>OX485807.1:17579665-22379665 GCA_950295325.1 Polytrichum commune | reverse complement strand
GGCAAATTAGGATGCGGCATGTGGCTATGAAGTGCCAACCAACTTGAATTGCGGGTAATCCATAATGAAAAGTCAATTCAACAACATTTTATCTTACATGTGACCACTTTAGAGACATGGTAGAACCAATATTGGCATTGAACTTGGTTTTCATTGGCAAATGACCCATGTAGAATCCGGTAATGATGTTGTTCACTTAGACAACATTAATCAATAAAAGTGCCCCCCCAGCCCCCTATAACACCACATTGAGAAGTAGACAACCTTTGATATTGGGGCCTAGATCAACAACTCCCTCAACTCCAATTTCAGTGATTTCAAATTCTTTGTTCTTGATTCGTAATTGCTAACTTGCACAAGCTTCTAATGCTCAAATCCATCAGCTGGATGATTCCACAAAGCTACAGGTGTCCACATTAGCCTCATCTATCTTTTGTAAGGCTAAGACAATAAGTTTAGTTCATTTTTAGTCCATTAACATACTAGTTGGACACCTAACTACACATGAAAAACATGTTGTGGGAACATAGAGCTAAGGTAGGGTTGTATAGGCTAGGCTAATGCAAAAATTTGAGTTCAAATTTTAAATAAGATATGTGTATTCTTTACGAGCATTAATTTGGGTATGATTTGTTTTCCATGTCTATATTTAGACATATACATGTGTGTGTGTGTGTGTGTGTGTTGCATGTGGATTTGGGTGTTTGGGTGTTTGGGATTAGGACATGTCGTCAACTTACGTTTCACATTGTTGTCTCCCAAGTATGTATGAGCACATGTGAACATATTTCTGAATTGAAAACTATGTCCATGATACAAGAATATTGGGGCATGTACAAGATAATCTATAGGCAATGCAAGATGTGGTGATGCTGGTGGTGCGGCCCTTGCCCCACTGTTCTGGCTGTCCCATCCCAATTCATACTATTTGCAATAAGGAAACTGTCTTGGGCAATGACCTACGGTTTGCATGCTTAGGTGGTGTCCATGGGAGAATGTAAGGGGCCTAAATGGTGGGCTAGAGGGGAAGGGGGCGGGGGAACGTCAACAAAACTAACATACATGTATAGATTTACTAATTATTATTGCATGCACATTCCCATTTTCCGAAGGAAGTAAAACTATATAAATTGGTGAGTTTGATAACTTGATAAGAGTGAGCTTCCATGTAAGTTGCTCTCGCCCACCAAATTTTAATGAAAATGCAAATGCCACCATGTGGACTCTACATTTCCACTAGAATCTGGTGGGCGAAGTGACCGACATAGAAACTTAACCCTAAGCCTACCACCACATTTAACAAGTGCTAATGCAAATAACTGGTTGGAAATCCTACTAAGTGATGATTGACTGTAAATGGGTGGATAATAATGCAGTGGGAACTGAAAGGAAAATGCAAGTTTAGTGTAAATGGCCAAAAGGACATTTGCAGCAAACGCAGGTATTTACTTACTTTTCCTCTTCTTCTCACATTACATTTTTATGAAGGACAACCATCCTTAAGCCATGCACACTTCAGTATGCACATAATGAAACACAATTTACTTTGGGTAGACATATACTAAGCTATTGGTTAAAGAGTTTCCATTTGTATTCATTTCTTAGTTCTTGAATCTTTGAAAATTTAATTATTTTTTGTGAAACCGATTCGATTGTTTATGGTAAATGTCGTGGGCCATAGTATTCAACTTATTTGTACAAAAAAAAACTGAGGATAATATTGAGCGTGTATACTACTTGTTAACCAATAGTATTTCATATCAGATGTTCATGTTGTAGAAATCTTACGATACTTTGGTTTGATTGAAAATAATGTGCATTTGAAAGACCTCCAACCTAGGGGAAGGAGATGTATATACATCATAAGAGCATGACAAGTGTAAGTAGGGTTGCATATTATTTTTATGCATGATGATGTATAATGTGGGTCAAACTATAGGCCGGGGTGGGGGGGTCTTTCAGGAGATATTCGAAAACATGTGGGATATAATAATAAGGTTCCGTACAATCATTGGATCTAAATTCTATAAATTCATGAGTAAGAAATAATAATAAGGCCAAGTAAATTCATTTAAAGGAATATCCACCAATTATGTGATATATTTTATGAATCTATGTATTATTGTTACCCCTTGAAAACATTCATTAGTTGCATGTGGTATAAACATGCTAAGTTTGAAAACTTACCAATTTGTAATTCATATGGATGGATGTAACAAGCTTGGATGGCATGGGCCAAAGCTAGGAGCAATGGGCATGGGTGGGATTTTTTATTTTTATTTTGGGGGGGGGGGGGGGGGGTTGGGAGAAAAGAAAATACAAAGAGAATAGATTACTATGAAACCTTCACAGTTCCTAATGTATGAGTGCTATGGGCCAAGATGACATGGGTCCAACCAAGACAAGTAATCACATTGTTACTAGACCAAGTGGTCGAATGAAGTCAACATTTGCCCTCAACCATTAAGATGGAATCATTGGACCAATGCCCTTGTAACTAGTTGAATTGGTATCGTGTTCTAGACTAACTTCAAAATGAAATCTAAATATGGCTTCAATTTTGTATCATTTTATTGATATGATAATTTAATTGGAGACTTGACATCTAATCTTGAAGGCTTAGAGATGTTGAAGAATTGAAGACTTGGATGAGCTTGAAGATGTCGAAGGCCTTCAAGGCTTGAAGAAGTTGAACACTTTGAAGGCTCATCAAAGCTGGAAGGCATTGAAGACTTAGAGACTTGGAGGAGCTTGGTGGTGTTGAAGATTTTGGAGGCTTGAAAGAGCTTGGAGGTGTGAAAGACCCTTGAGGCTTAAAGGTGTTGAAGACTTAGAGGTTTATATGCTTTGGAGGTGAAGATATTTGTGCATGTGGTGGGGACTATTGATTAAGATTTGAAGGTCATTGAATATCATTGGTGAGGCACCTTGAACATTGCATGAATGAACAAGACAAAGTATGAATTAAAAAGAAAGAAAGAAAGAAAGAAAAAGGCACAAGTACAAAAATGAAGTTGAATGAATTAAGTAACAAGTGATGCAGTTCAGGATGTGCAATTTACATAACACTTATAAGTATACAAAGATGCACAAAAAGGGGCATTAGTTTGAACCTTTTCCATACTATATATACATATGTTACACAAATTTAACTCATAATTATGTTCATATATGAAGGACCTCTATAAAATATACACCATTTGTATTTGTACGATGTGGTCACTTACCGAGGCTCATTTATTTGGAAATATGGAGGAGGATAAGGAGTGTGAATATGATCACATATTTATTGATGATTTTAGTGCACAAGATGGTGACAAATACAATTGTAATGTTGAAGAAGACATTTCAAACATGTGCAAGGATGTTGTGATAGAGACGAAATTGATGTAGTTGCAGGTCGAAAATGATGTACATGAAGATGTAATGTTGCAAATTGAGCTTCGATATGCCTTGGATGGTCTCATTGATGAACATGAAAACATTAAAATGCCCTCTCAATCTAATGTAAAGTCCTTGTGGCTTATGTTGAGGTAGGGGAGTCTAGAATATTCAAATGATTAGTAAATTGAATGGCAATCCAACTTGATCTAAAGATTGATTGACTTGGATTAAGGCTCACATATCTTATATGAAGCCTAAACTTCTTACTACCACAAATCACGATACTATGTTAAATTTTGGTTGTGATTGTGGAGTGTGTTTTTTGAACACACCTGAAGCTAGAATTGTCAAAAGAAACATGGTAGATCCAAAAACAGCTCCAACTAAGGTTTGATTTGCTGGGAAGGTTCATAGGATGCGTAGAAAATTTGGTAATTGGTGGCTAAAGTATATAAATCTGCTTGATTTGATGGATTGTCCATTGAACATGGAGATTGGTTTATGTTGGTATAATAAAGGAACCAACTATAAGTGAACTTTTGATCTTACAACTCGGGGGGGGGGGGGCAGTGTGTTAAAAAATTAAGGATATAGGTGCGAACAACCACTATTTTATAGGGGGGTATTACTTTCAATTCTATTCTTTTTTCCACATGCTATCATTATGTAAATTTCTACTTTGGGTTAATAGAAAAATGGCTTGCATTACTTATAATTCCAAATTACCTATTATTCCATACCCTATAGTACCTTAAAGATGTCCAGTGCCATTTTTGATACCCTATATTACTCTTAAGTCCATTTATAATTTTTAGCCCCCATGTTTTTAAAATACCCTATCATTTGTTCGCACGTATATTGCTACTCCAACCAATGACTACCCCCCCGAGTCTTACAAATCAATTGATGGTAGATTTAAAAAAAATGATCGCATTGGCTTCTATGACATATATTGACGACTTATGAGTTACATCCGGGGGATGAGAAAATTTTCAACGACTTAATTAATGAATGCTAGGGTCATTATACATGTGATAGGGGTTTGTCATTATTCAAATTCATTTTTATATACTTCTGTTGATGGCTTTATATGAATGCAAATTTGTTTACGTATACATATTGTCACTTGTATTTTTTTTCATTGAAATTGTACATGCATTGTTTGATTGTGCCAAAAAAAAAGCCTTGTATATAGGAGATTTTTAGAGTATAGTTTTATTGATTTTTCATAAGTGATTGGATTGGTATCCAATTTGTAAATAATGAAATAATGACAAATAAAAGTATGATAATTAATTTTAAAAATTTGTTCGAAATAACAAACTTGTGTTTTGTAAACATATAGATTACGAAACCATCACTTTCAAAAATCCTGCGCTTTTGAACAAGAATATAAAGTTCTTGACACTAGTAATTTTTTTTATTTTTTTGGTATATAACATTGATTATGTAATCTATGAGTGCAATACATGTGAATTGGGCCCCAAGTGGTTGTAAATGTGTATAATTTGCTCTTGTATGGCATATATATCTCCATATTTTCATGTTTTTTCAATCCCTCAAAAATCATGAGGTTCTTTGCACTTATGCCCACAAAGGGTCTTTTGTTGACCTACTACAAATATGAAGGTCATTGCTCATACATTACAAAATATGAAGCAATAGAGGCATTGTTGGCTTCATTGGTCCTTTATGGGTAAAGGTAGGTGGGCCTCATGCGGTTCCTCTTCTTAACTTTTAAATGCTTTTATCGCCCAAATTTGGGCCTCTCGTTACATACATCAATTTATAATTGCACATATTTGTATATATAGATGATGATGTGATTTTTGGGTAGATAGTGATAAGTTGTTGCCTTGCAAGGTTATTCTTCTTGACACTTGGACACAAAATAAAGTTGGATTGAAGTTTGGTAAAGATTTTATGTGATCCAATATAAAGAATGACTTCGCAAGTAGTATGAGCATTCTAAAAAAATTAAGGGTTAAACAAACACTATAGTTGAGTTCTATATAGCAAGGTTTGTAGTTAAGAACGAACACCAAAAAGATGCATGATACGTTTGAGATTTAACAATGTGCTCTTATTATCAACACCTCCATAGGTTCAATAATTAACACAAATGAAAGGACCTGTATAAGAGAAAAGTGATATTCACTGGGACTTACTATAATTTTTCCATCTCAACTGCAATTTTGAAACTTAAAATCACTATCTACGTGATTTGCAAATGCTACTTGAATGACACAATTATTAATTGACCTAGCAGATAGAGATGTCTATAGAGTCATAAACGCTCACAATAACATTACTACCTACCTTACTTGCTTGGAGGTTTGTGATTGATTTGTCTCAAAATGAGAAGGACTTGAAACTGATTATGATGTGAAATCAACTAAAATATAGCAACATACAAATTGCATAGAATTTAAAGGCTTTTATATTGGATGAATGAGAGGTAAGATATGCTCGTTTGAAAAAGATTCTCTCTTGCTAGGGTTCAAGATGTCCATGTAAACCCATCCATCACGGATGGAGGGCCTCTAGTAAAAAGAACTCCATATAGGTTGGAGGTTAAAGCATTCCAATTGGGTTTCACTAGGTTAATTCAGGCTCTTTGATGCCATTATGAAGTTAATTTCACCAAAAATAGTCAACCTCAAGTGTATAGATATGTACTGGTGTTTTCACATTCCTAATGGTGCCTAATGGTGAGTTTATGTAGACACCACAAAAACTTGGCCCTAAAATCAACATCCCTCCCAAAACCCAACACTCTAAAACCTTGTACAATGAGTCCATATTGATTCTAAGAATGTCCACCACCTTAACATCATGCTCCCATGTTGATTTTGGACAATCTACCAATAAGCCCTTATAACTTTTGTATACGGCCTTCACATAAGAAGTACTTTGGCGCATTGGAATCCCTTGTTGACTCTTAATGAGAATCATTCATAGAATTTTCATGCTCAATGCTTAAAGTAACGTGTAATAAGTTGAGGTGAAAAACTTTCAAAAGGTGAACATCCGTCGTCCACAAAAGAACAAGGTTTTGTTTCCCAACACCTATCATTAGAGATGCAGTAGAGATCCCCCCCCCTACAAGTTTATATTTGCTTCACACTGAATTGACCTCAATGGACAAGTACGGGATCTTGGACCCCGCTTTAAATTATAACTTGAATATTGTAATAACCTTAAGACCCCACACAGGAATTGTTGGGGACAATTTCCCCCTCCCCATTGACAGTTGTTGTGAGGCATGTACCCAAACAAACGTGATGTTGACTTAATAATATGATCTAGTGATGTCCCAACCCGTTTCACCCATACACATGGTTTAATGTCCTAGACCACCCTTGCACGGTTGAAGATGCTAGTATCAATGGATCGCCATTTTTGGAATGGTGGAGAGTCGGCCTCACCACCAACACCTCCATGGGCCACTTGCATCGGTCCATTAATTGTATACTAGATTAACTTAGTTACTCATGAGTCACGATCATATGATATGTGATGCGGAGGTGAACGTACTTAAGGAAAAGGTCAAGGTAGTTGTCCGTAAGAGTGGGTCAAACTTGATGGATTTATTGGAATCCAAACCCGATATTTTGTCGAGCTTCCGTGTCTTTAGCAAGTACACACTTCCAATTGAGGAAGGAGGAGGGAGGTAGCCTTCACTCTTGGAGAAGAAAACTTCTCGGGTTTGCATCAAATCCACACCAAAAAGATGGCCCAAAAGGCCCACAAACATCCTTCATGTTTTCTTCCCGATATGATACAATATACAACATGGAATCCAAGGACCAAGTCCGCCGTCCGTGACCAATGTCCGGGGAGATTTTTGGACGTAATCGGTCGAGATCCCTCGTGTTTCCAAGCCCAACTAGTTCCACGTGACATCATCCGGTTTTCTTTTTATTAATTGGAAGCATATACTCTAGATTCCTTTAAAACGATGGGTGATTGATTTTCTTGAAGTCCTTGAGCTTCGACCGGTTATTTCTCAACTTCAGTTGGTTCATCTGTAACGGTGAGGGCGAACCAACCTGTATACTGGTTCTTTGGAGGCAAGGGTTCATGCATCCAACAAGAAACGAGTGTATTGGGTTGGTTCGCCCAAATCATTTGTAACTAGCGGTCGGTCGTTCGCCTTGTTCATTGTCCCCGACATGTCAATATGCAAGGGCTAAATGATTATAACATCACTCAGCTGATGAGTTGTGCTCAACTACCATGGCTTCAGATTCAATCTGAAGTGGTGGGATGTTGGCATCCGGAGTTTGTATTCTCAAATCTACTGTTGGTCCCATGAACACGGCTCATTAGTTGAGTAATGTTATGACTTGTCGGTGACAACACTTGAAATTGTTAATCCTGCAAATTTGATTTGCCAGATGGGGAAAATTCCACAACGCATACGACTGCTAGTGTATAGAAGTGCATTGTGTATCAAAACTATTGTTTGCAATTTTTGTGTACATACAAATTTGATAAGTACCTACCTATTCTTCAAGGTTAGTGAGGGTTGTGATTTTTGTTGAGCGATACTAAATTAATGAGTACATGCTCATTTTTTGTACATTTTAAGAAAATTAGTGCGTCCTCCAAGGTGCTTGTAGAAGGGTATAATTTTTTTTAAATGCAAACACATGTCGATCAATGAATATTATCATAATGAATAGTTTTAGTCCTTTCAGTGAATAGTGTTGGGATGAACACTGCTTCCTAGATCTTTTGGTGGCACTAAATTCATAGTGTAAAGGAATTCAGTATCACCTTCACTAGTTTACCCACACGCATTATCAGCCTCCCTCCCTATATGGGATAATCGATGTAGTGCAAGAGAATCCCACAATTGTCATATTGAACTCATAGTGAGCAAAACACAACTTACACTTGGAATGACCAAGTTAATGACATACACTTATATACTTCTCACATAATTTTAGCTCACCAAAGTCTTTTGTTGGTCTTGTTATTGTCTCCCAAGTTATAGGGTTATCTGTAGAGTCTTCGTAACAAACGTTCGGTGAGTTAACTAAGAGACCAATTTGAGAGCTACATTAAATATTAAAATTTAGTGTCACTTACTATTTGGAATTATGCAATGAAATATCTATTTATTGTGTATCTCGTATTTTTACCAACAAATGTGAAATTGGTTGTTTGGATATTATAGAACACTAACAACTTTACTTGGCTAAAAAATTAAGCTAGTAGTAAAAAAATATGGAACTGTGTAACTTCAAATAACAAGTGATGTCCACTAAATATCATATTTAGTATAGTTTGTAAAGTCATTCAAGTTTTTCTAAGATTTAAATTAACATGCTAAAATTTTGCAATCATGCTATTAAAAATTTTCTTTTTAGCTTGTCATATTAGGATCGGTGGGTTATGCTCACCTCGCACAAGTCACTTCGACATTTAGGGTGATGTGTCCGCATACATATCTTCTAATTTTATATGTTAGAGTTCTCTCAAAGTCATTGAGATTGAAGAGGAAGTCCAAGGAGTTTCACCCAACTTTTAGAATTAGGTTATGACACAAGACGAGCTAACAAACTATCAATAGAAAACTCTCGAAAAGAGGGACCAAACTCCTAGTTTGAATTATCTTTGAAGTGCTTCTCAAATAACATGATTGTAGGTAAGTAAAGTTCAAGTCCATAGGTTTTATGGAAGCCTTGCAATGGTGTGTTTGATTCCAAGACAGAGAGTTGTTGTTTAAATAACTTATACATATTCCTTGCCAGGACATAACATTACTTAGACCCATAACAATGTTATGTGGGAGTGACAATATTCCACAAAATATTTTCCATGTTCAGATTAAATGTCAGAAATATTTTGTGGAATATTGGTAGTCACACAAAACATTGTTATGGATTTGAATAACGTTATGAAGATAGACTGTGTTGAAATCTATTTTTACAAAATCCAACCATGAAGCAAATGTAATCAACAATATTGGTCATATACCATTGCGTTGGATTTTGGTTGTTTCGAAGGCTTAAGAAAAAATAAAAATAAAAATAAAATGATGCCAATCGTGAGGTGGGTTGTGGACATAGATGAGGATCGGTTTGTCCTTGGGCATAGACTTCGCTTCATGTGTAACTTGGATGATAAAATGACATATTTAAATATGAGTGCAATGGTGTTTGTTAGGATCGACTATGCATGTCTTAATCATCAAGAGATTGGATACATCATCTGATTTGAGTATTGCATATGAGACCACTTCTCTTTCTTTCTCTTTTTCTCTCTTAGTTTTTTCTTAGTTTCTTGTAGTAAGTTGTAAATCACACAAACCCTATGAAGTTGAGTGAGTATGATTTGCATGTTGTGTAGATTGTTGTATTCTAATATTCTTGTAGGGGATCTTGATGATTGATTTTACATGTCCGGTCTTTTTTTACTCTAACAAATGAACTTTTAGAAGATAAGCAATAGGAAAATAACGAAACTAGAATGTGCCAGAGACGGCATCTTACAAACATGATAGATATAGAGAATTAAAATCTCTTTGATACATTTATCCCCGGCGTCGTCGTTCAGCGATACATTGTCGTTTAGCATCCTTCCAGTGGCGTGTCCCTCGAAGTTCTAGCTCCATGTTTTTGCTGCCCCAACTTAATGCTTGACGTGTAAATGTCAAAGCAGTTTGTTGGCGAATGGTTGGCGTCGGCTAATCAGTGTTAGAAACTTCTCGAGCAAGATCATTGAATGCCTTCCAAAAATTGGCCACAAAGTTCTCAGTCATAAATCACGTGCCATTGAACTGCCCTTTCAGTGTTCTTTCTATGCACTCCTCCTAAAATAGGTTAAACTCATTGCAAAATCGACAACCATCTACGATTTGCTTTGTCTGAACAATGACTTCTAATCTAATGTCCTTTATGCGACGATCACACTCTTTATTTGACAGAATGCTCCAAATGGTTAATATGTCTCTCATTTTTTTAGTCTCGTGTGGAGTGTAAATATAGTTGTAGTTATGTTGTCAAGGGTTTATTTTTGTATTATAGACAAAATTTCGTGATACAACACTTGATAGACTTTGACCTTCTGAATGCACCGATCAAACCTCAGCCTAAACGACAAGGATCCATATCCTTGCACATTGTACATCTCATGTATACGACCTTTCACGAACGTCTTAGGAACAACTTGAGCCTCGTTGAACTTGAATAAAATCACCTATTATTTTGGAAATGCAACTCCATAGTAAAAAATATTTCTTGTGACGAAAATCAAAAATTCCATTTTGAGAATGATAGTGTTGGAAAAAATGATCAATGATTGGTTTGGTCTTAGGGAGTTGCCGCTTCATACCAAAAAATAGAACTCGATAATCCTCGCACTCAATAAAAGGAGCGATTGTGATATGACGAACACTATACTATTCACCTAGTAATTCTTGAATAAGGTCATGTTGTCGTAGTTGGGACTCAATGTTATGCCAAATTGTGACCTCAAGATCCTCACAAGGTCATCTTTGAAGGAAGGTGTTTATATCATGTTGATCAATCCCTCCATAGACCTTCACAACTATAGGATCTGAAATGACATGAGTCCAACTAGAAAACTCTTCAAGATCCTTGATTTTACCCTTTTTAAAAAAAAATCGTTAGATGACCTATCCTGCTGAATAATGTTGGCAAATTAAACCCTCAATCAACATTATAAAACATGCTAAATCCAAATCGATGTACTTCGGATCATTTAGGTAAGGATGTTGGTCGAGATCGGTGCAGGATCCAACACGTGGGACGAAACCTCGGGGGGGGGGGGGGCAGTGTGTTAAAAGTTAAGGATATAGGTGCGAACAACCACTATTTTATAGGGGGGTATTACTTTCAATTTTTTTTTTTCACATGCTATCATTATGTAAATTTCTACTTTGGGTTAATAGAAAAATGGCTTGCATTATTTATAATTCCAAATGACCTATTATTCCATACCCTATAGTACTTTAAAAATGTCCAGTGCTATTTTTGATACCCTATATTACTCTTAAGTCCATTTATAATTTTTAGCCCCCATGTTTTTAAAATACCCTATCGTTTGTTCGCACGTATATTGCTAATCCAACCAATGACTACCCCCCCCCCCCAAGGACGAAACGAGATAGTGGTTTTTCCAACAGACTCTTCAATCGGAATACATGGCCGCAAATGATGTAAAATAGACAAATTGTGTATATTTGGAGGTTGGATATCCTCTGCATGTGGAGATGGAGCGTCATGTGTAACATTTTGGACCTCCAATATCGTGACAACATTGGGGGGGGGGATGAATTCTTTATTGGAAACCTAAATGACGTATATATGAACTATGAAATTGAAACCCCATGTATATAGAATTTTTATAGAGTAAAAAAAAAATCTATATGTACTAATCATAATCTAAATGGACTAATGTATTTGTCCTAAGTTTTTATTTTATTTTAATATAATAAATGCCTACGTTACATACACAAAATATATATCATGAAATAAACGGGCCTTTACTACATAGATAATCTACTTTCAATTTCCAACGAGAAAGTCATTGAACATTTCTTCATCCATAGGATATAATACATGATAATATGACTCTAACACATACATCATTTGGATGAACTCATGTGAATTGGATGAAATTGGCACATCTATTATCAATATTCCTCTAAACTTTAAGGGTCCTTTTTGTACATCTACCTTCAGTTTGAAACTTATAATTGGCTTTTTAAAATTTACACACTAGAGAACATTGATACCCCTTCCTATACTCACGTTAGTTAATATGTGGTATGAAAAATCCACCCCTTGGGGTTGTAAGTTGTAGGCTACAAGATTTTTTTTGGATTGAAAACATTGTGCAATTGAAAGACATCCAACAAGGGGGAGAAGGTGGTATATCACAGGGATATAACAAATGTAAATAGGATTACAAACTATTTTCTTTCATGATGGTGTATAATATGGACCATATTATGGGGTTATCAGGGTATTTTACATTGCACAAATGCCCATACTATTTACCATAATCAATGTAGTGGTAGACTGTATGATATATCCTAACCAATGTTGTAATTTGTGCATCTTCGGCTCTTGGATGTGGATGATGGTTGTTGGATTGTATGCCATGTCCACGATTTGTAATTATCGTTGTTGTGGGGTGTTCTTTAAGAGAAAAAAATTTAATGGTTTTAGAAAGAGTGCCAAGTTACCAACACCAAGAGTGAATGAAGAACCAAGGAAGATTGTTTCTTGTGAATGCTCAAGCCAAATCTTCAAAGGTTGTTGTGTTGTTGATAGAATAAAACAATTAGGAAAGTGAAACAAGAACATATTAGGAAAGGTATGTGTGCTCAAAACCAACATCCAACCTAAAAATAACACCTAGAAATATTGCACAATAAGTACATATCGACTGTGTGGATGCACACCTTTTGAGCATTTGATATCAGTGTTGGATTGAGATCGCCTACAATGCAACTTTAAACCCTTATAACTTTTGCATACTGTGTCTAATTGATGTATTTTTTAGTTTGTTGGAACCCTCTTGATCTTGCAAACAAGAAAACATATGATTTCGACAACCATAATAATAGGAAAATATTCTCGTTGCTTATTTTGTTGGTTTTAGGTGTATTGCCTTACACAATGTCCTATGTTGCTAGGAAAAGAGGGTACGTAAGCAAGGTAAGTAATGTCATTGATATTGAGGCTCTAGAAGATGCAGTCCTAAAATTGGGACGGTCCCCAAAAATGTCGTGGTGGCCACCACAAGAACACATGGGTCTGAAAGGACAAAGACGAATTGGAGTCGCATAGACATTTGTCCAAAGAAGTACATTCGTGTCAAAATGATCATAATTTGTCCCCTGTGAGCCGGTCTTACTGGCATGATCTCATTTTGATCATTTTGGATTGTGTCATTTAATTTAGACCCGTGTAATCTTGTAGTGTGGCCGGGGACTCAAGTCAATTGCCATGAACATGCATCAAAGTGGAGTTATATATACGTACCCTTAAACCCCTAACATTACCCAACCCAATACTCTTAACTCCGGCGCGGAGTTCGATGCGGCTCCGATGCGGCTCCGGGGAGGTTCGGATGCCAGCTCCGGTGGGTCCATTTTTCTGGCCCTCCCCGTTTTGGCCCCTTGATGACTTTTTTTGGTTTTTTTTTGCTAAATTTGGGTTCTACGGCCCCAAATTACTCTAGGAGGCCCCTTATGAGATCAAGTAAGACCCCACCCAATCAAAAAAATAGGGGGCAATTTTTGCCCCAACCCACCCGAACCCACCGGAGCTGGCATCCGAACCTCCCCGGAGCCGCATCGGAGCCGCATCGAACTCCGCGCCGGAGTTAAGAGTATTGGGTTGGGTAATGTTATCCCCCTTAAACCTGGTGAATTAGCACACTAGGCATCTCAACTGACACAAATTAACTAAGGTAAAAGTCCTTCAAGGGAGCAAAGTTGTGTCATGATGATCAAGAGATTGCTCACTTTTGTGCAGTGATTGGGGAGATTCTTGGGCATAATCGGTTGAGATCCTAGTGTTTACAAGCCCAACCGGTTACATGTTGACATCCTCCAGTTTAGTTTTCCTTCATTAACTTGGGGTATATTCCATAGATTCGTCTAGAATGATCGGTACTTGTCCTGCAGTCTCGAGCTTCAACCGGTTGGTTATTTCTCAAACTCAACCGGTTCATTTGTAACTAACTGTCAGTTCTCCCGGATCATTGCTTTTGTGATCTCACAACTCGCACATGGAAAATTGAAAACAAATAGAGAAGAGGGAGAGAGAGAGAGAAAGATAACGCCTCTGTTTGACCAACATTAGCATAAGTTTTAGAGTCTCTCAACCTGCATGCTACTGTCTCAATTAAGGAGCAACTAATTAAGAGGTGGGACTTCCACATGAATGTCAATTAGCAACATGTCTCAAGGAGTTCGATAAGTTAATTAGTGCACTGTTTGCAAATGTTAAGTGCGCAGGATCGGAGCGAGTGAAAATTTTATATGGGTTGTTGATATTCCGGCTGCAATTGGCCACGTTTCTCAAGCATAGACAATAAATCTCCAATTTTCAATTGTCACTACAAGCATATGAGTTGTAGACAACTCTTCTTGTGTCAGTGACAATTGTCTTGCATCACTGAAAATTCTAAAATCCACTGCTGTGATACGAGTTGCCCAGGTCTCCTATGCTGGTAGTAGTGCGCTATATTGTGACCTCATGTCAAAACCTACATATATATGTGCACCCTCATCAATTTCTGATCGTTTGGTTAGAAAGAAACCATGTAGAGTTCATCTTCAGCAGGTTCTTGAAAAGGGTGTTTTTTTGATGGTGGATTTAGTGTTTTTCTTTTAATTTCTTTGACAAACACCTTGAATCATTTATACGATAATATTGTAAAAGTGTGACTTGGAGGCGACGTAAGGTGAGAGAACAATTCCGCATGCATGCATGAATTAGGAATAGGGCAATATCGTTGGGTGAATTGCATGCAACTTATTGTTTTGGAAGCTTTCAGCAATTGTAACTTACTGTCCCCCACCATGCATCCTACTTCCAAGAAATCGAGTCTTAAGTAAACTGAAATAAAATGAAATCATGTATTTTAAAGTCCAGGATGCCAAAGGCCTTATGAGATTAGAAGTACATCAAGATGGTGTCCAAAAAGTTAGTTCGCTAGAGTAATGGTCAAGTGCAGCGGCCTCAATAAGATAGAGGCTAATATCAACTTAATGGTTTAATTGGAAGAAAGACTCGAGACTATCGTAAAGGGCCCTCTATTTCATCTTTACCACTGGCGGAATGTAGTTTCCACATTGGATACAAGTGGGTCTCATTGAATGTGAGCATGACACGTGGCAAAGTTTGAGGAGAAAATAATTACTTGTATCAGAATAGAGAGCCCTCTATGATACCTAATACTACAATCTGAAATAGGAAAAAGAAAACCTATTTCTAATGGAGTTGTAGAGAGGACACACCAACACAAAGTGCACCTCATTTTCACCTGCATTTCGATAAATGCCGTAATCTTTTTAACCCTAGATATTGGGATCGTTGACCACCGACAAGTTTCGACAGCCGCAAGTCTATGAGTTGAGGTCCGGCAAGCAACAACAAGTGTATGTAAGTTAGTTCTCTGATATTTGAGCCAATTTAAAGTGAAGCTCATGACCACATGTGGAACCTGGTACGATATTTACGCTCTCGTGTGCAGGACTATCGATGGAGTCAAGTCTTCTGGAAGTCCGTTTGCAACATTCTCATGCTGATACTTGACATTGCTTGCCGACATGATCAGACAAATCAATCCATTGAGAAAAAATGATTGTTCGCAGTCTAGATATGTAATTGACACAGTCGGCTCATCTCCTTGGTCAGTGATAACATCAATCTACTTATAACTTATTAAAACTTACTTCTCCAGGTTTTGAAAGTGTCAAGTAAACAGAAATTCTTTGCAGAGACGTACTACTTCCAGTGAAAGTGGCTTCACGTGAGACATCCGTGCACAATATCACTACTGCTAGATCTCGGCTTTATAACAGTTTAGTACAGATAATTAAATGAATGGATGAGGTCGAGAGAATGTTTGAGTGGTTGTCAAATATATGTTTATCGATCGTGTTGCGAGTCCCCTATGTACGTAGATGAAGTAGTCAAAGTATTCCCTACTAAACTATATTACAACTTACGTCTCCTGATCTGCAAGCTCTTAAAAAATGCGGTGCAGATAAGGATTCGAGGCTGGACCCCTTTTCACAAACTTGGAAAAATCGCCATAAAAAGTATTCAGATCGAACCACAACCAGATTGGATATCAAACAGTGACTTATGGCACGCAGTAGCAGCTGAGTCTACATGGTCCACATTCACAAATCTGTGAAAGTCAAGGAACATTTATTGCAGTAGTCTTTAGGTTCAAGGAAGAAGTATTGACGGGACGATTCATTTGTTTGATGGGCAATCACAGATCCAGATCCATTTATAATCGTGGACAAGTCTTTGGTTTTGGAATTTTGGTTTTAGATGATTGTAATCATGTGCTTATAATTTTCAGTCCGGCAACCTAAGATATGTAATCTTCAGTCACTAATAAATGAGTTGCATTTGTTGCGACATGTATGTTTGTAAAGGGTGTCCCATAACAGAGGACTTGTCGCTTATACATGGAGGAGCAATGTTTTTTTTTTAAATATACATAATTTAAAAAAAAATTATTATTATGTGATTGGATGACGGTCCCGGCCACGAGAAAAAACCCCACTCCTCCCATGCACTGCAACTTTAGTAATATTTTCAATTGATCTAAAAATTTGCACGATACTCAAACACAACATATCCTAAACATCTACTCTTGGAAATTTTAATAAGACATGTGTTGATGAGTGTATATCCATGTGGAAGGTGCGCAGTTGTGGCACCACTACCTCAAATTGCAAAGCTTTCCAAAAAAGCACAAAGTAATGGTTTCAAGATTTGTGAGTTGATTTGAGTAGGTATACTGCCCCCTCTTTTGAATAAGGGTAACATTTTGTTAATTGAATTTGATTTGAGTGTACGTTCGATGAAAAAACCAATCCGAATTTATTCAAATTGTTGCCCCTCAAGACCACTATTGAAATTCCTATTATAATCTGCTACATAATAGATCTTCAACATTTAAAATTTGAATTGTGAGTAGTCACCTCTAACTTGCAAACATCTATACGGTTGGATTTGTCAAGAAAACTTTAGATCTTCAGCTATGGTTGTTGAAATGGAGGTCACATTTCCTGGGTAAATTTGAGGGAAATTGGGCATGGGAATTGAGGGGTTAAACTGACCGCACCAAATGGTCAAACCCAACTTCAACTTAGTTAATAGTTTTTTTGAGTTTAACTCTATGGTATTTAGAGTCACTCAATATATGGGAACTACACAAAGCTCTAACTTTTTGCTGAGAATGTAAGTTTTCATGAAGTAAAGTCCATACAACTTATTTAACCTTTTCTTTTTTATAAAACATAAAATCTATAATAAGGAGTTATGACCTTGCGTAATTTCAAATAGTAAGTGACACTATATACCATAAACGGTGTACCATTCAACTTATTATGTGTAGGCTGCAAGTTGTACCTATACCTTCAAAAATATCTCAGTTACACAAAACATGTTAGAAAGTTTAAACTGGTTGAGAATAGCGAGATTGGAGTGCTTTTAGAATTGTCTTCAAAGGTATTTTATCCTCAAGAAGAGATTCAGAAATTCAAAATCAATCGTTAGTGTAGAATGAAAAATTCATCGTACTTTCTTAAATTTCAATATAAATTTTGTTGAATGATATAGTCACCGAGCCGGTGTCCAGCATGGGCCATCACTAGTAGAACTACATGGCGTGACTTATGAGACCTCTTTTCCTTTAGTGATGGACGTCTCGAGGCACTCAAAATGTAGTGAAATGTTTTGTGATAGAACTCTCAAAATGTAGTGACAAAACCCTCATATGGTGTGATATGGGGCAAATTGTTCAAAGCCATAAAAAAAAATTCAAATCACAACAACAAAATGTAGTTAGGAAGACTCCTCCCGTTGCTCAATGCAACATTCTTGAGAGGTTTGAGGCTCTTTGATGTGTCAGGAAGAGAATTGCTCTGAGCAATTGTTTTTCCGAAGGATAAAAGGTCTGGTTGTGGATATGACTTCATGTGTTTCAGCTTGTTTATAAAGAAGAAGAAGAAGAAGAACAAAAACAGAAAAACAACAACAAACACACATAGTGGATATCAAAGACTGAAATGCAATGCAATGCAAAGCAAAGCAGAGAATCGCAGCTGCGATTCATCACCTCTTGTGACATTTACATGCAACTGACTTAATTTTCCACGTTCATCAAAATTTGTGAAATCATGGAACAAAAATTCTAGTGGGCTTTAGGTTGAGAGACGCATTATCAAAGCGACGATCCATCCGCTGAATCAAAAGACCCTGCTCATCGTGTAGAAAGGTCGAATGAGTTGGGTCCATGCACATGGCGGTGAGTGGCTTTGCAGGCTTGAACACGGGCTTGAAGGCTACCGGATGATTTGACGCGAGCTTGACGCCGGGCTTATAAAAATTTCTCGGCTTCCCACCTGGTATCCGAGGTTGAGATTTGTGGGTGGGATTACTATTGTAGCTGGGATTGAAAGCTGGGAAAATTATGGGTGCGCCAGTGCACAAAGTGAATTTGGGTGTTGGGCAGTGGAATGGTTTCATATCCTTGTCAAGGCATATGAAGATTTCGGTGAGTTGCCGGACAGAGTGTTCGAAGTTGAAGTTGCAAGTGATTATGGGCACACTACCACTCACCTCCATCACCGTGTTTTTCAAATCTCTGAGCTCGTAGAGCCTCCCATCCGGAAATATCCCTACAAGTACGTTAAGGGAATCTCTCAATCAATGTGGGACTGTGAAGGGAGACTCATTCTGGTAACAATGAATTCAGGTCACCAAATCTAACATCTCCAGGAGATTGGGGTACCTGAAATTCATGTCACAGTGGCGAAGAACCAGTGGTGACGACCCGTGATCCTTGGAGTGCAAATTTTATGAAAATCATGTACTCCTTCAGTTCCGAAATGAAAATACAATATGACATTTTCCCCCTAGATTGTGGGTTTGTAAGTGCAAGAACATCAAACACTTATGGAATAGATGTGTTCTTCGCATCTTTGCTTTTCTAGATAGCAAGTATAGGTGGTGGAATTGCTACAAAATTATTAGGTAGCAATAAGAGTACAAAAAGTGGTCACGAGCAACTCTCCACTAAATCATTCATCATAATTGTAATATTAATCATCATCATAATAATAATAATAATCATAATCATAATAATAATAATAATAATAAGGTTACATGCTAATCTTGTTGGAAAGTGCAAGACGGTTCCAATGCACCCAAGACAACACTGTTTGGGTATTGTGTGCAAACATTATGCTTGATTGATGTCTTACTAGCAGATGCATCATAACAGTAGGATTTCTTGTAGATAAATGTATCACATTCCTAACCTGTCAATCACTTTGGAACAAAATTATCAGACCAAATGGGACAATCGATCTAGAATAGAGGGAGTATTAGATAGTGGCCAATGGGTGGTTGTGAGCCCTTCCCAATGAATGGCCATTATCCAATTCATAATTTCCATCACGAAGAGATTATGCAAGTGTCATTTAGAACTTTGGAGACAATTTGTTGGACAATGTCACATTTTTTAAACAGGATGGAATCATGCCCTTAAATGTGTAGTTCAACCTCAGGGAGTGGACTTTTCATTGGAAACTTTAGTGACGTGCGTGGGTCACTATGAAATTAAACCCGTTAAATACGAGAAGTTTATAGAGTAAAAAAAATGTTTACATACTAACGGCATGCTAGAAAATGGGCTCATGTATTTATACTACAATTTCTTCTTTAATGTGATAAATGCCTCCACTACATATACAAAATATAAATCTTGAATTAAATAAGCCTTTAATGCACACAAAATCCATTTTCACTTTCCAACGAGAAAGCCATTGAATAATTCTTCATTCCTGTAACTTAATGATTAGGGCCGCTTCACACACGAGCCAAGAGCTGTGACCATAAAATTGTGAGAGCCCAAAAGAAAGTGTCCAAAGGCCGTCCCAAGACACCTCCAAAATCATGTAGTGTGGTCACGGACCCTCAAGTGTAGTGTGAAGCCATATGTGATCGGACCCTCGACCAAATGCTATTTCAATGAATTTCTATTCACGCGGGTCATCACACATGATAAAAAAAAAAATACAATAAATCAACGATTGTGAGCATTCAAAGTGCCATAGTCCCCCGGTTCTGTGTTAGGCCTACCTCCAACATATGGTTTTTGAAAACAGTCCCAGTGACCATGAAACATGATCCACTTGATGCCATGTAGGAATCCACGTAGACTTTACATCCATCTTGCACTCACATACATACTCCGTCGGTCCCTCAAGCGTAGTGTGAAGCAGCGAAGTTGGACCGGCTCCGCCTTTTCCACCAATGAGAGTGCTTGAAGTGCAATTGGTCACGGGCTCTCAGTCTCATGAGTGAAGTGGCCCTTACTTTTAGGTATATCAAGATAATAAAGCAAGGAACCCAACAGGGATCCAACATGGTTATTTACTTGGAGACTGTGTAACGTAGTACTCCTTCCGTTTCAAAATAAAAGTTACGTTTGGACATAAATTGCGTTACGAAACAAAAGTTACATTTGGTGAAACCTCTCTCAAACTTCGCCAAACGAACCGGAATGTTGTCAGAAACAACGTGAGTATTGTTGCTGATGAACTACCAAGTCAAATAGCAGTTTACACTTGTTGAACAATTGATATTTGGACTCGACGACGTCGATGCACATACATCATCAACACGGTTTAATGTGTGAGATCAATCGGGTGTCAATCGCCAATGGCGATGAATGGGTGTTACTATGGACACCCCTAGCTAACTTCGCTCGCCGGAAAGCACTTAGCGATCGAGAGCTATGCAACGCACGCAGTTTCGTGCTAAAAGTGTGAAAAAATGACCTTAAGCCCACAGATGTTCTCAAACGTAACTTTTATTTTGAAACGGAGGTAGGGAGTGATTGTAAAGACATATAAGTTACTTACCTGCATCTTGAAATGCAGTGGCAAGATCATACCGGAAATACAGATCCATCACGCTCTGAAAGTACCGATCTTTCCGCATCCCTGTGCACGACCCGTGTTTCCTCCATTGATATTCATAGAAGTTCGAGGGATTCTGAAGAGGACACGAAATCGATCCCCAGTACATTACCATCTCCTCCTTTAGCTGTGTACTGATCAGTATCTGAGGACACGGTCACCATTAAAAGCCTCAGCGATTCAGCCATAAGTGAGTAACATAGCAGCTTTAATCGGACCACTAAAATTATTGTACGAGACTTTAATACATACACTGCTATGATCAGAGAGAACCGACAGTTAGGGCCAGTTTACACTACGGTGGAGAAGGCCTCCGGTCGGTCAAGAATGCTTGGCCAAGACATGGTTATATGAGGCAAATGGTGGATGTGCTGGAGAAGAATTAAAGGCAATAAAATATTTTTATGGAGTTGGGCTTCTCCGGCCTCTTGAGGCCGGACAAGAAACTCCTCCTCCGGAGAAGCCCAACTCCAAAAAGTGCCGCCATGTAGGCGGCCATGTCATTTTATCATCCATGAGAAAAGTTCACCACCATTGTTTTCTTCACCTAGTGTAAACACCCACCGGTCAAGAGTTGCATTTTCAACCAATCACAATTGAGAAACGCCCTTTTTTCATGATCGGTGGACTTCTCCACCGTAGTGTAAACTGGCCCTTAGTTATAGATGAACCGGTTGAAGTTCATCAAGACTGCAGGAGAATTACCGACCGTTTTAGAGGAATCTATAGAATATACCCCAATTTGATAAAGGAAAACCGGAGGATGTCAACATGTAACCGGTTGGACTTGCAAACACTAGGATCTCAACCGGTTATGTCCAAAAATCTCCCTGGTCATTGATATACACTATACCAAATAGGATGCTAGTGTTTGATATAGTGAATAACAAACACATACACTAAATATCAATAACCTTATGGAAGTAAGTAACATTGAATGTAAATTCAAACACGAAATATCAACTATGGTAATATGTGGAAGTTACGTGTTTGAATTTAGTGTTAGTAAGGATATGAAAAAAAAGGATATAATGAGGGAGGTGGCGATGGGGAAAGTAGCGGCACATTTATGTCGAACACTAATTGTCAAGGAATTGAGAATTAGTGTTGAGCAGGGTAAGGTGGTAACAACACTGAATATAATCATACACTAAATATCTTATTTAGTTTAGCGATCCATTGGTTGCACATGCAACAACAATAAAATCACATCCCATTGCATGCTCAACGTAGCTGCTAGTTGCTCGTCACAATGTTGTAAACCTTTTCTTGTCGTTTCAACAACATATGCAATGTCGAGCACGCTCTCAACCGTTAGCAAAGTGAATGATACTCACACTATTATCCAAACGTTATAAATGTAAATATAAACGTTAGCAAAGTGTGAAATGGGTAGGGATTTCATGTTGTGCATCTTTCGGGGTTTTGTGATGGCGAAGCTCCGGGAGGTGCGCCTTTAATTCATTTATTTATTTTATAAAAGCAGCTATTGTCAAGATTCATTCACTCACACTTAAACAAGCTACTTCCTTGACTCCGTGCTCGGGGGGGGGGGGTCAGTGTGTTAAAAAGTTAAGGATATAGGTGCGAACAACCACTATTTTATAGGGGGGTATTACTTTCAATTCTCTTCTTTTTTCACATGCTATCATTATGTAATTTTCTACTTTGGGTTAATAGAAAAATGGCTTGCATTACTTATAATTCCAAATTACCTATTATTCCATACCCTATAATACTTTAAAGATGTCCAGTGCCATTTTTGATACCCTATATTACTCTTAAGTCCATTTATAAATTTTTGTCCCCATGTTTTTAAAATACCCTATCATTTGTTCGCACGTATATTGATACTCCAACAAATCACTTCCCCCCCCCCCCCCCCCCCCGAGACTCCGTGGCATTGCCAGCTCCTCATGAGTTGGCAGGAGTTGGATTACTGCCCAAAACCCCGGCCAAACGCAAAGATTTTTTCTTTTTGATAATTATTTTGATCTTTGTATTATGGATGTTGGTTCACACTTTATGGCATTTTCACTACCAAGAATCACATGCGCTTGCAACACATTGTAGAAACCCTACAAGTTCTTTTTTTTGGTATGACCAAGCAATACACGTACAATTTCAATGATAGAAATACAAGTGACAATATGAATATGTAAAATAAAATAAAAAACTCGCATTCATATATAGTCATTAACATAAGTATAAAAATATGCTTTTGAATAGATATGAATCCCTGTCATAAGTGTAATGTAAAACCCTAGCTTTCATTAATAAAGTCGTTGCAAAAATTTTCATCCCATGGATGTAACTCATAAGCATCTATGTCTACAATATATATCATAGAAGCTAATTCAATTATTGTTTCTAAATCTACCATCAAATGATCTGTAAGATTGTAAGTCAACTTACTGTTGGTTCTTTTCTGGTACCAACATAAACCAATCCCCATGTTTGATGGACAGTCCATCAAGTCAATTAGATCCCTATACTCCATCCAACGATGAAATTCTTATCCCATAAAGTCTAGTGGCCCCAACATACAACTACAAATGTTGTATGTTATCTAGAGGTCCTCCATACATGTACATAACTACGAGTTATAACTTGTGTAGCATATGTATACATAGGGCGGAAAGGTTCAAATAAATACCCCTTTTGTGCACACATGTATATTCATACATATTACGAAAGGCACACCCCCCAGGGGCAAAGCACAAATGCCAAAATGTGAAGGTGTCCAAAAACTATGAATGAACAAATGTCATGATCATGGAAATGTGATATTCCTCTTGTATGAAAACATAACCATGTGCATGACAATGTGTAATCTATCTATCTATCTATCTATCTCCAATCTACTAGTTGCACATGCAACAACAACACACCAACCCGTTGAATGTCCAATGGAACAATCCTACTCATCATAAATGTCAAGACTTAGAACCTTCATTTGTTTCAAATTTTGCATGTTCGAACTTGAATTGGCAATGAAGAAATGAAGGGCATGTTTATACTAGTAACCACAGATCATGACCACTGCATTCCGAATTCTTTTCTTTGGTTGCACTTCATTTTATACAAGGTTGCTAGAAATAAGATTGACTATGTATTAGGTAATCGTTTTATTGGAACCGGTTATCGGTGCAGAACCGGTTTTGTACCGATAACCGGTTCCAATAAAACGATTACCGGACGTAACCGGTTGGCCGCTTTGTTGAGCCGCGCAGGTGACCTAAACAGTGGGTCACCTGTCGTCTTCTTCAACATATCCGATTTAGATGATCATAACCGGCTGGGATGTCGAGGTTATCGTCTGCAAACCTGTGTGCTCAGAGCCAATCGTGTAGTGCCACCTCGGCGAAACAAATCAGCCAACCGGTTACGTTTGAAAATGAATGAGGAAGTCACACGAAAATTTCGCATATCCGAAAGTGGATAATATTTGGTGGTCATTTGAATTTTGTGGTGAAGAAACCCAAATAATTTGTCTCATCATCATATGCAGATGACATAGTCAAGAATATTTAATCTGTCTATTTTTTTAATATAAAGAGAAAAATCAAAATCCTAATTTTGGTCGTTTTGATTTATAAATTTACAAAAAAATGCTACGTCCCGATCTAAGTCCGCTTTACACCATGCCCCATGACAGAGGTTTTCAAATTTTGATTTAGAGTTTCTTGCGGTCATGGCTTCATGCTGCCAACCATGACCACAATAAATCCTAAATTTGTTTCTTCTCACGGCACTTCGCCACATGTGCAAATCAACCCTAAACATTTCCTATCTGAGGTATGTGGGTGTTACCCGGTTCAATTTTCATGTTCTCCAACTTCTACCAACTAGATTTACACAACATATAACACCGTTGCATTAGCAAATGTACGATGATCGAAGCATCAACAAAAATTGGATTGAAAATCAAAACTCCCTTGATTTAGTTGTGGTTATCAAAAGTTCACATTTGTTGATTCTTCAATTGAATGCATATGTCCTCCTAGTTGTGTTCACTACATATTAAGGGTGGAGTAGTTGATGATAAAATGTGAAGACACAATCTACTAATCTCTTTTAATCCGTGTCTTTCTGATGTTTGTTCTTTCATCCTCATTTAACCACACATCAATCAAATATAGGTGTCTTGTCATCGAGAAAAGCAACCAAATAACACCCACATATCTTATACCTCATTTATCCAACAACACACATGCATCTAAGTTATGGGGATTAAGCAATAGTGATTTACATGTCCATTGAAATCATTCGGGCCTCGTTCACAATAGCATGGTGAAGTTCCATCCACATACGCAGGCCAAAGGCCATGAGGCCGGAAATATTTTCCCGGGAGAGGCCGGTCTCTTGAATAGCAACAACCTCGGGTACAAAGCGCTCCCGGCCACTGCACTCCAATTTTTCATTTGGTTAACCCAAATATTTGATGTGGTTGAAGTTGCTTATAAGACCAATATTGCAAGGTTCATATAAGGTAACTACACCTAATTGTGACCCTTACATCTCAGAATGCACGTGGAAAGTGAAAAGTGATATATAAGAACCTCGGGTCATTTTTAGACACATTTATAATCAACACTTTAAAATTTTCATAGTTTATTCATTCGGTGTCCAATAACTACACCTTTAAATATGTTAGAATCCTCTTTCAATTACCAATAAGATCCAACAAAAAAGAAGAAGAGTCCATTAATGTGTATAACTATGCTCTAATGTATAAAAGGGTAAGTATATGTGTAGTCACCATAAACATTTGTGTGAAATTTGAAATGAAATGGAATGGAATTGATTTTAGAGGTCAGAAAATCAAAAGGCTAATGGGACTAAAAGTACATCAGGATGATTTTAAACCGGCTACTTCCCCAGAGTGGTGGAGTGCAGTAGCCTCCGTGAGGTAGAGACTAATGTCAACTAGATGATTCAATTGAAATGAATGACAACAATGTACCTGTTGTACGAAGTAATAGAAGTCAAAGGGTACACCGGGTTTGGTGTCACAAAAGGTATTGCCATGGCCATTGACACACACCAATGCCAAGCTCAGGCTGAAGGCTTGCAAAACAACCCCTGCCATTGCTATAAGCTTGCGGTGGGTGATGGGTCTGCAATTTGCGAATGCTCGCATTGACGTTTCCATGTGTTTGAGCTTCAAATTGAAGGGAAAGTGCTTGATATATAGATGATGAAGTTTACGTGTGTTTCCACACAATCACAGGACTGCATTTGGAATATGTAGAAAGAAACAGCTTCGTCTCCAGACAATCCATGTTTGGAAATAGCAAAATAACACTAACCCTAAGATCCACAGGCAGGCGCGACTCTTTTTATCACATCATTTTGGACAGCAACTTTGTCGGGAAAATTCATGTTAAAACCAACTTGTGATGAAAGGGAACCTTGACATTTAGCAACTCAAGATAGACATATTTCTGACAATGCAAAGCTAGCACGCACGACAACCCATTTGAGAACTAGGGTTATTGATGCAGTCATGAATTCCCCAACTCGGGATGTGAAGGCATGATCTGTGTCCCAGCCCTAAATCATTGTCTCATAGGAGTTATTGAGATTCATTCGATATTTGATTGACAGGTTTTGCAGTAAGATTTCCATGTCAGCTCTCGAGTCGAACTCCATTTTCTGTTTTCCGTCACCATACTGTCAAATCTTCTTATCTGCTGTGAGTGAGATCTATTTAATCTCTCATTGAATCCATCCTGAAGCTCAATTTAGAAAGGCGTACCCAATAACTCAACTGATGACTGTCGCCTTATTTAGTGTAGGCTGCATCTTGATGTATTATAATGCTCATCATTCCCATTCTCCACCTGATCATATCGGCCATTATACATGACAATTTCATGGACAGGAGTGTTTGATTTGTTTGATTTGGAAGCCAATCAAGGGGCCAAAATCTTTCGTGCATCCTCTGCAAACAATTTTAGGTTGGCCTGCAACTACATAACATACTCATGCACCAACCATGTGCTTGGTTTTTTGTTTTCTATCAGTGCACAAACAATCCACTCGTAATTCCTAACACGATAATTTTCCAGGCTGAATTTGAAATTACTTGCTTGTTCATTTGTGCTTGTGACGCTTTCAAGCAATCTGCTCGTTCTGAAGACCCATCAAATGTATGGGCCAGATTGAGAGGGCTTTGAATGGTCACCTTTCACAGTGTGTGTGTTTGATAAATTCCATCTGACGTTCAACTTCAACTTCAAAGTGTCACGTGCAGTTTTCCCAAAACAAAAATGAATGTCATGTGATTATTTTCTCGACAAGTCACACTACATGTCGAATCCTAAATTGTGCATGTCAATTGACATGCGTTTTTTCTTTCTTCCCGGCAAGGTTTTGCATGTGGAATGTCAAAAACTTACAAAAACTCTGTAAAAAATACATGTAGGTTTTCATTTGTTCCAGAGGTGGTATGCTGTGTTTTGGAACCCTCAACATAAATAAAATAAAGATAAATATGTTATGTCGATGTTGCTTTGTATGTCAATATCATGTCAATGTTAATGTGGCCTTGTAGAGGATTCCAGATAGATGCTTGCACCTCATCACACAAAGGTTGCTAACATCCAACATCAAGAAGGGTTAAACCCTAGACACTCTTGAGGGCACAATGTGTCCTCTCATATGCATTATGTATTTGACCAAAATACATGCCGTGTTGTTGCCCAAGACCTATAGATATGTATTGGCACCATTTAGTGAATTGTATTGCCATTGTAGATGAACCACGTGCATTTGTGACATACTCTAAAAATCTCCTACATACAAGGTTTCTTTTGGTCACGGGGAGGTCATTTCATTGTCAAGTTGAAGACCACATGCAAACAAAGAAAATCTACTTTTTACATAAAGGATCACCAAAATGGGTCAAAATTTAACCATTTTTTGTGAGTAGCTAAACATGGTATCTATTACATAGTAAAAAATGGTAACCAAATTTGATGATTTGTTTTTTTTATTAAAACATACCGTTTCTAACTAGAATGACGCAGAATTCAACTAAAACAATTACTACAAAAATGAAGATGACTAAAAAAATAAAAAATAAAAAATAAAAACATACTATCAATGATTATGTATATGTAGGAAAAATGTCATAAATGTTAAAATTATCTATGGCATGTAATATAGGGGCAACAAACTTTGTTCACATGTGGTGTTCAACTTGACAATGGAGTGACCTCCCCGTGCTTTTGGTAAAATCAAGCAATGCATGTACAATTTCAATGATAAAAAAATACATGTGACAATTTGTATATGTAACAAGAATTTACATTTATATGTAGTCATTAACATAAGTATACAAATATACCTTTAAATATTAATGAACCCCTATCATGTGTATAATGTAAAATCCTAGCATTCATTAGGAAAGGCATTGAAGGCTTTTTCATCCCTAGGATGTAACCCATAAACATCTAAGTCTACAATATATCTCATTGAAGCTAATGTAATTTCTTTTTTTCCTAACTCTACCATCAAAGTCCAATTATTATTGGTCCCATTTTGATACCAACGTAAACCAATCTCCATGTTTGATGGACAGTTCATCAATTTAATTGGATCCCTATACTCCACCCAATGATTACCAAATTTTCTACACATTTTATAAATCCTCCCAACAACCCAAACCTTAATTGGAGCTGTTTTTTTGGACTACCCTTTTTTTTTTTGACAATTCTAACTTCACGTGTGTTAAAAAAATACAAATTATAATCAAAACCAAAATTTAACATAGAATCGTGATTTGTGGCGATAAGGAGTTCAAGCTTCTCATATAGTATGCCAACCTTAATCCGAGTGAATCAATCTTTAGATAAAGTTGGAGGGCCATTCAATTGACTAACAAGTGTACTTTTGAAATTCTAGACTCCCCTACCTCTACATAGACCACAATGGACTTTACATTAGATCAAGAGGGTATTTCATGTTCATCAATTAGAACATCCAAGGCATGTCAAAGCTCACTTGGCAACTCCACATCTTCATGTAAATCATTTTCAACCTACAACTACAATAATTTTGTCTTAATGACAACCTCCTTGCCTGTGTTTGAATTGTCTTCTCCAACACTACAATTTTCCTTGCCACCACCTTGTGCACTAGAACCATCAATCAATATGTGATCATAATCACTCTCCACATTCTCCTCCATACTTCCAAAAAAATTAGCCTCGATAAGTGACCATACCATACAAGTACAAATGTTGTATATTTTCTAGAAGCCCTCCATACATAACTGTGAGTTCTAATTTGTGTAGCATATGTATATGTAGTACAGAAAAAGTTCAAATTAAGACCGATTTTGTGCATTCACATATACTCATGTGTGTTATGAAAGGTGCACCCTCTAGGTATATGAATCCCCATAGTCTCAACCCTAAACCCTTAATGTTTTTGGAGACCACATTGTGGTATGGTCTTGTAGTTGGGGGTAGTACCTCCTTGGCATTGGTTGGAGGTTCATTTTGAGAAGAGAATTATTATTTTATTTTTTATTTTTTTTGGGGGGGGGGGGTGAATGTGTGTGATTTACTTCATAATGAAGTGGCTTTGGGATTCCGATGAAAGGTTTCCCCAATATAATCATTATATTCATGAAAACCATTAACTTTCAATCCTTGAATGATGTTTATCTCTAGAGAAGAGTTGGAGGGTATATATATTCTCTATTCACAAAAAAAGATGAAGTTAAAAGATTAATATATCTAGATATTAATCTTCCAAAAATTAGCTTACATAATACATAAGAAATACTAATCACATCAGTTTCGTTTCAAATTCAATATGTGTATCACCAAGATGATTTTGTATGCAGAATAAAAAGATAGAAACAAAACATCAACTTTGATGAACCAAAGGACAAGTTTTCAATTTCGTTCATAAATGTTGTTTACACTATACACATAGGACCATATACATGCATGCCTTCAAAACAAAGTCATGAGTCTTCATATGAGTAACATATCTACAAAATATGCAGGCCAATTAATATCATCTTCATTTTATGGAATGTTTTTCAAGTATTTCTTTGAAGATACATACACAAAGGATATGTAGAAGGTTCAACCGTATGGATATGCTCTTTACCTTTGTGTATGTTTCATGAATGTTTGCTTCATGAATGTTTGCTTCATGAATGTTTCATAATTTTCATAAAATCCTAGGGATAATAAGGGTAAGTGTTTTCCAAGACCACCATGTGGTTGCCACATCATTCATGCAACCCACTTAGCACCTGTTGGAGGCCATATTTGATAAGAGAATGTTTTTTGGAAGGAGTGCAAGGTTTTATTTCATAAAATGATTTAAAAAGTGAAATTGTGTTTATTGACCTATTATGGATTTCTTTGGAGCTCAAAGTCAACCTCCCAACCATTGAAAAGTTTCCCCAACAGAGTCGCTATATTCAAGACCTTATCAACTTGCAATCCTTGAATGATGTTCGACTCGTACCAAGAAAGTTGTTGGAGTAATTTTCTCTATTCATGTGCTTTTATCTTAAAACATCTAATTATAAAATGTCAGAGAATTAACCTTACATGATTCTAACCTCCACACACATGAAAGCACGCATAAATTTGAGCAGCACCTGAAATGCAGTGTGTTCTTGAGGTGCAACTATCATTATCTAGGGAGGTACAGAGATTACAAACTATGCCTCCCAAATCCAAACAGAGAAAACAGAAAAAATATATGGTGAATATGTTGTCATGAGCAACTTGACTACAGATACAGTACATGTGAGATACATGCATCAGAAGGCCACAATGAATTGTCAGATTTGGAGGTTAACCTATTGCATACTTTGGCTATTATTCAACACTGGAAGTATTAAAAAATGTTTGAAATGGAGGATTTCAGAATTGCAAGGTAGGTAAGACACGAGAGCTGTTAAAGAAGGTCCTCATTTTGAGTTGTACCTTGAAAAGAAACTCACTTTCTGTCCACTGGGCTTGTATGGCAGGTTTATGAACTTCCACAAGTCACAGGCTTTCCACGTTGACATCTCCTATCTGTGTTGAACTCAGATTCAAAGTCACCACAATGACGGACTAAAAGTGAGAGAAATAATGAAGAGCAACTTTGTGCCTGCACCAAGAAAACTCTAAAGCCAGACAGAGGATGAAGCTCCTAAATGCTATTTGCATTCACATCCAGAGGTTGGAAAGAGCATGGCAACCCCTGTATGCAATTGGTGGTCAGGTACTTCAATATGGAGTATACGCCGTGAGATGAATAGAGGGTTGCATGTCTGTTAGCCGATGAAATACACCCATAAAATTCATCTTATATGTGCTTCAGTCCCCTTCCTAAATTGGTGTCCTCAAATTGGGGCCTACAATTGAAGTGCTCACCTAACTTGAGCTTCATACAACTTGCCAGAAATATTATTGTACATCGTGGAGATTGCTAAAACCACTACAAGAGAAGAGTACAGGCCACCACTGTCCTATGCAAGTGCAATTCCAAAGACAATTGAGACATTCCAAAAATGTTTGTGCAACCAAAGAAGTGACTTCGTGCCACTCAGGTGTTGCCTGGAAGACCTCTTGAACCAGGAGATACTTTGATGATGACTTCCACTTTCTTCAGCAAAGCCGTGTTGAGAAAAGAAGGGAGATGGTCATATATATTGCATGCGAGTTGAGTCACCTGACGTGAAATTGACATCTGATTGCATGACTGCAGACTCTGGCAGTTTGGATAGCACCATCAAATCGCATTCCATAGCCATGGAAACTCCCACCTTCAATCATCACGGCGTTATACCTAAGGTAGACCAGCGTTAATCCAACACCCCCAAATGTGGACACCTATATTCTAGTGGTGTGTAGTTAGGTGTGGATCAAAGAACGAACACCAAAAAGATGTCATGTGTTTACAAAAGATTGGAGCACATGCTCAAAGCATGTTAACCATTCTAGGCTCAATAGTCATCAACATAATTGGAGGAACCTATATGACCACTTCATGAGCACAAGAATCTTCACTTTAATAATGAATAAAATACCCATACTAGCTCCCAATATTATGAGGAAATCAGCTACGGCCCAACTTGAATTTGCTAATCATCTCACATGCACTGATTGCATATTTCATATCCTCCAAGCAGTGGGTGCAAAGAGGAAAGTCTCCGATTCACACCCACTTACCTTACCAAAAAGACATTATGTGTTTATAAGAGATTGGACTACGTGCTCAAAGTATGTTATCTATTCCAGGCTCAATACGGTAGTCATCAACCTAATTGGGGGAACCTATATGACCATGTAATGTGCACAAGAATCTTCACCTTGATAATAAATAAGATATTCGTACAAGCTCTTAAAATTATGCGGAAAACAGGTACAGGCACGACTTGGATTTGCTAATTATCTCACGCACGCACTATTTGTGTGTTTCATATCCTATGAGCAGTGGGTGCAGATAGAAAAATGTCTACTTACCTTAGGTTAGACTCGCAACCAATCCAATCCACTTAAAGCTAAGCTTCCAATTCACCGTTTCCGCTCTCTTCTCCATTTGTAGACAGGCTGGTCTGATGGTGTGGCCAATTCCTCTGGCCGCAGCTTCCTCTTTCTCCCCTTCCCACTCAACTGTTTCTGCAAGGTCATGGTTGCGGCTAAATCCCGCAACTTCTCAGCACGCTCACTCCGCTCCTGGAGCTCTCTTTTCAGCTTCTTCCGCACTCTTGGCACTTGAAGAGGCTCAGGGGGTCGAATTTCTACCAATTTCTTCTCAACATCAATGGCCTCTTCCATGTCATCCACAAAGAACACATGCTTGTTGATGGTCCCGGACATGGGAAGATGGGAAGCCCGAAGCTTCTCCACCTTCCTCTGTTCAATCTGGGCCTTGTTCATCAGATACCCCACGTCCTGTGTCTTCATCAACAGAAGTTCCTCTTCCGTATACTCCTTTCCGCCATTCTTCTGTCTGTGCACTCCACCCTTTACGATCTGGGAGGAAATCATCTTATAATAGAACTCATCGGGGTTGCGGGCCGCAGCTTTCTCCCTCAGCTTGCGAATGCGATCTTCCTTCTTGTGGAAATCCTTCGCTCGTTGCACGTAGTCTTTGTGCTTCTCCAGAAGCCCCAACCGCGTGCGGTGCGCCGGTTGCGACCGCTCCTTGTGAGCACGAGCGCTCACCGCTTTCTTCATCGCCGTCGCCGACATCGTGGAGGACCACAGAAGACCAGATTTCACTCAATTCCCAGAAAACAAATACAAATCGAATGCAACCGTCAACCCTTAAAACCCTAACCCTCCCCAAGCCACAAGCCTCAAGCTATGCTCTAAACCGTTGTGCTCTTAAGCGTGAGACCAGTGTGTAGGACGAACGGAGAAGACCGGATTTCTCTCAATTCATAGAAAACGAATACAAAGAGAATACAACCCTTAAACCCTAAGCCCTACCCAAGCCACAAGCCGTGCTCTGAACCGTAAGACCAGTGTGTAGGAGGAACGCTCAATCCAAACAAAGCGAATGTAACTCTCAATCCCTTAAAACCCTAAACCCTGCCCAAGCCAAAACTCGTGCTCTTTTAACCATAATAAAGGCCACTTCACACACGAGCCAAGAGCCGTGACCATGATTGTGAGAGCCCAAAAGAAATGTCCAAAGGCCGTTCCCAGGACACTTCAAAAATCACGTAGTGTGGTTACGGGCCCTCTAGTGTATTGTGAAGTCATATGTGACCGGGCCCTCAATCAAATGCTATTTCACTGAATTTTTATTCTTGTGGAGTCCTCACACATGATAAAATATAATAAATCAACGGTTGTGAGATTTCGGAGTGCCATGGTCTCACGGTTTTCTATCAGGCCTACCTCCAAGAGGTACTTTTTGAAAATAATCCAAGAGACCATGAAGCATTGTGTCATGTAGGAAACCATGTAGACTTAACATTAATCTTGCATTCACTTGCTTTGTTGGTCCCTCAAGCGTAGTGTGAAGTGAACTTGGTTCTGCCTTTTCCACCAATGAGAGTTCTTGAATTGCAATTGTCATAGGCCCTCAATCTCGTATGTGAAGTGGCCCTAAGACAATATTAGACTTTCCTATAAGAGCATATAGAGCACAACCTAACCTCCGTAATATCAACCTCCTTAATGCCACTTACTCTCTTATACCCCTAAACCCTAGGGAACAAATATTCTCAATTCAAATCTCCCTCCTTGTTGTCACATCTCCCTCCCATATATCATGGATTTTGACATTAAAGTAATCCATCAAAGAATATAAACCAAATGCTTGCACACATCACATTGTCATCATTGTAATTGATAGGTAACAATGATCTTGCAATATGGTGGAGTCAATGGTTGCTTCAAGTACAATTCACATTCATATTCGAGAAAATCCTTGATGTGGATGTAATCTAGCATTGGGACTGTGTCATGTGACACTAGTGCGTAGGTTCAACATTAGAGTTCCCTATAAGTTAGCGTAGGGTACTTGGGGAACGTTGAGACCGGGAGAGCCGTGTGTAGGTATAGTATTAAACTTTCCTACAAGTTAGTATAGGGAACTTGGGGAACGTTGGGAACGTCGCCTCTCTAAAATAGCCAATGGCCCAAACCCTAGGTGACGCCCTGCTGTGACACCCCCCCGCGACGTCATTCCTCGGTGTTTCCCCTCCCCTGTTTTTGGACCACGCAATTTGTGTCTGTGTTGCCTTCTCCTTCTCCTCTCCTCTCTTCGCCCAAGTGGAGAGGACTTGAAAACCTGGTTTCTTGGTTTCTTGATACCACAGCGGCTCGATTCAGCGGTCCCGGACTCCAAGAGGAGCTCAGTGTACGAGATGACTCATTTTAGGTTAGTTTGCGCATTGGGTTACGGTAATTCATGTGAATTGCTTGTAGCGGTTTCACTGGGCACGGTAAACTGAACTGAATGTAATTTGTGATATTATTTTGCAGTGGGCAATCTGCAGTCCTTGTAAAGGGGAATCAAGTGGTGGTCTTCGTTAACCTTCATGCAAAGGTTATGCCCTGATGACCGAATTTGAATGACCATCTCATCATGTGTGTAGCGCGCACCTTGTAGGTTTTTAAGAAGTAGGCGTGACAATTCTTCTTACATTAGATGAGGAATTTGCACTCCGTGTTGTACTCCAGCACCTGAATAATAATTGCAATTTCGATGTTCACATTGTCACCGTCTCATGAATTGTAGCATGCATCTCGTAGGGGTTTTAGACGTAGGCGTGAAGATTCTTCCATCAGATGAGGAATTTGCGCTCCGAGCTGTACTTCAGCTCCTGAATATTAGTTACAATTTGTCTGTTCACAATCGTGACCGTCTTATCATGTGCAGCATGCTCCTTGTAGGGTTTTTAGATGTAGGCGCGACACTTCTTCTTACATTGGATGAGGAATTTGCACTCTGTGTACTCCAGCGCCTGAATAATGGTTGTAATTTGGCTGTTCATATTTGTGACCATCTCATCGATTGTAGCATGCGCCTGGTAGGTTTTATAGAAGTAGGCGTGGCAAAATTAATTTACAAGAGGGATTTGCACTCGGAGCTTTACTCTGGCACCTGAATAATAGTTGCAATTCACATTGTGACCATCTCATCAATTGTAGCATGCACCTTGTAGGGTTTTTTAGAAGTAGGCGTGGTAATTCGTACATTACATGAGGAACTTGTACTCCGAGCTGTAATCCAGCACCTAATTAGTTGTTGAAATTTTTGGCTGTTCACTTTGTGACCCATACAGGACTCCATTAACTTATGTTACAAAAAGGTGAAAAATCGTCTCGTGCACCCATCAGCTTTTCGACAGGGTATTGACCAACAACTTGCCAAAAACTGCTTACATGCGAGGCCTAGATTACAACTTCTTGAAGATCGAGGGAGGAGACAAAAACGTGTACTGGTAGGAGGATACATCAAATGTGAAGCAATCAAAGAAACGAATATACCAACAGAATTAACTCCAGATGAAAGGGTGTTGACTAATAGTGAGAGTGAGTTTAAGGAGGAGGAGGAACCTTTTGTGGATGGCTCTGTTTTGACCGGTGATGGAAGTGAGCTGCGGAGTACAGTGCGGCTGGTAGAATGTTCCATGTTGGCTGCCACAGCAGGACTTGCTTACTTTCTTAGTAATCTTCTCCGCCTTGAGGTAACTTACCCTCACAAAGATTGTCAATTCCAAGTTTCAGAATCAACGGAGTTGAGTTTCATGAGATGTAAAGTCAGGTATAAGAGTCCAAAGTAAGGATTCTCTTTCTTTTTTAAATGATCACATAGGCCCTCCCAATTGTGATGTTCGCTATTGAATATGAGATTGGGTATTATATTTTGTGCACATAGTCCACTCTCATCATAACACATGATGTCTTTCTGACATCCGCTTTCCATTGCCTCATCTGGTTAGCAACTGCAAATTGTGCATATTTGTCGTATCAAGTTTTAGAATTGGAGTTCAGATGCAAAAATATAAGAGGCCAGAGTGAAGATTCTCTTTTTCTTGAGAGATCATATAGGCCCTCCCAATTGTGTCCATCATTGAACCCAGAACGGTCCTATATTTCTAGCACATAGTCCAATCTCATCATAACACATGTCTTTTAGGTGTCCATTCTTAACTACAAACCTGACCATATACCACTTGAATGTAGGTGGCTAATTAAAAAGAGTGACCACATAAGGCACACTTACCTTATACTTAGGATACCAGAGATCATTGAGTCCATGTTTGACGATGGTTACTAGGTGATGAGTAGGTCATATGTTGGAGAAATTCTTACTGAGCAATTTTTGAAGCATTGAAGGTTATAAGGCGATAAGAAACTGACTGGAATGGTTTGGGTGGCAGGCCTATTTTGGATGTTTCTTTCCCTTGCCAGTGGTTATATCATCAATGCGATGGGGAGCTGCTGCGGGGAGAAAAACCATGGTCTGATTCTTCATATATTCTTACTGAGCTTTCAATTCTTCATGTAGTTCTAACATACAACCCTCAATTGTCATGTCCTAGTGAAGGTAGGACATAATTTTATGTCGCAAACAGCAATGTGCTTAGTTTTATATGCTGTCTCTTGTGGCCAGTGGTTGTTGTCCTGGTGCAATTTGTCCCAGAATTTGATGGGGTGATTGCTTGGGGTCCAGGTCGCGACAGCTATGCTCCTGCTTATTCTCTCAGGACCTTTGAAGGCTGCTTCTTACTTGGTCTCTGTCCTATATCTCCCTGAATCTCCACATTCTTGACAGAAAATCTAAGCTTTTTGTTGTTTGTGCAATGTAGAGAATAGAGTTATCCTTCAACACAATAGGACTTTTGGTCAGGAGTTGGTCCCCTATCCTTTTCCATGAGTTGTTTTGCATACAATACCAGTTATTTGTCTCTACTTGTGGTGCATGCTTTGAATTTGAATGAAGAGCAACCAATTCCAGTTCATTGAGTGCCGAACTAATTTTAGCACCTCTTGGCATGCCAAAATGAGTTTGACCCTCAATGGACAGATAGAACTCTAAGGATACACCGAAACTCACCAAACATGGAAAGTGTTGTATGCAAAACAACCAACTCCCGACCAAAAGTCATGTTGAGTTAGAGGATAACTGCAATGTTCTACAAGAAAGTATTTAGTCCTGGGAAAGTCACTACTTTTTGCTATGCTACATCAAGCTGACAGAAAGTCTTAGTGTATCTCTTGGTGATAGATTCATAGATTAGACTATTGTAGCAGCGGTAAGGGTAATGCTTGGTACTTGTGAGGTGATTGATTGCTTACACACAGGTGTGCTGAATTTGTGCTGTGCAGTTGATGCATGGATTTGTGGGATTAACAATGGGTGCTTTCTGGAAGTAAGCCCTTTAATCCCAGAACTCACTTTGAATTGAACAAGGATGCTGTTGAGTGTCAGTTCACTTTCTCCATATGCCCTTTTGAGGTTCAAATTGGTGGACTACTGCCTTGCAGGTGGAACCTCAATTGGGGGCTTTCGATAGCAGGTTGTACAGTGGTGAGTAATCCTTCACTCAACCTGCCCTGTTTCCATTCATGTAGGGGAGCTGAGATTAACAACGTCTGACAAATCATGAGAATGTGCACTAGATTATTTGGTTTTTGTATACACAGTCTATCAGTGAACAGTGATATCTCTTCCTTAAGTGATACAAGGGTCCTGGAGTGTGGGTACTAGTTTGATCTCTTCATTTCATGCTCCACTTCCACATAAGGTAAGCAGGCCTAATTCAGTTATTTTTCTGAATCTGACATCTATTTTTGAGTGGTGTGTGGTTAGGTGTTGATCTAATCTAAGAACGGATGAAAAAAAGACATGTGTCTTGCTAATTATCTCATACTAAACATGTCTTCAATATTTCAGGAGAAGTGGGCTATTTGGAAAAAAAGTAACTATTTAAGACTCATCTACCTTAGTTAGGGTTCACGGCTTTCTTTTGATACCCTTCTGCACTAAGATCACTTTTTTCATTACTTACCAACGTGCATGACTCAGGTTCGGTGTCTAGGAGCATTGGGATTTGTGCTGCTATCATCATGGCTATTAAGAGACAATATCCTTGCTTTGGTAAGCACATTGTTGGGGTTAATCTTTTCATTTTGAAACCTTTGAGATCTTAGCAAATTTGCACAATAGAGAAGAGAAATGATGTGGGAAGATGAGAGTTACTGGAAGCCATCAAATAGATACACTAAATAGTCCTGTTAGTGTGGGCACAGTAGTTCTCTAAAACCCATATTAAGTTTTAACCTACTCCAAATCTCTAATTGGAAATTAGTGTGGGTCACATTTTTTATTTTTTCTAGGATATTGATGTGGGTGCCTATTTGACATTATGCTATTTTTGCCGTTGAACTAATACTCAAGGTGCTAGTTGGAAGTTTCCAAGAAGACTTGGGATCTTGGACCTCCATTATTTCCTACCTGACTATAAAATTAGTGTGGCCCACATTAATTTTCCACTCATACTACTAGTACTATTTGGTGTACTTATCAGTATTAATAAATGGGATAGTTTTGAGGTGATAATAATGAGTCCTCCATTAGTTTGTGCTCCAAAATGGTGTTGGTGTCAATTTTCATTGAACTTTTTATTGACGTGCATGCAACCGGCTGGTTTTCTTTGGTTGCAAATTTTCAGATAACTCTGAATGCCCATGCCTCAGTGTCATACATGCTAGCTGCATTAGGAGTCAACGTGGTGCCAACCATGCCCATGATCTACCTTGTTTTTGCCTCCTTGGTAAGCTTTTCTTGATCCTTTTAGTTGATATTTGTTATGTTTAGATCCTGACTTCAGCAACTACACTGTGAGCCACAGTAATTTTCTAGAGTCCACGCTAATCTCATAATGGGAACTAATGTGGGCCACATTAATTCCCAACCCATGCTAACTTTCTACTAGAAAATTAGCATGGGTCTCATTGATTGGTTTTCTAGAAAATTAATGTGGGTGATTATTTTATTTAGTGCTACTTTTGTCCTTTAACTAATATTCAATGTGTTGATTGGAAAGTCTTCATGAAGACTTAAGGGAAGACCTGGGGTCTTGGACCCATGGTATTTCACCTTGACTAGAAAATTAGTGTGACCCACGTTAATAATTTTCACGCTAATTTTCCACCCAGGATAATAGGACTCTTAAGAGTATTCTCCTGTAGTTATCTTCTGTTCATTGGTCATTCAAATGTTATGGATTTCTTGTTTCACATATAAACCTGAAATGAACCAAGTTAGTAACAAAAGAGGCCAGGGCCCTGAATACTAACTAAAGTGTCGAGTATATGTCGCACTTATGCTGGGAATATTGTCAGAATTTGTCTGAGCATAACATATTATGTTTGCATATATACAGTGGATATAGGTTTTATATTTGTAGATTTGCAGTTGGTGGATCTTTTATTGAAGCTAAAACTGGAAGTATTTATCTCATCTATAAAAAGGTCTGGTACCAGTGAGGAAACTGGTTGCAGGTTTATATAGACTTCCTCACCATGCATACAGATCTGACCAAGCCATAGCTGGTGGTTGTGTGATTGTTTCAGCTTGTGATCAATTGCGGCTCCTTTGTATTCCTTCTCCATGTATTATATGCTATATTTTTACGGCGGCTGGGCATGAGGAGCACCATTTCTGTTCCTGGATGGGTGGAACGAGCTATGTAAAGCCAAGCATAATTCACATTAATTCAGTTACAAAATTAATGCAATGCCATTTTATAAATCATTGTATATATCATTGGAAAACCATACATTTTGATCTGACCAGTTGTGCTTGGTATGATTTTGTCGAATGTGAACATGAGTGGTGTGACATCAAATATGATACATGCTCATATGGTATTGATCTATTTTTTTGTGTAGAAGTCATCGGATGTTGTCAATCAGTCTTTGCAATTTTGTGCTTATTTTGATAGTCATCAGGAGCCAACGCAGTGCCCAGTGGTTACGAGTGGTACTTTTGAAAGAGCTTTTTTGAAGTTTATGTTTCTCTACTCAACATGTAAATCCAGTAGTTGGAAGCAGGCAATCAATTTGAACTGACATTCCCCCAAAGCCAAGTTTCATCACAAGTTGAATCTTGATTATTTACATTGCCTTCTAAACGCCTAAAGGTTAACAGAGAGCAAAATGGTCTGTTGGCAGCTCAAGGCAATGTTTTGGTGCATTAAGGGGTGTTTAGGATCTCTAAACTTATTGTGGGCTACTCTAATTTAGTTAGGGTGTAATTAATGTGGGGCCAAGACCCCTGGGGTCTTTCCTTGCTTCTTCATGGTGGATTTTGTCCAACATCTTCAGTAATAACTCAAGCACAAAATTAGCACCCAAAAAAAAAGTCCTACAAAGGCAATTGATGTAGCCCACACTAAGTTTAAACTAGAGGTTTGGCTGGATTGAAAATTATTGTGGGTTCTGGAGAATTATTGTGGCCTACACTAATAGGACAATTTAGTGTACTTGAGATTGTGGTTTGTGGTCTGCCTTCAACCACAATTGCAATATTTTTTTCATTTTCTCACATTGGAACAATGCCCACCAAACATCAGAGGGTTGCAATTTGAATTGCTTGTTTTGTAATGCAAGGTATAACATTGACTCAACATTAAACACAAGTCACTCACATTTTCAGAATGTACAAATAAAACATAACTAAACCAAGAACATCACCACCACCTTCAACTACACTTGGTATCATAGATTGTTGTTATTGAAGTAATTAAGAGTGGATGTGTTTTTAGTTATCATCAAACAGAGTGAACCTATGACATGAGTATGGGCACATCCCTATATTCTAGCTTTTAGGACTTGCCTACAAACTTTGTGGATTGTTTTGATGGACTATTTAAAGGTGGGGTCAAGTAACATTTTGAATTACCCATAAGTTTTTTGTATTATGCCCAAAATAAATTTGGGAATGCTCATTTAATATAGGGTTTTGGAGAAATAGCTAGGCATACTAAGTAACCATTTCATTACAACAAGTGCATGTTAATTCAAGTTCAACAACATTAGTTTTAACCATACATTTGGATGAGCACTCAAGGAGCTCATAACTCAAAACAAGTGCACATCAATATGAATATGATCCAAAGTTTTCTTTCACAATAATTTTTTTGGTTTAGGGTCTAGGATACCAACAGTCAAGCGATCCACAATAGCTATCGAAGAAACATGAGTTATTCAATCACACAAGTCGGGTGGAAAGTTGAAACACCCAAAGGTCCCTAAAAGCTTTTACCTTGTTCATACTAATTGTTCATCTCCGTCAAGCTCTAATGATGAGTTCATGATAATTATGAAAGGATCCACACAACATAACAACATGGAGAACAAAGATAATTGAATAAATTGTTCTACTAGGACAGTGCATACACATTTGCATTGCTCAAGGAATGACCTCTCCCCTCATCAAATACATACTATAATCACACATATAATGTGAAATATTATATAACTTCTTTCTCAAGCACGCCCTATGAGAAATATTTTCTTATTATCAAGACCAATGCCCAAATAGTTTCAATAGAGCTAATTATTAAAACCTCTCACACCGGTTGATACCCAACAATTATGTAGTGTTTGATGATCTCACTATTATAGTCTTTGATGATGGATAGAAATTCCTTGTTTTGTCACTTCTTTCATTTATTTTTCTTTTTCCAAAAACATGTTAAGAATGTAGTCCATGATGAGGTGGTTGAGGATGCCAAGAAAGAAGGCATCCATTATGATATGACTAGTAGAGTTGTGGATGTAGGTAAATCAATCTTGAATAAATAAAAACTTGGCTCTTTAAATCCCAAGTCTCTAGACAAACTTGCAAAAATATGTGAGGATATATAGCATTCATGGTTTGCCACATGTGCACCTCTTGCTTGCCAATTGTTTTAATTGTTTTGTTGATTTTTTTAATATTCAATATATGTCTTTGTTGTGTTGGCTTGTTGTATTGAATGTTGTCTTAGTGTTGTTCAAACTATAGTAGAGGCACCTATTTCCAATTAGGACCCCCATCAACAATCTATAATGTACTACAATTTCGATCATGTTGGGATTGAATTTTCATCGAGTTGGAACCAATAGTGCCATGACACATGTCATGGTTTTGAGTGTTAAAGTGAGGAGGAATGAATGGTTAAAATGAGTGATTATGGTAGACTCTAGACGTTGGTAATATGTTCATGCCAACTTTTGGCTTCAGAATCTCATAGTAAATTAACTTAAGGATTAAAATCTCCAAAAAATTGTATTCATCCTAATTTCTATCTTCCTACATGGGAAAAAATTGCGCTGCCTTGTACTTCTCCAAATTCAACGTAAAATCTCTTAAGTGATCCATTTTAGGCATGTACTTTATAACCTAACCATACTACACCCCTATTACCTCTATAATGTCACCCCTCTCTTATATCATGAAACCCTAGGGAATGGATGGGCTCAACTTAAATCTCCCTTCTTGTTGTCACTTTCCCCCTTACATATGAATGGGTTTTGACATTAACATAATCCACCAAAGAATTCAAAGCACTTGATTGCACACATCACGTTGCCAACATTGTCATTCTTGCTATGTTGATTTTTTTCCATAATATCACATGTTACACTAATTCTCTAATATCATGCATCCATGTTGGCACTTGCAAACCTCCTTAACATCACATTCACTTTAGTTGCCATAGTCATGATATTAGGGAGGTTAAAGTCTATCACCATAGGCTAATAAATGGTTTTGACACAAAATTATTCTACAAATAAATGTCGAATTAATTTGAAATTAATATACACAAATTGTCAGATTTACTTTAATTCACCTTGCACTTTTGCCAAAATATGGTAAATTCTCACTCTATATAAGCTTATGTAATGTGAAGAATCCATTATAAGATACTACATAGAGGAGAGGTTTGCATTAAATGTAAAGTCATCTTTAGTCATCATAAAGAATATGGGTTAACTTTTTTTGGAGTTGTGTTAAACTAAGAAAACTTAGCCAATCAAACATAGTACCACCTGCAACGAACAAAAGTGAAATTTGAAGTTTTCATACAAAAGATACAGACAAATACATACAAGAGGACTATTCTGGCTTCGTCTTTCAAGTTCACATATCCCACATGGATTGTGGGCACCTTATGGGGAGGACTTATATACTAAAAAAACACATCTTTTGCCACATGTCCTCAATTGAGGAATTTTACAATTTTATAAATAACTATTCTTATATTCGTGTTGATTGATTGTTAAAGGTGCCATCAAAAATGATAATTTAGAGGACTACCTAGTGTTGAAGGGCTCACGAGGTTGGACATAAATGATTTCCTTCCTTCTACAACTTTAAACCACTAGACCCCTGGCCCCCTCTTTACCTAACAACCAAAAAGGAGCACCTTCAACATAACGTGGCAACATTTGTCCCATATGATCTTTGTGGCTATGATCAAGGATGTCCATCATTCACGCCAGCTTTGGTTGGCATCATAAAGCCCATGAATTCTCCTTGTATTACTTGCCTTCTATCTCCTCCCATGCGTGCATTTTATATATTCTATCGTGCAAATTGTGTTAACTTGTCAAGACAAAAGTGTTGTGTTTGTTTTTTTCCCTCTAGTTACACTCTACGACCTTGGGTGGAGGATATTGCCCAACAATGTGTGGAGGTTGGATATCCTTATAAGACAAGTGAAGGAAATTCCAATTGGACATTGAAGTCTTGAAGATAACATGGATGTTGCGGCATGTGGGTGGCATGTTGCAAATGTCTTGGGTTTTGTTTGGGTGTTTTTGTTTCCGATGTGCTAGTTCGTGGCCTTCCAATACTCCAACTCCACATGTGTCCCCGTATGTGTAAAGGAAAGAAAAAATATCAATTTCCTTCACTATATAGTGTGATGATTATGTATTACAATTGCATATTGGTCATGTATTGTTCTATTGTCAATATAAATCATCGGAGTATTTTGTATGACAAATACAACATTATATTCAAAATCCTTGTGTAACCCCAATTGCTTAGGTTCATTTTAAACTTTAAAATGGTGTGATATCCACGCTCTAATCATTTATGATGTCATACATATTTGTGGGATGTGCATTTCAAACATCCTAAAAAATTTCTTGTGCACCCTTGCCAAAAATCCTATGAATACTTATAGGCGAGGATTTGACCCTTATAATACATATAATCTATGGGTCTGACACGAGCATGCTCATGTTAGTGTGCTCACAAAATAGTAAAACCCTCGTCAATACACCCTATCATTTTTTAAGGTCAACTTTCACGAAAGGGGGGTAGTATCATGGGAGGTGCACCGTTCATAACATATATGAGTATATGTGACTGCACGACAAGGATATTAATTTGAACTTTTCTGTACTACATATACATATGCTACACAAATCATAACTCATAATCATGTACATGTATGGAAGACCTTTAGAAAATATACAACATTTGTACTTGTGTGGTATTGAGGCTCGCATATTTGGAAGTATAGAGGAGGATGAGGAGTATGGTTCTGAGTACACATTGATTGATGATTCTAGTGCATAAGGTTGCAGCTAGGTAAATTATAGTGTCATAGAAGACCATTCAAACATGTGCAAGGATGTTCTCATAGAGACAAAATTGATGTAGTCGCATGTTGAAAATGGTTCACATGAAGATGTGGAGTTGCAAAGTGAGCTTTGACATGCCTTGGATATTCCTATTGATGAACATGAAAACAATGAAATGCCCCGTCAATCTAATGGAAAGTCTCATTGCAACTTATGTAAAGGTAGGGGAGTGTAGACTATTCAAAAGTACACTTGTTAGTCAATTAAATGGCAATCCAACTTTATCTAAAAATTGATTGACTCATAGTCAAGTTGTGATATTATACGCAAAGCCTAAACTCCTTACCGTTGTAAATCATAACACTATGTTAAATGTTGGTTGTGATTGTGGAGTATAGTATGTTTTTCAAACACACCTAAAGCTAGAATTGTCCCCCCCAAAAGCATGGTAGTTTGAAAAAAAAAAAAAAAAAAAAAAGTGGCTCCAATTAAGGTTTGGTTTGTTAGGAGGGTTTATAAAATGCATAATTTTTTTTGGTAATCGTTGGGTGGAGTATAGGGATCCAATTGACTTGATAAAATATCCATTAACATGGAGATTGGTTTATGTTGGTATCAATACGAAACCAATAATAAGTAGACTTATGATCTTACGGATCATGTGATGATAGACTTAGAAACAATGATTGCATCGACTTTTAGGACATATATTATAGACTTCGATGCCTATGAATTGCATCCAAAAGATGAAAAATGTCTTTCATGACTTTATTGATGAATGCATGATATTGGCCCATCACATTTTCATTCAATATGTTATATTGTCCTTCCATTTGAGAGTCTTTTGTTTTATGATGAAGCATGGCAACACCCAAAAGGAGGGTGCTTTATGAGGATGTCCGCATTCATAAAGCCAAAACAAACCAAAAAGGAGGGTGCTTTATCAAGGTGTTGTTTGGTGTGTAACTTACACAGGCCTTGAAATGGTCTTATCCTTTTGCTACATAATTTATACATTGATTGTAGTTCGGCCCACACTACATATCCATCATTGACCCACATAAGTAACAACCTTGCAACAACATGGTAAGAAAACCAAATTTCACCGCATATTCATGATTGTCATGAGAATCGAGAGGTCATTTTGTATGCATGGATTATGCTTGCCTCCAAAAATCCAAAACAATGCCAACATGCCTTGAAATGTGACAATGTGTGACATGCAAAGTGCCATGTAAATAAGGGCCACTTCACACGCAAGCCAAGAGTTGTGACCATGAAATTGTGAGAGCTCAAAAGAAAGTGGCCAAAGGCCGTCCCAACACACCTCCAAAATCATGTAGTGTGGTCACAGATCCTCAAGTGTAGTGTGAAGTCATATGTGACCGGGCCCTCCACCACATGCTATTTCAATGAATTTCTAGTCATGCAAGTCCTCACACATGATAAAATAGAATAAATCAACGGTTGTGAACGTTCGGTGTGCCATGGTCTCCAGGTTTTGTGTTAAGCTTACCTCCAAGAGGTGGTTGTTGAAAATAATCCAAATGACCATGAAACATGATCCATTGGATGCCATGTAGGAATCCATGTAGACTTTACATCCATCTTGCATTCACATACTTCATTGGTCCCTCAAGTGTACTGTGAAGCAAACTTGGACAGGCTCCACCTTTTCCACCAATGAGAGTGCTTGAAGTGTAATGTTCATGGGCTCTCAGTCTCATGTGTTAAGTGGCCCTAAGACTAAGGGCAAGCCCAGTGACCTTGCACCTGCATCTGCATTTGCACTTTCTCATCCGCAATGCGGATGCAGATGCAGGATATTGGCCCAGTCACCCTGCTATACCCTAAAATTGGATGTAAAGTAATACATGAAGTGCAGAACTCCCTGCATTTCAATGAGACATGCAGGGAGCTTGCTATCAGCTAAGGACAAACAACTTCATGGCGGCTTTTAACTAAAGACAGCTCAATATGGTAGGGCCGCAGAAAACTACAAATCATTTTAGAGAAAATCCTTGAGGTAGTAAGGTAGAATGAGTGGCAGTTTTGCTTGGGTCTGCATCTGCATTTTGGGTGGAAGCCACTTTTCATTCCCGGATGCAGATGCAAGATCATGGGGAGGTCACTTAGTAGGATTTTTGTGTACCACGTGTGGCGGAGGGGTATTTGTTTAGGGGCTATTTACCTCCAAGGCACGAATTAAAAGCTCCCTATAATTACATAATATTCTAAAATGGCCTATTTTTTTGTACCCTACCATTACTTATAATGCCCATGTCATTGAAATTTTTGTAGTCTATATTCCTTTTAATTAAAAAAACTGAATTCAAGAATGTATGCAATGCAAAAGTGATGGGAAAAGCATGGCAACAAAAAAAAATTAAAAAAAAATTACGTACCATTGCAAAAACCAAGTACAAAAACTTAAAGTGAAAATACAAAAAGAAGACTTAGGATGGAACACAACATGATCACGCAGCCTGGCTAAAAAACTCTACACAAGATTGGAGAAGAGGATGACGACAAGCAATCCTAAACCCTAAACACAACGGTGAGGCTCAAATGTTGTGCACAAACGGGCGCCCTACAATTGGGTTGAAGAGTTTCAAAAGAGAAGGGGAGAAAAACCACCAAGAGAAGTCGGGCATAGAATTAGGCTTCCAATTTCATTCATTTTTGGGTGAATGATGAGTAATTTTTCATTCATCCCTCATGAGGCATGCGTACGAAATTGATTCTACTAAACATACATCCTAAGATCCTTATTTTCAGCCCCTATATTATTTTTACTAAAAAGGAATGGCCCATATTTTATACCTATCTATTTTATTTGTAATGGGCTTATGTACTATTAATGGACCCTTCATTATTTGGAATTTTTTTATAATTTTTATGTCAAATGATTTTAATCCTCCCTATATTATGCCGCACGTCGTTTTTAAAATGCACTAAGTGACCTCCCCGTGTGCAAGATCCAGGAATGATTGGGCTTGCTCTAAGTTCACCAAAGTTCGCAAAAAACTTCCGTGTTTGGACTACATAGAGCTATCTAGAACCTAAGTTAACTCCCCCTTGTCAGATGAGACAAATTGGGTGGTTATTCTTAGAATGGACTCCTGATTATTTACTTTACAAATTGGCATATTAGACCCTTCAAAATCTATGTGAATGTGGAAGTATTATTAAAAATTTAAAAAAACGTAATTGTGCTTGGTTTGTTGCTTGAATTGGTGTAATTTATGGCACTAACTTAAACTCTTGTGTGGACAAGGCATCAACCCTCGTATAATAAAATAGAAAACTAACATGTCTATTACAGGTTAATCGTTTTATAATGAACCCCTTAGATGAAAACACAATAAGTGTTTTATTGAGAAAAACACATGGCCAAAGCCTAGGGAGATGCATGTATGGGGGTGGACTCTTCATTGGAAACCTAAATGATGTGTGTGAATCACTATGAAATTAAACCCCCAATATATGAGAACTTTATAGAGAATAACAAATGTGTACTTTCCAACGGCATGCTAGAAAATGGCTCGTATATTTATACTAAGCTCCTCGATTTAATGTGATAAATGCATGCACTACATATACATAATATAAATTATCATTAGTTACATAGGTTTCATTACATTAAAATTCAAATGCAAACCCTAACAAAAATGGATAAGGTAGTCATTGAGGACTATTACCATTTGACAACAAGTAATGAAGACGTGAATTGGACAAAACTAATACATCTATTGTCAATGTTTTATGTAAACTTTAGAGGCCCCTTTTGTACATCTACCTTTAACTTCAAATATCTTAATTGCCTTTTTGAGGGTACACACTAGAGAAAAATAAGAATTCTCCCTTATGTATACTATGTACTTGAATGCCTCAAATAATACCCCTTCTTACACTCATGTTGATTTGTACGTGGTATGACGAGTCCACCCCTGGGCATACACATCATCTTAGATAGTAGCTCAAGTAGGTTGCAACCAAAAATATTCACAAAAGTAAGAAGTTGAAAATCTTTATCCTTATTTACAAAAATATCCAAAGATACACAAGAGATCCTTCCTTGTCTCCCACCTCTGGCCAATATTAAGTTTTTCTCCAAATTATTTCCATCTTATAATTACTTACAAAGTGTGAAGGGGGCATTTTTTAGCCCTTAATCTATTATGATGACTTTAAGTAAATTAGAAAAGAAAAATTCAAATACTAAAGATAGAGGAGTATTTCTAACAATTTGAGTGCCAAAACTAAGACTAAGGGGAGACTAAGTTATCAAGGATTGACCCTACAAAACATTGTGTTCCAAATGGCAATTGCTTTTGTTTTGACGACCACAAATTCTAAACTTCAATAGCTTGGGTTTTAGAGATACAGACATTATACAATCATTGGCACAAACAATACACAATTGCTCCATTTTCAATATGACGATGATTATTCCACATGCTATACCATATCTAAAAATGCTAAATTGGATGTGTTATATAGGACCTCATATTAGTTGTAACCCAATCTGCAATATTTTATCCATCATAGATTACCCCTAAAAAAATTCAAAATTTAGGTACAAATATAAAATACACAATATCTTTGGTGACACCATTCCAACTAATTTTTTCTAAGTCACCTCCTTGGGCCCACATGTTGGGACAAGTTCACGCTTATGGCTTACTTCTAGGTTAATTAAGACCAAGGTCATGCATGCACGGTGATGAGAAAGACTAACAAGGACATATAGTATGCGGTATGTGAGCCCCATGAGGTGTTGGGGACTCACAACGTCTACGTAAGCTCATCTAGTGAAAAAAAATCAGCTAAATTCATCGGGTGTGTGGATATCATGATGGGCCGGGACATGTTTTAGAGGGTGGGTTGCAGGTTGCTGGTGGGTAGGCCCTCCTTGTCCCCTCTTTACTAATCTCAAAGAAAAGAAGAAAGCGTGGGCACCTGATAACCTTGGATTGATAATTTCCACAATTATTGGGCCAAAGTGGATGAGAGAGTGTGTACAACGTGGCTTTGGATCCATCTTCTTAATATTGATTATCGATAAACATTTAATGATGTATACTGTCAATCCACCTCACTTGTTGGATTGCTCATAACTTCATAAATGCTATTAAGGTTTTTATTAAATTTTCATTAAAACCACACCCATATTTTCTTATACAAGATCACGGTTTTTGTTGTATCATTCTATGCCAGCAATCCAAACACTTGAATTGAAAAACATCAAATTGTAGTAATATCAAATGAAGTACTACTATATAAGGTTATTAGATTATATTCTATTTGTTAAGCGATTTGAAATGCTTTGTTAGGACATAAACCGAGAGCATGTGTTACAATTAATATCCTAACCAACAAACCGAGTGCATACATTCACCCCTGCCCTTATATACTTACCATAATATGATTCATTATTATTCTGGTGTAGAATGGTCATTGACACCCTAATGAAGTTACAATTAATACAGATATCCTAACGTAATATAACTTTTTGTGCATTGATTATTTTTCACTCATTTCAAATAAATGATCATATATATTCAATATAAATCCATGATTTCTATGCAAGAATATACAATGATCTCATTAATGCTAATTGACCGCTTTGATTTGTAATAATAGGACCATCTCCATCCCAATTAATACATATATCACACATGACACATAGATCACGACTAACAAGTAAAACAATTTCCAATTCGGAGCGTTTAGGGTGTAGAATTTAGGGTTTCCCATTTATAAGCCACAAACATAAGACCAAACAAACTTCTTATGTATAGTTGGCCCTTTGAAAGGAGGCTATAGTTGCAAGAAGCCTTCCAATTCTCGTAATGCCCGTTTTGAGATTATAAATATGTGTAAATTGACTTGAATATGAGCAACACTATAATCGTGGTCGACTTTTATTCATAGTTGTCAAATTTCTTTTCTTTTCATGGTCTCATCCTCCAAATATGTTGAAATGACTTATAATCATGTGGTGTTAGGAGTTTTGCTAGGGTTTAGGCTTAATGTTGTTATTTTAACTTTCATTCGAGTGGAAGGTTTTTCATTCTTTCATATATAGATAGATATATCTATATATGCTATTTTATACACACACACACATATAGTTTTTCAATTATTTTTATTCTGATCTAGATCAAAATCATTTCATACCCCATTTAAGAGGATGTTTGGAATCATTATTTGGTGTTTGTCCTTGTACTTTATATTTACCATACATTCTAGGCCTTTGGATGTATACTTTTTTCAATGTTTATTCAATTTTAGAATATAATCAAATTTTTTTATCAACAATTTAATTGAGATTATATTATTGACACATAGATTACAATTCTAATTCAATGTCTTTAACATTCGTATACCATCTTTGCGGATTAACGTAGATTATTATGAATGAATTCCGTTCAATTTATTGTGATTGTTTAGAGTATAGATGATTACACACATATATTCATTTATATTTTGATTAGGGTATCAACTGTAAAGTCTGTAATATATGCTTTTGGTTGATATTTTGTTTTAATATCGATGTAATCCTACACACTAGGTTAGGGTGTTGAAGGACCAAAGGTTAAGGTTTCAACGGAGAATTTAGTATGCATTGATACCCTCATTTGTTGTGTTCGAACTGCTAACCACTAATATGTGTTGTAAAGTAACCAAATGCTAGAGTATAGTAACCATGCAATTCTATAGATATTATGTAATATGAGTCCATATTAGGGTATAAGAAAATTTAACAGCCTAAAAATTCCCATCAAGACTACCTAAAGTAGCGTTGATGGAAAATATAACTCATGTGTGGAAAAGTTGTCAATACGTAGTTCATGTTTTGTTTTATTTTGGTTTTACCTTTAAGTTTATGAGCCCAAAATGAGTGCTCATATTTGTTTTATGTTTAGGATCTACTTAGAATTGCATTTGGAGTGTTATTGAAACAATCAAAAGTATAAAAAGAGTGAGGCTTGGTGTGGGTTATGTTTTAGGCTTTAAGCCTATTTTGTGTGGTTAAGTAGAAGTTTAGTGATATTAGGGAGTGTTGTGATTTAAGTGAGTAGTGTTTGAGGAAGCAAGGGTAAGGTCCTTTGATTTAAATGTTTGAATTAGAACATGCTCTTGTTGGTTTAAAGGGTGAAGGTTTAGTGGATAGGATAAGGTCCTACTAAGTAGGAGAATGAGAAGGGGCTTGTGGTCTTGGGTGCCCTCTCCTCCTCCTCCTACTCTCTTCATTCTCTCTTCTTCTCCTCCCTTCCTCTCTCTCTCCTCTCTTCCCCTCTAGGATTTTGAGCTCTTAGAGCTAGAAAAAGTGTGTGATTAGGAAGGGGGTATTAGGTAAATTAGTGGAATTAGGTAGGAAGATTAGATAGGGGGCCTTGGGTAATTAGGGGAATTAGGTAGAGGATTAGTGGGGGTTAGTTTGGAAGTTCTCGTGTACTGTTGTGAGGCGGCTGGGTGACAGTTGAGTCTGCTGGGTTACAGCTGAGGCTCTGGCTTAATGTTGAGGCTGCTGGACTTACAGCTGAGGTTGGGGGCTTACTATTGAGGCTGCTGGGCCACAGTTGAGTATGTTGGGTTACAGCTGAGGCTCTGGCTTAATATTGAGGTTGTTGGGCTTACAGTCAAGGCACTGGGCTACAGTTGAGGCTGTTGGACTTATAGCCGAGGCTTTGGCTTAATATTGAGGTTGTTGGCTTTGCTAACGAGGCTGTTGGGTTTACTATCGAGGCTCTGGCTTAATATTGAGGTTGCTGGCTTTGCTAACGAGGTTGTTGGGTTTGCTATCGAGGCTGTTGGGCCACAATTGAGTCTTCTGGGTTACAGCCGAGGCTCTGGCTTAATATTGAGGTTGTTGGGCTTACAGTCAAGGCATTGGGCTACAGTTGAGGCTGCTGGACTTACAGCCGAGGCTGGGGGCTTACTCTTGAGGTTGATGGCTTTGCTAACGAGGTTGATGGGTTTACTATCGAGGCTCTGGCTTAATATTGAGGTTGCTGGCTTTGCTAACGAGGCTGTTGGGCTACAGTTGAGGCTGGGGGCTTAATATTGAGGGTGATGGGCTTACAGCCGAGGCACTGGGCTTCAGTTGAGTCTGCCGGGTCTGCTAACGAGGCTGCTGGGTTTACTACCAAGGCGGCTGGGTTTACAGTTGGAGGTCCTAGCTACGGTAGTTGAGGCACGGGGCTTACTTTTATGCTCGGCCTTGAGTGACTTGGGTAGATGACTAGGGGAGTACCGTGATAATATGAAGGGGGGATCCCATGGTGCTTCATTAGACTCGGAAGAGTTAGTTACCTAGGTTAGTATTTCATATTAGTTTAGATGATTAGTTCATTAGCAAGCTAGGAGTACTTTATGATTGTGATGATGGAGAAGAGCGTTTATTAACGCTTGTAAGATTATCGTGGAATGGATTGGTGTGCAATTATTGATGGGAAATGTCATGGGTTCTCACTAGTTTGGTCAAATGGAGTTGTGGAAACATGAATGTGATACCCATTCCCTCACCCGGACTAGGACGCTTAAGGGTGGGTGGTTTGGCCTCACAAAGTTCAATGATTAAAGTTGAGTAGTTCAATGTTAGGGTATCGGGCGAGATTGTTTTTATGTTTATGTTTATTTATTTAGTTCAAGATGTAATTGCAATGATTAAAGCTGTAGAATGTATCATGTCATGGTATATGCAAAGATATATATGAAAAATACTATGAGATATTAGAGACTTAGAGGGGTTGAAGATCAAAGAAGATGTTTGTGATTAAATGATAGCAAAGAGAATGTTGATAGAATAAGTGAATCAAAATTAGAAAACTAAGAGAGATTCAATAATGCTTTAAAGTAAGGAGATTAAGAGAAATCTAGTAAATGATGCAAAATGAAGAACTAAGAATGAGATATAATGTTTTAAAGAGATCCAAAAGAATATAAAAAATAAGAGGGATCCAATAATGATTCAAAGCTAGAAGACTATGAGAGGTCCAACAATGCTTCAAAGCAAAGAAACTAAGAGAGATCCAATAAATAATTTAAAGTGAAGAAACTAAGAATGAGATATAATGCTTAAAAGTGGTCCAAAAGAGAGGGATAAAAAACTAAGAGAGATCCGATAACAACTCAAAATGGAGACACTAAAAATGAGATTTAAAATTTAAGAGAGGTCTGAGAGAGATGAAAGATCGAGAAAGATCCGATAATGATCTCTCTTGAGGAGACTATGAGAGATTCAAGAATGGTTCTAAGCTAATAGATTAAGAGAGATTACTAAGGTGCTAAAACTAATTGCAAAAGCTCCGAGAGTACAAATGAAGGATCACAACTACTAAGAACACAAACCAAAACCCTTCAAAGCATAATCCAATAGCCACAAACAATTGTCACATAAATTGAGAGTTACAAAAGCACATTCTCTACAAGTCGAGAGCCACGACCACCAAGAGCCTCAAGCTGATAGACAAAAGAGAGGCCCTCTATGAAGTTCCTTGTGTAGGTGAGTGGGGCCAAAAGTGTTCATGACTGCAATAAAGACTTGAGGCATGTTAGGTGTGGCAACTAAATATATAGATACAAAATCAACAATTTATTAATGCGGATTTTTGTCATGATAAAATAAGAGCTCTTAGATAATGGGCCATCTTACACCAAGCGATAATCTTAGAACCATGTATATATAGACTCCGTTATACAAAGATGAAAGTCCATTGCCTTGGGCTTTAAGATGAGATTACGTAGACGTTGCTGAAACCCAAGCCCAACCACCTACCATTTCATGGCTTGGGATTCATGGCATTCATGTGAACTCGTCCATCATGGATTATGGGGCTCTAGTAAAACCAACTCTCCTATAAGGTTGAGGGCCAATACATTTTAACTAAACTCCGCTATACTAATTTGGGATCTTTGATGCTACTTTTGCGGTCAAATCGTCTTAAATAGTCATTTACATGCTATGATATGATTCATTATGTTTTCCCCTACGCAATGGATGAGTTTATGTAGACACCACGAATCCCTAGCCCCTTTCTATTGTGTTTGGTGGATACTTCTACATTCAAGAAGTACGCTAAATATTGTCATCAGTGTCATATGGTGTTTTATGTCATTATGGTAACTTTTCTAATGACACTTCTTATGAATGAGTTTACAAATATTGTCATCTCAACTTACTTTTAGTTCATCCAAATGTCATTTATTCAAATAAAGTTTGGTATGTTCTGCACCTTAACATTTATGTGATGGGATATTGTCATGTATGATCGAAATTTGGATGAAAAACCACTTAGTAAGTGATAGTAATTGCAATATTGTAAGTCGAAAACACCCAAATGTTTCTACAAGGAATGACAAATAATGTTGGGTTCACATTTAGTGTTGGTGACACTCCACATGTAGTTTACGATTAGTATTGAGCGAGACAAATAGAATTGGTGATGCTAAATGCAGTATTTAGTGTAGTCGTTTTACACATCCATTGATACATATGAGACAAAACAGTCTCAGTCCGTCTAATTGGTTGAGGCAAATTCTTAGCGTTTTAAATCTTGTGCCCCTTTTCACACTTTACTTTACCAATTAATCAAAGTTTTTTTTAAAAACCAGGTAAAGCTCTCTCGGTTATGGCGGAGGCACCCTGGCTATCCCGGTGCAGTTATAAGAACTTCTAGGGGGTGGACTCTTCATACCACGTATGATTTAACGTGAGTGTAAGAAGGGGTATTATTTGAGGCATTCAAGTACACAATATACAAAAAGGAGAGGTATTGTTTTTCTCTAGTGTGTACATTCAAACATGTTATTAAGAATGTTGAAGTAAAGGTAAATGTACAAAAGGGGGCTCTAGGGCTTAGAGAAAAAATTGACAATAGATGAGTTAGTTTCATCCAATTCACGTTTTGTCACCCATTGTTGTCATATGATAATAGTCCTTAATGATTACCTTGTCCATTCTTGTTGGGGTTTGCATTTGGGTTCTAAGTTTTTACAAATTGGAGGCTCTTGGAGCACTCATGGGCTCCCTTATTTTTCTCTCTTTGGATTGTGGCTAAATTATTGTGCTCTTGTCTTTGTGTTGTTTGATGCAATTGTTGACTTACATGCTATGGATGAAAAAATGTTCAATGACTATGTTATTGGAAAGTGTCAGTAAGTTCTATATGTAATAAATTCTTATTTTATTTTAAATCTATATTTTGTATATGTAGTGGAGGCAGTTATTACATTACATTGGAAAGCTTAATATAAATACATGAGTCCATTTTCTAGCTTGCCATTAGTACATATGCGTTTGTCTCTCTATAAGCTTCTCGTATATAGGGGGTTGATTTCATAGCAACTCACACACCTTAGGTAGGTTTCCAATGAGGAATCCACCCCCAGGGAAGAACTTGCTCTGGAGAATTTCAAGTAGGTTCTAGCTAGCTAAGTATGTTTCACACAAGTTCATTGTTCTATCTACCAAGCACCGACATGCTGGATATTGTTTCAAGCAAGGCCAAATGCCTAACCACTCATCTACCGTACCACCGTTTTTTGTTAGATCCTTGCGCCCTCATAGCTAAAACTAAACGCAACCAATCACAAGGGTTGCATGCGACACTTTTGAAGGTCCTACATTCTTGCCTCATCTTTAAGTACTCATGGGAGAGTTGGTGCTTGAGGCTTAGAACCTATGTTTTAGAACCTATGTTTTAGAACCATGCCAACGTTGGTTGCCAACTAGGCTTGGTATCAGATAGCAATGATGGTGTGGAAGCCATGTTTTTAAACAAACTTTTAGGCTAAGTGAGGTTTTGCTAAAGTTAGGTGGGAAGGGGGCATTAGCTTCACACATGCTCATGATTAGTGGTGCATTTATTTTTATTTTATTTTGAAAATACTTAGCAAAATTTGAGGCATTTTTTAATGTTTTTGTATAATAAATTCACTACTATAATCAATCTAGGTCAGTAGGGCGAATATAGATACACACAACTTTGCCAATTGTTCCAGATTACCATATAGCATTAGTACATTCAAACTCAACGGTAGTGTGCCAAGAGATGGAGAATGATGAAGGTGGCGTTGATGACGATTTTAAACAAGACGGATTTTTTCTCATCGGGGACAATCGAGGCGCAGTCTTGGATCAATACTTGGGCGGAGATTGAAGAGCTCGAGTAACTAAACTTGAAAAAGGGGAGTATTCTTGACAATGATGTGCCATAAAAGACCTCACAAACTGATGTCTTCGATGATTTTCAATCCAAAAAAGAACAAAAGAAAACAGTAAAAATGTATCCTATACTACCGCCTCCAACGTCTAGAATAAAAAACAATGCAACACTACTACTCCTCATGATTCATCACCACCATCACCACCATCACCAATGACCATGTGAAGGTTCAACAAAGCTCCCGGCACTGCTCGGGAACAACCACCGGCGGCTAGCTAGTGACAGATGAAATAACCGGTTGATCAGTGTGAGAAATAACCGGTGGAAGTTGGAGACTTCAGGAGAATGAATCACCGGTCATTTCAGAAGAATCTATAGAAGAATATACCCCACTTTCATAAAGGAAACCCGGGAGATGTCAACATGTAATAACTGGTTGGATTGAGAATCACTCGGACCTTGACCGACTATAATAAAAGCCCCAAAACTTCCCTCCTGGCCATGGCTTATCTGAACCTTATCTTCAACCTTATCTTCAATTTTTCAATAGGATGTTTTATCGTGTGCGGCTGAAAACACGTCCTCATTGCTACTACACAAAATATGATATTTATTATGCCCCCTCCCACTTGGCTTTACTAAATAACCAAAGTTTTTCTTAAAACCTGGGATGGGTAAAGCTCCTGCAGTTATAGGGGAGGCATCCGGCTATTTCAATGCACCTTCAAGAACTTGCTTTGGAGATTTTTGAGTAGGTTTTAGTTACGTAGCTTTCACACATGTTCATGGTTTGATTTACCAAGGCATGACATGTTGGATAGTTTTTGTCCCATCCCCAAATGCCTTACTACTCATTTATCTTACCATTGGTTTTTGTTAATGGAGCTCCTCGTGCCCCCATCATAGCGAAGACTAAAAAGCAACCAATCACAAGGGCGGGAGGCGACACTTTTAAAGGTCCTAGGTATATATTCTTGCCTCATGTCTAGGTACCGATGGGAGGGAGGGTCGGTGCTTGGGGCTTAAAACCTCCACTCTTAAACCACGCCACATCATTTGCCAACTAGGCCTGGCACTAGATGACGTCGATGGTGTGGAGGGCGTGTTGTTAGAACCAACTTTTAGGCTTCGCTAAAGCTAGGTGGGGAGGGGGCATTAGTGTTTGATTACATTGAGTGTTGTTACCACCCTACCATGCTCAACACTTATTTTCAATTCCTTGATAATTGGTGTTAGACATAAATGTGCCACTACGTTCCCTACTGCCACCTCCCTTATTATATTCTTTTTTTCCATATCCTTACTAACACTAAATTTAAACATGTAACTTCCACATATTACCATAGTTGATATTTAGTGGTTGAGTTTACATTTAATGTTACTTACTTTCATAGGGTTATTGATATTTAGTGTATGCATTTGTATTTAGTGTATCAAACACTAAATATCATGTTTTGTGTAGTAGAAAATGGGTCTCAACATGACTGCAAAATGACTACGTTATGATCATGTTGGGGCGAGTTTCAACTATGTTGAATGAGGTTCGAGTTTTCAAGTTTAGTGTCGGAATGTAGTCATCTTAGTCACTTCACAGGAAGAAACAAGGTGTTGAAATGACACGAATAGGGTGTACATTTGGCCCTTTGGGTTCGTGTTAGAATTCTCCTCCGGAACCTATTCCAAACCTCCCGACATGTCATTAAATCATGAATTGTATGATATAATATGTCCCGTCATGATTATGAACAAAAAATAGTAAGTGCTTTAACTTGACAGCCTCCCCAAATTAGTTGACCCTTCCAACTCTCACTTATTGGATGATCCTTGTTGCCACCTATGTGGCAATGTTGGAGTGGAAAGGAGGAATTAGACCCCCCCCCCCCCTCCTCCTTGTTATGGGTGATTGCCCTAGCCAACTATCTAGCCAACTTGCTTGATTCTAATGTCTAAGAGCTTACTATTATTTGTGTTGAAATAACTAGGTGGAAACTAGAGAGGATATCACATCGACGTGTGTTTGCACAATAATTTAGTATAGTCGGTCTAATTAACGCCCCAGGTAGGGCACTCATACATGTATTTAATAACTCATATGCGACGGAAGGGTATTTATCATGGGGCTATTTATCTAAGAAATTGGAATTCTTAACACCCTATTAATACAGATAAATCTAAATTTTGTCATTTTAGATGACCCTATTTGTATTTATAAAGTCGCAAGTGAACTAGTTTCTAGTACCCTATGTTCTTTATAATTTTTATATTTGACCCCATGAATGACGAATCATAGGACTCTTGTCATCCAAAACCTTCGTCATCCAAATTTTTCATTCGGGAATTTGGATTGAAAATGGATAGTTTTTCAACCATTGACCACCATAAAATGCATTGTATACCTCTGCCTCAATATTTTTTTCTCTACCTACTATATATTCCCAACCCTATTTTAGATTGAAAGAATTAGATAAATTGATGCATTATATGGTACCCTTATTTTTTTATACACACAACTTTGTAATTGAAGAGGTGCTTCATTATATCGAAGAATTGTATAAATTTTCTCACAAATGAATAAAAAATACCCTACATTCTTTCTCACATGGTTTAATAAATTTTCGCGAGTGCCCTACCCGGGATTAATGCAACACATCAACTTTATTCCCACGTCTCTTCACCCATGCAAATTATCCTTGGTAAGAACATTACAACAATTTGTAACTTTGTTTGCAATCCTTGTAGAAATTGTTGTAAATTTAGTAGTTGTCGTATCTTGTCACTATTGTAGAATTATTCAAATAGTGGTAAAATGTTGAGATATTAGCATGGGACAACCTAATTGCACATATCAATGTAGTTAACCTTTGTAGTTAAGGCTTGTATTCAACTTCTCAATGTCTAAATTATGTATGCACAATTTCTACGAGTCATCACCAAGTTTCGATTTATGATAGTTTGATTTAAGTGGGTTTCAAATGATATGGGGCACAATATCCTATGTCAAGGAGAAAATAAGGCATAGTCATTTGTAACATTGATGATCACTATAAGAAAAAATTGAGTTATAAACTTTCATTTTAGTCAATTGCGTGAAGAAGGACGGGCCTATGTAAAATTATCTCATTCTTCAAGTGCACTTTTCAAATTGAGTGGAAATTTGCACTTTATGAAAGAGATGATTTTATATCATGTGAATTTTGATATAATTAGCCAAATGTGAAAATATGTAATTCAAAAAATATACTTTAGGCCTCCACATTAACTTAAATATAAACGTTACAGTTGATGTGTGGAGAGGTTAGGGGTTTAAACTTAACATCAATAAGACATTGATAGGACGAGATTGGACTATGTGCTCATGAACCATAGAAACCATTCTAAGTTCAACAATTAACACTTTAGAGAGGGTCGACGTGATCACTCAAAAACTAATTAATTCTTACTTTAACCTCTTCTAACTTTTTCATGTAAACTTTTATTCTAAAGTTGACATGACAATCTTATTGATTGCAATTACGTACTTAACAAAACAATAATTCACCAATTCAACACATAGCCTACAATATTGGACTTTAATATCTTTGTCAACTACATTGAATATTGTATTTAATGTCACTTACTATTTGGAGTTACACAATGCTTTTCACATCAATGTAAAATTTTATCAAGTGAAGATGTTAATGTTCTCTAATGTCCAAACAACCAATTTGACCTTTGTTGACAAAAAGTAAAGAGACATACAGTAAATAGTTTTAGCATTGCGTAAGTCCAATTAGTAAGTGACAATATATACAATATATAGTGTACTAAGGGGCTACCAAACATCAGTTAATAGCTACCCAACCTTGCAAGTAGTTGCTAAACCTCATTTGTTAGTTGCATACTAGCCACTGAACCTCAATGACAATTCATACAAGTTGTTGAGCCTCGTTACTAGCTACCAAACCACAAATGGTAGTGAATTTCCAACACGTGCCGGAAGTTTTGTCCCAAACTGCCATATATCGATGTAGAAAGTTCCAACTCAAACCCAATTTGTGTCATGAAAACACCTTATTTTTTCTACTAGTGTACCCCAAGTCTGCTACTATCATGTAGGGTCCAAGGGCAAGGTCCAAGGTGTGCGAGGGGTAGATTGAAGCATTGATGTCAGCCAACATGTTTATCATGCTTACAACATGTTCATTTGTTAACAATACATGGCCCTGCAACGGGACGATGCTAGGTTTAACCCGAGAGTTGGACCCACATGTCATGCCCAACAACTATTGTAGCATTGATGGGGCTTGATAAACTCTCCCATGCCAGAATAGCTTGGGTCTATTGCGGCCTAACTTTCAATAACACTATATTCGTTATTTGGAGACTTTTTGTTAATTTTGAGACTATTTAAGGACGTGGCTTTCACATTTATAGGAATGAAAACACTACAAATATGCTATGTTCCCAATATGGAAACAAATATGAAACTCAAATGCATGTAATTACACATATAAAAATAGGGAAATGGGACAATTACAACATTTGCATATAGGAAATGGATATCATATTCATTGAAGAGGGTCAAAATACAAAATGCAAGTGGAATATCCACTATTAGGCCAAAGCCCTAGAAACACAAATCCACATCTATATGTATTTTAATATAGCCTATACATTTGGACCATGAATAGGCGTCACTCTTTTGTTTTTGAAATACTATTATTAGCCTTTGCGGCCGTTTCTTTTTCTTTTGCTTTCATGGCGTCCATGGCTCTAAATATCTCGGCTCCGCGACTGTAACCTTGTTTATTCCCATTCCCAGCCCTCGAATATATGCCATTTTCCCATATTGGCCGACCCCCTACCGAATAAGTGGAATACGAACGTGTTTGGGAAACCGAACGTCTTGCACTCTTTCGTAGGGCCAAACAACGATCAGACTCGCAAGTCGCAGTCTTCAGTGTTCGCCTATCCAATGACGGAGTGGAGGATGCACGTCCCACATCCATGTATATTGGGGTCTGAAACAATGACCATAAATATATATAACGACGTGGGTTAGTATAAGTTACGGATGTAAGTCCGAAAAACCCAAGAATTTGAAATGCACTAAATTAATATGCGGACATCATGAACGAAAAACTTGAGAATGCCAATAGTGGGGCACCTTGGCCTTCGGGGCGGCGGTTTGATCTTCAGGGACATCGAGGGGAGTAGACACAAGCACAACCGGGACGTTCGTAAAGGCCGGGACATCAATGTGGGGTTCATCCATGCAAAGACGCCTGGTCGACCGTGGGTTTCGAACGTGCTTCTCATTGCGGAGGGGAGATGGGGATGGGGGTAGAGCGTAATTGAGCTTTGCAACCTTTGGAGGAGGGCTATCGACAACTCCGTCTTCGAACCCCGAGTCTTTGGAGTAATCCACGGCAGAGGCGGCATCGACGGCCGAAAATTGAAATAGTGAAGGCATTGAAACGTCGGTCACACCAATGGAAGGGGAGCTGGGGCCCGGCTGAGATGTAGACATGCCATGTCCGAGACTTTGGGATGCTTGGTGAGGCAACTAAGGCACAAAAATACATTTACAAAATAAGGAGAGAAATGTTAGATATAAACATGGAGAGTCCAAGTACGGAGCCAAAAAGTATCAAAGTTCTCATACCAATTTATTGAGTTCAGCAAAGCCGTACAACCTCCTAAATTCTGTATCTCTTGGGCCTAGAGGTCTATTGCCAATACGATTTGAGAGGACAAAATCCGGGACACTTCCGGAGTGATGGGCAAGCCTTATAATGTAGGGTCCTAATTCTAACTCTAGGAAGTTGTCGTTTCTATCGCCCTCCCAAGGGTTCGGGAAAATGCAGTTGCCCGGGGGGTTGAGAACGCTCTTCGCCGGGCTGTCGTCAATGAGGAGCGTGTTCTCCGGAGTGGGCCAATAACCTTGGGGGACCCCCTCCAACATTGGGACGCCCACCCAGAGGTTCTTCCTCAGCACCTTAAGGAATTGAGGTCCGCGGCCTCCTCCGACCTTGGGTACAATGTTGCCGCTACGGTCATAAAGGTCATCGCAGTGTTCTTGACCGAGAAGCAAGCACGGCATTGCGAGTTCTCGGAAAAGGAAACTGACGACGGCCTTCGTGTTGTCCATCAGCATGGAGCTCCAGATGATGACATGGGCCAAGCCGAGGACCTCACGAAGGAAGCACCTCAAGCCGGGCCGGACGCGCACAACCTTCTTGTTAATTAGTGTATCGAAGCGCCCGCCGTAATCCATGTCTTGTGGAGTACGGTAGGGACCCTTGGACGCACTATTGGAGATATGTGTGGATTGACAAAGCACGCCATTGAGGTCAAATATTATGAAGTTTTTCCTCATAATATGGCTTGGTCTTTCGGCGGGGTGGCGACATATCTCCGACGGACCCTGTGATGGCACATACTACCTAGGTGAATGGCACTACCCAGGAAAACCAAATGACAAGCATGCAAAAACGCAACAAAGAAATGCGAGGCAACAAGTATCCGAAGAACTATGCAGTTCAAAAAATTGTATTAATGTGTTTGGTGATATACATTTCGCGAATAATTTACATTGTCACTAAAGGTCTCTCCTAAGATTAATTGAGCCTACACTAGCAAAATTGGATCCGCCGCCGCGGGCGAAGTCGAGATTCGAACTCGAAAATATGCACACGCCACGAAAGCTGGCTGACTGGGAACTTACGGACGCGCGTCCGTAAAGAGGGAGGCATGCTCAAAGGTTGATTACCTCTTCAGCGGTGAGTTCCTCGCCGGCAGTGCCTCCCTCACCAGGCCCAGTTGCGGGGCCAGGTTCCGGACGCGCGTCCGTAAATTCGCCCTGCGTGTCTTCCACCACCAACAAATCGGCTCCACCTGCTTGCGACGCTTGCGTGCCGACGAAAGGTTGATCCTCATGCGAGGAGTCTTGGCCCCCCCGCATATGTACATCTTCATCGGCGAGGGGGGCGTCGCCCATGTTGACATCTTCATCGTCTCCTATGGCGGGAGGGGAGGGCTCTGGAGCGGCAGCAACCTGGGGAGGGGGCGGGACAACCAACGCGGGGGCCGTATAGGTGTGCTCCGGTATGTACACCGTGTGGCTGCTAGAAGGAGTGCGCACCAGAACGGGGGGCACGGACATGGCGGGCTCGGGCGCTGCATACACCACCTGGGGTCTTGCCTGCAAGCTTGCCATCATGCTCATGAATTGTTGGCTTTGAGCCAAGAATTGTTGATTTTGAGCCATGAGGTCGGCGTGCCTCCGAGCAGACTCCAACCTAGCTTGCTCCATCTCAGCTTGGATGGCGGCCATCTTCCTGGCGTGCTCTTCGTTGGCCTCCCGGAGCCGCATGTCAAGCTCTTCCTTCATCCTCTTCTCCATCTTCTCGTCCAGCTCGGAGACGGACATGGGCTCTCTCTTCACCTTGCCTGGCTCAGAAGGCAAGGCGGAGATGGAAGCATACAGCCTCACCTCATCCTCGTCTTCATCTGAGAGTTCCAAGACGGCGCCTTCGGGGTATTCGTTGTAAGGCGTCTTGTTCCTCTGCCGCCGGCTTGCACGGTAGGAGTCGATATCGGGCCTCGATATCAACTCTAGCATATCTTTACCTTCCATGGGCGGGAGCGCCGCCTGCTCACTGGGCTCTCCCCCACCAGAGGACGCCGTGCATCCGGTTTCTGCAGCAAGGTCCGCATCCCTCTCCGCCATAAGCCTTGCAGCACGAGATGGCCCCGCAGTGGAAGGAAGCCCAACTCGAGAAGTGGGAGTCCCAAAGGGTGATAGACTAGGCGTATTATGAGGCACCCGAATTGGAGTGACGTTGGGCTGCGCCTCCTCTGCATCCATGTCGTCTTCACCCAGGAGATACGCCACGCGATACACTGGATGACGAGCAAGACCGCGCAAGTCTTCCTGCCTGGAGGGCTGTCCCCTTGGAGACATTGGATCATCGTCTCCATCGCTGCCCCACCCGCCTGCATGAGAAGGCTCCTCTCTAGAGGCAAGAGGAACAATAGGATGTGGGGTAATGATATCCAAGAAGTCATTGAGATCCATTTTCTCTGCAAGCTTCCTGTGATCTTTGCACTCATCCATGTCGCCAACCCCCACAAACGAGTTAACCTGCAACCCAAGCATCTGCACCAAATAAAAAAAGTTAGTGGATTGTTGGTATGAAGATTGAATTGACGGGGAAGATGGACATACAAACATGATGCAGTGTGCATTTTACGGACGTGCGTCCGTAAAATGCACACTGGGTTAGGTTTGATAACTTTACGGCCGCGCGGCCGTAAATATGCACTGCAGCGCGGCCGCAAAGTTGAAATGAACTAGGTGGTTAAACTTTACGGTCGCGCGGCCATAAAGTTGCATCAGGTGGAGGCATGAAAGTTTTTTTAAGTACTTACCAATGCCGCATAAACAAATTTGGTCCCCCCGAAGACGTTGTACACTGTCTCACTCATCACAGTCACAGCCTTCAATACTCCTATGTAAAAGTCCATTCGGAGCTCGGTTGCCGGGCAGATTGCGAACATTGCCTCGTCCATTAGCTCCTTGGGGTGTGGAGGCGGCAATTGGTAAATTTTCTTGAACACGCTCTTCGCCTTTACAGGCAAACGCCCACTTGGCGAAGACTTCCGTGTCAAGAAATAGAGACATATAGCGCCGACCTGCTTTACCCCCCTTGCTTCTTCGATGACGGCGATGCCTTCCGTCTTCGCAGGGACGTATGTGCTGTGGAAGATATTGTATTCGAGATCCATCGTCGAGTTGTATAGGTCGACGACCGCTGCGGATCTCTCTTGGTCCACAATCCACAGCCACACGTTTGGCTCCAGAAGTGCAGGGGACCGAAAGCTCTTGAAAGATTTCAGGAAGCTGTCGTAGAAAGGGGTCCCCAGAGGAGGTTGTTTCCAAGAATTTGGAAATGCACGGAAATCAAAGATAGCAAAAGGACAACCCCGGGGGTCATCTCTCACAGTGGCCCGCGAAGCATGGGTGCCCCACTTGCCGAACTTGAATTGTGATGTCACAGCGCAAAACCTCGCGACACCCTCGAATTTGGCATTCTTCTTTCTATCGAGGAAGTGTTTATATAAAGTTGTCTCCCTTTCGTCGATAGAACCTTTCTTCTCGTTCTTCCTTGAGCGCTGGGCCAAGAACGGAGATGCTGCTCTTATCAATGCCTTCATTGAGACGCCATTGATGTGGTATGCTATTTTCAATCCCCTCCAGTTGTCCCACACAATGTCACCATCTGCATCTGTAAGGTTGTAGGCGGGTACCAATTTGCCTATCTCCCTCATAGCCAATGTCTTCTTCTTCATGTATTCGCACCATTCCTTAATATGGTACGTTGAAGGCTTCATAAACCTTGGTCGTTTGAGGAAGATTTTTGGATACGGCGCTGTCCTTCTTGGAGTCTCCTTAAGAAGGTGTTCTGCCGCCTTGTAAAGCTCGGCATCGAGCAACCCTTGGAGGGGACGGAAGAACTCTCTGAGGATTGGAGGCACCTTAATCTTCAGGTCCTCTTTGTACTTCTTCTCCGTCTCAAGGTTGATGAGTTCTCCGTTGCTGTGTGCATGGAAGACGCGCATCCAGATAGCCCAGGTCCTACCCGACGAAGTGATGAGCTTCAGTTCGCCCTTCAGATCTTGCATTGTCTTCATGCCGCTTTGCTTCATGTCAATGCTTGAGAACTTCGTCACAATCGCACTGCTGAATGCCTGCAAGTAGAGAAACAAATGAGTTGTTGAAATGAGATCAAAAAATGGAATGAGAACCGTCTAGTTTACGGACGCGCGTCCGTAAACTTGGAGCACACAAAGAATAAAGGGAAAGTTTACAGAAAAAATGAAGGAGAATTTACGGACGCGCGTCCGTAAATTCATTTGGGAATATTACCTGCTATTTGGGATTCTTGACGACTGCGTTGTCCCTCTCTTTTGGTGGACAGCCGTGCTCCTCCCACAAGGTCCTACCAGCCACGATGTTGGCTGCCCATGACGCCTCAAACGCTTTGATTTTGTTTGTCTGGTTGAGGAAGGCAGATATGGCGATGAGCTGATTGGAGTCCTCTGAATGCACGAGAAGTGCCTTCCAATATCGGATTGTGGGTTTCAGAGGGCTCTTCCAATTATCGTCTGCGAGGAGAGCTTTTGCCGCTTCCACGCTATGCTGGCCGTCCACGATGTAGAATTCCCCTTGCTTAATAATTGGCCAATGTTCTGGTGTGACCTCCACGATTGGATCCTTTGGGGTCACACATATGGTCTGCCGGTCAGCTTTCGGGTTGTTCATGATGTTGTTCATCTGCCACCAGACCCCGCTCTCTTCTTGCACCCGAGTATTCATACTCTCGGTGCCCTGGTGACATTTATAAACATCCACGTCAAATGTGAAATACCTGCCCATTGGCCAGCAGGCTTTCGTTTTTTCGTCAAACTCTTGTTGAATTTTTGTTGATAGATCAGAGTTCGGGCATTCTCCTTTCTTCAGAAGTGGTGCGACAGTAAGGGTGGAGCTGACATCTGGACCTTCGGTAAGTCCAGATGACTCCATCTGTGAATGGGAGCGTTTACTGGATGGTCTGCTCCCTCTCGATGCTCCACTTTGGGACGGTCTTGGTCCTTCCGGGACTGTCTGTGGAACACGCGGTTGTCGTTCAGAAACGACTTTCTTCTTCCTTTTCCCCTTTCTGGACTCCAGGACTGCCCCATTCACTCTCGTGACATTGTTGAGGAGTCTTCCAAGCCGCTTACCCGTCCAAGGTGCATTGCATGCATAGTCTTGGAATTCAGTTGCAAGATTGAAGCAACCCGCATCCGGGCTGCCATTTTCGCATTCAGCCTTGTGGAATGGATGTCTGTGCTCATGAAGAAGAATTGTGACTCTGTCATCTTGTTTTTCAAGATCTATGATGACATAGTCACCTTGGGCCACTGCACACTCTACTGACCAATTTTTAACTCTAACCCATTTATCTACGTCTATATCTTTGGTATTCATTTGATACCCAAATCTAAGTACGAATGTGTCATTCTCAAGTTTCTCTACGTAAACTGTCCAGTTGTCTACTGTGTCTTCGACTGGCTTGTAGTGATCGTTGTGGCTTATATCTTTGATGGCGGGTGGAAGTGGAGGCGGAAGAAACTCAAATGCCTGGTCAATTGCAGGTCTTTTTGTAGATGCCATCTGCAAATGCAAAAAACAATGCTTAGCATCATGATCAATGTCAAGTTTACGGACGCACGTCCGTAAACTTTCCACAGGTTGTTTTGAATTATAATGTTAGAATGAACTATCCGAAAAGATTTTGCATATGTCAATACGAAATTTCACATGTAGTTTATGGACGCGCATCCGTAAACTATCAACGGGTAGTTGGGGATGAGAATCTCAACTATGAACAAAGATAAGATTTAATAAGATAGTTCTAGTTTACGAACGCACATCCTTAAACTAGTAGTTGGATTTACGGGGTTAGCACTAATTTACGGACGTGCGTCCGGAAACTAGGAATGGGGTTTACTTGGATGTCACTAGTTTACGGACGCGCGTCCGTAAACTAGGAATGGGGTTTACTCGGATGTCACTAGTTTACGGACGCGCGTCCGTAAACTACGAATTTGGTTTCCTAGGATGTCACTAGTTTACGGACGCGCGTCCGTAAACTAGGAGTGGGGTTTACTTGGATGTCACTAGTTTACGGACGCGCGCCCGTAAATTAGGAAAATATACTGTCCATTAGTAATAATATTGTTTTTTAAATATATCCAGAACTTACGGACGCGCGTCCGTAAACTTCAAGCCCTACATTGGTTAATCTGGTCCTTGTTGAGAGGGTTCCGGATTTTCAGGAAGGTGGTTTTGTATATGATGCAAAATACAAGCAAACCAGCAAAGAACAAAAAAAACCAAGCAATCAAACAATCAAACCAACAAGTAAAAAAACAAGAAATAAACTAAAACACAATCAAACAAGCAATCTATGTACTTATGCAAGAGGCCAGCAAGTAAACAAACAACCACGCCAGCAAGCAAAGCAAAGCCAAGCAGCAAGCACAAGCAAATCAAACAACTGTAAGCAAGCAAGCACACAAGCAAAAGAGAGAAAAAACAATCACAAGCAAGCACATAAACAAAAGATTAAAAAACAATCACAAGTAAGCACAAGCAAGCACAACCAGCTAGCAAGCACAAACAATGACACAAGCAGCAGGCAATCAAACAATTAAACAAGCAAGTCAAAGCAAGAAATTAACTAAAACACAATCAAACAAGCAACCTATGTCATTATGCAAGAGGCCAGCAATCAAACAAGCAACCAAGCCAGCACAACAAAACACAAGCAAGCACAACCAGCAAGCACAAGCAATGCAAAGCAAATCAGCAAAGCAAAGCAAAGCAAAGTAAAGCACAAGCCAAGAAAGCACAAGCAAAGCAAAGCAAAGCAAAAATAAAGCAAAGCACAAGCACAAAGCAAAGCAAAGCAAACCAGCAAGCACAAGAACAAACACAAACACAAACAACAAACAACCTTGTGAGGTGACCAGGAGCGCCAACAGCAAGAGGAGCAACGCCACCAGCAAGAGGAGCGCGGAGAGGAGAGGAGCGCCAACAGCAAGAGGAGAGGAGCGCGGAGAGAAGCGCCAACAACAAGAGGAACGCGGGGAGGAGAGGGTTTAGGGTGACAACAACAAACCCTAGAGAAGCAAGAGAGGAGCGTGAGAAGAATGTGAGGAAGGAGAGCGAGAGAGGGGAGGCGGAGAAATGAGAGGGTGAAAATGGGCGAATGAAACCCTAAAACCCTTAAGTACTCAAGAGGAGCCCCCCAAACGCCCCGACTCCCAACGTCCCATCCACCCCGCACCCCATCGCCACGTGGCTGAACCCTATAGGTTCATATTGGAGAGGTATGTGGCACACCTCTCCCTCTTTAGTAAGACACGTTTGGAAATCACAAAAAATGTCGTATTATCGACATGTTGTCTTCTCGTTAATATGACAAACGCTGTAAAATTGTCGTACTATTGAGCGAATAAAAAAACAAAAGAAATATGAGCTTCAAAACACACACAACGGATGTAAGCAATTATTATATATATTGTATGAAATAATAACGTATAACTTCAAACAAATACAAGCGTTCTCAATAATTATTGAAATAAGAGTCCAGTGATCTGAGTCTAGTGTTGCCTACCTAAGTGAAACAAGTTGTCTAATAAAAAATTAGACAACAATGATGCATAACGTTGACGCTTTAATATTGTACGTGAAAAAACATCATCCAAATGAACCAAATGCAAATTAACATTAAAATCAAAGCCTTCTGCATTATTGATTCCCAAAACGGCATCCACCAACTCAACAACCATTATACACACTTCTTGCTCAATATCATATGCATATAAGTATTAGTTGACATGTCACCATCATCCAGTCGCAACATCCAATTACACTAAATATCACTAACCCTATGAAAGTAAGGTACTTTTAATTGTGAACTCAAACACTAAATTTCAACTATTAATGGTAATAAGTGGAAGTGACATATAATGTGTACCATTAATTATATGATTAAAATTTAACAATGACAAAAGGAGAAGGGACATGGTAGTAACATAGCATGTAAGATACAAATTGTAAAAACATAGCACCAGTGACAATTGGGTTCTGCACCTTGTACTCGAATATAGTCTTTGTTTAAAATAATCTCTTGAAACCCTTATTTTCATTAAATAGTGGCAGGCTCTTGGTCTGAAACCTAAATATCACCCTTATTTCATTTTTTCCATGTCGACATAAATATTTATATATTTCACATTTTCATTCGTAGGTTTATTTGGGAATTGTTGTTCTGCCAACCGACTATGGTGCTAACCCAACTCACACCATATTACTTCATAACTCCACATGATAGATTGTTTGATATTAGTCCTTCAATGTAGCATCATATTTATGACAAAGCCCAACTAACATAAGGTGAAGATGCATGACCTGGAGTCATATTAGTCACCTTTCATTTATTAATACCCTAACCAAACCCATTCTACAATACAAATCCTAATGTTTATTAAGTTCACAATGATAAGCCTAGGGAAGTTTTCGGTATTGAAACTATAGGACAATATGAGGTTGAGTAACTCAAGTGTAACATTTTTTTGTGGAGTTGTTGCAATATGAAGGTAAGTGGACTTTAAATGACTAGTACACTAACTATCGCTTATTATTACGAATTACGATATGCTACAACTATTTATTGTATGATAGTATATCATTGTCCACAATTAAATTACATCAATAAAAAAAATTTAAAGATTAAGCATTTTGTAAATACAAACATCGACATATGCCACTCTTTGGACTCCTCTATCAAGAGTCTTTGAAAATATTTGTATTTGTTTGGAGTTATTAGCTCTTATTTCATATCATCTATATTGCCTATTAAACTTGTTGTATATATATCTTTGCGCTCATTTTTATTATGATAATTTCGTATTCCCTCAATAATATGACAACTTTACGCCACTTGTCATATGAATGAGAAGACGACACCTAGATAATATGACATTTTTGTGTTTCTCACACTTGTCATACTAAAGAGGGTGAACAATAATGACATTCATGTTCGGTTTGGATGAATTTGCATGTTAATCTCTTTAATTCTTGGAGGACATAACTCTCGTCCGTCACTTGAGGTCATCCTAAGCCGGTATCAATAACATAACCTCGAAGTGCGAGGCTTGGAAGAAATTTCACCATATTTTGAGAAGAACGACATAATACTATGGGTTGAGGGTTTAGGGTTTAAGGGGTTTAGCATGAATGCAAGTCTAGAACCTAGGGTGAGCATTCAACTACCCTACTTCTTGTAATCATGAGGCCAAATTGCTTGCCTCTCATTTGAGAGTTTTAATGATAAAATGAGGTAGTGGGGGATGTCAATCCAACTACACTCTTTGGAATCTTGTGTCAAGAGTTCTTGAAAATGTTTGTATTTGTTTGGAGTTATAAGCTCTTATTTCATACCATCTAATAGGGTTGAAGTCATATGCCTATGATATTATCTTGCACAACATTACGAATTAATTCAATCCCTTTGAACATAGGTCTAGTAAGCTTGTATTAAAAGTGCACGCAAGGGTATGTATTGAATTTACATTCCTCTTGTACATTAAACAACCATCGGGATTCATTGAATCCTTCCACGAGCTTGTATATCACCTACATCAAGTAGTAGCAAACTGTTTTTTATTCTAGAGTTTTGTTTCCATGGTGACATGGATTGATGTGTTAAGTATTCCATTAAAGAATACCAATTAATATATAAGATCTTCAAAACCTTTCATCAAAAGTATATGTTAAGAGCAAATGGCTAAAGCCGGCTTGGAACATAAATATTATAATGATCTTCAATGTTTTGAAGCCTTAATTGTTTCCATATTTGTATCCCTTCATTTCATTTTAAACTTGGGGTCACATCAAAGGATAACAAGTCCCGGCTAAATCTTCTACTTGCATGTAAGGGGTACATTTCACCCAAAAAAAGTAAGATTCAAAAAAATGAAAGTTAGGGTTACATAACCCAAGTTTTATGGCTCTCATTAAAGGATACCAAATGAAGATTTTGTACATGGCAATTAGAATTGTTATTGACAGTTTCATGAATATTTGTTCAATGTCATATACTTTTTCACCACTTACTCCATCTTGCAAAATAATTGGTGTTGTTCAATAACTAAGAATGCTTGCAACCAAACCCTAAACCCTAAACCCACCAAACCCTAAATCCTACCTAGGTCCATAGATGTTATACTTTCATGGCCTCACGGAAATCAAAGTTTCTGTATGTATTAATAATTTTTTGTGTAGGTGGGGAAATTAAAAGGGTTGGATGGTAGGGTGGTGGCCGATTGTATTACAATATTAATGCAAGATGAGAGGAGAGAACATGATATTCTAATATCATAAGATTGTATGCAAAACAATTAAATAGTTGCTAGATTATTTCCGAAGCACATATATTTTTATAGTCCATGGACTACAAATGTTGTTGTGGTGGTTGATTTTTTATACGATTCTATAATTTTTTGTCCACAAATTCTACAATGAACTCTTAATATTGGGTACTCCATTAATATAAACCCCCCCCTCAACAATGTTTATTGCTCATATAATATTAACCAACTTGCTTTGTTGTACACCATAAATATATAGATGCCTTTTGCTTTGTCATTATGTGGAGTCATGGTCAAATGCATGTTGGCCGCCATGAATACACATTCCATTGCAAGGTTGGCATTCTCCATGTTGGAATATTAGGTTTTTGTTTTTATGAAAGAGTTGGCGGCTAGTATCCTATGCTGAAGAAAGGATCCAAGGGAAGACGACGAGTACTTAAGGGAAATACCCCCACTAAGGGACTCTTTTTGCATCTCAGATGTGGGTTCCGCTCTTGAGACCCTTGTAGTGTGGTGGATACTTGTTTCGCGCAGGTATAGATCCTATTGCAATGAACCTATTATACCCTAAACCCATATTCGATTTGCACTATCTGGATCTCTGAATGCGATGGATTCTATTTCTGACAGGTATTGTTCACGCTTCAAGTGTCCTATTATGACGCCGCAAACTACGGAACTTTACGGACGCGCGTTCGTAAACATTACATCTCTTGACTTATTTGCTTATTGAATATCTCATATCTTATTGAATCTCTCAGTGGCTCGTTGCATCATTGAGTATCTCAATCTATTTTCATTGGCTCATTGAGCATTTACAAGTAGGTTTACGGACGCGCGTCCGTAAACATTCATCTTTTTGGTGTCACATGGTGGTATGTCATCTACAATGTGGGCTGTGAATTATTATCTGTTTTGATAGTATGCATATTTGTTCTGATGAATATTTACGGACGCGCGTCCGTAAATCTTGAACCTTTTGCATCTGTTCTAGTAATGAGGTAAAGGTAGGTTTTCGGACGCGCGTCCGTAAACATACAAACCTCTTGCATCTGTTCTAGTAATGAGGTAAAGGTAGGTTTACGGACGCGCGTCCGTAAACATACAAACCTCTTGCATCTGTTTAGTAATGAGGTAAAGGTATGTTTACGGACGCGCGTCCGTAAACAGACAAACCGTTGGTACACATTCAAATACATTACTGGTAAGGCTAGGAGGTAAAATTTAGTGTAAATGTAAATGGGGCTGGGACTTCTTGGTTCCTTGCAACCCTATTTGTTTTGGACACAATTATCATTTGACATAGGGATGTTTACGGACGGGCGTCCGTAAACATATATTGTTTAATTTGCCAAGACGTTTGCGCCTAACCTTGACATCTCTTATCAGATAATGATTTGCGGACGGGCGTCCGTAAACATACACTGCTTATATTTTATCTCATTCTTCATTTGGCTCTCTTGTAGTGGCCATGGATTCCGACGTCGGTGAAAAGTGCGTCCGATTTCTCCTCGGAACCGTCAAGCTATGCTAGCGAGTTTGAAGATGTCGTGGAACAGGAAGCTACAAATGGTGTGGCCGATGCAGATGATGAAATCATACCACCATGTGAGGGTTATTCGCGGGAGCAGTGGGTTGATCTTGATGTTGTACTACTCAATGCATGTGCCGTTCCCGTGGCCAACGGTGTTTGTAGGAACTCGAATCCAACGGATTGTATTGATGCAAAACCCCTCGGGGAGGACGATGTTGGGGTGTGCATATTGAACTCCTTACTTCCATCGGAAGTGCCTCTTGGTTGGAGGTTCTCTCTCCGTCGATGGCCTTTGCGAAGTGTTCATCACGATGGTGTGAGCTTGTGGGATCAATCCCGCCGATTTGAGCAACTGCAACAGTCTTTGTTCGCCACAATGCGTCCCAGACAAGGTCGTCGTAAATATGATTCCGTTCGTGTGCCTCGTGAACCCACGCAGCGTCGTCGAGATCATACATTGGGAGACACATCTATTAGGTCCGTAGCCACAAAGGATTGTTGTGCGAAGAAGTGCTGCCAACTATTTCCCCGTGGCAAAATCAAATCTTTGAGGCAAGAGATGTGGCTTGCCGACTTTCGTATGCGGTCTGCCAAGAAACTTGAAGTACATCGCAACATGCACTTGGATGCCGGAGGTTGTAAGGTTGTGACCTTGGAAAATATAGAAGTTTGTTGCCGGGCATGGTACATTATTCATGCCGTTTCAAAGGCAGATTTTTATAGGTTCCGGAACTACTCGCTGCAAGGAAGGCGTTCTCGGTTTCATGGCAACTCAGGTACAAAGAAGCCCAGGGAGGCAACACTCCAAGCGGCTGCAACTCTGTCAACCATCATTATGCCATTAGCGGATGCGATGCCACACAAGACACGCACTTTGCCGTCGGGGGAAAAGGTTGTTCAGATGGTTTTACCCACAGGGACAAAATGGAAGAACATACTCGTGGATGTTAATGAAGTTGGTGAAAATGTTGGATGTGGGCCGATTTCGTTGTCAAAATTGAGTGTGATCAAGAATCAACAGTTCGCTGAATACATTACGAAGAGACCCGGGGATAAGTTTGCTAGGTGTTCTACTTGTGAAAAATATAAAGGCCTTCGAGACGCACATCCAATAGGGACCGAGTCGCACACCAGACATCAACAAAAATACATTGAGCATATCAACAACCAGGAGGCACACCGTCAAGACTACTACAAGAATCGCGCCTTATCGATAATGAGGCCGAACGAGGTGTTGACAATCATTCATGACAAAATGGACCATGCGAAGACCGCTTGCCCTTGTTATGCGCGGAAAATAAAGGCCACAGATGGATATTTCAAGTTGCCAATATCTGTCACAGGTTCGTTGGTTTTCATTTTTTTGGCGTGCCCACATACTCATTTTTAAGAGTTACGGATGCGCATCCGTAACTCGTCTGTGCATGGTTGTTCCTTACTTGCGGCAATATCATATTTCCTTCATATATATGATATTGGAATGTACTTCTCATTTGTATGTCTTAATTCAGGTATGATTGCACATGGCCATGTGGACGTCAAGTATGCACATTATGGCTTGGATTTCTATCCAGGCGACGCCAATCATACCGTAGGGTCTTTTGCAAAACTTCTACGAGATCTTGAGAGTCCGCCAACATCATCCTCGCGTGCTCTTTTTGTTGGATGTGGAACAACTCCGATTTATGAGGCTGTGCTAGAGGGGAAGGAAGTTTGTCTATCTTCACTTCAAGAACCGCCTGAACAACCCGTTCTTGCTAAACCTTTGCCTCGAACTCTACACGTGCAACTTGACAATTGTGCCAAAGATAACAAATGTCGATACGTGTTTTGTTTCTGGTCATTGCTGGTAGCCAAGGGCATTTTCACAGAAGTGTTTGTGTCTTTTTTGATGGTTGGCCACACGCACGATGACATCGACGCTTCATTTGGACGTTGGAGTATGAAGTTGCACGAGGAGGATTTTCCGACAATTCCTCTTCTCATGAAATCATATATGGATTTGGACAATGTGCCAGTCATTCCACATTTGATTGAAGAAGTGCCCGATTTCAAACGGTTTATAAAACCATTCATTCTTAAAGGGTCTGACCGACTAGTGGGCCACACCAAGGCTCAACAATTCCGATTTTATATGCGTGACGATGGTCTGCCCGCCATGCAATTCAAAGTTTTGTGCACTTCCCCGAATTGGGGTCCGGAGGAAGGGATACTCATTTGGCGCAAAAACGAAGATGGCAAATGTGTGCTACCTGATGGTGAGCTGAAGCCTTGCACACCCAACCCCATGAGGAATGGGCCAGAAATCATCAAAGGTATATCTGGATTCATTGAGTATTGGAAAGAATTGTGCGAGGAAGACATCACAAGACGTGTTAGGGATACCCACGAACCATTGATTGCGTATTGGGATCGCATTCGCACGGCATTGATAGCACCCGATGTTGATACACATTCATGTTTGACACAAGGGTTTTGGCCACAAAGTCGAGTGACAGTCGTGGAATCTGAGGCCATGTTGTTCAACAATGGGGACGTTCGTGAAGAGTTCGCTGCGGACGATCATTATGTTGGCCCTGCTCGCAATCGACCGGAGCCGTCGTTTCGTGTTGGGGTTGATTGCCACGAAGGTTATTTGCTGCTCGTACGTGCTGGGGATGAGGAGCATCCCAAGCCAATTTGGTTGGTGAAAGCATTGTCATCACCAAACTTTGTTTCAACTAGTCCAAATTTTCGCCAAATTGAGGTGGAATATTGCCGTCCAAGCACCAAAGATCAAAATGTGCTCCGGACATATTTAGGGTGGGACACCAAAAAAGGTTTCAAATGGACAATGGACTCATCATACGAACCGGTTTGGATAAACACAGATACCATACTTTGTGCTTGGAAACCACGCAAAGGTTCGAAATCAGAGACAATGACCATCCCGCAAAAACATATAGATTTTGCCAAAGACAACTTGGCACGTATCGCAGCTGCGGAAAACGATCTTGAAAATGGAAATGAAGTTGAAGATGAAGATGAAGAGAGGGAATGATATTGACGTACGTCGGGACCAAAGTTAGTTGAAATGTGTATTTGTTTGTCATTAATATATGACATTGGGGTTGAATATTATATTAGACACATTTTATAGATTACAACTAGTATAATATCATTGCATGACTGTATTGATTTACGGATGTGGAATCACCCTTCCCATGCGCTATCAAATGTTTTCTAGTATATGTTTATATTTACGGATGTGGAATCCAAACTATTTAATATTGCATGTTATGTTAATTTGTAAATTCCAATTAACATTGTCAATTTATTTTAAGTATTGTTGCAGTTGGGATGTGCCATTCAATTCAACCACAATAGGCCAAGAGCTTTATGTTTCGGATGCGATTCCAAGAGTCAATACATATAAAATTAGATGGCTATTTATGGATTCATTACTTTTGTTCAACACAATCCCAAAAAAACAAATAATCGTGTAATTGTGTGATTTGATTCTCATCCCCATACTTACTATATTTAGTAATATATATAGTTCCATCGCATATGGATTTCTAAAACATTATGATGTAATTGTTCCCGATGTTCCCGATGTTCCCTACGTTCACAATATTCACATCCGAAACTATGGGTCCAATTTATTTTGAGACTTTCCAAAGTCTCCAAATAACGAATATAGTGTTCAATTCCTTTATAAAAGAATCAACTATCAATACCTCACACTCTTTGACCAAATAGAAGCTTAGCTTCAACATTTTTTTGTTGTGAAGGGGGACATTTACCCCCCCCCCCCCCCAACCGACCTTTTAGGGGGAAGTGGATATGGGCCCAAGCAACCCCCCACACAAAATTCTAGATTTTCTAAACCCGACCAAAAATTGTCGCCTGCTTCAGCTAACTTCAAAAAGAAAAACACATCCCTTGCATTCTTGAAGGCTGTTTGTTCACAAATCTCACATTGAGTGCACTTCACCTTCAAGGTCCAAAATCCTATATATATATATATATATATATATATATATGTGTGCTTCCACTTAGTAACTAAGCAATTGACTGGGATTTCATTCCGGAAGCAAAACCGTCAATAAAACATGTCATGAACTTGGAGGTCAAGAACATTAAATAATCCTTGTGAGCATTGAGGTCATAATTTTGGTGACTTGCCATTTGAAGGGGCCTTTGACAATCTAAAATGAAACTTAAATCAATGTGTTGATTTTCGTTTGTATATTTTATAAATGTGTAGGTAATGCCTTCTTCTTTCACAAGTATTCATACGCATTCAAACTAATTAAGCAAGATTAAATGTAATCAAGCTTCTTCATCTTCTCTTCCCCCCCAAAAAATTCATAATTTTTTTACCACAACAACATTTTTTTACCATGGGTCTTTTGCCTTTTTTATATTTTATTAGAATATATTTCTCTTTTGCCTCTCCCCGTCAAACCATGTATGTAGGCCTTAAAAAAATGTCTTTTGGGGACCTCGAACTCCACGGTCCCTCTCACCGAAGTATGCCGGACGAGTTCAACAGCCAATCACAGATTTTACAGGACCTTGGGACGACTTCATGGTCCCCTGAGCATGATGTTTGTTTCCAAGCAGAAATAGCCAGCATACGAGTGATCGACGAGCTAGCGTCCAGGCTGCTTAAGTGGCGTGGATCGAGGCAGCGATGTCGCCAGACATGGGATTCATGCTTCTGCAGATGCATGTGTGGCTCTTCGATAACAGTGTCGAGTCTAGATCATTGTAACTGTTTTATGATATGATAATCAGACATGCATACAGCCAGGCACTGATGAGATCCAGGATGTGGAAGTGCAGTGGAAGCCTGCGGGCTAGGATGGCCACCTGGAATTCCACAGTTCGTCATCGACATCGTATTTACTAATTAGAGCGTTCCTCTCGTGCTTTGGATCATCACATGCCTGACCTACTTAAAGCCTGGGACTCGGAGAATTGGTGTGTGCCATTTCTGTGTCCGTGGAGTCGCTAGTATAAGATTACAACTTAGTCATGGAGCTTGTTGAGTTGACGCCGGGGTTTGCAGGCATATTCCGGTGGCAAGAGCAGTACTTCGAGGATCATGAAGTGCCAGACGATGTGGTGGTGTCTCTCGATGATTCTCTGTCGTGGGTGCTGTACCCACACCACCGATGGGTGTATAACAAAATGCTAATCTGCGAGACGCAAGGGTTGGCCCACGGTCCTCACGGGACGATACCGGACCAGTACCCGGTGTTCTCCAAGCCGATTTACAACATGAACGGCATGGGCACCGGGAGCAGGCTGGTTGCCAACGAGCAAGACTATCTAAACAGCATCGAGCCTGGTCATTTTTGGATGCCGCTCTTCAAGGGCCGCCATGTCTCCACCGACGTGGCGTTGGAGAAAGGGAAACCAAGGTGGTGGCAACATGCCACAGGTGTGCCTCGTGAGCAAGGCACATTCGATTACTAGACTGTGCATGCTGACGCCGACCTCCCGCTCCAACAATACCTGTCCAACTGGATTGGGGATCATCTGAAGGGGTAATCCGGCATTATCAATGTGGAAACCATCGGTGGCCGGATTATCGAATGTCACCTCCGCATGACTTCGCAGTGGCCTGACCTAAATGGCGCAGGATGGCTCGATGCTGTAGCTAACTTGTATGCCAAACGTGTGTGGAGTTTTGACAACGTTCCTAAACGGGATGGGTTTAGTGTGGTCCTGTTCGTACAGAAGGGAAAGCAATGGTCAGTCGACCGCAAGGCTGTACAGCGCCTCCTGCCTGCGAATGGAGTCTCATCCATTCAGCTAACCTTCGACGAATCCATCGCCCCCGAAGGTCATCACATGCCCGAAGGTGGATTCCGCCTTGCCATCATCAATTGCTGGGATCTCGAAGCAGGGAGTCGCATGCGGGAGACCTTGCGCGCAATGTTTGTTCCACGGCGCTGCTGATCATCACGAATTGGCCAAGAAGCACATATCCAGCTCACATCGGATCAGCCCGAAGTTCAGCACAAACTTAGAGTAAAACGAATAAGAGTTGATCACCGCTATCGTCGTCGTTGTCACCCTTGAAGCATCCGGATGATTCCGACCGAAGTAGGCAATACTCAGCTAATCTAAGCGCAAACGATCGACGGCCTCCACGGAGATTGCATTGCATGCAGTTTGCGGTACCTGATTAGCCTACTCTACTCAATGGGTTTTGCAAGTTCCATTGACGAAAGAGTGAGTCCGGCTTCTCGTGCCAATGGGTTGGGGATTTGACACAGACGGCTTATTTTAACGAGTACATGCTACATTTAGTATCTCTTTTACCCCAAGAAATTATTGCCAATGCATGGGGGTTCCTGTGCGAGGTGATAGAGAACGCCCTCGAAGAACTTCGGCACTTGTTTATAGAGAGTTTGCTTATGACGTAGTATCTATTTTTGTTTTCTTCTATAAAGCATCAGCACCGGTTCTTAGGCTACGATTGCATATTATTATTTGTTTGACAGACCAAAGAACCACTTGTATGATGAAAACAAAAACAAATCTACACTCTTCAAGAAAATGTCACTGATTCTTGATGAATCAGTGGCAGATGATATGATCCGGATGACATATGATGAATGCTACTGTTACTGCATGCTAAGTACGTACTGCCTGGCTACTTCAAACCTCTCCGAACAAGTTCGTAGACCAGAAAACAGACTGCGTTGGCCACAAAACTCCTGATCATTGCCGGCCCAAATCCACAGTAGAAGCCTCTCAGACCTTGCTCTTTGAAAACCTTCCGGAACGCATCAAGAGTACCTGTATATTTTGGGTGTTGGTAATCATCCACCTGTATCATACTCTTGATTACATCAGCTGGGTATACAAATGCCCAAAATATAGCCCCAGCCACACCACCGGCAAGCAGTAAGGAGCCCATACTTAGTGGAGATCCATGGCTTCCTCTTGAAAACAACTGCTTCATACCTTGATAGGAGCCAAAGTAAGCCGCATTCCCAAACACTTCTCTCAGAAAAGTGGGAATCATGCCTCTAAAGAATCCTATCATACCACCCTCATGTCGGAAGATGTGTTCAGCAACTGCAAAGCAGCCCTTGAGTTTCTGCACATTTGCAACTAACCTCGGTTGTGGATCCGGAGCGGGAACCTGCAAATCTTGATGCCTTTGAGATTCTAACGCTTCTAAGTTTGTTGTAGTAGCCTCCTCGGGAGGATCATCAACATTATTTTCATGGAGAATTAATGCAATGTCATGTGGTTCCACCATGGTCCTCAATCCTATATTTGAGCGAGCACCATCATTAGTGGCCATTTGTGCTGCTCCAAGCTCGGGATTATTCTGCTGTTCGACCACTGTAATATTTGAGGTTGGTAATCCTACATTACCATCAATTTCTGAAGAACTTTGGGCTTGAAGCCTACACTTGACAAGCTCCGTGGGACAAGCAACAAATGTAACTGCAATACCAGCTCCTGCACCTGCCACCATTTGTTGTGGGATGCTGAGGGGAGTGTATGGCTGCTTATTGTGCAACAGAATTGCTTCCATTTGCCCTCTTGCAGTGAACAGAACCGCATTGAACAATGCCACGGTGGCTAAAGGTGCCCCTACCCCTCGATACAGACCTTTGGGACCTTCGGTAGCAAGGATTTTGCGAACAGCATCCAAAGCTCCATTGTACTTTGGGGTTTGGCCAGGGACTAATCCAGCCATTTGAGATTGCAGCTTCACCTTCACCGTGTCAAAAGGGTGGCCAACAAGCAACTGAGCAATGCCCGCCATGGTGCCTGCCGTCAAATCCTTCCCAACCTCTTCCAACCTACTCGGCATTTGTGTAAGTGGAAGATTGATGAAATTAGTGGCAATTTCAGTTCCTTCTCTAGTTCTGATGATATAATGTGTCAGATGCTTCACTTTATTTGGGTGCAGTACTTCATCAAATGCCTGCGAAGCTGAAGTAGGTTGGATGACTTCTTATTAGGTTGTACAGATCCTCTGAACCATCCTTGAACCACAAGTGCGTTGTGAATGTTTGACGAATAAGAATGCATTGAATCATTTGAGTCATCAGAACTGAAGGATTTGCACCTTCCATTCAGACACATGAATAAATAAATAGATAAATATATACATCTATACATGATCACCATTAGCACTTCCATAATCTCTGGATTTCAACATGCAAATTGATATTGCATGACTTATACTTCGCTGATTTTGAGGTTAAGATTGAAAGGTTTGCTCCTTCCCGCTTGATTAAAGGAACCACATGAAATCTCAAACAACCAACATACGTCTTGATACAACTGCCTCCCTTCATCAGAAGAAAGCTGATGGCAGAATTACGAATTATGTTAATGCAGTTTCGTGATGATAAGTTTAGCATGGTGTTGTATGGGCAGATAAATTGAAGGCACAATGTGCTACTTCCCAACGCTTGAAGAATTGCAGTGACGAATATGTGAAGGTTGGTAATGGTGTGATCATGATGTTGTAGTACTGCAGCCGTGAATGGTTTTCCAGAAAGAGATGAAAATTTCTTATACACCCACCACTTCACCTTCACAAGTGTATTAGGTAGCAAGATATGAAGGATCTGGGCCACAACTCCACCTTTTTCCAACACTCATCAATATCCACTTATTAGAAGAATATATGTAGAATCAGTCCTGCTGTTTTACTTCTCTCATTTGACTCTTCAACTTCAAGAGGTGCATCTTCAACTCACCACCTGTTCCCATGGCAGAGCAATTAAACCGGTGTTGGTTCATATGTCAAGCAGTCTACTCTTGTTCACACTCGTGTTTCAAAAACCATAAAAATGATGTGTTTGCTACTGGTACACAAGAATTTGACAATATTTCCGTCAATATTAGAAATGAAAGGTGCAAATTTGCATTCTGAGTAAAGCATTTGCATTATTCAAGTGCATCACTTACGGATTATCTGGGGGCCCATGTTCTCGCTTGCAAGGATGATTAAGTGGAGTAAAATTTACATAGGCAGTCTTCACTTTGTTTTAGTTTGAACTCTCATGCCTGAAATGCCTCCAAGATTACCAGAAAAGAGAAAATTGTGTGCACTTTAAATGACAAGGTCAGGCTTGCTACGACTCCAGACTGCATATGATGTTCTTATTCGTAAGTGTTATCCATTGCAGCTTATAACGATGATTGATGGGACTCATTTGAGTGAGCCACGCAATATTGCGAAGACAAGCATTCCAATTCAGTAACTGGATAGGTTGTAGATACCTGTGAAATGAGACGTAGATTTCAGAATGTTGATACAGTGAACATATCCCAGATAAGCTTCCCTAAAGAGATGAGGTCTAGGGCCCCACCACGCTCCCTGGAGTTCAGATGGATAGATTCGGGCTTCCAACATGGAAGGAGTGGATAGTTTGTGGTGTCGAGCAATTGGCCATCCACATTCTTCCCAAACTCTTTAAGTTAGGTCACTAGATCAGAATTACTAGTTACACGCACCCCAACACTCATCACATGGTGACGGATGACTGCTCCCATGGTGGCATGCTGGAATCAATCAATGAATTTGAAGGGAAAAGGTGAGGTGAGGTGAGGTGCAGTGAAGTGAATTGAAGTGAAGTGAAGCGAAGCGAGCAATTCTTTTGGAGTTTAGAACCTAAGTTACAAGTCTTGGAATGAGCGGTGACCAACTTTGAGCTCAAGTATTGCAATCCTCCTCCGACTCTTCTGTGGCATTTGGGGGAATTTGGTTTCTTGTCTTTGAGCTCGCTCTTCCCCTCCTCTTCTTCCAGTTTTTCGTCTATTTGCTCTGTTTGTGTGTTGGTAGAGTTGGGTTAGGTGTGTGAGGTTCGAAGGAGAGTGAGTTTGAATGGAAGGCATAGTGAGGGCATGGTGAAAAGAGGAGAGAGGAGATGGCGATGATGATGATGTTGTGGTGATGTGATGGCAACTCTGCTGTTGGGCTTACAAGGATATCCATGGACCTGTTTTTCTCAAACCCCAACCACAAAAACTTCACACTCTCACTCTCTTTTCCATCATCATCATCCGCGGAGATCATCATCTTCACAGCGGTCAAAGTTGGTGGGAATTGTGTCTATTGCGCTTGGCAGTAGTAAAAACAAGATGGCGCTGCTTCAAAGCCCACCCGGGGGGCCTTGTTGTTGTTGTTGTAGTAGCAGCCGGAATTTGTATGTCCATGCCCACATGATGGGTAGGTCAATGCTTTACAGAAAATGTCTCCCCGGCGCCAGCAACTCCAGGAATCCACAAACAGCCAGATTAGCCCCGAAATGTACCCCTGAAATTTGGAAGCACCATCGCTGGGTGGTGGATGTGGCTGAATTTTGGGGCATCTTGGGCACCCCGAATGCTAATGTGAATGAGAGGGAGGGAATCTTCTCTGCCGCGGTGCCCAGGGATGGTGGCCAAGTTGAGCTTAGCGATGACGCCAACAATAATAACACACGAGTCTTCGATGTCTCAAGTCTGAATTCGGATAGTTTATTTGATGATGGGAGCCGCAGAAACAGCATTGGGGGTGATGATGATGATGACTCCGACATTGGCTCCGAATTTGGTTCTGGAAGCGGCGGGAATGTGGTGGAGAGTGCTCTCATAGGGGAAGCAATTGAAGAAAAAACTGAAGAACGTTTGGTTACAGGGGATGATGACTCAGGGAAGGTGGCTCTGGCTATGGCTTTGGCGGCAACCCAAAAGCTGCAAGAGGCGTCTGATGATGCAAATTGGGAATTTGCAAAAGATTATTCTTGGACCACCTCATCATCCAATGAAAGCAGCAGCAGCATGTGGTTGGAGAATGCAGGGTTTCGGAGGCAGGTGGCCTTGGCCGCAGCAGATGCAGGGGCTGCCTTGACTATGATTGCAGACAGGGCTGCTGTTGCAGATGGCGTTGTGGGTAACGAGGATTGTTGCAATCTTATTCGGGAGGCTCTGGGGCAAGGAAATGCTCAACTTGCCTTGTCCATCTTGGACGCTATGCGCAGCAGCCTTGTCCAGCGCCGGTTCGACCGAGATCATGGTAAGTAACTTATTCAGCAAACACTACACTCCTACAAATTCTCAATGATTCAACTCCTGCACAGAATAATGTTGATTGTAGTAACCTAAGGAACTACAGGCATATCCAGTCATGTATCCTTATAAAACAATGCGGAACAAGAACCTGGGTTTGGAAAGGAGATGGGTCTCAATGAACCATTGCATGAAGCTGCAATGTTGATGAGGTGATATGTGAAGTTGATAGTTGATGGGACTTTGCAACCTTTGCTCAATAATACTATCCACTTATAGCCATCAGTTTTTTTCCTCACAAACTGCATGCAGATTAACTCATTTGTCCATTTTGCCTTCGAAAAGCCTCATCATAATCCATTTGCAGGAATTGGGATTTAGAACAATGTTGAGGTTATACGTGAAGTTGCTAGATGTGAGTTGGCAACCTTTGCATAATAATATCCATCTGTAGCCATCAGTTATTTTTCTTCACACAAACTGCACATAGATCAACTTATGTGTCCATTTTACCTCCTAAAAGCATCATCTTAAATAACATAGTTGGAGATATCGGGTTGTAGAACAAAGGTTCTTCCTGGAGTACCACCCGAGAATTTGGGAACAGTTGTATAACCTGGTAGTCTGTAATCTCCTTTCCGAACCCGGGTTCTTGTTCCACATTGTTTGGATATCTTATATAAGCATGTATGACTGGATATGTCTGTAGATCCTTATTACGAGGGAGTCCGGTTGTCTAAGGAGGCTTGAGCGTATTGTAGACATAAGGAGGTCAACAAATCTCAAGAAGGGATTGCTTCTTGTGATAATGTCTTACAAAGGGATGGATTTTAGGTTGACTTTCAAGAGCTCATTTGAAGAGATAAAAACAGTAGCTCTTCCATTTTTTTTGTATGTTTGAACTGTGAATTGTGGATTTTTTTGCTTGCATTTGTGACAGAAAGTGGAGCAAGTAATCAATCATGGAGATGGGCACTGCCTAATGTAAATACATATGCTACACTTGTACGAGGCTTGGCCGCCTCATTGCGAGTTTCTGATGCTATAGAAATAGTGGAATCAGTTCGACGCCATGGGGTTCCAGCTGGAGATGAGGTACAATTGAACAATTCTGGGATTGCTTTCTGTAGCAAATTAGCTCAAGCGTAAGGAAAATAAAAGAATCTTGGTACGGGAAATGGCAAGTGAATTAGACCTAAATGATTGGCTTAACTTCCCCTTGGATAAAACTTCTTGACTTTTGGCACAAGCATTCTGATGGCACAAGCATTTTTGAACTCCGCAGTTTTCCTGGAAAAGTTCTATTTCTTCCTCTATGAATTACATCTTTTATCTAAAGAGGAAGAAAAGCTAACCTTTACCCAGTGTTTTTGAGAAAACAGGGATGTTCATGACTTATTTGTTCCTGATGTCCCCAGGTTTACAGGTTTCATGTATCTGGATGAAAGTTCTTTGAGAGGAAGGATTTGATATAATTCTGTCTAATAAAGGATTAGAGCTTAATATTTTTTATAAACGTTCTCTTCCTTCTTTATATTCCTGCATCAACATAATTTTTGTATTCCTTACATAACTACTAACATATCAGATACAGCAAAATATGGAGTAGTAAATAGTCAATTTCATAGATTCTTTAGACTTTGTTCCTCTGAACACAACCTCATTTCTCAAATTAATTATTTTGTTGAATCTTCTTCTTTCTAGAGGCTTTATTAAACGTTGTCTCATTAGTAGAACTAGAGTCCTTCTGAAGTTGGTACTTCCTTTAGAACCCCTGCCTTTAGAGTGTCAACAAACAATCAATCTTTTGAAGGATTTGAGGCTTTGAAGGATCCCTAAATGGGGAGCTTGTCGAAGCCCTCATAGCAACAGGTTTTTTATCAAAGAAATTAATCATTTGGCTTTTGTTTTTCCTGCTTTAGGGTTTTGTCTTATCCCTCCTGGGTTCCTCTTTGTTGAAATTGAGGTCTTAGTACACACTCTTTACAACAATTTGTTTATTATTTCACTCTAGTTTTTTATTGCTTCCTTTTCATTGCTTTGATCCGTATGTATCTATAAACGCTTCAGAACGACTATCTCTCTTTACTCTCATTTAATTGTTTACCTTCATCTGTAAGTGTTGCCTGAACCTCGATATTTGATCCTTATTCAACTAAATTTGGAAATGAGTTTTATCATAGTCACACTATTTGAGATTCTTTCCGCTCCCTGCCATCTGGGTAATTCAGCGTGTACTTAAATTGGAGTATCCTTGGATAACCAAGAAAGTGTGCTTTGTATGTTTGTAAAGCTAAAACACAGGGTTTAGATGGTGGGTGCAGGTTCCTTTCGGTAAAGTGGTGAGCTGCCCAACATGCAAAACATCACTTGCTGTTGTTCAACCTCAGCAAGGTGTCCAGGTTTTTCTCAGTCTTTTCTTGATAGGAAGGTTTTCAGTAACCGTCAAGTCTATTTGGATGTTTGCAACTGTTCCAAGTACTTCCAAGACTTACCAAAGAGTGCTTTTAGCTTCAGCTTTTATATTTAATTGTCCTTGATAATTTGCCACATGGCAGTCGTATACTGCTTAGCACCATCCAAATCCCTTGTGGAAATCATAGTTCAGCATCAATAAAGTAGGAAGCAACTTATGGTATACTTCTTCCTCTAGTCACATGATTGCAATACATGGTAAGTTGTCAATGTTAATTTTGTGTGTGGGTATCCTCAGGTAGCTCCTTGTGCAAATTGCCGGTACCAGTATGAGCTAATGTCTGGCACTGTTGTGAACTGCGAATCAGAGTCTATCAGGTAAAATTTGGTTGTTCTAAAAACTAAGAAATATCATTTGCTGTGAGATAACTCCATGAGAGATAAGTTTCAATCACTATTTGAGAATATAGTAATAGGGAGTCTCAAGCCTTTCTTTCAATTGCACCATCAAGTTGACTCTATCTCACGGAGGCTTCGACACTCCGCCATTTGAGGGAATTAGTTGGTTTGACACCATCTTGATTTACTTTTAGTCCAATAAGCCTTTTAGCTTCCCAGACTTTAAAATCAATTCAACTTCATTTCATTTCAATTTATTGAAGAGGGCTTGGCTGGATAGTTAGTTTTGAATTGCTAAATATATGTTTATGACTATTTGGATCATATGTACACAGTATGAACATCTCAGCTTTTGAGAGGGGGCTTCGTGTTCTGAAGCTCCTTAAGAGCTCGGTGCCTGCAGCTGTACACTCACTAGTGGTGAGCACTCCTTAACTGAACTGGCGAGTTCTTTGATGGTTGACTGGTTTTTGATACCGGTAGGGTACAGGTATCTAAAGATATATTTGTTTTGCTACCAATTGGTATCTACATACGATGCAAGAACCGTCCTACCTAGGTAAATAGCCTTAGTATCAGTATGGCATTTGGATGGTATTGACCCAAATAATGACTCTGATATACAAGGACTTTCTCATCTTGTGCTACCCAACAAGTATAATATTTGACCGGTGATACAAAGTTTAATACTGGTTGGGTAGGTTTTTTGATGCCATTATTGACGTCGTGTATTGATACCATGCACTCACCTATATACCAATTCAACAGTGGTCAAGACTAGTTACCATGTTTCTTTGAAAACCTTGTGCAGTCCACTCCCTCTCCACAACACTGTAACGCTTCCGGGCTTGCCACTGACCCCATTGTTACCTATTTTTTGTTTACTGTTGCTCTAATTACTTTTTTGTGGTTCTTAAAACTTTCTAGCCTCAGCTTCTAATAAAAAATTCTCTCAACTCAGTAGGTTACTCAGAATTCCTTTTGCTGTCAAGCATATCAAGGTCCTGTAAGACCTAGATGTGAGATTTGTTTCCTTAGGTTCGTGCTCCCAATGGCATTGTCCGCACTGATCACATTGCCAAGGCTAACAATAGAGTTATCCTTAGAGTCTCCGAAAAACTCATGTTTTGGTAGGGAGTTTTGCCCCACTTTTGACAATTTATAATGTTTAAAGTGTGTTGAAGTCAAATAGAGATTACGTAAAGGATAACTCTACTGTTAGCCACTGTTATTCACTGCTGCTAATTCCTTTGTCCTGACTCCTCTGCTATGACCTCGGCTTAATCGAAGTTATCTCAACTCAGAAGTAGGTTATTCACAGAATGCCTTTCACTGTCACGTATATTTATCAAGGTTTTCTAATATTGAGATGCGAGACTATTTGTTTCCTTAGGTCCGTGCTCCAAATGGCGTTGCCCGCACACACCGTTGTGCCACCGAATCTGCCGACATTCCAGCTCAAGAAGGTGAGCGCGTAACTGTAGTCTCGGCAGCTCCTGCGAATGTGGGCCGTGGCGTTTTTGGCCCTCTCAAGAGTAGCACTAGAACACCAGGGTGGAGACCCAGTGAACCAATGGCAATCACAAATCACGTGACTGGTCGCGTTTCACCGCTATTGAGGCCACCACCAAAGTCGGGTAGTGGGGCAGCCTTTGACACTTCTGTCATCATACCTGCAGTTTTACTTTTAGCTAGTAGTGATGCAGCAACGGTGTTCATCAATCCCGCGCTACCGCGAGCAATCGCAGTGGGAGCGGCAGCAGCAATTGCTGTAGGAGGTGCAACTAATGCTTTTGTTCTCCCTCGTCTAAATCAGGTACAATTAATTGGTATACCTTCAAAACATGAAGCAGAAATGCTAGCACCTCACCTTTGATTGGTATCAACTGTAACATAAGGTCTGCGGGTGTTAATTGGTTGCTTTTCTTAATCGGACGCCTGTATCTGATTGATGTGTGGTGAGGTGAGGATGAAAGAACAAAGACCATAAGGACACATTTTCAAAAGAGATTGGACTTTTTCATACAAGTGGACATAGAGGTTCTAAACTAGGATATTTTCAAAAGAGATTGACCTCTATGAAAGGCTAGATTGAATTATTCTTCGTGTATCTACCTAAAAAGCTTAGATAGAGTCTAGGTAATTCTCAAAGGTAAGCGCTACCTTTGCTAGAAAAAGAGCATCAAACTTGGACGTCCATGTTTGATGCTCTTTTTTGCTAAGGTGTTTTTGGGCTTGCTACTTAATGTTATTATGGTTTCAGTAGTTTGTATGCTCAAATGGAAGTCCAGATATAAGCGTACAAATACATAAAATAGTAGCGATACCAAGTTGAAACATATCTCTTATCAAAGCACATTGTACTGTTCAGAGTCACAATTTGCTCAACTCAAACGAGTCACAGGAATATGCAATAGTTTATTCATGTAAAGGCTTGCCACCAATCTGGAGTCAAGACAGACACAAAATGAGACTTGTTCTCCTTCCCAGGAGCTCCATAATTGCATAGTATCTAAGATAGTTTTAAGAAAGTTGATGTATATTATGGAAATCGGATTTTTGTAGTATTTATTTACTACTTGTTTTAAGCATCTAAAACTGTAACTACCTACATTGGGCTGCAGTTACCAAGAAGAACAGTGGATGCTTTGGCACTTCAACAACAACTTTTGGCACAGCATGAGGATTTGCAAGCCCGGCTTCAGAATTTAACACAAGCAGCTGCCGATGATGTACATCCAAACCTTTGGTCTCTTATCTTTACTATTTACTTTGTAGTAGTACATTCACTAATGTTTTCAATGCCCCCAGGACTGTGAAACTGTGAGGGCTGTTGAAACTCATCAAAAGGTAGTACCTTGGAAATTGATTATGAAATTGTGTTGTCACGGGCCTTCAAGTGCAGTGTAGAGACATATGCAACTGGGCTCTCAACTAAATGCTACTTCATTATCACCCTTAAATTCATGTTGGCCCTTCTACACAATAAGTTATAATAAATCAAGGCTTGTGAGATTTTTGAAGTCTCATGATCTCTTGGTTTTGTGTTAGACCCACCTCTTTGAGGGGGCCTTGATGCAAACTCTGGTAGACCATAAAAAACTATCTATTTCATCCTGCTTGCCTTGTAGGACTTCCAAGTAGGAATTTCAATCATTCAAACCTCTTGGTCCCTTGGGCCTTAGGCCTTAGGCTCTAGTGTAAAGTGAATTTGGACGGTCTTGGCATTCTCATCAATGAGGGATGTCAGATTGCAATGGTCACAGGCCCTCAAGCCCTAGTGTGAAGTGCCTTTAACTTGAACAAAGATCTGGGGGTCATGTGTTAAATATGTGGGAGGACTTGGCATTTCTAAGAACAGTGTACATGAGACAAGATCAGGTCAAAACACTCTTTCATTGCTGATACTGTGGTAGTATGCGATTGCTCTTTAAACCTATATTACAGGACACTAGTTATGGGCCACACTAATCTGGAGATTAGAATTAGTGTGGGGGTACACAGGTGCTTTGCAGCTCCTTAAAGGTTCACTGACCAACCTTTAGATGACATGCACATTCTTAAAGTTACTACTCCAGAGTAAATATCATGTTCAGTGTAGTTGAAGGTTATTATTGGTTCGAAGTTTTCTGGAACGTGCTTATTATTAACTATTTCACCCATAATTCATACTGCAGAATTTACCCAAACTTTTAAAAAAGCATGGATTCTCCAATCATAAAGCAGCTCTGTCTAACCCAAAATAAATAGGTTGTTGTGAGGCAGATAACTTCAGCATCATGTGGCAGACAATGTGTCCTTGTTGATATGAAGATTTCTTTCTAAGACTGCATAGTTTCTGTTGTACAGGTTCGCATGCTGGCTCGCATGTGCCAATTGCAAAATAAAATAGAAGCAGTGGGGGAGCCTGCCTACAGGTAACTGATCAGCACCTGCACAGTTCTATTTACAATACAATTCACAGTTAATCAGTTTCATTTAAATCGTTTTTGGATTTGTTTCAGTCTGCATGATCAATCATTTGTGAGGAATATTCATCTGTACTTGACGTTCTAGTCAGTAATTCCACCTTAGATATAGGAAGGAATGAGGTCATATTGGTATTAGTTAAAAATGCAATACAAAATACAGGTCAAAGGTTGTCATGTACTAGTGTGAAATGTCTGAAGTCTCTGCTACGTTTGCAGACCACTGCGTTTGGTAAATCAGATCTGGAAATTTTCACTCGCAGATTCTTCTGCTTGCTGTATCGTAATATTTTCAACTGCATAAAGTGGCACAGATTAGGTTCTCTGATCAATTTGTTCTATTTATCCACTCATTGACCTGCAGTTCTATGTGCTAGAAACCAAATTGTCTGACAAAAATATATCTGCAGTCTAGAATTTCACAAGGTTTAAAATTCCAATTTATCAAATTATAACAACATATGCCAGATGACAAGGTAGCTTGATTGAGTTATCCTCAATCTTAATGATAAAGCTAATTTCGGTGAAATGGCTTTGGTTGCAGTGCACGCATAGAACGCATACAGAAAGCACGAGAAGGGTTGGATGAACGTCTTGAAGCACGACTTGAATTGATTGATAGCTATGCTAAGGTCTGACAAAGACCTTAATAAAGATTACATTGATGTCATTTCACTTGGTTTATTGAGAGTCTCACGGGATCTTAATTGCAAGTTTGTGGAACCACATCACTTCCCAGTTTCGTTTTCAGTTCTTTTATGTCCATATTGGTTGCCTGGAGAGTCACTCACTTTCACTAGAATTTTAGGTGAGATATAAGATAGGGTTCTATATAATGTTTCAAAGAAAAAATTATTAGAGGCTATAAAAAAATTAGGGAATTGGAGATTCCTTTTGGAATTAGACTAGGTGTATTTCAAATACACCTACACAAATGCTCCGAATATTCCACAAATATATTCATTACTTCATAGTCCCCTTGAAAATACTCCTCTTATTCAAGTGGTTCATACAAGGGAGGGACTTCGGTTGGTCTATTACTAGTGTTCACGCTCAGAAGGATGTGAACACGTTGTCACTTGGTTTCTAGATAGGATTGTCGCACAAGACTTTACTGAGTTGGATCTTGTCTTTTTGGCTCAGATTGCATCCATGATAGAAATTGAAGTGGAGATGGACATTGATGTCCTGGCTGCTGAGGGTGCCGGAGCAGCGGTGAGCTATTCTTGTATCACCCACAAATTTCATTAATTGTGTGACCAAACTATGATCACCTGAACGGGACCCTATTACCAGATAACAAATAATTTCAGCTTGAATATGTTAATCTGCACGCAGCTAGAAGTCTCTGTACATATTTCACTAAACATTTTTCAAGCTTGCTGCAGTCTAGATCCTCACATATACATTTACATCGTTTTGAGGATGGTGACAGGCAATAGCTGAGCAGATTGAAAGACTTATGGAGGTGGAGGATCTTCAAAAGGTTTGTTTATGGTCTGACTTTACTGTTGATGTTTTCAGGGATCTGATCTGCTCTCCTGCATTCAAATACCCAAATGTAGATATTTAACACTCATCACGACATGAATATGGGTATCATTTAATTCAACCGGAATTTTTCTCAGGAGTTGGTTGTTTTGCATGAAACACTTTCCATGTTTGGGACATTTTCAACACATGCTTGAATTCGGTGTGGAGGTTTGAATGAAGAACTTTCTATATTTGTTCATTAAGGGTAGATGGACAATATGTGAGTTTTGAACAAGTTGCATCTAGATTGCTTGGAATCAACCTATTCTTCTCTTTTTAAGACTACGGCACTCCCAGATTTTCTTGTACGGGAAGAATCTAATGGTGGGGATTAACTGTGCTAGGCATGGAGGTTTCAAGCTGAGGCGAATGATGAAGTTGAGAGATTATTACGATCAGCACCACCGCTCAATGAGTCTGGATGAACATTCGTCCATTTACAAGTTCCTCATCTCTTATGTCTTTGTTTATGACTTTCAACCAGTGGTCTTTTCCTCACAGCACTCTCACTCAATTTTCTGTGAGTGGAGAGTGTCTAGTTTGGATTGGTGGCATCTTGCTCTAACAAAAAGCAGTTGAGTCTGGATGTCTATCACCTTGTAGCGTATGTTTTTACTTTGAGTGACCTACCTGTAAAATTTGAAGGTGCTTTTACTCGCAACTACTTGAATGGTTGTGGGTGCGGTTTGGGCCCACTTTCAACCACTGTAGTTTTTTCATTTACACACAACTACAAGAGTGGTTGAAGAGTGGATTTGACGTTAATGATTGTCCCTCCTAGTGGTGCAAACTATTGCACCAATGGAGTGCAGTCAAACAATTTATGGATTCAAGTGGAAAGTTTGTTCAAGTGCAATTGCCTCCTCCTTGGTGCCACATGGTAACTAAAAACAAATAGAACCAAAGCACGTAAATTACGACAATCAACCACCAAAACAGCAGTTGTGTATAAACATACCCTGAGTTTTATAAGGTCTTGTGATGTGCATATTCATGGGATATTTCGCATTTTTGATGATCATTCTTGGAATTTATCTAGTATGTTTTCAAAATGACTTTCCATGGCCTAATTTTTTTTGAAAACTTTGTATATCTTACTTTGAAACATTGAATAGGACCCTATCTTTTATCTCACCATGTTTTCGAGTGGAAACCCCTGGGCTTCTCCCTATGTCTATCCGTTGTAAGACTTGCATCATCTGGAAGCATGCATCCTTTCCTATGGTAGGATATCCATGTCCTAGGACAATTGGAGCACACTATATAAATTGAAGTACTTGCTAAATTGATCATTCATGATATGCAACATGTTGAAGCCTACATTATGAGATTTGAAGCCAACATGGTGAGCTTCTCTTGAAAATGTGGTCCAAAGTGCAACTTTGGACCAGTTCAAGGTTCCCAAACTTTGCAAGTGAGGAAGAGAGTTGATGCCAACCGCAAGTGTTGGCATGAATGAGTGACGCTTCACCTTGATCATAGCCGCAAGCTCATATGTGAACCCGTAGCGGGTTGTACCAAGCAAGGCCATGAGACAAGCGCTACTCCCTAGTCGTAACCAATGATGAGGGCCACCAATGATTGGCAGTTTAGCTTCTTCCATTGGGTTGTAGTGGTGGGTCACGGCCCTGGCATAACATGAATTCAATGAATTGTAGGCTCCAATTTTGGGTTGTGTAGTATGTAGATTTCTCTAGGAAAGTGGTGGTGATGATAAGGATGTCGGGTTTGAGTCTGGCAAGGCATCGGCATGGTCCTACAATGTAGAGGCATGGGTATAGCTGGGGGGGGGGATTGTGTTTTCTGGGGGCTCCCTAGGTGAGTGCATGCATTCACTAGGAGTGTGTCTCTTGTTGTGGAGTGGAAGAAGAACAATTTGTGTATTTGTCAAACCGCTTTGCTGTGTCTAGTTTTTTGGATGTTGTTGAGGGTGGTGTTTTTGCACATGGAGAGAAGGTGAAGACATGTGTTGATTTCTTATAGTGGATAAAGGTTGCAGAGGGGGGAGGAGAATTGGATGTGCTAGATGGTGTGTTTTTTTGGTTGCCCATGTATTGACCGTATCATAGTTTGGGTGTTTGTGTGATTTGTGTGATTTGTGTGATTTGTGCACCTATGTGTTGGCATGTTGACCATAAGTAGTTGGAGAAGGAGAGTGAACCAATGGATTATTAAGCCATTTTGCTATGTATGGGTATTGGGGTAGTATTGTGATGGTGAGGTGGCATGTGTATTCCTTATGTATGTAGGGTATTCTATAAGGATTTTGGAATGCAAGAATGAGGTGGTATGAGCAATATGTATAAAGCGGGGGGAAGGGGGGGGGGGGGGGGGTGGGTTTGTCAGGGTAATGTTTGTTGGGGGTTTGTTTGGCGAGTTTGTAGGCCACATTCCCGAGTACGCAACTCCCGTATTATATGGTCTTGATTATAATCACTTATAATGCGTTTTAGTCCAATATTGAGTGATATAATTTGTTTTAATGTAAGAAACCCTTGTAGCCCTTCTAACAAGGAATCCAAAAATGTAATTATATATAGGAAATGAATATATTTTGAAGCATATAATTGCATTAAATACCTAATTATATGATTTTTTTAATACACGTACCATAGGTCAAACTACCCAACTTTTTGGACTTTTTAATAAAATTTAACATTGTGAATGACTTGTAATTTTAATGGGAGGCAACTATTCGTGGCTTATAATTCTAATTGGAGGCAAATATTCGTGTGGATTTTTTAAAATTATGTATAGGCAACCTACTGGTCTAACTGTTGGGATAGAAAACTAATGATTTGTGTTAGGATACAGTTGAGGTATGTATTTTTAAGACCATATACATCATATGGTGCCCCGACTACTCAAGGGTATCATGGGCTATTTCAAAATATCATGGGTTCCCGGTTTAGGGTTAGGGCTTAGGGTTTGAGGCTTCTATATATTCGCTTTGAAGCTTTTGTGTTCGGTTTTGGAGCCTTTGTGTCTTTGCTTTGGAGTGTGCGGCTTTGCTTTGGAGCCTTTGTGTCGTCGCTTTGGAGTGTGCTTGTGCTCATTTGGGAGGGTCATCCTTGGCTTAAACAAACACATGGATTGTGAGATGAAGCGTAGAGGCTCATGTAGTGGAGGTAGAGATTGGGAGAAGGAATATGTTACACCTATAATTGCCACAACTCCTTCCAAAAAAGGGAGACCTCGAAAGGACCCTCTATCATTTGTGAATACTAATCCGACATCTACATTGAATACCCCTCTTAGACGCTCTACAAGCCTAGGTTAAAAAACTAGGTGTTTCAATTGTTTATATACGTTGGAGTTTTTTTTTGATAAATATGCAACCCAACTTTTTTTTCATCTCATTTTATTTAATTTGGTCTTCACCCAAATTTTTGATCATTTTAATTTGATATAATTTGATATAATTTTTACAAAAGCCGTCCTCTAAGCTGTTTTTAATACGATGCCCCCTGCGTATAATATGGGAGTTGCGTACCCGGGGCCACATTATTGCCCAATATTCTTGAGTGTGCACGGATTTTTTGGAGTGTGAGAAGGGATATGTGTTGCAATAGTCGTGGGATTATGGCTCGTATAAGTCATTTGTTGGGGTGGTTATGCTAGGAGGGTGGTTGGTGAAGGTGGTTATGGATAAGGTAGATGGAATTTAAAGTTGTGCATGAAGATGTATGATTGGGTGGTGTCTTTGGTAAAGTGGAGGGTGATGTAGATGGCTAGTAATTATGTGCGTAGAACGCTTTGTCTTTTGGGGAGTTCAAAATATAGGCATTCAAATAAAAAAAACTACCAAATTCAACCACTATTATACAAAATGCAATGAAATTGCAATCATGTAGGCTTGTCACTTAGGGCCACTTCACACATGAGACTGAGAGCCCATGACCATGACATGTCAAGCACTCTCATTGCTGGAAAAGGCAGAGCTGGTCCAAGTTCGCTTCGCACTACGCTTGAGGGACCAACGGAGTATGTGAATGCAAGATGGATGTCAAGTCTACATGGATTCTTACATGGCATCAAATGGATTGTGTTTCATGGTCACTTGGACTAGTTTCAAAAATCACATCTTGGAGGTAGGCCTAACACAAAACCGGGAGACCATGGCACTCCGAATGCTCACAACCGTTGATTTATTTTATTTTATCATGTACACGTGAGGACCCGCATAAATAAGAATTCACTTAAATAGCATTTGATTGAGGGCCCGGTCACATATGGCTTCACACTGCACTTCAGGATCCATGACCACACTACATGGTTTCGGAGGTGTGTTGGGACGGCCTTCAAACATTTTCTTTTGGGCCCTCACAATTTCATGGTCACGGCTCTTGGCTCGTGTGTGAAGTGGCCCTTAGACCTACAGAAGAAAGCATGATTTAGCGGCTCTAAGGTAACGGGGCACATTCCCACTCGGGTCCTTAAACCGCTCACTAGACCTATCCAAACAAGAGGTACATTATAGCTTCGTACCTCAAATTTCTATGTAATCATGGTGTACATTTTTGGGGTGAGTGGTTTTGGGTACCCCTATGAGTTCTCCTTCCAAAATTCATAACTAATTCAATATTAATCCAAAATTAATTATTCCAATTGGTCCAATTGGTCCAATTTCCAATGTACTTTGCACATCTTCCAAGATTGATTCCCCCTTAATAACTCCCCAATGAACATGCCAATCTGAAATTCGAGCGGGAATGTGCCCCGTTACCTTAAGTGAAATAGATGTCAATGCAGGTGCAAGATTGTGAGGTACAGGTGGCCCAAACAATTGATGGTTGAAGTAAGTTAATGTTCATTTACCAATAAGAAAATCTTGACACTCACAATAATTCCTTCACCGTCGTGTCCCTTCCATTCATGAATGTGAACCCTAACATGTGCTCATACCATTTGGTTTGCCTCCAACCTTCTCCAAAATTAAAAATGGTTTGCCCTAAGCCCTCCGATTACATTACCAGATTGGTGTGGTATTTTATTACCCAGGTGTTTTCTAAACGTATTCAGTCTGATATGGATGTATTAAATGGTACTTGGATTTGAAAACCAGATTGGTTTGGTTCTTTCTGTACATCAATATGTTACTTATACTAGCCTGATATCAGGGATTGCTACCCGTAATTAATGGACCAACATTGGTTTCAACATATATGTCCTATAAGTAGTATTAGCATATAGCAACATAATAAGAATTGCACCCTCAAATGAAAATCACTTTCGTTCATTACCAAGATGAAACAATCACGATGCATGGTTGCTTTTCCGTACATCCAAATTTTTAAGTTCCACTTTGGTTGAGCAATACAAGTGGTGGAGAGCAAGAATCTCATTGTTTTTGGCTTTACAATAAGTAAGACAGGTCACCCTTTTTCAACTAGTGCACTTCTCCTAGGATATGAAACATGTGATTAATACGAGATGGCTAGCAAGTATAGCAAACCCAAATCAAAATTGTAACCACTTACCCTCATTCATATACATATATATATATATATATATATATATATCATTATCAAAGTGATTTTCATGTTCATTAAACGGTCATTTATGTCCCCCTCCCTAATTGTGTTGACTTGAATTGAGCCTAGAATAGTCATCATATTTTGAACACATAGGTTGATCTCTTTTATATACATATTTTTTTGGTATCCGTTCTTAGAGCCACACCAAATCACATACCAATGATCGGGGAGAACCAATAGTTAGTTACAGATGAACTGGTTGAGTTTGAGAAATAACCGGTTGAAGTCCAAAACTTTAGGAGAAATACCAATCACTTTGGATGAATTTATGGAATATACCTCAACTTGGTATCAAAAAAACCGAAGGACGTCAACATGTAACCGGTTGGACTTGCAAACACTAGGATCTCAACCAATTATGCCCAAAAATCTCCCCAATCATTGCCACATACCACTCAAATTTTAGGAAAGAGGTGTCCTATTAAGATAGAGTAATTGAATGAGGCACATCTACCTAAGGTACCAATTCCTAGTCACAATATCTTATGGCAACAACAAAATATGGGACTTATTGTTGGAGTTGAGTCAGCTAAAAGAGGTGACCCAACTCTAAGGATAAGTCCTTCTAAATTTTGCATACAATAAGAATGACCTAACAAGATCTTCCCATTGGATTGGAATTGCTTCTAAATTTTTGGCTTGGAGAAGGGACAACTTGTGGCTTCTTCTTCGCCATTATATTTATGTTACCTAATTTGTGCTTATTGTCGCATAAGGTTTATTTTGAGTATAAAATATTTTCTTAAACCCCTTATGGATGTAGTGAGGAAGAGTTTGTTTCTCCGCACACATAATAATAATAATAATAATAATAATAATAATAATAATAATAACTTGCTACAAGTAATGTAGGTTTCTGCAGTATTTGGTTAAAAGAAACAAGGGTCAAAATTCTTAGATGTTATAGGAGCCATAAGTGACGAGGGTTGATGTACAATACCTTACCCATTCATTGAACATAGTTGGTCCCCAACATTTTGGAAGAGAGGAAATTATTGCATATATGAGCATATGAGGTTATTAAGTTTGGTTGAGTTTGAGAAATGATTGGTCCGAATGCAAGACTTTGGGAAAACTATCGACCTAGTTCGAGGAATATACACATCATTCCTCAATTTAATAAAGGCGTCAACATGGAACCAGTTGGTCTTGGAAACACTACGATCTCCACCAATTTGCATAGTCTCTTCTACAGCTTTGAATAAAGTAAAAAAAGAAGCAAAGTTAACATGTACATCAGAGTGGCGCAGCGGAAGCGTGGTGGGCCCATAACCCACAGGTCCGAGGATCGAAACCTCGCTCTGATACGTCAGAGACAATAGCTTCCATCTTTCACTCCTTTTTCCCCAAGTCACTTTACTAACTGGTGCGGTGAATAGGTTTGTGACACGTGGCAAACCCCTTTCCTCATTTCAATCTCAGGCCTTTCCGTTTGGGAACCTTACCATTTTGTGACCAATTTAGCATATTCATATGGGCACACTCAAAGATGTAAAAGTTGTTAAAAATAAGCCACATGTCAAAGATTGTTTTCCAATATATATATATATGAATATGAGACAAAAAAATGAGGGAAAAAAATGTGGAAAGGTGTGGTGGGTAATGATGGGGGGAAACTCAGGGGAAGTGGCAGGGTTTGGCATGAGTGGGTACATGAGGGGCTTGTGAACATGGGTATGTGCATACATGCATATGATGGGCATAGACGTGCATTTGGGGGAATATATAATCGCATGGGCATATGGGGTAGGGTTGATCTGGAATCATAATCATATGCAAGGGTGCAACATGGCGGGACAACACTACGGTAGTCCCAATTAGTACTTTACATGTGAAATTGTGGGTTTTTTTTTTGTGCATCGAGAAGTAAAATTATTGTGGTTATGATAAATATGACACATGGCTTTGTCTTTCCATGAGCGATCAATTATTGTGGACGCTACCAAGATCTAGAGTAATCTAGTGGTTATGTCGCTTAGGACAACACCAATGTTTTCACTTCCAATGTAATGGAACCTTTGAGCACTAGAGAGTCGAGACCCTTAATGGGCGCTCAATGTGCTAAAATGTAAATCATGAAAAAAAATTAAAACAAATGTTAAATGCAAATGTATAAGCAGTTGAATGTTGTTGAGTTATGACCTTTTAACATCCTCTAAATTTAGATGTGATTCAATGTTTTCTTGCAATCTAAAGTGCTTACCTACGCACCCCAAAGCCAATAATGTTCAATGTTGATAATTTGATCTCTTTCAAGTTCAAGGAGTGAGTTATGTGTGAGGCTATTTGTTGGTTGCATCATTCTTTTGCAATGAATTATGTTAAAAAAAAATTTATTCTACCCCATGTGGAATCAAATATTCTTACCAAACCCTACTCCTTTCCTTGTCATTACCCTTATTCACTTTACCGGCTCCGGTACAATTCCGAGGGACACTGTCTCTATTGTCCATTCTTTACTAAGTCCTATTGGTTTTTCTTTACCCTACCATTTCAAAAAAAAATTATGTGCAGAATGTGTAAAAAGTAAAACAATACATTCTCAAAAAAAATTGATAGGAAGAGAGGAATATAATTCTTCCATATGTACATTATACACCCCATAAGTTTATTTTTCCTCATTCATGAACCAATACTTGTTAATCGTTGTATTCAATTTCCATGAATTTGTCACTTTTAAGTGATTAATAAGCATATATATATAACCAAAATCCTTTAGTTTCAAAAGGTTATACTTCTGTATACAAAATTGAGACATTTTACTCCAGAGTTTCAAAATTTCCTTGTAGATACATAAAACTACAAACTCTATGATTTGTTTGAGTAGTAGTCTTCTTTTGTATCATAAAGTTCTTGAATATACGGGGTTTTAATAAGTGATTCTACACGTGTTCTCAAAGAGGAGCTCTTCCCACACCCGCCCCCCTTGCCAAATGTGATCAAGAGGATAGCTTTGGAATTGTTTTTTGCAAGAGAGTGAAAGCTTGTTAGTTTTTGGGCATGTTGGGTAGACATGTAGATAAATATAGTTAGTACGTAAACCATCCTCAAAAGGTGAGTTAGCTAACAAGCTTCTTAAGGCTTAAACTCGGTTAACTTAAGAAGCTTCTTAGTTGAAGTTCCTTAAGGCCAACAACTCAGTTACCTAACCATTACTACCTAGTGCGGACCCATTTGTGCTTAACAAGCATGTTAGCTAAACTAAAATTACTTTAACTAACAAGTCCGGTCAAGCCCCAAGTTACATTGTGTTCAGTAACATCCTATTGTTCAATCCATGCTCGTTTCCAAGCACAAGATGATGCCCCAATGATGCATGACAATCCCTTTTCTTAATTGAGATTAATTGGGCCTTGTGTAAAGCAAAGCACATGGGGCCAATGAGAGTGCTTTAATTTAGATTGCACTTGAGCGTTGGCTATGTCATAATGTAGCCCAACCATAAGGAACAACATTGCATCCCTCTTTGGGCGTACAAACTCGTGTTGGATTGGTATATAGGTGAATGCATGGTATCAATAATCAACAACAATAGGGCGTCAAAAAATCTATCTAGGGGTATCACATGTGTAACATCGGTCATACATTGATATTTGGTGGGTCGGTGAAAGTGAGAGAATCTTTGTATACCCGAGTTATTATTTGAGTCAATATCATTCTTAACCATATTGACACTAGGGTGGTTTTACCTAGGTATGAGAGTTCTTGCATGGTATATAGCCCTGAATGGTATCAAAAATAAATATGTTGTCAAATACCCTTACATGTCGAAAAGTATGAAACCCTCATTATAGATCTCCAAATGGTATTAAAAAAAAAAGCCAGTACCAATCCAACATTGGTACAAACCACCTACACTTTCAAATTGGGCATCAAAATATATGTGTACAATGTTCTAATCATTTTCTTGGCTCTACCCACAAGATATATTATAGACACGTGTTGAGCAATAGCATTGGTAACCTATTTCTTGTTTCAAGCACCACCTCATCATCATCATCATCAACATCATCATCATCACACACACATAGAAATATATATATATATATATATGAGATAACTTTTAGCACCTCTTGGAAGCTCATTATAAGATATAGAAGGTAAGCGGGCTTAATTCGGTTACTTATCTTCAATTAATACCTATATTTGAGTGGTGTGCAATTAGGTGTGGATCTAAGAATGGACACCCAAAAGACATGTGTTTAAAAATGAAATGAATTGCTTGCTCAAAATTCGTTAAACCACTCTAAGCAGAGTAGTTGACATAGTTGGAAAGTCCTATATTATCATTTATGAGAAAAAAAATCTTCACATTGACAATAAATATGACATTGATATGAATTCCAAATGAGAAAAATGACTATGAACACAAATGGGATTCACTAATCATCTTACATTAATTGCATGTTTCATATCAAACGAGAAGTGTGTCTAGTTAAGACCTACTTACCTTACTTGGGAATCCTCAAACATAATGTGCAAAAGGAAGAATGTAAATGACAAACCTCTTCCAATTGTGGAAGCAACAAAACAATAGTGGTAGTCTTTAATACCTCGCAAGAATCACCTCCAACCTTTTGAGCCTCTTTTTAAATGATGGCTTCCACTCGTGTTGATTAGATCTTCCATGTCGTTGTCTAAGTACATGTTGTCGATTAGTCTTAAGACATCCAACATTCCCTCGAGAGATGCCCTTTGGTAAGTGGCTTACTGTGAGGCCAAACCACCCACCCTTATGCGTCCTAGTCCGGGTGAGGGCATGGGGATCACATTCATGTTCACATAACTCCCTCTTCCCAACTTCGTAAAAATCCATTACATTTCCCATCAACTCTTGCACACCAATTTATTCCATAATACGAGTACAAGCATTAAAAAATGCTCTTTTCTATTTATTCCCTTCTTCCTACACTAATTCACAACCCAACACTCAAATCCCTACCAAAAGCTTATTCCCTTATGCCACCCTCTTGCACTTTAGGGACCACCCCCTAATTCACTAACGAGTCAAATTCCTAGTTTAATCTTTTCCCCCTTTCCTAATTAGGTAGCCCACCATATAAGGTGACCTTAGTAACCCCGGCCCCTTCCCATAAACAACCCAGCATAGGAACCGCCAAACCTCAACCTAGCCTGCATTCGAGCTCAGACTTCAAACCCAGCAACCGCAAGGGAATTTAGGCCTCAACCCAGCCTACATTCGAGCTCAGACTTCAAACCCAGCAACCGTAAGGGAATTCAGGCCTCAACCCAGCTACATTCGAGCTCAGACTTCAAACCTTCGAGCTCATAGTTCAAACCCAGCAGCCGCAAGGGAATTCAGGCCTCAACCCAGCCTCGGGGGGGGCAGTGTGTTAAAAAGTTAAGGATATAGGTGCGAACAACCACTATTTTATAGGGGGGTATTACTTTCAATTCTCTTCTTTTTTTCACATGCTATCATTATATAAATTTCTACTTTGGGTTAATAGAAAAATGGCTTGAATTACTTATAATTCCAAATTACCTATTATTCCATACCCTATAGTACTTTAAAGATGTCCAGTGCCATTTTTGATACCCTATATTACTCTTAAGTCCATTTATAATTTTTAGCCCCCATGTTTTTAAAATACCCTATCATTTGTTCGCACGTATATTGCTACTCCAACCAATGACTAACCCCCCCCCCAAGAACCCAGCTACATTCGAGCTCAAACTTCAAACCTGCAAGCTCATAGTTAAAAAACCAGCGGCCGCACTTGGGAACGCCCCCCTTCGGGCTGTGTTCGGCGCCGCCTCCTCTCTGATCCTTTCTACCTTTTTTCCCAAACCAGTTCCCTTGCCTCCGAACCCAAATCAAACCTAAAAGCCGAATCTTATCCATTAACCCCCCTAGACCCCTAAACCAACACATGAAGGCTCTAATTAGAACACCAAAACCCGGAAACCCCTTCACTCAACCTAACACACCCACACTCAATCTTAATTCAACTAACCCCCTAATGCCGCTAATCCTCTAATTAACCATCCTGCCTAAGCCTAAGGCCTAAAACATAATTCCACACCCAACCTCACTCTTTTTTATACTTTTTGATGCTTCAATAATGACGTCAAATGCAACTTCAACTAAATTCTAAGCATAAAACAAATATGAGCAACCATTTTGGGCTCATACTTACCTTAGCCCTTTGTCCACAATGTTATGAAATACTTGTAGTTCTCTTTGACTCCAAACTTGTTATTTCTTAATTATTTGAATGATTTTACTTCACCGCGACTTGAGTCAATTTCCCGTGTAAATCCTTAAATCAACAACCTTGAGTCCTTGGCAAATTAGAATGTGGTCCCCTCCTACTCATTAACTTGAATTGATGAGCGTGAGTGTCCACCACATTCGTTAATTTCAACTCTATGCACCACGGTGCCAATAAAGCTAGTAGACTGTGGGTGCCAATGCTAATGTTACAAACCTAAGACGCCATGTAGGAGTACTCGTGACATGAAGTGGATTAAGGCCTCCAACTTGGCCTTCTTAATTAGTATCTGACATCTAAGATGTTTAAGCATGTTTAAAATATTTAATTCACCTAATTTTAACATTGCATCTATAAACAAACCTCAGGGGTTCACTCCCTCTTATATTTTGCACACACGTGCGTTTGGGACCTATTTATTGGGGGGCTATTTACCTTGCAAAAAAGATTATAAGGTATCGTATTTTTCAAAATAAAGGTGTGATGGTATTTTACATGTAATCCTTTTTCACTATTTTAAAACGCCCTATATTATATGTAAGTTTTTAACAAAATTTATCTACAATGAATATATGAGACCCTATTTTTTATTGCACGTTGTTCTACAATTTTTGCCAGTGAACCCCCCGAGAAATAAACCGAAATCATAATACCAATTCTCTATTTAGCCATTCAAAAGATTCTTTATAAATATTACAAAACTACCCCTTGGCACCTTTAGTCCTTCTTTGTTGAATATTCGTCTAACAAGTTTCATTTATCCTAAGGAGTTCTAACTCCTTTCTTCATCCTAATGCCTTCATCCCCTATCTTCGGTCTTTCCTTTGGTTGTTCCCAAGTCCAGGGCTATGGGAACTTTGTCTCTCTCCTCAGTCTTCAGTTTCCTCAATTTGATGATGCTCCTCTCGTTTCTTCATAATCCTCTTGGGTCTTTAATTTTTGCTTTGGGATGCTTCTACATAGATTCATGATTACATTGTGGTTATTCGAAGCGCATGTTTGATGATTCCTTAACTGAACACATAGGTCCTCCCAATTGTGTTCTCGATGGAGTAGTTAATGTTCTTTGAAGACTTAGTGCAATCACTTTTCAACATGCGTCTTTATGATGGTTGGTCTTTGATCCTCACTTAACCACATGGCACACACCAATCAAATATAGGTGTCTAATTTAAGTAAAATAATTGAATTATGCCTAGATGCCTTACATAGACTTTATGTGGGACTTTATGGAGGAGATGACCTTGATGCATTGGCTTAAAATCTTTAAACGACAATGATTGAGAGAATCGGTTTAAGGTGGACTTGTGTTAATCCAACATATTAAGAAAGAAAAGAAAAATATTGTCTACGTGATTGGTGTAAATGGGAGCCCAGTGGACCTTGTTTAATCTAACACCTTTAAAATGTGGACACCTACATTTGAGTGGTGTGTAGTGAGGTCGGACCTAAGAATAGACACCAAAAATACATATGTGTAAAAGAAACCATTGAACCATGGAGTCGAAATATGTTATTAACCACTTTAAACTCAACAGTGAACACAATAAATGATATCTATATGACCATCTAATGAACATGAGAATCTTTACTTTGATAACAAATAAGATATTTATATACGAGCTCCAAAATTTACGAGGAGAATCGCTACATACATGATATGGATGTTGCTACACTAAATTTTAGATTTAGTGTCACATGGTATTTCATGTCACTATGGTAAGGTTTCTAGTGTCACCATTTATGAATAAGTTCTACAAGTCTTGTCATCCCAACTTACTTTCCGTTCATCCAATTTTGGTATATTCGGCATTCAAACATATCTGCATTGAATTTCTGTCAGGGGTTCATAAAATTTGGACGAAAAATCACTCAGTGAGTGACTGGACTTGCAACATTGTAACTCTATAATGCCTAGATATCCTTTTACAAGGAATGACATATAATACTACTAGGTTTACATTTAATGTTGGTGACACTACATGAGGAGCAGTTCACAATCAGTATTTAGCAAGCCACGTGAAACATAACATTATTATAACAGATCCGTAACAATGATCGGAGGGATTGGCAGTATTCCACGGAACATTCCCCACATTCAAACTCGATGTGGAAAATGTTTTGTGGAATACTGTCAGTCCCACAGAACACGGAATGATGTTATGAATTGGTGACACTAAATACACTCTTTAGCATAATAGTCATCTTGCACTAACTCTGCATGGTTTCATATCCAGTGATTGGGGAGTTTTTCGGGCATAATCGGTTGAGATCCTAGTGTTTGCAAGTCCAACTGGTTACATGTTGACATCCTCCGGATTTCCTTCATTAAATTGGGGTATATTCTATAAATTCCTCTAAAATGATCGGTAATTTTCCTGTAGTCTTGAACTTCGACCGGTTTTTCCTCAAACTCGACCAGTTCATCTGTAACTAACTGCCGGTTCTCTCCGATCATTGTTCATATCTCACACAGTGACCAGGGAGATTTTTGGGCTTAATCGGTTGAGATCCTAGTGTTTGCAGTCCAACCGGTTACATGTTGACATCCTCTGGCTTTCCTTTATTAATTTGGGGTATATTATTCTATAAATTCCTCTAAACTGATCGGTAATTTTCCTGCAATTTGGAACTTCAACCGGATATTCCTCAAACTCGACCGGTTCATTTGTAACTAAATGCCGGTTCTCCCCGATCATAGATCTCACACGAAGCGGGTTGCAGAGACAGCGAGAGAGAGAGAACGAGATTGTTATGGACACTCTTTGTTGCGTGTAGACTCCGGCAGCAGTGTGTCAGATCTCTCTCCATCTTCCTGGTTCCTGAGCATGCCTCTCTCCATCTCGCTCGCTTTGCCGTACTCTTGCAACATCCGTGACTGCTGTGGTGAGGTGCACTTGAACTAATGCGCTGAAACTACGTGGTGTGGCCTCAGCACCACAGCGCAACAGAAAGAGACTCGTGTGTCATTCTTGATCCATCCCGGCCGGCCGGGGTGGGTGTGTGTGTGTGTGTCTCTCTCTCTCTCTCTCCCTGTCTCTAAGTATTTAATTGGTTTCGGGTGATTTATACCTATCCACCAGCTGGTTCTGGGAGCCGATCACGAGCCTGGAGTGACATGTTCTGACTCCCGATCAGTGACGACAGAAGAAGCAACAGCAACAGCGATGATCTGGAAGTTGGGTACCGTACATGCATGCTTGAATCTTCAAAACGTCAAGTTCCTTTCATTCACGGTTGTGCGCAGCTAGAGAAAGGGAATGGAACCACTGACTGACCTAATTCACGAGAACGGGAAGACGACTCGTGAGGCCGCGTTCATTCGTTTGGGTCACGGATTGGATTGGCGCAGAGGAAGACAGTCTGACCTCATTCATTCACGGGAAAGGCTCATGAAGGCCAAGTTCCTTTGGGTCACGGATTTGGTCAGAGAAACGACAGTCTGACACGATTCACGGGAAAGACCTATATATGATGCCAGAGGTCTCATGTTGGCAGCCAGTTTCATTTGAGGCTCGAATGGATGGATCGTGTACGTAGTCAAAGAGGCTGTTGGCGGCACCCACATTATTTTTTACTCCAGTCTCGTGTTATCTAGAATAACAGCTGCTATACTGACATTCGTTTTTTGGGCAGTCAGTCGAGTACACTAAATAAACAGGAGATTTCAAGTGTGATATGGTACTTAATGTCACCATGGTAACTTTTCAGATGCCACTTCTTATGAAGAAGTGAACAAACATCGTCATGGATGATGGATGAGTTCAAGCATTGGCTAAAAACCCTAACCTCCTCTTGTCAGCAACTTGTGATGAGATATTGTCATGGATGATTGAAATTCGAATGAAAAAAAATCGCTTCGTAAGTGACAGTAATCGCAACACTGTAAAGCTATACTCCCCCAAAAGATTTACAAGGACTGACAAATAATTTGGAGTCGACATTTAGTGTTGGTGACACTATACCGTGGTTTACAATTAGTATTGAGCAAGACAAGTAGAATTGGTGACACTAATTAATCATATTTAGTGCACCATTCCAGAGGACGATATGTTATTGACATTAAGGTTATTCTTAAATTCAAACGGAGTTTTGGTTGAGAGTTGCTTCTTTTGCAAACAATGCACAATTTTATGCTGAGTAGGTTTTTGGTGCATGTAGTTGTTGTGGAGGTTTGAGCAACGAACTTTCTATATCGGCTTATTGTGGGCCAAATTCATTTTGGTGTGCCAAGAGATGCTAAAATTGAGTTTGGCCTTCAATGAACTGATATATATATATATATATATATATATATATATATAAGTAGAAAGTTCTTCCTTCAAACCTCCACACCAACTCCAAGCATGCACAAAAATCTTATCAAACATGGAAAGTTTTGTATGCAAAGCATCCAAAACTCTAGTTTATGAAAGGATAAGTCTATTGGCGAGGGATAAATACATCCAACTACATTGAACATATGATTTAGTGTGGCATTCGAAATAGCAACCCTAAGACCTACAAATTTGAAAGTCAGAAGCAACATTCTCAAGAATTCAAGCCTTGGTAGACTGTGGTTCAAGCAACTAGAGCAAACTGAGTTGATGAGACTTTGAGAGGCACTTGCAATCAATATCCAGAACTTCATCATTTCTAATCGGGTGTACTTGAAGTCCTATATGATCATATTTTACATTGTAAGGTATTATATAGTATCATAATAAGTTTACAAATAAAGAGGGCAAACATACTAAGAGGCGAGTAGACATTCAGATACTACTTAACATCTTTGTAGTCACCCCAAGTAGGAGTGGAAAAAATGTTAACACATATGAATTTATAACACTTATAGAGGTAACAAATATAGAGGGTAGACTATACACTATTCCACATTCTAAATTATTTTGAGGGATTTGATGTTGAATTGATGAGAGGTACACTCGTATGTGATAAATTCAAATCAATGACTGTTGCAGCTTCCTGACCAGTGTCTACACAAACTCATCTATCATGGATAAAGAGGTTGCATATGATGAAGGTAGTCCATTCACCCCTACTAGACTAATTTGCAATCTTTGATGTCATATTCAAGGTCAAACCGTCTTTTAAAAAAAAATCTAAAATCTAAAGAATAATTTGTTGCAGTTTCATCTTCCCAATGGATGAGTTCGAGTAAACCCCATGAAGATTTAGCCCACAAAATGTAGCTTGTGTTAGGGTGCATCCACAGATGACTAGAGCTTTTTGGTGTGAACATGAAAGTGACACAAAATATCCAAATTACTGCTTTTAGATGTTTAAATCCAAAAATGGCAACAAGACTCCATGTTAATCGGACGTCAATTATGAATCTTTGATAATAAAAACCTGCTAAAAAGAAAACCTACATACAAACTTCAGGAGATTTGAAATGTTCTGACCTTCAACTTACATGAATGACACAGATCTGTGCCAAGTGGCCCCTTGCTGACTGCACCTAAACTGAATAGGATATTTAGTGTTTGATTTACTAAATACGAACGCATACAATAAACATCAATAACCCTATGAAAGTAAGTAACATCAAATGTAAACTCAGACACTAAACACCAACTATGGTAATATGTGGAAGTTACATGTTTGAATTAAATTAGTGTTAGTAAGGATATGGAAAAATATATATATATATCAATGATAAAAGGAGAATTCCAACATATCTTCTAACACTAATTGTCAAAAAAATGAAAATTAATATTGAGCAGGGTAGGGTGGTAACAACACTAAATACAATCAAAGACTAAGGGCCACTTCACACACGCGATTGAGAGCATGTAACCATTACACTTCAAGCACTCTTATTGACCAGTGGAAAAGGTGAAGCTGGTCCAAGTTCGCTTCACACTACACTACGCTTGAGGGACCAACAGAGACAGTGAAACAGAGTGTTCAATATTTTTGGGATTTGACTATTTACTCTAAATCCCAAACATGACAAAGGTGCTTAAATCTGACCCTTGATGAATATATAGGTGGATGTTTGGAGCTTTGTAAAGACACAGAGAAATATACTGGGAATCTGCTTTTGTAAAGTAATCCACCATAATATCGACATTGGAACGTGGAATTGTCGAAGCCTACGCACGCTTGATTCATTCAGCTTAACTTAGTAGTAGCTCATGTGTCCACATCCGGATTTTTTGCAGGACACTTTAGCTATGGAGCCTCCTCACAGGCAGCGTGAGCCAGGCCGCTTTGCTGATATTTTTAATTAGTTAGCCTCCGAGATGCATGCCCTACCACCTACCCTATAAGGCAAGTGGCCTTATTTTGGTTCATTGATGGGGGAGATTTTTGGGCATAATCGGTTGAGATTCTAGTATTTGCAAGTCCAACCGGTTACATGTTGATATCCTTCGGTTTTCCTTCATTGATTTGGGGTATATTGTATGAATTCTTCCTAAAATGATCGGTAATTTTCCTGCAGTCTTGAACTTCAACCGGTTATTTCTCAAACTCAACCGGTTCACCTGTAACTAACTGATCGGGTCTCCCCGATCATAGTTTTGGTTCTTCTCTTGTTATCGGATGTCTATATTATTTGAATGGTGCATCGTGAGGTGAAGATTCATCAAGAGTAGACACCCAACAAGAGAAGTGTTTCAAAGAGACTGGACTACATGCTCACTGAATGTTAACCATTTTACATTCAACGGTCAACGACATCTAGTAAAGGCTAAAGAGTCTACATGTTTTGTCTTTTCAGAACAAAAACAATTTGTATGTGACTTGCATAAATTTGCAAAGTATTTTTAAGAAATGTATCGTTTTTGCAAGTTAAATGGCTCGAACGAACTCCAAAAAAATATCCATAGATTTGAAAACCTTTAAAGAGTCTCCACAAATGTTTTCAAAAAATAATAAGCTCATGTGCAACCTAAAGATGTTTTCCAAAGTTATTTTAAGAAATGAGCCTTTTAGGCATGGTAAATAGCTTGAAATAACTTCAAAAGCATTTCATGGATCTAAGAACCTATAAAGAATCTACAAAATAAATTTAAAAAAATCATATGCAACATACAAACATATGCAAAGTATACAGTAACTCTATGTAGTAACTACACAATAATTATGTATAGTAAGTATGTGAAGAAATTATTTACAATAAATATGTGCAATAACTAGGTGAGTAATTCCTTATCCAATAACTATATTATGTATTAGTTATGCACACACGTGATGTGAGTGAAGTTGAGGCCTAAGGGCTTGGTTTAGGATCCATGAGGTCCCAGGTTGAATCCCCCTTGCCATCCACTTCTTCTAGGCTAGCACCCTAGGTAATTGGAAACTACCAGTAGATTTGACTACTTACTATAAATATGTTTTAAAATATTAAACAATTTGTACTGAAGTTCACCTTACTAAAATCAAAACAAAAATTGAAAGCAGGTCCAACGGCACAAGTTGTCAGGATATCTTTAATGTGATATAATTTAATAATAAAAAGAAAGTAGGTCCCGTGGCACATGGTGAGGGAATGTTTGCAATATAATATAATTACCACATAAAAAGTGTGAAAATGATCATGGGCATTGCAACATGATCCAAACGATGGCTATTTGATTGAAGGTGTCGTATCAAATTACTATATTGATTATAATCATATTAGCCATTTTCAACATAAACGAAGTCAAAATTGATGTCGCCTTGGCTCTACTATCCTAGTAGTGTCAACCTTAAGTGAGCTCAATGGGTCCAAGGCGACACCATTTGAGGTGATTAGTATCACTTACTATAATTTGGAACGATGCTCCTATAACTTTTCGTTCTATACCAAGAAAGATCAAATAGATTGTTTGGATATTATAGATGTACTTGAGTTCACAGATGTTGAGGGAAAAACATCTACTTCTCTTAGAATTTGTAGCACTTTGCAAAATTTCTAACTCTCCACAACATATTTACACGATATTGTGGGCCACTCCAATTGAGTTACCTAAGGTAGACACTGCGTTAACCAACACTTGAAGCTATTGCACATATATATGGCTATGTGGTTGATATAAAAACAATTAATTCATATTAGCCTTTGGGCTAAAGATAGGTATAAAGAAAGAAAGAAAAAAATTGGCGTCAATTGAATATTTGATGAATATTTAAAGCCAAAACCACTAGCTTCCTTAAACCAATTTCTAGGTTTCATGTATGATGACCTTGAATATGATGAGGACCCCCCTCTTCATTGCCTAGAACCGACATAACATAGTTGGGTACTAAGCCCAAGCTAGATCAAAGCCAACTAGTAACAGGACCACTTCCATGATCTCACCTGGTTTGGTTGCAATACTGTCACCTTGCATCGCAGGTACCAACCCACTTTATGCTTATAACCAACCCCTTTTTGTGCCCATAACTGACCCCCTTTGTGCTTTATGGGCCGACCTCCTTGGGTCTGTGAATAAAATGGCTAGAAGAGGCATTGACAAGCCACCTTGAACCGACCCAGATAGAGTGGAGCATGTGTGCCTGCCCTATATGGAGGTAATGGAGGTTGGTATGAGATGCCGCCACTAAAGGCACCTAAACATGTCACTCTATGGGCATGGGCACTCCTTTTCCATGGGAAACAATTCAAGGCAGTAAAGTGTTGGCAACTGGAAGACATTTATGGTGTTGCTATTAGGTGAAGTATTGGTTTTAGCACCTTACATGTGGTGACATCACAAAGTCATGTGGATGTTCTTGCTTCAAAGGCTAGGCTTTTGGGCAATTTGGGGGGGGGGGGGGGGGTTCGTGCGGAGTTCGATAAGGACGACCATTACATTGGGCCTATTAGTAATCATCCCCCATCGTCTTTCCGTGTATTATCATGAAGGTTATATGCTCATTTTGCGTCCTCAAGATGAGACATATGCTAAACAAGTTTGGGTAGCAAAAGCTTTGTCTCAACCCAAATTTTGTTACTTCTAGTCCTCATTTCCAATAGATTCAAGTGAAGTACTACCAACCAACAACATATCGGAATGAAGATGTAATTTGTCATAACACATGTTGAGATACAAATCATGATTTTTTGTTGGAGGGTGGATTGTGAGTACAGTCCAAGTGGGATGGACACAAATTCCATATTTGCAGCATGGAAACCACGGAAAAATCATAGTGGGTTACTATACATCTCTCAAAAGTACATAACATTTGCAAAAGACAACCTTGCTCGCCTTGTGGGTGAATCAGGCCAATGAAAACTCAGTATAAGTTAAGTTTTCTGGTTGTGAACAACTACCAATAAGATCCAACATTCTTATCTAACATTATATTAGCACATTCAATATTATAGTAGGTTGTTCATAAGTCTACGTGCACTGTGGGTTCAATACAATTGGCCAGGCTAGACTTTGGGTTAGTTACGAATCCTACTATGTTTGGGTTTGGATGAATATCCATACATAATATCCGCTTGATGTGTAAGTTATTTTATTATTATTTTTGCGTCAAAACTCCTATGCTGAAATTAATATGCATTTATTACATTGTGATTTTGTAGGACTCACGAAATTTCATAGATTACATTCTCAGATAACGACCCTTATGTTTCATAAAACAAATAAATATTCGTTTCGAGGTGCACGAACCAGCTATGGTGCAGCTAAACGGCATCGAATACCATCATATTATATACATATGTAGCAGATGTGACCTTGTAAGTTATCTCATGCATATATATATCCACTTGAATGGCATGGGGGAGCCCGTGAATAAAGCAGGAAACGAGGGTTGACAAATATGTCTCTTTATTATTAAACATTTGCTGACTAAGCTATCCTCCGACACATCATAGTCTACTCACCTTACCCATAACTTATTAACTGGCTCTCCGTGGTACCACCACCAGCCCCAGCTTTCCAGGGATCACGGCTTCTTCCGGGATCACAAGGCACGTGTTATTAAGCTTAGAGCATGTTCACATGTGCTATCAACACAAACCCTTCCAACCCCATACCCTCAATTCCCAAGGCGAATCGGAACAAAATTAGGTTCCCACGCATCCTCAAATACCACCACCAACATCACCTTTACACGGCTCATTGTTGCATGTTATTATGGGATGAAGATGCAAATGTTGCAAACCTTGGACGACTGTCAAAATTACTATAGTTGACTAGAACCGATTTGAAGAACAACTATAGTTAACTAGAAAGAAGTAAGGCCAGTTTCAAGAGCAACTCTAGTTGACTAGGAAATTTTCAGACGACTATATATGATTGTGTACCTAACTATGATTAAGTAAAATAATTCGGTTTCAAGAAAAACTGTAGTCGATTGTAGTTATTAAAGGTGAACATTAAGGCTCGTATTCATCATCTGCCTCGATGCCGTTGTTGTCTTCATCGTTGGTGTTGTGTTTTGGCATAGTTGGTCACTTGGGAATAAAAAAAGACTCCCCTTTGTGAGGTAAGCTTGACTACCTCGAGTACGTGAGAACTGAGTAAATGCTTGTTCATGTTTAGGAACGTGTTGATCTCAATAACGCACTACTGACACTACAACAACATAAGAGAATTGTATGAATAGGTTGTGCTCAACTTTGGTTAACTAGATATAACTATAGATAATTAGACTTTTTGGCATACCAAATTTAAAACAACTATAGTTAACTACATTTTTTGGCGAGTCAAATTGCGAACAACTATAGTTACGAAAGGCAACTAGTTAACTAATAGTTGAATTAGTTGGTTGGTTGTCCGAGATCTGAAATGGTACTAGAGCATGTTCACACATCATCAATATGGAAAATTGTAAGCTCACATGACAAATTTCAACAAAATAGGCTCTCGCGTCTCACGATCACGATCGACACCGATCTCACATGGATTGTTGTCTATGGGATCGGGAGGCAAATTTTATTACAACATATTCACACGCTATCAATATAGATACCTCTAAATCCACGTGGGCATTTTGAAGATGAATTTCAACAAGAATAGGTTCCCACGTGTTCTCATTGTCACCGATTTAGAAGTGTTCGAGAGAACCCTTTGGAACCTTCCGCCCCTTTTAGCTATGCAACATTTAGAGGTGTGAGTTTTGACCCATGTAGAAGAGAATCAAGTATTAATACCTCGTGATCTTTGTTGAGTAGAATCTTAAGTTCAACTATTTCTATGCACTATGTTGTATATTGGACGATAATCATTTCGATCATAAAACCCACGTTTTACAAAGCTCGTATAGTGTGAATGTGTGGGACATATAGCGGAAACTACTTCCTCTAAAGTAATGTTACCCACCCCTTTGTGTTAGTGTTTGATGTACAACGTGTGATCATGCTCTTAGTTGGGAGATGCACGAAGCTAAAACCGTCACTTTCAACACCGAGTGCATTTATTATATCCAAGATTTACAAAGTTTTGGATTTTCTTGTTACCCATTGAAAGGGGATTCCAACGCATCAGAGTATGTCTTATTTTGGATGCAAAAATTATAAGGGTTCATAAATTTATTGATAGACGACCTAGTATTAACATGGAAATCAAATATTCAGGCGGTGGACATGTCTAGAATCAATACGTATCTTTTGTGCAAGATTTAAGGTGCTCGTTTTGGACGGGGTGTTTGTTTTAGGACCATCTACCTCAAGCACAAACTTATTGATGAGGATGCAAGTCAATACAAGAGGCCACCTCAATAATTTACATATATGAGCTACATCTATCATTGTCACTGCCACACCTTCACTTATTCTTGCACTTGCGAGTGTGGTGACACCCTCATAGCATCCCCACCCATGGAGCTATAAACGAGCCTCTACATTGGCTTTTTAGACCCTTCAAAGTAACTTTGCATGCTCCACCTTTCCCCAAAGGCCATATATATCCTAATTCTTGTTGCTCACACATCATGTTACATAGGGCCCTCTCTTGAGAGGCCTTCGGTTCTTCAAATGCACAGCCTTTATCCTGTGGGCATCGGATTGGGGGTGGATCGAACAGACACTTAATTCATGTCGATCTCCTCCGGAGACTGAAGTTTTTTTTCTTCTTCTTCTTCTTCAAATGCACAAAGACAATTATAGATCTAGATATGAACTTTGGGAAACGATGGAACATGCAATGTTGCCTTAAAAGGTTTGAAAAGCCGATTGGAGAGGTCCATTCGTGGTTCCATCAGCGGGGAAGCTTTTAGAGCACACTAGGTATATAGTGTCAACAAAGCCCGGGGGGTTCAATTCTGTATTTTAAAAAACTACGTGAGAACAAATTTAGGGTCCACTTTAAAGTTGCAATCTACAAATTATGAAGCATGTATTTATAGAAAAAACCAAGTTATATGTTGAGCTCCATGGTATAAATTAATTTGGGTTTAGTAGGGTGGGGGATCGAGCTGAAATATATTAGGGGCCCACATTATGGATGAGCACCATTGGATGACATCTCATGGATGTATCTTTTTAGTTGGATTAGATGTACGAAGGGGTCTCGAAGGGTTTGAGCACTATGTTTGGCTTTGTGAATTCCTAGTTTAAGTTTGTAGGAGCTCGCTGAGGTTTTCCTATCTATGCAAACTCTTACCTTCTTCCAAACTCGGCAAGTGTTGATGGTTGATTATTCAAGGTTTCAAGGTTTAGGAGCAAGCACATGTGAGAGTCACACTCCTCAGGATTGGCCATCCCAAAGCTTCATATTTTCTAATTTCAGTTCTTTGCTTGTTTGGTAGATGGGTAGGGTATAGGGTTTTGATATTTGTTATGATTTCTCACATTTTGGGGGTTTAGTTGTAAACGCAAAGGAAGGGACGATGTCTAAAGGAGGCGTTTGTGTGAGCGACTCAAGGTTTAGGGTTCTTGTGACATTTATTGGTTACAAACGAGGTTTTCAATGCCTCTAAAGTTGAAATTGTTCTCACTTGTTGATTCTAATGCTAGTTCATAACTTATTGAACCTTGCGAGTGTGTTGAGAACAACAAATGCCAAACTCATACCAATATTTGAAGGTACTCATATTGTAGAATAACCCTTTCAATTCTTATTAAAATGTGGAGGTGAATATCAAATTGTTTTGTATGAGGAAATGTAGGAGTACAAACCCCTAGCTACTCATTGAATTGTTTTGGGTAGGATTACAGGTAGAGGTTGTGGCTATGATTTTGATAGAAGGTAAAGTTTGTAGCGTTGGGGTTAGAGTTAGGGTTTGGGATTTTTGTCTTGAGCACAAAAAACTGGATGTTGTGTATTGAGTGGTTTTAGTCATTTGAACTTGAACAATAATACAAATGGCTTTATAATTGAATGTTTAAACCCTAAACAAATTAAGTGATTGGTGTTGAATGGTTGTGTTCTAATGCTACATGAATGTATGCAATTATGTTTTTAGGGTTATTAAACACAAGTATTTTACCATCATTTTCATGTGTGTATGTCTTGAATGAGTAGAGTGCATATTAGGAAGCTAAATTATGTGCATGTTGCATTGATGTGTGAATTATGATCTTGTAGGTTTAATTATTAGATTTAAAAAACATCAACCAAAATTACACTTTATAACTACCATATGCCATTGTCAAGGAAGAATTGAAACCAAGTTCAACCTTAGAAAATCACATGACAATAGGGTCCACACTATTTACCTTCTCTAATATAATACCCGCCCCTAAAAACACCTTGTATTCTCACGTGTTCCCACTAAATACAAGCGAGTGACGCCCTTGAGCAACGAAGTGAGCCAAATACGCTCATCAAGTTTAAGTTTATTACTTATCTTAATCGGACACCTATATTTGAGTGGTGTGTGATTAGGTTTGTATCTAAGAAAGGACACCAAAAAGACATGTGTTTCAGTGAGATTGCACTACATATTCAAAGTTTGTTAACTATCCTAGATTCAATAACTCTATTAAGAGACCTCTATGAATCTTTAAATAGAAAGAAAATCTCCACTTTTTTAGTAAATAAGATATTCATATGAGCTCCAAGGATTATGAGGAAAAAGATAACAACCTCGAATTGAATTTGCATATCATTTACGATCCTAGGAGAAGTGGGTGAAAAACCAAACAATAGACATATATTTAATGGCAACTTTTGTTCCACACCCACTTCTCCTAGAATATCAAGCATATAGTTAATGTGAGATGATTAGCAAATCCAGATTAAGGTAGAAACCCATTTCCTCGTAATTGTTGGAGCTCATATAAACATCTTATTTATTAGCGAAGATTCTTTTTCTTCTTAATAGATCATATAGGGTAGTCCATAAAGCACTTCAATATGGTTTCAAACCTTGGCCCTGAAGGTTTGTTGTTGATCCATCCCAATTTGATCTCAACTAACCAATATGAGGTCTCTAATGCCAATTCTAGTGTCCAATCAACTTGAGAAATAGATGTGTCATCTATAGGAGGTCATAACCATAAAGCCCATGCCTCCAACATTTGAGAGTATGTATTACGCTATACGCTACATCATCAATTGATTCCCCTATAGAATGAACTTTTGAATAAGAGTTAAGATATGAATACCCATGCCAACATTAAGATATGTGGGCCTATAGTGGACACTTCCAACTCACTTTTGGCCATTAGATTGGAACAAGAATTGTCTCATATAGTTAGCGATTGTGTGTTATGAAGATTGTCACTTCAAGTGTCATAATAGTGACAAGTAGATAGGACCTCTTCACTTCAATGCAAATTATAAGTGGTCAATTTAGTGAAGATTTTTCTTTCTTTTTAAGCCATCACATAGGCGCCTTCCCAATTGTGTTAACTACTAAAACCTAGAATGTTGTCCTTATTTTGAGCACATAGTCCAATCTCATCGTAGCACACATCTTTTTGACGTTTGTTTTTAACACTTAATAGTCCAAGAGGCCATCTTAAGACCTCAAGGTGTCATACATAGGGATTTAAGATTTCTTATTAATAGATATAGTTTATTCCAAGTGGATCATACACATATGTAGAATGGATTATTAGGGGCACTTGAGCTCGTACTAATCACGTAGACTCATGTACATACGACTTTTTAATAGGTTGTGCTAGAACCGGTTTCAATACCATAGATTGCATGAAATATTATTTGAGTACTTGTTGGTAGTTTGTGCAAATCATCGTGTCTCATGTATTGGCCCACTTGCCTCTATATTGGTTTAAGGTTTAAATTGTGTTGGCCGTTTGGGTATTGTACTAGGGAGTTGTGGTATTTACTTAGACTCATCCATTGGGATGGTGAAAACACAATGAATTCTTCTATATTTATACTAATATAAATATTATTTGACTCTAGAAATGGCTTCAAACACCCCCCCCCCCCCCCCGAATTAGTCTAATGAGATACAGTTGGAATGAATTGACCATCTCAACATGAAGGGGACATGTTTGTTAACTAAAGCCCGTTCATCCACGATGGGTCAGTTTACATACACACCATGAACCCCAAGCATGGGGACAAGGGGGGATTATCACATACAAGCATTCCTCTCATTCATATAGCATAGAAGCCTTTGAAACTACTTGCAACCCGAATGTTATTTTTTATAGTTGATTTGACTCCAAAATTAAAGGACCTAACTTAATTTAGTCCAGTCAATAGAGATGAATTGGCCAAAACCTATAGAAGGTCGAGCTTTTATGTTGGATGGATAGGAGATATTGACACTCATATACAATAATTCTCTCTCTCCCTCACCTGGCCTTGGGTATTGCCTACCCTACCTTATTATATTATCCTTCTGAAAGCACTTGTTGCATAACATTACTCAACATAATCATGGCCCACAAAACGCTATGGCTAAGCTAAGTAATGTTATGTGTGTGGGGGCCCAAGTGAACAAAAGTTAAGTTAACTTATGTTTGTACGCATGCCAAAGGTGCTTGGAGGCCAGAAGGGTGGGTTGGTGTGGAGTACAAATCTAGTGGTGATAACTCAATGTACATGTAAAGGCAGTGCAAATGGCCTATCACAAAAGGGCTAATCAACATATACCCTTTCAAGGGCGGAGAAGCTACTATAACTTATTAAGGGTGAGTTTTCATGTAGGTTGCTTGCCCATCATATTCTAGTGTGCATAAGGGCAAACCCGCCCAAATGTAGAGGGAATATTGTGGGGTAGGGTTCATATTTGCCAACTACACTAAATATGATATTTAGTATCACCAATTCTAATTGTCTTGCTCAATACTAATTGTAAACTGTGGTATAGTGTCACCAACTTAAATGTTAACCCAACATTATTTGTCATTCCTTGTACATTTTTGGGGGGATTATAGATTTAGTGTTGTGATTACTGTCATTTACTGAGTGATTTTTCATCCAAATTTCAATCATCCGTGACAATGTTTCATCACAAGTTGCTGACAAGAGAAGGTAGGGTTTTGGCCAATGGATGAACTCATCCATCACCCATGACAATATTTGGTTCACTTATTCATAAGAAGTGTTATCCAAAAAGTTACCATAGTGATACCATATGACACTAGATAACGTATTTAGTGCAGCTACTCCCATCTTCTCAAATCTAGGCCCACCTACTAACATTCTCCTCCCGGTTATCAAGGACGGAATTCTAGGCAAACATTGTTGTTCTCTCGAATCTTCAACGGGTCTTAATCCTCAGGTGACCGGCACTTGTAAGTTAAAGATTCTTTAGTGGGCATGTCCACAACCCTCCACATTCTAGCATTTCGCGAGAACGTGGCTGGATGACGGATTCAACTCCACTAAGTGTAGACACCTTCGACCCACCATTGTCTACAACCTAGTGGGCGAGCGGCCTGCATGGAAACTCACCCAAACTCACCCAAACTCATCCTCACATTCAACAAGTTTGCAGGAGTGGGGACACACACACACACCGACTGCCACTCAAGTATGTATTTCGAAATAAAGGTATATATGTATATATGTTTTCAACCAGAAGAGAAAATAATAATATGCTACATATTCATCCAAACTAACCTAACTCACATATTTTCAAACAGAATATATGTGTAAAGTATAGACTTGAGCTTCAAAAAATTGACACCGGAACTAAATTGCAGGTTGATTTTGCGTCTTCCAGCCTTGATCACCGTCATTTCATGATAACAATCGTGTTCAAATCTGAAGAACTGGCAAAATGTGGGATTTAATCCAGAGCAGATATAAAAGATGACTTTCCTACTTGAGATTCTTCAGAAAGAAATACATGCTATATTAATGAGGCAAGCTCTGAGCACGCTTGTAGGGACCAGTGACAACTGTGAAGAACTCACAGATTCCACTCACAAAGTCGTTCAGAGAGAACTTTCCACTGTGAGTAAACAGACAGATAGAAACGAAGTGCACACTTTATGTAAATGATCAAAGAGCTCCGAACAAGCTAGAAAACACAAGGAAAGCTGTAGGCAGAATCTCAGCACCGAACTGTAACCTCAAAGTCGCGACAATTTGAGGTTGCTGAGAGCCTAAGACTGGCTGACTACATTTAGCATGTCGGAGCCAAATCTACACTAAGACAGAGGGAGCAAGCACAAAAAGCCCCTCCACTTCTGCTCGCTACCAAATCACAACCATCTAAACTAAACATGGTGAATGAGATCGTGCTTGAGCCACATCGATGGTGGGCTTGCGGTGCACAACTCATGGCTTTCAAGAAGCCAGAGAAAGCACCTTGCCAATGAGTGAGTGTGGAGGAATTTGCTCTTGTTTGATTCGATGTAGCCCTTTCATAGCCAGCGGTTGGATCTGCTGACCGTAATACGCTTGAAGAAAGACGACTCCACCTCGAAATCTCCTATTTGATCTTCGTCTTGAAGACTGCATGCTTCCATGTTGATGTCGCCATGGAGTTAATTCAGCAACACACTAGACTTATCGTCTGACAGCCCCAGAAGGGCCTAAAATGTGCCAGATAAGGTTGAGTCGGTGTGGCAAGTCCATGTGGAGTAGCTTTGTGGAAGGGAGGGAAGAAATCCAACATATCCCGCTATAAACTACATAATTTGTACAAGCTGAAGAATTTGTATAGAAACGAGTGGGGAAGGAAGGGCACCTAATCCTGACCACATGTAGTAGAAACTGCGGAGTTAAAAAGGCTTGATTTGGACCACTCACTCTTGTTCAAAAAAGAAAGAGCTGTGTGATCTAATCTAATCTCTAATGTCGACCCAAAAACTTGCGACATTCTCCTTCATCTCCAGGTTCGACCAAATATGCGCATTTTTTATGGGATAGATCTATGATTCCTTGCTGTAGATAGCTACGATCAGGTAACCAAAGTTGGATGATGTTATTGTACCATCATGTCAAGCCTTCTTCAAACTACACAACTACACAGTGTGGCAATGATCAGTTTCTCGAAGCCGGGTAACCCTTCGAATCGTTTCGCTTACTCACAGTGACGTTCAAACATTGCCTCCAAACATTGAAGGCTCGAGGAGGTGATAGAGTGGCCGAAGACACAATGTGAACTTGCTTTCTTGGTACACCTGCTGCACTAGAACTCCCAGGTAAGTTTTTGAGTGGTTCATTCAAGCAAACATCCCAGGACATGTCCACACTTGAGGAGTTGGGGAAATTGAGCAGATTGTCGATGTCAAAACTACTGGTACTGGAACCTTGATAGCTGGTAGTAGAATTGCTGTTGGCGTCTGAGCCAGGCGAGCTTGCACAAAACTTGAACTCGTCGCTTGATGGTGAGGAAGGAAGGGTATGGCAAGAGGGACTTGATGACGAATTGTAGCCACCATCTTGTCTAAAATGAAAATGGTGTACATCAACACCCGCATTCGCCGAACAGGTACTCTCAGACCTCTGAGCACTCGTTGGTGACTGTTGCTGTTGAGGGATTGGCAAACCAATATTGTATTGATCAGGCTCCGAGTGGGGATGACTATTGTCGCCCTCACTCTTCGCCCGAAGACTTGTATGGTAAGAAATCCCTTGTAGCTCTGTCTCCAGAGTTGAGGATATGAGATTTTCTGTCGGTGATGCTGATGATGTTACGTCTGAGTCGCCTGATCCTGATGAACCACCTTGATCACCATGTCGTAGGTGAGGGAAATTGAGACGTGCGTAATCTCCCCTCAGTTTGTAAGCCGCTGCATCAACGTTACCACATGTAAACAACAAACATTTTCAGCACTGAACCTTGAAAAAATACTTTCCACGGTCCAGGGGTTGGACTCTTCGTATCAAGTACGAACTAACATGTGTCAGAATAGGTATTATTTGATACATAAGGGAGAGGTATTATTATACTCTAGTGCACATTAAAAAAAGTTATTAATTTTTTTGAAGTAAAGGTAGACACACAGAAGGGCCTAAGGTTATAAATAGACGAACCCATTACCTAGCATGCCATTAACATGTACACATTCATTTTTTTCCTATAGGTAGTTAATCTCAAATTGACCCACGCATGTCAATTAGGTTTCAAATGAAGAGTCTTCCACATAAACAAAAACATCAAATAAAACAATATCACACGCCAAACATAACTCTTCAATTCAACAGACATACCCGTGTCATATGCCATTGCCGCTTCTTCGGCAGTATCAAAAGTTCCTAACCACAGTCGCGTTCGATTTCGTGGACGTCTGATCTCTGCGACCCACTTGCCCCATTGTCGCTGCCGAACTCCTCTATAGAGTTTGCTGCTTTTTTTAGGAGTGCCAAGTCCTTTCGGTTGTCCTGATTTCTTCATAGGTTGAACTCGTGGTCCTAAATCTACAGCAACGCTCCATGAAGCCCGGGCTTGGCTCAAAGAGTCGGAATCATGCTGAGCGTGATGAAATTGCTGCAAATCCAGAAATTGAGGAGCAAATGGCGATAGTAGAGGAAAGATGTTGTTCGATGGTGGTGTAGACGGAGTAAAATCAGGAACTAATGGGGGGGACATGAAACCCAAAGGAACATATTGTGGCTCGTCTGCGTAATATCCACTCGCCGCATGTCCTTGTGACCCCGGATAAGACTGCGGAGAGAGTTTCTGTGTTTGATACAATGTCTGCTCAGAACTATCTTCTATCCCGCTTTCTACAGATTCTGGTGACCCATAAAGCATAGATTGGTTACATGCTGAGGATCCTGATGTACATAAACTCGATTTTCCTATTAAAGCAACACCACTATCTAAACATTGTCGCCATGATTCGCCCACTACTGCTGGGTAAACGTCTTGAGGGCAGATGGGAGTGAGGCCATTGACACAGTCCCCTCTTCCGTTGGTACTACATCCACCTACACCGCCTGTGTCAACTAATCCACTTCCATTGTGTACATCTCTATATACACCAGTACCATATGCAGGCATCATGTGAAAATTTTGTGCTACAGATGCCATATTAGCTACGCCTTCAGTAGTCGCCGCCGGCTCTCTTGGGAAATTCTGAGTCGAGTTGAGCATGCCGTCGACGTCAAAGAAGGCTGATCTCTTCATAATATTCTCACTCCTCGATCAAGAGAACACACTGGGAAAAGATGCTTGTATTTACAGAGTGTTCAAAAACACTCAAAACCAGGAAACGAAGCAACGAATATCTTCACAGAAACCAATCGCTTCTAAGAAGAACACACTTGAAGAAGGTACTTGTATTTACAGAGTGTTCATAAACACTCGAAACCATGAAACGAAGAAACTAAAGTAATGGTTACAGTTGTCTCACTGTTGAAATATCATGCGTTCAAAATTATGATCAAGACTACGCCCAGAAAGTGAAGCCTGCAAGAATCACTAACACCCCCCAACTCCTAGAGGAATCACAAAGGTCGTAGATAGATCCACTAACGTTCGGAAAGTGGAAATCACACGAAGAACCATGATGAAGCGAACAGATGTCGAACCAAAACCTTATACTCTAGTCTTCGAAGATTTTTTTATTTTTTTTCTATGTTAAATACCACACTACAGAGACGAGAATCTAAGGAGGCGCAAAAATGGACTGGCCAAGAACTTCAGGCAAGTGATAAAAGTGTCTGACTGAAGGGTGGACAGATCCTGCACAAGGAGTGCAGGGTACTCAAAAACTGACCCTGACACAAAATCACCACAAACAACTGCGGCGGTGCGATATTTAAGCGGAAGACTACAATGGCAAATGAAGACAAAAGTTGGCAAGAAAAGGAATCAATGTACAAGAAAAGAATGCCCAAGAGGCACGAGGAAAACCACAATGGACAGAGGAGCTTTGGAGAGTAGTACAGTAAAGACTTTGAAAGAGCATCCAAAAGATGCCTCTTTGGCAAAAATAATCCAGGGAGACCGAACAACGATGTGTTGCAATGTGTTTACAATTTTTTTAGATGTACACCAATAAAGCCAGGGTAAGTGTCTGTCAATAAAAGTGTGTAGGTGTGAGTGCGCTAGCGTGCCTAAGTCAGTAGAAACCGCAGGGTGAAACAACGAGCTTCCACAGCTCTTCGCCCTTGCGCCTTGTGGGCTGTGTGATTTGTGTGTCCGTAAGCTAAATACAAAGGAAGAACCAGAACCAGTAATAGTGATGCAGTTAGTGCCTAGCCTATCCGTGAGTGCAGGTGCAGAAAACTCAGTTGGATCGTTAAACCCCTCCTCTTCTATTGTCCACAAGATTGAAGAGGAAAAACTAAGGAGCGGATATTGGACCAAACTTCACTTGTTCCCGCAAAAACAAGAAACTTCACAAACTCCAACCGTCCGATACGATACAACCACGTTGCAATCTACCAACAAGCTTCCACGAGAACGACCAACAAATTTCCGTGAGTGCACAAATGTGGGTGCCTACACTACCTAGTGAGTGATTATGTGTATGTGCGTCCGTCTTACCGTGCCTACACTACCTAGTGAGTGATTATGTGTAAGTGCGTCCGTCTTACCGTGCCTACACTACCTAGTGAGTGCATATGTGTATGTGCGTCTGTCTTACCGTGCCTACATCTGTGAGTGCATGTGAGTCCGTCACCTATCTACCATCGAGAGAGTCTTATCGTGCCTACATCCGTCAGTGCTTGTGAGTCCGTCGCCTATACTACCATCGAAATCCCAAGATACACTACATGGAGGGAAAGAAGAGAAGCAACACCAGTGACAACCCAAGTGAGTGGCTAGCCTGCCCTGTGCGTGAGTAAGTGAGTGAATGGAACGCAAGACAAACCCTCAGATCACATGCTAATTATCCCGCCAGACTGGTCGTCCAAGAGCCTGGTGATCCGCCGAATAGCCACGGGTTGCGAGTGCGATGAACACACACAAACCGCGACGACGAACGACGACACAAACCAGACCAAGGAGAAACCAGTTGAAGCTATCCGGCGAAGGGTGCAAACTTGCTTACGACACCGATCGAGAGGGCCGATCCCGTGCGTCCACTTTGCTACTACCCCGTGCCTAGAGTACATGTGAGTGTGTGAGTGTGTGAGTGTGTGAGTGCGCGTGCGAGTGCGAGTGCGATGAGCGGATAGAAAGCTTGAGCGATGCTAAACGTGTGTGTGAAGATGTGTTGCAAGGGTTCAGCGCACCGCCTCCCTTCTTTTTATAGCCCCCGACGAGTCAGTGTGGGCCAGTGCGGGCTAGCTACGGACCCTGCTGCTGAGGAGTACGTTGCCATGCAATAAATAACTTATTTGATGATGCCATAGAAGCGGGCTAATTAACTTAGTCGGAACAAATGAACCATTTAAAAGACCCATCTTCATTAACCACTTAATTAAAATGCTGCCTCAATTAACTTAAGCCTCTCTTTTTCTGATACGTCTCAAGAAACTTGCCATCTGAAACACTACATCAAATATTGCATTTGCCGTCACCAATTCTATTTGTCTTGCTCGATACTAATTGTAAACCACCAGTGTATTGCCACCAACACTAAAATGAAAATCTAACACCAGTGCCCGGGAAGTTTTTGGGCATAGATCCCAGTGATTCTAAATCCAGCCGGTTACATGTTGACATCATCCAGTTTTGCTTTATTCATTCGAGGTATATTCCTTAGATTCCTCTAAAATGATCGGTAATCCTCCTGAAGTCTCGAACCTCAACCAGTTATTTCTCAAACTTGATTGGTTCATCTGCAACTAGCCGCTGGTTCTCCTCGTCAAACAATTTGGGCATTACAGATTTACAATGCTACAGTTATTGTCGCTTACTTTGTGATTTTTCATTCAAATTTCAATCATTCAGTACAATATTTCCATCGTCGAAATGCTAGAGTGCAAAATGCGTCAGAAGTGGATGAACTAAAAGTGAGTTGGAATGACAGCAATCGTAAACTTATTCACGAGAAGTGTCGTTAGAAAAAGCTACCTTAGTGACACAAAATACAACACTTATTTAGTGTTTGTTTTCGAATTTGACACCCTAGTAGAAAACGCTACCTGTGCCCTTAGTATAATGTGAGGGCAGTGCAATGTACAGTCGCAGCATCATGAGTTTCTCCCTTTTTCCAGGTTGGTGGTAATTGGCAGGCCGCCACAGTGAGGTTGCTTGAGAGCCAGGGCCAGAGTCGGGCTGAGGAGAGCCATCGAAAGGGGACAAGATGAGCGGGTGCGATCGACTGCAGGTGGGTTTTGGATTCTCTCACTATTTTGGGACTCCGACAGACATGCAAATTGGCGGACAATGGCTCCCTCGGTCCTTGCCGGCCCACCTTCTTTTGGTCATAAAAAGGATTAATTACGGGATGCAAGGGCACGGAGACAAATTAAAATACTACATTCACACAAATCCAGTGGTGGCTCACGGGTGGTGTTTATGTGGTACGCTAGCTAGCTACTAATTAAGTAAACTACAGTATAGTAATTTAATGGAGTACCCCACGATGTTGAAATGCTTTTTCTAAATTCCTGGAGATTTGGGTCTGCGGAAGTCCTTCCTTATTACGGCTTACGAGGGTTTGGGGGAGAATGTAGGCCAGGCCACGAGAGAAAAAGCCATGCACATGACGGGCAGTGCCCAAATTTGGTATCTTCCCAGAAAGATGCATCTCGTACTGCCTTCCATGAACTTTCCCTTGATTCCATCTGTTCACACTGCATCGTGCATGTAGTAAGGTAAGGGACGTATATATATAGCAAGAATATGGACGCCTTATTGTTGAGTGGTCTATGGTTAGGTGTGGATCTAAAAACGGACACCAAAGAGACATGTGTTTGAAAGAGACTAGACCACGTGTTCAAAATATGCTAACCCTTCTAAGCGTAATAATCAACATGATTGCGGGGACCTATCCGGTCCCTTGATGAGCGTAAGAATCTTCACATTTGATAATGTATAAGATATTCATATGAATTCCGAAAAGCATGAGGCAAATGGTTGTGAGCACGGTTTGGCTTTGCTAATCATCTCACATCAATTGTGTATTTCCTATCTTCCAAGAAGCAGGTGCACAAAGAAAATAATCTTAGTAACACAAATCTACTTAACTTAGATTTGGCTCTCATGTCAAAACTTGATTAAATTCACACCCATACTATCCCTCTTCCATGAAAATAAAAAGGGGTGGAGGGTTGGTGGGGGGTCACATAAAGCACAAACGAGAAATTGTTATGAAGAAGAGTACTCTCTTAGAACATTCCCACTAGAGTCCCTACGATTAACCCATGTATTTGCATTGGCTCCCCACTATGCTCAACAACCTCCCGTTTTCAACATCCATTAACTTGTTCCATGACACTTTGCAAAAACCAAAAAAAAAAAACCAGGTTACATTCTGACAATGTCGCAAGTGTCCAGTGCAACAACGTGTCCCGAGGCGTTGCCCTCAAAACACCTATGAGGGTGTATCCCATCATTTAGGATAAGTTTTGAGGCCGGTTCTACTTGTGTGTGGAGCCACCTTGGCAAAAACGAGCGGGGCGGATATGGAAAATATGTACTAAGAGAATGTAGGGCTCCCTAAAACCTTTGCTTGGTGCAACCAATTCTGGAGTTCCATTTGCATCACTCTTATGTGGGTGCACACAATCCACTTCCTTTTTCTCAAGCATCTAAGTATTGTGGTGACTAACATATTTGGAATGTATATGTGCAAATTCACCTACGAATAATTCTCATGGTTAATCCTTTAAGTAATGTAAGACTATGATGTCTCCAAATAGTTAAGAATTTATGAATTTTAGATCTCATATCCAATTTATATAGTCTCATTAGCTCATGTTCTTTTGACCTAAGGATGTCAACACATGCCCTATGTGAGCCCAAAATGATGCCCACATATGTTATTAATCCTTTGAAACCATTAGGAGTTACATTTTGATGTTTTATGATTATTCACAAAAATATAAAAAGAATGAGGCTTGGTGTGAAGTTATGTTTAGGCCTTAGGCTTGTGTGGTGTGGTTGATTAGAAGCTTAGCGGCATGAAGAAAGTTCTTTGGTTAGGTGAGCGTGGTGTGTGGTGAACCAAGGGTAGCTCCTTGAGTTAAATGTTTGAATTAAGATCCATGTCGTTGGTTTAGGAGTTGAAGGCTTAGATGATAGGATAAAAACCTACGAAATAGGAGATAATCAAAAAGCTTATCTTGAGCTTTGGGGGTGCTCACCTCTTCCATTTCCTCTCCCTATATAATCCTCACTTTCCCTTCTCTCTCTCTCTCTCTCTCTCGTTTTCTTGCTCCCTTGGCATTCCATGTGGTGTTAGTGTGGGTGTGTGTGAAACAAGAGAGGGGCACTTGGGAGTGCAAGGTTCTAGGTGGAGAACCAAGGCCAACTAGTTTTGAAGTTAGCTTTACATTGTTTAGATGTAGCATTTTGACTCAAGGCATTTAGAAATAAGTGTTTAGTTCATAGTGTTCAATTTATAGTATTTAGAATTATAGTAGTTAGATTTATGGTGTTTAGATTTATCGTATTGAGATCTGTAGTATTTAGATTATAGTGTAGGATTAGTAGCACTTAATTTTGTTAGTTTAGCATTTAGTTAGAAGTTGGGTTTAGAGACCAGCTGGGTGGTAGTTAGAAGCTGGGTTTAGAGACCAGTTGGGTTGTAGTTAAAGACTGGGTTGAAGAGCAGTTGGGTTGAAGTTAGAAGCTGGGTTTAGAGACCAGCTGGGTTGAAGTTAGAAGTTGGGTTTAGAGACTAGCTGGGTTGTAGTTAAAGGCTGGGTTGAAAACCAGCTGGGTTGAAGTTAAAGGCTGGGTTGAAGACCAGCTGGGTGGTAGTTAGAAGCTGGGTTTGAAGACCAGCTGGGTTGTAGTTAAAGGTTGGGTTGAAGACCAGCTGGGTTGAAGTTAGAAGCTGGATTTAGAGACCAACTGGGTTGAAGTTAAAGGCTGGGTTAAGTTAGGCTAGTTGGGTTAGGGGCCGCATTAAGGTGTGAACTTGGGAAAGGTTGTGAGGGACTTGTGGAAAAGAAGGCGATGATAAATGATGTAAGTGTTTTTTAACACTTGTATTAGAAACTTATGTGCTTCATGGAGCCGACAAGCCATGGCCTCAACGAGATCACGAGCACTAATGAGAAAACATTGGCCAAGACCAAGGTTTCAAGAGGAAAATCCTCAAGGGCATGTGTAGCCAAGGCTGCGGGGTGGACCCTTGAGAATGCCAATGCTCTACCCATTCAAGAGACTAGCATTAATAAAACATCATGATTTCAAGTGAGTTGGGAGCTTGTTGAGATGGAAATACATTCCATATTACCACGAGCTTTGGTGTGACACATGTGATTCTCAAAACCATCACCCGGACTAGGACGCTTAAGGGTGGTGGGTTTGGCATCACACCCTACAAGAGCATTTCCGGGAGGATTGGATAAAGCAGATGAGAATGCTTCACACATCGGCAACATTCAAATTACTAACTTCAATCAATTGATTGGGTATCTACGCATGTAACATGTTTTGAAAGTCACATTTGTGAGTCCCTCTTTGTTGGTTAAAGCTCTTGCCACTACTGTAGTTAGACCCATACTAGAGACAAATATTCAATTACTAGAAAAAACAAGTTTGGTAATGGATACCGTGAAGTCAACATGATTCTCTATGTTTCTATCATGGACGACAAAGGACGAGTGGAGGTGTCACACAAAACACTTATGATTCATGGGATGAGCAATGTCTAATAACTAATAATTCATTTGGGTTGTATTTTCAAATTGATGATGGATTGGGTATATTCAAAGGGAAAATATTTTGGTCATAGGAAAGTAATCATAAGGTGAGTGTTTGGAGGCATCACTTTGACTATTTTCATTGTGTTGATCTAGACTAGCATTACATGGTTGATTGCATATTCTTGAATCATAGGAGTTCTCTTGGTGTATTGTTTGATGCTATGCACGATGTCAACAAACACATATTATAATACATCCAATTGTTTTATACTGTTGTAGTTTGTTTGTATCAAAATTTAAAATTGTTGGTTTGAGCTTTATCTTTATATAGGTCCAAAAAGAGTGACCACATGAAGACAAATTTTCTCCACAAGCTTCACATGATAAAGAAAATTTGTCACTCTTCAATTTCAAGAATTTTGGGACCTTCTACCCATTGTAGATTTGATGTTTGTGTCAATAGATGATGTAGGAAGACATGGTACCCTCTAACATTGGGTGTATTTCCCCATTCTTGTACAAGGTGAGTACCTTATGCATTGTCACTCTAATATGGTTGGAGGTCTATCCATTTCTTCAAATGTACCCCTTTCCTCCCATTTATATCTAATACAAGCACGAATGATGGTGTATAAAAAAATAGTAGATGCAATGAAGGAGGTGTTAATGAAATTCAATGCTAACACTCCACTCCCTTGGCTTTGAAATTTGTAGAGGATATGTGGACAACAATGGATAAGCTTAAAAAAATATCATCAAAGATATAAGGAAGAAGGAATTTGAAAAACTATTTGCTATAATAAATCTTGCTCATGGTGAAGATTTTTTATAAAGAGGTATTATAATTCATCATTTTTTATATGTTTCAACATCTACTAAATGACATTATATATCCAACGGTAACATTTGTATGTCATACAGACTAATAGACATTCTTTGCAAAGCTGGACATGATGGTAGAGAATTCACAATTGATCGCCACAACTATAGTTGAAGGCAAATTCAAAGCATGTTGGTTACATTGGTGAAAATCTAGTTGCTTTTCATGAAAGTCTCTTTGTTTTCTAGTTGGGAACATGCAAAAAAAGCGTACTAGGCATTTGACTTTTAAAGGCCTATTTTTGGCTCAAATTTTGCCCATTTCCTCATAATCGGTCAATGTATATAAGTTGTTTCTTGTTAATTATATTTCACATGTTTTGATTTTTTTTGCTCTTGGCCTCACAATCGGAGGATGTAGTAGTCCCTTGGTATGACAACATGGCTAAATCTTATATGGATTCAATACCATCGAAGTGGATTCTTTCTAAATTGGATAACATTGAGAAGTGGCGAATTCTTCTATGAACCAAAGGTTTCCGGACCATGTTTAGGGATAAAATCCATTCAACAAGTATTTCAAACTCGTGTAGTATGTTGGTGGAAATATTTCTATGAAATGTGTTAAATTCATGTCTTTATCCTTGTAAACATTTTCTTATCATGATTTTGGTTTAATAAATGTTGTTAAATTCACAAATTTGTATATATATATATACTTGTATATATATATACTTGTATATACTTGTGTGTATTCCTCAAGGTATGTTAAGAGGAAGATCCTTGTAAATAACACAATAGCTATGAACAATCTCCCTTTGTGCATTTCGGCGTGGACTGCAAAAGGTGAATTATGCATTTTCACTGAAAGCATAATCGAGGACATGAGAGACCACCACTTTGCATAATTGTCCATGGTGTCTTGAATGCCTACCAGTATTTCATCTTGTGGAAGACCCGAGAAAGATGAAAGAGAAGAAGATGAAATTGTCTAGGTGATGATGCGCGATGCTAGCTAAACCCACCACAAGTGCCACTAGTGACAATGAAGAAACGTGGAAATTGTACAATTGGTCTCAAATTGGGGGTCACTCAAATACAGGAGAATACTAAGTTCACTTTATCTTTAGAGAGGCCATCCCTTGACCCTACCAAAGTACATGCTTCCAACTCGATTGCCCTCCTATTTTTTAACAACATTCACAACAAGAAGCACAAAATCTTAGTGGAGGTACTAGGGTTATTTCTCCATCTTTATTATGTTCACAACAAGTTTTTGTTCTAGACAAGGAGACATCTATTGCAACAATTTTGCATAATGGTGCCGATCAATAGCCTATCATGGTCAACATGTTGGAGTTCTAGAAAAAAACAATGTATGCCCTTTACTAAAATTCAATATCATTAGTTAATATGATTCATTTAATAATGTAATTTCATATTGTGGGCGATGATTAATTGTAGATGTCTTCGAGTGCTTGTAATTTCCCCTTATATTTGTAGGTTTGCCGGAAGGGTTATCCATCCCCAATGTCTCCTCACCTTCCAACACCAGTCTGGAGTGGAATGCATATGTGACGTCCCACACTGAGACCCTTTTTCAATTTGTTAATGTTTACCTTCATGGGGACGCTTGTATGATGTATTCCAAACTAATGTAGAAGAAGTTAGGCAAGATTGTTGATGAATTGCCTTTATGTTTGGGAATTGGCAAGACTCTTACAATTTGTGATCAATATTTTCATGTATATAATTCATATTTGATATACTTATTGGTTGGATCTTTGTTGATAAACTCTAATGTGTTTTATTTATTTTTGTGTACTCGACGATTTTTCATTTTTATTTTCATTCACAATCGAGATCATCGACTCAATATGTGTTGTAAAAGTGTGAGGGTGTGCTAGAGGTGATGTTGGAGCCACCAATATATTCTTCAATCTAACCAATTCTTGGTAGCTCATGAACAACAAGGTTGCTTGGAGAGGTGGTCGGGAGAAAGACTCAAAATTGCTAAAAGTTTTTATCAAGGTATTATTTAAATGAGCTATAGTTCTTGATGCCTATGCATCCACAAATGATTATAGACCTCAATGCCAATCATTCATATTTAATTGCTCACTACCTTTATCTCTTGTGTCAGTGATTGATTTTCATGTTGTGTCAAGATGCTCAATCCATGCATGTAAGCGAAGTAGTTGCCATATTGTGGCCTTGGAGGGTGATACCATCATATTCGATGCCATTTTGTCTCCATTGTGTACGGAGACTCCTCTCCTAACATGTGAAAGTGTACCTCACATTACATCTCTTGCAGATGAAGATGAACATGTTTGAAAGGTTGCAAAACATTTTCGCATTAGTAAGTATCCTTGTCATTTGATAATCTAAATTTTGTACCATTGCATATGGCTACAATTTTAAGTATCTTATAATTTTATTTCATGTGAACATAATCGTGAACCAACTACAATCACCTCCCAACTTGATGTTACTTCCTCCACATATAGGGAATGCGGCGCATGTTATGGTGGCCACCTCAAAACCAATCACACATCAAAGATCCCGACGGTTGTGATGTGCATATGTAGAAGACGAGGCATAAGAAGGTAATGAAGAGGATAGTGAGAATGAATAACATCATGGGTAGTCTTAGGGCCGGAATAACATCATGGTGGAGAAGGCCTCCGGTCGATCAAGAATGCTTGGCCAAGACATGGTTATATGAGGCAAATGGTGGATGTGCTGGAGAAGAATTAAAGGCAATAAAATATTTGTATTGAGTTGGGCTTCTCCGGAGGAGAAGTTTCTTGTCCGGCCTCTTGAGGCCGGAGAAGCGCGACTCCAAAAAGTGCCGCCATGTAGGCGGCCATGTCATTTTATCATCCATGAGAAAAGTTCACCACCATTGTTTTCTTCACCTAGTGTAAACACCCACCGGTCAAGAGTTGCATTTTCGACCAATCACAATTGAGAAACGCCCTTTTTTTCATGACCGGTGGACTTCTCCACCGTAGTGTAAACCGGCCCTTAGATATTATCATTGAATTTGTATGGGGTTGGTTTTCATGTTATGCATTTATTTGAATAAACCACAATCCGTGGACTTTGGTTTTGTATGCCAATATTATCCTCCTTTAAATCATATAAGTATGCATATTACTCAATATCATTTCAACAACCATATCACTCAATTCCATTGCATGATTTTCAGACATGATTTTATTTTCTACCTTTAAATGTGTTCGCAATTATTATTTAGTCTCATTGTGTAACACTTTAGTTACTTTTGAGTTACTTTTGTATTTAATTGGTAGATGAAATAACCATAAAATTTATCCAAATTTGTATACATGGTTTATCTTTTCATGGAAAAAAAATCCACGATTATAAGAAACATGTGATATGGATACCAATTTAATTTAGTCCGTCATCACTCATATATAACTGCTCATTGCTCAATGTTGTTAAGAAAAATGCGGTTTGTCCGGGAGAAAACAGAGTCTTTTGTTGTGATAGATCATTCTAATTTCAAAGTTTGCTCGTCGTATGCACTAGTTCTTCAATTGTCCCAAAACCATCCTCCAATCTTGTCCAAGTTCACTCAAATCACATAGTATCCTTAATATTGACCTAGTCAACTTCAACCTCATGTAACTCTCAACTTCTTCATGTTCTACCCACAAAACTTTGCAAAGTAATTGCATACCCCATTTATTACTGACATGTCGATTTTCATGATTAGCAAAGTAATGTACAACTCATGATGCAACTTTTAGTCAAACTAATATTTGTCCTGAACAATCCGGTTGCATCAAGGTCAATGCCATTTAATTTATAATACATATGGAACAAGAATTTCACCATAATTGAGACAAATACATCTCCCAAGCTACCTTTTAAATCTCACATTTATAGCCACAATACATGCAGGAAAACCAAGCCCTCAAAGCTAGGTTAATTAGCTACAATAGTTTCTAGACCCCCTTTGGTTCAATGCTTCATTGCCCCTTCTTTAGCATGAATCACGCCCTAAAAATTTGCATACAAGTGATGTACCTCACTAAGAACACTCCTATAATATATTGAAACAAAATGTTTCTCTCATCGTGCATAGTAGACCAAAACTCAAGACCTAAATTTTGTCTTCTTATAAACCAAATATAGAAGATACAATACTTTGCCTAGTGCATATCCTCACTCCTCCAAATAACCTCAACACCCTCAACTTCTCTAATCATTTTGAAACACTCACTCTCTCAATCCCATAAGCTCTCTAAACACAAAACCCTTCAAAGCCCTCAAGAATACCCATTTCTTAATGCCAACCTTCTAAAATGTCCACAAGAATGTCTCACCACCATTTTTCTATCCCTTAAACCTTCCTTCTCCTTGTTCCCTTTGGCCAATAGGAAACCATTGAATTTAGGGCATCAAAGAACTTTAAGTGGCTAAAATACTACCGCCACCAATAAATCCTAACCTTCCTTAACCCTTTCGCTAATAAGAAACCACTGGATTTAGGGTATTAAGAATCATAAGCAGCTAGGTATTGATGTTATGAGGCAAACTCTTACACGATGTAAAAAACAAATGGTATTGTTATTTTGATTTGTTTTCATTTGATTCTAACGTAGAATAGAAAGTAATAGAGAAGGTTAGAAAGAGGTTGTGATTAAAATCACGACTTCTAAGAGCTTTTTGTAGTTTGTTTTGTTGAATTCGAAGATCTAATATCATTAGAATAAATTTTGATTTGATCTCAAATTAGCAGTTGTTGAAAAGAAAGGTAGAGATTATTTCACCTTTCTTGACCCTTGTGATTTTATGATTGGAAAATGTGAGTAGATAGAGATAAGGGGGGTGATGTGGATCACCCAATTGATTAAGGGTGTCCATTAGGCCTAGCATGGGCTGATGTGACCCTCCTCGTGGTTGGATAAGGGGGGGATCCCTCCTCTTTCGAGGCCATTCTCTCTCCTATTTTTTTTACAGTTTTAAGTTTTTTTGTATCTTTAAGGAGAAACAACTTATTTTGTATAGTTGGAATTTTAATGATTTTTTTAAATGTCTTTGTTTTTTCTTATGTGATTCGAATAATGTATAATGCACTTTAGTTGAAGTTGATTCCAAAAATGGGCCGCTTCAATTGCATGCAACCTTTTGGGAGGCCAAGCAACCAAATCAATGTTATAGCCAAAGCAAGCCACCGTGCAAGTTGTAGAATGCAATAAAAACAAAGCATGTATTTTATCCCAATGCAATAAACACAACACATGTGTTTTTTGTGATGATGGAAATAGGCATTTTTATTACACGTTTTATTATTGTGTTCATATTTTTAATTTTATATTGTTATGGCCCAAGTCCTCTAAGGTTGTTTGGCTGTGGAAGCCCAAGCCATGTGTCGGCCTAAGGGAGAGATGCCAACCTCCAGTATTGGTGTGAATAAGGGACAACTTGAATTAGACATATTGTAAGTGGACTTATTGTTTGATATTGACTAACTCCAAGGGGCATAGTTTAGGAAAATGTGGAAGTACAAAGTGTTGCTCATGTGATCATAGTTTAAGCAATCAACAACTTGAAGTTTGGGTCCAATCTTCAATCCAAAAGCAAGGGTCCATGCCCGTGAAATTTATCATGTTCTTCCTTGCAAAATCTTTTGACCTTACCAAATTTTTATGTCATTGTAGATTACATGCTAAAATTCTTCAATTTTTCATGACGGACAATCAATCAATGCATTTGGTGGACATACATAGGTCCATTTTTCCTAGCAATGCACTCAATTTGACTAAATAAACATAATTTATTACTTTTTCTTTTAAGGAGACATGTAGAGTCTTTGGAGGTGCGCATGTTGCCTACCTCCACCACATGAGCTCCTGTCAGCCCTAAACCCCCACCCTTATGCGTCGTAGTCCAAGTGAGAGCCCATGGCTAACATGTGTTTGTATGACTCTTCCTAATCTCTGGTAGCACATTCCCAATACTTTATCCAAATAAATGTAAACACACAACTTTTACTTCAAGTGACATGAGGTGACAAGTATTTAAAAACACTTGACCCTCTGGTACACATTACCACATTAAGCAATCTTCTACTAGCCGTGAGCACCTCCGGTTACGGGGTTGGCCCACCCACACCAATCTACTCAACACCCTTTAATCCATCTCTCACTAACCCCCTAAATCCTAACCTATCATCTAATCCTCACAAGGTCAAATACTTATGGTCCCGTGAATTACACCCCTTTCGGCTCAGCCTCAGCCCTGTGAGGTTGGCAACCCCTGTCGACCCCTTTAAGCATCTCAGGTAGCCGTTACAAGACCGCAACCACTCGGCCCCGTCACAGAGGACCAGTTGCCTTCACTCTTGAACTGGGAAGCCCACTACCACAGTCATTCCTCTCCATGGCCCTTCAGTCTCCCTTCTGGTTCCGGTTAGCCCACAACCTCTTTTTGACCTGACCTCCCCCCTGGTGAAGACAGTAGGCCGTGTTCGACTCAGGCTTCCTGAATTCACTAAGTCAGCGATCTTCCCTTGCCCTTGTCTCGCGGTCCTTCCTCTGCTGCCCCACTAATTAATTCAGTTACCCAACACGTACCCACTCAATCAATTACCCACCACTCGCCACCTTGATTCAGTTTAGCAAGCCCTGGCTTGTGCGATTCGGTGCTTCACCCCAGTCAATCTCAAATTATGCCAATGTTTAACCGCCAGACTCTTCCTTTTCCAATCTTCCGCTTTGGGGAAATGCTCGGTGATCAGGAACGGAGACAGTCCACATAAATTCCGATACCCCGCCTCCTCTTCAGCTGCCGCCACAGAATGCTCGCCCTCTTAGCTGCGCCAGAAATCCTTCGATCTCACATTCCCTTTGCTGCTATGCCTGGATGGCCACACCTTCAGCTACCATCCCTCTCCGAGAGCGCCATTCGGTGCTGCTGACACCAGTGCCCTTCCGCTTCTAGAATAGAGGCAGAGTGATTTCTCTTTGGCAGCTCCACATCCTGCATTTCCTCCCCGTTATTTTCAATCATCCTCATTGCCTCTGCCGAGATGGGTGCCCAACAAGGCTGAGTCCCAACCTTACCCTGCTCTCTGTGGCTCTAGGCCCTTACCCCTTCAGCTGATGATGCCATTCCCCCTACCATCCTCACCTACATTCTCTTCTCTTGTCCCCCTTCACTGCTGGACTCTCCCCCTCACTGTTGCGCCGCGTACCTTTAGAAAACAGGAGAGAGCGAAAAGAGGTCGCCCTCGGCAAGCCTTCCAGGGACCCCTCCCTGGGTCTTGAATTCCCAGATCTAATCCACATTTCTTCTGAGGAGGCCTCCCTTCCAATTGAACATAACTCTAGCGTAAAACGGACAATTAAGTGACCTTGAGCCATTTCCCACCTACCCCTATTCACGCTTAATCTCCCTACCTTGCTAATGTTTTTGGTTTTTACTTTAATAATGGTTGAGTCTCACCCACCTATCTACAACTAACTTAATCCTTAGAAGGCTAAACACTCAACTAAATCTAAGCTCATGTTTCCTTTAATCACTCACACCTACCAATAATCCAGTTTTAAATATTTCCAGAGGTTGAGAAGACATGTGGGCACAGTTTTGGGCTCACATCTCCCAAAGATCTCTCCACCGACCCATCCCATGGGTAGGTTGGACACCATGAATGGGGGTGCTCTTGGCCTTCAAATAATTAGGTGTAAGGCAAACACTCCTACAAATGACATTACATACATACACACAAGCTTGCAGAATGACCATCAACTGACATTGGCTCTCATCACTTGAGCTCCCAAACACCCTCCACATACCGTTTCTAAGATTGGGAGCCATTTCTAAGAATTGGTTGTTATCCTAAGAATATTCGGGTGGAGGGCAAAACACATCCATATGGAGTTGATGTATATTCACATATGTTGCCAAAATGACCACCATCCGACTTGGCCTCTCACAGACCACATGATGTTGGCTCCCCCAAACCCCTCCACTGACCACCCCTAGGGTCACGTTGGGGACCTTGGGTGGGGGTGCTCTTAATTCTAAGAAACTTTGGGTGGAGGGAAAAAAAAAAAACTAATCCAAAAGGAAATCACGTATACCTGCACGTGTTGCTAAAATGACCACCAATAGACATAACATGACCTCCCAAATACCACATCACGTTGGCTTTAAACGCCCCTCCACTGACCATTCCCAGGGCATGTTGGGAGCCCTGGTGGGGTTGCTCATACCCTAAGAAACTTTAAAGGGCAGGCAAAACAATTTCCAAATGAAAACTGCAAACATGCACACATGATGCCAAAGTGAGGAATACTAACATACAAGTGTGTTGCGTTAAAGGTGGGCATCACATCCTACCATGTACCAAGAAGACCCTTTGCAAAACGATAAGGTTAATGGAATCACATTCACGTTGGCGGCAAAATCTCTGATGTTCAAAAAAATGATTTATATTCTTCTTCTTCTTCTTCTTCTTCTTCTTTTTCTTTTTGTAATGCATTGCATGCTGGCCCAACAGCCAATGGTGACTTATGTATTAAGGATTCCATATGCTGTCTTTGGTGCGGCTTGCAAGCCAAACACATCTCTCGATAATCGCACAATCACCCAGCTCCCTTTCCAACACCCGGACACCCAACATTCGATCCCGTTAATTAATTATCAGCTCGATCGGCCTCATATATCCAAGCAACTTTAGAAGCTCGCTGCAAATGCGGGTCTGAATGAATGAAGAACTTTGCCTCGTTGTTTGATGTTTGTTCTCTTGAACACACCATCGGAATCAAAACGCTTGATAAATCCTCGGTGTGCCTCTCAATGAACGTATATATATATATAAGCGAGCTCTATGTCCGGCCGTTTGTGTGCAAGGCTCATGTGATCTAGCTTCAATAATGCTTAGTCCGAGATGACCCTAAACTACCAGGTGATAGTGGAGAGGTACCCAGTTCCGAATGGAGTGGTTGGCAGTTCGATTCTTACTGCGAAAATCTTCTCTTTATTTGATAGAAAAAAAACTAGCTAGGTCGGAGGAAGTCAAGAGCCCACCCAACGCAAAGTAGGCAGTGAGCCCCACCCTACACCAAGAGGATTCTTGAGCATGGTAGGGTCAACAGGCTCAAAATCACGTCGGATTGCCCAACGTTGGCAAATTTTTATTTTTTTATTAATAATGCATTTAGTTGTTATGGGCATTTCCGATTCCCACAAACAATTGTAGTTGTTGGACTAGATTGAGGACCCCCCCCCCTTCCCTTCTCAAATGGTTAGCAGTTGTGAACCACAAAAGCTAATATTTTAGCTTTCATAATTCAAGTAGAGATGCAAAAGTTACAATGGTCTAAAGGGGAGGATTTTCTACTCCCTAAATGATCACATAGATATTACCGATTGTGTTCATTGTTAAATACAGAATGGTGTCTATATTTTGAGCATGCCACTCAATCTTGTTGTGACACGTAGTTTTTTGGGGCTTAGTTCTTGACTACAAGCCTTGCCGTGTGCTACTCAAATATGGGCGTCCAATTAGAAAGAGTGACCACATACCTTACTCGTGTTCAATTAATAGGAGATAACTACAATTTACAATTGCTTTGAAGCCCAACTTTGGACCCTTCACATGATGAATTTGTGGGGGGTGGACAAGTAACAATACCGTTCTTTTGGGAACACCACACTAAATAGTTTTTTTAGTGTGGGTGGAAAATTAGCATGAAAACAATTAACATGGGCCACATTAATTTTCTAGTCAAGGCGGAATTAATGTGAGTCCGAACCACTAGGTCTTCCCCTAGGTCTTCATGAAGACTTCCAACCAACACATTAAGTACTAGTTATAAGACAAAAAATAGTACAAAATAAAATAACTACCCACATTAATTTTCTAGAAAAAAATCAACGTGGCCCTCCATAACATTATTCAGATCCATTACAATGTTTTGTGGGACTGACAATATTTTGCAGAATATTCCTCACATTCAGTCTAAATTTGAAGAATGTTTTGCAGAATATTGTCAACCCCACATAACATTGTCATGGATCTAAATAATGTTATGTTGCTAATTTTCTACTAATTATTTAGTGTAGGTTAAAATTAATGTGACCCACACTAATTTTCATTATGAGAATTAGCATGGGCTCTATGAAAATTACTGTGGCCCACTGTATTAGGACTATTTAGTCTACCTCTGAATTTTGTTTCTGTGGTGCATGGGAAAATACTAGGCTAGTCGAAGTAGTCACCACATCACTGTACAAGTGCCCCTTTCATCTTCGAGATACACTAAATACAATATCTAGTGTCATTTGGTATTTAAATTTTAATGTCACTTGGGTAACTTTTCGGATGACACTCATGAATAAGCTAACAAATATTGTCATGGATAATGGATGAGTTCGTCCACTGGCCATTAGCCCTACCTTCTCTTGTCAGCAATTTGTGATGAAATACCGTCATGGGTGATTGAAATTTGGATGAAAATGACTTCGTAAGTGACAATAATCACAAAACTGTAAATGTATAATCCCCCCTCCCCCCCCCCAAAAAAAGAAAACTACAAGGAATGACAAATAATGTTAGGCTAGCGTTTAGTGTTGTTGACATTAAACCACGCTTTACGATTGTCATCGAGCCACGCAATTAGAATTGGTGACGCTAAATACCGTATTTAGTGTATGTCATTGACTATTAAAAATGTGAGGAGAACACGTTACGGAATGCAATTATGAGCTGCGTGATAAATGCTAAGCTAACAAGGAAGTCCCAGCCAATGTTCAATGTTTAAGGGGACAAACCAATGATCGGGGAGATCCGGCAGCTAGTTGTAAATTAGCCGAGTGAAATTGTAAAATTACCGATTTTTTGGGGGAGATTTCGGCCGTATAACTGAGTTAAATATGAAGGGTATAGGAAATCAACCGATCAATATGAGATAATGTAGGAAATTTAACCCCTCAGGCTCAGAAAATGGCGAAAATGAGTTGGGTCTCCCGAGGGTATAGGCGGATATTGGCTGGTCTCCCGAGGGTATGGGCGGATATTGAATGAGGGAGGTTCTCAGCCGTGTAGGTCACATGAAACTTAACGATGCTTTTGCTTCATTGTTGCATTTCATTGTTGACGGCTAGCGTTTAGAATGTATTCTGAGTGTATCTATGGAAGATCTTTGTGGTGATCTTGACAATGTACTAATGGAAGCCATAGCTTTATGAAGGAACTCTACAAAGTTTAGATGGTTGTTTTCACATCCACAAAGATACCTTTCAGGGCGTTTTCCTCTTGAAGGTGAAGATGATATTGCTGATTTTGACTCTAACTGTTGGTGAATTTCATTTTTGTATATAGTATGGTATGTTAGGTTACTCTTTTATCATGTTGTGGCCTCAAATCTAATATGAGGTTTTAAGACCTAAGTATGATAGAAGAGTTTATCCATGGTCATCAACTGGTTGATGGCTTATTTTAGGTTCAACTCCTGCTACGGATAAATTGTTGATCATTCTTGTTGGATGTTGATATCATTACATATTATTGTTGTATGCTGATATGTTCTTTGGACATTGTTGTTGAATGGTGTATGTTGTTTGTAGATATAATTGGAAAACCAACTTACTTATCAATGCCCAAGTTTTTGGCCGGTTGTCATTACAATGAAGAGGAAATTAACCCGCACTTGAAAGAAAATATAGGATATTGGCCAATCCAAATTAATGACAACAAGTTTGCAACCGATCAAATCCTAAAAAAACCGGTAGAAATTATGAAGGGACGGATTTGAGCTGGTTGAGCTCAAAAATCTCCCGAACTATGGGACAAACGGAAGGGCATCAAGTTGTGACTTGGACCATCACATTTATAATAGGGACCCTTCTCCCACTAAGGACATGGTCCATGCCCTCCAAAAACTGACCCTTCAAGGCACTAATGAGCTTTTACAATCACCATAATGAGTTGTTTTGAAACAACCTTATAGAGTACTTAGAGGTTGAGAGGGGTACTATATCAGTACTTAACAATGGCCTTAAATTCTGTATCAGTACTTAGGAAATTTACGCTTGAACGATGGGTTCAGTACTGTTTACTAATTGAGTGCATTAGCTGATTACAGATTATGCATTTACTAATCAAATACAATTGTCTAATCACCTAATTATGCCATGTATAAACATATCATTTTCTGATTATCCAATTGGTTTATGTAACCTCCCGAAATTCATGCATGTGGCCACCACGGTGCATCTGATATTAGTGAGGTCGGCAGTTGTAAGATGGATGTGTGATAATAGATAATTAGTGTAGCTTGTGACATTATGGAATACCACAAAGTCAACATTATAATAACGAGACTAATGACAATGGTGACAATGGTGACAACATGATGGGCAGGAGCGTGTGGTCTGAACTCTTTGGTGGATTGTTTTAGTGTCAACATCGTGATAAATGAGAGGGAAATGTGACAACAAGGAGGGAGATTTCAAATAAACACTTTTGTTCTCTAAGGTTTTGGGATATAAGAAAGGGGTGACATTACAAAGGTTAGGGTGTAGTTCATGAAAATTACCATTTCATTTTGTACATATTCTTACCCTATAACCCAATTTAATAAAGAAAACCATAAGTTGACAATATGTAACTAGTTGGTCTTGGAAACAATGTGATCCAAAAAAATTTAGGGTGAATAATAGCCCAATAATGTAATGTAAAGAGGCTCCACGAAATACCTTGCTTAACAAAACTTCTTTCCCACAACATGATTAACCAACTATCCACCCGAGCAAGTGAACTGTAGCCCACAATGTGCCATCAATGCACCCTCACCATCCCCCCATCGCCACTACATATGTGTGGAATGTGAAGCTTGTGCGGCCGCTGACGTTGTCAATCAACATTGCGGGTGATGAAACTAGAGCTCTCTCACAAAACAACTCCACCTTGCATGTGTTCATTGCCTCAATACCCCTCCTTCGAATGACCTTCATCGCCTTGGTAGGGAACGTCTTCATGTCCCTCCTCGCAATTTTCAACGCAAGTTTTGTTGCACGGGCCTCGAATCGCCATATTATTCCTAGTTTCATCATGCAATGCCCTTCCTCACCATATTCAATGCCATGTTTCTTGGCTTGATTGCCATATTGTTGCACTAGTTTTGTTACATGGGCCTTGAATCACCATATTGCTCCTAAGTTCATTATACAATGCCTTTCATCGCCTAGATAGATGGATGTTAAACAACAATATCCTCAATGGCCCAATAATGGCCTCAATGTGAGATGAAGATGTTGTTGCTATAATTTGTGAGTTTGAACTTTGAACTTTGATTTGTATCTAGAATTTGCTCTTGATCTCGTCCTTGATAGTGCGTGGAACGGAGATGAGTGATTGCCTTAGATATGATGAGGACATTGAGGGAGACTGCTCCAACATTCTATTGCGGCCTACCTCAAGAATCAACATTCAGGATGCTCCCCAAACCCTTTAACACACACCTCATCAGGTTGAATTGTTTCCCAACTTCTTAGTGTCCTTGTTGGTGCAAAGTTCATTGCGTCCCTCTTGGCCAGAAGTTGGATGCAAATTTGGTGGTCGCTACTGCATTCCGTTTTCAGGGAAGTCCCTCTGCCGATCTTTTTCTCTCCATATTCACATAATTGTTCCATAACTTTTAGTTCCTCCCAAATCCCGATTGGAGTGCTCTACCAAAGCTTGAGCACTTAAATGTCTTGATTAGGCTTTTGCATTTAAGTGCTCTCATTGGGCTTAGATTGGGTTGGGGCTTCAGGTCGGGGTTTTCATCCAAATAATGCTAAATGTGATCCTAGTCAATGCACATAGTGGGGAGGGAATCTCTAAATCTCTTTTAATTTGCTGAGGATAACAATGGAGATTGCTTAGATTGGGGCTTGGGGCTTGGGTTGGGTTTAAGCTTGGGTACGTTGCAATGTCTATGGTTTCCACCTAGTGCAAGTCCACAATATTGGAGCTCTATCTTGTGAGCTCCCGCACATCATTTGCCTGCAAATGGAGCATCCTCCATCATGTTTCCGATGTGGCCAACGCATCTAGTAGCAAGGCCATGAGCTCACAGTCTGAGGGTGATTATGTAACCCCTACCTAAGCCAACATGGCCATAAAAGTCATATGCCATGGCGGCTTGGTGCAATCTCCATGCCTTTTTACTCCAAATCCACAATCTAAGTGTGTGGAGGTGATTGATATGGGTGAAGAAAACTTCATGAAACTAACCAACAAGAAACCCAAACGCCCTTATGAGGAAATCTTTTATACGTATCAAAATGCTTGGGTTACAAGCCATCCATGGTCTTGGATGAAGAAGGGAGACATAGACACAATTGTGGATTGGGTGCAATTTGTGATTTGAACTGCAGTTTGAGGATGTTCATTGCAATGACATGCAACAAGGTTACTACAATCCACAATTAATCATGGATTTCAATTCATGCCTATTGTGTGACTAATTACTATCAACAACCCATATTTGTATCTTTGGAAAGATCAACTGAGGGGGCATCAACTACCAAACTTGTAATCAACAATAGTTGATGCAATGGTCAATCATTGGGGGGGGGGGGGGTAGCAAGAATGACATGAGAAAGATATTTGTGAGCTTTGGGGTTGATTGAGCCATTGTTTTCCAAGATTATGTTGCTAAACCTTCACCCTCTAAAGTTTTAAACTTTGTTTCCTTCTCTCCATCCTCCATCCTCCATCATTACCTTCAAGTTTTAGGTATTGGAAGCTCTTGCTTTAGACTCCTTATGTTGACTTGTTTGTTTGTGGTGTAAAGGGAGGTCAAAGTGGGGTGACTAAGTTGTTGCAATACAACATTAACCCCACATGCATGGTGTCCACTGTGTCTCACACATAACAAACATGATATTGAAAGAGTTGTCTCATATGCCAATCATCGCAAAGATTGAGCATTTGCTCCACACTTTGCAGAAATACTTTGCTAGGAGCCAAAAATGCCACATCAAGTTCACAAACCTCAGTGAAGTGATGTAGACTAAGGGTCTAAAGATCATATGAAATGTTAAGACCCGCATGCCATCATGGTGTCCCCTTTGAAGTATGTGGTGGCCAAGTAATGCACCTTGGTGCATAAAATGCATGAGGACCAACGTGATCTTACCACCACACATGATGCCCGAAAGGCCGCTAAGGCCAACTATGATTTGCTTGTGGATGTATCAGTGCCTATTGCCTTAGCATGTTTTTTCGTCCATTGTTAGAAACTATCCATTTCTTGGTGAAATTTTCTCACCAATGTGATATATGCATTTGTGATTATGTGGCTATAGTTGAAGTTTTCCAGGGTTAGCTATATTCATTGCACTCTGACCTTGCTACTTGTTTATGCCAAGATGTTTTTAAGGAGCTCGGTGATTTGGTAACATGTAGGCATGGCATCGTTCCACTAACTTGGGTGAGTGCCACCCTGAATTTGAATGAGTGTGTAGAGCACTTGGCCATCAAAAGTGGCACCATCTAGCAACATTTGTGGATGGGTTTGGGAAAACCCAACATGTGCAGCGTGATGCTTTCACAATAATTTGTGAGGATGCCAAGGCATTGTGTCAAGGTAAAGTTCTATCCCCATTTGTGTGCTTTTCTTCCTCTTGCGTTTAAAGTTCACATGTTTGGACATTAATCAATGAACTAATAGGGGTTCTTATGGGGTGGGTTAGGTGATGCAACAAGCTTAATCGTGGAGCTTACTGTGAGCCCAAAAGGGTGCCCACATTTAGTCTTAGACCCTTGAAACGTTAGTTGATGCACTTTGAAGTAGCATGTTACTTCACAAAAATATAAAAAGAGTGAAATGTTAGTCTTAGAAGTACCATGTTGTAAGAGGCTAGGATGTGAGTTGTTATTGTGTTTTTACCTTCGGAAGGATTTGAGTGAATGAGGATAGGTAAGGAGAACTTGGATTGAGTAGTTAGTGAGTAGGCTAGTACAAATGGATGGAGACAACCAAAGTGACTCAAGAGGCAAGTGCATTCGAATTGGGATGAATGGAGGATCACATGGAGCGCACAAGTGGACCACCTCATCATGGCCACTTAATGGGGAAGGCCCAAGGAAGAATGCAAGGTGGAGGATAAGCAAACTCTCAAAGCACCAATCAAATCACGAGTTAAGCATCGTGGTTTGAATTAAGTGGTGAGCGACGATTTGGGAAAGTAAGGGGAGAAAGTTATGGCGGCGGAAAGCGAAGGAGGCTAAGTTTGGGTTGAAGCATCCCAAGTTTGGTAAAGTGTGGTAGGTAGAAAGCCAAGGCTAGTTAAATGTTCGAATTAGGATCCTTGTTGATCATTTGAGGGAGGAAGGCTTAGAAGATAGGATTGGCGCCTACTAAGTAGGAGGAAATCTCAAGGGCTTATCGTGAGCCTTGAGGGTGCTCACCCCCTCAAGCTTACTATATAATCCCTCATTCTTCCCTCACTCATCCTCTCTTTCCTTTGTGCTCCAAGGCACCCCACGAGTTATAAGTGTGGGTGTGGGAAGCCATATTGGAGCACATGTGTGTGCTTAGTTTTTAGTTTGAGAGCCAAGGCTTGTTAGCCTTGAAGAGGGCTTGACCTCTTGGTAGAATTAGTGTTGACGTGAAGGATTTTAAAGTTAATTCATGATTCCAATTTGTGGTACTTAAAGTTCATGTTTTGAATACACGTGGTTGCAAGTTCCATGTTTAAGAGTTGAGCACTTGATGTTGTGATGAATGCAAAAATATACTTGTGTGGATTAGTTAGTCTTAGTGAAGTTAGGAAATTCTCTCTCCCCCTCTCCTCTCTAGGATTTTAGGATTTTAGGATTATAGAAGAATTGTGTGATTAGAAAGGGGTTGTTAGTAGAATTAGGGAAATTAGGTAGGAAGATTAGTTAAGGGCTTGAATAATTAGTGAGGTAGTTGGGGATTACAACTACAAAGTTGTGGGTTCATGAAGGAGCTGGGTTTATAAAGGAGCTGGGTTTGTTTAGTTAGAAGCTAAGAAGCTGGGTTTATGAAGGAGCTGGGTTTATGAAGGAGCTAGGTTTATGTAATTAGAAAGTAAAGAGATGGGTTCATGAAGGAGCTTAGTAGATAGCCTACCTAATTAGCTCATAGACAAGTAGTTAGTTACATTATGCTAGTTAGTGTTATGGTGGCTTTCACAAGTAAATGTATTTGAGATTGACTATAGAGAATAGTGTTTTTTTTAACACTTGCATCCTCTCTTTAAAAATAAACCACGTGCACAAATTAATGGAGAATGTGGAGCACTCTCGCGATGGCAAGACAAAGGAAGTAAAGACCAAAGGTGCGAGGGAGAGATTGACATAAGTCACATAAGTATTTCTTAATACTTAAAGGCTTATGTACGGTATGGAGACACCAAGTGAGACCTCTTATAGTAGCGATACGGAATACACAAGTGATAGTTCAAGTGGTAGTATAGAGTCAACGGCACGGACTCCATTTAGGAGAGGGATATCCTTAAGGGCTTGTGTAGCTAAAGCGGCCGGATGGACGTTAGAAGCAAACAAAGACAAAATAGCACCCGAGCATAAGGAGGTTAAAATAACATAGTTAACTTGTGCATTCTCCACATACGTATTGAAATCGTACATTGAGTTGTTAAAAGTGAAATTCCATTTAAATCCAAGACCACTTGAAGGGTGAACCTTGCACTATGGACTCATCCAAGTCCAAATCCAATACCGCGGAGGAATGTGAGCCCAAACCCACTACTCGGACTACGGACGCTTAAGGGTGGGGGGTTTGGCCTCACGTAATTGGTGCGTCCGCCGGGAGCGAAGCGGAAGGTAGTTATAAGACTTGGAGGCGACTAGGAGACTTGGAGGCAACTAGGAAAAATTGGAGACACAAACTTGAGAGAAGGGAAGGAGCACCCGAAACTCGGTAAGTATTCTCTCTTTGGGTTACATTTGAATTCATTGTATTTCAACTATTCCTTGGAATGAATTGCATTGTCAATTACGCAAATTCATTTTTGAGGAAGGAGCGCGGCGAAGGTACGTCCTCAACCTTTTTGGGGATTTGCTAAAAACTTAAAAGGAACCTATAACCGAGTAGCTCATTAAAACATTAGAGGGTAAATTCACCTTAGGACATTGAACTTTGACACTCACCTCGGGGTGAGTCTCAAAGTTTTGGGAGTTGTCATTTCATGCTCTAGATTAAATTAATATTTCACAAAGTTTATGGTGTTGTTACATTGAGTCACGATTGAGGGGAGTGCTAACTCACAGGGGGATGCGATTGCTCAAGGTATGTTTATTTCTTCAAAGTGAACTCATTAACTAATTAAGGAATGCCTTTTGTACTCGTGATTGTTGTTATCCGTTGTAGAGGGTAATTCCCGAATTGTGGATGGTGTGAGAAGTTGAAGGGTGAAGCCTCGACTTTTAACATAATCTACTCGGAAGGTCACCCCCTCACAATCGGTATTGTGGTGAGTGTTAATTTGCGGGAAGGTGCGGAGGTGATGCTCCGACTTAACCAAAAAATTAACATGAACATGCCTATCCCCTATTGGGATTCTTTCACCTAAGTGGGCTTGCAGGTTCTTTTCCTCACCTCCTAAAAAAATTATAACCACACCAAGACAAGTGAAAATATTAAGAGGGGAATTGCTAGGATTATGTGTGGTCAAGTGAGGGTCGATCGATTCTTATGGAATGCAAGGTAGGACTCGCTCACAAAAACCAAGTTTGATAGTAGGACTAGAGAAATCTACTCGAAAGAGGCGGTCCTCTAAAATCAGTGATAGATTAGAACAAGATAATGTTAGAATAGAGAGTTGTTTGAACGTCGAACCTAGGACTAGGTCAATTCTAGACACCTTAGAACTTGGAGCTCAACTTGAAGAGGAGATCACTCCCTCCAAATTGAGTGGTGAAACTTCTTCGGAAAATTACACACTTAGAGAAGAATTCCCGGTAGAAGTTGATAGGGGATTGTTGAATAGTTCACCGGTCACCATGGCCGAGGAACGGGGGATGGATCCACCACCCATACCCCCAATTCCGCCCATACCTCCTATACCTCCAATAGACCCATTGGTTAGGCCAAGAGGCCTACCAATTGTGGTTCCACAAAATTTAGCGGCGATGGATATGCCATCTCATCTCCCTAAATTTTATGGGACCAAAGATGAGGACCCCTCTCGGCACATGGAACGGTATATCGAACGGTTGGCTAGCTTCCTCATAACCGACCCGGGTTATTGGTTAGTGTGGTTTCCTACCACTCTAGAGGGGGAAGCCTATGAATGGTATCGGGATCATGCCGAGGGACATTTTAGGGGATGGGAACAATTACAAAGGGAGTTTCTTAACGAATTTAGGCCGGAAGTGGGTCAAAGTACCGCATTAAGGGCATTGTCGTCATTGAAGCAAGGAAGGGAGGAAGAAATTTCGGCTTACATTAGGAGGTTTGATTTAGTGTGCACTAGATTTGTGGGTACCATGCTCAACGACGACACGCTAAAGCAATTTTTCATTCAAGGGTTTTTTAAGTCCGGAACTATTAGGGGTGTTCTAGAAAGGAATCCCTTGACCTTGGCGGATGCCAAGCGTGCGGCTAGAGATATTGAAAACTTGGATAAAGATCACGAAAGGCTATGGAGAAGGGAGGATGAATTGATCCCACAATTCATCCCCATACGCCCTAGTGTGGTAGCGGTAGAACCCGCTAAGTATGAGAACCAAATTCCATATGCCATTGTGGACACCGGTCCCCGACCTTTAGCGGTTAGGGAACCGGCACCTCTTTTGGCACTACCGGCCCCTAGAACGGATCCACACTTGGAGGAGGTTGAGAGAAGACTAGGTGCTAGCCAACTAGGATTCCAAGAGGCTATGATAAAACAAATGCAAAGCCTCACGGATCAAATGTCATTAATGATCCGGAGTCAACAACCGGGGCCTCCACCCCCGTTTGAGTCGGGTAGGCATTCTTCCGGATTATGGTGTGTCCAATGTGGCCAACCGGGCCACACGCGTCAATTTTGTAGAAGTGGACAAAACCGTGACCAAAGAGGAAACGGTAACCCACCTCAACAAAATCAACGAGGTCAAGCGCCACCTCACTATGGAAATGGAAGCAATAGAGGACCACAACCTAGAGGGCAAGGTGGCCAAAATTTAGAGAAGAAGGAATTTCATCCCTTTTGTGGAAGGTGGCACGCTCAAGGACAATGTTGGTCCGAAGGTCAAGAGTTTAATTGTAGCAATTGTGGAGGAAGTCATCCCTCGGATACGTGTCGCCAACCGGACAAAATAATTAATGTCCCTTACCCGGTGGCTAATCCACAACAACAAGCAAGGGATAATATGCGAGGTGCTAGGCCACAAGGAGTACCGGCCAATGAACTTAGGCCACCTAACTTATACTATGACCATAGTAATGCTAGGCAAACTTTTCATCCACCGGCGGGCTTGCAAACTACAACCGGTTACATTCCAATACAAAATAGACAAGGAGTTCCACCTAATGGTAGTAACGGGAGACAAGCGCCTCCAACGGATCCGGGACCATCTAACTCCCAAGATGTTAGGTTCATGGATGGAGTGTTGGAGGCCACATGTGATGACATGCTTCCTCTCCCAACGAGAATTGGAGAGGAGCAAAGTCAATGGCCTCCTCACACCAATGCTATTACATATGAGTTAGTGAAGGGTAAGGGTGTGGTTGAAGAAGCACCTGCACTAGCGGTAACTACTAGGGCTAGGAGAGGGGATGCCCCGTTGGAGGTAGGAATAGGAGAGCAAGGAAATTACTCTTCGGATGAAGAGATTAATCTCTCCGAGTTGGATAGGGTAGCTAGAAGAGCTACTAAGGATGTGGAGAGGGAAAATATAATTTTACAAGATAGGGAGAGGACTAATGCGGTACATGACTTGGATAATAGCGATGTGGGTGAATGGGAAGGACCGGGGGTTCCCGTAGACGAATTCGACGTAGTGGGTAATTCTAAGGTGGAAAGATCTACCGGGTACGACTTGTGGGCGGACCTTAGTACACTCAAGGCGGATATTACTTTCGGCCAACTATTGGAAATTTCACCCACGGCAAGGAAAACATTAAAGGAGGGAATGCCGGTACACAAGAGGATGAGGAAGGTGAAAGCTAAAATAGCCGCTAGGATCCAATCACAAGGTGGAAGAGACGTGAAAGCTATAGAAATAGAAGTTGTTATAGTAGATAAGGTGGTTCCTAATGTGCTAGTCGACGGAGGGAGTAGTCTAAATATACTACCGGAGGATACTATGAAAAAATTGGGACTTGGACTCACGGGGCCTTCACCTTTGGTCATAAATATGGCAAATCAAAGTTCGACTACGCCTTTGGGGATGATCAAGGATTGTAGAATGACTACGGGAGGTGAGGAGTACTTGGTCACCTTCCATGTCATTAAAATGCACTCCAACAAGGACACCTTCCCCATTTTGCTAGGTAGGCCTTGGTTGCGGATGGCGAATGCTATGGTCAATTGGGGTGGACCTAAACCATCCATCACTTATGGTCCGGAGGGTAATAGGGTCATAGTGTCCATTGGTTCATTAGAAGGATGGATGAAGAAGGAGATGTATTTGCCATTGGAGAAGGAAATTGATGACTTAAACGAGAATGAGATTGGCAAGGCATTGGTGGGAGTCGTCCATCCCGAAGGTCAAAGGGTTGTTATAGATTCGGGCTCGGGAAGTCTAGGTCCTAATTTTTACAATTATGGGGATAATGGGGATTATGCCCAATGGCTAAGGGAGTACCCCGAGTCCGAGGTTGATGTAATGGTTACATTTCACCAAGTAGGCTTAGGGAGTGAATTTCCTAGTGTTAGTTTAGGAGAGGGCTCATTGTTGAAGCCATGTGAGGTGCTCACCGAGGAAGAGTGGGTTAGCGGTGGGTTAACACCTTGGGTAGATGACGTGGAAGAGGGTGAGGTTAGTTTAATTCATGTAGATGGGACTCAAGAGGAGGATGTGATTATTGAGTCATCGAAATTGGAGGAGCCTTTACATTTCAAGACCACGTCTACGGGGATAGTTGTAGGTCAAGATGTGAAAGATTACCCCAATGTGCCTTCCGATTGGTATCGGAACAAAGAGGAACAAGCACATGTGTCGGAAGCGGATTGGCGGTACGTGGATGTGAAATTAAAGAATGGAAAAACCCGACAAATGAAGATGGGCTCCAAATTGGGGGAGAAAGAGGTTAGGGAGTATAGCAATTTGGTGGATGAGTTTAGTGATACTTTTGCATGGTCCTACGATGAGCTTAAGGGAATTCCTAGGGAAATGGTAGAGCACCGGATTCCTTTAATTCCGGGGGCGCGGCCAATTAGACAAAAGGAGAGGAGGATGAATCCTCAATTGCAATTGTTGGTGAAAGCGGAATTGGAAAGGTTATTGAAGGCCGGGTTTATCAAGCCGGTGGAAATCACGGATTGGGTTTCTCCTATGGTCTTAGTAAAGAAAAAAAATGGGAAATTAAGGGTTTGTGTCGACTATAGGAAATTGAATTCGTGCACACAAAAGGATCACTTCCCCTTACCTTTTATCACCTTGTTGCTTGAGGAGGTTGGAGGTCATTCGCGATATACCTTTATGGATGGGTATGCGGGTTATAATCAAATTTCCATAGCCCTCCAAGATATCCATAAAACGGCTTTTACTACACCTTGGGGTACTTTTGTGTGGGTAGTGATGCCATTTGGGTTATGTAATGCCCCGGCTACTTTCCAACGATTAGTAATGTATATCTTCACCGACTTGTTGTTCAAATCCATGACCGTCTTTGTGGACGATTTTAGCACACAAAGTAATGTGGATGATCACCTACATTGTGTTAGGGAGGCATTGGTTAGGTGTAGGAAGATGAGGTTAGCATTGAACCCGGATAAGACATTTTTGGGAGTGAATAAGGGAGTGTTGTTGGGTTATGTTGTTAGTGAGAAAGGTAGAGAACCCGATCCGGATAAGATTGCGGCCATAAGCGACTTGGCAACTCCAACCAATTCCAAGGGGATCTCTAAGTTGTTAGGACATGTGGGATGGTACCGGGAACTTATTCCTAATTTTTCAAAGATAGCGGTGCCCATTACCCATTTGCTCAAAAAGGATGTCAAATTCGAGTGGACGGATGCTTGTCAAAAAGCCTTTGAGGAATTGCGGGATAGGTTGAGCACCTATCCGGTGTTGATACCACCCAATTGGGGTAAACCTTTTCACGTCTATTGTGATGCTAGTAATGTGGCAATAGGGAGTGCGCTTTGTCAAGCAACGGGAGAAAAAGAGAAGGATCAACCTATAGCTTATGCGAGTAAGCAATTGACCCCCGCCGAAAGAAACTACTCTACAACGGAGAGGGAGTGCCTAGCCATGGTGTTTTCCGTTAAAAAGTTTAGGCATTACCTCATGTGCAACCCGGTTGTATTTTTTGTTGACCACATGGCTATCAAGTATCTAATTAACAAGGCGGAGTTAAGTGGTAGGTTAGCTAGGTGGGTTTTGTTATTAGAAGAATTCGACTACACGGTGGAATATAAACCGGGTCGTATGCATTTACAAGCGGACCACTTGTCTAGGTTGTCGGAGGAGATAGGAAAAAATCCGGTAAATGATATGTTAGTAGATGATAGCCTCTTTGTGGTCACTTCTACACCGGAGTGGTATGCGGGCATAGTGGAATTTCTAACAACCCACAAGTTGCCCAAAGAGTGGACAAAAGAAGAGAGAAGGAAGGTGAGGGTAAATAGTAGGCAATTTGTTGTAGTGGGCCATAGGTTGTTTAGAAGGGGGTCCGATGGTATTTTACGACGATGCGTGTCAAAAACGGAGGTTGAAGCGATTTTAATCGCTTGCCACGATAGCGCTTGCGGCGGTCACTTCTCGGGTCAACTCACCGGGCAAAAAATACTTAGAGCGGGCTACTTTTGGCCTACACTATTTAAGGACGCCCATGACTATGTAAGGAAATGCGACGCTTGCCAACGGTATGCCCGAGACGACCTTAGAATGGAGATGCCTTTACATGTATCATTACCCTTAATTCCTTTCGAAAAATGGGGCATCGACTATGTGGGTGAGGTCCATCCCCAATCTTCAAAAGGAATGAAATATATTGTGGTGGCAACCGAGTACCTCACCAAGTGGGCGGAAGCCAAAGCGGTGAAGACCGACACGGCGGAACACGCGGCAACATTTATGTACGAAAACATAATTTCGCGGTTCGGGGTGCCGAAGATCCTAGTAAGCGATAGGGGTACTCACTTTTTGAATGACTTGATTCGAGAGATGACAGAGAAATTTAAAATTGATCACCGGAAGACTACTCCCTACCACCCACAAACCAATGGACAAACGGAAAGGGTTAACGGAATTTTGGTGAGTATACTACGCAAGACGGTTATAGACTCGAAGCGGGATTGGGATACGAAACTAACGGCGGCACTTTGGGCATACCGTACAACCTATAAGGTAACTACGCGTGCTACACCATTTTCCTTAGTCTGTGGTCTTGAAGCGACACTACCAATCGAATATGAAGTCGAGTCACTTAGGGTGGCCGTGAGTACGAGACTTACCGAAAGTCAATCCTTACGAAATCGACTAACCGATTTGGAAGCACTTGACGAAGGGAGGAGAATGGCGGCTCAACATATTGAGGCAATCCAAAGAAGGAGAAAGATTACTTTCGACAAACGACATAAGAGAAGGGCCCTAACACCGGGAATGATGGTCATGATTCAAGACGCACGAAAGCTTGAATTTCCGGCGAAATTCAATGCGGTATGGTTAGGACCTTACCTTGTCTATGAGGTCTTTCCTAATAATTCAATTCAATTGGAAACGTTGAATGGTGAGCTCTTTCCTACCCGTACATCGGGAAGTAGATGTAAGGAGTACCGAGCTTGACTAGGCAACTTACCCTTGGAGCAAGAGATGTTTGGATTCATCCCCCGATGGTCGCCAATTATGTGAGCCCAAAAGGGTGCCCACATTTAATCTTAGACCCTTGAAACGTTAGTTGATGCACTTTGAAGTAGCATGTTACTTCACAAAAATATAAAAAGAGTGAAATGTTAGTCTTAGAAGTACCATGTTGTAAGAGGCTAGGATGTGAGTTGTTATTGTGTTTTTACCTTCGGAAGGATTTGAGTGAATGAGGATAGGTAAGGAGAACTTGGATTGAGTAGTTAGTGAGTAGGCTAGTACAAATGGATGGAGACAACCAAAGTGACTCAAGAGGCAAGTGCATTCGAATTGGGATGAATGGAGGATCACATGGAGCGCACAAGTGGACCACCTCATCATGGCCACTTAATGGGGAAGGCCCAAGGAAGAATGCAAGGTGGAGGATAAGCAAACTCTCAAAGCACCAATCAAATCACGAGTTAAGCATCGTGGTTTGAATTAAGTGGTGAGCGACGATTTGGGAAAGTAAGGGGAGAAAGTTATGGCGGCGGAAAGCGAAGGAGGCTAAGTTTGGGTTGAAGCATCCCAAGTTTGGTAAAGTGTGGTAGGTAGAAAGCCAAGGCTAGTTAAATGTTCGAATTAGGATCCTTGTTGATCATTTGAGGGAGGAAGGCTTAGAAGATAGGATTGGCGCCTACTAAGTAGGAGGAAATCTCAAGGGCTTATCGTGAGCCTTGAGGGTGCTCACCCCCTCAAGCTTACTATATAATCCCTCATTCTTCCCTCACTCATCCTCTCTTTCCTTTGTGCTCCAAGGCACCCCACGAGTTATAAGTGTGGGTGTGGGAAGCCATATTGGAGCACATGTGTGTGCTTAGTTTTTAGTTTGAGAGCCAAGGCTTGTTAGCCTTGAAGAGGGCTTGACCTCTTGGTAGAATTAGTGTTGACGTGAAGGATTTTAAAGTTAATTCATGATTCCAATTTGTGGTACTTAAAGTTCATGTTTTGAATACACGTGGTTGCAAGTTCCATGTTTAAGAGTTGAGCACTTGATGTTGTGATGAATGCAAAAATATACTTGTGTGGATTAGTTAGTCTTAGTGAAGTTAGGAAATTCTCTCTCCCCCTCTCCTCTCTAGGATTTTAGGATTTTAGGATTATAGAAGAATTGTGTGATTAGAAAGGGGTTGTTAGTAGAATTAGGGAAATTAGGTAGGAAGATTAGTTAAGGGCTTGAATAATTAGTGAGGTAGTTGGGGATTACAACTACAAAGTTGTGGGTTCATGAAGGAGCTGGGTTTATAAAGGAGCTGGGTTTGTTTAGTTAGAAGCTAAGAAGCTGGGTTTATGAAGGAGCTGGATTTATGAAGGAGCTAGGTTTATGTAATTAGAAAGTAAAGAGATGGGTTCATGAAGGAGCTTAGTAGATAGCCTACCTAATTAGCTCATAGACAAGTAGTTAGTTACATTATGCTAGTTAGTGTTATGGTGGCTTTCACAAGTAAATGTATTTGAGATTGACTATAGAGAATAGTGTTTTTTTTAACACTTGCATCCTCTCTTTAAAAATAAACCACGTGCACAAATTAATGGAGAATGTGGAGCACTCTCGCGATGGCAAGACAAAGGAAGCAAAGACCAAAGGTGCGAGGGAGAGATTGACATAAGTCACATAAGTATTTCTTAATACTTAAAGGCTTATGTACGGTATGGAGACACCAAGTGAGACCTCTTATAGTAGCGATACGGAATACACAAGTGATAGTTCAAGTGGTAGTATAGAGTCAACGGCACGGACTCCATTTAGGAGAGGGATATCCTTAAGGGCTTGTGTAGCTAAAGCGGCCGGATGGACGTTAGAAGCAAACAAAGACAAAATAGCACCCGAGCATAAGGAGGTTAAAATAACATAGTTAACTTGTGCATTCTCCACATACGTATTGAAATCGTACATTGAGTTGTTAAAAGTGAAATTCCATTTAAATCCAAGACCACTTGAAGGGTGAACCTTGCACTATGGACTCATCCAAGTCCAAATCCAATACCGCGGAGGAATGTGAGCCCAAACCCACTACTCGGACTACGGACGCTTAAGGGTGGGGGGTTTGGCCTCACACTTACCAACTGCTTCCTTGCCTCCTCCTTAGTGAATGCGTTGGGGATAATATACCCTCAATATTGGTTGCACCCACATGCATATGATTTGTTTAATGACCATTTCATAGTTTAAAAAAAAATCCCTACTATGAGTGGCATACATGTGATGTGCATTCTCCCTCCTCTTGGATCTACATTCCTTGAACCACCAATAAAATATGTTCAGGGTACTATCGTGGCAAACTCACTTGATGTAATGTAGTAACCTATAACGTCGAACCCCTTGACGAAGTTGTGACATAGTTTATCGATGTTCAACATTTTGATGAGCTCCTTTCATGTATGGTACAAGGTTGCAAAGCTCATTGCCATGCAAGTTCTTGGATCCGTTGAGAATGAGAGAACGTTCTACATAGTGGTGTTCTCAAAGTCCAAACTTTGGAATCGATTATGCAAAAATCTCTTTGCCTATGTGGGCACTTACAACCAAAAATTCTTTGATCTTGAAATTTCTTGTCGAGAAGAAGTCTATGGGCGATGAAAGCAACTTCTGGCTTCTGGTGAGGCCACGTTGCCTGTGCTTTCTTGACTGTCGGATTTGGCAGATGTAACCCTCCTCCGCTGATCTCCTCCGTCCACTGCTTCGATGATATCTATCATGAATGGCATGCCCATAAAAAAACGCCAACCAGATTCCTAGGTATTATGTGATGTGAGGGTTCAATTCCTTCAATCTTTAGTATGTTGTTGGTAATATAGGCTCATGTGTGCCACTTTTTTCCAATCCAAATGACTTCTTGGCTTTAAAAAATTTTAATTAAAAAATAAAATCCATTCTTGATGATGAAACCAAAGGGCTCAATGACGTTGGGCCTTCATTTAGTTGCACCTCCAAGTTTTAATTTTAAATATGTTAAACATGTGTGTTTGTATGTTGCATGTTTGAGTTCATTTGTAGCCCAAGGTTTACGGTTTGCACCATGTTTTGCTTGATTGGTTGATGCTGCAAATTTCATGTCTGCCATTTAATTGTTAGTTGGATGTTGGAACCACGGTGCTTCTACTGCTTTTGAACTTTTTTGTGGACTTATTGTTGCCTTCCCTTGCTTGTAAGTTGTGTCAAATTATGGAGTTGAATGTTGGTTGTCTTAGATCTTGTAACTTGTTAATGTGGCACTTGCATGGGCATTGGGCATCGTGACACTTGTAATTGCTAGGAGGCCAATAAATGACAAGTTTATTTTCCAAGGGCCCAATACTTCTCTCCACTTTTTTGTGCTCCTCACCACATTTAATGTGTAATAAAAAGTCCATCATAGCCAAATTCCAATCAAATTGAACACATATTCGTCAAATTAAACTACATGTATATCACATATGAAGACACCCCTCCAATTATTTTGCCTACCCAAGGGTCACACATGTGATGTTAAAAAAAACCAAGAAAATGGATGGTACGATCTCGACCAAATATGCCCAAAAATCTCTTTGGACATTGATTCTCTCAATTCAATTAAGTACTTTGTAGTATTAGTCAAATCCTAGCATTAATAAGTGCACTTAACGATGGGGTTTACTACCTTTGCACTTTACCTTTGTGGCGATGATGCGAGGTACAGCTTGAACATGGGATGTAGGGTGAGTTGAGGTCATGCCTACATCCACATTTGCATCTTGGATGGAGGCCACTTTTAATATTCTTGGATGTCGATACGGGAACCAATCACCTTACTCTAAGGCAACGATTGTTTCTGGTCTAATTGGAAGGTGTTTGTGTGGCAAAAAACATGGCTTGTGTTCAACCAAAAATGTGAGAAATGTGTTATGTGAATTGGCAGAGTGGCGATATTTTCCAAAAATAAATGGAGAAAACATTATGTTCACTAATTTGAGACTATTCTATAAATTTAAGACTTAAGAGGGTGTGATAATGGATATTAAACATCTAAGCCACATGTGGAACAAGCAATTTGTTGCTTAATGGAACAATGTCAACCACAAACCCCCACCCTTGTGTGTTGTAGTCCGAGTGGGAGTTCAAGGCTCACATGTAATTAGTTGACTTTGCTTAGCCCTCGGGGTCAAGTAACCAATGCTCCAACAGTATAAGCATCAAACACACAACTCTTTATTCCAGAACATAAGGTGACAAGTGTTCAAAAACACTATGCTTCCTTGTAGAATTGCCAAGCACATTTACTTCTCAACTTCTCACACACCACACTTAGAACCCTAACCTTCACTACACAGGGCTCTGAACTAACCTACTTAAATCCTAGTGGCCTTAGAGCACACCTCTTCCCGAGAATGGCTTGCCCATTTTTTATTTATAACCATTCAAACCATGACTAAAAGAACCACACACTTGGCTCATGCCCACATCCTAACATTGCCCCCCTTGAGGCCCTAATGCTGCCCACATCACCACCATCATCCCTGTAACCGTGACAACCACCCTTCAACCAACCACCGGTTCACCACCTTACCCGAGTGCATTGTAGATGCACCCTACTGCCTGGGACTGAGTCCCTTAAGGCCTTGCTGGTTAATCGTTTTCCCAGCCTCTGGGCTGCCACGTCCTCGTTCTCAAATCCACAGGCCCTAATGTCTTAGCATCTCCAATGGTTCCCTTCCCTCGTTGCAGACTAGCCTTGTGAATTCCCCTGGAGCACCAAAATCACTTCTCCAATATTTAGCAACCTACCCTTACCTCTGTGGTCGATCCTCTTACGGCAGCATCAGCTACGCCCAAAACTGTAGCCAAGCGGCAGCCACAGTCAAACCTTGGAATTGTGTGCAGCCATCCTCTGGCGCTGCCAACAACAGCATTCCCCCTCACACCAATGCCTTTCCCGCAGCGCCACAGAAGCACTTTCAGCTTTGTCAAACTCTAAATCCTCACATTACCGCATCCATCTCTGCCTTACAGTCACCCACAATCGAATCCACACACCGAATTTCTTTGACCTCACCAGCACTTTGGCTCTAACTGCACTTCCCGCTCTCAGAAGGCAACATTGTTTCCGGCAGGTGCTAGAATACCCCGACCATTCAGTCTGCCTTTCTAACCTCTCAACCCCGCCGTTGCTGCCCTTGCCTCTCCCGAGCTTCATCAATACAGTCCCCTTCCCTGATCATCCACTTGCCTCCTCCTTCGTAGTCCTTCCCTACCAATCCCGCCTAGTTTCGAAGTGTCCTTCCCTCACTCAGAAATCACCCGGCTACCACCCAGAGATCGACTTCCACCCTTTTCATCTCAGGCCTTCGGCACAATCAAATGTGCCTCCGTTTCCACCAGATTCCCAAAAGCTTACCCACCTGCCGCTGCATCCTTCCTAGTTCTCCACTTCCTGGCATGTTTATTTTTTGGAGTTTACAATCTAGCTGCCATTCCTACTACGACCCCAAAAGGAACACCTCTGGGGCATCGTCCTCCCCGGTCTGCCCTTGCTCTTGTCTGTTGAGAGAGTGAGCCTCCTCCTTCCTCCAAACCTCTGGACCCCCTCACCTCCGGAAACCCAGAGGCCTCATCTTCGAAACTCGGAAGCACCCCCCCCCCCCTTGAATGGGCAGTGATGAACCTTTTTTCTAACAATAAAACCCAGGCCTCAAATGATATTAACTCAACACAACTACTAAACACCACTAACCTTTAACTCAATTCCTAACCCTCCTAGCACCAAGTAACTTTCCGCTTAACCCTTAAAGTCAACTCGAATCCATCCTAAGCGCATAACTTGTTTTTGTAATTTTGAATGTTTAAATGTAGCTACAATAGAAGGTTAACTAACTTTTTAAGATTTACGATGCATGTGGGCGCGAATTTGGGCTCACAAACAACAATCTCAACCTTTTGCATAAATACATGCACTGATCTTGGCATAACATAACATCACAACCAACAATGCTCGCAAACAAGCAAATATAACAAACACATTCAACAAGCAAAGCCATACTAACTAGAAATAAACCTATACTAAAATATAATAATCTAGAAATTGATCATAGAAGTCAATTTTGTAATATACAAAATTGGAAATTGTATTTAATTCCATAATATGCTAAATCTAGACATAATGTGTATATGTATAATTGTTACATCACAAGTGCCAATGTTGCATCCTCCATTTGTTGAGGAAACATCTAATGCAATTTCTAACCAACTTTCCATGGACCTTCCATTATGTCATCATAGTGGGATCTTGAGTTCAAATGGTGGTCATAATTACTTGGACAAGTGGAACTAGATCTACTAACCCTAAATATAATGGAGGGTATAATTTTGACCATCTAAAGAGCATGTTGTTGGCGATGGAATGCCACTACTCTTTGACACTTGGGCCTTGGACACATGTGGTTTAGAACAATAATCATCTTTAGTAACATGCAAAATAGAGGGAAAAACACACTTAGCACATGCGGACAAAACAATTGACTATCCAAATGATGGCAATGGAAAGGGAGGGAAAGTTGTCACACCTTGGGCATAGGCCTCTCAATATCCATGCCAACAACAATTGGAGCATTCTACAAGGAGCGTGTTTGATGGCAAAGGATGCATGTGATTGGGACAATTGCTTAGCAACGGGCAAACACCCAATATAACCCTTTGCATAAATTTAAAGAATTAAGGGCAATGCCTTCCACCCGCTTTCATGATTTTGTTCTAGTTCCCATCGAAGGGTTTGTTGCAACTCTCATGTCCAAGTACCAAGCAAGGGGGTGGGGGATTCATGAAAAAAAAGCCCACAACCTCCCAGGTTGTGTTGAGCATTATTGAACATAGGCTTGAACAAACGCTAACGGTTTTCTTGCCAATTAACATGCGTGTGTTGCCTCCATAAAACCAACTCCAACGGTCTATGAACATAATACTTTGACATGTGTCGAGTGTGCATACAATGACATTATGACACAACACTCTTCAAGATGCAGGAAAACATTATCCACCAATTGCATGAAGTTCAAAACTTCAATTTGGGCCTCATTCTACATCCAAAAGTCAAAACATGCGAGATTTTGATGTTCAATTAATTTAGGTCCTTCCACTACGTATCAATGGCATCCTCAATCAATTTTATCATGTGATGAGCCACTTGATATTTTTGTAAATACCTGAGAGATGTACATTTGATGCCATTCGCATCATTGCACACATAGGAGATGGTGACGTGGACATTTTTGTGATAACTCCAAAATTTTCACCTTTGGGTACCCACTCTTAGGGCCACATTATGCTTGGGGCCAAATTGAGGGCCAGCCGGAACTCTCAAAATTTGGGCCAATAGGATCACTCGATTTCATCAAATCAGGCCCAAGGGCTTTATACTTGGGGCCGGCCCGAACACTCACTCATCCCATGTGGCATCCTAGGTGGCACAATCTTGGCGCCAAACCATTGAGCCCTAGATGAGAGTTCGGGACGAGCTTTTCCTTGTCCCGAACTCCCATCTAGGGCCCGATTGGGCTCCTCCGTTAGATTGAGCTCATCTTGTCCGTCAATCACTACCGGGGTAAATTATTTTCCTCTCCACTTCACTTCACTCTTCTAATAACACAACAATTAGCATAAATATGATTGCATTAGACTAATAAGGCAACAATTAGGGCGTTAATCACACACTTAAGATAAAAGTGAAACATTCAAGCATTTAATCAAGCATGTAGTATGGGTTAGGTTATAGTTTAGTCTAATAACGCATCAATTAGCTAAAATATGATAGCATTAGGCTAATAATACAATAATTAGGATGCTAATCACATACTTAAGATAAAAATGAAACATTGAAGCATTTAATCAAGCACATGATATGATTTAGGCTATGGATTAGTCTAATAAGATAAGAATTAGTGTAAATATGGTAGCATTAGGCTAATAATGCAACAATTAAGGTTCTAATTATGCACTTAAGACAAAAATAAAACATTTAAGCCGTTAATCAAGAATATGGTGTGCCTTCTAAACCACACCCATAGGTCAATCCATTGAACATGGTAGATAAATTTATAAGAGCATTTTGACGCTAGAATACATTCAAAGGCCCCAATTTAGTCTAGTGGGACCCAATTTTGATTCGCTAACCACAACCATATGAATCTTATCCCTCGTACCGTACCTGCATGGCCAGTTCAGCAGAAAATAAGTCATTTTGTGAGGTGCCGAAATATGTGATAAATACAAGGCCTCACTGCCCAAAGTTGATGAAATTCATGGATGAATTGCCGAAATAGATGAAGTCAGCACGCGCGGTTTTGGCTTGGCGCGCGCAATGTGCAGACGATGTTCTAGTTTGGCTTGTCTCTGCTATCCCTTTTACTTGGCGGTGCGAAGATCTTAGGGTTTGTGTCGCGGGCACTGCAGAGGACCGTCGCAACCTCAGTGCAGAGCCGGGCTATGGCTTTCGCACCGAAAGCCAGAACATTTCGAAGCACTTCATCGACGTTTGGTAGGTTTTTTATTCTCTCGTGATCTTGGCTCTGGTTTTTCTTTGGGACCTTTTGCTGATCTGCACTTTCTATACCTGAACATGGCTTGACTGCCATAATTTCCTCTCGAGATGATTGCAACTCGCTCACGCCAATCGTTGTTATCAATGTGGATCAGGTGAAGTGTATTCTGAGATTTGTTGACAAAATATGACTGCTAAGATGTTTAAAATGTGATAGCAAGTGTGGATAGTATTTTACAGTGTCAGAATTTGGGAATCCAACTTTGATGAACCGTATCAAGATTTGCAGAACAAAGGTTATGTCACCAAGCTGAGGGCCACATTGGTTTTGTTAGGGTCCAACATAATTCTAACCTTGTGTGACATTATCTGCACAATAAGTACAAATTGATTTTAAGAATGTCCACCACCTTAACATCAGCCTCCCGGAATTTAGGATAGTTCCCAACAACCATTAATTTCATGTTCTCATTACAATTCCTAATTTCACATCTAATTTCAACCACATTCAGATTAAACTATTGCTTGGGTGGAGTAGCTATTTGCGACATCAATGTAGATGGTTCCTCCGAAGCAACGGCAACTGATTTTGCTCTATTGTTGTGTTGATTTGTTGTCGCAGGCGTGGCTTGTATCAACTTCCACTCTCAAGAATCTCAGCTCTGATCGCATCCATGTCCACATTCTCTGGCAGCCTCAGTTTCCCTCTACATCACCTGCAGAACCTAAGTCTAAGTTTCCTCCACATCAACTGCAAGATATTCACTAACAATGTTGTTAAGTGGTATTGTAGGATCTGAGATGTTATCTTCTTCAATATTTTCTTCAATTTCTGGAGACACTTTGAAGAGTGGAGATTCAATATTTTCTACCATAGTCTTGAGTTGAAATTCATGTATCAATGCCTTGTCTATCTCACACTTGTCCCAACCCTTGATAATCATGTCTTGCATGTTCTTGACTTGTGTCCATGTATTGTGAAGCCATTCACAAATTAGTGGCTTCAAATTGCTCATCCTCAAGTCTACATCTCCTTCTCTGCCACCCTGAATTTGAGTTCTAACTTGTGATGTGGTCCATTTGTGAAACTGCAGCTTAAAAACATGTTTCAAAGGCCTTTGGAGAATCACATCAGCAGGCTGCAACTTTGAGGTACAATTGGCTGGACCAAATAGAACTAGGACATTGGCATGCTCACTCTTGATCCAATTTAAAAATTCAGAATTCTTATGTATTGACCATGAGTCTATTAACCAAACAAGTTTTTGATTCTTTGGCAGATTGTACAAGTTGATCATAGAGGCTAAGTAAGGTTCAAGAACCTTCTTCACGAATTACTTTGAAGTCTCCAATGTGCTCCAATGATTAGCTGAAAAGGTAAGATGCCAACATTCTTCTAAACACCTTGTTTTTGCTTCAGTGTACTTTGGCAAACACCGATTAGTAGTACCTGTAAATATTAGTTGATGAGGTAAAAACTCTCATGATGCATTGGAGGAAACAACACATGTTATTTGTCTTTTGTCCTCTAAACCTAGGATTTTGACATCCTTGACTCCTTTGACATCCCAAGTTCTTCATCCTGCTGATGGTTATAAATGAATACCGGTTTGGTCTGAATTTATTACAAGTATAGAGGAATGTTGTACACTTTTACAAGATAAGTTATTCTGTAATTCATATTCAATCCTTGTTCCATCCAATCAGTAGGAACTTTGCTTGCAGCTGTAGTTTCTTTACGAAATGTCCAATTCATATAGAATTTAACAAATTCTCTTGTCCATCTCATTGACACAGAGAAACCTCCATGAGTGTCATCTATTAATTCAGGTGCTAGAGCTTCAATCATGCATCTCAAGATTGGTTGGACAATGCTAAGTGAAAGAGTGTGACCTCCTTCCCTCAATTTTTCAAGTTTAGACACCAACTGATCCCTCACATGAGGGTGATTCTCTAGGACATGAAGATTTTGCTTTTGATGTTTCACATGATGTCCTAGCTTTTATACTTCTTTGAAATTAGGTCTTAGATCACCTTTGTCATCAAACCGATTTCATAGACTTGCTCTACTTAACTTCTCATAAGGATTTAAAGCGTGAGGTTTTGAATGCTAGTTTCAAGTAATTGACAACATCATTGATTCTTTCATACCTTTTGACAACCCTTCCAATAGGAGGGAAGAACTCTTTTGTGAACCATTTATTGTATGGTCATCTTTTCCTCTTGTGTTGATTGCCTCCTTTGTGCTCTTCATCACCTTCCTTCTCTTTCTTGATTTGTTGAGGTTGAAGTAGAATTGAAGATTTTCTAGGACAACCTATTGGACGTTTTTTTGGGCTCTCTCTTTCAAAACTTTTGTGAATTTTAGCTGCCTCATTCAAAACCTCAATTTCTTTTGCAAGAACTACTTCTCTCTTTTCTTGTGTGATTGTTTTGAATATAGAAGTGAGCATTGTTTGTTTCTTCTCACTGTGAAATGCCATTGTAATCTAGGAAACCTCTCACTATCATACTATTCTACACATATAAACCTCTATACTAAATTTTTGCATCAACATTGTTCATACATACAACCCCATCCTCAGACTGTGAATTATTTCATGAAAACATATTGTCTACAAAAATCACACTATTTTTGAGCTTAAAGCGTTAAGTGGAGGGATGAATGTAACAAAAATAACAAACTACAGTTATAATGCCGAATTTTCCGTTAATACTATTCATGGGTGTTGAATAGTGATTAAAATATTTTTGTAACTGCATAATGACCTTGCAGTAATTAAAATAATTATTCGGCACTTGAGTGCCGAATTGGCCATGCAGGTACGGTAGTATTAAGTGTCGTGAAACTTAATTGTCGAGAACACAGGGCATTGACCATGGTAAGTTCTATGAAACTTAACCCTCAAGACCATCGGCCCCTAGAATCGGGCCTCACCACTTTACATGTGACAAGGTTAGGCCCCAAAAAAGTTCATAAAGTGGGGCCGGATTGAGGGCTTAATCGGGCCAGTGCTCCGGCTGACCCGAGGCCGTGTATAAAGCCACCCTTAGTGGATGACCCCAAGCCCTCAGAAGGTCCTCCTTGCCCGCCTAGTTGAGTAGGAACAATTGGACGGACGGGCATGCTACCTTCAAAACATGGGGTTAAGTTTGGTTCCGACCCCATAGAATTAGCTAATCGCACATTCAAATGCCTTTGCTTTTTACTAGGTCATTTAAAGACCCTATTGGAACTCTTTGAATCATCATCTCCTATCATCCAAGTCTGTTTTGCCATTGTGTTTAATAACACAATAGATTGTGTTTACAAACATAATTTAAACGTGTTAATGGACACGGCGGCATCACACCTCAATGCCACAAACATCCAATCCATAATTAGCAAGGGTTTGACCTTGTCACCAATCTTCCAACTCCCCTTGACCCTCTGTACATTGGGCAAAGTATGTTAGGCATGGTAGGCCCCAATGTCTCATTTGAGGCAAGGTGGTTAAAAGTAAGGTCAACGAGACCTCCCACCTCATATATAGGTTGGGAAGGGTTTTACACCTGTGGGGCCGATTTCCTTGATCTTGACCGTTGGATGTGGTTGCATCCAACAATCGCGATGAAGGAAACCTTTAGTTGACTGCAAGGTGGCAGTCAACCAAGGCAAACAACTGCTAAGTAGAAATGAACAGTTGGTTTGATTCGACCAAGATAGTGGATTGCTACTTAGAGCAATTGATTACTAAATAACAGTCGACTAAGGATAGTTGACTACTACTTAGTAGTTGGCTTCTACTTATCAATCAACTTAAGGCAAATGACAACTAAGTAGTAGTCAACTATTGGGTGCAATCGACCAAGATAGTTGATAGCTCCTCCGTAGTCAACATAGGGTAGTAAATTGTTGGGTTATAGCCAACCCAAGTCAACTACCCTATTGACCTCTACTTAGTAGTTGACATAGGGCACTCAATTGTTATCTAGAGTAGTCAACTAAGTGTAGTTAACTAGTTATCAACAACCAATACAGTAACCAACATTTGTCTTGGTGTAGTTGCCATTGTTGTCGATGTAGTTTGTTGATTGTCATGTTAATTTCTCGGAGCAGTCAACATGAAAGTTGATTGCCATGTCGACTACTAGTTTAGTCAATATAATAATCGATTGTCATATCGGCTATAGGGGATAGTTGACAGCCTACAAACAAAATTCCAATGGTTTGCCGCCAAAATAAACTTGTCATGGGGTTGAACATGACCATGAATACAAATGAATTTTTTTATAGTTAATATGAGTGAATGGGTTAGGACTTTAAGCCCCTATTTCATTGATACTCGACCCTCCCACCAACTTTATTGGACCTTGTTTGCCTTTAGGCATTCATTGCAAGTGGCCTATATTGGTAAGGATACGCAAGTCGAATAAAAGCCTTGGCACATGCCAAAGGAGTGGACTCCAACGTTGAAGAAAGTGGAGTGCACATTATGCAAGTTAGAATTTGGAAGTGGAAAGATTTGGCGTGACCACCATTATGGGCTCCATCACCTAGACTTCCCATCGTTTGGCTAAAACTTTGAGAAACAAGTTAGGACAATAGAGCCTGGTTAACTTGGAAAAAAGCCTATTGGATCGAATTCTCAAGGTCAATTTTTTCACATCCTTTAAATTTCCTAGGAGAAATTGTGAGGGCAACGAAGGTAGCAAAGACTATTAGATTGACGGAAAAAATAAAATAAAAATAAAAATTTAAAATTTAAAAAGAAGAAGAAGAAGAAGAAGAAGAAGAAACTCGCCAGAAAGAACTTTGTTTTGTTGGCTATGAACTTGGACATAGATCCTTTAAGTGTCCCAAGAGAAAGAAACGACAAACAACAACCTTGGAAGTGGAAGATTTAGTAGAGGCTCAAAAGCATGATGGAGGTGGCTCGGTGATGAACATGGAAGTAGAGTAGGATCCAATGGTAGTTCAAGTTAAAGGGTACTTGAACTCTTCCTATCCATGCACACTTATGATTAATTCGAGAGGGGCACATAATATGACGTCAACTGATTCTATGAGGAAATCGGGACTTCTCCAAGTTCTAGGAAAACAACAACAAACCTAGCGTTTTGTATTACTACCGAACAACAAATCTAGTGCTAATAACCACCGCATGTTGAAGGTGTCAGTGGACATTCAAGGAGTCAATATTCTAGCCAACTTTGAGGTTTGGAATGGAATGCGATACGATATAATCGTAGGAATGGCAAAGCTATGTCAAGTGAACACACCCATCGCATGTAAAGAAGGTGTAGTACATGGAAAACTTTCATATTAAAAAAAAACATTTTTCATTAGAGGTAAACGATCATTACCAAAGGTTCATATGCTTTCTCATTTACAAATGAAAATGTCTATTAGAACATGTCAATATTTTTTTAGTATATGTGATAGAATTGCAAAAGGAAACCAACGTTAACAAGGAAAGGAGGTTGTCTTAGATGGTAAGTAATTTCTTGATGAATTTAATAATATATATTAACTATTGGTGGTTAACTATTGGTAGTTAACTATCTTGAGATTGTGGTTAACTATTGATGACTTGGTCGCTAATGCAACCACAATCTCAAGAGCTTCACAATATCTTCCTTTAGTTCAAAATGAGAAATTAAATATCAGTTGATAGATTTATTAAACAAAGGCTACATTCAACCTAGTAAGTCTCCATGGGGTGCGCCAACCCTCTTCGTGAAAAGAATGATGGGTCTCTGAGTTTATATGTGGATTACAATACTGACTTTGTTAGTTGGATTTGCAATTCAAGTTTCTTAAACTTAAATTCATGCTTTAACTTCAACATTTGTCTTGACGATCATGGATCCTTCAAAGGGAAGTATTGTTTTATGTATTGATGCTAGTGCTCTAGCTATCGATTGTACTAGAATGCAAGATCATTACTACCTACTAGACCTCAACCATAGACTTGCCATTGAAACAAGTCGACGTACGATTATTCCTATCTCTAGAGATACTAGATTATATCACTTTTGTTGCTATAATGTAGTTGAAAATGAGGCACATTTTGTGTTGGAATGTTCTCCATACAACCCCATTAGAAATAAGTTTCCATCACTATTTAAGAACATAGTTTTAGGGAGTCTCAAGTCTTTCTTTCAATTAGACTAACAAAGTTAACATGAACCTCTACTTCATAGAGGCTACCGCACTCCACCATTATAGAGAATTAACTGGTATGAAACCTTTCTAATGTCTTTTCTAATCCCATTAGCATTATTGGCTTCTAAACTTTAAAATCAATTTTATTTCATTCATTTCATTAGTGTTGAATGGATGCAAGAGAGACAAATGCTTGCTTACAAATCTTGTAAAGTAATTTTGTGGAACTAAATTGCCATGTCCACAAGAAATGATTGATTGCAGTAATTTACATTTTGAAGGCATGAAGACAGTTTATGTTGGGGACAAAATTTAAGATTGAAATTGACCATCAACTTTAAGGTATTTGTCCACTCAACCAAACCTCAATAAAAGGCAATGCTGATGGATGGAGTGACTTCAAAAATTTGACTTTGATATAGAGTAAATTAAAGGTAAAGAAATAATTATTGTTGATGCATTGTCAAGATGGACTATGGCAAATGCAATCACATGTATCAAGTCATCTTTGATAGATGAGATTAAAACTCATTATGTGAATGATAACGCATTTAATTTATGATTTGAAAATCTATCTAAAAAATTTGGATCCATTAAAGAGATAGAATAATTTAAGTCTTATGATTCGATAAATAGAATTCTAAATTATAATGCCCGAGTTCGTATTCCTAAGGTTGGAAATTATAGACTTGATATTATGCATGACCTTCATGATATTCCAATAGCATGTCTGCTAGGTTTACAAAAAACATACATGGCTATTAGATGTCATTATTATTAGTTAGGCATGAAAAATATATTTGAATATATGTTGAACGTTGCTTATGGTGTCAAATATCTAAGGTTGAACAAATTAAGAATTCCGAGTTGTTGGAATCAATTGAGGTGCCTAATTTTAAATTTGAATCGACTAATATGGATTTTATTGTGAATCTTCTCAATACATAAACTGGTTATAATAGCATCTTTGTGATTGTGAAACGATTAACAAATATAGCCCATTTCATGCCAATAGTGATGACTTTTGTTGTCTCCGATGTATTTATGAAAAATGTCTTTAAGATTCATGAAATACCATAAAATATAATTTGCAATCAGGAAACTAAGTTTTTGGATGAATTTTGGACTACACTCTCCAAGATGTGTGAAATCAAAATTAAACCTAGCACAATTTGTCATCCTGAGACATACGGTCAAACTGAATGAACGAATGGAACCATCGAGGACATGCTTCAATTATATGTTAGTTAGAGACAAAAAATTTTAGGACAAATGGTTATATCTTTGTGAATTTGCGTGTAAGCAAAGATTGCATGCAAGTGTTGATTGTAGTCCAATATTTGCTTTATATGGACAAGATTGTAAGACTCCAATGACTATTTCAACCCCGAACTCAAGGTTTGAAATTGTTACTCAAATGGTTCGAGAAATGAATGATTTCATTGGATCTATTAAAATGAAAACATATACAAGAAGATAGAACCATATACTATGCAAATAAGTAAAGAAGTTTCCAAGAATTTAAGGTGGGTGATAAGTTTTTTTTCTAAGGTCACACATTAGAGATCTAGGTTGACATGGGGAAAGTCAAAGAGGTTGTCTCCCAAATTACATCCCTAACCATGTGTTGCTTGAGCTTCCTAAGGTAGCTCTCGAGGGAAACATATTAGGTGAACCTAATTAAATCTTGCAGGTAGATACATAACATTTACATAATAGATCTTTTAGAAGATTTCCAGTGAAATGTAAGGACTATCCAAAAGATGAAGCCTCTTGGGACCGTGAGGTTGATTTCAGTATAGATTTTCTCCACCTTCGTCATTGAGGACAAATGACATATTTTGAAGGGGAAAGATTGTGATGTACTTGGATTCATGATTTTATGTTGGATTATACAAGAGAGAAAAAACTAACCATATTTTGTTATACGCGGATGGTGTTGGAGTTGTTTGACTCCAACACAAAGATCTTTCAAAGGGAGGTGTCTAACTCCAACATAAAGATCTTCGATTGGGAGTTGTCTAACTCCCATGCACAATCCCTTCATGGGTTGTCTAGCCCCTTGTGCACCATTCTCTCTTGGGTTGTTTGGCCCATTTCTTTCTTTAAAGTTGTTTGTCTCCAAACACCATCAACTCGCATGTAAAGTACAGCAAAATAAGGCTAGTCTTTCTTTCTTTCTTGCATGATCCAACATTAAACCTCTTTATTTCCGAATATATCACAAACATATTGTGTTCTGTACCCGGGAAATTAGACCCAACATGGGGATCGGGTACCTAACACACGATCATGATGCCCACCCCCAGGCTAGTGTCATGACAACCAACCAAAGACGACATCATTGTTTCAGTAGTGCAAAGTACTCAACCAAGCAGCATGCACCCTCATCACAAGTTTCACATTCTCACAGCTTTGTGGGGATCAAGAATTCTATGCCTCTTAGTCACAACAGAGTGTTGTGGAATATGTTGGAGGTCCGTTTGCAATTCAGTGTGTTACGAGAACTGTAAGAACAAGAGTGAGTTTTAAAGAAAGCAACAACCCTAGTGTCCGATTTCCCAGGTGAGAATGCATTATGTCAAGCTGAGTGCTATAGAGTATGTCAGAGCTTCTTTTTGCAATCGAATATCTGATGAGAAATTGTAAGAACAAGGGTGCAGTTTAAATCAAACCCAACAACCCTCGATTTAAGCTTGATTTGCACAAACAGGGATGTACATATTGAGATTGACAAAAGCACTTGGGTCTTTGAGAAGAAGGCGTTAACATGGAAATATGGAGGGAAGTGGATTTTTTTGGTAACCTCATGGTAGTGGACTCACTCAAATGTACACATTGTGAGCATCATTATAATGTCATTGCAAGATTCTTGTGTGCACACACCAAAATCTGGGCTACAATTGCAAAGTTTATGGAACATATATACTATAATTTCAAGGCACTCTTGCTGCAGTTGCATAAACATGCCATCTCTCTCTAATCTTTTCGTGAAGATCTTTGTGATTGTACATGCCTTTTGCTGTGGCAATTTCCTGCAACAAATTGCACTTCAGTTAGCCATACACAATCCTTCACTCTCTTTGATTTCTCATAAAGGGTCGTATACATTACAAAGGCAGTTATGGTTGTGGTCGAATCAACCGCCAGAATTAACCACAACTCCATTTTTTATTTCTTAATTTCTTTTAAACACAAGAGGCGCTTGGCCACTTGGCTATTTTTTCCATCAAGTAGAGAGCAGATTTCACGGTTGGGAATCGAACCACCAACCATTCTATTCAATTTTGGGTACCTCTCCACTATCCTCTGGTAGTTTAGGCTCATCTTAGACTGACCTTCAAATTTTTTTTCATTCATAGTGTCTTGTGCAAATGTTTGTGATTATAGTTGGTGGTGGGGTTAGTCTTTTAGATTGCTATAGATCATTGCTTTCAGGTCTTGGGCTCTAGAGAAAATTAAGTGATTATTATCCTTGTTGACTTTGGACTACAATGTGAAAGTGGTTGCCTCAACTTTCTTCCCGGACTTTGCCTTAAAGCTATTTAGTAATGCCAGATGAGCATGAACAACCACCATAGAGTAGGAGTGGATGGGGTGAAGGTGATTGTAGTTGTGGTCACTAGTTAGTAGCTACCATTTATTATGCCTTTCCTTGGAAGTGCAATCAAAGTACGTAAACCACTACCATTACCACTACAACTAAACCGTTTATGGTATTTAGTGTCACATGCACAATAGTCACTTAATATTTTTAGACTATGCTAGGTTACACTAATGATCAACAAACTTCATCATTATTGTCACTCATGACACTTGGCATCAAGTGCACTTACTAATATTGGTAGGAGTATGTTCAATAGTGTTATTAGGTGCATGCCAATGTTACACAGTGGTCTACAAGATGACAAATGACACTTGGTATTAGTAAGCTCAAGAATATCTTCCTCTTGCACACAAAATTACAAACACATGACACATGTCATTAGTGTATGCTCAATAATATTTCCCCTTGCTTACTATAACACACAAAACTATCATCTCAAGTATCCCAATGTGCAATGGTAAATGTCATAATATAAATAAGTTTTCATTTAAAAAGTAGTGTACATGACACCAAAAACCATAAATGGTGTAGTGTAAAAAACCCTTCACTTCACATTCCACACCAGCACAGTTGCAATCACTGCTTCTCTAGCAAAGTGCAGACACTCTTGGTGACTCTCTGAGTCAGGTCCCCAAGATGCGAAGCTCAGGTATACCTTATATAAACAAAACTGCAGTTTAACACACAGAAACTACACGTCACTTTAAGGATACCTAAAACCATTTTTAACAATTTATCATCTTGACTTCCAAAATTCAATCCTAAAACACGGAATTGATTACCTTAATTACCATGGCCTCCTGCTAATTGCTGAAATTTCATTTTATATTTTCTTGTCTCCCAGAAGCATGCAAATTCTTTTAAATGTCCACAATAGCCCCACATGGCCATTGGTGTACAGAGCTAGACAGCTCGAGGACTTGCAACAATAAAATGAAGCATGTAACATGAGAAAGCAACTCAGGAAATGTACTCCTATGTTTTCATTTTAATTGCATGTTGAATAAATACAGCACAATTCAATACTTTCCTGTTACTAAACGGGTACTTTCATACTTCATATAACCACTGAGAAAACCTGCATACACTCCCTGTAATGCAGACCTTCCGCACTTCTGATTGAAAACCCTGTGTTTGTTTCACATCTCAATAAAACCCACTTTCTTAATATTTGGAAAGTTTCAGATGACCTGGGGATGCAGGATAACTCACAGGTGTCAACCTGAGGCAAACCAAGAGTGTGTGGTTCATGATGCAATATCATAGAAAAAATTATGCTCAAATTCATGTTCATGTACACAAAAAAAAGGTGGAATCTGGAATATCTTTCCAAAGCTCCCAGTACGTGTGAATCACAGAGCAGGGAATTGCAGTAGTACTGTCTTCTTATACCCAATTTGAGGCTTGCGTGACAAAATTCAATTCAAGACAGTGAGACCCACAACAGTGTCTGCCTCCTCCCAAGCACCCACCACCTGAATTGCTGTGACAGTGGAGAGATTTTGCAGCCGCAACCAGTACTCAAAATTGGCATCCTTGCAAAGTAAAAATGAGTCTAACTGAAAGAGCAACAGAAAATATATAAGAAAATCAACTGCATAGCATGTCCTCCTTCTATAGTACATCAGCATCCCCCTTTTGTAACACCTGCATATGATAAAAACATTCAACCTTGCCTGCCACCATGTGTGCACAGAAGACAAAAGAGGCTGACTACGCCATAGCCATCTTTGTCTTGGGTGGCCGACCTCGTCCACGCTTCTTCTCAGGGGCCGCAACACCTCCTTTGACAGCATCAGTTTCACCCTCGCATGCCTCGTCCTCTTTCTCCTTGCCAGCCTTTTCAGGTTCATCACCCTTGGCTTTGGGAGGACGCCCTCTGCCACGCTTGGGTTTCGCAGGATCAGTATTGTTCCCCGCACTGCTGTCAGAGGCTTCTCCATCCTTCCCCCCCACTTTGGCCTTCTTCGATGCCTCATCTGATTCGCCCTTTGCCTTTGGTGGCCTGCCTCGTCCACGCTTGGGTTTGCTGGGGCTGTCATCCGCATCCACAGCTTCCTCGTCGTCCTCTGCCGATTTGTCTGCCTCGCTCGTTGAGGCTTTGTCCACCTTCGCCTTTGGAGGCCGGCCTCGGCCCCGACCCGGTGTCCCGGTCGTCGTTGTTTTTGCACCACCCTCCTCGGGAGCCTTGCTGCCATCCTCCGCCTTCGCCTTGGGCGGCCTGCCCCTACCTCGCTTCACGCCATCCACTGACAACTTCTCGGTGGATTTTGCAACGCCATTCTTCTTGGGAGGTCTGCCTCGGCCCCGTTTCGCTTCCCCCGGGCTGGCTTCCCCGACCACCCCCATGTCCTTGTCGGTGTGACCCACCTCCTGCACCAGGACACCCGCATTGCCCTCGTCCATTTTACTTATCAAACCTTCCGGATCAATGTCTGTTGCATGTCCAGCACCTGCCTCTCCGTCTTGCATGTCTGTTCCCGACGTCTTCCCTGGCTCTGTCCAGGTCAGGTCCACAATGATACGATACACCAGTGTCTCGTCCAGAGCAAAACCGCTGGTCCTCACAAATCACCCTACCACCCAACCACATCATCATTCACATTACATATGAGATGATGAGAGAATCAACTAACCACAAAACTCAATTGAATCAATCAAGCCTAACAACAACCAAGTTTGACCCTCCCCACAATATAGTAAGATTCCAACAAGAATTTGAAGCCTGAGGCATCCAAGGATGTTCAGGCTCTGGCTTCTCATGGTAGCTTGCAAGTGACAAGAACATTAGATATTGAGAGTGACAGGTTTATATCTGATATTCTGTATTTCAACCTGTTTTTGTGTAGTTTGTGCTGATGATGTCACAGACATGACATTATAGAATTCAAAGGCACGTGGACTTCAACTGGTTCGTGTTCTGATTTTCAAGATCCAAAACATGAGATACAAACTGACAGATGTTATGTAGCATGTCAACTCAGTTCAAACACAAAGTACATAGAAATCACATCAGCCTGCAAAGTAAATTCCATCATCGCTACCACCCTAATCATCTCACAAAGTATGACCTGACATGCATCCTACCTGGACTATGTTCAATAATTGTTTGGCGTACCTCTTTGGTTGTGTCAAATGGTCGATGTAAATCATCTACATCCGTCCGTAGATTGGCTTGCTCCCCAAGCTGATGAATCTGTCTGTTCAAAACAAAGTTTCACGTTCTCATCAGTAACTTGTGCCAAATCAAATTTTACACCCAAGTGGACACCTCTAGAACACCTTTGTACATGAACAATGTTAGTGAACTCCATCAAGTCCTCTATTAGTTAAAAAGCAAGATGCCCTATGACCATTAGTTTTGCTTACAGTACCATACTTGCTTCTCAATAATGCCTACTCTAGGATCACCGGTCAGCTGCCTGCAGTAACTGAAGCTACTCAAGCAGTTCAACACCAATGCACTTCCAATTAAATTTATTTCGTACATGTCAACAGGCCACACAAGGCAAAATCTGTAATGTGGTTAACCAACTCCGGGCTTTCCAGTCCTGAGTTTAGTAACAGCACAATTTACAAACGAGACTCAGTTTCTCTTAAAAAAAAACGTCACCCGGGTCTCAATATATTAATATATTTATTCAGCGTTTTATGCATTTCACACCGTTAGCCCTTCACCATACAAACCCAACATGAGCAGAAGAAGTTGATAACTTGCGGTGCTCGTAACAAACAAGGCCACTATCATTTATTTGAAGGTAGAGAAGCTACACTGCAAGGTCACTAACTGCCGCTCCACAGCATTGGCTCTTACAAAATAAAGGGTAACGAAATGTCTGGTAAGTTAAGAACAAGGGTTCACTAGCGCGGGAAAGGGGTCCGGGCATGCTTATCAGAAAACATGCAGTTCAGGAGCTAGTGTACTATTTGAGAGATGAAATCGGAAGTAGATGATTAAAGATTATTCCCCAATAACTTGCACAGAGTTCTAAATGCTTTTACCCTGCACCAGAAAGAACATACATGAGTAGTGGTGGCGTCAAAAAAAACTATTTACACATAAAGCATCTCAAAGTCCACCCGTAGCCCATACAGAGCACCGATGTAAGGTACACTGGTCCCCGGAGCTCTCTACACTGTTGGTTCAAAGCTTTAACTGGTTGCTTCAAACAGAAATTCCAAGACAACATGAAGATGCTGGAATGAGTTCAGAAATAGACGCGTTCTAAATAAGAGCTCCAAACATGAACCAACCAAGCACAACATAGAAAATGGGCCTCTGCCAGATCCAGAAATCAAGAAGCTGCTGCTGCTGCTGCTCGCTCTCTCTCTCTCTCTCTCTCTCTCTCTCATAATAATATGGCTCATTACTCGGACGACCATCCAAATAACAGTGACCCAAAGTCATACTACCATTGTACGCGAAGTAGCTCGGAATTCGTGCCCTGAAGCCCGTATTAAAGTTTGCGGACAGAGAAGCGATAACCTTGAAACCCTAGTCGAAACAGACAGCTAAAGTTCTACAATCTTCCTCCTCATGTGTTGGGAGAGTGTGGTATTCCCTTATTATTATTATTATTATTATTATTATTATTCTGTACCCGTGGTCTTTGGTACTAATTAGCGGAGTTCTGCGGTCGACAAAAAGAAGGCAGCATGGTTTTTGGCATCCTAACCCTTCCATAGATATAGACTAAACTACAAAAGGCGGCCACAAGTCTAATGCAAAGAGTTCACCGTGGTCTCGTAAACACAAGAGGCTACACGCAGGTGTCAGTATTTTGAGTTGGCCTACATGCAAAACCCAAGTACTCTCTCTCTCTCTCTCTCTCTCTCTCTCTCTCTCTCTCTCTCTCTCTCTCTCTCTCTCTCTCTCTCTCTCTCTGTGCCGTACTGGAGGCGGCACCTAAAACCAATGTCCTTCAAAACTGAAGAGAAGAAGCTAGATGGGAGAAAATAGATGTGCAGATGACAAAGCCAACCACCGAGATCAAATGAACAACCATGGCTGGGAATGGCCATGGACAGACTGCAGGCAGAAGCGAAACCATGATATGGTGGTCACTCATTAAGACAATGAGGAGAAGCTTAGGCTTCATAGGTGAAAGTGCTGGCCGACCTAACTAGAAGAAAATGAAGAAAGCGGAGGGGAGAAACAGTGTGAGAAGAAACCCAAACTGGAGGCACAGATAAAAAAATAAATCTCTTCGGTGATTGAAGCTTATGCTCGTATTGATGATTTGATGCAACCCATGAAAGTTATGAGCATGTGATGATCAGCCACGGTGGCCTCTATAAGTATGTAGTATGTACCCCTAAGTTAAGTTGACCACACACAGAGAGGAAGGATTCTGCTCCAGCCATCCGGGGTATGGTAAGTTAAGAATATGTATGTGTTTGGCATCTTGAAGCACCTCCCTGCCTCTCTCTGGGTCCCACAAAACCCTTGCAGCACTCCACTCAAAAGCCCCTTTCAGTGTTTTAAGTTAAGAGCCTTCAGATTCTTCTTGTGACCCCGCCAGCCCGCATGCAGCACACTGCACAGCAGCCCTGCTGGTATTGGTATCTAACTATCTATTATCTCTACATATGCCTTCCTGATGATTTTCGACACCCAGGAGTGAGTAACTTAGCTCAGAAATTTGGGTTGGGGGCAACTGGGCTAACTTAAAATTGCTACTCGAAATTCAGTGACCTTCAAACTCCCATCGTCACTACCACTGTTGCTTCTTCTGCTTATGCACAACGGTCATGTCCTTCTACACCAAACCCCTGTGCACCAACTCTCCCTCTCTCCCCCGAGGTTCGCCATTTCGGCAAACTTGAAAGTAGTGTGATCACCCACACGCTGATACCAATGAAAAAAGTGCCTTGTGGACTGTTTCTCATAGCCACAACTCAGACATTCTAGCACACTATCACTTGATCAGCACGCCCAAACCTCACCTGCTTCAAGGTCCTAGACACAGCCCACCCTCCAAAACAAAACAAAACAAACCCAACACACCGAAAACTCCCTCTCTCACTCCAAAACTTCAACACTCAAACCCTTCCCCCCCCAAAAAAAAAGAAAAAAAAAGGAAAAAAAACTGGAAGCCAACAAAAGCTCTCCCCAGCATCAAAGCATCTTCTGACAAACTCCACTACGACAAACAAAGCCGTTTCTTCCCCGAGGGCGCCAAACCCAAACCTACTCATCACTTTACCACGGATTCAAAAACACTCACTCCCCAGAAACGAAAACTCAACAAACAAAACAAACCCAAAAAAAAAATCAACATAAAGAACGAAACAAAACAAAAGAGAGAAAGAGCAGACCAGAATGGAGAGTGGTGGAACAAAAACATTGGGGGAAAATCCAGGAGCCTCACTTCAGTGGCTAGGTGGGCGCATTGGCGAAGAGAGCAATGAGGTTGTGGTGGGAGGGGCGGCGGGCACACAGCTGCAAGGAGTAGGAATAAGCAGTAGAGAGAAGCTGAAGCTCAAGTTGAAGAACCAGAAGCCGAAGCCGAAGAGGAAGAGAAAGAGTAGTTGTGGGCGTGTCATCCATGGTAGGTAATGATCGATCGTCGTCAGCCAAGGGAATTCCCGCCTCTACAGAACAGCCCCCCCTCCCCCCTTCTCTCTCTCTCTCTCTCTCTCTCTATCTCTGTGTGCCTCGCTTCCTGCCCTCTCCTCTCTCTCTCTCTCCCTCTCTCTCTACAGCTCCCTCTCTCTACAGCACCTCCCTCCCTCCCTCCCTCTTCTTTCTTTCTTTCACTCTTCTCTCTTCTCTCTCTCTCTCTTGCTTTCTTTCTTCCTTTCTTTCTTTCCCGAGTCCCAGAGGTGAGATGTCCCCCTCTCACAGTCTCTCTCTTGCTTTTGTCCCGCTCCTGCGCTCGCATGCGTCAGAGAGTGCACAAAGGGCGCATGGGTTTAGGCTCCACCCCACCACCACCCATCCCGCCCTTTCCCTTCCCTTCCCTTCTATTCAGTTAAAAGCTCTTATTACCGCTCTATTATGTAACATCCTTCCCTGCCCACTTGCCCTCTTGCCCCTTCCTTTCCTTGCCCTTTTCATTCAATGTCTCTGAGTTCAATGCCAAACCTTCCCCTCCCTTCCCTTCCCTTCCTTCCTTTCACTCGCTTGTGTGTATCTTTTGGGAGTCACACCACATGCACTCTTCAATTGGGTCCCAAGTCCCTCTAGGTTCATTTGTGTGCCATCAATGTTGGCCGACCAGCTTGCTGGACGCCCAAGTTTGCCTAGTTGGTTACCCAGCTAGATCCTGGGATGCTTCTCCTCGGTTTCCTTGTAAGTTTCCAACTGCACACTCAAATAAGTTAGAGTTAAGGTAAGTCGGCCTAATATCTAGTTACGTATCTTAATCGCACACTTATGTTTGAGTACCGGGTGATTAGGTGTTTATCTAAAACCGACCTTGTGTTTAAAAGAGATTGGATTACATGTATGTGTACAAATATTCCTCACCATTCTAGGTTCAAAAATGGTTCACATAGAATACATATGTGGCATTCTATGGCTCATTATTAGTGGACTTTGATCAGGGGCGTCGCCGAGCCTAGGCATGGGTAGGGCGTGCCTACCCTGGATGCGAAGGGCCCACTTGAAAGTCTAGGTCATATACATAAAATGACATTTTCCCTTAAAAAAATATGCATCGCATAAAAATCGATTTCCCGAATGAGCCTACCCTGAAAATCAAGGTTGGTGATGCCCCTGACTTTGATGATTCATCACAATCTTAGATTAGCTCCGAAAACTTATGCTATTGATCATGGCTTCTCCATATACATTTGCAGACGCATCTAAATTCATCCTCGCGAATTTGAGTAGGATAAGGCAGCTCTAAAACAATAATAATAATCATAAATAAATAAATAAACCAAGTAAGGCCCATCTACCTTCACTTTATTGTCCAAGTCTTTCAAAACGGCTTATCCTCGGTTCCCTTCCCAACTCCACGCTCCCATAGAGTTATTCGCAAAGTCTCTGAAAGACTCCTATAAAAGCCTTCACTTTGAGCTTTGTGGGCCCATGAATATGTAGACCATTATTCCTTCGCTATTCTACATTTTATGATCTATTTAAGCCAGTATATTGCCCTCATTAAGTCAGTAGTATGCTCCCACCTAGCCATTATGCAATCCAAACCACATTGTTCTCCCTCTCTTTAATATGACACGTTTGGTCGCGCAAAAGAGTGTCATATCATCCAAATGTCATATTCTCAATCATACGACATTCTTAAATTTAGAATTGTTGAGAATTTTCAAGAAAATGGCCTATTTTGATGTAAATTGTCATTTTGTATACACAATGCATATAGACATGTATGAAAGAACATTTTATATTGAAGAAATATGTTCACAACGTCACATAATATGGATTTTTAAATTGTATATAGTTTCTTGATGATTCTTCATCATATCACACACTAATAAGAACCTAGTGTTTTTTTGATGATATTCGTTGATGTTGGAAATTAATGTCTTTTTAAAAATTAGTTGCTAAAGGTCACATGTTCATGACACTTGCAGCAAAAAACCTCCAAAGAATTCTTCACCAAAAAAATTGATAGTAATTGGGCATACTCACAAGCTGAAGGAAGCTTGACTATATGGTGTTGGCTAGTCACCCACATCATTCTCCTCCACTGGCTCTTCATTCAAATCTAAACCAATTGACCTTCTCTACCCATGCCAAATCCACCAACTCCGCCATGCCTTCGACACATCCCTCCCATTACATCACTCAAGATTAAACCTAGTTTGTGAGATCGATCTCTGCAGTTGCAATCCATTGATCAATCACAAGAATTTAAGTATTATTACCCAATCATTTGAATCCTTAGCAATTATCATTCCCATGTCCCAGCTCCGAATACAAGCCTAATATGGAAAGGAGTGGAGAGGAGTCCTCATACACAAAACCCCTAACCTAACTCAATTTTCTTCAAATATAAAACACCACCTCACCACCAAAACTCTAACATAAAAATGTCCCAACAAAAGATATTAACAAGATTCTAGCACTTGCCGCTAGACTCTTCCAAAACACATGAATGAATTCTCCCAACCCCACTAGTATGTTTCTTAATTAATAGAACCCCTGCCCTTCGAACACCTTCACTGACTATCACCTACCAATTAGTGTAAGTAAACCACCTACACTCAACCTTCAATCAAAACTCGAGAAGAAATATGTAACAACTACTTGAGCTAACTTAATCTTCTTTAGTTATACTTCAACCTCCACCCTTGAGTTAAGTTGAGTTACCCCGCCGATGATCACGATTTATGTCCTTTTCATATTCATTCTTGCTTGGAATAACTCCTTGATCTCAAGGCAAATCATCAGTGTGGATCCCACCATTGTATGCACATTAATTACCTCTATTATATGACAAATTGGGCTTTGAGATGTTGTATTATGAGTGCCGTAGTTGTAATATGGGGGTGAATTAATACTAGAAAGTTTGGTCACTGAGAAATGCATCGTATAATCAAGGTGTTGTTTCATCAAGTGTTTTATTATCAGGGTGAGAATATATTGATTTTTTCACACATGAACGTATTTTAAAGTGAAGTGATTAATTGGTTCTAGAAAGGGGAGCAAAAACCTTGTGCTGACCAATGTTATGGAGGAATCTAGTCAAAACATATATTTGTAGTTCATAAATATGTCAAAGCCTTTTGAAAATTGGGTGCAACTCCCTGGACCTCATCTTTTGACTCATAAATACTTTGAAAGAATTTTAAGATCTAAAATAGGGATTGACCAGTTTGACGTGTCACTCGACCTATTCAAGGCTAATGGGTCCCACCAATCCTAGTATGACAACCTAGTGAGTTGGATCGTGTTAGCCCACCCCATTTTTCTAACATACTAATCTAAGCCTTATGAAAACGAGTAACTTTATGTATAAGCTCGCATTTTTAGCCAAGTCACATGGGGTTTGATTCGGACACTTTACAAATAATTCTAATGTCCCAACTAATAGGTATTGTGTATACACTTATGTTAAAAGGTGCTACGCACTAGGGGCTCCCTAAGTACCCCCGACGAGCGTTGCAGCTGTCAGGCTCGGAGGCCAGGTTCGGTGGGGTTCATTTTTCTGGCCCTCCCCGTTTTAGCCCCTTGGTGATTTTTTTGGTTTTTTTTGCTAAATTTGGGTCTTGCGGCCCCAAATTACCCTAGGGAGCCCCTTATGAGATCAAATAAGGCCCCACCCAATTAAAAAAATAGGGGGCATGTTTTATCCCAACCCTACCACCCCCTCCCGAACCTAGCCTCCGAGCCACGCTCGATGGGGGTTTTTAGGCAGATCCCTACGCACTATAACTCGAGGGCCCGTGACCATAAAAATCATTGTTGCAAAATGTCAAGATTGTCCCACTTTCACTTTGCATCAGAGCTAGAAGGTCTACACGATCAAGGAAGTTTACAATGGATGAAAAACTACATGTATTCCTACATGGCATGCAATGGACAATTGTTTCACAATGTACCATATTTTGGATCAAACCCCCTTCCAAGAGGCGGGTTTAACACATAACCAAGAGACCGCAATACTTCAAAACCTCACAACCCTCTATTTGTTGTAACTTATTATATAGGATGGTAGTGTGATAGCATTTGGTTGAGAGCCCAACAATGTGTGCTTGTACATTACACTTGATGGCTTGTGACCACGCATATTTGATTTCAAATCTACATGATATGACCTTTGATTGATTTTCAAGAACCCTCACATTTTCATGGTCACAACCATTGGCTACAATATAAAGTGACCCTAAGGCGTGTGGTCATATTGTGGTCACCTCCAACTCCACAAACATTGTTGACGATTAGATCATAAAGGGAACTATCTCAGTTAGTTGTTAATTGTGAATCGTGAAGATTGCAAATTCAAGTTTCATAATTAGAGTTGAGGTGCAAAAGCTATAGGAAGGTTAGTATAATAATTCCTTCCATCTTAAACGATCACATGGGCCCTCCCAATTGTATGAATGATTGAACCTATATCGGTGTCCAAGATATATTCCGATCTCATCGTGGCATATGTCTTTTGATTTATGCTATTGACTACATGTTGTGCCATATACCACTTGTATATTGCTGCCTAACTAACTCCCGAACAAGGTATGGATGTCTTAAACGGACATTTCTTCTCTTTGCAGCTACTTCTCGTAGGATAAGAAACACACAATTAGTGCGAGATGATTAGGAAATCCAAAATGTGCCCATAGCCACTTTCCTCTTGAATTTCGTAGCTTTTTTAAATATCATCATCAAAGTGGATATTCTCCGAGTTGTTATACGATCATATGGATTTCCCCAATTATGTTGACTATTACATCTAGAATGGTTAATAAATTTGAATATGTATTCCAAATCTTTTCTAAGACATGTCCTTCTATTGTCCATACTTAGGTCCACACCCAACCATTCACCACTACAATTAGGCACACCTACCTTGATAAGATTGCTCAAATAAATCCCCACATACATGAGGTGTCGTGGACTCCCATGTCATTCCCTTAAAGGTCTCATGGGTCGCTAGGAACTAGTATAGTGTGTCACTATAGTGCCCACCCCGAGAGGGGTTAGTAGTCCTGCACCAATGGTATTATGCCCTCATGGTTTAATGCCAATGGTAGGTCGAACAGGCACTCCAATCACGCTGATCACATGGTCAACATTTCTTCTCTCTCTCTCTCTCAGGGGTCGAATGCTCAACTAATAAGATATACAACCTATATAAGCCCTCACCAAGTCTCGAAACCATACTTTCTATATTCATGGGTTTGAATTTGAGTTAACACATTATCCTAATATTTGAAGGGTTTTGTGAAAATCAATGATTCAAGGCACCCTGGTAGTGTATTTGAACTACAACATTCAATTATTTTAAGGTTTTCAACTTGAAAAGTGCATTTGATGAAATTTTATGTAAGATTGATTTTGACATGATTGGTCTAAAATGGAAGTATGTAGGTCAACTACATGTGTTTGCAAAAGACCCGTACATGGCCTCTCATATGCGTAGGGGACCGATATGCCTTCGAGTTCAATAAAGTTTGCTTTGGAATTATATATGAGCTCACACTAGAAGAAAACGTATCCATTGCATCCATTTGTTGTGACTTGTCCATTGCAACTCGTGGACAATCAACAACCATAAACCTCCGGTTGACAACCAAATGATTTATTTATGCATTTTCATGCCTTGAATTGCAATGAACAAGTCACAACAAATTGTCGTAATGAACAAGTTTTCTTCCAGTCTTGCCAACCACTCAAGTTTTTCAATTGAACAATCCCCAAGGATTGAACAAACCCCCAAGTTTTCTTCTAGTATCGCCAGCCACGTAGGTTTTTTCAATTGCATTCTAACAATTTTCACATATGGCGTTGTCTATTGCAATGCAAGCTGTGCGTTTTCCCAATCCCTTTGACAAGTGACACAATTAGCAAGTACACTAAAGAGTCCTATTAGTGTGGGTGGAAAATTAGCGTGGAGATAATTATTGTGGGCCGCACTAATTTTAGAGTCAAGGTAGAATTTTCATTGGTCCACGACCTGGGTCTCCCCCCAGGTCTTCATGAAGACTTTCAAGCAAGACCTTTTATAGAATAATAATAACCACCTTACATCAAACGTAGCACCAAAATAATCACCCATGTTAATTTCCTAAAAATACCAAATATTGTGGCCCAAGCTAATTTTCTATTAGGAATTCAGTGTGGGTTGAAAATCAATTTGGCCTACATTAATTCTCATTGTAAACATCAGTGTGGGCTCTAGAAAATTAACATGGGCCACAATATTACGAGTATTTAATACAGTTTGATGTTTCGTTCACATTTCAAAATCACTAATGAATAACTACTGCAAACCCTTGGGGAAAAAGTCAATATAAGCAAAAACAAAACCCTAAATCACCCTTCAAATGTCAAATTATAAAGCTCGTAGTGCAATAACAAATTTACAATGAAACATATGCAAAAATTGGATTGGAAATTGGACCTCTCCCGATTTAGTCATGGTTATCAAAAGAACACATTGTTGATTTCTTAACTAACTACATAGGTCTTCCCAATTGTGTTCACTATCGAGTGTAGAGCAGTTCTTAACATTTGAAAACATAATCCAATCTCTTTTAAACACGTGTCTTTATGATGTTTGCTCTTTGATCCTCATTGAACCACATACCAATAAAATATAGGGGTCTAATTTAAGAAACCAAGCCACTTATAACCCATCTACTTTACACTTGTGGCATTATGTATGTGCACTACATAAAAAAAATGTGAATTCCTCCAACGACTAAGTCCAAGTTTTCCAAGTTGAACAAAACCTTATATTTCAAAGGACACATACCGTGGTGTGTGATGCCTTTGTTGATTATGGTAGAGTCGAGTGTGTGGGAACTTTAGAGGAGCTTAAGAAAGCTTTGAATGTGGTGCACACCAAACATAACATTATTCATATCCACAACAATGTTTTGTGGGCTAACAATATTACATAGAATATTCTTATATATTTCTCACATTCAAACTAATGTGAAGAATATATGGGAATATTTTGTGGAATATTGTCAATCCCACATAACATTGCTATGGATCTGAATAATGTTATGAAGTTCTTACTACATTGTTTATTGTAAATATTGTGGGGCTACACTATAAATGAGGAAATACACTGACACCAAAAACTTTCAAAATATCATTGTGGATGCACATCGTATTGCATTAGAGGTTTACGTTTAGGTCATGATAATTCTATTGGATGGAAAACAATGTGCAATTTCAGAGACTTCCAACAGAGTGAGATCCAATTCATATCCATCCTCTAGCAAAACTCGAATTCATATGATATTCAACGTTGAAATTTCTTTCCAAAAATACTTGTAGAAACTAAAAATTACAATAGTCCCCAAAATTTTAGGTTAAATATCATTCATCTAAATACAAAATTCTCGCACATTTCATTATTTTATGGAATTAGATCGTTTCCATCACAACCACTCATGGACGATGGGTGTGTGGATAAACTAATACAAAAATGATATTCTCGAGTGTAAGGTTCCCACACTATTTCAATGCGTGATGGTGTATACTATAGGCCACACTACACTATAATAGTGCATCGACGGGTGAATAACACTATTTAAGTATGCCCACATAATTTACCACAAACAATGAAGCTTTGATTTCAGTTTGGTGTGTTTTGTGTGTTAAAATTTATCGGAGCGATCTTGTGATTTCTTGGAGAGCATTTGGCAAGAAGATGTATGTTGTTACTCAGGGTTGTCTATTGTGTCGTGACGGAGGCTAATCTCGGCATAATGTCATGCCGTCACGACACGTATCCGTCACGACATTATGCCGGATGCTGTCTTTATCCTGACGGACTTGAATTTTACCGAATTCTGTGTGTAATTGCATTACCCCATTTCGGACACGTAGGATGTAAGATGTCCACGTGTGATGACATGTCAACAAAGTAGAGGTAAAGTGGGGAAAAAATTACTAGCGCCCGTCCGCCCCCCCGTCCGCTCCGTTCCCGTTCCCACCCCCGTTCCCCCCCCCCCGTTCCCCCCCCCCCGTTCCCCCCCCCCCCGTTCCCCCCCCCCCGTCCGCCCCACCCTCGTCCCCCGTCCGCCCCACACCCTCCTTAGTCATATTTTACTACTTTGATTTTTACATAATGATAAACAGAATGGCAAAATGGTTTACCTGGCGCTAGGCATATCCACGTCCATGTCGGCCTTTCTGCCACATAGGACGCCACCTTGGCAAGAAGGTAAGTATTTTACCCACCCTACTAGCTTCCCTCTAGGTTGACCCTACGTGGACCCTATTGTGTCGTGACGGAGGGGTCCGTCACGACACGACACGTCATGAAGGCACGACACCGTCATGACGTTGGGATAGACAACCCTGTTGTTACTTAGCACCCCCTTGGGGTAATTGGCTTTTGGAAGTTGTTAATCTCTTTCTAAACACCTGAATCTTGAACCAAGGTAATGTACTAGTCCAAACTAAATCTTACACTTCCATGTGATCAATATACAAGCCAACTTACATATAAATTTTGAGTGTTTTTTGTGTAGGCTACAAATGTCACGATGTTGGTGAAAGTTTCATACAAAAAGATAAAGGAAAAAAGATTCTAAATAGTCACATATTAACTAGTCTAAAAATGGAACACACAGAATAGTGCTATCATTGTGGCCTATATGAATTTTCTAGAGCCCACGCTAATTCTCATAACGAGGATTAATGTGGGGCAGATTAAAGTTCAACCCATCCAAGATTTCTAGTAGAAAATTAATGGGGGTGAATGTTTTACTTTATGCTACATTTGCCCTTTAACTAATATTCGACGTGTTGGTCAGAAGCCTTGAAAGACCAAGGGGAAGAACCCGGAGTCCTTGACCCACATTAAGTCCACCTTGCGTGGAAAATTAGTGTGGCCACGTTAATTATTTCCACTAATAAGACTATTGAATGTATTTTTCAGTGAAAGACACCAAGTTGGTTAAGTTAATCCTTAAGAAATCAATAAGTAAAAGCAATGCACGTACATCAATAAACATGTGCAAATATTTCAAAGTTTGGCCTTATTGGTTCAGTTTCTCTAAGTCAGTGTTCGGGGAGATTTTTTTAACATAATCGCTCGACATCCTTGCGCTTCCAAGTCCAACCAATCAAATGTGTTTTGATCTTTCGGTTTTTCTTCATTCATTGGAGGTATATTCTACAAATTCCTCTTAAACAATCGATAATTTTCCCAAAGTCTTCGAACTTCAACCGGTTCATATGTAATTTGCGGCCGGTTCTCTCCGTCCATTGCTATAAGTAATGAAAAAGTGCGGTCCTAGTGGGGCCGGAGTCCCCACAATAAGAGACCATAGGAAAGGCGGGAATGGGCACGAAGATCGAAGTGACTCATAATACATAATGTACTAGGACAGTCCAAGGCTTCCTTAACCATATTCTTTAGGCCCCCTCGCCCTCGCCTCCAATAAAACAAGTAAGTTATACAATACACGAACGGGTGGGCCCACCCCCACAAGACCAAGGCACATGCATTTTATTGAAAGAAATCTCGGTTACCAATCTCAAATCATCTCATTTTGTTGTCATTAATCTATACAATATTATTGTGATAATCATGTCGCCCACCAATCATAACACATGTATAATTGTGCAACAGTGGTGTTCACGATACACTTCTTTGTGGTGAATGTTGTGGGCACACTCATAGTGTAACTTCTCTTGCAACGTTAAATAGAATAACGTGAATAAAGTAGAATAACATGAAACCTTATACTCAAGGGAATTGTTTTAGGATCGATCTCTCCATATACCAACCTGCCCACAAAAAACATATTTATTTTGAGAAACAAGAAAATTTAAGGAACTATGTTTTTATATGAGTAACATGTATCAACAATTTTTCTCGAAGAAAATAGTGATTTTTTTCTTTCAGTTCTACTTTTGAAAATGAAATGTGAATTGTGCACAAGTAGATTTCTACAAGGAATTATGCACATTGTAGGAAGCATCTATTGGTATTCGTTTTAGAATAATACTCTGAAATGAGAAAAAAGTGCATCATACTCTGAAAAATAAATGACATATAACAAAAAAAATCATGCTTTAAAATTCAACAAGTTTTAGGTTTTGACATACACTGAAATTTCAAGAGGTATGTATTATATAAAATAATTCCAGAATGTTAAGAGAATCATAAACAGAACGAATACTTGTATTCATTTTCAAACTTCACTTCAAATGATAAGCCACAATAAGAATCATCTCGTTGCTTATGAGTTTTATTTGATACATTTAACTCCCTGAGTTACAAGGCATGTTTTGAATTTCATTGTGGGGATGAACTCCCAATCAATTGCTTATTTTCTAAGTGGAAGTAGTCATATACATGGGACTTTGAGCATTCAAGAGGTGCACTCAATATGGGATTTATAAGCAAGACAACTTACCCTTCAAGAACACAAGGCCAAGATCCCAAGAAAGGCAAAGCTTCATAACGTTATTAAGTAGTGTACTTTTGTTCATGTGGGTTATGAGACTATAACCATGGGATGCCCCAACCTAGTGCAAATTCAAACAAGATTGATGATTCTAGTTGCACTAAGTTGAGACATCCCATGGTTATATTCTCAGGACCCACATGAACAAAGACACATTCTTTAATAAAATTATGTTTTAATTTGGTGGGGGTTGAATTTCTTCCTTTATTGATTGTTTCCTCCTTTGGGGCTAATCCAAGCTTCCCACTTTTGCCCCTACAATGGCTCATAGGCCAAGGTTTAGCTTAGCATTCGTCCCGTGATGCGTCATCTAAGCGCCGCTTTGACTCACGAACATCCTATGTGATTTATTTATTTATATATTCTTGAATGATTGGCTTCACTATAACTCAATGTTAGTAGCAAGTTGAACAATTTGATGCCAAGATGATATTTTGTACGTCACACACACGGTATATTTATGAGCCTTGTATGTTCACTCTTTCTAATGGAAACACTATGTTCGAGTTGAAAATGGCACAAGCTTTACATACCATTTCACAACATATACATTGACTCTCAAAATTGTGTCAGTGACTCACTACATCAATTTTCACACACAAGGCCATGCAAATAAAAGCAAGAACATACAAACTTTCACTTATGTAAGTTAATAGTCATGGTGTAGTACATCATTTATGTAGTCTTGTGTTTATTGCAAAATCACACGTGGAGAAGCAATGAATTGAAGAGAAGTATATACATTGACTCGATTTTGTAACCTACGTCTACTTCTAGATCAATAATTTGTCCACCATCCTTTTGAAGCTAAAACAACTTGGATGCGATTGGACATGCTTTGATAGAACTTTTAACATTGCTCAAGAATGATGGAATGGAAAGAAGCTTGCACATGCTCCCACAATTGAAGTATTCCTTTGGTTGGTGTTGGATACTCATTTTTTGATTTCACAAGTGTCCACACATGCTTCATTGGATTTAGGTCGGGTGATCGTGGAGGCCAAGTAAGCACATCAAAATTTTGCATTGACAACCACTACTCGACTAATTGTGCAATATGTTTAGGATCATTATCATGTTGAAATATGACACAAAGAAAGGTTGAAACAACACCATTAAATTGTTTCATGACCCCATCTTGAAGAATGCCAAGATACAAAGCTTGTGTCATATTTCCCTATGTATTGATCATGTAACCCATGCCACAAGAAGTTGTACAACCCCACACAAAAATTACACTACCTACATGTTTAATTATTCGACTCACATAATGACATCATAATTGAGATTCTCCATCCCTCACCCAACACCGAGCATGACCATCAAACTGATACCAATTGATCTTAGTTTCATCACTAAAAATCACCCTATACCAAACATGGATAGTCCGATCTTGACGACGTGGAGCAAATTTCAAATTGCAATGCATATTCTTGGCCTTGAGCGACGACTTCTTATGCTTAGAACTCTAATTACCCAACACCTACTTCATGAAGTGCACCTCACTATGTTGGTGTGCAGTATCACATTCAAGTACTCGCTCAAAGCATTCCTCACGTCTAGAAGATTATCTAATGTATCAATTGTGATGGCTCTTACACATGCTCATCTTTGAGTAGGGGTGATGCTTCTTGAGGGCCCTCCTCTTGAAGGCTCCACGTGAGGAACACACTCTCTACAAATCCCATAGCATGTAGATTCCCAACAATTTTGACACTTCTCACATGCTACACCCATGCCGCAACAAAGCTATAGCATTCAACCTATTATCCTCTGATAATGCTCTCATGGCAAAGAAAACCTTCACAACTATAAGAGAAAATGTACTAGTAGACCACACTCTAACCAAAAGCGTGAGGAAGAACCCTACGCGGTGTTGTGAACTTATTCTTGCAATTGACAGTGAGTGATGAAAACAATTCCAAAATTGAATCAACATACCAAAATTCATTCGAAATATAATTTCTCTCTTGTGGCTATAGTACACAATTTGAGATTTGGAAGGATGGTAGCCAACTTGGTTGCCCACTTGACCTAATTTTTGGTTTGACTTGTGTGTGCGCGTGAGGGGTGAGGTGAGGGGCCAACTTGTATTCAAACTGAAAACCTCAACAAATTTTAGCATCTACTAGCTTTATCCCATGTCTTCAAGTGATAAACAAGACTTGTTGAGAAATGCTACTTATTTGAGAACAAGCTATGAAAAGAATGTTCAACTACAAATTGGACAATATGCACAAATAGTTTTATTGTTCTAAGCTCAATGGTGATTACTATTGGCAGCGTAAATGTGATCAATTAGGGAGAAAAAGAAAAAGAAAACGCCATTTTTACAAGAAAGAAAAAGAAAAGAAAATGCCAATCAATTTTAAAATTGGCATGAATGTGAGTTCATTAGTTCTAGATTGATAGTAGTTGCCAAGAATGTATTATAAGATGTTTTGCCTTCCTTTCATGAGGTGGCTTTGTTGGTGTAGTATAGGTATCATATTATCGGGTAATGCTAGAGGTTATATTCCCATGATTAGGGAGGGGGGGGGGGTAGGTGCTTGTCTAACATCTAGTTTTCTTATGTTGAGGATTAAGTATGTGAGGTATTTAATGGTTTTTTAATATATTATTTATATGTTTTTTAATAATATATGTTGGGATGTTAATTTTGTGAAGATTTCTTAAGGAGTGTTCATGTACAGTGCCCCTTACCCTAGTTGTGATGGTTACGAGGGGATTTATTGCCAACAATTATTTTGTAGTGTGTTTATTAGGGGGTCATCCTTGGTATCTTTGTGTTCAATGGTTTTTTTTGGGTATTTGTCATGGCAATATGTAAATTCAACAAAATGTAGTGTGTGGCCAAGGGAGGGGAGTATTGGTGTTTGATCATTGTTATGTGCTCTTAGTATGTAGAGGTTATTTAGTCTTGGCATGTGTGTCCAAGAAAACATGGGGTTCCTTGATGTGGTAGAACCAAGTCCCAAGAATGCCTTCCTCTTGAGCACCATTTATCAAACACTAATTTTCTAATTCCCATATTCCTCTATAGTATGATATAGTCAACTTTCAGCCTATGTAGCTCCTAATTCATTCGGTCTTTCTTCACAAAATTTTACTTGATAGTTCTATACCTTATTGGAACCTCACATAACAAATTTCATGGATAGATGAGCTTTGTACAACCGATGGTGAGTGTTTCCTTAAAAAATTACTTTGTAGTTTGCACACTATGTCAAATATCTAGCTACATTTATGTCTATATATCCCAAATTATAAGTCCTATGCACTTGAAATTTGAACACAATCCAAACAAGACATCTTGGTAGCTAACATCCAAGTTTTGCCCTCACACTCACAATATTCACCAAAACCAAAATTTCAAAGTTTGGTCACTCAATTGCCTTAGTTTTCTAGATCCCTTCACTTAAAAACCTCAATGCTCATCCTCCGACAAAAACTAGACCCTCCAAATTTGCATACAAGTAGTGTACCTCACCAAAAACAATTTTCCGAGAGCTATCAATTATGCAAATTAAAGTCAATTATGCATAATAAACCAAAACTCATATCCAAAATTTATCCTCTTTATAGATCAAATATAGAAGATACAACTATTGCCTTTAGTGACTCTCCTCATTGTCCAAGTCTACTCAAACATTCTAAGCAGTTATAAAACACTCTAACTCTCAAAACACTCTAACTATCTAAAGTCCAAGATTCAAATGCCCACTCGAATGAATAAACACCCTAACTTCCCTTTCTTAAGCACGCAACCCTTCGACCTCTTTAGCAAATAGGAAGCCATTGGGGTCAGGGCACAAGGGAACCTTTGGCAGCTAGGGTTCCATTGCCACGGCCGCTTAGCCTCAACTCACCCTAACTTAACCTTAACAACTAACCAACTTGGTCAACCAACTAAAACCGGACCTCAACTACTCACAACTAATATATGAAACAATAATCACACTAACATCAATATAATAATATACTTAGAGATATAATTAACTCATGTGAATGTCAAAGTTTTAATCACTAACCAACCCACATCACAACAACGTCTATCCATTGTGTGGATGTAAGTTGGTTGCATTGTAGTGTATTAGTGAGGGTGTTTATTTCTAAGTTGTTTGCTTCAAAGAACATATGTTTAGAGGTTTTGGTATTTAGTTGGTAAATGGACTAGGTAATGCAAGGGTGGGCGGGTGGCATTTGTTTCCATTTGGCGAGTATGATATTGGGGTCTAATTGTATGTAGACTAGGTTGTGGTTACAATCTTGGTTATGGTTTGATAGCATTTTGCATGAGAAGGTGGCGTGGTTTGGTATGTTGGTGTAGAAACTGTCAATGAGGTTTATAGAGGTGTAGTTGTGACCTCCTTACCTTCATATGTTCTCTTGGTCATTTATAACATGGAATCTAGGTTGTGTGTGTATTTGGCCCACTCATGGTCTTGTTGGTTAGGTGTTGAGGTCACATTCTTTGTTGTTTGTCCTTTGAGTAATATGTCCATGTTGAAGTCGTAAACCATGATGATTTGGTGGTGAGGACGGTGGCTTAATGGTATACATATTTGACTTTGGATTCCTTGAAATAGGTGTAGGTATTTTTTAATGTGTGTGCATGTGTAAGTACATGATGAATACATGTGTAATAGGTTTGTTTGTTTATTTTTATTGCTGGTAGGTATGATGAGATACATATGGGTGTGGGGATTTTTGTGATGTTTTCGTTAGAGTAAAGTGATTTGTGTATCATTGCTAGGATCCCCCTTTGGGCGGTGTGTGTGGAGAGAATTGGTGGTTCCAATATGTGGGGGAGTTGTTGGCATTGTTGTATACAATTTGGATTTTTGGAATTGCCGGTCAATGTGGTTTGTGGATTATTTTGGTGGAGTTTGGTTTCTTAGAATATTGTTATTTTGGGGGTGTTGTGAAAAGCATGAAGGAGTTCTTGCACTCATGGGAGGCTGGAGCTAATGTGGCTCATGTTCCATGTGATTAGACATAAGGTGGTTGTCATCTAAATGTCATGGATTGTGGGAGCATTGAATTTGATGTCATTATTAGTGGGCCACTGGTCATTTTTACAACTTATAGCTTGTGCATATGATCACAATTATTGTATTTTTCATCTTTGATTGACAATCTTCATTACTTGCAAATGCTAACCATGTGAGACAATTTATGGTCATCTTCAATGGTAATTAAGTTTAAGTGGGTTTGGAAGTGCCCGCAATAGGGTCTCACACCTTAAATGTTTGAAGGGCATTCACCAATGTTAATGTGTAACCTTCAATTTGCTTAAATTGTAGATTAAAATTTGTGTTGAGCATGCTTATTGCTTGCAGAAAGAGCTAACTTTCATAGATGACTTTATCCACTGCTGGAGAGAGCACCCTATTTCATCCTTGCTATTTCCATAATGTAGTTTCCATGTGAGATCTAAATAGGTCCCAAGTTCCCAACCAATGTAAGAACGAGCAGTGGCAAAATTCACAAGGGAAAGGTAATTGTTTAGGAATAGACCCCTCATTATTTTAGGTCCTCCACAATATGTTAGGCTGGGGCAAACCAACATGTACATTGGTTCCTTGGAGGCAAGGGTTTAGCTTCCAACAAGGAATGAGAGTATAGGTTGGTTTGCCCAAATCCAATATGTTATGAGGTGTTAAGGACCTAGTAAGTTCAATCTCAATTATATCTTAGGGCCACTTTACACTAGAGCTCAAGGGTCCTTGACCATTAATATATGAATCATATGACTGGCTAAGAAGCTTGAGAAGGTCCAAGTTCACTTTATACTAGACCTTTTTTTTACTTCTTCGCCAACTTATTATCCCCAACATACCTCTTTCTTAAACCAAAAGTTAATTGTTTTAGTGTTTTTTTCCTTCTAGCAACAATTTATCATGGTGTATTTGCCTTTTTTGTTTCATTTCAAGTATCAATGACAGTGAAAACCGGAAAAATCAGAGAAGCAATTTAGGATAATGCCATTAAAAGCTGGCTGACTGGGATTTTTTTTCTTTTTTCGTTGAGTACCACTTTCAGCCTCATATTAATGAGACTTCCTACGTTAATATACTGACCCTGAATAAAAGACTAGGTCAACATCTGGGCAAAGCAACAAATTTAATTAATCTACCTATGGACAATTTTGTTTTAGTAAGTGCAAGAACTACGGAAAAAAAATCTTTTTTTTTCACACAGAGAGGGCATGAGGGATCAATTTCTTGAATAAAACAACAATTTACATGGTATCTTACAAGACACCAAGTGGATAATGTTTAGAGGTCCATCATATAATGTATTGGACCTATCAAAAAGAGGTGGACATGACGTTAAATTAGGCCCCATTGCAAGCAGACAAATATTCATGTTTTGTTGATTTCGCAAAAAACTTTCTACTCATTTCCATGTGATAGGCTTTGGGAATGCCTCCAACGCATAGAGTACCACTTCATTTACAACCAGTTGTAAAAACCATGTATACCAGGATCTATGCAAAAGTACGAATTAACAATGACACACATGGTGAAGTAATGTCCAACATCAATGTTAAACAATGATGTCCCCTTTTTCCACACGTTATTTGGCTTGTAAATTGATGAATTTGAAACGTATTTGGACGAGATCAACGGGATTCTCTATGTTTATTTAACATTGTGGTTGCCATTTTATGTTTAAAATAGTGTCATGTTCTCTAAATCATGAGCATGTTTGCAAAGGATCTTGAACAAGTTGCATGAGATTTTCAATTCCTCTAGCCATGATGTCAATTTATCTAAGATCAAAATCATGATCTTGGACGCAACAAAAGGATATTAAATCAAAGGCATAGGCAAGGACCAAATTGAGATACCCCGTGAATATATATAGCTCGGATTTTTTTCTATGTGTATGGGTACTTTGAGCCATCAAGCAATGGCGATGAATTGCATGTATGAAAGCCTTGATGGCCACTTTAGGGGAAAAAAAACAATAGTTGGAGTCCCATGTTGGGAACACAAATCCCATCTATTCAAGGCTTTGGCACTTCCAACTTTCACATATAGCACTACAATTTGAGGAGTGACTTGAAGAAAATCTCATTGGAAGGTTTTTGAGGGCATAAAGATACATACAATGTCTCATGTCAAAGTGTGTCCCTCAACAACTTATCATATTTTGTTGGCCGAAATTGGAGAACTTCCTATCGAATTATATGCTCTTAAGCTAACTATGGGCTCTCAACAACATGTTTGCCCACCTACCCTCCTTTTGGTTAGTTAATCAAACATCAATACTCTCCGAACACCTTGTTGAACAAAGGGCTAGCACTTGGCACAAATCTACAACGATGTCAAAGGCATCATGGGGTCTATGTGTGAGGCCAAACCACCCACCCTTAAGCGTCCTAGTCCGGGTGAGGGGATGGGTATCACATTCATGTTTCCATACTCCATTTTACCAAATTCGTGAGACTACATTACACTTCCCATCAATCATTGCACACCAATCCATTCCACGATAATATTACAAGCGTTGACAAACGCTCTTCTATATTATCCCAATCATATCATTCTCTATTGCTACCCAATATCACTCACACCCTACATTTGACCGCTAATCCTACCATCCACTCCTTCTTGTTCTCCTAGCTTACTAATGACTACTTATGCAACCTAATATTGAGTTACCGTCTAGTTAACTATATAGTCCTTAGTCTCATGTGGCCACGACTCCCTCCTTTATACCACCTTAAAACCTTATGTCCAGCTTATACTCAGCCCCTTAGACTGCTCGGCAGAACCTTCTGTCCAGCTTATACCCAACTCTCCTTAGACAGCCCGACAACCCTTCTGTCCAGCTTATACTCAGCCCCTTAGACTGCTCGGTAGAACCTTCTGTCTAGCTTATACCCAACTCTCCTTAGACTGCCCGGTAGCCCTTCTGTCCAGCTTATAATTCGAATCCTAATTAACCACACTAATCCTCTACTTGGCCGCACTAATCTCCACGAGATCCTCTTACTAAATTCCTACCTAATCACACTAAATCCTCTAATACCCTCTTTACTAATTCACACCTTTTGTCTAACTCTTAAGAGCTCCAAATCCTACGAAGGAGAGAGAGAGAGAGGAGAAGAGAAGAGAAGAGAAAAATGAAGAGAGGAGAGGAGGAAGAGGAGAGGGCACCCAAGACCACAAGCCCCTTAACCTTCTCCTACTTAGTAGGACCTTATCCTATCCACTAAACCCTCGCCCTCTAAACCAACAAGAGCATGTTCTAATTCAAACATTTAACTCCAAGGACCTTCCTCTTGCTTCATCAACCACTACTAACTTAACCACAACATTCCCTAATATCACTAAGCTTCTACTTAACCACACAAAATAGGCTTAAAGCCTAAAACATAAGCCACACCAAGCCTCACTCTTTTTATACTTTTAATTGTTTCAATAACACCCCAAATGCAATCCTAAGTAGATCCTAAGCATAAAACAAATATGAGCAACCATTTTGGGCTCATACTATGTCACTGGAAACCCATAGCAACCCAACGCCATCAAAAACCAAGGAGGTTTTTTCTTGCTAAAGAGTGGAACTCTTTCCATTTCTTAGGGAAGAAACTAGATTACCTCCACCTTAAGGATTTTCTCCAATATGAATGTGAATTGTACTTGAAGCAACCATTGATTATTGCAACGAATGGTCATCTTTGCTTACCACACCTCAAATCATAGACTTGCCATTGAAATTGAATGGTAGTTGATTGTCCCCATCTCTAGATACAGTAGATTATACCACTTTTGCTCTTACATTGTAGTTGCAAAAGAGGCACACTTTGTGTTGGAGTGTCCTTTGTAAAACTCCATTAGAGATAATGTATAATCAATATATGAGAATGTAGTCCCAGGGAGTTTTAAGTCTTTCTTTCAATTGGACCATCCAGTCAATATTAGCCTCTCGTAGAGGCTACCGCACTCTGCCACTCCAGGGAACTAGCTGGTTTGAAATCATCTTAACGTACTTTTAGTCCCATGAGCCTTTTGGCTTTCCAGACTCTTAAATAAAATGTAGTTTATTTCATTGGCTCTTATAAATGTAATATTGTCATCAAACTACTTGCTTTTTTGGATTGTCCTCAAGATATATGCGATCCCTCAAAATGGTCTGCTTTCACTTTGCACTAAGCTTGAGAATTCATCAATTGCAACCTAGAGTTCCATTTCTCACAATATGGCCTTTAGATGATTTTCATAATCAAGAATATTGGTTTGTGTGTACAATTGCCCTTATTTAGATTTTAAAAATGCTACCCTAAATATTGTGTTTAGTGTCACTTACTATTGGAGATTACGCAATGCTATAACTATTTACTATATTTATCTCAGTTTTTGCTAACAAAAGTCAAATTGATTGTTTGAACATTATAAAACATTCACATCTTTACTTGATAACAAAGTTACATTAATAATGAAAAGATATAGCACTTTGTAACTCTAAGTAGTAAGTGGCACTAAATATAATATTTAGTGTAGTGCAAATGCTTAGCTTAATCATGAGCTAACCATGACATGGTGAAATGACCTCAAATATTTGACAAATTGTTCCTATTGACGATCCACCATTTGATTGTTTTGAAGACAACTTAGCCTCCTCAAAGAGCCTACCCTTGAAAATAACCAATAGGTAGCCTCCGGTGTCACACTTCATAAACCTTGTCACGTCATAATAATCAATCCAAATATAATACTTAGTACTTAGAATTACTACCTAATATAGAAAACCTAGTATAAAGTTGTGCATCATGTCATCTCTTGAGAAGACTTCCCAATATTGATGACGCAACAAGCTTTGAACATGTAAGATCTTATGCATGAAGTTATTTCATCCATTTGTAGCCTTTTATGTTCATTAACCTTTAACTCTTAAGGGACCAAGGGGCTCAATGTACGGCCACGTGCAAAATTTCTATGAGTTTCATAAACTCTTGGAAAAAAAATAAAAAAAATTGATGTTTTGGTTTATACACTATCGTATGTCAAAGGGAATTTTAAAATTATATTCACATGTGATATTAATAATCAATATATTAAGTATGTTTTTTTTTTTTGCAATCCAAGCATTGAGTTTAAAATAGTTGACCAATTCAAACAACGCATTAAGTTAGATGAGCCTTAAATGGTTAATTTCTCCAACTAGCCCACTTCTCATGGGACGTGATTAGTGTAAGCTAGTTAGCAAATCCTAATCAAGCTTGTAACTCCTTTCTATATTGTTTTTGGAGCTCTTATGATAACTTATTCATTATGAAAGTGAGGATTCTTATGCTTATTAAGTGGTGATATTTTGAGCACGTAGTCTAATTTTTTTTTAAATACATATATTTTTAGTATCCATTCTTGGAGCGACATGTAACAACACACCACTCAAATTTAGGGGTCTAACTAAGATAAGTAACCAAGTAAGGCACATCTACCGTAGACAAACAAGTTTTTTCTAGATATAATCACTTTTGATCACTTTAGATGTTGAAGATGGGCATGTGTATTGTTCTCCCTCTTTATTAAACACATTCTATTGTGCAAGAAAATGTAGTATTATGTGAATGTTGAATTCTTCGTAATATGACATTTGGGCCTCAAATGTTGTACTATTTAGGTTTTCTAGAAAATGGCCTATTTCAATGCAGATTATCACTTGTATACATAATGAGATGTATACGTATGAAAGAACATTTGTATTGAAGAATTATGTTCACGACATTCCCCAAGGTTCCCCTACATGCTCCAAAGTACTAATCACACATGAACCTTGAAATATATGTGGATCCAACCACTTATGCACAATAATTACCTCTATTATCTGACAAATCAAGCCTACAAAGTGTCGTATTACGAGCGTCATAGTAATATTATGGAGGTAAATTAACACTAGAAGGTCAACAAGTAGTGCGTCGTATAATCGAGCATCGAAATACAAAGATTAGATTGTACAACATAGTAGGCATGGCCTCAATAATGTTGCAAATTTTCGACTTACAATGTACAAGGCTCTAAGGTAGATGTGCCTAAAACAAAGCCAACAATAACTTGGACACCTATATATGTGATTCAAGGTGGATCTAAGAACTAGCACTAAAAAGGCATGTGTTTAAAAGAGATTGGGCTACATGCTCATAATATTCTATATGTTGTAGGCTTGATAGCCAACATGATGGGGGGGGGGGGGTGGGGGGTTGTATGACCACTTATTGAGCACAAGAATCTTCACTTTGACAATGACTGAGATATTCACACGAGCTCCATAAATTATGAATAAATCCCTACATGTACGATTTGGATTTGCTAGTCGTCTTGCATTAATCATGTGTTTCATATCCTACAAGAAGTGGGTGCAAAGACAAAATGACTTCTCTAAGGGATGTCTAGGTTATGTAAAAAGAGTTTAAGCTAATCCATTTGGTCAAAGTTTGTGAGATATTGAGAGGTGAGTCTCTTTAAAATGCTTGAAACTCTCCCCTCTATATGCTACGTGGTCGAAAGGAAAAAGACTCATGGGGGAGAGAGCACCTCCAATAAGAACCCGTTGTTAAATTTTGGCTCTAAATTGGCAGTACGAAATTGGAGGTGTCTATAATGGGGATATGGATTCATGCTTCTAAGATAAATTGTGTTCAATGTGTTCATTCAAGATCAAGTTAATGTCAACATTCTTCATCACTTTAGAGCACGTAGAATTCAAACCATTCCCATTCAATTTATTTTGTTGTGAAAGAGATAGCAATAGACGTGCACAAATTGAAAAATCAATTGCATGAATGGAACCATAACACAACCACCTTGGGAGGATATCAAGAAATAATACCCATGTGGGGCTTATCCTTCCACGTGACCACTAAGTTACTAGATAATAGTAGATGTCAATGAAAGACTTAATATCCTTGACAATTAACTGACCTCATTTGTAACCTCAATTAAAATTTACAACTCTCGTTGTATAGCATTGTTGGATATCACACATTGCCATTTGGTGTCATAAGATAGTTTCTTTGTTCATGGATCTTTTATTTCTGCCGTGAAGGTTGAGGTGAGAGTAGATCAACTAGGATATGTGTGGTGGAAAGGGTGTTCTTTACACTAGTGTCGTAAAACAATTGTAAAAATATGTCGTTTTGTGGGCTTGTCACTTGTTCATCTCGATTTAAGATCACTAGAAGCATTTGGGATCTTTGACCCATGCCTAGAAGGGTAGGATGGCTATACGTATTGTTTTCATGTCTCTACAATAAGAGCTTGCAATTTCTATTCCCACTTGGTGGGAGTCAAGGAATTTTGCCCCATTTGAGAGAGCGTACTTTTGGATGATATAATATGTTCCTTCATTGCATTATTTTGGATTGGAATAATGACTTGGTTATTGTACAGTTAAACAAGCTCAACGAGTGTGTTGAATGATAAGACATGAGATGATTTTCTTAGTGGATTGGAATTATGCCTCTAGTGAAAACATGATTCATAATAGAGTGAAATAATGTGGAATTCTCAATTCTTCTAAATCTATCATTTTTTTAGAAGTATTTTTCTACAATTAAGTGGATTAGGCGAGGACACACGAGGTAGAACATTGATCATAAAGGGAACAAAAAAAGAAAACTAATAACTAAAAGAAAACTAAAAAAAACATCAAAAGTGTTGAACCCTTCTTTCGGAGTAGTAAAATATTTATCAAATGAACCTTATAGTTATTTTCCAATTACTATTGTGTAGAAATTGTGGGTCTTGTTGTGCCCCTCGATTTGTATTCATGGTGCATCTAATAATAATATCAAAGAACTCCAGTCTTTGTAGGGGACCATACTGAATAGAATGTATGTTTGTAAAGCATCCTTGGTCAAGTCCAAATGGACAATGGGCATTAGATGATAACAATGAACATATAATCATGCACATGAACACTGTGCCAAGTGAGTTGTGACCTCACAAACGACATTTATTCATAGTCACCCAAAATATATTTAGTATAGTTGATGAAAGTGGATTGCTTTTGAAGGAACAATTAGAATCACACTAAATATTGTATTCAATGTCACTTACTACTTGAAATTATGCATTGCTATATATATTTACTATATATCTCAAATTTTACCAAAAATGTCAAACTGGTTGTTTAAACATTATAAAACATTAACAACTTCACTTGAAAAAAAATGACATGAATAGTAAAAAAAATACATCAATGTGTAACTCTAAATATCAAGTGACACTAAATATCATATTTAATGTACTGCTATGCTACTTGTGCATGCCATGTTAATGAATCTCATATTTTTCTAGAGCATATTGTTGGACATTCATAAGCTATCGAAGACATGAGCCGGAATTCACTTCCATTTCATGCTTGTGGAAAATTTGTAAAATGTCTTGTAGGAAGCTTACACTTGTGAAAATTTATGTACCTTTTCCAATGAGCACGGTTGAAAATAGACACACTTATGCAATTTTGACTCACTCTACGTTCCTTAAAATGCATGGAAAAAAGTGAAGTCGTAACTTGACAAGTTTGGGAAACAACAAAATTGTTGTAGGCACAAGGCTTTAATATCCACTCTATGGCTTACGTAATAAAATTTTACAAGCCTTTAACAACATATCATTAAGTCAAGTTCTACTACTTCACGTGTGATGTTGGGGTTATATTCAACATAAAATCCTACATAGTGGAAGTGAAAGTGATGATGGTGGTAAAAAACATATGTGGTGTGTATTAAAATCTAGGTCATTTCTACAATCCGAATCTCATAATAATATTTTTTCACATGTATATTATGTGTATGTTGTCATTGAACTTATAGGACGGATGGAAAGTTGGTTATAGGTTGCTTCAATATAACAATTAAGCTGTAAATAACAATAAGCAACCTCAAACCTTGTTGTACAACATCTTGAACCAATAAGGGTGGAGTCAAAATCCAACGGTCTTTGAAGGACTTCCCCGGGGAGGGTAGTCATTGGTTGGAGTAACAATATACATGCGAACAAATGATAGGGTATTTTAAAAACATGGGGGCAAAAAATTATAATTGGACTTAAGAGTAATATAGGGTATCAAAAATGGCACTGGACATCTTTAAAGTACTATAGGGTATGGAATAATAGGGAATTTGGAATTATAAGTAATGCAAGCCATTTTTCTATTAACCCAAAGTAGAAAATTATATAATGATAGCATGTGGAAAAAAAAGAATTGAAAGTAGTACCCCCCTATAAAATAGTGGTTGTTCGCACCTATATCCTTAACTTTTTAACACACTACCCTCCCCGGGAGGACTTCAGGCATTTTTTACTCTTAAAGTTCCATAAAGATATTTTTGTTCATATGAGAAAGTTTGGAAGATTGGATGGGGATGCAAATAAAATCATTGACGTTCAAATTGTTTGTGACGATCGATGGCACATGCACCTACTTGCGACAAAGAATATGATCTAGGTTGTTTTTGTTTACTTACAAATAAGGTGAAGATTCGTGTGGGATTGGTGAATGTATTGCAACATCAACACAAAAACCTTGCATAAAAGAGAAACACAATTTTAAACAAGCTCTTACAAAAGACTATTATGCAATTTTATTATTGTTTGAGAAAATAGAATTTCCCATAATATTCATATTAACTAATCTAAATGTTTGCACATTTCATTAGAAATGCACACTATATTGTAAATGGAAGACAACTTAACACATTTTGTCAATATTAGGTATGCCATGCAAAACACTCACTCACAAATTTCTATTATCAGTATTACCTTTCATTAAAAGTGGGATTTCATTTGTGTGATCCATTAAAAAAAACCCATAAAGCACTCTCATGTTTTGATACATCGTGCACCTATATGTGTGCGTAAAAAAATCCACAATATTTTTATCGGTGTTGTTGAAGGTTGGCTACAATTCTTTTTGTGTAGATGTTTATATAGATGTTGCATTTTTCAAACCACATGAGGTAGTAAATCATGGCGAGTAGGAATTATTGCACACGAGCATACATCTTATTTGTCCCATATAAAAACTCGACCCTCTTCATGTTTGTGACGTATTCATCTCAAGCAACTTAGACTAGACTAATTCATGGTTTGTAAAATCAAATTTGGTGGCAAATCAACTTATATATATTATGGACACACACACATACGAGATGCATACTATTCCTTGGCTTTTATGTTGGATGAGTGAGAAGTGCACTCATATGCAATAGTTCCCTCTTATTTGAATCCCTCTAAAATATTCCAATGTAAAACTACTCAACAATACACAATTGTCGAGGATAATAGAGTTTGAAATGAAACGGTGCTCTCATGTCAACATCCATGATGACATCTAATGGGTCCAAGTTAAGATAGATATGTGAAGGCGCCAATCTTCTCCCAAATGCCATGCTTACCAACTTTATTATTAAAATTGGAATGAAATAATATTTTTTTTACATTAGATTGAGATTACTTAATATATGCAAGAGTAATTTGCAAGTAGGATCTAATCAAATTCCTTGATATGACATAGAATTACAAATAAACGTCTAAAATTGCACTTATAAATGAGATATATAATACCATACCCTTTATAATCTCCTAAATATGTCATCCACATGGTTAAAGTAAACCATGAAATAATTTGACTTTGTGATTTTCACATCCACGGGCTTATATTTTGCTACATGTTAGTTGACTCCCTTAAAAGAAATTCCAAAATTGGCTTCTATTTCGACCCAATTTCTCCATTTATATCTTGACACATTTATATATGTTGCAACATTACGGGGTTAAAAACTCAACATATATTCACCTTGCCTTCAGTAAATTGTACTTTTGTTGCTTATGTTTCTCATCCCAATGTGTTAATGTAAGTCATGTATTGTTGGTAGCACTATTTTAAGATCCTTTTGAATGCCACAATACTACAAGTGATTGTTATATGCTTTTCTACAATGCACATGACTCCATGATGTTCGCCATTTTCATGCGACTCCACGATTCCAAGGTTTAGGTTTGCAATAACAATCGCAAGGTTCATTGTTTATTATCAAAACAAAACAAAAAAAAACATCATTTGTTATATCTTTGTTCATTGGCCATAACAAAAAGTTTAGTACTTGAGCATATCAAATATGTAGTTTCTCCATAAAAAACATAAATGGGGTGCATCCATTTGTACTCAAGCTTCAGAAGACTTCAGAGTTGTTAGTTTTACATTTATGAATTATCAATCTGAAATACTATTGCCAATTTAACTCAAATCGACAACAATTTAACAATCATTGAGTAATTTTTGGTATTTTATCTTGAAACTAATAATCATGCCTCGGTCAAGTGTCAGTGGTGTAATGGGGTCGGAAACGAATGGTTATCTTTAGTTGCTTAAATTTGAAGTTCATAATTCAACCGTTATAGAGTATTTGCAATATGTTGATACATGTGCCACTCATGTGGGAAGTAGGTAATGAGCATGTTATGGTTAAATAAACAAAGAAATAACCAACTTCGGCCACTTTGACGTGAATTTGAGCCTGTTGACCCTACCCTATCAAGAATCCTCTTGGCGGAGGGTGGAGTTCATTGCCTACCCTGCGGTGGGTGGGCTCTTGGCTTCCTACCTGCCTAGCTAGTTTTTTTCCGACAAATACAGAGAAGGTTTCACAACGGGAATCGAACCGCCAACCACTCCATTCGAAAATGGGTACCTCTCCACTATCACTTGGTAAGTTTAGGATCATCTCGGACTTGTTATGGTTAACCCTTAAGTGACTACATGACCTCTCATGTCACTTTGAAACTACATTTCGGGAATGTGTCACATATACATGTTGGGGGTTTAACGGAAGCGAATCTTCAACACAAGTTGCGGGTTTGCTCGAGATGCTTCCAATGCAACAATCCGACCGGAAAGTGCACACTAGAGCTAGCATGGGGGATTTTGAGGCTATGTTTAGGGGAAACGGAGAAGTATATATAGAAGATGTGGGAATCAAGTTCCAAAGCGGATATGCATTGAGATATTGTGGGTCATGGCCAGGGGTGTTTTTTCACAAGGTCCCTAACATGTCTAGGGACATGTTCATAAAAAAAAAACATTTCCAGTGGACGGGTTCTTAGAAAATGAACCGGTTTTGGGACGTGTCAAATTCACTTTGGACGGGTTCTAAAAATAACTTTTTTTAAATTAAAAAAATGGTACAAATATCAATTACGTTATGTCATATATGACATGTGAATATAAGCATAATGCAATCAAACCACTAATACCCAATCAAACTATCAATCTTGAAGTGCTTGATTCACCTGCATACATTAATTCATCAACCACAAAATTTAGAACCTTTTTAACATAATGTCAAAGATTACAATTGAAGGTAAACTTAGTAATTGAATAAGAATTAGTATATATAAACATGTTAAAAAGTTTAAAAATAAAGAGCTACTTACCCTTCAAAGAAGTGGATGAATTCTCCTATCCTTCATGTTTCTCCAAACAAGCATCACTGCATTCCAATCGATGTTTTCAACTGGAATATTTGCACATGAAATGCGCATCAAAGCATCCAAAGTTTCCAACTTCAAACAGGTACGTAGATGACTTTTGATTAGGTTTTGTTTAGAAAAACCCCTCTCACATTTTGCAGTGCTCACTGGAATCACCATAACTCTATGAACATATGCAACTGAAAGCTAAAACAACTGAAAGACCGGTGAGAGATAACTTGATTGCAGTCATCAAATGAACCGGTTGAGTTTGAGAAAACACCTGTTGAAGTTCAAGATTGCAGGAGAAGATTGTTCCAGCAGCACTCTTCAACTTCTTGAATTCGAGTTAGTTTCAAATGAACCGGTTGAGTTTGAGAAAACACCTGTTGAAGTTCAAGATTGCAGGAGGAGATTGTTCCAGCGGCACTCTCCAACTTCTTGAATTCGAGTTAGTTTCAAATGAACCGGTTGAATTTGAGTGACTGAGTCTAGTTCAGTTTCTCTGAACTAGTATGTGGACAAACAGACAAAATGGGGCAGTGGCAGGCTGGCAAATTGGTAATTATAATAGAAAAAGCAGAAATGAACGAAGATAGTAAGATACTATTGTTTCCAAGTGGCAAGTGCACCAATCACATGCCGACATCTTTCGGGTTATCTTTATCGATTTGTTTTTTCCTTTAACCTTTTCATGGACGGGTTGGTTTAGAAATTACCGGTTTTGGGACGGGTTGTTTTTTCTTCAACCTTTCCATGGACGGGTTGGTTTTGAAATTACCGGTTTTGGGACGGGTTGCAATTTTTTTTGCCTTTCAATTCGAGGTTTTGGGACGTGGACGGGTAAAAACTTTGTGAAAAAACAGCCCTGGTCATGGCAACGCAAACTTGACAAAATGACAATAAAGTTAGAGAAATCAAAATGCATGGTTGCGCAATTCCAAAGCATTATTGAGGTGATATTCCCTTATGGAAATTTGAAGCTATTTTCACGCCACTCTAGTGTTTATTGGAATGTGGTGTTTATATGATTTGAGAGGTTCCTTTTTGCAATAGGTTCCATGCAAACAATCATAACACTTTGAATCTCGGGCCGATTCATCTTTGTTAACCTTGTCATTTGTATGTTCTTGCGTTGCAAACGGTCACTTTTGCAAACCTGTCACTAGACACCATGGCTAATGGCGTTTTAGTGTTAACAAGATAGTTATATAGGTAGAAATGTCGACTTCGCAAGGGTGTGGTATAAATGGAGAGTTGCTTTGCTTGTGGACTCTATCAACATCCATAGTATATATCATAGGTGATTCTCTCTAAAAAAACATTCAAAATATTGAATGAGAACATGCCACGGTTCTTCGACATTAATCAAGTTGGGTACACTTACAAAACATTGCAATTTTATTTTTTACTTTTTATTTTATTTTTGGTTGTTTATCAAGGTAGTACAAGTCCCCCGGCTGGTCTTCATGACCCTTAAATAAACTCATTTTATCATGGATAAAGGGGCTCTAGTCAAAATAAGCCCCATGCAAATTGAGCATCAAATTATTTCAAGTGGATACAATTTTAGTACCTCAAAGTCTTTGCAACTTTTCATCCCTCCAATTAACGAGTTTACCAGTTCATCACAAAGCTCTTGCCCACGTTCACATAATTCGGTTTCGAAAACTTGCTACAATAGATTTCTCAACAGGGTCGATGCTTTGTGATGTTGAGGTGAACTCATCCATTGGGAAGGAGAAGACATAACTAACTTTCTTGTACCAAAAATTTCTATGTAGTTGGTACGTACACTTGTAATAATTGCATAAGAAGCCTACATCAAACGAGTCTCTTGGGATCTAACTTAGTTGAAGTGAATCGGCCCTCAACCTACACACGTCATTTTTTTATTCATCAAAATGCCTATGTTGGACAAGATTGTATGTCATTTATTTACTATAAATGTTTAGAAAAAACGTGGAAAGTTTAGTTTACGGAATGCTTTTTCTACGTCTTCACCTTTCCATGGATCAATTTACCAAGACACCACGTAGCTCTACCCAAGCTCATGTAGAAGCACTAGTAAATAACAAACCGCTTGTATGTCGATGACCAATGCACCCCGCCGCACTAATTTGGGTTTGTAATATTATTTTTAACATCAAAAAACTAATTCAATAAATAAATAAGTAGAATTGGACACAAAACACTTCATTGTGTATTCACCTTTTCTCTGATAGATGGGTTTACTCATACACACAAAAAAAACTCCAAAATGAATATTTCCTCTTTTAGTGTGGGTACTCAAACGAGATGCCATCAAATTAGGGTGGACCACTTTAATTAAATATTTGGGTGAAATAAAAGTTTCTAGCCAAGATCATGGTTGCTCAAAAATCAAAAGGCCTCTACACACATCGATGTGCGGCCATTTGCCAACCAATGTTGAAGTGAACAAGATGTGCAAAAATGCACTCTTCTTGTGCATAGTTCTTGAGGCACCTTGCAAGAAAAAAGAAAAAGAAAATCAACGTCGGGCAATCCAGTGTGAATTTGAACCCGTTGGCCCCACCTTGTTCAAGAATCCTTTGGGTGCAGGGCGGGGAGACACCTCGCACATAATTTGCGACCGGTCTAAAAGCGAACAATGTCTATAAACTCTCCTATTACAATAATTGCAAAACCATGTTAAAACGTGACACGTAATGTCTTGCGGCCCACACTAATTTCTTCATTTTGGGGAAGGTCACAGAGCTCTACTATGACGTGCACCACATCATATCAAACCAAATAAAACAGTCATAAATGTTCAAAACAAAGCAGCCCGTACTAAAGGAGAAAGAAACCATGCAACCAGCTACGAAATCAACAAACATGCACTTCCAATAACCATAACCAAACTCGGCAAAGTCCGATTCTCAGCCCGGTTTTCGCAGATGTACTAATACAACACACATTCTCTTACGTAAATAGAAGTTAACAAGAACATGAAGAAAACGAACCAAATAACACCCACCCACCCACCCACCCACATACCTTAGTAGTTCAATCTCCAAAGAACAAGAGCGAACCGAACTACAAAGGTAGTCGATTCGTATGAAGGTGGACGGAGGGAGGGGTTGGATGAAAGGCTGGCACCGGGCTGACATGTTTCATCCATCCATCCATCCATGCAGGCCCCATCGGCCAATCACGGTCACCCCTTAACGTTGCTTGTGTCCGCCTGCCAGTCGATATAATGTAATAAGTACCATTTAGTTCCACAATAATGCACAGGCAAGGGAGTGGTGGCAATAGAAGGAGGAGGCGGTGCCGTGTCCATCATGTTCCCAAGCGGAGGTGACTCCAAGGGCCCTTTGTCAGGCTCGGTGTCATTGCTTAGCTTATGACCTAATCCAAGCTTCGGAAGGCCGTTAGTGAGGCTCGATTCGATGCGATGGGTCCTAAAATGGTTACCTTCTTGGGACAACACCGGTTTATGGTATTTAGTGTCATGTGCATTATTTGGGTGGGGGGGGGGGGCGAAACTAGATGCCTAGAGGTTTCAAAGTGTCACGTCTGATGTTTCTCGATACTACGTACACTTATTCTTCGAATTAAGTAACGAAATGTTTGTATCGTGACATTCAGCATGGCATGTTGGGATACTGGAGATGCTGGTGCGGCGGTTCGGTATGCAAGAGGAAGGGTGTTATGGAGCATAACGATGTCGAGTGTCGTTTGTGTATGCTTTCGTCGACTTGTAGATCTTGTGTGACGTAGTCGTACGCCTCGTAACATTACTGAACATTCTCGTGCCAAGATGTTAGCAAGTGTGCTTGAACGCCAAGTATCGTGAGGCGACACTAATGGTGAAGTTGTTGATCAACAATGTGACTTGATGTATGGCTCAAAACAGGGTAAGTGACAATATTACACACGTGACACTAGATACCATAAAACGGTATACCCACTTACAACACGTGATAAGCTAGCAAATCTATATCAATGAAGGGGAGAATTGACCGCTAGTTATATGTGAACCGGTCGAGTTTGAGAATTAACAAGTTGAAGGTGAAGACTCCACAAAAATCATTGATCGTTTTACGTGAATCTAGAGAATATACCTCCAATTAATAAAAGACAATTAAAAGACGTGAGCGTGCAACCGGTTGAACTTGGAGACAATAGGATGTCAACTAATTATGTCCAAAAATATCCTTGCATACTCATCCAAATCGAGTCCGTAGCCACTTTCCTCGTGGTTTTCGGAGCTCGTATGAATATCTTATTCATTGCTAAAGTGTAGATGCTCGTGCTCATTGAATGGTCATATACATCCCCCTCAATTATGGTGACTTTCGAGCTTAGAATGGTCATCATATTATGAGCACGTAGTCCAATATCTTTTAAATGCGTGTCTTTCTAGAGTCTATTCTTTGGAGCCACACCTAACCACATACCATTCAAATGTAGGTGTTCTAATAAGAAAAGTAAATGAATGAGGGACGTTCACCTCAATGGTATTTGAATATGATAAACATACAACCAAATGAATGAGATACTTCTCATTTATATGAAATTTTAGAAGTCTTACTCGTAGATAAGCACACTACAAAATAAGATAAACAAATTAGCCAATCACATGCTTTATGTAGGATGTGAATATTACAATTAATGCAAAATCGTTCGCAAACACAAATCGTGCATGTAACCAATTTTCCTTGTAATTTATGGAGCTCACATCAATACCTTATTCATTATCAAAGTGAATGATTTATTTCTCAATAAACGTTCATACATGTCCCCTGATTACGTTGACTATTGAGTGTACAATTGTCCATACTTTTTGAGCATGTAGTCCGGTCTATATTAAACACGCATTGTCATTTTGGTGTTTGTTCTTGTATCCAAACAAGGGGCACCCACTGCCACTCAAATATAGGTGCTCATTTAAATAAATTATTCGAATTCAACATGCTTACTTTAAGGCATTAGGCCATGGTTCTTGAATGACCATGGTACCCCACTTTTTGGACGAGACCATAAAGAAGTCCATGGACTCCAATCCAAAGTCCTTTGGAGGGCACAAGCCCTTAGTGTAAATCCTAATTCCCGCCACAAATTTCATCAAGCCTACCTTCAAGAGTTGTCCCAAATACAATTTCTAGAATCCCAGCCATCATTATTCATACTTGTCACATGGGATTCCGTGTAAAATTTTATCCACTGAAGATGTTATGGATTGTAGTCCAAAACTACCCTCATGTGAACCTAAAGTGAGCACCTGTGACACTCTCAACGATTCTCAAGAGCCATGTCCTAATGGCTTTAGTGTAAACATGCCATCCTTTGACGATGCCTCGAAGCTTATAAGTTGTAGCATCCCGTTCCACCCACCCTTGGTATTATGTCCACTAGACATAATATCAGTGGTACATGACTACTAACCCCTCTCGGGGTGGGCACTATAATAACCAAAGTAACCGGAGTGACCAAAGGACCTAAGTGTTTGGATGATCTTTGTATTGGTGGGGTTTGTGTGGTTGTTGTGTCGTAGGGGTATATGATCACTTGTTTTTCGTGAAGTGGCCGTCGAGTCATAGGACTTCTCAGTGGTTGAGTGTATATGAGAGTTTGTATAAGATGTTTAGTGGTCCAGGTTCAATCCCCGATGGCCTTGTTTGAGCACTATATTGTGATAAAAGTGACTAGGCATATGTTGTGTAAATTACTTGGCAGGAGAGTTGTATCCCTCAATCACCAGCCCCTACCGCAAGTTGTGACAATTCCTTAGCCAATGTTGACACCTATTCTTTTGTAATCCCAATTTCTTTTATTGGTGGGTGGGTAATTAGAATTGCTATGCTAGTTGTGTGTCTATTGGTAATGGTTTGTTACTTTCTACTCTCCTTTTGTGTAGAATTATGGACATAGCAAAAACCATTTGAACTAATATTTTGCAACACATCATGTGAATTTATCTCTCATGACTTGAAGGGTCAACTTAAGTAATTCCTTGTTAAACTATGGCAATGCTGTAATCAGGTGAAGTCAACTCTTAATAGCACAAAGCATCTGAAAGTGGGACTGTGAACCTCAAATGATCCGAACATGCTTAGAAAACCAAGTGTTGGCCTAGCAATTCTTATTCCAAAACATAGCTAAATTGACATTGTCTATTCACCTCCAAAAGCTTGATCATACAATTCCATGAATGATTATCCTACATCTCATAAAGTGCTCACATTTTTATTTTTATTTTTATTTTTTTGGCACAAATTGAAAAATCAATTGCAAGAAAGGCACCAAGTACAACCACCTTGGGAGAATCGGCGCAAAATTGAGGGAAAATCAAGAAATAATACTCATCCATGACCTAATCTTTCACGTGACCACTAAGTTGCTACAGGTCACAAGAAGACCTTTGACCCCCCACATTGAATCAAATTCGTTAAGAACATCTTGGTAAGCAGCCTCCAATGCTTTCTCCAAGTCCGAGAGAGTACGTTGTCACTCAATCCTACCATAACCCTGCAAAGTGTCCCAAATAACTCGATGTGTTTTCTCAATGGGCCATTGCAGAGCATTAAAAGCCACACCATTTTGTTGGGGCTGAATAATCCACAGGGGATCACTCTTTAAGAAGAACCAAATGCAACCAAAACGTTTCAACGTCTTGCACATAGGTTAACCAAAGCGACATTGCATCATTGAAAAGGATTTTCGGAGACCAAAGTTACATGTTCTTGCAAAAAATTGACCACAAGCTGTTAGCAACATACCGCCACACTTGTTGGCTAATAAGCATTCTATCACGGAGGAGTCCAACAAATTCCAACAACTTAACCAAACCTTCATTTCGTTTGTAAAAGGTCCAAAGACGAAACGCGTGCAAATGGCATTATTATATGGGAAATGGCCGAAGTTGTTACGAGTGCGGCCTTCAAGCGGACCTTTTAAGGGCTTAAGTTTAAGTGAAAGTCACTTTGACTTGCCCCTTTATTGGGCCTGCCAAAAAATGAATTGGAGACAAGCTAGACGTTGATATTTTTTATTTTTCTTTCTCCTCCTCTTCTTCTTCTTCACACCATTAATAATAATGTAGTTGGAAAGTGGTCAAAAGGTTGTGCATGCGCATCATGACACAAGGCAGGCTACAGGTGGGCGGGGGGAGCGGCAAATCTACCCACTGCGAACATGTGGGGGTGTAGGAGTACTTCCCCTCGTAGGGCTAGGGTAGGTGTATCCACACAATTTGCAAAAAGATCATGGCTTTTGTGTGTGTCCGCCTCATACGTATTTAGGGCCACTTTCCACTCGGCAATAAATGAGCGTTGCCGGGAGAACCAACCGCTACACCGATTCATTAACCCATTTACGTACTTAACTTAGTAGTAGTACACTAAATAGGTAGATTAGTGTTAGATGCAATAGTTACCTAAAGCACTAATTTTCAACTGATATTACAATTAGTGTTTGAATAGGGTTTGAACAAATTATACCTTTTACGAGGCTCTCACATTCTTCTTCCTTCAATTCTTCATTCCAAGATTTACAAAATATCATCTAACACTAAATGCGCTCATGTAAACATTTAAAGTTACTACTTGGTACAAATAGTGTTAGAGTTGACATTTAGTGTTCTTACACTATAGAGACAATTTACATTTAGCGTTTTCGTCGACTATTAGTGTTTCCAACACTAATCTACCTATTTAGTGTAGTAAGGAGTGGACGGAAAACTATTGTGTGTGGAGGTTAGTGAAAGTCATGCCAAATTCCTATGAAATTAGTGCGGTTGGACATTTTAGGGTTTCGAGAGTCCAAAGTGTTAGTGTACCGGGAACTCTTCGAAATACAAGTGCTTTCAGTGTTAGGAGATGTCTCAGAGTTGACTGGCACAAGTTGGAAAATGAAAAGAAAAGAAATAAACAAATTAAAAAGAGGTCTCATCGAGCTCACAAAATCCAACAAATGCATTTCACAAACACCTTAGACCATGCACTGGTTTTCTTGGAAGGTATGGTAAACGAGTATGTATTCATGAGTTTAGTATCACTTGGTTCAAAAATTCAGCGCTCATTAGATTTGAGATTTGATGAAATAGTGCGTACTTTGGGCATTAGTTCCACGCACACTAAATGGAATAACACGTGTAGTTACATATGAACTGGTTGAAGCTTCGAGGGTTAAGATAATTACTTGTCATTTTAGAGAAACTTGGGGAAATTATCCAAATAAATAAAGAAAAACCAAAAGATCATAACATGCAAACGGTTGGACTTAAAAACACTAGGATTTTGATTGACGATGCCCAAAATCGACTCGAACACTAGCTTGAGGGTCAATGACAATTGGAATATAAATTCTCTCATGGGTGGAATGTGGCAAGACCATCCCATCTTCCCTTTACACTTGAGGGCTTGGAGGCCCAAGGGACCAAGTGATTTTGAATGGATGAACAAACCTACATAGAGACCTAATGACATGCGAAATGGATATTGTTTCATGGTCTACTGGCTTTTGCATCCAACCACCTCAAAGAAGGGGAGTTAACACAAATTTTGGAGACTATGACACTTCAAAATCTTACGTCCACTGATTTACTATATTTTGTTGTGTAGATGGGTAGGTCCATGATTGAATAGCATTTGGTTGAGAGCTTGCACACATATGTCTCAAGTATTTCTTCCGATTGGACCATAAAGTTGATGTCATCCTCTATTTTATTGAGGTCACTTCACTCCATCACTCTAGAAAATCAATCTTTTTGATATCATCTTTTTGTACTTCTAGTCTCATAATTTTTTGGCTTCATGGACTTTAAAATCAATTTTTTTTTTCATTTCATGCATGTACACTACACTTGGAGGCATCTGACCACATGAATGTCAAAACGAGTTTAAATGGTATGGCCTTCATATGAGTTTCAAATACCCTCAAAATTACATGGTTAGAGGCCTTGGTCGTGGAGAGAGGGAATTATTGTATATGATCGTACCTCTCATTCATCCAACATAGAAGCCCTGATATAATATGCATCATGGAGGTTGCCTTTTGTGATTGATTTGACACCATATTTAATTTGAAAGAAAATGCTTGAGATTATTTGAGATGAATTGGCAAAAATCTTTAAGGAGTCAAGTTTTTCTGTTGGATGGATGATGAGAGGTACGCTCGTGTACAATAATGTCCTCTCTCCCTTTTACTATAGTTTCAAAGTGCAATGAACGGGGAGAAACAAAAACTACATTGTTTTGTCTAATTAGTGTGGGTTACGCATTGCTATAACACTTTACTGAGAGAATCGTTTTTTTACCCAAATAACATAAGTACACCAAATATGTTATTTAGTGTCACATGGTATTTAATGTCACTATGGTAGCTTTTTGGATGACACTTCTTGTGAATACGTTTACAAATACTGTCATAAATAATGGATGAGTTCATCCATTGGCCAAACCCTACCCTCTCTTGTCAAAAACTTGTGATGCTATATTGTCATGGATGATTCAAATCTGGATGAAAATTTACTTAACATGTGACAGTAATTGCAACACTCAAAATTCTAGAATCCCCAAAAGACTTACAAAGGTATGACAAATACGGTTGGGTTAACATTTAGTGTTAGTGACACTATACCGTGGTTCACAATTAGTATTGAGCAAGACAATTAGAATTGATGACATTAAATTTCATATTTAGTGTAGTTAGTATGCACACCAAAGAATATGATATGATTGAGTTGGTAAAAAAATGATAATGTCGGTAACAAGTTATAGCAACACATAACTCTGAATGTTGACCCACACTTATTAGACAAAACATTGTTGTTACAGATGAACCAATTGAGTTTGAGAAATAACCGGTTGAAATTAAAGACTTCAAGATAATTGCCGATCATTCTAGAGGAATCTATAGATTATACCTTGATCAATAAAGAACAACCGAAAGATCACAACATGTAATTAGTGGGTATGGAAACACTAGGACCTAAAGATCGCAACATGCAATTGGTGGGCCTTGAAAACACTGTAGAGACATTTTTTTACACCAACTGTTTGGTTCACACAAACTAAGCCTACACGAAGATTGTCAAAATTGATCCCCATGATATAAACCTCCCCATAAAAGTGAATACCTTTTGTGGCTTTTGTAGTCCATCAAGGGATGGGCACATGGCCTAGGCTTCCACAACGCAGGCGGCCCTTGGAGGATTTGGGCTGCAACAATAAGAAGAAGGAAATAAATATGAACTCAATAGTAGATTATTGTGGTAAGAACATGTGTTTTTACCATATGATAAAACACATGCAATGTGTTTATTACATCGGGATAAAACGTAGGTTGTGATTTCATTGCATTTTGCAACCTGCACGGTGGTTTGTCTTAGCAATAACTATTTTGTTGTTGTTGTGTTGTACCACTACTTGTCTAGTTGCCTGGACTCCCTTGCGGCTATGAGATGTTCCAGGGCAACGAAGTTGGGCCATGTGCCCAAGCCCATCAGGGAGTAATTCACCCCTAGCCCTTGAGTTAACTTCATGAGGGCATGTTCACACGTTGTACACCGAATGTAAACACAAAGGGGTGCTAAATTGGGTAAAAATATTTTAGAGGGGAGTAGTCTCGTTGTTATCCCACACATTCTGTTTATATGAGCTCTCTAAAGTGTGGGCCCTGTGATCAAAACTAATGTCTTACAATACATAAGGCTTGACATAGAAATAATTGAAGCTAAGACTCTACTTGGTCAAAAATTATCATGTAATGATACTTGATCACCTTATAAAGGAGTTGAAAGTTGGGCCACAATAGACCCAAGCTATTATGGCATGGGAGACCTTCCCGGGCCCTACCAATGGTACCATAGTGGTTGGCCATGACGTGTGGGTCTAGCTCCCAGGAAAAACCCGGCATTGTTATGTTGGATGGGCCTATATTGATAACATGTTAACATGCTATGAGAAGCCAACATAAGTATGGGTTCTTAGTGATCAAACACACTTCCTTTGTTCTTTTTTGTTGGTGCAATAAGGCCTTTAATCCCTAAAAGCCAAAATAAAGCCTTTCCAAAATGGTATAAAATAGGTTAGTTCAATCCAACAACCTATGTAGGAAAATTGGCATATATGGATGATGCCTTTGTATAGTTGGGATTGTTCACACATACTTTCAAGCATCCATGTGTCCAAAATCATAATAATGTAAATGGTATGTGGGTATTGTCGGGTTGCAATGCCCTAAATGCCTTGGCTTTTAGGCCATGGGCTAGATCACATCTGCCCAAGGTTGGGCCCCGCCCCAGGGTTGCCTCCTTCATTGCCCGGATGAATCCCATGCTCCCTGCCCGCTCCGCCCAACTTGGAAAAAATAAAATTGCCTTGCATTCTTGAAGGCCGTTTGTCTGTATAACCCATTTTGAGTGCACTTCATCTTCAAGGTCCGAAATCCAACATATATGTTCACTTTCATTGAGTAAATAAGCAATTGATCGGGATTTCATTTTCGAAGTGAAACCATCAATAAAGCATGTATTTAACTTAGAAGTCCAAAATATTACAAAACCCTCATTAACACCGAGGTTATAAATTTTGTGACTTACCATTGAATGGTTCTTTGTCATTCTAAACAATAAACCTTCAATTTACACGGACCTCATCAGCTTCAAAAACCATATGTTATATATGTATAGGGTTAAAACCTTGATTTACACATTGTCTAAATTTAAGGAGAAAATGAAAATATAATCATAATTGATATTGGTGAGAAAATTACACCGCATGTAAATGCATGCAATGACACCCAAACTACGTATTTGAATCAAGACCTTCCATAATATCAATATTCAATCTATTTGAAAATGCACTTGAAGAATAACTCCATTCAAGATAGGGTCATCTTTGACACAATTCAATAAAAATAAAGGTTTGTAGCTCAAATACACTATTTTGTGGATTGAGACTCATAATATTTAAAGGCTTATTCTTATATGATTCAATGTGATCTCGAGAGCATGTCAAATTTGAGCTTACGTAGGGAAAAATTTGAGGAGTGACCAAGTAACATATTATAATATGTCATAAGGATGTGGAGGCCATGAAGTCCTTTTAAGTATAAAATCAAGAGAGTTTGAGAGAAAATAAAAACACACGGTCATGTGACACATTCAAGGAGAACATTACCGTAGCTACATAGTCGGTTTGGTACAAAATAATTTTAAAAATAAATGTTGGAGTATTTTGAAAATGATATACACAATTTGTTGGAATGACTTTAAGTTACCTTATGATTTTTGGGGGATATGGCAAATTCCCACTCTACACAAGATTATGTAGTGTTAATAACCCACTATAAGGTCTTACATAGATAAGCGGTTTGCAGTATATTCCAAGGCGTCCTTAGTCATTGCAAAGAATATAGGTTGACATGAAATTCCAATACTATGTGCTAAGAACTTGGTCTATATCCTTAAGAAGTTTTGGGAACTCAATCCTAGATAGAAGATGCATTTATTTGGAACTGTGTCCAACTAGAGAAAGTTGGTACATGAAACAAATACTACCTCAAAAAATAACTTTGTAATCTAAAAAATTTGTACAATAGGTGTGAACAAATTCCTTCAATAATTTTAAAGAAGTGAGGAGTTTGAAGAGGAAATGTGTTGTGGACACCTCATGGGGAGGAGTTATATACTAAAATGTACTACTAATTTAATGTGCAATGCGAGCACCTTATACTTATTACTTAGTCATATCAATTGAAGCAATATAAAGAGATGGATCCTCTTCAACCTTACAACTTGTGCCCCTTTTCATGTCTATCTTGGAATTGTAGATGTTATTCTATGCACAACAATATGCTAATAGCAAGTCTTTTTCCCAACTATAAATCTAATATTCTTAGAAGATATCTTGGAAACTAGAACAAAAAAATCATTTCAACATATTGAAAACTGCCAATATGTCAAAGGCATCTATACAAGTAATTTTATGAGGAATAACCACGGCTAAGGGAGAAGTATGGAACAAGTATAGCAAAAATTCTCAATTATAGTGAATCTTCCACTACACAAAATGGATTTGTCAACATACATTCAAGCACCACTACTCGAGGACACGGGGGTATAGCTATATTTATTAAGATATCTATTTGCACATGGGTTTCACATGTCCCTTCTTCTCACATGGACACACATATATGAAATAGGATCCACAAGGGTATAGATGTCTCCATGGATATATATGTAGGTGTATGCTACATTCCAACCTTTGAAGCCAAAAGCTACAAATCTACACTTACAAATCCTTACACTCTTCCTTCATTGAGGTTGTCTACTATCAAGCTTTAGGGGAGGTTTTTCTAGTAGGGGATTTTAATGCTCGAACTACCTAAATAGATATTTAGTGTCACCGATTCTAATTGTCTTGCTCAATACTAATTGTAAACCACAGCATAGTGTCACCAACACTAAATGCTAACCTAACATTATTTGTCATTCCTTGTAAACTTTTGGGGGGATTAAATATTTACAGTGTTGCAATAACTGTCACTTACCAAGTGATTTTCCATTCAAATTCAATCATCTTAATAGTTAATCACAAGTTGTTGACAAGGGAAAGCCAATGGATGAACTCATGCATCATCCATGACAGTGTTTGTAAACTTATTCATAAGAAACGTCGTCCAAAAAGTTACCACAGTGACGTTAAATACCATATGACATTAAATATCATATTTGATGTAGTTCTCACCAAGGACAATATCTCCATCTTGATGACAATAACATCCTCCTCCTAGAGGTTCCTAGACCCCATTGGTTGAATGTCCAATGACATTGGTCATTATGATGCATTTGGTTGATTTTTGATGGAAAATTTGTCCTTCTTCGGTAATGTGATTCTTAATGGATTAATTAAGCGATGCCAAACTTTCCCTTCTTTCTCTAGTATGGGTGAGGCTAGTGTAGTTGATTACCTCATAGGTGATCCCAATTCATTTGCAATTTATCTCCAATTTCTCCATAGGTAATAAACAACATGACACATACCACTGCCCTCTCTGCAACATAGGTCATAGTGTAGGTTTAAAGCCTCCAATCCCACCTAGTGAGGGTTAAGCTCTCCGTTCAATCCCAAGAAGGCAAACCAATATGCTCTCAATATCATACATGAACTCATCTATGTGCAAGGTTAGACCTACACCTCATTAGATGACCATGGTCAAGCATGGGTATTTTTTTATTGAAAAAACTACTAGGTGGCAAACAACGTGGTAGACCATCCAACATATGGTTTGATAGCGATTGCCAATTGGCCCAACAAAACTTCCAAATGGTGTTAAACTTATATATAATGACTTTAAGAAAGTATTGCGTGACGATATGGCATACAAAGGCTCTTACCTGGACCACAAACAAATGGATCTACATATTATACTCAAAAGTGACCCAATATTATATTGAAATGGCTTTGACAAAAAGATGATTCAACCCTCCCATTTACGCCACAAAAAGCATTAGACTATTGCACAAAAATATACACCTCATGACAAAGTACCAATGATCATTTTGTTCCAACCATTCATGCTCCTAATGTTTTTACAAAAAAGGAGATATGAGCCAATATGAAAGACCTAGAAAATCACAAAGCCATGGATATCCACGGATTATAATACAAGTTTCTAAAACGGGTTGCAAATGACCTATGTGAACCAATCACAAAGCTATTTGATTTGGTGGCTAAAGAGGGTTTTCTAGCTTCTTGGACTATAAACATCATCCAAGCAATCTTCAAATATGATGAAAGGCACTCTTTGAGGAACTATAGGATCATAATGCTAGGAACAATCTTTAGCAAGCTTTATCATTGTTTTTTAAGAAGAAAATTAATCAATGGGCAAAATTAAAAAGGGTCAAAGCAAATTTCGGGGAAGGTACATCTACTTTGGACCACATCCTTACATTACAAACTTTAATGAAACAAGAAATATATGGATGTCGACGTCTTTATTATTGTTTTGTTGATTTCAAGAAAACTATTGACACAATCTTGCGCGATAAGCTTTGGGAACGCGTCCAACAATTAGGGGTACAACCACATTTACAACATATTGTAAAAGCCAGGAACACCGTAGTCTATGCAAAAGTGTAAAAAAATGTCGACACACATGGTGAAGTAATGTCCGACATTGGTGTTAAACAAGGGTGTCCCCTCTCCCCCACTAATCAGCTTGTACATTGATGAACTTGAAACATGTTTAGACGAGATCAACAAGGATTCTCCGTGTTTATTTAGCATAGTGGTAGCCATTCCTCTTTATGCTGACAGTGTTGTTTTACACTGTAGACCAAGAGCAAGCCTACAAAGACTCTCGAATAAGCAAAATGAGTTTTGCACTTTTTCTAGCCTTGAAGCAATTTATCTACAACTCAAATTATGATATTTGGTCGCAACAAAAGGAACTTAAACCAAGAGGCAATTTACCTAAACAAGGACCAAATTGAGATAACTCATGAATACAAATACCTTGGGATTAAATTTTGTTCACATAGTTACTTTGAGCCATCTAGTAAAAGGCATGGAATGGCAGGTATGAAAGCCTTGATGGGCACCTTGTGGAAAGAAGTAGTAGTCAAAGCCACATGTGGGGAACTTAAACCTCATCTATTCAAGGCTTTGGTGCTTCCAAGTATCAAATATGGCGTTAAAATTTGGGCGGGCAACTTGAATAACTCCCATTGGCAGGTTTTTGAGAAGGGCATGAAAATGCATATGATGTCTCACATCAAAGTGTGTTATTTGACTACCTTTCATATAATACTTGTTAGATTTAGAGAACTTCCCATAGAATAACACGTTCTCAAACTTGCTACATGCTTTTAACAACGGTTTGCCCATGTATCCCCCTCTTGGTTAGTCAATAAAACATCCTCACTATCCCAACACCTAGCTCGACAAGAATTTAACACTTGGCACAAATCGACATCCATGTGGAAAACATCATGGGGTTTATCTCACTGCAAAATCAATAAAAACCCAACCACATAAAAAAAACAACATGTGTTAATACCACGGAGATTTGCCTTACTAAAATAGTGCAATTGTTTCCACCTATGAAGGAAGAAACAATAATACCTTCACCTCAAGGGTTTCTCAAATACAAATATGAATTGTACTCGAAGCAATCATTGACTCCACCACAATGCAAGATCATTGTTGCCTATTGCACCTCAAACCATAGACTTACCATTGATATTGGACAAAGGACAACTATTCCTATCTTTAGAGATACTAGACTATGCCACTTTTGCTCCTATAATACACTTGGAAAGAGGCACATTGAGTGCTAAAATGTTCCATATATAACCCTATTGGAGATAAGTTTCCGTAACTATTTGAGAAAGTAGTTCCTAGGAACCTCAAGTCTTTCTTTCAAGTAGACCATCAAGTTGACATTAGTCTCTATCTCACAAAGGCTAATGCACTTTGTCACTCTAGAAAATTAGTTGATTTGAAACCATAATGATGTGCTTTCATACCCATTGGCAATTTCGGCTTCCCGGACTTTAAAATTTCATTTCATCTCATTATATATTTGTGAACTAGCCGGAATTGTGAGAAAGTTTGTAGGAAAATGTTGGAATTCTTAGAATTCTTATTTCAAAGTGTTGGACCGACTTTTATCACTTTGAATCATTATATGGTGTAGTTGTGTCAGACCGACTATCTACTCGCAGTATACTAGTTATTCACAAGTTGGCAACTTGACCACGAGCTCAATAAAATACCATAAAAATATGGTTGAACCCAAATTCACTTCTCAAAACAATTTTACGAATTCAACCTTGAACACTCCTTGTAAAAATTATTCTCTTCTCGAAAAAGGATCTTTAACTAATGTTAAGGAAGTCGGAGAAATGATGTAACAACCACAATATGGTCTCGAAGAACATTAAGGGTTAGGGGCCCATGGTTTAATTTGAAATCCTCCTTCTAAGTTTTAGCTACTAGTAGCACAAGAGTTTTGGTGTATTGGGCTTTAAATTGGAGTTTATTTCATTCCATTTACAGCTTCTTATATATCGATGCATAGAAAATGGACATGCAAAGTTTAATAATACTAATGGATGATATTGAGTTCACGAAGACCTCGAGAACCCTCTCCAAGTGAGCATAGGCAATGATACATCACCCAAATGCACCGAGGGGCTACTCCTAGAGGATTGCAAGACAATAACATTTCAAGACCCTAAGTGCATGTGGGGGTCTTCAAGTTTTTTTTATAAAAACCACTATGTAAAAAATTAATGATGTTGATTAAACTTCATCCCAAACTGTGAGCCCAATTTGGTGCCCACATTCTTATTTGAAGCAAAATGACATTCAAACTTTAGAAATTGCAGGTAGTTGTGTTAGCATAAAAGTTGGATAGTACTTAAGTTGCTAGATGTAGTTATTATGTTGCTCAAGTTACGGGTTCACTCTTGAAGAGAAATGGGAAAAGACCAAAAAGAATTAGGTACTTGATTGAATTATTGATGATGGTATGAGAAAGTGAGTTGTGTGAGAGTTAAGTACTGTTTTATTTAAGGGTGAGGGTGTTCGTTTTGGGTAGTCATTAGGTCCTTATAAGGGGGATACCGATGTTCCAAACGGTGGGTAAGGTCCCAGATTTCCGGATCCAGGAAGCTGGCTCCTGGAATGCTCAAGACGAGAGCTCTGCCCGCTCTCTCTCTCTCTCTCTCTCTCTCTCTCTCTCTACATGGTTGCTGAAGGAGGCGTCTGTTTGTGGTATTGAGGCTGGAGCATCAGGAGTCAGCGGAGCTTGGAGAAGGCAGGCAACCCAGTGAGAACGCCCTGTTGGAAGAAGGTTTAGGGTTGGGCGGAAGAAGGGTCAGCAGCTGCGCATAACAGGGGAGTAGACAAACATACATTCAAGCAGTGGGGAATGAGGCTGGAGAGAGGGAGCCACGTCGTGCGGAAGGATTCGGAAGTCAGCAAGGCTACCTGGTTGAAACTCAAAGTATCGTAGATGAATTCTGCTGTTAAGGGAGGGAGAGATTCTGCAAAGAGGCCTCTGGATGGCAGCGGAGGCAGGCTGATTAACAAAAACAAGTAATGCATCGTGAGGGGAATCAGGGGAAGGTGAAGAGTGACTGCAAGGCAAGCAATTCATTTGGCGATAGCCTGGAGATATATAGTTGGCTTGTTAAAAAAATATGAATGTGAATGCCGAATTATCGACAACCAGCCAATTAGGCTTAATGCAGCGACAACCAAGTAATTCGGCTCAATTCAGCTCAATTGGCCGAGAGCAACTGTGCGAGGCAGCAGCCTGATTTACAAAGGAAATAAGTTAACTGTTTTCGAGCAAAGGCACGATAATGCAGTTGGAGATTATCTGTACCGAGCAGGTCGAAGGAGGAATGCCGAAACAGGGGAGGTGATGTTGCATGGATAACATTACCCAACCCAATACTCTTAACTCCGGCGCGGAGTTCGATGCGGCTCCGATGCGGCTCCCGGGAGGTTCGGATGCCAGCTCCGGTGGGTTCGGGTGAGTTGGGGCAAAAATTGCCCCCTATTTTTTTGATTGGGTGGGGCCTTACTTGATCTCATAAGGGGCCTCCTAGAGTAATTTGGGGCCGTAGAACCCAAATTTAGCAAAAAAAACCAAAAAAAGTCATCAAGGGGCCAAAACAGGGAGGGCCAGAAAAATGGACCCACCGGAGCTGGCATCCGAACCTCCCCGGAGCCGCATCGGAGCCGCATCGGAGCCGCATCGAACTCCGCGCCGGAGTTAAGAGTATTGGGTTGGGTAATGTTAGGGATGTTGCACCCAGTGCCAAGTGTACAGAGGTTGGCTGTATGTAGGAGTGGGCTGCAGTTAGAAGCACTGGAGCAGTCCAGTGAGCATTTTGGAAGTAATTAAGCTGGAGTAGGGAGCCAGGGGCACCGCTCATACTAGGGCCACACCAAAAAACCCAGCCAAAAAGCCCAGCCCTACGTATTCTCCGGAAATACAGGGCTGGGATTTTAGACGGTTGCAGGCTACCCGCCTGCTTCCAGCCACTCCAGTAGCTCCAGCCATATGAAATCCCAGCCCTGTATTTCCGGAGAATACGTAGGGCTGGGCTTTTTGGTGACTGGAGCTGTTGAGTATTTCGGTGTGGCCCTGGTATCACCGAGGCGTGGGCAATTCCAGAGGAGGGGAGAATTTGATGTGGCATACATGGAGGTCCTCATTGATGGGCATGCTCAAGGATTAACAACCACGTGGTAGAAGAGAAGGTAGTGGTAGGATTAGAGGCTACAATTAGATTAGAGTCTTTTGTAGTTTATTTGGGCTTGAGTGGGATTGATGTGTTGTGAGACCCAAGTATTTGTTAATACTTGTGGCGAAATAGTAAAAATATAATAAAGGAAGAGTGTTAAGGCACTGGTTCATAACCAAAGTGGAGGAGGGGCGCTCTCTTGTGAGCAACTAGTAGCAATTGTGGAAGGGGGATCCCTTCACCTGGACCACGACGCAATTAAGGGTGGGGGTGATCCTGGCTCACACATACAAAGAGAGATGACAAGCTTTATAAAAACGTTCTTTGCAAGAATTTTGATCACACCTCATGTTCATCACTACACCGTTTATGGTATTCAATGTCACATGCGTAATAGTGTTACTTACCCTATTTTGAGGTGTATGTTAGGTTACACTGATGATGAACAACTTCAACATTAGTGACACTTGGCGTTCGATTACGGTCACAATCACTAATATCTTGGCATGAGTATGTTCGATATTGTTTGAGGTGAAAGGTCGAGGCATCTATAACCAATACGATAAGAGAGTTTGCATATGTTGAGGAGGAGTGATAATAAGGGATTGATTTCTTGTGAGGAGAAACATATTCTAAGGAGAATGCTACTATTTTTTTCATGAATATTGAAATTGTTACAATTTTTGAAGAGGTAAAGCTTACTTGAACACACATTCAACCTATAGGTTACCTTGTAACCGCTCAACTAAATGCAAATTCTTGGCTTCAATAGTTATCAAAACTTTTATGAGAGTAAAAGAACCGTAACATGTAAACCACTTTGACCACCATCAGTGAATCCAAAGCTCACCGGATATGGAGAAATAGCTCAAACAAGGAACCTCCTCAACCACTCACATTACTGCAGATTTTGGTATACAATTGTGGTTAGCATCTGATGACATTCATAATCACACCACCATCTATTTCAGTTTGCTTTGTGAACTGAAAGTCACCATCACATTAACACTAACTCCATTTGTGTAAAGAATGTAAATCAACAACAAATCTCATCCATGCCATAATTGTTTGTACACCAGTGAGCGATGTACCTTATGCCTATGTTACACTATAGTCTACAAGTCGACTAAAGTGTACACAAATGACACTTGGCATTAGAATGCTCAAAAGTACTTTCCTCTTGTATATTAGAGTGTAAATACATGACACTTGCCATTAGTATGCTCGATAATATCTTCACCTTGCATACTAAAACGCAAAACTATCTTCTCGAGTATCCAATGTGATCAATATAATCATTGACATAAGTACCTCTATTAAGTAAAAAATATTTACATTGCGACATTTAGCGTGGCATGTTGGGGATACTTGAGATGATGTTTTTGTTTGTTTGTTTTATTGGTATGCAAGGGGAAGATAATGTTGAGCATACAAATGCCAAGTGTCATTTATTTGCACTTTGGTATGCAAGAGGAAAAATAAAATAAAATGTCATAGTATTTACCATGACATGCTATGTCTATTCACTATCTCCTTCTCATGTCCATATGAGCATAAAAGTGGGTGGGGGGGGGGGCGGTTTAGTGCCTATTTTCATAGCTGGACCGTGTGGTTAGTGTTAGGGCTATATGGTTAACATTAATTTTGGGTTTTAGTGTTAATAAGTGTGTTTAGTCAAGTGGGACTGAGGTTAATTTCTTTTTTAATTTCATTTAGTTAAGGATTATGTGTGTTAGGTATGTTAGAGCAATTTGGGAGAAGGATTCCATTAGTTTGTGGATCTTGGAGTTGGACATTTATAGGTCTTGGAGGAGTTTAGCAATTGTTATATGTACGATTCCCCTTATTCATGCTGTGATTATAATGGGCGGTAATACAATCCACCTTAGCTGGGATAGGAGTGGGTGGAGAATGGCACATTTATCAAAAATTCATTGGTGACTGTTGTGGGGAATCTATCGTTGCAGTAAGTGAATTCAAATATTTGTACCCTAAGGTTTAAGTTGGGTGTGAAGGGTGGTTTATCTATAGGTATGGCTCCTAAGATGCATAATATATCGGGTATAAGTCGAGATGGGCATTTACATTTTGGTAGATAGCATATGCATGGGAATAGCCATGAGGGTATGGTGTTGAAGAGTATGCAGTCTTTAATGTAATCATCGTTGATTAGGGCAAAGCAACAAGTTGTGGGGTGGGCTAGTAGTGTGTTCACAAGTGCGTGCATTGCCATGTTGTGTCGGTTCGTCCTTAGATTGTTTGTGTGTTTATTAATGCAACATGATAGTATATGGAGTCATGTGTCATTTTGGTGGGATGTGCATAGATTACGTATTGGGGATATGTCTATTTTGATGATGTATTCTTTTTTGGTAGTTCCCTAAGTATCTTCCATATCTAGATTTGAGGGTTTGTGTTTTTTGTGCATCAATAACCCAAGGGGCATCCCATAATAGATTTGACCATTTTATGTGTAAGTTTTTGTTGGAGAGCCATTTAACTATATAGAATATTGTGTTTTTACATGGGAGATGAGTGCGTTAACGTATTCTTTTCCTATGGAGTTTTTCAAGTTGCGGACTAATCCGTCATGTTTGTGGATATCAGGGGGGTAGATGGCCATTACGGTGTCTAATGATAGATGAGATGGAAAGGGATTTCTACAATGTGCGGTTGTTACGCTCCTTGTTTGGCCAACTTATCAGCCACGTCATACCCAACAATGTTTGTGTGGGCTTTGACTGTGTGGATGGTAATATTGCAGTGGGATGTATTTAGTGTATTAACTATTCAAGTTGTCAGGAGCTTATCTGGGTGGTTATATTGGGAAAATGAGTTCCTTATGTGGTTGAGGAGAAGATATATGTTGTTGAGGCTATCTTTGAATATGAATGTAATCGTAGGCAACATTTTGGTGTTTTTGGTGGCAATAAGGAATGTGTAAAATTCTCCTATGAAAATATTAGGAAATTTGGGTAGGAGAGTAATGATATAACTTGTAGTAGTCCATTGAAAATTCCGGCTCCTATAATATTGTCTTTTCCTTGTCCATATGGTGGTGTGAATGAGCCATCTGACTAGTAAGATTGGGCGGGTGGGAAGCCTAGGGGAAGGATTGATGTTATTGTTGGTGGGAGGCTAGGGGGTTGAGCTATGAACCATGCTTTAGGGATTTTGATGTATGTTCTATATGTATGGGGGGTTGGTGTGGTGGGGTGTGTGGTGCAAGTGGGGAGGAGTGTTGTAGGGAGTTGTTAGAGGAAGGTGGGTATTTGATAATGTTTTGGGGTGTATTTGTATTGTGGGTGATATGGCATCGATGTCTTTGTCTCGGTTACATTCTTGATTATGGAGGGTAAGGTGTGGGATGTTGAGGCTAGGGCAAACATTTCTTCTATCGCATGATTGTTGGGGTTTTAGGTTCATAAGTAATTTGTTTTCTTTTAATGTCTTGTTGTTTTATTTTTTGTTTGGGGTCAGTTTGTGACGAGTAGTAAAAGGTTGTGCTCATAAAGAATGGTGTTTGGATTGGGGCGCAAGCACGGTCAAGTACGCAACTCCATACCCACCATAGGTTCAAGGGAAAATGGTTCAGAACTATATACTAACTTTAAATTTTGTGAAGGAAAAAATCATAAATATATGAAACACAAAGCCAAGTAATACATGTTGACCAAAGAAAGTTCAAGAAAATTCTACATATTTTAGAAGACGGTACAAGTAGTGTGCAAGTAGATATATTGAACACGCAAATGTGTAATTTTTTTCCAACTATGATGAGATTACATTAAATTGATGTTTTTCTACAAGTTTTGTAATGGTTCCCTCAAGTTTATAATGAATTCAAGGAGTATGAAAAAATCAAACCTCGAAATGTTTAAGGTCATGAAATCTACATCCAAAGTCATATTTAGTCATTATCTTTGGAGCAATACTTTTAATGATAAATTCTAAAGATCTCATCTTGATATTCTATATTTGAGTACCTAACACAATAATAGAGGGCTTAATGAAAAACATCCAATTTAAACAACACTTTGCTACTACTTTTAGGCGTCTGACCAAAACATTTGTGCTTTTAGTATACCATAGCATTTTTTCCATATACTTGACCATGCTTGCTCCCTTTAAGCGTTGTATTTGTTGTTCGACTTTGAGTGGTTGGTGCACGGGATTTGCCAATGGCAGTGAAATTTATGTGAATGTTGCTTGGCTCCCCAATGTCTTTTTTGTGTGTGGATTTAAATCTTGAGATGTATGAGATGGGGGTGCCTAGGGGTTGCATGGTTTTGTTATATCATGGGTATGGGGTAGAGTTTGGGGTTGTGGGAAGTGGTGAAGGTGGAGGAAAGATATTTACCATATTTGTTGGCTATAAATTTCACTATTCCTTGGTATATATGGCCTAATGTGCACGGGTCATTGAGTGTTTGTGTGTTTGTGTGAGTTGTTTGCTAAGTGTAATGACATAAATTGGTTGTAGGGAGAATGTTTCAATGTTGAACGTTTCATAGGGTAGCTAGGTAAGGTTGTTACGGGAGTTTTGGAGATGTTACATGTGGATTATGTGAGTTTCATGAAGAGTTTATTTAGTTTCTTGATGTATGGGCCAGAAAAGGGGGCGGAAGGCATATTGGATGCCCATGGGAATTACCGTGTTGAGGATCTTCATTTTTATTTATGGTGATGCGGGTGATAGTAGTAAGGTTGTGCTTTGGTTTTTCTATTATTGCTATAGTGATTTTTACTTTTTTACTTTTTTAATTTTAATTTTTTATTGTATGGCTCCTTTAGGGATGGGACTAGTCATATTCTCAGGTATGTGTATGGTTTGTTTTGTGAGAGGACGGGGGAGTTGTTGTTGTTGTTGTTGTTGTTGTTTAGGTTTAAATTTTAATTAAAGTTTAGGTTTTTAGGTATGTGGTGTAAATGCAAAGGGTGGTAGTTTTGATTTGTTGGGAATCATGTGACTGTACATTTGTTTATACCTAGTTCCATATGTGCCCAGTCAGAGCATAGTCTTAGTTTGTTGAGTTGGGGTTGTATCTGTTTTATGTTGTTGGTGAGGATGGCTAGGTTGTGGTTGTAATACTATTTGGTGAGGTGCTAAAGTGATGTCCGAGTTGATCTTTTTCTAATCATCTAAGTAGGGGTTTTGACCAATTTGTGCCAAAAAAAAAAAAAAACTAAAACTAAAACTAAAACTAAAAAAAACTAACTAGGGGTTCTAAGAAGGTGATAGATAAGTGTGGGCTTAGGGTATCTCCTTGGATGGTTCCACAACTGGTTTGATTGGGTGTTGTTGTTGTAAAATGTGCATCTCCGAAGGAGGTGGTTGATTTTACGTAGAAATTGCCCACTAGTTCGATGGTGTCTAGTGGGTATCCAATATCTATCATTATGGCTAGTAATCTAGGGTGATCTATGAAGCCACATGTATTTTTTAAATCTATATAAGTTATGTAGATATCATTGTTTGTGAATTTGTAACTTCGAAGGCGGCAATGATTGCTTGAATTTGTCTAGCCATATTTCCCATGGGTTTAAAGCCTTGGTGACTATGACGAAGGATTTTATGTTATTCATTGAATGTGGTGAGCATGGAGGTGAGTGTGCTCTTAAAAGAGTTTCTAGATGATGCAAGCAAGGGCTATGGGTTTGTAGTTTGTAGCAATTATGGGGCCATCCTTCTTATGGAGGAGTATGGTGATGCTATGTTTCCATTCGTTAGGTATTGCTTTTTAGGGGTAGCATTATAGGAAGAATAAGTACATCATGTCATGGAAGTTGCCTTGTAGGGCTTTTAGAATATTGTTGGGGATACTATCTAGTACGGGGGATTTGTCTTTGATTAGAAATTGGAGGCATGTGTCATATATAATCATGATGAAAGAATGGGTAGGTCATGCCCTTGGTGGTTGTCATATTTTCATGCCATATTGAGCTGACATGAATAAGATATTGGGTAAGTGAGTCCTCTTGTTTGGAGGGTTTTTCTCCTTACACAAACATAAGTTGTGTAATATATTTGGGTGTTATTTGTTTTGTTTCTCAACATCTCCAACTACTTTTTTTGTTTCTACCAATTAGATTTATACAACAAAACTCGTGTTGCATTAGCAAATCTATAATGAAATATTTCATTGTAAATTTTCTATTGCGCAGTAAACAAAGTCGATTTTCCTAATTCATACCGTAAAATAAAGCTTGAATGTTGATGAAGCTTGTTGAGTTAACATATATAAACACTAACATGTAAACAAAGCCAAAAACATTTACTTTCTTCTCTCCACAATGCATTGTCATACCTAATTAAAACATCACAAGGTATATTTTATGATTTCATTTGGGTTGACACCAAGAGTTTGTGCCCTCCAAAAGACTTTTGACTATAGTCCATAGACTTCCCTACAGTCTTGTCCAAAAAGTGGTATACCATGATCATTTAAGAGCCACGGCCTAATGCCTTTGGTGTAAACATACCCTTCCTCTATAAACTACACTAGAATGTGGAAGAAGTATGAATAACCATATAGAGTTAAGGGATGCTATATTGTTTTGGTTGCTAATGTAGGTGCTTACCTAGAGTCACAAAAGTGTATAGCACACATTAGTTAGAGTCTTATAAAGATCTAATGGAAGGAATTTTATTTTATTTTTAAAAAACATTTAAAGTGCTATAGCAATGCATGATTCCAAATGTCGATCCACACAAACTATGCATTCTAGTGATGAAGATCATAAATTGTGTGTCCTTATTGTGGGCACTTCCAATTCCACATACAATTCTTACATTTGGATAGGATTGGGACTTGTCTATTCACTTCACAATTGCATATCGTGAAGATCATCATTTCAAGTTCCATGGTCGAAGTTGTGATGCAAAACGCCATTAGTATAAAATAAAAATCTATTTCTCTATAAGCGATCATATAGACCCTCCCAACGATGGTAAATTTTGAATTTATGAGGTAGACGTGCTAAATCCAACATGTAGCAATAATGTCAGACACCTGTACTTGAGTACAACATTGTTAGGTGTGGATCTAAAAACAAACACCATAAAGACATGTGTTGAAAAGAGATTCAACTACATGCTCAAAATCTACTCAAATTTGTGGACTCAATAATCAACATAAGGGGGTTTAGGGGAGGGGGGGGGGGAGGAGAGGTCTATATGACCATCGAATGAGCATGAAAATCCTCATTGTAAAAACAAACAAGATATTCATATGAACTCTAAGAATTATGAGGCAAATGACTACATGCACAATTGAAATCGCTTATCTCGCACTAATTGCCTGTTTCATACCCTACGACAACTGGATGCAAAGTGAAAATAAGTATATGAAGAACATGCTTCTACCTTAATGATTTCTAGATTTCGATTACATAGTCTAATCACTTTATTTATTTATTTTTAATGTCCACTCTTAATAACATGCATTGCTATACCACTCATAATGATCGTAGATGTCCTATTAAGAAGAGTACTTCAACCACATAAGGCCCACATAAGCTCAACTAAAATAAAAAAGTGCCAACATGCTCTTTGTCCTGACATCGACTGGGTATTAATAAATCAAATCGAATCACATGCTACCTGGTATCGTGTACCTATGCAAGCTTGGTGCATGTGACAATGAATAAGAGTTCCTAAATCACTCATGTGTGGGTTTCATGCACAATAATAGCTTACTACCATAATAAGTTACATAACGAGTTATTCTTATGAACGAAACACACATGTCCTACTTTTTTTATTTCTAGAAGTTGCAATTTTCCATGCTTGGTGAATTGTGTCCATGATACGTAAGTTACTCAACCCCTACGAGCTCAAAAGGACGATTTCGTCAAGCTAGTCATCTCTTTCCAACCATACTAGTGTACATGTTCAGGTTAACATCATTTGATTTTGGACACGTGGATGGTTGTACTTTTTGGTGAACAATCTCACGTTTCCAAAGACATCATCAGTTGGTTAGGTCTATCATTAGAGGTATCGATTTTCCTTAATAAGTTTTGGTGTCATACCAAATTGTTGTAGGCGATTTTGGAGAGATTTTGCTTTGGCCTCAGGGGGTTAATGTTCTAAGTTCTGACCTATGTTCTATCTTGACATTTTTCACATGTGACAACGTGCAAAACTTAAGACCAACCCGTGTTTTTCAATCTTACAATTAGAGATGAGATGGTTATTAGAGAGGTATGCAATAGGGCGTGTGGACGAAGGAGGAGTTAGGGCATGAGGTACCACATGGCAACCACCAACATCCACAATCACAATTTGGCAGAAATTGCAGGATGAGATTTTGGGACAGAGCAAAACCTTGTTGCTCCCTTCTAGTTAGGCAGTGAAACTTTGATGACATGCAATGAATGCATGTGTAGGATGGCATCATGTGGATGTTAAGTGAACTCCACTAGACTCCCAATTTCTAAAAATAAATAAATAATCCATGTGTTTTTTCATGACAACCAATTTTGGTTTGATACAATTAAGTTTTTATTTGTTCAATTTGTTGGGTTGGTCTCACATGTAACAACATGCAATTACCTAAGATGCACTCCACCCTTACTTCACATTTATTTGGATATTAGAACGGGTTGTGTTAGTTATCATACACTATCTTACAATTAAGGTCCATAACACCTACATGTATGCATGTAAGAAGTTACATAATTCCTAAGGTTAGGATTCATGGTTATGGTGGCATCCTAAGGCGAGAGGGAATTATTGCATATGAGCGTACCTCTCATCCATGCAACAGAATACCTCGACCCTTATATGTTTATGGCCAATCCATCTCCAATGACTTGGGTTAGACAAATTCAAGGTCTAAATTTCAAACATCGGTTCAAATCATCAACCTCTAGGTTACATGCTATTTCATGACTTTTAGGTTGGATAAACGAGAGGCATGCTTGTATGTGCTCTCTTTGTATGAATAGTATATAGGAAATTCCAAATATTGTGGTCAATTCCAAACAATTTGGTGGGGGGCATCATCCTCTGAATCCCCTCAATATCCAAACTTCTTCCCACCACTTTGTTGTTGTGCACCATATGTGGCTTTTATTTTTATCTTCTTTTTAATTCATTTTTATCGTGCATTTTTTACTAGATAGTTATGTGTTTGCACTATGTTTTTGTTCGGTTTCACAAGAATACCTGCATAATTATGGACCATCCGAAAGTCCAAATTATTCAATACTCCAAAGCAACTCATTACGGACCCAATCGTTGACTATTGAGGTGACAATGCTACTAAATACTCACAAAACGGCTTTGGAGGTCATAGTTTGGGCCTCTTTGCACAAGAGTTTGATGGCCCTTGACATGCGAGACACAAACTATGTGACTAGCCATACAGTTGGAAACGGTCCAAGATGGAGGGACTACCTACGCTTTTGGAGTGTTCATAGAATATGTTGTGGTCCATCAACTTGGTCCACTTTCACATTACATTGACATTTTGAGGGCCCATCATTTGCAAAATTGGATTTATGGTTCCCACACTACGGCCTTGGGATGATTTTCAAGGGCCCTAGATTTTCATAGTCAAGGCTCCTGGACCATGTGCAAAAGTAGCCCTACCCATGCTGGGGTGACATTGATATAGATGAAACACGTGTTCAATATGATAAGGTATGTGGTTGTTATTTGGTACATTTCTCATGTTCTCCAACTCCTACCAATTATACTCACATCCGAAAAAAGAAATTGCATGGCACTAGCAAATATGCAATGAAACATCTGCAAAAGCCCAAAATTGAAACTTAGACCTCCGTTGGATGTGTTAAGGTTATTATTGAATGTGCATATGTTTGTTGATTAATCAACTGGATACATAGATGCTCCCAATTATGTTCATTATCGAGTGTAGACTAGTTATTGATATTTAAAAACATAGTCCAATCTCTTTTAAAATGGTGTCTTTATGATGTTTGCTCTTTGATCCTCACCAAACCACATACCCATCAAGTACGATTAAGAAAACAAGCCACTTCATTAAGACACGTCTACCTTATCACTGCAAACTTCAGTGTCCATTTCACTGGAGACAGTTAATTAATTAGCCTTGATGGTAATTTCACAAACTCATGGGAAGTTGGTAACCCCACTTTGACTACTACATTCATAGTCAAAGAGCATAGAAAGAAAATTAAAGAAGGAAAAAAAAATCATGTAGCATTAAAAATTATTAGCTTTGCTGAGTTATTAACTTAATGGATGTCATGTGCATGATCACTGACATAGGCAGGCACACTACATGTTGCATAAAGGGGTACACTTTGAGTCAGACTAAGTTATAACCTTTAACTTCCTTGAGCGTATTGTGGTTTCATTCGATCATGCTTTCTAGATCTCAGTTTTCATTGTACCCAAAGGAAAAGTGGTTGCTGATGACTTTAAGATCACATCAATATGGTAGCAATATTAGTGATTTTTATTAGAAATTTAGAGTAAACTTAGAACCACAAAATTTCAAGAAATTCTGATGAATGTATGCAATAGAGTTATACTCCAAACTTTATAGATTGTATTAAGAATATATAGATAGATAGATAGATATGCACTTTGAGATAAGAAAAAGAGTTCGCAAAAAAGATTGAAAATTTCAAATCAAAGGAACATGAAGTTACTCTACATAGTAATGTATCCACAAAGGGAAAACTTAGTTCATTTTATTCTTTAAATTTTTAGTGTGAACAATCAATTTTTCATATTGGAATGGGATGATGACCATTGCCAAGAAAATTTCATGATGAACACAATGATACCTATTATGACCTTCCTAGCACCTTCTTTTTTGATAAATTTGCCTTCAAGAGTGATTCATAGGCTGGAAAATGGCCCTTTAGGAAGTTAAGGGTTAATACATGTCCTTACATGATGGTGTTTCAGTCCAAATGAGCAACTTTGGAAGGGTTAATAGGGATACAAATTACATCTTTTTGCTTCATTTTGTTTTGTGTGTGGCAATAGGAGGCACATGTATCTACTTCTTATATAAAATAAAATAAAATAATACAATACAAGGACCTTTCATTCTTATCACAATTACTATTTAAAAATTGTGTGCAAACATAAACACTTTCCACTAGTTAAATTATAGGGTGTTGATAAAAAGCGATTTTGCAGTCCAATTTTTATTTCTCACAAAAACAAATTATGAACGAGTTTTTAGAGAAAAGATTTTATGCACTTTCTACATGATTGGAGCCTATAATGATTCATTACTTGAGATAGTATTAACTTAAATATTCATAGTTCATAGGACTACTCCAACTTTGGGAGGGTTAATGAGGATGCAAATCAAATTATCTTTTCTGCAGTTTTATTATATTTGGCAATAGAAGGCATATGTATCTACTTCTGATTAAAAAAAAACCAACAATTATATAAGGAGCTTTCATTTTTATCACAAATATTTTTGAAAGCAATTTGCAACCAATGAACAATTTTCATTAGTTGGATTGCAAAATCTTTGTTAAAAGCAATTTTTAGGTCTGAATTTTCTTTCTTTAATTTTTTTATATAAATGGGTTTCATTACAAATCATTTATGCACTATCTACATTTAGGGTTCCATTCATTTAGAGGATATTAACTTAAATGTTTATAATTCATAAGAAATGCACATCAAATCATAATTGAATGAAACTCGACACAAAGAACCTTTTTGATATTATCTATAACATATATAATAATGACCAAGGCATGTCTTAGATTAGTATCACTCCTCAACATTTTTTTATGTATCATTCATATATAGCCAAAATTGAATCTCATGTTTGATACATCACAATCCTACATATGCTTCGAATATAAATCAAAATCAACACAAAACTATGTAATCATGATTCAAAAATAACTTATTTAATCTTAACCTACAAACACTTACATAGAGTTCACCGAGTAATTTGAGAACATCAACATCGCCTCCTTCTCACTCACACACTCATATTACTGCACCCTCCCCCAACATGCGATCTCGAACTCCACGTCTACCACCCCCACCCAAGAAATAAATGCTTTGGTGCCCATAGAGACACATACTCCGCCTAGTGGACAAGAAGAGGCGTAGTGCACCCACCAAACTCCCAAACTACCGTTGAAGCACTACATTGGGCCAAAATGGCCACCCACATAAACCCCAATGCCCTCACCATCTAAATCATGCCACACAAAGACTACTACAACAAAAGACAGCCGTTCAGTGGCCCACACCCTAACACCCAAGTATTTAACTATCTAGACCCACACACACTCACCCTACTCCCTCCAAGTGAGATTCCCATCATACCTTGTTTGAACGGAACTAAAAATGTCACCATTCTATGCTTACATGAACTTTGGACAACCTACAATGTCCCCACTATCACATAATGATTTCAATATTGTCTCGAAGCCATAGTATGCCTAACCAATTCAAAATCCCTAATTCAAAATCCTATTAAACTAGATACACCTTCCAAGGTCAACATATCCTAGAAATGGAAACATTCTACCCCCTCTCCTTATTACCTCAACCACCCCCACTTCCCCTACCCTTCCCGAATTTGTTTTACACACAAGCACAACTCAAATACCCCACAAGTCACACCTACTACGTAAATGGTTCCTTCACCCCCACCCTACTGTAGCGAGGAAGGTATTGTTGGACTAGGAATATACCATCATGCATGCAACATCTAACGTGCCCCAACAACTCCCCATAAACCAAGCATCCTACAATCCAAATCAACAACCATACTTGTAGCCTCCTACTCACCAAAGACAACACAACACACTTGTATATCTCCACATACAACTTCAACTCCATCTTCCTTATCAACAACTACCTCTGCCACCTCTCTACACGAGCCATCATTTGATGACTGTCACACCACATTGCTCCCTCACCCCCAAAAAATCCACACCCACTTACGAATCTTTGGGCAATGATGCTACAAATAAATAAGCCAAATTTGGCACCAAGAACCTCCCCCCCCCCCTTACTACCCCCCAATACACACAATTCAATGTACCCCTTTATAGCACTCCAAATGGTCACAAAACACCCTGGTACCACACTCATTTGTCACCTCCAACCCTACATGCACAAGGAATACACCCACCAACTCACAACCAGGATCCTACCCCCAATACTCATACGTAACATAACGGCGCAACAACCCGTTAGTTCATTCCCCCGTATCCAACTACTTTTGGTCAACACCCCAATGCGCATACATGCAAATCACACAAACATTCAAATTGACATACAAACAATACATGAACAACCAAAGAAAACATACTATTTGGTCCACTAATTCCCCTCAACCCTTTGCCACCTCTACTAGTTACACCAAGCATATGTATGTGCATTAACCCCACCAACTACATGTACCTCAACTACATGCCAATGCTATGCTTGACTCAAACCTGACACCCTAATCATCAACACCAACTATAATACCCAAAGCTCCAACCTACAATTTATTGAATTTACCTCTACCAAGACCACAACCCCACCACCAACCTCAATGAAAACACTCAAATACCAAACATTCGTAGACACTCTAGAAAATGCCAAATGGTATGTCCCAAGCATTTGAGGTGGCATCCACAAGGCCGTTATCACCATATTATTTGAACAATGCTATATTCCCCTAGTGCCCATTCATGCTTGCATGCAACAAATCCACTTGATAGCCATCAAATACCTCTCCTTACTTGTGCCCATAAACAAACAAACAAAAAATGTAAAACCACCAACTGCCAATATTTCCCACCTAAGCATACACCAAAACCACCACATGCAAACAACAAAATCCCAAAACTGAATACTACGATGTGCCTAAGGCCACTCAATTAGCTCATATATAGAGACATACACTCATGCTCATAACACCCACCCTTGAGATACACAACAATTGTAAAACAAAACTCGTATTTCCCCATATGGACCTACAATATCCCGTATGTCATTGGTTACTAATAAGACCACCTCCTCTATCATGAGGCAATAGCACTTGTCCTATAGCCTTGCTCATTGAACTTGTTTCAAGTTCACATATGCGCTTGCGACTCTGCTCAAGGTGAAGCATCCCTCATTCACACCAACACTAGAGGTCCGGGCATCTACGTTGAACCATAGTATCAATAAAGGGATGTGTACGTGTATAAAGTACCCGACTAATATAGTATCACATCCTTCAACAATAAACTAAATAGGATATTTAGTGTTGGATACACTAAATACGAACGCATACACTAAATATCAATAACCATATGAAAGTAAGTAACATTAAATGTAAGCTCAAACACTAAATATCGACTGTGTTAATATGTGGAAGTTATATGTTCGAATTTAGTGTTAGTAAGCATATGAAAAAAAGATATAATAAAGGAGATGGCAATAGGGAAGGTAACAAAACAATTATGTCTAACACTAACAATCAAGGAATTGAAAAAAATTGTTGAGTAGGGTAAGATGGTAGCAACACTTAATATAATCAAACACTAAATTTAGTGTAGTTGATATTTGCATCTTTACTATTGCAAAATGTCATAAATCACATATATACCCTTGGCCATTTTATGAACATCTAATACCTCACCTACCGGGTATCAATATTTATTTTATAATCCAATATATTACTTGAAAAACTGAAACTTTCCAAACCGCCAAACTTGATCTAGATTCAACCAATGAACATGTAGCCAACATATTTACAACCAACACATTAGTGCATCCTCAATTTAAAGTGCCACACACTCTTGCTATCAATTCTCTTCAATAGCGAAATACCTATACTGAAAGCAGTCTAGTTGAAGTGGAGTTTCGGTTGAGCTTTCAATCACTATGACTCTTATAGTTGGTGGGGTCCCCTCCAAATTGTGGGCCCATTCTACACAATATCTCTTCGGGCCTTGCATGGCATCTCCTTCTTGACAAAATCTTCTTCACCAAATATGACTTTACACCGTGCCACCAATTACACCATAGCAAACGAGAACAAAAGCGCTTTGAAGGCCATTCCTATAGGCGAACGCCCCTCAAACCCCTCTCCATGTGGTTGCTCCTCATTGGTGAAAAAGGAATTTCGTTCCAAAGAGAATTTGGAACCTATTGGCAAACATGTGACTCGTATTTTACATTTCATGTCAATAAGTCACAACATGTGTTCAGAATGTCATGCATTCCCAAGCAATCATTTGAACGTTGCAGATGAGTTCTAGACCACCCACATACGATCTGAAAGTCTCACCAGTGTCCACTCTACTCAACCAACTTCTTGTCGGAGAACCTTCATTCATTACCACCTTGAGGAAAGCTGCAATTTTACAAGGCCTCTCTAAGTGCCAAACTCAATTGAAGACTCATTTAGAAATATTATCCAAAGGCTCTGAATTCCTTATATATATATATACACACACATGAGGAATTGTAGTAATTATAGAGATCATGATCTTATACCTATTTCTCAATGTGTAGCAAAGAAAATGGGCACAATCCTTGCCATGAGCCTTTGGCTCACATCACCCCTAGATCCCATGTAAGGTCCACTTTCTATTATTCAAGTTGATGAAATTTTATTGATAGGTGAACTAGTTGAATTGCACTCTTTTGAACCATCCATAAAATTTGAGTTCATGACCACGCATATCCAAGTTTGTTATGAGCAATTTCAGTCTTTTACAAAGTTCATGATGAAATTTTCATTTATGAAATTGTAAGCCACAATTATGGCTATAGCCTAGTCGGAGCGGGTGACTTTCAAGTTTTCTTGTCTTTCATCCAAGAATTGATGGTTGGTTTGTCATCTGAAGCAAGATAGGAGGCTATAGCCCATCAAAGACAATTGCCAACCTCAACCCCTGTTGGCTTTGACATGAGGGAGGTCACTCAAGAAGAAGACATGCGGTTTTCGCAAAACCTTAGTATAGGAAACAACGGGCTTTTTGAAACACCAAAACTCAGTGATAGAGATTAAATTTGGGATGATAGGCAAATCCCATGTGAAATGCTTGAGGATAAATAATTAGTCTAATAAAGCCAAGTAATTCAAACTTTGGAACTTCTTGAAAACTTCGGTATTGAGAGTATGTGAATGACTTTCATGTGCCTTGATGTATTTGGAATGGATCTATGGTTATTGTTTTTTTGTAGTTCCAAGTAAAGGAGGTGTTTTGCATGTGTAAGAGCATAGTGTTGGGCAAGTAGGCTATTAAAGTTATCAATGAGTTGATTGAAGATCATGAGAAATGAGGTTGAACATAAACCAGCTAGTTATGGTGATAGGCCAGAAGAGAACATTTGAGTGGAAGATTGAAGAAACGGTGTTTTTAATTTGGAGACAAAATATCGATTAATGTCGTGGTTGAGAGAGCGATCAAGAGTGCAATAGCCTGAGAATAATTTGCATGTCAGTGAGGCAAAGGAGTGATTAAGGGTTGTAAGAGCTGTATTTGAGTCCATTGAATGCATAAATCTTGGCGATAGACTAAATGAGAGCTTGAGCGCGAGGCAATGAGAAAAAATTATGCACCCATAAGGGGGTTATTGGCAAATAAGCTTATAAATTACTTCACTTATGCCTCCTCCCCACCTAAATTTACCAAACAACCAAAGTTTTTCCTCAAAACCAGGTAACGCTCCCTCGGTTATAGCGGAGGCATCTAGCTATCCCAATGCACCTACAAGAACTTGCTCCGGAGATTTTTCAAGTAGGTTTTAGTCAAGTAGCTTTCACACATGTTCATTGTTTCATCTACCAAGCAATGAGGATGTTGGATAGTTTTTGTCCCATCCCCAAATGCCTTACTACTCATCTATGTCTTACCATCAGTTTTTGTTAATGAAGCTCCTCGTGCCCTCGTAACTAATTAAGACTAAAAGCAACCAATCACAAGGACGGGAGGTGACACTTTCAAAGGTCCTACATTCTTGCCTCGTGTCTAGGTACTGATGGGAGGGTTGGTCCTAAAACCTCCACTTTTGAACCATGCCACATTGTTTGCCAACTAGGCTTAGCATTAGATAGTGTCAATGGTGTGAAGGCCATGTTATTATAACCAACTCTTAGGCTTGGCGAAAGTTAGGTTGGGAGGGGGCATTAGTCTATGAGGGGGGGGGGTGAAGATCATATACCTGCATAAGGGCAAGAACCGTATGAAGATTGAGTAAGTACATAATTATTAGAAGGTCTAGAGATGGTTAACTCCTATATGAAAATAGAAGGCATATACCCTACGTAAAAGAGAAGAGATTGAGAGAGCCAGAGATGAGCATAGCCGTCATCACCTGAAATTGATAGGCCATATCCGTGACAAAACTTGGAGTTAGTTATGAGAGTGAATGACATTACCTTGTGGTAAGGATTGAGAGAAGAGTATATTGTAAGCATGTTTACGACACCTTGCCAATGATGGACAAATAGTTTGCATGTAGGAGTAACAAGGCCTAGTGATACTTTGCACATGCTATAGGTTGCCAAGGACATTACCTTGAAAATAAGAAGACTATAACCGATGCATTTGATTATTCAAAAGACAAAAGCATGTATTAAAGGCCCTAACTTTACTTGTTTATGCATTGTTTTTGTATTCACCCTTGTGGGTGATTCTTGAGTTGAATTGCCATAACTATGTGAGGACAAAGGTGGTTATTGCAGTCTTTGAAGACTTGCATGACAGTTATTAGCTGATTAAAAGAATCTAATTATGAGATTTTACAAGCATAATTCATGACAAGTACGGAGTATGCATGCACTCAAAGACATTACCCCGGAAATTTGGGACCTCTGAAGGGTATGACCTTTATCTCCTCCACTCTTACGACTTTCATATTCTCTTACGACTTTATTCTCTTTGGATTGTGGCTAACTTATTGTGCTCTTGTCTTTGTTTTGTTTGATACAATCATTGAGTTACATGCTCCAAATGAAAAATATACAATGTCTTTCTAATCAGAAAGTGAAAAATCAATTTCATGTGTATTAAAGGCTTATTTAATGTTTTGTGTATGTAGTGGAGGCATTTATAACATTAGAGTGAAAAGATTAGTATAAATACATGAGTCTATTTTCTAGCAGGCCATTAGTATTTATATATTTCTCTATGAACTTTTTGTAACATGGGGTTTAGTTTCATAGTGACCACGCACGTCATTTAAGTTTCCAATGAAAGGTCCACCCCCCGGACTCAAACTCAAGCAAAAAACTTACAAATTTTTTGGTGTCTCTTTAGCAAATTGTGGTACAGAATAGTAATTAATTTATAGTCAATGGTGTGGAACATAAATTTGTGTTAAAATTCTAAACAAACATTTTGTAGAACATGAATTTTTAAAGTCCAGTTTCTACTTTTTTGTGATATTATTTCTTCACATATATACACACACACGTGCCCCAAATGTTTGCAAGCCCAACATACTATCTCATGAAGAATCTTTTGTTTATAAACTCCTTCAAATTGGCTCTCGTTGACGAATAAGTCATCGTTTGTGACAAGCTGGAGTTCACAAACTTGTTTTAAGATTCAGCCAATGATTTTTTCATATCTAATTGAACTTAATCTTTCCAAAATGTATGCAGATAATTCAAAAGATCGGTATCTAAAATTCTAACTAGGTGTATTTCTTTTTCTATCAACCCTCCATATTTTGGCTAAATTTATACTTGGAATGTGTGTTTACATCCCTAGGCATTTGCATTTTGCGATTTTAAGTTTAAATTACCACTTTAGGATATCTAAAATTAAAATAAATAGTTTGCTTTTTTAATTTTTCTTCTTCTAAAGACGTAATTGAAACTTCTTGCTTTGGACTATGGTCTCTCAAAATTCCCTAATAGATTTATTTACCTAGACTTGAATCAAGTGAAGTCTTCCTTGACAACGGTGTCAAAATATAGTTTAGATTTTGGGTCCAAAGAAATTCAGGAAACAATCAGGAAAAACTCCAAAAATGATTTGTATTTCATCTAGGTGTCTCAAATAAGTTTTATTAAGGTGAAATTAAGTTCATGCCATCTTATCACTAATTTGAACTAATAATAGGTGATTATTTATAGGATAAAGACTCACAAACTCTCAACAATAGTACATGCAATTGTGGTAGTCTCTCAATCTCATGATATGTTCCCATGCAATAGTCTAGCATCGAGTTTACTTTAATTGGACATTTTGTGATGCTCAAGCATACGTATAATCGTCGACAATAGTCTTCTATGTAGTATCCCATTTTTGTCTCTTAACCAAAGCCAAGGACACTTTGGTGTGGTTAATAATTGTGTATTAATTAGTTTTTTTAATGGAACTTGAAAAATGGCAGTTTAATCACCATTGTTGGATTTTCCACTTTTCTTGATTACTTCTTAAATTTAATTATACAGTCGGGCAATTGCATTTTACGTGATTTTGGCTAGAGTAACCATAATGTCCATGAATTGCAACCATAGACCAAACCACATATGCGGCTTAACATATCATGGCATGGTTCATTAATTTATCATGTTTAGTTTGATATTAAATTTATGCTCTATCTCTCTTGTTCATCAATCCTTCAAATGCTCATTTCATTTATCATATTTGAAGAATGTCAGCTAAGGTATTCAATTACTAAGTCTTGATTATTTCCATACTACCACTCGAACATTTTAGAATAAAATTACTTTAGTAAATTCAATAAGCACACAATAGTTACTAGAGTTTCAACCATTGAGTCTTTTTGTATTCATTGTCTCTTCACATCCAATGATTTTGTCCGGCTATCCTTTCATTATCTACCAAGGGTTAAGACAATAAAACCTTGAATGGTTCAAAAATATGGAGACCATAGCCTCTTCACCTTCTCAATTTCCTTCTCTTTTGATTCTTTACATTGAGACATAGACTGATTAGAATATATTACAATGACAATATACTATCCTTCAGTTTGGTATACCAATCTTGGTTGTGGCGATTTTAATTTCAATCAAAATTTTATTGATTGAAGTTTTTGAAATTAGAATGCACATATGGACATGATTTGAAGAACCATACATAGTTCATAACCAAACTCTTGCACAAACTTCACAAGAATTAACAACTCGTCTTTCTTTTGATGTGGTTTCACTTTAAATACATTATTCACTTTCACTCGTGATCTCCTTGTATAATGCACAACTGGCATTTGAAATTATGGATTTATTGTCTACCAAGTCTATATTCTCATCGAGGCAATAGTTTACTTTAGAACTGATGACTTGCTTCTTTCCATCAATGCTCAATTTATAAAATTAGCGAATACCCGTTGGTATTCTTCAAAACACAAATAATTATCTTATCCTCAGAATACAAACAACTAAGAAAACTAACACAAGTTTCATGAACACCGCCTAATTATTAAGACTATAGCCTCAATCGGGTTTTTGTGCTTTTTTTTCTGACATTTCAAAATATTAGTAATTCACACAAGGAATCACTCCTTGCTTATGTATGCACTTACAACACCGGCTTAATCAATCTAGTTTCCTCCTTAAAATTTACAAGTCATTCACATTCTTTCCATACATACCATAGTTAATACATATTATAGTAGATCAATCATTTCACATACAAGAGACTATAGTTTAAAATGAGAATCTCAACAAACAATCTTTAGAGACACAACCAAGGAATCTCTCCTTGCTAACTCAATTTATTAAAGTACAATAAAAAAAACTATAATACATAATTGTGGCAAACTTTGATTCAAACCAATACATACACCTTGGTTATCGTTGAATTATTGTAGCTTAAGTCAATAGCCTAGCAACTATGAAGTTCGTAACTTGCTATATGCAAGAGCTAAATTTTGCTTCTTGATTCCAAAATACTCCGGAGACATGAGTTCCAACAAAGTTATGATACTATAATAAACAAAATTGTTTCTCTTCTTCTCTCTAATTTCTAGCCCTATATACTTCTTGAAGCTCATGTATAGATATCAAAGTTCATATCCATTTCTATCAAACTAGGGTCTTTCTTATCTCTACTTTCTTGAATCTCGAGGCCATAGTCTATTCAAATCTACTTGATTAATAACTATCCTTCACATTAGGTCATTTTCCTTAAATTATGGGATTTTATGAAAAGAAGAAGATATATACACAAGAGCAAAGCAATCGTGTTAAAGAATAATGTTTAGAAAATTCAATATATGTTCGTACTCAAGAAGGGCCCTCTTCAAGAGCCACAACTTTATGTAAGAGTCACATCTCTTACATGACAACTCTTCAACTTAGATTACAAACTAGTGTACTATACATTGTACTAAATAATGTATATACAACCTTGAACGTATCTCTAACACTCCCACAAGTACACTAGTTTGTCCAATTTGAAAATTTTGTAATCCATTATCATTCTTCATCAAAGATGGTGTGCTTCCTTTTGTCTTCAAAACCTTGCTAAAGTCACCCCCTATTCAATTGTCTTGTATGAAGGATGCGTGTATTTTAGTGTCCAACGTTAGCTCGAGCTAGTGGTTGATTTTCCCTTCCAGTGTAGTTCTTGGAATTTTTAGTGATGAAATTCTTGTTGATAATTTTTGTTATGAGTATTCCGGTGACAATGGTGGCATTTGTGTATTGTCTTTGTTGTTTGTTGCCTTTGCATGGTGAGTATTTTCTTTGAAGATTTTACAAATATTTACTAGTTGCTTTGACAAATCTTTTTCTCCAAAAAGTTGATGTTTTGAATAGTGTTTGATTTATGGTAGCCTTGTTATCCTTGTCTCCCACTCAAAGACTTGTCAAAATATAGGGGAGAGCGTCTCCCATATAAAATACACACATGTACACTTTGAGATGTGTAAGTAAAAAAGACTAAAAATTGCAAGTTAAATTGATCTTGAATATGTTGAGGTGTTTGAGACTGAGGTTTCAAACACACACCAAGTTTGAGGCATGCAAGTGATATGTTTGTCTTTTGGTAGTGATTTTGTTAGAATGTCAGTTGTCATGCGTAGAGTTGGCATATAGGTGAGCTGAACTTGTCTTGTGAGAAATTTTCTTTTGTGAAATGATATTGGGTGTCGACATGTTTGCTTCTTGAATAATATATGGGATTTTTATTTAATGCATGTGGTGTATTTTTTTATTTTTTTGTTAGTCTAAATAGGAATTAGATGTGAACAAGACTTTTTTTGAGCCAAAAAATCTCAATCAAGTTAGTATGAACGAGGTTATTCACTTGAGATATAAGAAAGAAAGTATAAAAGGACTATAGCTTGATTTTAGGAGATATCATAGTTGAGACCATAGGTAAAACCCAAGAGATATAGGGAGGAGATAGACTCAAGTAGGGAGGAATTTATTTATTTATTTTCCTAAGTGTCTGATATTCAATTATGTGCGAGAGATACTGAAACTTTCTCTCCTCCAGGGCAAGACAATAGTTTGTGTGTTATTAATGGAAAGAAATCAAATTGATCATCGGTTAGTACCGGATGGTAGAATTGTTCTACCATCAAGACTATTGATTTTATTGCAGTTTGGTTTTTCTCATCAATAAATGAATGATCCATTTTTCCCTAAACTTCAAGTAATTTGTGTATGGAATTATTGTCTTAATTTAACTTTACAAATATGGTTTGAAATTAGTGTTAGATCAAGTTCTTCATTGGATGTAAATAGATGTGATGACAATGGTATGTTTGTGTTATGGAGTGGACTTAGGTCCGGTTGCATTTGAGAGTAAAGTCAACATGATAAGCATAGACGCACCAATGTTTATTTTGTCAAGGTAAGCATATGTGTAATTGAATTATTTACATTGTGTTGTGTAAAAATGAAGTGGTATCATATTGAGGCTATGGTCTGCACAAAGTTGACAATAATTGAATTACACTTAATAATTTAATATTGGTCGTGACCCAGTTGAAAGATGAATATCATGCAAAACAAAGACATTGTGTTGATTTCTTGAAAATCAAATTAATGTTGAGGAGGGAATCCTGAAGCAAGTACAAACTTCAATTGAATTCAGACATATAGTCAATAGACAGTGAGACAAAATTGTAGAGTTTCAACAATGTAACTTGGGAGTGATATTGTCGAATTCTCATTTTCCCAACAATTATTTAAGAACTTGAATGAAATTGGAAATGACCTTAGTAATGAATGCATGAAAAAGATGCCATATATATGTAATGGTCTTTCCAAATTGACATAAAGTTGATGGCAGAAATTAAATGGGAATGTTGGGACAATTGTCTGATACATACGTGAATTGATTAAATTATGAACGGATATAGATCTTCACCAAGTGAAACAATAGAGTGCATATTAATCCAATATATTGACGGGGTAATAATTCCGAAATAGGCGAGGCTTGAACAATCAGTGAACTGGATTGCCAAATCAAGCAATTGTCAAGACTATAGTGTTGACAGTTAGATTGAAGTTTATTGTGTTATTCTAACCTTTGGTAGAGAATGAATAGTCAACATATGTGACTATTGAGTGCGAATGGTGAAAGGATGTCGCGGAGACCGAAGGACGTGTTGATCGAGAAAGTGGTAGCTAATGATTGATAAGTTAAATCTAGTATTGAATTAACTTTAATAAAGAATAATTTGGAATTCAATCAACTTTAATAACTTAATGTCTTAAATAATATTCTTGGAAATGAGAATTGAAATGAATTGTACATTTCATTACTCTAATATTTAAGAGAATTTAATGGAACCTCTCACTAAAAAAGTTTAATCGATGAAACTTGTTATGCAATGTTAACCTGCATATGTGGTGTGACTTATTGTTGCAATTGACGAGTAACATGGTTACTATGGCCAAAGCAAGGGAAAATACTATAGTCGGACAACATAATTTAAAATCATAATATATCAAAGAATACGGAAAATCCTGAAAGGATGATCGCACTACAATCTCAAGTTAAACTAAATGGAAATAATTAACAAGAGACTATTGATTACACCAAGGTGCCTTTGGCTTTGATAAAGAGACCCAAATGGGATACTCATGCAAAACAATCGACTATGGTTGTGCCTATGCTTGTGCACCGCACTTGGTCCCATATAAATGAACTCTTTGCCATACTATTGCATGTGTAAATAGCTTGAGATCGAGTTACTATCATAATTGCATGTACTGACATTGAGAGATTTTAAAGTCTTCATCCCATAAACTATAATCTAATTGTCAGTTCAACTGACAAATAAAATGAAATGACCTTGTGTTTTCCCTAACAAAACTTATATGAGACACCTAGATGATATAAAAATCACTTTTGAAGTCTTCCCCGATTGTTCCATGCTTGTTTGTCATAACCAAAAACTAATTTACAATGCAATAGCACTTTGGCTATCCGAATAGATGGTGGTGGGTTTGGTTTGAGGAAAATAAAGTTCTTGTAACAATTTTCGGAGCCAAATAGCTTCAATTGTTGTTTTTGCCAATGCCATGTATTCTAATTTTGTAGATGAGAGTGCAAGTGATTGTTGTTTCTTGTTGCCCCAAGAAATGACACCGCTGGCAAATATAAAGCAATATTCGGAGGTTGAACGTTGTGTGTCTTTGTCTCCTGCCCAATCATCGGATGAACCATGCAAAATATCTCCTTGAGGGGATTTTTGGTATTTAATTCCAAGGTAAGAGTACCTTTGATGTATCACATTGTTCTTTTCAAAGTTTAAATATGGGATGGAGTCGGAGCTTATAGGTATTGTGCAAAACTACCATCAATGTATGCACGATCAATGTGGGAGTTGACAATGACGTGCATTAACTTGCCAACCATTTGTGAGTAATGATATTGGTCCTTAGTGGAGGTGAGAATTTCCTCTTTGCTAAGTCGAATGTTTGTTTGCATTGGTGTGCTTAATGGATTATGATTGAACACGTTGTATTCTTTAGGTTTGGATGTCAAGTATTGTTGTTGGTGCGTAATTGTCCAACCTTCTTGTCGATTTCTAGTTATGGCATTTCCAAGAGTTTAATGAGTTTCTCCTTCATTTGGCATCTCAAATTCTTTTTGAACAATGAGAGAAATTTTGTTGCTTAAAAGTATTCAATCATCAAAACAAACAATAATAATTGTGAATCCATGGTCATTTTTTCTTTTGAGATAGATGTTTGCATCTGATTCTAACCTTTGAAATTCATAGAGGAGAAGGTATTAATTCAACCCTTGATACCAAGCTATTGAAGATTGCTTAATGTCGTCCGATTTTTTGGCCTTGAGACCCCAAAAACCCTAAATTAGGGCTCTCTAGGGCCTAGCCTAGCTACGGCAATTGAATTAGTTAGATAAGTAGTGACTAAAATCACTAAAAAGCTAAAAGTAGCTAGCCTAGGTAAAAAAGACCAAAAGTTAGGTCAATTGGTAAATTAGTAAGTAAATTGGGTTTTAGTAACTTCTCAAAGGACTTTTTGATTATGTCCGGAGCTACCAAACCTATTGGGAAGAGGTTTGGAAGCCCCCGAACCTCCCCGGAAAAGGGTAAGGGGGAGGAAGATGAAGTTAGACGGACCGCATTTTCTTTGTGTTCGCAATCGTGTTTTGTGTGCAAAATTTGTAATTTCCTCTCGTGAAGAGAGTTTGCGAGTGAAAGATCGAATAAAGTTCTTAATTCATTACTCAATTGGGTGTGAAACCCATTGCACATTGCTTGTGTGTGATTCTTATTTGGAAAAATTGATTGTGTGGAAAGCTGCTTGCGAAAAACCTAATTTGAACACTGATCAGTTTCTAAAAATAGTAGATTTCAGGCTGCAGTTGAGTTTTCATGCCCTGTTGTGAGAAGTTAATGTGCAATAAGTGTGTGCTCCAATTGGATTCAGGGAATTGGATAGTACGAGCTTGAGGTCAACCAATTAGAATAATTTGCAATCGGAGTGTTAAGTTTGATGTGAGATTCTTATTTTGCAAATCCCGAAGTCACACAAATCTGATTGCACGAGGGTTTGAAGAAATCGCAGCCGGGAGTCTCTCGGAGCTGAGAAGGCCAATTTCAGGTGCTGATGCGATGGCGTTACTGATTGATCTCGAGAAGTTTAGAGAAGTTACCTCAAATACCTAAAGGAAAATTGAAAGATGGCAACCTGTAACCAGTTGAACTTGGAAATATCCGTAAATTCAAGCGACATCTCAAAGGGACTGTGCTTTCGGAGAGACCGATTCGGCCAAAGAATCAAGGAGCCGAATTCGAATGTAGGGGTTTTAATCAAATTTGTGGGAAGAATGCAAGTCCGAGGATCGAAGCGCTGAGAAATCAGGTTGTGTTTGCAAATTTGAAATGGCCAAAAACAACTAAGAATCATCAAATTTGATTGAAGTAATCCACTGTTGCGGAGGAGATAGAAGCAGGGGAGAGGAAGAAGAAGAAGAAGAAGAAGAAGAAGAAGGAAAAGGAAAAGGGGCCACGTGGTGCAATGAGGAGCATCCTCCCAAACCAGAGTTCACACTGGGAAAGAGGCTAGGAAATAACTAGCTATGAAATACCCCTGTTCACATTGCAGCAGGCAACATGCTATAAATCCTTGGATTTACAGAGGCTGAACTTACTTTTACTACAGGTAAAAACTACTTTGAGATTTTAAATATCTAAAATTAAGGCATTAAAGCCTATTTCAGCATCATTTAATTATCTAACTGGGCATTTTGCACAATCCAACATACAAATAAATCAACTACCATTGGAAAATCAATGAAAAAGTGTTTTTAAACACTTTTGCAAAGCGGCAAGGAGTAAATTAAGGTATGTTTTAACACATTAAATCAATTGAATAATCTAAACAAATTTAGAAGTGATTTCTAAATTAAAGGAATTAAAGTATTAAATAATTCCCTAAGGTATTTATTGCCTGAGAATTAAATTGGGATTAAATTGGTATTAAAGAACCCGTTATTGCGAGATAAATATACTAAAAAAAAGTAAAAATGGGTTAAAGCTTATTAATGAATCATGGTATTTGATCCGCCAACGAGGTTGGGGTGAGGACCATGTATTATTAAACTGATATCATTAAATTGAAGATTAATTAAGGAAAGGCCGTTAATAGATTTCTTGATACACTAAATTGGCGGTAATTAAGGAGGAACAATGAAATTCACCAGAGTGCCCTTGGCTCTGGTGAAGGAGTGGTTATTGGATACTTGAAAAAGACAATTGTTGAGCCGTGACTCCCTGCAAGAAACTTCGAAAGTCAAAATTGGTCACTACTGGACAATGGTTGTGAGGGAGTGATTGAGCAATTGCATGTACCGTTGTGAGTGACCTTTAACCCCAATTAAATAATACCTAAAGTTCCCTTTAAAAACTAATTTCTTTAGGATTGTCGTCCTAAACTCATCTTAATCCCTTTGTGATCTATCAATTAATTTAATGATGATCCCTAGATATAAAATCTGACACTCATTTGGTCTTCCCTATGTGGTTTTCTTAATTGGAACCCAAACAAAAAACCTATCTACACTTAAGTTCAAACAAGGGCCTAAGAAGTTTACAAACCATGTTTGGATTTTGGGATGGAGGTAGTCCTTCAGGGATAATCATTTTATTTTTTCTATAAACTTATTTTGAAAGTTTGTCTTAACATCTAATCGATGTATTTATAGATTTTTTTTTTGCAAGGGCTAACAACACTTTCATTGAATTCAATTTGACAACCGCAAATTATATTTTTGTGTTTTCAATACCATGAATTTGTGTAAAGCCTCTAGCAACTAGCATAGCTTTGTACTTGTTAATTATACCATTAACTTCAATTTTAATCTTAAAAAACCGTCTAGAAGTTATTGCTTTTTGATTTGATGGAAGAGGTGTGAGCTTCCAAGTGTTGTTCTTGTCCAAAGATTGTAACTCAACATATATGGCAACTTGCCATTCTTTGGCATCTAATTGTGTTAAGGCTTCTTTCATGGTTTTAGGTGGGTCTAATGAAGTATTGACAATATTCTCTTGATGATGTCGTTGTAAATAAGGTTTCTTTGCTTGTTCTTTGCCTTCAATATATTCAATTAACCTTTGTAGTGGTTTAATGTGTCTTTTAGGTTGAGTAAAAGAACCTAGCAATTGGGCGTAAAAGCTTGAAGGTGGACTTGGTGGTCTTCATTCTTGAAGTTGCTTCAACTTCATGAGGTAAGTTTTTTCTATCATTTGTGTGATGATAATTTTGAAAATGTTTCAAGTATAACATTACGAGAAAGTGGATTTTGTTGATTTTGCAAAGATTGTCCTTGTGAAGGTGGAGGCCCAACATTATTGCATGGCCAGGGTGGTGGTGGCCCAACATTACTTGATTGCAATGATCATGGTTGACTTTCTCTTGTTAGTGGAGGGTGTATTTTGAATAGATTTAGATATATTAAAATCTCTTCTACTCGGTCTTGCAATGTTATTTCTAGAGAATATCCATGAGTTTCATAAAAAATGACATCTTTTAAAATGATGATTCTCTTATGTTGTTTGTTCATTAGCCAATAGGCCTTTGATTGCTCACAATAGCTAGGAAGATTGTTTCAAGGGAATGTGAGTCAAATTTTCTTCTTAATTCCTTGTGAATTAAGACATGAGCTTTGCATTTAAAAAACTTTAGGGTAAGATAAATTTAATTGTCTTCCATGCCATATTTAAAAAGAAGTTTTGTTTGTTGTTATAGCCTTTGTAGGACTTCTATTTTGAAGGTAATTTATAGTTTGGAGTGCTTCACCCTAAAATGTCTTTGATAATTTATAATAAGATACCATGGTTGGAATTGCTCCATCATGTTCTTTCATTATGACACTCGATATTGTTGTGGTGTACATGTTGTAGTAAGTTATCTTTTAATGCCTTCCTTTTGACAATAATCATTGAACTCGTTGGACACGTATTCTCCACCTCAATTTGACCTTAATATTCTAATTTTGTAATTTTTTTGTAATTCTACAAAGCCTTTGCATTGTAGAAATTTATCAAATGCTTGCAATTTATGTGTCATTAAGTATACATAACAATATCTTGAAAGATCATCGATGAACGTAATGAAGTAAGTACACCTTGTATGTGTCCCAACTTGCATGGGTCCACATATATGTGAATGTGCTATTTCCAAAATTCAATGGCTCCAAGTGTTGCTTGATTTGGAAAAAAATCTCTATGTTGTTTGCCTTAATACAAGATTGACATAAAGTTGTTTCATTTTCGTCAAAAGGTTCAATATCTTTTGGCATTGTTTGAATTTGTTTCAATCTATTTTGATTGATATGGCCTAGTCTTAGGTCCACAAATAAGCTTTGTTTAGATATGTTGTAGTTGGGATAGCAATTTCATGATGATTAGTTGTCATGGTGACACTTAATTCACACAAGTTAAGATTTAACTTGCAAGTTGCAATAACTTGTTCAAACTTGTTGATAAGTGTTAATATCCCAACTTTGATGTGGATTTCTCCACTGGCTTTGTCTAATTGTTTGGCCGAAAACGAATTTTTTGCAAGTCCCTTTATGTGTAAGACATCAAGTATGATGTTCTCATCACCGTATCCTTCTATGATATATGATGTTGAGTCGTCTCCTAAGTACTACCAATTGCTAAGTATGTGCTTGAATTGTAGTTGTTTGCATGTACAATATGTTTAGTCATGTAGCATGGATGTGGTGTTGATGTTGGAAACTATAGTTAGGTTTTTTGCTAGGACTTAAAACAACAAAACCCAAGGAACTAGGTCTCAAGGAAGACTGAGCTAGTGTCTATAAGGGTTAATGTCACACTGGATTAAGGTATCTAATGACAATACATGGTTGTCTTCATTCCTTACTCTCATTCATATTAATTTACTCTCCTTTTAGATGTTCATTTGTGAGTCTTCCGTCGTGAGTGATTCCGTCCTATCTTCAGGGAATCTTCTATCACTCTATGTTTTGACTTATTTCAGTCATGAAGCTCAATAGCTTGGCGAGTAGTAGATGGCTCATAGTCAAGACAAAGTCCGGGGTAATGTCTTTTTGTAACTGCATAGTCTTTGCTCACCATAAATCATAATTGCGGTAATTCAACGATTTAATTCCTTCTTTAATCAACTTACAACCATCACGCAAGTGTCGCAGAGCTAATAGCCATCATCTCCACTTATCCGGTAAACCTAGCAACTCATCTCAGAAACATCCACACTGTCAATACACAAAACAATACATGACAAGCTAGGCGATATCATGTGTTAAAGCTTTTAGTATGTTGTTGTTTACTAAGAACTTGCACTGGTTATAGTCTTACTCTTTGGTAGTAACGCATTCTCCTTCTCTGGTAACGTCTTGGCAGCCTATGACCTACCTGCTACTGACTTCTCGCCTTCTTCTCTCTCTCGGCTCAATGGCCCTACCCATGCTATACCCTTACCTCGGTAACTGCCGGGTAACGTCTATCTCTGACACTCAGGCTTCAACCTTTGAATATGGCCATGGCCACTAAATCTCTCTCTTGGTAATGGCCTTGCTTCTCTCAAGCCTCTCAGCCTTTACTGCGTCCCCTCAGAATGCTTGCCTCTTTTACTTCCTCTCAACATCTATTCAACTTCAGTCTCTTGACTGGGTAATCTCTTTATCTTACTAATGAATAGGCGATCGCCCCTCTCAAGCGACTCGTCTTCTCTCTCACTGACTCTCAGGTTATGGTGAGTGCATCCTTGCTTATCGCCAACACTTTTACTTCTATGTCTCTCTTAGACTTAGTAAATCTTCTTCTCGGCCATAGCCCTCAACAGGTGACTACGATTATTCTCATATAATGCCGACCTTTCTAGACATTACTCTCTTAGACTCTTCTCCTTCTTCGTCGGCCTATCGCCCGAATATACTTTCTTACAACCGACTTGGTTACTCAGTAATCTTGCTTACAATTTTTGACACAATCTTGTTCAAGTTGACTCATTTGTCATCACCCACGAATCAATTATACTCCAGACATTACATTCCAAAGCAAACATTCACGACAACCATCACACCTTCGGTGTTCATGCATTAAGACTATTGCTCATCAAATTCATGTATTCTTCGTATCAAAGTTAAAGTCATGAGATCCCGAATCACTCGGTTCTCAACAATCTATTACTATGTTTCTCTAGAGTATCACACTCGGAGTATGCCTAATTGCACTCAACCTCAGTCACTGAGCGTTGAGGCTCTACCAGCCTATTGCTCTATTATGAGACTATGTCTGATTCTATGATTGAAAATAGCCTGTCGTCCACCTCAGTTGCCTCCTCCTCATAGAGTCGGGGAAGAGGAGCAATCGGTTAGAACTCCTAACCGCCTGAAACGGCAATAGCCCTTCCATCCCACACTGGATGGCTTCCAGTGGCCAATAGCCGGATGAATCTCATCAAAATTTGAAAATGGCCATCTTCGGCCAGGCGATAGCCAAAAAAATGGTTTTACAGAGACCTTGATGGAGATGTGGGTTAGGATGCTTGATGAGCTTTTGGTGAGTTTGCTAAGGATTTTGTCAAGGTTCCGGATGTTAGGTTTGGAGAAGGGGGCAACATAATAGGCGTAGGCTATACTGAGCTTTATGATGGTGTTAAGGTTGTGGATTTTTGTTTGATGGTCGCCGGTGACATCATTAGTTACTTACTTTGTTTCTATGCTTTCTCCATTGTTATGTCTCTTTGCAATTTCCATTTGAGGGAGGGGACTACGGGTATTCCTAAGTAAGTGTATGGTTCATTATTGGAGAGGTTAGGGATGGGCTTATTTTTTAATAGGACCTTTTGGGATTGTTTGAATGCTTTCGAATACATCAAGTTTTAATTTGGATTTATTAGGGTTGCTTGTGATAGATCATTTGGCTAGGTTGAGGTCTAAGTGTGCCCATTATGAGAATTTATGTAGTTTGGTGATTTGTAATTGTATGTGTGAAGGAAAGAACCATGCACCAGAGGAACAAAGAACCATTGACCATAAAATCATGGCATAGTAAAGTTTCGACTATGATATTTCAAGCGTTATGATATTAGCAATGTGTTCTCTAGATTTCCAAGCTCCTCACATCCTCACTCTACCTTGTTTTGGCTTGAAGCTTTGCTTCAATGTATGTACAATCCTACAACTAGCAATTTGCATGCACCTCGCCCTTATGTACCATCTTTCTCACGTCCAACTCAATCAATATTATTGGAATTTGCTCTTCTTGAATGGGAACGAGTCCCTTTACTTTGACAAGGCTCCCTTCCCTCAAATGGTCACCCTAATGTGGCGTCTCTAATATGATTTGGCTCGCTCGATGTGGAAAATCAAGCCTAATTGTGGCTATATAAGGATGTTAGAGCTTGAAACAATGGTTGTGGCTTAACATGCTAAAGTTTATGTAATTAGTTTGTAGGTTTTATGACCTAGTCAAGCTACAATGAAGCGGTACATAGTCAATAACAATTGATGGATGATTTTGATACCTTTGGCTAACAATGTGTGTTATTGTATAGTTACCTATATATTTGAAATTTTATTTACACAATATTTTGGCAATCAATTTTGTTTGATACCAAAACCATTTTGGCTATTTGGGTACAATATAAGCTTCTGGCACCAAATATCATAGATGGAGATTGGGAGAGTTGCTTAGTGTGCCGATCCTAGATGAAATGCTTGAGCGTTATGGGTGGGTAAAGGATATAATTCAATGACTTAGGTGAAGATCAAATTTAGGATAAATGTTTAAAGAAAATGCAAATTTGGGAATAGCAATTTATATGGCAATAAGTGATTAAAGACATGATAGTTGATAGTAGTCAAAAATGTTGACAACACAATTGTCATGGATTTGTAGGATTAGCAATAGAAAAGTAAGATATAAGCAATTAACATATGTGGATTTGAAGGTATGAGAGGAAGAAAGAAGGAAGGAGTTTTATTTTGATTTGGTAGAACAATAGGGCAAATCCCTTAGTTTGTTGAGTGGGTTTTTAGGAAGAGTAGTTGCTAGACACTCACACCCCCTTCATGAAAGGATGTGGAAGATGTAAGAACTAGGATGCGATAAGGGATTCAATTTTGTGTTACAAAATGTAAAGGGGCAAAGAAGGAAAAGACGATCCACATTGACACCATGATCAGTAAGCCCGGTAATAGGAAACAAAGAAAGGTAATCCAGGAAATAGGTAGAGGGCTGATCAAAAGGGGGTTTTAGGAACTAGACAATAATTTTCCATGGATCACTCTCGATTACCATTTTAGGAAAGCTAATCACCTAGATTGGAACCCCCCCTTTAGAATGATGTTTCTTTGGGTCAGAAACACACAACCATTGGTTGACGTTCAAAACCTCAGGCAACAACGAACGTGTTTATGGTTCAGAGCTAACCATTGGCGCTTAAACCCCTGGGGTCTGAGACAAGGGAAGTCAATCAAATCATTCGTAAGGGGTTACTGGTAAGATAGTAAAAGATTGTTTGCTCTTGATCTCTAGGTATTGGTCAAAAGTTCCCTTACCCATCCATCTTGGTTCATGACGTGGATCATTTGTAATACGACTTAGAAAGAAGGGGAAGACACCAAGACATATGCCCAACCAATAAATAGTGAGGGAGGGTACCAACATTGTAAGCATGTTAGAATTGGGGTTCCAGAGTGAACTAGAGGGACATACTGTAACGTTGAGGATAAGGTGATAATCTTGTAGAACGGGTGCTTTGGATTGTTGAAATTTCTTTGAAGTTGAAACTAAGATTAAATGGATCGATTAACTTGTGTCATTTTGTACTTGGAATGAAATGTTGATTGTCACTCTTTGTACTTCAAAAAAATAATATTAGTTTTCTTGAGCAAACAATGAGAGCTTTTGTGGAGATTGGAGCTATAATCTTCACTGAGAGATTATGTGAGTTGATTGGAGCACATAGATGTGGGCCTCAAGAGTTTGTGTACTTTGCATAATAAAATCAAAGGTTGTAAAAGCCGAGTCTTAGTCCACACGATTTAATATTTGGCAAGGCTGAGAAGGATTAATCCATAATCTCTAAAAGACAATGAGTCTTGTGAGATAAATCTTGGCTATAAGCTAGAGTGTTGATCCTAGTGTGATGGGCGGCAATTGCCAAAGCATGCCATTTAGTTTGAAAGAGCGATGGAAGGCGAAGAGCTTGTGTAAGATTCAAAAATCTTTGAGAGACTAAAACAAAAGACTGATTAGTTGAATGATCATTGAATATTGATCAACAAATTTCCTCACACAAGGCGATTAGCTTGAGTGTGAGAAAATTGAGTGATAATAAGGTTGATTGAGCAATAGTCAAATGGTTTGGCAAGTTATATAGTCTTTGTAACTAGATAATTGTCATCCCCTTTAGATTTAAGAAGACATCACCTTGAGATGAAGGCGTAACAAAGAGTATAACATGTGAGTCATAGCCAATCATTGCACATAGAAGGAAATAAAGTTAAGCAAGGGGATGTGATGAGGCCTAGTGATGATGTGATCAAGTTATCGTACGGAAACAACTTTACCTTGGAGGAAGAAGATTTACCAATATTTGATCAAGACTATATCCAAAGATTATGACTTCTATGCCAATATGATTAATATATGCATTTGGAATACAACCTAATTTGTGTATGCATCATTATTGAATTAACTTGTTTGGTAATTTATGAGATGATAATGAGAAGGTCGTGCCTATAGGTTCTTGAAGAGCTTGCCTTTGGGTTTTCAAGTTGATTAAGATAATACATTTATCAGATTATTGTAAATTATAGGTAACCAACCTTAAGCCTTATATGGTTTCTCAAAGGCAATTACCAAAGAATTTAATCATGATTATTTGTTAGATGTTATTTGTAGAGGTGTTGAGCTCCACATTGAATTAGAGCATTACATTGGAGTGATATGTATCTATAGGTAGGATAAAATCACACACAATGGAAGAAGCACAAAAAAAAACCATTAAATAAGGTCGTTTGGCATGTAAATGAAAGAACTGAAAAGTTTCAGCCATCTGTTTTTGTTAGATTCCTTAAGCCAATGTGACATTAATCTTTATAAACACTATATAAGTTTTCCTTGTGATTGAGTACCATGGATTTTGTTGTTTGAGTCCTAGAAAAAGCCTAGCTACATGCCACTTTCCAAAAAAAATAAAAATAAAAATCATCCTTTGTTTTCTCAAGATTTAGTGAGGACTCTTGCCCAAAGAACGTTGAATCATCCACAAAGAGGTATTAATTACATATTGTCCAATTGGTAGAGTGGCTCCAACTATTCAATATTTCTTTTTTTCTAGCTGAATTTCCCCTACTATAATGTATAAGTACAACGAGAGAGGACATGATCCATGTCTAAGAGATACAGTTATTACCCGAATGGAGTGGTCGGCGGTTTGATTCCCGTTGTGAAATCTGCTCTACTTCCCGGAAATAACTAGCTAAGTAGGTAGGAAGCCAAGGGCCCACCCACCATAAAATAAGCAGTAGTCCCCACCCTGCACCAAGAGGATTCTTTAGCAGGGTAGAGCCAATGGACTCAAATTCAAGTCAGATTGCCAGACATTGGTTATCTATAGTTATTACCAATGAATCACTATTATCACCATTCACCAAAGAATAGAGTGAGCTTTTGAATAAGAGTAAAGATCCACCCGCTCTTTGCAAAACCCAAAGGTAAAAAAGCCATTCCTCTCATAAAATCCCAACCAACTTCATCAAAGGCCTTCTCAAAGTCTACCATCAACTATTGCAATTTCTTGTCAACTCTCCGTAACCCAAGTGACCACTTATGTTGCAAACATAAATAAAAATCCATTATATTGCAAGCCTTCGAAAAACCTATTTGGTTGGGACAATTAATCGTTGGCATAGTCGGTTGAAGAGTTCACAAATAATTTTGCCACATTCTTATAAATGTCTCCCAACAGTGAAATGGGTTGCCGGTTCTTGACCATAAACTACACTAAATTTGATATCTAGTGTCATATGGTATTTAATGTCACTATGGTAAGTTTTTGGATGACACTTCTTATGAGTAACTGAACAACTATTGTCATGGATGATGGATGAGTTCATCCATTGGCCAAAACCCTACCTTCTCTCGTCAACAACTTGTGATGAAATATTATCATGGATGATTAAAAGTTACATGAAAAATCATTTGGTAAGTGACAATAATTGCAACACTATACCGTAGCACCATAGTTAGTTCGTGCAAAAATAATTCCCAATAAATAACCAATTTTTTTTGGAAATTGTAAACCCAATCAAACAAATAAGTGAAAATTTATATTGGGAAAAAAACTAACTAATGGAAATTTTGGAGTCTTCTAATCTCCAACCATGTCAACGTGCCATAAGAGGTTGGATGCTAACTTCTAACACTCTTCTCACACATGTCAAAGTGAAAATACATACAAAAGACCTAACACATACACTGTGCAAAGACAAACAAGAGGCACACTAAGTAAGGTTAAGGTGGATACTTAGGTTTACGACCAAGAAGCCGCCACGAATGAATGAAAAAACAACAACCCACTACCAGTATTGCTGGCCCTTAGCAAAAAAACAAATTAATTTCTTTTAGATCATAGGACTGACGAAATCTCATGAATTATATTCTAAGTTGATGAACCTTATTTTTCAAAATATTCGTTTCGAGGTGCATGATCCAGCAATGGTGCTATGGTAATTTATAATCCCCCAAAGAATCTACAAGGAATGACAAATAATGTTAGGTGAACATTTAGAGTTGGTGAAACTATAATGTAGTTTAATATTAGTATTGAGCAAGACAATTAGAATTGGTGACACCAAATACCATGTTTAGTGTAGCCACCTCTTTTTGGAATTAGGGTGAGACTCTCAACATAAATTGCTCTGGTATTTCACCCAAGTGCAATGATTTGTTGCAAAGATACATAACATCATATGTCACTTAATTTTTAGCCCGGGGGTGGACTTCAGTGGAAACCTAACTGATATGCGTGGGTCACTATGAAATTAAACCCGCTATACATAAGAAGTTTATAAAGAAAATTAAATGTATACGTACTAACCGCATCCTAGAAAATGGACTCGTGTATGTATACTCAACTTTTCAATTTGATGTGCTAAATGCCTCCACTACATATATAATATGTTTCATGAGTGAAATAGCCTTTATTGCACATGAAATCCCCTTTCACTTTCCAATGAGGAAATCTTTTTGATCCATAGTATGTAACTCAATGAATGTATTATACAAACAAAGACAAGAGCATAATAACTTAGCCACAAATCAAAGAGTATAAGTCAAGAAAGCCCATGAGCACCTCAAGAGCCTTTAGTTTTTAAAAACCTAGAACCCAAATGCAAACTCTAACAAGGACATACATGATAGTCACCAAGGACAATGACCATATGACAATAATGGATGAAAAACATGAATTGCATGAAACTAACACATTTGTTGTCAAATTTTCCTTTAAATCTTAGGGCCCCCTTTTGTGTATATACCTTTATTTAGAAAAAAATAATAGCCTTTTAAAAGGTAAATACTAGAGGAAAATAATACCTCTCCCTTATGTATACTATGTACGCTAGTGCCTCGAATAATAGCCCTTCTTACACTCATGTTAGTGTGTACATGGTATGAAGAGTCCACCCCCATGATCTTTAGCCAAATTGTTAAACTCTTTAGGAATACCAATATTCCTACATGCCTTACTTTTAGGCAAAACATCAAGAAGTGTCAAGACTTGTTTTAACAACAATGGCTTGATTAGTCCGTATTATGTTCACTAGTAACTTCCTTTTATATATAGTAGAGGCACCTACTCCTGATCAAGACCCCATCGGCAATCTATAGGATACCCAAATTTTGATGAGGCCGGGATTGTATTTTGATCAAGCGGAAGCAATAGTGCCATGACACATGTCCTAGTATCACCACAAACGGAACAACGAGTGGTTATGGCAGACTCTAAACATTGATAATGTGTTCTGACCAACTTTTAGCTTCAAAAATTCAAATTAAATTCAATTTAAGGAGTAAAATTACTAAATGTTTTTTGCCATCCTTACGATTTATGTCTTCCTACATGGGGAAAATTTGCACCACCTTATACTTCTCCAAATCTGGTGCAAAATCTCTTAAGTGATCGGTTATGGATGCCTCTACTTTCTTTAGGCATTGATAATTATGTCCCTTCCAACTATCCCATACGCCATGGGAACAACATAGTTTCCATGGGTGATAATGGTGGGGCATGTATTTGCCCACTTCATGTTCCATTTGTGGCGATAATTAAAATAGATGTTTCTACCCATATTTGACAATGAACACAAAGAGTAAATGAGGCCGTCATGGAAAGCCATGACTTGAGCCAAGGTGAGGATTCTTAGCACTTGGTATTGGGCACTATCCCTTCACACTAATGCCTAGAAAATACAATGTTCTCACAAGCTTCGGATTGATGCAAACATTTTGTACTTTGATCCACTTAAGTTAGTGAGGATCTTGGAAGCTCGGGCTCCCTAACAACCTACAATATACCTCTCAAGGCATCATCAAATTGAGCAACTTAAGCACATGCTAATAGGACACAATGATCTCCCTAATGTCACATTGGAGAGAGCACCAAATAGTACGGTTTCAATCCATTTTGCTATAACTTGAGCGCCCTCATATGACGGCAATGTCCGAGTTCTCATCGAAATCACTTATGGAACGAAAGAGACAAATTTTGTCCCAAAGAGTTCCTCATGAAGTTAAACACGTATCTAAATGGTTTACTCTCGTGTTGTGACATAATCTCACCATTAGCAATCAAGTCCTTGATAATGTCTTTTGTGTTTCTGAAGGGGTCCTTATGAAACTCAAAAAACATTGAACTTAACATCTACATGACACCATTTTGACGTTAGGTTGTTGATTTGCACATGTAACTAATCTAAAAGGAATTTATGATAAGCACCTAAAGCCCTATCAAGCACAAGTTTCATCCCCTATATGTTTGTGGTCAATTCATCTTAAATGACTTGGATTCAACTAATGCAAGGTCTTTAATATTAAATTTGGTGTCACTTCACTTAGAAATAATAACTTCCAAATTGTATACTATTTTAATGCTCTTTTTTTAAAGATGAATTAGAGTACGTTCGTCTGCGATAATTCTCTTTGCCCCTCCCATTGGCTTCTGAATTACTGGGATTTGCATTAGAATTGTAGTTGCTTGCCCAATAGTTGCCAAAATGTTGGCCCTAGAAAAAGACACATCATGTACTGTTGCGGAAAGAAAGCTTTATTTTTTAAAAAACAATTGTACACATAATTTTTTGGAAACCTCTATATTATTATCCTCCCAGGGTATGGGAATAGAAAGAGGAATATGCCTATTTGAAAAGCATCCTCCCCTGAGCTGGCAGAGGAGGACGAATACCCTGCCAATCCCAACCCATAAATAATGCAGCCCTCCTTTGCCCCCATTAAATGCTTCCTTCCAAACAAAACCGCATGTAATTTCAAATCCAATAGGCAAAAACGTCCAGCAGGTGTCCATTGCCTCCACCAAGCTTGTGGGCCACCCATAGGGTAGGCCACATGGGTCTGCTTGCCACTTTGGCAATCTCCGGTAAAACACCAGAGTACCCAACAACAAATTGCAGCTTTTTGTGCCTTCTAGTAATTCCACAATGTCCCCCCTAACCAATGCAAGGGGAAACACACTACACTAAATAAGATATTTAGTGTTCAATTATCTTTAATGTTGTGACCACCCTACCGTGCTCAACACTTATTTTTAATTTTTTGATAATTAATGTTAGAAGATACGCTAGAAGATACGTTGGAATTCTCCTTTTATCATTGTTATATTATTTTTTCATATCCTTACCAACACTAAATTCAAACATGTAACTTCCACATATTACCATAGTTGATATGTAGTGTTTGAGTTTACATTTAATGCTACTTACTTTCATAGGGTTAGTGATATTTAGCGTATGCATTCGTATTTAGCGTATCAAACACTAAAACCTCCTATTTGGTGTACTTATTGGCCCCACTGCTACTCAAATTCAAAAAAATTCGAAATCCTCCCCCCAACTTACTTGGTGGGGACCCAACATTGAACTCGAGACACATCATATTAATAGGTACACGTACAAAGATCATGTACTTCCGCATGTGTAGAAAGGCATTTACCCTTGAAATTAGTTATTACACTTGAGAATTCCATTTTCTTACCTAGCAAGCTCTTCCATGACTCAGCTGCATAAAACCTGTGAGGCACCACACTATTTCCGACTGCAAAATTAGTGTGACCCCACTAAACAAATTAGTGTGACCCTACTAAACATATTAGTGTAGTTAAGTTAACCCGGGAGCCAAAGGTGGGCCTGAGGTTTTGGGCGGGGTTCACATAAACCCCGAGAGAGAAGTTGGGTGTTGGTATGTGTAAGTTATGTGTTTGTGTTGAGAGTGAAGCATTTGTTGCAGAGAAGGTATGGCTATGGCGGTGGCTTCGGGAGCTGCTCTGTTCCTTCACAGTTCATGGTGCATTAGACAACCTCATAATTTGCGTACAAGGAAGTTCACCGTAAGAGCGCAAGCCTCATCCGTGGAGCTTCGAACCTCTCAAACTCGAGCATCCCCGTTCTGCCCTCAGGTATGAGGTTATGCCCAATTGGGAAATGCAATGCAGCCCTTGGGTTTTGGGTTTGGCTTCATTTCTTGGGTTAATGTAAATTTTCTGCTTTTGGATTGCATTCGTGGGTTTCTGCCTAAGAATTTGTTATCATGTGGTATTCTTGAGTTCCTGTCGGAGAAGCTATGGGTGATGACAATTGTTGTGTGGTTCTGTTCTTAGCCTTCAACTTGGAGGCAATTACTGGGATAGTTACTGGGATAGTAGACTCCTTAAGACAAGGGATGTGGTTGAGAGATGGAAGAAAATAATCTGTCACAGTTTGGGTTAATGGCATGGGGGTGGGGATGCAGGTTGCAGAGGCTGTGAGAGTTTTGTTACCTGAATTTAATGAGATTGATGGCATGGTGGCAACTAATATTAATCGCGTTCTCGATGCGTATGCCCATGCGCGAATTGGCTCCCATGTGCGTACCTCTCTTCTCTTTTCTGCTCAACCTTGAAATTGCACAAGTTTTGTGGCGAGTTTCTGTGTTTGCGCCTGTGTTTGGGTTTGCATTTGCAAACGAAACCTTGTATCAGAGAAAGAAGGTGTGGAATTGAGAGGCTCTTGGCAGGGGGTTGAGGGTTTAAGAATGAGTTTGTAATGTGTAATAAGTAAATTCCATTGGGGTAGAGATTATGCTCTCTTCCACTCCGCCTGAAGTCTCTTAGGGTAAACTCATGTTCAAACACATCCACCTCATTCAGGAAAATGTCATATCGTCCAACACATTGTTTACAAAGTTCATCAACGATGTGCATAATCTCTCTTGCCTGTACGTTAAATAATGGTACACTGCTGAAAATTTGCAGAAGATTGACGATTGTAGTGGTTTCTCAGCATTTTGCAGGTACAACAGGGTATGGACACAACGACGCAGGAGGGCGAGAGGCTCTTGATGTAGCATTTGCAAGTATTGCTGGAGCTGAAGCTGCCATTGTGCGCTCTCAAGTATACGATTCTCACATTTTCTCTCAAGAGTTGTAGGCTACATTGATAATGCTGGAATTTGGTGGGTTTTGATTGATTGCAGAATCAACTTTATCAAATGTTTCTGAAAATCTGGCCTTAGAATTTTGGATCAATTTATCTGGAGAGGCAACTGTATCAGAACCAACCACTGATTAATCCAGTAATGGAACACCTAAATTTGGAAGTGGGTGCAGATACACAAGTGTCTGTTTAAGCCCGCTTACCTTAATGTGGTGTTGAGTGCAGTTCTATTCAGGCACACATGCCATTGCATGCGCTTTATATGCTGCCCTTCGACCTGGTGGTGAGGTATGGGTGGAACCTCTCTCCTAGTGACCAAAAAATTTAAAAAATTTAAAAATCAGAGGTTTCGGTCATTTAACATCAGATAATTTATCTGAGACCTATTGCTCTTCTACACTGTCACAATTGATTATCAGTGTGCACTTGCTTTGTAACCTACAGAATTGGAATCAGAATCTTAATTAGGGGCCTTTAGCTGCTGGCGGTGGCAGGTGCACCCTATGATACGTTGGAGGAAGTAATTGGTCTTCGAGGCTCACCAAAACATGGATCTCTGAAAGAGTTTGGTGTATCATACCGAGAACTTCCAGTAAGATTCCAAGTTCCTGGTCCAGGAGTTGTTTTGAGGTTGGCATTGATCATAGGAATGAGAATTAGGAAGCTCAAGATGCAACCAGATTTCATGGTATCAACGACTTCTATTCTGGAGTCTTGTTTGAATGGTAGTGATTATGTTTGGATATATATGTACGAACCAAGTGATACTGTAATTTCGGCTGGCAGCTTCAGGAAGATGGAAGTCTTGATTGGGAAGGACTTGAGACTGCTGTGAGGCCTGAAACGCAATGTGCTCTTATCCAACGTTCGTGTGGCTACTCCTGGCGGAAGACATTAACTGTTGCTGAGATCGAAGCTGCCATCATTATAATCAAGGTGAGGAGTACTTACAAGATGTATAGTCTGATAGGTGTTCTGGAAGCTGAACGATTTTTCGTTCTGTAATGGGTGTTGGGAATGAAGTTTTGGGTGCGTATGTAGTAGCTCCTGACCTTTTAACATTCAGTAATAACTTGAAGTTGATATTTGCAGGCACAGAATCCTAATTGTGTGGTGATGGTAGACAACTGTTATGGTGAATTCGTTGAGACTATCGAGCCAACATCTGTGGTTTGTGTTCCATTTTGCATTTTGTGCCTGTCCAAGTCGAGTACCATGGTTATTTTTTGGGAATCAGGCGTATTGTTTGCTCAGTTCCTTGTTAGAGGCAAAGCATCAAGAGCTTTAATGAATGTTCAAAAAATTAGGATAATGTGACATTTCAGATTCTTGACATTTTTTCACGAAGTAGCAATAATGATATTCGTTTATTCTAAGTCGATCTTGTGACATCTGATGTAGGGTGCAGATTTGATGGCTGGAAGTTTGATAAAAAACCCAGGGGGAACAATAGCACCGTGTGGGGGATATATTGCAGGAAAACGTGAATGGGTAGAAGCTGCTGCAGCAAGATTAAGTGCGCCTGGAGTTGGCATGAATTCAGGCTCCACTTCTGGAGATGTAATGCGCCAGCTGTTCCAAGGCTTGTTTTTGGCTCCACAAATGGTTGGCGAGTCGATCAAGGTGGGATATCTTGGGTTTTTTTTTCTGGTTTACGTAAAAATGTTGCTAAATATGTCCAACTTATGACGGTTCTGTCAGTCAGGATTGATCGATTCCTGAAAATCGTTTTTCCTTGAAACAGGATCGAGGCTGTTGATTGTTTGATAGAAGACACGCCAGATTGTGCCATCAATGAACATTCACATGCAATTGCGTATCACTGTAGACATTGGTTTTTTTTTAGAAGTGTGAAGGACTTGAACCAGATATGTGTAATGTGTCCCTTTCTCTTCTACCCATATCAATGTGAAGACACTTAGATTGTCATTATGGCTAAAGAAGGTTACAACAAGTTCTCATGGTGTTGTAGCCATCTATTACAAATATCATTTTAATAATCTCTAAAGGACCTGAAATACCTTGTGTATGGAACAGTTTTTCTATACTTTTCCCTTTCACATTTTTACTAGAGTAATACCTGGAGCAGGGTGGTCTTCTAGTGGCAGAAGTGATGGCAGCTGAGGGTTACAAAGTTTCGCCACCTCCTCGGGTTCGCCGTCATGACATAATTCAGGTTGCTAATCTGTTCTTTGAAAGTATTTCCAAGAATTGCTTCCACAGAAGTTCAATTAAATTCAATAAGCTTTGTTGGATCCCACTTTTTCTTGTACCTATTGTTTGTGTCCTCTTCAAAATGTTAGCTTTAGAGTGTTGGTTTTGTCTTCCTTTTATAAAATGGACTATGCTGGCTGTGCAGGCAGTGCAACTTGGAAATCGCAAACGGCTACTAGCTTTCTGTGGAGCAGTTCAAAAGAGATGTCCTGTTGGTGCCTATATACGGCCCGTGGCTGGCACAACTTCAGGATATGGTGATGAGGTACCTTTTCTTTCTATTTGCCAAATTGAGAAATCTTTGTTCTTGTCAGTCAACGTATGTTGAGTTGTCAAAGGCTTCTCATATGATGTACTCGTCAAATGACCTACAGTTCGAAGTTAAAATGACTACAGTAGGTATCACTGGTGTGTCTTTAACATAAAGGCAATGTCTTAGTGATAACTTGAGTATCTTATAATGTTCTGGGTAGCTAGCTGAAAATAATAGATTCCCTTGTATGTTGCAGGTAGTGTTCGCAGATGGGACATTTGTAGATGGCAGCACAAGTGAGCTTTCATGCGATGGCCCTTTGCGAGAGCCATTTGTCGTCTTTTGCCAGGTTTGTTTAAGAAATGGGCAATTGCGTTTTTTGTCCTTTGGTGGTTGAAAATGTGACTGAAGTATTATGAAATAATAGACTTTCCTTCCTTTGCCTTCAACCTCCCAAAAGATTATCTCTTACCCCACCATGTTATGTTTCTGGCTACCTTTATGATTAAAAAGGTTTCAAAACTTCCTAAAAATCAAAATAGTCTTGGCTCTACAAGAATTTCATCTCGAGGATGTCGTAGAATCTTTTCACTTTTTTTGTGAGCAAGCTGTGATGCTTTAGCCACCATGAGCTCAATAACTAACTAAAAGAGCAGTTGATTTGTCTTTGCTGAAGAATTCGGACTATACTTGAACAGTGGATGCAGTTTTATTTCCTTCACGTGTTCTGGAATTAAGTTCATTTGTTGTCTTGTGCAGGGGGGCACACATTGGACACATTGGGCACTCGCACTAGAAGCAGTTCTGGACGCCCTCAACAATCTTGAAGATTAGTATCCAAAACAGGAGCCCCAAGGAGTTGCAAAGAAAATAGCAAGATTTTCAACTATTTCAAGTATCCTGCTGATACCTGGGAACTCTGAAACCTGGCAAAGTGCATGAATCATTTTTAGGTCACGATTTTTCAGATTTGATTGAAAGAGTTGAATGTTTGGAAGGAATTATTTCGCAATTTTGTAGTGTTACCCTAACATTGTTGATCTGAATCATCATTGCCCATTCTGTACGGATCTGCTTGGTTGTGTTGTACAATTCAATCCTGGGCTACTGTAGTTATAGAGTTAAGGTTCAGTCTGTCATCAAGGGTTGGTCGTGGCAAATACTGTCCTGAACAATCTTAAGTGGGATTCTGGCAGCTGTGGTACCTGGGCCTTAATGGACCATTACAGTAGGACGAACCTATCATAGAGAGTAACATCTTTGAGCAGTTTTTAACATTGAGAGAATTATACACTTTGTCAAAAATTGTTTACTGTAAATCATCTCCAATGTTTAAGAAAAAAAGATTGAACATAATATGAATTAGTTATGAATTTTTAAAGTTTTATGCTAGGACCTAATGAGACCTCATATTAGATTTCAAGTTTACCCATTTATAGAGAACAATAGTTACCATTGTTGTCCATCTTTACACACTCAAATTGGAACTGATACCTGATGAACTAACTTGGCTTTTAATACCCTCATCATGTGTCTTGAATCCAACACTAGCAACTAATCATACCAAAGCAATAGGAAAGAATTATTTGCTCTTTGAAACCATGGTTACATTGTCATAATTAGAAAGCATGTTCTTGTCTTCGGTGCTTAATTCCCACCTTGCAAAATCAAGAAGGTTTCAACATTGGAACATGCAATCTCTTCAATCCAATCGTATTGTGTACACCATGCTTACAAAGAAACAACGTTCCTCCACAAGAACTGTTGGGTAAATCACACATACAACATGACTTTATTTACTGTGAAAGTCATCCCTGTTGTCCAGAGAGCAGATTTGGCACTCCTCGCATCTTGGTACTCAGATACCTATGTTTCCAACCACATGCCCGCAGGTCAAACCAACCTAAACACCAGCGTGGCCGTTGAGGTAGACCACATCGAAGTGCCAACCTTCTCGTCCCAAGGCTTGCTACCCTCGGTGACCTTCACAACGTGCTCGAATGACAATATGTTACGAGTCGCAATTCTCATCGCTCGTCTTGTTGGAAAAAGGGAGGGACAATGAGTATTGGGTTGTGCCGAATGCGGATTACTTCCTAAACATCATGGGGCTCATAAGAGTGGGTAACATTGAGGTTTTCAATGACAATTTTTAGAAATTTATGAATATTCTAATTCAAGGTTTCGTACCTCATCTAAAGGAAAGTTTTTTACTATCAATTAAGGGGCATCCGTTAATGGATTGGTAAGTACGAATCACCACAAAATCGACTTTATTACAGGCGAGGATTTTCAATTAAATGAAGGTGTTGTCCCACTTTTGTGAAACACTTCATACACCCCTCGTTGAGCTGAAATATCCTTGATTAGCCATTGAGATTTGCCAAAGATGTGCACTTCTACAAGGGTTATCGCATTCTTCTTACACCGCTATTAATATGCAACAGGCAAAAACATACAACCTAACAACACTATTTGTGACACACAACTAAAATGTGCCACATTGAACTAACCACTTCGGATGCAATCAAAAAATGCCAACACGTTGACATTCAAATTATTACCATCGTCAAAAGAATGTACCTACCACTACAAAATTGTTGCCAAGTCATCAGTGTTCCAAGAAGACGTATTACAGGGTGCGCAAACAGGCAATAATTCCTCTTTGCAATTTTCTAACTACTTACCTTTCGACCACTCACGTTTCTACTTCATATCATCATTAACACCCTATTCCTTGCCGTACTTCAAGTTGTTCACGTCAAATCCCGGCATGTCAAAAGACATCGAGAACTTCTCTACATCACCCTTCAAGGCAGCAATTTCTTCGTTGTTTTCTACTCCCTTGTTGAACTCCTTCAGAAGCTTGCCCCTCTCCTTTTGAACCTTCAAAGTGATGTTCACAGCACGCTCCAGAAATTCGGCGATCTGCTCGAAGTCCTTCTCCTTCAATCCACGTGAAGTCATTGCCGGTGCACCTGTCACCACGACCCACACACACAACCTCGTATCAGCTGCGCGATAACGATTCATCACCAAACCTCCGTGATTACTTCTCCCAACCTTACCATAACCCTCCTTACAATCCGAAAATCTCACCTTGCGATTCGACCAAACATGGATTCCCCCCGATTACAAACGGACAAACAATTCAAGCACGTTCGTTAATTACCTTTTCCCACTGTCTCGTTGACTGCCACCTACTGTCTACAGCTGGCTCTTGCCTTGTTTCTACGGGCAAACTCCACGAATTAAGCTGCCTACAACTTACTCTTCACTCAAATTGCCACTGAAAAAGACTGCACCGCAAACAACCAACGGAAAGGGAACCGTACCGATGCGAACACCTCCTGGGGCTAGTGCACTACTGTCACCGAACACGGCATTCTTGTTCAAAGTGATGTGAGCCAGTTCGCACACCTTCTCCACCTTGTTACCTGAGTACATCATAACACCACTACCATCACCGGAAATGTCTTCGTGTAAAAACATCCATGACAAATCACCAAACAAGCCCGTAAGTTCACATCAATTGAAGGCAAAAGGCTGCCAATGCCTACCGGTAAGACCCAGAGGACGCAAATCCCACAGAACTAGATGGTTCTCGGTGCCGTCGGTCACCATCTTGTAACCCTTCTTCATCAAAGCGTTTCCGATGGCGACGGCGTTCGCCTTCACCTGCTTCGCGTAAGCCTTGAATTGTGGCGTGTCCACTTGCTTCAGTGCCACGGCAAGGGCGGCAATTTGATGGTTGTGAGGTCCGCCCTGCAACGACGGGAACACGGAGAAATTGATCTTGTCCTCGTAATCGTACACGGCGTCTTCCTTCTGACCCTTCTTCGGGGGCTTCGGACCCTTCCTGTAGAAGATCATGCCCGCACGTGGTCCTCTCAGACTCTTGTGGGTCGTCGTCGTCACCACATCGCAGTACTCGAAGGGTTGGTTTGCTTCCTGCACTACGCATATCCGACCAACTTGTCAGCCTTTTCTCTTTGATTCAACAACGCCTCCACTGTTGCCACAAATCAAGCCGCCTACGGAAAATCGGTATGCTGAAAGACGCCAATTACCTGGGCGGCCACGAGGCCGCTGATGTGAGCCATGTCGCACATCAGCAAGGCTCCACACTTGTCGGCGATGGTCCTCATCCTTGCAAAGTCCCAGTCCCTGGGGTACGCACTTCCACCCGAAATGATCATCTTGGGACGGAAGTCCAACGCCTTCTCCTCCAGCTTGTCGTAGTCGATGAACCCGGTGTCGTAGTTCACCTTGTAAGGCAGACTCTCAAAGAAGATCGAGGTCGCCGAGATCTTCTTTCCATTGGAAGTGTAGTACCCGTGGGTCAAGTGACCGCCTGCATTGGTCGAACCAGTTACAATGTGCTAACACTTCCGGCGTACAACCAACCTACCACATTCCACACATGTCTCTACATCCCTTTCCGCGACCGAGATTAACTACGCAGGCATACAAATCCAACGGAAATCCCTACATTTCTTTACCTTATCGTACCTTAGGTATCCAAGCATACCGATTCAAATACATCTCTACGCCACTCTACATGATTCAGCTTAGGCGTGCAACCATCGAGGTTCACCTGAGGGCAGATCGAGACCCATGATGCGGTCATGGGGCTGAAGAAGGGCTGTGTACACTGCGAAGTTCGCAGGAGACCCCGAGTATGGCTGCACATTCACACCCCACTTCTCACCGTCCAAGTGGAACGCCTTCAGCGCTCTGGCCTTGCACAAGTTCTCGATCTGGTCGATGAACTCGTTGCCTCCGTAGTACCGTGCTCCAGGAAGCCCTTCCGAGTACTTGTTGGTCAATGCGGACCCCAATGCCTCGATCACAGCCTGAGAAGTGAAATTCTCGGACGCGATCAGCTCGATACCCCTGCATTGCCTCACCTTCTCGTGCTCGATCAGGTTGTAAATCTCCTCGTCCGCTACATCCAGGGGCGTATTTCCCCACGAAGCCACGCTTCCCTCTGGAGCCTCTGAACCCATGTTGCCTGTTCACAGGCCGCACACATTCCATCAGCAGGTGTTGTCACAAGAAACTATGACACAAAGAGTCTGCCTGCATAAAGATTGCGCTAAAATCCGAATCCCGTCATCCACCATGGAACCAGAGCATTACAAACCGTTCGCATCTACCAAGAAAGGTTGAGGGACAGCCGTTTTATCAAAGATGCCAATTATCGAACAAAGCGCTTCTAAGTGATGGGAAGGACTTCGTGCTCGTGCGCATTCAGTGGAAACACGAGCCTAGACATTACAAAAATCCGGTGCAAAGGAAAACTGTAAAGCATCAGATGTAGCAGCAGTGCATCACTATAGCTTTACGATCCTATTTAACGTAAGGATGTAAATATTTATTCCTCTTTTGGCGCAGATCCTTGGACAGCCCACCTTGGAGCAAAGAGGGATGGCCTCTAACACAGATCTCTGCCCAGAAGTGATTTCCTTCTCTAAAAACCAAAAGAATGTTCTGGACACGTCACCGCTGTCTTCACACATAAACATACTCTTGCACACCTCACATTACACGTCTCGCATGAAGCGCAAATCCAAGATCTCTCACGGCCTACCATCCGGAAGAGCGGCCAAAGATACCGTGTCCGTGCAAGCCCACCACTAAGTAAGGGAAAGAGGGTTATGTCAAGTCCACAATGCAAGTTCGTGCAAGAAACTAGTTCCCATTAAACCCACGTTCCCAACCCAAACCTCCAGCGAAGAAAAAGACATCCACACGAGAGCCATCAAGCACTCCCAAGGCCCTTCACGGAAGTCCACGTGCTGCTAAAAAACAGAGCAACCCCATCGCAAACTAAAAGGACCCGCAACAACAACATCGTCGACGCACGCATGTTAAGTGCACCCCGTCACACTAAACCCCAATCCTTTGAAGGGCATTGGTTTCAATCTTTCACACCACAATCTGAAAACAACCAAACCAACACTTGAGAGAGAACCCAAAACCCCACTCCGTCTTCTTCATCATCTCCTTCCCACAACTGCACACCTGAATTGTCTACACCAAAATCCAAGGCAGAGCAACTGTACACATACCAAATAACTCGGTTGAAGGAAAATGAGTCCACTAGAGCAACAGCAACAATGGCGGCGACCCCGAGTGAGATCGAATGGCACCGGATCTGTGAGCAGGCTTTGAGAACTTCGAGGTTTGTGGGTGTTGTAGACGCCTGTAGGACGGGACAATTCTGCAACCCCCGTATATCCGGATCGTACACGTGTCTCGTACCCACTACAGCTCCGGATTACCACCCCACGTTGGATCTTCCATTCCTGCCCCTGCTCTCAATTTACTCAGAGCGCCAAGCTACACTAAATAGGTAGATTAGTGTTAGAGTCAATAGTTACCCAAAACACTAAATGTCACTTGAAAGTACAATTAGTGTTACAATTTCCTTTGTCTTTATTTTGCATTGTCAAAGTTGAGTTCCATTAAGTTTAAATTTTGTAATATAAAATTCCTAGCATATTACATTTTCTATGAGGCTCACATATTCTACCTCCAATTCTTCATTTGAAGATCTACAAAAAATGCCATCTAACACTAAATGTGCTTTTCTAAATATTAAAATTTACTAATTGGTACAAATAGTGTTAGAGTTGACATTTAGTGTTCTAACACTATGAAGACAATCGACATTTAGCATTTTCGTCGACTATTAGTGTTTCCAACACTAATCTACCTATTTAGTGAACTGGTAAGGTAGAGTGTGCTTAAACCCAACACTTTAAGCTATTGCACATGCATATGGCTATGTGGTTGATATTAAAAAAAATTGCATATTAACCTTTAGGCTAAACATAGGTAAATGAAAAAAGAAAAAAAAGCCTCGGTTGAATATTTGATGAACATTCAAAGTCAAAACCACTAGTTCTCTTACACCAATCCCTAGGCCTTGTGTGTGATGATCTTGCAATCTAATGAGGACCCCCATCTTCATTACATAGTTGGGTACTAGACCCAAGTTAAATCAAAGCCCAACTAGTAACAATGCACAAAGTCACATGGCCACCTCCATGATCCAACTTGGTTTGCTTGCAAAACCATCACCTTGCATCCCGGAAACCGACCCCCTTTATGCTTAGAATTGATCCCCTTTGTGCTTGGACCGGTGAGCCTCCCCTCCTTGGCTTTGTGAATAGAATGGTTAGACTCCCCCCCCCCCTTTGTGTATAGAATGGCTAGAATAAGCATTGACAAGCCACCCTAAACCCACCTTAAACTAACATGAGATTGAGTGGAGCCCATTACTTACCCTACACAGAGGTAATGAAGGCCTGCTAATGGCACCTAAAATTGTCACTATGTGGGCCGATGCACTCCTACACCATGGGGAACGGTTCAAGGTAGTAATGTATTGGCAGTTGGGAGACATCTATAACTGTTGGTTTTGGGTGGGGTGTTGGTTTTAGCACCCTCTACCTTAGCACCTACCATTAGCTTTGCTTAATTCACCTCTGATTCTAGGGTCCACATCTATCCAATCATCCATTTGTTTTAAGACAAAATTTTCACTACACTAAATAGGTAGATTAGTGTTAAATGAACATTAGTGTTAGATGCAATAGTTACCTAAAACATTAATTTTCAACTGATATTACAATTAGTGTTTGAATAGGGTTTGAATAAATTATACCTTTTATGAGGTTCTCATATTCTTCTTCCTTCAATTCTTCATTCCAAGACTTACAAAATATCATCTAACACTAAATGCGCTCATGTAAATATTTAAAGTTACTACTTGGTACAAATAGTGTTAGAGTTGACATTTAGTGTTCTAATACTATAGAGACAATTTACATTTAGCATTTTCGTCGACTATTAGTGTAGTTGTCCGACTTGAAAACCTCATCTTTGTGATCATTGGATGTTCTCAAATTTTGTTGGAACGACGAGATTTTCACTTCCACACCTCCATGATGGAATTGACTTCTACATACAATTGATCGATCAAAGCAATGTTGATCATAGTGGGCAAACCGGATGAGACAATTTGAGATCGCATCCAATTGTCAAAAGTGTACGTGGAGTTTGAAGTGTCCATTATAGACTTGCATATTTGATTGGGGGGAAGAGTTACTTGCTAATATTGTGCAAGGAGAACAATGGTTCATCATGTCACGTAAATCCCTAACTTAGTGGTCTCACCTTGAGGGTTTATATATATATATATATATCATAATGTGGACTTGGGTTTCTATGAATTGGGCAGATGTGTTCTATTGCACAAATGTGTGGACATTGAAACTAATTCCGGTGTCAATGTCAATCAAAGGAAATGACAACCTTTGGATGACATACTAGTTCAAGACATTTATGTTAGATGAATGAGAAGTACGCATGTATGTGATAATTCCTTCTTGCCCATGTTTGTCCACACATGTAGGTAAACTAACAAAAATGTTAAGCTAACCATGATCTTTACTCTCCGCAAGGGCACGTAGTAACTCAACCACAAAAATTTATTTTTGCACCATTTGGGTCACATGTAAGTTTCATAACATTATTCAACTAGTACAAGTGGTTCCATTATAATAAAATTCAGTGACAATGCTTAGCCCAAGTTAATCAAGCTGAATGTGCTTGACAAACATCCATAAGGTACAATTCTAGCACCTACATGGCATATTCCTGGCTCCACCTAACTTGGTCACTCAACTAAATAATGTTATAATGTAATAATGTGAAGTTTAACTTAACATTATGTTACGCTAACCATGAAACAAGTGGGAACCATACTAGACTACTTATTTGGATATTCTATGAATTAAGCCCCCAACCCCGTAAGAAGCATGAAAAAAATATACGATAAAAATGCATGAAGCTTTTGCAGACGCAAACATTTTATTACCCAAGAAGAAAAAATACAAGTCGGCCAAACACCTCTTCTAGGTTGGCTTCTTGGAGCACTAACTCACCAAATAAAAGCATAATAGAAGATCATAAAAAAAATTAAGCATTGTCATAGTACAAACATATAAGCAAAACTTGCACACCAACGCAACTACCTCTAACACAACTGTGGGAATGTCACGTTTGTTGCCCATAAATCAATATACAATATCCCCTACTTGCTGATGCCACCTTCTGAAATTGTGACGCCCTCTTGTCATTCGTCACCCAACTATTATAGTTCCAATTGGTGATAAACTACCTCCCACCCCCGTCCAACCATTGGCAATATTGCTTCACCAAGGAAAATTCATGGTGAGAATTTTGGCTAATGCTTGGAGAGACACATTTTTTTAATGGTAAGCTTGCTTTGCCCTATAAAATGTAGGTCTTCAATTGAAGCTTCGCCATGAAAGAGTTGGCCAAACATTATTATAAGATCTTAGCAAGTCCCGCAAAGGCTACCTAAGGGCCACTTCACACATGAGACTAAGGGCCCATGACCATTGTACTTCAAGCATAGATAGATATGAACACCTGCCCTTTTAAAGGGGCCGGCGTGAATTGAGTGTCTGTTTGTCTCGACAATGAGCCAGAGCCCACAGGACAAAGGACCATTGTTTCAAGACTACTCTTCCCTTTCGGAAATAGACACTTTAGTAACTGAAGATAATTACTAGTACCTCGAGAGGTGTAGGTAGGTCTTATGGGTATGTATTGGTGTGGGCTTTGTTTGGGGACGCCAAGTCATGGTTCTAAAGTTGGTTGGAACGTTTGTGCTACCATTGAACGGTCCGGGTTCGATTCTCGTTGTGTTCGTTTGAGTGTTATAATGGTATACATGACTTGGTGCAGCTAGTGATTTTATCATAGGCAGGAAAGTTTGTTGAGAGCCAACCGGCCCTATCCCTTCTTCCTGAGGCAAGTGTTTGTATTGAACTAGATATATATTATAAATAAAGTTTTTATTTATACTACATATTTATAATATTTATTTAGTTGTATTTATTGGGCTAGGGGTAGGGGTTGGTTATTTTCTATTTTTCTTTTGTGTAGAATAATTGATCCGGCGTGTTGTATGGCGATGGTGTTGATTTCTTTAAATGTGTGTTTGATGGTAGTTTTCGGTATTTTAAGTTTGTTTCAAGGAGTTCCATTGAGGGGGCATGCGTTGTTCCTCTAACTCCTGCTGTGATGACTATGAGTGGGTTGACTTTCCAACCTAAGTCTATGATGTTATTTATTAGGGGTTGGTACTGTACTTCAAGCACTCTAATTGGTGGAAAAGGTGGAGCTAGTCCAACTTCATTTCACACTACACTTGAGGCACTAATGGAGTAAGTGACTGCAAGTTGGATGTAAAGTCTACATGGATTCTTGCATGACATCAAATGAATCATGTTTTCATTCATAGACTATTTTCAAAAACCACCTCTTAGAGGTAGGCCTAGCATAAAATTGGGAGACCATGGCACTCTGAAATCTCACAACCTTTGATTTATTATATATTACCATGTGTGGGGACCATGCATGAATAGATATTCATTGAAACAACATTCATTTGGTTGAGGACCAGTCACATACGACTTCACACTACACTTGAGGACCCATGACCACACTACATGATTTTGGAAGTGCCTTGGGAGGGCTTTTGGACACTTCTTTTGGGCTCTCACAATTTCATGGTCACGGCTCTTGGCTCGTGTGTGAAGTGGCCCTAAGGAGACTCCTGTCAAGCCAGTAAACCTTTAATAGTTGATATCAAGCAAGGCATGAATGCCACTTGAGCTTGGGAGGATGAGGGAGAGATTTGACAAGAACTTGTGTGAAGGAAGGAGAGATCAATGTCAAATGATGTCTCCTTTGATGCACAGATGCCTACGTGACTCAGTACCGCTTCGGGTTGCGATTGATTAACAAATTATCGCTTATGGGACCTGATTTGGGCCTCTTTGGTGAAGTTCTTGACATACACACACAGAAGTGACATGTAAAGAGTTTGATGAGGATTTCAAATAATTCAGTACAAAGAGAGAATACACAATCTGTATGAACATCCTCAAAGGGTTAAGAAATTGAGCATGTTGACATCACGGCCATGGGGGGCTTTGGCAGCAAGGTGGAGTTTGAGTTTGCACAACATCCACACTCATGTTTGTTGTAATGCATTCCCGAACGGCACTAAACCTCAAACCCAGACAATGCACTGGGGTTTTGGACTGCAGAAATACTTGGCTGCAATTTTTGTTGCTTCAACACAAAGTGTAGGATGGGGAGGTTTGTCTCCACTTCAACTGCTGCATGGATCTGCTCCGAATTCCCAATCTGTATTCCAGGGAGGCCATGGGAAGAAGTTGCCCAGGTTGCTAATTGTGCAGCCTAGGGTGCACCCTCGCACCATTCTGAAAGCCAAGCTGATAGAGGCCATGCGGCTGGCGGATGCATTGGAGGGGCTCAGGGGCGATGGTGATAATGACTCCAATTCCAACATGAAGAAGAAGAAGAGGGAGACGCCTTTTGTGTTGGTTCAAAGTCCTCGCACGCGCTCATCTACCAAGCGTCTTCGTGCAGGTGAACAATTTTGTATCACTGGTTTTCTATTGCAAAGTTGGAGAAGATCAAAGAATTAGCTACTATTTTCCTAACCTTGATATTTCCTTTTGTAGTGAGTAATCCCTTAGAAAATGATCCACATCCACTCGTTGCAAAGCGGCCATCAACCCATATGGCTTGAGTATGTGGGTGCTTGTTCTTGTTGGAAGGAGATTGAGGTCTTTAAACCCCCATTTTCCAATAGTGAATGTGGAATTCTGAACAATTTCCGTTGGTTGTATTGCAAAGTTGTTGGGGAAGGCCAAAAAAATAGCGATTGTTCCCTTCACCTTGAGTTGTTCTTAATCAGTGACAAATGTGCAGGATGAGGTGGAGTCATAACCACTTGCAAGGCAGCTATAAGTTCATATGGGTTGAGTATGTCGGTAATCTTTGTTGGATGGAAAATGAAATCTCTAAATTCCTCTTTTTCAATACTGAATGTGTAAACGAGCCAATCCTCAAATTAGACGCCCCTGCTCATGCTTGGGAAACAGTGCAGGAGGTTATTTTGGAGCAGGCACAATTGAAACTGTTCGTGCCCATGTGGATGTAGCAGCTTCACAGGTTAGGTTTTCACACCGTCTATCTTTCAATGCTTTTAAGCCTCATGTGCTCAAAGTCCTGGTTTTGTTTTGAAATCTAGAGGGTGCTGGCAATACTAAATGCAAATTCCATATTGACTGACTTCTCTGTACACCATTGCAGGAGGAACTCGATGCTATCTTCGTTAATGTGACCTTATCCGGTATTCAGCAACGTACCCTTGAGGTAAGGGCGTAAGGACCATGGTTTAGAGAGAAATAAATAGTTGATACACACTAGTTCAATGTTATTTGATTATTTTTACATGGATTTATTTGGATGGTAAGAATATTATAGAAGCTTTCAGTGCTCAACTTCACTCACTTCACTTAACCTTGACCTGTGAGTGTCCTATGTGACTAGGTTTGATTGTAGAAATGACTTTCAGACATTAGGGTTTAGGATTTAGGGTTCTCTCATATGTGGCATAGATTTCTAACGGTGCAGGTATGTGTCCATTTGTGCAGGCTGCATGGGGCAGGCCTGTGCTTGACCGAGTAGGACTAATTATTGAGATTTTTGGTGCACATGCCCAAACCAGAGAGGCCAAACTTCAGGTATAGTTTGTCGCTATTTGCATCTCCTGATTCCTTTTAACATACACTTCATCATCATCTACTAGGCTTCTTCTCAACTAACTAGAAAGATACACCTTTGTTCTGCCTGAAGTGGTTGGTTTTTCCCATTTCCCTTTTAGAGGCCAATTTCAGGTTTCCTATGAAGTGAGCCCTTCAATTTTGACCCATATTTCTTGGTTGGCTACCTCTATTTGGAAATGTGCAGATCTTTAGAATGTTTAATGAGAAAGATACATCTTGGGTATCTTTCAAGTCTTCTATGAGCTACCATATTTGAATTGGGCCTTGAACATCCAAGTTGGGCTATATCCATTGATTTAGGACCCTGTTCTTTGAGCAACTCTAAATGACTTGAAATTCTTGTGCATCAGGTTGAACTTGCTGCTCTAGACTATCAGAAAACACGATTGGTTCGTGTTATGGGCAAGGGAGGAAGACTAAGATTTGGTCAAGATGGGGAAGCTGAAGTGGTCAGTGCACGAGGGTATTATTTTCTCTCTGTAAATCAATGTTAATTGAGAACAGTGAGTGGTTGTGCTAATAATAAGAGAGTCCAGAGGGTTCAGACTGTTCAACCAGAGGGATGTTAGCACATGTAAAGGTATTCATGAATAGCTTGGCCATAACATGCTGATTAAGTATTCTCCTTACATTCTCCAACTGAAGAGTTCTCTTGCTGTAAAGTTAGTGCACGCTGTTAGCCACAGAACAACCAATATAAAGTTGATTGATTAAGAAGTGTCTCCCTTGTTGTTTATGGATGAATTTAATCAAATACCAACCGCCATTGTTGTTAAATATGAAAAGTGCCATGCGCTCCTGATGCTTTCATCTACGGGACCATAACAGTCTCTTGTAATAGAGAAAGTTGCATCATGGGTTTAGGGATGGACATCTAAAACACAATTAGACTGAAACACCAGTTTCATAAGATAAATAAGGATATGATCAACAGTTACTGGCTGAACATTTTCCAGGCGAGCAAGCGGTGCCATTGGTGGGGCTGGTGAGACAGAGCTTCAGCTGCAGCGACGCAGGTAGGCATCTTAGCTAGTGTGGTTCACTTTCTTTGCTGGCCTCCATCTTGGAGCTGATTAAAACCTAACACATCTAGTAAACATGTTAAACCATATTGAATGCTTGCACGTGTGCTGCAATACAAGTTCTTATAGATTCATTAGACCTTTCATGTCCCTCTTTGCCACAGGATTGGACAAAAAAGGACACGCTTAAAGAAGTTGCTAGCAGATGTGCAACGAACACGCTTGTTACACCGCGCTGCTCGTCAGCGTCATGCTTTAGCAGGAAGCAGTGGTCTAGGTCTTCCTCTTGTAGCTGTTGTTGGATATACAAATGCGGTATGTGCAGATGTACTTTTTGAGATCCACCCTTATTCAATGTGCTTCAATTTACTATTTCCTTCGGAAGTTATGTTTTCTTTGAACCAACTCATGGTCAAGTTCACACAGTGGTCAGGAAGTATCAGATGTAGACCTTGTTGCAATTTAGAATAACATGCAACACTTCTGGTATAGTGATGGCGACATTGAGCCTGTTGGTGCAGTCAGCAGTAGTGTGGAGATTCATGCCATTTATTGAGGGCACATGTATTTGGGATTATTTTGCAGGGAAAATCATCTATGGTGGCTGCATTATCCCAAAGCGATGTCTATGTTGATGATAGGTACTATCTTGCCCTTAGTATTAGTGCCTCCTTTTCAGAATCTATACAATGAAGTAACACTAAATGATTCAAATAAAGGAAGTCAAATAGAGAAAAAACCCCTACTAACATCAGTGCCCCACTAGCCATGTATTGTTCATGGGTTTCCCCATGCTACAATATAAGATGAAATGCCTTTGCTTTTGAGTATGCTCAAGTTAACTATACGTTTTACTTGTGTGTACCCATCTAATATTTGACATGCATAACAGATGCCTAACTACAGTCCTGAGCATCTTTTGGCACTGATTTGATGGACCTCTCTATGTTTTGTTTTTCATTGGAAATATTTTATGTTATTCTACCTTCTTTCAACTTTTTTCATTGAAGTGCAACTCTTGAACCTCACTGATGAGGTGGAGGGTGTTGCAGATTATTTGCAACACTTGATTCTCGTGTGCGAAGTGTGGTCTTGCCTTCAGGGTAATAAGTCCCATCATCCTCATACCCCAAAACCATCTTCGTACTTAATCCGTGGACCCCAAATATTCCTGTTACAGCAGTACATGCATGTGAAATCAATGCATTTATCGATGTTTCTGGATGTACATCATTGCCTTGGACACTTGGGTGGTTGCAGACAAAAGTGGACTAAGAAAGTGATTGTCACCTCTTGCAATTGCAGGCAAAAAATACTGCTAAGCGACACAGTTGGTTTCATATCTGACCTACCTCACCAGGTTAGTTTGATTCTTGGGTATGTTAACACAGTTCTTGGTGCATGTCATGTCAGCGGACTTACAAAGTCTTCATGCAATTCTTGTTGGTTGGCTTACCACTATGCACCGTAGTTCTTTGTTCATATGGTATTTGCATTTTGATGGTGTACATAAATTGACAAGATTCAGAGTCCTTAACTTTGTCAGCACCAGGGGTGTGTTTGTATGCGATGTGTGCCAATTACTACAAAACCCCCAAGAAGTATTGAAGTGATATTTAATTTGGTCTAACATATTGAATTAATATTAAGCACAACCTTTAAAAAAGAGGAAGTAAAAATAAAGTCAATTGTGACAACGGTCACTAGGTATATGTGGTATGTATTTGAGTCTAGGTCATTTATATGAGTTCAAATCTGCCCATAATTCAATTTATATATGTTTGTTCTGACAGGATTACTGCATATGATAATTGGCATAATTTTAGTATGATCACTTGTGACTCTTTTAGCTAAATTATCAGAAGGTTAGATCTCTCTGTATGACACCTTCAGGCCCATAATGGACCTCTTGGACCTTTAACAGTTAACCCATAAGTATTCCAAAGTACACTAGATTGAAGTCTAATTTGGTCAATTGAGACAATCAAGCTGACACTATCGTAGATAGGGTCAATATTCCGAAGTAGGTGAGGAGGTATGCTCCAGCTGAAGAGTGTTATAGTGGCATTATATTTTCTGGCTTATGTTTCAAAGCCCTATTTGCAGCTGGTGGAGGCTTTTCAAGCAACGTTAGAAGAGGTTGTTGAAGCCGATTTTTTGCTGGTGAGTCTGCAACATATGTCTCTCTGCAAAACTTACAATTGTTGTTTGTATTGTGATGATCAAAACTTTCATTTAGTATTGCAAAAGAAAATAACTCTCTTAATTATATGTCCGTCCCCTTTTCCAGCATGTTATTGATAGCAGTGCCCCAAATGCGGATGAGCAGCGGGAGGTGGTGTTAAAAGTCCTTCGAGAAATTGGTGTACCACAAGCTAAACTGGACACCTGCATGGTGGAAGCCTGGAACAAGGTATTTCATGTTTCTGAGTTGATATTATGGAACCCCATGATTTCTTGCCCAGAGAGGATGGATGGTCCACACCTAATTGATGACTCACACAGGAGAATCTGTGACCTCTCCGTGACTATGAGGCAGTTCAAATCAACAATGATGAGGGAAATGAATTTGTTTGCATACAACACTGGAAGGTCGTTCTTGTGATTCATTTGTAGCAAATAGTGAAATGAAACTGCTATGCATCACCTATTATCAAGATGAACAGGATTAGTCAATTGGAGTTTCATGTTTGTTGTTGAAATGAATTGTTTGTCGATCAACTTCTCTGGAACCAAGCTCTATGTATACTTTTTGGTTATCAAGGTTCCTTCCATGTATATGTGTTATTTCAATGAGGTTGTCCTACATCAACTTTGTGATCAACATAGATTGTAATGTGACTTTTTGGTGGGTAGTGATAGCTTGTTGTCTTGCAACGTTATTCTTTTTGATGCCCACAAAAAGTAACTTGAAAGGAGTTTGATGAAGATTTCATGTCATCCAGTGTAAAGAGAGAATACGCAACTAGTATGAACATGCTAAAAGTGTTTAGGGGTTGAGCTTGATAATTGACACAAAGTTGGTGATGGACTTCACACAGGTGGATCTCCTGGAAGATACCTCGGAGGACATCAACACACTCATGCTGGATGAGCCACGTACGTTCTGGCCAAATGACCCCCCTGACGAAAATCAACTATTCAATAGTCTAGCAGCAGAACGGAAAGTGGACTGTAGACAACAACATGACAATGTGGCATCAACAACTACAGATTCTGATGAAGAGGCAGTGTCAGAGTCCATTGTGACAGGTTTTGGGTGGTCTCAAGGAGGCATATCTAAAGTGAGCACATCAGCTGCAACAGGAGTTGGATTAGGAGCTCTGTTAGATATTCTTGACAAACAACTTGCGGAAGTAGTCGCATCAAATGAGAGTCAAGATTCATATTGAAATGCATATTGGCTGAAGCAAGACAACGAATGTGGGTTTTATTCATTGGTATCATCTTTCGCTACGTTCAGAACTTCTGTATGCATATGATTTAGGTGTGAAAAGGTCTGACTAACTTATTTGAAAGCGAAGGATCCAGGATTGAGCAGAGTAGGCTGGTATAATATGCCACATTAACCTGGGGGACACAACTTGGGTCTTGATGACCAAGTTGGAAGAAAGTGCAAGATTGCTTAGCATGACATTCTGAAATAGGGAAGGAAGCCTATCTCCAATGGAGTTGTGGAAGGGAGACTCCAATACTTTGTGGGTCTCATTTCAACTACATGTAAGAGCGAAAGTGGCATAATATGCTATCTTTGGGGATTGGGATAGTCAGCCACCTGCCAATTTTAATGCTGAGTCTGATTTCAGGTGTGCTAAAAATCAATAATGTTGCATTGGGGTGGAGTCAAGGGTTGCTTTGAACATGTGTGGCATTCATAGTTGAGAAAGTCTTTGAGGTGAAGGGAGTCTAGTTTATTTGGTACTTGGCTTACCCTCTGGAGTGTATTTTATCTCCTTTCATGGGTAGATCTCATTTGATCCTCCAAAAAGGAAAACTTACCACATTAGTTTGGACTGTGTGAGCTTCTTACTGACAGGTTTATGAAGTTTTACACTTATGGGTATCTATTTGAGGAGTCCGTGGCAGGTTGACAACTACACCAGGCCATGATTACAGGCTCTGTACCAAAAGCCTGATCAGAATTGCCACCTACCATATTTACCCAGCACCTTAAATACCTGACAACTCTCCTCAGAGCAGAAAGAAGACAAATTAGCATCATGGAAACGTGGAATTATTGGGGGTAAAGCACCACAGGGATTCCATGCTCCACCATGTATGCTTATGGTCGGTATGCAAATCTAGGCAGCTTTCGATGCTACAGCACTTGCAAATACCTTGGGAACACAAAAATAATTGGAGAGCACATACTACTGAACTACAATAATTCAATTTACAAATTGTAGATAACTCATATTCCGTCGTGAATAACTCAAACTCACTCTCAATCAGGGCCCATGAATCAAGTCTTCATTTTCTCACACAATTTCCACAGGTGTTTTCTCGATGAGACTCGAGACCCCAAAAGTAGTTCGCACCAGGCCAAAGCTTCATGAATGTACGTAAGGGGGGATGTTAAACCCCCCCCCCCCTCCTCACGAACTTTTCGGAGGAGGTAGATTCAAGCAGGGGCAACCGCCTGTCCAAAAAATCTAGATTTTTTGGATCCGATGGGAAATTGTTGCCTACCCGACTTCGAAAAAGCCATTGTCCTTGCATTTTGGAAGGCCACTTATCTACAAATCCCATATTGAGTGCACTTCAGCTTCAAGGTCCAAAATCATATATATATATATATATATATTCACTTCCATTGAATAAATACGCAATTGATTGGGATTTCATTTTCAAATTGAAACCGGCAAAAAAACATGTAATTAACTTGGAAGTCAAAAATATCACAAAATCCTCATTACCACTAAGGTTATAACTTTTGTTACTTATCAATAAAAGGGTCTTTGTCATTCTAAAATGGAACTAAAATTAATGATTTATTTTTAATATGTTAAATATTATAGTCTAATTAATACCTTCTACTTTCACAAAGTAGTCATATGCATTTAAACTAATTAAGTGTGATTGAATGTAACAAGTCTAATGAATTTTGATTTATCCTAATTAAGCCCAATTAAATCAGAAAGTATGCTTACCAAATTAATTATTCATAAATATTTAAAATTATATTTACTTGAATTAAAATTAATCAGAATTGATTAGACTTAATTACATTCAATCACACTTAATTGGTATAAATGCATACGACTACTTTATGAAAGTAGAAGGTTTTAACTAGACTATAATACTTAATTTATTTTTAAAAAATCACTAAATTTAGTTCCATTTTAGAATGACAAAGACTCTTTCAATGATAAGTAACAAAAATTATAACCCCAGTGCTAGTGAGGGTTTTGTAATATTTTTGTCTTTCAAGTTAATTACATGTTTTTTGGAGGTTTCACTTTGAAAATGAAATCCCAGTCAATTGCTTATTTATTGAATGGAAGTGACCATATATATTGGATTTTGGACCTTGAAGTTGAAGTGCACTCAATATGGGATTTGTGGATAAGTGGCCTTCAAGAATGCAAGGGCAATGTTTTTTTCGAGGTTGGGAGGACACCAATTTTTGGTAGGGTCCCAAAAATCTGGATTTTTTGGACGGGCAGTTGGTCTTGCCCGAATCTACCGCCCCCAAAACATTTGGTGGCGGGGGGGGGGAGTTTAACATCCCCCCATATGTAGGGTAGATGAGGCTAATTCGGTTAGCTTCCTTAATTGGACACCTATTTTTGGCTCCTCATCCGTGGTACAGTCGTTGTAATTTAGTCGATGACTAATATATGATAATTTAGTTACCACCTTGATGATATTTGGGTTAGTCACCTTTGCAAATGTCAAATTATAATCACCATTCTCTATCACCACCACTGTCCTAGAAACATGCAGCGCTCCACCCATCCCCATACTACCAAACAGAATTGCCAACCAAAGGGGTTATCTCCTCAAGAAACCCAAAAAAATCTGGAAATCACACTTATCTACCTACCACCTCATCCGGAAAATAATATATACAATAAAAACAATCCGAATTGGCGCACCCACCCCATTATTACTCAAGAAATAAACACCCACACTCACGCTATCATACCCCCACCACCAAATCCTTCTCTCCCGCACGACTCATGGATAGATGAATTAGCAAAAATCGCCAAAGAAGCTAAAAACAAAGCCCACAAAATCACAACCGACTACACCACCAAATAAATTAAAAAAACCATATCTAAATATCAGCAACTTTATGACAAAAGCCCAAAAAACATAAACAGAAAAGTCTTTAAGAATACCGACACCCCTCCATTCAATTGCCTCATAAATAGATTCAATAACATCCTCACAAGCCCAACAGACATCGCACAATAAATACATGTCCAACAATCAACTAGCAACAGGCCAACTGTCCCAACTTGCTACTATCAACCCGACCATACACAACAATGCATATGCGGAGTTAGACAATACCCGTGGCATGGCTTAAACGGATACACTCTCGAGAAAAGAGACGAAGCATTAACCTTTATATACACATACTTCGACCGAAAAATATACGACATGTGCCTTAAAAACCTAGCCAATGGGAAAACCCTTGGACCCGACAAAATACCTAACGCCATATTGAAAAATATGCCACCAAGATTCCATAAACTTCTTCTATTATTTTTTACCCACTACTACAAACAAAAACAAATTCCCACATCATGGAAAACAAGCCTCACAATACTCCTATACAAAAAGGGAAACCCCCACCACCTAACCAACCATAGACCAATCGCACTCGCCAATACAATCTACAAGTTATTTATTAGCACACTCACAAACATGCTATCTACATATGGTGAAAAATACCAAATCCTACACGACAGCCAAGAAGGCTTCCGAGCTGAACGATGCACCGCCCGGCAACTACAAACCCTCATAGCAGTATTAGAAGATGCAAAATTTACCACTCAAGACATCTATATACTATACATTGATTTTAAAAATACCTTTGACTCTATTGACCCCGCCAGACTTCTCGCCATTATGAAAGACTTAGGCTACCCACAAGATGTTGTAGCCCTAGTAGGCAACATCTACTCACAATCCACTACCACAGTTACTGGAGAACACTTTAATAAAACACAACCAATACCCATACAAAGAGGCACTATACAAGGGGACACATTGAGCCCATATCTCTTTATCATATTTTTTGAGCCACTCCTTAGATGGTTACAAAGAGAAAACAATGGACATACCTTTAATACCTCCAATACAAAAATATGCTCTGCAGCTTACGTAGATGACCTAGCCGCAATATCTAATAATCTGACATCCATCCAACATCAACTAAACAAACTCGACAAATCTTGTGAATCCCGAAATGTGCAATCACGGGTTGCTCCAATAAAACAAAAATAAACCCCAAGGCCTTTAAAACACATATTAAAAACACCAATATTAATTTCAGAAATCAACCCATACCTATCATAAGCCAACACGAGCCATATGTTTATCTCGGAATCAATCTAGTCTCATCGTTACAATGGAAAACTTAAACACACATAACAACCACTAAATTAATCAAACAATGCAAGCTACTAATCGCATGTCCAGCCACTATAAAATAAAAAATACAAATGGTTAAAACGGTCATACGAGCTAGCATCGCCTATAGTTTCTATGCCGTTCCATACTCACTCCCCGCCATTAGAAAACTAGATAAAAGAATAACCGTTCTACACAAAACCATATGTGGACTACCGAAATGCATGTCCAATGTCGTTACACAACTACCACAAGATATGTTTGGCACAAAAACTTTCTCACTAAAAAAAAACATACCTCACATGTATAGATGAACAACTTATTAACGCCCTCAATGACAAATGACGACTAGGAAAAATATATAATGAATTAACTAAACACATACTTGTCAAACATGGCGGATCACTCAACCTACCACGTATATCCCGCCAAGATTGTATTAGATCACCAATCACACGTACATTATTCCTACTCAAAACAACCAGTGGCATCTACCTAAGGAGGAAACTTGAAAAATTTCCCCTCCTTCCCACACCACTATAAACACAATGGATGCATCAAGCATAAACTACTCCAACACTAACCCTCACAACCTCCCTTAAATACCTATATAAAGTCATACTTCACAACATAACCGAACTCAAGCACATAACACATCCCAATGGCATACACTTAATGACAAACGATGAATTCAAATATTACTATGACACACCCACTAAAACAATCCAAGCCGCCCTAGACCAAGCTCGAGTTCTCTTTTACGAACCACCGTGTCATAACCCATGCCACAACAATTGTCCGACACATACCTTACCAAACACCCTTAAAAACATATACAAAATACAAAACCACCACATAAATACAAGAACAAATAGGCACAATGCACATCCTCCCACACCCCCACCACCGGAATACCCAAAACCACCCTTACATATACAAAACAATCACATACAATATCCAATACATTCTATACTAAAAGATCGCCCCCATACTTACAAAGATAACAACAAAAATTACAAAAAAGTACACATCTTACCTATGCTAATGGATGCTCCCAAACGAAACCATATATAACAAATGGCTCCCCCAAAAAGACTTGTTCCCATGGAACAATCAAAACACCATAAACCATAACATTCTACTCCTAACACAATATTACACTCACAAAAAAAACCAACACTTCACCAACATCCTACAACTACACTTCCATGAAGAACAACTAAGAGACACCGGATACATCCCCCCGCCACAAGTCATACCCTTGTGTCATATCCACGTCAACGAATGTAACCCAGACAATGACATAGCATGCATTCAAAATACCATTCAAAGCCAACATGGGGTATCACACATCTACGACAACGACGGCCGCCACTTAATTACCATCCCCGAACAAAGATTGAAATGGCTATAGGAACAATATCAAAATGCATTAAGCAAACCCCATGATCTAGAACCCCCCACACAATCATTAGAAAAAGAAGTTGTATGGCTATACCAACGATATAAATATAAACTGCCCAAAAATGACCCCCTCAAACTCTCGCAATATACACTCCCAAGCGACATCCTTGACCATATCATTGACTCCTTCCACATCACACACTCATACTTCTCATCACCTGTCACATGCCCTACCAAGCTAAGACAATTTGCCTCCACATTCTCCCGAGACAAAGTTTTTGGGTCAATAGGAACGGCATTCCAACACAAATGGACAGGCAATGGGTACGCCCATCCACATATATAAAATGACACCCAACAAGCCTTCCACTAGGCAAGACTTGCAGCCCAAAATAACCCAGACACAATCACAATACTTATAACAACTGATCCAAATTGGTATCATAACATCAACCCCCACGAAGGCCCTTTCCCGGACTCACACGTCATCACACACTTTAAAGCAAACACCATTACATATGATGAACCCACAATACCACCGGAACAACGAATCGAACCCCGAACAAAAAATCATGACATTAGAATATTATGTATACACCACAAAACCACGCCCGTTGGTCCTACATGATATGTAGGTCGCATGCACAATATTGGCAAATCTTTACAAAAACCCACTATATTTAGCACAACCGCACCACCCACACCAATAAACACATCAGTAAACCGTAGTAAGAACTGGTCTCAACGTACATATCCGCCCCTCCCACCCCCGACCCAAACTACCAATATTCCACCAATCACGAATCATGACATATGCCTACCCCCCAAATACCCACCACAATTTTGCTACTATACCGATGGATCATTTATACCACCCAAAGCAATAACCGAAGAACATTGGAAATGAGAAAAGGCAGGATACGGCATATATAACCCTTTTAAAAATCTTAAAATTGCATAAAGACTACCAGGACTCCAAAATATACTACGAGCAGAACTGATGGCTATCCATCACACTCTATGCCTCCTCACTACTACATATATATCGAAATGAACCCGCACATATTTTCACATACTGTCTTAATGTATTATACCTCCTAAACACACAAACGAAACACCCAACCTCACACAATAGTCATCCAAACAAGGCGATACTTGAATCTATAATTAGGATGTTACAATCCCGTACACAAACCACCACACTACATAAAGTCAAAGCCCACACGAATATAAATGGCAACGAACAAGCGGAAAAATTAGCCAAAATGAGATGTGAATTAGACCATAGAGATGCCTTAGCAACATACGAACATGCCCACCCCACGCCATACTGCCTACAAAAAGGTTGGTGGCACTCAATGCAAGAAACACCATACAAAGGCCCCATTAGACACCTTGGCAAATACATCATTAAATATGACAAAAAACATAACCTAGCCCTCATAGCAACCCAAACACACCAATTACACAAATGGCTAGACAACAAAGATATAGACAAAACATTATCAAATGATTTTTGGAATAACCCAGTCATCATAGATAGGCAAAAAACATGCCTAATAAAATTCCGAACCGGACAATATATGGGACATGCTCGGAAACAACTCTTCTTTGGTAGAAACGCATATCCATCCCATACATGCCCTATTTGTAACTCCTTAGAAGCAGACACATGGCTACATGTACTCCTAAAATGTAAACAACAACACATCCATGTGCTCATAACAAATAGACATAACAAAGCGGTATGGGAAATACGCAAACTTCTCGTCTCAAACAAAGTAACAAGACATTACATACTTATGAATGCCGGTACATACAATGAACTACCCCAAGAAAACACAGTACCAACATGGTTACTGCCATGCACATGCGACACCCAAAGATGCCACTGCAACGCTAGGCTCAAACCCGACATAATATGCCTCTTAGGCCACCCATATGACTCCCCACCACCAGAAGCACCTACACCCACAATTACTATACAATTCATTGAGTTTACATACTGCAATGACAGATTCTCTGCTGAAACAAGAGAACGGAAAATTACAAAATATCAACCACTCATCAATAATATTATAGCAAGAGGTTGGAACGTAGCCCCACTTATTGTATTAGCATCAGGGGCCAGAGCCACAACTCACATACCCTCTATGAATGAACTCAAGACAAAGCTTAAACTCCCTACATCACAAATTAGGAGCACATTCAAACAAATTAATATAATCTCCATACAATACGCACACTCAATATTAATCCATAAAAGACGGATAGAAAATAGACAACCCATCACAAACTTACAAAATCATAATTAAAAACAACAATAAAATTTATGAACCCAACACACTTCCCCCCCCCCCCCCCAACCGGTTAAACGGCAAAATCACTAGTTACTAACATAGTGCCTACTCCCTGCAAAGGGTGTAGTATTACATCCAACGCCACTACCTTGGGGTATGGCCACGGATGTCCTACGAACAGACACTTTATTCACTCCAGCCCCCTAGGCGGGACCGGAGTTCTTCTTCTTCTTCTTCACCATCCTCTATAATTAGGAGTAATATTCACTGATCTATGACACACTTGAATTTTGTGTCCAAGGTGGGCAAATTAGGAGGCGGCATGTGGCTATGAGGCATTGACAAACTTGTATTGTAGGCATTCTATAATGAAAAACCAATTCAACAACATTTTATCTTGCCCTTGACCACTTTTGAGACATGATATAGCCATTATTGGCATTGAACTTGGTTTTCTTCGGCAAATGATCCATGTAGAATTTGCTATTGATGTTGTCCAATTATACAACATAAAACGATAAAAGAATTTCCCCCTAGAACATTAGTTTGGGAAGTAGAGTCTCTTTGATTCCAAAGCCTATATCAACACCTTCCTCAACTCTGATTTCAATTTTTTTTGGTCTTGATTCATAATCATTAATGTGCTCGAGCTTCTGTTTCTTGAATACATCCGTTGGATGATTCCACAAAATTGAAGGTGTCCACATCAGCCTTACTACCTTACATTGTTTTTGGTGTTGAGTGTCATTGGCATGGTACTATCTCTCACCCTATTATGATTGGGGATTTGTGGCATTGAAGAAGTTTCATAGTTAGAGTGTTCTTCATTCACTTTCATCTTATCAATGATAATGCTCAGTTTAATACAAATGCTTTAAGCAATAAGCAATAAAATGGTATTATGTCTCTTGATGAATAAAAATAAGTGCATGTTGGAAAATTCTAAAAAATCCTAAGCTAACAATAGGTTGTTGACTATGCAGTTTTGCCAACTTGCGGTTGTGTGGGACCTTCCACATTCTTGCCACTCCACAATCCACATACCACATAAATTACTTATAGGGTTTTTACCTTGTTTCTCTTCCACTTTGTAATTACCTTGCCCAATCTTTGCTCCACTTATTCATTGTTAACTCTTTCTTATGAAACCTTATGAAACCATTTTTTTTCTTCTATTTATCATCATTGAAAGTATTTTTCTTTCTTGAATTTATTTATTTATCCTTCTTCTTTCTTATTTTATGTTTTTTCATATTCTAGACCTTCATTTTTTTAAAGAAATTTATTTATTTATGTGAGATCACTTTTTTTTTCTCCTTCCTTGAAATTCCCTTGTAATACATACCTTGTGTGCATTATTTTCTTCTTTAAAATATGTTAGCTTCTCCTATTCTATAATATCTTAATTGTATCTCTTCATTTTAATTTTTTTTGTTACTTCTCTTAGTTCTTGAGATCAACTTGCTTCTTATATTTGGTAGTATATTATCATTAAGATTGAATTGATCATCTCATTTTTTGATATCATTTATTTCACTTTATCTTTCAAAATCATCTTGTTCATCTTCGTTCTTGATATGCCCTTTTAAATTCTTTTTAGATCATACTTGGTTTCTTCTTCTCTTGACAATCATATTTTGTCTCTAAAATTTGTCATTATAAAATAATCATGATACTTATTTCATTTAAATGCAATATGTACAATCAATCATTTTCCTACTCTCACAATTAGCAATATTGTTTGTTTGTTTGTTGTTGTTATAGTTGGGTTTTCTTCTTCTTCAGTGGGTATTTTCATCACCTCACTAGCAACACATTAGTAGGCAATGTCCAAAGACTCGCGACATGTGCTATTGGACACACGATGATCATGCACCCCTAGATGAATGCAACCTTGGACATCCCAAGAGTTGTGGAATGGACTTAAACAATGCGAACATTGCATACATCAATACAAATCGGTGTGAAATGACATACCTTACATTCCAACGTGAAGATAGTCACAAAAATTGTTGGGCATTGAAGATGTCCAACACATGTAGAAAGGTGACATACTAACCCAAAATTGTTCATGAGTAGTTCACTTAGTGCATTTTAAAAAGGATGTGCAACATAATATAGGGAGGATTAAATTCTTTTGACATAAAAAATTATAAAATAATTCCAAATAAGAAAGGTCCATTAAAACTAGACGATCTCATTACAAGGTAGATAGACTAAAAATGTATGCCATTCCTTTTTGTAAAAATAATATAGAGGTTGGAAATAAGGATCCTAGGATGTATGTTTAGTAGGATCAATTTTGTACGCATGCCTCACGATGGATGGATGGAAAATGACTCATCATTTGCCCAAAATGGATGAAAATCACAATGCCCATTACTGGTCGTCTTCTTGCATTGCCATTTGTAAAAAACACCTAGGTTTTTGTTTCTTCCTCAAGTCCGTTGTGCTTTGGGCAACTTTTGGTTGAAGCTCCTCCTTGTTGAAGCTTATGATAACAAAGTCCAACAAGTATGTCTTGTTGTAGTTGGTTTAGGATTTCCTTTGTAGAGTCGCCTTTGTAGTTGCTTTAGGATCAAGGGCGGCCGTGAAGTTCCACATAGGGCTTTGATTTTATTGGCTAAAAGGTCTTATTGTTGTTTTGGAGGCAATTTAGGATTTAGAGTTTTTGTGCGCGGCTTGTGATTGATTCTTCCGCTTATGTTAGGGCAGTTGTGTTGGTGTTTACGAATGACAACTGAAGTGAAGATGTGGACTATGAAGGGCGATAGTTCAGTTGACAATGTGAGAGTTTGGGTAACCCTTACTCTTAGATCTTGAGGTTTGTATGTTCTTTTTTGTCGTAAATCCTTTCTTTTTGGGTGCATGATTGGACACTAAGGTATGAGACATGATTACATAGGTTTGTTTTGTTTTTCATACTTTAAACCCACTTGCACAAACTTGTAGGGAACCACATGACTTATGCATAGTTGCAATGGTTGCGGTTTTTTTGTGGGTAACACAATAGAATTTGGTGTGTTTTGGCTCATCCAAGCCAATGTCGCTACATTTCCTCCACACCAGCATGCAATTTGAGGTTTGATGATCATCAATAACTTTGACGCCGATATGGAGTTTATGTGTAAGTCGTGGGTTTTGAATAACCCAATGCCCGACCGCCTTCGCATGAATTTTTTTGCACACCTCGACATAACATACCTCTATGCAAACAATCTGCACCTCAAGTCAGGCTAGCCACGAGAATACTTTGTCCATCATGGTCATGGTTCGGTTGACAATGTGGGAGTCTAGGTAACCCCTACTCTTAGATCTTAAGGCTTATATTTTTTGGGCTGTAAATTGTTTGTTTCTTTGGTGCATGATTGGACACTAAGGTATGGGACATGGTTACATAGGTTTGTTTGTTTTGCATACCCTAAACCCACCTCACAAACTTGTAGGAAACCACATGTCTTTTGCATAGCTGCAATGGTTGCAGTTTTTTGTGTTTGGGTCAGACTTTTACATAGCACGTATTGTGTTTGTGAACACACACTCACTCTTGTTGTGTTTCCACCCTAAGTTGTTTTTTTGTTGACGCATGAAAGTTATGTTCTATGAATTGTAAAACTAAAGATTTTAAAGAAAAAATTAAACTGTATGATGTTTAAGTATCCTTGTGTTCTTCATCACTTGCAATTGTATGATATCATTCAGGTTATGGTCTTGGAATGATATGCATCATGTTATCACACTTGTTCTTTTGTGACGTGGTTAACGATACACATATTTTGCACAAGTTAAGATTTGTTTTGGTAAGCACAAGTCTTTCACTTGTATGATAAGTTTTTGCACTAGTTTTTGCAATGGTATGTATGCTTTATGCCCTTTTTTTGCCATGTTTTTTTCCACCACTTTTGCATTGCATACACTTTTGAATTAATTTTTTTAATCAAAAGGAATGTAAACTACAAAAAGTTGCAATGACGTGGACAATATAAGTAATGGTAGGGTGCAAAAAAATAGGTCATTTCAGAGAATTAAGTAATTATAGGGAGCTTTTAGTTTGTGCCTTGACGGTAAATAGCCCTTAAACAAATACCCCTCCGCTGCATGTGGTGCACAAAAATCCTATAGAGTGACCTACCGAAGGAATCGTTTTAAATTTTTTTATTTTGGTGGTGTACTACACATGGCCATCATAAAGCTTGCCCATACCATCCATCCCCTGTCTATAGGATGGGGGAACTCCATCCAACAATGGTGGGAACACAAATATAAAATTATCGTCAAAATACAAAGGTAGGTACTTCACATTGCATACCTCAATGTTTCAAAATCTATAAAGACAAAATTTAATTTCACATTTTTAATGGATTTGGGTCTCTTTAATGCATCTAGAATACTTAATCTAATGGACATAGCTAAAGACATTGAATCCAAAGGGGGTGTTGTGAAGATGAACAAGACAAACCCCATTTCTAGTATTGGGGTATGTATAGAGGCGGACTCCTATCTCGAGCAATTTTGTAGGGCGTCGATTGTTTCACTCCGGAAGGGGTGAGGGAGGTGTCAACCTATGAGTGGCATACCAATTGTGGTTCGGGCATGCGCTATAAATTGAATAGCAAAGACAAACTCAAAAACATGGTTGCAACCAATTGAAAGACATGGGTTTACTTATTAATGCCATGCATGGTATCCAACACACATGCCAACTAAGCTAGAAGGATTGTGGCATGTACAATCAATGAAGATATACCATCTTGGCTCATTTGCATGAAACTTTTGGATATGGCAACTCCATGTAGGAAGATGACGATTGCCTCCCTAGACCCCCCCCCCCAAAAAAATAAAAAATAAAAATAAAAATCTTCCTTCTCAATGAAATGTAGTCATCATCAAATCAAAGCAATTTCTCAACGTACATTATTAGCATGTTGCCAATGCACACTTGAAGTGTATTTGAGTTCATTTATGACATTGGAATGGTTACACCTATATCCATCAACAAAATCATTCTATAGTAATTGAACATCTACCTCCAAAATAGGATGTACCACAACCAAAGTCTTCAAACAACAAAGAAGGATTGAGAGCCTACATTTATTAATGGGCCTCAAATATATGCTTCCTTTCATAGAATTATAATTACTCTTGTTGGATTTGCTCATGTCTAGGGGACCCTCATCTGACGAATCTTCACAATCATCATCAACAATTGTTGGGGATGACATGTCTTCAAACACAATACATGAATATGAGAAAACATATATTCAAAGACATGTTGCAAAATAAAATAAAATATTTTTTCCAACCCCAATATTACCTTCACCTAGACATTGTCTTGAACCTCGCCTCTAACCTCATCAAGCAAATGACAATAATGTTGACTATGCCAATAGCCACATTGAAACGAACACTTGGATTTTTCCAGGAGTATAGATTTTGAAGCATACATTTCCAAGCCACCTAGGTTCTTTAAGCACTTTAAGGCATACAATGAACATTGTTGAAGGGTCAAATTGAAAGCCACTTGAAAATAAAAATGAATCTTTAGGGCATGATCAAAAAAATATCATGGGCACATCATTCCTCTAAGCATAGATTGTAATGCACATAATTAGGCCCTTAAAGGGAACCTCGTGGCCACCTTATTTTTGGGAGCATAGATCCCAAGGCAAAAATCGAAGCCTTGAAGAACACATGCTCATCACCATTGGGGTAAAAAAAAAAAAAAGGATTTTGTGACATGTGTTTTGTAGGGGTTGCAACTACTTCAAGGTCCATATCTTTAGAGGTTTTTTAAATAATCAATATTGGTTTGTTCTAGATGTCTAGATGGTGTAGAACTTTACATTTTGAAAGTGAAAGAAAAAAAACATATAAACAAAGTTAAGAAAGATTTTCTTGACAAATACTCACAACCAATTTTTGGCATCTTAAGCATTTAAGAGTTAAAGCACACAAATGCACCCAATGGAATATTGACCTCAATAGCAAGTCACCATGGCGACACCTCTGATGACCATGGTCATTGTGGTGATGTTCGTGGCAACCACCCCCATCAACATTGTCGTCATCCTAGCCATAGTGCACCATGGATGTGCATGCAACGGTTGTCATTGTTGGGTTGGTGGCCAAGGCCACCTCCAACAAGTTTGTGTGGTTGCAGGATTAGTATATATTGTGTTTAAGATTGTATGCTCCCCGTAGTTGTATTCCCTTTGAGCCTCCAATCCTAAACCTACCATCTGCTTCGAAAGATTGCAACAAATGTTCTTCATTGTAAATGAACATATTTGGGGATGTCCACCCACTACGTCTGACAATCACGCAATCATACATTTCATGGATTGACCAGGGCGCAATGTTCATGGCCATGAATTCTATAGTACTGCATCAAGTGTATTTTGAAGTGCCTTTTTGTTGCCTAATCATGGAAATGCTAAGTGTGGCCGTGGACACAACCAATATACATTCCAATCTCGTTATTACCACACTCGTTTATACGACACCCTCGATATTACGACACACAATTGCGACCAAACTTTTTAGTTCAAAACTCCCTCTTTTATACAGTACGACTACGACACTCAATAATGTGACATTTAGAATCTCCATTTTGTCATATTAAAGAGGTAGTTGATGCTAAAATTCCTTTCATCTATGTTGTGTACATCTAAAATACATCGATTTTCACTTGGGAACTACTTGGGAACTTCACTTATCATTGGGAACTTAACGAGAATCAAGGTTATTAGTGTAGAATGGACATGGTTAGGGTTAGAGTGGCCTCCTAACTAGTATGGTGGCCTTGTACACGGGTGATATAATATCACTAGTATCTCGATGCTAATCGTCATGCATCATTGTTGTCTAGTTTCTTATCAGAGAACTCTTCGTAATTCGATGTCAATGAAATTATTAGTTTTCAAAAATCAGCAGGGAATTCAGATAAGATGACAGTTACTAACTTGGGTAGGCAACACCAAAGATCTTTGGACTCCTATTTGCAAGAGTTCTCGAGAAGATTTGTATTTGTTTGGAGTTGAAAGTTATCATTTCATGCCATCTATATTGTATATATATTTTTAGCTCATATTACTTATGTTTTCGTATCCCCTCTATAAACCGACAACTTTACGTCATTTGTCATATTAATGAGAAATAATACGATGACTTTTTGTGTGTTTCCCAAACGTGTCTTACTAAAGAGGGAGAACAATATTGTTATGAGAATTGAGGATGTTACCATGCATGTGACACCTATGACCTAGGACATGGTGGGTGTCACCCTTGCAATAGCAATATTATTAAGTATGTTGAATTCCATTTTATCCTCCGTACAGCCGAGCCTATCGCCGTGAGTAAATGGAAAGCAGGGCCAGGAATGGAAAGATTGAAAGTGAGGTGATACCCCAGATCAGAGCGGGTATGTGCCGGGTTGCACGATTGTCGTCCCATCCGCGTCTACAACATCCACAACCTTGAAGTATTACGAGCCTTTTCACAGATCTGCTGCCACTCGATCTCACTGGGGTCACCGCCATTGTTGCTTTTGCTCCAGCGGACGCATCTTCCTTTGCCGTGTTATTTGGTAAGTGCACGGTTGCTTTGCTTGGGGTTTTGGTGTAGACAACTCAGTGATGTTGTCGTGAGAAGAAGGGGAAGAAGAAGAAGAGGAAGGAGTGGGGTTTTGGGTTCTCTCACAAATGCCGGTTTGGTTGTCTTCAAATGTTAAGGGATTTGGTTCGCAAATGTGATGGGTAAGATTGAAATCCATGCCCATCAAAGGATTGGGGTTTATTGCGATTGGCCGCACTTACCATGTTGGTGTTGTTGATGTGGGTCCTTTTAGTTTGCGATGGAGCTGCTCTGTGTTTTTTTAGCAGCATGTGGGCTTCCTTTGAAGGGCTTTGGGATTGATGAACGGCTCTCATGTGGATGTCTTCTTTTTTGCTAGAGGTTTGGGTTGGGAACGTAGGTTTAATGGGAACTAGTTTCTTGTGCAAACTTGCGTTGTGGACTTCACATAACCCTCTCTGCCTTACTTGGTGGTGGGCTTGCATGGACACGGCATCTTTGGCCACTCTTCCGGATGGTAGGTCGTGAGAGATCTTGGATTTGAGCTTCATGTGAGATGTGCAAGAGTTTGTTTATGTGTGAAGACAGCGGTGACTTGTCCTGATGTGAACATTCTTTTGGTTTCTAGAGACAGAAATCACTTCTGGGCAGAGATCTATGTTAGAGGCCATCCCTCTCTGCTCCAAGGTGGGCTGTCTAAGGATCTGCGCCAAGAGAGGAATGATTTTTTACATCCTTTTGTTAAATAGGATCGTAAAGCTATAGTGATGCACTGCTGCTATATTTGATGCTGTATAGCTTTCCTGGGTCTTTCCTTTGAACCGGATTTTTGTAATGTCTAGGCTCGTGTTTCCACTGAATGCGCACGAGCACGAAGTCCTTCCCATCACTTAGAAGCGCTTTGTTCGATAATTGGCATCTTTGATAAAACGGCTGTCCCTCAACCTTTCTTGGTAGATGCGAACGGTTTGTAATGCTCTGGTTCCATGGTGGATGACGGGATTCGGATTTTAGCGCAATCTTTATGCAGGCAGACTCTTTGTGTCATAGTTTCTTGTGACAACACCTGCTGATGGAATGTGTGCGGCCTGTGAACAGGCAACATGGGTTCAGAGGCTCCAGAGGGAAGCGTGGCTTCGTGGGGAAATACGCCCCTGGATGTAGCGGACGAGGAGATTTACAACCTGATCGAGCACGAGAAGGTGAGGCAATGCAGGGGTATCGAGCTGATCGCGTCCGAGAATTTCACTTCTCAGGCTGTGATCGAGGCATTGGGGTCCGCATTGACCAACAAGTACTCGGAAGGGCTTCCTGGAGCACGGTACTACGGAGGCAACGAGTTCATCGACCAGATCGAGAACTTGTGCAAGGCCAGAGCGCTGAAGGCGTTCCACTTGGACGGTGAGAAGTGGGGTGTGAATGTGCAGCCATACTCGGGGTCTCCTGCGAACTTCGCAGTGTACACAGCCCTTCTTCAGCCCCATGACCGCATCATGGGTCTCGATCTGCCCTCAGGTGAACCTCGATGGTTGCACGCCTAAGCTGAATCATGTAGAGTGGCGTAGAGATGTATTTGAATCGGTATGCTTGGATACCTAAGGTACGATAAGGTAAAGAAATGTAGGGATTTCCGTTGGATTTGTATGCCTGCGTAGTTAATCTCGGTCGCGGAAAGGGATGTAGAGACATGTGTGGAATGTGGTAGGTTGGTTGTACGCCGGAAGTGTTAGCACATTGTAACTGGTTCGACCAATGCAGGCGGTCACTTGACCCACGGGTACTACACTTCCAATGGAAAGAAGATCTCGGCGACCTCGATCTTCTTTGAGAGTCTGCCTTACAAGGTGAACTACGACACCGGGTTCATCGACTACGACAAGCTGGAGGAGAAGGCGTTGGACTTCCGTCCCAAGATGATCATTTCGGGTGGAAGTGCGTACCCCAGGGACTGGGACTTTGCAAGGATGAGGACCATCGCCGACAAGTGTGGAGCCTTGCTGATGTGCGACATGGCTCACATCAGCGGCCTCGTGGCCGCCCAGGTAATTGGCGTCTTTCAGCATACCGATTTTCCGTAGGCGGCTTGATTTGTGGCAACAGTGGAGGCGTTGTTGAATCAAAGAGAAAAGGCTGACAAGTTGGTCGGATATGCGTAGTGCAGGAAGCAAACCAACCCTTCGAGTACTGCGATGTGGTGACGACGACGACCCACAAGAGTCTGAGAGGACCACGTGCGGGCATGATCTTCTACAGGAAGGGTCCGAAGCCCCCGAAGAAGGGTCAGAAGGAAGACGCCGTGTACGATTACGAGGACAAGATCAATTTCTCCGTGTTCCCGTCGTTGCAGGGCGGACCTCACAACCATCAAATTGCCGCCCTTGCCGTGGCACTGAAGCAAGTGGACACGCCACAATTCAAGGCTTACGCGAAGCAGGTGAAGGCGAACGCCGTCGCCATCGGAAACGCTTTGATGAAGAAGGGTTACAAGATGGTGACCGACGGCACCGAGAACCATCTAGTTCTGTGGGATTTGCGTCCTCTGGGTCTTACCGGTAGGCATTGGCAGCCTTTTGCCTTCAATTGATGTGAACTTACGGGCTTGTTTGGTGATTTGTCATGGATGTTTTTACACGAAGACATTTCCGGTGATGGTAGTGGTGTTATGATGTACTCAGGTAACAAGGTGGAGAAGGTGTGCGAACTGGCTCACATCACTTTGAACAAGAATGCCGTGTTCGGTGACAGTAGTGCACTAGCCCCAGGAGGTGTTCGCATCGGTACGGTTCCCTTTCCGTTGGTTGTTTGCGGTGCAGTCTTTTTCAGTGGCAATTTGAGTGAAGAGTAAGTTGTAGGCAGCTTAATTCGTGGAGTTTGCCCGTAGAAACAAGGCAAGAGCCAGCTGTAGACAGTAGGTGGCAGTCAACGAGACAGTGGGAAAAGGTAGTTAATGAATGTGCTTGAATTGTTTGTCCGTTTGTAATCGGGGGAAATCCATGTTTGGTCGAATCGCAAGGTGAGATTTTCGGATTGTAAGGAGGGTTATGGTAAGGTTGGGAGAAGTAATCACGGAGGTTTGGTGATGAATTGTCTTCGCGCAGCTGATACGAGGTTGTGTGTGTGGGTCGTGGTGACAGGTGCACCGGCAATGACTTCACGTGGATTGAAGGAGAAGGACTTCGAGCAGATCGCCGAATTTCTGGAGCGTGCTGTGAACATCACTTTGAAGGTTCAAAAGGAGAGGGGCAAGCTTCTGAAGGAGTTCAACAAGGGGGTAGAAAACAATGAAGAAATTGCTGCCTTGAAGGGTGATGTAGAGAAGTTCTCGATGTCTTTTGACATGCCGGGATTTGACGTGAACAACTTGAAGTACGGCAAGGAATAGGGTGTTAATGATGATATGAAGTAGAAACGTGAGTGGTCGAAAGGTAAGTAGTTAGAAAATTGCAAAGAGGAATTATTGCCTGTTTGCGCACCCTGTAATACGTCTTCTTGGAACACTGATGACTTGGCAACAATTTTGTAGTGGTAGGTACATTCTTTTGACGATGGTAATAATTTGAATGTCAACGTGTTGGCATTTTTTGATTGCATCCGAAGTGGTTAGTTCAATGTGGCACATTTTAGTTGTGTGTCACGAATAGTGTTGTTAGGTCGTATATGTCTGCATATGAAGGAACTATGGATGTCATGGAAAATTGGGTATAAGTTCTAACCTATGCTAGCTCCCTTGGGACGTTAATACCGAGGAATACTGATCACGCATGTTGTAGGGTTTGTCGTGTTACCTCGTCAGGCTGTCTACTGTTGTGGATGTAGTAGTGGTTATCGTATTCCTTCGTTGCACTATGGAAGCTTTTTAATTTCTCCAGGTGTTATACTGTATCATTTCAATTTTTCCTAATGTGCTCGCCCTTGTTGAATATGAGTGACCGGAATTTTGTGTTCTTATATAAGATTTTATTGATCTGAACCTCCACACCAACTCCAAACATGCACCAACAGGTTACCGAACATGGTAAGTATGGTATGCAAAGATACCAACTCCTGATCAATACTCTGATGGAATTAACAAATAAGTACTATATCTCAAAGATTTTGTCACTGATATGCATTTCTGGAATTCATGTCAATAACATCATATCTGTATATTATGACGGAGAACAGCTGGATATCGCCCCATATTCTTGCATTGATGAGGTTCCTTGCACCTGGCTTTTATGCACAGTGGGAGTTAATGATGCTGGAGGCGACAGTACCTCTGCCTACAAATTCACTAAGAAATCTGCTAGGAAATAAGTGTGTGAGGCGTAACTTAATGGGAGCTAACAAGACAAAGGCAGGAGGACATGGAGGAGAAATTGGGCCTTGGACACAAGGACACTTCAAGAACTATGAACACGCTTCTTGATCTCAAACATATGAACATTCCATATTCCTTTTGTCAACAAATCCCTTCAGTGCTATCTTTTGAAATTCAATGCAAATCTAATAGCTTAAGGGTAATTGGCAAGATGTTTAGGACGAACAGAGCACCTTTCCTGCCATCATGTCATGACATTATTCTCAAGAGTCTGGTGAAAGTGGGTTTTGCAGTAAACTTGACAAGTCTCAATTTGCTCCAACAATTATTCAAGCTTCAATGCTTTCCTTCTGGATGTTCGGTAATAACTATCTTTGTTACCCTAGGAACTATTGTAGTTTTTGATTTATAGAAGCTGGGCACAAGGTATCTGTAATGCAATATCCAAGCCATGTGTTGTGTGCGTCAAATCTTAGTGTGTAGAAAATGAAACTTTTAAAGGGAGCTTCATTTTTAATCACAAGAATCATTGCTCTGAATCTGGCATATCAATTGATTGCAACTTTACTGATCGATTGCAAGGGTAGACCTTGTACTGCTCCCTTCATCAATGAGCTTCTTGCCTGAATAACAACGAAATCACACCAAGGCCTTGGGAAGATAAAGCAAGAACAAACTTCATACACAACTTTTGAGTAGTGTAGGAATTTATCAAACTATGGACATGCTTGCCCACTTAGCCTTGAATGAGTTCTTGACTTCCAATATAATATTTTGAGATTTTGACAGTTACTAGTGCCAGACTCGAGTAAGCACTTGAACTTCTCATTGCGTGTTATATAAAAACTGGTAGGTAATGTGAAACCAGATACAGATGTGGCTTGAAGGACAAAACCTGCATCTCAAGAATATCAAATTTCAAGGGAAGTACTGAAGAACTCCAGAAAGAGAACTAGCAACTGTCTTCAAAACTTGATTCATCACCACACCACCCCTCTTCCATGCCAAGAAGATTTGGCAAAAGGGGAAAAAAAACAAGTGATTCACATCACGACATAAAGTGAAGTATCCCTGTCCACATAGTTCAAGTGCAAACTTGTGATTGCATAATTCATACAAAGCAATCCTCTTGAAGAAGGGTGCTCTTTCACATGCGTGTGCACCATTGCCTTTCTAATCTTCAAGCATCCAAGTGTTGGGATGATTGACCTACTTGCCGGCTACCTTCCTGGTCTCAAGCATCTTATGAGTCTTGCAATGATTAACCTACTTGAGAATCATTGTCCTACATTGTACTCACAATTATCCACATACCAGTGAAAGTTGACCTATAAGTGGTGCTTCCTCCCCATGGTGAATCACATGGTTAAATAAACCGACAACCAATAGGATATATTATTTTGATTTTGATTTTTCTCAGCTTCCAGTGCTTCAATTAATGGAAGCCCCCCATCTCACATTAGGATCCATTGCAAATTCATCCAAGAAAAGGTTTTAGCAGATGATGTGGACTAGGCACTTTGAATTGGTGACTCAAGGGTCATTTAAACTAGGGTGGTTGTGATTGTGGTAGTGGTTTACTTGCTTTGGTTCTATTTCCATTCAAAATGCATAATAAATGCCAACCACTGTAAGGTGGTAGTAGCTCATGGGCGAAGTGACTCTTCATTCGTAGTTGCCTCAATCAAGGCTAGTGTTTCTATCTATCCATGTGGAATGCATGAAAACACCATCTACCATTGTGAGCACAATAAGTTGTTCAAGTTTTGAAGTTAAAAGCTCAAATGTAAAGTGGACTTGAGTGAAGAATCATGCATAAGAAGTCCTCACCAATGAGAAGGCCCATTTCTTTGAGCTTACAATTGTTGACCTTAGTTACTTTTGACATCAACAACTCAAATTAATAGCAAGTAACTTCATACACCTACCTACGTATGATGCCTTCAGGCTCAAGGAAAGCCCAAGAATAGGCCTCTCAGTCTTGGGCTAAAGTAGATGTACCTAATTCGGTCACTTATTTTAATTGGACACCTACATTTGAGTGGTATGTAGTTAGGTGTGTCTCCAAGAACAAACACCATAAATACATGTGTTTAAAAGAGATTGGACTATGCTTTCAAAATATGATAACCGTTGTAAACTCAATAGTCGACATACCACATATGACCATTATGAGACCTATACAACCATTTAATGAGCATGAGAATATTTCATTTTGATAATAGAGTTATCCGTTGATTATCTAGAAGAGGGTGTGAACACGGCCTATTCAATGACAGAGGCCATGTACTTGTGCAGAAAAAAAGGATACTGCCGGGGATGTATATAAACATAAACTTTACAAAGTGAGCTCCAAGGGGAATGTACACTGCATTGGCCAAGTTGTGAGGGGTTAAAGCTTCCATGGGTTGTGCACATCTACTTGTGTAGCTGGAGGAGCAAGGTTTGGTGTTCTAGGCAGCAGGAGCAAGGAGAGGTGTTTTGAAGTAGATCAACCTTTGGTGGGATCTACACCCACATCATGTAAGACCTGCACCCAATTTCGGAATTCTTGGTTTTTTTTATCTGTGTGCATGGCTTGAGCATGAGGGTCTTTCATTGTTGGCTTTTTATGGTTTGATCCTTGAGCTTTCGGTAATTACCTTGCTTGGGTGCATTTCAATACACCAAGATCTGCGTTCGTTTATGAACTCCACTTCGATCCTAACTCCAAGTTGCTCCAATGGCCGGCTGTGGGTGTGGTGTGCCAGAAGAAGGCAACCTAATTGAATTTGTAGCTCAATAATTAGTACTTCATGTTTTTTCACCTCAATTCACCTAACTTGCCAAACTGGTTTTTTTCCCATTAGAGAGGTTTCTCAATCAGAGATCCTCCTAAATGTGAGATATGATTTTTTTTTTAATATTGGGGCCATTAGAAGCGAGGAAGAAACTCTCCTATTGATAGTGCGTTGATTTGAAATTCCCTCATCGTTGTGGAATGAAGTAAATTAGGGTTATGGGCCTATTGTCTCTTGATCCCACGACAAAAAAAATGCACATTGCTACAATTCGTGGAGTATCAGAGTTCTCCTATCTTTGTCATCGTTCCAGGATATGAAACCCATTTTCATTGTACTCTATTCACTCAAAATTGCGTGTCGGGTGGTATAATGGAAAGTAGGATTTAGGGTTTTGGGATGATCTAAATGCAGGGCCTGTATCGGGGAGCACAATTCCGGTAGAGGACAAATGGAGGTTGTTCGTCTCTCTGAACCAGGTACGGGGTGCCAACAAATCATGTTGGGTTTCTTGAGCTTTTAGGCATTTCAATCTGGATTGTGGAGATCCCACAACTATTCGGTATTCAATCATTCAGCTTTCGGTGGTGAGTTGCAGGAGAAGTTGCAGGGCTTGTTTGCGAATTTCTGGAGGTCGTCATTCATCAGTTGTTGTGCATCAGAGAGCTTTATCCTCCAGGTATCTTCTCTCGCTTGACGATTGTGGGTCAAAGTTTGTTGTCTCTTTCCTAGTCAGGAAATTTTCCATAGACACGGGGTGACATTGGAAACGACTTATGTAGAATTCTATTGTAGAAAGTACAGGTAGGAGGAGTTGTGTAGCGAATTGTGCTCAGATCCATGCGTGACTCTGTGTAGAAACTTTTGAAAGGCGACGGCACTTCAATGTTCCGGTGCAGTGGGCTCGTCACCCGGATCTGAGGGAGTACATCCATTCCGCCGTTACAAACCTTCACTCCCACATCCAGCAAGTACGTCATCATTCTTCTTTTTATCCTGCAAATTGCTGATGTTCTGTGAAAAATAATCTCGTAGCTCGTTACGAGACGGCTAGGGTTCACATTCAGGTCGCCTTTGTTGCTTCTATTTGCATTCCGCACTTGAAGGTCACCAATTTAAATGAGCAGTGATGATACTAATGCCATGTCTTGGACAGGGTGTTGTGGAGAAGGTCGCCCTTCTGGTTATAGATTCCAATCACATACCCGTAGAGAATTTTGTGTTCAAGGTATCCTTGAAACAGCTTTCAAAGGCAGGCGTGCCAGCACAACATCTTGAATTTGCCCTGCGAGGCTTCCTGCTCAAACTGTCTGTCTGCAGCCCATTGCTCTCGCCTTCCATACCCTCTGGTAAAATAGCACCATCTTAAAGCTTCAATCACCATTATTATTTATTTGTTTTCCATGATTATGTGCTATCACTTTGATTCATGTACCTCTATGTTAACCAGGTAGTTTAGTAGTTTTAATAGGGAAGACAATTTTACTAGTTTCTCCAAAGACCTTCCTTTCGAAGGATTCAAGTTAAGATAAGATAAAGTTTTGATAGATAGGTCAACAGAGGAACTCTCTACCGGGGGCAACTTCGAATCGAACACTTCAGATTTGAGACAGTCTGAGCTAAGCCAGTTTTTGGCTAAGGGAGTGGCCATCTGGAGAGACTATTCGAATTGTGCACCCACCATACTTGTACACACCCACTGTGGCAGAGTATTGCATATCTGAGGGCTTCTTTGTTATAGCGTCGGGTCTGTATTCCCTACTTTTGATTCATGTCTTCGGCTCATTCACAGTATTTACTGGACCTTAACACTCCAAAAGCCTTGTGCCTTTTTTCATGGTTTACTGGTTACCTCTATCTGTAACTGTTGACCTAACCTTGACACTTACAAGGGTATTATGTGCTATGACGATCATGTGAGACTCATGTGGTCTACTGCTTTGCCGATGTTGAATGGGGGAAGTGATTTGTTGAGTACTAGCTGAATCTGATAGATCCTACTTACAAACTTGTGGCAGATTGTTCCTGGGAGCTTGTTGCGTACATGAAAGAACTCTCCACAGACATTACCAACAAAGGGCAGTTCTGGATACCAGCTGATAGCGAAGGATGGCATCAGGGTTTCACAATCTCAACCATCAAGTCAATGCAAAGTGAGATTTTGGACTTGCAGTTGTATGTTGAGCATCCTGTTGAAGAACCATCAAATAGAAACTGAAAAGAGGACCAAGACAATGTGAATGAAATCTGTGTCTGGAATGTGAGTGGCCCTATCAACATGCCATATTAATAGATCGTCTGGTCCTCACTAGACACCTAAAGGACAGAAATCGTAATGACTACTAGTATAAGTGTATATAGGACCAAAAATTGTGAGAATATTTCAGGCATCCATCAACTTGAATGTGTTGACATACATAGTGTGTGTGGTTACCACTAAGAGCAATTGCTATCTGCAACAGAATAGCTCAGCAAGGCAACATGACAATGGCAACATGCAAAAAACAATTCCATTTGAACACCTAAATCACCCAATTTTTGGTACAAAAGTAATCTAAAAACTCATTGTGCAACTGTAAATTTTGCAGAATGATGTGTTCTAATACTGCCTATAATAGAGAGTTGCAAATCTTTCAATCAAAGGCTTTGAAGAACCTCAATCTGGCCGCACTTATTTGTGTAGCCCTTCTCTGTTGCCTAGTTCAAAGATGATGACTCCATCAAGCCCTTTACCGTTTTCAATCTAGAAAAAATGCTATATACTTCTGGGCCAGAAATGTACATCCTTCATAGATCATAGAACCTTTCCTTCGCCACTCAGGAAGAAACTCTTGAGGCCATAGTAAGGTTAGGGTTTAAGAAGAGACTCTTTTGGACAGCTCCGAAGTCTGGTAGAAGAGATTGCAAAGAGGGGTTACGCTAGAGATTGTATTGTTGGTGAAGCTGGACCAGAGGAGGACAGTGGTGTAACCCGAGCATTGCTCTCCAACTACTCTCGAACTCTGCTTGGGATGACTCCATTGCCAACTTCTCAACGAACTCCTGGTCGCAAAGGAGATGCAATCATGATGGAGGCAGAGGTGAGTACTCTTTCACATTCAAGGACAGTATTGAGAATCGCAAGGTGGTTTCTTTTGTCATCACCATACTGCAAGAATAATAATGCAGCAGTACTCAGAAGAGTCCCTTGTGTCAATATTAGGAACAAGTTCCACCAAGTTTAACACAATGTATATTTGGTATAAGGGTACATTTTAAACGTTGATAACTAGACTATCCTCCATCAAGGCCTTTCCCTGTACATTTTTAACGTTGATGGTGGATAGTCTAGTTATCATTGTTTCTTTGCTAAGTGATGTGGGGATCTATATAATGTTCAAGATTGAAGCCCTCATATGAATTTCATTTTGAAGGGATCTAATATTTCAACTCTACAGTTCAAGGGTTCAAATCCAAGACGGTAATTCAAGAATATAGAAATGAAATACAAAACTCATATTGAACTTGTGCATGAATTATATGGTACATGTTTGCAATACAATGTAAAGAATTAAGAATCAACCATCTAACTCTACTTCTTGTAGTGACAATGCCCTATGCTTGTTGGTTCTTGTGGCAGACATATTATAATGAAGACTTCAAGTGACGTCTTCATTTCCAATTTGGGGTTGTTTTGAAAAAGGTATATTTTGAAGGGCCAAATCATGTTTGAAGGGCATTGAAGACTTCAATCTTGGAACACTGGATGTATAGTGGCCAAAGTAATATCAAGTGTGACCACTAAAGGATGCACAGATCTTAGTAAGAGCGTTTGTTTGTCATCCAACATTTATTGAGAATGGGGTGCAGTGGCCTTGCTAGCAACTGGCAGCTGGCCAAAAACCTCGTGGCCTCCTAAAATTGATCTTTTTACTGCCTGCCGCCCTACAGTAAGATAAATATTGGACCTCATGCCGTCCATCGGTTGCCAACTATGTCAATGGATATCTTGGATCACTACATTAAAGTTATCTATGATCCTGTAGATAAATATCAGGCAAATTCTTACATATTGGGGAGTTAAGTTGTACAGGTGTAACTATATGTGGTTAATGTTAATTTTTGTGTGAAGCATGTCTTTGATTTCCTACATATGTTCTGGGTGGAGTTCGGAGCAATCATGGCAGGAAAATGGTTTACTGGCATTTGCTTTTGAGATACAAGTCTGAAGACTAGAAACCATAGTGCAGCTATGAATTTTTTAGCTTGCTGCGACCAATTGTTTTGTTCAAGCTGATGTGTACTTTGCTTCTGCTACTCGGTTGCTCTAATTAGGTGTATTTGGGTTGATTTGGAGGTCTTGTATCCTATCTTTATTTCGCAGTTGGCAACCTATGTACACAAAGATAAGATGCCTCGTGTACATTCTCATTGTATCTGAAATTCAGAAGGCTAATGAAAGATTATTGCAATAACATGGTTTGCTAGATAGCATTGTGGGGGCCAGATTTCAATACCAAGAACAAAGGTGAAACAATTCCATATTGTTTTGTAGTTGTTTTGATGATTTCTTTGGTGTAAGCATCAATACCTATTACCCAAACAAACTCTCTACTTTGCCAACTTCCTTGCGGACTTCTTCTCCCACCAGCGGTGGGCCTTTGGCCCCTAGCGGCTCGTTTACTCAAGTGAATGACAGGGAGGAAGCACCACTTGCATGTTTCAAGCATTAAATATCAACATCTGGATAATTGTCCATAGCACGCAAGGGAAGTAAACTTCCAAGTAGCTCAATCATCACAACACATATTAGATGCTTGAGTATGTAAAGTGACCACCAAATAGGTAAGTCATCACAACATTTAGATGCTAGAGAATGAAAGCAACCCACTTGGTTAGTATTGCACACTTTAAGATGTCTGAGAATCAATAGGCAATTGAATAACAACCTTCTTCAAGAGAAGAACTCCTTTGCACTTGTGCAAGCACAAGTCTGCACATGAGTTGTGCAGCTAGGAAATACTTCACTTTTGTCATGACACGGATCCCTTGCTTTCTTCCCCCCTTTGCTAGATCTTTTTGGCATGGAAGAGGGGGACTGCCTGGTGCTGGTGAATCAAGCTGCGAGAGGGGAAAAAGAGATTGCCAACTGACTAGAAGCATGCATGCACCAATCTTCTCTTCCATTAAATATTCATCAATACTCTTGGAAGTGGCACAAGGTTTTCATTCCAGGATACTTTACCAAAGTCTTACAGTCATCAACCATTCTTCAACAGGTTGCTTGGATGCGGAAAGTGATCAATAACAAATTATACAACTTCGTATTAATAAGGCAGTGATTAACAGATGAGTATGGTGATGATTAAACAGAGAGCCCGATTTTGACTGTAAGACTTTGGTAAAGTATCCTGGAAAGTAAATTATGCCAAAAACTTGAGTGGGAAGTTTCAGTCTAAATGGATGAGAGTTAAGGTAGCGGGGCACATTCCCACTCGGGTCCTTAAACCGCTCACTAGACCTATCCAAACAAGAGGTACATTATAGCTTCCAACCTCAAATTTCTATGTAATCATGGTGTACATTTTTGGGGTGAGTGGTTTTGGGTACCCCTATGAGTTCTCCTTCCAAAATTCATAACTAATTCAATATTAATCCAAAATTAATTATTCCAATTGGTCCAATTTTCAATGTACTTTGCACATCTTCCAAGATTGATTCCCCCTTAATAACTCCCCAATGAACATGCCAATCTGAAATTCGAGCGGGAATGTGCCCCGCTACCTTACTCGTATGCAATAATTTCCCATGGCCAGTGTGAACACCATAGACTTAACTACATGCGTGATGGAGGTAAAAGTGAAGTCAGCTATACAGATGAAGTTTAGACATGACTTGACTTTCTAGAGGCACTTGAAGAGCAGTGTCCAGGAAGGTTTTTGGGCATAATCAATCAAGATCCTAGTGTTTCCAAGTCCAACCGGTTACATGTTGAGATCTTTCTGGTTTTCTTTCTTGATTTGAGGTATGTTCTCTAAGTTCCTCTAAAATGATTGGTAATTTATCTGAAGTCTTGAACTTCAACTGATTATTTCTCAAACTCAACTAGTTCATCTGTAACTAGCAGTCGGTTGTCCCCATTCATTTCTAAAGAGAACTTAGGCAGCCCAGCCTCCCTCTTTCCATTGAAGTATGCAATTTGTGGAGTCAGAATACTCCAGTTTGACATACTTATCTGATGACTTCCATTTGGCTAAACTTGACAAATCAAGCCCTTTCTGACCTCCCCAACAACTACACTAAATCGTCCTATTAGTGTGGGTGAAAAATTTGATGTGGGAATAATTAAAGTGGGCCAATTGTCTAGACATGGTGGAAATAATGTGGGCCCAAGACCCAGGTCTTCCCCTAAGTCCCCTAAGTCTTCCTGGAGACTTCCCACGAAAAACCTTTGAGCATTGGTTCAAGGACAAGAGTAGCATAAAGTAAGATGCTCACCCACATCAATATCCTAAGGAAAGTAATTAATGTGGCCCACACTAATTTTGAGGTAGAAATTCAGCATGGGTTGAAAATCAATGTGCATTGTAGAGAATTAATGTAGCCTTCATCAATAGCACAACTTTGACTATGAAAGTGAAGCAGAGTCAAATAAAGTGGCAGGCTAACCTCAAATACATTTGCAAGCTCCACTGAAAATCAACCTGAATGGAGGATGGGAGTGAAGGTCTTCATGTTTCTCCAATGGCATGCCACCAAACCACTTCTGACAGGGCTGACTATTCAAAGAACCACCTCCACTCGTAGTGGTCAGGCCAAGTGATTTTCCTGACATGTCTATTACTGATTGGATACAAGGAGGCACGTTATCATCCGTTATTGATGTCCCTATCATAACCTGCCCACAACGTCTGGCAATGGGCACGTATCACCTTGCCAACAATTGTAGTAGGCACCCAAAATCTACCTCACCATTTCCATGGCTCGTGACAAGGCTCCCTGCAACCATCACCTAGTTTATAAGGTGCAAGGTCTCTCTTTCTTTAAAATGAACATTACTAAGATAATTAAACAGTTGGAGGATGGTTGACCAACTTCTGATCTATCCCAAATTCCTAAAAATTTGTGGAATGCATCATGCATTTTCAAATGCACCGAGATGAATCTTTTGCCTACTGAGCTTGTTCCCTAATACTCATTCTATTCCCTTTAATGGGAGAATTGATGAGCCCCAAATCCTCCAGCTTGCACTTCGTCCATAGGCTGGAATCGTGGAATACACTCACATCCCAATGATTTGATCCTTGTGATGTAGGAGGAAAAGGAACTCACTGTCAAGGGAACTGTGAACATTGTAACATAAGGGATAGTTGAACAACAAATGCAGGCTGTTGTATCGGGAAGTATAAGGAGCTGATAAAACTTTTACAGTTTGGAGCTCGTTGCAAGAGTTTGCTCCTGGAAATAGGCGGTGATCAACTCATTTATTCTTGCAGGCTGTTCTTGTTGTATAAAATGCCCACCTTTCAGAAACACAACCTCCTTCAAATTCGGCACAAATGACTTCATCTTCTTGCTAACATGTGCCTTGACACCTGGAAAACCCATGACCAGGTCCTTGTCACCTGCAACAAATAAAGCCGGTGTTTGCACCCCAACGTTTGTCCAGGGCGCTTTGAGCTCCCATGACCGGTCCATGGCACGGTAAAGATTTAAAGAGCCTGTGAACCCAGATTTTTCGTAAACCTCTGCATAGAATCGTAGGTCAGTGTCGGTAATCCATGGAGGTAGTTTCTTTGGCATGGGGATGGCATCCATCAATTCTTTATCCTTTGGAGCAATCATGTTGGTCTTTGCTGGAAAGAGCAGCTTTGAAAGTGTGGCTGTTGATCCTATTCGAGCAAAATCTCGTTCTGCCCGGCCAGGTTTCTGAAATCTGCAAAAATAGCATACATTCAACAAACTTGTGTCAAAAGAGTAAAACTCTCTCTGTAGAATCGTAATGTGGAATCAGCACACCCATTGTGTGTGAGTACTGAATTTGCTTCTGCAACATGTGGTAGGAAAACCTTGGCCCAAAAGCGATCCCTATATTTTGACCAAAAAGCAATCCTTAACCTAGACATTGATTACAAATATGTACATGAAGGCTGTGAGTGTAGGGTCAATTATTGAGTTACACTTATAGACAACACTTTGAAAATTCATGCAGGATTCAATTGTCAAAATCCTCTTTCAATTTCCAATAAGACCCAGTAGAGAAATAAGTCATTCTAATATAAAGAACTATGTTCAGTTGTTTGAAAGAGCGCATCAAAGGTATTTCGACTGTACCTGCTTCTGCCCAAGCCACACCAAAAGCCTGGCTTGGAAAGCAGATAGGAAAGATGGCATGAAACTTCTGAGGGAGGAGCTCCTTCTTGACTAATGATCTGATTAGGTTAACTACTTGAGGTGTATTGGTCAGTAGCCTTAAGTGTAATTGAGAGATATTCGACAATAACCATGATACAGAAATGACCCGTTTCAAAACTTGATATATTAGCACTAGTGTCCTCTCCCATGCCACAAAAGATTTAGCAAAAGAAGGATCTGCGTTATATCATGACAAAATTGAAGTACTCCCTAATTCACTTGCAAGTGACGCTCCCTCCTCCCCCTGTGAAGTTCAAATGGTTAAATGAACTGAGGAACAACAGCGGATTGTTATTATCCACGTGTCAGTTCAAGGTTACCTGCAAGTGACATTGTTGCTGCTTCCTGTTAATGTGAAGTTCACATGGTTAATTGAACCAACAAACAGTTCGTCAAACAACAGGAGATTGTTGTTTCTCCACTTCCACGACCCCGCTTATAAAAAATGAATGAAAAAATTAACCCATCTCACCACATCTGACAAGGTATGAAGGTGTTATTTGGTTGCTTTTCTTAATTAGCCACCTACCATTTTATGGTGTGTGGTTAGGTCTGGATCTAAGAATAGACACCATAAAGTTGCATGTTTGAAAGAGATTGGACTACATCTTCACATTTTATTGACTACTCCACACTCAATAGTCAAGACAATTGAGGGGACTACATGCATTCATTTAAGGTATCAACACACATGCACTTCCAAAAACCATAACTAACTTATGCAAGGTCCAATTTTCAATCCGATTTTTGTTGATGGCTCATTATAGATTTGCTTATAGAACACAAATTTCAAGACATAAATCTGATCAATAGGAGATGGAGAACAAGAAAAACTAACTGAATAACACCCACTTTACATCAACAAACATATGAGAATAGAGAGCAGAAACAAACAGACCTGCACATGTAAAATCCTTCGCCCAGCGTCTCCCGGTAAGCCTTGATGGCACTGCCTTGAGGTGAGCGAGGAAAGAAGGGCACACTGAGAATGACCATGGCTTTCACAAGATCTGGGCGAAAGAGGCAAAAATCCCATGCCACCACGGCGCCCCAGTCATGTGCAACAATGAAGACGCCCTTGCCCTTGTGATTCTGATTCTCTCCAGCAACAGCATCCACAAGGCCCACCAGGTCGCCCACCAGGTGGAAGCTTGTGTAGAGCTCCGCACTTCTGGGTGCGTCCGTGTCGCCATAGCCACGAAGGTCTGGTGCCACCACATGATAACCCGCATCGGCCAACACGGGGATTTGGAAGCGCCACGAGTACCAAAACTCTGGGAATCCATGCAGGAGGAGTAGCATTGGCCCTGTGCCTTGCTCCACTATGTGCATGTTGATGCCATTTGTCTTCACCATGCGGTGGGTTATGTAGGGCAACTTGCCATTCACCGCTGATGATGATGATGCCATGCCTCCAATACTCAATTCTATTCTATGGTTACACCCTTGTTGGTGTTGTTCGTAGACTCGGAATCAACAACGGCCAAATCCAGAAAAAACAAGAGTGACTTGACTACCTACGCCTTGCAATTTCTTGGAGCAAATGACAATCTCCAGCAGGGTGTTGAGAAATTATATTCAAAAACCTGGAAGAAGTAGGTTTCGTACACTTTCGCTTTCAAAATTCTACGAGCTTCTTCTTCAGTTGCTCATAATCACAGGATGGGATTAGGATCCAGGACAAGCTGTATAAAAGGAGAGGAAGTGTAAAAAGAGAATTTTAAGCTCTACTGTCGAGAAAGAAACAAGAACCAAGAGTGTGACTCGAAGTGTGTGTAAGAACCCGGAATCGCAAACAGAGAAATCTCCAGCAGGGTGTTGAGAAATTAAATCCTAAAACTTGAATCACAAACTTAAAATTACAATATTACAATATTACAATATTACAAAATTTAATTCACAAAATTTAATTTATTCCGGAAAGCTATATACTGTAAAAAGAAGAAGAAAAAGCATAGAGATAATTTCAGTTCTATCACTCTCGGTGAGTCTCTCTTCCCACTTTCGGGATTTACAGTACTTGCAAGGTTTGTAATTTGCTAAAAAAATCGGCAAAACAAATTTAGGGTAAGGCGAGTTTTTATTGCAAATAGCGACCGTGAAGGAAGACTTCCTCTACTTGAAATGCTGCTTAACAACAACAACAAGGACCCTTCCTTCTTCCTACCTCAAACCGATTGGCTCCTTCCTTCCCTCCTTTCCTCCAAACCCGATGCATCTAACGTCCACAAAAGCTGCACCGAGTTCAATTCCTCTCAGGCTGTAGCACATAAGAAATCGACAAACACAACAAAATTCTCTAATTCCTGCGCTATTTTCCACCTCATTCATCCAGCCCCAAGCCACAGCTCTGACCGTGCTTCCAAAGAATGCAACTCCAAGATGTGCAGCTTCATTGCAGAGGTACAGAAGAAGATTTAAGTTCAGTGTACTATTTAGCGTGATGGCCAGTTCCTAAACTATATAAGTTACCCTACCACTGCAGCGGCAACATCAATGGCGTGACCGCATGCAGATGAAGCACTTATTACTGCCAAGGCAATGATCACAGAACTAGATAGATAGATAGAAACTCCGGTCCCTTTTTAGCAAGGGGCCGGCGTGAATAAAGTGTCCGTTCGTAATGCCAATGAACCCGATGGCCACATCACAAAACTAGGTAATGGATGCAAGGAACCTTGCGGTGCCGAGGTGGATACTGGGTGCCTGATGTTCCAATGGGAATGCGACACGTGTGTCCATTCAATCATCTAGTGGTCAATTATATGCCAGGTCATTCATTACAATCAATAATGTGTTTCCTCGTATCCAATTAAGAATAAATATGGCAGTAGAATCATCTCCTATGATGACTATGATCACCTTTTCAAGAAGGAAGCCAAAGACACGAAAATTTTTCTCCAATTCCAATGCTCATCCTTTTCTTACACCACATATTGCAATGATGTCAATGTTCTGCAAGTTAGGTGATGGATGCAAGGAGCCATGCCATAGTCGCTGAGATGGATGTTGGGTGTCTACTTTAACCAGTGGCAAGGTGACATATGTCCATTGGGTGTCAATCAATAGTGGTCAATCCATGATTTAGGGTTTGGGTTACAAGTGATAATGCATCGCCTTGTATCCAATTAGGAATAGAAAACTAGCAAAAACGCTTAGTCTAACCACTATGATCGACCTTTCAGGAAGAAAGCCAAAGAATGAAAAGTACTCTCCAATTTCGATGTTCATCATTGCCTTATATCACACAGTATATTTTTGTCACCCTAATTGTGTAGAAGCATTCAAACCAATGTAGTATTTAAAATGTAGTATTTAATTGAATTACTTTACACTTGATGAATGTATAACATCCAAAATTTGTTAAATGAACTAAGTTTTGGATACATGTGCTTGAGATAAACTAAAATCGTACATTTTTCACATATTCAAAGTTCAACACAATGGATATGGCTACCTAAATGCTTCGCCAACCATCATTGAATGGCCATTGGCTTCATTGTAGAATATCTTTGACTTCGACTTTTCCTTTTTTAAATTCTACATTGAAGTCAACATCATACAAAAATCCCATGAGCACAAACCACACAAAACAAGATGAAGACTACTCTTTGTGCCACCCACAAGAGGAAGTGAGGGTTCCAATGATACCCTCAAATTATGGCAAAATATCATTGATTTTGAAGTGACTTTAGTTTGGTGGGAGAAACGTAAACTCGACTTCTAAGAGTTTCCAATATGTGGAGCCATTCAATAATTGTACATTATAACTTATGCCAAATTTCTTAAATTCCTCGTGAAGGAAGTTATTATAGTTTGTTCTAGATGGACATTTACATAGAGGTGCATAATGACATAGAGGTTACCATGATATCAAACACAACGAGATGCGGCAAAATCATTGTTCACAAATGATTTGGATTCAACAACTATATTTGAGGCATTTGTGTGATACAATTTGTTTAGCGTGAAGTTTATTGAAGTGGGTGGAATAATTGTGACAGGTCTTTCTTTGCCAAATTATTACATGTAATCCAAAGGCTCAAGGAAAGAAGAAAGAGGCGTTGACAATGACATCACCTTCCATAGTTGATTATGTCACCCTTTCAAGAGCCATTTTGGTAGCATTTATACACCTAGGGGCTCGATTGGATTGGATTACTTTGGATTGGCGAAGCCTTGGTCCTCACAAGGCACGATTTTGGCCTCGCCCATCATAATCACAAAAGGTGGTTGTAAGTAATATTGTAGTCTTTGGGTAATTTTTGTATAATCTACCATGCACGATGTTGTCATGCCCATCATTTCTTCATAATTGTCAACATATCATGGCTTGGTACAAGACGAATAATCATATGTTTTGAATAGAGATGTCTAAGCATTATTACAAACTTTGAAGCTATTTTACACATGACAAATTATGCAATCATGTTGTATTGCTTGAAATGTGCGATTTGTGTTTGTGTTTGCAATTTTGATGTGAGAGTTCCAAGATATTTATGATACACTAGGGACATTCATGTTCTTTCTTTATCATTTGAGTTCCAACAATTTGTGTAGTTGGTGACAATCATGTAGGTGCATGTAGGCCCGGGGGTGCATTACAATATCCCGTATGGAAGCACGTGAGTGAACACAAGGGGTATTAAATTATGGGGTAGGTTTACAAAATAGAGCTTAGGGTATTACTTTGGTCAATTTTGTAAATATACATAGCCCATTTTTATTCACACATAGGATTATTTTAGTATTGGAACTAAAAAACATCTAGTGGCAACCTTACATGAAGGCTTTGCTAAAGCTCAAGCTACATGTGCAACTCTAGGTTTGAGACCGACTGAAATTGAACATGGGTGTTGGTGGATAGCTCTTTGGGTGCAGAGAGGCAAATGGAAGCTAAATTGTCCAAGGACAAGGAAGAGGAGGACACTTGTGAATTTCATCATTCCAGTGATCATTTTGATTCAGCCCAAAACGATGCAAGTGCTACAAGTTCAAATTGTACATCAGAGAATGTTGACATCCATGAAGAACCAGGTACTAATGCATCCATTTTGAAATTTGAATTAAGACATGTCTTGGATAGTATGTTTGATGAGCATGAAGAAATTCCTTTGGAATATTATGTGATGCCATTTGTTGTTGTTGATGGTTCCAAGATCTTTAAAAGTACCTTGGTTAGTCAATTAAATGACAACCCCACATTGTCCAAGGATAGGTTTACTAGAACTAAGTTTGGTATGTTATATACCAAGTCTAAGAAGAAAACATCAAGAGTTGGTGATAATGATTTCAGTCTGAAATTGGCATATGATTGAGCTGTGGTTTTTGTCACTGAGGCAACAACTAAACTTTTTTAATAAAGGAAGGCCAAACAAATCAAAAGTATTGATCACTAAAACTTGGTATTTAAGAAGGGTTTATAGACTGCGTAGAAAAATTGCTAATAAGTGGATTGAATATAAAGAACCAGTTGATTTGTTGGATCAATCATCTCATATGGAGATTGGATTGTATTGGTACCAAAAGATCATGAATCACTATGGACTTATGACTTGACAGATTATATCATAATAGACTTAGAAACTATAATTGCACTAGCTACAATAACTTTTGTAGTAGGAAAAAACCTTGTAGGAGTTACATCTTATGGATGAAAATTTGTTTAATGATTTCATCAACGATAAATAAATACTTTTAAAGTGAAAAAAAATCCAGATTTATTTTTTAGACCATGTTTTTCATTGTATATGTATGTTAGGCTTTTATTTTTTTAATTTACTTTGAACATGCACACATACATTAGGATTTTCTTTGTTGTTGTTGTGTGTATGTATGTATGTGTGTGTGTGTCATTTTTTTAATGAAATAAAACCATATATAGGGGTATTAATTTGTAGGTGACGCACACACGTTATACCTAACTTTTACCACTAAGTGCACTCCCCATGCATGTAGGTAGCCATTGAAAAGAAAGATTGCATTTTACTTTATATAATGGATGTGTTGCTCCTAGATTGTCAACTTGCATTTAATCATGATATATTTAGAATTCAATATGGCACTATCGAGTTCATTGATTTTTTTTGAATTAATTCAATAATGTTTTTGTTCTCAAATTTTTCATGTAGATTATCAGTATATTAGAAAGAAAGAAAGAAAATTATGAATGCATACATCTCTATAATGATTGGAGTTTAAATTTGGATTATTGGATTACCATTACAACAAGTATTTAACTAGATATAGACAATTAAGGAGTGTAAATATTTATTTTAATTAAATGATGATTATTATTTAAAATTTTATTTAGGAAATTGATTATAAAAGTCCTAAAACATTATAGTAAACAATAATGAGACTGGGGGCACTCCCAATGCCCAAATTATTTTTGGCATCAAGTAAAAGAACAAGTATTAATACAAGAAGAGACGTAGTCAAGTATACTACAAATTTCACAATAGATTATGATAACAAGTTTAATCTACAAGTGCATCGAGAGGTCTCCTCAACTATACCCCTGGAAATAAAATACACTCTACAAAAAAATATAAAATGAAGCACATGTGGAGAGTAAAAATGGGATTTGAGAAATACAACTTTATTCATAAAATCTCAAACACGAGTTGTGCATTGCATCAAACAATGCGTAGTAAATCAAGAAATAAACTATAGTCCATAAATATACATAAATCTTATATTATATGCTTCTACTATATCAACATAATATTGGGAGGGCTCCAAGTGGTTAAATAATCTTGAATCAACCATCATTTGTAAAGCCTCCTCACGAATTTCATGTCTTCTTTGTAGAAGAAATAGAGGACCGGGAGAGTTCCGAGTGTCTTGATAGTCATTAGTGACATAAGTTAGTTGGCTAGTTTATGTCTGGGCAAAGCCTTGAGGTGTGGGAAATAAATGAGAACTTAGAAGGAAATGAGGTGGTCGAACATGCGAAAAAATAAAAAAACTAAAGATGTGAGCTTGTATCAATATAATAACAGAGCCAATATATTTTTTAAATAAAAAATAACTACCAGTAGTAATATTGCTACTATTACTACTACTAAAGGAAAAGTCATACTACCTCCTGAAAGTTGTAGACATCATCTAACACACAACCTCTTGCATTCTAGCGGGGAAGAATCAACTACAATGATTTGCCTTAGGTGGTAAACAACATAGGAATTATACTTCAATAGCTTCGTGGGTCACAAGTCCATGTGCTTCTCTTCAAATCTCCTTGTAGATCTCATGGGTTTCAAAAACGTGGTACTTGATAGTACCACAATCACAAACATTTGATACATATGTTGAAGGTAGAGCATTAGGTTGCTTGTAGTCATAGGATAATGTTTGTTAGATAATTAAGATTGAATAAGGTTTGAATAAACCCATATGCTTTGTAGGAGTTGAGATATCCCATATGTATTGTTGTATGGACCAAGGAGGAAAAATGCAATAAAGGGCAAGGCAAGGGGTAAGGGTGACCATCTCATTCGAAGCATTGTTCATATGCTTTGGTGTATGTGTATATGCTTGTACAATTTGATCTCTAGTTCTATTGTGTTTCAATAAATTATGGGCCCACTCATGCAAATTTTAGAGTTAGATATTTCATTGCTAGTTGGTTAGGGAGTGGATCTTGAGAGGTTTTAGTGCTCAGAGGAGTTTTTGGGGTCTTTCATGTTGGAGGTGCATTGAAACACATATGGGACATTCGTTGTTGCTCATAGGTTTGGAGATTGGAGCATTTGAGGAGGTCGTAAGTGTCGATTTGAATGTTTTTATTGCTTGCATGCATGTTTGATACATTTGAGTATTGATTTGAGTTGGTTGAGTGCATTTGTGCATTGTTTTAGTGTATTGTTTTAGTGTATTGAAGGTCATTTGAGTTGACAAAGGTATGATTTGAGGTTGTGGAGTGTAATTGTGCACATTTGAGTTGAAAATGACTTGATTTGAGGGTGTTGGATGCAACCATGCACATTTGAGCTTATTAGGGTCATTTGAAGATAAGAGGACATGTTTTGAGGGTGTTGAGTGCAAGTTGTATACATTTGAGAGTTTTAAGGTGATTTGAGTTGAAGGGGACCTTATTTGAGTTTGTTGAATGCAATTGGGCACATTTTAGAGTATTGAAGGTCATTTGAGTTTATTGAGAGTGCAAAGGCACATTTGAGTTGAAGAGGCTTTAATGTGAGTGTATTGGGAGGAAAAAAACATATTTGGGGTTGAATAATAATATTTGAGTATATTGAGGGCGCAAAAACGCATTTGAATTGAAGAAGGTTTGTTTTTTAGTGGTTTGAGGATGCAAAAACGCAATTGCTTTGAAGAAGGCTTTGTTCTTAGTGGTTTGAGGATTCAATGGCACATATGAGTTGAAGAAAACCTCATTTGAGTGCATTTGGAGTACAAAGGCACATTTGAGTTGTAGAGGGTCTGATATGAATGTATTTGGAACACAAAGACGCATTTGAGTTGAAGAATGTTTGTTTTGTGTGGTTTGGGGGTGCAATGGTACATTAAGTTGAAGAGGGTTCAATTTGAGTATATTGGGAACACAAAGGCTCATTTGAATCGAGAAATAGATTGTTTTGAGTGAATTGAAGGTTGAAATGCACATTTGAGTTCTAAAAGGCTTGATTTGAGTGGTGTGGGGGTGAAATGCACATTACAATTGTAGAAGGCTTGATTTGAGAGTATTTAGGGTACAAAGGCATATTTGAAAGCAAGAGGGTTCATCTAAATTGAAAATGATATGACTTTGAGTGGATCACAGGTGCAAAGGCACATTTGAGAACAAAAATGTTTATTTGAGTGGATTTAGGATTCAAGGGTCAATTTCAAAGAAAAAATGTATGATTTGAATAGGATTGAGGTGAAAAACACACTTTAGAGAGAGAAAAAAATGATTTTGTACATTGAGATTGAAGGATACATTTGAATCCAAGAAGGGTTTGTTTAACTTTAGAAGGGATTAGCTGAGGTTTGTAAGTCATGTAATCACTAAGAAGACGTTGATTAAGTGATTATAAATCATTTCCAATCTTTGAGTGTAACATGACATCATTTGAGGGTGATGGTGTGGGAGCCATTGACAAATTCAATGAAAAGAACTTCAATCTTTGAAAATTCAAATTGAAGATGGGGTTGTTTTTATGGATCTTTGGGACATTATGAACAAATCTAAGGGAACTTCACCTCCCAATATTAATTTGAAAGTGAAAGAAGAGTACCAAAGGCATATAAAGAATACAATGTCCATCATTATACTCTATTTGGCAGACAACCAACTCGTGCATATTACAAGTTGCAAAAGACCAGCGGAGGCATGGAAAACCATTTGTAACATCCATGAGATGAGAAATTTGTCCAACATTCTTTTTGTTTGCCACGAGTTCTTCAAGTACAAGATGCAAGAAGGTGATGACTTGTTGGACCATATCAACAAGGTCAAGGCACTTGCGGATCAACTCCTTTGCTTGGAGGAGCCTAAGAGAAACAAATATGTTTACACGACTTTGCTTGAGAGTTTGTCACCCTCCTACAAATACTCGATTACGGCCTTGAAGATGACGTCAATAAAAGGAATTGATTATGGAATAAATGACGGCACGTTTGATGTTTGAGATGACGATGAGAGAGGCAAATGCACGTGAAGGTGATGATGTCGCAATGGTATTACGTCGAGGCAAAACGGACAATCCATCTTGACATAAAGACATCAAGATGTGCTACCATTGTAGAAAATCGGGACACATTGTACATTTTTGCTACAAAGCAAACAACAACGATCAAGAAAATGCAAACAACACCAAAAATGATGATTATGCATTCTCAACGCAACATAAAGCATATTCAAATGCAATGTATAAGTGGATCATGGATTTGGGAGCATCAAACCATAGGACTTCCCGTAGAGCAGCATTTGATACATATGAGGTAATTGCTTCATGCAATGTGTATTTGGAGGGTGACAACGTTGTGAAAGCAGTCAAATTGGGTTCCATTATAGTTGATGTGATGGTGAGAGGTAAAATCAGAAGAGTTCATATCAAAGATGCCCTTCACATGCCCAAGTTGCAAGCAAATTTACTCCCGGTTAGCAAGTTTTTGTCAAATGGGTTGAAAGTACAATTCAACCTAAAAAAATGCGTTATGAAAGGTCCGGATGAAGAGGTGATTACTATGGGACTACATAATGGTAATTTATACAATTTATACAAAATACACGGAGGGGATGCAACCCATTTGGCACAATCATGAAGGAAAAAATGGTACACTTCAGTGTGAGAATTATCGGCTTGGACATTGGAATATGAAGCATGTTCATGCACTTCAAAGTGTGGTAAGTGGCATAAATTTTAGCAATATTTTTCGTACCACATCTTCATCGATTCGTGAAACATGCATTTAAGGACAACAACTTAGGGTGGCATTTCCCAACTATAAGGGAAGGCGAGTAAATAAACCATTACATATAACACGTTTGCACGTGTTTGGGGGCATGAAAGATGTTGTGTTCATAGATGATAGTATGAGTAATGCGAGTGATTTGGGAATGCGTCCAAGTGGGAGAAATGAGGCTCCTATGGTGGTTGGGGTGGTTGAATCTTCCAAATTACATATGTTTGATCTTGGTGAAGATATTGAGGTGCATGAGAAGCAAGTGAGAGATATTTTAGTTGCGATCTAAACACCAAGAGGAGAACCAACAAACAAAGGGTGTTCGTCAACACCTCCACCCCAAAACAATTGTAATGGTGGAATGCAATGAAGTTGAGGTGTTGTTGGGGAGGGGCAACCTCTAGAAGAGCAAAGATAACTCACAAGGGTGCGAAATGTATTTGGAAAATGGTGGAAGAACCACATATTGCACCAACATGTTATAGAAAGGGGAAATTGAACTTATTTTATTGATAATTTGAAGTTGTATGAAAGCTTGTCATTTGAAAATATGGTGTTTAAGAATGATAGACAACAATCACTATCAAGGGTAATAAAATTGAAATAATTTTAATACTCGCAAAGTGAAAATGTTGAAGGTAGGGCATTAGGTTGCTCATAGTCACATGATAGTGCATGTTAGATAATTAAGAGTGAATAAGCTATGTATAAATACATTTAGTTGTGGAAAAATGGGAGTTGATATATCCCATATGCATTGTATGAACCAAAGAGGAAAAATGCAATAATGGTCAAGGCAAGGGGTAAGGATGATCATCTCACTCCAAGCATTGTTCATGTGTCTTTGTGTGTGTATATATGCTTGTGCAATTTGATGTCTAGTTTTATTGTACTTCAATAGTATAAATTTTTTATTGGAGTGTCTCAATTTAATTAAGTAGATGATGGATCAGAAGACCTTCTAGTCCATGGTGGTGACAAAAAATAAACAAATTAAACAATAATAGAGAGAGATTGGAAAATACTCATTCAATGTGTTATGAGATTTTATAGAGTTTGGCAAGTGGTTGTTGGTCACAAACGGCCCAAACCATTTATGGTAATGCGAAATTGGGGGTTGTTCATTTGTGATATGATTTACAATATATACAAGAACATTTGGTGCGTGTACAAGTTTCTCAATGTAGAGATAACAAGCGGTGGTGATATTATCTATAACACTAGGACCGGGTCAAGTGTGGGGAAAATAACAACATTTTGAGGCCTTGTTCCTAATGTGTTGACAAGGTTGATCATCAATGAACAAATGTTGCCATCCTTGCAACCAAACATGTTTTTGTGGTGCTTAAAGAGAAAAACTTCATGTTTAAGGAGGAAAGATATGTCTCTACTAATGAACCCATTTGTATTTGTGCACTTACATATGCTCCACACAAATGCCAACGTACGAATGACGTTCTATGAAAATAAGTGTCGAAGCACATTATGAAGGACAACATCTTTCATGCATGACCACACATGGATATGGAAATTTTGTATGAGTACTGACATAAATTCCCATAACCTTGGACAAACTTTGAGATCTCGCAGCTTATCCCTTCCAAAATTACCATGTCCATTAAACGCATAATGGCCTTCTATTTCACCTTCGGCAAAGAGCAACTACAAAGTAGACCATCGACAAGGAGAATGATCAACTTAAAGGGCCTTGATTGGATTGGTATTTAGGCCGCACATGGGTGCTAGGAACCTCAAAATCATGCACAAAATATAGACTGGGAGAGATCCCGACGCTAGTATTAGGAAACATGCGTGTTAAGAAAACATATAACAAGCAACAAATACATTAATACACACTCATTCATGGAATCTCAAAATATTGTTGGTAGTATACCCAAAAATACTTTTTTTTAAATAAAATAAAATTACAAGGCTTGAAAGTATTTACAAATACAACTTATGGTCCATGTTTCCTTGATGAATATCAAAGCATTTTAGGATGTCAAGGTCATAGATCAAAAAGTCATAGATTGAAAAAAAGAACCCAAAGAAGTTAAAAATGTGTAAACCCAAGCCCCCCTTTGTGAAACTCCCGAGGAAACCTAAGGACATGGACATATGGTGAAGATGTGATGAACTGCATTCCGAAAGTAATTGGTTTGTGTGGATACTCCCAGATTACCTAGAGTACCTAGGAACTTGTTGAGTTGATCTCCCAATGTGCCCCACAGTTGGAGCAAGACTCTTGGAAAATTTCCATGACATTGTTTGGGGGCAAGGATAATCCTTTCTTTCCCTTTTTAGTAAACCTCGTCCCCTTGAAACTTAAAAAAATAGCATAGCATCGTGAGACCTAAGAATGCATTGGGCGATCTCCCGATATTAATACTTTGGCACAAACTCCTTCGCTTTATCCATATCTTGAGGGCAATACCTTCTTGAGTGGTGGTCCATTAGCAAAACCTAACAAGCATTAGCCTTACAAAGTTGGGATTTCCTAGATGGGAGGGGATTCTTTTCAACAAACTTCCTAACAACTATTTGTGAGTCCACAAGGCATTTAAACCACTCAAAACAATGGACCAAGGAGGTCTTTGTCTTCGATATTTGGATCAGTTAAAAAATGGAAGGATGGATTGTATGACTCCAATGATTACGGTGGTTCTCATATGGAGAATTTTCTATTAGCAAAATATTATGTAATGTGGCATTGTTCAACTTCTTAAAAACCTTAAGTTGCAGATTTTTTTATCAAAATTGGTTGTTATTGTTTATCATGGTGTCTGGAAACATTTAAATGATCCTCATAAAGAATCCAATTACTTCAACAAACCTAGAGTATTCGCATTCTACCATTAAATTATCGATCATTTGTATGGCCTTCATCTTCCTAGTTAAAAAATAATAGATCGCCAACCTTATTGTAGCACCAGTGTAAAAAGCTCGTGGGTACTTGGTCACTTGGTCATTGTAAAACCTTATGTGTGTGTGCGCGCGCGCTTTTAAAAAAATGATAATAATTAAAAAAACTAATTTGGAGCACAAAAGCATGTTCAAATCAAACATTGATAAATGTCTTACCAACAACACATGAAGGGACTAGGGAGGCAAGTCAATCATTCCCACAAGACAATAGAATAAAATTTCAAAATATGAATATATGACCTTTTCCACTTAATGTCTTATCATGAAGAGTCGAGCATCGGGAGGCCTCCTAGTCCTCGTACATATCAATATAACCAAGAATTTAAATAAAAAAAGAAAAAGAGAAAAAAAAAAATCACCTCTTAGAGACATGTGTGTGGTCGGTGTCTCATGTAGAATTGTTGCCTATGCAGCAATAGACTCGACAATATTGTTTTTTTTTGTCCTTCGTGTTGCCACATGCTAACCGTGTGCTAGTACCCTTTAACTTTGAAACTAACCCCAAGAAGGGGACCCCCAACCACTTGGGATTTCAGTTTATGATGGGTAGGTGGTCAAGGGGGGTATGCTAAAAGAGGTTCATATGTTAGTGCAATAACCTCCAAAAACTATTTTTCCTCGTATTTGCAATGGTGGATATCTTCTACCACATCAAGTGCATGATGTGGAGGTGTAGAAAATGCAAAGTCATGAGCATGTGTCGCTGCAACTTCATAGATAAGAACAAAAATCGAGTGAGGTGGAGAGTAACCAAGGGTTTGTGATCCATCTCAGGCATCAAGGTCTATCCCGATGCCTTGTGAGTGTTTGGATCCCCCCTCCCCTAACAATCTTTGTATTGGCAAGATTGCAAATCTCCATCTCATAGTCAAATTCATTGCAATCATGGGCTTGCACATCTTCTACCTCCTCCATGGCAACGTGCAACTACATAGAAACCATTCTCAGTATGGACAATTTCAAATTTGGTATTGGAGACCTAGAAAAGGAAAACATGAAATGTCATACCTCAAACGTTACAATGGAGTTTGGGATAGTGAGTGGGTGCAATCCGGTTTTCATATGTAGCAATATGGATAGAATGTAGTTTATGTTATATTCCAACAAAGCAAGGAAAACAAAATGACACTTATGTTTTGCAAAAAGAAAAAAATTGAGAAAAAAACAAGCCCAATGAAATTTAGAACTTGTGAACTCCTCCAACCAATCAACATAGGGAAATCATTGTAAGCATTCATGATGGTTTTTTTTATAAAATTTATCATGTTGAACTTCATGTCTTTTCTTAGAAGTTGCATAAGTTTTATGGTTTATTAAAATATGGTAATCATTTGAAAATTATAAAATTAATTTTTGGATATCATTATTGTGTTTTGTCTCAATGAGTGATGTTATGGTCAGTTTTTAAATGTGACAGTACATTTTTCCCATTCAAACATCGGGAGGGCTCCCAAAAATTTATTGTCCACATGTAGAATTTTTTCCCCCATGTCATGTTAATGTCCGCATTAACTCTTATTTCTTGTGTCTTAACCCTCGAAGCCTTATGTTCACAGACTTTTGTTCGTAATTGTCTTGAATTATATCATACATTGTGATCTCTTAAAAGTCTTCAACTTCATGTCTTTACCTCTTTTGGTATATGTCTAAAATTATTGTTTAAATCCTTATAGTTTGTGTCTTAAAGGCCACATCAATGGAAGCAATTGTTCTTCTAGTGAATGATCTCTTAGTTTTATTTATTTGAATAGTCATTGGGTATGATATCAAGAGATCTCCCGGGTGTGGCTCCAAAGGTGATATTAGTGGATTCTCCAATATAGACATTTGGAGCCACGTTGGGAGATCTCCCCATGATACCGTGAAATATGCTCATAGTATACTTCATAATGTCTTTTAATTGTGGACTTGGAGGTCTCCCCATATTATTATTTAGTTTGACATATTGTGTACTAACATGGGAAGATATCATGGGCCACAAAACACCAAGAAATCTACACATGTTATATGGGCTTTGTCTTCATATTAATTTGCTAGTTAAATCTAATGGTGGATTAAAAGTATTTGTTTGTTGTTTTAAAGCCTTGCATTTTAATCATTTATTGCTAATTTAGTCAAGTTTCAATTCAAAAGTCTACTCTTACTTTAAATTATTTTGACATTTGTCAAGTGGACTTTAAAATCGTGGCACGTTGGCATAATTCACATGAGATTAACACAAAACCGGTAATTTACATGTATGTTACACAATTGTGTATAATTCCCATCATTATTGACATGTGATTCACATGGAATCCAGTAAATGTAATGATGTAAATTATACAATCACATTATTGAGCAAATTATGCAATGATTATAGTAAACCCTTGATAAACCACACAATAAATTATATTTCAATCTTACTTTGATTGAATAAAAGGAAATAACTCTCCATATGCCTATTAACACAAGATCACTACCCTTGATGTTATTATTGTATGGTTTTTCTTTATATCTAAATAAAGTGAAATTAAAATCTTAAGTTAGTATGTGTTGTGAATTGGCAACCTACTACTATGCAGGTTGAAACTTTTCATTCATATGGTGATTATTTTAGTTCTTAAGTGGTAATTAAGTAGATCTTGATCACCGACAAAGGAGACATTGAAATCAACCACATTTCTCATTAAATTGTAGCACAAACAATGTGTGTGTGTGTGTTTCGATTGCATTTGGCTTTAAAAGAAATTCCCATTCAAGTTGCTTTGGAGAAATGGAGAACAAAAACATGCTCATAAGCCTAGGTTGGGGTTTTGAGTCCAATTTTGCAAATGATTCAAGGGCCAATGTACTTACTCATCACAAGTGTAATAAAACAAACACATTTAGTGTTTTGAAACAACGAAGGGGTCCGTGATTTCTTTGGAGGATTATTATTGCACTAGCGGGAACATGTAGATTGTGACATATTCCTTATTGGTTTACATGTCCAAATGGGAGGTCTTGTATTGACAACTATTGATGAACTTAGGCCTCGCAATGCCCCGTGACATTGTTGACAATATTGAGTCGACTATGACATAATCAAAACTTAAATCACCTTTGCCTAATGTGCATTCCCATCTTCATTTGATCAATTGATTTTTCCCAAAGACGAAGTCTACTTAGATAACCTTTGCTATCTCTCAAAGTATGCAAACTTTCAAATCACCTTTCAAACCAACCTTCCATGAACAATAAATTGGCATACTATAACATAATTGGACTTCTACTTTGTTGGCATTACTAAGTTGGCCTCGAATATCTTGTGTCTTCCAAAACTGACCAAAGAAAATAAAATCCTACATAACTATTTTGGGATGAGATGTTTGACTTCATCGTGTTGAATTTGGTGCACCTTCCTCCCTTGGCATACAATAGAATGAGTGTAAGAGGAAGGCAATAAACAATGCTACAAAATTTCACATTTTCAAAGACTATTTTGGGGAGAATTTGTTCACCTTTGGACATATAAAACCATTCACATATAGTCTACAATGATCACATTTACACATATGCTACACTAAATATGATATAAAGTGACACTTACTATTTGGATGTACACATTGCTATATTTTATTATTGTTATTGATGTGTTTTTTTCTACCAAGTAAAGTTGTTAATGTTCTATAATGTTCAAACAACCGATAAACAATTTTTTGGTAAAATATGAGATATATAGTAAATAGATATAGCACATCGTAATTCCAGATAGTAAGTGATATTAAATACCGTACGTAGTGTGATTATGTTAGTTATGGAATTGTTAAAGTGTGTTGATGTAACCATGGGGAGCGCTATCTTATGAGCGGAGAGCAATGAGCGGTAACTTGCAAGTAGTTAGAGAGGTTTTTTGGGGGCAATAGGTCCTATAATATCCTATTACCGAGGTATTTTGGCATAAACCGTAATATTCTCATTCATAATGATATTGATGCAAAGGGTAAACAAAGTGCAACAATTACAGTGGATGCCTAACTATCATGTTAATTCAACAAATACTAGTTTGGCATGAGGGGATGGAGAAGATGTCCAATATTGGTCGTAGATTCAATGTCCACTTCCACACATATTGGTAGGCATGAGCCAAGTATTGAGCATGTTTCTTTTTCTCTTTCTTTTCAAGGTTGCACCAAGGTTTCATAAATAAATTAAAGTGGTACTTGGACGCAAATGTAAGGACAAGAAGAAATTAATCAAACATCTAAACCTCAACCGATTAATATATATGTAAAGGAGGCCAACAACTACATTCAATCACGTGCAATAAGGCGTTAGGGTTTAGAATGCGAATCAGTAGACACTTGTGGTACTTATTTATTAAAACCAAACAATTACCAAATCGAACCAAAAACTTATGCACACTCATGCCAAAACATTAGAAGTCATGTCCACTAACTCCTCAACCACCCAAACCTAAACTCATGCTCTAATCATCCTCACGACTACCTAGATGATGATCATCTACCTCTATATCCACGAATCGCAAGACACGAAAATCATAACGTGCATATCTAATTCACCATAAAGGCATGATGATGCTTGCCATTCAAATTGCCTCAACTGTGGCATACACGGGGGGATCGAACATCTTTGGGGGGGGGGGCATTGTTTCTCTCATTTTCTTGCACATAACATATTAGAAGGTTAGCAAAAATAATTGAAAGAATAAACGATTCAAAGCAAAATCAAAATTCTATAATCATTAGAAACCTAAACTTATGCACTCAATGTGCATTTCAAACATGCTTGCAACCTTCCAGACATGCTCCTTGTCATCTTCTCCAGTCATGTTTAAGGACTGCGAGCCACCAGTCAAAGGAGATGGCATTGGATCACGCAAAGGGGCCACAATGGCATTGAAAATGATATCATTGCTGTCAAATGCAACAAACCATCAACCACTACATCAACAAGCATGATTAAAGGCACCTGGAACATAGACATATATGGACTTGACACCATGGATAATCTCAAAGCCTCCTCCCTCATTTTGATGAAAATTTGTTGAACACTTAATGAACCATGAATAAAGAAAAATCAACAGGTCATGAGTCCATAATATCAACTGCAGAGATAAGAATATGCACATGTCGCTTGATTTGTTTGTCAATTATTTTAAAAATGATGGTAAGGCTTGTAATGGAATTGTCTTCCAAAAGTGCAAATGTGTGTCAAATGCTTGAATGATTGGACCACCCTAGCATGCCTTGTGTACAACAATGCGTATTGGAAGGTGTTGATGATTGTGTGTTGTGATATGCAATCTGAAGACGGTTTAACACAAACTAATTTTTGGGAAAACTTGAACTATGTCATGGTAGAGAATGAAGTGCCCCGCGTGAACCTCAAAGGTTTCATGGGAGCCAATGCTCATGCTAATTGGAATGCAGTGAAATAGATATACGGGGATGGTGACCCAAATCTGCCAATGGTGGTTTGTGAGCTCACATATATTTTCCATTGGTCGGCAAGCTTGGAGAAAGTGATGAAAAAATGTATCTTTGTATCTTTGCAATTTCAGCACAAACAACTATGCAAAGATCATAAGAATGCAAAGAAAATAGATGAAGTAAAAATAAGTATGATGTGACTCTATCATGGTGGTTGTTATTTGGAATGACCACAAAAAAGAAAGGTCTTTTCCAATGGATGGAGTTCTGGCACTTCCGTTACATGCAATGGGATGGTCATATGATTTTTGTGAATGTCTAATCACATTCCATTCTAAAATGTCCTTTAAATTTTAAAATCCAGTGCATATATACAATCTACTATGAATTGTGTATTGTTTGCAAGATATGACTATGAATGATTGTGCAGAAATGACTACATGTAACCTTGCAGAGATAGTTCATAACAAGTGGCTACAATAGTATGGCAATAAGATGACATACCTATATGAAGCAGCGATGCATGATTTCATTCATGCCTTCATGCAAATTTCAAATTACATATCGTGGTTGAAAGGTGGCCCTACTGGTAAATGCCATGATTTTGCATCCCTTGACATTGAAGGCTCTTACCATGTGTGATTATCCCGAGTTGCTAGCAGCTGCCATGAAATCTTATTCAAAGGCAAAGGATCTTAATACTAGGGATTGCACCTTGAAAGGGTCTGAGCTGTTTGGATTCACCAAACATAAACTCAACACCTTCCCTCAGGAGGTGACTGTGACTCATATCGACTAGAGAAAGTCAATCACTCCATTTCTCGCCCTAACAAATAAACAATTCATCAACAAATGGAAGTGTCGTTGAATTCCTCTAATCATGGCATGGCTCATACCACATTGGTGTTGGAGACTAAGGACCGCTTTACACCTAGAGGCCGGGCCAATTTCCCTTGAGGCCGATTGCACAAAATTTGAGCCTTTTTTGGGTTGGAGGCCGGCCTCTACTACACATTATAATAAGATCATAATGGGGGCCAATTTTCCCATATGTAAAGGCCCTCGGGCCAAGAAGCCAAGCTGATTCAATAAATTTAGGAAAATTTTAGCCCCTCTTTCTTTCTTTTCATTGTCATTTGTACAAGATGGATGAACGTAGACGGAAGATTTTAGTTGTTCTTGTGTTCTTCATGGCCGTGTGACATGTTATGGTGGTTGTTGCAATTTTGCAAAAAATTGCTTTGCACGAACATTATGCTGCCATGACAATCGTTTTTGCTACGATGGTTGTGGAGAGTAGTATGTCTAGGAGGACACGGAGTATTTGGATGTATGACTGGAGTACTATTTTTGCGGATAGATTATTATTTGGATGTTACTCGGTTAAGTTATTCAAACAACATACAAAGTTACTTCCCGAAACTTTTGATTATTTGTGCGGTGTCTTATCTCCATCATTAAGTCGTAAGGATATAAATTTCAGAGCATCCATTCCTCTTAGAAACCGGATTGCTCTTTCTTTGAATAGACTTAGTAGTGGTAATTCATTACGTGGTTGTGCTGAAACTTATGGAATTCATGAAAGTACTGCATCTATCATTGTAAGGGAGTTTTGTGCAGCAATTGAAAAACATTTAAAACCACTAGTAATTGAGAAACAATCTAAAACTACATTGAATAGAATTGCAGCCGAGTTTGAGGAGCTTAGGGGATTACCTTATGTAATTGGAGCGGTTGATGGTAGTCATATACCTATCATTGCTCCTCTTATAGATCCTACTTCATATTATTATAGAAAAAATTTCTATTCAGCTCTATTTCAAGGTGTAGTGGATAACAAATGTAGGTTTTGGAATTATGATTTTGGATGGGTTGAGCGTTGCTATGATTGGACTTTGTTCCAAAAATTCAGATATTGGGAAAAAAATGATGAAAGGTGAGCTATTACCTTACAAACTTATGGGTGATGTTGCTTATCCAATGAGACCATGGTTCTACTCTCCTTTCAAAGGTGAAAAAAATGAATTACCTAGAGCAAAGGCGCATTGGAATTTCATCCAATCATCAACAAGAATGGCAGTAGAAAGAGCTTTTGGCATATTGAAAGGGAGGTGGATGATACTATTGAAAATAATTGACATGCCTCTCCGACATGTACCTAAGTTGGTTACTACTTACATTTGTCTTTACAACTTGTGCATAGTACACCGAGATAAATTTGATGATGAATGGACAAAAAAAACAGAAAGAATCATGCATAGAGAGAGTATAAATAAACTTGGACAGCTAGAAAATGTAGATATATTTATGGCAGCTACACAAATTGCAAAAGAGATGAGGAGGTACATGAAAATGGACGAGGTTGAAGCATGAACTATGCAAATTGAAGACCTTGAAAAAACTGTGGTAAATGCATTTGAAGATTTAGGAGAAGATGAAGATGAAAATGTGGAGGTTGTTGAAACAAAAAAAGACAAAGAAACAAGGATTTAAAATTTGTTGGTGCAAACAACACAAACACATGAATTACTAGCTCAATCTGTTTGGGAAGCCCATTTGAGGATGGAGGGAAAAATTCTCTTCCCTCGTAACTATGATGCATCTGATTCGGAAGATGATTAGTTCTAAAGTTTGTCTATAAGCCTATCCATTTGTCGGTCTATCATTTCTAATAAAGCATTGTTTTTTTCAAAATTCTTCACCATGACTGCACTGTTTTTTACCATTTGTATAAAAATTCCATAGCATCGCTCTTGAAAATTCCTCTTGTCCACTTTGATTGTTGAATTTGGAGTCGTTGTTATAGATGAAATTGGAGTGTCATTTGAATGCAAATCATTCTCATTGTCTGTGGTGTTGTCTTCGACACTAACAGAATCGCTAGCGGATGCTGTCACATGCTTCATTACAGTTCCAGTTTGATGCCACCACTGATCAAAAGAATCATAGAACTTACAAGCATGACGATCTGATCCTGAAATTCCATTTGCCAGCTTGTCTTCTTTGTACAACTTGTACAAGGTATTGAATTTTTTTTTGCAACCCTCGGAAGTTCGGTTCAGTCTATGAATTACTGCAAGCAGACGAGCATGCAATTTCAACCATGTATCCACCCCTGCACATAATATGAGAGCGTCATAAGGACGATAAATTACAGAAATGATTCTAGTTTAATTACTACATATGAGACAAAGTGGACACGGTGGAAATGAATGTAGAATTGGTACTCCGATGGATACCTCTTCTCGCGTGTGAGAGGTGGAGGGATCAAACCTTAGCACCCACAACTTGCTCTCCCAAGGCTTGACCCAAACATTGGGGGGGAAAGGGGGGGGGGTTTGAGGCGAAGGCCAAGGCCCTTAAAAAGGCCAAATCTGAAATCAAATTTTTTTTTTCAAAATTTTAGGGTTGCAAAAATCTTACCTTGTTTCTTTGCGTTCTTCAAAAATTCAGGTTCCATCTCACCGCGCATTGCAATCATTGTCTCCACATCGCGATCCCTCCAGTTCTTTGATCCGAGTTCTTCATCTTCTTCCACCTCCTTCACGTTCTTTTTCCGAGGCTTTTTTGAAGTTGCGATTCTTTTTTTCTTCGGTGCTAAAGGAGCTACAATCTGGACATCCTCATCCCCAATCTCTTTCGTAGCCTTTCTCTTCAAATTACTTGCACACATGTCTATAATCAACGGAGGCGGAGGAGGAATATGATTTCCACAAAGTGGTTGAAAAAATTCGGGAACCCCTACACTTTACCTCCATGTTCTTGTAGAAGAGCTTGATAGGATTAGAAACCATGATACCTTTGCATCACCTCATACACTTCACTAGAATTCCATCTACTCCTCTCTAAAGACCCCTCCATGCTAACCCTAGAGACGGTAGCAACAATCTTGCAAACGCAAAAAAAATCAGCAAGGAAAACTCTAAGGAAAAGAGAGAGAGAGAGAAAGAGAAGAGATGATGAAGTCACGGTGAACCATAAGAGCCGTTCAAATTTCCACATAATCCAACGGAGCTGTTTTGCTGAAAAAAAAAATTATTGGAAAAAATATTTTTTATTAAAATCTGACATTGGCCCCTAGGCCATGAATTGGCCTTCCATTTTCGGTGCACCCATTTGAGTGAGCACGGGCCGTGTCAGACCATCCATTTTTTGATTAAAAAATTCATACCACCAAATCAGCCTGGCCTCTAGGTGTAAAGGGGTTGGGGCCGATTTCAGCATTTTGACCAATCACAAGCGAGGATTTCAAGCCTCTTACACAACAAATTGGCCCGGCCTCTAGGTGTAAAGCGGCCCTAATTACCATGCTTGTTAGGGGCACATTGCAAGGTTGCCACCCAACTTTGCCAAAACATGTTGGATGATGCAAATCAATACATGGACTTTATGCAATGCCAAAGTCATAACTACCAAACATAGCACCTCTACCCACACGTACAAGGGTATGAAGAAGGAGTTGAGTTCTAGTTTTGCCTTGAGGACATCAAATGTTGTGTTAATGGCAGTAAAAATAAATATGTGTTGGATTGGCCTATAATACCCAACATGTGGCCAATGAAGACTAATCTCTCAAAGGATGAGGTGTTGGCACTCAAAGATGTTAATTTCTAACTGCAATGGATGAAGGCATTATCTCCATGTCGGAGGCTTTCTACAAATGCGACTCTTCTAATCCCTTAGTCGTATTTATGTGTGCTACCAAACCCAAACACATACACAACTTCCAAGTTTGGGAAGACATTGTGTCACAATCTAGCAACACCTACAACAAATCATACAAACAAATGAGATGGTTTCCATGTGGTGGGAGTCACTGTCATTCCCTATCCAAGATTCGGAGTGATCATCAACATTGTCTTCAAGAAGGACATTGCATACCGTGTCATAATTGGCAATATCCCATATTGCACTTGCCTTGATGTCACAAAAATGTCATCTCAGTCTTTGGGGAACAAAAGAGGAAATGAGTGCATTACAAACATCTTCATTATATGTTTAGATTTTTGTTCATGTTGGATTACGACAATGACAAGTTCATTCACACTCCAACGTATACCACTTGATTATTACTCAACTATTAGCAAACACATACATATTGCATCATTTACAATTTAGAGTTTTTGTTTTTTCAAGATAAATAATCATTACATAACCAATATGTGAATGATGCTAAACAACAAGAACTTTTAACTTTTTATTGTTAATTACATTAACCAAATTTGGAATGGTGTAGACCTAATACTTCCAAATTGAACTACATAGAAATCTACATGTTTAGATTCTACAAGTAAGATAACTGTTTGATCTTGATCTCCCTCCCCATTTAAAAATAAAAAGAAGAAATAAAGAAAAACACTAAAGTTTGAGTTGGCCACTCCAATGTGAATAATTGACTTATAGCATGTTCTTACCATGCCTCATAGATTTGTATTTTTTACCACACTAAAATTGTTCTTCATAGGTTAGTCTCATATGTACACATGTTCCATTCAACTAATACACTAAAATTGCATTAAAAGCATCACTAAAATAACATCTACAAATTATATCAAACTTTTTCATTTGATTTCATGCATTAATTGAAGCAAAAAGATCACAACAATTGCACTTATGGTATAATCAATCCACATGAATCTGGCATGCGTGAGGTTTGCACTAAAGTCTCATTGTGTTTATTCTAACATTGCACAATAAACATAAATACTACACAAAAACACTAAACACAAGTTTATACAAAGAGCCAAAAAATTCACTATCTAGATATTGAGATGTTCTACCCAAGTTTAAAATACATGTATAGAAAAGAAAACCATTAAAGGTCATCCATGAGTTTCACTTCAAGATCCCAGGATCATTATTGCTTTGACTTTGAAAGTAGCAAGTTTAACTCTTATGTCCTTGTTTGAATTTGTTAATGTGCTTGTAGGTTATTCATTATGTTGGAAAAATGTGACCTGGGGCGCGTTACATGACAATGTTTTAAAATAGTGTGTTTTGAGCTTGATTAGTCAACTTTCTCAACTCATAATTTACAAAAGATAAGGAGAAAAAACATTCCATACACAAGGCCGGAATAATGAGATGCGGAACCCAATTTTGCAAAACAATGTTTCTCAATTGCCTTAAAGTGATACCTTCCCTTTGGTGACACCTACTTTAAATCCTTAAGCAGTTAACAAATGAGTGCAACGGTGCCATCAAGTAAGTCATTGTAAATAACGACTAAGCATATGCTACATTAAGTATAAAATAACATCACTTTGGCCATTTATAATAGCGGTGTAAGAAGGATGCAAGAATGCTTTTATAAGGTCACCAACTTTGACCGATTACAATGGCTATTTGGGGATGTACCTGCTCAACGAGGCGGTGTAAGAAGTGATCCACAAAAAGGGGGACAACTCCTTCATTCAATAGAAGATCCTCACAAAAATAGAGTTGATTTGTGGCGATTCTCACTTAGCAATCCAACATTAAAAGACCCCCCTAATTGACAATAGAAGGCTCTTCCTTAAGACGACTTTTTAATTTTTTTGTATGTTAATTTAATTGATGGCTCTGTTTGTAAGATAGAGACTATGCATCAACTTCTTTGTTTCAAGAGCAAATTTCCTAACCACTTTGCGTTCACACTTGGACGTTACTTGTTCTTGCTATTTTTGGTCCAATTTATTTAATGTGGATGTTAACTATAGTTGCTCCCTAAAATGTATTGAAAAAAATCTAGTTAATTGGAGTTATTTTGGCAGTCGTTAATTATTTATTTTGAAATTCTCAGGTGATAAATGAATAGCTTCAGTCCTTTGATCTGCATTTGAGAAGAAAGTGCACAAAATCCAAGAAAGGTTTGGTTATAGGTATAGTAAATAGCCATGGACTAGCATGAGCAAAGCACTTGTAGTCTTTCATAGTAAAGGATAGAGCCTCATGGCTCTACTATTTTCTTGTTATTTTTTGAAATATTTTTTGGAAGACTATGTATAGATTTGCAAACATGTAGATTTTTTTTGAAGAATTTCCAAGCTACTTAACTTCCCTAAATAACAAAAAACTCTTAAAGTTACACTTGAAGACCTTAGTACCTTAGCGGAAGTCATGGTGGTGTAGCTATCTAAGCTCCTTGGTATCTTCGCGAAGCAAGGAGTCAACAACATGGGCGAAGATTTTAGATAAAGCTCCATTGATAGTTGAGCCACACGGGGTAGACTGGCTGGGGGGGGGGGCACTAGTCCGCCCGTTGTGGCTGGGGTATGAGAGCCACTTCACACACGATCCAAGAGCCATGACCATGAAATTGTGAGAGCCCAAAAGAAAGTGTGCAAAGGCCGTCCCAAGACACCTTCAAGATCATGTAGTGTGGTCACGGATCCTCGAGTGTAGTGTGAAGTCATATGCGACGGGGCCCTCAACCAAACGCTATTTCAGTGAATTTCTATTCATGCGGGTCCTCACACATGACAAAATAAAATAAACCAACAGTTGTGAGCGTTCGGAGTGCCATGGTCTCCCGGTTTTTTGTTAGGCCTACCCTCAAGAGGTGGTTTTTGAAAATAATCCGAGTGACCATGAAACATGATCCATTTGATGCCATGGAGGAATCCATGTACACTTTACATCCATCTTGCATTCACATACTCCATTGGTTTCTCAAGCGTAGTGTGAAGTGAACTTGGACCGGCTCCACTTTTCCACCAATGAGAGTGCTTGAAGCGTACTGGTCACGGGCTCTCAGTCTCGTGTGTGAAGTGGCCCAGAGAAGGTGGTGAATGGGTATCCGTTGAGAGCTGAGGTGGCACTGGGGAGGCTCAAACATGGACAAGGTGTATAATAATATTATTGTAATCTAGAATGCCCGAAATAAGAATATCTCGATCAAGGCTAGGTAGAGTGTGAACGGGGGTCCTTCCGCTTCGGCCAGCCGGTTTTAGGGTTATAACCAGAGAAAGTCATGTGGGGATGGAGTATTAGTCAAGTCTGCAGATTTAATCAAATGGAAGATACCGTAATGATAAACTCTCAAACCGGATTTCACAATTCGATTCTGGTTTTATAGAGAAGAGAGCGAGGAGAGAGAAAAGATTCATTCTCTCTCTCTCTCTCTCTCTCAGGCTGCCTGTTGGCTTTCCAGGTGTTGAGCATTGGGCATCGCCCTACGCATCACGCCATTTGAACTTAGAAGTGGTGACGTTACGTTGCTGATCATTGCCATTCTGTAACTTAACTTAGTGCATAAGTTATCTATCAAATCCTCGCCATTAGCATAGGTCCATAAGTAGTGTGTATGTATGTGTATGTGTATGTTTTGAGTGTTTTTGGAGAGACGCAAGTCATCCGAGTGTTAACCATCGCCCCCACTTTTTAGCAAAGCATCAACCATGGTGTTGGATTTTTGTTTGCGATCAGTTGTACTCTAAGTAAGTGGGAGTACTTGGGAGAAATTGGTAAAAGAAGCTCCTCGTCGTCTCGGGATTTGCGGGCAGACAGAGACCTAATTTTAAGTGAGGCCTCATTGCCTCCAAACCCTGATAATAATAAGTACACAGCTATGGTGGGGACAGGAAAGCTGCTTTCTTATTCGCTTGCTGTATGCTAGAGTGGAATGAAGCAGAGCATGAGGATAAATTGATAAAGAGAAGCTCGTTGTATTGATGATGATTGAGATTGAGATGACACCCCACACCCCCCCCCCACCACCACCACACACATACACACATACCTAGAGTGTAACCGTTGCCACGTAGCGTCGTAGCAAACCTAGAGGGTTTAGTTTTAATCTTTGCTCGGTAGGGAGGAGGAATTAATAGGAGAAGGAAGGAAGGAAGGAAGGAAAGGAAGGAGAAGAAGCTCGTTGGTTGCGTGCGTGTGAGGAGTGTTTGGGTTTGCATCAGTTTGTGGCTTAAACCCTAGTTGAGTTTTGGGAAATTTACGGTTTGGGGATTGTACTCATGTGCGAAGTGTAGGACAGATTAGGAGGGATCCACGATGGACCCGAGAGCGTCCAGACGAAGTATATCATTTGAGCTCTTGGCCATCAATAGCTCGGGAGATGGGGAATTTGACACGAAGGGGACTAGTCCATCCTCTGCTCCTGCTACTCCTGCTACTCCTGCTGGGGATGATCAACGACAGGGGAAGTCCAAGAGAAAGAGGCGGAAGAGCAAGAGTAGAAAAGCACAGAGCGATTCAAACATTGGGGCGATGATGATGGGGGAGAATCTGGGTGACATCGAGGAGATGACGGATTTGACCTCTACTCCACCACCACAAAGCATTACTGGCATTCCTGCTGCGGTGAATAATGACGAAGAAATGATGATGCGGAAGAATGAGACGGTTCATCCTCCACCAGATGGCTCATTAGGAGAATTCCCTCAGAACAAAGAAGAATCGTTGAAAAATCTTGGCAGCCCTAAACCCTCTTTAATTGATGTAACGAGTCCTGGTAGTGGAAAGGGCAGCCCTATCAGGATCAGCGGAATGATAATAAGGAGAGAGGATGATGATAGCACAGGGACAGGGGTGGTTACATCCTCCTTTGACACAAGTTTAGAAGCCTTAGCATCAAAGGACATCAACAGGCAGCCTTCGTTGTCGCCTAAAGGCCGAATCATGGCCGGGAGAGCATCGCCTTCGGGAAGAACATCTCCCATTGCCTCCATTAGTAGTGGAACTAATGGTATTTCAAATTACGTTGCACTGATCGGAGGTGGGGGTCAAAAAGATCCCGGGTTTGCATCAGGGGCAGCTTCTGTCCCAGAGCTCAGGCAACGCGCTATAGAGAAAGTGGGTGATCCTGTTGCTGTGGTGCAAGAAAATGGGAATGGGAATGGATTGGATACAAGTGGCAAGAGCCTTACCAAAGTAGTGTCATTTAAAAAGCAGAAGCCTGAGCCAGATCCCAGCTACTTAGGTCGTGTGGATGTCATAGAACCGCCTTCGGGGTACAGAACTCCACCTCTGGCTCGGCCGCCCTTATCCAGTCACGACACTCCACATTTAACTGAATGGGAAAGGCTTATGGCTGCAAATTCTGAATGTAAGCTCTTCAATGTGTCAAACTTCATGGATGGGACAGGAATGAGATATAACTTGAGATTGTAAGTTCTAGTGGTTATTTGTGGGCACCCTTTAGTTATAAAGCTGTGAACGAAGTGGGAATACGATCGTGACCTCTTGCGTAACAGTTGATGATAAATCAGTGGCGATGATAAATGGTTCAACATCATAGCTGCTTCAAGTGAGGGGTCGTTTTGCTTACGAAGTTTTCACGGATAAAAGCAAGACAAAATAGAATTTGGTTTGCTTGATGATGATGGTTGTTTGTTGGTAAGGACGAGTCTGGGTTCTGTATGTTAAAGTATACTGCAGATAGCACGAATAAATAAAGCACTGTCTCTTTCTAGAGGTGTTCTTTTATGCTCCTGTGGATGACAGAGCCGGCTATACAGGTTTGCAATTTACAGAGCCATGTTTGTGGGTTTTGTCTGACTGATCATAAAGTTGCAAACTACTGCATCCGACATTCAGTCTTCCTACACTCTTTCTTTTCTTCTGATAGATTTTTGATTGAAAATCTAATGTGACCAGATCCAGCTACAGTGGACTTAAATCCTTTAAATTATCTTCGAGGAGAGGTTCAAAGGGGGAGCTCACTTGAGCGCCATTCATCACCCGGTATACAGCAGAGACGAGAACGCATTTACAACACGATGTTTCATGTTCCATGGAGGTGTGAGCTGGTGAGCATCATGAAATGTGGCATTCAGTCATCCAAAGTGTAGCGTTCATATAGAATGAAGTAAGATGTAGTGAATAATATTGTATTAGTACTAGCCAGATTTGTTTTGTCAGCTTGGCAATTTTAAGAAGCACCATTGCTGTTTATTTCAGGGCTAGAGCTTGCCAAGATAGGGAACAGCAATGGACAGGTCTGATGCAATATACAAACCTAATTCTGTCGTCTGTGGGCTGGTCATGGCTGCAGCTTATCGATGTTGGTTTCTTTGTATGCCTAGACTCCTTTCTTTCACTTTTTACAGTCATGCCAGCCAGGATAATTATGTTCCTTTGGCAGCGACTCGTGAATTACAGGTGAGTATATATTCCTGTGTGTATTGCTTTTGGAGGATAAAATAGAGTTCTACTTGATTACTCTCAGGAGTAGGACATCATGCCAGATGCTTGAATCGAAGTTGCTGGGTTGTTGCCAGGTCTCTTATGTGTGTGCTACCTTTCAATATGGGGTGGGGGTTCTAACAGCAGGGGTGTTTCCACTTTGTAGATTTTCTTATTGAACTTAGTGATAGGATGAGTAGTTCTATAATGCATCTAAAAACGGAAGATGTTGCTGTGCCTGGATTGGACAAATGACCTGTTGCAGTGTCCTAGTGTCCTTATTTTGTGGAAGATTGGTGGAGATACAGTTCCCAGATCTCCTGATAAGTTTTATATCAAGCTGAAGACTGATGATGTTAGGGCAGGCTATTTCAGAGACCGTATGCCGCTGAGTTATCCGACTTTGCTTCATTGGTTATACTCGTGCTGGGTGTGGCAGTTCTTCAGCAGGCTGGTAATTTATAGACATTTCTGGACTTACAATACGCCTTTCTCATTGTTGAGCTCATACACATCATCCATAACATTACTCAGCTGATGAGCTGTGTTCATGGGCCCAGCAGTAGATTCGAGAATAAAGACCCCGTATGCCAGAATCCTACTGCTTCAGACTGAATCTGAAGTCAGGGCAGCTGAACACAGCTCATCAGCTGAGTAATGTTACATCCTTGAGTTTCTTGCGTGTAATGAGTTTTGTTACTTTATATCTAACCCTTGGTTGGAAAGTGCAGATATTAGTTTCATATATCATTACATTCGCGGTCAAGCAACTATTAAATTATATGTTGTCTTCAACTGCCTTGAGGTCTGTGTCTGACACCTCTCATCCGTTTTAACTCCTTGTTTGAGTTAGTGTTTTGTCTATGAACAGATTACTCAGATGTAGCTGGCAAGTCCATAATCCTTGTGGGTAGTTGCTCCTCCCAAGTCATTTATATTTTTCTCTGGTTGTAAATGCAGATCTTTGACAAGCTATGTCAGTCCTTTGGAGGTGACGTACTCCAGGTTCTTCTGAATTCATGCTTGGCGATTGAAGAATGCCCTCCGGATAGACTGCTCAAGCAATGGGTTCAATTTTGTTTGGACCAGAGCATCGCCATTGTCACTTTTTATATCCTATGGAATGTGTTTCTGGCTATAAGATTGTCAATAGATCCAGTATGATGGTAGTTTATGCAGTTTTGGGCAAATATGTCTGCACTTTGTTTTTACCGATATTGATTCTTTGGAAAGGCTTTCACCAGGATTACCCTGTAGTTGTAGTGGAGTTTCTGGAAATCGGGAAACAAGTGAGTGTGAAAAGTAGGAGGAAAGCTCAGATCCATAGAGTCTCTAAAATTCTCTATTTCTTCCATTGTTAATTCTTCTGAATTGTCCACTTGACTGCAATATGCACTGGTGCACTCCCTTGTGATCATGTCACAAGCTATTACAGTATCAGCAGCTATTAACTCCCAGAACAATGCGCTGCTTACACTTCTCATCTCCAACAACTTTGGTGAGATCAAGAGTAATGTGTTCAAACGGGTGGCCAAAGAGAACCTTCACAAAATGGCTTATCATGGTATGATGTTGGTTTCTTGTGCCCATGGGAGGGAGATTTTCCAGAATAAGCTGCCTGGTTGCAAAATGACATTTACACAGAATGACAACAAGTTCATAGCAACTAAGAATGTTATCACATCCCATACTTACTGGTTGGGTTTGTATGAGAAGTTCTGATGTTAAGCATGGACTTCACAAGTCTTACAGAGGATTGTACTGGTTGTTGTATGCAGATACGGTAGAACGCTTTCATATCATGGCGCATCTCATGTTTGTGCTCGCGCAGAACTTTCAAAACAACGAGGAGTCTTGGCTTGCAAATTTTGCTTATGTGCGAGTGAACCCCTTCTATTTGTATGGCATTGCTTGTGCGCAATCAAGTAGCTTGTTGTAAATTCTTCCTACTTGGCTGAGAATGTTCTAAATCTTGCTTGTGTTTCAAGTCTCTGAGCCAACTATTCTGCAGGTTTAAATTCTGCCGGCTGTCCTCGTGGAAATATGCTGATGGTCATTCCTTGTCCTACAGTAGACTGGTCAATTAAAATTCAATGGTGAGAGTTGTGGGTGCAGAATGCAGGGATGGTGATTATGTGTGAAGTCTTGGTTGATGTGATCAAGCACTCATTTTTGGCGAAGTTCAACGAGATAAAGCCAGGCGCATACTCTGACTTTCTACAAGCTCTATGCAAGCAGGTGGGTCCTAAAATATCCTCAATATTCTTGATAGCAATATTCTTTGGTTTGGCTTTTGTCATATTGTGTTTGCCTGAACTGGCAGGCTGATACCTGCACCCTCGGTATGGTTGCAAGGCTATTGCCTAAGTAAGGGTGCACTGCGACCATTTCATGATTTCTTGAGCCAATGGGAGGGAATTGTTGAATTTTAAGTATATTTTTTGGAATCTATGAATAGAGATGATTAGTCTTCTGGGAATATGGGTGGAAGCTCCCACATAATTGTGGGATTGATCATGTTCTATCAACTTTTGATATTTTTTAATATTTTTTATTGACCTATGAACATCACGCCTCTCTATTGCAGACTTTGAATACTCAATCTCATGAAGTGCACAAGACTCTTCACTTCAATCCACTTGCACCTGCCTGTGTGGTAAGTGCCACTACCCTTCACGTTCACATGAAATCTGGGAAGTAGCAAGTTGTTGAAACAAAATACATGTTTTTGTTGTTTCACTCTGATTCTTTCATTGGGAGAAGAAACATGTTGCCACATATTGTTAAAGAAGTCTGTTGCGTTCAAAGCCTATACCAGCTTTGCAGGTGAGAATCTTAATTGCCATTGGTTTTGACTCTTCAGGATCGGTCTTCAGTATTCACATATTAATTTGTTCAACATTTGTCCACTGATTCTTTATTTCTCTGCAAGTATACATGACCTCCGGTTTGACAGTTGAATCTGAAGTAGGGGTTATTATGTGCAGGTTTTGAGGGTCATGATTCCGCTGTATGCAACATTTCTCCCAAATGATTCTTTCTGGTCCAGAGTCATGAGCATCATGATGCTTGGTGGAGGCACGTTTATCGTTCTTGTGGCTGCGAAGATATTTATTGGCCTAGGCTTGCAGATGCATGCGGCTTGGTATCTCAAACGATGTAAACACAAAGAAGGCCATCCCCATGCAGACTAAAGTTTTTGTTTAAATTGGTCGACTATTCATTTCCTTCTAAACTTCATAGCATTTGTGTTGAGATCTAATCTACTCAACCTTCTCTGACACTGAAGGATTACTGTAGGTTACATACTTTCGGTATTATGGAGAAAATATCAGATACTTTAGAAATTATTCCTGGTATAAAGGACTTGAAAGCCAGACCCTCGCCCTTCTGGTGCTTATGTTAATCATCTGAAGGGCTAGGGTCTTCTTCCAGGGTCCTGTGAGCATTTTATCAAATTTGTCCAGAATGTGGGCTCAACTTAAATACCACTAAGATATATCCCTTGTCTTTCCCTCTAGCTGCATATGTGTTCACACAATCAATGTTGCCTGCCTAGTAATGTGTGGTGTGACTTGAGGGGTTCTTTTGTAGGCTGTCTATTTATTCCAGGGAGCAACCAATCCCCATGAAATGTCTCCCAAAACTTTCAACTGACCTTGAACTGTTTGGTGGAATTTTGATTCTATATTTGATCAGTGGTAAATCTGTTATCCTTGATAGTCTCCGATGAGCAAATGGTGCTACCCATACTATGTCTTGGGGAAAAAAACAACACAGTATAGCATGCACATTATAGAGGTGAATCTCCATGCAGTAGGTGGACTATATGCAAAACCAACATTGAATTTAAAACCAACCATGTACCGTGATCACACATTTGAGGTCCTCCAAGTGTACGACAATGGTACATAGTGTTGGTTTTAGGTTATGTGTTCGATTTAGACAACCCTAGACCTTAATATTTGCTTCAAATGTATGACTTTGGTCCACAATGTTGGTTTTGAGTTATGTGTTAGTTTTGGATATGTTTGCCTTATTATTTGCTTCAAATCTATGACTTTGGTTCACATTGTTGGTTTTAGGCTATGTATTAGTTTTGGTTGTGCACGGCTTATTATTTGCTTCACTTGTACGATTTTGGTCCACAATGCTGGTTCTAAGTTCTGTGTTAGTTTTGGATATGTTTGCCTCAAAATTTGCTTCAAATGTATCACTGCGATTTGATGACATTGAATTTGGGTTTGGATATTAGTACATATCTTCCTATAGATACATACTCATGCTGAACAACTTGTGTTGTTGTTGGTACAGTCCCTTATTTGTTCCTATTTCCTTATCATGTTCCATGTAGGTCTTTGTGGTAAATCTCAAATTGGATTGGATTGGGTTGGATGAGATTTAGGATGTACTTCTGTTTTGGGGTTTGCCAAATATGGGGGTGAATTTTCCTGATTTGTCCAACATGTAACTTAAACTGCACTTGAATAAAGAAAATCTCCATGTACAGTGATGGTGCTTCATCCTCCAAAAATCAACATTGTAGCTCAAAATTGTTCCTAAGAATAGGATGCACAGGTACTCTGAAAACCTTCACAAACCTCCATTGTGATGACATTCCTCTTCTGCAAACCTCCTACATGCTGTGTTTATGGCAATTATCTTATGTTTGGCATGGTGATTGTTATATGCATGGAACCGTTTCGGACGTGGTTGCAGAGTAGCTACAATTAAGTTCTTTCCACAAATCTCTGTTGTTTCTGTATTCCACCATAATTGGCCTAGCAATCTCTTTACTTCCTTCACTTTGGTGGCTGCAACATTATTGGAAATGGTTGTAGAGGTTAATTTCAAGAGTTCATGTTGCATTCAACTAGGATTTAAGTATAATTGGTTTTATGCATGAATTCTAGAGAATTCCAACCGTCAATATGACATACACTAGATTGTAAAACTACATAAAATGGGTGTTGGCAAATATGAAAAATAACATTTGAAGTTGTGATTGTGGTTGTGGTTGTTGTGTTGTTTTAGTTGTTGTTTGATTTTTGGTCCCCACAAGTGCACATCCCCTATAATTTTTGGACAAGTGGTCGTCCAAATATGCTCAGATGTCAAATACTAGAGATTTGGTTTGGATGGATATTTTTATTCTATGCTACTTTTGATCTAAGGTGACAATTTTATTTTTTGTGAGGTGTTGGTCAAAATTCACAAGAAGGACTAAGGGAAAGACCTTGGGTCTTGGACCCACGTTATGTCCACCTTGACTAGATGATTAATATGGCCCACGTTAATCATCTCCATGCTAATTTTTCACTCAAACAAATAATACTATTGAATGTAGTTACAAGCCAACCAAATGAAATGACCAAGGAAAAAAATGCGAATCAAATTTCAGACCTCAATAAAAAAAACCCAAAAAGGAACTTGCTTTAGAAGATTAATAATGAGAAAAGTGGCCAGGGAGCTGTTGAAAAACACAGGATCTTGACTGGGTGTTTCTAAATTCTCCCCATTGGTTGCTTCTGAGATGCCAAGGCCCAAGAGTCCTCTTTTTCTGAAAGGAATCAAGCAACAGTAATTATCATATGTTGTTATATTGAAACATTCGTCTCCAGGGCAAATTTATAAAAGGAGTATGATGAGGATGACTCGCTGTGCACCCATAGAATGATGATAAATCTGTACAAAGCCTGGCGCATGACAAACTGCATTGAGATTACTATCAAGCACGCAATTGTGATAGGTGCGATCTTGTATGTGACTAGATGATTCTTACCGTTACTGATAACTACGACGATTGTCATCATCCGAAAAATCTGCAGACAAATAGATTCGGAACACCCCTTTTGGTAAGTAAATGCATAAAAGTTGAAAGTATGTGGACAATTTGATCTTGTCTTTGTGGCCTGTCTGTGACTGGGCTCCATAAAAGTCAGTTTGTCAAATAGAAAGGTCATCAGGCATCACAGAAAGCAGGTGAAAAGTGGGAGACAGTTGCGATGCAATAAAGTACGTTATGTGATCACCTTTGCCTTTAACTTAATTTCGGTGGGCCTTCAATCCTGTGCAAGTTATAATATCGAAACATAGTGATGTGGCATGGCAGCAGCATACGAAGGCTTCAAATCCTCTTCTTATTATGTATGCAGGTATTACTCGGTTACCTTTCTCCATCTCACCCCTATATTCGACTGGTGTGTAAATCAGGTGAGGATCATAATTGAAGACCTGTGTATTTGACAAACATGCACTTTTGATAACTATAACTACTAAATCGGGAGGGAAAACTCTGAAATGAATCTAGTTTTTCTCTGTTGATGCTTCATTGTGTATTTGCGAATGCAACATAAGTGTTCGTTGTGTATATCTGATTGATAGAAGTTGGAGCGCATGTAAAACGAACCGAATAATACCCACATACCATACAGGAGACGCCTGATCAAGGACCATTCTTATTACGACGAAGGTCTAATTACTGTGATGCACATGAGCAGTAAGCACACATGAGCAGTGAGCACTCCAAGAAGCTGATGCGCATTGAAACCATGTGGGTACAGACAATTTCAAAAGCATGTTCACAGGTTGCAAAGTGCGATGATCCTGAACCGTGAGATCTTTGTCATTTTGTCTAATTTCTAAAGTTCGCTCTTAATTATATATATATACTTGGCATCAAGTGATAAAGGGATGCAGACAAAATACAAATATTCCTTCGAACGGATAATAATATCCTTGCTGACTGCGAGGAGTATTATGTAATGATATCTTAGAACATCTGTGATTGGCTTGGGACCCACTTCCCAAGCAAGTTCTGTGCCCACTAACTACAGTCTAACCCCGATACTACGGCACCTCGATTATATGATGCATTTTCCATCGACCAAACTTTCTAGTGTTAATCTACTCCCTTAGTACGACTACAACACTCGGAATACGACATTTTTTAAGGCCCAATTTGTCATTTGATAGGGGTAATAAATGCATGCGATGGTGGGACCTACAATGGGATTTGTCTTGGGACCGGGGAGTACAAGGGGAACTCATTAAATGAGTTAGCTTGAGTTAACTCAAGTTGACTGTTTTAAATCTTGGTTTTATAATAAATGTTGCACTTTTGAGTCTTTGGGTGTGGGTGGAGGTTGAAGGCTCTTAGGGATTGTTGGATCTGCATACTCGTAATATGAAGTTGTTGATTTCTCTTCTTGATTTGAAATTTGTCCCCACACCTGAATCTCACATTTCTTTAGATTGGAAATTTCAATTCATGTCAACTTATACTTCTAAATTTGCCAAGTGCTCTTCAATTTCTTGGCTCCGGAGGTGACGGTAGTCTTGAGTGGCGGATGTTTTTCATTTTGGTTGTAATTTTAACAATTTGGGTGTTGATGACCATGTCTGCACACGGAGGAGCTTGCACACAATGTGATAAGCACTGACCTCCTCCGCACTGGTTATGACACTCGAAGATGTTTACAATATGGATGAGACTAGTTAATTTTATCTTGCCCAACCAAACAAGACACTAAGCACAAGGAAAAGTTCAAGGGCGGAAAATTTAGAAGGACCGTTTCACGCTTGCTCTTGCTATAAATACAACAAGCATCGACAATTTGTAACATGTGTTTATTTACAAATTTCTACGCCCAAGATTCTTTGGAAGGTGGTTCTCAACAAATTATGTGTGGTGGTTTGCAAACCAACTGCCTTGGATGACATCATATGTATTTGAGAGTTGGATGATGAGCCTTAATGTACATTTCAAATCTCAAAAGCGGAAGGTACTTTTAACCATGGACTCATTCTCTTAAGCAAGTTGGTAGGGGTGAATCATTTGGTTTTTCAACCTTATAGTTGAGTAATATTACTATTGTTTTCTTACTACTTGATGTTACAAGTGTGGTGCAACCCTTGGATAAAGGAATAATTGCTTCATTCAAAGTTGAGCATAAGAAGAAGCTTTTGGAATAAGTTCTCTCTCTCAGTTTGATTTTTCTACTACTCAATAGGACTTTAGGAAAATAATGTAACATCTCTCAAGAAGAGAGAAAAAAAAAGAGGAATGAAGGAGCACCAAAGCGAACCCTAACCCTAACAAAGATTGAGGTGACGTGGCCGCCCTAGAGGGTGGCATTTCGGGAAGAGGCTATAAGCCTCCTCCTCGATCACCCAACCTTTAGCCTTATTACTTGTAGGAACTAAGAGTTGAAGCTCCCCTCAACTAGTCCCTATAGTTAAGTGGCTCTCCCTCCATACCTTTAGAGTGAGTTAAGTGCTCTTAAATCATTATTTACGAGGTGAGAACATTGTGTAACACCATAGTCCAATTAGTGGGTAACTCCCTTTACCTTCTAGAACTATTAAATCTCCCAGGGTAGAGTCCTCTAGTCTTACATGTAGCAGAGTCTGGTTGGAATTAGAGATAGCAAAAGTAACTTATAAATAGGTGCACATTAAAATATAATTCCTAATGGAAGGAATGCTATTATATGGTGCTCTCAAGTGTGGAGAGAGATGAATCCCCAAATTATATGAAATTATTGGAGGATGTCCAAGACTTTAATTGCAGTGTGGAGTGCCAATTTTTCCATATATGATGAACATGAGAAATTGAGAATGAAAGAAGCAACAAATGAATTGGCAAGTTTCATATCCTCTTTACATCTTGGAAGTGAAGAAATGCCTATTGAAGAATGTGTGCAATTGGCATGAGAGGAAATCGTTGATGCAGAGTACATCATGGTTGAATTGGTGGATTTAGCATGGGGTAAAGAAATCTATTTGGGTTTAGATTTGAATGAAGAGCTAATGAAGGGGAATGACATAGATGACCAACCAACACCAATAGTCAAGCTTCCTCAAGCCTCCGAGTATGCCCAATTACTATCAATTTTGCAATGCAGCATCCTTCGGAGTTTTCAGTTGTAGATGTGATGAACATGCTATATTTTATGAATAAATTGAACAATGTGTCAATTTCCAACATTAACAAACGTCATCGTAAAACAATTAGATTCTTACTTTTGTAGTGTGTATGTGAAGACATCATCATGGAACGATTATTTCTTTTTAAACTCCATAGTGTGTGATGTTGTGAGCATATTTGCTTAGTAAAAAAGTTCCTTCATACTCACATATCTTCATTGTGTATACAAACTTTACATATTACATTGAAATAGGCCATTTTCTTGAAAAACCTCATAGTACAACATTTGAGGCTAGAATGTCATATTATGCAGAGTACAACATTTGAAGAATATGACACTTTCTTGCGTGACCAAACATGTCATATTAAAGGGGGAGTCCAATACCTACAAGACAAGATTTTGTGTAATTAGTGTGGGTTACCATTTGGAGTTACGCATTGCAATAAGATTTTATGGAGAGCATCGTTTTCTACCCAAATAACATAATTAGTTAGTATGCACACTGAAGATTATGATATAATGTAGTCGGTAATGAACGATAATGTCAGTAAAAGTTATAGCAACACGTAACTCCGCATCGTAACCCACGCTAATTAGACAAAACAGTGTAACTCTAGAAAATTGGGTTCATTAGTCTAAATGCTTCATTCAGAAACCTGCAATTACATCCAGACTCCAGAGCATGAGGGGTCATGCAGCATGGTCAAACGAGGAACTAACTTACTTCTTGTTACTCAAATTGGCACAAAGTGGAGGCCGACCCACAAAAACAACTCGTGCTTTTTAAGGTAGAAAAAATGAAATGGTGAATGACCACAACTCATGTATTAGACTAGGGGTAGAATCATTCTTGTGTGGACCCAAACGGCTAATTGTAAGAGTGGTGGTCCGAAAAGGCTGCAGTGATAGGTGGGATGTAGTGATTGGTTGCACATATGTTGTTTCAGACCACTTGTGATCACTTTTGGGTGTCATTGAGTTAATCATTTTGTGTGCATTCGTATGCACATAGGATATTTTGATGCTCAAATTAGGGAGACTCTACTATACAAGTAGGGGGCTTGACTTACTTGCCTCTTTGGGAAAATGTAACCAATTAATTACATGAAATGAAAATTATGAAACACCTTGCATTCCTCATCATTTCCTCTACTCCGTCTCTGAAAAATATTGCACAAATTTCAAACCACTCTTTATGGCCAAATCAACTTCTTTTCACCGTTTTCCGTACATCTGCCTTACAAAACCTAGAAGTGGTTCAGTGTGATTGAGATTGGGAGATTTGGAATAGAAACTATAGGCACAACTTGAGTAGGTGGATGTCTCACTACTTTACCACCACTTGTCATCCGCTCTCCTCTTGCCAGTTATGTAGTCTTGAGCATGTGTCAAAGTAGAGTACATTTTCACTGTAACATTGGAGGCGCACAACCTAGTAGATGGAATCTCCCAAGTCAGACCGTCATGTGCGTTATCACCGGTGCATTTGCTTACTGCAATATACATTTGATTTAGTATAGTCCCCACTATTCATCATCGACCCACATCTTGCATTCACATGTGGCAACCATAGAAGGTGGCATGGGACACTTGGTGCATGCCACTCAATTTAACATGGCATATCAATTTCAAGTCAACTGCAAAAGTTGGAGGAGCGAATCTAAGGAGAATGACCACAAAATTGTGTGCTTGACTATTGTCTGTCTCCTAAGATTCATTCCTCCAATTTCATGACTCTCTGAAATATTATAATTAAGCTTCAAGATGTTTCAGTTCTCCCCAAAGATTAATTCTTCACTTCCTGTCACGGGAAAGCTTGTGAGTGTTTTTCCTGTGCTGCGGTTTGCAAGCATTTGGGTACATATTTGTGGTTTGTGGAAGTGGAACTATTGCCCTTTGTTTTTTTATCACATTTTATCCATGCAACTACACCGACATGCATACATAAAATCAAATATCATCAGATGTTGAAATTGGCATACCACGGGCTGGACAGGCAGGCTACCATCATGCATGTCTCTACCTACTAGAAACAACAATGAAGTGGACAGGGAAATTTTATAATGTCTATTGCTGTGTAGATTTGCAAATGTTTCAGTGGCACATGATGTGTTGACGTGAGACTCATATTGTGGGAGCCCAGCAGCCAATAATGAGTTAAAATATTATACCATTGTAATTTGTAACATAACATTCTTCAGCTGGAGGACTGGATCTGGTGTTGCTGACACCAAACCCCAACGATTTCAGGATCCAGAGTTTAATATCCGCATCTAAACCTCCATCTTATTCTGAATATGAAATGGGGGTGGACGATCCAACATGCATGGCAAGCCTGCTTCTTCTTTTTAAGGCGAGGGAGATAAAGCAAGACTTATTCAGTTTTTGACACTACATGTCATTGTGATTAAAAAGCGACCACTACATGCTTGTTGTAGAGTAATATGGATCGCAATTATATGAAGGAAACTCGATACTGGGCTAGTTGCATCCATATATGAGGTGGAATTTGGGCCTACCCGATGGCAATGGTGCATCCAAAGAGAAGGCAGTCTAGTCAAGTGGTTGTTGGAGTGCCTGCTTAAAAAAAATGTACAATGAATGTGTTGGTAATTAATGTTAATTAACCTTTTGTCTATTGCATAACATTGCTAATCTCCACATGCGTAGGAGAATGATTAGGCCTAGGACCAAGGATAATCATGTTGTGATTCTCAAAGAGCAAGCGGCTACAGTCTCAGTGCCTCGGCAAGGTCCCCATGGAATGTGGCATCTATTTTGATTTAGAATGGCTGAGGGAGCATGAGGCTTAGTGAGATTACGATTAAGGACAAGGTCATAAGAGCAACAGAATATAAATGCAAAGTGTTCAGTGCAGAGGGTAGCTCTAAAGCAAATGTAAGTGAATTTTGGCCTCCAATATGAATGGAGGAAATGGTGGGCCTTGCTAGTCCACCAAGATACTCGACCGGCCGACCGGCCGACCAACAAACAAACAACACTCGATACATTTATGGTCAATGCATGAGGTACTCACAGCATTTGGCCCGCGAATTGAAGTTTATTTGGTGTGGCGGTATTGCTAGCAGCTATGCCATACAAGTAGTCTACTGACTCATGTTTAACCCTACAAGCTCCTACTTAGCCTACTGATGAAGATAAGCCCCACAGCGTTCTCATCAAATCAGCACATGTCTGGTAAGCTATACTAAGTTAGTTTTTAATTAACTTCATCTTGAAGCTTTTGTCACTGCTATGAATTTGTTGCACCCATTTCCTGTATAGGAACTTGGCATTCCTTTATATGGACAAGAGAGGATCTCCTAGAAGCAGCCTTGTGACTCCAGGACCTCTCATTCATCTGACATAGATGTATGTATATTTAGATAATATAATACATATGTGTATACAGTAGGCAGATCTTTTCCATTTCCGAAATCTTTTGAGGCATCTAACATCCGTTTTTACTGGACACAAACAGTACATCAAAACTGTCTGTATAAGCGTATGTGGGCATGTGGGTGCAAAAGCTATCCTCTTTCTCAGGTGCACATTCAATCAGTACATGTTGATGTCAGAAGTAAACATAGAATATACAAGCCCACATCAGTCACAGTACCACAAGTAAGTATAGAGTATTCATCCGAATCTGCCTAACCCACCTGCTGCATTAAAGCTCCACAAACCAAAAATTGAACATCAGGTTCAAGTATATATGTAGATGCTGTGACGTGTACCCTCAGACCCTGTGCCGAATAAAGAGCGCACATATTTCACCACAAGTCTTCCTGTGGAAGCATATCCTATCTGCTTACTAAATGGAGCTCAAATCATTGCGTTGATCTCAACCTTGTCACATTAAGGTCACTGGGCAGGTGTACGGCCATCCCGAGTGTATTTTAAATCATGTTTACAACATTGCTTGGCCAAGACTTCATGTATCTGGTGCAGAATGTAGTTAGATTATGATGAGCAGAGTGCATAAGGAAATGGGTCAAAGCCTGACTCATACAAGTGAATGACAAAAGCTTGCCAGGAATGGCAAGTTTCTGTGTAACCACACACTACTGCACCAATTGATTTTCCAAGGCAAGGTAGAAGATAACCCTACCACAAAGACCGCTACTGTAGCCTGTCAGGCACTCTCCCTCCCTTGGATTACTGTCCACACGTTTCCAACGCATGTAAGACACCCGTAACAAAAAGCCTGGTAGAGTGCCCAAATGATTCCTGGTGAATGGAGGTCGAGCTATTAAATTATATCAATGAGACAAGACGACTGACAGAGAAGAAGCTTGAAAGAGGCTTACAGAGCAGAGGGAACAAGTGCAGGGAAACTGCTACTTCATGATAACAAGACGGAGAAGAAATTAAGAAGCATATTCGTATTTGTGCAAGGTGTGTGAATGAGATGAGTGAGTATACATGAATGTAGGTGGAAGTCACGTGGTTACAGAAAATATGCAAACTTTTCACATCAATTAACAGGGGAGGATTCCAATTGTAATATTCAGACAAGAGTTACACAATAAAAGGAGCAGGATAGAGAAGGATCAAGCTGTATCGATCAAACCTCTCTAACAGCTAAGGAGAATCAGAGAAAGGAAGTAGCAGGGTCTGGTGGTGATGATGGTGCTACGTTGTTCCTCTGCCAAGAAAATGAATTGACCTATATTCTGCGTCCGACTATACACTCAACTACAAACTCGTCTCATCGCAACTGTGTCCTTGCAGTGCCTGAACTTGATGTATCCCCCAGCCAGTCTTCCCATCATCGCCGAAGTCACAACAATACATGGAGAAAAGTCACTGCATACACACATACACGTCGTCATCAGCTTTACCCCAAACAAACAAAAGCAACAAGCAAATCCAAGCAAATTGACAGCTTCTTCTTTCAACCCTATGAGAGAGAGAGAGAGAGAGAGAGAGAGAGAGAGCATGACGTATATCCAGCATTGCATTCATCGCAACTCACCATTTTCTCCTTCTTTAGCTTGATGCTCTTCATGGACAGCTTCTTGGAGCGTCGCTTGGCACTTCCCACTCCACGAATCAAAGGAATGGGCATAACAGGCGTCACGCACAATCCCTTAGCATCTTTGAAGGTGTGGAACACAATACTGCCATTCGCAAGCTCCTGCCGGCTGCTTCCATCGCAGACATAACCCCTAGGGCAGACGGAAGCCCCCCAGGAACCGGCATTCAGGGCGCCTTTGCGAATGCCCGTCACGTGCACAGACATGGCAAATACTGCAGGTTTGAATGTGGCCGCCACCTTCTCCACCAGCAGCTGCAGGTCCACTTGAGATGAGCTGTACCCCATGGCTTCGAAGCTGGCATAGCTAAAACCATCCTCCGGTGTGACATGGATGGTGGAATGCGCACCTCCCTCAATGCCATTCATGGAGTATCCACAGGGGTCGAAGGCAAAGCCACAGATGCGAGACTCAGGCAACAAGTTTTGAATGTTCGCCGCCCTTGTCATGTCTGCACCGCTCTCATTACCCGAAGCTTTGAAGAATTGTGACGCAGAGTATTTGTCTAACTTAGTCATGCACATTTCTACTGTATACACTGGCTTCGAATGGGAACTGGCAGTAGGGATGATGTTCCCGCTGCTGTTGTTGCTGCTGCTGTTGGTGACGATGGTGTCTGCAGCAGTGTAGATGTGCCAATTCGGAAACTTTCCTTGTGTCCCCATTACATAAGCCTTCCCTCCGTCCCCCAAATCACCAAAAAACTTCTTCAAATACCGCACCTCCTCCGTGAAGCTCCCGTGGGGGTAAGGCTGCACGGATGGGAACATGAATGTGCCTCTTGTATATTTCACACGGCACACTTTGAGTGCGAGGCGAGCAGTGGACTCCAACAGCAATGGGAGTGCACACAGCAGCCTGGTTGTTCCGCATGTCTTGATCACCAGACGTTGCGGGTAGATGAAGAGGCTTGACTCCGACAGCACGTATGAGTCCAGCTCATTGTTGCTCAATTGAGCAACAATGGTGCACTCGGCTGCACGCAGCAGGCTGTCGAGCTCCGATCGAGACATCGCCCTCAGGCCTCGCCCTTCGGGATCACGGAACAGTGGGGCGGGGAGGAACTCGATCTCCAGCCGCTTCTCAAACCCTTCGAAGCCTGGGCTGGGCATGGAGATGGGGCCCGCATCTTCTTCGTTGGGCAAGAATGAAGCCCCCATGATTCCTCACTTCTTTCCTTCTTTGGGTCGTTTTTTACTCTTTCTTTCTACAGATTCTTTCGTCCCTCTCCCTGTAGAGGCTTATCTACAAAGCAGAGAAAGGATCGAAAGAAGAGGGAAGGGAAGGAAAAATAAATAAAGAGAGGGAGCTGATCTGCTATTAACACACGATGAGGTCCACTGTGCAGACCAGCCCCGGCGGCACGAAAAGGAGGAAGCCCTATTCTATGGTGCTGGTTGATGGCTCCGGCGGGTATCAGGATGGCTTTCGCACGCACTGTTTGCAACAACAACGACATCACTACAACCATGTTAGCCTCCCTTCCACATTCCCGGAAAACAAAAACCTTCAGGCCTGCAAGATGAGAAATTCAATCAGGAAGGCCCGTAACAACAGCCTTCCTCCCTACTACATCAGGAGCAAGCAGCAAGCAAGCAGAAGAACAAGTAAGGAATGAAAGAGCGAGCATTACGTCAGAGTATGCAGCAGTGCGGAACTTCTCGCTACCTCCGTGCGGGCGCACGTCCTCAATCACGTATCCCAGAGGGCTTTCGTATTGAATGGAGCTTTCTTTCGACTTTCTACCACCTTTGGTCTCCATTATACCATGCATATACCCTGCGCACACATACATCATGCATCCACACCTCAATCCCTCATCCTCATCCCCTTCTCCTCTCTCCCACGCTACCAGCATCTCTCTCTCGCTCTCTCTCGCTCTCTCTCTCTCCCTCCCCTCTCGCCAACCCTCATCTCCACTCCAACAAAAACCAACGAAGAATTTTCCAAGACACAAGCAGTTACAACCAGAATTCATCAACACCCCCACACCCAACCCAACTCCACCCAACCCGACAACTCATGGAATGCAACACTATTCGCTCACACGCTCGCACCCTCCCATCCCTACACCCACAATGGCACCCCGGCACTTACAAATACTTCGTCGTCTTGACGGCTGGGAGGACCCCTTCCTCGCTGCAGGAGATTGGAGGCCAGGACCGCCAACCCCTTCTCCTCGGTCAGCCAAGGCAAGCACAAAAGCCGAGACTGGTGTGGCAAATGCAAGCCAATACCTCCAAAACTCAGTGACAGGATCCCGGTTCCAGGTGGACGCCCAGAGAGAACTTCTCCAGGCTGAAGCAAAGGAGCCAGTGCAGAGAAAAGAAGAGAAAAAACAACCACACCAAGCCAATCTAAACCAGCCAGGCTCCTCCCTCCTCAACAAGAAGCAAAGGCCAAAGGCAAAGGTTAAGGCAAGGGAGAGGGAAAGGAAAAGAAAGGGAAGGAGAAGGAAAGGAATGTGTATATACAAGACAGGAGGGGGAGGGAGCGGAATTGGGTGAGCAGCAGAGGGGGTTCAGGAGCTCTGTGGGAAGAAAGATTTCGTAGAAGCTCGCACCGCAGACCTTTTATAGGCGCACTGCAAGCCTCCTGGTTCACTTGAAGGCTTACCAGCCTACTTAGTAGGTAATCTACTCTCAGACCCTCCAGGCCCCCCCAGTCCCTAGCTTCACTGTTGCAGGCAGCAGTGCGGCCAGCGTGAATAGAAGAAGAAGAGAATCAGACTCTCGGCTTCGAGATTCCAACGTCGTGGTGGTGGAGCTTCGATCAGAGCGAAAAAGGTGAGCTTTTGATTGTGGGAGCAAGCACGCAGGGCGATGACGGGCAAATTATAAGTACATACTAACATCATTTCATCCCACGTTCATTGTAGACTAACTTTGTTGGATGCACAGACATGATTAAGTAAAGTTGCTAAGGTTGGTCACCACATGATGCCACTCCACAAGGTAAGAGAGTATTAAATGGACACTATTTTCTCTGCACTCGCTTCTCATAGAATATGAAACATGCAATCAGCACAAGATTAGGCAGGCACATCTACCTTATATATATCACCATCAAAACTCCTTTTTGGGGGTTACTGGGAACAGAGAATTGGACTTCAAGTTTTGATCAGAATTTTTTATTTTTTATTTTTTTCAAGTGAGCTGTTGATTGTGGCAGCAAGCATGCAGGCCAATTACAGGTGACAATACATTTCTATCATTTATTTGTTACTGGGAACAGAGAATAGGACTCCCAGCTTCAGGATTTCCAACGTTGTGGTGATGGAGGTTCAATCGGGTGGGAAAAGGTGAGCTTTTGACTGTGGGAGCAAGTGCACAAGGCTATCTGGACAGGCAACGTAACATTTCATCCCACACTGCATACTCTGTTGGATGCACAGACATTAAGGCTGCTACTTACTGTCAGTCCCACATTCACTCGATACATGCAAAGCCATTGAAATATTCATAAGTTACCCATCAAAACTTTTTTTTTTTAATGTTACAGTAACAAAGAATCGGACTCTCGGCTTCATGATTCCTGCGCCTTCCCGATGTCATGGTGGTGGACCTTCGATCAGAGCAAAATATTGATGAGCTTTTGATTGGGGAAGCAACCAGCAGGCAAGGTGATGACAGGTAACATACCATTTTATCCCACATTGCACACCTAATGTAGGATAAAATGTCACCACAGATCCACCAATGTAGAGATGTGAAACTATTGGACTACCGTAGGTTGTTGTATGGTTCAACTCAAAACAATTATGGCTTGGAAGAAATTTGTCATGTGTTGTACTCAAATTGGTCGACACTGCACTCAATCCAATATACATAAGCCCGTGTCCCCTGCTTGTTAGCTCACATTAACGTTGAGAACCATCTCTCAAATTGGCTACATGGGTGGGTTCTGCATTTACATGAGTTCACATGTTGGCAGAGCATAGGAGGGAGGGGGGAGTAATTTCTTATTCAGAAAGGAAGGTGGCATTGCAGTGTTGTTACAATGTTGGTCTATTGGTTGCGTGGAGCCAACAACTACAACCTGCCAGGTTGGGAAGGTGGCTTTTATTTTAGAGGGAAGCATGCTTTAAAAAAACCATGGCCAAAAGTGGAGGTTTTCATTATGTATGGCTTTGTGACAAGTATGTGAGCCTGTCAGAGGCATGAGAGGGGGCTTTGGTGAATGAGACCTTTTAAGGCCAGATGTAGATAATTTTTTTTTTGGGGGGGGGGGATAAAGTTTGATTGCCCATATTTGTTGTTGAGCTGATTTTTTTCCCTTACTTGATTTCAGTGGTCCACATTAAACATACATAATTTGGTTTGCACACATGGACTTCAAAAATGAAATGGTTGTTCATACAATGCTCACCATTACATAAATGTTGCATTTGTTGCACTCAAACTAAACATCATTCCCCTTCCAACAATTATTGCATGCATATACACATATACATACATTTGAAGGAATTGGTTATTTTAAATTATGTATCTAGGGTGTGGCATGTTGTATATGACATAACATTGCTCCATTTTTTACCAATTTGCCCTTGGACCATACTTATTGGGAAATGAGAGGAGAAAGCAAAGACATCAGCGTAGAAAGGTAGAACACAACACACAAGGATTGCATACAATGGAGAGAATAATTAGCTCCTCCCCTTATGCCTTTATTTATATGTGTAGGTTAGGACCAGCCGTGACAACCCATATGGGACAATGTCACCGATGCAACCTAACACTACCTTCCAATACTCCCACTTTGCGAGGTGGCATTGTACTCCAACCCCATTATTTCACTTAACATCTCATGCCTATCCCTCGCTAAAGCCTTTGTAAGAATATCCGCTACCATATATTGCGTTGGACAATATTCTAGCTCTACAACATTGTTTTCAATTTTCTCTCTAATAAAATGATGTTGCACATCTATATGTTTTGACCTATCATGGTTGGTTGGGTTCTTAGCTAATGCCATAGAACCTTGGTTGTCGCACATCATGGTTGTCGCCTCCTCTTGTGCACAACCTACATCCTCCATTAGTTGCCTTAGCCAAATGGCCTCCCTCGTGCATCGGTTCATGGCCATGTACTCCGCCTCCATTGTGGATTGAGCCACCGTTAGTTGTCGTTTGCTATTCCACGTCACGGCCCCGTCTCCAACGAAGAAAACGTATCCGGAGGTAGACCTTCGGTTTTCCACATCGCCGGCCCAATCCGCGTCCGAATAACCTTTAAGGTTTATGTGTTGTCCTCCGATGCGCAACCTCATATCAATGGTGCCTTTCAAGTATCTCATGATTCGTTTCACGGCCATCCAATGCATCGGACCCGGTTGCGACATAAACCGACTTACCACGCTTACCGCGAATGCGAGGTCCGGTCTCGTGGCCACCATTGCGTACATCAACGACCCCACCGCCCTTTGGTACGGAATGTCCTTCATTTCGTGTGAATGCTTCTCGTATTCCTCCTCCGAAAGCTTCGCCAATGAGGTCTTGGTGTCGAGCGGGGTTGAGATGGGCTTGCAATCACTCATGCCGAATCGCTCCAAAATGGTTTCGATGTAGCTTCGTTGATGCATGGTGATGGTGCGCGTCCTCCTATCCCGCTCGAAATGGACTCCGAGGAAAAAATGCAACTCGCCGAGGTCGCTCATCTCGAACTCCTTCTCGAGGCTAGATTTCAACTCGTTGATCACGTCCACGTTGCTTGCCAAGATGATGAGGTCGTCTACATATATGATTACGATCACAATGTAGTGGCAAGTTTGTAACACGTACAACGAGTGGTCCGCATGGCTCCTCGTAAAGCCTTTGTTCACAAAGAATATGTGAATGCACTCGTACCACGCTCGTCCGGATTGCTTTAATCCGTAGAGCGATTTCCCCAACTTGCATACGAGGTGCTCTCGGCCTTTTTGGACAAACCCCTCCGGTTGCTCCATGTAGATGACCACGTGCAATTCGCCGTTCAAGAATGCGGTCTTGACGTCCATTTGATGTATCTCCAAGCCCATGGCCGCCGCCATTGCGAGGATGACCCTAATGGTGTTGAATTTGGCCACGGGTGCGAAAGTCTCGCCGAAATCCACACCTTCCACTTGCGAGCACCCCTTGGCCACCAACCTCGCTTTGAACCGAACTACCGTACCGTTGGCATCCTTCTTCGTGCGAAACACCCACTTGCATTTCACGGCCTTGCGGCCCTTCGGCAATGGAACCAACTCCCACGTGGCGTTGGCTATGAGAGATTCGTACTCCTCTTGCATAGCCGACTCCCACTCGCTCGCATCACTCGATTCAAATGCTTCTCTCAAGTTTCTAGGTTCCCCAACCATTGCTATGTTTGCGTGCTCATCGTCTTCGGGTTGCGGAATGTGGTTCTTCCACCATTCCCCAAGAGGTTTGCGTGGCCTATCCGGATACCTAGAATTGCCTATGGTCTCATTGTCATCTTGCGGTGGTGGAGGTGGTTTGGTTGCGGTTCTCTTACCGGCGTTAAGTTTCGATGCCTCCGCGCTACGAGTGGATTTCGCGGCCGGTACTTCGGCCTCCGACTCATCCTCAATGTTCGGCTCCTCCTCGTCCGGCTCCGAAACGTCGCCGCTCGCCTCCAACTCCTCCGCTTCCGATTTGGGAGATATGTCCACCTTCACCGTCGGTACTTCATCAACTCTCCCACTTGGACAATCCTCCAAATGCGTTTTGTCCTCGAAAAACACCACGTCCGGACTCTTGATGATTTTCTTCGTCTCCAAGCACATGAGCCGATACGCCTTGGTGCCTTCGCAATATCCGAGGAACAAACACTTGACGCCCTTCGCATCCAACTTCGTTCGCCTTTGATCCGGCACCTTCGCGTAAGCCACGCATCCGAACACCCGCATGTGCGACACGTGCGGCATCCTCCCGCTCCACGCCTCCTCGGGTGTCATTCCTTCAACCGCCTTGGTCGGACACCGGTTGCGTACGTACGCCGCATTGCACACCGCCTCCGCCCAAAATTCGTGGCCGAGGCGTTGGGCATGAATCATGGACCGTGCCATCTCCACGATGGTCCGGTTGGCTCGCTCCGCCACGCCGTTTTGTTGCGGCGTGTAAGGTGAGGAGGTTTGCCGTGCAATGCCATGTTTGCTCAAGAAATCATCAAATGCCTTTGAAATGTATTCCCCCCCGTTATCCGACCTAAGAACCTTCACTACGTGCTCCGATTGCCTCTCCACCAAGGTTTTCCATTCTTTGAACCTTGCCAACACCTCCTTCTTGGACTTGAGCACGTACACCCAAATCTTGCGCGAGAAATCGTCAATGAAGGTGAGAAAATACCTTGCGCCCCCGATGGACGCCGTTTTCATCGGCCCGCACACGTCGGAATGCACGAGCTCCAAGATCTTGGTGGCGCGGGTGCCTCCGTCCGTGGGGAATGGTCGCCTCGCTTGTTTGCCCTCCACACATCCTTCGCATGCGAAGGAATGCACGTCGCCTTGCGCCGCTCCCACGTCCATCCCGCTCACCATGCTTTGGAGCATTTTCACACTATTGGCGTTGAGATGCCCCAACCTCTTGTGCCAAAGCTCCAAAGGATGCGAGTTGGCCTCGGAATGCGCCAAAGAACTCGTTTCGGCCCCATTCAACACGTTGGTGTCCAATTGGTACAAATTGGACTCCAACGACGCCACGCCCAACATCTCGCCGTTGCTCGCCCTCACCACGCATCCCAACGAGTTGAAATGCACTTTCAAACCCCTCGAAATGAGCTTGCTCACCGAAAGCAAGTTGGAATGCATTTTCGGCACATGAAGCACGTCGTGCATTCTAATGCTCCGCACACGGCCTTTCACGCGTGTTTCCACTAGTATGGAGCCTTTGCCTACGGCATCTACCATGCCGTTATCACCCATAAACACTTTGCGACCCGTGACGGGTTCGTAAGTGTCGAAAAAATGCTTATGTGGTGTCATGTGTTGCGAGGCCCCCGAATCCACGATCCATCTAGTGGCGGAGCTTTTAGACGCCCCATCTCTCGCTACGAATGCAAAATCATCGCTCGCCCTTGCCATGTTTGCGTTCACCTTGCGTTTCATTCGATAATTACGAGCAATGTGGCCCAACTTACCACAATTGTAGCACCTCGGGCCGTCGCCGCGCCTCTCGTTGTTGTCGAACGCTCGATGTTGGCGGGACAACATGGCCGCATCGTCGCCTTGAGGCTCCTTCTCCTTCCTCTTGGACACCTCGTGCATGAGACGTGCGGTGATGAAGTCCAACTTGAGCTCCGAAATGGGGCGCGTCTCCAATGCGGTGATCAAATGCTCGAACGAGGGCGGTAGGCTATCGAGCAAGGTCATGACCACGTCCTCGTCCTTCATAGGCACCTCCAAGCACGTGAGTTGGTCCGCAAGAGATTTTACCTTGTTGATGTGCGTGAGGATGTCGTCGCCCTCGTCCATCTTGATGGTGAAGAACTTGCGCCTTATGAACAAGATGTTGGACAAGCTTTTGGTTTCGTGGATGTTGCACAAGGTCTTCCACGCTTCCGCGGGTCCCTTGCATCCTTTGATGTGCGCCAACTCCTTGTCCACCAAACTCATGGCAATGATGGCGAAGGCTTTCTTGCATCGTCGCTCGCCGTAGAAGGCGGTGGCAACTCCGAACCATCCACGATCTCCCAAAGATCTTTGGTGGACATGGCCATCTCCAATTTAAACTTATAGAGGTTGAAGTTCTCGCCACCGAACTTGTCAACCGATATAAGTCCATCGTTTTCCCTAGAAGCCATTTTCAAAGCGAATGCAAGCTCCCACTCACTCAATGTAGTACAAGGGCTTAGAAACCCTCAAGGAAGTTTAGAAAATGATTTTAAACTTTGGAATTAATTCAAGGTTCTCACACACTCAAGTCAGCACCTTTCCACTCCAAAACTAAGCCAAATAACTATATAACCATCAAAAAGCCACAACTAAGCCTTTTGGAACTCAAAACACCTCAAAGTAAGCATAGAATGGATGGATCTCTCAAGTCAGCACCTTTCCACTCCAAAACTAAGCTTAATAACTACATAACCATCAAAAAGCCACACCTAAGCCTTTTGGAACTCAAAACACCTCAAAGTAAGCATAGAATGGATGGATCTCTTAAGTCAGCACCTTTCCACTCCAAAACTAAGCTTAATAACTACATAACCATCAAAAAAGCCACACCTAAGCCTTTTGGAACTCAAAACACCTCAAAGTAAGCATAGAATGGATGGATCTCTCAAGTCAGCACCTTTCCACTCCAAAACTAAGCTTAATAACTATATAACCATCAAAAAGCCACAACTAAGCCTTTTGGAACTCAAAACACCTCAAAGTAAGCATAGAATGGATGGATCTCTCAAGTCAGCACCTTTCCACTCCAAAACTAAGCTTAATAACTACATAACCATCAAAAAGCCACAACAAAGCCTTTTGGAACTCTAATCACCTCAAACCCTCAAAATGCGAATCGATCTCACATAAACACTCAAGATACAATGAACCTCAACCTAAGGTATCCTCCACGCTGGTCCAAGTGTCCAAGAATGCTCCAAGGCGCTCCAAAAATGCTCCAAAACTCCAAAACTCCACCAAAAGCTTGAAACACCTTCAAATCGCCTCCGATCAGATCCGACTCTCTCCTACCTCCTCCTAAGCTGATCTCTAAGCTCTAAAGCAAAGTGGGCCCATAACCTATTGGGAAATGAGAGGAGAAAGCAAAGACATCAGCGTAGAAAGGTAGAACACAACACACAAGGATTGCATACAATGGAGAGAGTAATTAGCTCCTCCCCTTATGCCTTTATTTATATGTGTAGGTTAGGACCAGCCGTGACAACCCATATGGGACAATGTCACCGATGCAACCTAACACTACCTTCCAATAATACTCCCCAATAAAATTCTAGTTGTATTACATTAATTCTTGACACACAACCATCTGAAGTGTTCCAATGACTCAACAAATTGTACAACCAACAACCATCAATGTTGATAGACAAATGGGATGCCCATGGAAAAATCATTACAAATGCATGCGCTTAGGTTCTTGCTTGTGTCTCACATGTAATTGTTTGCTACCATGATACCCACCTCCACCCCCCCCCACCCCCATTTTTCTACACACTGAGCCCAAAACCATAACTAATGCACACGAACCCCCATTCATACATCATGCCACCCTTCCACGTGACAAACCCACTCAATGCACAATACAGTTATGAGAATTGCATTCCCAAGCTAGGACAAAAAGTTGTGTCTTTATATACATCCAAGTTGATGGCCACAAAGGCAACCATCATCCATTGCACATGTCATCCTAAGTGCACTTAGCCTACCTACACACCACTCGCATCTCACACTCCACCATCACGCCCAACAACGGGATGACAACACACATTGCTCGCCCCTTGCATCTTCATAGTCGCTTCTTCACTCAATGATTGTGGGCTTCCTCTGAATTGATGATCGGTGTCCCCACCAAGTTTGCTTCTTCCTCAAATCTGCCACAGTCCATTAAAATGGTTATGCATGTTTGTGTCGCATTCTAATCACTACATTGCCCCACGCCGCAGTCATAATTGATTTTAAGTGCACCTTCACATCTGCTACCCAAAAGCACATGGACCACCAATCAATATGTCTTCAATAGACTAGAATACACGCTTCCCTCAAACGTCATGAATTGCACAAATTCAAACCCCAACCTTCATCACTACACATACAAACATGCACTAGGTTTTGACGCACTCCCAATTTCTTTCTAATTTTCCATGGTCCCCAAACCTTATCTATGCCTTTTAGGGTCCATGAGTTTCCTAGATCTATTGGTTGAGCACCCTTGTTAAAGAACATTTTATCCTACCCCGAGTATAACCCGGCATTCTTACTGAACCCTACACCTTCTTTCTTTCTGATTACTCTATCATACCACCGGTTCTTGCACAATATTGGGTAATGCTATCTCCACTGCATCAGCTACTAGGCGACTCTATCACAACGGCAACAACTACCAATTCAATAACATTATAAGTTATTGGTACCACTATTGTATCTATTCACAATTAAGAGTCTCTACTAAGCTTTCTTTCATTGCCGGTACTACTAGGTCCTTTCACAAATTACTATATTATGCCACTCTCCCTTGGTTACCTCCCTCTTCAATGGATGACGTTATCTACCTTACCAAGACCGGTAGCCTGACATCATCATGTAAGTACTTCACTCAACCAAGTACTTATAAGGTCATGAAAGTTATGAAAACAACTACCTTACTTCTGACCTCTTTGGTAGTACTAAAATTACCGGTACCCGGCAATACCTCATATTACTGTGCCTGTAATTTGGTCTTCATTATGAATGGCTCATAAGCCCTTAACTAACTTTGATACATGTCCAACTACTGTTATTCCACCATTGTCATATCACTCAAAGTGTTTACCATTACACCTATCCTTGAGTCAAACTCCGTTATATTATTACTACACAAAACCCTCAAGTATGTCCTGCTATATTAGACAAATCCAATTGCTTATCGAATACTACTCTCTTATTTTATCAAAGTTATTTGTGCATTAGTACTTCTTTAATCATGCTTACCAAGATTTCATTTAATTGATTGCTTCTCTTCTCAACTACTAATACTCATGTGAAGGAACTATTGAATCCAACCATTCAACAGATGCAATTGAGCCATATTTGTTCATCACTGCCATACACACCTTCTCGTATATACATATTTGAAATGAACTTCAACACCCATTCATTCCAAAGAGTAAGCTAACATGGATTGTAGTTTAGGTTTTGTTATCACTTGACTCAAAAAAGAAAACAAACCAAGTACTAGGTCTCATGGAAGAATAGTATAGTGTCTATAATGATTAATTGCCACAATGGAATAGGAAACCTATAACAATTTACGGTTATTCATTCTCCATTTCCTTCTAACCATGTTATTTATGCATTTTTTTCTCAAGAATGTTTGTTTATGCTTCTTGTGGTTGTGTGTGATTTTGTCCTACATGTGGACTCCCCTGTATTCTATTTGCATGCTTTTACATCAATTGTGAAGCTCAATAGCTTTTGACAATAGTCTTAGTAACTTGGCAATGGAGTCTTTTCCTTTTCAAGAGGCAATAGTCTACTCAAGAATTTAGTCATGAGTTTTTGCATAGGCCATTCCTCAATTACGTCATTTTTAACCACAATTTAGTATAACATTGCATTGATCAAACATTCAACATTCACTTATAGTTTAATTTCCATGAAAATACCAAGGCCACAATCTGCAAGGTAAGAAAACGGCCACAATACTTCCATACATGTACACCAATAAGGCAATAATCAATGGAAATGACATGTATAGGCTATGGCCATGCTATCCCATCAACCGCAAGTATAAGCACGTGTACACATCATGTGACAATGGGTGATCGTTATTCCAACAACCTAGTGGCCTAACCGCCTTTTACAATTGCGAAAGCTCTTTTAATTGCGATCTCATGCTTATAGCCTATCTTCTATATAGAACCTCTTCACTTTTAGTCCTATTTCTAAGGTAATTCACCTAACTAATTCAATGCTTTACATTTTATTAATGTTCTTTTAGTGAACACTAAGGCTGTCGCAACCCTTGCTAGCGTCCCTTAACTATCTCGCCCATTTTTCAATTCTAGCAAGGGTTATGAGCGCTAACCCTTCGCATTCTACCATACGAATGATTAGCTTCCCAAACCGCAGACCTCTTTAGCTCATAGGTGGGGGACCAACCCTCCTACACTTGCATTCGGGACTCTTCCCTTAGTCGGTTACCAATGGTTAGATGTGGGCTTTCATTCATGAAAGTCCCGTGTTTAGTTGATCATCGCGTTGCCGGAGCAACACTGCAACAACCCGAACCATATTAGGGAACTATGCCCCCATGTTGGGCCAATGTCCATAGAGGCCGTGCCGTTTGGCTTCGGATGGGTTTGGCCAGGCAGACCACCTCACTCATATAAGCCTCTAGGACTTTGGGTAGGGCCCCTACCCGACCGTCAAGAAATTTTTTGTCTCTCTATTAAGAGTTGGGGCCAAGTAGACATTTTCCCTTAGCCGTTGGGGCTAAAAGCCCCTAGCAGCTCCAGACCACCATAACTTCTTCCCTTGATCTTAGATGCTATCAAACAACCATTCTATTGAAATTTACTCTTTACGTAGACGTCGATGGAATTTTCATTTGCCTTATTCATACAAATATTGAGGTAGTTATGGCTATTCAAACTTAGGTAGCCCCGGGCGCCACTCCCAGATCACTAATGTTCCACGGTTCTATCCCTAAACAACGCCCTATTCAATTTGCCATATTTCTTAGCTCACACCTCTGATTCTTAAGCATTCTAGAATCCGGACGCCATAAGCTACTCATAGCTCATGACCTTATCCTCGTGACTTCTAGTCTCCGTGGGTGAGAGGCGTTCCCAACGCCAGGGGCCCTCTGTGACGCTTTTGGACCAACCCCTTATGAGGGAGCATAAAAGTATCATACAAACCTTTCGGTGAAGGTGGCTTGCACTTGCAGGTGCCCAAACCGAACCCGGATGATATGTGTATAACGTAAGTATTTAGATTTTTGGAGGAGAATTAAATATGCGTTGTAGTACCTTCGGAGGTTGGACCTTAGTTTTTTTACTATTGTGGCTCTAAACTCTACTAATCAATTTCATATCTAATTCTAACCTAAATCTACAACCTATTCAAAGCACAGACACACTAGCTTTGGAACCAAGACAATCATAACTTGTGAATTGAGATGGCTCTGATACACACCAACCGGGTGTAATTCATACTACCCCTAGTTTAATGAACGGAATAATGACGATTTGATAGACCATACAATTATTTCTTATTTCTTTACTTAGTTACATTTAATTTCCTAAACGGGGGGACTTGGCCTAAGTCCCACCATTTACACAAATTCTTTCTTATTTAATTAATTTTGTTTACACATCTTATCTTACTATATTAAATAAAACTACTATCACAAAACATACCAAGGGGTTCAATAACAATGGAGTTAGGTACCCCCTTGGCGGTCAAGTGGTCAAGTCATTTGACCTTACGATATAAACAAATGGGTTTAGGGATGCATACCTTGGCCGCGTTCCCTCCAACCCTAAATGGAAAGCTAAGATAAGTTAGTTTACCTCAATTCTTCTCGGCTGGTTAGGCTCGATGTAGGCTGAGCCACTACCTCCTTCCTTACTCCACTTCCCGGACGTTGATCTTGTTTTTTTCTTGTAACTATCCAACTTTCAACTTCAAAAATTCATAGTAAATGTATTATTATTTGAATCTAGGTTTTGCATACATCATTGGAAAGCTATTAACAAGGTCTAATTTAGAAAAATATAATATTAGCAAGTTAAACCAAGATGAATCCTGCAGACTCTTTGTAATACAGCAGTCAACTAAGAAGTCTTTAACTACGTATCCCGTTTTTAGAAATTTGTATCTAATTCATTTATTTATCAAATCAAACGTTCTAAATAATCTTAAAAAATATTTAAAATATACATTTAAAAAAAATGTTATCAACAAGTTAAGCTAAGATAAATCCAGCAAATTTCTTAAAATACAGCAGTCAACCAAGAAGTCTCAAACTATATATTCCGCCTTCAAAATTTCATATCTAATTCATGTTTTACACAAATCAAACATTCTAAACGACCTTGGAAAGCTAGAGAAAATATCCATTTGAAAAAATATATCTTTTTAAAATTAAATTTTTTATTGGGCTAGCAGATCTGATCCAACAACCACTACCCAAAGAAACATTTTTTGTCTATTTCATCTTTGGAAATTCATAACTAATTGCTACCTTAATCAAATCACTAATGGAAAACGGCTACAAATAGCTATAGAATATCTTCATAAAAAATAATTATGATTTTGTTCTAAATCATGAACTAAACGTTCAGGCCATTGGTGGCTGAGGACTACAATGCCTCCACTTGCAATCATATAATTTAACCTACCTCTAGAAAAGAAATGAAGAATTTTATGTGTGTTAACAAATATATATTTTAACTAAGAGAGATAGTAGAAGATTTTTTGAAGTTTTGCTATTAGGCCATTGAGAAGGCAAGATAGAAGTTTTTTCCTAACTACCTAGAAGCAGGGCTTCGCCCAAGCATTTAGAAGAAGGGAGATAGTACAAAGTGGAAGGAGGGATTTTTTAAATCCTCTCAAAAATGATTGGACCCCTCTATTACCGGCTTCATTCTTCGAATTCTTATCCAAAATTTAGGCTCAAGGGTTTTTCCAGTTGAGATTGTCACCCTCTCATCGAGGTAGCTCTGACGGGAGATCTTAAAAGTATTTATAAATTTTCGCCATCAAGTTGGTAAAGGGGCAAGTGAACAAGTAGCCCCTTACTCTTTTTAAAAAAAAAAATCTTCATGCCAATTTTTCCTTCTTACGCGAAACACCTTCAATTATCTTGTGTGGCCAATATTAATTAATAAACTAATATTTGCTTAGCTAGAATCTACTAATTTAAATCTTAGCTAGTTGTTTTTATTAGGTAGCATGTTTTTTCTACTTCGTTATTTTCTAGCACTACTTAGTTTTCATTTTGGCCAACCTTATCCTTTACTAAATTTTTGTTTCTTCCGGTTGAAGGCCCGAAGTCCTCGGTAATTCACCTTCTTTCTTCTAGGCTAAATGCTAAATGAACTAATTCTCCCTAAGTGCCCTACAATTCTAAATTTTAATATTAGCATCCTGACTAAAAGTGATCCTGCGGAATGTTAGACCACTCTAGGGGTTCACACCCTCACCCACACTAGGATCACTTGGGCCCTCTCACCAATGGTTGTACAAGTTCCGGGTATCACTCCGGTGTCCCCTTGTGCCCATGGTGTTGTGGGCACTCCTCGTGGAGAGGTGCGCAACACTCATCCCTACCAAATGGAGTTGATGCCTCCATCAATTATATTCGTAGTCAGCACACCAATTTTCAAGTTGCCATCCCCTATGGTGTGACATGTTATATATAGAAGCAATTTTTGAACTCAAAGCATTTTCAATAATCACAAATAATTTTTTTTAATAAATATGATTTTGTGGCACCTATTGTTTTGAGATGAATAATATATACATATTTTATGTGTGTTTAAGATTACTTTAGGTTTGTATCACTCCCTTACATCCTAATTTGTTTGAAATTTATTCAAAACCACCAAATCTTTTCAACATAATTTACGTTATTTTGCATGTTGCCCTATTGTTCATAATCAATTGCATTTATTTAGAACCTATGATTTTTTTTAAATGAATTATTACATATTCTTGAGCTCCATGTTAATCTTCATAAATTGATTGAACTATGTTGCATATTATGATGTTGCTCTCAGACTAAAGGTCTTTCTTTTCCTTGTTTTTTTTAATAAAAAAATCAATGACACTATGGTATGAACGGCGAGCAGAAATCCATGAGTGGTGAAGTGAAAACCTATAACTTTTGTGACCTAAAACCGTGGATTTGAATTAAATGAATGAAATTTTTTGGACCTATTATCACCGTCTTGAGATGATGTAGTGACAATAACTAGTCTAAGTGAAGTAATTAGGATAGGTTAGATGGGTGGACTACACTAGTGCATCTAAAATGAGAAGGCAAAAGTAATGAGAATGATCTACGTATACATGCGTAATAAAATCTTCTCTATATCCACCCATTGATTATTTACTGTTTTACTGCTAGCTCATTGTAGAATAGCACCACTTAATGCAACCAACCGTATTCAAACCTAGATTTGTGTAGTCCTAACATCAATCTCTTACACTACTTGCATTCACATGCAAATGTCTTAAACTATTGTGGCCACCTACATATTGACGGTTTAGGGTTGTTTTCATCCGCTCAACGCCGTGTTGTATAATTATCTAATTATCTTAACAATGTTAGTTAACTAAGATTAGTTTAATTCCTAACAACTAATGTTTTTTAATAGACCGTAAGCCTTAACTCAAACTGTGAGTGGTTTGGGTGGCTTACAAATGACAATTTTGGATAAAATACTTTTTTTTTTACTTAGAATATATGAGATTAAAGTATCTTGTTCCAACAACAGACAAACCATGTAAAGAAAATAAACCAGTTCAACAAAGTTTACAATTGCAAATGTTCAAAATAATAATAATGTAATCTCAAAATTCTAGGAAATAAATAGATTGGATAATGAATTCACAATATAATACCATCCATGTATACATAAATTTTACAACATTTTATTTTTTACTACGATACTGGTTAAATCACTAGGTGACTATCTTGAAGATAAAACGATCAACTCCAAGGCCTCCAATAAAAATGTACTGCGGAACTAAAATGTAGTTAATAATTATGTTGAAAAAAAATGTTTTATCTCGTTGAGGCTAGGAGATATAACATGAATAGAACGGTATTCATCACGTTGCATACCACAAACAATATGGTAAGCATAGTACAAATGCTTGCAATAATAGTATTGTCCACGTTTTTTGAATTTGGTTATCACCTGATGAAAAGGAACACTGTAGAAAATGACCTATGCTCACCTTGGACTCCTTGGTCTCATTCTTGTGCTTAGAAACCAAGTCAATGACCGCTCAAATTCCAAGGCTAGGAACAAGAGTGACATTAGAGATTTCAACATCAACAAGAGTATAAGATTCTCAATTATTCAATTGCGCAATGAAAATATCTCAGTTTAAGTTGCAACGAATGACTCTGCCATTCTTTTAATAAAGGTACTTTTGAGAATCAACTCATTTGGGAATGTCTCAAATTTGTGCAGCAACGATCTCATTATTGCCAAAAAGACGTTTGTGTGCTATTTGTTGCCTCTGTTGGAATTGGAAGCCAACTTCTTCAAGTATCATAATCTCACGAGCGGTAAGGTCGGTTCCTCTTTGAGTTGGCCAAACATTAGGAACACTTGGACGAGACTTGACCCACTTGCGTCGAGTACCTTTGACGCACTTTGCAATGTCGTCAGGGCAAAAATAAAAGAACTACTCAAAACCCTTGTTCTTGCTCCACATATGTAAAATTTTGAAGTATGTAGGGGCAAAAATTGACAACAATAATTTCTCAATGTATTTTTCTCCAGTCCTAGCCTAACCTTGCTCATGCAAAACAAGTATTCTTTCCCACAGTTGGCATTCGAAGAATATGTCATTGTTGAGCATCGCAATCACTTTCTTGAACATGATGGACCGACTCTACAACATTGGATGTTTGGTTCCCAACATGTAATGCAAGAACATCAACTTCAAGATCGTGCTCCGCTAATGCTGAAGGAGAGGCAAGCAAATTTATCCTCAAAGGCTTTGCAAGAATTTTTGGGTGATAAAAGTTGATATTGTCGAAACGATGCGAATCATCATCCGCATTTGGTTCGACATGGGGTCGTCGTTTGGCGGAGCCAAATAATTCTTCATCATCATGTTGTGGGGCATTAACTAGAAAATCACTTGAGCCCATAAGTTTTCTCATAGCCTTGAAAATAGAAGAAATATTTCTACTTCTGCTAGCGGTTTGCAGACAAAGCTCTTCCTTTGTGGAACCAGTGCCAACATCAGAGGCTACTCTGCTAGAGAACCACCATGAACGGATTGCCAAGTACCGGGTGTTAGTCTCGTCTGTTGTTTTAGCATCTATGTACTAAGCGCAAATACAATTGTATGCATCCCTAAACTCCGGCTTGATCAATTGATTGGTAGGCCTTTGCATGCATTTGGTCCAGTGCAAGAAACAAGAACGTTATTCTCCTTGCTTTCGTATCGTTTTGTCACTAGTAACATAAATCTCACGAACAACGTTCCAATTTTCTTGTGCATTGTCATCCATGAATCCTATGAAGTTGACATTGTGTACCCTGTGCTTGGGGGGTCACTGGCAAAAATTGTAGAAACAACATGCAATAGAAAATAAGGTATAATATATTCATTGTAAATCAATTTTACGAAAAACATACATGTAATATAGGGGTTTTTTAAAAATAGTGAAACATGTTACATGTAGAATACCATTACATATAATATACTTTTTTTTTTAATCTAGTTAGTACATGTAAATTAACGTGGAAACAATTACTAGAGGTAGCAGGTCTAGGGTAGGGTTTGTGCTAGTGGATGAAAAAAGGTAGTACATGTTGGGAAAACTTGGATGGATGACTCTGTAGGCTGGTTGGCTTGAACGTTATTGAACCAACATATCCAATGTGGAGTTAATGTTCTCTACCTACGTGCCCGGAGGAAAAATTCATCGCGTTGTTTGAATTACAATTTTCTTTCCAATTTTTTTAGGAAAATAAGGAAAATGGGGTATTTTAAAGTGATTCCTCAAGTAAATTATAATTTCTAATAAGGTGTATTAAAATACAAAAAATTACCTTTATTTAAAAAAAATTCATACCTTGTAATTTTTCTGCAAGGTGAATAGCCCCTTGATAAATAGGTCTCGAGCGCATGTGTATGCATTAATATAAGAGGGAGTGAACCCCCGAGACCCCGTGCTTTGCCATGACACCATTAGGTTCATGCTTTAAGTAAATTTGAGCATCATGAGTTTCGGACATCATTTCACAAAGAGCTATAGTCATCACTTAGCAATAACAGGAGTCATATACACGGCATACGAAGATCGTGTAACGATTGACACGTTTTACGTGGTCAAACATGACCCAAACAACTTCTAAATCACCACCTAGCTACACCATTGAAGTGTTTATTTATACATTACAACTTCCGAGCATGTCCCACTTTAGTATCTATAGGGTCAGGGGGAAACTCAAAAAGATGATTGCCATTGTATTCAACAGGCAAGTATCAAAGAAATGAATGTTTAAATTTGCCAAAATTGAGCTTACTAAGCTCACTCTTGGCTATAATCAACCATGTTAAGATTTAATTTGGACAATGGGGTAAAAAATGGTTTTTGACTAAACATTTTTAAAACAGACGGAGAATGTGAAACATGAAGTGTACGACGACTATATTGCCCCTTAGACATAGATGGGATATCACCTAGAATGGACTCTACCTATGAGTCATCTATAAGAATAAGTTTAGGTTCCAGAGCTTAAACATCATCTACAATGCGAATTATTGAGGTAGACTTTGAGCTTACACCACTTATCATTGCAGGAAGGGCTGACAAATCTCCCAATGCACAATAATTGGAAGGGCGTTACACCCATATTTTATCTTCTCCATATGTGAAAGGTTGAATTGCAATTGTTTAAAAGAACTCTTTGGAATCATCAAAGATTTCATCTTCTAGAAAAATAAAATCTTGTTTAAAACCAAATTTCAGAAATAACATATGGACGCTAACAAAAATTAGACCATCACTTTGATGAGGAACTCTCATAGGGACATGGTGACCTTTTGCACAAATTGAAGCCATGCCAACGAGATTGCACAACAACAATAAACACCCATACCATTAAATTCTTTAAGATTTGTTAGGTGAACACTAAATATAATAGAGCTTACATGAAACCTATGTTGTCGGTACATAGCGTTGTCAAATTGTTTAAGGATTATAGTAAACATTCAAGGCCTTTAGCTGCAAATATCTCACATAAATCGGGTTTTAGAAGAGAAAATATGGATTTAATAATTCCATTAAAAAATATGAGAAGGGGAGACACCATTCGTATTAATGACAACTGAAGAAATACAACTTGACAAGATACTAATGGTATTATGTTATATTTTTATGAATGTAAATTTGATCGTGGCACGTGACAGTAAATATAATATATAAAAATGAAGTCATAATATAGTATTAAAGAAAATTTTAATTTAAGATCTTGATATCTCATATTATATATATATCTATCTATCTATCTATAAATAGATATAAAACATATATATATATATAGATCTACCATATATAAATAGACATAGATCTATTGTATATATATACACAATAAAAATAGTTATTTCATGATTTTTTACTATTTATGTGGTGTTGTGAAAGTGAAGGATTTGAGATCTAGAACCTTTTTAGAATATAACTAAATTATATGAAAGAAAACCATTTTGGAATTCTCTAAAATCTAACATATAAGTAGATTTTGGAAAAACATATGATGTCATCAATTTTAGGAGTTTTAGAAATTCATAATAAATAGATATTGAATGAATTTTTTTTTCTATGAACACATATGGTGGGCATTTGTATGCAAAATAAAATTCAAGCAATTTATTTTTAATATGCCTGAAGTATGGATAAGCAAAGATTTCTAAACTATATGGGTTTTCTTAAATATGTTCTTACTACTGCTACTACTCGTTTTTTTCTTTTATACTTGCCTTTAGAAATAATTTTTTGAATTTGTTATTGGATACTGCTACTCGAAACTACTATAGAATGTTGTTGGAGACTGCTGAAGATCGCTAAAGAATACCGGTTGTACTAAAGACAGTTGGAGACTATTGGAGATTATTGGAGACTATTGTAGACCTTTGGAGACTACTGTAGACTATTGGTTCTCTTGGAGATTGTTGCAAACTATTACAGACTATTGGAGACTACTTGAAATTGTTGCTTTTGGTGGACAATATTGGATATTATTGGGAATTGTTGAAGACTATTGGTTTTGTTGGAAACTACTGGAGAGTGTTGGTTTTGCTATAGTTTGCTGGAGATTCATGGTGGAAGCTATTGTTGATTGCTTGTGAGCGAGCGCACAAATGTGGAGTGAATCAATTCTTCAAGAAACTCATTTGTTATACATTTCAGGTAATACTAAAACTTTGCATTGCATATTTGTGTGCGTCATCTGACTTTCATTCTTGTTCATCTATGTTATCTCAATTTCTTCTTGCTCACGTGAGTCGGCGCACTCATTGTCAATTTGTCATGCTTATATATATAATTACAGGAAAGGACTAATGCATTTTATTTTTAGAGGTAGAATTTTGTTAACTGTAAAAACTTTCTAGAGTACATTCTTTTAGGTATGTGCTCACTTCCTTTTTTTCACTCTCTTTAATTACATTCCAACTTCAATTTCTAATAACCTCAATAGGCGTGGATGAATGCTTCATGCATTCTCACATTGTAGGGTTTGTGATTTTTCTTAATATAATACCATTCATTTTTAGTTGGTATGGTCTACATTATTGACATCTTCATATGCATATCCTAGTTTGATTGATTACATTATATTTCTTACTATTCATATGATTTTTCTAATATAAATTACATACGAAAAAAATTTAAATTTAAATAACCTTAGTATGCATAGATAAAATCCTTATACATTTTATGTCCTAGATATCATGATATTTGATCTTATATTATCAATGACTTTTAAGATGTGCGTTTATAATCTATACTTCATTCTATCAATGTTAATAATGTAACCCATAATATATAATAATGTCAAATGATTTTGTTGACTCATTTTACAAGTTTTCATTGTTCGTTTATGTTATCTTCAAAAAATATTCACAAAAAATATTCTTTATAATTATGAAACATTTTTTTGATAAGCCTAATCAAATGATTACCTTTAATGTCCAAAGTTTTCTTGTGGAATGATGGGGAGATATATCATAGAAATCAATTCATCAAAATTGTATCTCTATGGGTATTTATGGCCCTGTTATTTTATGTGAGAGTATTAAGAGCATGATTGATATCTATATTTCAAGATGATTTGCAGCATGTAAAAAAATGTCAAATTACAATACTTGAAAGGACAATCTCTCCAATTTTGTTGGACAAATGTCCAATCTAATTTCAAAGATACATTGAAAGACCACTCATGGTTGGACGTTGGAGAAGTTAGAAACGTAAAAAATTCAACTCCAGTCGATGGCAAGTGGAAATTCCGTAATTTTCAAGATGACGCGAAATTCATGTGAAAAATTTGAACTGTGTCGATCAATACGTGATTTCTAGAGGTGATGTTTTTGTTTTTGCTTGGAGGAATGTTGTTATCAATGAGTATGAACGCTTGGACCATGGTTCATATAGAGTGGTGTGAAAATGTTTCATTAAAGAGAATTCCGATATAAACCATTCATACCTTATGGCAGTAAATATTTTTGGATCATAATGGAAATCCTCGTATTATAAACATAAAATAGTTCTATTCAGTGGCTTCAATAAATTATGGTGGTGTTATCAATCCGTTTGATTTTCCAACGATATTTGCACTTGTTATCTTCATGCCTTATTGGAATAAAAACACATTGGGAGATGTGTTCAAAAGTATAAGGAAACATGAAAATAACGAGTATGATATTTTTCAACGTTTGACAATATTGAAAAATACTCACCCATAACAAATTTCCAAAATTTAAGAATTAGAGCGGTTGCAATTATTTATTTATTTTTAGTCTAATCGTGCACCATTGTGATCACCTTCATACAAATCGTAGTTGATGTTAAAACCATTCACAATCTTTGCATCCATTCATTACACTCCAAATAGTTGACATTTTGTGGCTCCTAAACGTGGTTGTGCTCATGTTGGCGTTTAGCCTCAAGGTCATGCTCGTAGTTTTTTTTGCTCGTGTTCTGCCTGTTATTCTTACTTGTGATTTTGTTTTGTGTCATTTCTTGTGTTTTTCTAATGATAACCCTTTACTCTCAATTACTTTCAACCCTAAACCTATGTTATTTCTTAAAATAACCAAACTATCGTTTTTTCGCAATTACTTCATTTGGGAATATTGTGATGTCAACCCTAATTTGTATGATGTCATCTTGTCTTTGTTAGATTCATTTCATTTAAGTTTATATTAATATGGAAATAGACCCTTGCCATATGGTGATTGAAATTTTGAAGAAATAAAATTTCATGTTTGATGACTAAAAATTGAATTCATTGTTCATTAAAATTTACTCACTGCTCATGAAATTTTGCTCATTGCTCATATCATAGCAATTCTAGATAAAAAGTTGTCTTTTGTAACAAATCTTTTATGCAATAGAAAGGACATATGATCTTAATTAATGTCATAAATAAACATATAGAAATTAGTTTGGTTAGAACAATATGTAAGGTATTCAAAGAACTATCATTTTCTTATGTTTTGTGGATACTCATACGAAAGTGAATAGGTTAAGGTAATCCCTGTTGCTGTACAATAATCTTTGAATGCATGAGATCTAAAGTCTTGAATATTGTCCATGCGAAGATATTTAATGGGGTGTTCAGGGAAATGGTTTCGGTAGCGAAGGAGGGTCACTAATAGTTTTGGAAAAACCATATTGCGGGTTGGGAGAAGTGAAACTTTAAGGTGACTCCTTGATGCATCCACTAGGACAAAATAATATCTAAATGTCCCTGAAGGTGGGTTAATTGGACCACATATATCCCCATAAAGTCTGTAAAGAGATGGAGGAAGTTCAGTTGGTAATGTCCAATTCGATGGTCTCTTGATGTATTCCCCCTGAATACATGCCACACAATCATGTGTTTTCTCAGCATCTGATGTGACCAGGTTATGACATGTCAACAAAGGAAGCATCCGTCGAAGTATTGTCGTGTCTGGATGTCTGTTGTGCGGAATGCAAAGCTACAAGAAGTTGAAGATGTGTGTTATATTAATGATAATATGTTTACAAGAGAGAAACCTTCTAATGAAGGAGAGAGACACCGTTTGGTATATCTAAAAGGTGTGACTGTTCAAACACATAACGGTGTGAATCTTAGACTCTAAGCTAACTGATTGGTCTAACACGCCCCCTTCAGCTGCATAGCTGAAACAATGTAATTCCTAACTTGAGTTGTAAACACGTCCATGAAGCTTCTGATAAAGAAATAATATGTGATTGGTCGGCCCCTTGCTTCACATCGAAAGAAGCGGCTTGGTAAGAGCTTGAATGTAGGTCTAATGTTTATCTTTTGTAAGAGACTTGGTCAGGATGTCGGCCCACATAGTGGAAGTTGAAGTATATTGTAGTTTCAAAATCTTGGCTTGAACTTTCTCACGGAGAAAATGGAATCGTAGGTCAATATGTTTAGACCGATAGTGATACTTTGGATTCGCACTTAAGGTAATACATGACTGATTGTCACAATAAATGATTCCGGGGAAAATTAAAGACTAACCAAGTTCTTGTAGAATGGCCTACAACCAAAGTAGTTCTTCTGTGGCAGTGGCGGCGGCAATATATTCGGCTTCCGTTGACGAGAGAGCGACGATAGTTTGCTTGCGGCTTTGCCAGGACAGAAGACAGGATGAGTCAGGTTGAAAAATATAACCCGAAGTAGACCGACAGGTGTCGAGATCACCTGCCCAATCAGCGTCGCTCCAACCAATTAATTGGTGGAGAGAAGTGGGAGCTAAAGGGGGACTAGAATAGACGAGTCCTTGTTTTGAAGTTCCACGCAGATATCAAAATATGCGTTTGACGCCAAGCCAATGAGTTGGAGTTGGGTCCTGCATAAATTGAGCCAGATGATTGACGGAGAAAGCCAGATCCTAACGTGTGCACGTAACAAGATATTGAAGACTCCCGATAGTTTGTTTGTACGGGATCTTGTTCATAAGGTGTTGTTCGTAAGATTGAAGATTGTTAGGTTGGTGGCGTGAGTATCGAATACCAGCTTCGAGAGGCGTCGCAACTGAATGAGAAGTGGCCATATTAAATTTAGTCAAGAAATCATGGATGTATTTTTCTTGTGACAATAATAATGTCTTATGGAAGCGATCCCGTTGAATTTGGATGCCGAGAATGTAGCCAATCATGGAAAAACGTTGATTGAATATTGCTTTCGTAACTGTTAAAGATTGAAAATTGTCAGAGATGATAATTAGATCATCGATATAAAGACCCAAGAGTAGAATTGAATTGTGGGATTGCTTAATGTAAACGTTTGGATCTGGGGTACATTTAAAGAAGCCCTGACTTAATAAGAATGTGTCAAAGGTCTCGTACTAGACGCGAGATGCCTGTTTTAGACCATAGAGGGATTTTAAGAGGTGGCATACTTGGTGTGCAGTGTTAGGTTTAATATAACCCTCAGGTTGCATTATGTAAATTTCTTCATGTAAGGTTCCAAATGGATGTGATAGTTGTAAATAGTGGCCAGTGCTAAAAGAAGTCGCAGTGATGTCATCCTAATAACAGGAGAAAAAGTTTCAGTAAAATCAATGTTTGTTTGTTGAGAGAAACCACGAGCGACAAATCTTGCCTTAAAACACGATAAAGATCCATCAGAGTTGTATTTTTGTCGAAATATCCATTTGGTGCTGATGATAGATCGATTGGGCGGCGGATCAACAAGATCCCAAGTGCGATTGTTGATGAGGGAATTATATTCCTTGTCCATAGCGTCCTTCCAACCTTTAGAGTGAGCACTGGAAAGGGCTTCGGGGACTGTGAGAGGTACAACAAGCTCAGTTAAGAAGCCGAAGCTGTACAGGTTAGTGTCATGAAATCCCAGAGTATATCTTTGTCCTTTATTGGAACGTGTCGATCTCCTAAGGTGGGGAGGAGAACTAGATTGGGCTTGACGAAGATGAGAACGTTGATGTGCAGAAGTTGGAGGGATAATGACTGTATCTTCAGTATCAGGAGGGGGTGGGGTCTTGGGTGGTTCCTTGTTTGGTGGTTTTGGTGGAGTATGGGTACAGTCGTCCGTTTTGAAGTCTTTTTGTTGATTCAGTGGCAGTGAATGGCTAAGTCTTGGTTGAGGAGAAGAAGACTCGGGAACAGGGAAATGAAATTCACCGGGATCTATAGGAAGTGAATGAAGTTGTCTAGTTGAAGAAGAACCGCCATCAGATAATAACGTATCTTCTGAAAAAAATAACATCACGATTTGTAAAAGCAAGTCGGGTTTCTGGATTATACAAACGATAGCCCTTTGTACTTGATGAATAGCCGATAAAAATAAATTTTATGGCCTTGGAGTCTAATTTCTTGCGGCGTTCTTTTACAATGTGAGAGTATGCTGGACAACCAAAAATTCGCAAATCAGTAAGATCAGGTCGTAACCCTGTCCAAAGTTTGTATGGGTTTATGTTGTTTAAAGAGGTAGTATGAGAACGATTTTGCAGATAGCAGGCAGTGGCCACAGCTTCTGCCCAGAAATGTTTGCTCAGATGAGCAACTTGAAGCATACTTTGTGCAGCTTCAACCAGGGTACGGTTCTTCCGTTCGGCAACCCTATTTTGAGCAGGATGGTAGGGATTGATAAGGTGATGTTGAATTCCATGATCTTGATAAAATTTTGTAAAACTGTTGGATTTATATTCGCCACCATTATCCGAGCGGAGAATAAGTATTTTGTGTTTATCATGGTGATTTTCTACTAATGTCTTATAAGTCTGGAAATAAGACAAAGTAGAAGATTTCTTATTTAAGAAATATACATAGCTAAAACGGGAGTAATCATCAATGAATGAAAGGAAATAAAGAGCACCACCTAATGAAGGCCTATTCATAGGGCCACACAAATATGTTTGGATTAAAGCCAATGGGGCAATGGCTTTTGTAGAAAGAGATGTTGGGTAAGAACTTTGGGTTTGTTTACCAAACACACAACCCTCACATAGAGAAAGAGTGTTTTTTTAATGTAGGAAGTCCATTAACCATGTTGTGTTTTTGCATAAGGTTAATGGAACGTACATTAAGGTGGCCTAATCGGTAGTGCCACTTAAGTGTTCCTGAGTCAGATTTAGGCAAAGTTGTAGATATGTAATTGGATTCTGATGGGGGAATACCAATGCCAAAAGAGAATAAATTGCCTTCTTTTGGAATTCGAAAGATCATTTGTTTAGTTGAGTCTGGTGACTTGGTTTTAATGAGACATTGAGTCTGAGTAAATGTAATAATTGTGTTGCCTGTGGTCGTAATTTGACTTATAGACAATAAGTTTTTGGCAAGGCCAAGGACATATAAAATATTAGGAATTAGGAAACATTCTCCAGTTGGTACTTTTAACATGATAGAACCATAGCCAAGAGCATTGTGCAAGCGATTGTCGCCGAGAATTACCATTCTTGGGGTTTCGAGAAGTTGGTAATCTTGAAAGAGTTCATTTTGAGGAGACATATGTTGGCTAGCACCCGAATCTAGATACCATGACGAGGAAGGGCCAAAATTATCACATATTGCTGAAAAAAGATAAGCTGGTGCGTCAACAGTAGGGATACTACTAGTTTGAGTAATAAAAGCATTGTTAGTTTGGTTGTGCTCATTCATAGCATGGTTGTGCTTTTTCTTACGACACTCAGGAGATTTATGCCCTGGGATCCCACAGTAATGACAAACAATAGTCCTTCGAGTAGATGAGTTAGTATTTTGATCAATGGATTTTTGTCCGAACCAATTCTTTCCATTCCTCCGAAATTGTGGGCGGTAGCTTTGTTTGTTGTTCTTTGGAAATTGTCCAGAGAAATTGAACTTATTTGAAGATGGCTAAATAAATTTGCCCTTGACGTAGAAGGCGTTGGATTTTGATGTCTGAGGCTTAGAAAGATTGATGGAATTTTGTTGGAGTATATTAGATAGTAGAGTCGAAAATGTCAGATGGGCAATACCACCTTGCGTGGTTATAAAGGCACTCCAAGAATCCGGTAAAGCAACGAGCAACAAATTAACTTGCTAGTCTTCTGTGAAAACTGTGAGCCCAATATTGAGCCCACATATGTTCTTAAACCTTTAAATTCATTTAGACTTAGGCTTTGATTTTCTATCAAGCTATTAAAAATATAAAAAGAGTGAAAGCTGTTGGTTTGAATTTTAATTACATTAAAAGTGGAGTTGTGTGCTCTTAGTGTTGTAGGGTAAAGTAATTTATTTAAGAGTTAGTTAGTGGGCCAGTTAGGTTAAGGGCTTAGGCTTGGCAAGCCGGAAGTCCAAAATGGCGGAGATGGGCATCGTTGCTGTTCATTATGGGGTGCGGGCACTGTTCGCCCTAGCATTTTCCGGATAGGGGGAAGGCGGCAGTTGAGGTGCTTCTCTCGCTCTCAAACTCTCTCTCTTGGTAGCAGCAAGTGAAGGTAGGCCAGGAAGGGGCGGAGCCCTGTCTCTGGGATGGGGGATGGTGCTACTGAAGGTGGAGGTTGGGAAATGCGGAGCTACAGTTCCCAGCTGGAGCGGCGACAGGACGGCATGGGTGATGACTGACTACCGAAATAGAGGAGGGGAATAGTTAGTTGGGTTTGCTGCTAAAGTCAGAAATTAATTCATACTGGGTGGCCTTCGGAAGATCAAGTCAGGCTAATAGTTCGGTGAATGAGTGCAAGTCCGAGTGTAGAGGAAGGGCATGAAGGAGGGAACCAACTGCTCCGCCAGCGAGGGAGGCATTCGATTTCCGAATTCTACCAGGGGGGAATGCACAGAATGCAAGTCGAATTGGGCTGTGAACTCTGAGGGGAAAGATGAGTGTCATCAGAACCAACATGGCAGGGGGAAGAGGTTTCAATGGACCAGCCTTCACACAATCACAGCTCTGGCAGTAGGCCTTGGCACAAGGTCACAATGGGGTTGAAGGTTGGATGTTTTGCGCTTTGAAAAAAAAGGGTGAAGAATGCAGTTGTCAGAGGGGAATGGATGGGCCCAATGCGGGGGAAGGCTCCTCGGAGAGTGAGTGGAAGGAGCGCAAGCAATCTCAGGTTGCCATCGCGGGAAACAATGGGTGCTGGCTCGGGATTGAATTGAACACAACAAAAGGAAGGTGACTACAACTGGGTTGACGGGGAACGACGGGCAGTGACGGGTAGAAGGTTGGTTGACGGCCCAACAACTTAGGAACGAGGACAAGCTGGTTGACGGTTTAGCTGGTCTCTCTCGGCAGTTATTGGTTAGGTTCAGAAGAAGCAAGTTTTATTCTAATAATTACTTAGCTAATTGATGATCAAGGATAGAAGGTGGCACATCATTAGTGGGCAATAATTAGTGCATAGCTTCATTGTCAAGGATTAATTAAGGGGGAAGTGGAATGACATGTGAGTGAGAGAAAAACATTTCTAAATGCTAAATCGTTATTATCCTTTTATTATAAAGAATATGTGCCTAGTGTTCCAACCCACTGGTGTACGGTAGAAGTTGAAGCAGAGACTAGATTATTGAGATTCATATGAGCCCCCGGCCCTCATCTGGACTACGACGCATAAAGGTGGAGGTTTAGGGCTGACAAAAACACATCCGGCAATTGTAGCTTCGTGAAGAAGCAACTACCATGTTTCCAAGAATGACATAATGTCGTCAGAATCTGACATGGTCGAGCAGCAGAGTTGCTTATGCAAATTTACTTGCGACGTTTTTTTAGACTTCTTGTAGATTTGTTTTAAACGATCCCAAACCTGCTTAGAGGTTGTGAGAGAACGTAAAGAAAGGAGCTGCTTCTCATTGCAATGGAGCAAAAACTCTGATCGGGCCTTGACATCATGTAATTTCCAGGCTGCCAAACCTACTATGTCACTTGCAGCAAGAGCTACATCGCTACCATCTACGACGCCCCATATTTCAGAGCGAATTAATAATAATTCAAGTTTCATACTCCAAACTCGATTTGCTGAAGTTAATTGGAAGTGTTGAGGTTTAAAATTCTTGGTACAAATGAGAAGGCACATTGTTATCGGAATCGTTCTCGAAGAACTGTGGATTTATCTCATCAAACTGATCAGCTCGATTAAGTAAATTGATGTAGCTTATAAAGCTTTCAGGTGCGTTGTTGATTCCGTATGAAATCATTTCGAAATTTGGATTCGAAGGGAGTTCAACGTCTTCACCTGCTAGTTCTTCTGCAAGTTGAAAGAATCCTTCTTGGATATGATGTTGTTGAAAGAATCCGCCTTGGATGTGATGTTGATTTTCATTTTCAACTCTTTCTTCCTCTCGGACTAGTGTGTCGAAAATATTTTTGCTGGAACACTCCTGAGGAGGATTTGGAGCGAGGCACATGTTGAAGTTTTAAGTTTTCTGCTCTGATACCATGTTGTGCGGAATGCAAAGCTACAAGAAGTTGAAGATGTGTGTCATATTAATGTTAATATGTTTACAAGAGATAAGCCTTCTTATGAAGGAGAGAGACACCGCTTGGTATATCTAAAAGGTATGACTGTTCAAACACAGAACGGTGTGAGTCTAAAACTCTAAGGTAATTGATTGATCTAACAATGTCCTAATCTCTCATGCCATAAATTAGGCGTGGCTTTAGTATCGAAAGATACTCCTTGCGCCATGTTGCGGCGTATTGCTTCAGGGTCTCTAGCCCAAGCTGCCATGCACACCTCTTCCTCATCTATCAGTGAGATGGGCTTTCATTATCAAGGGAATTTATGACAATCTTATATAGACCGTTGCCTCCCGCTTTCACGGTGGCAAGGATCGTCAACCCTTGCTTGAGTTCTAGAACCTCTTTATCATTTTCCATCGCTGTGGAAACGTGGATATTCCTCGCTCTCAGATCCCTGTAGCTGATCAGACTACAAGAGGCATCTGGAGCGTACATTGCTCTTTCGCAATTGAAAATGAATCCTCTGGGCAGAATTACCATCGCCTGACCCTCCCGAAATTTCATATTTCGGCTTCATGCCATTGTAATTATCTTACAATGTTGTCAGGGTTCATCATTTCCTTTTAAATAAAAAAAACTAGGGGTTTGTCAAAATGGTATAGGTAGATGCACTATCTAAGAAAGCCACATCATTTTCTGATGTAGACTGCTCATAGATAGTCATATAATTCTCGACATCATTAGTATACGAGTTGGGGTTTGGGGTCTCAAAGTTGTAGGTTTGACGGGTTTGATTACGGAGTTGTTGTAACTTCCTTTACATATTGAGTATGTACGAGGGAGCCCTACACTCCTTAGCTAAGTGACCCTTATGTCCACACTTGTGACAATTACCTTGAAACTGCTTGGGTTGGTAGTTCCTAGACTTATATGGATTTCCAGTCGGCCTAGGTTGCTCTCTCCTGCTATGCACATCTCTCTTGTCATATCCTTTATGCACATCACTCTTGTCATAGGCTCGCATATCTTTTGCCATGTGTGAAGGTTGAAATTTATGATAAGAACCTTTTGGCGGCCTTCTAGATGCTTGAGCAGCGAGCACCTCCGCAACAACAAGACATGCAAGTCCAACATGTTCAAGATTGGCAACAACAGTTGTGGAGTGTACCTCCCGTGCAGGGCGTGATTGAGGATTCTTCAGCAACAACTGTTGGTGTTTTTCAAGCTAACAGAAAATGAGACATGAGGTGGGAATGCTTGGTGAAGTTCATGTTCTGGTATTGCTGGGACAAAATAGCTATTGCGGGTGGGAATGTGGAGAGTGTCTTCTCTATGAGCTCAACGTTGGTAACTATTTGTCCGCAAAGTCGAAGGTGCACTGTCGTGCAAGAAATGGTTTAATATGTAAATATAATATGAAATGGTTTGAAAGTAGGGTTTAAAGAAAATAAAAATAAAAATAAGAAAAATAAAAGTATAGACAAAAGGGAAAAGAGAGATCAAAAGAATAAAGGGGGAAGAGAAAAAGACGTGGTTATAACCATGAAACTTTTAGTCTTTGCGTCTTCTCACATGCTCAGTGGGTAGGTGGCGCCAACTGGTAGTTACATGCCTAGTTTTCACCAGCAGTGCCAAACCACATAGCCATTCGCGTGCTCATACAAGTCCAAAGGGTTTCAAACCCGGACTAGTGCTATGACGCTTGAAACACTTTACTAGTTGGGCTTCCGCGGCTTGGCATTTATCAGAGCATGCTGAAGGGATTTATATCCCCATCCATTGTTTATACATTATTTATTTTATATTTATTTGACTGAATTTTTATTGTAAGAAATAATCACATCTTTTGGGGAAGCTTCAAAATGACGCCTTCTTACTAGAAAATATTTATGTTATAAGAAGAATGACCATTTTAGAGCTTCACTAATTTGATGTAGTTCTTTTGATTTTTTTTCAAGATGTCGAATTGGAGAGTTTTTTCTGAGTCTCAAGATGAAGAACTTCAATCAGAGCTTGAGCTGGATTTCTGTCTATCTCAACTGCCGTATTGTACTCTTCTGCCACTTAGTCCTGCACTACTATATGAGCGTCCACAAGAAGAAGTTGGGCCTTTACGACCGTGAAAGTAACCTTGTGTGAAGTAGTGGTGCCACGAAAACCTTCAACAAGATGCTCGTACATTGGTGATTTTGTTGCAGGTGGAGTTTTGGAGGGTGTGCTGTGTAGAGAACGAGAGCTCAATTTGTACTAAAAATTTTCTATGAAATTTTGGGAGTTTTTACATCTTGTCAATGTGATTTGAAATGATATAGCACGCTCTATTTGGACTTTCTATGTGAATTCTATGAGTGTTAGATTGGAATAGTGCACGATGTGAAGAAAATTAGAAGACCGAGACTTGAAAAGCTTGTAGAAAATTTTTTATAATATTTTTATTTATGAGATTTGAGCAAGTGAAGTGTTATTGTATTAGCTCTGTATGGAGCTTTATAATTTTTGATTTAGAATTTTGAAGAGAGAGTTATGGCTTTCAAGATGAGGGGGTGTTGAGTTGCCAACCAGATTTAAAAATGAAAGTATGTATCAACTTCAATAGAGCATAGAAAATATTTTGTATAGATTCTTAAGATAAATTTTGGAGAGAACCTATATAATGTTGTTAGCTTTTCAGAAAGCTATCACTTGGCATTGACAAAGCTTATATGAAGACAAACACCCTGTGAAGTGAAAGAAAGTGCAGTTGATAATAAATTTGGAAGTATGACCTTTAAGGAGCTATGGACCTTGGACAATACCTTACTAACCTTTAATATCTCTTATATTTTGTTAAACACTTTAATAGCTTTTCAAAATGCCAAAGCACTCTTGATTTGAAGTATTTCTGCTAATTTGGTGGTTATTTAAAGTTTGATTATAATTTTAGAGAGAGATCCGGAATTTTGAAGGTATGTACAAGACTTATACGGGTTTGTATATATAATGTATTCAAGGATGAATTTTTTTACATTATCCTTGCCTCCCATGTCTTAAGCCAAAACTAATTGCAGCCAGAAATCCAATATTTCCCAAAGCAAAGACTTCTCTACCCGACAGCGCCGTGATTCGTTGAAGCTCCAAGTTTAATGAAACGAAGTCGGAGAAGTCGAGCACCCGCAAGTTGATCCAATCTTTACGCGGCTGGGGGAGAAAAAATGTTTGTTGATGATAAAAACCAGCGTGAAACCCGGCCCACAGGTCGGCTGAGTCGTTAATTTTGAGATATTGTAAGCGAAGGACATGATCCAAGTGACGGCGTGACAACGACAGTGCTTGCCACTTATAGACTGCTGGGATTTGGACTTCAGACTCAGATGAAGTAGATGGTACTGAGGATGAAGTGTTTTGCTAAATCTTCTGCATTCAGGATTATTCGGGCATCATTGATCCACTCGAGGAAATTTGATCCATCATAATTAAGAGGAGCAAACATAAGAGCTTGGAGGCGAGAATCTACTGTAGCTAGGTATGTAGTATGAGACTCTCTAGAATATGTATTCATTTTGGAAAAAGGGAGAGTATACAAGAAGAGTAAGTGTATAGACAGAAAGTGTTTAGGTACAGTATTGTATGCTGTGTAATACAGAATACAGGGTAAAATACATATTGTATTTCAGTATAATATTGGACAGGGTGCATGTACAGAGTACAGTAGGGGTATGTCATACTGTATATGGGTAGAATACATTATATGGACAGTATACTGTATACAAACAGAATACATACAAGGTACCGTTTACTGGCAGAATACAGTATACGGGAATTATATTGTATATAAACATGATACAGAGTATTACAGACAGTATGTTATTCAGTATTTAGGTCGGTCAGTATACAAACAGAATATACAAGACAATATATAATTAGTATATATATATATGTACACAAAACAGGTTAGCTAAAGTATCGGAAAATTTTGGCAGTAGTTCGGTATTCGAAACTGATCTAGAAATCAACGGAAGAAAATGGGATTGGAATTCAAAATTTTTGATGAAATTTTGACATAATAACTTTCCTATAGACAAAATTTAGACATATTTGGACAGAATTTTTGTGGAAAATTTGGGCAAAGTAACGCCTCTATATACAGATTTTGTGAAGAAAATTGGACAAAATTTCGGTAAGGTAAAAACTTCGAGATAAGTTTAAAAGATCTCTACAAATATTCTATCTATATGCGCAAAATGTGTGTATATATATGCAACCAGAATGTATATTTTCTATAGAACTCACTCATGTGATCACTCGGTCTCCTCATAGATTGTCTATACAACTAATTCTATCCTAATGTGGAGCTTTATTGAAGAAGTAAACTAATTATGTTGCGGGAGAAATCTATCTGAGGTTGGATAGAATGCGATTAGATTGAACAGAAGTATAGCTTGGGAAAAAAAAAACTTCGGTGAGTGAGAGCGGTAAAAAATTTAAATATATATATATATATATAGGTGAATGGTAAAGCCAGGAGCGTGCTCATAATGTGTTGAGAGGATACTACTATCAAATATACAAAGAGGCAAAGTAAGTGGATAATTCTGTAGAACTACCATGATAGGTAGTTGTTTATATAATAAGTAAATTAATAAAGTAATACCACTTGGCTGTACCGGCTTTACTTACTAGGTTTATACCCTCGGGATAACCGAGGAGGGTATTTGGTAGACTCCTAAATGCTTTCTGGTACCCTCGGAATACCCGGGAGCTAATCTCCAGTGTTTATCTCTAACTAACCCGGTACCCTTGGGATACCCTGGACCTCAGATGGTCTTGTTCCCTAAGGGCCTCACATGGCCATTCCATCTTGTATTCAATGTCTATGCTGGTCATCTGATACATCAGATTGTCTAATTGTCTAGCAGTTAGATAAGTGGAGTTAAGATATGGTAGCAGTAAAGTTATTATAGACCTATCACATTTCAAGCATGCCACCCCTTTGGCCTCTTGTATCAATGGTCTCAAATGGCTAGCTTTCTTACTATCTAAATATCCGGCATTTGTTGAGTTTGGGAGGTGGTTGTGAGTGCATTTGGTAGGTTACATTATTTCGATGATACGTATATTGGTTGAGTACATGTATATGTATACCTAATAGATGTCGTTGCATCAACTTTTGGGTACACCTTGAACAGGCTGGGGTGAACCAACCCGTACACTGGTTCCTTGGAGGCAAGGGTTTAGGCATGCAATAAGAAACGAGTGTATGGGTTAATTGGCTCAAATCCCTTGAGCATGGTCCTTACTTGACAAATGGCACTATGTCAGTGAAGGATTGAAACTAATTAACCACATGCTACTTAGGGCCGGTTTACACTATGGACCATGAAATCGGACCATGGAAGATGGCCTTTGTAAATGGTCCGAGTTCATGGTCCAACATTCATGGTCCGACTTCATAAAAAATTAGGTTTGAGAGCCTTGGGCCCCTCACTAGGTGTAAACCGAATGTGGACCAAGAAGAATGACTATGCACCAAAAAGTGAAGGTGCTGATTTTTTTAATACATGCCCAAAAAGGGCAATTTTGAAAAAATAAATAATGTTTGACCATTCTCTTGCCTTCTCTTGGGCTTCACTTGTTTTCACTTCTTGCTAAATGTGTTGAGGATGTGGCTTGCAAATCTTCTCACAAAAAAATTCACAAAAAAAATGAGCAATTTAATTTGTACATGTACAAATTTAACGTATTTAATGTACATGTTTTAGACGTCCCACGTTGTTTGGTGAAACACGTGGGAGCCGGTCTAAGGGGTAGGGCACGGTAGTAATGGTATGTCTCATGGGCTATGATATGATTAAGGCACATAGAGGGTAGATTCATTAAAAATTTAATAGAGTTGCATTTCTTTGCCATGGGCCCTTGCCTTCTCCTACCAGACCACTTGTTTTGCCTCTCTCACCGCAAAACCCGTTGGACCATGTCAAGGGATTTATTAGGCCTTAAAAATTATATTTTGGGGACCTCAACCTTCATGGTCTCTTTGACATTTTTTCCTTAGTGTAAACCGAAGTTGTCCCGGGACAACTTCAATAGCCAATCAGATGCCTTGCAGAGACCTGTTCCAACTTCATGGTCCATAGTGTAAACCGGCCCTTAAATGTCTTACAAACACCACATACACAAAACCTTGTACACAACTGGTCCAAGGTGGTTGTAGACCTTGTCCGGAAGTCACTAGAATGCAGTTGAAAGCATAATATGCTGAGATCGAGCTTGTAATCTTCTCGCATGCCAAGAGAATATCCCTAGGAATTAAGGGACGATGATAACATAATCTTTGCACATGTTGGCCCCTATGTGCCGTGATTGATCCCGTTTCCAATGCGGTTAGACTCCTACATGACCACTACCTAGCATGGCCAAGATTGAAGTCTTCAATGCCCTTCAAACGCGATTTGCCCCTTCAAAATATACCTCTCTCAAAACAACCCTTCCAAATGCAATTCCAAATTGAAAATGAAGACATGACTTGAAGTCCTCAATACAATCTGTCCGTCATAAGAACCAACAAGCGTAGGGCATTGTCACTACAAGAAATGAAGTGAAATGGTTGATTCTAAATTCTTCACATTGTACTGGAAACATGAACCATATAATTCATGCGCAAGTTTAATATGAGTTTTGTATTTCATTTCTATATTCTTGGATTGGCGTCTTGGAATTGAACCAACCCTTCAATTGAAGGTTTGAAATTTGAGAGCCCTTCAAAATGAAACTCATATGAGGGTTTCAATCTTGAACATTGTCTCCGACCAGTGCCCGGGAAGTTTTTGGGCATAGTCAATCAAGATCCTAGTGATTCTAAATCCAGCCGGTGACATGTTGACATCTTCCGGTGTTTCTTTATTCATTCAAGGTATATTCTTCCGTAGATTCATATGAATGATCAGTAATTCTCCTGAAGTCTCGAACTTCAATCGTTATTATTTCTCAAACTCAACCAGTTCATCTGTAACTAACTGCCGGTTCTCCCCAAGCCTGGCCTCCGGCATAGGGTTTTATATAACGGTTCCGGTTCAATAACCCATGGAAATTCCCTTTGGCTCCCATCCTTAGGTTCCAAATTGCACTCCACTATGGACATTCTCCAATACATGGTTCTATAGTGCCCTACTTAAATAGATGCTACATACATATAGGTATACTATGGTTCCGAATTCCGATCCTCTTCTTCACTTTGCATGAGCAGACAAAATGATCGGTGGCGGTGTCCTAAACCAATCACATAAGGGAGGAGCGCATGGTTATCCCCTTAGTAAACCCACATGCGTGTACGTTCACAAGTTGAAGAGATGAAAAGGCCTAGCTTATATTTATGTGTGACGAGTATGGATGACTCAAGCCAATTGACTCTACCTAGATTTGTGCATCAATTGACAAAGCACAAGCCCCTCCGATTTACCTTGTTAAATAACTATGCTACTCCTATTGGGCCATAATATTATTAAGCAATGTATGTTCGTTCATGTGGGTCCTGAGAATATAACCATGGGATGTCCCAACGTGGTGCAAGTTCAAACTTAATCTAAGTCTTCTGGCACTAGGTTGAGGCATCCCATGGTTATATTCTCAGGTCCCACATGAACAAATGCACGTTGTTTAATAATGTTATGGCTATTGAGGCTCAATATAAGATTGTATTCGTATTTGTTACAGCAAGTGAACTTCATCTAAAAGATGGTTGTAGAACTTGAAAGATGGATCAAGATACTTTTTGTCCTTGTCGTCCTTTTGGGGTGCATGTACTTGCCATGGACCACATCCACCCACAAAAACTTACCTACTCTAGGCACATTGTTTGTGGTGAATATTGTGGGCCACGCTATAAACGAGGAAAGCACAGTAACATATATGCATATTGTTGTAGATGCACACTATATTCCGATGCATTATAAATATATTCAACGAAACTGAAAAAGCACCAGCTAGGTTGGTGTCATCGCCCTCTACTATCTAGTCTTGACTCTATTCCCCACCAAGGAGCCAAATAATTTGACAATTTGATAGATGGTGCTAAGACCAACACCCCCAAAAACTTGCACAATAAATACATACTAATATGTATCAATATTGATTCAAAAATGTACATCATCTTGATTTCAGGTTTTGTGTTGTTTTTTGTTCATCTACCAATAAAACTCTTTTCTTGGAAAATGAAATAAGATGTATTTTGGTCAGTTGGAATGTTGGTGCATACAGATTGTATGTTAATGAAAAGACAACTGCACAATGGTCGAGCCAAGTACCAGGATTTGGCATGGAATCCAGTAAGGAAATCATGTTTTCCAGAGGTCCTTTACATCTTTGGTGCAATGGTTCAAGATGACCCTAAACTACTGGGTGATAGTGGAGAGGTACTCATTTTCATAGTGGAGAATGGAATGGTTGGCAGTTTGATTCCCGTTGTGAAATCTTCTCCCTACTTGACGGACAAAATATTAGCTAGGTATGTAGGAAGCCAAGAGCCCACACACCGCAAGGTAGGCAGTAAACCCCACCCTACATCAAGAGGATTCTTGAGCAGGGTAGGGCCAACAGGCTGAAATTCACATCGGATTGCCCGACGTTGGTTATTAATTTATGCCACAACCCCCTAAGATTGACATCATTTTGGAAGTATTATAATCAATAACAACAGAAAATGGGTAAGTGCATGGACAACCACATTCCAACTTGCATGTTGGATTACAAGACAAATATTATCCCCACATCCCTCACCCCCACTCCACATGGAAGTGATTGAAAATATTGGTGAAAACTATGTCAATGTTGGCGAACTCTATTTTGCTTCGCAAAACAACTAGCATTTGAAAGTGTGCCCTTAGTTTTGAGTTGTGTATGTTAAGAGGGCTAGGAGTACACCATTTGTTATATGCATAGTAGTCTCACTTACCCTATTTTGAGGCGTATGCTAGGTTACACTAATGATCAACAACTTCATCATTAGTATCACCTCATGACACTTGGCATTCAAGTGCACTTATTCGTATCTTGGCATGAGTATGTTCAATAATGATATGAGGTGTATGCCTATTGTACACAATGGTATACAAGTTGACTAGAATGTACACAAGTGACACTTGGCATAAGTACGATCAAGAATATCTTCCTCTTGCATACTAAAACATAAACACATGACACTTGGCATTAGTATGTTCAATATCATTTCCCCCATGCATACAAAAACACAAAACTATCATCTCAAATATCTCAATGAGGCTACACTAAATATCATAATGTAAATTATTTTTTACTTTAAAACTTACGTTGATGAATAACATCATATTGGCAATTAGCAGGAATGACACTTTGAGACTTCTAGGCATCTAGTTTAGGTCCTTTGCAAACAATGTACATGACACTAAATTCCATAAACAGTGAAGTACACTCTAATCACCAACAAAAATGTAAGATTTTGAAAAGTCATAATTGCAAGGAATTGGAATGTACAGTCAGTGACTTTCATAGATTTTTCATTAGAAATAGTTGATTGACACATTGGACACTCGATACATTTCATTTCAACCTTGAGGACACAAAGCGATTTTGGACCAAGAAATATAGAACGCTTTAAATAGGTGGAGTGATCTAGATCCAAATTGAAGAAGCTATTGATAATGCAAATCCAAATAGCATAAACTCACTTTCTAGGTCTACGAATAAAGGGAGAAAACATAATTTTTCTGACATGAAGAGCAACTGGTCTTTGAGTGATCACAATGTCCAAATGGCTAAGAGTTAGGACACAATCTTGGTGTGATGAAAGACCACGATTGAAGCTCTACTACAGTTAAGGGTTTAGAAATTAAGGTTTGGGGTTCTAGAAGTGAATTTGTTGTTCACTAGTGAAATTTAGCATACACCTCTACATAGGGTACTCAGGTTGAAGGCCATGTGGTCCCACTATCTCGGGCTACATGCCCCAAAATAGACTTTATCTCCTATTATCTTATATGTCAATTAGTGATGATGACCCTTAGTTAACGACGTATGGGGTGATTAGATTAGGGTGGGTGTAGCACCTTCGAAGAAGACTCCAAAAAACATTGGAGTGCATTTGGAGTCATATAACATATTAACATGCCCCATTGACCTCGTGACTACATATAAAACAAATGATACTTGTAAATTGCAATGGATGAAGGTTCTCGGATGATATTTAATGAAATCAAACTAGAACAACATGAAACTTGGGTCACACAGTCCCGCTCTCCCTTGCTACATGCCCCCAAAATAGCCTATGTTCTCTATTATTAGACATTCAAATGAGTGATAATGATGTTTGTTTAGCAAGCTTGGGGATGATTAGGTTAGGGTGGGTGTGCCACCTTACAACAAGACTCCCCAAAAAATATAAGTGCATTTGGAGTCAGTGAACATATTAACATGCCCCGATTCCCTTGTGACTACATATAAAAGTGATGTACACGTACTAAGGTATTGCCATGCGCGTAGCGCATTCGGTTTAGCTATTTTTGCACCATTTAATTGGCATGAACAACAAATATGGATCCCTTTAACATCTTGGGATGGAGATTGTTGATGATTCATGCATGAATATGATTATAATACATACATACATACATAAACTAGTGCTTATTCCACATGGTTGAAGAATGATAGACTCATATTCAACACACGCACTCTTTGCATTATTACTAATGTTCCCTAGATACTTCAGCCCTTTCTGACCCTCCCAACCCCCAAGCTCGAATATCAAAGTGAAACAAATCCTTTAGTATGCTAAAATTATATATTTTGTTAATGGATGCTCTTGATTCCATTTATTATGTTGAGTCATTGTCCAATCATGATAAGCATATTGCATAAGTGTTCCATACAATGTCTTATATACCTTCACAAAGAAGTTACCATGTGCTATACGCAATATTTATAGGGGCAATAGGTGACTGGAATCTTATATAGGATTTATTATTATTATTTTAAAAGGTGGTCGGGTGTAAAGGAGTACTTAAAGGGTTAGCCCCATACCAAAAGATTGTTTTTGCACATGGTTCGGTGGGAGTGTGTCCTCGTGAGTTCCGAAAGGAGAACCCCCAACCAAAGCTCCAATGGACAACTCCATATGCGGTATGTCTTGTCAGTACACCGTATACCTGTGAATACTAGGAGTTTATGGACCTGTGTCTATAAACTTAGCCCACAACCATTGGTTCATGAAAGACTCGCATATTGTCTTCAATAGACTAGTGGTCACGAGGCTACCGTACGTTAAGGGCAGGTTCGGCACAAAATAATTCTAAAAATAGATGCCGAAAATTTTGGAAAATCATTGGCATTTTTTGCCGAATATAAAATTAATTATTTTTCAAAATTGCCAAAAAGTAAGAAATTTTTACTTCTCACTAGAGTTTTACTTTCAGTGGAAGCATATGTGAATTTTGAAAGAGAGAAGGTGCTCTTTTTGTAATCAAGCTCACTTACATTAGTCCACAAAGAATATGGGTTAAGAAGTAGCAAGACTCTAGGTGAGGCTTTTCAAATGTGTTGTACACAAATTTTTGGAGTCCAATTGAGCATAGAAGATGAAGTTTTATAGAATTTTGTCCAACTAACAAAAGTTGAGAAATCAATCCTTCTTCCACCTTCAACAAGTTTTGTGTCAAAATAAGTCTTTATGCAAAAGATATGGACAAAACATTGCAGCCGTGTAAAGATCAAAAAATTAAAATGCGTTCATAACAGTTTTTCGGAGCTCATTTGTGCATAGAAGATCAACTTTTTTGGAATTTTGTTTGTCTAAGAAAAGTTTAGAAATCAAGTAATCTTTCACCTCCAAGAAATTTTATATCATTTGAAGACTCTATGCAAAAGTTATGCGTGTTATAAAAATGAAGTCTAACTTGGTGCTTCACCTCAAAGTTTACATATCCCATATGCATTGTTGAACACAACTCCACTCTACTTGCATAAAGCACATAGCATTCTCAACTCTTCACTCACATCTTACTTGTCATTCAATGCAAGAGAGATTTACAAGATATAAGCTTAAATAGAAAATTAAAAATGAATTTAGGCTGAATTTTTAAAAATTAAAAGAGAAAATTGCTGAAAATATGAATACATTATTTTTAGGTGTTGAACCTACTTTTTGAACTTTAATTAATTATTCGGCTAAGATGTGTCGAAGCTGCCCTTAACGTACGGTAGTCTATGGATACGGGTCCGTATATATCCCATGGGTAGCACCATAGGGCTTAGGGTCACAAGGCGCCTTGTGAATTGAGGTCTCATCAAGTTGTTGGTAGCGCAACCACTCTATGAATGCGTGTAAAATATATGAGTTGCCATTGACCCTTTGTAGCTCCATATAGCCTCCACTCGGTCAATGGTAGTGATGATACCTTATGGACGCTCATTCGTAAGCATACCAAGAACCATTGACCAAATGAAGCACCAAATGTTGGAAAGGCCTTGTGTGAGGTTGATATGCTCATTGGTTTTCTGGATTTGGTTATGGATGTGTGATTATAATCAATCATAGTATCAAATGACCCATGCAAGGCTCGCCTATGGACGGAGTGCTCTCTCTTGGCCTCAGTGACTCACTAAATAACACTTATAACATGAAGGCCTAATGTGGGCCTTCACTGAGTCATTTGTTGTTATGACTAGTTATGAACGGGCATATGCAACCACAACAAATCAACTTAATTATGAAGCATGGCAAGCTCACAATTGGCCTTGTATAAAGGTTTTTGATACGGATTCAACTAAACAAAACATACATGGTAGGCTAAAATAAGTGTCACTTTGGGGTTCTAGATGTCATTATTAGGCCATTTGATAGGTCACAATGAGTTCTAAGTAAAACTTGGGTACCAAAACCTATAATAGATTATGTTTGATGTGATTTTATGGGGGAAAACCAGATTAGAAGGTGGATTGCAAGGGTTACTCACTGTAGTAGGTACAATTTTTATTTTCTTGCAACCAACCATAGTCTAGTAATAATGACTTGCTATAACAAAAATTTCAATGGAGGGAGCTTAGCTCATCGATTGTTTTTTTAGTGCTAGTAACGTCATATAATTGGGCCAAAGGCATCCCAACGTGAACCATAATCATATTTTAATTTAAGTGATCAATTAATGGATCATGAAATACTATAATGAAAACCTCGTGGGTTATTGGGCTAATTTCTTTGAATTTTAAAGAGTCCATCTGGCCATTGTCCTTACCTAGACCAATTGAAGGACAACCACATGTAAGTTTCCAAAACTATTTTCCATGGTAGGTTAGGAAAGTGTTAGAGAAATTGTCCATTCCTTGACTCTTACATGATTTGATTACAATTCACAAATGATCTCAAATTATTTAGATGACATTTAGTTGTGGCAATAAACCACGGTATTGGACAATAGTCCATTATTGTCACATTGGTAACTAGAGCTTACTGATTAACTAATTCAAGATTGCTTCATAGTTTAGTTCAATGGTTTTATGTTTGCATGCATGATTAATCCATCTCCTTTTAGATCCCTTCTACAAATCTAACTTCCATGTTCACCTTCGGTAACCCCGCCGTTGGTACAATTGCCTTGTCCTTTCACCTACCCATGGTCTCACAACACTTCCTATTCATTGCCTCTAAATCTCCAAAAGACAATGGACATGTTGCTAGCTGTGGCTTCCTCTTCTCTCTTAGACTATGGCCCTTCTCATTTACATAGCTTATCATTCAGGGTTATTGTTAAAATCCTTTGATCATGATTTCATTCATTATAGTGAAAAGTGACTACAATCACATAATAATGTCCAATGTATTAGGAATCTTTGATCTTAATCGCCAATTTATGTGTGAATTCTATTCATATATGAGATACGGTAGGTTGGCAATGGTCAATGCACTTTGATATCGTGGTGGATTGATCCCACCCTTTCTTATTCCTTTCTCAATTTCATAATGATGAGTTTCTCACTCTATCATGTGATTGCAATGGATTTTGAGTAAATTACTACACTCTAAACGATAGTTCCTTACACAATTACAACATCCTTTTAAGATATTCACACCATGGCTTCTTCATCAATCAAGCTGTTACTTTAAAAATAAATTTAATTTCTATAAGTATCCAACCATTCCTTGCACAAAATCTAGGCAAATGAATAATCTCATTTCACAAGACCATTTGCCTCAAACAATCCACAATCCTAGGGATTTTTTTCTTGCAAAATAAAGATTTCTTTCCTCTCATATCAGTCTTAGGCAATTACAGATGTGATACTTACAACATCAAGCATCTACTTCCTTAAGTAGATGGTCACTCAATCAGTTGAGACAATTTGCCAAACATCGCACTTTCATCTTTGCACGACAAATGGTCACACTTAAATTTCCCTTGTATCTAATTTCATTAACTCCAAGGCTTCTCACCATGTTTACTCATTTACAAACTATGCTCATAAACATGTTATCCTCAACACGCAATACACATGTTTAAGGTTAGGGAAGGATTAATTTATTGGATTAATTTGTGTAAGCACCATTGTCTAATTGAAGCAATTGGGTCTGAAGCCCTTGTTATTTATGAGATTATTCCTTTTTATGCACAACTCAATGTGGTAAGATTGTCCAAGGCAAAAATCTGATTGATTTATTGAGGAAAGCGAACCAATTTTAAGTTGAATGACATTGTATGAGTAGCTCTTGGTTGACAAAGCAAAGTCTTTGAATTATGGTGCAATTTGGCAACTAGTTTGAAGTGTTTGTTTGAATCCTAAGGAACAAATGCATAGTACGTGTTGAAGTCTTTGTTGGATAGTGAACACTCGTGTATATCCACGCAATGGAGTTTGTGAGTTTTTCCATGGTGCATGGGTGCATGGGTTATTTTACAGGTATGCGATCACAAACAATCTCTATTGTTATGTATTGACTCATGCTCTCTTCCCTCATGTTTCATGTGAGGAGCCATTGGGTCATGGTGGAGGAGGTTGTTTGTGGGCATGTGTCTAGGTACATGCTGCCTGATTGTTGAGATGTTGTTTGCGGGCGCACGTACGTAACAAAGTTTGCTCAGATGAACTGTTTCATGCTCTCTTTCCTTGATATCCAGTAAGGTAGAGAATTATCACAATGCACCTTCATGCCATGTGCGTGTTCTCTAGGAGATTGGAACTCATGGTTGCATGTGCACGTTTGTCAGTAGTTCAATAATAGTTTAATGTCATGTCTACAAACGGGCTTTTGTAAAGTTGCAATGCCACCTTTCTTTCTGGGTGCCTTGGTGTCCATTTCTTGCTAACAAAGTTTTAATTTGGCTTCTATGCGGGGTGCTTGCGCACTGATGAAGGCGATAGGGCCTTTGAATTGTCCTCGGACCTCTAGCGAATTTGAAGATGTCCTTGGCATTGGATATGGAACCGGCGTCGTCAATGTTGTGAAAGGTGTTGCTCCGACTCCAAATTCGCCTATGATGAAGTCTTCGATGATGGTAACAATGACAAATACCTTCCACCATGTTATGGTCATTCAAAAGAGCAATGGATTGGACTTGACTTTGTTCATCTCAATGACCATGGCACTCATGGTGCTAATGATCTTTGTAGAAATACAAACCTGAAAGATTATGTTGATCTAACCTCTTGGTGATGATGATGTTGGGGTGTGAATTCTTTGGCGCCTGCGGAGGTGCCTTTGGGTTGGTAGTTATATCTTTGGCGTTGGCTGAATTGGATTTTCTACAAATTGTCTAGCCTAGGAGAACATGATGGAAAAACTCAAAATGTCACGGTTGTCATTTGAAAAGGTCTTTTGTCACTCTAAAATGAAACTTATATATGTGTGCTATTTGTAGTTTGTTTAGTTTATAATAATTTAGTTAATGCCTTCTACTTTCAGAAGTATTCATACACATTCGAACTCATTAAGCTGAATAAATGTAATTAAGTGTATCAAGCCTAATTAAATATAATTAAACCAGGGATTATAATCACCAAGGTAATTATGCTTATTATATCTAATATATGCTTACTTGAATTAATTATGATTTATTACATTGAATCACGCTTAATAAATTCAAATATGTATAAATTATAGTAGAATTAAGGGGAAAAAAACCAGAATGTCAGAATTGATAGAAAGGTTAACATGAAGCATTCCAAACTTGAGAAAGGTAATGAAAAAAAATAGAGAAAAAGATGAATAATGAATAGAGAAAGATCAAAATGGTTCAATATTTGTTCTTTAAAAAATTCATAGGCAAAAGAAATGCAGAACATGAAATGAAGCATTGCTTTTGTATTTGGGAACAATGCATTGCTTTGCAAAATTCACCCTAAAGCAAGATTCAAGATGAATTAAATGGAGAGAAAAGAGGCTTTTAAGAATAGAAAGAATAGATGCTCAATTGAATACGATTCAAGATGCATTTGGAAGCAAAAGAGGATGATTTGAAAATCAGGAGGAAAAGAAACTCACATTGAGGTGGAAGGCGCTGAATTTTTTATTTTGCACTAACCCACAACACTCAATCCAATCTTAATCATCACAAATCACCCTCCACCCTAAAATGAGTGACACTCACTCACAACCCACAAATTCCACTCAAACCCTAATTCTTACATTGAAACCTTTCAAACTCAAGCATCGAGGTCCTCTCTCAAACCTCACATAACTGCTCACACAGACCACCAACCTCACACAACTGCTCACACAAACCACCAACCTCACACAAATATTGAAATAAGTTTAGTGTGCGTTATACACTTTATTGTTCGTATTCTATAACTTAATACATTGGTTATTTGCATAAGCATTTCCAAACATCATGAACATAATATTATCTAAGGATACTTGTATACAAAGATTTGTTCACAAATCTAACAAAAGCTTCATTCCACAAATAAATCTTCCTATCTCTGTGTATGAACTGTCCATATATATGTTGTCTACCATTCCTATGTATATGAAGACAACATGGCCCTTTGAATGTGTCCCAAGTTGAGAGTATCCCTTATAGTTCTAGAATAAGTGATTGTCAAATCCTCCATAGGTGTTGTCAATTGGTAATTTTCAATGGGGGCCACCCATTATTAAGTTGTAGAAAAACATCTCCAAATATTGGTGACAAAAAAAATATATCAGTAGGATCTAACATGTACACTATCACATCTACTTGTCCAACATTCCAATTTGACAATCTTAGTGCATTATACTTGACCATGTCCTCAACCTCCTCCTCCCACTTTCATCATATTTTCATAATCCCCCAAATCTAGCTAGAATGTGCATATTTTTAACATTTGAGTGATCTATCTTTTCATCCTCAATCTCCCTAAAAAAACATAGGTAATTGTCACCATTCATTACATCATTGGGATTATTCATAAAATTTGTCAATTGAACATCACGTTGAATATCTCTTAAATATATCTAAATGAAACCATATGTAAATGAAGTTTCTACAATAGTTAGAGTGTTGTAATAGAAATAAGTCTCCACCTAACCTTTAATTATATACCTAAAGGAGTCAACAGACTACCACATTGGAAGAATTTATTAATCACTTCATTCTAATAAGATCGCCTTGATATGGTGAATCTCACAAATAAAACATGTATACAATATTTTAATAATATAATGTGTGCATTAAATCTTTGAAATTGGACAAATCACCACCATGTGAAGTCACTTGTGTTCTTAAGGTTCAATGACATTTTAGAAGTTGTTGATCAAGATTCTATAAGATTGGGTGAATCATAACCACACCTATATGTGTTTAAATATTATTAGTATGTAACATTACAAATTATATTATTGCCAACCCCCTTACGTTTCGTAATCATGTGCGATAATGGGGTATTTAAGGGGGGGATATTTATCTACCTCTCAATATTTTTTCCCTCCCTATTTGTAAATAAAAAGCTACTTTGACATATTTTTTAACACCCTATATTTATTTGTAATTGTTTGGAGAGGCTAAATTTTGACACATTATCTTTTATAAATCGCACAAGTACCAAATAGTGGATGGAATACTATAGCATTGCAAAATTGATTATGTGAGTAACAAACATTCCATACCATTCATATTGTCATTAATTTGGTTTCAATTAGTAATACCAATCCTAAATCATTTAAAGTATCATTCAAAACACAACCAATAACACTTGGATATAGTTAAAGGCTTACCAATAAACATAGAGATAACAAAATATACAAGCTGAAATAGACAAGTTGTAAACACGGATAGAACAAAACAAGTAATACGATAAGTTGTGAAAAGACATGAAATTTTGCACAACCACCTACTCCAAAAAACAAAGTTGCATTCAAATACAAAAGAACTAAATATAAAAAATTAATACAAGATGGCTTCTCAAGATGTCTTCCAAGTTTTTTATGGTGGCCATAAGCTGAATATGTCATTGCAAATTACACACTTGATTTCCACCAAAAGCACTTTAATTCAGTGGTTTAGACATCTCCTCCACTCACTTTGAAAGTTTGTTTAGTAGGGTCAATGACATCATTGACAACATTCAATATGTCTATAGTTTCCAACACCAACTGCCTATAATCTTCGAAGGTAAGGATAACAAATCTCTTTCATTTTGCAATTGATTGTGGGTGATTGTACCAATCTAAGCCCTTCTTCAAACACCAACTTCTAATGTGTTGATTACTCATGATGTGACTTTTTTGAAATTGGAAAAGATATTCAAAACTTTCTCCTTTGTATGTTACCCATCAATCCCTCCAAAGTCATTTTTGCACTCTTGACAATAAAGAACCACAATAAGTTTGCCATGACAATTTTAAGACTTGAGGTACCATTTGTGATCCTTCAAAGAGACATCCTTCAATGTTTTGCGCAATTTCACGTCTCCCTCCATGTACATTGGCATGACCTTAGTTGACATAATTTGCGATTGCGGCGGACATTCTTCACTTGAACTACTAACTCTAGAGCAATAGGGTGGTTTCATCATATCCACCACTTTTGATAGTGGGAGGTTGTGGCATCATGTCCTCAACTTCATTACTTTGAATTGTGTTTATGAAGTGGTACTTACATCCAAGGCACTATCATTTACAAGCTAAATCTTCAACCATGTCGTAAAGGGCATGGATCATGAAAACCTTATTCTCAAGGTCGTTAAGGGATTCAAAATTGGTCATCATTCTACAACACCCATCTTAATCCCAATACTCAAATTCAAACTTTAAAACTTTGTTTTCTTATAGGCGCACTATTAGGTCAGCTAAGCAATCTTCATTATTCCCCTTCATAGTTTCAATGCACTTTGAAGATGCTCCTTCATTAGTGAGTATATATATATATATATCTGGATATTCTTCATTCTTATGCCAAAAATGTAACCCTAAATTCAAACCTTGCAAGACCATGATCCAAACCCCAAAATTAACTCGTAATCACAAAACCAACAAAGAAGAGACAAACCATGAAAGCTAAACCCTAAACCAAATACACACATAAAATTTTCAAAAGAAGTGGCCACTTTGCACCATCAATTTGCATGAAAGAAACCCTAGAAAATGCTCAATAAAACATAAGCTTGACGATTGAGGTTGTGACAAAACCAAAACCGATTGTAGGACGCCGTTGAGGGTGTCGGTGGATGTTGTTAGATTCTAAGCATCCAGCAAGATTCCACATGTTCAATACCATTGCAAAACCCAATGGCCGTTGAAGAGCACCAGCATGTTCCTTTTCCCAAAAAAAATCTTACAACATTCCCCTTCATACTAACGCACTTGATACAACTTTGGACAAAAACTACACACTTCATTCAAGTAATCAAACTCATAATTATTCTACTGATCCTACTACACACTTTTAGGGGGATCCTATGTCTATGACCCTATTCTCCTTCTTTTATTGATTACTATGAAGGAATTATCCACCACCCTATTTTACATAGATTCATGTAAAGGGACATATTTCCAATGATATGGTAGATCTAACAGAATTAAATATTTTACCCTAAACGAATTAAATTGAATCTTTTTCTCATGTGGTTTTCTAAACTTTTAATAGTCACCTTCCCGAGGTTAATGGCCCCATTGACAAGCTTTGCACAATGGAGCAAGCCTTTGGAATCATGGCCATGGGCATAACCAAATTTAAGTAGCTTTGTTGGCCACATTGTGACCTCAAAAAGGACTAAGAATATATACTCCAGTCATGTGCCTTGAGAAGAGAAGCATCACCAGCGTGATCACATATTGGGAGATGAATCTATTATGGATGTGGCTACAAAGGATTGTTGTGCTAGGAAGTATTGCTAATTTTCCCATGCAATAAAATTAATCCTCTTCAGTAGGGGATGTGGGTTGCGAATTTTCGTATGTGATTGGCAAAGAAACTTGAGGTCCACTGGCAATATAAATATTGATGTTCTTCCTATGTAAGGTGCAACCACACTCTCTACCATCATAGTGCCCTTGGCCAATGCAATGCCCCACATACAAAGACATTGCCGTCAAGTGAGAAAGTTGTTGAGATGGTCTTACCAACATGCACAAAATGGAAAACATATTGATGGGGAAGCGGGGAATAATGCGGGATGTGGTCCCATTTCTTTGTCCAAGTTGAGTGTCAATAGTTTGCGGAATACATTTTGAAAATATTTAGGAACAAGTTCGCTAGGGGCACAACTCATGAGAAATATAAAGGTCATTGAGACGCTCATCCTATAGGGACTGAATCCCACACTAGACAACTGAAAAACAAATTACATTGAACATGTGAACAACCACGGGGCGCACCCTTAATATTACTGCATAAATTGTGTAGTATCCATGATGAGGGCCATGAATGTTCTCATAGTCATCCATGACAAGATGGACCTTGCCAATATTGCATGCCCTTGTTATGTATGCAAAATATGAGGCAATACTTGATGGGAAGGAGGTGTTTTTGACTTCATTGATGGGACCCTCGGGGAGGTGACTATCTGAATTTTAGAAACCACGTGAGATAAAAAATAAGGTCAATTTAATTCATTGAGGGTAAATTTTATAAATTCGTTAGATCTACCATAGCATTGGAAATAAGTCCCCTACATGATTATATGTAAAATAGGGTGGTGAATAATTCCTCCATTTTAGTGTTCAGTAGAAAAAAAAGGGTCATAGATATTAGATACTCCCAAATGTGTGTAGTAGGATCAATAGAATAATTATGGATTTGACTACTTAAATGAATATTGTGTAAATTCTATCCACATTTGAATGAAACACGTTAGTATGGTAGGAAATGTTCTCGGGGGGTGCACTGTACTAAACATGTACGAGTATACGTGAGTGCACAGGAGGGGTATTGATTTGGACCTTGCTGTATTACGTATACATATGGTATACATGTTATAATTTATAGTTACGTACATATATGGAAGGCCTTTAAAAAGCATACACTAATTGTATTTGTATGGTATTGTTTCTATACTACATATCATAAGTTTTCATATTGGATGAAATTAGGATGAACTAGGATTAACGATTTTTGTTAGCAACCTTATAGGGTAGTATGAACCATGTACAAGGTGTCAAGGTAATACCGGGGAAAGAGGCAGTATTAGGGTTTTGAAATGATTCGTTCAACTCAAAGTAACAAGGAGATAGGTTTATGTTGGTATCAACAAGGGGCTAACAACAAGTGGACATATGATCTTACTGATCATTTGATGGTAGACTTAGAGACAATAATTGCATTGGCTACAATGACATATATTGGTGAGTCAATTGTTTATGAGTTACATCCGGGAGATGAAAAAGTTTTCAACAACTTTGCTGATGAAAGCTAGGATATTTTGTAATAGATAGATAGAAACTCCAACCCCTTTCAAGCAAGGGGCCGGCGTGAATAAAGTGTCCGTTCGTAATGCCAATAACCTGATGCCCACTGGACAAGGGGACATTGGGACAAATACTACTCTCCCCTTTTGAGGATGGACACTATAGTGACACACTATACAAGTTCCTAGCTAGCCACTAGTGCCTTGAAGATACCGGACATGGTATCCCCCCAAAAGGACTTTGAGGTACCCATACAACAAGGTCCAAGGACCCCCCACCATAGTTGGGTGGACTAAGGTGGTGAGCACCACGCCGGCACGGGGAATAGAACCCACAACCTCCTCATTGGGGGTCATGAGCCCTAACCACCAAGCCAAGGTTTGTGGTGCCTTTATTTTGTTATACATATTATAGGGGTTGATTATTGTTCAAAAGTATATTTGTATACTTATGTTAATGACTATATATGAATGGATGTTTTTTTGTGTATACATATTGTCACTTGTATATTTATTGTTGCAATTGTATGTGTATTACTTCATTTCACAAAAAAAAACTTGTATATAGGGGGTTTTTAGAGTATGCAGTGAACGCACGTGATTCTAGGTTTTAATGAAAGGTGCACCCCCCGAGGAAATGTTGTGGATTTTATTGGGAAGGAATGTTGTGACTTCTCAATAGCCCTTGGGCTTGCTTAGGGTTTGGGCAAGCATAGTGGCGTGAAGGTGGTGAAGCGTTCAGGTAGGAGGTCTTGCGTTGGTAAAGCGTGAAACAGTGAAGCGGCACAAAGGCGGTAGGTAAGACACATTTTTTGGAGCTTTTTTCTTTGCTCCATAGCAATCACACAGGGTGTTTCATGAGAGCCATAAATTTGGCTTGCTCCGCTCTCGTGTGGTAAGAGTCAATTTTAAACTCCAACTCCTTGATTTTTCCCTTCCACTGACCGTTTTTCAACGACATGCTATTGATTTCCGACACCCTCCTAAATGTGAGATATAGAAAGATGAAGAGTTACAAGACCTGAATGTAAGTGTAGAAAGATGAGATTTTGATGATTACATCAATGCTTCATTTTCTACAAAATGAATGTTGTTGGGTCTTGGGATGGATTATGGAGTGTATTTTATGCAGAAAAGTATGACAACTATCTCATCTATAGTTAAATCAAATGTTAGGAGGACTAGGGGAAGATCTTCCAAAATTTTGCAAATTACATATGTCCTTAATGGAGTTAACCAGGGCACGTGGTGTATGTAACGAGTTTAGAAAATAAGACGGAAGGTAATACAAGGTGGGGAAGTTGTAGGCATCCCATTGATCTTCTTAATCAAAAGGTGAACAACGATAAACAAAAAAACAAGTATTGTCATATCCGGTTTTATGGTTTATCTTAATTATTTTAGAAAAGTCCTTGGACACTTTAAATTCAAATATGACCACTCATATTCTATTTGGGTTGATGTAGATAGCGTAATTTGTACAATGACTATGTCATTTGATGTAGATTGAGATGTCTTTGGCTTGATCCGATTAATGGAAACTCCTTGAATGAGTTTGTTAAAAAATCTATATTAAATTAATAGCGATGTAGGATATTGGTTGTGACCCCATACCCATATCACAAAATGACTAATTTTCTTTCTAGTGTACAAATTATGAATGATTGGTGTAGAAAATGTTTTCTAAATTAGTAGATGTTAATTTAATTTATGAAGTTCTCTTGCTTCATTTAAAGATATTGTTTATTAATGAACATTGGATGGTTGAACTGATAAGCATGTATTAAACTTTTCAAATGCATGAAGATAATGAGTTAACTTTCAATCCAAATTCGGAGGAAGCTAGGTATTATGTTTTCCTAAACCTTGAATTTGCACATTTTCTTGTTGTTTGGTCTTGTATAGATTTTTGAATGAGCATGTTCAATTCTCTAAATCTAAAACCCTAGCTTTCAACCCATGAAATTATGAGAATTAAGGTCGGTTTGTGGTTCATTCTTCATCAGTTTTTGTTGTTCGCCTCACGGGTAGATCACTCTAAGGCATTTTTGTGCACCACGTGCGGCTGAGGTTTTTTTTTGTTTTGGGGCTATTTACCTTCAAGGGCTGAATTAAAGCCTCCCTATAATTACTTAAATTTCAAAAATGGCCCATTTTTTTTGCACCCTTCCATTACTTATATTGTCCAAGTCATTGCAATTTTTTGTACTCTATATTCTTTTTAAGTAATTTTGGACAGACGGAAATCTCAATTATCATCCATCCCCGTGAGTCCTAAACCCATTTACATACCATACTAAACATACCTTCTAGGATCCTTATCTTCAGCCCCTATATTCATTTTACAAAAAATAATGGCCTACGTTTTATGTCCACCTAACTTACTTATAATGGGATTGTCTACATTTAATGGCCCCTTCATTATTTGGAATTCCTTTATAATTTTTATTTCAAATGATTTTAATCCTCTCTATATTATGCTGCACGTCGTTTTTAAAATGCACTAAGTGATCTACCCGTGGTTCGCCTACTAGTCTTGTTGGCAGTGTCCAATATGCCAACATTCTATTGATTGCATTTTTGCTACAACTACCTTTTGTAGATGATCGATGTACAAAAATAGGAAACATTTACATTAATTGTGTTCACAAATACATTCAACCTTGTACCAAATGTTTACAATGCGAAGGGTTAGAATATAACTTTGCACCCTCCAATACATGTTAAGTTACATGTCAATATCCTCTACAATATCATGATTAGACTAAAAATATTCAAGAGGTTTAAAACCAATGATGAGGAATAATTAAAACTAATTATTGACATGAGGCGGACAACCTTCAAAGTCTTCAACCACTCCACCGCATCTTCCTCCAAGGCAAAGCGCAATTCTCTGAGTCTACCATGGTGAGGTTACTTTCTTTCATTTGAATGCAATCTTTTTTTTTTAGTAGATAGTTGTGCAAAATATCATGTCTTGTGACAATTGATTGTATTTCTTGTTTTTTTCTATCCGTGTTTACAACTTGTTTATGTTAGCTTGTACATTTTGTTATCTCCATGTTGATTGGTAACCTTTTAACTAGTATCTAAGTGCTATTGGTTGTGTCTCAAATGGCACATTGAATGGTTTAGCATTGGTAGACCTAATTGAGACCGATTGAATGACAAGATGGATGATATGGAATGTTTGTTTCTCACACAATTGATTTTGCGATGCTATAGTATTCCGTTCATTATTTGATACTTGTACGATTTATAAAAAAAAAATGGTACCAAAAATTAACCTCTCTAAACAATTAAAAATAAATATAGGGTGCTAAAAAATAAGTCAAAGTAGCTTTATATTGAAAGGTGCATAAATATCCCCCCATTAAATACCCCATTATCGCACGTGGTTTCAGAATGTAATGGGGGTGTGATCCCCCCAAGATGGGACCCCCTCAACAATCCATTTTTGGTAAAGTACTACCACCAACTCTCCACGTGCAACTTGATATTGTGCGAGATACAACAAATATCGATATGTGTTTTTGTCTTTGGTCCACGCTCGTAGCCAAAGGAATTTTCAAGGAGGTGTTTGTTTCTTTCTTGATGGTCAGGCATACGCATGACGATATTGATGTTTCATCTAGACATTGCAATACGAAGTTGCACAAAGAGGATTTTCCAACAATTTCACTTCTCATGAAATGGTAGATAGATTTGGATATTGTACCAGTCATTCCGTATTTCATTGAAGAAGTGTCCAATTTCAAGGCGTTCATCAAACCATTCATTCTCAAAGGAGGGGACCGCTGAGTTGGTCATACCAAAGCTCAACAATTATGCTTTTATATGTGTGATGATGATATTTGGCCATGCCATTCAAGTGTTGTGCACTTCACCAAATTGGAACCCAGGGGATGGAATATTTGTTTGGTGCCAAGATGAGCATGGCAAATGTATGTTACTAGATGAAGAGCCAAAGCCTTGCGCACCCAACTCAATGAAGAATGGGTTGGAAATCATTAAGGGTATATTAGGATTTATAGGATATTGGAAAGACTTGTGTGAAGAAAACATCACAAGGGTTGTTTGGGATACACATGAATCATTAATCACGTTTTAGGGTCTTGTAAGGGTATATTGGGATTCATTGAATATTGAAAAGAGTTGTGTGTGGAAGGCATCACAAAGGTTGTTTGGGATACATATGAACCATTGATTGTGTTCGATCCGCTTTGACACAAGGAATTTGGCCACAAAGTCAAGTGACTGCCACGGTCTTTGTACATGCTAGAGATGAGGACCACCCCAAACCATATGGCTAGTGAATGCATTGTCATCACCAACTTTTATTCGAACTAGCCTCAATTTCCGTCAAATTGAGGTGGAATATTGTCGCCCAAACATTAGAGACTCGAATATGGTGCGCACCTATTCGGGTTGGGATACCAAGAAACGGATTGTGGACTTGTCATATGAACCAATTTGGATAAAGAAAAATACTATACTTTGTGCTTGAAAGCCGCGAAAAGGTTCCAAATCATAACAATGACCATCCCCTAAAAACATATAGATTTTGCCAGTGACAACTTGGCTTGTATTCCTACTATATTAAATGATGTTAAGAATGGAAATGAAGTTGAATATAAAGATGGTGAATAATAACGTAGGAGCTTTGGGGAATTGTTTGAAATATGCATTAGTTATTTTAGGAATTACATGACATTAGGGTGGAAGATTAAATTAGGCGCATTTTATAGAGGTTACTTCAAGATATACAAATTTATATAATGTATGATAGTTTTTAGGTTGTTGATGTGGAAACCCACTTTTCATGTGCTATTAATTTTTTCTTAATTTTTACCCTACAAATATACAATTATATATTCCAAGCTTTAATTGAGGAATTTGTACTCGTATGATATTAAATTTAAATTTGTACATGATTTAGGGTGTGCCATCTAATTCAATACAATCCTTATGTTATGGATGTGCATCCAATAATCTATAATTAGAACAAATGATGGTAGTTTTTAGACTCCATAATTCTTTTCGGTATTAAGTCAACAATCCAATTTTGTGTCATTGAAATGCCTCTTTGGCGCATGTTTCTTAATTATGATTTATGAATTTACTGTATTTATAAAATTTATTTGTCTATCATGCAAAGATATGCAAAACAATATGTTCCCATCATATCAAATGTTCCCAATAATTCCACATTCACAATATTGGCACGTTCACAAATTATGAATAATATCTATTTTGTGATTTCCCAAAGTCTTTGACTAAGTAATACAATGATTAATATACTATCATAACATGGAATTTTATAATCACAGACACCATAAATTAGGGTATCAACTGAGAGCATACATCACAATCGATATCCTCGGGGGGGGCACTCCCTTGTATATTTTGCATACACCTGCGATAATGACCTATTAAAATGGGGGCTATTTACCTATGAGAAAGGATTATAAGGGATGCTAATTTTTGAAATAATGGTAAATTGTTGTAATTATATGCACCCTATTGGTAATTATAAATTCTTGGATGGTTGATTTTATGGTACCCTATTTTATTATATGTATTTTTTACCCCTGATTGCCCCCATTCCTTAAAGTGTATGATACAGTAGAATTCTTGTTAGAAGCACATGTACAGAGTAAGAGAAACAAACATTTACTAGGGTTTAGGGTTCAGGGTCACACTGAAGTCCGGGCAAAGCAAAACACTAAACAATAACAACAAAAGATTGCAATTACATGTCATAAAGCAACACGAGCCAACGAATAAAAGTTGTGTTGGATAACACAGTTAGAAACCTTGAGGTCTTAGGGAACAGGCCAGCCACATGTGTCTCAAAGTCACATTTACAAGGTTTGCAGAATCCCTACAATTGATGCCTTGATATTCCAATCCTACACATTGGAGGAAAATCCCACGCCATGCAAGCAAAATCCACCTAAACTAGCTAGGCTACCATTTACACATGTGGGAGATATGAGGGTACTCGAACTGAAATGATTACTACAGATTTCAAGGTATACTAATGATCATTCAGCCCTTTTCCAAATTATATCTCCACATGTGTGAGATAGTACAAATTTAGCAAGTTTTATTTTTTATTTGAAATGAACTCACTCAATGAGTTTGCATCTACCTCATCTAAGGTGTAGATTTTGCTAGTTGATTCATACAGTAGAGACACAGTTGAGATAATAGCATCCATATCAACCCACACACAGCCACTCTCAACATACTTATATTTGTTGAGACCCGGCTGTTTTTTGAACCAATGGAGGTAAGCCATAGCAGTTGGGAAGAGCGTTTCTCTATTTCCGTTCTGGACTACACGTTTCATCAAGTCAATGGGTTGTCAACAATTGCCCCACTTAGTACCAACCTTCACCCTTATCTTTTGAACCCTTCCTATATAGAACATGCCATATTTTGGTAGCAAAGTATTTAATTTTTGAAAATATCGCTTTTTCTCCATGCTATTTTATATGTACCACTTAGGTAATTTAATCATGTTTTGTCAAATGCTATATTACATATAATCATGTTTCACAATCCCAAAGCACCCTATACTACATCTAATAATTTACAAATTTTACGCCAAATTTTTATACAAGACCCTATATTTTATCGCACGTAGTTCCTACGTTTTTCGCCAGTGCCCCCCCCCCCCCCGAGTCGATATCCTAAGTAATAATATGAAGGTAGATATGTGTATAAATTACTCTTATGGTCATGTATCACTATAACACATGCTGTCAATTGAAACACTGGCCCGTGAATTTAAATCTAGTTGAATACTCTAACCACAACCAAGTGTAATACATATGAAATATCTATATTTTTCACATGTATTACACTATTACACTATGGGAAAGTATCTAGATATGTGGGCGTTTTTCCAACAAAAATCAATCTTTTAGTATGATTCTAAACATATGAGCAATGTAACAAGCAAGATGGATTGGCAATAAAATAATAGATATATTTCAACAACACGTATTAATTGTTTTCCCAATTAAGTAAGAAGGATCCAAAGCTACATCATGCATACCTTGTCATCCGATCCGCCTTGATACTTTTAAGAAATAATAATCCAAGATCATCATGTACACATGTTTTCCTCTTTTCTTTGAAATTAATAAAGAGGGGACAAGGAAGGCTTATCCACCAACTTGCAACCGACCCTATAAACTAAGTCCCATCCTACACACCCAATGAAGTCATCCAAAATTTGTTACCGGATGAGCTTACATACACATTGTGAATCCCCAACTGTCATTGAAGTGCAATGAATGCTATGAAAGTGATCCGTATTGTATATAGTAAATTTAACAGATTTGGATTTATCCTTAAATTTTGAAGTATTGTTGGATTTACATTAACAACAATTACTTATGACAATAAATGCATCCATGATTTTCATCTCTAATGAATTGTTTTATTTGAGCAATGGTGGCCCAGTTTGGAATGTGACATGGGCCTTGTAAAGGTTCGCATGCTCGGCGGTGCACCTTTCATTAAAACCTAGAATCACGTGCGTTCACTGCATACTCTAAAAACCCCCTATATACAAATTATTTTTTGTGAAATGAAGTACTACACATACAATTGCAACAATAAATATACAAGTGACAATATGTATACACAAAAAAACATCTATTCATATATAGTCATTAACATAAGTATACAAATATACTTTTGAACAATAATCAACCCCTATAATATGTATAACAAAATATCGTAGTTTTCATCAGCAAAGTCGTTGAAAACTTTTTCATCTCCCAGATGTCACTCATAAACATTTGATTCATTAATATATGTCATTGTAGCCAATGCAATTATTGTCTCTAAGTCCACCATCAAATGATCAGTAAGATCATATGTCCACTTGTTGTTAGCCATTTTTTGATACCAACATAAACCAATCTCCACGTTTGATGGACGGTGTGTACTCGAATTCAGGGACTTCCTTTCCCATGGCTTCAAATGCCACTTTCAGCCATGCCTCCACATCTGCCACATGCGATGTATTGAACACCCCATCCCCGGCACTCCCATTCCCATCTCCACTTTCCGATGTAGCAGCAACACTGCTTAAACCAATCATGTCCTCCTGAACCCTCACTGAACACTACATCACATGCTGCAGAAGAAGAAGCCAGTGACGAGATCTAAGATTCCCTAAACCTTGAATGTCGTTAATCCAAAACCCCAAACATCTAAGCTACTTATCCCTTTCTCCCAAGCATCTTCCTACATCTCTGTGAGCCCAAAATGGTGCTCACATGTGTTCTTAATTCTTCGAGACCATTAGAAGTTATGTTTTAATGTTTATTGATTATTTACAAAAATATAAAAAAAATGAAGCTCGAAATAAGTTATGTTTAAGCATTAGGCTTGTGTGGACTGGATTGATTAGAAGATTAGTAGTGTGAGGAAATTCCTTAGTTGGTGAACGTAGTAGGTGGAGAACCAAGGGTAGTTTCTTGAGTTAAATGTTTGAATAAGGATTTATGTTGTTCGTTTGAGGGACAAAGGCTTAGAAGATAAGATAAGACCCTACAAAGTAGGGGAGGATTACAAAAGGCTTATCTTGAGCCTTGGGGGTGCTCAACTACTGCCTCTCAACTCACTATATAAGCCCTCATTCTTCCTTCTCTCTTCATCTTTCCTTCGTGCTCCTTGGCACCCCACGTATTACAAGTGTGGGTGTGTGGGAAGCAAGATAGAAGCACGTGTGTGTGCATGATTTTAAAGTGAAGAGCCAAAATTAGTTGGCCTTCAGTAGGCTTGACCTCTTGATAGGAGTAGTGTGGTTTGGAAGAATTTAGAATTTAATTTATAGTCTTCAAATTGTAGTACTCGGATTCATATTATCCACAATTATAATGCTTTAGACTTGCAAATTTATGTTTATGAAACATTGAAGCATTTAGTTTTGTTGGACTTATAAAGTTACATTATTGAATTAGGTGAGCTTGTGTGTGTGTGGAGTAAGAGAGAGGCACGTAGGTGTGCGAGGTTATAAGGTGAAGAGTCAAGATCAAGTAGTATTGAAGATTAGTCTTACATTATTAGATGTGATTCAGACTCAAGACATTCATGAATAAGTGCCTAGCTCTAGCATCTAGATTTTTAGTATTGGAATTATAGTATTTGGATTTATAGTATTCACTCTTATAGTTTTTAGACTTATAATGTTTAGATTTATAGTGTTGGATTCACATTGGATAGGAGCACTTGATTCAATGTATTGGAATGATACAGTGAACTACCAAGGAGGGAGTTATTACGTGCCAGTGAAACATTCCACACTCGGACTAGGACGAAATCAAAGATGAGGAACTTTGGGTAACAATCTCCATTTCAGATGCTCTCGTCAAATCCACCCTGCATTTGAATGATGAGGCATGACATTCCCTAAATCGAAATCTCTGTTGTCATCCAAAATCTTTTACCATTGATTTCGTCCTAACCCGAGTGTGAAATGTTGGACTAACACATAATAACTCCCTCCTCGGTAGTTCAATATATAATTATTTTAACCAAAAAAATGCGAGTGTTTAAAAACACTTACCTCAATGGTCAATCACCAATACATTCAAAAGTTACACACACCCCTTCCTATTTAATGAATCCAACACTTTAAGTCTAAACATCATAAGTCTATAAACTATAAGAGTGAATAATATGAATCCAAATACTATAATTCCAATACTAAAAATCTAGATGCTAGAGCTAGGTACTTATTCATGAATGCCTTGAGTCTAAACCACATCCAATACTAAATCACATCCAAGTACTCCTATCCAATGTAAATCCAACACTATAAGTCTAAACATCATAATTTTTAAAATTATAAGAGTGAATACTATAAATCCAAATACTATAATTTCAATATTAAAAATCTAGATGCTAGAACTAGGCACTTGTTCATGAATACCTTGAGTCTAAATCACATCTAATAATGTAAGGCTAATCTTCAAGACTAATTGATCTTGACTCTTCACCTTATAACATCGCATACCTACGTGCCTCTCTTTTATTCCATACACATACAAGCTCACCTACTTCAATAATGTAACTTTGTAAGTCCAACAAAACTAAATGCTCCAATATTTCACAAACATAACCTTGTAAGTGTAAATAATTATAAGTATGGATATCATGAATCCAAGTACTACAATTTAAAGACTATAAATCACACTCTAAATTCTTCCAACCCAAGGTACTTCTAACAAGAAGTCAAGCCCACCTCAAGGCTAACTAGTCTTGGCTCTTCACCCTAAAACCATGCACACACATGTGCTCCTATCTTGCTTCCTATACACCCACACTTATAACACGTGGGGTGCCAAGGAGCACGAAGGAAAGAGAATGAGAAATGGAAGAGTGTGGGTTTATATAGTGGGTTAAGAGGGAGTAGGTGAGCACCCTCAAGATAAGCCTTCGTTATCCTCCCCTACTTTGTAGACTCTCATCTTATCTTCTAAGCCTTTGTCCCTCAAACGAACAACCTAGATCCTAATTGAAACTTTTAACTCAAGAAACTACCCTTGATTCTCCACCTACTACGCTTCCCAACTAAGGAGCTTTCTCACACTACTAATCTTCTAATCAATCCACTCCACACAAGCCTAATGCTTAAACATAACTTCCTTCAAGCTTCATTCTTTTTATATTTTTGTAAATAATCATAAAACATGAAAACATAACTTCTAATGGTTTCGAAGAGTTAAAAACACATATGAGCACCATTTTGGGCTCACATCTGCAAATATATTTAGCCCTCCAACCCCAAGCATCCGCGTTACCTAAGCAGCTTACCGCATCGTCTTCCTTTGAAATTCTCTCTTCATCCACCCTGCTTCTAAATGATGAGGCCTGAAATCTCCTAACCCACAGTCTCTGCAAATGCGGTTAACCCATTGACCCTAAGCATCTGAGCCACCCAAAGAGCCTCCTAGACCATCTTTCTTTCAGATTCTCTCTTCAAATCCACCATGCATTTGAACCATGAGCCCTAGCAAGCGTTTCCTAGTCCCCAAATCTCTTCAAACGTCGTAAATTCACAGACCCCAAGAATATGAGCTACTCGCAATGAGCTCATCCGCCTTTTTCTCCCAATGAGATATTCCTAACTTACATCTTTCATCCAACTACTATTTTTTTCAAGTTTCCAGTCACCACCACCGAGCAACCTCCACCCTCGCTCTTTGGGTAGCTAGTATCAATCCCCGAAGCTTTTCTGCCCGGAGAACCAAAGATTGCGTCTTCTAGCTCCGAATTTCAAAACGACGCCATGACAATGTCAGGACTTTCGGTGATTCCCACGGCAACAGTAACCGCAGGGACGTTGAGAAGCGCTGGAAGCAACAAGTGAAAGAAGGAAAAGTGAAGCAGTTGTCGGCAAAAGAAGCAGGCTATGCGAGAAGAGAAAAAAAAAACCTTTGGTGTCCGACTATAAGAGAAAAGAAAAACCTTTAGCGCCCGACAAAAAGAGAAAACAAAAACCTAAGGATGGGAGGGGAAAAAGGTCCTTGTTACTTTGAGCTGAACGAATCATTTCAAAACCCTAATACTGCCTCTTTCCTCGATATTACCTTGACACCTTGTACGTGGTTCATACTACCCTATAAGGTTGCTAACGAAAATCGTTAATCCTAGTTAATCCTAATTTCATCCAATATGAAAACTTATGATATGTAGTATAATAAAAGTACCATACAAGTACAATTATTGTATACTTTTTAAAGGCCTTCCATATATGTACGTAACTATAAATTATAACATGTATACCATATGTATACGTAATACAGCAAGGTCCAAATCAATACCCCTCTTGTGCACTCACGTATACTCGTACATGTTTAGTACAGTGCACCCCCCGATTTCGCATGGCATTACGAGAGGATTTTACAATTAGTAATTTCCTACTTAAGTCTACACTTTGAACCGGAGCCGTTGGTGCGCACTTAGTTGGTAGGTGCGTACTTACTCATATCGCTTTCTTAACCTTCTGATTTGATGAATCGCAATGGGAAATGGATGAAACTTGAGGCAGCCCGCTTGACCGAAGCCCAATGATGTGAAATCATTGCAAAGTTGAGCAAGCCGAACGCGCCGAGCAAGCAGGTGCTAGGGCGGGAGTATGAAGTCAATGAAGGCACCATCTGGAAAGTCTAGAACAATCGGGAGAACATACTACAACAAAATCCAACCTATCGAGACATTTGTTGAATTTGAAAGTGCTACTGACTTCAAAGGCTTTGAAGCTTTGCACACCACTGTCCTCGACATGGATAACCAATTGCTTTGCTCTGATGTTCAAACGGAAGTTGGACATGTAAACCATGGATTTCACTAAACTTGCAATTTAGGGTTGGCACCCCACCGACCTACTCGGTGATCTCTCCTTTTATCATTGTTTTTTTTTCATACCCTTACTAACACTAAATTCAAACAAGTAACTTCCACATATTACCATAGTTGATATTTAGTGTTTGAGTTTAAATTTAATATTACTTACTTTCGTAAGTTAATTGACATTTAGTGTATGCGTTTGTATTTAGTGTATCAAACACTAAATATCCTTTTTGTGTAGTCTATTTCATGTTTATTATTAAATGTCATGAAGTAATGTTCTATGTGTTTTAAGTTTAAGAGATCTTATAGATCTAGATCCCGATCTAGATCTAGTTGTAGATGTAAATTACCTTTCTAAGTGACTACATTAAATATGATACTTAGTGTCACTTACTATTTGGAATTAAGAAATTCTATATCTATTTACTATATATATTATATTTAATTAAAAGATGTGAAATTGGTAATTTGGACATTATAGAAAATTAACAACTTTATTTGTTAAAAAGTACATTTATAGTAAAATATATAACACTATGTAAATTAAAATAGTAAGTGATACTAAATATCATATTTAGTGTGCTAATGTGAGAGAGGGGGAATTACCGCATACAAGTGTGTCTTTCTTTTATCCAACATGAAAAAAAACTAAAATAGTAAACAATGTGTATTCACTATTTGAGTTATTTAGACACTAGACCTGGTTTAAGGACCCCAAATTACTCTAGTCCAAGTCACTTGCGATGAAAATGCCAAAATTCTATAGTAGACAATTTTTTGTTGGATGGATGAGAGGTATTTTACTTGGTAGATTCATACATTTCAAGGTAAAAACGGCCTTTGGCATATAGAGTGCTTCAAAGCTCTACATATGTGTTGTGCAATGAGTTGGTGGTTAATATATCCAAGTGGGGGCCATGAGGTCCAAAATTTGAATCCCTTAGTCACCACCTTGGCCTAACCTTGTAGGTGGATATGTGCCTTAGGCATTTTAGGTGGGGAGGGCCTACTAATTTGTTAGAGATAACTTTTCATTGGCATTAATATGATTTTTCAATTTCTAAAAATTACCCATGCAAATTGTTGACAGAATTTATTGCACAAGACTTACAATGGACCAAAAACTTACCATGTCACAATGAAGAATCTATTAGTGTTTTAATGAACATTGGGTTGTGTCAAAAGGACAATGACCCTTAGCACACAATCCAAGCAATGTTTTTTGGACCAACTACAAAGCCATGGACCAAAATTTAGACACATGTCAAAATGTCTCTTTTAGCCTATTTTTGTGTTGAAAAAAGTGTTTAGAAGAGCCATATTGTGTACTAGTTTATGAGGGGAAATGATGGTGGTTTTTTACAGACTTCCCATTTTTTGCAGTGACTTGCAAGGTCTTCTCAAGTGCAAAATACACCATGAACTCCGTAATATCAACCCCCGTAATGTTACTCCTTCTCTAATGTCCCGGAACCTTGGCGAACATATATTCTCAGATGATTTCTTTCTCCCTATTGTCACATTTCTCTCCCTTGTATCACGGATTTTGAAATTTATGCAAACCACCAAAGAATCAATCCACACCCTCACATTGCACCATGTGCCAATACAAGGAGTGTCTTCTTCTTAATCTCATTTTTCTTCTTCTTCCTCTGTTGCCACTTGTTGAACTGTTGATGTATGGATATGCCACATTACCCAGGAAGGCTAAGTGGGAGGTTGACATGTGGAGATGGATCATGTGTTATAATACCATAATTTTCTCATGCAAGGACTTGTTCTAAACCCTTGACCCTAATTGTGAACCCTAGTCTTCTCCTTCTCACCTATGTTGCACATCTCTCGGCAATTCAGTCCACCTCATCTTGGTCAATCCCTCCTCTCTTGGTTTGTGTGCAAGATGAAGGAGGTCGGTTTGGCTTGGGTACTCTTGGGAGGCAATATTGATGGTGGTGGTGGTGGATCCAATCTTTACCCTAAGGGTGGGAGTTTGAGCACTTCCAGGCAAGCTTCCAACTCTTCAAGAACCTCTATGACTGCATCCGGTATGTCTCCAAAGAACCTCCAGAATCATCAACATGGGTGGTTTGCTTTAAGACGAAATGTGTTGCAATTTTCCTAGGGGTGATCTAGTGTTTGAGGTAGAAGTTGAGTGGTGTGTAATGGACAATTTTAGTGTGCATTGCAAGGGACTAAACCATGACAAGCTTTGCAAGTAACTCACAACATTAGGTTCCAAATGGTTTTGATCACCTGCCCATGTTTTGCAAGTGTTGTTGTTTATTGTGCCATTGGTTGAGTCTTTGTTGAAGAACGTTGTCAGTGTCTAGGGAGGATTTTGGGCATAATCAGTCAAGATCCTAGTGTTCCAAGACCAACTAGTTACATGTTGACATCTTTCAATGTTTCTTTGCTAAATTAAGGAGTATTCTATAAATTATTCTAAATGGAGTGGATCAAGGTAAAGTCTTTCTCTTCTCTCTTGAATCGGAACTACTCCACCTTGAACTTCTTGTCTTCAAGGTCTAATTTTTGCATAAATTTTGATATCATCACTTTATTCTAATCCATACACGACATAAATTAGCAGTGATAGCAAGTTTCCTTCGTTTTCTACTAGAATTGGAATCTACAAAAAAAAAAAAAAAAAATTAAGGCAAAAAGAGTAAGATTCACTTCTCAAAAAGGTTCACTTATGTGGACACATACACACCAAGAGTTCACAACACAAATGTTGTTGTCCAAAATCATCAAGTTCGCATCCTTCTACATCAACTTCCTAAAGCCCACATTGAATGGCCCGGTTGGCCAAATGCCTCCCTCCTACATGCAAAGCCTTCATATCTTCACTTAATCCAAAATCAAGATCATCCAGTTGCCCACCCACCAGAGAACCTGACCAATTTTCATCAAATCCTGGAGTTTTGTAGATCCATACTTGTATCATTCTTCCCACTGCCCTCTACAAAATCTTCCCCATCTACTCCATGTTGGGGTTTTGCACCAAGGTCATGTACAAAGTGTTTCTCTACTTCTTGGACTGCCCAATTGTACCATAAGCTTTGCGTATGTGTGCAACTTTGGGAGATTCTGCATGTCCCATGTATGAAATCATCAATTTCAACATTACAATGTTTCACTTTGTGTTATTCCATAATATCATACTCTACACTAATTCTCTATTATCACACATCCATGTTAACACTGTATAACTCCATAATGTCACATGCACTTTGGTTACCACATGTGTGATACTACGGAGTTTAAAGTGTACAAGTTCCAATCGAGTTCTAACTGCTTAAGGTATGCATGTGCTATTCGGTTATGTTTCCTAATCAAACCTCTATATTCGACTGGTGTGTGTTCAAAGAACAAACACCATAAAGACACATGTTCATAAGAGATTGGATAATGCTTTCTAAAATTAATGAACTACTCCACACTCAATAATGAACGCAATTGGGAGGATGTGCATATTCACTTAAGGACTCAACATACATGCACTTCTATATATCATATCTAAATTAAGGGAGGTCCATTTATTTTTGTCAAATTTGTGTTGATACTTCATCGTGGATTTGCTAATGTGCCACAAGTTGTGTTTTGTAAATCTGATTCATAGTAGTTAAAGAACACGAAAAAACATACAGAAGAAATACCACATAAGGTAGATATATGGAAAACGGTGAAAATGAGCTAATTCGGCTAGAAAGAGTGGCTAGAAATTTGTTCAATATTTTTCAAAGATGGAGTAGAGGAAAATATGGGGAATGCAAGTTGTTTCATAATCTTATTCCATGTAAATGATTAGTTACATGTTCTCAAGAGGCAAGTACGTCAAACCTCTGACTTGTATAATAGAGTCTCCCTAATTGGAGCATCACAATATCCTACTTTGTGTACGAATGCACACAAAACGGTTAACTCAATGGCACCCAAAAGTGAGTGCAAGTGATATGAAACAACACCTATCCGGCCAATCACTGCATCCTTTTCGGGCCACCTCTTTTACAATTAGCCATTTTGGGTCCACACAAGAATCATTCTATCCCTAGTCTAGTGTACCAACAGTGGTCATTCACCGTTTTTGATTTTTCTACCTTACCTCACGTGGCCCGATATGGTTGTAGTTGGCGCATTGTCATCCGTGAGGAATACTCATCAACCGTATTATTGTCCATTTGTTTATATTCAAGGTTGGGTAGGAGAGTTCTCTACCCATAGAACATTTGCCCTTCCCCATTTAGGGTAAAATCTTATGTTTCCCAAAGTGAGGTTTATGATGAAGTGCATGCTGAACTACACAAAATATGATATTTAGTGTGACTTCCTGTTCGGAGTTACATGTTCATGTATCTTTTTATTATTAATGTTTTTTTTTACCAAGTAAAGGTGTTGATGTTCTATAGTGTGCAAAGAACCAATTCGACCATGGTTGGTAAAAAATGAGATTCACAGTAGACAATTATAACATTGTGTAATCCCAAATAATAAGTCACACTGAATAACATATTTTGTGTAGTGAGGCCTACTAATCTCAGCTAATCATCGGAGGATGCCAAATCACAAGGGGCTTGGTCCCTTAAAAAAAAATTGTGTTCCTTAGGGGCGGGCACTTGTAGCCACTTCTCCTAAGATATGAAGCAAAGGCTCGGGGAGAACCGGCGGTTAGTTACACATGAACCGGTTGAGTTTGAGTAATAACCGGTTGAAGTTCGAGACTGCAGGAGACTCACCCATCATTTTAGAGGAATCTATATAGAATATACCTCACATGAATAAAGAAGCAAAACCGGAAAGATGATGCCAACATGTAACCGGCGGGATTTAGAATCACTAGGATCTTGACCGACTATGCTCAAAAACACTTCCCAGGCACAAAGCAAATCTAAATCGAAAGGCATGGTTACTTACTTTTCTCGTGAGGGGCGGGTGGGTGTACAAAAGTGTATTTAATGAGATTTTTGGGGGTTAAGGGGTATTGGAGTGGGACGCTTGTGTGAACCCACCACCCTTAATGATTGTGGTGTGTATGTTGGTACCTATGAGAAAGGGGTCCACTCTACTCTCCTCTCCTCTCCTCTCCTCTCCTCTCCTCGACTCTACTTTTAGTGGCGTTTTGGGTCTCCCAATGGCTGCGGCCCTAGGGATATATACTAACCAAAATCTGAATCGTACAAACTGCTTCCTTTTCGTCTCCCCCAATGGCTTCACATGCTTCTCCACAAAGGATCTAGCTCCCACACACTCGTCATCTCTCAATTACTGGGCCATGCACTCGTGGGTGAAAGATCAGCGGGGATAAGTTAACATCCCATGAAGCCTCTTGTTGGGCGCCCCTGCCCTCATATAACTTACATTGTGAAGATCAGATCCACCCAAGGACATGGTGACGACTGCCTTAGGTTATATAGGGGGTGTTGAAAGTGGGGAAAAACAAGGAAGCCGTGAGGAGCTGCGTATTAACGGTCTTTTTAGGTCATTTCGATTGTATTGTATTGTATTGTATTGTATTGTGTTATATGGGAGTTGACCCTTCCACTCTCACCTGCTGCGGGAATCATGTGACCTCGCCACTACACTGATTATGGCGCATAACGTAGACACACCTACTTTGCACATGACATGAAAGCTATTGAGAATGTGAATCTAATGAGTTCATTCTCACTTCTTCAGTCCAAAAGTTGGGGTAGAAGGCAACACCGAATAACAACTGGGTTTTCGATGCTCTAGTCCTCTAGCAGTTTCAGATGTCCATAACTTTGTCATTTGATCTCCGGTTTCATCAAGCAACGACTACCTTCGAGTGAGTAGGAGTTGGGAAGCAATATTGGTCTCAAAGGAAAGTGTTGGAGAAGCTCTACAAGGTAGATTGCACCTTTGTGGAGAGTCAAACAAGATTTGAAGGGAGATATCGTCATTTGACTCGAATGGAGGTGTTTTCTGAAGGTTTACTAAACATTTGTTTGCTTTAAGGACATCGTATTCCTTGTCAAATGTAGATCATTGCATTGCAAATTGTTTCGATCGAATAGAAATATCCTAACCTACAACATGGGCCTCTAGTGTTCAGTATCGCGGGTTGGTGAATAGTGTGAACCTACAATATTATCCTTTATTTATTTATTGATGTGGAACGAAGCTCAATAGTGTGGTCCACAATATATACCGTTGTATGTGTGAGAAAAGCGGATCAAATCACTACATTGACGGTGTGAAAACAATGTTCTTGGCATATATGGATGTGCCAAGGTTGGTTCAAGACTTAATCAAGTAAGAGAGATGCAAAAAGATTGTTGACTGTAGAGGGGGTTATGCTATCATATGAACGGTGAGTAGTAACACATGATCAATGAGGCACGAAATACATTTGAAAATATAAGCACTATGTCAACAGTAAATAGAAGTGACCTTTTATATTAACTAGGAAAGTAGAAATCAATAAGTAAGGATAAGAGCTAGTAGCAAAAGAAAATAATAACAAAGAAGGATAGGAGAGAATATATTAGCAAAGAAGAACCACTCCTCAAAGTCTGGTTAAGACTAGAAGTAGGAAGTTTAGGTAAGTGTACGCAAAAAAAATTAAGCATGGTGTGAAAGATTTATTTGACTCTTTGGTTGATTAAGTTTTTATTGTAAGAATTCAAGGTAAAGAAGGAGTTATGATGATTTTAGGTATGAAAATTAATTTAGATAGATGAGAGCCTAAACAATGGATACGAAAGCATTATTGGTAGGTTGTTTAGAAAAGACTAAACTAAAGTCAACGTATATTACAAGAAGATTAAAAGATGGATAAAAGAATGACTTGGTCACTGACAATGGCATGAAATCAAAATGCTAAGTTTAGGCAATTTGAGGTCACAAAATGCCAAGACGGTTGAACGGTTGGAAGCAAGTTTACTTCACAAATTGTTAATTCAATCTAACCTTTAAGTTAGTAGAATTGGCCTCAACGATGTAGGATAATATGTGACGTCTATCTTTTGACACTACAAAATCATCAATGAATGAAAAAAATTTGGATGAAGGGTGGCAGAACTAAGTCCTTGGAATAAGTATCCAAATCAAATGAATGGTGAGGAATGCTACATTGAGTTAACCGGATGTACGGTGAGGCGCAAAACAAGGAATGTCACGCAACTCTACATGAGGATTGTCTGCAATATCATGGGTACAAGGGGGACCCCGGAGTGACACATAGGACTTGTGGCGCCATAGCTGAGAGGGCCCAAGTGATCCTAGTTTGGGTGAGGGCCCCGGGTGTTGAGAACACCTCCCACCCACAGAGACTACGAGTCATAAACTAGAGTAAGGCCATAAGCATTGGGTAGTTTATGGTGTCCCGATTTTAGAATGCTCAAGAACACCTCCATCGAAGGTATGAGCTAAGAAATATGACAATTTGAATTGGGCGATGCCAAGGGACAACGCCCAACACTCCAAGGGGCAATGTGGTGGGACAACAATGACTTGGGAGTGGGGTCCAAGGCTGCAGAGGTTAGAAGAGCCATGACTCCCGCAAATACTTGCCCGAATGGGGTAAGTGAGGAGTCTATCGGCATCTACGCAAAAAGAAGATGTCAATGAAGTGGTTGTTTGTTACATTAAGAGACCAAAGAATGAAGTTATGGAGGTATGAAGCTGTTGGGGGACTGCACCTCCAACCGCTAAGGGAAAATGTCTAATTGCCCACACTCTTAGGTGAGAGACCAAAAAATTACCTAACAGTGGATAGGGGCCATGTCCAAAGTCGTACGGGCTTATATGTTGAGGTGGCGTTGTCATGGAAAATGTGTACTATCCGGTAAGCGCCGGGCTTCTATTTTCTGGTAGTGTTTAAAAAAAATATAGTAGCTTTCCTTCTCCTACACTCTTGATGTAAATCTTTCTCAATGCGGTCCATCTAAACTTCATAATAGTATAACTCAAAACCAACTCATCTTCTTCAAGTGAAATTTGGTATACATATTAAGTACCTTATCTAAAATATTTCCACCAAATTTGAGCACAATCAGAATTCATATGCAAGAGTTATGCATTATATTCTAACTCTAACTACCTAGCATGAATGTTGTGATAAAACACCCGGTCACTAAAACCTTAATAACTTTCTACTCTTATGTCCAATAAATTTCAAATTTTAACACAAGATAGATGTGTAAGTTCAGAAGGTGGTGTCAAATTTTGGTATCAATATCTATAACCCTCTAAAAGATACATATTTTCAAACCTTGCTAGTTTTGTTGGCTTTGTTCCTAAACACCCTTCCCTTCAACTCTTAATAACTTTTTTATGCCAATGACTGAAGCTCTCAAATTTTTACCACAACTTCCATAACTCATAATAAACAATCCCTCAAATTTTCATATCCATTAAACACTCTGATCATCCATAATTGACAAATATTTCACTATAAAGTTCTGCTAAAGTTCATAACCAATAAACTCAACAAGTAGTGCTCCTAGTGCAATCTAGTCACTCTAAATGCCACACTTCCACACCCTTTTGTATAGATGAGCCTCCTAAGCACTTATTCCTCTCAAAATGCTCTAAGCTCCCTCGATCCTACACAAGTATCAACTTCAAAATACTAATGGTCCCCCCTAAACACCCTTCTAACACCCCTTAAATAGTCTTCCACCTTGCCCCCCTTCGGCCAATAGGAAACCATCGAGGTAAGATCCTCTAAAACCCCTCCAAGTGGCTTGCTAATGGATGACCTTTGGGGTTAAAGGTTTCTAGAACCCTTATCCTATTAGAAATAGGAAAAATATGGGGTTAAAGGTTTCTAGAACCTTAATCCCGCTAGAAATAGGAAAGATATGGCTAAAGGCTAATCCGGCAAGCCAATAGGAATTTAAAGTAAAAACCTTCTAGAACTCCTAGGTGGTTAGCTATTGGCCCGCCGGTAAATCCAATCCTACCTACCACATCCATCTACCAATTCATCCGGTCTTCAACTTAAGACCGGTTTTTACCCGACTAAGATCAACTTAAAAATAACGAAAACAAATAAAATATCTAAATTCTAACTAATAGACCGCCCACATCACGACAGCATTGTCGACAGACCCAACTTGAGGCCGAACGGCAAGGCCTCTATGAGCGTTGGCCCATTGTAGGGGTATAGTTGCCAAGTATGCCTTGGGTTATTGTTGTGTTGCTTCAGCAACACGATGATGGACTCAAGATTGGACTTGCATGGATGAAATTTTATAACTAACCATTGGCTATTTACTAAAGGGAGAGTCCCGAATATATCTGTAGGAGGGTTAGTTACCAAGCCATGAGTTTAGAGGTCTGCAGTATTGAAAACCATGCGTGTGTGTGTGATGTGTGAGTTAGCATTTGTGACACTTGCTAGAGTTGCGGCAATAAAGAGGCTCACCCTTACTACTTGAGGTGTCCACTTTAAAGATACATTCAACTTCACCTTCACTCATATTTCATTACCGACTTCCACCTCTGGAAGGCTCGGACCTTCCTTCTATTAACCTCATCTTACTGATGGCCAATTGTCAACCTTGCGCAAAGGATTTAGTTATCTTTATTGAAGAATAATAGTATTGAGTGTTAAGTCTCTAAAAGTTGGTTAGAGAGGCCAAATCCACAGTATACTTTGCAGGTCATTCTAAACACTTCCACATAGGCGACAAACTAAAGTTTTTAGCTAGATCTACCAACTTTTGAAGGTGGTTTTTGCAAACATAGTCCAAATTTGGCCTCTTAATTTGAGCGTCACGTTCGAGCACACACACTAACTACTTCCTAATGCATCTCTAGGTATTACAATACAAATTGTTCACTAACATATTGGACACCTTAGCCTTTTCAACCCTAAAAAATATGTCATCTTACAAGAAGATCAACAATAAGATGATACCAACAGTAAGTCTATTATTTAAATCCCTTGCTAAACATTGCACTACTTCTTTCCCAAGGATTGCCATTCGTCCTTACTGCCACATATCTCCAAAGGTGCTACATAACTAGATCTACAATTCACAAACATACACACATACACTTACTGAGCAATCTTCGCAACATTGAACTAAGAGAGCCAAAAGGCTCTATGACCACCCTTACATACTTCATAACAACTACCTACTTAGTGGTTCAACTTGGTAGGTTGACACCTTGACATAACTTTGTAACTAGATATTTTGACGTGATTTTCCACCATGTCCAATTCATAAATAGTTGGCACATAAGGTCATATAGACACCCGGGGGTGGGCTCTTCATTGGAAACATACATGACGTGTATAGGTAGTTATGAAATTAAACCCTATATATATGAGAAGTTATAGAGAAAAACAAATGTATATGTACTAACGGCAAGGTAGAAAATGGACACTAAGCTTTTCAATGTAATGTAATAAATGTCTCCACTACATATATAAAATATAAATTTTGCATTGAATAAATATTTATAACATATAAAACCCACTTCCATTTTCCAATGGAAGAGTCAATGACCATTTCATCCATAGCATCTAATTCAATAATTGCACCAAGCAAACAAAGAAAAAACACAGTAATTTAGCCATAATCCAAAGAAAAAAATACTCAATTGAGCCCATGAGCAGGGATTTGCAAATGGACATGATGCGACCTCTAGTTGTCACGTCTAGGTGTGACAACCAACAAATATTACTATGGTAAAAAAAATAGTTACCATAGGGTGTTTTCTTATGTTATCATCACAAAGTCAACTACTACAGTAGCAATCGGCCCTTTATTTGACTATGATAGTAGCATGTAGCCAATATCCAAGGAAGCAAGCAATAAAGGATGAAAGTAATTAAAACAAAAAAAAACTAAATACAGAGCATACAATAAGAATTCAAAACATAAGAAAAAATTGACAGATTACATGTATATATATATATATATAAGAAACTTACATGTTGAGGTCATGTATTGCATTGAATGACACAACAATATAGGGGGATGAATTCAACAATATAGAGTCCATTGAAATGTGACAATTTTCCTCTCCAGAATAAACCTTATCGATAATAGACCTCCACGCTTACAGATGATGATTTCTATTCCAAATTCAAAACATCTTGTCCATAAATTTGTTGAGATCATCGTGTTTTTTCGAATATTCATCAAACTCTGTACTTGCATTTTTCTAGTGCATATTCCAAGGATTCTTTGAGGTGACATCTTCAAATTTCATATGCTTGTTGACCATTTCAACATAAAATACTGCACTTCTAGATCTATATTCATGAATAAATTTTTGCTTTAATTTTTGAACATCTGACATTAAATTCGGTCAAACCAAAAGCATTGAAAAAGGCATAAAAGAATAAAGAATTTTGATTTTGAAGGTGGTTGAAATAATAAATAATAATAATTTTGAATTAAACATATGATTACTTAAGATAGAATGCATTTTTTTATGATTAGAAGTTGCATTAACATTGAATTCCAATAACTCATTCCACAAGTTGCTATTAAGAATCAAATAATTTATGAAATTGTTAGTTTCCATCTCTAACAAAAATTTCAAGGCAATTTTATAAAATAAGAAACTCTCAATCCATTTCAATCAACTTAAGACCAAAAATATGTCACATATAGAAGTTTAACAATTTTCTAACACTAGAAGACCAAGTCATATGCAAAAAAAAATTGTATGAAGAAGAGGTAGAATTAAACAAAATTGAATATGATCCAATTTATTTCATATAATTTTTTTTATCAAATTCTTGAATTGTCACAAAGTTGCCTAACCGAAATTTGCATCACAAAAGATAACTTTTGCAATGTATCAAGGTTGTACATTAAATTACAAATTTAAGTCCAAAACAAACAGTAGACTCTGGAAATTTTCCCAAAATTCACATTGATGTATAGAAGCCTACAACAATTCGTGTGTTTTAATATGATTTACCTCTCTTCGGCTTGTCGCTCCTCTCAAGGTTCAACAATATAAAAATATGAACTTAGGATTTTTTATATTCTATACATAAAATTTTCACAAATAAATCTTATTAAATAAATAAATTCATTTGAATGACAAAATTATTTGAATGACGGGTATTGACACTTTTACAACTATTTTTTGTTTCGTATCCTAAAGATATTGGTAGCACCACCAATATCCCTAATGCTCGCATGAATAATTTTAGTTTTGCATCCAAAGGGTATTGGCAGTGCCGCCAATAGTCATTGCCCTCTTACAAGTATTTTTCATTTTGTACCCTCAGAAATATTAGCAGTGCTGCTAGTAAGCCTTGCATTTTCACAAATATTTGCTATAATTTGTATCTTTATGATTTGCTTAAAACATAAGAAGTTTTACGATGAATACTTATGATATGGATTTCATCTCCAGCTTCATTTTCTTTGTATTCATGCTCGGAGTTTTTTTTATCTTCTTCAGACATCTTGTTGTATTCGGTTTATTCTTTTTCCTCCTCTTCTTGAACTTCAAATTACTCTGCATTGTTGTTGGATACATTTGTATCAATCTCTTATTTTTGCCTCCTTAATTTTCTTGGTCTACATCATTCAACTTTAAACTCTGTGTCTCTGCTAAATTGTCAATATATTTATGCACTACAATGTGGAATTTTTTCTCATACTACTTGCTCATTTTCAAACTATTTTTGTCATAAAATACAATCATCTCCGTTTTTTTCGTCTACTATCCAATTGTGTATTAGTTTCATGGTATTCAACATCTTAGATTTCTTATTGTAAAATCTAAATGCTACACAACCCACTCTCTATAATACTCACATGAAGTTAGATACATACTCCAACAGATGCGTATTAAATCTTATTGTCATCTAGTTCTCTTATATTGATTATAGTACTTATTTCAAAATATATTGACATCGTACAATTTTATTTTAATTTTGGTGATGTATAATCCAAAAGATAATTATAAGCAAAAAACTTAAGAATCAAATTCAAGGGGAGGGGGGAGGCTTGTAGCATTTAATCCAATGGTTAGGATTAGGGTTGGAAATTTTCCTCCACTGTTTTTTGGGCATCCATTATAATCATTTATTTTTATTTTTATTTTTATTTTTATATGGAGACTTGCCAATTGTTCTTTTTCTTCTTTTTTTCTATATTAATGCTTGAATTTTATTACCCTCATAGTTGTTGGATATTTAGAATCATTTTCTTGGCATTTATAGTTTGTTACACAAGCCTTTATAATAACTATCATGCTAATAACGACGTTAATCCAATCTTTGTGTTTAATAGACACTTATAGAATAAGACATTGGATTTTATTGCGTTGATATTTTCTTGTTATATACGCGTTCTATCAATTTATATAGTAATCATATTTTAATTCAAGTAAATTGGCCTCATACTGCCAATACAAATAGTGTCTCATCCATACATTCCAACGCGTGTTGTTTTTTGTTCTTTTAAATGGCTACAATTAAAGCTTATGGATCATTTGTGCCCTCTACTTTGCCTCTTGAGGATGATGGTTATGTGAGTGTCTCAACAGATTTACTTAGTTCAAGGTTCAATCTTAGGATAGGAACCATGTAAATATAGCAAGATATGTATTCCTTGGACAATGATATCTTGGAAATAATATTGATTCACAAGAACATGTGTGAAGATGGCCATGCTTGGATTTTGGGTCTAGAATCATTTAAAGTTATAGCTCTTTGTGATTCTCAGATGCAAGTGTCCACTATTGTGTCAACAAATGAGTTTGGCACATCTACAATGTATCTACCTAGTGTGGCTACAATAAAGATAAAACCAAATGATGATAATGTTCTTGTGATGTTGGATTCAGATGATGATGTTTGTCATGTTGCTGAATTTTCTGATACATCATCATGTCCTTGTAGAATTGGGACTCTAACTCTAGTTTTGGATTCTATTGATTAAATTCCTTACAATCGGTCGTACATGAACTTGGCTCGCCATGGATCTTCATCTTAATGTCCACCTCTTCATCCTTCTTTAAAATCTTGATATTTGAATATTGTTGATGCATTAAAATTGACAAAGTATAGGATGAGGTTTAAATTTGATCTTATCATAATTGATATTGATAGTAGAGATCTATGTGATGTAAAGTATTTGTCACCATTTTTTTATAATAATATTTTATTTATTTTGCCCCAATAAGTATAAGTGTTCTTTGTACGTATCTCCGTTTCATAGATGGCATGGATAAGATGTGCAACGGACATCCTTGGTGTACACCACAAACAACAAATATCCAAAATTATTTTGGACTCTCCTTTAGATGTTCTTCTCGTGCCATTCATTTGCAGTGCGCAAAAATATATTAATTATATGTATCGCAATGGAGGTGTCCACAATTGCACCAAATGGATTGGATCGACTCCTATCTCATATTCTGTAGGAGATTTTGTCCCAAAATAATTATGATTGACATGTAAGTTGTGTCGTTCCACACTAGTGTGTATTGCGTTGTATCATGCTTGCATAATATATGTCTACTCCACATTTGTTTGGATGTCAGGGGCTTGTATGTAACTTGGTGTTCATGAACACCTTGTGTCAAATGGTACATGTTGTAAGTCACTTGACATGACTTACCAATGCGTTGCTAATGAGGTCATGAAAACACCCATTGCCAAACACTTAATTATAATAATGGCAGCGAGTAAACAATTCTTAGAAAACTACCTCTTAGAATCTCCATCAATTGGTGAAGGACATCACTTCGCAAGTTCATCTATGGCAGTAGATTCCTGGGGCAGTCCAAAGAGCAGTAGTTGTCTTCACAATGTCAGTAGATCTTCCGGGGGGTAATGTGGATTTTGTTAAGCGTATGCATGTGGGAGGAAATATGGAGCATTCATGAATAATGTTTGACCACGTCAAACGTCTGAAGGACTACACCACCCTTGCGTGTTATATATACAATAGCAAATACTACAAGGTGTTGACCATTGTGTGTTGTGACATGCAATGAATATGACATATCTCAGACTCTCTTCTGGGAAAACTTAAGTTCCGTCATGGCAGAGAATGGAGTGTCAGAAATGAACTTCAAGGGTTTCATGGCATACAATTCTATTTGCGCAGAGCTTGGAGAAGGTGCTGCATAATTACATAAAGGCATCTTTATAGTTTTAACACAAACAACTATGTAAGGATTACAAAGATGCAAAAAAAAAAAAAATTACGAAACCAAAACTAAACATCTTGTCATTCGTTCATGGTGGTTATCATCTAGAGCTGCCACAAAAGAAGGCATTCTCGACCTCTCCGTGTTGTTGGGGTTCTGGCACTTTTGTTATAGGCAATAACGTGGTCATTTGATTATTGTAAGTGCATCGTCACTATGTATTTTCCAATGTTATTTTAATTTTAAGTATCCATGATATATATATATATATATACCAAAAGATGTTGAACGATACAAGCTAATATAGGGACTTTGTGGAATGCCAAAGTCGGAATTGACAAACATGACACCCATGCTCTCACGTACAAGGGATTGAAAAAAAATATGAGTTTTTATTTTGCCTTAATAACATCAAGCATTGTGTAAGTGGCAACAAAAATAAGTGTGTGCTAGACTAGCTTGTAGTACCCAACACATAGCCTATGAAGATAGGTACCAATATCTCAAGGCAGAAGGTATTGGCACTAAATGACGTTGGGTTCCAATTGTAGAAAATGGAGGCTCTCTCTCCTCGCCATAGGCTTTCTCCAATTGCGATGCTCCGAATCCCTCAAACGGATTTCCGTGTACCACTAAACCCGGATGCCCATCCAACTTCTAGGTTTGGAAGGACAGTGCGTCTCAATCTAGCAACACTGACGGCAAATCATAAAAACAAATGGGAGAGCATCGGACTCATGGACGGTTATTATATGGTTGGAGTAACTGTTGTTTCATATCCAATATTTGGAGTTCTAATCAACACCGTCTCCAAGGAGGACATCACATATTGTGTCATAATTGGCGACATGCCGCAATGCACATGCTCCGACTTTACGAAAATGTCATCTCAGTCTTTGGGAAAGAAAGAGAGATGGGTGTATTGCAAACATCTTTGTTATGTGTTTAGATTTTTGTGCAAGGTGGATTATGATAGTGAAAAGTTCATTCACGCTCCAACATACTCCTACAATGAGGTCATGCAACTTCTTAAACTTGCAAGTGTTGTAGAGTGTGAGTAATTTTCCGAGTGTTGTATTCAACCGCATGTTTGATAATTTTAGTAAGTGACATGTATAAGTGTGGATGATTATAATAAAAATCAACAATGGACTGATGATTTAAAAGTATCCATGGTAATAGGCTCCTTTCACTCTTGTTCAATCAAAATGTGAGTACTTTATGATCCCTAGATTGCAAAAATACAAGTGCCAATTTTAGAGTATATACCCTAAAATTGTGCCAAGTTACTAAATGTGGCATCATCGCTCATGTGTTACCGCTTACTGCCCACTGCTCAATGCTCACCGCTCATCACTCATCACTCATCACTCATCACTCATGTTTTAGCTTCCCTCCTTCCTATGTAGCATTATGTACATACTCCATTTGCAACATGGATACACACCTACCATTTATAAACTTGAACTGACTTAAACAAAAAATCTCCTTTCATCCCAACGTACACAAACACACACCACTTGGACCATTTCCTTTCCAATACCCTCGGGAACCACTCCTTCATCTCTCATCCCCTATTCTCACAAACCATAAAATATGGAATTTGCCAATACATGAGCAAATACATGAAATACATGTTGTGACCCAAGGATTGCCCTCCCGTCTTCAGTACACTTTGTGATCTATGCTCCCACTATGTAGACACATGGCCACACCTACTAGCATCTTGCACCCAATAATCAAAGGTCTTCATGCGGACAAATACCACAAATCTGTGACAAACATCAAAAATTTGTCACTAACCCAACACCTTAGTTGATGGAAATGTGGACCACAAATTGCAGCTCCTCCATTGTAAGGCCAAACCTACCACCCTTAAGCGTCCTAGTCCGGGTAATAGGTTTGGAGATCACATGCGTAACATAACAACTTGTGGTAACATGGGATGTACGTTCTACCTTGATGAGTTTCCAACTTAATTCAAATCATGACAGTTTATTAGTGTGAACCTCGTGCATAGACACATCCTTGGCTTTTTCCAGAGTCCACCCCATTGTCTTTGTCACGCATGCCTTCAATGATTTCCCCTTTGCAATTTTGGTTCTGACTATCGATTCTTCACTGGTGCATGACACCTCGCTGAGGCTATGATGTGTTGATTCCATGAGGCACATAAGTTTTAATACAAGTGTTGAAAAATACTTATATAACTTAACATTACCTCCTCTTCCACAAATCCCTCACAAATCCTTCCCAACTTCATCTCATAATGCAACCACTAAATCAACTAGCCTAACCCTCTAGCCTAATTAATTAGTCTAATTAACCATCCTCACTAACTAGTAGTAACTTAGCTTGTCGATCTAGCTTAGACTCGGGAGTGCACAACTAGTTGGAACTAGATTCCTCCTTAACCCATTCGCTAAATCTAATTGGCTCTACTTAACCCAGCCGCTAGGCCTAACTAGCCTCCCTCTTCAACCCGGCCGCTAAGCCTAACTGCCTCCAACTTCAAACTAGCAGCTAAGCCCGAATGCCTCCAACTTCAAACCAACAGCTAAGCCCGAATGTCTCCAACTTCAAACCAGCAGCTAAGCTCGAATGCCTCCAACTTCAAACCAGCAACTAAGCTGACTGCTTCCAACTTTAAACCAGCAGCTAGCCTATGTGGCCTCCGCCTTAAAGTCTACAAGGTTGAATGCTTTAAATCTAACATGAATTTAGATGCTACAATTCTAAATATCATAATTCTAAACACTATAAATTTAAATGATATAAGTCTAAATTCTATAAGTTGAACACAACGAGCTAAGCTCTAAATGCCTCAAACCAAAGACAATTTCTAACAAATGTCAACTAACTTCAAGGCTAATTAGTCTTGGTTCTTCACCTTGAGACCTTGCACACACACGTGCTCCTTTCTTGCTTTTCACACACCCACACTCATAACATGTGGGGTGTCAAGGAGCACAAAGAAAAGAGGGAGAGGGAGAAGGGAGAGTAGGGATTATTTAGTGAGGTGAAAGGGAGTAGGTAAACACCCCCAAGGCTCAAGATAAACCTTTTGATCATTTCCTACTTTGTAAGCTCTCATCCTATCATTTAAGCCTTCAACTCTTAAACCAACATATAGATCCTAATTAAAACATTTAACTCAAGGAGCCATCATTGGTTCACCACACACTATGTTCACCTAACTAAGGAATTTTCTTCATACCGCTAAACTTCTAATCAACCTAAGGTCTAAACATAACTTACTCAAACCTCACTCTTTTTATATTTTTGTGAATAATCATAAAACATCAAAACATAACTTCTAATAGTTTCAAAGGGTTAAGAACACATGTGGGCACCATTTTGGGCTCACATCCACCCTTGCCCCTTGGAACATAAAATCCCATAATGAATTGCCACTCAAAATTGTAGGTGCATGACCCCCCCTCCCCTTTATTAGTGTACATAAAACCAAGCCCAAAGGTCATGTAAGGTGATAGAGCCCACCACATCCACCTCCTTCAATGCCCTAGAAGGCCTTGCATGTGCGGATACTTTGATTTCCAATTGACACAAAATGATCATCATTTTAAGCCATCGGAGGTGTTTTTCATAGGTAGGTGTTGTAGATTCACACCACCTTTACTAGGCATGTCCTTGCTTTAAGTAGGCATAACCACTCACTAAGAAGATAATAGTACATAGCACATTGATTTCAATCCAACATAAAGACCAACACTTGCTATGTGGACCTCCAATGTTATATCCTGTGGGTTGGTAAATACAGTGCACCCCCAATATTATCCCCAAAACATCACGAGAGAAATGGCTACGGGCATGATCTAGATCTGCTACTCCTTTCACACTAAATGCATGTTTCCTGCCCTCTGAGAAGCGGGTGCATAGCTAAAAATATCCATTACAAACCCACGTCCCTTGACCTAAAGCCATCACCACGTACAATTGTCACACATTTGAAGCCACCAAACATACATGGTGAGCCTGGTACATACAAAATTAGTGTTGGTTTTCGGTATGTGTACCTTATTCCGTTCTCTCTTTTCCTATGCTTCCGTTTTGTCGATACCCATCTGTGGTCGATGCACGATTCGCCGTTCCTTTTCTACTTTTTGTCCTCAACAGTGGAATCTCATTTGAACAGATGGCATGCTGCCTACTACAGTGAGTGAAAGAAAGAAAATGCAGCCTATCTTGGAGAATGGATGCTAGGAATTCACAAGGGGGCCCACTTGCAAAAAGAAGCCGCACTTACGGCATTTGGAACCGTTGAGAATGAATTTGATGCCTTTCAAGTCATCTGGACCAAAAGAACTCGAACGTGAATAATCAATGAATGAATGAATAAATAAGTAAGTAAACCGGATTTGTAGATAATCATCGTGATGTCCCCAAGCATTCCCCTTTGTTTATCTCACCAGGATTCATAAAGTAGCAACAAAACATTCTTCAACCTGATTGTGCACTTTACACTAGAGCTTGAGGGCCCTTGACCATGAAAATGTAGAATCTATCATTGGTGGAAAATGCCGAGACCATCTCAGTTTGCTTTATATCGGAGCTAGCTTGAGGGCCTAAGGGACCTAGGAAGTGGGTGAGGAAACTACATGGAGTCCTACATGCCATGTAATGGATGATGTTTTATGATTTATTAGATTCTCATCTTGAAAGAGGTGGATCTAACACAACACCATGATACCATGACACTTCAGTATCCCGTACCTTTGATGAATTACAACTTATTATATAGACAACCGTATATTAATAAGAAAATAAGAAAATAGTATCTGGTAGAGAATCCGTTGCGTATGTCTTTGCACTACACTTGAAGGTCCGTGATCACACAAAATTCAACTTCAATGCTCCATACCCCTCACGAAGTTCAAGGCTCTTCACTTTTACACTAGAAAAGTGGAGCTCTTGATATCTAGACTAAAACATACCTTGATTTTATTGATCCAAACATCCATATTGTAGATGGAACTTCGTGCTTTCAATCCAATTGAAATAGGATTCTCTTCTTGTTTGGAGGAGAAATCAGGTAGGAAGGAGGGAAGTTAGAAAATTGACATGCTTACTCTAGGTGGAAAGCAAGCTATAGTGTCTGGGAAATTTTGGAATCCCTTTAAGTGCTTCCATAGCTCAAGCATGTTGTAGGTGGATGAACCTTATGCATGCCCAAATCCCTATCCGCCACATGTTCGAGACCAAAACCCTATCCATTATGTATGTACCCAAACCGACCTCCCTATCCACCACATACACCATAGTGTTGACATCATCATTGTATGGAATAGATGTAGAAAAATAGTTTTTATTATTATTAAAAGGTGAGCACTTGGAACCATGCTTTGCATCACATGATATAACCTTAATGAAAAGAACATATGCAAAGACATGCTTATGAAGCTATTTAGTACTATATCGTTGTATGATATTAGTGGGCGGCTGAAAAGTCTTAAGTTTTCAAGCATATCCTCAAATTATCTACAAACATCAGTTATCTAATCCATACTATATTCATGATTTTGAAGAAAATATTGTACATATTTACTACACAAGTTGAAAAATATAAGTCCATATACATGTTTCATAGGGAGTGTGACCCTAGATATGTCAATGACACAAAAGTCCCCTACATGATGTTATACATTTCGTAAAACAATATCTTTTCCTCTAAACCTCTTGTTATTAACATTATATCATACACATGAGTCCTATATTTTATATGATGCAAAGACCATTGAGTGTAGGATTTATTGTAACTCTCATCCATCCATGTTAACAAGTGACCACGTCTAGGTTTGTGTCTAGATCAACTCCAATGTGTTTATTTACATTCATTCGGGACCTTCAAAGCTCATTCCAATGTCAAATCGACTAAAAAACAAAACCTCCAAATTGCATAAAAGTTTAGGTTTCTTTTCAATTAGACGAATGAGAGGTATGCCTCACATGCAACAATTCCCTCTTGACAAGATAATGTATTTACAAGTTAGTTGGTTCTATAAATAACCGACGTCGGGCGCTCCGACGTGAATTTGAGCCCATTCGCCCTATCCTGCTAAAGAATCCTCTTAGTGTAGGGTGGGATTAACTGCCTACCTTGTGGTGGGTGGGCTCTTGACTTCCTACCTACCTACCTACCAAGTACAGGGAAGATTTCACAGCGAGAATCAAACCGCCACCCACTAGTCAGTTCTATGTTAAGTTACAAGTAAACCAAGCTTGAGATCAAACTGGAAACAGTTGAATATGGTAAACAACATGAATCCCAAGTCTAACTAAGTTCTTTTGGTGGCAAGTGTCATGGTTTCTAGCATGCTTATCATCTTGCATTGCGCTCACCACCTCCCGAGTCTCAAACCCACTCTTTATAACAAAGGCAAGACCTCAAAAGGCACGGCCAACTTATTGGAGCAGTCTCCCATGTATAAAGTGCGACGCTAGCGACAGAATTGAGTGTGCCCGTTAGTTATGCTGTTGTCTTTGTCGGCCAACTCCTATCGACCTACTTACATGCCTTGGATGATTGATTCTTAGTAATTTGTGGAATCTTGCAAAAGGCTCTCACATACCCTTTCCAACAAATCGGATCAACGTTTAGAATGAAATAATAACAATCCTCCGTGCAGTATGATAATCCCCGATCCTGCGATTCCTTCCATTGACAAGTTTTGGGTTCACGGCACGTCTTCGCGTCATCATGTAGGCTTCCAAGTAGCTAGGTTTCCAAGTGTGGTGTGAAGCCAGAGCGAGCTTCACTCCATACTTCCCACTAACGTATACGAACCTAAAATGGACACGGACTGCAAAGTGGTCATGGTCTCTTTTGGAATGTAGCACGTCTCGTCGTTCTAGAGTGTAAATATAGGGTGGTTGTTTGTTTATTGGGAACCGTTTAAGAGATGTGTCCATTTTAGGCTCACATACTTTAGGTGGGAGACCCACACTCCAAAATCCAACGAGAAACCCCAACGCTTTGCTTTTCGGATGACAATTGCTTACCCAACTCCATTCTTTTGTTGCTCGTAATTTGGGTTGTCAATCCCGAAGTCCTACTTCTCAAAGAAGCATGCTAATTCTGATTAAGTGGTGGTGTGTGGTTTGATGTGGATCTAAGAATGAACACCCAAAACACATGTATTTTACAAAAGATCGGAGTGCGTGCTTGAGTTTGTTCATAGTCAATCCAATCGAAGCAACCTATATGATCGTTCATTGAAAAAGAAGATCTTCACTTTGACGATGATGAAGATTTTCATACGAATTCCAAAAAAGTTGAGGAAAATGGCTACATGCACAATTTGGATGTGCTAATCATCTCACTCTAATTGTGTGTATCGTGTCTTATGAGAAACCAGGCAGAGCTTAAAGACGTGTCCACTTAATGCATGCTTTACTTTAGTCCAACAGCAACCAGAGTTGCGTGACCCTTTTTTCCTCAACATCAAGATTAAATAATTTTAATTGACGTGACATGTGTTCCGTAGTTGAAATTTTCTTCCTTCCATCCTCTCTCGGCGCATCCATAAGCTACTACTTCGTGTTGGTTGTCAAAGAGGCAGGTGTACCAGTATAGCACAGCTGTTCCATTTCCCTTATGTCTTTCCTCAAAGGCCAAGCAAGCCAACTGGAGCCACACACGAGTACATCAATCCTCCACAAAGTAGGTTTGTTTAGTATAGGGCTGCAAATAGTGTGGCACTACACTATACACATGATTTAGTGTGGTCCATATTATTCATCGTCACCCCCCCCCCCCATGATTGGTCTTGTTATCTACGGGTGACATCAAAAAAGGTGGCGTGGGACATTTGTTGTTACATGACACATCAATCTTAATGTCACACTTTTGACGCGTTCTCGTTGCGTCCAAACCTAACACTCTCATACCGTCATTTCTTTAATCCTCAAAAGAAACGCTCTAAATCTCGATCTCGAAACACTGTGTGAGAATCGAACTCGCAACTTTTCTATAACCACAAAGCACGAGTCTTTTTTTACATTACGAGGTTTTAGAAAATGAAGTATGTTCCACACAAGCTATTGTTTTCTTTTGTGAGATAAAATAAATAAAAAATTGAAATGGAATGGAATTGTTTTCAAACTCCAGGATGTCAAAAAGCTTACGGGACCCGAACCGCATCAAGGAGGAGCCAGAAATGCTAATTCCCTACAACACCAAAGTGCAGTGGCTTCTACAAAACAACCGGTAACAACAACTCGACGATTCAATCGGTGGAAAGACGCAAGATTACCCAAACTCCATATTTTGAAACGTAGAAACAACCCCCTACCAATGAAGCTATACAGGGGGCATTCCAACACAAAATGTGCCTCGGTTTCAAAGGAGGAGGTTGTGTTCCCTTGCAAACACATTATCCATATGGGAAAGGGAACGAAATGGTATTCTAAGACGATATAGCATATTCATTGGGCCGACATTTCTTAGTAGTAAATGCTCACAATAAGTGTGTGGAATTAAAGGAGGGAGGGGGGGGGGGGACGGGAGGGTACAAGAATCATGTAGCCTTGTGCTATCACACCATTTGGTGATAAAAATAATGGAGCCTATAAATCGCGAAATATGTGGCTGTGTGCCAGTTGACACCTCTGAAACAAGCCAAGCCCCATCACTCACTTGAGGAGTCAGTGTACTGCTATGTTGTACTGGGTTGCTTCATGTGACATACTTCACGGGAGCAGTCGTGCTTCATGGGAAGCTGCATGCTGCTGCTGGCTCTATCCCCAAGGCCATGTCGAAGTTGCGCTTTTGGACTTGCCTCCTCCTCCTTCACATTCATTCCACCCTCCACCTTGCTTTTTGCGAGAAAAATTCCATGGCCCTCGAAAAGGAGAGAGCGACCATGATCGTGTTGTGGTGCCGATGACGTTGGGCCAAAGAATGAATGAGATGTCACGGGTCGCACACGACTCACTCGTTGAGAGAGAAACCGTTTTCGGGGATCACGTGGTCTTACCATGCCACGGCATGGGTTAATTAATGGTCATATTGTTGTAATAGTGGATTTGGAGTCCACGAGAACCAATAATGAGACCCCCGTTGTAATAGGTAATCGTTTTATTGGAAAGGTTATCGGGCTTGCCACCTTGACAGAACTGGTTCTGCACTGATGACCGGTTCCAATAAAACGATTACCGGACGTAACTGGTTGGCCGCTTTGTTGAGCCGCGCAGGTGACCTAAACAGTGGATCACCTGTTGAAATTTGAGCATCCTTAAAATGCCACGTGTCGGAATAGTTCTCATATTCGTTTCAAATTGCTTATAACCGGCTTTAAGTGATTATGTAATCTGTCTATATCCGATTTAGATCATAACCAGCTGGGATGTCGAGGTTATCGTCTGTAAACCTGTGTGCTCAGAGCCAATCGTGTAGTGCCACCTCGGCGAAACAAAGCGGCCAACCGGTTACGTCATACCTAGTGGTGGAAGTGACTCCCAAATACGTTAATCGTTGCAACGATAAGATGCTTGAGAATGGAAGGCGGATTGTCCAATGGATAAGTCATCGTAACACATGTGGATGTTGAGGAGTGGGATGCACTTATGTGCACGTGTATGAGAAAGCAACTGCCTTCAACATGATTTTTTTTTTTCCTTTGCACTACATTGGTTATGGTATTATCAATATGTAAATACATGACACTTGCTATTAGTTTGCTCGATAATATTTCCCCCTTGCATACTAAAATGCAAAACTACCATCTCAAGCATCTCAACGTTCAATTTCACTTTTTGAAAGTTAACGAATAATATCATACTAGCAATTAGTGAACGTGACATTTTGAGAGCTCTAGGCATGTAGTTTAGGCCCTTCGCAAACAATGTACGTGGCATCCAATACCATAAATGGTGTATAGCAATCGCCAGTTTGCAATTGAGCACATGGTCGAAAAATACTTCATTTTTATCATGATGTGGAACCTTTGATTTTATTTCCTCCATTTGTTTAAACTTTTGGCATGAGAGAAGGGTACTAGTGATGCTAATTGCAGTTTTGAATGGGGACCCAATAAACAATATAGCGGACCCAATACACCGCTCTAGCTCCTTTTAAACTATAACATTACTATGGGCCATTTATGCAATGGCTAAGGGTCGTGGTCTTGAAATTGTGTGAGCCCTTGAAACTCATCTAAAGATATGCCATGGAAAATTGAGTTAAAATTTGTGTGGTTGTGGGCTCTTTAAGTGTAGTGCAAAGACATATGTGACCAAACTCCCAACCGAATGTTATTACATTACCTCCTACTCAAGTATGGCCTTCTACACAATAAAATACAATAAATACTTTGATGTATTATTATCTCCATGTTTTTATGTGAGACCCACCTCTTCGAGATGGACTTGATGCAAAATATGATAGGCCGTGAAAAATTATCCATTGCATGCCATGTAAAACTCCGTGTAGGATTATTATCCATTTAAACTTTCCTTGGTCCCTTAGGCCTCCGAGAAGTCCAAGGATGGTGTTAGCAATTTGGACACCAATGAGAGAAATTAGATTAGATTTCAATGGTCACATGCCCTCAAGCTCTCTAGTGCAAAGTGCCCCTTCATAGCCCACCAAATTGTACAAACCGATGCTCATGAGAATAAATTTAACATGAATGTTGTGCATTGAGTCTAAAGGTCCACAAATCATGTATGATTGCATCTTCTTCAATTGTGGATGCCAACTACATGATTTCTCAGGTGGATGACATTGGATTTGAAGGGCTTCATAAGGTTTGGTAACATAGCACTTAACAAATTGAGCTCACTATTATCATATATGGTAGATTTACCCATTTCCAATAACCAACCCAATCTTAATACATAGTGTCCCCTAAAATTATGAAATTTCACACATGTAATCATCATTCTGTAAATTGGAATGTTGGAAATAGGTAGTGACCAGGTGAGAGAAAATTTATAGCCATTGAGGAGTTCAATCTCGGGGGGTGCACTGTACTAAACATGTACGAGTATACGTGAGTGCACAGGAGGGGTATTGATTTGGACCTTGCCGTATTACGTATACATATGGTATACATGTTATAATTTATAGTTACGTACATATATGGAAGGCCTTTAAAAAGTATACAATAATTGTACTTGTATGGTACTTTTACTATACTACATATCATAAGTTTTCATATTGGATGAAATTAGGATTAACTAGGATTAACGATTTTCGTTAGCAACCTTATAGGGTAGTATGAACCATGTACAAGGTGTCAAGGTAATATCGGGGAAAGAGGCAGTATTAGGGTTTTGAAATGATTCGTTCAGCTCAAAGTAACAAGGACCCTTTTCCCCTCCCATCCTTAGGTTTTTGTTTTCTCTTTTTGTCGGGCGCTAAAGGTTTTTCTTTTCTCTTATAGTCGGACACCAAAGGTTTTTGTTTTCTCTTCTCGCATAGCCTGCTTCTTTTGCCGACAACTGCTTCACTTTTCCTTCTTTCACCTGCTGCTTCCAGCGCTTCTCAACGTCCCTGCGGTTACTGCTGCCGTGGGAATCACCGAAAGTCCTGACATTGTCATGGCCTCGTTTTGAAATTCGGAGCTAGAAGACGCAATCTTTGGTTCTCCGGGTAGAAAAGCTTCGGGGATTGATACTAGCTACCCAAAGAGCGAGGGTGGAGGTTGCTCGGTGGCGGTGACTGGAAACTTGAAAAAAAGAGTAGCTGGATGGAAGATGTAAGTTAGGAATATCTCATTGGGAGAAAAAGGCGGATGAGCTCATTGCGAGTAGCTCAGATTCTTGGGGTCTGTGAATTTATGACGTTTGAAGAGATTTGGGGGTTAGGAAATGCTTGCTAGGGCTCATGGTTCAAATGCATGGTGGATTTGAAGAGAGAATCTGAAAGGAAGATGGTCTAGGAAGCTCCTTGGGTGGCTCAGATGCTTAGGGTCAGTGGGTTAACCACATTTGCAGAGACTGTGGGTTAGGAGATTTCAGGCCTCATCATTTAGAAGCAGGGTGGATGGAGAGAGAATCTCAAAGGAAGACGATGCGGTAAGCTGCTTAGGTAACGCGGATGCTTGGGGTTGGAGGGTTAAATACATTTGCAGAGATTTCGATTTAGGGAATGTCAGGCCTCATCATTCAAATGCAGGGTGGATTTGACGAGAGCGTCTGAAATGGAGATGTAGGAAGATGCTTGGGAGAAAGGGTCAAGTAGCTCAGATGCTTGGGGTTTTTGGATTAATAACATTCGGGGTTTAGGGAATCTTAGGTCTCGTCACTGGCTTCTTCTTCTGCAGCAGGTGATGTAGTGTTCAGTGAGGGTTCAGGAGGACATGGTTGGTTTAAGCAGTGTTGCTGCTACATTGGAAATTGGAAATGGGAATGGGAGTGCCGGGGATGGGGTGTTCGATGCATCGCATGTGGCAGATGTGGAGGCATGGCTGAAAGGGGCATTTGAAGCCGTGGGAAAGGAAGTCCTTGAATTTGAGTACACACCATCCATCAAACGTGGAGATTGGTTTATGTTGGTATCAAAAAGGGGCTAACAACAAGTGGACATATGATCTTACTGATCATTTGATGGTAGACTTAGAGACAATAATTGCATTGGCTACAATGACATATATTGGTGAATCAAATATTTATGAGTGACATCCGGGAGATGAAAAAGTTTTCAATGACTTTGCTGATGAAAGCTACGATATTTTGTTATACATATTATAGGGGTTGATTATTGTTCAAAAGTATATTTGTATACTTATGTTAATGACTATATATGAATAGATGTTTTTTTGTGTATACATATTGTCACTTGTATATTTATTGTTGCAATTGTATGTGTATTACTTCATTTCACAAAAAATAATTTGTATATAGGGGGTTTTTAGAGTATGCAGTGAACGCACGTGATTCTAGGTTTTAATGAAAGGTGCCCCCCCGAGAGTTCAATGTGATTCAAAAGGGCATGGATTTGGGTTCTTTGAAAAGGGCATTGGATGTACTCACGTTTCCGTCTACTAGTATTCAAAAACATGTTAACCTATGATGTGAATATAGTCGGGAGAGAATCTTGCCTTTGAAAATTTACTAAAATTTCATTACGTCAAAAATGAATCATGATTTTTTTATTAAACGTCGTGATACCAATTCCAGGCCTATAAAAAAATCACACATGTACCACACTTATGCAAAATTGCTTCAGATATTGGAAATGGGTTTGTCTACCTTAGTACGCAATTTGGGTCACGAGAAAGGGGCTACCACTTTGGAGGTATAAAAGGTTGGGGGCTTGCTATGTTTGTTATGTGGGTTTTATGTGGTTTCTCTTCTTATTCATACACCTACATTTGAGTGCTCTAACAATATTCTAGGTTGCATTGGAAGGGCCTATGCGATCACTTGAAAAGAAAAAATAATCTTCACTTATACAACCTGGAGTTTTGTCATCTTAAGTCCAATTTTAAAATTTGAAGTGACAATCTTCATGATTTGTAATTACTAATTAGATGAGACAATTCGCAATATGGTCCAACAACCAGAATTTTATGAATTTTTATTGCACACAATAAGGTTTGTGGGTCTTATTTGGTTACTTTTCCTAATTGGACACCTACATGTGATTGGTGAGTGGTTAGGTGAGGATCAAAGAACAACCACCATAAAAACACATGTTTAAAGAAGAATTGGACTACATCTCCATATTTTATTGACTACTGCACACTCAATATTGAGCACAACTAGGGGAACCTATGTATTCAATCAAGGAATCAACAAACATGCACTTCCAATAACCATAACTAAATTAGAAGAGTTCCAATTTTCAATCTAGTTTTTTTTGTTGATGTTGCATTGTAGATTAGCTAATATAACACAAACTTGAAGACGTGAATATGTTCAATAGAAGATGGAGAACAAGAAAAAAACTGAACCGAGTAACACCCACATGCATTAGTGCAAAACATAAAAACCTCTAGATGATTATTGCCGTATGTCTAACATTCAAAAATCGTTGGCTCTTGAGCCCTGGTAAAGTAATAAGTCATAAATTGTGTTTTTTTGGTTGCGCCTCTCCATTATCTAAGTTAGACCATGTCCACCTTCATGCCGGTACTTGGATACGGGCGATATTTTTTCTTTTTCCTTTTCTTAGACCATGTCCACCTCCTAGACCATGTCCGTTTCCTGGACCATGTCTGAAATGACTCTTATGTACCTACTTATCACAATTTTGGAAGAAATCTCCTCAATGAACGGGGCGAACTGACAAATATAGTCAACCCACCTATTCATGATCAGGACCCCATCCTATAGGGCGCCGTACTTTTGATTAGGTTGAGGTTGAATTTCAATCAGGCTGGAACTAATAATATCATGACACATGTCCTTGGCTCCAGTGTTAAAATGAGGAGGAATGAGCGGTTAAAATGAACGGCTATGACAAACTACATACAGTGATAACACATTCACAATAATTTCAATTCAAGGAATAAAACTATCGAAAAAAATTGCAATCCTCTTGATTTCTATCTCCCTACATGGAATTCTTTTGCATCACCTTACACTTCTCCAGATCTTGCGCATAAGCTCATACGTGATCGGTTATGGGCACCTTCACTCTAGTTACAGATGAACGTGCTGAACCCATTCAAATTCAACACACCGATCCATTTAAAGGAATATTCTCCAACTTGATGAAGAAAACTCAAAAGATGTCAACATGTACGAACTAGTTTATGTGGGAAACAATAGGATCTCGACTGGTTATGATGCCCAAAAATCTCTTTGTCACTATAATTAGTAGGCCCTGTGGGCTTTCCAACCTTCTAACAAACTTGTGATGATTTAGTGGCACTCATCCTCCTTGATCTGACCATACGGCCTGTACAAGCTGACCCCCCTCCATGACAGATGATCTACTTGAAGTCGGGCATCATTCAATCTGTGGACGAGGCGTTACACAAGAAGCTAAGGTAGATATACGAGGGGGGGGGGGGAAAGAAGAAGAAGAAGAAGGTGGAAATAAGCGGATTCGGGCAGAAAGAGTGGCTTGGGATTCGTGCAATATTTTCCCAGAGATGGAGTAGAGGAAATGACGAGGAATGCAACTTGTTTCATAATTTTATTCCTTATGACTATTTTACTTGCAACTCCCCAAAGAGGCAAGTAAAAGTCAAACCCCCTATTTGTACACTTGAGTCTCCTCGATTTGAGCATCCAAATATCATGCTTTGCACACACAAAATGGTGTGGCACCCGAAAACAGTTTCAAGTGGTGTGAAACGACACATATCCGGCCAATCGCTGCATCCCATCTATCCGACAAACTTGATGAAGAAAATTATTATTGGGACAAACTATTGCTTTATGGAGTTTTGAGTTGTCATTTCGCAAATAAAAAAAAGGCCAAATTAACACACATCGGTACATGATGATTGGCCTTATTGTGGGCCCTTCCAAATCCACATACAATATGGGCCATGGATTGGCTTGGATATCATCTCATGCACTTAGTAATTGCAGTTTATGCATATTGACACTTCAACTTTCAAAATTGGAGTGCAGTTGCAAAAGCTATAAGAGGTCAAAGTGAAGTTTTTTTAGTTCTCTTTAAATGATATTTCTCTCTCAACCCTTACCCTAGAAGGGTTAATGTATTTTGAGCACATAGTCCAATCTTCACGTAACACATGTGTTTTTTGGTGTCCACCATGAACCTTGTCAGGTACGTGGGCTTGATGTAGTCACTCTTCTTTATTAGAGACCTATATTCGAGTAGTATATGGCAAGGCGAGTAGTTGTGAACAAATGCCAAAAGGACACGTGTTACAATGAGATTGAAGCAGGTGCTTACACTATATCAATCACTTCACAAGTAGTTTTGAAAATTGGGGGGTCTATGCAATTACCTAAATAGAAGAATTTCTTCACGTTTTCTTCTTTCAATTTGTTTATCTCAACTCAAATTATGAAACTTCAACTAACATCTTTAGTGATTTACAAATGCTAACTAGATGAAACAATCTGCAATTCAATCCAAGTGTGAAAATTGTATGTGGAGTTGGAAGTGCGCAAAAACATGGCCACGTAGCTTAACATATTTTATTTTATTTTATTTTCCCTAAAAACTCACTGACCTAATATTCATTTTGCATTCCATAAATAGTTTGGGTGACTTTCCACTATGGCCAAAGGCTATGACCATGAACTTGTGAGAGCCTTTTTTTGACTCATCCAAAAGTTGTGCCATGGACAACTAAAATTGAATTCTTGTATAATCATGAACTTCACATGTAGTGCAAAGACATACGAAATTGGCCTCTTAAACACATGCTATATCATTACCATCCTATTCATGTGGGCCCTTCTGCATAGTAAGTTATCATAAATCGACGATTCTCATATTTTGAAGTGTCGTGGTCTTCCAATTCGTGTTAGACCCACCTTTGAGATGGGCTTGATGCAAAATAAGGTAGACCATAAATGCATTATCCATTGTTGCTATGTAGGAATCCATTTCCATTTAGACTTCCTTGGGAATTTAGGCCCTCGAGCTCAAGTATAAAGGGAAATGGAACTATGTTATCATCTTCCACCAATAAAATGTTTGGACTGCACTCTCAAAGGCTCTCAAGCTGTAAGGTGTCTCTTACTATCTCAAAACTAGCGATGGAATACGGAAGTTGGGGGAACCCGTGAAGTGACTTGGTCTCCAACTGTGTTTAATTGGGCATACGACCAATAGAAAAGAGGTAGAAGTGGTTCACACTTAAAAACGATCCCTATATGCTTCACATGTGTGGATCATGCGGGATTTTGAGCAATGATTGAGAGGTGGAGAATAGGGTGTGGCCATTAATGAATGTATGGAACTTCGGGAACCTCGAAGTCCGTCCACGCTTCAATCCGATCTATGGCCAATGACATGAAATTGATTTTAGAGTCCGGAAAGTAAGCCGAATGGCTTATGGGAATAAAAAGTACATCAAGATAGTGTCAAACCAACTACTTCATCATAAGTCGCGGAGTGTGGTAACCTATGATCGGGGAGAACCGGTAGTTAGTTACAAATGAACCGGTTGAGTTTGAGAAATAACCGGTTGAAGTTCAAGACTGCAGGAAAATTACTGATCATTTTGGGAGAATCTATAGAATATACCCCAATTTAATAAATGAAAACTAAAGGATGCCAACGTGTAACCAGTTGGACTTGTAAACACTAGGATCTCCATTGATTATGCCCAAAAATCTTCCCGATCACTGGCGGTAACCTCCGTGAGGTAGAGGTTAATTTCAACTTGATGGTCCAATAGCTAGGTCACCACTCCTTGGGCGCACCTCTTAGAAGCAGTGGTGGTTTTTCACAAGCTAGTGTTTAGGTTTTAGGACGTGATCGCATGATTTTTTTGTCGGTAAATATGCTACACACTTCTTCTTTTTGAGTTTTTGGCACATGTTTTGTTACAAACAATATTTTTTATTGAAATTAACAAACTACAAATTCTAAAATCACTATATTATCTGTGTGATATACTAAACCAACAACAATACTTCAATAGCCAAATTGATTGATGTTCACTTATCCACATAGTTCCCGGCAAAAAAGTAAGCACATGTCCATAAGTTGTTGGCAAAAATACACGTGTGTACATGCTTATGACGATATTAAAATACTGGTCAAGAATCAAAGGTATAATAATAAATTCAAGTTTAGAAACTTACATGTATATCATATCGTCGTATTGTTTAATAAGGTTGATTCCTCAGTCCCTCACATTTTTTTCATAACAATAAGACATTATCCCAAAAAATCTCATCAATAGGAATATCCGCCAATGAAAACCGCATTAATGCATCAAATGTTTCCAATACCAAACTAGCTCATAGATGGTTCCTAATCAAGTTTTGCTTGGAGAAACCTCTCCACATAAATTATTGTACTTAGAAGGGATGACTACACTACATACGATATTTGGTGATACCAATTGTAATTGTCTTGCTCAATACTAATTGTCAACCGCAGTATAGTGTCACCAACACTAAATGTTAACCTAACAAGATTTGTCGTTCCTTGTAAATTTCTTGGGGGATTTTAGATTTACAGTGTTGCAATTATTGTCACTTACCAAGTGATTTGTCATTCAAATTTCAATCATCCATAACACGATTTCGCCACAAGTTGCTAACAAGAGAAGGCAAGGTTTTGGCCAATGGATGAACTCATCCATCATCCATAACAATATTTGTTCACTTGTTTATGAGAAGTGTCATCCGAAAAGCTAGCATAGTGACATAAAATACCATATGACACTTAATATATCATATTTAGTGTAGCACTCACTGCTAAAGTTTGTGTTAGCCTAGTCAATTGGTGAACCACTCACGACTCGTGGTTGCATAGTCTTATTCACTTTATCCCCTTGATAACCACCTCGCACCGAACTTGTAGCACAACCAAAGGATCTTTGTCAAACTCCTTCATTAAGTTGTTCATCTTTTGTCTATGATTTCAAGATTGACCCACCCACATGTAGACCTTGTGAGTAGAATTTATCCAACACCAATGACTATGGTGTATCTCAAGTAGCAACTTTAGTTGCCAAAGCCAACTTTAGTTGAAGAGGGGAAGTGGGCTAGGTGAGGAAGGTTGGTTGGGGCATAATTCACGTTGTGGTGAGAATACTTTAAATACAACTAAGGTAAGCCCCTCTCAAGCGGACAAATTTCCTCCGCCCCCATTTCTTGTAGGGAATGAAACACGCATTTGGTGCAATATGACTTAGCAGATCCAAATCTTGCCCATAGCCACGTTCATTAGAAATTTTGGAGTTGTATGTGCATCCTATACAATTTTCAAATTGAAGATTCTTTGAGTTATCAGATGATTCTATACAATCTCTCAATTATGTTGACTATTGCAGACCAAGAAATGTTAACAAATTTCAAAGACGTTGCCAATTTCTTTTCCACATGTGGTTTTGGGTGTCCATTCTAAGATTCACACCTAACAGTACACCACTCAAATGTAAGAAATGCAGGTGTTATTCTCTTATCTTTCTTTGAAAAAAATGCATGTATTTGATTGGTATGTGGTTTAGTGCAGATGAAAGAAAAAAATACCAAAGGACACATGTGTAGAAGAGAACGGACAAAAACCTTGACTACTATCAATTACTCCACCACTCAATAAGAGGACGGATGTAGTCACTTAAAGAATCAACAATCACACCCTTTTGATGACCATAACTAAACCAGGGGAGGCCTACTTCTCAATATGATACTTGTTGCTGCATTGTAGTTGATCTACAATGCAACAAGTTTTTGTTGTTGTTGTGTGAACCTATTTGGTAATAGTTGGAGAACATGAAAAAGGAACCACATAACACCCATGTACCCTAGATGCACGTTCAAGATCAAACGCCAAATGAGGCACATTTCTCTTGGCATCGTTTCCATACATTTAGTGGGTGAGGCATAGAACGAAAACGTGTTATTTAATACCCAACGAATCATGCCATCAAGACAAATTCATAAAACGTTCAGGAATACATGAACGGGTAGAGGGAAAACGACAAACCGGTTTTGGAATGCAGCGCTTTTTTTGATTCCACGTCCGTCTACGACATAAACTGTTTTCAAATTTTTAGGGTTCGCAACTTTCTTTCCCCCAAAATAAGAAATTGCGTCAAGTGAATGTTTGGAACGCGGGGCGGAACTTTTCTATAAAACAAACCCTGTAAAATGAGCCAAGGCTATAGGCAATATATCCCAGCATCTCGATCCAAAGGTCTCGCCCTGCCCTTCCTTATCCTCATACAAGGTAATATTCCACGTGAGCTGAGCTTATTTGGGGCCAATTCTCCTGATGGAAACCCTGGCCCGCATGATTGAGGACACACTAAATTCTTCATATATAAATAGTGCGGCAAGTTCCCAGCCCTTTCGTGCCCGAGTGGGAACTCCTCCCCCTGTGTTAATGATCGACTTCTTATTATTTCTTACTTATTTACTCACACACGGCAAGGCAAGGCCAGGCCAGGCCACAAGGCCGGGGTTGGGCCAACACATAAGCTTAGAGATAAAGACAAAGGACCAAACACCGCACGCGGCCAGGGTTGAGTCTGAATGGGGGAAAATGGTACACTGTGCCACTTGAACACAATGAGATGTTCAAGATCAAATTGGACAACAGAGTACCCTTCCTTCACAGTTGTGCATGAGTGTGATGGATTTTTTTAATCGTTTTGGAACTAAATGCCATGCAGCAAGGCCGAGCCGCATGCATGCCAGGGACCGCAGCATAGCATTGCGCTGAAGGGAAAAACGCAGGGTAATAAGTAGGCTCCAGTACGTCATGGCAACGCTATAACTGGTACTTTAAACCGCTGAGTGTACATGTTGTTGTTGTTGTTGTTGTTAGAACTTAGATTGGTAGGGTTGCGATGTTTCTCATCAGCAAGTGAGAGGGCAATCCAATGCACCGATGCTTGTCTTGATTGGAATACGCATGCAACAATTATGTATACTGGTTCAAAGCTTTATTGGCAGCTAGATGACTCACAAGAACATGGGAGCTTCATGTTAAGGTGGTGGATAGTTTCAAATCAACATGTACTTATAGTGCAAGATATTAGGGTGTTGGTTTTAGCAAGTGTTGGACTGGTATATATATTTGTTGATATTGTTGGGGTACATGTATTGGAGTTGAGGGTATGGATGTGGATGATTATGGTAATGATATTGGATAGCTTGTAAAGGAAAGGCATTGGTAAGGTGTGTTTTGTGGATTAAGGTAAATGATTGCCTGGTATGGTGTATGATAGAAAAAATAAAATAGGCAAATGTAAGCTTGGTATATCCCAAGGTATGGTAACCATCCCACTAGTGTTTTGTTGGAGGGTATTGCAAACTTTACAACCTCTTGTGTGGAAAATGCATGTTAATGAAAGCCATGCAACAGATAATTCCAAACCAAATTGAGCAAATGCAATACAAGTGAATGATCTTATGTACAAGCTTTGTGTTTATACACAAAAACTACATGGTGTTTGGTGACTTGCATATGAGATTGCACAAAGTCTAAAATGAAGTTAGGATTTTCCATTCTGGTAGTTCTTCAATAATGTCACTACGGCAGATACTGTGTACATGTTTAGAGCTTTACGTTTTGCTAGTTCTTTCAAGTTGATTACTGGTTGTTCATGAGTTCATGCTAATGAAATGCTACTCCTTTTCAAACAATCTAGCCTCCTCTATCTCCTCCTCATGGGCATCAAGAAGGTATGATTCAATGTTGAAGTGTTCTGCAACATTGCCCCTGGGGAACACGCATCCATCCTTAGGGTCATCTAGCCAATTCTTGTAGATCATCAACAATGCATCCGGGTCTTCAACACCTAACTTGCACGTGCACAAAACACACAAAACTCCAACCATTGGAAAAAATCCTCTCTGTCTTGATTTGGCTTCCTGGTATTCCAAAAATTTGGCAAGCCAAGAATGAGATAGTTGCGAACCTAGCTCGGTGCTCCTTCCACCATGCTAGAGGTTGGACATTCCCATATAATGTCACATGGGTTCGTTGAAAAAAACTCAACTCTGATGGCACTAACCCTTATGCGGCCTCCTCACCAATGAAGTGGGCTTCAAAAAGAGACTTTGTTGCATGTGCAACCTATGTTGGAAGGACTTGTGTCACATGAGGGTTTAGGTACGTTGTTGCCTTCACCAACATGGGCAACAACTCTTTCCTATCATACTCTTGCACCAAGATTTTGGCCGTATCCCTACCAATAAATTATGTAATGCAAGTCAACTCTTCTAACTAGGGACTAACATTAATGTCAACATGTTGTGAGCCTTCTCCTTTACAAAACATGTATCGAAGGCTACAAATGATGCCAAAACCCCACATGCCTCACCTACTACGCGAGTATACAAAATTTATAACTTTGAATTGGCATCCCTGTGAGCCCAAAATAGTGCCCACATGTGGTGATTAACTCTTCGAAACCAATTTTAGTTTGACTTTGATGTGTTATGATTATTCACAAAACATAAAAAGAGTGAAGAGTGGTGTGGATTTAACTTTAGGCATTAGGTGGTGTTGTGTGATTATTTCAAGGTTTGATTTCAATAAGAGTATGCCTTGATAATGTGAGTAGGGGGTAAGGTGAAGCAAGGTGAGCTCCGCGGGTTAAATGCCCACTTTTGGATCCACCTTGTTAGTTTAGGAAGAAGGAAGCTTGGTGGATGGGGATTAGTCCCTACTTTGGAGGAGAAGGTTAAGGGATTGTGATTGGAGGTGCTAATCCTCTCACCCTATCCTCACCTCTCTCTCCCTCTCTCCCTCTTTGCTACTTAAGGTGTTTTTTCTCTCATTTCCCTCTCTCTTCATCAAGCGCTCTCAAGGGAGCAAGCTCTTAAGAGCTTGAGCCACGTGTGTGGGTTATTAGTTTAGTGAAGTTAATTAGTTAAGCTCTCTCTCTCAATCTCTCTCATGTGGAGGGAGCCCTTAGAATGATTAGAAAAACACGTGTGATTAGTTGTTAACTTGATGAAATTAGTAGGAGGATAGGTTAATTATGAGTTGATAGATTAGAGGAATGTTAAGTTAATTACTAGGAGTGAGAATGGTTGTAGAACTCATTATACTTCTGTCCAAGCACTGCTGGAACTGGGCTAGTTGCTGGAGCAGCCGAGGGCCTGAACCTAGCTAGTTGCTGGAGCAGCCGAGGATGGTTGGGTCTCAAGAAGTAGTGGGTAGTGGGGAGCATGCTTGGGTGACCAAAGCTTAGCTCAAATTGAGTACTATCACTCAAACTAAGCATAGGTCAAGTTAGGCATTTTAGATTATTCTAGCACATATGTAAGTGTTAGATTTATTAGGCTAATTAGTGTGAGGTGTGGCTTGCTAGTAAATGTAATTGGGGTGGATCATCAAGAACAGTGTTTTTAAACACTTGCATCTTCTTGGTCAAAATAAGTTACTTGTTCAAGAATGGAGAATGTGGTTGATCCTAGCAATGGCAAGGCAAAGGAAGTAAAGATTAAGGGTGCTAGGGGAATGTCTTTACGAGGATGCGTGGCCAAAGCCGCAGGATGGACCTTTGAGAAGGCTAATGCCTCATCTGTTCAAGAAACAAGTATTAATAAAACATCATGAACTTTAGAACTAGAAAGTTCATTGAGATGAAGGATATTTCTTATATCATTGAGATTTGATACTACACATGTGATTCACAAACCCATCATCCGGACTAGGACGCTTAAGGGTGGTGGGTTTGGCCTCACAATCCCCAAGCCCATAAGGCAACACATGTGCTACCCTTGTGCTCACATCCACTTGCAACTTCCTACATGTGGCAATGCAAACCACTAAGGCATAAAAAAACAATTAATACCTTCTAATATATATTCCTCATGCATGAATATGTAGAAAGTTCATTACCAATGTTCCCCATTTTAAAAATATTGCATCCCAAACTATGGGTAAAGTTTATTTTGAGACTTTCCAAAGTCTTTGATTAACGAATATAATGATTTATACCAAAGCAATGAACATGGAGATTTGGCATTTTTGTTGAATTGTCCTATTTGTGTGGGTGTAAAATAAGGTAGGCCACTCTAATTGTCTAGTTAGGGTGGAAATAATGTGGGTCCAAGATATGGGGTCTTCCCGTAAGTCTTCATGTGTACAAGTTGGATGCACCAATCTAAGTGCAACACATTCATTAGAATCAATGACATTCACTGCTATTAGTCACCGATGTATCATGTACATTGTGGATAATAGTGAGTAATTTAGTATTGGTTCTAGGACAAAAGTAGCATAAAAGAAATTAGTCACACACATCAATCTCCTACAAATACAATTAAAGTGGCCCCAAACTAATTTTGACTATAGATTTGGTGTGGTTCAAAAATAATGTGGGTTCTAGAGAACACCACGGGCCACACTGATCACATGATTAAATGTTGGCCCCTTGAGTTGAGCCTGCATTACTAAGGTAGACGATGCTAATGTGGACAACTCCAGCCATGTGGAATCATCCATATGATGGATTCGAGCATTAGAAACTTGAGCACATTAGCAATTGCTAATTATGACAAAGAATTTGAAATTGCTGAAATCGGAGTTGAGGAAGGTGTTGATCTAGGCTCTAGAGTCAAACATTTTATGCTTCCAATTTGGTGTTATAGGGGGAACTCTTCCATTGTTCATTGTAGTGTAAGTGGAAGACAACACTAGCAAATTCTTCACCGGTCATTTGCCAACGAAAACCATGTTTAATGCCAATATTGACTATGTCATGTCTCTAAAGTGGTCACGGGTGAGATAAAATGTTGCCGATCTAGATTTCATTGTAGAATACCCACACTAGAAGTTGGTCAGCACATCACAACCACATGTTGCCTCCTAATTTGCCACCTCACCCACAAAAATCAAGTGTGTCATAACTCGGTGAATAAAACTCCTAATTATGAAGGATGGTGGGTGTAGTTTGATCTTTGCAAAGGTGACTGACCAAAATGTCATCAAGGTGATGGCTAAATGAACATGTATTAATCACCCACCAAATTAGAAGCGACTATATTGCCGATCAAGAGCTTAGAATAGGTGTCCAACTAAGGAAGCTAACCAAATTAGCCTCGTTTAGCTTACATCAAATATGATATTTAGTGTCACTTATTGTTTGGAGTTGCATAATGCTATTTTTATTATTTTTATTATTGATGTAATTTTGACCAAGTAAAGTTGTTTTTGTTTTATAATGTTCAAACAACCAATTTGACATTCATTGGTAAATTAGGAGATATACAGTTAGCAGATGTACATTGTTTATGGTATTTAGTGTCACATGTGTAATAGTGTCACTTATCCTATGTTGAGGCATATGCTAGATTACACTATTGATTAACAACTTCCCCATAAGTGTCACCTCATGACACTTGGCGTTCAAGTGCACTTACCAATATGATAATATATTGATATTGGTATGTTCAATAGTGCTATAAGGTGGATGACTACATTACACAATGGTCTACAAGTTGACTAAAATGTACACTAGCCATTCGTATGCTCAAGTATATCTTCCTCTTGCATACTAAAATGTAAACACATAACGCTAGCCATTAGTACGCTAAAAATTACTTTCACCTTTCATACTAAAACGCTAGACTATCATCTAAAGTATCCCATGTGCTATTCTAAATGTCATAATGTAGATATTTTTTTCACTTAAAGAAGTTACTTATGTTGACGAATGAAATCATATTGGCAATTAGCGAGTGTGACACTTTGAGATCTCTAGGCATCCAGTTTAGGCCCTTTGTAAATAATGTATATGACACTAAATACCATAAACGGTGTAGCATTGTGTAATTCCAAATAAAAAATGACGCTAAATAAAATATTAAGTGCACAACTGAGGTAAAGGGAATCTAGTTAAAACATGACTCTCATTTTCAATGGTTGATTGATCTCAAGTGGGTCCCTCTAGACTAATTTGAGACCTTTGATGCTATTTCCAAAACCAATTCATCCAAAATAGACATACATGCAGTAATATAGTGGAATGTGTTTTCACTTTGGGTAGAGTGGTAGGAGCCCACCTCATTGTGGTGGGGCATCTAGCCTTGGCTCACATTAATAGGACAATTTAATGTAGTTCTAGATGGGCCGGTTCAATTTCCTAATTCAATACTCGATAGTCATCAAAACTTTAGGCAACTTGTTGAACCGTATGGCATATTGAATAAATGTGCAAGGAATATATTACATAAGCATTTTATCAAATAGCTGATTGATGCGCACAAGGTGACGATAGTGGCCGAGTTGCCTAGACTTTCTTCGTGTTGAGTGCACCCAATTTCAAGCTATAAGGTGATGTTAAATGGCCATGGCGAGATGCCTACCTCTTTGAGATGGACCCTCATCAATATTACCAAGGTAAAGGAAGTCTAGTAAAACCATGGCCCTCTTTAAGTTGTGGTCAGTTTATATGAGGTGGGTTTATGTACACTAATTTGGGATCTGTGATGTTAATTGGGGTCAAATTGTTCAAAAACATTAATCTACATGTTTTAGTAGAACCCTTGCGTTTCACTTCAGGTAATAAAGGTAGGGGCCCAACTCAAAGAGGTGGGCATCTAGCCTTAGCCATGTTGAATGGAACGTGAGAAACATGAGCACGATTGTCAAATGGCCATGGCAAGACGCCTACCTCTTTGAGTTGGGCCCCACCATTATTTCCAAGGTAAAGGAGGTCTAGTAAAAACACAACCCTTGTAAAGTTGTGATCATAATATCTTAGGTGAGTTTATGTACAGTGTTTCGGGGTCTTTGATGCTAATTGGGGTCAAATTGTCCGAAAAAAGTAAATCTACATGTTTTAATAGAAATCATGTGTTTCACCTTTGGTAATAAAGGTAGGGGCCCAACTCAAAGAGGTGGGCATCTAGCCTTGGTCATTCTGAATGGAACATGAGAAACATGAGCACAATTGTCAAATGGCTATGGCAAGATGCCTACCTCTTTGAAATGGACCCCACCAAGGTAAAGAAAGTTTAGTAAATACCTGGCCCCTATAAAAGTTGTGGTCAATTTATCTCATGTGGGTTTATGTATAGTAATTTGGGATCTCTAATGCTAATTGGAATCAAATCGTCCGAAAAGAATAAATCTACATGTTTTCAATAAAGTTCATGCATTTCAATAAAGGTAGGGGCCCAGCTCAAAGAGGTGGGCATCTAGCCATGGCCATGTTGAATGGAACGTGAAAAACAAGAGCACGATTGTTAAATGGCCGTGGCGAGATGCCTACCTCTTCGAGTTCGACCCCACCACTATTACCAAGGTTAAGGAGGTCTAGTAAAAACACAATCCTCATAAAGTTGTGGTCAGTTATCTCAAATGGATTTATGTACAATAATTCGGGATCTCTGATGCTAATTGAGATCAAATTGTTTGAAAAAAGCAAATCTACGTGTTTTTAATCGAGTTCTTGCGTTTCACCTTGGGTATAAAGGTTGGGGCCCAGCTCAAAGAGGTGGGCATCTAGCCATGGCCATGTTGATGGAACGTGAAAAACAAGAGCACGATTGTTAAATGGCCGTGGCGAGATGCCTACCTCTTCGAGTTCGACCCCATCACTATTACCAAGGTTAAGGAGGTCTAGTAAAAACACAATCCTCATAAAGTTGTGGTCAGTTATCTCAAATGGATTTATGTACAATAATTCGGGATCTGTGATGCTAATTGGGATCAAATTGTTTGAAAAAAGTAAATCTACGTGTTTTTAATCGAGTTCTTGCGTTTCACCTCGGGTAATAAAGGTTGGGGCCCAGCTCAAAGAGGTGGGCATCTAGCCCTGGCCATGTCGAATGGAACGTGAGAAACAGGAGCACGATTGTTGGGTTTGCTTGCGGCAAGATCTCAAGAACTATCCTTGAAGCCGGGGAGGAGGAAGTTATACCTAGAAGTTGGAACTATAAATGATTGAGTGCGAGCAAATTAAGGGATGCGCGAGGGCCCAAAAATTCCATCGACACGAAGGCTCTTTAGCCACCAAACGTCAAGTATGATAAGTTATGGCTTGAGGAAGCTTCAAAATACACAAAATGAATTCATGAGCAAATTGGCAACGGGCCCAATGCGAAGAAGAGGTTCGGTTGACGGATTTAGATTGTGTGCTACATTTGTGGGAGATCATGCACAAACCCATGGACTAGTGGACCATCTTGTGCTTCGACCGAGGTGTGCTTCTATATGGGTATATTGTTCCGAATTAGTAAAGCTCCCAAGGCTTCAAGGGTGCCATGCGTGAACAAAAAAAGTGCTTAAACTCGGAAGGAGGATTGAAACAACTTCTTTGTCAACCTTAAGGTAGGGTTGGGACCTCATTGGTGGGAGCGAGATGCCTCACAACACCATAGCAAGGCAACATCTAGGGAGTAGGTATTTTTTCGAGATGCGCCAATTAGGACGAAGGTTTTGATAAAACCAAGCGAAAGGGGTTTCTCACCAAAAACACAAGTGCAGGTGGGAAAGATGCTACTTAGAATGTGGGAGGCTACGACACTACATATGATATTTAGTGTTGCTTACTATTTGGAATTATGCAATCCTATATCTATTCGCTGTATATCTCATGTTTTACCTACAAGTGCTAAATTGGTTGTTGAACATTATAGAGCATTAACAACTTTACTTGATAAAAACAAATACATAAAAAGTTAAAAAAGATATAGCACTGTGTAAATCCAAATATTAAGTGACACGAAATATTATATTTAGTGTACCTCATGCTCTTGAGGTCAACAATTTCCAGCATCAATAAGGTGAGATATCTTAAATGGCTCCTAGCATACAAGTGCATATTCAAGTTTGAAATGTGTATGTATGAAAGAACACCCATTTAAGATAATTTATGAACATCACTTGAAGAAAACCTAAGATATTCATTTTTATTCCAAAAATAGCAAGGCCGATTCTCATGTTCCTCATTTGGATTTGCTAATGTGTTCATGTGCATTTTCTTGGATTGTCAAACCCTACGCATGTAGGGTTGGTCATCTACATCATTCCTCTCCGTTAGCTTCTTCATTCAAATCTAAACCCAAATGGATTTCTCTACCCCATACCAAATCCAACAACTCAACCATGCTGTACTATGTATCGACGATTTCCTCTCATGCCAACATCACATATTCTTCAACATGCATTTCTTCACTTCCAAGATTCAAAGACAAAACGAGACTTGCCAATTCATTTGTTGCTTCTTTCATTCTCAATTTCTCACAATCGTTATATATGGCAAAATCGGCATTCCAATCTATAGGTATAATCTTGGAATCCTCCAATTGTTTCGTATGATTTGGGGATTCATCTCTCTCCACACTTGAGAGCACCACATATAGCCTACCTTGCATCAAGCACTATTTTCCTCAAGTTGTGATGAGTAGTACAATAATTAAACTAAGAGAGAACCCATTCCAAAAGCTTCTTCTTATATAGAACTTTGAATGAAGTAAATATTCCTTGATCCAAATGTTGCACCGCACTTGTAGCATTTGGTGGTAAGAAAGCAATAGTGATATTGCTTAATGCAAGGTCGAAAAACCAAATGATTTACCCCTACCAACATGCTTTAGGGAGTGAGTAGTAGAATTATCCATGATTAAAAGTACCTCTTGCTTTTGATATTTGAAATGTACATTGAGGCTCATCATCCAACTTGCAAATACATGTGATGTCATCCATGTCATTTAGTTTGTGAACTACCACACATAATCTGATGGCAACCACCTTTCAAAAGCAACTTGGGCATAGACATTTGTAAATAATCATATGTGTCAACTTGTCAATGCATGTCGTGTGTACAACAAGAGCAAGAGTGAGACGGTCCTTTTGAATTTTTCGCCCACAAACTTTTCCTTGCACCATGTCTTGTTTGGTTGGGCACGATAAAAATGAACTAGTCTCATCCATATTGTAAACATCTTACACTGCCAAAAGCATTGCGGATGAAGTCAATGCTTACCAAATTGCGTGTCAGTTGTTTTGTGTGCAGACGTGGTCATCAACATTTCAATTTTTAAAATTATAACCGAAATGAAAAGCATCTGCCACTGAAGATTGTTATCACCTCCGGAGCGAAGAAATTGTAGAGTCACATGGGCAAATGTAGGAGTATAACTTGGCAAGGACTGAAAAATCCAATATAAAGAGATGTGAGATTCAAGTGCAAGGACAAGTTTTGAATCAAGAAGAGAAATCAACAACTCCATAGCTCTAGTTTGTGGATCCAACAATCCTTAAACCTTCAACCTCCACCCAAGTCCAAAGACTAAAAAGTGCAACGTCTCTTTTAAAACCAAGGTTTTAGACATTGTCCTTAGGTTGACTTAAATTAACCCATTGATGCATTCATCATGTACTCCTTGATCCCAAGACAAATCATTAGCATGAGTCCCATCATTGCACACACTAATTACCTTCATTACATGACAAATCATGCGTAAAAAATGTCATACTACGAGTGCCATGATCGTACTATCAGGACAAATTAACACTAGAAACTTTGGTCGATGAGAAATGCGTCGTATAATCAAGGTGTCGTATTATAGGGGTTAGACTGTAGTTTGAATTGCACATTATTTCCCTTGGTGATGCTTAATAGTGCGGGGTCAGACTATAAAGTAACCAAGATAAGTGTTTACCATATTCATCATAAGTAACCTGCTTAGGGCCGGTTTACACTACGGTGGAGAAGTCCACCGGTCATGAAAAAAAGGGCGTTTCTCAATTGTGATTGGTCGAAAATGCAACTCTTGACCGGTGGGTGTTTACACTAGGTGAAGAAAACAATGGTGGTGAACTTTTCTCATGGATGATAAAATGACATGGCCGCCTACATGGCGGCACTTTTTGGAGTCGGGCTTCTCCGGAGGAGGAGTTTCTTGTCCGGCCTCAAGAGGCCGGAGAAGCCCAACTCAATACAAATATTTTATTGCCTTTAATTCTTCTCCGGCACATCCACCATTTGCCTCATATAACCATGTCTTGGCCAAGCATTCTTGACCGACCGGAGGCCTTCTCCACCGTAGTGTAAACCGGCCCTTAATCTATGCTTGATATATGCGTGGTGAAAATATATGTGTTGTTTTACTTTTGTGAGTTCAGTTTAAAGAGCAGGCAAACGTTAGATTTATCTCCATCTTGGGAGGTCTATGATAAGAACTCTTTTGTTTCGTCAAGAAGCGGAAGAAGAAACTAAAGAAAGTGGGTGGATGTTAAGGTGTAGTTGGCTGTGTCAAAAATAGGTCAAATGGGCCAGTGATAGGCAGGTATCTAGCAAGACTGGGATGGTATATATTGTTCAAATTGAGAGCCCATAACTTGACTTGAAGGTTCTCATATATAGATGGGAAGCCAATAACTCAAAATGGGCTACACCGCACAATGTGGGCGATCGCCTTACAAAATATGTGGTCACAGGAGCCCCAGCTGGATAGAATTTGCAGGGTTCTTCTAAGTCACGTATAAGTTATTATATATAGAATCAAAATATAGGGACAACTTATTGGGCCAAAACCAACCCCTGATGGAGACGAGAGGAGAATCTGGAACTTCAACAAAATTCCCAAGATGTTGCACTAGGGCCTTGTCTTCTTCCTTACATCCTCATGTCTCATGTCTTCCTCTCATGTGGCCACACTTAAAGCCTAAGACGCCCACCTCTTTGATCTGGGCCCCACCACTATACCCAAGGTAAAGGGAGTCTAGTGAAAAATCCGATTCCACATGTTTATGGTTAAATCATTTAAAGAGTGGATCTCTGTATGTTGATTTGGGGGTCTATATTGTTAATTATGGGGTCAAGATTATCTTTAAAAGACATACTTGCTATACTTTGATTGACTATGTTTTTCACCTTGGGTAGAAATGGTAACGGCCCAACTCAAAGAGGTGGGCATGTAGTCCTGGCCCTCTCATTTTATATGTTGAAGCTCAACATTAAAGATCTGACACCATAGTTGTTTTGAAACAAGCAAGTCACTAAGTTTGCTCTTGGAAATATCATTGCAGCTGATACGTTGGTCAAGTCACATGGACACTACACTTCCAACCCATCCACTCATCGAGGCGCAAAGAGAGGATGATATCACTATTACAAATGGGTGACGTCGCCCGTTTCCACACACTGCACCTTCATGTGAAGCAACTTGTTCACCCATTCTTCACACCTTTATCTCTCATTCCACGTAGTTGAGGCCGGTCCATAGGGTGGGTGGGCATCTACAATTGCCACATGGAAGCATGTTATTTTTCTTGTGAGACCATAGGGTAGGTAGTTACCGTTGAAGACACCCATCCAAGCTTACCCATTCTTGGGTCCATGCGATTATAGGATGGATATATACCAAGGGGTCAACCCCATCCATTTTTTGGATGGGTCCACGGGATGGTCCCGACGATGGACATGTATCCTTTCTTTTTGAAAAAGAATGGGTAGAAGGGTCCATGAAAATGGCCCTTACAACCACTTTACAAAGAGTATACACTCCCCGTTCATAAATATATATAATTTGTGAGGACCAACTTCAAGCAGATATTGAGTATAACATATCCCGAACTTGGGCCATTGTATTGCACAAAGTCATTTATACAAATATTGCAAAGAAAAAATCTTTGTCTTTCAGGTCAACAACTGAGATTATACAGCAAAATGTTGATGCTTTTTTAAACATAACATTCTTCAGATGAGGGGCTGGAATCGCTGGATTTTGTGAGGTCAACATTAGCCCCCCAAAATGCTCACGTCAAGTAATTAATGTTCAAATATTGGCCGAAGTTCAAACTATTTTCATAATTAAAGAGGGAATGTGATTATTGTTAACAATTTATCCAGCAATGCACAAGTCTCTGTGACTGATGAAAGCAACGACTATTTCTGTGTATATTAAAAATTGAATAGTAAACTGTCACCAACTAAGTTTAGCTTATGAACAAACAATGGCCCTGGGCTAGATCACATTTTCATTTGGCTGGGCCCCGCCCCCCCCCCACGCCTCATTCACTGCCCGGTCTTCCTGCCCACACATGCGTGGGAACTCTTTCTTGTCGGGAACCAATGTGACAATATCCGGTCACTCAAGCCATTAAGCTCCTTTGACAGCTCAAGGAAGCCCATCTATTATCTTGGGAATAATGAAAGTGATGTTAACTTAAATATGTGTAATTTTGACTGGGTATTATAACATTGGTTCCCAACGAGGAAAAATTCCCACGTAGGAAGACCGGGTAGTGAAGGAGGTATGGGAAGAGCGGGGCCTAGCGGAATGAAGATGTGATCTAGCCGAGGGCCAAACAATGGGGACTAATTAACGTGTTCTTAGATTGCTTAACCCTTTAAAGTATCGGGTATTAAATTGTGCCTTTAAATCAAAGATGCATATCATATGTCTAGGTATTATTGGGCACGTCGGTACTTAAATATCCACAACCTCTTTTAAAGAGATTCCAACTCAGTTCCAACCAATCACATGTATACACATAGCATTCTTATTTTATTTTAATGGAAGATAATATAATCTACACTAATATGACATGCATGTGTAAAATTTATCGAAGGGACTCAAAGATATGAATTAGAGTTGTTGACATAAGCAAGATAGTGGTAGGAATTAATATCACTAATTTCAATGTCCAACACATCACTTTAGAGACATGTGTCCTTTCAACAATTCTTAAAAGAACATTTCTAATCAAATGCACTCGGAAATGCAGTTTTGATTTGGTTAGACAAGGAGTTTTGCAATGTGATAGTGAAGAATGAAAATAAAGCACATTTACCAACTCATTATCCTCGTTACAATGTTTTCTCTAATGAAACTTACCATAACAAAATAATGTAATGGATATTTGAGCACTTTAAGGGTCACATGTAAACCTTGGCATGAGATTCTGTGTGATCATTATCTAGAGGAGGTGCTAAAAACTGGCCTATTAAAGACTAACACAACATCCATTGCATTTAAATTTTTTTTTTTTGATAGGCGCATTGTACAAGTGTATTGTAAGATCCGTAATATATGTCAACTTGACCCCTTTTCGTGTAAAATTGATGTAAAGCAACCTTGTCAAATGGCCCCTTATTTTCTTGTATAGTATGTTGGTTGGGTTCATGTTTGGCGGATGATGACGTCCATGTTATTTCCGAACAAGAACTAGGATGCAAGGGGTTGCAAGATCACACAATTAATCAATAATAATAACCTCCATACTACATGTACTACTACTTCATGGCTTCTCATGCAAATGAATAAAGAGGGACACTCACTCATACGGTGATTCTGCAAGTTATTTCAATATAGAGCTGCCAAACATGACCCCGGTACCCAGTTACATTTTAAGCACATAGTGTAATCCTATGATCAGGGAGAACCAACAGTTAGTTACAGATGAACCAGTTGAGTTTGAGAAACAACCGGTTGAAGTTCAAGATTGCAGGAACATTACCGATCATTTTAGAGAAATTTAGAGAATATACCCCAATTTAATAAAGGAAAACCGGAGGATGTCAACATGTAACCAGTTGGACTTGCAAACACTCGGATCTCAGGCGATTATGCCCAAAAATCTCCCTGATCACTGCTGTAACCGCAGTAATTAAGTTTGCCAAATATTGATATCAACCAAATGTCATTGACTTAGGAAGCTCACTCATAATATATGCATCCATTGCTCCCACCTGCAGCCAGCCAGGCAGCCTAGCCCTGGCCTGGCCTGGCTTAACACGCACAACCTGGTGCAGTCAACAAATGATGTCGTTCCGTATCTTGGGAGGTTGATGATGGGAGACGGTAAGTTCAATATATATGCCGTAGGAGGCTCGTCATTAAATACCCATTTCCAAGGATTAAATCTAAAGAACTGAGATCTATAGAGGTGTGTACTTATGTAACGGCCTCGTTTGTGGACGTCATCCTCATCACTCAGACACATGCAAGTGGCCTTTCAACACTTGGTCAAGAAAGCGCTTCCCGTAGAGACACCTATCATTTTACACAGTGCAAACTGACACACTATCAACATGCAGTCTGTCGCTTATAGTGGCATGGAGTCATCTACTTGCATGCTGTCATCTTCACTATACATTTCCTAGACTTGACGACTCACTCTCTCCCTCTCTTCAATTCACCACAAATATGTATTACACCCAACAACATCCGGAAGCAAGTGTATGTAACTAACTTGAGGTGGATGGTGTGTGCAAACCATCACTTTAAGCCTCCAAGTGGTAGTTATGCTATTGGTATGTTATATACGTTTCTTGTTAGCAATTGAAAAGGGATTCCAATGCACCAAAGAAGGCTTTGTTTGAGTTTTGTATGCAAGTGTTACAAGGGCTCAAAGTATTATTGGTACATGATCCAAAACCAATTAATGTTAAAGTGGCATATTACCAACATGCAATCTGTCGTTTATAGTGGCATGGAGTCATCTACTTGCATGTTGTCACCTTCATTATACATTTCCTAGACTTGACAACTCTCTCTTTCTCTTCGATTCACCACAGATATGCATTACACCCAACAACATAAGGAAGTAAGTGTATGTAACTAACTTGAGGTGGATGGTGTGCGGAAACCATCACTTTAAGCCCCCAAGTGGTGTATATATTATTGGCGATTTACATATGTTTCTTGTTAGCAATTGAAAAGGGATTCCAATGCACCAAAGAAGGCTCTCTTTGAATTTTGTATGCAAGTGTTACAAGGGCTCAAAGCATTATTGGTACATGATCCAAAACCAACATGGGAACCTAATGTTAAAGTGGCATATCATCAACATGCAATTTGTCGCTTATAGTGGCATGGAGTCATCTACTTGCATGTTGTCATCTTCACCATACATTTCCTAGACTCTCTCTCTCTCTCTCTCTCTCTCTCTCTCTCTCTCTCTCTCTCTCTCTCTCTCTTCAATTCACCACAAACATGTATTACATCCAACGACATAAGGAAGTGTGTGTATGTAACTAACTTGGGATGGATGGTGTGCAGAAACCATCACTTTAAGCCCCCAAGTGGCGTATATACTATTAGTAAATTATATACATTTCTTGTTAGCAATTGAAAAGGGATTCCAATGCACCAAAGAAGGCTCTGTTTGAATTTTGTATGCAAGTGTTACAAGGGCTCAAAGTATTATTGGTACATAATCCAAAACCAACTAATGTTAAAGTGGCATATTACTAACCTATAATTTGCCGCTTATAGTAGCATGGAGTCATCTATTTGCATGTTGTCATCTTCACTATACATTTCCTAGATTTGATGACTCTCATTTCTCTCTTCAATTCACCACAAATATGTATTACACCTAGCAACACAAGGACATGTATGTATGTAACTAACTTGAGGTGGATGGTGTGCGGAAACCATCACTTTAAACCCCCAGTGCTATATATACTATCAGTAGATTATATACATTTCTTGTTAGCAATTGAAAAGGGTTCCAATGCACCAAAGAAGGCTTTGTTTGATTTTTGTGTTTTGATTTAGGTCGACTCAACCTAAATTGACTAACATAATTATCCTCATTTAGGTCGAATCAACCTAAATTGACAACATAATGTTCCTCATTTAGGTCGACTCAACTTAAATTGACAAAATATTGTCTTCATTTAGGTCGACTCAACCTAAATTGACAACATAATGTCCTCATTTAGGTCAACTCAACCTAAATTGACAACATAATGTCCTCATTTAGGTCGACTCAACCTAAATTGACAAAATATTGTCCTCATTTAGGTCGACTCAACCTAAATGAGTCGATTTCCCAGCTTAACATACTCTCATTTTAATGGAAACTACACGTCTGAAGTATAATCTAGTATTTATCAACCTAACATGACTTTTAGGTGTCCAAATGGCCAATATTATTTTGAGAGGATCCCACTCTCTCAAAATATTGAATATCGTGCTATATTACATTGACAAAAGAAATTGTATGTAAGGTAGATGTGTTGAAAACATCACTTTTAGCAATCATTAGACAATTGTTTCCCAATCCTCTCCCAAAATGAACCCTACACATATCTAGGAATACACCTAATACCATCCCTAAGATGAAAACTTTTGAAAACAAAATATAATATTAAAAAAACACCTACAAACGAAGCTAAAGAACAAAGCAAACTACTCTCAATCTCCCCCGCTAGCCTCAAGCAAAAACCAAAGTCATGAACACCATCATAAAACTATTCATTGCCTATGCATACTGCACCATCCCTTGCACTAAAGTGGACATAAGACACTAGACAAGATACTAAGCAAACTTTGCAACATCCCAACTAGCACAACCAACATCCTAGTATTCCAACCCAAACTATATAATAACACTACCACAAGAAACCAAACAAAAGTTCAAAAAAATATGTGAACAAACCATACATGTATGGCATCACTAGCCTCCTGCAAATACAAAATAACATAAGCACCGCCATCCTAACGCCGGCAGAATTCAGACACATATATAAACATACCCCAAACTTATCAAGAAGCCTTCCAACTAGCAAGTACCCTCTTCCCACCCACACATCCACAACAACCCCCCATGCAAACCCCAACCACCCTACCCATACAACCACAATAACACAACCCATAGCCGGAATAAAATTCACAAAATTACTAACACCAAATTAGATTCATCAAATCAGAGGGTCTAGAAAGCGATATGATTAAAGTATGCACCTACCAACTAAGTGCGCACCAACGGCTCTGGCTCAAAGTGTGTACTTAAGTGGAAGATTATTGTATGCAATACATGAAAAACAATAAAAAAAAACGTATTTTGACCACTGACACTTAAATTCATAATACATATACTAGTCCTTTCATCACATGGGTCCACTGTGAGCCCAAAATGGTGCCCACATGTGGTGATTGACTCTTCGAAACCAATTTTAGTTTGACTTTGAGGTGTTATGATTATTCACAAAACATAAAAAGAGTGAAGTGTGGTGTGGATTTAAGTTTAGGCATTAAGTGGTGTTGTGTGATTATTTCAAGGTTTGATTTCAATAGGAGAATGCCTTGATTATGTAAGTAGGGGGTAAGGTGAAGCAAGGTGAGCTCCGCGGGTTAAATGCCCACTTTTGGATCCACCTTGGTAGTTTAGGAAGAAGGAAGCTTGGTGGATGGGGATTAGTCCCTACTTTAGAGGTGAAGGTTAAGGGATTGTGATTGGAGGTGCTAATCCTCTCACCCTATCCTCACCTCTCTCTCCCTCTCTCCCTCTCTCCCTCTTTGCTACTTAAGGTGTTTTCTCTCTCATTTTCCTCTCTCTCCATCAAGCGCTCTCAAGGGAGCGAGCTCTTAAGAGCTTGAGCCACGTGTGTGGATTGTTAGTTTCTAGTGAAGTTAGTTAGTTAAGCTCTCTCTCTCACCTCTCACACTTGGGATAAGCTCTTAGCATTAGACATAATGTTAGGGATTAGGTAGTTAAACATTTAGAATTAAGAGGTTGGAATTAGTTGGTTAGTTGGAAGATTATCTTGAGTTTAGTAGAAGTCTTAATTAGTGGTGTGGGGTGACTAGTTTAATATTTAGACAACAGCTGGTTACTGGTTTGCATTAGGCTGCAGCAGCCGAGAGCTGAATTTATGAGCTACATTAAGCTGTTGGTTACTGGTTTGCATTAGGCTGCAGCAGCCGAGAGCTGAATTTCTGAGCTACATTAAGCTATTGGTTTACTGGGCTGCATTCGGCTGCAGCAGCTGGGAGCTGAATTTCTGAGCTGCATTAAGCTGCTGGTTTACTGGGCTGCATTCGGCTGCAGCAGCTGGGAGCTGAATTTCTGAGCTACATTAAGTTGCGTTACTGGGCTACATACTGGAAGTTGGTTGGGTTATTAACCTATACACATGAAGCTACAGTGGGTAGTTAATTAGTGGAAGTAAGCAAGGTGGAAATTACTCATTAACTAATGGGTACTAGTCGCAAGTAAGATAGCCTAGTAGGTAGACAACTTAGTTAGCTCATAGATAAGTAGCTAGTCACCTTAGGCTTGCTTGGCATGTGTGGCCTTCACTGGCAAAGTGTACCTACTATGGGGTATAGAGAATAGCGTTTTTCAACGCTTGCAGCCTCTATATTAAATAAAGCACGTGCACAAGTGATGGAGAATGTTAACCCCTCTAGCGATGGTCAATACAAGGGGAGTAAGATCAAGGGTGCTAGGGGACTCTCTTTAAGGGCATGCGTGGCCAAGGCCGCGGGTTGGACCCTTGAGAAATCACATTCCACCACACGCCAAGAGATTCAAAATAATGTAACAAGTTGAGTTAAGATAAAGTGAGTACCTTGGGCCTGAGAGCCACATAGCAATTCACCTTATGATGATATGAAGTGAATGTGATTCTCAAAACCATCACCCGGACTAGGACGCTTAAGGGTGGTGGGTTTGGCCTCACATCCACCTATCTAAATATAAGGGCCATCTTCATGTTGGTTAAAAACACATGTTATTCATTCCTTCCTTCATTCTATAAATAATGCTTGGCTGCTTGACTTGCTCAGGGTTGGTTTACACTATAGACCATGAAGTTGGACCATGGAAGAGGGCCTTTTTCAATGGTCCAAGTTCATGGTTAGACTTCTTAAAAAAAATAGTTTTGAAAGCCTTGGGCCCCTCACTAGGTGTAAACTGAATGTGGACCAAGAAGAATGATTATGCACCAAAAAGTGAACGTGCTAATTTTTTTTAAGACATACCCAAAAGGGGCATTTTTGAAAAAATTCAAGTTTGACCATTCTCTTGTCTTCTCTTGGGCTTCACTTGTCTTCACTTCTTGTTAAATGTGTCAAAGATGTGGCTTGCAAATCTTCTCACAACAATTTTTAGGAAATATGAGTGATTTAATTTGTACATGTTCAATTTAATTTACATGTGACATGTACCTTGTGTAGTCACTACACTAAATAGGATATGTGGTGTTTGATTATATTTAATGTTGTTACCACCATACCTTGCTCAACATTAATTTTCATTTCTTTGATAATTAGTGTTAGAAGATTTGCTAGAAGATATGTTGGAATTCTCCTTTTCTCATTGTTTATTTTTTTTCATATCCTTACTAGCACTAAATTAAAACATGTAACTTCCACATATTACCATAGTTGATATTTAGTGTTTGAGTTTAGATTTAATGTTACTTACTTTCATAGGGTAATTTATTTGTAGTGTATGTGTTTGTATTTAGTGTATCAAATACTAAATATCCTATTTAACGTAGTTGAAAACTATGCAAAAAAGAACTGCAATCGTTGTCCCATTGCGGTTCTTTTGACCACCCTGATTTACAGTCGCTAAACAACTACATATTTTTCTTTTTCGTTTTACAACTTTAATTTTTAAAATTTTGAGGCGTGTAATATACCATTGGAAAGGTATTTTCAAGACCTTTCCAATTGTATATTATAAGCCCCCAAATTCAAAACATTTCAGTTGGTAAAATAAAAAAACAAAACTGCACTCAATTCTTGAGTTCTAGATGTCCCATGTTGTTTGATGAAACATGTGGGAGCAAGTTTAAGAGGTAGGTCATGGAAGAATTGGTATGTCTCATGGGCTATGATGTGATCTAGGCATTAGAGGGTGGACTTGCTTCTCAAGGTTCATTACATCATATAGATGTTGAGAAATGTGCCTTATGAGGCTTACTTAGTGTATTTTGAGGATCTCGACCTTCATGGTCCCTTTGTTATTTTTTCCTTAGTGTAAATCGAAGTGGTCCTGGGACGAGTTCAACAGCCAATCAACACTCTTACAATGCCTTGGTCCGACTTCCTGGTCCAGAGTGTAAACCGGCCCTCAATAGTAGTTTTTGTGAGCAAAATAGGAGCTTTACCTCCATTCCTTGTTTCCCAATCTAACTTGCAATTCCCCATTTGCCATGAAGTGGTGTTTCTAGTTGTTTGAGGTCATGAAGTGGTGGGCAAGTTAAGTCGAGATTATTCCTACATTAAAACTTGTGGACAATTTAAGCAACAAGCTCGTGTCCACAGCTTTCTAAGGAAAATAGGCATTAAGCGACCTCCGCACCCCAATGCCCACGTGGACATGGGTAGGAGGAGGTGAATGGACATCGCATGTTAGTGTAAACAAACATTTCTTCTTCTTCTTCTTCTTCTTTTTATTTTTTATTTTTTATTTTTTTATTACCTTGTCTCCACAAATTCCATTAAGTAATTTTGCCTCTCAATTTGTTGTCAATCTGGTTCATGTGGTGATGTGCAAAAAGGACATGTAGTGATTCAAGGAAGAACCAAATCAATAATGAAAATGTTAAGCATCATCTTGCACCACAAATAGGTGCCAAACCCTCTAGGGGTGGACTTTTTATACTACGTACGAACGAACGTGATTGTAGAAAGGGTATTATTTGAGGCATTAGCATACATAATATACATAAGGGAGATGTATAGTTGTCTCTAGTGTGAACATATAGAAAGGTTATTAAATTTTTTGGACTTTAGGTAGATGTACAAAAGGGGCCCAAAGGCTTAGATTTTTTCTAGCGATTGATGAGCTGGTGCCATCCAATCTACTATTTTCATTCATTGTTGTCATATGGTGTTCATCCCCAATGACTTGTATATGTAAAGAAGGCTTCTTTATTTCATGAAATAAGTATTATGTGTATGAAGTGGAGGCATTTATTACATTAAATTGAAAAACTTATTGTAAATGGGCCAAATGATAAAATGGTAAAATGAACAAAAATAGTGCCATATCAATTTAGAGGCACAATTAGCCACATTTCCTAGTTATATAACTCAACACAATAATAGTGATTCATTTAAACTTACTTTCATTTAAGGTGGGCCATGATGTGTTCATAATTATATTTGCAAACTACATGATTACATCCATACAATTAGATTCTAAACTTTGTAGAGTCTACTTCCAAAATTGTCGGTTTTTGGAAAGTGAGGGTAAAGTAGACCTTGAGATAATGAAATTTCTTCAAAGTTTGTGGTGCACTAACATACAATATGATCTTGCTAAATACTTAAAGCATTCATACAAATCATAACAAATTTTGAAATGAAGTAGGTTTTAGCTCAAATCCACCACCCGGTTTAGGATCTACTTCATACTCGTATGTATCTCTAAAATACTAATGAGGCACAAATTTTGTACTTTGTTTGTTTCAAACCCATTGGAGGGCTTCATGGTCTCGAAATGACATTTTGTATAGAATCGAGCCTACTTCCCTCACTATATATAAAATTGTATCACAGTGGAAGGGCATACCACTTTTCTTGTTCACTTTACCATGCTTTGGCCCAAATACATGAGCCTATTTTCTAGCCTATTGTTACAACATTATGTACACTTTTTTTTTCCTCTATAAAATTCTTGTATATAGGGGGTTTTATTTCATGGTCACTCACGCATGTCATTTAGGCTTCCCATGAAGATTCCACCCCCCAAGGCCAAACCTCACTTGAATTTTTCCAATGTAAGATTCCTACTGGTATTTCCTCGTTAAAATTACACCAATAATGCCAAGATGACATTCTCATAATCAATTATGCCCAATGCTTTAACATCTAAAGACATGGGGTTTGACCTCAACTCAAAGACTAGTTTAGACTTGTGCATACAAATTAATTTCCTGGATAAATCCAACCCTATACAGCTATTCAACCATACAACCATATGCATGTATGCTCATAAGCCCCCCAGTGACCCGTCACCATGTCTCTGTGGTCCATGAAGCACTTTGAGAAAAAATTAAAAAATTAAAATCTTTACCATTTAATTAAATTGTCCTCCTTTGTTCTATTTCCCATGCCATGTTGCCACCTTAGCTCCGTACCTGCCACCTCAACTCCCTGCCAACCACCTTCCCCTAGTTTCCTCCATCATGCCTACCTTATGCACTTGAAGTCCCCCACCTTTCCAAATTTATTTCCTTTATCTTTTGTCACATATTTGTTTGTGGAAGAGTTTTCGCGTGTGGCCTTTTATCTTTAGAAAGCTAGTTAGACATGTGTCCGTCTTTCGTAGACTCCCAGCATCACCAACTCTGTTGTATAAGGTAGCCGACCCATTCTTGACCATTTAAGCAATTTAGCATATTTGGGGTTTAGGCAAGATTAGAGAAGAAACTCCCATGTAGAAAGATAGAAGTAAGAAGCAAATTCCTATTCTTTCGTAATGCTTATTTGTAATAACCAAATTACAATGAAATTTAATAAGTGGATATTCTCTTCAACATATACTTGTGATATAGCTACCCTATTTTTGATCATTGGTCAATCTTCAAAATATTTAAGGTCATGGAATCTACATGCAAAACCAAATTTGGCCATTTCTTTTTTAGTAGTAATTTTAATGATAAGTTTTGAAGACCTCATGTTGATATTCTATATTTGAGTACCTAACGCAACAATAGAGGGCACCATGACCAAAAATAAAAAAAATAAAAACACTTTGCTACTACTTCTAGATGTTTGACCAAAAATTTATGATTTAAGTATACCATAGCACTTTTTCCGTATACTTTACCATGCTTGCTCCCCTAAAGACAAACATTATGGTCACATGAGCACCACCAAATCATTCTACAATCATTTTCTCTCCCACCAATCGACCGCAAATTCAGCATGGATCATCAAAATCCCTTGGATTTGGTTTGATTGGCTAAGAACACGAGTTGCATGACATGGTTGAAGATGAAAAAGTCTATCTCAGGAACATCGTTCCTTTCCTCGATCATGTAACGAATTTTAATGAGAAGAAAAACGAGTGCTGAAAAAGGCTGTCAATACAAATAATGAAGCATACTGTACCATACTCAGATATTCTTGATCGAGCTGTTCTTCCCCTATAGCCACTCACTGAAATCACCATCCCTGGCAGGCAATCAACCGCCGCAATCGACGGTGGACATCATATGGCAAATCCCACTTGCCCATATCACAATCATTCCACTCGCTTGCCATCGGATTTTCATCAAAATTCATTTCATTCAAACAGTGGTTGATCCCTCTTAATTCAATCTAGCCTTGATTGTGGGAAAATGCAGCTTCCGCTTTTTCAAAATTCGGACAACGACTGCGCAAATTTTTCTAACTCAGTTCATTTTGACAAATTTCCACTCTTTTTGGTGAGCCAGAATTGGTCTTTATTTATGTAAACAATGGAGTCTGTCAATGACTGTTGTTTTTGTGAGTGCTTTGTGCAGAATTCATAAGCAGGTTTGTAGATTATGGTGACAGATGCTGCACACAGTTCAAGTGGCAATTACTGCCAAATATCAACCATTAATTCTCCAAGGCTGATTACTTCATGAGCAAAGACCTAGGTCTGCTTGTCTTGAGAAACTAACCTCGATTTGTGACTTGACGGTTCGATTTATTTCGCAGATCCATGAGGTAAGCGGCCAAAGTTCTTAAGTGATGTTCTCAACAAAAATTGGAACCAAGGTGGGAGCTTATGAAATTTTGGCAACATATGGTAGAAGCAGGATTCCGCAACGAGGATATTACGCTTCTATTTATAAAGAGTTCAAGGGCAGTGCACAGGTATACGCATTGGTTGTCTTCCCAAACCATAACACGTATCTCTCTTATGAAAACAAATGAACTCCAAGTTAATTGACTTTGTCGGGGAATATTACTCCATCGACAATTCATTGGAGATTCTACCAGATCACAAATCAAAAAGAGAAGGAACCAGTCCATGTAGAACTGATAGAAAATAACAACTTGTTCGTTGACATCGAGCATGTCCAATGGGCCATGATACAGTTAAATTGTATAACACTAGCAAGTGTGCCAAAAAAATCTCCGCAACTAAGTTTCATTACAATATGTCATTGCACTGTGTGACTTACTTTCCATTGTGTGATTTGTGTCTTTTTCATGCATTGAGTGGCATTGCATTCTCCTCAATTTAATGTCGTTGCATCGTGTCATTGTGTGATTTGTTCATGCATTGTATCTATGCGGGCCATCAATCTAACGTCCCTCACTCTTTTTGTATGTTGCAGAATTGGCCATAGAACCTGATATTTGTCTTAAAGTTGGACGAAGCCGAGATTGTCCACTCACAGAAGCTCGAACAAGTGAGCATAACTCTGATGAATCAAGCCCTCAACCCAGATATTACCATCAGCAGTGAGTAGTACTTTGCTGAAAAGTCAGAGAGCCAAATTTAACCTGTGGGATGTTTCCAGAATCTCACGAGATTTTATCATGGGTGTTCCATCAAACTTGTATGCCGGCACCCATAGAAGCCCAAGAATTGGTCAAAAGCTCACAATACCTAAAATTGGCGATTTAGCGCAGGAGTGACATCTATCTACGGATACGATAAGTATCAGATGTATGTTATATATGGGTTAAGTCACGGAGACTAAGCAAAGAAAAGTTGCATCTACCGTCTTCAAGAGCAAGTGAAGCCAACAATTGAAACGGCAGTACTCTCAAAATGAGCCACTACATTGGATGGAGGTTTATTCTTTACAATGCCATGCAGCTACACCAATCACACAAGGAGCATTTGAGATTCCCGCATGGGGAAAGTGATGGTTTTTCCACTACGAACATTCCCACTTTGGCACAATTCCCTCCTTTTGAAAGGGAATTCTTACGTTTTTCCCACACACACGAGGGAATTGTGCCAAGAGGGAATGTTGTACATCCCCCTTGTGTCACTGGGGTGGCAGGGAATGGACGTTGGAAGCCCATTCTTTCTTTGCCAATGGATAGGGTGCATATGTGCACCCTTTGTGCTTTCAATAGGATTGTTGAGAAAATAGGTCACCTACACTTTCGATTTATCTGTACCTTTTATCACAAGAACACCCAAAAATCGGCGATCGAAGACATGCAACGTGTGCTTTCTTCAACGGGCGCACACAGGGGAAATGTAATAATTTTCAAAGACGAGCAATAATCTAGTAAGGAGAACAACATCCCATAGAAACCATCATTCCATGGGAGTTCATGCTGTTAAACTATTTGAACCTTCTAAACTTCTTGGCGGTACATGTAAGCTATACGCAAATGCAGTGACAACGGATAGGAACTTCCTGGGTGCTGGTGTTGCTAAAAGGGCCATGCTAGATGCCTGGATTAGATCGGAGAAGCTCATACGCTAATTCGAGGGATTGACTATGTCCGACGACAAGAAGGCTAAATGCAAGTGCTTGTCTAAGGCAATTTAATTGGGGATCCGGAAAACACTATGTCGCAGCAGCACATTGTAGTGAAGCCTGTTCCAAAACCGTCACATTCACTTCCAAAAAAGTGGATGATATACACTACTAGGATCAGACATTGTGTGCTACATTTGACCTTGAAAATTTTAATATATTGATTGTTGATGGTAGCATGCATTCGTGAAACACGCACCCAAGTTTGTATCTCAATATGGTAGTCTTTCCACCATTACGCAGTAAAAATTATCTATCAACAGGGTTATTTGCAAAGTCAAGCAGATGAAACCATCAGTTTAATACCAAGTCCTAAGTTTATGAAAATTAACAGAGTCACCCAAGTTTTCTTAATGCTTAATTTTACCATACATAAAAGAATGGTGATGCTTAGTAAAAGCCGGCTTTGTACTTGTCCTGGTAGGATGGGTGAGCAAAGCTAGCCTTGCATAGGCTAATTCAAGATTCAAGAGAGCAGGTCCAATTTGCATACCCTATTTTAGATCCTCAAATTCTCCCAAAGCTTGAAAGGTGGGAAAAGGAGGTCCCAAATGTTTCACCCAACTTTCGAAATAGGCTGAAAACATGACAAGCTAACGAACTATTAATAGAAAAAATTCTCAAAGAAGGATCAAAACCCATGGTTTCGTCGCTCTTTGAGGGACTATACGAATAACTCTAATGTCACACTTAATATGGAGATGGAAGGACCACAAAAAACGTCTCCTAGTGAAGACTGATCAACATTGATATTGGACAATACAACATGATTGAAGCAAGTGGGACTGGTATTCAAGACGGATAGAACCAGCTTACAGAAGAGGCCAAAACTCAGAGGAGGTTAGAAGCGTTTGCGGCCTCATCAACAAGTGCCCATAGCAGCTTGTGGCACCAAAAATGTCAAAGAACAGGTTCTAAATGGGTGCCTCCCTTGAGATGATTCTATAAAAAAAACAATGAGATAAGCATAAGGCTGATTCAATTAATGTGACATAGTAAAAGACTACCTTTCATTGTGGATCAGGAATATGCATAAGCCCCTTTGCAGGTAGCACATCACCTGCAACATTTTTCTTTCGTTCTTGCAATTAACCTACAGAGTCAGAATTCGCAGTAGTTGACAAGCAAAATTTGTTGGCTCAATAACAAACTTAAATTATAACATTACTCAGCTACCCCAACTTCAAATTCAGTTTGTAACATTGGGATTCCAACATCCAGAGTCTTTATTCTCGAATCTACAATTGATCCATAACACAACTTATCAACTGAGTATTGTTATGATAATCAACCAAAGAATGCAAAAGAATTAAAATCTCATAAGTACACAGATAAAGGTTTGCACCTATTCGGAAGCATGGATGTCATGTTGTATATACATAATAGACTTTGTTGTTGTATCTGATGCAAGAGTGAACTGAATTTCTGATCGGATAGATTCTAGATTCCAATTGATCCTGGCCTTGATTCACTCAGTACTGAGAATTAATTCACTCATTACGCAATCTACTTTGACAGTTTGGATGGGTTCAAAGTGGTTCGTTGGTTCCCACAGACAAGCCTGAATAAGTCTTAGTCTATTGAAAACACTATTTTAGGTGATTTGAGATTTTTTTTTGGCATTTTCAGATATTTACATATATGAGAACATAGAAACAATCACATAAATATTAGGGAATGGTGTGTGAAACTTCAACATGTGAATATTTAAGAGTGGTGATCTACATCAATACATGCACAAATGAAGGGCACAACTCAAATAAGAACTCAAATTAAAATGATTCCGGTAGGACAATCTAAATAGGAGATAATATTGGAGAAAGGAGATATTCATCTTACATGAAATAAAAAGTACAAGGTCTGGTCAAAGAAATTAAGTAGCAAACAAGTGCCATAGAATCGTTATTGGATGGTCCGACCCAAACTAAACCACATGCCTTGTATGACCTGCATGATCAAATCTGCACTTGATGGTGGTTGGGCCATGGCCTGCTCCCATTCATGGTTAAGGAGTAGATCATTCAACCCTACGTCTTCATTTTGCCCCTTCACCTTCCTTTGCTATCTTAATGTAGTTGTGGCATCCCTAGATAACATGTCCATGGCCTTGTCCACGGTGAAGTTAGGGACCAATTCACTATGAGGAGTTCTAGTCCACTTCTTACGGCGAGGCACTCCTAATCATTGGTTATAGCCAGTTTCAACCTAGTCTCCTCCTCCCCTTCAACCCTTGTGGCATCCTTTTTCCCGTCATTTTACTCCATTAAATTTTACTTTGCCTCCTAGGTGCAAGCACGGTCAAGTGCACACCTCCACTACCATCCATAGGTTTAAGTGAAAGTGATCCAAAACTATAACTACTTTGAATTTTGTGAAGGAAAAAATCATAAACATTTGAGAAACATATTGATCCAAAAAGCCAAGCAATTTATGTTGTCAGTTTTTTTTTCGAGAAAAGTCTATATATTTTAGAAGACAATACAAGTAGTGTGCAAGTGGGTTTGTTGAACACGTAATTTTCTTTTTTTCTTTAAAAAATTTATAATTACATTAATTTGATTTTTCTAATTTTTTCTTCTAATGGTGCCCTCAAGTTTATAATAAGCTCAAGGAATATAGGAAAAAATTACCAACTTCAATATATTTAAGGGCATGAAATCTACATCCAAAACCAAATTCAGCCATAACCTTTTGAGTAGTACTTTTAATGATAAAATTTTAAAATCTCATGATGATATTCTATAATTGAGTACCTAACACAACAATAGAGGGCACCATGAAAAAAAATCCTAATTTAAACAACACTTTGCTACTACTTTTAAGTATTTGACCAAAACATTGTGGTTATAGTGCACTAGAGCATTTTTTATGTATACTTGATTATGCTTGCTCCCTCTTTAATGTTTGCCCCTCAAGACAAATTGTTGTGATGCACTACAATAAAAGGTTAAGGGTTGATGACGGGGGGCATTAAATAGTTTCTACAAGTAAATGGCTCCTCGCCCTATCTAATGGGTTCTCCCCCCCCTTGATGATCTCCTCTTGGTAGCTTCCAGGGATCTGTCTTCTTTGCCAAAGACTTATGGGTCTTGTACACCTCACGAAGTTCTTGAAGTGCAAAGACAATCCAATGTCCAAGATTGACAAACTCTTCCAGGTCCTAGAAGGGTTGGGAACTTAGAAGTCCCTTTATGATGAGGCTAAATATGCCAATTATTCATGAACGAGTTGAGGAAGGATTTCTATCTCAATATGATGAAGACCCTTACTCAAAGAGGGGACACTGTATTCAATGTTTTTGAAGGGACGAGACCTATCTACATTGTGCTAGTAAGTTTGGGTCGATCAATCCAAACTCTTTTATATATATATAGTTCATTAATATTTAGGGTTTTGTTATTGATATGCACTATTCTTAGTTTGGATTGGTTGATCCAAACAGACAATGTTTAGTTTAGGTTGTCTTTGCACTTCAAAACATGTGCCTTGTATGCACCAATAATCAAATTAAATTTATTTTTTTAGAATCATGTGCATGCCCGCCCCTCTTTCTTGGGTACAACCTATGAGTTAATTTCTATTCTTCTTGGAATGTATTCATCTTCATTGGTCATCTATGTATACAAGAGAACATTCTACACTTGGTTGTGCGGCCTAATGGCGGAGACACATGAGCCGACAAACCAAAAACCCAAGAGTAAACAGCCAAACCCCTATCAATGGCCAAGACCCTATCAATAGACTTTGTAATGAAGTTGGTCAAAGTGTGCACTTCACTGCCAACTCTTTGTTTCTCTCTTTAAAACTCAAGATTTCTCGTAATTTTTGTGCACATCAAGTAGCAATCAAGAAACCATTACAATCCATTGTGGAGTTATTGATGCCCAAGTAGACTGTATGACGGTCTTCACAGGCCAGTGGTGGGTTGTTGTATAAAATTATTTCCATGTTCTCATGTACACTCTACACTATGAAATATCACGTTTGTGGCAATCAAAGTGCACGTGAAATTAAGGAATTTTGTAGTGTTAAACATGGATGTATGATAAAAGAGGAGTACTGTAGCACATGATATTATGGAATAACACAAAGTCATTATTTTCATGGTGACAATAATTACAATGATGACAACATGATAAGTACGAGCATGTGGTTTGAATTCTTTGGTGGTTTATTTTAATGTCAAAACATGTGATATATGAGAAGGAAATATGATAACAAGGAGTGAGATTTAAATTGACAATATCCATTTCCTAGGGTTTTGGGATACAAGAGAAGGAGTGGCGTTGAGGAGGTTGACATCATGGAGCTTAGAGTGTGTTCACGGCCTTTCCTTAGCCTGGGTATTATCCTAATGGTGAAAAAGAAAAGAAAGATTTAAGGAACTTGAAATCCATAAAGAACTTGAAATCATGTTTTGGTCTCTTAGTCCTATGAGGCTTAAAATAGTTAAAATTTGACACCACAAAATAGAGTGGCATACTATAAACCTGAATTTCATCTGGAATCCTCAAAGCAGTCAGGCCCTTTTTTATTTATATACTCCATGCAAAAAGTGGGTGCTTTAAGAAGAGGAAGGAGGGTGGGTTTTTTTTGGAATTCTTAAATATTTTGCATCCTTTTAAGTTACAACTTCTACTTTGAGTCATTAGTCATGTACTCATAATTTATTATAATGTCCAAGTCTTCATTCAAAATTGCATTTACAAACCATTTACAAAACAGTCAAAGGTTGGGAAGCAATCTACAGAACTTTTTTGTTTCATACACAATATAATCACAGATTGCAAGGTCAACACCACAGCAAGACGGATTTGAAATTGGATTTGACAAAGGGGGGCACTTCACAATGTGGAACTTTGGAAGACAACCAAGCAAAGCTCAAGAAACCTTCCAAAAATTCATCTAAACTCAAAAGCACACAACAAGACACCTTTTCAATGCTCAATGAAACCCTAAGAGAAACAATTTGGGTATTATAATGTGGAGATTTGGAGGAGGACCAGCCTTTTCCAAAGTTCAAGATATCTTTCAACATTAATTATATGCATTCATGGTGTTTTACATCCGAAATGACAATATTTCATCCACAATGTTTCGTCCCCGTATTCTACCAAGGTAGCCAGTGGCATAGGATATCTGTTCTTAAAATTTCCTGAAACCAATGTCTCTCTCCGCCCTATTATACCTACTAGATTTTTAAAATTTTACTTTGAACCCTTACATTTGATTTACTAGATCGTTTTGCTCCAAAGAATAATGAAGCCCCTTCAATAGTTTGCATGTGGTATCTACTGTTTACACATGTGAGCTCCCTGAGCTGCAATTATAAGTCATTGCTTGTTCCTTGTTATCTTGCAGGATTCCATGGTTTACTTATGAAACAAGCACTCAGCAAAGCCAATGACAAGGTTGAAAGGAAGCCATGGCCCAGTTGCATTTGTTTGCAATGAAGATATTTGAAATTTGCGTATCCACATATGTACAAGCTGTATGATTCACAATTCAAAGGGGTGAAAGAGTAAAGAAACAGTGGGAACACAAGAAAATTGGCCACAGAGAAGCTATGAGCACGTGTAGAGAAAGATCCCCAGCGACAAAGGTGACACAGGCCGCATATCCCTGTTCCAAGTCGGTAATGCTGTTTGGATTATGGATGGAACAGTATAATTTACAACCTGCAAATTCGTGTGCTCCTATTTTGCAATCAATCTTCATCACAAACCTCAAACTTCATAAACCACCCCTCCCTGATTTGACATTGTTCCAAACACATCAAATTGCAACATCGAATCAATGCCTATTATACTGTTGCAAGTATAATAGGTTGAGTTGATGTTGAGTTAGTGCTAAAAAGATATTAAACCCTCAAAGGGCATCTAACATTAACACTGGTCACATCAATTTTGAGGTGTTAGAACTTCGACCACCAGAGAAAAAGGTAGAAGTATTCAATTAGCACATGAATGGGCAATCCCAAGAATGAATGGGTGCAGAAAAGGCTGCAGGCAGGATAATTCATTGTTTGTATTGAACAAAGCTTGACCACAAACCTCATCTTATGCATAAAATTTTCAAATGTGTTACACTGAATGGTAAGGACAAGCAACTTTGGTGGGAGACAACAACATAAGCTCTTTTTTATGTGTTCTTGACTCTTACCTCAATTGTTTGTTGGATCACCCAACAAAACTTGATTCAATAGCACTAAGTATACAGAGAACAATTAAACAAAGGATCCATGTCATGGCAAAAGTAAAGTATTCCTAGGCGTGTGATCGCACTAGTGCAAAGGAGCAATCCTCTTGAACAAGGCTTCTCCCTTACATGTGCGCACATAATCCCCTTCCATTTCTCAAGCATGCAAGTGTTATAATGATTGACCTACCTGACAACCACCTTTCATTGCAAGTGTTATGGTGACTAACCTGACTAACCTACTTGAGAGTCAATTCCCCTATTTTCCATGGGCAACCATCCACATAATGTCGGTTCAAGTTCCCCTGATGGTGGCACTTCCGCTCTGTGGTTCACAGGGCTAAATGAAACCACAACCAATAGGAGGTTAAACATTTCTCCGTTTCTGGTGCTCTATTTGAAGGAAAACCCCATATCAGACTGGAACTCTCAATGGCACTGCTCAATAATCTCATGACCAGCTGCCCCACCTCTTTATTGTTTTATATGTTCTTGACCCTTGACCCTTGACCCCAATTGGCAAATTTAGGGTTTAAGGTTTCCAAACCTACGCTTGCACATTCCTAGGTAGAATGCTGACCTTGAGCTCCTACAAGGTTTTCAACTCGCCTTGAGATTCCTTCCGCTCAACATTGTTCAGTTCAGAAGCTTTGCCGTTACATTTGGCCAGTTGAGAGTTGTAAGGCGACGACTTTACGTGGGCAAATTGCCAAGATTGTATTGTAGCATATCATTTTTTACCTCCACATTGACGAATTCATTGTGTGCTAGGAAGCAGAATAAGGTATGTGGGCCTTTTGTGGTCACTCTTCTCATCGGACGCCTATATTTGGGGCGGTATAAGAACAAGGTTTCTAGTTAAGAACGAACACCAAAAATACATGTGCTGAGATGAAATAAGATTATGTGGTCAAAACATAGACACTACTCTAGGTTCTACAGTGAGCATCACAATTGGGACAGCCTATGCGATCACTTAAAGAGAATCTTTACTTTGACCTCTTACAATATTTGCATCTGACCTCCGCTTCTGAAATCTGAAACAACAATGGAAGTGATTGACTGCAATTGCTAACCAAACCAGACATTCCCCGATCCGTCCCGACCGACGTTCAAGATTGTCTGTGGAGTTGGAGGTGCCCATAATAGCAGTAGGGCCACATACCTTACCGTACGTTACACCAATTTGCACCGCATCTGAATGTGTGGGATCCCCGCCTCCATAAACTCGTCGCCCTCGCGGACGAATCCAAAGCGCGCATAAAAGGGCTCCGCGTGCATTTGTGCACTGAGCACCACGTCTTTGTGTCCGCGAAGTTTTGCCTCCGCCATGAGCTGCTTGAGAATGGCAGCTCCCACTCCAGCTCCGCGAGCGGGCTTCCTCACTGCCATGCGCCCAATGTGGCCATCAGGGAGGAGCCTTCCTGTCCCCAGAACCTCGTCGTCGGGGTCATACACAATTGCGTGCACGCAAACGGGGTCCATGTCGTCCCATTCTTCCTCTATGGGGACTTTCTGCTCATTAATGAACACCTCGTCTCGGACCAACCGCGCGGCAGATTGCTGTGTGGCCCAATCGCCCAGAATAATACGGAACTCCATCGGTTGATTCGAGAGAGCACGAAATTTTTTGGAAGAATACTGACTGTAATTAAATTTGCAGGACAAACCTCCGTTATCCTTTGCACAGAGACCGACGCAAAGGAAGAGAACCACTCCAATCACTTAAACCCTAAAATCCACACCCCAATCCTCAAACTTTAAACCTCCAATCACTGTGGTTGGATTGACAAGCGACATAGCTCACGTTGCTTGCACATTTTAGAGGAATGCAATCTCTCTTTTTATTGTTGAGTGAGGTTTGTCCTGCAAAGAATAGTATCACTTCCCACCCAGCCCACTGCCCTAAACCCTAGAATCCAAAACCTGAATCTCAATCCTAAACCTGCAATTACTGTTCTCCCTCTTTAGTATGACACTCGTTTGTCATAAAAAAATGATAACACAAATAAATGTCGTATTATCGAGGTGTCATCTTCTCTTTAATATGACAAATGGCGTAAAATTATCGTACTATTGAGGGAATACAAAAACATAAGCAACATGAGTTTTAAAATATATACAACAAGTTTAAACAATATAGATTGTATGAAATAATAATTTATAACCCTAAACAAATACAAATATTCTCAAGAACTCTTGAAATAGGAGTTCAAAGATCTTTGGTGTTACCTACCCAAATTAAGAATTGTCATCTTATCTATATTCCCTACCAGCTTTTGAAAACTTATCATTTCATTAACACCAAAATATAAAGAGTTGTCTAATAAGAAATTAGACAACAATGATGCATGACATGTAGCATCACTGAGCTTTACTGTAGGTGAAGCAACATCATCCACATCTACCGAATATAGATCAGAATTAAGATCAAAGCCTTGTGCATAATTGATTCCCAAAGTAGCATTTACCAACTCATTAGTACTCAATTCTAGATCAATAATTTCCTCCCCTTCCATCTGAATGTAAGTCTTGATTGACATCTCATCATCACCCAATCACAACTTTGAGATCAAAGCACCAAGTTCATATGATTCTTCTTGCATTCTATTCTTCTCCCTTTCATCAACTAGGGTAAAATTAACATTCCATGTTGCAGGTAATATACTTGTCATCCTTTAACAATTCCTAAGTATTTGTGCATCCAACTCACTCCATACTTCATAACTCCACATGACAGCATGTTTGACGTTGGGCACCACCTTCTTTAAGTCCTTCAATGTAGCATCATCATATTGTGATAAAACCCAGTGCAAAAGTTTCTTCTTGTACTAAAATTTGAAAAATGCTATTATATCTTGATCCAAAGGTTGAAATATGCTTATAACATTTGGAGGAAAAAAATACCAAAGTCATATTGCTCCATTCCAAGGTTGAAAAACCATGAGACTTACCAACTTTGGCAAAGCTAACAACATGTGAAGAATCACCTTTCAATTTCAGCCTTTGAATTGATTGTTGAGTTGCAAAATCCAAGCTTCAAATATATCCCCCTTCATCCAAGTTGTTTTATTTGAGTGCCGCCGAATATACTCATGAGGTTGTCACCTTCCAAAACATTGTGGTTGCTTAGACATATAAATCACAAGCAACTTCAACTTATCAATCCCAGTTGAACCAACATCAAGAGCAAGTGTTACACACTCCTTTTGTAGCTTATGACCCTTAACCTTCCCTTGTGCTAATGTTTTATTACGATGTGCTCTAAAATACAATCATGTCTCATCCATGTTGTAAACATCTTCAAGCTCATAATCTGACAAAATAATAGGAAGGAGGCCACTTCAACCCTAACCAAGTCCGTTCTACACTAGTAATCCTAATTATCATTGAGTTCCCAATGATATAAGTGAAGTTCCCAAGTAGTTCCCAAGTGAAAATGGATGTATTTTAGATGTATATAAAATAGATGAAAGGATTTTTTGCATTAATTACATATCTTATATGAAAAAACAAAGATTCTAAATGTCGTATTTTCGAGTGTCGTAGTCGTATAAAAGAGGGAGTTTTGAACTAAAAAGTTGGGTCTTCGCAAAAATGTGTCGTAATATCGAGGGTGTTGTATAAAGCGAGTGTCGTACTAATCAGACTAGTATTACAATTTTCTAATACCAATGGGGTCCTAGTATGCAATGACTTTGTAGCTCACTATTAGGTCTTGTCAAGGTACTAGGGGGTCATAAAATGTAGAGCCTTGTATAATATTAAACATGCAAGAATTATGGCTCTACAATGGTATCAAATACCAGTTCAACCGCCTTGCTAATAATATCCATGGCTAAACAATGGTATATTATGATTTTAAGTCTTAATTTTCAATGCATGATGAAGTTCAATAAAATTTTCAAGCTCCAATTGTTGTTGAATTAAAAGTTCAAGACAAACATATTGGCCCATGTCACCAAAACAAATGAAACTTCATCAAATTTTGTTTATAGATGTGAACATACAAATACAAGTGGTGAAAAAATACATTTTGGTTTGTTGGCAATGAAATAAAATATTTCATTTGTCAAAAATAAATAAAAATGCATATTGGCCATCCAACATCTTGAACTAGACGTTATACTAATTATACTCATCTAATTTGTCATATGAGCAAGTAGGGTCTTTCTCAAAGCAACCTGCTACTTGTAATTCATCTTCATGAGCATCCACTAATCCAACCTTGTCAACAAAAAATTCACCGAGATCAGATTTTGCAAAAGAGTTGCACTCATCTCTAGCATCTGTGGGCCAAATTTTTAATATAATGACTAGTGTATCTAAATTTTGGATGCCCAACTTACAACAACGCAAGGCACACAAAAGTCCAGCAACACTAAAAATTCTTTCAGTCTCGATATGAGAACCTGGTATTGCTAAAATTTGCTTCGCAAGAAATGATATGTGCAAAAATCGAGGGGCATTATCCCTCCATCAAGCAAGTAGAGCAATGTCTTTATCTGCAGGTACAAAACGCTTCTAAAACAAAATGAGCTTCGATTTCAGCATGCCCTCACTAGCCTCCTCTGTAGAACTTGTGTGTCCAAAAAAAAATAAGTTTTAGCCGCCAATGTGGGTGCCAAGTTATTCTCCAAGTTCGGATTCAACAACCGTGACACCTTCACAAGCAAAGGCATCAAAATAAGTTGATCATATTCTGCCACAATGTGCATGGCCTTCTCGCATTTCACGTAGTCAATAATCACCCGCAACCCCTTATACCTAGGGTCTAACATCAACAACAATATATTATGTGTATTCTCATAAGTGAAATCAAGTGGAAATGCAAGACACGGTTTGATAACTTTAATTGATTCAAAAGCCATGCGGCCATAAAGTAGTTGCAGCTCCGAGTCCATCTGCCCACATCAAAGTGTTGGCACCGCAAGCATCCTTTGATCATACTCATTTTGTAGTTGGATGCTTATATAGAAGGTTGCATACAATGCATTGCTCAAAAGCCAATACCCGCGAGATTGGTTTAAAATGCACTATTGCACGACATGGCGCAAAGTCTCTATGACCGCCTTTGTCACAACCCAAGTTAGCCCACTTGGGACTCAGGCTTGCAAGGCTGCAATCTGCCTACCATAACATATATTAATCGATGTTACATACTCTTATGTTTCCTACAACATAACAACAAAATTCAGTAAGTTATGTGCATCTTACATGGTCATTCTTTATAATTATATGGTTATTATAATTGTTAAGTCTGCAATTAGTAGTCACTAAGGGAAACACATCAAATTCCATCAACTTACATATAAACCAAAGCACATAAGATTACATACAAGACCAAACACTTCCCATAACCATTGTAAATTCCCTTTTAGGTATCCTTTTAGAAGAAAAAAGACGGAGAAGGCGAATGTTCACGTCCAGATTTAGGTTCACACTTGAAAAAACATGACTTTACTTGCAAATCTTGTTTTCACAAGTGTCTTTAACTTTCGAGAGGCAAGTCCTGCTTCAACGCACCCTATATCCCACTCTGCTCTTCTTTTTCTAGATTTTTTAGTCCATATAATTATTTTCGACAAGTTAATTTGAGCCTCTTTAATGGACACATTCTTCATTCCAAAACAAAATTTTGTGTCGTTTGTAAAATATTGGCATGCCTTTGACATAATGTGTCCAAAATACATATTTGCAACATAGACGGGATGATCTCATTCACCAATTGTTTTCGTGTGGGAAACCTGACCTTCGGATCGTGTCGCAACACCAAACGCCGCAACTATGGATTATCCACTGCAGACAATGCAATGTATCCTTTTGTAATATAAAGAACAAGATCCTCCAAAAACCTTTGTTGTGTTACATCATCCTTTCCATAAGGGCTAGTACTGCCATAGTATTCAGTTATAGCACTAGGGTTCAACTGTTTCATTTTCTTGCAATTCTGTTTTTTTCCCTCTGTATTAGTGGTTGCCACAACTTCCTTACATCTCTCCATCTCAACACCGTGGTCATTCATCACATGTTACATCATAGAGGTAGATCCGTGTGCAAGGTTGTAATTAAGGATACCTTTTCCTGAAACGAGTAGTAGGTTGCGAGACAGTGGAGCTCTGTCGTTCAGACACAGTTGGAGTGGATGTTGTTGGATGGCACAAAACACACCTCATTATTTGTGGTACCTTTACATCCCACCTTTATTCCTTGTAGAAGCAACAAGAAAAATGCCCACACTAAAGAGGTTCTATGATAAGGTATCCAAAACATGTAGTTGTTTTGTAGATGAGTGAATCGCACATGCCAAACTGCCAACTCCTCTGAAACATGCAACTCTTCAATTGTAACTCCAACATCCGCAATGGTGTTATATTTGTCTTCTATTGTTCTTGGCTCTGTATTGGAAGGCTCTCCTCATGGTAAACCATATCCTCCCTATTCATATTGAACCAAAGTTGCTATCATATTTGCTGAAATCTAACTATGAAACTCTAAAAGGGGAACCCTAGTCCATGAGAGCTAATCTTTGCAAACATATCATATCTTATTTGTGCAACCTTCCAAGCCATGAACACAAGGATCTTGTTAACATGTGTTTGTCACAACTAAAAAACGAAAATGACACCCATCAACCAAGGAAAAATAACATGAAATCTTGAACTAAACTAGGTGATACAGGTTTAGGGCCAAACCTCAACAACCACCATGAAGGCAGTGACGGCTTGAATCTTCAATAACTAATGCAACAAATCTCTTCCCCATCTGCATCAAAACCAAGGTGGGCCGCCAATATCTTCCATCCCTATCTGCTTAATCACAATCTTCGAATGCAACCCTAAGAAAGTGAGGAACAATATTGTGGAGAAATGACGTGACCATGTGCACAAGAATGGTCTTAGTATTGCATTCTCAACCCCTCCTTGGTATTGGTATGTTCATAAATATCTCATGCCCATGATGCACATGTATGAGCTAGTGTATTGTCCCCTTTGATACCAATTGGGTATGGTCTGCAATACCCTACGTGATACCAATGCTTATACCAGGCCCTAACATTTATATCGATCCAACATTGGTACTAACGAGGTTAGACTATATTGTCTTTGGAATGACAAGGAATTGTATTTTCAAACTTTGTGTTCCTTTACAAGGTTTTTTGTCCAAATACAATCCCTGGAGATTTGAAGGACAAACCTCACTAATCCTTTTTAACAGAGATCGACGCAAGCATGAGTCACAGCCCTCCACCCAAGCCCACTGCCTTCAACCTTATAATCTACTCCCCAATCTTCGAACCCTTAACCTGCATTTACTGTCTTTTGGAATGACAAGCAACACTGCATGTTGGTTGCAAAGTAGTATTTAAGGGACACCTAAAATCTCTGAAGTTTTAGGGGACAAACCTCAACAAGGTATGTGGTTGTTATTTGGTTCGTTTTTCATGTTCTCCAACTTCTAATGAGTACATTTACACAATAAAAACTTGTGTTGCATTAGCAAATTTATGATGAAACATCTACAAAAACCGGATTGAAAATCGGACCTCGTCTCCTTTAGTTATGATTATCAAAAATGCATGTTTGATGATTTCTTAACTAGATATCATAGGTCCTCCCAATTGTGTTCATTATTGAGTGTAGAGTAGTTATCAATATTTGAAGGCGTGGTCAAATCTCTTTGAAACATGTCTCTTTATGATGTTTGCTCTTTCATACTCATCAAACCAACAACAAACCAAATCAAATATAGGGTTCCGATTAAAAAGGCGAGCCACTTAAGACCCATCTACCTTAATCCTTTGCACAAAGATTGACACATGGCACTCCACCCGAACCTAGTACCTTAAACCCTTGAATCCATGGCCTTACTCCTCAAAATTATTTGTGGATTTGGATTGAATTGGGAATTGTCTCATCTAGTTCGCAATTGCAAAGCATGCAAATTGTCCTTTCAAGTTTCACAATCATAGTTGAGATACAAAAAACTCATGTAAACTGAACATATTTTCAAATTTTGGACTTCTTGGTTTCTCAAATGTATGGACAAATGAGTGACACGCTTTTCATTATATCTTAATTTTATGGGATCTATGTGAAGTTATGTTATTAAAATATAATGAGATTAGATTTTTATTTTTATTTTTTATATAATCAATTGATGAATAATGAAAATATTATTCAGATAATATTATTATTGTCACAATCATCTGTACACATGCAATTATATAGGAGGATCCTACATATGACTCAAGAATGTTTCATTTTTTGGATTGGCCTTGGTCTAATATTACTTAGAATCCAACTGAAACTTATAGGAGGCCGCAAGCACGGTCAAGTACACAACTCCATAACCCTGCATTGGTTTAAGTGAAAGTGATGCAAAACTATATACTAACTTTAAACATTGTGAAGGAAAAGATCATAAACATCTGGGGGAAAAAAAACACATTGATCTACAAAACCAAGCAGTTTATGTTGACAAATTTTTTTTCAAGAAAGTCTACATATTTTCAAAGATAGTGCAAGTAGTGTGCAAGTAGGTATATTGAACACGTAATTGCCTATTTTTAAAAATATGATAAAATTACATTAAATTGATGTTTATCTACAATGTTTTGTAAAGGTGCCTTCAAGTTTATAATGAATTCAAGGATTACGAAAACAACCTCAATTAGAAATATTTAAGGTAATGAAATCTATGTTCAAAACTAGATTTAGTCATTACCTTTTGAGCAATAAATTTAACAATAAGTTTTGAAGATCTCATGTTGATATTCTATATTTGAGTACCTAACACAACAATTAATAGAGGGCATCATGGAGAAAAAATTCCAATTCAAACAACACCTTAGTAATATTTCTAGGTGTTTGACCAAAAAAACATGGTTTTAGTGTACCATAGCATTTTCGGTATACTTGATTGTGCTTGCTTCTAGGAGCTTAAAGTGTTTTTTTCAATTCTCTTTAAGTTGTGTCGCATCCCTTGCTAGCCCCCCTTGACAATCTTGCCAATTTTCAATTCTAGCAAAGGTTACGAGCGCTAACCATTCGCATTCTGCCATGCTAATGGTTAGCTCCTCCTACCCCGGACCATATAGTTCATAGGAGGGGAACCAACCCTCCTACTTTGCTTTCGGGACTCACCCCTTAATCAGTAACCAATTCCCAAATGTAGACTTCCATCCATGGAAGCCCAATCCTATGTTGATCATCGCATTGCCGGAGCAACACTACAACAACCCGAACCATACTAGGCAACTATGGCCTCACATTGGGCCAATGCCCATGGAGGCCGTGCCGTTCGGCCTCGGGTGGGTGAGGCCACACCACCTCACCCATATAAGCCTCTAGGACTCTACGCGGGGCCCCTACCCCACCGTCAAGAGACCTCTTGTCTCTCTACCAAGAGTTGGGGCCAAGTAGACATTTTCCTTTAGCTGCTGGGCCTGGAAGCCCCCAGCAGCTTCAGACCATCATAACTTCCTTGTATGATGTCTGATGCTAACAAGCAACCACTCCATCTTCATACACACTTCACGTAGATCCAAATGGACTCCTCAATTGCCCCATTCAGGCAAGTATTAACGAAGTTATGCCTGTTTGAACCTTGGCAGTCCCGGGAATCATTCCCAGGCCACTGTTGTACCAGGGCGCTGTCCCGGGACAGCGCCCCACTCAAATGGCCATAACTCCTAGCTCACACCTCCGATTGAGGTGTTCTTGAGCGTTCTAGAATCACCACGCCATGAGCTACGCATAGCTCTTGGCCTTACCCTCATGCCTCCTAGTCTCTGTGGGTGGGAGGCGTTCCCAACGCCCGGGGCCCTCACCCACACTAGGATCACTTGGGCCCTCTCACCAACGGCGCCACAAGTCCCGGGTGTCACTCCAGGGTCCCCCTTGTGCCCGTGGTGTTTCGGGCACTCCTCGTGTAGAGGTGCGCGACAAGTTGGGTCTTCTTGATTTTTGTTAACTAATGAATTTAGGATGTTGTGTATATTTACAGCACATAGTTCTAACTGCATCATAACACATGTATATTTGGTGTCCATTCTTAACTTGTGCCCTTGCTATAGACTTGCCATAATACTAGACGAGTGTAGGTGTCCGATTAAGAAGAGTGACCACATACCTTACTAGAACCCAAAATTGCTATGGCTCACAAGCTTTGTACAACATGGGTTCCAACATGTGATAGGTTTTCCTTTATTAAATCAAAATAAACATAAAGGAAGCACTAAGAGCGGAGGAGAAAAACAATAATTTTGATGGTCATTGGTTTATGTGAACCATGTGAGTCATGGGAGGGACTTGCAAGTGCCACTTATAGGTGAACTTGACCCAAGTAGGGAAATTGACTCTCAAGTAGGTTAGTCAACACAACAATTTTGCTTGAAAATGATAGGTGGTCACCTAGTAGGCTAATCTTTATAAGGCTTAGATGCTTGAAAATAAAAAGGGGTTGTTTGCATGTATATAAGACATCAACCTTCTTCAAGAGGACTTATTTTTTGCAATAGTGGAATCTCAAAGTCTGCACTTAAAACATATTACCAAGAAATACTTCACTTTTGTCATGATGTGGATCCCTTTGTTTTTTTTGTTTTTTCAATGTTAAGCAAAGAAAGCTTCAATAATCATGCAAAGATACTTGATGAAAACAAGTCATACATCATAAATCAACCTCATTTACAACATTGTTGTTATTGAGTCAAAGCCACCAAAATATAATCCTTCAAAATGGTTTATTTTATGCTTTCCTTTTGCTAAGTTTTTTGGCATGCAAGAGGGAGCCACAGTTGTGCTAACGAATCAAGTTTTGATAGAGACCCATAAAAGCAATGGCTCCAATTTGTGCCAATAATTTTTATTCATAAAAAAAAGTTTAGCATTATCTGAATTGCTCACCCCACTACATACCAATTCGCTGTGAAGTGCCTGTGAATTACAATGTACTCAAGCATTCAAAAATTCAGAATTTCTTCAACTACTACACCGTTTGTTGTATTTAGTATACGTACGCTATTTGCGAAGGGCCTAAACTAGATGCCTAGAGGTCTCGAAGTGTCACATCCCGCTAATTGTCAACATTATTAACCTCTTTAAGTGAAAGAATATTTACATTATGACATTTAGCATAGGGCATTCGATACTCAAGAAGATAGCTTTGCGTTTTAGTATGCAAGGGGAAGATATTATTGAGCGTACTAACAACAAGTGTCATGTGCTTACATTTTGATATGCAAGAGGAAGACATTCTTGAGCATACTAATGTCAAGTATTATTTATGTACACTTTTAGTCAAGTTGTAGTTCATTGTGTAATTTAGGCATACATCTTAGAACACTATCGAACATACTCGAGCTGAGATATCAGTAATCGCACTTGGACGTCAAGTGTGATGAGGTGACAATAATGGGGAAGTTGTTGATCATTAGTGTAACCTAGGATACACCTCAAAATAGGGTAAGTGGCACTACTACGCATATGACACTAAGGGCCACTTCATACACGGGACTGAGAGCCCATGACCAATACACTTTAAGCACTCTCATTGGTGGAAAAGGCGAAGCTAGTCCAAATTCATGTCACACTACGCTTGAGGGACTAACGGAGTATGTGAATGCAAGATGAATGTAAAGTCTACACAGATTCCTACATGGCATCGAATGGATCATGTTTCATGGTCATTTGGATTATTTTCTTAAACCATCTCTTGGAGGTAGGCCTGACACAAAACCGGGAGACCATGGCACTCTGAGCGCTCACAACTGTTGATTGATCCTATTTTAACACGTGTGAGGACCCACATGAATAGAAATTCATTAAGATAGCAGTTGGTTGAGGACCCGATCACATATGGCTTCACACTACACTTGAGGATCCGTGACCACACTACGTGATTTTGGAAGTTTATTGAGACGGCCTTTGGACACTGGGCTCTCACAATTTGATGATCACGAGTCACGACTCTTGGCTCTTGTGTGAAGTGGCCCTAAATGCCATAAACGGTGTAGCACAATGAATGGAGCCATAATGGCAAGAAAATGGCGCACGGTTAGGGGCCTGCAAGTGAGGTAGGTAGGGGAGGGGCAAAGGCCCTAACATTACCCAACCCAATACTCTTAACTCCGGTGCGGAGTTCGATGCGGCTCCGATGCGGCTCCGGGGAGGTTCGGATGCCAGCTCCGGTGGGTCCATTTTTCTAGCCCTCCCCGTTTTGGCCCCTTGATGACTTTTTTTGGTTTTTTTTTGCTAAATTTGGGTTCTACGGCCCCAAATTACTCTAGGAGGCCCCTTATGAGATCAAGTAAGGCCCCACCCAATCAAAAAAATAGGGGGGAATTTTTGCCCCAACCCACCCGAACCCACCGGAGCTGGCATCCGAACCTCCCCGGAGCCGCATCGGAGCCGCATCGAACTCCGCGCCGGAGTTAAGAGTATTGGGTTGGGTAATGTTATCCGGGCAAAGGGGGTAGGGATAGGTGAGGGGCAGGGGGTTCGGGTAGGGGCTAGGGAGGGGGCAAGAGATTGGCATTGGACAGGGGGCAGGGATTGGGGGGGGGGGGGAATTGTTATTTTATAAAAAAAAATAAAAAATAGGCATTTCTTCTTATTTTTGGTTTTATTTTTTATTTTTTATTTCTAGAGTTATCTGTAAAGAAATCATGTATTTTTTTGTAAGGGAACTTTTTGGGTGTAGTCGGTCAAGATCCTAGTCATTCTGAATCCAACCGGTTACATGTTGACATCTTCCAGTTTTGCTTTATTCATTTTAGGTATATTCTATAGATTCCTTTTAAATGATCGGCAATTCTCCTGAGGTCTCAAACTTCAACTGGTTATTTCTTAAACTTAATTGATTCACCTTTAACTAACTGTTAGATCTCCCTGGACAGTGTTCTAGACCCTCTAAGTGGGTTTTTGGGGTGAGTTTGAGTTCACCTAAGGGCTGGTTTACACTATGGACCATGAAGTTGGACCATGGAAGATGGCCTTTGTCAATGGTCCGAATTCATGGTCCGACTTCATAAAAAAAAAACTTGAGAGCCTTAGGCCCCTCATTAGGTGTAAACCGAATGTGGACCAAGAAAAATGACCACGCACCAAAAAGTGAAGGTGTTGATTTTTTTAATATATGCCCAAAAAGGGCATTTTGAAAGAAAAAAAATCAAGTTTGATTTGTTGTAGCTGGAATGCTAGCTCAGCAACCTCGAGATTTCCCCCGGCTTAACTTAGGAGCCGTCTATATAAATTAGGATGGTCCAGGGTTTAAGGAGGAGTCGTCACTAAGTAGATACAATAGGTAGTGGATCTGTTAGAGCATTAATACTGCCCATGCATACTTAATATATATATAGTAGACCTCCCGCCTTACTTGGTGTTGGAGATTTCTATCTACTATCATTCTACCTTGTACTACCTTTTATGATCTCCACAACATGATCATTCTCTTGTCTTCTCTTGGGCTTCACTTGTCTTCACTTCTTGTTAAATGTGTCAAAGATGTTGCTTGCAAATCTTCTCACAACAATTTTTACAAAAAAAAATGAGCGATTTTATTTGTACATGTTCAATGTAATTTACATGTGACATATACCTTGTGTTGTCACTACACAAGGATATTTAGTGTTTGATTATATTTAATGTTGTTACCACCCTACCTTGCTCAACATTTATTTTCAATTCTTTGATAATTAGTGTTAGAAGATTTTCCATTGCGCTTCTTTTGACCACTCTGATCTACAGTCACTAAACCACTACAAATTTTTCATTTTTTGCAAATATTTTCAAGACCTTTCCAATGGTATATTACAAGCCCCCAAATTCCATACATTGCAGTTGGTAGACCAAATAAACAAATATGCACTTGAATTCTTGAGTTCTAGATGTCCTACGTTGTTTGATGAAACACGTGTGAGACGGTTTAAGCGGTAGGGCAAGGTAGTGTTGGTATGTCTCATGGGCTATGTTATAATTAAGGCACATAAAAGGTAGATTCATTAAAAATTTCTTGAAATGGCATTTCTCTAACATGGGCCCTTGCCTTTTCCTACCATACCACCTCTCTTGCCTCTCTCACTGCAAAACCCATTGGACCATGTTAGTGCATTTATTAGGCCTTAAAATTTATATTTTGGGTACCTCGACCTCCATGGTCCCTTTGTCATTTTTTCCGTAGTGTAAACCAAAGTTGTCCCGGGACAACTTCAACAACCAATCAGTTGCCTTGCAGAACCCTAGTCCAACTTCATGGTCCATAGTGTAAACCGATCCTAAGAATGTAATAGACAATTTAGGGATTTCTATATGTAGCTTTTGCAGCATAAATCATGGATGTTCTTTTAGAACTGGGAATAACATGGGGTGACATCAACTAGGTCTAATGAAGAAGGGTGATGTCATCTTGGCCCACATGGAGGAAGTGTATATCTATATTTGGGACGAAAACTTCAAATTGGGTCCAGAACATAATAAATGATATTCTAAATGTGTTCAAAACTCGAGTGAAAGTGGTAAGTGTTTTTCACCTGTTGAATGGAACGAACACTTAAACTCTTAAAAGCTAGAGGTTACCATGTCCAAAATATTGCTTCTAGAAGAACAGAAGTGGTGACTCACTGGCATGCATTAAAACAAACATTCATGCACTTTATACTTGGTTTGGGCCTCATAATATACCAAAATTGATTCAACCTAACTCTCATACTAAATGCATATCAAACCACACTTGTAAGAAACTTGACACATAAACATTTATCATCATTATGCATAGCATATAAATATGCACTTATAGATGAGTCATTTTGAATCCAAAGAACATTTCTCCTAGCTTCAATAATGATTCTCATGTCCAACTCTCATCTTTTAATGCATCGTAAACCTACATGTTTCAACCCAAAGTTGTGTAATGTTGATTTGAGGACTTATTCAACTTCGAACTCAAGATTACTTACGAGTTATTTGAAGACACCAATCGTATGTTATGATCTTTAAAGTGACAAAATAAGTATGCGTCACAAAGCTTTTACAAAAGTCAAGGCTTATTACCTCTGTTTTATGGCAAGTGAACAATATTATGCTTGTCACTAAGAATATGAATGAAACTTGATCCTCTTGGGGTTGAAACGAATATCAAAAATCACTCAAAACTTTCTGAGCACTGTGTTTTTATCTTTATTTCAGTTTCATTGAGAAAAATTGACGGAATAAATTGCAAGAATTTTTTTATCCAACAAAAAAACAAACAACCAGAAAGGGCTATGGACTTTAGGGTCTCGGGGGGTGCACTGTACTAAACATGTACGAGTATACGTGAGTGCACAGGAGGGGTATTGATTTGGACCTTGCCGTATTACGTATACATATGGTATACATGTTATAATTTATAGTTACGTACATATATGGAAGGCCTTTAAAAAGTATACAATGATTGTACTTGTATGGTATTGTTACTATACTACATATCATAAGTTTTCATATTGGATGCGGAGGAAGTTTTGTAATCGTTGGGTGGAGTATAGGGATCCAATTGACTTGATGGACCGTCCATCAAACGTGGAGATTGGTTTATGTTGGTATAAAAAAGGGGCTAACAACAAGTGGACATATGATCTTACTGATCATTTGATGGTAGACTTAGAGACAATAATTGCATTGGCTACAATGACATATATTGGTGAATCAAATAATTATGAGTTGCATCCGGGAGATGAAAAAGTTTTCAACGACTTTGCTGATGAAAGCTAGGATATTTTGTTATACATATTATAGGGGTTGATTATTGTTCAAAAGTACATTTGTATACTTATGTTAATGACTATATATGAATGGATTTTTTTTTGTGTATACATATTGTCACTTGTATATTTATTGTTGCAATTGTATGTGTATTACTTCATTTCACAAAAAATAACTTGTATATAGGGGGTTTTTAGAGTATGCAGTGAACGCACGTGATTCTAGGGTTTAATGAAAGGTGCACCCCCCGAGTTTAGGGTGTGTCTCTAATGTTTTGTTGATCCCTAGAACAATGATAAGAGTAGGGGGTGGACTTTGGAGAGGCCATTGAACCTCCAAAAGCCTTTGGCTTCAAGAGCTTTTCCACTAACTGTTGACTAACTTACCGAGTCGACAATTGCCCGTCAAGCACTCCACTCAATCCCACACTCCCACTATCTGCTCGTCTTCGACCACTGCTACAAATCCACTCCCTTTGCCTCTCCAACTCCACCATCGATCACACCTTCGCAATTTTCTCCATCACGAGCACGACATCCAAACTGGGCCCATCAGAACCATCATCACAACTGTGCCTCTCCTCCCACATTCTCATCAATCCATATATATATATGAGCCATCTGAATCCTCCTCTCTCCCCATGCCAATTTTCTCCAACGCAAGCGGATTCAAGGATTGGGAGGATATAGTACTACAGCCAGCACTAGTTTGGCAGCTCCGCACTGAGCTGACTCTAGCTAACAAGTTTCAGGCTTACTTGATTCGTGGGCAATTGGGCTGCAGTGATCGGAAGTAAGGTGGAGACCATGTCTCTGACTCACACCGAGGTGTTGCACTGCTCTGCTGAGGAGATGTGGGAGGCTTGCAAACATGCTGACACCATCCTTCCGGACCTCATGCCAGAGTAGTTCGCCAAGTCGGAGCTCCTCCAGGGCCATGGCGAGCCTGGCAGCATCCGCGTCATCACCATGGGCACTGGTATGTATGCCATCCATTCTGCACACTTAACCTCCTCCTTCCTAGTACATGCTTCGTCACCAATTCCATCAGCTGGAACTGATTGAGCAGCTGTGGCACCGGGACTGTCTGATCGATTTGGTGTGTGCTATTTTGTAGAAAGCATTGATCAACTTGTCCAGTGAGTCAAGGATCCACCTAGCTATATGAGTTTAATCGGAAGCTGGTGTTGCATGGATTCTTTGAGCCGATCGACACCAGAAGTTCAATCTTGAAGATTGACAATTGAGGAGATTGTTCTAGCACCAATGCACACACTTGGGTTTCACTATGCAATCTACTGCACGGATACTGGTGCATTATGTCCACGTGTAAGAACCCCCAAGGGCATGGGTCTGTCGGGAGTTACTTACATGTGAAAAGGCCACTCTAGCCAATGCCATTACCGCATACACAAAACCATATCTCACTTCTCCAAGCTTGCTGTGAAATGTTGCAAATGGCTGATGGTTTATTTACACTAGCGCATGCAGCACATCCTCACCTCGGGCAAGTGCAAGTGAAGGAGCGCGTGGAGAAGTTCGACGATGAGAGCAAGACGATGGGCTACACCGTCCTCGAAGGCGATCCACGCTACAGCCACTTCAGCGCCGAGATGCAGTTCGTGCCTGTGGGCGAGACCACGGAAGCCATCTGGACCGCCAAGTACGAGCCTGTTGGAGACATGGGACCTCCCGAACACATCAAAGCCATCGCTGTTCAGGTGTTCAAGACATTTGAGCGCGCGGTGATGGACAAGAAGACCATGACGCACATTGAGGTTCTGGGAGCATCACCCGACGCCATCTGGAAGACGTGCAAGCACGTGGACGAGATCCTTCCCAAGGCCATGCCCCAGTTCTTCGCGTCCACCACGATGCTCCAGGGCCATGGCGAGCCCGGCAGCATCCGCGTCGTGAAGATGGGCCCTGGTAAGCAATCGGCTCCTTCATCTTTCTACATTTTTGGTACTCCATTACTTCTCGACATTCAGGTTTCGTATGTGTCGACTACGGTAGGGAAAATGCTCGACGCCGCACAAGAGCTCGATGCCGTTACAGGACAGAAGTGGATTCCCATTACCCAGTCTGTGACTGCGGCTGAATCCAGTGTTGGGCTGGGATCGCCCTTTTCAGTACAATTCGGGTATCTTTAATGAGCAATTCACAAATGTTTAGAGATGTAGAGTATGGGTATTTAAGAATATTTTTATTTTCGATACCAATCGGGTCTAGTTTAGAATAGTATTGACCCAAATGCTAACTCGGGCATACAAGGATTTTCTCACCTTGAGATACCCACCAAAACTATTATTGTTGGATGGTATTGTAATTTTGATACCCATGGATAGGTTATTTGATATCATGTATTCTCCTATATATTGGTCCAACATTGGTTAAAACCTAGTAGCAAGACATTTCAACCCAGTGTTGACGTCTTCTATGAAGAAATTGGTCATAAATGGAACCCTTTCAATTTCGTTGCTTGAAATTGATCAATGTTGGATCAAGGAATCTAGTGACGTTTTAATTTCACCCATGATTGATTTATGGCTATAGAAGGATCATTGGGAGGAACTCTAGTATGTATTCTAGTTTTATGTTGTCACAATGAGGAATTCTCTTCATCACACAACTGAAAGTAGGGTCAAAGACTTTAAATCTAGATTAATGGAGAATTCTTGATTCAATTGTTCAAGACAAGAGGCTTTATTGACCTCAACGATGATACCCACTGTTACATTACTTTCGCGGATGATTTGTATAATTTACTCTATCGTTACATATACTAAACCTACCATTGATTTGATATGTATGTAGCTATCCCCCACGTCGGCGAAGTGACAGAGCGCATGGACTTGTTTGATGATGCCGCCAAGAAATTGGGGTACACCGTGATCAAGGGCGACCCCCGCTACAGGTACTTTGCAGCTACCATGCAATACACCCCTGGACCCATAGAGGGCACCACCACCGCCACATGGGTCGCCACTTATGTGCCCGTGGGCGACATGGGTCCCCCTGAACACATCAAGAGCATTGTGGTGCTCGTTTGGAAGGCCATGGAAGGGGCTGCTAAGGCCAACCTTGAGCTCTATGCTTGAAACACAAAAGTGATTTTCTACACATTCGAACAAGTGTCATAAAACTAAGCATCTTTCATTGTAGTTAATTAATGAGTCAAGCGATTGATATTCATGACGTGTGAGATAGTTTTGGCAAAAAGCCAAGCAATGCATCAAGATTTATTGCATTCAAGAAAAAACAAATAAAACATGTTAATTGAGACCAACTCTCATTGCTGCAATGCATCATTTGGATATAATCCACCCTATTAGTAGTTAGGATTATCACTGAATCTATCAACCAAATAGTATGGAAATCAAAGACTTCTTATGTCTCAAGAGATCATACTGAATAGTAATAACCCTACATGGACTCCATGGTGGTGGTCGGGGGGCAAGTGGGGTTAAGAGCTTCCTATTAAAATGTGTTTCCATAAAAATAATGTTTCCGGAGAGTGATGAAAAGAGTTGTGCACCATCAAATGATCATATCAGTATGTACAAGCACAAATTAATGCTTTTGATCCTCTCATACCGATATTGAAATTTTAAGAATCAAAAATATTATTAGAATCAAAATGTCATCGGTTTTGATGAATAAGTTGATGTGATTGGCTAAACTTGTAATTACTACCAAGTGTTGGAAATTCATAACCATGCATTCAATGGACAACTTGATGCGTGGGGATGTGCTCGTGGTACTGTTTGAGTTTATATTGTTTTGCAAATGATGGCAAAGTGAAATTCAAAATCAAGATTGCACCAGGATGACCTTGATTCATCACTTCGTCTACATAGATAGTCTTCCAAGAGCCCACCAGTGATGACCCATCCCCTTCACACAATAAAAAAAATTGTGCAACTACTGGATTTAAGCACATATGAACTTGAATTGGTTGTGTCAAGTTGCTACATAGTACATATACATGTGCCAAAGCTAATTAGTGAGTGTGAATGCTTTTGGGAGGCAATTTATAGTTAAAAAAACACATATTGAATTTAAAGTATGTGTCTAATGTTGGAATTCTGAAAACAAAAATTGATGCACTAAATAAGGACTGCCACCTTGTCACCAAACTTCAAGTGACAACAAAAAGGAACATGTGACAACTTGCAAACACTGAAGTTAGAGACTTTCTACATTGATTTGTGGCTTTCAGTTACCTATGTGAATTTGCAGATGAGATCTTAAAGTTCTAGTGAATGCAAACATGATTGCAATAGAGGAAATGATGCTCAAGAGAAAATAAATATATGAATATGTTGCAAATTGTATTTGTTTGCTCATTACTATATCTACTTGTGGGCCTTTTCAAAGGGTTGGATGCCAATATTTATTTATCAATTTACGTATCCACTGTTTGATGTTCCCAGGCTTCTTCCAGCAAGAACAATATCATAATTGGTTCTCGCAAGGTCCTCAAATTGAATACTACATGTCATAAATCATAACAAGTCATTGCAAATCTGCACACATTTGCATGTTTGGTGAATAACATGAGCTTGATATTATGGTTATTCATAGCAGACAATGTCTTTGAAGCCCTCCAAAACCTAGTCCTCCCAACTCCAACTGATTATTCATAGTTTGTTGCATCAAAATTAGAAAAAAAATGCCACAAATTGAAAATTCAATTGCAAGCGAGTAGCCAAAATACAACCAAACACGAGCAAACCAACACAATCCAAGTGGATATTAAGAAATAATGCCCATATGTGGCCTAACCGTCCAAGTGACAACTAAGTTGCTCCAGGTCACAATGAGGACTTTAACCCACCCCACCCCACCCACCCCCCAAGTCGAATCAAATTCATTAAGAACATCTTGGTAGGCCATGCCCGGGGCCTTTTCCAAGTCCTCGAGAGTTTGTTTCCACTCAATCCTATCATAATCCTACAGGGCGTCCCAAATGACTTAACGTGTTTTCTCAATGGGCCATTACAAATTGTTAAAAACCAGATCATTTCGTTGGCGCCATATGTGACTAAATCATTTAAAAATCTTGCACAAAGGTGGATCAAAGAGGCATTGCATCTGTAGTTTAGATTTTGGTTATAGACAAACCCATGAAAACACTCAGGGTAGACTTAAAAGGTGATTTGTGTATCATTTAGATGTCCTAGATAAGGTTTATTAGGGAAAACACAAGGTTATCGCACTTTATTTTGGGTTTAGACTGACAAGTGGATTTGTAGTACCGATTTTTTGGCCATTACCCGTCTATAAAGGACAAATCTTGAATTTTAACGTCTTTCATCCGGCAATAGGCAGTCAGTAGCCATCCAGAGGGATGAATGCAGGCAATTTCCGTCAAGAATTAGTTACGACGGCTAACCACCTAGTCGTCTCTCTCGGCACTAAGGAGGAGGCTGACATGAAAGAAGGTAGGTTATTTGCAAACAGCAAAATCTGACGTAGTCTCACCGTAGTTTAGCAATAGGCGTAGAAGTCTGTAGCTCAGTGATTGAGCCAGGCAATAGTCTTGGACAAGCAGGAAGCTTGGAATGACAATGTTAGGAAGTTATAGGGCTGAGACAATTGGACCCTGAAGTGGACTTATCTCTTTTGTGTTAATGGGATGATTATGAGATGATTATGAGTGAAGTATTATGTGTAATTGTTTGTCTTATGAGTGAAGAGGATTGTTGAAGTAAGTGATGTGTAATGTCGTGAGTGATATTTGGAAAGTGAGTTTGAGCAAGTAATCTGACTTAGCATTGTAATGTCAAAATCAGGCAAATAGGCTGAGAAGAGGTTTGTAATTGAGCAAGGCAAGACTGATTCGGTGTGGGTGATTAAAGAAAAGTGGAAAAGGTTGAGAAGTTATAGAGTGAGAGGCAATGGTCTGAAGAATCAAGAAGCGACTGAGAGCAAAATCAAAATGTGGCAATAGCCTAGTAGAAGGCCAGAGAGTGGCAAGGCAACTGGTCAGAGAGAGAGGGAGAGAGAGAGAATTTGACGGACACAGACAGCCTGTCGTGAAGAAGGCAAGTTAGGCAAAGCTTGACGAGAAGCAAGAAGGGCAATCGTCCTAGCCAAAGGCTAGTAGCCGAGACCAGTGGGACCAGGCAAAAGGCCAAGTCGAGAGAGAGATGATGGCCATGGTCTACAGAGAGGACTGGGAAGTTAAAGAGGCTGTTTAGTAGCCAGCCGAGAAGGGCAATAGTCTTAGGAAGAGAGAAAGCCAGGGAGGCTAGAGTGAGGCCATCGCCTGGGCGAGTGCCCCAAAATTCCAGTCTTTGGTCAGTGTGTCAGAGAAGGAAAGAAGAGGAAAGCTAGGCAAGGGCCAGCATGAAAGATGGAAGGGCTAGAGGCAGGCTATAGGCTGTCAAGGCGGTACCTTCCCCTGAAGGAAAGAATATCTTACTGGAGTAAGACCTTACCCTTTGTATGTTGATTGATTAGTTTATAGAGGACTAAAGCCTTAAGGAAGAACATCGCCTAGCTGTGAATGCATTATGTTTGTATTAACAAGTGAATGGCTGTTGAGATGAGTCACCAGATGGTTGAAGACTAAGATGGTGACTTGGGCACATGAAGACATGTACGAGGCGGGTAAGTTGGTAATAAGGAATTAATTAAGGAATTTGCAAGTTTTATCTTCCGCATACTCAAGACGATGTGGTTACTCAAAGACGCTACCCCGGACGACGTCCTGACTAATTGCCATGCCAACTTGCCAAGCTTTTGAGCTTCACGACTGACATAGGTCAAAACCATAGCGACGTAGAAAAACTACCTTATTATAGGACGGACTCACTCACTACGGAAAAGGCACAAATGAACCTTAAGAATGAACGATCAAGTGGAATAATAAAGAAGTAAAGTAAGAATGGTCCTAAGTTGTTAACTTAATCCTTAATCCAATGTGACAATAACCCGTATAGACACTAGCTCAGTCTTCCTAGAGACCTTAGTTCCCTGGGTTTTTGGTTTTAAAAGACATAGCAAAAACTTACTACAGGATTATAAGTGAGGGATGAAAATTTAGAAATCTCTCCATGTCAATGTATGCAATTGTGGCGGGCACTCACCTCACTCTTATTACCCGGACAATGATATGACAATGAGTTCATTTTAATTGGACCAAGTGCGGTGCACAAGCATAGGCGCAATCATAGTCAATTGTCTTGCATAAAGTATCTCATGTTTTTGTCTCTTTACCAAAGCCAAAGGCCCTTTGGTATCGTTAATAATCTTTCATTAATTACTTTCATTTTAATGTAACTCGAAGTTACGGTGCGGTCATCATGTTCAATTTTCCAGTCTTCGTTGATTAATTTATACATTTAACTACATTGTCCAACTATAGTATTTTACTTGGTCATGGACTAGTGGATCATTGTATCCTTGAAGTGTGATGATAGGCCACAACAGACATTAAACACCCCCTATGAACTTTGGAGGGTGTCAAATCCGGGCGGGGGCAGCCCTCCCATGAATTTTTTGACACGGGTAGGTCACTCTAAGGCATTTTTGTGCACCACGTGCGGCTGGGGGTTTTTTTTGTTTTGGGGCTATTTACCTTCAAGGGCTGAATTAAAGCCTCCCTATAATTACTTAAATTTCAAAAATGGCCCATTTGTTTGCACCCTTCCATTACTTATATTGTCCAAGTCACTGCAGTTTTTTGTACTCTATATTCCTTTTAAATAATAAAAGCTTATCTACTTTCTAACGCATTGACGAGTGTTAAGGGAAACCATGGAAACAAAGAAGGGTGCAAATAGTAATATCATTGCAAACAAAGTTATGAAGAAAACACATAGGAGACCATAGCAAACATACTAAACATACCTTCTAGGATCCTTATCTTCAGCCCCTATATTAATTTTACAAAAAAAATAATGGCCCACATTTTATGTTCATCTAACTTACTTATAATGAGATTGTCTACATTTAATGGCCTCTTCATTATTTGGAATTCCTTTATAATTTTTATTTCAAATGATTTTAATCCTATCTATATTATGCCGCACGTCGTTTTTAAAATGCACTAAGTGACCTACCCGTGTTTTTTGAACCCGACTGAAAATTGCTGCCCGCCCCACCCAACTTCCAAAAAAACATTGCCCTTGCATTCTTGAAGGCTGCTTGATTACAAATCCCATATTGAGTGCACATCACCTTCAAGGCCCAAAATCCAATATATATGTTCACTTCCATTGAGTAAATAAGCACTTGATTGGGATTTCATTATCAAAGTGAAACCGTGAATAAAATATGTATTTGATTTGGACGTCAAAAATATTACAAAACCCTCACTACCACTAAGGTTATAAATTTTGTAACTTACAATTTGAATTTGTCTTTGTCATTTTAAAATGGCACTTAAATTAGTGTGTTGATTTAGTATGTATATTTATAATATTTTAGGTAATGTTGTATACTTTCACATGTATTCATACGCATTCAAACTAATTAAGTGTGATTGGATGTAATTAAGCCTAATCAATCCCAAATAAATCAGAGAGTATGTTTACCAAGTTAAGTAAATATAATTAATTATAAAATGCATTGTAATTAATTAGTTTATGAAATTAATTCCAGTGAATTAGTTCTAATCAATCATTTTTGGAATTAATTCTAGTGAATTAGTTATAATTATGGAATTATGGAATTAATTATAGTGAATTAAATAAATAAATATTTATTTATTTCAGTCTTAATTAATTATTGAATGCATATGAATACATGTGAAAGTAGACAAAATTACCTAGAATATTATAAAATATACCTACTAAATCAACACACTTATTTAAGTGTCATTTTAGAATGACAAAGATAAATTCAAATTGTAAATCACAAAAATTATAACCTTAGTGGTAGTGAGGGTTTTGTAATATTTTTGACTTCCAAGTCAATTACATATTTTATTAACGGTTTCACTTTGAAAATGAAATCCCAATCAAGTGCTTATTTACTCAATGGAAGTGAACACATACATTGGATTTTGGGCCTTGAAGGTGAAGTGCACTCAATATGGGATTTGTAGTCAAGCGGCCTTCAAGAATGCAAGGGCAATGTTTTTATCGAAGTTGGGCGGGGCAGGTAGCAGTTTTCGGTCAGGTTCAAAAATTCCCGCGAGGGCTGCCTCCGCCCAGATCTGACACCCCCAAAGTTCGTAGGGGGGTGTCTAATGTCTGCCATCACCCCAGTAGTTAATGAGTGCATTGGGATAATTCTGATTGGACAAAAAGAACTCACCCGGATTAGGCCACCAAGACTATTCGCTTCTCCACACCATCCCGGTCTGCATACAAGTCATAGCCTCCTCGGACGAGTGGCTTGAGCTGCCCAGACCATGGCAGTGGGTAATTGCCTTTCGGCTTCATGCCTCCCCTAGATTAGTACACTGGCCTTGGCTTGGTGGTTAGGGCTCATGGCCCCCAATGAGGAGGTTGTGGGTTCTATTCCCCATGCCGGCGTGGTGCTCACCACCTTAGTCCACCCAACTATGGGGGGGGGGGGGGTCCTTGGACCTTGTTGTATGGGTACCTCAAAGCCCTTTGGGGGGATACCATGTCTGGTATCTTCAAGGCACTAGTGGCTAGCTAGGAACTTATATAGTGTGTCACTATAATGCCCACCCTCGAAAGGGGAGAGTAGTATTGCCCCAATTTCCCCTTGTCCGGTGGGCATCGGGTCATTGACATTACGAACAGACACTTTATTCACGCCGGCCCCTTGCTAAAAAGGGACCGGAGTTTCTATCTATCTACACTGTAGGCAATTTTCAAGATTGAAATCTTCAATGCGCTTCAAACGCGATTTGGCCCTTTAAAATATATCTCCCTCAAAACAATCCTTCATAACGCACCCCCAAATTGAAAATGAAGACGTCACTTGAAGTTCTCAATATAATCCTTCAGCTGAAGGGCTAAAATTTGAAAGCCTTTCAAATTGAAACTTGTATGAGCGCGTCATTCTTGAATACTGACCGTAGGGTGTTGAAAGGTCAAGACCCTTGGTGTAACTCAAGGAATAACTCCCACTGCAGGTATATTCAATGCGTCTATGGCCCGGTTCCTAACTACAATAGAGATTGTGCACATATGATCCAATGACACTTCAAGCAAATAAGGGCATCCCTTGGAGACAATGAATAAAATTATGGCCCTCCCGTACCCTTATGTACGTCTCCCTTCAATGGGTTAGGAAACACACAAACTCACTCAAACTCCATATTAGAGCTCACAGACAATAGTAATTCCATCAATTTGCAGACACTGAGGCCGACTTTCCAATAAGAATGGGCAAGTATGCAACTTCTCACTCGGATTTCGACATTGAAACCGAGCGGAATACTCGCTTCAATCGACGCTAACAATATATTTGATTCTCCTGACTCACAAATCTCTCCTCTCCTCTCCTCTCGCCACAAACAATGATAGTAGCACTCGGTAAGAATTGCAATCTGTCCGACTCTCCACTCCCTCCGTCCCAAAATGATTGTCCTACCCCCCGAAGTTTTCTATCCCGAAATGTTTGTCCTACAGACATTTTGAAACGTTTTCAGACATAAAACTCCGGGGGGTAGGACAATCATTTTGGGACGGAGGGAGTATAGGGTGATATTGTGTGGTACAGGAATCACTCCTTACCAATTTCAAGTTATTCAATCACAGTCAACTATAATTAGTGGAAGACACCAACTACAATCTAGTACAAATGCATTGGTCAAACTTAGATTAAGAGTGCCAAATTATTGTCATACAATTCATACAGACTCTTGAGACACACACTCAACAACTAGTCTTCATAAATTAAGTCAGTTAAAAATCCTGCAGCGTTCCGACATCAGAAAAAAAAAAAATATATATATATATATATATATATTCTCTCCCCTTTCAGCCAACAAACTACCACCCTTATATACCTTTGCACATGCTTGTAGATAGGAAAGTTCATGCCACTCCAAATCAGACTATGGCTCTTACTTGCTCTCTGATATCTCGGAAGCATAGTCTATGTACATGTGCTACATTACAAAAATCCAGTTCTTATGGAGTCTTATTCCCATTAGAACCCTATTTGTGCTAAGGGAAGACAAAAAAATTATTATCACAGCATCGTAGAAAAGGACTTCCGCAGGCCGAGACTCATATTTTTCGCATAGAGCTGCCAAATGATGTTTGCCACGTATCGCCACCTTTGTTGAGCGTGTGGGCAGTTGTAGAACCTATGCTCCACGAACTCCAGTGACTTAGGGCCGTAGTGGGGGCAACTTTGGTCAATCTCCACCGAGATTTTACCAAGCCATTCATTAACCGCCACTCCCTTATGGATGACCGACCAGAGAAATGCCGCCTCTTTTTGTGCCTTAGCTTTGAGACAGATGATATTCCACTTAGGGGAGGTGAAGAGGGGAATTTCATTCTGCTATTTGTGCAGAATCGGCTTCTTAAAGCTCATTTTCTTAGTGATTCACTTCCTTCCTATATAAGCATAAATAAATCAATAAAAAATATGAAAATAACCCCTGGCCACCACCAATGAGCAAGGTCAAGAAAAGTTGATCAAGTTTCCCAAAGAATAAACTAAATTGAGTTTTACTACTTCCACTTGTAAGGCTATCCACCCTAATGCGCGCCATCCAACCCTTGAAGGTTGTTGGTGGTGTTGTATTCTCACTACTAGGCTTAATCTTGACAAGGGTGTAATATTGCGAACCCATGGTAGATTTGGGGAAAGTATTCATGAACTCAGTGCTAAACTGAACATGGCTAGGGGTGAATTCCTTGAGATGACCAGAGCTCACAACCCATTCCATAAATGCATCCTTCGTGTGCTTATAGAGGCCAACCCATTCATGTGAAGTGAGCTAGGCATCTTGTTGGTTGAGCATCCTATCATAGAAAGGTATGTAGAATTCAATTAGTTTAAGCCATAATTCTTGGTAGACCTTTTTCATGGAAAATTTAATTTTAGTATTCTCCTAGTTCAAGAATTCATTTTTCTTGGGGTCCCAAATATCCCTAATGGACCTTAATCCTTTCATGTACAAGGTGCAAACCTTACTTATGATAATGCCAAAGTAAAGACCTTGGTATTCCATCTTCCACTGGAGATTGAGTTGCAAAATATTTTCTAGAATTGTCAGAGGGAGGTAAGCCACCGTCTTTGGCATCGCCTTCCACGATTATGTAATGTGATTCCAAGCTTTAGATCCACTTTTGATAGAGAATTGTGGGGAAAACAACCACAAGGAAGAAGGACCCCATGGGCCATGGGGAGAAGGTTGCAATTGCATGATGTGATACCTCAAGATAATTTGGAGGTTCCACTTGCCAAGAAATAGAGCTTGAATATACCATTTGCTCATGAGAGCTTTTATAGTATCCTTGGGCGAGATAGGACTAAGGCCTCCCACTTTCTTAGACATTGTGCAGTCGTCCCAACTTACACGTGTTTTGGCCATTTTCTCTAATCCATACGAAAGGTAGTTGCAAAGAAGAGTTTTAATTCTCCCAAGAACTCTCTTAGACACAACCCAAACCACAATAAAGTATCAAAGGGATGACATCAAAACATGGTTTACGATGAGGATTCGCCCTACAAGTGACAAGTTTGTAGAGCTCCAGTACTTGAGTTTGCCTTTGACCATGTTTATCAGAAATTGATCAATATCTTGCAGTTCTAGTTGTAGTCCAAATGGCATGCCTAATAGTGTTGACAAATCTCTAGTTGCAGCCCACTTTCATTGGTATTTTCCCACCCATCTCGGCGGTCGTCCTCGGCCGCACCAATACGCAACACTTTTATGCCAATTAATCTCCAATTCAGAGGCAATTGCAAACTTGTGGAGGATCCTTACAATGTTATCTACAGTAGTTTCTTCTGTGTTTACCGTGAAGGATGTGTCGTCAGCACATTGGTTGATAATCTATCGGGAATTGCATTGTGGAATGATAATACTCTTGAGGTTATCAATTCTTATTGCATGTTTAACTACTGCATTAAGTGCCTCTGCCGTTGTAATGAACAAATAAGGGGCAAAAGGATAACCTTGGTAAACTCCTTTATGAAGTTTGAAAGGCTTTGTCGCTTGGTTGTTGATATCAATAGAGACCATTGCGTCATAAAACAACATTCTAATAATTTTGATAGAGGCATTTGGCATTCCAAGTTTCCTCAGGGCATCGCCAGCCCATTCCCGGCATCAGCTCCCGGCAGGGCGGGATGCAGGGAGCCCTGCTCAATGGAGGGAGGGTTTGGCGGGAGGGGGGTCCAGCCCATTGCCCGGCAAGGACCCCCTGGCACACAGGTCTCCAGCCATGTAGCCCCCCGGCACACAGGTGTCCCAGCTTCACAAGCTACTTTTGGATAAGGCAGTGTGTAGCGGGAGGACAACTTCTCTCGGCAAACTCCAAAAATGTGCCGAGAGCGGGAGTAGCTTTACAGGGACCCTGTGCATAACGGGCTGGGTACCGAGCCCGTTGGCCCGAGCCCGGGCTCACTGTTCCCGGTAGTTACCGTTGCCGGGAATGGGCTGGCGATGCCCTCATAACTTGGAACATAACTACCTAGTCAAGTCTATCATAGGCTTTGCTAAAAAATGAAGTTTAAGAAGATAGATTCTTGATGACACTCTTTTGCTCATTGAATTAATTCATGTGTGAGCAAAATATTATGTAGGATGAATCGAAGTGGTAAAAAGGCGGTTTGGTCATTGTTAATTACCTCTACCAGCAGTGGTTGGAGCCGCCGTTGTAAGGCTTTAGCAGATATCTTGTAGGTGGTGTTGAGGAGCGTGATCGGTCGACAATTGGTTAATCGAGTGGTTCTCTTCTTTGAAAGTGCATTAAGTCCTCTTGTTATCTCTTTTGGAAATTGGTTACTTGCTAGTGACTCATTTAGTATCCTTGAGAAGTCACCACTCATGAAACTCTAATAAGATTGGAAGAATTTAGCCATCAACCCATATGGGCCTAGACTTTTACCTTTTGCAAGTGTTTGGACCGCTTTGGTGCATTCTTCTTTGGTAAGCAGGGCTTCCATAATCCTCTAGACAATTAGTGAAAAAAAATTGGTACATGATTTAGTAGCTCCTCCTTATACTCTTTTCACTACTCGTCTAGGCTCGGGCTCGCGTACAATTTGGAATTAAAAAAACCACAGACTCTAACTTAGATCTGCGCTTAAGGAGACAACTAAATTGTCTGCATTATAGAGTTCCATGGTAAGCCCACCCACCGGTTGCTCCCTTCTTGAGGAGAAAAAAATGTATATTCATTCTATCCCCAGATTGCATCCATCGGATTTGAGACCGGATTCTATGCCCGTCTTCTTTTCCTATCTGCTAAGCTTTGTAATTGATCCCTAAGAAGCTTAATCTTGGCCTTAGTTTTTTCATTCATTGTGTTAGAGTGGAGGACAATTTGCCAAAACTCTAGATGTTTCCTTAGTTTAGTCTCTTCAATTTGATCTCCACTGCTCTAGCTAGGCAAAATTGTTTGTAGTACTTGATTATTTACCTCAGCTTAGTGAAGAAAGGCATTTGTGGAGGGGAGGCTTCCCATAACGCTTTAATCAATTCCTTGACCTCTTGAAGGAATCTCCCATTGGCTTTCCATGAATACCCTTTTGGGGCATTGTTTTGGGGCGTTGTTCTGGGGCATGGTGGTCAGAGAAGGTAGAGTTACCTAAAATCTTGTAATGCATACTATGAGAAGATGGATTTTGTATTGAGCTTGAGAAGGCATAAAATTTATCTAATCTAGCCAAGGCTCTGATGGCATCCTCCCTAAGGTTGTCCCATGAGTATAAAGGGTCTTCGCTCTTGCTAAAGTAATCCTCAATATTATATTTGATTTTAAGGTTTGCTCATGTTAGTTCCTCCTTTAACCCCATAAGCCAGCTACATGATGACGTGGACCTTTCTAATGGGCTCTCTACCATGTCGAAGTCCCCCATCATGATCCATCGACAATCTGTTGGGAGAGATTGGGATATCTCGTTCCATGTGGTGCATCTTCGTTAGCCATGTTAGATGCAAAGAAGTTAACCCTTAAACAACAATTCATGGACTGGGCGGGCAGCCCGCAAGGAACAAAAAAAAATCAAGCAAAAAATGTCAGCAGTTGTAGACTGGGAGTTCTTTTCTTGGGCAGAGGAACTGAAGTCTCGAAAACCGCGCACTCAACCACCCTTGCACAGTTCGCATGCCCAAATTAGTTGAACAGTGAAAGCACTGACAGCAGCCAACCCGGGAATTGAACCCGGTGCACCACCCAATTGTGGACTGGCTCCCCACCCCACTCCCCACCCACATAGCAACAACAAATGGCTACCCATCTAACTCCCATGCCCAACAACATCGCATATTTTTTTGAGATCAAGTTTTTAGACTCCCCCTCCCCCCCCCCCCCACCTCAATTATAATAAAAATTATGCCGGCCTTGAGGTCCGTCTTCTGCCTGCCCTTGAAAGTTTAGAAATTGGTTTCACAAAATCATCACGAAGAATATTGCTGTGGTGTTTGACAAAACACTTCCCCATACACATGGCTTGGCGACAAGTAGGACAATAATGTTGTTGAATTTTTTTGCATACAACACATCTCCGACAAAAACGACGACCGTGTCCCGATCATGCCATGGTGTAATGAATACCTCCTACATTACGAACCTGTGCATGTGGCATACAAGTTCGCTTTTTCCTTGCTGATTTGGTTAGTGCATAAGCTACACTCACATTGAATGATAAGTGATCCATTGGCTTCTTACCACGTTCGATCATTGCAGCTTTGTAAAGAGTAAAAGTATTGAGAAACGATTGATCTAACACATGCCACAAAATTTTATGCCACCACTTGTGGTCACGACGTTGCACAGAATAATAGCTGCAAAGTTGATCTTGTACATCAACTCCACGCATGTGCGTCTGATAGTGGACTAGGACTGGCGACGAAGGAATCTCAATCGAGCTATTTACGTGCCAACGATTGACAAACAATGACTTTGATGGGGCAATAGGACTACAACCTGTGGAAATCAAAGACACGGGCTTGTTGTCATACCATGTGATGGCGGTCATGCGGTTACTAGCATGTATGCGGTACCATAATTGTCCGCCCTCTCCACTTGACGAAGCAATCGTCAAAGCTTCTGGCCAGCCTTTTCGATTTGTACGAATCGTACCTGTAGCCAAGGTTGTCTATTGTGTCGTGACGGAGGGTAATCCCGGCATAATGTCGTGCCGTCACGACACGTATCCGTCACGACATTATGCCGGATGTTGTCTTTATCCTGACGGACTTGAATTTTACCAATTTTTTTGTGTAATTACATTAACCCAATTCGGACACGTAGGATTTACAATGTCCACGTGTGATGACATGTCAGCAAAGTAAAGGTAAAGTGGGGAAAATTTTACTAGAGCCCGTCCGCCCCTGTTCCCGACCCTGTCCGCTCCGTTCCCAACCACGTACGCCCCGTTCCCCCCCGTCCGCCCCTCCGTCCGCTCCCCCGTCCGCCCCATTTTTTTTTTAAAAAAATTCCCCCCCCCCTCCGTCCGCCCCCGTTCCCGACCCCGTCCGCTCCGTTCCCAACCCCGTACGCCCCGTTCCCCCCTGTCCGCTCCCCCGTCCGCCCCATTTTTTTTTTTTTAAATTTCCCCCCCCCCGTCCGCCCCCGTTCCCGACCCCGTCCGCCCCCGTTCCCGACCCCGTCCGCCCCCGTTCCCGACCCCGTCCGCCCTCGTTCCCGACCCCGTCCGCTCCGTTCCCAACCCCTTACGGCCCGTTCCCCCCCGTCCGCCCCTCCGTCCGCTCCCCCGTCCGCCCCTCCGTCCGCTCCCCCGTCCGCCCCAGTTTTTTTTCCCCCCCCCCTTCCCTGTCTGTCCCATTTTTTTTTAAAAAAATCCCCCCCCCCGTCCGCTCCGTTCCCGACCCCGTCCGCTCCGTTCCCAACCCCGTACGCCCCGTTCCCCCCCGTCCGCGCCCCGTTCACCCCCGTCCACCCCTCCATCCGCTCCCCCGTCCGCCCCATTTTTTTTTTTTTTTAAATTTCCCCCCCCCCTCCGTCCGCTCCCGTTCCCCCCCGTCCGCCCCCGTTCCCGACCCCGTCCGCTCCGTTCCCCCCCCCACCCCCGTCCGCCCCACCCTCGTCCCCCGTCCGCCCCACACCCTCCTTAGTTGTTTTTTACTACTTTGATTTTAACAAAATGGTAAACAAAATGGCAAAATGATTTACCTGGCGCTAGGCATATCCACGACCACATCGGCGTTTTCTGCCACATAGGACGCCACGTTGGCAAGAAGGTAAGTATTTTACCCACCCTAGTCCGTTCCCCCTATGTTGACCCTACGTGGACCCTATTGTGTCGTGACGGAGGGGTCCGTCACGACACGACACGACATGACGGCACGACACCGTCATGACGTCGCGATAGACAACCCTGCCTGTAGCATATATCTCATCCTGTAGCAATTCCCAAAACAATGATGGACTCGTAAAAAATTTATCACAAGTGACGATGTGCCCTTTACCTCCAAGTCCTCTCATATGACTCAAAACTATTTTTTCACCAATGATGCCACTCTTCTCCTGATTCTCGCTTGCACCACAGTAAATGGAAATTTTCTGCACATACTTTGACACACTATTAGCACAACACCAAATCTTAATTCCATATTGTGTAGGTTTAGCTTTCATGTACTGACGGATTGGTGAGTACTTACCAATGTATTTTATCATCATTTCGTCTACGCATAAATTCTGTTCCGGGTTCCAGTATTGCGAGCACAAATCATTACATGCATCAACAAGCCATGCGGTTTTAGCAATTTTGTTCTGATTACCAGCTTCATGCTCAATTTGTAACTCCCGATTGTCAACCAAGTGTATGCATCAAATTAGGCTCTCAAAACGCACCCATGACATGCTATCAACCACAGAAGGTGTACGAAATAAATCACGAGACTTTGACCAATGCAAGCGTGTGTGTGTGTGTGAGGAACCTTTTTTAAGGCCATGAGCATTAGAACACCAAAGAACCGAAGAATTTCAGATGTTGTTGTGGGGTACCACCCAAGGCCACCCTTAGTGCCGCCACCGTCGACAGAAGTCGTGGCATATAAGTTCGTCATACGAACTATGCGTCTCAATATCTCCTATGGCCAATACAATAAAAAAAAATCTAGAGGATGATTACATTGAGTAAGTGGTTCTTTCAAACCTACAGTACCGCCCTTCCACTCCACTGGTGGCAATTGCGATGCTGGCGAGTTCCACATCTCCGCTGCAAAACGTTTCTCCACAGGCATCGCACTAAATTCTTCGAAAGTCAAATTGCAATCCAAACCAAGCTCACGGGTGGGAGCATCTGAAGCAAGAAACCATTTTTTGCTATTTGGAGTGAGGATCAAATTTTCAAGTCCATCGGCCTTACTCGAATGTCCAACTGATGAGCTAAGGCCAGGAAAATATTCGCTATCAGAGCCCATTCCTGACTGATCACTACATGGCGGAGTGATGAGCCTCTGCCCCCACAATTGCAAATCGCTTACCTTGCGAGATTCTCCATCCTCCACAAATTCAACCACAGCTTTGGGTACATTGTAACATCCCCACGGTCCATAAAGCAAGACTAAAACCATATCTATAACTTCAAGAGGGTCGTAGAACTCTGCTACCACAGTACCCCAAAAAAAATCAAGTGACAATGCCTCCGACTCAGTGTCAATGACTAGTGACGGCAACTCCGAACGTGGAACAATGCACACTTTGCCACGCAAACCGAGATCAAATAGTGGAACATGGAGACGTTTATTACCATCGGAACGTAAGGTTACATTACGCGAGTTTAAATTCCCTGAGTTCCATATCCTCTCAAAGTGAGCGTTTTCCCCATCCAACAACTCACACAAATCGGCGTTGTTCAGTACCCCAATCCACTCATCTAACTCATCATTTTGAGGGTGAGATTCCTCCTGTCCAATTTGCAAGCACGATACATGAGAATCACGAGGCACAAAATCAAGATTCAATAAACTATTAACAAAGGTTGGTAGGGAGTCACCTATAGTTTGACTGCCGCAACCACCCTTTTTTCTGCTACCACTCGCACATGTAGTACCATTCTTGGGACGCTGCCCCCGTCTCGGAGTAGGTACCGGCTCCCCTATGCACGTCGCGGACTGCTCCACGGTAACATTGCACGAGCCACCCAAATTGAGTCGTTGACGAACTTCGCGCAATTGTTGCCCCGGCGAGCTCGGTCCACCTTCGATGCTCACACTCTGATGGATGTGAATTTGTCTTGGAGACAATGACGATGCTTGCCCAGCTCCTTTGGTAGTAGAAGTAGACAATGTTGCAGTCTTTGCCACTCTCCTCTTCCTACTACGCAGAGGAAAGAAGGGCCTAAATTCCGAATCTCTTTCCCCTGTCAATCCATCCACTGAAACAGAGGAATTTACAACATTGGAAAGAAGTGGAGGGGCAGGAATCTCACATGTCTGCGAGCTGCCCAAGAAGGCCATGAATGACAGCGGCTTCCTCATCAGGCCACCAAATTTCCCTTAGGCCAGAGTTGACACCAAAAGAGAAAGAGTTGGTGTCTCCTTCCGCACGCCTGTCCGTCCAGCCAAGCAAGCGAGCAATGTGGCGTCGAAACAAGAACCTGAAGTTGCGAGATTTAGACCTTTCTGAATTCTAGACTACCTTTATTCTGTAATAACTCTAAAAGGGAGTCATATAAGTCTACATGTGGTGCTCTTGTTTTGTGCTGCCCCACAGCAGGTCAAAAGGAGACAAAATTCTACACAATTCAACTTTTGAGGCAAAGTAGGACATATACTTCTGCAACCTGAGAAGCAATTCGTTTTCATGTACTGACATTGGTAATGGACAGATATAGTAGACCCAAAGCTTCTTTAGTTGAAGAGACCTGGAATCGAAGCTCATAGTGTTTCACTCAAAAGAATTGAATGATTTCATTACATGAATATGTTGATAAAAAATGGGACTTTCCAACTCAAATTTGTTCATGATTGTAACAAATGAAGTACTATACCTTACATTTCCTGTTATATATCACAAACTGATGAAATCAAGGTTTCTAAGATGTATATATGGTTACTAGGGAGAGCAACAAAAAGAATAAGAACCTGAAATTTTGAGATTTAAGCACAACCGGCCACTGCACTCCCTTTGGCAATGGCAAAGAGCACAAATAATCTTCCCTCAAGCACCGAAACACTTCAGCGACCATCAAATCACCTTGTTGTTGCTCATCCCGCAACCAACGCTCCAACTCACGTTTGAACTCCTCTCCACCCAAAACCCTAATTTCCAAAACTGCCTGGGAAACCATAGTTGCAGAGATCGCACTCACACTGTCTACGCATGAATTGCAAAGTTTCCACCCACCCACCAAACGGCTACCTCAACAAAGCCTATCGACTCCAACGGACTTCCGCATTCACACTGAGCGGACCTACAACGGAAATAGAAAGATTACCAAAAATATGGAAACTCCGCTACTCAGGGGCAGTCTGACAACACTGCGCATCTCAAACCAAGCAGCAAACGAAGGAAAAACCAAGCAATATCACACGGGCAAACCCCAAGAGTTCAACGGGCAGAAGCCCCACACCAAGCACACAAGCTCCCAAGGATCAAGATTGAAGAATTGGCAAAATTGAAGCATCGCATTGGGTGCATCGAATGCGCACACCGCTTCACTCCAAGAAGACCTAAAACTGACCCTAAACCGTTCATTGTAGCTCCCGCAATTTGAGTTATTCTGAGAAAATCAAGCCCCTGGGGCTTGCAATGTCATTTAAGGGTTAAGGATGCCAAGTTGTCCTTCTGCCAGTCCTTTGAATCTAATCTAGTAGACTTCGTTGCTAGCCAGAGATCCTTTGTCTAGGATCAAAAGTTGTTGCTTGGCCTAGTTTTTCTATCTTCAACATTGTTGCTTGGGCTAGCTTCAATGGACAAGAAATTATCACTTTTGTATAGTGTTTGAATATTCTTCTCCACCTTATCTCCTATGAGTTTATGCTCTTGTAAGGAGAGGACATCCACTCTTGGGAAGAGGCTAGCTATGTAAGAGGCTAGTTATGTAATCTTTATAAATGCCTCGTACATTTACGAATAAGAGTTGTGATTTCATTGAGTGGATGTGAGGGGTAAGGGAGTGGTACCCAAGCGGTGATTGCTCGTATCTTCTTTTGTGGTATATCTTAAGCTTCTCCATGGTGAGAACGCCTCCCACCCACAAAGACTAGGAGTCACGAGGTTAAGGCCATAAGCATTGAACAACCTATGAAATCCAAATTCTAGAATTCTCAAGAACTCCCAAATCGGAGGTGTGAGCTAGAAGATATGGCAATTTGAGTGGGGCGTTGCTTAGGGACAACAATGACGTGGGAGTGGCACCCGAGACTACCGAGGTTAGAACAACCATAACTCTCTCAATAATTACCCAAATGGGGCAAATGAGGAATCTATTAGCATAGAGTAGATGTCAATAGACTCGTTGTTTTCTAGCATCACACATTATACAACAAAGTGTTAAAAGTTTGAAGCAATTGGGGGCTTCCAACCCGAACGACTAAGGAAGAATGTCTACTTGGCCCCAACTCTAGGAAAGAGACAAAATGTTGCTTGACAGTGGGATAGGGGCCCTGCCCAAAGTCCTAGAGGCTTATATGGGTGAGGCAACTTTGCCAACTGACTTACCCGCGGCAGAGCGGTGTGGCCTTCATGGACGTTGGCCCGTGGGGGCAAAATTGCCAAGTATACTTGGGGTTGTTATAGTGTTTCTCCGACAGCACAATGATCAACTCAAGATTGGACTTTCATGAATGAAAAACCACATCTAACCATTGGCTACCTACTAAAGGGAGAGTCCCAAATGCATGTGTAGGAGTAATGATTACCAAGCCATGAGCTTGGAGGTACAAGGTATGGGGAGCTAACCATACGTGTGTGTGGAGTGTGCAAGGTTAACGCTCGTGACATATGCTAGAGTTGAGAAACGGTCAAGATAAATTAAGTGGAGCTATCAAGGGTCGCGACACCAAAGGAGCGTCTCGGGTGTAAGTTCTAAACTGGTTTTATTTGCTTCCCATTTTGGTTTTGTTTTCCTTGCATTGAACCCTTGACCATCTTGGTAGTTTGATTTTCTGTGGGGTCTAAGTGTGAGCCCTCCTTAGCACCGCCACCCCCTTGGTATCTTGGTGTGGTCTTAGGCGGTTTATATCTATTTTTCTGCGCTATAGAGTGTCTCTCCCTATTATTTGGTCATGGTCTTGCCCACATATAAGAGATGTATCTTTTTAGCACTCACCTCTCCATGTGGAGTGCCCGCAACACCATGGGCACAAAGGGGACCCCTGAGTGACACCCAGGTCATACGGCGCCATAGGTGGGAGGGCTCAAGTGATCCTAGTGTGGATGAGGGCTCCAAGCGTTAAGAACGTCTCCCACCCACAGAGACTAGGGGTCACAAGAATAAAGCCATAAGCATTTGGTAGCTTATGGCGTCCGGATTTTAGAATGCTCAAGAACTTCGTAATCGGAGGTGTGAGCCAAGAGATATGACAATTTAAGTGGGGCGTTGCCTAGGGATAGCGCCCATCACTCCAGGGGGGGCACTATGGTGAGACAATTATGACCCGAGAGTGGCGCCCAAGACTGTTGAGGTTAGGACAAACATAACTCCCATAATATTTGTTTGAATGGGGAAAGTGAGAAGTCTAATGGCATCTATGCAAAGAGTAGATGTCAATGGACCGGTCGCTATATAGAATTAGAGATCAGACAATGAAGTTATAGAGGTTTGAAGTTGTTGGGGGTTGTGTTGTGCACCTCTCCATGAGGAGTGCCCACAACACCATGGGCACAAGCGGGACCCCGGAGTGACGCATGGGACTTGTGACGCCATTGGTGAGAGGGCCTAAGTGATTTTAGTGTGGGTGAGAGCCCCGGGCGTTGAGAACGTCTCCCACCTACGGAGACTAGGAGTCACAAGAATAAGGCCATGAGCTATGAGTGGCTTATGACATCCGGATTCTAAAATGCCAAAAAACACCTCAATCAGAGGTGTGAACTAAGGTAGAGTGTGCTAAAACCAACACCCCATCCAAAACCAACACTTGTAAATGCCTCTCAATCACCAACACTCTACTACCTTGAAGCATATCTGGCGGTGTAGGAGTGTCTGGGCCCACGGACTAACGGTTTTAAGTGCCATTAGTGATGCCACTTTGTATCGGCCTCCAGGACCTTTATGTAGGGTAGGTAACGGGCTCCACTCCATCTCGGGTTGGTTCAAGGTGGGATTAGGGTGGCTTGTCAATGCCTATTCTAGCCATTCTATTCACAACGCCAAGGAAGTAGGCCCACAAAGCTCAAAAGGGTCATTTCCCGGGATGCAAGGGGGTTGGTTCCCGGGATGCAAGGGGATGGTTTTGCAAGCAAATTGGGAGGGATCATGGAGGTAGCCGTGTGGCTTTGCGTACCATTACTACTTGGGCTTTGATGTAGTTTGGGTCTAGTACCCAACTATGTTGTGTTGGTTCTAGGCAATGAAGGTGGGGGTCCTCATCATATGCAAGGTTGTCATACACGGGGCCTATGAAATGGTTTAATGAAGCTAGTAGTTTTGACCTTGAATATTCATCAAATATTCAATTGAGACTAAAAACATTTCTTCTTTCTTGATACTTATGTCTAGCTTAAAGGCTAATATGAATATATTTTTTTATGTCAACCACATAGCCATATGTATGTGCAATAGCTTAAAGTGTTGGTTTTATCACCCTCTACCTTAAGAGATATGACCATTTGAGTGGGGCGCTGCCTAAGGACAGCAATGACCTAGGAGTAGTGCTTGGGACTGCCTAGGTTTTAATAGCCATAACTTCCTCAATATTTGCCTGAATGGGGCAAGTGAGGGATCCATCGGCATCTACACAAAGAACAGATGTTGATAAAGTGGTTGGTTGATAATATCAAAGATCGTAAGAAAAAGTTATGGTGATATGAAGTTGTTGGGGGGTTCCAACCCCAACAGCTGGGGAAAATATCTACTTGGCCCCAACCTTTATAGACAGACAAAAGAATACTTGACGGTGGGATAGGGGCCCTGCATAAAGTCCTAGAGGGTTATATGGGTAAGGCAACTTTATTGACTGACCCCACCCGAAGCATATTTGGCAACTATGCTTTGGGTTGTTGTAGCGTTGTTTTGGCAGCACTATGATCAATTCAAGAGTGGACTTCCCTAAATGAAAGTCCACATCTAACCATTGGCTACCGACTAAGGGATGAATTTTGGATGCATATGTAGGAGGGTTTGGTCACTAAGCCATGAGTTCGAAGGTATGTGGTATGAGGAGCTAACCATGCATGTGTGTGGGATGTGCAGGTTAGCACTCGTAACACTTGCTAGAGTTGGAAAGCGGTCAAGATAAGTTAAGGGGCGCTAGCAAGGGTTACGACAAGCTTCAACTCAACGGCTAAGGGACAACGTCTACGTGATCCCAACTCTTACGAGAGAGATAAAATGTCACTTGATGGTGGGGTAGAGGCCCTGCGCAAAGTCCTAGAGGCATATATGGAGAGGCAGCTTTGCCGATTGACCCCACCCGTTGTAGAACACCCTGACCTTTACATGTCTTGGCCCAACATGGGGGTGAAGTTGCCTACTATGATTTGGGTTGTAGTATTATGGCTCTAGCAACGCAATGATCAACTCAAGATTGAATGGACATATGAGCCTCATATTTGCCTCCAATGGCTCACAGTTAAGTGTTTTAAGCAAAAACATTAGATTACTAATAGGAAAAGTTAGCCAGGAAAACATTTAGATTATGATAGCTTTAAAAGGAAGACCCTACGAGGTTGGTTAGGTGTGTTTTATCCTTGGGATAAGAATCTTAAACAAGTAGGGAATTAGAAAATCAAATTTATCCAAAGGGATTAAAAAAAATGTCATTTATCTGAATCGGAAATATTAAGGAGTTGGCTAGTAAGTAGATGGTTGAATTGGAAGCAACGAATTTAAGCAAGCATTCCATTGACAAAAATCAAGTGGCGGCTAAAAATGAGTATTCTTGGAAGCAGCCAAGGAAAAAAACAATCAAGGTGAAAACCACGTGCATAAATAATTGTCACCTAGAGCAAGGGGCTTATGTGACCACCTTTGCCAACCAAAATTCAAATTTAAATTAATTTGACAAAGCTTTTATTAGGGTTTGGGCAAGTGGAGTGTGAGGTGGTGTTGTCCCCTCCCAATTCACCACCGAGAGTTGGTTCCCACTATTCAAAAGGAGAGACCCCTCGGAAAGTAGAAGAAAATGTGGAGGTCCAACCCTTCATTAAATGGAGATAAAAAAATAATTTTTCTCCTCAGAATTCTCTCTTCAATTTACATAGTGTAGCCTTTGAAAATTCTAGTTAAAAAGAACGAATATTTTTCTCCTCAGTAGAAAAAGAAAAAATATTTCTCTCAATTTTCTATTGTGGACATAACCTATGTTCTTATACTTCAAATTATTGTGAGTAAGGTATTATGTTTTTAAACATACTCCTAAGTTACTACCTCATTTTCATTTGAGTTTAGTGGACATAGAATCTGCAACTTAGTTTTCAGACTTTGAAGGAATCAAAATTAGAGAGTAGAAGTTATAACTGTTTGAATGAATCTATCTCGGTTGCCTTTCAATTTGTAAGCACATATTTTCAAGAAAAGATATGGAGTCGCTTTATTCTTTGAAGGAGTTACAAATGTTGCTTTGAAGCTTTTAAAAAATATAAGCTTGTTGAAATAAAAATTAATGAAGAGAAGTTATGAGTGCTTGAATGAAGATATCTTAGTTGACTTTCAATTTGTAAGCACTAATTTTGTAAGCTCATATCTTAAAGATGAAATATGTAGTTGCTTTGATATTTTGAGAAATTACATGTCTTGTTGTTAAATTTTAAAAATAAATAAAAATAAATAAATTTGAAGTTTGTAAGCAAAAATTGAGGGCATTCAAATGAAAGTACGACTATTGCCTTAGAGTCCCCAAGGCCGGTTTTTCAAAACCATTGAATATTTAAGTAGCATTTCTCTTAACATGTTTTTTTAGTAAATTTTTATTAGCCAATAAATGATTAAATAAGTTAAAAAATAATGAATGAATGAAGATCTAGGCAAAAGAAAGCCTATTGCCAATCAAGTACCCATCCACCAAGTTGTTCTTACAAATAATACAATGTTCGATATTTAAGGAGTATGTGGACTCTCCATTCTTCCAATCAATAAGAGGTTAGTTTATTCAAGGTTAGAAATAATGAGTAAGTATCATGGGTGGCTGAGAATCGAAGTGGAAATCGACGTTCATGATTTGGAGTAGGGGGTTCCGTACCGATCATTGCCAAGCCAAAATGGGAGTTAACCGGTAAATTCTTTAACCATATACTCTTCAATTTAAGAATGGAAGGAGAGTAACTAAGGTAAACCTAACCCAACTATTCATGTAAGGCTAGGAAATTATTACCCATCTAGATGCCAAGGGGAAATTCCAACTCCCATGTGTGTGGAGCCTCTTGTTTAAATATTGTGGTAGTAGTTTTTCTGTTTAGAGTTTGTTAGTATGTGGTGAAGTCGGGTTGATCTCCAGCATGACCACTCTGCATATCATAGGTAGTAAGGTGGGAGTAATGACCCACGAAACCACCATTGTGTTGTTGGCCTTAAGGATTGGAGGTGATAGCCCTAGTTTTTTAATATTATACAACAAGTTTAACACACATATTGTTTTATTCTCTTGTCCCATAAAGTTGAAATTTAGTGGTCAAATTATGTTAAACTAATTAACAACCAACAAAATTTGTACAACCCCCGTGGGTAAAAAAACCAACTGGAAGGAGGATTGACATTACCCCCTCCGGCACCAAAGATCGGAGGATGTCCGTATCAATCAACCTTAAGATACCCGCAGATGGCTTTGAAGGGTTCGGGTTTGTAAATGTTGCAGACCTTGGACAACTAACCAACTAAATCAACTAGTAGTTAACTAGTTGCCCTTCGTAACTACAGTTGTTCACAATTTGACCGGTCAAAAAATCCAGTTAACTATAGTTGTTTTGAATTCAAACTACCAAAAAATCTAGTTAACTATAGTTATATCTAGTTAAGTAACATTAAGTGCAGCCTGAAATTATGGTAGGATGACGAGGAATGAGGGGCTAAAGGCTAATGGTTTTCAAAATAATTATTATATCTTGAAGCTTCTCCTCCTTTTGGTCTGGAGCCTCTTGAGAGCACACTCGACAATTTGGAGCAAGCAAGGTATCTATGCTTCATTGTGTCAACTAACTCAAGTCATCAATGTGGTGGTGGATTAGGCTTCAAACTCTTGTGTTTGCATAATGTGCATTGTTAGGATCTTTTGTTACTAGTTAAAGTGCAATAGATCTTTACTTGAATGCTCAAGCTTGGAGGAACTCAACACAGTGAGATCAGTATCTTGACTTGTAGAAATCGCCTTAAGCTTGCGAAGGAGAGAACCCACATTCTAATTAAACCACATAATTTTGATTGCATTCTAATTTCAGGAGCAAATGTTGTGCAACTACTTTCACTGAAGCGGTAGAGAAGACTAGATCTTGTCTCTTCATGTACTCATCACAAAAAATGTATCTTTGTTTCACACCCACACTGTTTTCGAATGTTTTTTGGGGGGGTCTCTAATTTGTTTGCACCTTACTCAATCTACAAAGTTATCAAGAGAAACATTGTTTGAGGTATAATTCTTGTGTATTGTCTCAGAGAACATAGTAGTGCAGAGAAGATAGTAGTCTCAAAAAACTTGCTTCACTGAAAACTCACTGAAAACTCACTTCACTGAAAACTTTAACTTGCTCCAGGATAGGCCAAATGTCCTTACTCAATCTGCAAAGTATTCAAGAGAAACATTGTTTGAGGTATAATTTTCGCGTATTGTCTCAGAGAAGATAGTAGTCTCAGAAAACTTGCTTCACTGAGAACTCATTGAAAACTCACTTCACCGAAAACTTGCTCCAGGACATGCCAAACATTTGGGTGGATCGTCTTATGATGCAAAGAAGATAACTGTCATCTCAATTTAACACAAATTTAAAATTCAAGCAGGCGTTATTAACTTGAAGTTTGTTGTAGAAATTAAGTAGATCTTCTATGGCTATGGTTTGTGCTTGAATTTACTTTGAATTGTTGAATATTATTCTCATGTATAGAGATAGGGAGTGGAGTTTTCATGTTGGTTTTGAAGTTTTCTTTTGATGTAGATTGATTTGGATTGTTGGATGTGTAGGTATGTCAGAATGTAAACACGGAATTCGGTTGTAGTGTTATAGTGCAACTAGTGTGCTATTTGTGTTGGTGGTGGACATGGAGGTTGTTCCGGAGCCCATCACTGTGAGTGATCGTATAAAGGCGTTTCTTGAAGATCCTCAATGGCCTAAGCATATTAAAGACCCTCAATTGAAGCAAATGAAGAGGCGATCTTCTTCAATTTTGACGGAGAACGGGGTACGCGTTGTGGATGGTGATGGTTGCGAATGGTTCCTTTGTCTATTGGGACAATGCTCTGAAAAATCTAAACCTGTTTGGATCAAATGTAGCAAGAACGCTTCATCGAATGCTATTGAACATTTGAAGACTAAACATTGTATTGTCTCTAGCAAGACGATATCACATCAACAAACAATTCATCAACTCTCCAAACATATTGATCTCTCCCGAAATTCTTTCAAGGCTGACCCGCTTAGGTGGTTCAAGGTGCAGATCTCTTCATGGGCGGCTAAGCAATCGTTGTCGTACCACGCTTTTGAGACACAACGGTGGAGACTTATTGCCTCGCAACTACCTGTTGGACTTGGCGGAATGACTAGTTTCAACCCTCGCAAACACATGGTTGAGTTGTATGAGACGCTCAAGCGAGGAATAGTGGAGGAGATCAATCTTGCCAAGCAACAATTTCATATCCCTTTCATGTCCCTCAACCTGGATCTTTATCAAAACATATTTAACAATATGAAATTCCTTGCTTTGCGGTTGAGCTAGCTTCAGTGGTCATCATCACATAGCTACAACTTGGCCATTCGCTGATATGCTCCAACGATCGAAGAACGCAACAGTCATCAAACGTCAGATAACTTGTTTAGTTGGGCTAGAGGCGTTTTGCGGGAATTTGATATATATTGAACTCTTTGCACATGTGTTCACTGGTAATTCTGATTCTGGCTCCGATGTAAAGCGATGTATTGAAGTTGTCATGGCACTTATGCACCAGTGGTGTATATCCCACTTGTGTCACCTCTCCTTGTCGATGCTTTTGGCACCCACCTCGATCCAGCCAAGTGTAAGAACAAGGATGTGCGGAAAGTTTTTGCCGATGTCCGTTCAGTGGTGGAGACAATCAATAAGTCGGAGGCATTGAAGGACATTGTTGATGCATTCACGAAAGATGAGTTTGGTTATTTCATCAAGCAAAAGAATGCGCCCGGGCATCGGTGGTTGTCTAATGTTGTTGTTCTTGAGCGACTTATTGGTGCGCACTCTCCAATCGTCTCTGCATTTTGCCAACAACAGAGAATATGTAAGATCACTGAACACAAGAACATTCTTATTGAGTTTTATTCCGTGATTGTTCCTGTTCGCGAGATTCAAACGATGGCGCAATCCATGAACATATTTGTGGTTATTGATGTTTACATCATGATGTGCCATCTATTGCTCACCGTTTTGGACCCGATGGCCCCATTACTTATCCGCGATCCCACTCCCATTCCCTTTGGAACCCCCTGCCCCCCGAAGGAGGAGCGCATCCTGACCATGATCGATCCTAGGACACAATATGTTCGAAAGCTCCTACGGCAAGCACTTTGTAAGAGGTTCTATAACCGATATCATCCCATTAATGCTATGAAGTACTCCAACATGTTCTACCGTACGCGCATAATTAATGGCGAAGCCGTAAGTTATCTCAATTGTTCTTCGCTCTATGCTGACAATGTCAAGTTTTCGTACATCATCGATATGCAAGTCATGCTATTCCCAGGTCTCCAGAACGGCGAACTCATTGACAACATGGTGCAAGCATTGGAAATTGATGAGCAAGACGTACCAAATGGTTGGATAGTGCAAGACTTGCGTAAGTTGTTCATCAGCCTTCTCAAGGATTACATTTGGAGGTCTTTTACAAGATTGACAGAGATGGTGGCCGAGGGCTTAATCAAGGAGAAACAATCAAACGCAACTTGCAGTTCTTCCCCACTAGCTAGTGATAATGAACCTAGAGCCAAACGCCCAAAGACTTTGACGACTATCTCATCCATCTTGTCGCGTCCGGACCAACCAATTGCTCAATGTGAACTGACTCCATAATCTATGGCCAAGGCGGAAATCCTGATTTTTAAGGCGCTAGATCTTAAGACAGAAGTGGAACCTCAACAAGCTTGTAAGTGGTGTGTGAGGCCAAACCCACCACCCTTAAGCGTCCTAGTCCGGGGATGGTTTTGAGAATCACATTCACTTCATAACGTCATAATGTGAATTGCTATGTGGCTCTCATGCCCAAGGTACTCACTTTATATTAACTCAACTTGTTACATTATTTTGAATCTCTTGGCGTGTGGTGGAATTTGATTTCTCAAGGGTCCAACCCGCGGCCTTGGCCACGCATGCCCTTAAAGAGATTTCCCTAACACCCTTGATCTTTACTTCCCTTGTATTGCCCTTGCCAGGATCCTCCACATTCTCCATTCGTTGACATTTTGACAAAGAGATTGCAAGTGTTTAAAAACACTCACCTCAATAGTCCATCATTAATACATTCAAAGAGTCACACACAACCATACCTAGTCTAATGAATCCCAACCCTTACCTAAGATCTAGGATAGCCTACAATAGCCTAGTGTGATTTAGATTAATTTTCGGGCTAAGCAACTAAGTTGCTAGGCCTAGTTTAATTACTTGCACTCCCACAGGATCAGCTGGTACGTGGGCTGGCTTCGGCCCTGGAACTGAAATTGGTTGGCTTCGGCCCTGGAACTGGGACCGGTTGGCTTCGGCCCTGGGACTGAAACTGGTTAGCTTCGGCCCTGAACTGGTATTGGTTGGCTTCGGCCCTGGGACTGAAACTGGTTGGCTTCGGCCCTGGAACTGAAACTGGTTGGCTTCGGCCCTGGAACTGAACTGGGTGGCTTCGGCCCTGGGACTGAAACTGGTTGGCTTTGGCCCTGGGTCAGCTATGAGCTGCCTTCAATAAGCAACCCTAGGTGCTAATCAAGCATCACCCTAACTCCCTTCTCCTTGTACTTTGGCTAAATGTACTAACTTACCCCGCTAATGAACTAATCTAACACACAACTACTCTAAGAGCTACTTAATCCACACCCTTGTCTCAAGCTCTAAGAGCTTCCCCCCTTTGAGAGATAATGAGAGAGAGAGCTTAACTAATTAACTTCACTAAAACTAATAACCCACACACGTGGCTCAAGCTCTTAGGAGCTTGCTCCCTTGAGAGCGCTTGATGGAGAGAGAGGAAAATGAGAGAGAGGAAAATGAGAGAGAAAACACCTTAAGTAGCAAAGAGGGAGAGAGGGAGAGAGGGAGAGAGAGGTGAGGATAGGGTGAGAGGATTAGCACCTCCAATCGCAATCCTTTAACCTTCACCTCTAAAGTAGGGACTAATCCCCATCCACCAAGCTTCCTTCTTCCTAAACTACCAAGGTGGATCCAAAAGTGGGCATTTAACCCGCGGAGCTCACCTTGCTTCACCTTACCCACTACTTACATAATCAAGGCATTCTCCTATTGAAATCAAACCTTGAAATAATCACACAACACCACTTAATGTCTAAACTTAAATCCACACCACACTTCACTCTTTTTATGTTTTGTGAATAATCATAACACTTCAAAGTCAAACTAAAATTGGTTTCGAAGAGTCAATCACCACATGTGGGCACCATTTTGGGCTCACATGGTGGGGTATGAAATCTCAACGGGAGTTGTTGCTATGTTTGTCGGAAGTCGCGTTGGCGTTCCTTGCAAATAAGACTTTAGCTGGCGGGTTGGAATGCGATCTTGGTGGTATGAATGATGTCATTGCTCCAAAGCGATCTTCTTTGCGAGCAGGTTTAATTGAAGTCAACATGTTCCTAAAGATGAACAAGCATTTACTTTGTTCTGACGTATCTGAGGTAGTCAAGCTTGACTCGCAATGGGAGAATTTTATTCCTAAGCGACCAGTTATGTCGGTATACGACACCAACAATGAAGATAAGGACAACATTGAGACAGATGAAGAATATGAGGCTTGATGTTTATATTTCATAACTACAATTGACTAAAGTTTTTATTGAAGTTTTTTTTTAGTTAACTATAGCTAGATACATAGTTATAGTTGTTAAAAAAAATTCTAGTTAACTATAGTTGTTCTTGAATTTGGTCTTGATTTTTTCTAGTTAACTTTAGTTGTTTTTCAAATGGGTTTGAATTTTTTTTAGTTAACTATAGTTGTTCCCTAAAATGCCTTGAAAAAAAATCTAGTTAACTTTAGTTATTTTGGCAGTTGTCCAAGGTCTGAAATGTTGCAACTAAGGTCTCTCCTAAATTCCATCATGATATCAAAATTTCTACTTTCATAGTTTAGTACTATGTTTTACCCTTGAATACAAAAGATGACTACATCACTAGATTTACAAACTAGATTGTTGGTTGTCCTCATATAAAAATACATGTAGAATGTCGTTGTAAAGACAACCAGATTAGACTGACATTTTTGTCATTTATCATGTAGTTGGATTTGAAATCGATAAAATTGGCTCTCCTGTAATGAGAATTTTAAGTATTTCACGCAAAATATAACATAATTCAAGTTTGTGTTAGTAAATCAATTGGATTAACTAACATATTAGAAACTCACAAAAACTCATATGTAATAATCCAACCAAATGAATATAAAACAATCATAAGTCCACACTGATATGAATGGTAGATTATAATAAATCAACACAATCATTAAACATAGCAAAATTTCATAACATCACGTCAACTATTAGTACATAATCAAATGAAGTGCGATAAAAAATGTTCATGCACAACTTACAAATCATATGAGCGTAGACACAAAACAAAAAGGTATCTATATTGAGCTATAAAATCTTAATATCACAGGCTTATAAATGAAGACCACTTGACTATAAACATTATTTGTATGAAATAGTTGTGCGCACTAACAAGTTCGGATCCGTTAATTTCATTACGTAACACATTTATGGATCTGGTGCATGACATATTTCTAGATTTGGTACATGATACAAATTTGGATTTGGTGCATGACACAATTTTGGATCCAGTACATGACACACTTCTGGATCTAGATCTGGAACTGGTGCATAATACATTAGCATATTTCGTTTGCATAACATATTAGCAAATGTGATGCAAATCGAGGAGATGGGAGGAATGAATGTTCACAATGTCCAATGAAGGTATGTTGCTTGAAAGATGAATAACGTGATTGGAGTTGACTCAATCCATGGTTCTGTCCAGTCAAGCAAGCTTTGGGCAAGAACGTGGGCAACACAAGTAAATTTTGGTCTAGGCACTAGCGGGTGGGCCAAGGGCAACATATTCTTAGGCGGATAGAGCTCGATAGGGGTTCTTTAGTGTCCAACGAAAACTAGCTAGGTGGTCAAGCACATGTTGTGTACAAACTCCCACCCACCCACCCCACCCCCCAACCACCACACAAACAAACAAACATAACAAAACAAAACAACCAAAAAAAAAACCAAACAGAAGAAAAAGTGAAAGAAATAAAATAATAATAATAACAATAATAACCTCAATTGAATTAGAATGCACGTGCCATAAACATTGGTATAATTCTGCAAAGTTCACAAAAGTGACTTCCTTGTAACTTAGTTGCATAAAGGTTTGTACTTCATATTCTTCATCAGCATGTTGTTTGGATATTCTGTAATACATGCAGGCTGAGTCATGGTTCCCACCCGACCATATGTAGGAAATTGTATTCTAGTTTATCAATTTACTTTTTCTTTCTTTAATTTCTTGTAGTTTTCAGGAGGGAGCTACACCATTTATGTCACGTACATTGTTTGCAAAGGGCCTAGAGGTCTCAAAGTGTCATGACCGCTAATTGCCAATATGATTTCATTCATCAACATAAGTTAAGTGAAAAACAACCTACACTATGACATTTAGAATAGCTCATCGGGATACGTTAGATGATAGTCTTGCATTTTAGTATGCAAGGGGAAGATATTTTTCAGCGTACCGATGGCAAGTGTCATGTGTTTACATTCTAGTATGCAAGAGGAAGATATTCTTGAGCATACTAGTGGCAAGAGTCATTTGTGTACACTTTAGTTAACTTATAGACCATTGTGCAACATAGGCATACACGTACCCCATAACATTGTTGAACATACTCATGCCAAGATATTACTAAGCGCAGTTGAACACCAAGTGCCATGAGGTGATACTTGTGGGGAAGTTGTTAATAATCAATGTAACCCAACATACACTTCAAAATAGGGTAAGTGACACTATTACGCATGTAACACTAAATACCATAAATGGTGTAGCATTGGCTTCATCCTATTGTAATTCATCCCACATTTCATCCATTCACATCTCACATTTTCACCTTTAAAACGAGTAGTACTACCAGTGGAATGACCAAATGATCATTGTAGTACAATGCCAATGCATAGTTATTTTAAATCTTGAATTAACTTAATATTTCATATCCATTCTGGATTCAACAAAATGAACCCTTATTGAATTCAAAGTTTTTCTCATGACTTTGTAAAACACATTACACTACGGTGGAATGCACGGTATTCTTGGAGCTTCCTCAACGGTGCTCAACCACAAACTATTAATTTATGATCTATACATGTAATTTTTTTTTTGGTATCCACATTCATAGATTTTTTAGCCATGGCTAGGAACCAGTGATAAGACCACACAATTTCCCTAGTGCTAAGAGTGACAAGCTAAGAAGAATCATGTTGACTTGTGAGTGTAGAGTACACTAAATAATCATGTTAGTGAGGGTGAAAAATTAATGTGGGGCACACTGATTTCCTATTAAAGGTAGAATTATCGTAGGTCCAAGTCCCCTAAGTCTTCATGAAGACTTCCAACCAACGCCTAACATAAAATAAAATAGTCACCTAACCTCAAAAGTAGCACAAAAACAAATAATCACTCACATTAATTTTCTAGAAAAAACTATTATTGTGGCCCATGCTAATATTCTACTAAAAAATTTAGCTTGGATTGAAAATTGATGTGGCCCACATTAATTCTCATTATACAAATTAGCGTGAACTCTAGAAAATCATTATGGCCCATAGTAATAGGACTATTTACTGTAGTTCAATGAAATTTGAAAAAATAGTCCAATATGTATCAATCATTTATTTATATTTTCTATGTTCTTAGATCCACACATGATCCACACTGAACCACACATCGTTCAAATATATATAGGCGTCCGTTTAAGAAAAGTAGTTGAATAACACTTGCACAACTTTAAATATCAAGTGTTAGACTAAGACACTATCTCTAAGAATACAATTTTTTGCATTCCATTATTTAAAATTGCCACGTTACAAAAGATATATCAAAAGTCATTGAAATCTCAATCATATAAGAAAATGGCATGTTGCGACCCTTTACATATTCAAAAGTGAAATACGGACAATGTACTTGACCTTGAGCAAGAATGGGACAAGAGTCGAACATTCTAATACAATCATGGTGAAGAATTTGTGGTACCCATGCCCCACCCCGCTTGCAAGTTGAAGTTGAAAATGCTAACCGGACTTTTCAGTCAACTCAACGTTATGGGTGAATCCATTGATACACAAGACTTCATGGGGGTATGTGAGTTCAAGTAGTATATAAATTTGAATATTTGAATATTGAAATATGACTTGAAAAAGTTACAAATTCTTATGCTAAATATAAATACAAATAATTTGTGGATGATGAAAAATTGAATAATATTTTTTATATGAATAGTATTAACATAATCATCTCAACATATATGGTTTTAGCTGAGGATCCCATCATAACATTCAAGCATGTTGTAGTTAGGAAATGTGAGTATAATTTCACCTAAATATAAGTGTTGGGAATCCTTTGTAATTTAGGGTATTCTTGTATTAAATAATAAACTAATTTGACCCTAGAACCATCATTTGAGACCCAAATCACTTTAGTGAAATGAAGTTGGGATGAATCACCCACAAATTTTCACTAAATTGGCTCCCAATGTGACCTTTTGAATGAATATGTAACTTGTTATGTTGACGTGCCAAGTTACTAAGATAAAGCCAATTTCACTTACTAGCACATGTAGAAAGGTGGGCTTGTATGAGCATGTATGCTACAATGATGGGAGATTAGGGTTTCCAAATATTAGCAACATCATTAATTCCTTTATTATTTAAAAGAGGTAGGACTATGTCTTCAAATTTTTATTCATTGCCCTACTTTCCATAGTCAACACCATTAAGGAGCCCTATGTATTCATTTAAGGATTCATCACCCCTGTACTTCCACTTAACGTTACTAATAAAGCAAGAGATCCCCAATTTATCAATCCAAGTTTTGATGGAGTTTCATCATGAATATGCTAAAATGACATGAATTTAAGGATTAATGTAACATTTGTTCAATGGAAGATGGAGAGTAGAAACAACTTTAAAAAAAAAACCCCACATATAAAGAGAGGGAAGAAAAGGAAAAAGGGAAAAAAAAGGAAAAAAAGAGAGTAAAAAGTTTAAAAAAAAGTTTAAAAACAAAAAAAAACTTTGATGTTGCCACCAGCACGAATTATGGTTTTCATCACAACACCCCCATGCCTTATGTCAGAGCCTAGAACATAATTCCATGAATCCTCAGGCCCCCCCAATCCGGAGTTCCCAATTCATGGACTTTGGAGATCCTGAAGAGTAATTCAATTATTCGTCAATGGCCGGGGAGAATCGACCGCTAGTTACAGATGAAGCGGTTGAGTTTGAGAATGAAGCAGGTGAAGTTCAGGACTTCAGGGAAATCAGCGATCAGGTTCTAAGAATCTTTAGAATATGCCTCAAATTACTAAAGAGAAACCGAAAGATCACGACACTCGGGAAAACTCGGATTTTGACTAATGAAGCCCAAAAATCTCCCGAACACCAGTATTCGTGGCTGCAAACTTTGACTCCTCCTGCTTCTGCTTCTTCGTCGTCGTCCACCGAGGGCACACCGGCGACCGGAGCACTTGAATGTTGACTCCTAGTCAACTCACCGCCCGTCATCTCCAGGTCGCCTCGCACTATTGTCACATGCCTGCTTCGCTCCTACAAAACTCCCTCTGTCTCTCCAATTCCAGCATCGCTTCTTTGGTTGTCTTTCACAGCCCAACTGACTCTCATCAGGTTCTTCAGGCTCTTCAGATTCAAGAGATTGAGGGTATCGGATTAAGTTGAATTCAGAAATCAAGTAAGGTAGTCAACCATGTCGCAGACTCTGTGTCACACCGAGGTGTTGCAGTGCCCCGCCAACGAGATTTGGGAGGCTTGCAAACATGCGGACACTATCCTCCCCGAGCTCATGCCAGACTATTTCACCAAGACGGAGTTCCTCCAAGGCCATGGCGAGCCTGGCAGCGTCCGTGTCGTCACCATGGGCCCTGGTAAAAATTGCCATCTTCTGCACACTTCTCCTTCTTCTTCCTTGTTCATACGTGCAATCCCCTCGTCACCAATATATACCATCAGGAATGAAGCAGCTGCACCAGACTTGAATCGAGAATGTGTGTGCTATTTTGTACATGTCAATAATCAACTTGTTGATTGAGTAAAGTAAGGGATCCACTTAAATTTCTACATTTCTTCAGAAAATGGCGGTGCCAGACAAACTCTTTCGAGATTAAACACTTGTATCAATTCCACTTTCACTATGATAGACCCGTGTTCTAAGAGCATCGTAAATGAATGTTGTAACTCTATTGCAATGATATTCATGAAAGATAAGCACATACTCAATCCGAGCTTGGTGTGAAATGTTGTAAATGGTTGATGGCTAATATCTATGTACCTGCTCATGCAGCCATTCCTCATGCTGGACAAGTGAAGGAGCGCATGGACAAGTTCGACGATGAGAGCAAGACGTTGGGCTACACCGTCCTCGAGGGCGATCCACGCTACAGCCACTTCAGCGCCGAGATGCAATTCGTGCCCGTGGGCGAAACCACTGAGGCCATCTGGACCGCCAAGTACGAACCGGTGGGTGACATGGGACCTCCAGAGCACATCAAGGCCATCGCCATTCTGGTGTTCAAGACATTCGAGCGAGCGGTGTTGGAGAAGAAGACCATGACGCACACCGAGGTCCTGGAAGCTTCGCCCGATGCCATCTGGAAGACGTGCAAGCACGTGGACGAGATCCTTCCCAAGGCCATGCCCCAGTTCTTCGCGTCGACCACGATGCTCAAGGGCCATGGCGAGCCCGGCAGCATCCGCGTCGTCAAGATGGGCCCTGGTAACCACGCACTCAACTCATTAGCATTGTTTCTCATCCTGATAATGACGGATTCGTTGGATAATTTCACCCGTGGCTCATGACGTTCGACGCTAAATCTGAAAATGCAAGACGTTCTACCTACTCTGTTGGGCCTCCTCTTGGGAAATTATGTTATTGGTCACAGAAGAAATTCATCAACAGATTAACTTGTCAATCGGTTGGTCGACGCTGATTTGAAATTCTCGTGATGTTTGGATCCCTTCATGCATTGCGCACGGCATACAATACAAGTCCTGGAGAAGTCATATTAATTCTTACTCTCTCCAAACTGGGAATTCCAGTTGTGATTATGAATGAAGAGGCAGAGTGCCATTCCTCCTTTTATCAATACGTCTGGATAATATGAGGACTTAAAAATCAACTCAATGATGATCTTTCACAATTGTGAGTAATCTTGAGATGAGTGCTGTAACCTGGTGATGCTACTCGATCTCATACTGACAGGACCCCTTTACATGTATCTTTTTATGTGCAGCCATCCCCCACGCCGGAGAAGTGACAGAGCGCATGGACTTGTTCGATGATGCCACCAAGAAATTGGGGTACACCGTGATCAAGGGCGACCCCCGCTATAGGTACTTTGCGGCCACCATGCAATACACCCCTGGACCCACAGAGGGCACCACCACCGCCACATGGGTTGCCACCTATGTGCCCGTGGGCGACATGGGTCCCCCCGAACACATCAAGAGCATCGTGGTGCTCGTCTGGAAAGCCATGGAAGGGGCTGCCAAGGCCAACCCCGAGCTTTATGCTTAAATCACAAAAGTGATTTTCCACACATGCGAAGAAGAGCATCAAGTTACATGCAATTTTTATACTGCCATAGATCAATCATATGATTGTTATTCGTCACGTGTAAGATAGCCTTTAATGGGAGGCGTGGAAGCCCCACGCATTGTTCTTGTGAGTCTAGAGTAATGTTGAGGTTCGAGAGATTCAATCCTCATTTGTAAGACAATTTTGAGCAATGTGCGAATATACCTTACTACATTGGATTGAATTGATATAAATGTTTTCAAATGCCAAGGTCAATACTTTATCCAATTTGACTCTATCTTACCTATCATGCTTATGTTAAGCAAACCAGATTTTTGACATGTCAAGATTGCTTGAGATATACCAGTCGAAACATAACCCTAGAAGTCCAATGACATGAGAATAAGGTATTTTAATTTAGAATAACATTTCCAAGAATGTCTTGCAAACTATCATAGAAGGGATGTTGTGAGGCAACATTGAAGCATATGGCCGAGATTACCAAGTTTTATAATACTTTTGGCCTTTCTATGATGAATTGAAAAGAAGGGAACTTGAATTTTTCATCATTATTAATCATTGAAATCCATGTTGTAGTGAGAAAACTAATCAAAATGAATGATACATATTGTCAATCATTAAAATGTTACAAGCAGAGCATAAAAGCATCAAATTTATGGACTCTCCCTTATGATGCATGAACACTTTATGAAGCATAAAGAATAACTAATGCCCCCTCCCCACTTGACATTAGCTAAGCTTAAAAGTGGGTTCTTAAAAATGAGTGTTCACACCATCGACATTATCTAGTGCCGAGCCTAGTTGGCAAATGATGTGGCATGGCTTAAAAGTGGAGGTTTTAAGCTAAAACTACCGACCCTCCCATTGGTACCTAGACATGAGGCAAGAATGTAGGACCTCTAAAAGTGTTGCCTCCCGCTCTTGTGATTGGTTGCTTTTAGTCTTAGCTATGAGGGCACGAGGAGCTCCATTAACAAAAACCTATGATAAGTATTAAAGGTATGTTCGCACCTGGTGTTAGGGTGAGATAGAACCGGCGGTGCTACGGCATTATCTCACAACGTATTCACACCATCGGTTGTTAGCAAACGCCGAACCTACGTGGCCGACGATGTGGCCTGAAGATAAGACCGGTTTTAGTGAGAAAGCGTCAGTTTACTTTGAGAAAATTCAGGCACTACTGGGAGCTTCTACTTAATTACAAATCTTCCTATTTTGTACATTCCAGAAACGTAGTTGCGGTTCTATGTAAAGGAGTTGTGCATGGCACATTAACAAAGAGCGACGGTAGATAACATCCTCGATACTCTGCAATATCCGAGGACTTTTTCCCGTCCTTGGGCACAGTCTTGCGACTCCAAGCAATGGATCTGGGAAGAATGTGCGGCGGAACACTACAAAGTGAGGGGTTGAATACCCTGCGTTCTCACACGACGCCTCGTCACCTCTGCAACAGCGTTGCTCCAGGTACGTCCCTGCATCAAGCTTGTGTTATTTCCATGAGTTTTTCGTAGTATTTTTCATTCTTCACTGTTGACGTCTACAATTGTAGATCTCCGTGGACTTTACACGTTCCTGAATGCTACATGGATCGTCTACTAATCACTATATTCGTTAATTTGGGATTTTTTCAGCATTTTGAGACAGTTACAAATATAAGAACATGGATAAAATCACACAGATATTGGAGAATGTTGTAAGATGCAAATACTTTGAAGCAGGTGTTCATATCAACAACCCAATTAAGAACTCATATCAAGATGGTTTAGGTAGGACAACCCAAACATTAGACCATGTTGTTGTGGTCCATATATTAATTTGAGACAAGAGAAAATCTCAAATTAACGAATTTAATGATACTATTGTTGGTTTAGGGTTCATAATGCGGCAAGTTTATTTAGTACTCTGTGCTTTATCTAGAGTTGCATAGAAACACTTCGCACACCCCTCACATGTGCCCTCAAGAATCGGCTAGACTATGAGCGCCGCCCATGTGCACTGTTGAAGATTGACAGACTGCAGAATTCAAACGTGAACATAGATGAATTTTTCCTTACACAACGCATGCAGATTTTAACTTCAATGCTATGTATGTATTGGTTTTGTTATGTAATATACAGCGTACTTATCATCGCCATGGAGAATCGTTGGGAGTCGCATATGTTTAGTGGTCCAATACGCCCCACTGCCCTTCCTGGTGACGGTACGACTTTTCTTTCATTCCTTGTCATGCTCAGCACAATGGGCTCTGTATTCGTGTGTCGTCAAAAATACTGACCCAGCCTGGCATTACAAAACAACTCTCTGATGTTTCAATGAGAATTTCTCTGAACAATATTATTATCTCTTAACATTGTGATGCAACTGCAGGTTCCATGCCACTCCCTCCTTTTTCACAAACACGGGCAACAGGTCGTACAATGCCTCTCTCGGCTTTGCCACGTTCGGCACCAGAATTCAATCCACTTGTAACCGGCCCAAGTCCGCCGAAGCGGGCACGGAAGGACAGAGGGCCTGATTGGAGTCCGCAAGAAATCGATGTTCTGATCGCAGCAAGGCGTGAGCAATATCTCCGTGAGCTAGACACCGTCGATGGTCGGGATTTAATGACCCCGAACACCAGCAAATGGATCCATGTCTCACACTTTGTGAATACTGCAGGTTTTTCTCCAATTCCACGTGACGGTCCCGCCTGCAAAACTAAGTGGAACCAGCTAGTACCTGATTACAAGCGCATCGCGGATTACTTAAGCAAAACGGGGCGGAATGTTGTTGATTATTGGGATTTAAGTTGTGCGGAGAGGAAAGCTGAAGGCCTCCCATGAGTGTTCACTCACGATGTCTACGAAGCGATTCATGAGTGGTACGGAAATCGGCTGATAATTCAACCACCCCATGTGCGAGACAAATTAGCTCCAAGCGACGGCAACTATCGTCCTGTACTTTCACAAGCTCAGCAAGAATACGAGGGTGGTAGTGAACCTGACATTGAAGACCCTACGGACTTCCCTCTACCTGATACTGTGCAGGCGACTGAGGACACTACACCACCGCGTTCGCCTCGTGTGCCGTTGTCCACTCATTCGCGCAGCACTGGTCCGAGCGAGCACGTTGGAACTCCTCAGTCTAGGCCCTACACCGGCCTCCCTCCAGGTATGACACCGCACTACATCAGTTCGTCAGAAACATCTCATTTTGCAGTGCAACAGCGCCCAGGGAACACAGGCGTGAAGAGGAAGAGTGTATTTGGCCATGTTGTTATTGCAGAAGCGACGAAAGCAACATGTGCGGTAATGGCACAGCAAATGCAAGATATTGCGGACGCGTCTCAAGACCTTGAGCGTTCAAAGATAGAAGTGAAACTTAAACTTTTCAGTGAGCAAATGTCATACCAACGGGAGAAAGATCACCGTTTATACGAAAATGCAGCTATTGCAAATGACAACGCCATATTGAGTATATTGAAACAGGGGGAGATGGTGTCATGCTTGTCCCACCTCTCCACTGTTTTGAGCAATTCTTTATCTATGAACATGAATTTTGCATACCCCAGCATGCCTCAAACAGCACCCCAGGAGCACAATACAAGTGGTGCAACATTCTATGCTGCAGTGTCTCACAGCGCACCAGCCCACACAGTCGGACAAGTGCCCCCAGTGGGCACTGTTACTGCCAACCACAGTAGCCTCAGAGGAAATGAGGACCGCAACTTCAAAAACAATAACAGTGGGGACAATCTACCAAACAACCTCGACATGGAAACAACCTCCATCAATGCTACCTTCCCACTTGATGCTACTGTGAACGATGGAGCACCGACTAACTACACGGCTGCCCATGCTCTCTGATGACAGTTCAATCTATAGCTGCCCTACGCAGTTCTATAGAAAAAGCTCCAACTCCCATGAAGAGTGTTATGCACCTGTACACATACATGTGCATTTGTTTTAGAATGTGAGTGACATTGAGATTACTTTGTGTAAGTAATTTGAAATGCAATAACAATTTACACATTCAGAAGTTTTTTCATATTACAATGGTCTATTACATGATCGTTACAATCTGCAAGTGGCTATCAATGATCGGAAAGATCCGGCAGTTGGTTATAGATGAACCGGTTGAGTTTGAGAAATAACCGGTTGAAGTTCGAGACTTCAGGAAAATCACCGATCATTTCAGAGGAATTTATAGAATATACCCGAATTTAATTTGAAAAAGGATAACCGAAGGATGTCAACATGTAACCGGTTGCACTTGCAAACACTAGGATCTCAACCAATGATGCCCAAAAATCTCCCCAATCACTGGTGGCTATCACAGTATCTCATTGAATGTGTCGATGTGTCATGCACCCAAAATAAAACAAAAAACATTGCAAGTCAAAAAAAAAAAAAAAAAAAAAAAAAAAAAAAAAACATGATAAATGAAAAACATACCAACTTATCGTATCAACCTTGCTGCCGTTGCATGGTGAGATATAATCCGAGATCCCTGCGGACCTCGGATCCCCGCGCCCCAACCACATCGTCCCCGTTTGGGTTGCCGGCATCCCCTTGCCCTACATCATCGTCAATGACTTTGTTGTCGAGGCCTTCAGACCGTAGAACCTCTAGTAATTGCTCGACATCCTCGTGCGATTGACCAAGGAGAACGTTGTGTAAAATCGCACAACTTACAATCACATCGGGTAGGAAAGTGATGTGAAGTTGGGACTTCACAAGTAGCTCCCTGAATGTCTGCTTAAGAATTCCGAACGTGTTCTCTACTACACATCTACCGCACCTCAGCCTCCTATTAAAAAGTTGCTCAGCGAGGCTTAATTATCCTGGCCCTCGATGAGGAACCATTAACCAAGGGAGGAGGGGATAACCTGAATCGCCAATGCATTGCCAAGTGATGCAAGGACGATCGTCTCAACATGCGGGTATCATTTGTAGAACCGGGCATGCCAAGAAATAAGTCTAAGAATCTTTTGTTACTATCAACCACAGCCTGACAGTTTAGAGTGTACCCTCCCGATTTGAAGTAGTAATAATTTGTCGCCCCATGTCGGGGTTTGGAGATGGCCACATGGGTGCCATCAATTGCCCCAACAACTGCTGGTAGTCCGCATAGGCGCTTGAAATCTGCTTGGCATTGGCGGAGTCTATCACCCGCAGGCCACAAAAGCTCACTACGCATAGTATCGTTAATGGCGTACACTACGTCCCTCAACAGAATCGAGATCGTATTTTTTCCTATCGCAAACATTTCGCTACAGACGATGAGACTAGCACCGTGAGTTAACTTAAAAAGCGTACAAGCAACACGTATTAATACCGGAATTGCTATCCTATACTGCGTGTCCTGGCGTTGGCCATGAGGCTTCAAGATGTCAACGAATGCAAAGACCGTTTTTTTCGACATTCGGAACATCTGAATCCAGCGGTGGTCATCGTATCGCTTCAATAAAAATCTTGAAAACCACGTTGTTGATCGCGGCCTCTCCCATTACCCCAGGTCTTCATCGAACATTTGAAACATGGTGCACAACCTGTAATTATGCAAACCTGCAGTGAACAGTGCATGAGAATCATGTTGAGGGCCCATCAACATGCCCACAACCCCTGCGAACGGGTCCTCGGAATCCTCCTCAGCTTCAGGTCCCATAGGAATGAAGTTCGAGCAGAGCGGTTCATGTAGGAGTTGAAGAAGGAGCCACGCTATAAATGCAAACACCAAGCCATGTTGCATCAATGTATCCATGTAGTAAATTGTCGTCCCCCCTAAAAACAATTCGATAAACATTAGCAAATGCATGAGAGAGCTAGCCACACGTGAAGCACAATGCAATGATACTGTAGAAACAAAAAACCCTAAACCACGACGCCTTGATCTACTTCCGAAAAGCTTTACTGCCAATTAATCCTTCACGCAGCATGCTCAAATACTGCAATGCATGCGGTTGTTCTCTTCTAAACCCTAAACCCTAAACTATGCTTGACCATTCAATTGTGCATCATCAGAAGTGAGTTTGAGGACCACCGAACCCTCAACTGCACGCAAGCAACGAAAAAATAATTAACAAAATGAACCACCGAGAACAACAAACAAGGCAGAATTGACAACAAGGTGATGGAACATGATGTCTTTGGATGAGCAGAAGATGGCAGCGTGAATCAACCAGGCTGATAGAGACACCAAATCCCACAGGATCAATTGGAGAGATCGCGACATCGTCTGACGCCACTACCTACGGACATTCTTATCAGGTGTGACCGCTGTTCCATATTATCGACATCAAATGCCACCTGTCACAACTTGTACGTCTTAGTCATTGTAGGTGCAAACAGCGAATACGTATATCCATGCTAAAAATACGGACCCAGTCTATGCTTCCTTTCGCAGTGTGAACATAAACAACAAACCTTATCTCACCGGTCTTATGAATTTAACAGCACTCCTACGTAAGGCCAGGTGCGAACCAGGCTTAAGGCATTTGGGGATGGGACAAAAACTATCCAACATTCATTGGTTGGTGAATAAAGCAATGAACATGTGTGAAAGCTACTTAACTAAAACCTACTTGGAAATCTCCGGAGCAAGTTCTTGTAGGTGCATTGGGATGGCCGGACGTGTCCGCTATAACCGAGGGAGCTTTACCCGGGTTTTAGGGAAGTCTTTGGTTATTTGCTAATGTCAAGTGGGGAGGGGGCATAATCATGATCCTTTTTGGAGTTTATTACACTATGTTGACAGAGAATTGTCATACGCGAGGGTACCTCTCATCCACCAAACACAAAACTTGAATCCTTAAGAGTTTGTGGTCGAGTCATCTCAAAGGACTTTAGTTACACTAATTCGGGAAATTGTTTGAAAAGAAATAAAGTTTGGATTGAATACTATGTCAAGGATTTTAGTACAAATTTTGTCTTCCTCCAGCTTTGTGATTCTTAATAGGGTGGATAAGTTATGTCCAAATTTCACTTGTTTCTCTAGTGTGGGTGGGGTGAGTGTAGTTGATTACCTCATAGGTGATCGCAACTCCCTTCGCAGTTCTATTTCAAATCCCTCCATGGGTAGTAAACAACCCGATTCATACCACTATCCTCTCTTCTTTATAAAATGTCATGTTCTAGGATCAAGGCTTCCAATCTCATCTTGTTAGTGTCAAGTTCTTCGTCCCAACCCTAAGAAGGCAAACCTATATGTTCTAAATGTTAAACATGACCCATTTATAGTATGCAAGGTGAGTGCTACACTTAATCAATAAATAAGCGTGCTTGAGCTTGGTTACATTTGATATAAAATGTGGCTCAACCAAACTTCTCTTAAAAAAAAACTAGGTAGCAAACAAAGAGGCATAACATACAACACATGTTCAATAACAATTGTGGATAGGCTCGGCGAACCTAGCATATTGTGTTAGCACTAGTCGTTCAAGTCAATATTTCAAGATTTCAAAAAATATTGTACAATGGTTTGGCATAGAAACACTCTTAATTGGCTTGTGTAAGCAAAACGAAGTACATCTTTGCTAAGAAGGGACCCAAAATTGTTTTGGAAGAGCTTTGAAGAAAAAGACAATCCAACCCTCCCATTTACGCCACAATAAGTAGTACATTATTACAAAAAATATATACACTTTAGGTTAAAAGTATCACTAAGTATTTTATTCCGAACACTTAGATATGTATGTCTCACACAAGGGAATTGTGGGCTAGTATGTAAGATTAGCAAATCGCAAAGTTGGACACTCTCTTGGGTTAAATACAAAGTTTTCTAAAGTGGGTTGTAAATGATATATATGTGAGCCAATCACAAAGTTATTTAATTTAGTGGCTAGAGTTGGTTTCCCAACCTTCCGAACTACCAACACTTAATTAAGCTTAATTGGTTTGAGTGTGTACAAATACTTGTGAAAGAAGAAAGCTTTTATTAAATATTATAAAATTAATTAGCTAAAACAACACATTATTTTTAAGTTCAATTTAAAAAAGACAAAGGCCCTTTCAAATGATAAGTCTCAAAATCATAACCCCATTACTAATGAGGATTTTTTTCATATTTCTTACCTCGAAGTTGATTACATGTTGTATTGTCAGTTTTGCTTTGGGAATGAAATCCTAGTCCATTGCTTATCTACTAAATGGAAGTGAGCATGTATATTGGATTTTACGCCTTGAAGTTGAGATATACTCAATATGAGGTTTTGTGGACAAGATGGCATTCAAGAATGCAGGGCACCCCCTTTTCTTCTTCTTCTTTAATTTAGGCAGGATAGACAACATTTTACAGTCCAGTTCAAAAAAAATCCAATTTTTTTTGGGGGGTTGCCCGTGGGTTGCAGGTCACGGGCCCTGGACCCTTAGGGCAAGACCAGTCGCCTTGCATCTGCTCTTTATCATCCGTTATGCGGATGCAGATGCAGGTGCATGCCCCAATGGTCCCGCATAACTATCATAAAGGATGAAAAACTCTGCAGGATGGGATGCAGTCCCTGCATAACATCAACTTATGCAGGGAGGTTGCCATCAATATAAGTTAAACATCATTATCAACCTTGTCAGATAAGACAAGGTGTTTGAATGGAGAATGTAGGCCTTACGTAGCTACAGGGTAGATGGGTAGATAGGGTCTTTCTCCAAAATTAGTTACTTCATCCCTAAACCCCCTGTACCTACGAAAGTAACCTCGCAATTAGTAGCAGGCATGAGTGGCAGACTTGCCTGCATCTGCATCTGCATCCGTGACAGAGGCCACTTTCTGTTTCCGGATGTGGATGCAGATGCAGGCAGTGACTGGCCTTGCTCTTATCCTAGCAGAGACCCCTTCCCCTAAAAGATCGTAGGGGGAAGTTTAAAGTCCCCCAAGACACAGGGACATGGTTCTTGGACACAAAGGTCAGCATTCAGAAGGGATATTCTACTCACCTTTGACTTCAAGACTCAATACCTTAGACAAGATTCAAGATGCATATATTTTCATGTATTCCCAAGCGATTTCCAGGGAATCTGGGGCTCTGAATTACTTTGCTGTCTAACCTAGAACACTATTCTGAGTATTTTCCACAGGTCCTTGATTTCTTGAGCAGCAAATCACTCCGCGATCATAGAAACTAATTTTATTAGAATCAATAGAGATTGCAGTGTGCACCAACACAAAAGTATAGTTTGTGATGTGTCCTCTTTGAAAGGGTACCTCCAATTGTGCATTTGGTAAGTAAACCCTCATGCCTAGGATCACACCAAAACTTTTCGTCCAGTTCCAGCCGTGAAATTGTTGGGGATTATGTTGAGAAATGGATGTTGGCCCATCACTGTTCACGTTATTGTAACCGGAGATGCCGATGGATGGTGTCTGGACTGGCCGGTGTGATCAACCCCTCAATTTGGGTGATCAAGTGATCACATCTCATCAACTAAGATGCGTGGTTTTATTGTGGGCATTTCTAACTCCACATACAATGTTAACTGTGGGATGAAATCAAGACTTGTCTCATCAGGTGATCAATTGAGATTCGTGCAAATTGTCATTTCAATTTTTTGGATTGGAGTTTAGATGCAAGAATCGTAAGAGATCAAAGTGAAGATTTCATGTCACTAGATTTGCATGTAGTCATCCAGTTGGATTGGTGTATTGATTTCATAGTTTACTTTATTATTGGGGGTGGTATGTGTATGTCTTTTACACCCTAACCTCCATAACATCACCTTCCTTAATGTCACTCCATCTCTCAAAAACCCTAGGGAACAAATGTTCTCGATTTAAATCTACCTCCTTGTTGTCACATTTCCCCCATATATCATGGGTTTTTGACATTAAAGTAATCCGCCAAAGACTTCAAACCACATGCTCGCACGCATCATGTGGCATCATTATAATTATTGTCATTATTGCAACATTAACTTTGTGTTATTCCGAACTGTCACATACTACAATAATTCTCTATTGTCACCTATCCATATTAACACTACATACCTCCTTAATATCAAATGCACTTTGGTTACCATAGGCATAATATTAGGGATGTAAGAATGTAGTATGTTTATGCTTCTTTTACTATGTATAGCCCCTCTTACTCATGCAGTGATTATTTGTAGTCAATTGACTTCCGACCTTGAGCTTTGATGGCCTTGATTAGGAGGACATATTTATGCATATGTGGTTTTGATGGCTTGGTCTATACATCTATCGTGTGTAAATGTTAATTCTAGGATTTTGATGGTGAGATGTGGTGAAGATGTAAGTAGTCCGTTCATTCAAATGAGGCTCCTTGTATGTATCATATGTTGGGGCGGAGCTTTGGTAGGCATGAACATCTAGGGGTGTTGCATGTGCAGTTTAATAGCCATGGGGGAATGACGGTGTCTTGTTTTTGGTTATCTTGTGAGCTAGCATTTGTAAGTGTGAAGTGACATGTTTGTAAGCATGTATTTAAAAGGTTGGTGAGTTGGTGTGTTGCAATGTCAACAACATGCTATGAGCGTGCTATTGAAAGTCCTTTGAGGAATTTATTTTCACATAAGGATAATAAGCGCGGCCACGTGTCTCTATCATTCATGTGGCATAGTGTGCAATTTGGGTTGGTATGTGTTTGTGGCCAAAAGAGTTTTTTTTTTTGTTTTTTTTTTTGGTGCCCATATATTGGGTGTATCTAATAATTTGAATTTGTGCATTTGTAGTTTGTCGTGTATCTTAATTAAATTGGTCACTATATATTCACTTGATATCCATTTTTATGCATATTGAAATTCCATTGCTTGTAGGATTCTTATAATTCATGCGTTGTTGGTACCATATGGTGGTTTGTCTAGTCGGTACAATATAGTGTGTGCCATATGCATGTGTGGGATTGGGGTAGTGAGGTCTTTAGTGGCCCAATGTACGGATTTAGTGATGGATTGGTGATCAATAGCATGTGGGTGGTGTATGCATATCATGCGCCATTTCATTGTGATGAGAAGGCATTCCCTTGAGATTTGGGGGGTTCACCCCTATATTTTAGAAAATTACGTGAGAACAAATATAAGGTCCACTTTAAATCTTTGACCTACAAATTATGAAACTTTCATTTTATAACAACGCTCAAGATATTGAGCTCCATGGTATGAATAAATTAGGGTGTTTACAAATTGATCATGTTAGAGAAGTTTTGAAACTAACATACCATAGGGGTTAGTAAAGTGGGGAATTGAAATAATATATATCAAGGGCCCACACTATGGATGAGCATCATTGGATGACATCTCATGGATGTATCTTGGTAGTTGGAAGTGATTTGTCGGGTTAGATGTTGGAAGGGCTCCCAACGGGTTTGCACAATTTTTTTGGGTTTGTGAGTTCCTAGTTAGGGTTTGCAAACTCCCACCATCTTGCAAACTTGGGGAATGTTGACGATTGATTGTTGAAGGTTGAACAATACGCACATGGGCATAGGTGCGCTCCTCAGGTCTTGTGTGTTGTTCTTATTAACAAAACATCACCCATCCCAAGCTTCATCTTTCCTACTTTTGGTTTTTTGCTCACTTGGTAGATGGGTAGGGTTTAAGGTTTTGAATTCTTGTTGTGATTTCTCACATGTTTTGGGATCATTATCAATGCAAAGGGAGGGGTAAATTTTAGCAAAAGGTAACGCTAGCTAACTAATTTATAGTCAAATCGCCCACATCACCTAGTTAAGAGAATTAGCTAACCACATGAGTTAGTGAGAATCTACTAACTTATATCCTAGCTAATCGATCTCTCACCCACACATCTTGGTAACGACCAACCATAAGTTCACTAATTTGAGAGAGAAGTTAAGGATGACTTACCAAAGTTTACTCAACTTGTCCAAGATGTGAACATAATACAAATTGTGAACATTGTGATTTTGTGGCCCACACCATTTCTATTTCATTATGATTAAAATGATATGAATTATTTTTATTATAGTCATTATTTTTATAAATATGAACATTGGAAATTAAATTCTAATATCTCTTCTAAACAAAATATTGTTATGATTCAAAATGTATGTTGATTTATGATAATGTGAAGTTTAGTGTGATCCACCTTGTAGAGGAACAAAGAAGAGATGGAGAAAATGAGAGGTGGGAATTTAGGAAGAAGAACTTGGGCTAATCATTGGTAAGATGGTTAGCATTGAGGGTTTAAACGAGTTAAAGATTTCTTCACAAAAACAAGGTCCAAGAAATTAGCTAACTTGTAGTTTGACAAATTTTATTTGAACCTTCATTTTAATTACGTGGCAAGGGTATGAGATTCAACTCTCATATAGGTTAGCTATCTCATATGTTACCTAACTCTCTTAATTGGATGGTGTGGGCACAATATAGCTAATGTGAGTGATTGCTTACATTAACCGAAGCCTTACCCGGGAAGTGTGGGTGCACCCTAAGGGCCGGTTTAGTCGTCTATGGTGAAGAAGTGCATTAATCAAGAATTTTAAGGGAATGGAGCAATACGATTGGCTACGAAACAGGTTCTTCACCGGCTAGGGTTTACACTATGGCCAAGGCTTCTCCGGTGGAGAACTTCAAGCATGGATGCAAAAATGACACGGCAACACTTTTTGCTAGGGAATCCCCCGGAGGTCAAGTTTCTTGGGCAACCTCAAACCCTTGAACAAGAAACTTGGCCTCCAGAGAACTCCAACTTGAGGCAATTTTTATTTGGCTTTATTCGATGTCATGGGAAAGAGGCATTGCGGAGATTGCCTTTTAGTGGTAACATGGGCCGGGTAATGCATGTTAGAACTTAATGGATAAGGCTTGGTGAAGCTCAATAAAAGCTCAATGAAATATCCAATCTATTATGAAAAGAGCTACACTAATATTGTCTTTAGTGTCACAAATTCCAATCGTCTCGCTCAACACTAATTGTAAACCCCAGTGTAGTGTCACCAACACTAAATGTTAACCTAACATTATTTGTCATTCTTCAAAAAAAATTAAGGGACAATAGATTTACAATGTTGCAATTAATCTCTTTACTAAGTGATTTTTCATGCAAATTTCAATCATCCATTGCCATACTATTTAATCACGGATTTGTCAGGATGCAAATTACACCAAACTTGGTTTCAATAATTGGCATTTGGGTGAATGAAAAGTAAGCTGGGATGACAGTACTTGTAAACGTATTCATAAAATTAATGTCACTAGAAAAGTTACCACAATGACATAGAATGAATACCATATATACCACACATTCCCTTGTTGGGTTTTCATCTTGTCCGCCATGTCAACCGTTCCAGAAATAACCTTGTCTCAGCATTCAAAGACCGACCGGTGCACTTCTTCGGCGAAGTCTAAAGCGGCTTTATGTGTGTGCGTACAATTCCAGCAGCTTGACTTACCTACCTCCACAGTTGCTGCGATATACATACCTTCTAGAGTTTGACTCTGTGATCCCGTGAGGTGCATGCAGTAGGTCCACTGTCTCCGGGGTAAGAAGTATTACAGTAGCCGTGGCCGTCAGAAGTCTCCTGTTGACTCGATGAAGAAATCGATAACATGCTTCGGTCAGCCCCAGGTCATTGGGACGCACGGATCCACCAACAGGAAGTCTGGTAGCTAGGACTTCCACAAAGACTACCAGAAAGAATTTGCTACAAAACTCAGATTTCGGAGCGCATCAGAACCATCCCAACAGCTGCTGCCTCTCCTCCTGCAATTTCATCGATCCACATATATAGCCATCTGGATCCTCCTCTCTCCACATTACTCTTCAACACAAGCAGATTTAAGGGATTGAGAGCATAATCTACAGCCAGGACTAGTTTGGCAGCTGCAGACTGAGCTTACTCTAACTGACAAGTTTCAGGTTTACTTGAATTTTGGGCAATTGGTTCAAGTGATCGGAAGTAAGGAGGGAAGGTAGTAAGGCGGTCACCATGTCGCAGACCCTGTCTCACACCGAGGTGTTGCAGTGCCCCGCCAACGAGATTTGGGAGGCTTGCAAACATGCGGACACTATCCTCCCCGAGCTCATGCCAGACTATTTCGCCAAGTCGGAGCTCCTCCAAGGCCATGGCGAGCCTGGCAGCGTCCGTGTCGTCACCATGGGCCCTGGTAAAAATTGCCATCCATTCTGTACACATCTTCTTCTTCCTTCGTCATATATGCAATCACTTTATCACCAATTCCGTCAACAATTAAGCAACTGCACCAGAAATGTAGAGATTTTGTGGTGCGAATTTGTACAGCGCATACTCAATCTGAGCTTAATTTGAAATGTTGTAAATGGTTGATGGCTAATATATATGGGCCTGCTCATGCAGCCCTTCCTCATGCTGGACAAGTGAAGGAGCGCATGGACAAGTTCGACGATGAGAGCAAGACGTTGGGCTACACCGTCCTCGAGGGCGATCCACGCTACAGCCACTTCAGCGCCGAGATGCAATTCGTGCCCGTGGGCGAAACCACTGAGGCCATCTGGACCGCCAAGTACGAACCGGTGGGTGACATGGGACCTCCAGAGCACATCAAGGCCATCGCCATTCTGGTGTTCAAGACATTCGAGCGAGCGGTGTTGGAGAAGAAGACCATGACGCACACCGAGGTCCTGGAAGCTTCGCCCGATGCCATCTGGAAGACGTGCAAGCACGTGGACGAGATCCTTCCCAAGGCCATGCCCCAGTTCTTCGCGTCGACCACGATGCTCAAGGGCCATGGCGAGCCCGGCAGCATCCGCGTCGTCAAGATGGGCCCTGGTAACCACGCACTCAACTCATTAGCATTGTTTCTCATCCTGATAATGACGGATTCGTTGGATAATTTCACCCGTGGCTCATGACGTTCGACGCTAAATCTGAAAATGCAAGACGTTCTACCTACTCTGTTGGGCCTCCTCTTGGGAAATTATGTTATTGGTCACAGAAGAAATTCATCAACAGATTAACTTGTCAATCGGTTGGTCGACGCTGATTTGAAATTCTCGTGATGTTTGGATCCCTTCATGCATTGCGCACGGCATACAATACAAGTCCTGGAGAAGTCATATTAATTCTTACTCTCTCCAAACTGGGAATTCCAGTTGTGATTATGAATGAAGAGGCAGAGTGCCATTCCTCCTTTTATCAATACGTCTGGATAATATGAGGACTTAAAAATCAACTCAATGATGATCTTTCACAATTGTGAGTAATCTTGAGATGAGTGCTGTAACCTGGTGATGCTACTCGATCTCACACTGACAGGACCCCTTTACATGTATCTTTTTATGTGCAGCCATCCCCCACGCCGGAGAAGTGACGGAGCGTATGGACTTGTTCGATGATGCCACCAAGAAATTGGGGTACACCGTGATCAAGGGCGACCCCCGCTATAGGTACTTTGCGGCCACCATGCAATACACCCCTGGACCCACAGAGGGCACCACCACCGCCACATGGGTTGCCACCTATGTGCCCGTGGGTGACATGGGTCCCCCCGAACACATCAAGAGCATCGTGGTGCTCGTCTGGAAAGCCATGGAAGGGGCTGCCAAGGCCAACCCCGAGTTGTATGCTTAAAGAAGGTGATCAGTTAAATTGCATGATCTAGAGTAGAGCATATACATTTGTTGCGACAATCTTGCGTAAACAATTCCAGTGTGTAGAATCATAATTTGGGGGACTGTAAAATTATAATATGTTACACAAACTTGAAGTGAGTCACCTTCTTGCAGACTAATTGTCGTCTGCAATGGTGAATTTATTGTTGTGATATGCAAGGATTCCTTGCAAGTGAATACAAACCTTGGCCCCAAACTCTTTCAAATAAAATAAAATAAAATGTTATCATGCAAATTTTGCTTTGCACTTTCAGCTTTATAAGTTTTTTCTTCAAGTTATGTTAAGGTATTTGGGCATTGTTATGTGATTACTCTTCATAATTGAACACCTATATTCTAGTGATATATGTAAAGGCAAGTGTTGAAGTTCAAAGCGGAAAAAGAGATGTGTCACAATGACAGTGGATTGTGCGGTCACAATGTAGACACAATTTAAATAAGGTATATGGGTGTTGTTATGTGGTTACTCTTTTTGTTTGAACACCTATATTTTAGTGATATATGTTAAGGCAAGAGTTGTAGTCAAAGGGGGAAAAGGAAGTGTGTCACAATGAGAGTGGACAATGTGCTCACAATGTAGACACAATTTAAGTTAGGTGCAATACTTAACACAATTGGGAGGGTCTGATCATGTGAAGAGAATGAGAAAATCCATTTTGACCTCTTATTATGCTTGTATCTCAACTCCAATTGTGACATTTAAAATGACAATCTTCATGATTACCAATTGCTAGTTGGTTGAAACAATTCCTGACGTTGTATGTGAAGTTGGAAATGCTCACAATAGGGCCACGCGCCTTTACATGTTACCACGTGGACACAATACTTCATAACATCATATTGCATCCATGTTGTGTGTTTTAAGCATTGCATACAATAGATTGCAAAACACACCATGATGTTCATAATAGGACAAAAATCAATAGCAATTTCAACTTGGTTGTGTTCAGAACCCAAAGACTTTCATGGATGCAATCAACCTAAAGGAACTACTTTAACCCTAAGTACCTACCCATAGGCTATCCCAAATTGACCGTGGAAGTCTCTATATGGATATCAAAACTTTGATAGTTGTTATTGCAACATTTGATTAGTGATTCTCAAATCCAATTGTCTAAATGCTTAGATTTTGTAGTTGAAGAGTAATTGGGTATAAATATGGTATAGTGAGCCAAAGAAGTGCTCCAGTATACTAAATTTATAGTTTGTTGGTCAGACCCTCGAAAGTAGAAGCAAAGTGTTGTTTTACTTAAAGCTTTGTAGGGATCAAGACTTGTCCACTATATTGTTCTAGTACCCAACTTATAACACCATGTTTGTGTGCCAAAATAGATGAATGTGCAAGTTTCAATGTGCATACAAATATTTTCTTAAGGGATGATAAGTTGATTTTGAAGAGATCAAAGAAAACATAAACCTTTGGATAAGAGAGACCAAAAAATCATCGCTCAACATTGTATGCTTGTGTGTGAGGGGGTGCGGGGTGGAGAGTAGAGCAAGGGGTATGTTAGCACTTTCAATGTTGTGCAAATGGACATGACACAACCCTTGGCTATTACTTCATGTCACAAATGACATGACACCCTAATGTGGTAATTTGGTTTATTGCAAAAATGTTTTTGTAGGGTGTTTTCACTTTTTGGGTCAAATACTATAGTCCACGGCCACTAGTAATCAGCCTCAAGAAACAAATTTATGAAAATTCCAAAATTTTCAAACAATTTGGACCGGTAGATCTTGTTGGTGGAAGATCTAATTGTCCAAAAATATTTATTTAGTTTTGGTTTTGCTAAAAGTCGGTTGCTACTAGTAATCAACCAACTAGTGAATGACTACACCAAATAAATAAATGAAATAAATAAAAATCCAAAACTTCCAAAGTAAGACTTGATTGTTAGATCGTGTAGCCAACAATATTTTATGGCCCATAATAGTAATAATAATAATAATAATAATCATCATCATCATCGTCATCATCATCATCATCATCATCATTGTAATCATTATAATCTTTAATTTTAACTTTTGTGGTCAAGTGCAAAGTAGTAGTCAACCGGGGGGTTGACCATGACAGCTTACCCCCCACCAACGTGACGTTTTTGCGTCCGGCATCGCGTCATCATCACAAGTTGTGATGAGACATGATGGGCACTGACATGAAATTCCTAAGCGCTTTAGATTGCAAATAGACCTTAAAAAATTTACTTTATGATATCCAGAACACATAATGTTGAAATTCCACGAAATTAAGTGCATTTACCTCCTTCAATTATGCTAAAGTTTTCTTGTTCACGAAGGATGTGAACTTGTTAAAGGTCTCAAATGTCCCTTAAGTGTTCAAATTGTTTGTGATATAAATTTAATTGATTAGTTTTTTGGATATTTGGATATTAATTTTTAATCAATTTTAAAATAGCAATTCTCATTTTATTATTGTTTCAAGTACTAACTATTAGAAGTAAACATAGTGAGGTTTCATTGATGCAGTGGATCAACCTTAAGTTGCCTTCCAGTTACCACCTCACTCATTTTCCACTCTTCATTTAGGGAAAGAAAATGGCATCATAGCATGTCAACGACATCAAAATGGCTAAAATGTCATCAATAACCAAAATAATCCCTTGTATCCATACTATGTATCCATAACCAATGAGACCCCTCATACCAAAGACAAACCCACACCTCCTCAATACCACATTGCAAGAAACATACAATTTCCATGTAGAAACATATCCAATTGAACCTACCCCATGGAATATAATGTCAAATACTCGACAACATGGTTATTCAAGGATGAACTAAATTGCTATTCATAAATGCTATGCAAACCACCCAAAGCATCCACACAAACATACATTGATATATTCATGGACAATCCAAATAGCATTTTTATAATAAACAATCACATTAGACAACTATCATCACAATACCATCATCTAGACATACTACTCATCACCCATGTGGTCCACAAAATATGTTGGAGCAAACAAAAAATAACCTCACACAAAGTTTGGGCACATATTCGTATAGTCGGCAGTAAAATAGTTGATGTGTTAGCAAATGACAAAGCATTCAAGACATGGAAACCCTACCCTTCACATCCAAACCACCCACACCATACCATTGTGCCTTGCCGGCTCCCCACCTGCCACATGTGATGGGATTGCCACATTTGCAACTTAGAGCCTTACCACATTACAGGCAATTCGGGTTTAGTGAGTCAACTATAGTTCCGGCAACTTTTCTGAAAATCTCATCACTTTGCCGCCTGTCATCTACCACACAACAGGCAGTTTAGGGCCACACATAATACTGTAAAAGTAATAAAGTGCTTATCTGTTTATCTTTTGAAAACTTGGCTAGCGCTTCTGTTCAACCCTTGTGCTTCCGACAGAGGGCCTTGTTACATTCTGATCAGTCTTGTGTGTGAAGTGGCCCTAAGTCGACTCTCTTTGATGTAGTTTGCTATTCAATTTTTCTTTTTGGTAGAAGCTGAAGATGGATAGACAGAGAACTCTTCTTGTTACTTTCTTTTGGCAAATCTTTCTTTATACGATGTGTGAAATTAGGTCCCATTCTCACCATGTTCAGTTGTTATTCCTTCATCAAAGGATGTCTTCTCTTCTTCTTGTCTTCCACATTGCAGAATTTTGGCGTAGGCATCCTCCACGGGCATTGTGGAAACATGATCGATTACCAAATTTTGTTGAGTGTTTTTTATTGGGTTCATTTAACAGAAGAGAGTTCAAAACACGAATGAGGATGGAACAAACGACTTTTATATTTATATGTTCTAGTGTTGCACCATACATGCAGAGAGTAGATACGAGGATGAGGCGTGCTATTCCCCTTGAGACTAGAGTTGCTATTGCGATTTCAAGACTTGCAACTGGTCATGGAATGCAGATGATAGCAGATCTATATGAGGTTGGTTTGTCCACAAGTCAAAAGATCGTTCTTGAATTTCTTGGTGCTGTGAAGAAATCTTTGAAAAAAAAAATATCAAATGGCCGTCGAGTTCAATGATGGCCCATATTTCAACAGAATTCGAAGCTTTGCACCAGATTCCGCACATAGTTGGAGTTGTTAATGGTTCGCACATTCCAATAGTTGCTCCATCTATACATGCACCGGATTATTATAATCGCAAGGGCTTCCATTCAGTGTTGCTTCAAGGCGTTGTCACGAGTAGGTGCATTTTCTGGGATTATGATATTGGTTGGGCTGGGTCAATGCATAATTCGAACTTGTGGAGTCGAACAAGAATTGGTCGATTTTGTGAAGAAGGAAGATTGGCACCATATGCCTTGGTAGGAGATGCAGCATATCCTGCACGCCCGTGGATGTTTCCTCCATTTAAAGGTCACAAGGATGGGCTTTCTCGTGAACAATACCATTGGAATTTTATTCAAAGCAGCACCAGAATGTGTGTAGAAAGAAGCTTTGGCATATTAAAAGGGCGCTAGAGAATATTATTGAAAAGAATGGAGGTCAAGTTGCAACAAGTTCCGGATATTGTAGGAGCGTGTATCATTCTACACAATATTTGTCAACTTCATGGTGATAAATTTGATGATGAATGGGTGTCTGAGGCACAAGCAAAAGTACATGACGGTAAAGCCTTCAAAGTTCGTGGACAGTCACAGGTAAGAATATAAACATGACGAATCTATATGTTGAAATCATTTAGTGAATTTCCTTTCAATTAGTGAAGTACTAAACCGAGCATGTGCACGTGTTCAATTAATTTTCCAATGCTTGTATGTTGAAAATGACAGGTTGAAAGAGAAGCAATATCTGCAGATGCAATGAACAATTTAACTGGTTTGGATGATGAGTCAAGAGAAGAACTTAAGAGTAAGAAGTAAGAAGCAGCACACCAATATCAAATAGTCATGCAAGCACATGGAAAAGTTCCACACCAACTTGCGGAAAGAAGAAATTCAATTGCAAAAGTTCTTTGGAGTACAAAGAAAAAAAGACTTGTAGCAGAGGCATTTCCTCACGACTATGATAGTCAGTAGGGTTACATTTTCTCAACAAGAGCCTTCATTGTCTCTTGCATTGACGTAAAATAATTTTAATATCTTCAGTAGCTTTTAAGTTCTCCATCATCTGTTTACCATGTTTGTCACTCTCTCGCATTTTTTCAAGGCACCGTTCCATCAATTGTTCATGTCTTTTTGGTTTTTCTACTGACTTTTCCAAAGAAACAACACTAGCAGGATTCGAACCTTCACCTTTCTCAATAATATCGTCTTCCTGTGCACTACCGTGGGCATGAGATACAACATGAGCCTTATCATGCATATAATCATCTACCAAAGCATACCATTTGCATTTCTCGGATCGATTGCTCCCTGACTTCATATTACATGCTTTATCTTCTTTGCAAGCGTTGTAAATGCTGGCCCATTTCTTTCGACACGCTTCGGCATCCTTGGAAAAATCAGGGCATATACTCATTAAACGAGTGTAAAGCCTGGCCCAATTGTCGACTCCTGCATTGAAAACAACGGTGATAGTAAGAAACATAAATACAGAACCCTAAACCCATGATCAATTTCACAAATTCGAAACAATCCTATGCATACCGTGTAAGACTCCCTAAAAGTTTTTTCATCCATGCCAAATTTCTCATCAGGTTGAAGCTTATGCTAAAACAGAAACTGGCGGCCACTTTTGGGTACCTTCCTGGCTCCCTCAAGCCCTGTGCGATCAAATTTCTCAAGAAGCACTCCAAGGAGCCAACCATTGTATACAATAGGTTATTCATTCAGAACCAAATCAGTTTAGTATTGCAGATGTTGCAGTGATTCTTGTGTGAGTTCAACAAAACAAAGTAGTTGTTTTACAGTTGCAGGCAATTTGGTTGGATAGTCGCTTATGAAAGCTCATCCCGCTTTCAGAGCTCACCAAGAGACCAAAATTAGATATGATCGTCCATGTAGGTCAGATTCGTGCCAAGCATAATATTCTCAAAGTCATGCTCTGTAATTTTTGGCTATGTCTCTAGGTTTTTGCATTTTCCATGTCCAACTGGAGAAGAAATATGTTGACAGAATCTGGGGTATGTTGCTTTGTGCAGATCATTTCATTGAGTTGTGGGGTTGTCGTCAATACAAGTTTGAATGCAACACATACCTTGTTTAGGAGGCCCAGAAAATGTCTCTTGCATCTCACCACGGAGAGAGATTAGGTGAATCACCCAGTGTTCCTTCCATTGATGGTTTCCCTCTTCTTCCACCGTGTTATCTGCCTTCACCTTCTTCCGAGACACTCGCTTCTTCTTAGGAAGTGGTGGCAGCTCTCCCGTGTCCAATGACGACCGCTTATCTCCATGCTGGGGTTGCAACATGGAATTCATAAAAGGTCCAGGCCACCTACCATTAAAACCAGGTGGAAATGGGAATGGTGGAACTACACCACCACCAAAATTTCCAACAAATGGAGCCCAAGATTGGGCACTACTGTTCCCAACTTGGGAGTTTGAGTTTCCAACATTCTCACTTGTGGGCGGTTGTGAATCCATGGAAACAGAAAGAAACAAATTGTAATGGAAGTGAACTCAGAAGAGAAGAGAAGAGAAGAGAGGAGAAGTGAAGTGAAGTGAAGTGAAGAGAAGCACCTCAGCAGGTTTTTTCACGTGAAGACAAAACCCTAAACCCTAAATTCTGGAACTTCCACTTGAAAACCAGCGGCAGTTCATCTTCCAGAAGCTCCACACTTTTCAAGGCCACGTAGTTCTTCTCTGCCGCCAGTGTGGTACCTATTGGGGCAGCGGCAGTTGCACTCAACCAATGAAGTGCCCTACAGTAGTTTAATTGCATGTAGTGGGGTAAGCCCGTTAAATACATTCATCACCGAAGAACATAAAAAACAAGAAACCAACATGGCCAAATGTAGACTCACCTAAATGAAAACATGGTTATCCACCGAAAAAATCAACTATAAACTATCAAACTTCTTTTGAAAAGCATTAGGAATACTGGATGCACAAGTCACCGAGACATTGAGATTATGATATGTACAATACATGGGAAATCACGTGAAAAATATATTTGGCCATTCACCCACACAAATCCCAATATCAAAATTGAAAATTGAAATCCTCACATATATGTATTCTAGTGTTCACATCCATCCTATCGTCCAAAGTTAAAATTAGAATTAAAAACACAACTGTATTTGGTAGTCTCAACTTGAAAACTTCAACTTTGTAGCCATTAGATTACATTTTGTTCCATCCAACCAATCAATGGGTTACACTCCATTTGCCAAAGAAGTAGGCAAAAACCACCAAATGATTGGAAATAAATAAATAAACCCCTTGCATATGAAATATGTGTTGACTGCCATGAAAAATCAAACCCATAGCAATCAAAACCAAACCCCAATACTTCAATCTCACCTACAAAGGACAAACCTTTCATGCTCTTACCCAAAATAAAGCATATGCATGCCTAGGAATCCAACTCTTTCCCTCCTTAAGTGGTCCATTCAACAAGTGGAAACACTACAAAGAATTGAAACCAAACTTAATCTCTACACCTAGTCACCTACTAACATGCACCAAAAAATACATATGATCAACATTGTAAGTTGGCTAAACACAAAATACCACTAGTGCGTTGCACCATTCTCAATACCATTCTCCCCACCTCCACCACCATCATCCAGGCACCACAAAGCTTCTTCGACACCAACACCCACTCCTTTCTATTAGCATGCACTTGCACCCTAGCCTCTCAATTATGCAATGGTCTCAATGACAATAGCGCATAAGGTTAATATCTAGCGGCCTCAATTGCCACATAGTCAATAAGCTTGGTGGGCTATGCACCCTCCTTAACTTCACACTAGAAGCATGCCTCCACTCCCTCACCACACTCCTTGCAAATGATGCAAACTCTACACATTTGTTGTCGCAACTTTTGCTAGCCCCCTTAACAATCTTGTCCATTTTCATTTCTAGCAAAGGTTACGAGCGCTAATCCTTCGCATTCGACCATGTTAATGGTTAGTTCATCCTACCCCGGACTTTATAATTCATAGGAGGGGAACCAACCCTCCTACTTTGCTTTCGGGACTCACCCCTTAATTGGTAACTAATTCTTAGATGTGGACTTCCATTCATGGAAGTTCAATCTTATGTTGATCATCGCGTTGCCGGAGCAACACTACAACAACTTGAACCATACTAGGCAATTATGCCTTCATGTTGGGCCAATGCCCATGAAGGCCGTGTCGTTTGGCCTAAGGTAGGTGAGGCCACACCACTTCATCCATATAAGCCTCTAGGACTTTTGATAGGGCCCTAAACCACCGTCAAGGAGACTTTTGTCTCTCTACCAAGAATTGGGGCCAAGTAGACATTTTCCCTTAGCCTCTGGGGCTAGAAGCCCCCAACAACTTCAGATCATCATAACTTCCTTGTATGATCTTGGATGCTAACAAGCAACCACTCCATCATTATCTACACTTCACGTAGATGCGATGGAGCCCTCACTTGCCCCATTCATGCAAGTATTGAGGGAGTTACGCATGTTCAAACCTTGGCAGTCCCGGGAGCCACTCCCAGGCCACTGCAATACCAGGGCGTTGTCGCCCCACTCAAATTGCCATATCTCCTAGCTCACATCTTCAATTGAGGTGTTCTTGAGCATTATAGAATCAACATGTCATATGATACGCATAAGACTGAAAAGGTGATTTCTGCATCATCTTTGTGTCTCATATGAGTTTAAGTAGGACAAACATAGGTTTATTTCAAGTGTATTTAGGGTTTAGATTGGCAATTCACACATTTATTTAGAATTAAGGGGTTTGGGGTCTCTCAACAACAATGTACACATTTGTGACAGTCACTCAACTCACCTCATTTACCCGAACAATAATTTGGTAGTGAGTTCCTTCTTATGGATCTTGTGTGGTATGCAAACATAAGCACAACCATTGTCAATAGTCTTGCATAGAGTATCTCATTTTTGTCTATATACCAAAGCCAAGGTCACTTTGGTGTGGTCAGTAATCTCGTAATAATATGCCTTTTGTGTAACTTGAAAGTGCTATGCAATCACCTTTGCAAGGTTTCTTGTTCTTCCTTGATTAATTCTTATTGTAATTATGTGATCAGATGATGGTCCTTTTTACCTCAACTCCAATCACATGTAATGAGTACCCACATGATAAGTCAATAGGCCATACCATGATCCATGTCGAAAGGCTATGGTCTTGGTTCATTCATTCATATTTCCTTAGTGTCCAATGTATTTATCTTATTATAACTTATTTACATGTCTGTTACATTCATATATTTGCCGATTAAGTGCAATGGTACATAACCAAAGACAATTGGTCAACGGACATTTATTTATCATGATAAGTTGGTTAATTATTCCTCTAAATCACATTGATATCATGAATCACAATTAGAGACAGGAACTGGTTCTTACTAACACACCATATGTAGTTGTGAACTCCCTTTGAGATTTTTTCGTTTCCATCGAGGTCAATAGTTAGTTGGGAGATATTTTCGCCTCCCCTGGACTACCAAAGAGTTAAATAACAAAGACCTTCGGACTTGTCAACCATGACATTTGCTATGGTCTCAACAAATACCAGTGGCCGTTGATTGATATATCTTACTGAATAATGAGAGGAAGCTTTTCATATTACAACAACAACCCACAACAATTTGCAAGGGTAATTCCACATGCTAAATAATTCATAGTATGCCCTATTACGAGGACCTTGCATGCAACTTTAACCATAGTTTAGAGATCTTGTCTCCCATTCACCACTTGTTTCATCAATGCTTTACTAGTAGACTCTCTTAATTGACCTTGGTTTTACTCCCTCAACCTCCAGGATTCAATTAGTCGATTCTCTTAATGGCTTAAGTTCCTATAATCAAAGATTTGTGTCTAGAGTCACGCTATGGCCTAGTTAAACCTCTAAATATCACACCATAGCAGACTAAAGACTCCAACCTCCTCAAGTCTTAAACACTTAAAAGGAACCATGAGGGATGCCATTCAATAATTACTCAAACGACAAGTGACAAAGATGCTATGATGAATTCCATCTGGGCTCCCCATAACCAAAACTTGGACTTATATTCAATGTGGAATATAATTTTAGCAAAGAACCAAGACCATCAGAAAATGTATTCTTCTCTACCTCACAAATCAGACAATGGTAATAATAATATTCCAAGTTATAGACACAATGTTGGCTATGTGGTTAAAAACACCCTAGATGCACTTTAATTTCTCGAAAAAATAGTTAATAGTCTCACAACTTCCAAAACACACATAATGCTATAGACAAGAAGTCTAAGTGTACATTTGAAGAGTAAGACTTTACAAAGTTGAGAGTGTTGTCATAGATTACATATTGCGAGGAGCAAGCGAGAGAGAAAGAATGTCCTTCAATGAACACGTGCAAATTTATAAATACACATCCCTTTCTATCAAATCATAGTCCTTCCCATTACTATTTCCTAATATCTCGAGGCAATAGCTTATTCAAACTCACTCAATTAAAAACTTCTAGTTCAATTGAGGTCTTGTTTCCACCTAATTCCTAAAACAAATAACTAGCACCATACCGCCCTCCTCAATCAACAGCTCACCACTCTTAGAAACATAATTGACTCCACATGCACCCACATCCTCACTCCATAAACCTCCAAATTACAATATGACAAATGTATGATAAAGCAAACAAACCCTAGCTAGGCCTTTGCTGATGCTAGAAGACTATTTTGCTACACACATTGTTGATGCAATACACAATGCACACCCCCTTGTATCCATAAACAAATAATCTCACCCTCCTCCCTAAATACCCACCCACCCACCCCCACCCAACCCTCACTCCCCATTTATCAACACGACCCAAACTCACAAACTTATATCATACATGCCATCTATGATGCCCAAATTGATTACACACCTAACTCCACTAGTATCATGAACTCCAAACACATGTGCCTATGCCACTCACAATGACATAGGATACAATGACAAGTAAGACTTCCAAGAATCAAAAGAAGACCTCTTCCACAACCAAACATACTACAACTTGGCACATAACGAACTCGTCCTTACAAATCACTACACTCACGCCACACATGAATACCGCCAAAAAGTACACTGCAAACACTACCTACAATCACAAACTAATGACCTACAATACATTGAAAACATGTACACCTCCCCAATATCCATTGCGACCCATACACAAATATACATGTCACCATCTCCATCGCTACATCTCTCTCCCCTCCCTCCCCCCTCTTTCTCTAACCACCAACTTTCTATACTACCCAACTAAGCACAACACCAAAAGCCATAGACCCAAGATTGAATCCTACACAAGATGCCCAAACCAATCCAGTGGAGAAGTAGACCAAACTTTGAAGAAAACCCCATGAATATCAATACTTAGTCAATGACATGTTACACTAAATATTGTACTTAGTCTCATACAATATCCTATGCCATTGTGGTAACTTTGATAATGACACTTTTCATAAATAAGTTTACAAATAATGTCATTCTAACTTACAAGTCGTTCATTCACATGCTAATTATTGAACAAAGTTTGCTATTATTTTGCATCTTGACACTTATGATAATGAAATATTATAATGGACGATTGAAATTTGGATGAAAAATCACTTAGTGAGTGGCATTATTTGCAACATTGTAAGTATGTAACACCCAATTTATTTATTATTTTTATTTAAACGAGGACTGACAAATGATGTTAGGTTTATAGTTAGTGTTAGTGGCACTACATGGGCACTTTACAATTAGTATTGAGCAAGATAAATAGAAATGGTGGCACTAAATACAATATTTAGTGTAGTGTTCGTCAACTAGTCCTAAGTGGGTCAGGTGGGGGGATTGAGTGCCAGAATCTGGTATTGTTTGCAACTGTTATTGTGATGGGTTGGGTGTCTCATTGTCAACTGGGCTAAGCTTAGTAGCTCAACTTCCCTTCCTTTACCTTTTGACCAAGGGTAGATGCCCATCTCTTTGAGCTGGGCCCCTAATATCTTTATCCCTAACGAAAATGCAAGATATTTTATTATAGCATACAAGGTTTTAAAAAAAATTAACATATGTGGTCTTAAATTAGTCTAGAGGGACCTATTTGAGATGAATAAACCACAAAGATATGAGAGTCATGTTTTTACTACATTAATTATCCTAGGTAATGAGGGAGGGCTAATAATGGCTATGGGAAATTAGTGAAGGTGATACTAAATTTCTTTATGCTATGAAATTAGTGTTGTCAAAAGATCTAGCAAGCATTGTCCATCCCGATACTATTCACAACAACATTATTCGCTGAAAGTACAAGGACTTGCCACTATTCATTGAAAGTATTGGCACTTGGTACTATATTATTGACAAACATGGGTTTCCATATAAATGGGTTTTTTCTCATCACTCCACAAACACCTTAGAGCATGCGCTAACTTTCTTGAAATCTCTGGTAAATGAGCATGTATTTATGAATTTAGTGTCACTCATTTAAAATTTCAGCCCTCGATAACTTTGAGATTTGGCTAAATAGTGTGTGCTTTGGAAATTAGTACCAACAAACTAGGAGAACCAACTGCTAGTTATAGATGAACCGGTTGAGTATGAGAAATGGCCAGTTGAAGTTTAAGTCTCCATGAAGAACACCAATCGTTTGAGAGGAATTCATGGAATATACCTCAAATTAATAAAGAAAAACCGAAAGATCACAACATGCAATTGGTTCGACTTGGAAATGCTAGGATCATAACCGTTTATGCCCAAAAATCTTTGTGGACACCGATTACCTAGTACCACCCTCACCTAATTTGAGATAATCAATGTAGACCCCCTTTACATTGGTAATAGTGGTGGGGGTTCAACTAAAATAACTTTTGTACATTTGTGGGTTTTCCCTCATTGGTATGCACCAGTGTTGAACGGGTATGTTGTAAAGTGCATACAGGGGAGGCCTGGTTTTTGAAAATTTCTTGGAAATGTAGAACATCGAGGTATTGATATTACAAAGGTTTTGTATTTTCAAGGCAGGGTATGTGTATGTGGTCTTGTAAAATTTCTTGAATTTTAGGGTACATGTTATGGTGTGATTTTTTTTCATATTCCAGGGTGCCCAGTGCAAGGGTATGGTATGTCATTTTAAGGTTTTTAAGAGAGAATTTATTTATTTAATAATTTAATAAAATAAAAAATAAAAAATCCAAAACAGATGAAGCATGAACTTGAGCAAACTGATCAAATTGAATCATGATTTGAATTTATCAAATTGTCATGCTTGACTAAGTATTGAATCGGATCAACATGGACTACTTCGACCAACATCAGTTTAATCAAACAAAATTGAATTGATAAAAAACAATCAAACAATGCCCTCAAGCTAAATCTCACTCTAGCTCACCCGCTGCAATCAACTCCTCTTCACTAAACTTGTTTAGCAAACACAAACCCTAGTTGTTATATGAAGTTGGTGCTTCAAGCAAAGACAAAACGGAATTACCTCTTCTTGAAGGTGCAACACCCTCTCTCCCACATTAATCAACGTTGCTAGCTTAACCCCAGCAACAAAGCTCCACTACTTGTAGTACGTTGTGCACACAACAAACCCGTACATCGCCGGAAGCAGGCATAATGAACAAAGACGTGCATGTTTAAGGGTTTCCAAGCTCATCGTTGAGCAAGGTACGGGTTAGTGACCAGGTTTAGGGTTGGCAGTGAGTCCAGGGCCCGGGTATGAACCTGGTATTTGCGCACTGCTTGGTAGTTCAAGCTGGTATCACAAACCAATGTACATACCCTTTTACAAACCCGTGTGCTGGACAGATACCCGTTCAACACTGGTATGCACTTCGGAGGTTGTGGGTTTAGCTCTCTTGCACCGTTGTTCTTCCAATCCTTTAGGGTCACTTCACACACGAGCCCAAAAACCGTGACCATGAAATTGTTTAGAGCCCAAAAGAAAGTGTCCAAAGGCTGTCCCAAGACACTTCCAAAATCATGTAGCGTGGTCACAAACTTTCAAGTGCAGTGTGAAGTGATATGTGCTGGGCCCTCAACCAAATGCTATTTCAATGAATTTCCATTTGTGCGGGTCCTCAACCATGATATAATAGAATAAATCAACGGTTGTGAGCATTCAGAAATGCCACGGTCTCCCGGTTTTGTGTTAGGCCTACCTCCAAGAGATGGTGTTTGAAAATAGTCCCAGTGACCATGAAACATGATCCATTTGATGCCATGTAGGAATCCATGTACACTTTACATCCATCTTGCACTCTCATACTCCGTTGGGCCCTCAAGCGTAGTGTGAAGCGAACTTGGACGGGCTCCGCCTTTTCCACCAATGAGAGTGCTTGAAGAGAATTGGTCACGGGCTGTCAGTCTCGTGTGTGGAGTGGCCCTTAGGTTATTTGAAACTTCGTAATCATCTTGGGGTGGCGTTAATAAGTCTTCATCATCTCTCCCAACCTTGCCTGCCCTGCCGTGCGCAGGCTGTCGGAGGCCATGGGCGCGGGTGTATCTTAAGCCGTTTGCACAAGCTGGTGTAACCTTACACGGATGCTTCAAGTTCAGCCTGTATGTCTGCGCGCTTCAACAAGCTGGTTACTTATGTGCTTATTGGCCTTTAGAGCAAACTAATTCTTTCTCGCTTTCTCTCAAGCTTGCTGCTGACCAAGTTGAGACTTAAGCGCCGTTTGCTCAAGTGTTGCTCTTGTTTTGCATTCCTTTACGGTTTCCTGCTAAGCTTAAGCTTACCTCTCTCTGATCATCTGTTTTCCCTGCTCTTTGCGGTATGGGCTCCACCATAGCTTTTACTCAAGTCTTCAAGTTTGTGATGTAGGTAGGCTGCCGTTTTTTGGAGGCTTCCACAAAGGTTTGGTTGATTGGTGTGCTCCTAGTGATTGACCTGACTCACCACACTCTAGGGCTAGTTCATCATCCTGGATGAAGTATTGATCGGCCGATTGTTTACTCGATTCCGTCAATTCCAACAACATCCGAGTTAGTTTAGTTTCTTGTAAGAGGAGTGAGGTTCTTGTGTCATCTGCTGGACGTTTGAGTGTTATGCATGTGAATTATGATGGACATGGATGTAATTACGTCTGTGGGGGTTGCGGCTTTCGCGGGAGTCCGTCACTATTTGTTTTCTCACTTCGTCTCATTGGCATACAATTCCTCCTTAAGGGTGAGGATGTCTCTTCCTAGGTTTGTCTTCTGGACCTCGGTGGCAGCTTGAAACAGAGTTTCAGGCGACCACTTGCTCTGGATGTTGTGAATGTAACCTTATGTCAGTTCAGTCTACTCGGATGTTGTGATTCTGTTTGTTTCCGGGTCCCTCTGAGTCCATAGATGCTAAGTTAGGAGTCTGCCGCTTTCCTCAGTGATTTCATCAATACTCCTACTTCACTCCTGATCTTGAAGCCTACATGTTACTACTTTTTATCCCTCCTAAAGCTCATCATTTGGAAGAGAGGTTACAGAACTGACAAGGGGGGAGACCCATTTAGGGTTTTCTGGCAAGGGCAGAGGTTCTTGCTAAGTTTCACCTAATTTACCCGTTCAAAAAGAGGCTACTTCTTCGACTGTCACCAGAGGTTTTTCCGGAATGTTTTTATCTTCTTCTCTGTTTGGATTACTGTGGCCCCGGAAAGGATGGCATGTACCTCATACTGTCAACTTGAAATGCAAAAGTCTTGATACGGTAACATAAATAAGTTCTCTCTCTCGTTATCTATGTATGCTGGGGATTAGGGGATTTTGAAAGGCTGCCTTTTTGACGTTCTCTTCCTCATACCACGCCTTCAATTGTTTTTTCCATCCGTATATATATGACCTGGTTGGATCTCTCCTACCTCATATAGCTTAACTGGAAGATCGGGCACATGTTCATTTTGACCTATCGGTAACTGTGGCACAAGATGTGCCAGCTTTTTGTTCGATATTCCCAGATAGACATCACACATGCAACAGGTCATGAACCTTGCACCACTTTTGGGTGCATTGAGTGCCATCAGAGCGTGCACATCTACAATCGATTCACTTGGTCGAGTGATTGCAATTGCTTTTGTTCATGGCGTACAGGAACTTGTGGACACAGCGTTCTTAATTTAAGAGGTCAAGTAGTTCTACTTCTACGACAGACGATGGATTATTACTGAAGTAGTGTTGATGATGACATAGAAGAGGAGCCTAGGTATGTGCACATTGCCGCAGCGGCCATTTATCAATATGCCTGCAGAGCCTGACCATAATCACCTGATGGAGAGTCACTTGTCACCCAAGGAGTGTGCACAGGAGACGCACATCGGTGACATACCGAATGTGATCCTCGTCAACATTTTCAGCACAATCTTCAACCCCAGAGTGCGGAATTGCATGGCACTTACCTGTAGGGATTGGTATTGGCTAGAGAGACAAACACGGACGGTACTGTCCCTTCGAGGTAACATATATGGGATGCAGGAGCTGCCGATGTGCTTCAAACAAGTCACGACCCTTGATCTCTCGCATTGTTCGCCATGGGGATACTCTCTCTTCCAATCCACCCAGAATGGCGAAGACATCGGTCGGTGGTTGAAAACCGGTTTTCCCAATGTGGCAGACCTCACTGTGTATGTCCGAGATGCTCTGGACATTCAAATGGTGGCTTGGCTGTGGCCAGACATAGAATCATTGTGTTTGGTGCGGTGGCATCAAAGGGCGATGGAAAACTCGGAGGCAATGGCCCTTGGTTGTGAAATTGAGGCTATACTGAATGGGTGCAAGAAGCTGAAGGCCCTCAACCTTTCAAAGTTCTACTGCTGGACAGAGGATGTTCCACCAGCTCTACAGGTAGGCGCCATGACCGCAGCAAATTTACGAGTTCTGAATTTGCTGAAACTCTCGCCGGAAGGATTCAAAGCGCAGGAAGTGGGTGCCATTACAACCGGGTGCCCTAACCTTGAGGAGTTCTACATACTCTGCGAGTTTGATCATCGTTTGTTGGATTCTGTAGATGATGATGCTCTGCTTGCCATTGCTACAAATTGTCCACGCCTACAAGTTCTTCACCTGGTCGATTTCAAAGAATGGGGTGTGGTTTCGCGTAATGTTGAAGAAGATGGATACGCAAGTGAAGATTCCAACCTCTCACGACAGGGTCTGGAGGCAATGTTCAAAGCTTTGCCTCTGATTGAAGAGTTGGTATTCCTTCTATCACAGAACATACGGGATGTGGGTCCCTCCTTTGAAGTCTGTGCGTCGTTTTGCAAGAAGCTCCGCTCCTTAAAACTAAGTCATTTTCATGGTGTTTGCATGGGCCCCCAGTTGGACGGGATTGCACTTTGTACTGGAATTCAGGAGCTATGCTTGACAAGTTGTGCAGACTTAACAGATGAAGCACTACGGACAATCTCAATCGGATGTTCGAAGCTCTCCACATTGCACTTACAACACTGTAAATGTATCACAGAGGAGGGCCTCCGTTCATGTGTTGGCAATTTGTCTCACACTCTGATTGATGTTGGAGTTGCTTTCTGCCAGTTGCTGCCAACCGCAACAACTTTGCAGGGACTTGAGCCAATTTTAACATCTGTAAAGCATCTGTACTTAGACTGTGTCTGGGATAAAGGGATTCTGGAACAAGAGGCAGCAGCTATGGCTAGAACATCTACGCCTTCATCTCAAACTCCTGATCGCTCAGGATTTGGTCTCCCTACCAACATCGCAATGAACAGTTGGTCGGAACCCAATTTTGGGTATTGTGGTGCGGATGGCAGGGAGGAGATGATGATGACTGGCAAAAGAAGGGAGAGCTCCTTGCCTCCTCACAGACTGGTCGCAAAGCGCCGTCGCAATGCAGCAGTACCTGAAAATGGTAGAGATTGGGGTCTAGGTCCAATAAGTGTGGCAGATGCATCTTCAAGTGCATCTTGCACCGCTTTGGAAGGAAGCAATTATCACTCTGGACATTGTGCCACAGATGCATCAAACACATCAACAGTTTCAGCAGGAGTTGGATCTCACAATGGACCAAGAACACAACACTCTCTAGGAAGAGAATGGAAATCTCTTGAGGTTCTTTCACTATGGTTACCTGTAGGATTATTGATCTCGCCCTTGCCGGCAATGGGGCTTGGGTCATGCCCAATGTTGCAGGAACTGAAAGTGAAAGTCGAAGGCGACAGTCGGCAATTGCTGAAGCCCAATGTCAACTGGGGTATAAAATCTTTTGTTCGCTACCCGAAACTGCAGAAAGCTAACCTAGATCTTAGTGAAGTCACCGGATTCTCACTCAGTGCGCCCAAGGGGTTTATGGATCTAAGCTTGTGGGAACGCCACTACTTGACAGGTGTAAGCGCGTTGAAGCTTATAGAGCTCGACTACTCACCTCCATCGGACAAAGAAGTGAATCGACGAGGATTGTCTCTCCCTGCTGCAGGCTTGTTGGCTGAGTGTTGGAACCTACGCAAGTTGTTTGTGCATGGAACGACACATGAGCACTTTCTTATGATGCTTGCGAGATGTAGATCTGTGCGGGATGTGCAGTTGCGAGGGGATTACTACCCTGCACCTGAATTGGATACCGAGCTACGAGCAATCTCGTGTCAGAGATTTGAGGCGGCAGTGGCGAAGCGGGGATTTCCAGATTAAGATCTTGAAATGTCAACAGGGGAGCTAATTAGAATTATTCCTTTGGGGATGACGGTGAGTACTTTGGCCTTAAAACTCTTGCCTGATGGCTGTCTTTCTCAGTTTTTCCCAGCCCATTAAATGCTGGCTGGTTCTTTGTTTGTTTGGGGGGACACCGCATGCTGACGATGATTATTGCATGAACCTATTCTTGCTAAGTATATGAGATGAGGTTTTTTTGACCTTTTTCCAATTGGTCAGTAGTCTTGTTTGTTTTCCACTTGCGGATGATGGTTGATGCATGCATCCACACTTAGTCCAGTTGTTACAATTAGACTAAATTATCAGTCTTGCAGTTTGACCTTCTACAAATCTAGCCGGCATCATTGTTAAGTAGGTCAGGTATGTTTCTCATTTTCACGCACTATGAGAGAAGTCTGTTCTGGATTTTGTAGTGCTTTAAATGCGATTGTAGAAGTATGAGGTGATAATGCCAACAAAGTGTTGAACCCTAGGTTCTAGGTGAAACATTGTGTCGATGAGAGTTTACCTTGAACATCACATCAAGTTTTGAGGAGGCTCCACATCCAGTTTTCAAACAACTGGGACATTGTGCCTTCTAGGCCAGCTCATAGTGTTTGATCTGGAAACCCCATCTGGCATATGATAGGAACAGAACAGACAATGATTGCATTATATGGACATTCCTTTTCTAATCTATTAAGGTTAAGTCCTTTCTGTGGGTTCTGAGGTAGATAAATAGGTGTTATTGAGAGGCTGAGATTTCTATAAGAGTGTGAAGATAAGTCTAGTTAAATATAGTTGAGCGGTTTGTTGTTTTGTTACTTTTTGAGATACTGAATGTCCATCAGATGCCACACCAGCAAGGTTGTCACAAGTAGCAAACTTGTTCAATGCACTCTGAAAACATCAGGTTCGTACATATAAAGGTACACACCTAGGCCGTATTTTCAGAGTTTTTTCAATGCCTGTGGCCCAAAGGTCCAATTGACCCACCATGTTGGGGGGGGGGGGGGGGGATACCAAAACCAAAAACCAAAAACCAAAATTTGGAACACATTCATCCATACAGATCTTTTTTGGAAATAGTACCAAACTGAATTTTTTTACCCACCTGTCAATGTGTAAACACAACAATGAACTTTTTTGAAGGCAGTTAGATACTTGAACTACTTTGTATCATAAGCTCACTTCATGTCAGTGTCAGTTTTTTCTAGCATATGATAGTTGCACCAAAATTTAATGTTTCAATATGACAATATTGGCATTTTTCAAATCGCAGTCAACATACATGTTTGGGATTTTATTTCCAGCACCTACCATGGGGCCTAGGTGAAACCTGCACCCTATAAGTCTGTTGCTGATCTTCCTAATTTAGCCTCACTGGACTAATTTGGGGTCTTTGATCCTGATTTACGTGTTAATTTGGTTTAAATTAGTAATCTATAGGCTCTACATAGTTAGCAATTCACCCTTCCCCTTGATAGGTGCTACGAAACATCACCTGAACGTCTGCAATACCTCATTATTTTATTATTATTGATTATTTGATGAGCTGAGGTCATCTCTATGGAGAGAGTGCTGCATGCACAACTTTTTCAATATTCCGGAGAGGTTGTAACCCCATGCCTTCTGCATGAAATATTTACATATTTGCTCAAAGTTGCTGATGACAAAGGAAAGTGATAACTCAAGGAGATAGACTAGAGACTGAGCTTTCCCCCTCAACTTGCAGGAGTTAGCTCATGTGAAGATCAATCAGTGAAAAATCTGGGGACTTGTGTATATTCATCTACACTGCAGCAAAAAGTTACATTTCTTGGTTGCCTTAGTTGCAGGCTTTCAATATGGCACAAATAAAAACCACCTCATACCTTATGAGTTATTTCTCTTCTTTTATTTCCAGATTATAATCCATTATTAAATGGTTTCATTATGAGGGTTTATTCTTGGTTGATCGTGTCTTTTCTGTATGGAAGTGGACACACACACGATCTGTCCGTGTGTGTGTGATTTTGGGCCTTTAACCTTTAATATGCTCTCAATTGGTTCACAGTGGAACCAGTCCACGGAAACCTGCTTGACATTTGTCACCTCTGTGGTTTAGGGGTAACATATCTTAAACATGTTTTGTTTTGTTGATCCTTACGCGTAATGATTCCTTATTGATATGAAAGTTTACATGACACTCAAACACAACATATCTTATACTTCTACGAATGGAATTTTTTAGTTGGACACATGGAAGGTGCGCAATTGTGACACCGCTGCCTCCAATTGCAAAGCTTCCCCAAAAAACTATAAAACAATGGTTTTAAGAGTTATGAGTTGATTGGAGTGGGTAAATTGTCCCTCTTTTGAATGAGTGTAGCATTTTTTCATTTGGAGATGATTTGAGTGGAGATCCGATAAGAAAAAACCAACCCCAATTTAATTTATAAAATTTAGCACTTCAAGATCACTAGTGGCATTCCTATTATACTCTCCTACACATCAAATCTTCAACATTTAAATTTGGATTATGAGTAGTCACCCCTAACTTGCAAACATCTATACAGTTGGATTTGTCAAACAACCTCTAGTTCTTTAGTTAATGTCGTTGAAATTGAGGTCACATTTTGTGAGCAAATTAGAGGGAAATCAAGGTTTGAAAGTTAGGGGTTAAGGTGAGATGCACTTACTATGAATTTTGTAGGCAAGCTGGCCCTTCAAGAAAGCAATGGCAACTTTGTTATTAGGTTGGGCGGGGCGAGACATAAATTTTGGTTTGGGTTGAGATATTTTTCTAGGGTTGCATGAGGGCCGGGACAATGCAGGCCCAATCCCGTATTGGCTCATGGACTAAACTTTAACAATCACCCTCAATCGTCGGTATGGATGAGAAAGAGGTAGATAGTAGATAGATACATACCAACATGGGTGAAATTTAAGGGAAAAATGCCAATTTACATCATGTCCCCCTTACATTGTGTTCACCTCAATCATGTCAACTCTTACATGGACATGACCAACTAATGTAAGTGGACATTACTTGAGGGAAATGATAAGATCTACAAGATGTCTTCAAGGTTTGGAGATTTTCGGATCCATGGTATATTACTTAAACACCACTAAATTTTCCCTCACAATCATTGCGTGGAAATGGCATGCCAATACGCTACCGTCCATGAAATGTGAAGATCGAGTGAATTTGATAGGCACTTTGTATTAGAACTTGAAATTTGGTGCGGTTAAGTGTAGTGCAAAGACAGACGCAACTAAGCATTCAACCAAATGTTACTTATTTCTTCACCATCCTATTCATGTGGACCCCTCTACATACTAAATTCAAAGATCATGACATCTTGAAATGTCATGGTCTCTTGGTTTTGTGTTACATCCACCTATTTGGGATGGACTTGGTATAAAATTGGGCAGATTATGAGACATTATCTCTTGCATGCCATGCAAGATTCCATCTCGGTTTTAAATCCATTTGAACTTCCTTTGCTCATTGGGCCTCGAGCTCTAGTGTAAAGTGGGGTGAGATGGTCTTGACATCTTCCACCAAAGAGAGATTGTAGATTTCAATGGTCACAACATAACATTGTTCATCAATGACAATTTTTTTAAATACAAAAAACCAAATACATTAGGAGTGTAATCCGTTTGTAAAAACCAAATTACAATGGTTGAAAGCTCAAAAATTAGTGTCAAATAGTAGCGAGTGTTGATGGCGCCGAAAGGTGGGGTTGGGACATGGAACCATGTATCGACATTTGACAGAAGATAAGTACGTATGTGATGGGTACATTGAGGCCCTAGGGCACACAAGTAAAAGATCGTTGGTGTACAACAAGAGTTTGCAATTACAAAAACAAATAGATTTTTCTATCTTATTTTCATTTAAAAAAATATCGTTTCTAGTTGCCGAAAGTCCATGAAAACTCCCAAGTGCGATTGTGAAGGCATGGGTTATGGTTGTGCGGATAAAGCTAGGTTGAGTTCATGGCCATTTTGGAGAGGGAGCTTAGCCATTCCATATAGGCAAAATCCATATTGCGGAGACGCATGAATTGGCATTGTGAGGATTGTGATCAACTATGGGGAGCACATTGGGCTCTTGCTCGATGTCCACTCGACTTTCAATTGTTGGATTTGAAGCTTGCCCTTCACACCATCGACTTGTGACACTCCAAAGCAAGCTTCTAGCATATCCTACACATTCTTTTGAGTTGTGCTCTATTTTTAATTTTTTTTAACAATTGCCGCTCCTTTGAGTTGAACCCTCACAATGTCAAGGAATGAATGTGTATTTTCAAGAGCTTTGTAAAGGGTGAACATGTTTTGCCGTAAGGGACAAAGAGGTAGGCAACAATTGGTCAGTTACCCATGCAAAGAGACTCACATTAGACTAAGGCCTAGCTTAGAATATGGTGAAGATGTGCATTAGTCAAGAGTTTTAGGAGAATGGAGCAACATGATTGGCTATAAAATGGGTTCTTCACCAGTCGGGATTTATACCATGGCCAAGACTCCTCTAGTGGAGAATTTCAAGCATGGATGAAAAAATGTCATGGATGTCAACATGACAACACTTTTTGCAATGACATAAGGAGTTCTTCAAAGGTCAAGTTCCTTGGGCAATATCAAAGTCTTGGACAACTTGACCTCCGGAGAACCCCAACAACCCCAACTATGTCTATATATATACTTTATTTTTCATCTTGTCTTCCATACCACCATTGCCTCAAGTAACCTTGTCTTGGGCGAAAATTCTTGATTGATGAGTGCACTTCGTCATTGTAGTTCAAACCAACCCTCACCTCTCGCCTAGGAATTGATCCCTAGTGTTGATGTTGAAATGAGTTTACCTTTATATCATGAGCTCACTTTATAGACCAACATGTATGAATAATGTTATACAACCATTCAACGTAGTGTAAAGTAGCTTTCATTTGAAGAGAATCAACATACCTTGGGTGGTAAAATAATAGTTATTGATGGTCCCTACTAGTAGATCACTATGAGTGCTTAATTTGCTTCATGTGATAAAATGCTTTGCATCCTTCAATCCTTAGCATGCATGTTCATTTACAAACTTTAGACCACCAAAAGGGCCTTCTTGGTTCCCCACCCCCTCTATCAAAAAGGGACCAACTCCAACATGAAGCAATAACAGTTGTCTAGAAGCCATGACTAGTAAACCCATTTCAAGTTCACAATGTACATATGAGCTTGCAACTATGATCAAAGGTGAAGCATCCCTCATTCATGCCAACCCAAGGTTGACATCACGAGTGATCACTGTCTTTCTCTACATATTCATATAATATTCCCAAGTCGTATTTTGGAAGTAAGTGGGCCATTCCACACCAATAACCATAATGAGGGTACTTCAAACTTGGTCATTTCAACTAGCTCAAACCATGGACTTTGAAGTTTGGACACATTACAATTAAGAGAAGTACATTGTTTATGGCATTCAATGTTATGTACACTATTTGCGAAGGGACTAAAGTAGATGCCTAGAGGTCTCAAAGTGTCACATCATGTGATTGCCAACATGAAACTATTCATCAACATAAGTAACCTTTTTGAGTTAGAATTCATTTACATTATGACATTTAAGTGTAGCACATTGGAACACTTTGAGATGATAGTTTTGGAATTTAATATGCAAGGAAAAGATAATATTGAGCATTCTAATGGCAAGTGTCATATGTTTACATTTTAGCACTCTTGAACACCAAGTGTCATAAGGTGACAATAATGATGAAGTTGATAATTGATATCACCTAGCATATGCCTCAAAATAGGGTAAGTAACACTATTATGCATGTGACACTATAAGCAGTGTAATCCACCACACTTGTATTTAAGGGCTAGTTTAGAAGAATGGAGCACGATACACCGCCACGTGAAAAGTAAAAAGACCAACCACCACGAAGGACAACCCACCGGACCCATTGAGCCAAGGACAACCCCCTAACCACCATACCCGCTCTAGTGAGAGCACAAATACCCCTTATCTACATTGTCTTCTCCAGTTCCACTCGATATGAAGATTGTGCCTTCTACAAAGGACGTTCCTCGCGTCCCAAGTTTTGTCAAAACCTTGGGGCATGGTTGCCGCAAAGAACCTACTAATCTTAATTTGTTCACCTGCAAATCCAGAACCACCCAGTTCCAAGCCGCTTTGGCATAGATGATGAGTTCATCCCAAATCCGCAACTTGACCTTAGATTCATGCCATTGTTCATGATTGAACACTTTGTCGTTCCGCTCAATCTAGATGGTCCAGTGCCTCTAAGAAGGTGCCATATTTGAATCATCTTGGCATATTTTTTGGGGATCCTTTCCTCAAGTAGAGCTTGCTTCCAATTAAAGCTATCGTAATTATTGGGTCCTAACCCCACATAGTTCATGCATAATAAAAGTGGGCCACCTCCATGCCCTTCTCGCTTGGATGCAGTCCCAAATTTTGTGTTTGACCGATTCACTCGTGTTGGGAAGGCAAAAAACACATTGCTTGGAGATTGATGCCGGTGCAATGCAAGCCCTCCACTCATTAACCGCCACAACTTTGTGCCAAATTAACCACATGAATGCAACTTCTTCACCGGCCCTAAGCAGGTCCCAAACTTGCGACCAGTAGAACCTATAGTTACCCAAAAGGTAGCCTTGCCATTTATCCGCTGCATGAGTGATACCCGGGTTCCTGTTGATGATAGAATCCCTACCATCCTTAGTGGTGTAATTGAGAAAACGCTCTCCGTCAATCCACCTCCACCGATCCGGGTCCCATAAAATTTGGACCATTTCTCAATTTGTGTGTGTCATCCTTGCACAAGGGCCATGCTAATCTTCTATGTATCGTTCCAATTTTATCTTATGTCTCCAAAGAGACTTAATGAAAATTCTTGACGGACTAATGCACTTCTTCACCATATTCTAAAACCAGCCCCAAACCTAGATTATAGAAAGTGATTTGACAAAAACTTACTCAGTATTAGTACAAAGTAAAACAAATGAAAAAAACGTGAAGTTGTCAAAATCTAGCACCCACCTATAATCTACTTATATTAGCATGCTAGTGCTCACTTAGTAATTACACCCAAAATAGTCAAAGGCCGCTTAGGTCATCATGATGCAACTTGTTGTCACTTAAGTATCATACTGGTGACTCGTGGTCGTATTAGTACTTCTATTTATTATCGGTTTAGAGGCATCTAAAGTCCATGGCTTGGACCAATGGGGATGAGCTAGCTAATTATGCCCCCAAACCATCTAACTTTACCAAATAATTAACCAAAGTTTTTCCTAAAAACCGGGTAAAGCCCTTTCGGTTGCAGTGAAGGCATCCGGCTATTCTAATGCACTTACAAGAACTTGCTTTGGAGATTTTCGAGTAGGTTTTAGTTAAGTAGTTTTCACACATGGTTATTTTGAGTCATCTGATTAAAGGTGAGGAATCGCAGGTATGAAAGCGTTGATGGGATCTTTAAGGAAAGAAGCGCTAGTCGGCGTCACATGTTGGGAACTTAAATCTCACCTATTCAAGGCTTTAGTGCTTCCTACTTTCACGTATGGCACCGAAGTTTGGGAGGCAACTTGAAAAACTCTCATTGGAAAGTATTTGAGAAGGGCACTCGGCCACTCTAGAAAATTAACTAATTTGAAACCATCTGATGTACTTTCAGTCCCATCATCCTATTTGGCTTCCCAAACTTTAAAATCAATTTCATTTTATTAGGAAAAAAAAGCCATGTAAGAAGTACCTACCTAGTCTAATTTCCAAAGGTGAAGCATCATATGGCGAATACTATCATGTCAAGGTGGCTTTGATGGGAATTATAGCATTTCATAAAAGTACCAACATCATGGAAATTAAATGATTAGAGAAAAATCAAATTTAGCAAAGAAAACTTTAAAAAGAATGTCGATTTCAAGTATGTGAACATCTATTTTAGGAAATAACAAATAATTAATCAATTTTTGAGATTGGAAATCACCCAAGTAGGATGATATGTGAACTTGTGAAAAACATTACAAATATAAATCACTTATTCCATTATTACCTATATTAACAACTCTAGGTATGCTCATAATATAATTAATTGGTATGCATTTATTAAGTTGGCCCTCGAAATATAACCATGGGATATTGGGAGCTCAGTCCAAATTTCAGTCTCCTTGTGTAAGGTTGTGCATCCCATGGTTATATTCGTGGGGCCCACTTGAACGAACGCACACTGCTTGATAGTGGTATGTTTAATAACTTCATGTAAAACATCTTATCATAATTCGAGGATAATTTTACTTCATAGTATATTTTGTAATGTATAAATATGTAAGTGCTAATTGAAGTAAATCAAGTAAAATTCAAGAACTTAGAATCTTAATTATTGACAATTGTTTCGTTAATTAGTTCCTAATGTTTTCATGTTGAGGAGGTTACATGCATGATACATCCCTCGATCCTTCAAGCCATGGCTGCAACAAAGGCAATTGTTTAGTTGAGGTGGAGGTTGAAAAGGAAACGTACTACCTACTTGAGAGCCGACATTCTCTCATTACAGTCTAACCTTGATAATGTCACCCTTGTTAATAGAACACCTTGATATTGTCACCTAAAAGTTTGAAACCGATTTTCATAGTGTAAAACTCCCTCATTATTATCCCTATCACCCTTGGTAATGTCACTATTTTTTTCAAAATTTGTAGTGTAAATGTGATAATACCAAGTATGGATGGATTGCATGTGATGGTTGGATGGACATATTGTAGTAGCCGAATAGTACAGTACACTATTATTCTAACAATTCAGCCTGGATGAATGGTGATGTTTTTACACATTGGGTGAAGAGTGAGAACCGAAGAATGGCATTGAAAGATAGAAAGATTTGCATTATTATGGATAATGCAGGAAGCCATGATATTCATGGTGAGGTCAAGAAAGTTATAGATGGGTTTAATGCTTTTGTACTCTCCCATATCACTATCTTGTTCCTTCCACCAAATGTGACTTTAGTTCTTCAGCCTTTGGATCAAGGAGTGATTGCAACATTCAAAATGTGCCATAAGGGCAAACTTGATGCCTGGACTTTGCAACAAATTGATAACCACTCAAATGAAGATTTGGGGAAACTGAATGTTGATCTATTTCAAGCTATGCTATGGTGTGTGGTGGCATGGCATGAATTAGATGATCAAACCATTAGAAATTGTTGGAGAAAGTCCGCCATATTGCCTACAGAGTGGAATGCAAATATCAACAATTTTGATGAACGTATGAAGTCCAAAATGGAGGAAGCAGCTTTGGAATTGGGCAATCTCATCGCCGCATTGAATTTGGGTTTGGATGTCGAAGGCAAGCCTATAGAAAAGCTTTGTCCTTTGGAGTACTTAAACATGAAAGGTGAAGATGATTTTGAGGTGGAATATTCTACTGAGGAGCTTGTGCAATTAGTGCAAGATGGCGAACATGTTCTTGATTCCATGGAAGTAGACCCATTGATTGTTGATAGCAGTGATGATGAGTCTAAAGTAGTGAAGCTAAGCGATGCACAAAAATATGCTAAAGATGTTTTGAATTTTATGGCTAGCCAAGGTTCTCAGATTTTCAACACTCTGGAGTTGTTAGGAATGGAAAAAATCCATGACAAACTCATTAGAATTGGTGTTGCACATTTAACATCAACAAAACAATGTGACATTAGAAGCTTCTTTGTCTCTAGTGAGAGGTCTTTACCTGATCTCAATGACACATTATGATGTGCTCTTGTTGTTATTCACAATTTTGAATTAGATTTTACATTCAAAAACATTGAAGTCTCGTATTTGTTATTTTCTTTTTTACATTGTAATTTTATTTTGATTTTCTACCTATTTTTTTGATAATATCACATTATGCACAAATCTTCAAAATGTGACATTATCAAATATGTCACACCTTGTTTATATCACTCTTTTTGGTGAAACGGATGGTGTGACATTATCAAGGTTAGACTGTAGGTGTTTCACTCAACTTCCAAGGCAATGGTAGTTTCAGTGTTTCTTTTCTTCTTCTTTTTCAATAAAATAATTGGTGCCCCCCCCCCCGCGCGGGCCCAAAGAATTGGGTCTCTTCATTGGATCTTCGTCCATTCATTGGCTAGCTTTTTTGGCACTTTAAGTGGGTTTGAGGGAGCTCCAACTGGCCATGTGGGATGACTTAACATATGGCGAATGCAATTGGAGGTCCCAAGAAGTTTAAGTTATGTGGCTAGTGTATGTGCTACGTTTTGCTAGTGCATAGTTGAATTGTGGCCCCCACTTCCTAAGTTATTCATGTAAAGTTGACTAATGCAACCCAAAGTACGGTTTTGGCTACGTCTAAGATTCAATGTACAAAATTAAATTGTTCCATCACGGAATTGAGCCCTATCTTTCAACCCACCCATTGCAACGTGGAATGGCCTACAAACCCACATATTAGCACAACCCATCCACCACCCAAACAAATTTAGTAAACTAATCGCCTTACATGCAACCCATCAACATATTCCTCCATTGGCTCCATCCAAATATAGCTAGTGCACCTTTCACAAACAATCTAAGGAGACATGCTTCTCAAATTTTCAAATTCTAAATGAGCTTTGGCGCTCCGGGTTGCAGGATGTCAAGGGGTGGAGACACCCATTTCCTTAGCATCCTTGGTCTTAGCATCCATAGGAACCCACATCTTCTTCATTGTCCCATAGAATGATATCAATATTGCCATATGCCCAAGATATGTAGCCTTGAATGTATCAACTAGCCAATACTAGAGGTAGCATATGCCCAAAGCACATCACCTCTTGGTGAGGGATTGTTTCTCTAACTTCTTTGTAAGATGTTTGTTGTGCTAGTTAGTTGCCATTGCACGTCACCAAGGATGACCTCACGGTCAACCTTGTTCACATCTTCCCACTGTCCTAGGAAAACCACTAATGTCATGGTTGCTATGTGGGATACATCTGCACCTTGAAAGCCATGTGGTCCTCCTCACGATTATAACAAAACAACCAATCTTGTTCAATGACCATGGATTTGTCATATATTAGTGACCAAAATGTGATTAAATCCTCTCCACAAAAAATAAAGATTGGATCTACATAGAGTTGGTATAGACGACCTTGGCATATCTTTACCATGAATATGAAACCGACAATGTAATATCTTGGATTTTGTGCAAACTTGATGAGGTAATTTACAAAATGCAACATGGACATCAAACAAGGTAGGATGAGCATGTTTTGCCAATTTAGGAGCATGAAAAGTTTTTTTTTTTTTTTTTTTTTTTTTGTTTTTTTGTTTGGGTAGGCTCTTTGGGCGTATGTAGTGCCATCTTCATCACCAAGGGCTTGTATTCCTCAAACACTCTCCTTGTAGGTCAAAACACGAATATTTAATGAGTCTTAGTTAACATTACTATGTACTTGGTTGCCTTTTGATTCCAAGGAAGTTACTAGCTCTTGGAATTCAAATGTGCACTTGGCAAAGGAGTTGAAGTAAAAAGATCTTCTGTGTGTTTCACCACATCATACTCGAAGAGGGTTCGGACATCAAGGTTTGTGCGGTGTGCCATGCAATGGACACCTACCATAAAATAAGCGCGTAGGCTAGTAAGTTGTACAATAACACTTGATTTAGCCCAATGAAATGTAGAAACCCCATCTGCCTTGCATTTGATCAAGCATTTCCTAATCTTATGCTCAGATAAACCTACAAAGCCGCTATCACAATGACAACAATGAGATTATTTGTTGGCCCTCTCTCAATAACTATGTCTCGGGTAAGGAGTACAAGATTGGGCTTCCAATTTATCACAACATAACTATGGACCACGGGTAGGTCACTCTAAGGCATTTTTGTGCACCACGTGCGGCTGGGGGTTTTTTGTTTTGGGGTTATTTACCTTCAAGTGCTGAATTAAAGCCTCCCTATAATTACTTAAATTTCAAAAATGGCCCATTTGTTTGCACCCTTCCATTACTTATATTGTCCAAGTCACTGCAATTTTTTGTATTCTATATTCTTTTTAAGTAATAAAAGCTAATCTACTTCCTAATGCATTGACGAGTGTTAAGGGAAACCATGGAAACAAAGAAGTATCATTGCAAACAAAGTTATGAAGAAAACACATAGGAGACCATAGCAAATATACTAAACATACCTTCTAGGATCCTTATCTTCAGCCCCTATGTTAATTTTACAAAAAAATAATGGCCCACATTTTATGTCCATCTAACTTACTTATAATGGGATTGTCTACATTTAATGGGCCCTTCGTTATTTGGAATTCCTTCATAATTTTTATTTCAAATGATTTTAATCCTCTCTATATTATGCTGCAAGTCGTTTTTAAAATGCACTAAGTGACCTACCCGTGCTATGGACAGTAATCAATGACTGACAATCTACGAAAGTAACATCATCACAAGATAAACTAAAGAGGTTGGCACCTTGCATAACCTCCTTTGTTTTCTTCAATACAACACGTTTTATCGACTCTGCCATCGCCCACCCATTATCATCATTCCAATGGTGGTGTGGATTGTTCTTTAATTTCAAATTTTGAAACAATACATAGATTTGCTCATAGTCCATTATATGTTTACCTCTAGAGCAAGTGTAAGAAGGTTAAAAATTATATCCGTTTCATCTTCCTTGCTCTAATTGTGTTCTTTGTCACTTGGGCCACAATACTATGTGTGGGGATGGCTTGAAGAGTCTCTTATTTTCTTGATGGGTGAAGTTCTAATCCATGTGCTTCTTCCCCATATGGACCCCATGACTAGGACCCTTAGCGGTTTTCCTCCCTTGTTGTTTCCAAATATTGTCACTCTTAGCATACAAAACTATGGATTTCCCTCACCCCAATGCATGGATGCCCAAATCACACAAACCCTCAAACTATGATACGGTCAATACATGGGCAATCAAAGAAAACACACAATCTAGCCCACTCAATTTCCCTCCCCCTTTTGTAGTGTATGTCCACTACAAGAAACCGACACATGTCTCGACCTACTCTCCATGTGCATGCACACCACCCTCAATAACATCTGAACAACTACACACAACGAAATTGTATGGCAAATACACAAACTATTGTTGTCCCACTTATCAGCATTGGCTACGTGCGCCAATACCTCGGACTCCGAGTCCTTCTCTCAAAATTTGCCAACAATATACATAATAACAAGCCCATGTCATACAATAACTCCATAACCACCTTGCATACCTAAAACACCTATAACAACCCCCGTACCCCCAAAAATGAATAAACAAAAAATGTAATTACTGACACATAATTGTAAGTCCTTAAACCTATAATGTCAACACTTTTTGTCAACTTTACATATAATGTTCATGTGCATGCTTAACCCTACACCCAATATAAACACATGACCTCTCCATGACCTTAACCTTAAACATTGAATTATATTAACACATAAGCTAAACCTCACTTACAATGTTAGAAAAAATAACCCAATAACCCAATAATATAATACCATAAAATGGTCATTAGCAAAACAATTTGTAACACCTAAACATGCAAAGGTTCAAAACTAGGTTGCCTTGGTTCTAGTGGCGTCAATCACTAGCTTAAAGTAGACGGCGTGTTGGAGTTTATTGCTCGAATGATGTTTGTGTACTGTGACCATATACTTTGCCCATATTTTTACACCATTATGCTCCATGATAGAAGAACACTTAATACCGGCCCTCAATACTAGATTATATAGAAAATTTATTGTGGACCATAATTTTTTTCTAGAATGAGAATTAATGTGGGTCATGTTACTTTCAACCCCACAAAAAACATTTAGTTACAATTCTGGTGGGCCATGCCAATTTTTTCTTTAGAACATTGATGTGGGTGATTATTTGATTTTGTGCTACACATGTCCTATATTTTATATAGAATATTGTAGGTCATAAGTCTTTGTGAGGACTTAGGGAAAGACTCGGGGTCTTGGACCATGATAATTCCACCTTCACTAGAAAAGAAGTGCGGCCCACTCTAAGTAAGGGGGAGAGGGTGACATACTTGCATAGATGCACAAACATTCGCACTCATAACACCGTTGAGGATCCCGGGGAGTGCACTTAAAGTTAAGATTAGGAATACACATGAGTGCGTTTTAATGGCATACCCCCTACAATACTTGGCCTTAAAATAGTTTTTAAATTAATACTTTTTAAGTACCAAATCATTACGTATATATCTATCACTTGGTATAAATTTCAGGATGAAAAGTTTTTAAATTTTTTTTTAAAAAAATGATAGAAGTTTGAACTAAAATGCATGTTTTTTGTTCAAAAATAAATTTTAAAATATTTACAATTTATTATTCTTTGAAATTTATACAACAAGAACTTTAGAATGTGTTTAACAACTTCGTATTTTTTTACAATTTTTAGATGATGTTTTAGTACATACATAGGGCGGTCAAAAGTACGCACTCACGTGATTCCTAGTCTTAACTTTAAGTGCACTCCCCGAGTTGAGGATTCCAAATCTATCCATTGATTTGATGGCTTGGATGGCATATCGAGTAATACCGCTATCTACAACAAAAAGAAAAATAAATTTGAGAAGTAAAACATTCTCCGTTCCTAGATAACAACTTGTTCTCTACCTTGGTCTCCAAGTCATCCCATAAACTCCACGAACGGATGGCACACTCCAATCCTAGCTGTTGACTAGTACTTTGGCATGCACCTAGATACCTCATTGACTCAACAACATCCTCCGACCCACCTTGTCTTCGCCTTGGGTGGGACAAGGAGGAATAGATGGTTGGGATCATGGGAAATCTAAACACTCGTGAGAGAAGGGAAAAACTTGAGTTGTGTGTGTGTGTGTGTTTCTGTGTGTGTTGGGGGGGGGGGGGGGGTTACAAACAATGGAGGGATAGAGGATCATCCTCCGTATGTTGCTCAGCTGGAAAACTTGGAAATAACCGTACATTGTGAGGAGGTGGTGCTTGGGGATGGCAAATGGCTCATGGACAACAAAGCACCCATGAAGGTGGATCCAATGGGTGTGGTAGGGGAAGGGGTCAAGTAAATATACAAAGATGAAAAGAAAAAAAGGCTCAAACCCTAGGGGGTGATGGAAATAGGGGTGGGAAGTGGGGTAGGTCCAAGGGGTGAGGTAGAAATAAGGGTAGAAGAAAGATGGGTTAGTGTAAGGAGGGATAGATGCAAGTGGGATGGTAGAAGGAAGGATATATGGACACATTCAAAGTGAAAGCATGGTATCTTGGATGTTTCGTCACAATTATAAAGGTAAGAACACTAAATTAGGGAATAGTGATGGTAATAATGTAGGGCCAATTCCATCACCATAACTTGACATGTTGGCACAAAGAATACATGGACAAATGACATAAATAATTTGAATTGCAAGTAAAATTTTATCAAAGCCAATAAAAACCCCCTCACTAAGCACATTTCCAGCATGTGATAATTTTCTTGTCAAAACCCCTAATTATGGATGAAACCAAGCCCTCCACCATTCCTTGAAATTCATATTCTAATGAGGTGTATTCATATTTTAATGCACTAAAGCCAAAACATGGTGGATGAGTGGTGGCAGGAACGGAGGAGATTAGGGGAGGAGGGTTACATCAGTCAAATCCGACGGTCGAGAAAGCACAGGCAACATGGCCTCATTAGAATCCAGAAGCTGCTTTCATCGCCCATAGACTTCTTCTCGATGACCCAAGGGAAGAGAATTGGGTTGAATGACCAAAATGGAAACCCAATTTGCTTTTTGGGACCGTGTCAAAACTTCCTTGCTTCTTGGCTGAAGTCAATATTTTGTGTGAATTGGCTTCAAATTTTGAAGGCCTTGACCTGGCCAATGTTCATGGAGATTATTGGAATAATTGGTCGAGATCCTAGTGTTTCCAAGTCCAACAGATTACATTGACATCTCTTGGTTTTTCTTTAATAATGTGAGACAAATTATCTAGATTCCTTAAAAATGATGGTAATTTTCCTGAAGCCTTGAACTTCAACTGGTTGTTTCTCAAACTCAACCGGTTCACATGTAACCAACGGTGGGTTCATCCCATTCATTGGACCCATCCTCATGTAAAGCGGACCTAAGGGCCACTTCACACTATGTCAATGAATTTCTATTCATGTTGGGTCCTCAAAAAAGATAAAATATAATAAATCAACAATTGTGAGATTTTGGAGTGCCATGGTCTCCCGGTTTTGGGTTAGGCCTACCCTCAAGAGGTGGTTTTTGATTAACCCTAATCCAAGTGACCATGAAACATGATCCATTTTGATGCCATGTAGGAATGAATCCATGTAGACTTTACATCCTTCTTGCATTCACTTACTCCATTGCGTCCTCAAGCGTAGTGTGAAGCGAACTTGAACCGGCTCCGCCTTTTCCGCCAACGATAGTGCTTGAAGTGCAATGGTCTCGGGTCCTCAGTCTTTGTGTGTGACGTGACCCTACTTACCGATTCGGAGGAGATAAAACTTCAAAGCATCGCAGGTGCCGGAAACAGAAAATAATAAAATAGAATCATGGGATTGGGCTTTTGTCAACGACATACAAACACGTCGGTACGTTACATACCTTACTTCGACGTCTGGAGGAATGAGTGAGGTAGCGGGCACTCGAATCCACAGCCGCGCCGGGCCAAACTCTACCCACTAAGTTTGACTGCGGCTAGGTTGACAAATCGGTAAGCCTTCACAACCGACGATTTCTCTCCCAGACCTAAACAAGCCTCGATCGATCGGGTTTGGTGACCTAATAAATACATGACCTGCATTTCAGGTTCTTCATCGATCATTCGATCTGCCCACGCTCCCCATCGAGTCCTGCCGTCGCACTCACCAGACCCCGAGTCAGGAACAGCAAGCATTCATCATATTCAACACTGCAAGTTAGCTTGTCGACTGAAATTTACAATATATTCCGATGGGGAATTTGAAGCTGAATCTGATGATGGTGAACTTTGCTCTGGTGGTGCTCATGTGTGCAAGTCTAGCACACGTATCGGTGGCCCAGCAATGTGGGACACAGAAAGGCGGGGTGAAGTGTGCCAACGGTCTGTGTTGCAGCCAATACGGTTACTGCGGTACCACCGATCCGTATTGTGGAACGGGATGTCAGAGCAACTGCCCTTCGACTAGTGGTGGTGGATCAGGAGTGGGAGCCATCGTTACCCAGGCGGTGTTCGAGAAGCTGTGGCCCAACCGCAACTCATTTTACACGTACAGCTCCTTCATCGATGCTGCCAAGAGCTACCCTAATTTCGGGACCGAGGGAACCGCTGCTCAGAAGCTCAGGGAGATCGCTGCCTTCGCTGCTCATGTGCAACAGGAAACAGCTGGTGATTATCAATTCAATATCCCTTCCATTGAATCACATGAAGACGTACAGGATCAGTCTTGAGAGTTTTGTCTGGTCCAGCAGTAAGTATGAACGTGTACATGGCCGGTTAAAGCCCTTGAAGTATGAGTTTATATCCTCTTGATCCCCTTGGATCAAACAAAATGAATCCTCTATAGTGCTTTCTAGTGAAATGATAATTTGTTATTTCACAAAGAAACGGCAACATGCTTGGGAGGAGAGCAATGACAGGAGTTTATCGATACCAATTGTGCGTCTGAGTTAGAGAAGGTTTACACATTCAAATCCCGTTTCTAGAACTGTTTAGAATCAATTTGTCTAAAGCAAGCGTTACCCTGCATATTTGCATCAATTAAATTCTGGTGTGGGGAATGATTTGGAACAGGATTGTATTACATCACTGAGATCAGTCACAGCAATTCCTACTGTGACTCCACCAACACTCAGTACCCTTGTGCTTCGGGGAAAAAGTATTACGGTCGGGGTCCTCTTCAAATCTCGTGGTAAGGACATGGTGGCATTGACAATTTTCCAAGTTCAGGGCAAATGGATCTCCAATACGGTAGCACAGAAGAGCAATGCTACTGATACACAGAGTATCAGTAGCATGGTATTGCTAGGATAATTTCAAGCCAACGAATGCTCAGGGGTCCACAAAATGATGAGATCAGCTCGATCGAGCCGCTCTTGACACTCCTAAGCGACCTCCATAAGGTCGCTAGAATGTTTAACCAACCTTGGCTTGTCAGAAATGACCGATTGATCAAGAGCTTGTTATAGTAGTCCCACATGGGCGAAGATAGGTGGGACTACTATGACTGTCGAGTGGGAGTGTCCTTAATAGAAGGCTTTGAGAATGAGATGCTAGTGTAACCCTGGCAGTCTAAGTAACTTAAGTGGTGTAGTGGGTGTTCACTCTAGATAGGCATCTTGGAGAGCATACACCCGGCGACATTTATTTTGCCAAGGAGAACGCTTTGTCCGAAGGATGAGGTGTCAACTACATGAGAGCTTGGCATTCATGGACCTGGATCCTTGATTTTATACTTGAATTACTAGAATATTAGAAAGAGATCGTCCTACACATGCTAAGGAATCCAATGAATGGTATGGCAACATTTAATTAACATCTACACTTCGCTCGCTCAATGGAATACCTATAATTGTGCAGGAACTACAACTATGGAGCAGCCAGCAGCTCAGTAGGGTACAACATTCTTGCGAATCCAGACCAAGTTGCCAATGACCCCACCCTTGCATTCAAGACCTCCCTGTGGTTCTGGACCACACCCTCAGGTTCCATTCCTTCCATTCACAATGTGTTGGTAGGGAAATGGACCCCCTCAGCCGCAGACAAAAGTGCAGGAAGGACTGTGGGGTTTGGGGTGACCATCGACATCATCAATGGCAATGTTGAGTGCGGGAGTGGGTCCACCCCGAGTGCGTCCAATCGAGTCCAATACTTCAAGCAGTTCGCATCCACGTTGGGTGTGGATCCAGGCCAGAACCTGGACTGCGCAAACATGAAGCCCTTCACTTGAATTGCAACAACGTTGGAGTTTCCAAACCCGAGGGGTTAGGGTTTAGTGTCGATATGCAAAAGAGGGTGAAGAATGTAGAACTCATGTTGGAATCTGCAAGGTGGAAATTTTAAATCTAGCAGGTTGCCGAGGTCATGATCTGAGGTTAGTGATATGGATGAAAGGAAAGCATTCGACTGTGTCTCCTTTCAGAGATGAGCTGAATCTAAACTCATTTTGTGTAGCTTACAAGTATTCTAGACTTAGGACCACGTAATCTTTGATAAAGTGAGATTCTAGCCAAGGATTTCTCCTAGCACCTTAGCGAGTGTTGAGCATGCTTAAGAGCTTATACCAGTATACTAACTAGAGGACCATTATAATCTTCAAATCATCACCACTTCAAGACATCCTTTCGTACAGTCTGAAATACTCGCAATGATAAAATGCTCCACTTTTCTATACCCGCTCTTCGAGAAAATTTGCAAAAGCTCCATAGTACACGTTTCTTTGTAATGTGGAAGAGCGTCTGGAATCAATCAAATGCTATATGGGTACTGAGTGTGGAGATATCCCATACGCCTTGCGGAGTAGGTGCGGTGTGGATAGTAGTTAAGCCAGGCCAGGGGAAGTGAAGAGTATGTCTTTGAATAAACCCAAAGACTGCAGCAAAGTAAAGATATACTATTCCACGGGGAATGACACTTGGACCCAACCGGCATCCCACATGCCGGATTCACAACCCTACAGTCTGACGTGGACATTCATACTTTCTCCATCCAGGAATAAATTTCTCTTAAAATAACTCTTTCAGGAAGGAGCATCTTGAACCGAGAAGTTAAGGTATTTACTGCAAATGTTTCTTTTCTTTTGAAGTGAAACTGTGTTGGCACTCAAAACCGTTTAGGGGGCTTGATGTCCACGTGATGAACATTCTCAAAATCAACGTGTATTTATTTTCCAACATTTCGAGGGTGTTGGTTTTGGGTGTTGTCTTGGTTCAAGGTGTTCCTACCTTATTGCCCTCAAGCACTAAGCGTTTAAGAGGCTCATACTGGGCTTGGGATTTGTGGTGTCTACGTAAACTCATCCATCGTGGATGAAGGGGTTCCAGTAAAATAACTTCTCCACATGTTTGAGGGCTAATTCATTCTAATTTGACACCATTACACTAATTGGGGGTGCCTAACTCTATTATTGGAGTCAAATTGTCTAGAAATACTCATTTCCTAGCCAGACCTTGGATGATGGCTCCCCTTTGTCTCCCAATGTGCTTACCCTTGATCAAGACAACCTACCATACCATAGTTTCTCTTCTAGTCCATGCTATGTATATACATATCTTACAAGTGCGCAAGTGAATACTATTGGAATGACTACTACTAATGTCAACTTGAATCTTGATTTTAGCTTTTAGCTGAAAATTGTCTCGTCATTGCTAGCTACTAGCCAACTATCACCGACTTCCTACTGCCATTTTAGGATCTACTCACTAACATCCATTTTCAATATTAGCGATCGATTCCCACATTAGCAATCAATCTTCTTCAGGTGTCTGCACGTAATTAGTCAGCTCTTTAGTCAACTACTTCCGTTAGCAATCGATTGCTTTGCTAATTCATCATCTGAGCAGTAGGCTCCACATATGAATTTGGGGAACATGAAATGGGGAAAGGGAGAAGATTCTACAATTGTTGTATTCGAGAAAGAAAAGTGTTTTTATCATAACAAAGGTAATGAAAAGATACCACTTCACATGGTCCATATGTATCCGACGTCTCATGGAAGCCAAGCCAATGCGTCTCTCCAAGGAATCTTTGCACAAAACGTCTAGGATCACGACCCTCCTTGGCATAGAGCATTGGATCATGGCTGATTGTAAAACTCTCAGCATCCTTGGTGTAATATTTGATTAGATCCCAATGTCTCCTGTTGTAGACCCTAAATAACTTTGGTGTCACCCACAATTTCTTTTTCTTCAAATTTTCCTTGACATCTTCGATTCCGCATGCCATAGTGATCCAACATTCTCACTCATGTGCGATGCGCACCCCCGATCGCACACTCCAATCTTTAGGCCTCCTTTTGACTTCCAATGGAACATAATGTTATTTATGGAGATGTCGTTGTTATCCATTGCAATTACGACATGAACCATACCAAAGTCCATGAAAACTTTACCCTTTTCTTTTGGAACCTTTCATTATGATCCCATCATTGCCATTCAATTGGACCCATGAACATAACATTGTCATTTGGTCGATGCGCTCTATCTCGGATATGCATTTCTTGTAGAGTTCCTCCGTTCTACCATATTGTGTAGCCTACGTTGTTCTCATTGCTGATCAACCAAAACTTGATGAAGCCAAGATGGGTTTAAACCACATGCATGACATTGGTTTGGATCCAAGCTTTATGCAAATTGTTGATCTTTGGAGTTTTTTGGGCCCATGTAACACACGGAGACAAACATTTGTCACCCTCAATCTTCACCTTGCTAATCTTCCCATATCCCCTTATATTTTTCTTTCTCTCCAAGATGACCACCTTTATTATATTGAAAATCCACAATAATTGGTATGTACATGATGTCCTTGACTAGTTCTTCAACTTATGTTCATTCCAAGGAATCGCTTTGTTGGTTGTCTTTGAATACCTTTTGGCTTGGGGTTCCCACCATGCAAGCATAGCCCACATTTTTCCCGCTTAAAGGGTTACTACTTCACTTGCTTCGGGGACTAGGAAAACATTCTTAATCAATTTCTTGAGGTTGAAAACTTAATTTGAACCTTATTCTTCACCCAAGAGTCAAAATATATGAGATTTTAATCCTCATTGAATTCAGGTTTATCCATTACATAGTGAATGGCTTCCTCAATCGACTTCTTCATTCCACTGGCCACTCGTTTTTTTTGCATTTGCCAAATAAATTTCCATTTGATGATGTACTCATCGTTGTGCACATAACAATCTATGATGGCATCGTGGATTTTGTTTTGTTATAGCTTCCAAAATTTTCACCCCTGGCTTCCCGCTTAGTGAATGATTTCAAGGCCTCTGAAGTTTCTCCTTGCCCGCACAAGTGGGCATTAACAATTGAACAAACGGGCACGCTACCTTTTGGAGCAGGGGGTCATGTTTGTTTCCAACCCCATAGAATTGGCCAATTCCACATTTGAATGCATTGTCATTTAACTAGGATGTTTAAATACCCCATTGGAATCGTCCAGCTTGTGATCACCCAACATCCAACTATGTTCCGCCATCATGTTTAATAATGTGCTCGTGTTTAACATGTTCACGAGCACGGCGGTATCCACACCTCAATTCCATAAAAATCCAATCCAATATTGGCAAGGGCTTGCCCGCCACCAATCTTAAAACTCCCCTTGACCCTCTTTGGACATTGTCTTGCTCTATACTAATGCTAACTCGCCCGTGTAGTGCCACCAACACTTCATTTCATACCTAAAAGAATTCGTCATTCTGTATAACTTTTTTAGCATTATAGATTTACAATGTTGCAATTACTATCACTTACCAAGTGCTTTGTCATCCGAATTTCAACCATCCATGACAACATTTCATTACAAAATTGTAAGGAAGCAAACTATACCAAACTTTGTTTCAATAATTGGCATGGACTTCATGCATGATACCACAGAAGAGTGGGCGAACAAGAGTAGGCACGCAACTACACATCAAAACAAGTAAGGTTTTCGGCAGAGCATGTATTAAAAGTAAGTTGAAATGACAGTATTTGTACACTTCTTCATAAGATGTGTCATTAAAATAATTGCCACAATAACATACAAATATCATATTTCACTACACACAACATTTCTTGCAATCAACACAATCAACGCCGACCCTCAAGCTACACACTTACAGTGGGATAGATGTAGATTGCATAAAGGGGTTTGGAATGAGAGAGTGACCTAGGGTACAGATTGAGGGAGGAGTCTGAATCAGCTGCCTCTACCTCATGGTGGTAGGAAGTGATTCAATGTTGTGGCTTGGTGTAATTGATAAGAGGATTTCATGTTAGGGTTTAAGAGATTTTCCACGTCAGACTGTAGGGTTGTGAATCCGGCATATGGGATGCCGGTTGGGTCCAAGTGTCATCCCCCGTGGAATAGTATATCTTTACTTTGCTGCAGTCTTTGGGTTTATTCAAAGACATACTCTTCATTTCTCCTGGCCTGGCTTAACTACTATCCACGCCGCACCTGCTCCGCAAGGCATATGGGATATCTCCGCACTCAGTACCAATATAACATTTGATTGATTCCAGACACTCTTCCACATCACAAAGAAACGTGTACTCGGGAGCTTTTGCAAAATTTGCTCGAAGAGCGGGTATACAAAAGTGGAGTATTTTGGCATTGCGAGTACTTCAGATTGTACGAAAGTGGTGATTTCAATTATTATATTCCTCTACTTATTATACTGGTATAAGCTCTTAAGCGTCATCGACACTCGGTTAGTTGCTAGGAGATATCGTTTGCTGGAAGATGGTTGTCGCAGAGTGAGTGAAATGAAGATCTCAAAAAAATACCACTTTCCCATGCCAAAAAGATATAGCTAAACGAAAAGTTATAATGAATAAATAAATAAAATTAAGATAAGGGATTATAGTGATGTATTCCCCAACCACATTGCTCAATTGCAAACTTGTGAATGATCACATGTTAAGGACCAGTCCTGTTGAAGAAGGTTGCTCTCTTGCCACCTACTTTCATTTCTCAAACATTCAAGGTTGCAGTGACTAACCTACTTGGGTGTCATTTCCCCACCTCGCTACCCTATGGATTTCACCTCAAAGAAGAGACAATTGGTACTATGTGACTAGATATTGGTGTGTGCGTTCTCCAAAACGCTCAAGTTCTTTGGACTGACAGCATGCTCACAAATCTGCAGATGAGTAACAACCATTGACAACATGATGCACAGCTGTTACACAAGAACTCTTATCCAGCTTCAAGTTGATGTTGTGGAGGAACTTCGGTATTTTGACCTTGAGGATTTCTGTTCAATCTTGTGTATCTAAAAATCCTTCCTGTCTTCATGTTCATAATTTCTTGATGTAGTCTTGGGTTTGAGCATAGCAGGTTGTTAAACTTGAACTGGTGATCCAGCCACTTTTAAGCAGTGTTCAGAACACTTGCCCTTGAGGCTGCAATTGCTGCTTTCTCTGATTCTCCTGCTGCTGCATAAGCTTTTGCCTGTTACAACCGTCCCACAGAAAGAAATTAAGCACATTGTCCTTCCCCAATGAACAAAACACTTTCATGCACAGCTGATTCTTGACTGAAGCGGGCTATAAGGTAGATGTGCCTAAATCCAGACAGCAATGATTTATACACCTATTTTTGAATGTATGTGATTAGGTGTGGACCTAAGAACGAACACCAAAAAGACATATATTCGTACGAGATTGGGCAACGTACTCAAACTATGCTAACCATACTCGGCTCAATCGTCAACATTTTATTTTTATTTTATTTTTTGGGGGGGGGTGGGTGTTGTCTGTATGACAATTCAATAAGCACAAGAATTTTCGTTTTGAAAATGAATATCTCATTCATATGAACTCTGAGAAATATGAGGCACATGACTGGATGCACAATTTTGGATTTGCTAATTATATTGCACAAATTGTGTGTTTCAAATCCTACAAGAAGTGGGTACAGAGAGAAAAGCATCCGAAGAACCCACGTATGCCTTAAGATGGATAATATCAGCCTTCAGTATTCTAGTTGCTGTTATTGTACAATACTTCGTTCCTGAAATAGTCAGGTATGTGAGTAAAACTCCAACTTACCAGAATATGCCAGTTGAAAGGTACTCCGCTCCTTTCCGATGCACAACGCTCCGCAACTTCCACCACTGCATACACCCCGAAAAGGTTTTATGTAATTCTTAAATAAGGTGGAACAACCATGTCCAGCATAATAATGAAACATCCGGAGGCTGGAATATATAGTCACCACATCAAAGTATGATGCATCTAATTTTTACCTTAGTAGCAGTTAGAGGATGAATGCATCACACTATCACCATCAGAAACATCAACTTATGATTACGTGATTGCAATTACTGGAACTTGGATTTGAAAGCTTTAGACATTGACATACCCAGCAGAGGCTTGCCAGTGCGAAGAAAAACATCACACCACAAGTCTACAAAAACATCCACCTGCTCTTCTGATGCCCCAATCGCCTGGATGTCACAATAGAAAGATAACAAGGTCAATACCATGGCAGCACATTAAGTTAGAATGGTCTCAAACCAAGAAAGATACCATAGAGGGCTCTCTGTTCAGACCAAACATGTTACTTTTCCCTTCATCCTGCCACACGTCATCCATACACTGGTATCATCTTTTTTTGGAACCATTCAGGTATCTATAATGAGGATTTCACATTTTTTGATACCAATAGCATATGGGTATTTGACTATATTTGTGTTTCTGATACCATTCAGGTCTATACACCATGCAAGAATCTTCATACCTACAGTAGGTAAAATCGTTGGAGTATCAGTATGGTTTAATATGGTATGGACCCAAAATAATAACTCGGACATATACAAAGATTTTCTCACCTTAACATACCCACTAAATATCAATATTTGACTGGTATTACAATTTGGATACCCACGGGTAGGTTCTTTGATACTATTATTAATGTTGATTATTGATACCCATGCACTCACCTATATACCAGTCCAACATTGGTTGAACTTAAATGCCATGTGGAAACTACATGCTGGCACTAGTATTGGAGCACCCTCTGCGATATTGGAATGATCAAGACAGCTCCCGTAAACCCACAAAATAAAATGTTGCTTCCGAGTCAAGAAATTTGTGATTACCTTGTATTTGTCACTTCTAGAATCATGGCCCAACAAGTGGCAGACAGTATCAAAGTTTCCCACTCCATACTCATACAACGCCTTCGCCAGCTGTCACCACGAACAATTAACACACTGATTACCAAAATCCTCTTCATACTGGACAAATAATTTATTCAGGTAGAAGGTTGGAGGTATGCGAGTGTTATTCAGTTTGGTTTTCATGATCTCCAACTTCTACCAATAAGATGTACACAACGAAATTTGTGCTTTATTAGCAAATCTATGATAAAGTATTAGAAAAAATAGGATTGAAAATTGAACCTTCCCTAATTTAGTTATCATTATCAGAAGTGCATGTTTGTTGATTTCCTAACTAAATACATAGGGCCTCCTAGTTGTGCTCACTATTGAGTGTGGATTAGTTGATAAAATTTGAACCCGTAGTCCAATTTCTTTAAAAGTTGTGTCTTTATGGTGTTTGTTCTTTGATCCTCACCTAACCACACACCAATCACACATAGATGTCGGATTAAGAAGAGTAATTAAATAACACCCGCATACCTTATGGGTGATAGTAATATGAACGAGGTACCAAATTTAGACATAAGAAGGAAGAGATAATGCATACTGTAAGTGCAGGCTGCAAAGGCTTTTGCTGATCAGAATCCATTTCTTCCACTCTGCAACAATACATAAAAGATCAGGTCAGAAGAATATCATCCCTATCAAATAATATGCATGACAAATAATATGACAGATGTGGTAACCTGTAGAAACGAAAGATCCACAAAACACTAGAAGTTGCTAAAACAACACAAACAATACATAGATGATGACAAGGCATAAATTGCTCATTCCGGAGAACCATCTTGTCAAAACCATCACCCTAGACGTTCAGAATTTTTAAGAAACGTTTATTTCCAGGAAACTACAAACCAGCAAGACTTGCCTAGCATTCAAACTTTGGAGCAGCCTGTTGGCATGTGGCGCATGGCCACCACGGGCCAGCCCCCAAACCAGTAAAAGGTCTTGCAACCACTCCTGATGCCATGTCACCTGCAAGTTGTCCAGATACAAACTTGAGATATGCATAATAGGCTCCTAGAGAGGTTATTAGAAATGAACAAATCATTAAATAAAAGATAGAAAAAGTCCCACTGAGAAGAACTAGTTGTTTTGCACTGATGACCTCATTATACCTCATTAAGGAGGCATATCTCCATGCTGGCTATCCGTGCATCCACAACATTGTGATGTCCTTGGACATCAAGCCGGAGCAGGAGGCCGAGAGCATTTAAACAATCCTGCTAACAAACCCATCACACATTATCAATGCCAGTTATCAACCATTCAAACTGAGATCACTTCGGCATCCACAAGCAGGTGATTTAAGGTCTTGCAAAGCTCTCCATGCACACAAACATACAATGGAAATTGATTCAGAGAAAGCAATGCAATAAGCTTCCATATGAAGAAATCAAGATTCTGAAAGGAAAAAAACCTGAGAACAATCAGCCTGATCATTGCAAACCCAGATGTGATTATCATATATTTCAAGAACCCTTCCCAAGAAACCTTTTTCACCCTGTTCCAATTCACACAACGCTGTATGCCACCAGTTGTGGGTGTACCTGCAGAAACCACAAGTGTGAAGTCAACCACTGTAATTGTTTACATGAGATTCTAATAAGCATCTAGACTTCTTGTTTACACACCCAATTTGGGTCAACGTTGGCATTGGATTCCAATTCACTACCAACTATTCTGTCATAAAGTCAGCTGAGCGGACGACCAGTGCATTAGCCCAAACAATGTTGTAGAGATTGAAGTTAGATGACATCCTAGCCTCTTACAGCACCCCTCATTCAAGCTTGCTCTGAGAGCATTTCAATAAAATCTCTAAAATGTCATCAGATAACACACAACCTGAAGAGAACTGAGAGTGCTCTTGGATCACTAACAGAGCAACTTGTAAAAACGTAATCCTCATACAAGCAGCCATTGCATGAGCGCTTATAGATGAATAGAAGGCAAAAGGGAGCATGTGAAATTACAGGAATGAGCAGCAGGAGTTCCAAGTATGACTACAACCAGCCATGAGTGCTAAAGCTTCCTTATACCGGCACTCATGTTGCAGGACATGGCATAGCTGCACAAGATCATCACAAGATGATAAGTTTACAAACACCAAAGCATATATGTATCTGCTGACTCAACACAACCTTCTGAAAAGAAAATCTTGTAGAGAACTTTGACTCAGGAAAAGTACTCCAGTGTCATGTTAAGAAATGGCAGAAGGCAAAGTGATGGCGTGCACATAGTGCATGCCAATCACGACAGCATGGCCCGCACCGCATGCTGAGACCACACGTCGTCGGAGTCAATTGTTAAACCACGTCTTGCTGCTACCTCTGCTTCTCTCATCCTGCCTCCCGCTTCTATCAAAGCAAATGCCAGCATTCCATAGATGAATGGGCTCTCTTTGTTTGCTGGAAGTGCCTAATTCAGATAAATCCCCATTGAATGTGTTAGCCTGCATTCAGACCTAGGATGACCAGGACTCACCATTAACAGCTGACTAAGCGTTCACATGCCAAAAAAACATTGTTGGGATCAGAAAAAAGCCATCAATGCAAATGGAAACAGATAACTGGAAATTTCTATTCCAACATCGTGAAAGCAAAATATTAAGTACAATGGAATTATCAAGGTGAAACATGTGAATCCTTCTCCTAACAAGAGAAAGTTTCACCTGGCTTCCAGTATGTCTTTTGAAAAGACACGTGACTTACTTGCAAAGCAAGTTGTAACATTTCCTCTTGTTTCCCCATGTAGAAGCAAAGAACTTGCCCCCGTTTTAAAGACACCAAATCCCTTGGAAATTCAGCCACAATCTGGAAAAATGCATATTTAGTGACAGCATTTTGTTGATTCCTATCCTTTGTGAAATAGGCCAGACACTTTTTACCCATCTAGAAGTTCCTTATGAAATACAGGGCTGTTGGAACTCAGTGTATGTTAAAAAATAAAGGACAACTAAAATTGCAGTGATCTCGTCTGATGCTTAAAATAGAAAATAACAGAAGATTTTAACAGTTCTTAAGGGACACTTGTACAGTTTCTTCAGCCCCATGCATCTACACACAATTGAAGAACCCCAAAGACCTTGATGAACAATGAAAACGCAGATGAAAGGAGTAAAAGAACACCTGAAAATGAAAATCCAGCACCTCTCTAGTGTGACCTTTTACCCAGGCAGTTACCGCGGCTAGCACCAACCTTTCATACCTAGTAGCCCTATCCTGCAAAAATACAGATGCCGCCATGGCTCAAATAGATATTTGTGCAAATTGCAACCTTTGGGGGCTAATAGGAGCTTCATTAAAAGCTGAAACAACTTGAAGATGAGAATCTCTGTTGAAAAACCCAAATAATCAGACCCAAAAGCCACTGAACAGCTTTGCTAATTACCAGGTTACAATTTGCAGCATTTAGGTAAAAATCTGCACTGTGATCCTTCTGCTTTCCATCCTGCTGAGTCAGCATGTAAGCAGCTGCTAATGCACATGCCAGCACACAGTTTGCATCTGCGTTGGCCGCCTGGAGAATGATTCGTCTTTCTGCACCATACCTTAGCACCTGTAACACCATAATTTTCCAGTGTCAAGAAGCAGAACAGGAATATTTGTGAACACCTCAAATCAGTAGAGTTTTAACAGAAATGTCCACACACATCCCTGAGATTGCTATCTACCATAAGTGTGCACCCACTGCTCAATTCAAGCTTAGACATGCCAATCTCAGATATATTCATGATCATATAGCTGTGTAATGATGAAACAGAGATTTAGGTCTGGTTGGATATGTTTATGGACCACTAAAATCCGAGTCGTAGCCTCTCTTCCTGACGACCACATTGAAGGGCGCCATGAGGATTCATAACTGTAAGAGTCCAAAAGAGTTTGAGCAGAAATACCCACACACATTCTTGAGATCGCTATTTACCATAAATCTGCACTCACTGCTCAATTCAAGCTTACACATGCCAATCTCAGATACATTCATGATCATATAGCTGTGTAAGGTATGTGAGCGTTATTCGGTTCGTTTTTCATGTTCTCCAACTTCTATTGATTAGATTTACAAAACGGAACTTGTGTTGCATTAGCTAATCTACGATGAAGCATCAGCAAAACTTGGATTGAGAATCGGACCTCCCCTGGTTTCCTTATGGTTATCGAAAGTGCATGTTTGTTGATTCTTTATCTGAATACAAAGGTCCTCTCAATTGTGTACGCTATTGAGTGTGGAGTAGTTAATAAAATTTGAAGCCATAGTTCAATCTCCTTAAAACATGTGTCTTTATGGCGTTTGTTCTTTGATCCTCGCGTAACCACACACCAATCAATTACAGGGGTCCGATTAAGAAAAGTAACCGAATAACATCCGCATATCTTACTACGAAACAGAGAGTTCGGTCCGACCTGAGATGTCTATGTGGCCCTGAAAGATTCAGGTTGAATAAATGTCTCTCTTTCTAACGACCGCATGCAAGGACGCCATGAGGATTTATAAATGCAGAGTCCAAAAGAGGTTTGCGCAAGTAGCAATTCAATGTCACAAAGCGTCTAATCTGTTCCAAAACTGCCTCAACCCCACTAGAATTCCGACTCCCAAGACTAGGGCTCGACCATTCTCGATGACAGAAAGTAGGGAAATTGACGCTCGATCGTACAAGATTAGATGAAAAGAGAAAATTTCTCGAACACTCAGAAGAAATGAAGTGAGCTTTAGTAGCTCAAAATTTGGACCCCGTCATTTCTATCCAAGCTGCTAAGAAATTGATTTCTTCCAATCTCAGCCAAGTGAGCTGGTGATTGTGGGAGTTTGAGATGTCTCAAAAGGTTAACTGAATTGACCATTCGGAACCCAAGAAAGGTTCTAACTCCACCTGATGATAGAAAGTGTTGATGAAGGAAATGCAAGTGTCCGATTGCGTGTGCACCGCATAGCCCCACAGATCGTTCCGGTACTCATGAGTTCGGTTTTCTTGCTCCAACAATGACAAGGAAGTTGAGGTTCCGGTAAACATGTCGACCTCCACCCCTGCCATTGGACTCACCCACAACCCAACGACAAAAAACCAAAACTTTCTCTACTATCCACCGCCTGATGCGACCCGACCCAACGAAAGCCACCAAACCCAAGATGAATTATGCAACAACGACAGAAAAGACTCTCGGAGAAGCAAAACGCATGAGTTATGTATGTCCCTGATAAGGAAATGGTGCAAGAGGACAAGTCGGGTCGGTCAGGAGAAGACAGAAGTCATACAGAGTTGATGATACATGGCAAACTCATCGCCGTTGGTGCCATCGGATGCAGCCCGAAGTTTTTTATTTCTATTTTTTGAAATAAAAACTTTCCCAGTAGTCAGCTGGCAAAGTAACGGAAATTCAATGCAAGGGCAATTGGAAGAGTTATTTTTTATCATTTTCTTCCTGTTCATCAAGCACTCAGTCATCACGACAGCTACAGTCCTATACAGAACTTTGAGCAAAAAGTCCTGTACACTAAAGAGTCTTACTACCTGTTTCTCTTGCTGTTGGTATATCAGCTGACGTGTACCCTGTGACCTGGACCAATAATGCTCTCCAGATTTAAATAAAATTAAAACAAGATTTTTTTATATCCAGTTATTGACTCTTTCAAGCCAATTTTGCAAACTGAAATCTCTGGATTTGGGTTGAGATTTAGAGGTTGAAACTTGGCATTATTATTGCCTTAGGCACATTTGACAATGTGTATAATGCTCATCATGCTCCGTCGATACTCATGCTCCCTGCCGGACACAGGATTGCACTGCAGAAATCACAAATTCTGGTGAGAAATGTCAAATTCAAGCGTTGAAGGAATGAATAAGACACCTACTAACTTGGAAAATCGGCACTGATATTCTTTGTAAAACTTGTGTAGGTGCGAGTATGGAACCCTAAACCATGCATGTTTTAACATTCCCACCTACCTAATGAGGATGGTCAAAAAATACTCTGTTTATTGAGTTGATGATTGAAGAGCTCGCAAGTCATGTAAATAACAACATCCATCAGAAGAGGAAGTATGGTGACAACAAGCAAGGGATGCTCTGGATGATGTGAAAGTAGAGACCAGAACCAGATTGAAAACAAGATGTTTTACCAAAATGAGAACCAGGACTGATAATAACAACCTGGTCCTAAAGCAGTAGAAATGAAAATGCTCGAACAGTTCTTCATGCGCCTGGTCTTTGATCAATATTGGTGCACCCTCCACTTTCTTCCACAATGTGTGGTAGGTCTAAATAACTTGTACAATAAACTACCTGGATTTTTCATCTGCAGGACACTCCTCTCAAGGGAGGTAGACCCCAAGAGGGAGGTAACATCTACAACTCTGAAGCTAGAAGTCCTGCTGAGTAATATTCATAAATATGTAGAACCTAGTACAGCAGCAGCAGCAGCCATTTCTTGGTAAGCACGCTGCATGCCACATCTCACTACAGAAACATTATTGTCAGGGATTGGGATGTCAGAGAGGATTGGGAGGAGGAATCCTGATACCGAATCAAAATTGTAATACAATTAAAACTATTTGAACTTGATTGAGAGAATGAATCTGGCAAGGTACTCAAATATGTGTGTTTTAAATGGGCACAGGTAAAGAGGGCAAGCTTTGCTCTGTGGACCTAAAGGTGAAATTTGAAAGAATTGATGGCTATGGAGAGTCTCCAGAGAGAGGAACATCGTTGAGTTCCATGGATGGTCCAGACTGTCCATCAGCATGTCCTTCAATCTCCGCCTCTCGTGCAATTTGAATATCTGAAGGCCATATCCTTTGCAGTATGACCTTCACACAGAATCGAGGAATTAATGCTAAAATTACAGTGAGGAGGAGACTGAACCAAGCACGGATGTCAGCTGCCACATGGAATACCACCCTGCATCCACCACAGTCCACAAACTATTGTCAACTGGAAGAGGGCAATTTTATATAGACAAAGAAAATAACAGAGGAATGTGCCTGCTATTTAAAATTTTCGTGTGTAGAGATAAAATTCACAGATATACGAAGGAACACCAAAAGCGAAGGCAGCTTTCTGGGTCTCTACTGACGCACAGCATTGTAAAAAACTAAAGAAGAACCATAAGACATTCGAGACACTTGACCATGCGAAGGGACATTGAGAACCATGTTTCAATTGCAACAATAGAACTAACACATATCTGCCATATAAAGTCATTTAGTTTAAACTCTTTCAGAAAAGGGGACATACCAATAGTGAGGTAAGAGGTCAGCCAGTTGAAAAACGTCCATGAAAACCTGGCAGAGGAAGGTGATGACTACAGATCCCCAAACAGCTGCATGGGTAAACCAATTCCAACGTAGAACATCCATTGATAAGTGGACATTGACCAACACTACAACTGCTATTACCCATAGGCAGCCAAGGCCAAAAAGGTCAACATCGGTTCTATTGTACACAAAGAAAGGAACGTAAAATAAAACTAAACTTTGCCAAAGTGTGTCGAGCATAGTTCCCCAGAAGAGGGTTTGGTTGTAGGCTTCCTCCCGTTGGCCAGACCCATATAGTGGTGGATAATTTAATAATGTCTTGTGGCTCAAGTTCTTATCTAAGACCCCAACCACTATTGTTGGCAAGGAGGTATAAAGAAGAGAGTAGAAAACTAAGTTCCAGTCTGTTAGTGCAGATTGAGGTGAATATGCAGTATAGAAGATGAACCTGCATGCATGAACAACAGCTGGGATTAGGTGACATAGTCTATGTTCTCATAGAGGAAATTACAACGGATACAACACAATGGAGAGTCATATGTAATCCACTGATGACTGGGCATGCTCCCTAAAAGATGAAACTGTAGAATGTGTGGATCTTGACAAATACTAGATCTTTAAGCACTCACAAATACCAATTGGTAAACTCACCAGAAAAGCATCATAACAAAAACTGCATTGCGATAGAAATTGTAGAGAACCATGTATCCCAGGCGCTGGTAGTTCCAGTGACCATGCACCAGAAGCAAGCGCTTCAAAAATCGAAACTGCCCCATTGCAAAATCAGAGGCCATAACTGCCTGTCGACCTTCCTGGCCACTGATGCCAACACCAACATCAGCCATTTGTATCATCGATACATCATTTGCCCCTGCATCAGTGGCACATGGATTGGCACATCAAAATAAAGAACTTGAAATACGATATCACATATGATATATACTGATGAGAGTATTTGAATGGCTCTTTAATGCCTCACAGCAAGTCCTGAAAGCAATACGAATTTGACATACATTGATGATCTTTCTCATGAGTAAAAGGAAAAGTGTGAGCCTCCTAAACTTAAAATGGGAAATTAAAGATGGCAATGTACAAACGGAATGCCTCAAATTCATGATGAATCATCAAAGTTGTGAACTCCTTCCGATATCTCCAGTTCAGGAACTGTGCTAGGATCGATATCCTACTGAAAAGACACAGGAAGCTCTTCATCACACTCAAGGTTTCACTTTCTCCACAATCTCAAGCATACATAACTGAATGACAAAATTGTTTGCTTACCATCACCAACTGCTAAAGTCATCTCTTTTCCTTTCCGTTTGACAAGTGACACAATACCCGCCTTTTGAAGAGGAGCAACACGGCAGCATACAACCACACTGCACGCTGTAGCCAGCTCAAAGAGCTATCTCATCCCACACACAACCATCAGAATGACAAACATGGATAAGACCATTATAACTGTTGAGACTAATATCTCCAAGTAAGCTGTGCATTGTCTTCAAAAGACCATCTAATGAGCCTTGCTCCAAAAATTTGAACTAATGACAAAAAGACGTATATACCTGAGAGATAACGCTTTGACATACTACTGTCATTGCCTGTAAGCAGGGTCATAAAACCATTTGGAACTTGCATGACAGTAAAGTGGAGTTAAAATACTAACCTCTTGTTCCAGGTCAGGAGACAAAGCATGCACAAGGCTGTTTCCATCTATGATGAGAGCTAAGGACTGGTCTCCCTTGGCCCTTCGAGAAGCTGCGCCTGAACTGATCTCACTGCGTGCAGACATGAAGACTGACCCAGCTGTGACCATAGAACTTCCAAGAGCCCTTTCACTACTACTTCGACCACTAAGTTCTGCATTGTTCTGCCTTCCAAAGGAAAACCTCCTACTCTTTGAAGCTGACAAGACTCCATATGTGACTTTTGCATTTCTTATTGCCTCACGGCACCCTTCTTGAGTAACCTCGTTGATAATAATCTGCTGCATATCTCGAGTAAGAAGCAGACAAGAGAAGCCGATGCTGATTGCCGTCTCCTGCTTATCTCCCGTTAGCACCCACACCTTGATCCCTGCTTCTCTAAGCAATCCTATTGTCTCAGGGACCCCTTTCTGTCATGTGAAACAGGATACATAGTCAAAATCCACATACCAGTATCAATTGTAGCCTTCTAAAAAAATTCCTCCACAAATGAGCAACCCCTTACCTAACTCAATAACCAAACTTAGGTAAGAGTCTATACAAATAAAAATGTTTGCAGCCTCTGCCCTATATTGGAACAACGAAAACTATGGAGTCTAGAAAAGACCATGTCTCCGCTGAGAAGGACTCAAAGCAACCACATCTAATACTCATACTGACAAACAAACAATAAACTCCGAAAGGACCTAATTCAAGAAGGATGAGTAGGAAGGAGTCGTCCTTCCAAGATTAGATAAGGGATGCCACAGGTTTTAATTTGACATGATAATAATTATTGAATGTCATTCAGATCTACCTGTAATTTGTCCTCAATCCCAGTAGCTCCAAGCAAGGTAAGATTGTTTTCCACAAGAGCTGCTGCATTCCGAAGCATCCCTACTCGATCTGTGAGAGCTGTACTTGCCTTCGCATAGTGGAAATGCCAATCTTCAACCTGCATATACAAGGGTATGACTAATTTAATTAGAAAATCCATAGCACCAAAATAGAATTAACCCAGGAACCAAATAAAGAGAAGCTGCTATCTTTGCAAAGGCATTTCACCAATTCGGAGCATTTGCCTCATTTCAGAGGTGGAAATCTTCTAACAGCTGTAAATGGGGCACCTATATTGAATTTGTCCTACCCCAGTAGCCATCATTGCCCCTACATTCCCAATATTTATTTAATGGCAGATTCACCTCATGACCCCTGTTATAGTGATGAATAGAACCCATACCACTTGCAAGGTGGACATGAGTCCCACCCACTCAAGCAATTGACTTTTTGCAAGAAGAAAACAACATCTACTAAGGACAACAAGATAATGCACTAATTATGTATCCTTGAATGAATCATCAACAGCCGGTTTGAGGATCATACCCCACCTTATATCTGTGTTTTATTTGGTTCCCAGAAATAGTAATTCACAGTATCATTGACGTTGACATTTTGAACCAGCAAGCCGAAATTATTCTGCTTTTCAGATACATTGAGAGGATGGTAGGAAAAGTACTTCTCTTTGCGTGAGTTCCTTGGAAGCAACCACCAGTGTCCGCAAACCTTCCCTTGAATAATTGTCAAGGTGTCCTAGAGTCCGCAGAAGAACTTCTGCACGATGCTTCTCTTCAACAAGATTATCTCCCTTTACAGCTGGTCTGCCGAACTCAACAACATCAACTGGGTTGCCAATAATCTCCATGACTGTGGTATCAGCCCCTTTTACTAGCAACTTGATAGTTTTATCAGGACACTCGACCATCACTGACATGCGCTTTCGAACACTGTCAAATTCGTGCATTCCCAACACTTCATACCTGCCCAGCATGAGAATTACATCAGTAATAGGTAACTTTCCTCAACCAATGCCCCCAAACAACACAAAGCACTAAGCAATCCAATCCCCTTTGTTGATAACCAAGAGGTTGAAGAGACCTCATACAATACACAGGTAAACATTAAGGTCATGTCTACAACTTCTTAGGCTGTTGTAGCCAGTCTCTGTTAACCAAGGACACAAGAGCAGGAGTGACCAGAAAGCCCAGAACTCAATTTCTGGATACTTATGGAAGGACATGTAGTAAGACAACAAGTGGAGTGAAAGAAGTCATGCATACGTCTGTGTTTCGCCCAAAACATCAATGACAATTTTGGCTGAGTTCCGCTCCACAAGAGTATAGCCATAGGCTGCTGCAGCTGACACAAGCGCTTGTTCATCTGGAGACTCCCCCTGATACTCTAAAATGCCACCATCTTCTTCCCCGTTGGCAGCCTGCATTTCAATCTGCCCCGTAGCTGACATCTTCACCCTGGTTGGAACAATTGTATTGCAAGCTGCCAGAACAAGCATATATTCATGAACCATCTTCTTCTCCCGAGTGTGCAGAGGACTTTGAAGAAGCCTTACCAGCTTTGAGTCAACCTTAGCCCCTGATTTAGGTTTCCATCTGCTGGGAAGATCTGTCAAAATGGATCCATAGATCTGCCAGTGTCAGTGGAGCAAATCATACATCACAAAGAATACTCAAAATACAAAGGATGACCATGTTATGCAGCATTGTCCATCAAGGGGTATCCACAGAAGCTCGAACTTGCATTGTGAGTGTCTAACTAGATACAACGACATTACTCAAGAAAAGATAATACTTTCAAAAAGCAGAATCGTATTGAAACCCAGAAGACTACAAAAGCATCACAAAACATATTCTAGAATTTGCATGGACTAATAAATTTTCTGGGGAATATTTTTATTGAGCTACATATGAATCACATAATTAGTGCAAAAACCATCAAAATAGATTGTTGAAACAAACCTTCATCAAGGATAGTGTCCTCAGGACCAATAGAAATTTCAGCTTTGATAGTAGGCATATCTGATGAAGCGTCGCTATAATCTATGCCATCTATGCTTGCTGTGTGAAACTCCATTTTATTTTCAGTCAAAGTACCCGTCTTGTCAGAAAATAGGTACTTAATCTGTCCAAGATCCTCATTGATGTTTAAAGCTCGACACTGAAATCGTGTATTAGAATCAGGATGATACATCTCCATGTCCCGTATCATGAAATAAGATTGCCCCAGGCGAACAACTTCCATAGAAATATAGAGAGAGATAGGGATCATGATTTGGAATATAATTATGAAACTCAAGAATCCAATGATCCCTTCACCTGCTGCACCCGAAAACATGTAGTCGCCAGTCAGTTTGTAGTACTGAATGATGGGAAGCATGGATAAGTGCTCCTGGACCCACAACCCCATTCCTAATCCACCTGCAAAGCATATAGCTATGAGAAAGACAACCAGCCATCCTGTTTCCCTGTTCATGTATTGTTCCAACCTGCTCCTCTTGGACTGGGCCCCTGAACTATTCAACATTGCCTTGGTCTCCTTACCCGCATACACAACAACTCCAACCACCCAAGCTGTGTTCTTCACTTCACAACCCCTCAAAACAATGTTGTTTACACCAATAGCTACACGTACACCATTTAGGTCCATGTAGGCAGTAAACTCGTAAATATTTCTGTTAGGGAGCTCGCATATGATGGCTCCTGTAATTGGACCAAGCTCTGGATGTTTATCAGAGGTTTCTTGCCTTGCATATCTGCTCTTCAAATTGGATTCACCATCAAGATTGAGGGTTTCAACATAAGCCACACCTGATGCGTCACTGGATCCAAGCAGAACCATATCACACGGGACAGCCTCATTTGCATGAACTTTGACCATTTCCCCAACCTGAATTCGCCTCCACCTCTTCGGACGATAGTGACCATCCTGAAGTACAAGAGAAGTTCGATTGTTCTCCACTTTGTCTGAGCGATGTCGGCCCCAATCCTCATATCCATCTTTAATTGCAGTTAAAACTAAAACAAACACAAGAGGAAAAAGTGACGCTGTTCTCCCAAACACTGCTAAAGCTGGAATTTGATTTAGTATCACAATGAGGAGAAAATAAATATATGCAAAGCGATGGAATTGCTCAAACAAATTTCGCGGAAGGAAAGTGAGCAGTGTGTATTTGCTCGTGCGCACTTGATTCCCAGACATTTCATACTTCTCATTTGTACGCACTGGATTGTTGATGTACACAACCCTTGCAGGAGGATCCTCTTTCTTGGACTTGGAGCCTGGAACACCCTCAAGGAACTCATCAGGATCTCCTCCTGGTTCTCTTGGTGAACCTGATCCACTTGGGGGTGCTGGAGGAGCTGAAATTTCATCATCTCGACTGGTCCGAAAACCCCTGAGTTTTGTGAAATCAAATGCAGATGGCTTCCATTTCCCTTTCACCCTATTATTACTGTCTATGAGTTCTCCTGCACTACCTGATGCTAAATTCTTCAACGGTTTCTGGGAGAAGGACTGTAAGTCTGGCATGGACACATGTGGCTCGGACTTGTCGGGTGCATTAGTGGAGAAACTTTCTCTTGGAAGATTCTCAAGAGATTGATTTGAAAAGCTGCGCTCCGGTCCAAACGAAGGGTGCGCTGATTGGAAGGAGGGTTTTGACAAATGTGAAGGGAATGAACCATTGAGGAAGGATTGAGAGGGACTTTTATTAAGAAAGGCGTCTTTGTCATGTGGAAGACATGGTAGACAGCTGTTTCTCGGAGTTCGCACTGGCGATGTGGGACTGTCCGTAGCTTGAGAATCGACAGAATGTTGATGAGGAGGTATTAGAAGTGGCTTTGCAGTAGTCATTGTCTCCTGATGTTATAGGACCTGCTGCATCATGGTGACAAAAAAGTCACTCTTTCTTCATACACATCTGGAGCTCACAAGGAGGCACCCATGTATCCTCCTCATTGGTGATGAGAGCCAAGAATTATTACAAGCAAGATAATTACAACATGCCCACAACCTCTCCTGCGCCCATCTCACACCATTTCTTTGTCGCACTTGATTGCTATCCATCATCTTTACCTCCTCCCACCTCCCCTGTCTCACTGCAAAATGGTACATTGCAACTACAACTTCTGAGCTTGAGGATTTAAAACACCCAGCCTACGCTCTCTCCATATGTCAACACTAAAATGAAAACACCTGGTACTGCAATGGGACTCAACCGTATTGTCCGGGCTGTTTGAAAATTCACTCTCGTCTGAAGGAAATAGTGCTTCCAAAGATGAAATTATCACAACTCTTCAAAGGAACCTCCGCTAACATCGTAACCAGGAAATAGCACTCAGAGTGGGGAAATTGCTGTCCAAGTTTTCTTGTCTGTAATGCAACATTACTGTTATCATGTTTGCCTAAAATCTTTATGTTCAGAAGATACAGATAAAGAAACAACAAACCAGTTCAATCACATGCACATGATATATGCATGTTTTAATGACGAGTACATGACCAAGATACATCCCGCATCTGACTTCAGCACTTTTGGCATGTGAACCTTAACACCGAGACTGAGTAGGCACTCTTTGGATCATTACTCGATGCCAAGACAGAGACTATAACTTATACCAGATCTAACCTACTCTTAATAGTATACTCTCCCTTACAACCCTAACAGATGATGTTTAAAAGTAAAAGGAGACACAGAAGAGAGTGAGAAAACAACAAAAATATTCTCCCAGCTGATTGCGCAACCTAATAGCCTGCTGAACCAAGGTGTTACCTCAAGAAGGAACAATCCCTCCACGCCTCAAATCTTCCCGACAAAAAGCCTCCAAAGCTCCACCTCAAAGAACGACTACATATCAAGAGAGCTTGCTTCTCCTCTGGATAAAGGGAAAGATAAGCAGCTAGATCGACAAGTCTTGGGGCCTTGGGGCAATGCAATCCACTGCAAACAAACCCTCGAATCAATCAATCAAGCAAGCTGGCCAATGCTACCGACACGGCAATGAGCGTTCCAAATCTGTTGGAGCTCCAGGCGCTTAACTGCTCTGAGCGTCAGAAATTGGCTCCTACAACACCGAACCCTTGCAGAGCGTTGCAATGCGGCGAGAAACACCAGCTCACTACGGCGAACTCTGGGGTTCGACTAATTTCTCGAGTTCTTGACGCACATATGGCGATAAAACATGCCAGAAACGGAATCAGAAGACAGATCGACGCAATGTGCGACATGCGGAAACTCTACCTGATTCGTGACGATGGGGAGACGTAGAATCTGCGCGTCGCTTTTGCTCCAAAAAATCTGCTTCTGTCTCCTTGGCTTTGCTTTCAGCTTCACGGGCGCCATAGCCAAAAGTTACCGGTGTATAAGGTCTCCACCAGAAAGAGACCGGCTATATGCAGTCTTCCTAGAGTCGCCAGCGTGAACAATGTGGCCAAAACTCCGGTAGTAAGTATACATCGCTGGTGTATCCGGTCTTGAGAGACGACCTTGTGTAGGAAATTTACTGCACAAGCAGGTAAACAAGAAAGAGACTGGTTGGAGCCGGTTGGAGGAGTGGGCTTTAACCCAGCGGTAGCGCGTGTCCAACGTGGACCGGTCGCCCTCATTGTCCGTCGGTTCAAAGGACCTTGACCCCCTGATGGGACCGACCAAGCTCAGTTAGTAACTTAGTATTAACAGTGGTGATTTTTCACAAGGTCCAGGGGCATGTTCATAAAAAAAACATTTCCAATGTACGGGTTCTTAGGAAATGAACCGGTTTTTGGACGTGTTAAATTTACTTTGGATGGGTTTTAAAAACTAAAAAAAAATTGATAATTTTTTCCAAAAAAATAAATGGTACAAATATCAGTTACATTATGTCATATATGACATGTGAATATAAGCATAATGCAATCAAACCATTAATACCCAATCAATATATCAATCTTGAAGTGCTTGATTCATCTACATACATTAATTCATCAACCACGAATTTAAAATGGGGTGTACTGGAAAGATAAGAATCGACAACAAAAGACAAATAATTGAAGAACATTAAAGGCATATTTTGTCGAGATCCTATTGTTTCCAAGTGCAACCAATCACATGTTGACATCTTTCGGTTTTTTTTTTTTTTTTTCTAATTTTTTACCAACATTGTAAGAGACTTATTTATACCTCTTGCGGGACAAGTATTTTCATTTTCAAACCGGTTTTGGGACGGGTTGTTTTTTCTTTAACCTTTCCATGGACATGTTGGTTTAGAAATTACTGGTTTTGGGATGGGTTGCAATTTTTTTTGCCTTTCAATTCAAGGTTTTTGGACGTGGACGGGCAAAAACTTTGTGAAAAATCAGCCCTGCTTAGTAGGACTCATGGTGACTTTATTTCAGCCCAAGCGTTCCAGGAAAATATACAAGAGTCTTGTCCACGTGGACTTCTAAAGCTCTATATTCCCAATTAGTATGTGTTCAGAGTTATGCATTGCAATAATGTCTTGCTCAAGAGTTCAATTTCATTTCTACTAATGAAAGTTCAATAGGTTGTTCGGACATTATAGAACACGAATGACCTTGCTTGGTAAAATATTGCATTCTCATTAAATAATTATAGCATTGTGTAACTTTGAATAGTAACACGCACTAATTGGGATAATCATTGTAGACGGGTGAAAAAATAAAGTGATAAGCTTTTGTGGCATGGTTTCTGACTTGAGACAATTTGCGTGGTTAACAAAGTAATCTATTTTCCAAGGCAACCAAATTGCACACATCAGTGTAGATGCAAGATAATGTATAGGGAAAACCAATTGCAGGGTAGCTCCTCATAACGTTACTCAGCTGATGAGTTGTGTTCATGGGCCCCGCAATAGATTCAAGAATAAAGCCTCCAGATGTTAGAATCCCAACACTTTGGAGTAAATTTGAAGACAAGGCAGATGAACACAACTCATTAGTTGAGTAATGGTATGCAATAGTGAGATGGCAAAAGAACATATTCAATCAGTTGAGACCTTGATAAGGATTTGTTATCCATCTCAAACTAATCGCATGTGTTAAAACTAAAAATAAACTGATCATTTGGTAGGAATACTATATAATATGCTATTGTTTTCATGATAGTGCCATTGCAACTATAGCATTAATTTTGGAACAAAAACTATCATGTGTCACAAAACAATTAACGTAAAAAACCCTTATGAGGTGTTGAACATGCCATAGTGCTATGGTCACTTTGGAATTCTGATGTGTAGATTGGTTATATTGTAGGCTAGTAGCAAGATGAGCGGAAAATTATTTTAAAACACAAAGTCTAATTTGTTGGAAAATTAATGAGTCGGATGGCCTAAATGGAAGGAATTATTTTCATTAAAAATATATAAAAATAGTAGGAATTTTGGTGTGTTTTGAATTGAGGCCAAAGTTAACAACTTGAATACCCTAACATCACTAGATGTCACACGCATTCGAGAGTTTGTCGCCTTGGTCAAAATCTATTGCCAGGTAAGCATTTTAGAGAGTGACGGCCTTTGGACTTTAAAAAAGTCGAGAGGCTGAATTCTTGGTCTCTTGCAATCTAATTGGTGTAAATCGATGGCCTCTCGACCTTTGGCCATAGTGTGAAGTGGCCCTAAGTTAGAGGTTGCGGTGATAAGGGACCCTAAGCTAAGTTATATGAATGATATGACCATGTGACCTGCATTGCACCTAAAATCACGTGCAAATAATTGCTTGTTGATGAGACCGAGGCCTCGCAAATTCCAGTGCAACTTACGTGTAAACATATATTGTTTAATGGGAGGAAAGTGGTAACCATGTTCACACAAAGTTATGCAGGAGTTGTATATAATAATAATACTTTTTTTAAACTTTTTTGAAAAAGGTTAATGTTCTTACGAGGATGTGAATATAAGCCCGTTTTCTTTTTCTCCCGATCATGTTCGAACAAAGATATGCACATGTGAAGGCGTGTGACCTTAACTCTTGATTAGATTAGTTCATTAGAAAAAATTGGGTCAACTTCCAGGCGAGTTGGTTAAAATGTGAGTTCAAGTCACTAGAAGGGATGCAGGGCTTTTCCCACACGATAAACACAGGGAACCAACACATGTGAATGTCCCCCACACGTGTCGCCGAGTGGTTTCCAGGTTGCAGCCACTGTGGAGCAGCTGTCATCCTGGACTTGTCCTATTTTTTAGGCCGCATCCGCTAGAAACCAGGATATGGTAATTATTGGTGTTGTGTGTAAAAAATGAGTGGGAGACGTCACCAACTTTTGTAGCCGCTCTCATTTAATGGCCATAATTAGGGGACTGTCGCAAACCCGCATTTAGGTGCCTTAATTGTGCCTCAATTTAGGGGTCTACGTGTATCTTGTACCGCAGCCTGCATGGGTATTTGGTGCAGGGCATCTTCCTTGTATTTTTGTGGTACCAAAATAATACAAAAGTCCAAATAATTCATGCTTTCGTTTTGCCCAATATGTTTTTGTCTTTATTATGTACTCTGTCATCGATGTATATACGTATCCAGTGGTATGTTCGTGTTCACAAATCAAAGGACGTGGTATTTGTATTTTCCGCAAGTATAGGCCACACACTTTATTATCATTATAAAAGAATACAAATTCCTTAAATTGATTGTATTAAGACAAACACCACCCTGGTCGTATTTGTGTCTATACTGCTACATGAATGGCACTCCACATTGCCCATAATACGTTCCGCCGCATTGCCTGGTTCCAAGCCGTGTGCCTCCCTCCTCCTCCTCCTCCTGCATATCAGAGCGCCCACTCCATGTATCCGATTCTTGAAACAGATGCCTTTCCAATTGGTTAGCCTGTGTCGGATTCCAATTGCCGCTGCAGCCGTGTATTCAAAGGCCTTTAGCTCTGCATGTCACATAAAGCATTCCAAAAACATGACTCCCCATGGTTGCATGCATACAGACAGGGAATTAGTCGCGGCAACATGCAAAGGGGTCCCCACCATAAATCTCCCATTTGACATTAAATATTTACAAATTGGGATGTATTGTCGGTATCATGTGCACATCGTGCATCCCTGTGCTGCATTTGCCACTTGCGTATCGCTCCACATGTCGCTAGGGCATGGTGGGCTTCCTCCCGCCATATAATATTTTACCCGCTTGCATTCCTTCCTCCCTGCACACATTCCTTGCACATCACCTCCATTGCACATATGAACACATCATTCTTAAAGTTGTTGTCGACAACCAACAAATGCAAATGACACTCGGAATTTCTACATAGTGGGCTTCCGTGGAACCCTTCAGTCGCACACATGCATCCATCACTCCACCCCCCCCCCCCTCGAGCATGTAGTCAGCGTCCTCGCCCGCTCTCCCGAAGCACAATGGTACCAAGCTGCATTCTGACTCGGTTACATTTTTATTGAAGTGCGGCTTGAGCTTAGGCTTAACCTGGATAGAACTCTAATAACTCAGATCAAAATTAAGAAGATTCCTTTCCTTGGATATCTTACTAGTTGCAATTCACAAAACGGATGCGGCATCCCGTCCCTCATGCATGGAAAGTAACAAAGAACTGTACATCATGAATTACAACAACAATTCTGCCAAAATGCCCCTTTGTGGAGCTATAAACTGGAGTTTCATTGTTTTGATTTTTTTAAAGCACATGGTCTACTTTGGATAGTTTTTGTGTACACTTCAAAATGGCATATGTTGACCATAAACCAACATGTGATTTCTTCCCGTGAAAATTGCAAAAAATATCTACATTTCATATACACCATGATTATGACTCTGTGCATTTACAGTTGAACAAAAATGCCAGTTTTCTTTGCAGCCATCCTGGCAGTGGACTGCAGACACTCCTCCTAGCAGCGTGCAACAACGTCCCAAAAATCACCCCACCATTTCTGGAGCCTGCTTCTTGTCCACAAGAAATCTGACAGACCACCTCGCCATGGTGTCGCGGGGAGCAGGTGGTGTCACTGCCTTGTCCAAGTAACGGATATTGGGGACCGACTGCATGAACATCAACTCCACGTTTTTTTTGAACACCTTTATGACCTTCACATATTGTTGCCCATTCTCACACAACAACATCAAGAAACTCCGGTTGTTTCCCGTCTCGGTGTTGTGCGAGGGGGGGCGCCTCCTGCAATTCCTTCGCCAACAGGTTTTATTCCATTTCTTGGGTACAGAATCCAACACTCCGTGCCCACTGGGTGCAAACCCCGAACCCATTGTTAATTGGTGAGTCAGTTCCATTGTACAACAACACACCCGTTTTCCCTCCCCACCTTCCACATGAAGAAAAAACAAACATGCCATCATAGCTTGCAAAGCCTGCAGGTTGGCAAGATTCACCACAGAGTGATATCGAGGCTGCATCGTAGGAGGCTGTCGAGCACGAGCCGTGCCTCTCCCTCTTCCATTTCCCCCCTTTGTTGTTGCGCCAGTTGGTCCTTTGCTTCCAGCATTGCCCCCTCTCTCCTCTGCTGTTGCTGTTGGCCCATGTTTCTCCGGGGGTAAATTCAAATTTAGTGCGGCATGTTCTTCCCCCCTATGGTCCCCTCATTCTATTAACCCTGTCTTGTGTGCTATCGAGCGAGTTCCACCATGTTTTTTTGGTGCTCACCCAACCCTCATCTCTGCCTTTCCCAGGATCAGAAGGTGTTGTCCAATCCCAAATAGCTACAGTGAAATCCTTCCACATTGATGCACCGGATACCGGTGTTCGCAGTTGAGTGGTCGGACATGATAATTCAATTTGTTGTGACTCCTTTTCCAGAGTTTCTGCATCATTGCTTGCCCTTTTTTGCTGGCATTGGGGTGAGAACAATGCGGGTGATGCGTCACGTCCACGCCCCCACGCACTCCCTTCCTCCCCCCTGATGTGCCCACAATGTCTATGTCCAAATTGACATTGTCGTTAAATGTCTGTGTTTCTTCAATGTAATTGACAACATCGTGTCCATTGTAATTGAAGCAAAGCTCCTTGTCTTCAAGGCATACTGCCTCGCTGCGCGGGGGGGCTCGCACTCGGGGCTTTCAGACAATCCTCCACTTCTGTATCCCCTCTCCATGTTTGCTTGGGATTGGCATCCACCGAAACTTGCTCACAAAGTCTGTCCACCTTGGCGCTTGCATCTTTCAGACCACATACTTGGTCCGCAATGTTCTCCATGACATTATGTACCCCTTTGATGTCATCGCGCACCCATGTCATATCAAACTGCACTGTAGCCAATGCTCTCTCCAAGACATTCAGCTTCTCGATCACAGTTGCTTGTGTTGCTCCAATGGCCTCAATTGCAGCAATCACTGTTGTCAACCCCTCTCCCTTGTTTTCTGTCTCTGCGATTTCTAAGGGCTCCATATCCCCCTCATTGGAGTATCCGGTCGCATATGACGAGCATTCGTCGTCGTCCTCCACTGACAAGACCTTCTCGTTTTCTGTAGTTTGCGACCACCTTTGTGTATGCTAAATGCATTCTCCAATACTAAATTGCATTGAAATGCTATTGCTTGCCATGCGTGGTGCTCTCTAAGACTAGACCCCCACATGCAATGACTGGGACCACACGTGTACAACACATGATCCTCTTCTGCTACACAAATTGCACAAATAAACACAAACATTGCATTGTTGGACTAAACCTGAGGTTTGCGCTATGACCTAGAGCACTTGCATGATATTGACAGTAATATGGGCAACCACACGCGCATGTGTCTGATTGCTAGGACATGTCCAAACAAACACTCCATGCCCACATGTACTCCCTACAACATGTTGCATCCCTTACAGAAATGCGAGGAAGAGCACAAAAATGGAACATATTTTGGGATGGCAAACTAAAGACTGTGACTCACCGCCCCATCCATTCTATCTATTAGCGAATTCCGTCCGTTCTTGCTGGTCGTCTGCACCCTGGACCTGCGGCTAGCCATCTCAGCAGCTTCCTCTTTGCAGGCTTGGGTGGGCCACCATTTCGTTAGCTTTGCCCATGCCTCCTCGGGACAGTTGTGGTGTCTTTGTGTGTCGCCATATTTTTGCTAGTGTGGTTTCCATATTGCTCTTTGAGTGCGCAAATGCCCACTCAAATATTTGTCAACACGTCTGGTGTCCAGCGGTGGGTCAAACTTGTACCGTGCATCTAGCTCCCTGTGAACCAAAGTCTTTTCAAAGATGTTGTAATCCTTCCAGATCTCTTTGCCCGGGTCAAAGAGCTTGTACGCCACCTCTTTGGCGGCTGCATGCCACTTGGCCTTCAAATTTGTACTCTCCTCCTGAATTTTGATTGTTGTTGGTCGGCCATTGGCCAATGACTCCTTCATCTCCCTCGCAAACTCTGTGTTTGCCTTCTTGTTCATATTCCTCGTCAGATTCCTTCTTGTGCTGTTTTTTTTCATCACACTGTCACCAAAACCAACACACTCCAACATGTACAAGACCATTTTAACGATTTCTCAATTTCAAATTGAATTTAAAGCGAATAAAAATCAAAAAAATAAAATCAATATGTCACAATATCTATTGACCATAAAAACTTCCAAAATCCAAACTTCCTTGATGTAGCAACTATACAAAAAATTATCACAAACTTAGGCCTCGAGGTGTGAGAGTCGTGCAAGATTTTATAATGTGGTGACTAATGTGACTAATACCTTGGCAAGGTATTAGTCACATTAGTCACATCCTTATACAATCGTCTATAATTTCATTTTATTGTATATGAATTTGCATGAAATTCCTATCATAACCATGACCAAAACCAACACACTCCAACATGTACTAGACCATTTTAACGATTTCTCAATTTCAAATTCAATTTAAAGAGAATAAAAATCAAAAAAATCAAAACAATATGTCACAATATCAATTGACCGTAAAAACTTCCAAAATCCAAACTTCCTTGATGTAGCAACTGTACCAAAAATTATCATAAACTTAAGCCTCGAGGTGAGAGTCGTGCAAGATTTTATAATGATGTGACTAATGTGACTAATACCTTGCCAAGGTATTAGTCACATTAGTCACATCCTTATACAATCGTCTATAATTTCATTTTATTGTATATAAATTTGCATGTGAAGAAATTCCTATCATAACCATGACCAAAACCAACACACTCCAACATGTACTAGACCATTTTAACGATTTCTCAATTTCAAATTCAATTTAAGGAGAATAAAACAATAAAAAAATAAAAAATGTCACAATATCAATTGACCGTAAAAACTTCCAGAATTCAAACTTCCTTGATATACTAACTATGGAATAAAAATATTAGAAACTTAGGCCTCAAGGTGTGAGAGTTGTGGAAGATTTCATAATGTGGTGACTAATGTGACTAATACCTCGGCAAAGTATTAGTCACATTAGTCACATCATTATTGGAATGAATTTTTTATTTTTTATGAATTTGTATATATGATGTTTTTACTTTATGCCCTTTTACTTTTATATATTGCTTTTATATTTAATATACATTTTTATTGGACCTTAAAATTTGAGCCCTTTTATAGATCCTAAACCGTTTTCTTACATCCTTTCGTCAAGAAATATATTCATTTATCTCAGTTGCATTATTGAGCTTTTGTGCACAATGGTATCCTCGTCAAACCATAAACCACGCAAGTATGCTTCACTAGTAGATCAAAAAATTTTGAAGGACGAAAACCTATATGAGCTGACATTCAATGAAATTGGATCTGTCGGATGCTCATATTTTGCACATCGGAAACGACAACGTCATTCAACAATGTATGTTATTCCTTGTGAATACACATTGAAAAATGACATTTTCAGTAAATTGTTCAACAGTAAAAATGCAGATATCTGAAAAGGTACAATTATTCATCATTGTCATAAAGTATGTGATAATTTTCTTGAAAAGTTCAGAGATGAGGGGAAAACATGTAAACTATGTTCGAATCTTTGGGACGTAAATTACGCATTGCATTGTAAACCTATGTTGAATTTATGGAACTGTCGAGGTTTCATAATTCAAACTCTTTCAGATTATGAGGCAATTGTTGAAGATTGCAAGAAATTTATTAACAACAAGAAAAATAAATTGTTATTGGGGTTGATTGTTCAATGTGAGGTGAGACATACATCTGCATTGTACAAGTCTACTGTTGAAGCTTTGAATTTGCCAACGGGAATAACAATGCATATTGCTCATTCTAATATATCGAATCAGCATAAGATTGTCTCCAACACAAAACCATATTGGAATATGGAAGAATACAACAATGATGATTACAAGTGGGATGATGTTTTCCAAGATGAACATTTGGTGCCTACCATATCTTCACCTCTCGTCATCTTTGATGGTGTGAAAATAACTTCTAATACCAAGACTTTGGGGTTAGATCATGTTATATTGATATACATTCCAAAGATGTTGGACGAAGGCACATATACATCCACATTGAGATTGCCTAATGTTTATTATCGACAGTTCCATAAATTCAACATAGGCTTACAATGCAATGTGTAATCTACGTCCCAAATATTCGAACATAGTTTACATGTTTTCCCCTCCTCTCTGAACTTTTTCAAGACAATTATCACATACTTTATGACAATGATGAATAATTGTACCTTTTCAGAGATCTGCATTTTCACCGTTGAACAACTTTATGAAAATGTCATTTTTCAATGTGTATTCACAAGGAATAACATACATTGTTGAATGACGTTGTCGCACGCGTTGTCGTTTCTGATGTGCAAAATATGAGCATCCAACAGATCCAATTTCATTGAATGTTAGCTCATATAGGTTTTCGTCCTCCAAAAGTTTATGATCTACTAGTAAAGCATATTTGCGTGGTTTATGGTTTGACGAGGATGCCATTGTGCACAAAAATTCAATAATATAATTAAGATAAATGAATATATTTCTTGACGAAAGGATGTAAGAAAACGGTTTAGGATCTATAAAATGGCTCAAATTTTAAGGTCCAATCAAAATGTATATTAAATATAAAAGAAATATATTAAAGTTAAAGAGCATAAAGTAAAAACATCATATATACAAATGTTAAGTATAACGTAACTCATATTTATTTAATTTTATATTTTAAATGATTTCAATTACTAATTAATTGAATACTATCATGGTAGTTTTTAAATAACCTCAAATTTAGCTTAAATTAAGAGAATAATAAAATGGCCAAACACCTATAAATATGTGTTGGTTTTTGTCATTGTCAAGATAAGAATGGTTTGCGTGCAATTTTATACATAATAAAATAATATTTTATAAGATTATATAATGATGTGACTAATGTAACCAATACCCTACCAAGGTATTAGTCACATTAGTCACAACGTTATACAATCTTGCACAACTCTCACACCGTGAGGCTTAACTTTGTTATAATTTTTGGTATAGTTGCCACATTAGAGAAGGTTCAATTGTGCAAATTTTTACGGTCATTTGATATTGTGACATATTGTAATGAATTTTTTATTTTTTATTTGCTTTAAATTCAATTAGAATTTGAAAAATCGTTAGAATGGTCAAGTACATGTTGGAGTGTGTTGGTTTTGGTCATGGTTATGATAGGAATTTCATGCAAATTCATATACAATAAAATGAAATTATAGACGATTATATAAGGATGTGACTAATGTGACTAATACCTTGCCAAGGTATTAGTCACATTAGTCACAACATTATAAAATCTTGCACGACTCTCACACCTTGAGGCTTAAGTTTATGATATTTTTGGTACAGTTGCTACATCAAGGAAGTTTGGATTTTGGAAGTTTTTACGGTCAATTGATATTGTGACATGTTGTTTTGATTTTTTTTATTCTCTTTAAATTGAATTTGAAATTGAGAAATCGTTAAAATGGTCTAGTACATGTTGGAGTGTGTTGGTTTTGGTCATGGTTATGATAGGAATGTTTTACATGCAAATTTATATACAATAAAATGAAATTATAGACGATTGTATAAGGATGTGACTAATGTGACTAATACCTTGCCAAGGTATTAGTCACATTAGTCACAACATTATAAAATCTTGCACGACTCTCACACCTTGAGGCTTAAGTTTATGATATTTTTGGTACAGTTGCTACATCAAGGAAGTTTGGATTTTGGAAGTTTTTACGGTCAATTGATATTGTGACATGTTGTTTTGATTTTTTTTTATTCTCTTTAAATTGAATTTGAAATTGAGAAATCATTAAAATGGTCTAGTACATGTTGGAGTGTGTTGGTTTTGGTCATGGTTATGATAGGAATGTTTTACATGCAAATTTATATACAATAAAATGAAATTATAGACGATTGTATAAGGATGTGACTAATGTGACTAATACCTTGCCAAGGTATTAGTCACATTAGTCACAACATTATAAAATCTTGCACGACTCTCACACCTTGAGGCTTAAGTTTATGATAATTTTTGGTACAGTTGCTACATCAAGGAAGTTTGAATTTTGGAAGTTTTTACGGTCAATAGATATTGTGACATATTGATTTTATTTTTTATTTTTTATTCGCTTTGAATTCAATTTGAAATTGAGAAATCGTTGAAATGGTCTTGTACATGTTGGAGTGTGTTGCTTTTGGCATGGTAATGATTGGAATGTTTCACATGCAAATTCATATACAATAAAATGAAATTATAGACGATTGTATAATGATGTGACTAATGTGACTAATATTTTGGCGAGGTATTAGTCACATTAGTCACAACATTATAAAATCTTGCACGACTCTCACACCTTGAGGCTTAAGTTTATGATAATTTTTGGTATAGTTGCCCACTATAAGAATGCGGGGGTCCCTATGACACGGTGGCCTGACACGCAAGGCCCACTTTGTTGTAGATTTGCATTGTGCACGGTGTTTTGACCTGGTGGCAAGGACTGATGTGGCCCGTCACGTGGGTGGGCCCCTATTCTAGGCAGAAGACATCTTTGCCCTAAATCTCAAGAGCACCAGACATGCGGCAGACCGGTATGCATCGCCATCAATTATGTATAGCAGCCACACCAAACACGACGGGTTTCGAGCATTGCAGAAGCCAACATCGCTTCAGACGTCACTGCAACAATACGTGCTTGTCCGTAGAGGATCACCCCTTTTCAGCGGCATGTTCGGCTGCCACTGATGGATTGGCGCTGGAATTGGGAGTTTTGCAGCGATTCCATCTATGTTGCTATGTTGCTTGGGTTTGGGGTTTAGGGTTTTTTCTTGGATGGTGTGTGCTTTGTGGAGATGGAGAGTCTTGTACTAGAACCACATGTGTTTGGAGGCAAAGCAGTATTTGTGGGTGGCGTCTGCTAGCGTACCTTATGGAGTGGTGCACATCCCCCACTCGCAAGCGCGGATATACACATCCTCCAAGATCTTGCATCCACTGTTCAACACCCTAAACCCTCATCGGGGAAGGTACGTGCGTCCGATCCACAAACACCTTGTATGTTTGTGCCATGTCATTACTCGGGGTGGATCACTTTGGGAAACCAACATAGATCTTGGTCTTCGCATATTTGTGGAAATGAAATTGTGGAATGTGACTGTATTTCAAATACAAGCTCGGTTTCTCGCACTTCCATGAGGGCGCTGGAATCGGAAGGGCATGGTTATATGGCGGCATCTTTGCCTTGCGGCTTATGTCCATCCTGGTCGTTGTCGACTGTATATATGGTTTCTTGTCTTGTGGCACAGTGTGTGTGGCATCAGGGACGACCCTGCATGCGACATGGGGAGATTGTCGGCCACACATCCGTTCCGTAGTGTTGAGCGTTTTCAAAGCCCTAGACAATGTTGTTCTTTTTGTTCATCTGACATGGAGTGTGTGCTCTGGTTTCACTGTATAGACATCGCAGAATTGGACACAGAGTGTGTGGCAATTGAAAAGGGCATTCTGTACTGTTGCGGTTGTCTTCTGAATTGGCCAATGTTGTTTGTACTTCCGCATAGGCTACTGTAGGGAATGCCCTGGGTCACTGCATGCTTTGCATTGGCAATCCATAATTATGTTGTATTAGGTACAATCGAAGAAAACCAAAGCAAGAAACATGTGACGGAGGTTGGTGATATTGCACACACGAATGCGAGCAGAGAGGGAGAACAATATTGCAAATCCGTGAAATACCAGAAGCACTCAGCGGCAACATGGAACGTGGCAGCCGCAATGACAGACTTCCAACAACACACCCACGTAGAATCGCTTTGAGGGATGCCAAAATGTGGCATAGAGAAAGTGAACAACAACGGAGGATGGGCAACAGGACGAGTAGGTGTCCATGCACGCTCTGCCTTTTTGGCAGACCTCTGTTGCGGACAACACATGCAAAGCATCTTCGAGACTATGGCCGGCACCCCAAGAAGAGGTTGCCGCTAGAGGTAAACCCCCTGCGTGTCGTTGATGGAACATTTTCCTCATTCACTTGGGCGTCAGTTGCTGATGTTGTTAATGGTTGTGGTGGCATGCAGCTCATGGCTGCACCACATAGCCCCCATCATAAAGCACACAGGCGGACATAGGATGAGGGTTGCTTGAAACATGTGCAACATCTCTAATAGTGGATGATGCCCTATTTTGTTGAACAACAATGTCCGATTATATATAACATGGGAACATTCTTTGCAGGGCGAAGAGCGGGACAACTCAGACGAGGAGTGGGAGAATGATTACGCGGCAATGGACCCAATTTTGCAACTAGGTTGGGGAAACATGCAGGGAGTGGTCGAAGGGTCTGCCGTTGAGCTGGTGGCAGATGTGTTTGTGGTTGCCGACATGCTGCATTCAGAAGCAATGTCATAGATAGGTGGGAGTTCGCATACTGGGGATGTTTGTGCTGGGCATATGGATGCCAATACAACAGGCAATGTGTCCCCCCCCCCCCACAGAGAATAGTTTGGACACGGGGGAGAGTTTGGACAACGACCACGAAGTTCAGTGTTGGTTTTGAACCTCTGCAAAGAAAATTTCAAATTAAATGTGAGGTTCAGAAGTGAGACACAGCTGGGCTACTATGGAAATGTTCGTTTTGTGTTAAGACTACTGCCTCTGGGAGGCAGAAGGTGGAGACATTTATGTGCAGTGCTGTGGGTTTGGAGTACAGATGGTTCTGCAGAGTTCACGTCTAAGTCGGATAGCACAAGCGTTGTGGACGAGGACGACGCTGAAGACATTGCGGAGTGGGAGGGCAATTCAGAAGAACAGGGGGACAACGGACCTCCCATGTTTGAGGGCGTTTTGGCTCTTAATGATGAGTCAAGAACCCCCCTCTTTTGTGGCTCCAATGTTTCTAGACTAGACACGACGTTGATGTTCATGAATGTTTGTCGCACACACAAAGTGACCAATGCTTGTATAAGTGAATTACTACACTTGTTATCGAAGGTGATACTACCTTTGCCGAACTCGCTACCCACTAGCGAAGGGGTGGCCACGGCTATGCTGAACCGACTTGGATTGAGGCATGAAGCCATACATGCATGTAGGAATGGTTGTATTCTGTTTAGGCGTGAGCACGCAGAAAGGGAAACATGTCCAATATGCGATGCTTGTAGATTTAAGTTGGCGTGTCCAGAGTCCCCATTAAGGTATTGAGACATTTTCCGCTTGTGCCACGTCTCCGAAGGATGTTCTTCACTCCCCAACTTGCATCATTAATGACATGGCATGGAGAGAATATTTCGAGAGATGGTAAAATGCGGGGGCCATATGACTCCCTGCAATGGGAACATGTACGAGATAGGTATGGGGAGTTTGAGGCCGATAGTAGAAATATACATTTAGGCATGTGTACAGATGGCCTAAATCCATATTCACAAAAAAGATCGACAAATTCCTTGTGTCCAGTCATATTATTGAACTACAACATACCCCCGTGGCTGACAATTAAAAAATTCTTCATCATGCTCAGTCTATTAATTCCAGGACCAGACGCAGCCACCGCTGATCACTTCGACGTCTTCATCGAGCCATTGTTAGAGGAGCTGAGAGAGATGTGGGCACATGGTATATTATGCACTGATGCAACACGGTGGCGAGGGAGGCCACATTTACACTTAGAGCGATTTTGCTATGGTGTATTCATGACTTCCCCGCATATGCTATGATGGCGGGGACCTCTAACAAGGGATACTGTGCATGCCTGGTGTGTGGTCCACACACTCCCTCGAGGTACAGTGAGCATCTATCGAAGGTAGTGTACGGCGGCAGTCACCGAAGGTGGTTACCCTATGACCATCCATTTCGACAAGATGTAAGTGTGTTTTTGACGCAGGAGCTGCAGGTTGAACCTGCACTCATGGATGCAACCAGCCACATACGCTGGGCATTTTTACGTGCAGAGTATGCACGGTTTGGGGGAAGGCTGGCATCAGAAGGCGATCTAATGCTATGCAGCAGAGTGAAGAGACTACCGGCGCTATTCTCATTACCGTATTGGAAGGTAACAAAACATGCATGCTTGCAGGTTGCTTGTTAATGTTGTGGAGTTCTGAATGACTGATAATTTTCTGCCTCTGGTTGCGGGACATGCCCATCAGGCACGTCCTAGATGTTATGCACATTGAGAAGAATGTGGCAGAGTCCATATTGAAATTTTTATTTGGCGACAAATATACCGTTGAATCTCGGAGGGACATGGAAGAAATGGGCTTTCATCCGGAGTTGTGGCTCCGACCCCGGCCGAACCGGCAGACCTTTTTTAAGCCACATGCTCCTTACGTATTTACAGATGCGGAGAAAAAAATCTTCATCAAGGAGGTAAGCGCCATCCGCACTCCCTCAGGTTATGAGAGTGCTTTGGGGAAGCATATGAAAAATTCCAAGTTTCTGGGATTGAAGTCCCATGACTACCATTGTCTCATACAACAAATCATTCATGTGCTAGTAGGTTACTTCTACAACCATTGCAGAGAACCACTTTGATCCGTCTAAGGGTTGTTGACAAGAATGAGATCGCAACACTTAGACTTTATGTGGCAGAAACATTGTGTTACTTAGAGATTTGTTTTCCTCCGTCATTCTTTGATGTCATGGAGCATACATTGATCCACTTGGTGGACAAAGTTGAGCTATGTGGCCCGGTAGGAGGAAGGTGGATGTACCCATGCGAACGATATTTGGGTACGCTCAAGTCCTTTGTAAGAACCAAGGCACATCCAGAGGCCTCAATGGCCAATGGGTACACCGCAGAAGAAGCACTCGGATTCTGCACAGAATATTTGAATTTGCAGAGATACACTAAGTGACACATTTGGGAGTCAGAAGAGGAGGAATCGATGAAAGCATCAGTCGTGGAGGGCGGTGGTCGCGTGTTTCATATCTCTGAAGCTGAGGTAGAGATAGCACGTAAGTACATCATTCATCACCATGCATGCACAGAGGACATGCGGAGGTAAAGAAGAAACCATTGCATTTGAGCAGTTGCACTAGACTACCCAACCATGTAGCATGCCAGACTTCCCATTGATTATGTGTTTGTTGTTGGATGTAAAGGGAGTATACCAGGGAAGCAGCAGAGAACCCCAACATAGTGCAATTCGCGCCCTGGTTGCGGAGTCGGTGCGCCATGATGTCTGCCATGGCCAGAGAGGGAATGGAGGAGTTGATGGCACTGTCAGTGCCACCTTTGAAAAAGGTATGTGCCTTCAAGAGTATGACGTCATTTGGGTCTCACTACAGGGTGGAGCTGGAGGAAGCAGGGGGCTCCCATGTCACGTTCGACGCGGGAGTAGTAGAGGTGGCAGCGCATACAGGTCCTCCAGATTCATCAGAGAACGCAACAATGGTGGAGCTGGTAAGAATAGGCGTGCTGAAGGACATTTGGGTGTTGAATTATGGGAACCTGAACATTGTCCTCATGGTTGTATCTTGGATGGCCAAACACACCGAAATGCAGCCTAGGATTCGCCGCGATACACATGGGTTTTGGTTGGCCAACATGGCAGCCAGACCACGCGACACCACAAACCCTTACATACTTCCGGCGTTGGCCTCCCAGGTACATCCCACATGCCAGCGCCAATGTTTGCTTTGTGTTTTGGTTTTAGGGAGGGATGCCCCTGATGAACACGCGGACACTCACTTGTAGGTCTTCTTTGTGGACGACAAGTCCATGCCCGGATGGTGTGTGGTTCTCAAAAAAGAGGCACGCGGCAGGCGAATGACCCCAACAAATATGGAGCTCAACCTGGGACAGGATGAGTCCAGCGGGGACCAACATGCGTTGACGGAAATGGGTACACAAGGAGGGAAAGCAGTAGGCACGAGTTTGGGCTACGAACCACAAGCACATGAACGCAATGCCCGGAGGAGGACACGATACTGAATGCCTTAAACTGTGTGAGCAATGACCAGAAGAGAAACACTCTAGAGGACCCCAGACAACACACCTGGAGGCAAGTTTTCAATGCACCCTTTCTGAACATGCATGCACATTTGTGTACCACTTGTGTTATGGGGTCTGTGGTTGCGTGTGCAATATCCCTGACCATACTGCGTGGCTGTGTGCAGGTATGTTTTGCCAAATAGAGCATTAAAGGATGGTGTAATCTGGTGGGCTGATGGACGCCACGGCGGCCAAGTGCCTGCAACGAGATACACCAACGTTGGGGTCATGAGGGGGAGGGAGGCCCTTGCTTGTGTGCATCGTAAACATAGAAACAGTGTATATATAGAGCGTGGAGTTCCGCCTTAGGGTAGCGATGTGATGGAAGATGCCATGGATTATAGGAAGGGGAGGACTGTGAACTCTGCATTCTTCCACCAGAGTGCAAAGTGAGAATATAACAATCACTAAACAATGCAGAGTGCCAATGAAATAGCGTGTATTTGAAAAGTTCTACAATGGAAAGTGCCAATAAACTTGCCTATATATAAAAGTTGCAGTGAACATTGCGAATTAACACCCCTGTATTGTTGTGTTGTTGCAGTTGTGGCTGCAGTTGCAAATGTCAGTGACATCGCCTCATTGGTCCCCACACCTACCAAATACATTGTGCCAGCATGTCATTCGGTGCAGCAAATACTATATGGTATTCCATTGAAAACAATACATGCAGTACAGAAAACACCAAATACGGAATAAGAAGGACCGGTATTTCCACGGTGGCAGCTTGTATATTACGATTGAACGGTAATGACTGTCCATGTTGAATACGGTGCGTAAATTACAAGAAGATAGGCATATAATAAAATATTTGAGTTAGAGACCAACGTTGTCTAACACAAGGTATCTGCTACTCATTAGATACCCCAACTCAATTTAAAGCCCATCCATTTATGGGGATCTGGGCCCACTTCCAAAGTTTATTAATTTGGCACGCAACCAGGAGGCACACAGAAGACACAACTTTGACAGGTTCTTGTATGTCGTGTGTGGGTTTTTTTATTTTAACCAGCTGGATTTTTGGCCGTCCTGCCTGGAAGTTGCACCCCTGTGCAATTATCCCACAGAGAGGGCCCTGCCTGTCGGGCCCACCTGTCGTGGGGGCCCTGCATCCCTTCTAGTGAGTGCTTCTAATGCACAAAGTGACCCAATTCTACAAGGTTTTAATTGACGTCTTTAAAGAGTGAGGATGGGCTGTAAATTAAAGACCAACTTTACAAGTAGCCATGTCGGAATTCATGGGCCCACTTAGCCTTGAATAGGCGGAAGATGGTGTTTATGATGGTGGGTCCCACGTTGGTATGTCTTATTTTGGATCTTAAAGTTCTTTTGATTTGTTTCATCAATGGAAAGAGGTTCCATGAGTTTCTCCCTTGTTTTGAATCTAAGTTTTGACACTAGAGAGACATTCAAACGAGTCTTTGTTAATGATAAAATAAAATAAGAAGGAAAAAAAATTCCAAGAAGTACCAAGCTCCTTAATTTAAAGGCCTCTTTGGAGGACCGTAGATAATTACGTTCCTTTGAGGTTCATGCCAATGAATTTGGAACTTTCATGCCATCCTTGATACTAAGGGTATTTGAGCCCACTATTGCCAATATGTTTTTTTTGGATAAGTGACCCGTACATAGAACTTTAACTCCATAGTAAAGTTTTGGAAGAATTTCTCTTACTTTTCATCCAAATTAGAGAAAGCCCAACACATGAAATAAAGTTGGAGTTTACAAGTTGGGGCAAGTGCACTAAAGAATCATACTAGTGCAGGTGGAAAAGTAATTGTGGACCACACTAATTGTGTACTTAGAATGGAAATAATGCATGCCAAAGACCACAAGTCTTCCCCCTACTTCTTCCTAGAAATTGCCGACCAAAATCTTGATTTTTAGTTCAAGGACAAAAGTAGCATTTATGTTAAAATAGTCACCCACATCCATCTCTTAGTAATATTTTAATGTGGCCCTTGCTACACTTGAATTATATATTTGGTTTGAGTTGAAAATCAACGTGGGTTCTAGAAAACTAGTGTGGTGCATGCAATGAAACATGTCCTTTCAAATTTTGGACGATGGGATGGATGATAACTTGGAAAGAATGTAAAACATCGGAATGCATCTTGAACAATTGAAGTAAAATGGGGCAAATACATGACACTTTGAATGCATGTTCAGGAGGTGGTTGGAGTTGACTAGACGATGTGTGCATTTCACACTGAACTTGATTGCCAGTTTTAAAAGCATGTTGCAAGTGTCGCCCAAACTAGTAAACAACATTAATATTTACAACCCGCACTACTAATAAAACTAGCCTCCTCTCAAATCTTAGAGGTGAGCATCAAATGTACTTCGAGATATCATAATCCTTCAAATTAAAGAGAAATGATATGAAACTTGCACCTATTTATTCTTGAAAACATCCATGCCTATATAGTTACACAACCATGGATGACACAAGGTGAGATTTTATGATCACTATTTCCCTCCAAAAGCAAGCCCCTCACTTGCTGGGGCGGCAACAAAGGATTAAAATGCACATCTTCAATAAAATGTCGTTCTTCCACTTTACTTGTACACACATTACATCTTATTCTGGCAAAACTATGGTGGATTCAACATGTTTAGAATCGAAAGTTAACATGCAACAACAAATATCATACAAACTGAAAGTTGGGTTTCTTTGTAATGGCCTTTATTTCGGCATATATGGGAGGACTCAAAAGTGCTTACCCACCACAAGGCAGGCAATTAAGCCCATCTTGCATCAAGGAGATTCTTGAGTAGGGTAGGGCCAACATGCCTAAATTCACGTTAGATTGCCCCACGTTAGTTCTTCTTTCTTTCATTTCTTGGAAGGACTCAGTTCAATGTCCAGGGAGATTCTTGGACATAATCAATCAAGACCCTAGTGTTTCCAAGTCCAATTGGTTGTGATCTTCTGGTTTTCTTTACTAATTAGGGTATTTTCCATAGATTTGTCTAAAATGATCAGTAATTTTCCCAAAGTCTTGAACTTCAAACAGTTAATTCTCAAACTTAACCAGTTCATCTGCAACTAGTGGTCGGTTTCCCCTGTTCATCGACTCAGATGCTTAGCAAGTTCCAACAAGTATTTTTTAGTTTTAGTTTTATTTTATTTTCATTCGTTTAGTCAACGAGGCACTAACGTTTTTGTCCTTAGATAGACATTTTAAAATGTTTATTTGGGGGTTCACAACTAACTCGGCCCATGGCTACTTCAAGAGTCAGCAAGGTGTTAGGTGAGCATTCTAGAACCCTAATCATCATCTAGGGTCATGCACCTTGCACTTCTAAAACCGAGTTAGTTAAACGTATGGTACGGTCTTTGGATGAGAGTCTAAGGACCTTCACAATTACAACATCACATCCTTTGGCTTGTGTGTGAAATGACCCTCAACAAGGGTCATTTCACACACAAGCTAAGAGCCGTGACCATGAAATTATGAGAGCCCAAAAGAAAGTGTCCAAAGGTTGTCCCAACTCACCTCCAAAATCATGTAGTGTGGTTACGGACCCCCTCAAGTATGGTGTGAAAGTCATATGTGACTAGGCACTTCACCAAATGCTATTTCAATGAATTCCTATTCATGCAAGTCTTCATATACGATAAGATAGAATAAATCAACGGTTGTGAGCATGCTGAGTGCCATGGTTTCCTGGTTTTGTGTTAGGCCTACCTCCAAGAGGTGGTTATTGAAAATAGTCCAAGTGACCATGAACACATGATCCATTTGGTGCCATGTACAAATCCATGTGGACTTTACATTCATCTTGCATTCACATAATTTGTTGGTCCCTCAAGTGTAGTGTGAAGCGAATTTGGATCAACTCTGCCTTTTCCACCGATGAGAGTGCTTGAAGTGTAATGGTCACGGGCTCTCATTCACATGAAGTGGCCCTTATTTGTGAAGTCTATCAAAGAGGGACGTAAAGTTTCACGGGTTTGATCCTTCTTTGAGAAAAAAAAAATCTACTAAAAGCTCATTAGATTGTTGTGTATTTGAAGATGTTTTGAAAGTTGGGTGAAACTTTTGGGACTTCCTGTTTTCACATCTCAAACTTCAAGAGAATTTTATAATTTAAAATAAGATATGCACATGGGATTCATTAACCTTAATCCCATGTCAACCTATGCAAGGCTAGCTTGGCCCACCCATCCTAGTAGGACAAGCTAGAAAGATGGTTTTTAATAGCCCAACACTGCTCTTAATGAATGGTAATTTAAGCATTCAAAAAACATAGGTGACTTTATTTTAATTCTCATAAACTCATGGTTTCGGACCAAGCCCATGGTTTCATATGCTTTATTTTACAAATAACTCTAATTGTGGCACAAAAACAATCAAAATTTCAATCAAATAATGTAACAAGTGTTGAGTCGACATGAGAACGACGAATATCTCATAACTGCGTTTGTTATTAGCCCGGGTCGTCTTGCACCACTGATATTATGTCCAGTGGACATAATACCAAGGGTGGGTCGAACTGGCATTTCAATCACATTGATCCCACTAAGATTAATGTTTCTTCTCTCTCTTAGCATGGGTCTTAGCCTTCCACTCATTCTGCAAAATCAACCCTAACACAATCCGAGTAGACTAGCAATGGTGACATGTGTGAGATTCTTGTGGATTGCCACACTCCAACTTACAACATGTTTGCAAGTGTGACCAAGGGCCAATGAGGAGAAGAAGAAGAAAAATTGGACTTCTTGTGGTCATGGCCTTTGATCCAAAACCATGACCAAGAGATCTTTCGCATGCAATTTTGGGTAGATTTCACTTCAATCTTGAGGGGGTAAAACATGAATTTGGATAGAACAAGCAAAACACCGCTTGTAAATAAGGTAGATGGGTCCTAAGTGGCTCGTTTTCTTGCTCGGACCCCTAGATTTGATTGGTACGCAGTTTGGTGACAATCAAAGAGCAAACATCGTAACAACATATGCTTAAAAAGAGTTTGGATTACGTCATCGAATACTAATAACTACTCTACACTCATATAGTGAACACAACTAAGAAGACCTACGAAGGAATCGACAAACATGCACTTCTGATTATTATAACTGAATAAGGGAAGATCCAATGCTCAATCTAGTTTTTGCAAATGTTTCATCGCAAATTTGCTGTTGCAACAGAAGTTTTGTTGTGTAAATCTAATCGGTCGAAGTTGGAGAACATGAAAAACGAAGCAAATGACAACCTAACACCGTACACGGGTTAAATGGAAAAGAGTTTTCCGGAGCCGACTTACTATTTTCCCAGTGAGGCCAAGTTGAGCTCAGTTCGGCCTGCCTGGCAAGTGGAGGCAGCCACAACCCACCACAGCTTCCTTGAGACGCAAGTCGAGGCTTTCCAAAGTCTTTGCAACTCAGAGTTCCACTTTGTGCCATTGGGTCTAATTTGGGACACTTTCTAGAAGCTTAACTAAGTCGGAAATTACTGTAAGAGGCTCGCTTTGTACTAATGTTCTCACCCAACACTTGCCAAATTGGGACATGAGGCAACTGTAGACCCACATGCAGCCGGCCAGGGGCATTGCAAACCACTCAGGCTACATATCATTTTATTTTTTAATTGAGACTTATGTGCCGGCACCAAAGTCCAATAATTCCATTATTCCATTGCCAATAGAGTTATCCTTCGGGCCACTTCACACGGAGGACGCTAAATACCCCCCCACGAACTAATAGGGATTCCATATTCGGGCGGGGGCAGCCCTCCCACGAAATTTCTGCCCCCGCCCGGATTTTTTCCAAACCCGCCCGAAAATAGCTGCCCGCCCCGCCCGAAAACGAAAAAAACATTGCTCTTCCATTCTTGAAGGCCGCTTGACTACAAATCCCATATTGAGTGCACTTCACCTTCAAGGTCTCAAATCCAATATATATGTGCACTTCCACCTAGTAAATAAGGCATTAAATGGGATTTCATTCCGGAAGTGAAACCATCAACCAAGACTGTAATTAACTTGGAAGTCAAAAAATTAGAAAATCCTCATCAACATTGAGGTTATAATTTTTATGACTTACCATTTGAAATTGTCTTCGTCATTCTAAAATGACACTTAAATTTAGTGTGCTGATGTGGTATGTATATTTTATAATATTTTAGATAATTCTGGCTACTTTCAAGAATATTCATACGCACTTATTTATAAAATATACTTAATGGAACTAATTAATCAATTATTTTAATTACTGGATTTAATTGGAGTTAATTCCATTAATTAAATTTTAGGGTTAATTAGGCTTACTGGATATAAAAATTGAGTATTGTAATTACTGAAATTGATTGGACTTAATTGGAGTTAATTCCAGTAATTAAATTTTGGGATTAATTAGTCTTACTTAATTTGGAAAGAATACTTTCTGATTTATTTGGGATTAATTAGGATTAATCAGAATTAATTAGACATAATTACATTAAATCACACTTAATTAGAATAAGTGCGTATGAATATTCTTGAAAGTAGCCAGAATTATCTAAAATATTATAAAATATACATACCACATCAGCACACTAAATTTAAGTGTCATTTTAAAATGACGAAGACAATTTCAAATGGTAAGTCATAAAAATTATAACCTCAATGTTGATGAGGATTTTCTAATTTTTTGACTTCCAAGTTAATTACAGTCTTGGTTGATGGTTTCACTTCCGGAATGAAATCCCATTTAATGCCTTATTTACTAGGTGGAAGTGCACATATATATTGGATTTGAGACCTTGAAGGTGAAGTGCACTCAATATGGGATTTGTAGTCAAGCGGCCTTCAAGAATGGAAGAGCAATGTTTTTTTCGTTTTCGGGCGGGGCGGGCAGCTATTTTCGGGCGGGTTTGGAAAAAATCCGGGCGGGGGCAGAAATTTCGTGGGAGGGCTGCCCCCGCCCGAATATGGAATCCCTATTAGTTCGTGGGGGGGTATTTAGCGTCCTCCACTTCACACTATGTATGGCCGTCCAAGTTGAGAGGCCATGGGATTGAATGGCCAAACTTTGTTGAGAGTCCAAAGAAGCGGGCTGAAAATATAGCCAATGAAATATAGGAATTGGAGCCTTTGGTCGGGCATAGTGTGAAGCTTCCACGGGTCAAGCCCAAAGTCCAAACCTTTGGCCATGAACTTCCACATCCTCTCGACTTGGACAGCCATAATGTGAAGCCTCTGAAGGCCAAGCCCAAAGTCCAAAGGATGAAGGAGCATCCCACTTTGTTCCATGCCCAAAACAAACCTTCTAATTTAATGGCCAAGATCTTGTCAGTTTTTGATTTTTTTTTTTATGAAAAGGAAAAATGGACGGCCTCTCAACCATAGTTTGGGTTTCCATTCCTGTCTAACCCAAACTTCCTTCGAGAGTCCGTCGCCTTGGTCAAAAAATATTGCCATGTAGGCATTTTGGAGTGCGACGGCCTTTGGACTTTGGCCTCTAGTGTGAAGGGTCGAGAGGCCGAATTATTGGGTTCTTGCAATTTGATTGGTGGAAATTGACGGCCTCTCCACCTTTGGCCATAGTGTGAAGCGGCCCTTAAAGTCCCTCAACGAGGGATGAACCCGTGGGTATGATCCTTCTTTGAGAAAACTTTCTATTAAGGTCGAGGCATGTGTAACCGATACAATAAGAGAGTTTGCATGTGTTTAGGAGGAGTAATAACAAGGGATCCTTTTTCTTGCGAAGAGAAACACATTCTAAGAAGAATGCAAAATTGTTTAATATTATTTTCATGAATATTGAAATTGCTACAAAATTTGAAGTGGTAAAGCATACATGAACACACATCCAATCTATAGGTTAACCCATAATTGTTCATCTAAATGCTAATTCTTGGCTATGGCAATTATCAAAACTCTTATGAGGGTAATCAATCACAAGCCACCACCACATAAACCTCAAATCCATTCACCTAAGAAATGTAGATCTCATCCATGTCGGCATTACAATTACTTGGTGAGTAGTTGAATGGACATGGTCGACTATGGATGTCTCGACCTAAAGAGCTTGTTGGCTCATGTTTCAATGCTTATTTTGAAAGTTGGGTGAAACTTTTGAGACATCCTCTTTCCAACTTATGATCTTCGAGAGGATGTTAGGATTTAAAATAGGGTATGTGCATGGGACCCATTGTCTTAAATCTTGGACCACCCTATGTGTAACGTACCTTGTTAAACTGATAATAAACAATAAACAAACATTTATCGACAAGAGGCTCACCTCCCAACCTGCAGACACACACAAAACATAACACGTGCTCTCCTTCCCCCGAGCCCAATCTATGCATAATATCCATAAGATACTTTTAGAAGTCTCAAGTCTTTCTATACATAGACTGAAGTCTCCTTATCTATATGCGTATATCTCTTTCACTTTGCTTTCCATAGATAAGAGTCATCCACTTGCTTGTCCCTCAACTTTCCATCCATCCACGTTTCTTAGTCTTGGACATTCATCCCTGCAATTTATTTCCATCTTCAACAATACATTTCCAAATTAGTCCATTACACTATGCAAGGCTAGTTTGGCCCACCCATCCTAGTAGGACAAGCTAGAAAGTTGGATTTTAATAACATGGCACCACTCTTTGTGTATGGTTATTTAAGCGTCAAGAAAAGTTGGGTGGCTTTGTGTTAATTCTCACAAAGTCAGGGTTTTAGACTAAACCCGTGGTTTCATTTGCTTTACTTTACAAATGACTCTAATTTGATCCAATAATTTGTGATCATGTAACTACAAACTTCAATCAAGATGTAAAAACTGCAAAGTAGGTTTTGAAATGGGAAACATGTGCACACGAAAGGAGATAAAGGGAATTATCGTTTACAAGCATACTTTATCCATCCAACATAAAAACACGACCCCCTAAGTTTGTTGCCGATTCATTTGAGATGTCCTCAAATAGAGTAACTCGTGGTTTTTAAAACTCATCTTGGTGTCAAATCAACATAACAAATTAAATATATAAAAAAACCATTTCCAGGCTACATGCTATTTCAGGCTTGTTATGTTGAATGAATGAGAGGTACACTTAAATATGATAATTCTCTCTCATAGGAAACAACCTTGTTGACTCCCGGCCAAAAGATTGTTGTTTAAAAATGATTATTTAGTTACTATGATTTGGAAGCTATATGCTTGTAATGGTTTGATTGATGCCTCGATCACACCAAATTGAAAATGTACTTTTTGTAGGTGCATTAATCTCCCACGATGACCAGTTGTCATGGCGGGCCATCACCGTCCAACCAATATGACAACATTGGAGATGGTCATAACCTGCACTCTGACATCCATGGTTGGACGCGCGTCGGATGCATGGGGCCCACCACCACAATCTTGTGGTTTGTCCACATGGCACAACTTTGATGCCCCACAATTTATTTTTTTAGTTGTTGGGGCAGTAGGGCAACCATGTGAGCAACTGTACGTCACAACAAAAATGTTGCGCAAGCTGAGATGTTGGTGTGAACAACTTAGCATCCAACCGTGGTGCCATCCCCAACTATTTCACATCTGAAAGTTGACAGAAAGTTGGTGTGATAAGGGCATGAGTCACAATGGGGATGATGTATTAAGAGGTAATCCATCCTCCCACGTTCCCTAGGAGATGGTCTCGTACAACTTTGTAATATCACTATCTCCATTCTGCAAGTTAATTTTCACTTTAAAAAATAAAAAATAAAAAAACCTAAACATTCTGGGTCATCCCTTAAGATTCCAAGAAAGTAGCTATCAATCATTTGGCCTTAATTGCCAACCATAAATACCAACCCTACTCGCTATTTTCCATACAAGTTGAACATCACCAGTGAGTAACTTAGCCATGACCCTATGCATGGATCAGGTGAGATTGGATATTTTGGGCCATAACGGGCCACATGTCATCATGTGAGTGGTCGGAGCCTACATAAAGATGACGTGGCAATAAATTTTATGCAGAGATCTGCCCAATGAGACTTGAATGAACAATATAAGGTAGAGCAGACATACCTATTTCCAGTAACTTAAACAATTTTGCATAAGGGTAGTGCAAGTGTGATATTGGGGTGATTTTTCACAAGCATGGAAATTGAAATCACAAATTTTAACACAAAAAATCATATTTTATTTTCAAAATTTGAAATTACCGTAAAATTTAAAGGCAAGATTCTCTTCCAACCCCCATTCATAGCATAGGTCGACTTATTTCTGATAATTGGGAGGCCAAAACTTGATTACAATTAATGCCCTTCTCAAGGAACCCAAATTTGTGCTCTTTTAAGGTTGAGACATCATAGTCGACCAAATCCATTTAACTACTCACAGGGGTCATGTGATGCCGAAATGGATGAGATCTATATTTTTTAGGTGAATAGAGTAATGGTTTATGTGGCAGTGGCTTGTGATTGATTACCCTCATAAGAGTTTTGACATCCGTCATAGCCAAGCATTGGAATTTAGATGAGTGATTATGGGTTAACCTATAGATCAACTACGCGTTACCCTAACTTTACCACTTTGAAATTTTAGCATTTTCCATATTCATGATTTTTAAAATTATTTATGTTTACAAACTCCTTAGAATTTGTTTATCTTTGCAAGAAAAATCATTCCCTATTATTACTCTTCCTAATCAGATGCAAACTCTCTTATGTTATAGGTTTTAAATGCCTCAACCTTAACTTACTTTTGCCATTACGCTGAATGTGAAAGGTACATGTGTGAATCTTCATGACTTTTTCCATCACGTTAGGAAACGACGGCTATATGTGTGAAACTTCATGACTTTAGAGCACTCTATATAGTAAGATTGGGGGGGGGTATTGGAAATTGGTTTGCCTACTCTATATGCGACTTAAGTGTCTCGTTTTCTTAATCAAAGCCCTAGATTTGATTGGTATGTGGTTTGGTGACGATCAAAGAGAAAACATCAGAGAGGCACATGTTTAAAAAAGATTGAACTATGTCTTCAAAAATTAATAACTATTCTACACTCAATAGTGAACACAATTGAGAGGACCTATGTATCCCATCAATCAACAGACATGCACTTCCAATTACCATAACTAAACGAGGACATGTCCAATTTTCAATCCGAATTTTGCATATGTTTCATTGTAGGGTTGCTACTAGAACCCGAGGTTTGTTGTGTAAATCTAGTCAGTAAACATGTTGGAGAACGTGAGGAACAAATCAAATAACACCCACATACATTGACTGTAGAAAGCAGGTGGTTTGTGCTTCCTCTCATAACATTATACTTGCAGAGATTCTCTTCTTGAAGAGAGAGAGAGTCCTAAAGTATGTCTCTGAGGGATTGCAAAACTGTTGCCTGGAGGAAACATACTCTGCTTAGGTTACGGCTCTGTAAGTACGTATCTCAAAGTGGACTGGCAAATTGGAGTTGCAAAAGTGTTCCAAAAGTGTTGCAAAAGTTCACAACAATATCTGGCAAAACATCTCCATGGAAATAAATCTATTGACACTGGCAAGTAGATCTGACTACTAAGTCACAAACCTGAAAGTTTGGCAACAAGAATGCAAGGACTGTCGTGATAATGATGCTGAGTTCCCATTTCAGCAATTAGGTCAAAGCTCACTTGTTGAGGTTTTCCAATACCGTATGGGGAGATCTGACCGCTGGTTACATTACAAATGAGCCGGTTGAGTTTGAGGAACAACCAGTTTAAGGTCAAGACTTTAGCTGAATCACCAAATGGTATGTGGAATATATCTTGAACAAATAAAGAAGATCTAAAAGGAAACAACATGTAACTGCTTGGATTTGGAAACACTTGGATCTTCACTGGTTTCGTGCAAATCCTACATGTTCATTGTTCTCCACTTATGATGCGACAAAATTTACAAGAACCTTATGAGGAAAGTGAACTTCGACTTCGTCAGAATTGCAAGGACTCTTGTGGTGAAGATGCTGGTTCCTTATTCTGCAATTGGGTCTACTTGAATATACATATATTCTCCACAAAGCAAACCACACCGTTCTATGGTAATTAGTGCAAATTTTAGCGTCTGTCCATGTACACCATTTATTGTAGTTAGTGTCACTTGCGTAATAGTGTCACTTGTCCTATTTTGAGGTGTATCCTAGGTTGCACTGGTGATCAACAACATCATCATTAGTGTCACCTCATAACATTTGACGTTCAGGTGTGCTTACTCATATCTTGGCATGAGTGTGTTCATTTATAGTGTTGTGAGGTGTATACTCATGTTACACAATGGTCTACAAGTTGACTGAAGTGTACACAAATGACACTTGGCATTAGTATGCTCAAGAATATCTTCCACTTGCATACCAAAATGTAACACATGGCACTTGCCATTAGTATGCACAATAACATCTTCTCCTTGCATACTTAAAGGCGAAACTATCATCTCAAGAATCCTAATATGCTATGCTAAATGCCATATTGTAAATTAAGGGCTCCCGGATACTCACCCAACCATTGATGACAATTGGCATATTTGTTTAGAGTTTGTGATTTGTATTTTCAAATATGTATCAATTCAAATGTGGATATTTGTTGGTGGGGGGGGGGACAGTGAAAATTGTCCCATAGATGTCCACTTCGAGGAATCTTTATAATAATAAAATGTTTATGATAGTACTCTCTATGAACTCAAATGAAAAAATTTAGGGTTAAAATGACCATTTTAAAGAGTTGGGGTTTCAAGTCAAATAAAGAATATATTCTAAAATATAAGATCCATGGCCTCCTCCTTTAGCTCAAGCAAATGATCATCTCCAATTTTTCCCACTAACATAACATTAAAACATCCAACCACTATCTTGTGGTTGCACAAATTGATGATACAATTTTTTTATTGCAATCTTTTGAAGGCAATTGATTTTTTCATGACCACACAAACATAGGCTAAGTTACCACATTAAATTTGAGATTGCACAAAATTGTTGATTTTCACAACTTCCTACTAATGCTTAACCCTCACGTTGGTGACGCCATACTCTAATACGATCTATGTGTTCAACTCAACACTCTAGAGTAGATACAAACATGGTGATAGTTTCTTGACTTGTTTATACTCAAGAACACACAATTAAAAAACATTGATACTTAAGAATATTAAAAACTTGGAAGACTTTTCAACAACATATAGATATGCCCTTGCAGACAAAAGATTGACCACATTGTTAGTTGTAGTTTATGTTGGAGCACTTCAAAATATTTTCGACAAGAGTGCTAATGCCCCCTCCCCACTTGACATTAGCTAAGCCTAAAAGTGGGTTCTTAAAAATGAGTGTTCACACCATCGACATTATCTAGTGCCGAGCCTAGTTGGCAAATGATGTGGCATGGCTTAAAAGTGGAGGTTTTAAGCTAAAACTACCGACCCTCCCATCGGTACCTAGACATGAGGCAAGAATGTAGGACCTCTAAAAGTGTTGCCTCCCGCTCTTGTGATTAGTTGCTTTTAGTCTTAGCTATGAGGGCACAAGGAGCTCCATTAACAAAAACCGATGGTAAGTATTAAGGCATTTGGGGATGGGACAAAAACTATCCCACATTCATTGGTTGGTAGATAAAACAATGAACATGTGTGAAAGCTACTTAACTAAAACCTACTTGGAAATCTCCAGAGCAAGTTCTTGTAGGAGCATTGGGATAGCCGGACGTGTCCACTATAACCGAGGGAGCTTTACCCGGGTTTTAGGGAAGTCTTTGGTTATTTGCTAATGTCAAGTGGGGAGGGAGCATAAGTGTAATTTATTTGATTGGTGCAAAGAGTATGGTTATCTCTAATGGGTATCACTTCGGAGTCTCTCACACCATCTCGTATGGTTATCTCTAATGGGTATCACTTTGGAGTTTATCACACCGCCTCTTATGGTTATCTCTAATGGGTATCACTTTGGAGTTTATCACACCACCTCTTATGGTTATCTCTAATGGGTATCACTTCGGAGTTTCTCACACCACCTCTTATGGTTATCACTTCGGAGTTTATCACACCACCTCTTATGGGTATCACTTCGGAGTTTCTCACACCATCTCTTATGGTTATCTCTTCGGAGTTTATCACACCACCTCTTATGGTTATCACACCATCTTCGATCGCAAGCAGAACAATTTTCCACTTAACAATTTGACTTTGTGTGTCCAGATTAGGGTTGATTGGGTCCCCGAGGGGAAGGGTTGCGCCAGCCTAGGAAGTAGTGCAATACCAAGGCGACGCGCGCGGGCTCGGACAGCAAGCTGCCTGATGAGCGCCGCACCCAAGAAAAATTAGATTAATATCGAGGGGCTCGATGAGCCCCGTATCAGATATTAAACTGATAAGAACAGATACTACACTTGATCTTAGCCAAAAGGCCGAGAAAGGTATACTTCTGAAGCTGCCAACTTCGCTTGTTATACTACTCGCCTAGCACAATCTATCGCAAACCGTATGGGACAATACACCCTGTATCTATGTCTCCCTTACGGGCAACGTGATTAGAACCTGGGATGGAATGCCAAGTCCCTGCCTTCGTCATGTTGAAATGCGCCTTCGTTAGATAAATCGGAAGACTGACATCGACATAGAAATGCAAATCAATTGAGTTGTCGTAGCTCTTGCAGTCGTATCTGCGGTTTCGCAACTGGACTACACATGTACTTGGAATATGTTGTAATGTTGCCGAGAAGTCTCTGCACTGTGAGGTAGCTGGTAATCTAACCTCCGATTTATTTTCGGTCATCACCAAGGATTAAGTGGGGGAGAAGCAGGAACTTCTGGAGGATTGATGTGGGGTTGTCAGTCGCTCAAGAATTGAGCTAAGTAGTTTGTCACACGATTGCATATATCGAGGCGATTGAGGCGATTGGAATTGCCAACCCGTCTTCATTTCTAGCTTTTCTTTGCAAGCGGCGATCCTGAGGACAGCAAGGGGGAGGTGATATCCAGCGAGCGGACAGAAAGTAAAGAGGTGCTTAAAGTGGCCATCATCGCACGAGGTCGTAGAAATTCAAGAATGCGATTATCATTTAACCTCAGCCTTCGCAAACATGATTCCTTAGGAAATGTTGAGTTCGAGGATGTGTTGCGATGGTACCTGGTATCATAAAAAGTCGTCTGGTTATCCTCAGCAAATTTCAAGGCACATGCATGATAGACATACATTTCAAATCCTTGTCACAGAGGGAGATCACAAATTCAAAATTGCTCCAGGTGGGAGATTACCATGCACATAGGACAACCAAGAAAATGAAAAAAATTGTGGTAGGACATATCGCACCACCCTGCACCTCTGTGAAGAACCTTAAAACTTTTTCTTCGTAATTCGTCGTCCTTGCCAATTCTGCGATGTCGTTGTTGCTCAAACTTTACAAAGAAACTAACGAACGAACGAATCACGAGTTCCTAGGAGATACTCGAGAATGAGTTGTGATATCTCTAATCACAAAAAGGCAACAGCAATTTCAGGTTACATAGGTTCAAGGAGCTGGTTGACGTGGCATGCACCAAATCGGGCAGAGGATGTCCAGGAACAATCACACAATGTGCAACGAGTTTAAATTTGGTGGCCTGAAATCAGGTCAAAGATTGCAACAATTGCTTCTGTTGCCGTATATAGATATTTCAAGCCCTCGTTCCCAGAGGGATTACAAATTCAAAATTGCTGGAGGGAGGTTACTCTAACTTACTTTGATGCGATGGAACCCCCTGTCAATTGCTAACAAGAATCACCTAGGACCTTTTAACCAAATCATGCCATCTACCTTACACATCAGACCTTCTCATTTCCGTGCTGTGGTTGTTATAGTTGTTCCGAGTTTACAGAGCATGAAGTTAAGTGCGCATGAATGAATTACGAGCGGGGTAGTGAATGCAGTCAACGCACACATCAAGGCCATGGGTGGACGAAGTAGCCTTTTGAGCGCAACCCGGCGAGCAGATGGGTGGCGTCCTCGCGTGTGTGCTCCTCAAAATGGAGCCACCCGAAGTTCATCATGGACGGGTCCGAGTAATGGATTTCCACAAACAACTCGTCGATGATCTCAGCCATCTCGGGGTCGGCCATCCATCGGTTGAGAATCGGCCACTCAGAGCCCTCGATGTCCATCTTCACCACGACAGTGTCAGCGGGCGTGAGGCCTAATGTTTCCTTGATGAACCTCGTAATGTTAAGCGCGTTCAGGGAGTCGTCGTCGCCATCCGACACGAGCTTGTTGTAAATTTTCATGCGTTGGATCATCCATTTCGGGATCCCGGGCGTCTGGCCGACGAATCGGCTACCCTCCAGTTCGTTCGAGGCGGCAGTATTGTTGGTTTCGTCGTACGGAAACTCGGGAAACCGAAAGAGTTCTGTGCTGTTTTCGAACGCGTGCACTTCAGTGAAATCGCAGGGGTACATCCGCATGAACCATTGTACGCTCGTGTCGAATCGGTTTGCACCGAGATCGAGGTAAACCCTCCGTTTCCGAAAGTTTAGGTTAATCTTGTTCCCGAGCACCCAGGGGAGCAGATGGAATTTGTCTTCCACATCGTCCACATACTTCAACGCAAACCCTCGCCGGAAATTGTAACTATCATCTAGGGCCTCAATCAGTTGTCCCTTCACCCTACACCTTGCAGGTTTGCCTACCCACTTCATGTGCTTCCATGGATCGTCTCTCTGCTTGGGCAGGATTGTTGGCTTCGCCTTCGGCGGCAAGTGCCCTAGTAGAACATCACAATACTTGCCTTCTCGCTCGTTCCATTTCGTTTCGAGTGCTTTTGCCTCATCCCCTGTGAATTTGCCCTGCTGCAGCTTCAGCGCGTCGGAGGACAGGGAGGAACACACTCCGGTGAAGTCGTACTCAGAAATGTGTGCTATGATGTCCACGGTAACATAGCTCACAAGAAACAGAATGACAGAACAATAGATTGTGGGGTGCACCCCTTGAGCTATAGCCTGTAATTTCTTCGTGTAATTCTTCATCGCGTTGCTCATAAGTGCTCAATTCCCCCACAAAACCTCTATGAAGTTCACCATTCACCTTCTATGATTTCCCCATCTCTCAACTAGCATTACACGTTCCCTCCAAATCACCTTCCGGTTTACATATTATGTGATGTCACCTGAAATTTGCACACACGACCACAAAATGAGTATCAAGAAGAGTGGTCAACATCTGTGAATTTGTGATGAAGAGACATGTTCATTTCTAAGTTGATGGTAAAAGAGCAAGTCAGAGCAGGGAGAAACATCGATAGACTGTGCAGCAGACAGTATGGTAGTCAACAAATGATGCTCTTGACTTCTCCAACCAAGATACCAGTGATGGCAATGCTGAGAGCAAAGAGACATGAGAAGGAGAGACACAGCAGAGAAATCAATCGCAAGGAATTACAGATCAGATGTTGCTAAAGAATCTAAACCTGAATCTTGAGGGAGTCCACAATCCTAGATGCAGACAGACATAACTGCAATGAAAGCCTATCCAATGAGGGCTTATCCAACAAACAATCTGTTACCATAAATGTCTCCATGAACTACAAGGATGAGTAGTGTAGCATACTAAGTGATAAGATGTCAAATGACTTCAGTGGCTCACTGCGGTCAATAAGTTAGAAACAGAGGAGTCATACAAATGATTGCAACAAATGCCAGACAGAAGAATCTATCATCTGGTTTAAACTAGGATATAATGTCCATCAACCGCTGCTATCGTATTAATGTTTGACATGGGTAATAGTGTTGAAGGCCATACTTGAAGATGAAAACAACGAACTCAAGTTTTGTGCCCACTGGCATCCGCATCTATTCTGATGCAATAGAAAATAGTGGAAAGAATTTTGACCCGGCTTACATGTTGCACTAGCAAAGCTATCATTGAGGTTGAATGACGAGTGAGTTTTGAGAGAGGATTATCACAATCGCAGTATTCCCTAAACATGTGCACTGGAGGTGCACATAGGAATTTTCTCGAAGTTTACAGGTTGAACCTTGAAGACATTTTATGGAGCTTTGCAACGATTTAGGCAGAAAAGTTGAAACATGACGACCACTGTTCCTAAAGTGTTTCACGAAGACGATAGTGTAACAATAAAGGTACTACTTATATTATTGCATCCCACGTTTGAAGGTAATCGATTCCACTCAATGGCCACTTTTGAACGCAGTTTCCTGGAAAGAGATTACACAAATCATTTTTGAAAATATTTTAAAACAATCTACTAGGCCATACCACATTTTCTGAACGTGGTGGATGTGTATTACCTCTTCCTGATGGAAACAAAGTGCAGGCAATGCTAGAATCTGACTCTGACTCCGGATGCTTCGAGCTAGCTTAGCTAGTCAGTAATTAGTTTGTAACTTTACAAACTTGCCTTCAAACAATATGCTCCTCGTCCCAGACTGACTGTGAGCTATAGCATCATCATCATCAGATTTAGACCTGGACTGCCACCGTCACCGAACACCTAAACCTCTTACACACATGATGTTCGCTTAATCTCGATCAAAGTAGAAAAACTGAAGTTTCAGAGAAAGAAAATCTGCAATGCAGCTACTCCTTCACACTTTGGCAACCCGAAATCCAACCCCCGGACACACCACACCTATACACCTAGCAAATCCAGCCACCTACTTCCGTGACTACGCATTGAGTGAAACTCATTTGAACAGATCGACGGAGCCACTTACTTGAAATATTCCAACATTCCAGGAAATCCACTCCACATTCACACACAACTTGAACTCCAACATTGCCCAAGCTGGATCATGCCAAAACTTGAAAATTCACACACCTCCATCAACCAGATCTCGTGTAACGGATGCAGGACCGGTAGAAACCTGCAGATTTGAGCTACACTATGCCCACCGCAGAGAATGCACCGAATTGCAGATTTCAGATCCCCCCACCTGCAACACCCCGACCTCAGTCCCTCGATCTCTCAATTCCCGAATCTCTCGTGAGTAGCCTTGCAATACCTCGTGGGATCGCTCTTGTTTTGGGAGCCAGGAAGGTGCCAGTGTGAAATCTTGTCAGGTGGATGCGAGCGACAAGGGCGGCTGAGAAATCTGGGCCTCTTGCTTCTACTCCACTACACTCATGAGTCACTCCGTTAAATACTATCCGAAAATGAACGTCCCTCGTACATCAAGGCATCTCCTGCAGGCTTTCCAGGTAGTGGGTACATATACTCATCTCTCCCTTGTTATCTTGGGAAACAAAGGTGTCATGTTTGTGCCTCTTGTAACTAATAGCATGCCCACACTTACTAGCGTGGGCGACCATCGACCAGCTCCTACGAGCAAGGGCCATTTCTAGCCTCAATTTGGCCAGGGAGAGCCACTTGATGTAACCGGTGCTGGTAGAACCCGTTCACTACACTAAATATGACATTTAGTGTTGGATTCTACTTCATGTTGTGACCACCCTACCCTTCTCAACACTAATCTTCAATTCCTTGATAATTAGTGTTAGAAGATATGCTAGAAGATATGTTGGAATTCTCCTTTTATCACTGTTTTTTTTAAATATCCTTACTAACACTAAATTCAAACATGTAACTTCCACATATTATGATAGTTGATATTTTGTGTTTGATTTTACATTTAATGTTACTTACTTTCATAGGGTTATTGACGTTTAGTGTGGGTTCGTATTTAGTGTATCAAACACTAAATATCATATTTAGTGTAATGGCATGCACTAGTAGGTGTGTGTGGCTAAAAATAGCATGATCACGTTAGGATCATTGATTGCCCTAGAGCAGTGGGAGAGTTTCCATCTTCATAGGCCTGGAGTTTTGTCTTGAATGTAGTGAAGTGAACATGTCAAATATATACATGGAAACATGTATGTCAAATACATATTTTTGTGGATAGGGAGGCCTAGACTAGACTTCACATACGCTTAGGAGTTAAACTCATTAAAATCATTTAAATCAAGTTGGGCTTCATGATGTCTAGGTAACCTCATCTATTGTGGATGAAGGGATTGTAATATAGAGGAAGTCCAAGGTTTGCGGCCTTCCACGAATAAGGTAGATATATGGAAAACGGTGAAAATAAGTTGATTTGGCAAGAAAGAATGGCTTGAAATCTGTACAATATATTTCAAAGATGGAGTAAAGGAATGATGAGGAATGCCAATTCATCCAAAACTTTTAGGGAGTCAAAATGTAGTATGATTGTGATATAAGATAGCTCGTTGTGCTTTCACCCTCCTAATGAATGGGTTTGCCTAGACATCACAAAGTTATAGTTGTCGGCTTGGCATTTTAGGGCCCTAGTAGAAACATCCGCTTGCATGTTTGTGGATGCTTTAGCCCAACTTATCTTACTGATTGATCATGGTTTTTTATGTATTGAGGTTTGGAACTATATACGTAAGCTACGAGGGGTTCCTAATGTTTTTGTCTTTAACTTACTTGGACGCCTCGAATATGGGGTCGTTTCCACCTTGAGTAGCAAATCGGTATCAAGTTCATCTTAACTCTCAAGCGTTTTACATTGCTACAAGATAATTTCAATGAACTTGGAGCTTTCATACCACCCTTGACGTCAAGAGCAATAGAACCCACTCTCACTGGTATATTCTACAATCAACCACTTGTATGTGGAAATCAAGTGCACTATGAAGACTCTGGAGGAAAATCTTCCATGATCTCGAGTTCTTGCTTGACGTGTTGAACCTCAATGGATAGTCGGGCCTTGTTTGCTCAAAGTGTCCCCAACCAAGGCTCGGTTGGCTACCTCCCGAGCAGTGTTCGGGGAGAGATTTGTGCATATCCGGTTGAGGTCCGAGTGTTTCCAAATCCAACCGGTTACATATTGACATCTTTCGATTTTTCTTCATTAAATTGGGGTATATTCTATAGATTCCTCTAAAGTGACCGGTTAATTTCCTGAAGTCTTGAACTTCAACCAGTTATTTCTCAAACTCAACCGGTTCATCTGTAAGTAGCAGCCGGTTCTCCCCGTTCAATGCTCCCGAGCCATTTCAAGTTATGGCTCTAACGTTCTTTGCATTCAATACAATGCATCTTTTTGTTTGTGTAAGACTGTTGGGAAATTCTTGCACAAGGTTACACAGTACAGGCTCCTTGTGCGGAAGTAAGTCGAGCTCGTGAGCATATATTCTTTGAACAATAGAGTTATCCTTTAACTCAACCGGAGTTTTAGTAGGGAGTTGGTTGTTTCGCATGCATAACTTTTCATGTTCGGTAAGTTGTGGGTGCATGCTTGGAGTCCATGTGGAGGTTTGAACGAAGGACTTTCCATATTCGTTCATTGGGTACCAAACTCATTTTGGCATACCAAACTCATGTTGGCACTGGAGCTCTAGGGAACAAGGCTATGTTTTGTTGGCTCTATCTGTAGGACGGAGACTATGCATCGACTTCTTTGTTGGTGTTGTCTGTAGGACAGAGACTATGCATCAACTTCTTTGTTTCAAGAGCAAATTTCCTAACCACTTTGTGTTCACACTTGGACGTTAATTGTTCTTGTTATTTTGGTCCACTTTGTGTAATGTGGATGTTAACTATAGTTTTTATATATATATACAAGTGCTCCCTAAAATGCATTGAAAGAAATCTAGTTAACTATAGTTAATTTGGCAGTTCTTGATTATTTATTTTAAAATTTTCGGGTAATAACTGAGTAGCTTCAATCCTTGACTTGTATTTGAGAAGAAGGTGCACAAAATCCAAGAAATGTTTGGTATAGTGAATAGCCATGGATTGGCGTGAGCAAAGTAATCAACTACAATTGTAGTCTTTCATAGCAAAGGGCAGAGCCTCATGGTTCTACCGTTTTCTTGTTTCAAGAGCAAATTCCTAACCATTTTGCATTCACACTTGTTTTGGATGTTACTTGTTCTTGTTATTTTTGGTCCATTTTATTGAATGTGGATGGTAACTACAATTATATATATAGTTAACTATAGTTGTTCCAAAAAATATATAGTTAATTATAGTTATATTGGCAATTGTTATTTATTTATTTTTCAATTTTTGGGTGATAAATGAGTAGCTTCAGTCCTTGTCCCGCATTTGAGAAGAAGGTGCACAAAATCCAAGAAAGGTTTGATTATAGGTATAGTAAATGGCCATGGGCTTACATGAGCTACAATTGTAGTCTTTCATAGTAAAGGACAGAGCCTCACGGTTCTACCGTTTTCTTGTTCTCTTCACCACATGTTCCTAGGTGGTAACAGACTAGGCATACTTCGGGGAACGTTCATTGGAAGCTAAGTGTGTATGGAATGAATTGGGTCAGCATATCCCCGATGGACAATTTGGAGAGTTGGTGAGCCTTCAAGTAGATAATCTCACATTTCCGTATCTTGAATTCTACATTGTTTTACCTAATTAGTGTGGGTTACCATTTGAAATCACGCATTGTCATAACACTTTATTGAGAGCATCGTTTTTTACCCAAATCACATAACTAGTTAGTATGCACACCAAAGAATATGATATAACTTAGATGATAAGAATGACAGGGACACGTAACTCCGAATGGTAACCCACGCTAATTAGACAAAGCAATGTACATTGGGCCAGTTGATATATGTCACCGTGTCGATTGAGAGAATATGCTCCAAGGTTTGTGATGAAAGGTGATGGGGTAGATTGGCATTCAACATCCATCGCGGTAATTGATGTCTTTCTTTGATTGTCCGTAGAGAGTGTAACACCTCCTTTCCTATGTGGGAACATGTTTTCTTTGTTTTCTTTTTTTATAGCTTTCCATGTCTCATGAACGATAGGACATTCGATGTTACGATGATTACCCTTACATTTGAAACACTAGATTATTGTTTGGAGGTTAGTCTTGAATAATCGTTGCAAATATTAATTTGGTGTCATTACATCGGAATCTAATTTGTCTTTTGTGGTCATTGTTGTCGTACTTATGAGTTTTATCGGGTCATTGAGTTTAATGGCAAGGTTTTTTTAGGTCACGCCAACATGGTTACCCTGGGTGATTTTTATGACAAATGGCGCAAGCGACGTTAGACGATCCTAGCATAAACTTTTATCACCCCCATCCTTCAGAGATTCCACGTTCCTCAATTTTGACTATTGGTTTGTAGTAGTTGTGAAGTGAATACATGTGCATAGAATTGGTATTTTGTTTTCAACAAGTTTATAGCTATGATCTAAAGCATATAATGACAAGGTCATCTTCTAGTTGGGAGTTCAACGCATCACACATTTTACAGAATTTGGCATAGTACTCATCCATAGACTCTTGTGTGTGTTGTTATATGGTGGATAAGTTGGTGATGATCCATTTTTGTCATCCAGAAATGTTCACAAAAAATTATGTGCATTTTGAAGATGGATGTTGTGGGTTCATCTCCAATGAACTTGAAGAACCAGTCAATTCCAACCCCTCTCAATGTAATGCCAAATACGTGTTTTTGTTCTTTGTCTAGCATTCTACCATTGGCCTTGGAAATAATAACAAACACTTTAATGTGAGCGTTAGGGTTGATGCCATTATCAAAGACCGGAAATGGGTGTTTGATTTTGTGGGTACCCCCACGGCAAGTACATTGAGTATCAGGGTATTAATGGGGCCCAACCTACTGGGGGTGTTGTTGTGGTCATGTTTGCAACTATTGCACGTGTTTAAAAAAATTAGTATAAAAGTTATAAAAGTTATAAAAAAAAAACCATGGTGGAAAGGGCATTCTCACCTAACCCTTCACTATTATTTGTTCATGTTACTCTAACGTACTACCCGTTCTATGACAATATTGGGTGGTGCCACCTTTATCGCATCTACTATTGATTGAGGCTCCATGCCATGTTATCTTTCTTCTAGTAGTACCAAGTCCTATTATGGTACTATTGGGTCCTATTCATGTAGCTCCAATATTGCTTCAGTTAATTACTTATCCATTAGGGTGTTCCGCACTACCGGTGTTAATTTTTTCTACCAATAAGTGACATCAATTATCTAACCATGATGGTATCTGACATCATCCCGCAACCATGCCCCCTAATCCACATATTTACATGAATCGTGAAGTGACTAACATAGTTACTCCCCTTGACCTTTCCCCACTAGTACCTCAACTACTAGTTATATGAATTCAATCCTACTAGACTGAGATTCCTACCAATTAACGGTAGCATAATCATTTCTTAACATGGCCCTTAGAATGACTACACACTTAGATTGCTTGTGTATTCTTTGACTAAACCTCTACACTCATTGTGGATGTTTATGACATTGTGGAAGTTTTTGTAGGCCGTGAATGTGGTGGCCCATTTAGAGTTCTATGATCTTCCCCAACACGGTTGCCAAAATGTTAAGTTGTTGCCTAGCCTACTGTATTTCAAAAGAGCAATGCCATGTGAGAACCCCATTTAACACAACACGATATACACAAATTTGAGCATGTTGAACACCTAGTATTGGTTTCAAGTCACAAAAAGGGCCCCCACACCTTGTGAACTCTTTTCCTATCAATGTTTACACCAGTGAACATTATGTGAATCTAGGACTAGCGTTGCGCATGTTATTGCATGTGCTCTCACGTCTTCCTTATGCAACCTTCATATACTTCTTCTAACCTTATCCTCGTATCTCATTCAATGGTAACCATTGGCCATGACTACCACTTGTTTCCTACCATTAGTAAATCCTAATTTATTTTGTCAATTACCTACGTCTTAACAATGTTAACATGCCTAATCTAGAGGTGGTCAAACTTCAATAAGCGGATGATAAATGTTTCTCATAATGAATTCAAATGCCACTTTTGAAACATATTTGCTTTGGGGTGTTGCCCAAACTATTAAAAATGATTGATCTTTGCAACATGCAGCACCCCGAGCATCGGAATTCACTTCTCTCCTTCAATTTGAACTAACCTTTTAAGAGCTGCAAAACAACTTTGAAGCATCGTTCTCCTTCAAATCAAAACGAAATAAGCAAAACTTGCACTAACATGTTCTTTGCTCCATGCTTATGATCACAAGTTGTCTTGTTATCACAAGTTGGCAACCATAGCATCGGAGGAAATCGATGGACACTCGTCGTGACACAAAGAATCGTGGAGGGTGCTCTATGTAACATGGCACACCAATTCTCCATGCACATGAAATCAAATATCTTATTGTACCATGGAAGGAAATGAAGGCATATGCATGAATATGTTGCATTTTCTTCATAAACCATGTACCGTACAACTACACCTAAAATCCACGATTTGTTTACCCTCCGCAAGTTACTGGAAGTCGTGCATATATAACAGAAGCCCATACCTCCAAGACACAGTAAACCATCCACAAATAAAATATGTGTGATCATGTGTCATGTAACATGTTCAAACGGTTGGAATTTAACACTCAAAAGGACAATGGGATCATTGTACACCAATTTGTACACACTATTGAAGCTATCCCATAATTTAATCATAGTTTTTGTTTGGGAGTTGGTTGGTTGGTTGGTTTGCACACGTAGAGTTTCATATTGAGTAAGTCTCTAATGGAGTCCGTGTGGAGTTTTGAACGAAGAACATTCTATGTCGGTTTGTTTGAGACTAAGGGACACTTCACACATGAGCCAATAGCCCTGACCTTGTAATGGTGAGGACCCTTGACTCTCATCCAAAGGCCGTACCATGGGTGTTGGGAAAGCCGTTTTATGTAGTCACGGGCCCTCAACCATAGTGTGAAGTGAGAATGGACCATGTTGCCGGACCATTGCATATTTTGTTGGTGGAAAAAGAGGGGAGTATTTGGTTTAATATAATATGTTTCAAAATCTACCAATTTGAGAGAATTACTTGGTGGTGTTTGTCTATCATAGAATATATTCTAAAATTTGTCCTAAAATTTGTCTTGTTGGAAAAAATATTTAAAAAATCACGGTCTTCCAGAATTTGCGTTAGACCCACCTCTTGGAGGTGGGCCTAATGAAAATTCTGGAAGACCATGAAACCTTATCCATAGTCCGCCATGTAGGACTCCATGTAAACAAACATCAACCTCATATTTTCTTTTCTTTGTTTTTGAATTTGTAACCAAATACTTAGAAATATAAACATGAATATAAATGCAGGCTTGCAAGGGAGCAGTTTATGATTGAAGAGCTTCTTTGCCGGCAAGCTATGGTCTACTTTTCAAGGTGGGGTCTCTAGGTACCACCAAATCTTTATACTTTGCAACCACATTCATGAAAATGTTATCATGTATGACAATGTTGACCCATTATGTTCAACACAACTTGAGATCACGTGTTTGACCCCATGCATTATATACATATACATGTATGGTCTAATTTTGAAGAAACAAGATTGATGAATGTGTTGGTTCTAGATAAGATCTCTTTGGACATGTCCATTCAAATTTCACAACATTGTGCATCTAGAGGTTGAAATTGGGCCTTCAATACTTTCAAGGGTTAGTATTTTCTATCCTTCTAAACTCAACTTGCTATTACAAATCATTAGTAACAGAAAAAGAAGAACATTAGGGGCTCTATAAGTTGCATATTGTAGAGTGTTTTGTGCTTAGCTTAAGTATTTATTCTTCATAGGAAACTCCATTACATGGCAGTCTTATTTTTGTAGAGACCAACTCAAAATCTCACCTAGACAATAGAGTTATCCATAAAATAAAGTGTATGAACCAGTGTTGGACCGGTATATATGTTAGGGCATGGTATAAGCACTGGTATGAAGTATAGTATCGCAGACCATACCCAACTGGTATCAAAGGGGACAATACACTAACTTATACTTGTGCATCATGGGTAGGAGATATTTATGAACATACCAATACCAAGGAGGGATTTAGAATACAATACTAAGACCATTCTTGTGCACATGGTCACGCCATTTATCCACAGTATTGTTCCTCACTTTCTTGGGGTTGCATTCAAAGGTTGTAGTTAAGCAAATAGGGATGGAAGATATTGGCGGCCCACCTTGGTTTTGATGCAGAATGGGAAGAAATTTGTTGCATTAGTTGTTGAAGATTCAAGCCGTCGCTGCCTTCATGGTGGTTGTCAAGGTTTGGCCCTAAATTTGTATCACCTAGCTTAGTTCAAGATTTCATGTTATTTTTCCTTTGTTGATGGGTATTATTTTTGTTTTCTAGTTGTAACCAACACATGTTAACAAGATCCTTGTGTTCACGGCTTGCAAGGTCGCATGAATAAGATGTGATTTATTTGCAAAGACTAGCTCTCAAAAACTAGGGTTCCCCCTTTTAGGGTTTCGTAGTTAGATTTCATCAAATATGATAACAACTTTGGTTCAATATGAATGGGGAGGATAGGGTTTACCAAGAGGAGAGCCTTCTAACACAAAGTTTAGAACAACAAAAGATATATACAACACCATTGTGGATGTTGAAGTTACAATAGAAGAGTTGCATGTTACAAAGGAGTTGGCAGTTTGGCGTGTACGACTCACTCATCTACAAGACAACCACATGTTTTGAATACCTTATCATAGAACCTCTTTAATGTGGACATTTTTCTTGTTGCATTTGCAAGGAATAAAGGTTGATGTAAAGGTACCAAAAACAATAAGGTGTGTTTTGTGCCATCCAACATCATCCACTCCAATCGTGTTTGAAGGGTAGAGCTCCACTGTATCGCAACCTACTGCTCACTCCATAAAAGGTATTTTTAGCATACAACCATGTACATGGATCTACCTCTATGATGAGACATGTGATGAATGACCATGTTGTTGATATGGAGAGATATAAGGAAGTTGTGGCAGCCACTGATGCAAAGGGAAAAAAACAGAAATGCAAGAAAATGAAATATTTGAACCATAGTGTCATAACTGAATACTATGGTAGTACTAACCCGTATGGGAAGAATAATGTAGCACAACAAAGGTTTTAGGAGAATTTTGTTCTTTATATTGCAAAATGATACATTGCATTGTCTGCAGTGGATAATCTAAAATTACGGCGTTTGGTGTTGCGACACGATCCGAAGGTCAAGTTTCCCACATAAAAACAATTGGTGAAGACATCATCATGTCTATGTTGTTAAAAACTATTGAACGTTTTGTGTTGCCAACATTAGCAAGTTGTACAACAGTTGCAGTGACTTTCCATCTATGGATGTCGTGTATGAGAGTGGACACATTCTATTTGGTTGTGAACTTCATAGATATGGAATGGGAACCTCAATATATTTCTGTAGGTATTTTTGAAGCATCGTATATTGTAGGAGCAATTTTAGCAGTTATTGTAAAGAGATTGCTTTTAGATCTCCACGTCACATACAAAGTAATTTCGTATGTGAAAAATGAAGGTAGTAATTTGAAAACATTAGTGTCAGCTTTAACATCCGTTGTCTTTTGCAAGCCTTTGGCTTTGTTGTAGCTCGATCCGGGAGTGTGTTTTGGACACATTATGTCAAAGGCATGCCAATATTCTACATACGACACAAAAGTTCGTATTGGAATGAAGAAGATGTCCATTAAAAAGGCTCAAACTAATTTGCAGAAAATAATTACATGGACTAAAAAATCCTGAGAAGGAAGAGCATAGTGGGATGTAGGGTGCGTTGAAGCGGCATTTGCCTCTCAAAAGTTAAATGCACTTGTGAAAACAATATTCTCAAGTAAAGTTGTGTTTTTTCAAGTGAGAACTTGAACTTGAACTTGAACTTGCACCTGCACCTGCGCCTTCACCTTCTCCTTCTCTGTCTTCACCTTCTCCTTCTTCGTTTTTTTCTTTCTAAAAGGGTACCTAAAAGGAAATGTAGAATGGTTATGGGAAATGTTTGGTCTTGTATGTAATCTAATGTGCTTTGATTTATATGTAAGTTGATGTAATTCCCTCGTGGACTACTAATTGTAGACTTAACAATTATATTGACCATATAATTATGAAGAATTACCATATAAGACACACATAATTTACTACATTTTGTTGTTATGTTGCAAGAAACACAAGAATATGCAATGCCGATTAATATATGTTATAGTAGGCAGATTGCAGCCTTGTAAGCCCGAGTCCCAAGTGGGCTGACTTGGGCTGTAGCAAAGGTGGTCACAAAGACTTTACGCCCTATTGTGCAACAATGCATTTTAAACCAATCTCGTGGGTATTGGCTTTTGCGCGATGCATTGCATGCAACCTTCCATATAAACATCCAGCTACAAAATGAATATGATCAGAGGATGTGTGCGGTGCCAACACTTCGATGTGGGCAGATGGACTTGAAGCTGCAACTACTTTATGGCCGCATGGCTTTTGAATCGATTGAAGTTATCAAACCATGTCTTGCACTTGTAGTTGATTTCACTAGTGAGAATGCACATACTATGTTGTCGTTGATGTTAGACCTTGAGTATAAGGGGTTGTAGGTGACTACGTGGGACGCGAGAAGGCCATGCACATTGTGGTAGAATATGATCAACTTGCTTTGGTGCCGTTGCTTGTGAAGATGTCACGGTTGTTGAATCCAATCTTGGAGAATAATTTGGCACCCACATTGGAGGCTACAACTAATTCTATTTTTGGGCACATGACTTCTATAGAGGAGGCTAGTGGGGCATGCTGAAATCAAAGCTCATTTTATTTCAGAAGTTATTGTACATGCAGACAAAGATATTGCTCCACTTGCTTGGTAGAGGGATAATACCCCTCGATTTCCGCACGTATCATTTCTTGCGAGGCACATTTTAGCAATACCATGTTCTCAGATCGAGACAGAAAGAGTTTTTGATGTTGCCGGATTTTTGTGTACTTTGCGTCATTGTAGGTCAGGCATCCAAAATCTAGATGTATTCGTCATGATATTCAAAAATTGGCCCATAGATGCTAGAGATGAGTGCAACTCTTTTGCAAAATCTGATCTCACTGAATTTTTTGTTGACGAGGTTGAATTAGTGGATGCTCATGAAGACGAATTACAAGTACCAAGTTACTTTGAGGAAGACCCTACTTGCTCAGATGACGAATTAAATGAGTATAATTAATATAACGTCTAGTTCAAGATGTTGGATGGCCAAAATGTATTTTTGTTTTTTTTAGACAAATGAAACATTTTATTTTATCGCCAACAAACCAAGATACATTTGTTCACCACTTGTATTTGTATGTTCACATCTATAAACAAAATTTGATGAAGTTTCATTTGTTTTGGTGATATGGGCCAATATATTTGTCTTTAACTTTTAATTCAACAACAATTGGAGCTTGAAAATTTTATTGAACTTCACCACGCATTGAAAGTAAGACTTAAATTCATAACATACCATTGTTTAGCCTTGGATGTTATCAGCAAGGCGCTTGAACTGGTATTTGATACCATTGCAGACCCATAATTCTTGCATGTTTAATATTATACCAGACTCTACATTTCATGACCCCCCCCCAGTACCTTGACAAGGCCTAATAGTGAGCTACAAAGTCATTGCATACCAAAACCCCACTGGTATCATAAAATAGTAATACCAGTCCAACACTAGTTTGAACCCATGGATTAAGTCCCAAACCTTAAGTTTATGAGAATTAACACAAAGTCATTCAAGTTTTTGTTTATTGCTAAAATCACCATACACAAAGAGGCTCAGGGCTAGATCACATCTTCATTCGGCTAGGCCCCACCCCTCCCACGCCTCCTTTAATACCCGGTCTTCTTGCTTGCACCTGCGTGGGAACTCTTCCCCGTTGGGAACCAATTTGACAATACCAATTAATGAAGGACTTAGTTTTTTAAAATCATCCAATATTCGTGAGTGAATGGAGGTGTTTTTCGAGCTCCACCCGAGGGGAAGAGAAGCCAGAAGCTAGGGCAACATAGGAGCCTTTAAATATGTGGGATCGCAATCCACATCCAAGATCTTCCTAGCCCGCAACCATATGGGAGGCATTCACAATGCCTTGGTGACGAGGGCGGTGTTGGGCTCTTTTTAAATTGGTTTTCAAGCTTTGTCCTACTAGGATGGATGGGCCAACCTAGCCTTACATAGGCCGATCCGGGGATTTAGGATGGCATGTTCCATGTGCATACCCTATTTTAAATCTTAAAACTCTCACGAAGTTTGAGAGGTGGAAAAAAGAGGTCTCAAAACCTCCACCAAACTTTTCAAATGGGCTCTAATTCACGATGAGCTAATGAACTTTTAATAGAGAATCTCTCAAAGAATGATCAGACCCACAATTTTATCCCTCTTTGAGTGACTTTACGGATAACTCTATTGTAAGTTTGGCATCAAAAATAGAAAGATGAACCGGGAAGTACCATGTGGAAGCACAACACTTCAATGATTGTAAGTTACTTAGTTGCAAAAACTTTGTTGATGCTTAGGAGGCTCACCACACTAAATATTGTATTTGGTGTAATATGGTAATTGATGTCACTGTGGTAATTTTTCTAATGACAATTCTTATGAATAAGTTTACAAGTATTGTCATGGATGACCAAAATTTGGATGAAAATTTACTTAAATAAGTGACTATAGTTGCGACATTGTAGACCTACATCTTTCTACAAGGAATGACAAATAATGTTAGGTTTACATTTAGTGTTGGTGACACTACACGGGCGGTTTACAATCAATATTGAGCAAGACAAATAGGATCGGTGGAACTAATCTGGTGGTAGTGTTCAATTTGTCCCTCCTTTCATTTGATTGGGTTGAGACTTTATGTGATGTAAGGGCCACTTCACACACGAGCCAAGAGCCGTGACCATGAAATTGTGAGAGCCCAAAAGAAAGCGTCCAAAGGCCGTCCCAAGACACCTCCAAAAACATGCCGTGTGGTCACGGATCCTCAGGTGTATTGTGAAGCCATATGTGACCGGGCCCTCAACCAAATGCTATTTTATTTCAATAAAACCTCATTCACGCGGGTCCTCACACATGATAAAATAGAATAAATCAACGGTTGTGAGCATTCAAACTGCCATGATCTCCCGGTTTCGTGTTAGACCTACCTCCAAGAGGCGGTCTTTGAAAATAGTCCAAGTGACCATGAACACATGATCCATTCGATGCCATGTAGGAATCCATGTAGACTTTACATCCATCTTGCATTCACATACTCCATTGGTCCCTCAAGCGCAGTGTGAAATAGCGAACTTGGACTGGCTCCGCCTATTCCACCAATGAGAGTGCTTGAAGTGTGATGGTCACGGGCTCTCAGTCTCGTGTGTGAAGTGGCCCTAAGGTAAGTAGACTGTAAACAAACAATTTCAGCTTTGTACCCATTTCTAGGATATAGAGACACACAACTCCATAGTGTAGTAAAGTGGTTAACAAAAGAAGAAGAACTCCGGTCCCCGGAGGAAATTGGGCATCCAATCAATTCCCTCACAATATTTCGGAGTTCATATGAATATCTTAATTCATAGTCAAAGTGAGGATTCCCTTCCTTGTAAGTGATCATATCACGAAGCTGGCGGTCATAGGGAGAAGCTGCCAGGTGGCCGCCACATGCAGGAGGCCCATTGGTCAATAGACATGCAGAATCTGCACGAGGACAATGAATTATTTGGCACTAGGCCCTTTGGTATTGGTACGGATAGTTTGTCGAAGTACACTAGTTCCGTTTAAATAACTCATCCCGGCTTCTCTTTCAAATGGTTGACACAAGTCACGCAAACTTCTTATGTCCTTTATGGCTGTGATTATAGTAGAGGCACCTATTCCCGATCAAGACCCCGTTGGTAATATATAGGGTACAGTCGACTTGACACTCAATTTTGATCATGATGTAACCAATAGTGTCGTGACACGTGTCTTGGTTTTGGGTGTCAAAATGGGGAGGAATGAGCGGTTTAAATGAGTTCTTATGAGCTAGACATTGATAATATGTTTGGACCAACTTTTGGTTTAAAAAATCCACGGTAATTTCAATTCAAGGAATCAAATTACTAAAAAAAATTGTATTCTTCCTGATTTCTATCTTCCTACACATGAAATGTTGCACCGCCTTATACTTCTCCTGACCTAGCATGAATTCTCTTGAATGATCAATTATGAATGATTCTACTCTCCTTGCTTTAACTTTCATGATAGTTCGATGCGGCATAAGAGTTATCCTTAAGGTCGAGGCATCCATAGTTGACCATGCCCATTTAGCCACTCACTAGGGTACATGTAATGCTAACATGGATGAGATCTATATTTTTTAGGCGACCGGAGTTAAAGTTCTATGTGGTGGCATCTTGTGATTGGCTACCCTCATAATAATTTGGACAATTGTCGTAGTCAAGCATTAGCATTTAGATGAGTAGTTATGGGTTAGCCTATAGATTAATCGTATGTTCTAGTAGACTTTACTGCTTCAAAAGATGTAGCAATTTCAAAGATTGTGTTTCTCTTCGCAATAAAAGTAACCCCCGGCTACTACTCCTCCTAAACACATGTACACTCTCTTGTTTTTATTGGCTATAGGGGTGTCAACCTTAAAGTTTCTCAAAAACTCATGTTTTGGTTGAGAGTTTCCTCCCACTTTGGACATTACATGATGTTTAAGGAGCGTTCAAGTGGTGTTGGAAGTTGGAACCACCAGTTTTGGTGAAATAGAGGGGAGGCATTTGAAATTGGTCATAATGCGGCTAAGGTAGATGTCTTAAATGTTTATTTCTTCCCTAACTAGCCCATCTCTCCTAGGTTATGAAACACGTGATTAGATAGCCACTTTCCTCATAATTTTTGGAGCTCATATAAATATCTTAACTCATTATCAAAGCAAGAAATCTTGTGCTTATTAAATGGTCATATTCCTCCCCCCCCCCCTACTCCAAATGATGTTGACAATTGAACTTATAATAAATATCATATTCTAAGTATGCAATTTAATATCTTTGAAACACATGTCGTTTTGGTATACGTTCCTGGAACCGCACTAAACCGCATACCACTTAAAATATAGGTGTCCAATTAAGCAAATAAAAGAAATTCAATAACCTGCCTTATTTGAAAATGAATGTCATGGGAAACTCTAGAAGGCACCTCTAATGATACCCTTAAGATGTTTGTAGGTCACTCATTGCACCTTGAAGTGTCTTTTAAGATTCACATTAGTGCCATCCCTTTCAAATGTATACATAGATGACTCTCTTCATTGAAGAGCCTACTAACTTATGGTAGCCAATTTTTTGAATGTCGGGCGGTGCTTAAGTTGGCATGCTAATCTCGTACCCCGAGAACGTAACTTCTTCATGGGCTGCCCTTATCAATGCACATGTGGGTAGGGGCCCACATCTAATACTATAAGGTTCTCTCAAAGAAGAATCTCTCACATAGTGTCGGCCCTCTTTGAGAGACTTTTAATGTTGGGTTCACACTAGGGTTCAAGCTCAAATAATTGCGAACTTGAATTATTGTAATTATTGAGAGTAGTTTTTTAGACCCGAGGAGTTTACACTAGGGTCCAAGTACTAGGTGTAAAAATAAATGAAGTTGCGTTGATGTGGCATCACTTTCCCGTCAAATCTTGATAGTCTCACCCAAGAAAATACTTCAAGCTTGAGTTTGAAAGTCAAGGCCATGTAAGGGGTGTCGTGGGCCTTGATGTAAACCCAGCTTGACTCTATTTTAGATTTGAGATGGTCTTACCATAAGAGGTTATGTCCCTATCACACACCATATTTTTCCCGAAGTGTGCCTTTCAAATTCTTCCACAAAACAGAATCAACAACAAACTTGACATAAATCAAGTGGTTCCCCTCCAAAATTGAAACTCTACATGATTAAAATCATCGCCATTTGAAACCATCACAAGAATGAAGCACATTAAAATGCATTTCCCCATAAAGTAGAGGTTTGTTACTACTTGAAGAATTGCAAAACGCTTGAGATAACCTCAGTTGCAATGAAATCCACAGCAAGAACATTGAACTCATTCAGTGTTTGCATGCACAAGATCTCTCGAAGCTCGTTGTTGCTTTTGCCTCGCCGCCACACAACTTTATCTAAACGATGTATACATAATAGACACCCAAAAATTTTAGCCATCGACGATGCACTTTCTAGACCTTTCTTCTTCTAGATAAGTCCGCTACTACATCCATCTAGATCATTCTTAAACAAATATGTGCCCTAACGAGACAAAGGCATGGGCACATGGCTGAAAAATAAGGCGGTTTAGTTGTAAGCAATCATTTGGGAGACCATGCAACTAGTTGGGCGACGATGTTGTATAACTAAATCCATGTTGCAGGCAAGACATGCCAACTTACAAACTATAGCAAAATACGACATGCATTTAATCCCAATAGAATAAACACATTGAATGTATTTAGTCAACAATACGAATATGCATTCAAAGCACCATTTTTTACTCATATGTGTTTAACTTTTTACTCTTTAGTGTTAGGGGCCCACGTCCTCCAATGGCCATTGTGCTGTGGATGCCCAGCCAAAGAGAGTCAATAAAATGTGAACCCGGAAACATTGGTGGGTCCCATATGTATATTTTAAATCCCTGCCCCTATATCCTCGGGCAGCTCTACCTGGCAACAACATGAAGGGGCACAGAATGACAAGTTAGTTTCTTTATCGAGCGGGCAGGGGCAGGGGCAGGGGCTCTTCGGTGTTGGGAGTTCGGCGATAAGGGAGAAAAGTCTTCCGAACATTGGGCGCCACGGGGATGGATAATCATAGCGTACTAATAAGTTGGTTTAGCATCCTCCGTGCACTCATTCGCACTTCACAACGATGATTTTGAGTATCCAATACGAGAAACAAATTCCAGGAGTTGAATCTGCTAATAATTGCAGGCGGAGATGGCCCTTGGCCAGAAATTGGCGATGGAAATGAAGAGGGTAATACGATTCGACCGCGAGGGATCCCAGGCTTGCGCAGGGATTAAGTTTCCTGCAGTGGCGATAGGTAATTAAGTAGTGCCGGTAGTGGTGGCACATGCATGTTAAGGACTATTATCAATGGTTGATGAAGAGCTTGGAAAGTGGAGCAGGAGAATCGCCGCTTGGCTATGTCAAGAAGCGGGGATTTCGAATTACTCGTAGTAGGAACGAGGAGAGCGGTCGGCTGAGAGTGAGTTTCGTTCTTTCTTCCTTCCTTGTTTGTTGAGATTTTTTAGTTTAGCTGTCGGATGATCGGGGTGCCAGCCCTACCTTTCTGTACTTTTTGTTTTTGAAGCTGTTAATAATCTTCGAATTAAGTGAGGGGTTCGAGGATCGGTGAGGAATAAAGAATGGCTAGTTGCACTTTCGACATAGATCTGGGATTTGAAATGATGCACCTGCTTCCCATGGGTTCATGAAGGCAGGTGGGGAGGGTTCCTTTGTTTATCATCGGAATTTTTATGGCCGGAAGTTTTATGGCCTTGGATATGGTCAAGGCACTCTCTGCCTGATGATGGCGGCTGTGGTATCGAAGCCTGGACAGATGTGCAGTATGGTGATGACGAGGTCTTTGGTTGATGAGTGGAAGTGGAAGAGCCAGGGCAGCGTGTGTCTTAATGTTTCACTAGTTTAACCTAATACATCAGTTCGTTTACCAACTACAGGAGCTTATTGTCCTGTCATGTATGTTTATGAGCTCGATCGTTATGTTTTGTCAGGAGCTCGATGATCATGTCCTGTCGGTAGCTCGATCGTGATGATCTTGTAGCTAGAGCTGTTTTCTTGGAGATTTCTCGTTGCTCCAATATTTCACCTGCACAGCTTTTCCAGAGGTGGAACTCTTCTATATGGAATATAAGAATATTCCACCTTCCAGATATAAACAGAGTGCTGTGCATCGGCTGAAATTATATCCTACTCCATGTAAACCTAATATGCGTCAGTTGGTCCACGCACGGGTTGCCACATCTTGGCGTAGTCTGGGAACTCGATCATGGCTTTGTAGGAGTCATATCTGTTTTGTTTTTCGGGTTCTTATCTCACCACATTCACCTACGAAGCTTCATGGTAGTGAAACGCAAGTTTTCTAGCTCACCATTGAGCTGCCTTCATTGGGACTTATTTAGGCTGTTTACAATCAGGTGATATCCTTGTTGGCTCAGCTGTTTGGAAATTGCCTACGAGAAAGTCTGGATGCTACGTTTGAAGGCATTTGTAGATTTTTAAGGTTTGTACATACAACATGTGAATAGCAGAGAGTTTGTTTTCACACGTAAGCATAACATTCAACACTGATAACACGTAATTGGATGTTGAATGGGTTGATAGCTTGACACTTTTCCTATACAGAGCTCCCTCTTTGGTGGTATGAAATATGTTTCGTAGGTTCACCACATCTTTACACTGTCTTTGGCAGGCATTCAAAGTCAAAGAAGGTCAGTTGATAGAGACAGCTATATACTTCAAAAAGAGCAATGGAGGGTTGTTCCATCGATTTGGCATGTTTGGTTCTCAAAGTAGACAGTGTGTTCTCTCAATTGTTATGAGGGGCAGTATATCGTGGACCCCTTTCAACAGCTCATTCTGTGGTTGAGGAGGATGCACTGCCCCTACCTTGATCTTTTAAGTTTTCCACTTTTTAAATAGGAAGGAGCCTGCAATTACAAGCTCAATATGCTATTTAGAAATAAAAGCTCTCTGTAATGAAATCCTTTTTTAATATCATTGGACTGCATACACAATCTCATAGAGCGAGTGTCTTTTTGGAAAGTAAATTTGTTGGAGGAACTCATTTTGAATATTCAGTGAAGTCTATATTATATGTACATACGCATGCAACTCGACTTGTTGCTGGTTTGGATTAGCTTTGCCAGTGGAAGAAACCGTGGTGACAGGGCTGGCCCACTTTATCATTTGCATCTCAGATGTTGATAGTTGTACTTTCCTTGCCTAGGAACTTTATATTGGCAATTCAGTGTGAAAAGGAAACTGTATGCCTCAGAATTGTTACTCCTAGCCTTTTAGAGTAGTTTGTAGATGTAGTTTGTAGTCCCAAGGCCTAGTTTAACTATGAACGCATCCTCTTTGACTCAGCATAACCACAAGTTTTTCAAGATACACTAGTGCATACAAGGAAATACTTTCCTAAGTATTTTTTTTAGCTTTCAACAATGTGATATCTCTAAGTCAACTTTCTGGAGCAACAATTCTCTGGACAACAAAATTACCATGCTCTATGAGCATTGCAGGCAATGATTGCAGTGCATAGTGTAAACACAGAAGTATATCTAAATTGTTAGAAAGTACTCTAGTATGAGATTGCTTCTCGATTGGTGTGAGATGTAAGGTCGTGGTTGGGTTGTTGGTAAACAAGTATAGAGCACATGAAGGAGAGCATGTGGCATGTGACTTATTAAGGAATTGAATGTGTGAGAGGAAAGTCATGAATCTGACGAAGGGTTTTTTTGGGCCATCCTTGCAGGTGTTAAGTGTAATCTGGGCAACATATTGATGTAAGACCAACATGTCGAACATTCCGTCGTCAATCATGAAGATCCGTCCATTGATCCAAGTTTTTGTAGTCTTATTTGTTGTAGCCTTTACAGGAATGACCTTGCACTTGGGAGGCGTTTTTTCTAGTCCTCCTGGGTGGGATGCTGAATCAGGAAAGTATCCGCAAGAGGTGCTTGGCCAAACCTTCAATGGAGTAGTCTTGAGTATGAGAGATGTGCGATTCAACCATACGAAACATGTGCTTGCGAGGTTGGGCATCAATGTGACTCAAAAGGTGCCGCAGTCATTCAAATCCAAGGAGGTCGATCGCAGTTTGGAGAAATTCACTGGAAACCGAAATTATCACAATGACATCTTCCTCAAGGTCTGGTCAAACCGGATGACATTTATCGAAGTCCTTGAGGAATTTGTTCTTGATACTGACGCCCAGTACAACTCGTGGCGGTTTTTCTTTGAAGATGATGTTGAGCTCCATCCGAGCTTATCTGATGAGGAAGCCCAGCTTGTGCTTGCACGAGGGATCGCACTTGCAAACATCGATGGCATTGTGTTTCTGGGCATCTGTGGCCCGTCTTGGGGTGAAATCCAAGGTCTCGACAAGCATGTGCAAGCTGCAAGATGTGCAGGGACATGTGCCCATGCATTCGGCTTCCAACAATGGAAAGCTGCCAAATTCCTCTCTCTAATGACCACCCTCAACCTTGAAGGCGGTGACCCTGTCGTGTTGGGCTTCTACTTTGATCGATATTTGCACGCCTTTGGAAGGTTTGTCCACCAATACTGGCTGTTAGGCAGTAATTTGAAGAGCCCCGTTGACTCTGTATGGGATCATTTTGGACTGCTTTATCAAGACAGGGCTACTTTCCATTCTGAGATTAGCCAATAGCATCCCCTGTGCATTAATACATTTAATCAATATTTTGGGTTGCTACCCTCCCTGTGGCTATTATTCTCATTTCTCTAAACAGCTCAGTGAAACCATGTAGGATGTTGTTCCTTAAATGAGCTGTCACATCTTTGCACTTCGTAGGAATAACATGGTTTACCTTCGTGAGAGCTGCAGGCTAAAACAAGCCCTCTCATTGTGGCACCTTGTACATGAGTGAAGTACACTATGTAGTCATATTACCTCATAAGTCCACAATTCATCAAACTATCACACCGTCTCTTGGTGAAATAATCTATTGGCATACATGGTTTTCTGCTCTGTGTCAATGTGTAGGCCAAACCTAAACCATGTGTCCCAGAACATTATAAAGTATTGGTGCATTTTATGCAGTAGGATTCCTGGCCCAACTTTGTTAACACAATCACATGAATTCAACTGAAATGTCCACACTTCCTGATGACTGTTGGATCAGGGAGTTGAAGAAGTCATTCTGCTAGCATTGTGAATGGTGAATGCTGGCAAGAAATTTGCAATTAGAGTTGGATGCTCCTAAGCCCTCTGGTCAAAGTGTATTTTCCCTGATTTGTAGAATAGATGCAAAAAGGGACCCGTTCCGAGGTTTGCATGTGCTTGGTTTGTATACGATGTGTACAAGACTAGTCTACCACGTTTCAACCAACATGCCTTTTTGTGTTGGAAACAGGGAAGTGGTCTGAAAATAGTATCAAAATGTGTGCAAAGTTGGTGAACTCCACTACAGACCAAAAAAAATCCTTGAACATGTTGGTGTGAAGCTGAGATTGTTATGATTTCCATTAATTTATTGATGTTTGCATGTTTTTGTTATCCACATCTTGCCCGAAGTCTTCATTTTTTCAGATTCACTTTCATATTTTTAAATTCAAAGCTATATTATTCAATAAGTCCAGTCATGCAACATCCATTCAAAATGGCTAGGTGCAAAGACTGTCGCATTCAACTTGCACGTTGGACAACAAGGCAAATCTACCACTCTCTTTATATGTTCCTTTGCCCTCCACATGCAAGTGCTTAGTCAACAAGATATGTGAATATATTGACCAAAGCTTTATCGATGTCATAAACTTTATTTCATTTAATTGGCACAATTGGCACATGGAAGTATGCCTAAAGATTTTGTTGGCTTTGTCCCATTGGGGAACAAAACATATGTGATGATTTTTGGCAAGAAAAAATCCTTCTCTAAAGTGGCCCTCAATTTCAACTATCCATCTCAGCAGGGAGCCTTTCACCCAGTTTCCGAAGCTTTGCCATCACCCCTCCCTCCATCATGTTGCACAACTTGCACGGCAACACACAGCAGTTAAGGCAAAGAAGCCCTCCAAGCAAACATTGTAGAAAAATTTGCAACTAACAACAAACGGTATGTGATATCATGCGGTGGAAGGGAGGAAAATCAGTGAGAATTAGAGGCGATGAGGGTTTACCGTAGAAGAAGCTAACTTAGGGTACACACATGAAATAATTAGTAGGACGCATCAGTACATACAACCTAGGTCACATTTGGATCTTTTGGAAAAGAGGCAACATGCGTTAGAGAGAGATAGATGGCTTAATGGTGTCAGGAGGCGTGATGTAGCCCGATCTATTCAATAACTTCACATGTTGCATTCTTCCTCCTTGAATCGATGAGGGGAATGTTGTTTTGGATTACATTCTTGTCATTTTGGTCATAATTTGGTATTTAGTTTGTTAGTATTAGGGTCAATTACATCGGTACGCATGTCACCTTATTTGATGCATCACTCTTCTTGGAGATACATTGATTTGAGATTTGCGATTGTAGAAGATTGTTTTTGTAAAGGTTAAGTGACATTGATGCCACTTAATTAAAACGAATCTTATGGTTTAGGTAGCTTCATGTCTTCCAATTTTGTAGTATTTTCTTCAATGTCATGCTATCTTTGTTGGAGCATGAAATTTGTTGTTTTGAGTTGGATTTTTCTTGCTTTATAATTCCTATTTCATGGTTTCTACCTCACATGGGCAACACTAAGCTTTCTTATGAAACACATAGAAGCTTTCTTAAGATTTCCATAGACACGAAAATTTGTAGGCTTCCTTCATATTGAGGCCAGTCACATCCTACAACCATTGCATAGGTTCCCAACATACACGATTCTTGGATCAAACTCCCATTGGATTCAATCTCCTTCAAATCATGAGAAATAGGCGGATATTAGAGGCATGAGAAATCTAACAAGTGAATTTTGAGCAGCAACCTAACATGGCCAAATATCTCATCCTCACTAGACTTTTACGTTGCTCCAAGTTTGAGAAACTAATAATGTCATGGACGATTGAAATTTGGATGAAAATCATTCAATAAGGGATAGTAATTGCAACATTGCAAATCTATAATCTCCAAAAATTACAAGGAATGATATAATGTTGGGAAACATTTCATGTTGGTGACACTACACCACGGATTACAATTTTGAGCAAGACAATTCGAATCCGTGACACTAAATATCATATTTAGTGTAGTTATGACACCTTAACCCTTATTCATGTTCCCCCAAAAGTTACTAAATAATGACCTACTTTTGAAGAATATTGCGTGTGCTTAACCCCTAATGGGAAGTTTTTGTCCTCATGGGTGGATGTGGATGCACGTGAAATCAAATTTTGGTCAAGAAAACATTTGTTCTAATAGATGGCATCTAAATATCTATTGGTGACTAAAAAAGTGAGTAAATTTAATAAAGGAGATGTTTAAAATAGAAATGTGTTGAAAATCAATGTTTGAACATTTTTTACTAGTTGAATGCATTGGAATCACTAAATCTTTGATAGAAGGCGTTTCCCATGTCTAAATTTCACTTGTTAAAACACAAAAGCTATAAGTTAGGTTTTTCAAAAGACATTCATGCAATTTTTGCATGACTTGGGCCTTACAATGTCCTAGAGTCCAATTTAAACATGCATAAACACTCGTATTCATAAGATATGCACATCAATTCATCTATGCATGAAAATTGGCCCGAAAACACAAATAACTTCTACCTATGACCCATAAATGATTCACTGATATGTCTCAGTTTAGTGTTGTTAATTTTCAATCATACTGACATTTTTCACATATCATCCTCAAATTGCCTTAATTGGCTCTCATATTTTAAGACACCATAAAGGTACATGTGTTCATTACATCTTATATGCTTCAACTAAAAGACTATTGATTCTCAATTTATGATAGTTTCATTTCACTCAAGCCTAAAATTTACTTTCATGGAGTTCACCATGTTAATTCGAAACACAAACCATTTAGATGTGAACTTTAAGTTAATATGAACAAAACTACATCAAAAAAACTTTGCTTTCTAAATTTGCAACCCTCATTTAATAGCACATGAAGAATGTGTGTTACTATATGAAAATGGCTTAGATCTTTAGGGATTAAACTCTAGTTTAAAGCAAGTGACCACATGAGGCATACATACCGTAACATGGTTTTAATAACCGCAATCAACTAACAATTACCAAGATTGGCCCCTAAACTTTAGGCAGTGGAACGACATTCCCTTCTCTTTAAATTTGAAAAATTAACTAGTAATGGGTAAATATTGGACTTTGCATGTCTAGGAACTTCAACGGTATTCGCTTCTAAAGCAACCACTTTCTTTGTTCACGATATTGTTATAGGTACACCTCTACCAAAATTCCTATAGAACAGCTTTCCAACATTTGATAATTCTAAGTGACACGACTTTTCAACCAATGTTAACCACAACAAAATCATCCTCACAACTTCTTATTGAAATTTCTTGGTTTAAATAACCCTCAATAGGAAGAACTTCAAAATATCAAGAGCTCATCAACAACATCACAACAAGAGGATGAAACGTAATCCCGCTGATGGTCTTAGTTGCATGTGCAAGAGCCACAACACACATCCCATCAATGAAAAAATGAAAACAAAACATAAACTCCCTGCCATAAAAATAAAAAAACACAACATAATTACCACACAATATGCACAACTATACTAATCCATGAATGAAGGCTAGAGAACCGGAAATCTATCAAAAACCTCCAAAACATGCCATAAATAAACAAATTTAAATCCCCCATACCCTACTTCCTAAAGTGGTGCTATGTTACTGGATAATTTATACTAATGATGGTTACATGCTATTGGTTATTAGTAATGGCTATTAGTTATTATTATAGTGTCTACTCCCTGCAAGAGGTGAAGTAGTATCAAATCTAACGTCATTGTCCTTAGGGCATGGCCAAAGATGTTTTACGAACAAATACTCCATTCACTCCAGCCTCCTTTAGAGACCGGAGTTCTTCTTTTTCTTCTTCTTCTTGGTTTAACTTTGTGGACTGAGTGAGTTTCTAATAAATCCTTGTAGTGGATAATTAATCAAAGACGATGCCCATCTTTGGAGGATATTGATTTTACCTCGGTTACTAAGTGCCCGAATGTTGGACAAACACAAACCTAACAGAATTTTGGATGAAATTCAGTTCGAATGATAATGCATAAAGTTTGGATGAGGATGGATGAAAAATCCGTATGTCCATAATCGCAATGCAATTTTTCCAATGTCAACAAGCATTCGGCACACGAGCCTACCTCAAAAATTCCCCCAAAATCATTGTGAAATAGACTAATATCTTTGAAATTTGCATTTATCATCTCAATGCAACCTCATATATAATGAATCTCCGAGTCGCCCAAATTAGAGGTTAATCCCACGAGACATGTTAATCGTATACTTAGGGTCAAGTTCCAAGGGAGGGGGTGGCAAGCATTTTTGTATGCCATAAGGCTTCGTCTTAAATGTCTCCATGAAATCGGTGGGCTCCTTACATGACATAATTGCCCGGTAAGAATATCAATGGGAGATCTTGTGTAAGAACATCGGAGTTGTCCATATGATTTAAACATAGTAATCAAATTTCACGGGAGGGCTTTACGCTTGGTCAGGCCCATGGGATGCGGCCTTCCATGAGTAGGCCAGGGTGAACGAGGTGCAACACTCGTACCCTGGCCGGATGGAAGTGGGGGTTGTCATCCTCCCCACCGCCACCTGACCCAGCTCTCCCCGGGTTTAGGGTGGCCCCCCCACCGCCACCTGACCGCCAGCTACCCTCCTCTTCCCGCTCACCGCTCCGCTCTGCTCCTCCGCCCCGCCCCGCTTCGCTCGGCTGCAATAATCAAGCTTGCGACATCACAGTAACCTCGTCTTCATTTGCAGGTTTCATTTCCCTCTGCTTCCGCTGCCACTTCATTGCTCTTCCAACCAATTCCTTCTGGTCTACTAGCTACTTCATAGCCTGAATCGTAGTTGTACAAATTTCCAATTCTCCCATTTACACTTCTTCCATCTCGGCACTTTGAATGCGTGGACTCAATGAACGACTGGAAGTGTTGATAGAGCTAGGTGCTTGAGCTCGTTGTCGACATCTGCAAATCTTCTCCCTGGTTTATTGTTATAACTGAGTGGGAACTGGTCTTGGGTTTGAAATTCAATCCTCTCCCAAACTGTGTGGATAATCCAGCTAATTCTGACAACTTTACAATCTCTTCTGATGTGATATCTCACATGCGATTGGTTGGGGACTGTTTTTTCGATGCCTTCTCTTGTGTATTTATACCTGTATGATATTGTATGTTTTTAATAACTGAGACATTATTAACCTCCCTATTTCTCCCGTTCAATTGGAACTAAGGTATGTGGTTCTCTTGTAGATTCCCTGTATATATATCTGAAACTTAGATCGGCTTGAGAATAGTCTAATTCAGTTAGTACTTCCACAAGCCAAAGGGGAACCAAATTTTTGATCTGGTACGAAGATCCCGAAGTCGGAGGGTGGGGGCGATCTGAAGTCGAAGGGGGAGCCATGAGCCTTCTTTCCCGAAGACCTTCGTTGTGAATTGCTTGCTGGTTGGGGAGTTTTTTAGTGTTGGACTAGGGTTTAGGGTTTAGTGCATGGATCAAGATTTGGTGTAGATTTCATGTAGTTGGTATGATATGATCACAAATCTATGGGCATTAGGGATACAAAAGGAGCAAATACAACAAGTATTCTTGTACTTCCCAATAAAGTCTAATGGTCTGCTTGATGACCACTCAATTCCACTATATTTTGTTATACATATCTGCTATGCCAAGATTGAAATAGGGTCTATATTGCAAAACAATATTCTTTGTATGTTTCAAATATCTTCTTTGATGTTTTGCGTTGTTTGGGACTTGGGCATTTTTTTCCAATTGTGCACATATGTTTTCAATGTACAATCTTTATTACTCATGTGTGATGTGTATTCCATGTCACTTTTGCCGGTTTGCTGTGATCAAATTTTGCAAATGGGAAGGTTGTTTGTATATTGTGTGTATTCCATCTCCGTTCCAAAATATAGTAACCACAACTACTTCTAAAGTTCTGCCCTCATGTATATATACTCCAGAAATCATTCAATGTGGGCATTTACATCTCAACTCTAATGTATGAGAATATGATTTTTTTGTACTCAAATATTCATTGTTTTTCGTGTTTCTTTGAACTTCGCCTCACTCATTTCAATTTGTATTTTAAGAAAATTTCTGGCTTCCACATATTGTTGTTGTCGTGCTTAATGTCACGTATAACACCTGAAATCAGAATGTTCCCTCTTTCTTGCGTCAAGTTTAAGGAACTGTATCACGTATAGCGTATAAGATCAGAATGTTCCCTCTTTCTTGCGTCTAGTTTGAGGGAATAATGTCACGTATAACATATACAATCACATTGGGCCCTCTTTCTTGCGTCAATTTTAGGTGTAAACTGTCACGTATAGCACATAAAACCAGATTGTTTAGTGGTGGCTTCGTCACATTTTGGTTTTTATCACGTGCTGTCAAGCTAAGACAAATGTTTTTGTTTCCTTATGTGTAGATGGCTCCATCAACGCCCGCCAATCTTGTGAAGAATCCAAATAATCTTCCACTTGCAATGAGGAATGAACATTAGATTTTATCGGCAAACGAAGATAAATATTTGTGTTTATGGGATGGTTGCAAATCCAAAGGGTATACTGCCAAAAACCATTTTCGCGAACATATGTTGTCACATATGCTTCATGTGCCTTGGGATACCACTGGACGTCCTAAAGATGCTCTTTTCAAACCTCACATTCAAAATTACCGGAAGTTCAATGCCCTTGTTTTGAGCAATGAGTTGGCGCGAAAACAGAAAAAATTCAAACAACAAGAAAAAAAATGGTTGAAAGAGGCAACCAAAGCGTGGGAGACATTGTCATCAATGGATACTCCTCACTTTGACAAAAAGAAACCAATGCTTGCTTGTGTATTGGATCCGGTGGTACAGAAGTTCTTGGCAATTTCAAAATGGGGAGATCACATTTATCCATCCCGGTTCAACAAACTCATTACTGATACCGGGGTTGCCGAGTATCTGAGATCTACAAAAGATATTGCGGGTGTTGGATCTTTGAAGCATGCATGGGTAAAATCCACGTGGGAGGAACGTGAACCATTCCGCGAACATTTTGTAATAGAGCTTCTTCGTTGGAACAAGAAAATAGAGCACACAAGATTGTAAATATTTATACTTGGAGTTTTCCAATTTCGATTAATTTCTTTGTATTAATTAATTTATATGTTATATCTTATGCTATGTGTATATTGTATAATAGATTAGAAGTGGGACGTGAAGAGTATGTCAAATCTATTGTTGAAGCACACCGAATCCAATATAAGGCAACGGCACCGCAACGCACCCAATGTATTACGGAAGCGTGTGCTAGCTACACGGCACGGAATCCAAAGTTGATGGAAGAAATATATAGCGATGACAATGAAGTTTAATAGATATAACAATAAATTAATTTTGAGGTAGTGGTACGTGACAAATATGACATTGTAGTCCGCCTCTTCTACTAGCGCTAGTAGGAACATTATGGAGCTCATAGGTTTTGAACAACTTAGTCATGGCTCTTGATTCCTAACTCAAAATATCGGTTATAGCATTGCCTAATTTCAACTAGCAAATAAACCAAAATACTCTAAATACATGTATCGCCTTGAAACAAATGATGTTGTGTGTGATTATGAACAAATGGTTTGTGAAGAACTCGTCATAGTCATTCCACATTTGATCCACCGTGGCATCGAGTCATCATTGTTGAAGCTTTCAACTTGAAAGCTCAATTGTAACATGATACTTGCTCAAAGAAGCAAGTCCCGCATAACATAGATTATGAGTTTGAATAATGTTATGAATTGTATAAGTAAGAAATTGATGTGAAATAGTATTTTATCTTATTCTACATTTGATGTGAGATGACCATTTATTTTATGTAAGGTGTTAGTCGGAAGAGTCAAGGAAGTCCAAGGGAAAGACCCAATGTTGAACACATGTTATTTCCATTGCAACTAGATAATCATCGCGACCCAAATGAACACTTTCCATGCTTGTTTTCATACATATATTGCATTTATTATAAATTTGACATTGTACATAGTAATACTCAAATACAATACTATCTATTTGAATATTATTTTTTATATTCACCGTACTTTGCATCATATTTCACCCTCATCCAATTTTCTGTTTATTTGATAGTACAATATATTTTTCGTGAAAATCCTTCAATCTTTTGATTGAATTCGGTGTGTCATCATGTATTCTTTCGAACACCATATTTGGATGTAAGTCAGCCTCGTCTGATTGAATTCTCATTCTGTGCACATCTGTCTAAACACGTGACAGTATAGCGTGAGCGTGTAGAGCAAGTTGGTGTCTTCCCTCCATGCATTCAATTTTTATTACTTGAAGTACTTCGTCCAATCGTTCTTGGGTACTTTCTTGGGTGAGTCCTTGTGAGATACGCAATCCATCTTCCACTTCTTCTTTATCTTATTCCAATGCGTCGGAAATATTGCATAATTCCAAACGCTATAGGATTCTTCGTCATCATCTTCGAAGAAATCATAAGGCATCGATGCCTCAAACATTGCCTCTAATCCTCTTCTGTTTGTTCCAAAGTACGTGTCATAAAACTCCAACAATATACTCTCAGAAATATCAGTATGTTGCAAAATTATCGCTCATTGGTGTTTACAAAAGTTTTCCCGAAGTCCCCAAGGACATGAACAACAAACATACTTCAAATATGGACGAGAAACCTCGTACATATGATCGGCATCAAGAGATTTGACTATCCAACTCCCTTCCGCATATGTAGGTGGAATCATATGAATAGACTTAATATCCCTTAATTTCAAGATATTTTTTTGTACGGCGTTTTCAATGGTTTTATTTACAACAAAACCATTGAAGTTTCTTTCCATCAAATGCATGTAGTGGTTTGAAACGGGTGTACATAAACGCCACACCAACCAATCCAGTCTCCGACCTTGAAGACCTCGCACATCCGTATTCAACTACCGTTTTAATGCCCCATGATATGATTCAATACTTGATTCAATATCCATATTGAAGTGTGGTACCCTCGAATGCCAACGGTCTAAAGATCTATAAAATTCTACAAATCCATAACGTTAGAAAATACTACACCTCAAGTATGTGAATATGTTTGCACGACAAAATAAAATTGGAAATATGTAAATAATATAATGTACCTATAATTAGAAAATAATGAGAATAAAAATATTTAGCAAAATCTTGAAGTACGTGACCACCACGTTCCCATGCATTTTTTGCACAAGAGATGATCTGATCGAAAAAAACTTGTTCGTCTTCTTTATGTCACAATTGTGCGTACATCTACATTCGACATTCGTTGAATATGAGATTCCGTAAAGAGACGTCCTTGATCTTTGAAATTATCATTTTTTTCTTCAATTCTTGAAAATGTGCCACGCATAAAGAAATATAGGAACATTTTCATCCCGCCATACAATTCTACACAAAATATAAATTTGTTTGTAAATGCCAAATAAATGAAATAAAATACGGACATGAATATTACGTATTTTATAGCATTCCGTTCGTGAATTGCATCATCAACGATAAAACAACTTGGACGCCATTCGGGTTGAACTGTAATCGCTTTCGCACGCAATGCCGTCAACCATTGGATTACATCGTCTTCTTTTTGTCTTGATGTAATGACCCAAACAATTGGCACGCCATTTCGAAAATCATCGAATACCATCAAAGTGAACAAATGGAATTTTATATGGTTGGTACCAAATGTGGCATCCATCGAAATTGCTCCGTGATTAGCCTATCTCAACGTCGCCTGGAATTGCCATTGCATTTGAATGCCTAAAATAAAAGGATATCTTACGACATCATCTCTATCTTGAGAGAAAAATACGGAGTATTGATTTTCAAGTGCCCACATATGAACACTTAAGGCATCATTTTTATTTCGGTACCAAACACCCATCCTTTGTCGTGCCTCGTAATATTTAATGTCCCGTAAAGAAAAAAAATCGTCTTTTGATGTTTGCAATTTGTGTTTAACTCGGTCTATCCAAATTTTCTTGTGCACCTCATAAATATGTTTTGAAATATGACCTTTGTGTAATTGGTCTTTAACCCAACTAATAAGAGCTTTACTAATCCGAAGTTCGTATTGAGATTTTCTAGAGTTTGAGGATGGATCTTAGGACCGTGAGCTATTGATCCATCTAGCCTTTTATGTTCAACAACATAATAGGCAATCTCTACGATATAGGAAAATTTGTATAGTTGAATTACAGAAAAACGAGCAAGACAACATTTTTTGTAGATCTTTTGTGTATTAGATCATGTCTGTGATCTTCTGGTCCATATGCACATTCATAATACGTATGTGATATGAATGAATCAATTTGAGGACGTCGAAGATTAGTTTCACCCACAAATGTCCTCTCAATGTTCCATTGTATTATTCCGTGTTCTCCCAAATGTTGCCCTTCGATGAAATCCGAAACACGTTCCCACAAAATAAAAGCAAAGAGTACGGAAGTAGAATGGGCAAACCTTGCCTAGTTTTGTTGGCCCACTGAAGATCTCCATATCTTATAGATGTTGATGTTGAATTTTGAACATGCAAATTGGTTTGTTTCCTTCCCATTGTTGCAAACCTAACAACAAACATAATATGCATGATCAATATCTAATATTTAAAAGAACACGTGTATGATTTCATAAGTTGAAGCGCTTGCTTTTTGAATTCTATTTTCATGCACACATCTGGTAGATTATGCTATACGTGACGCAAAACATCTAAAACCTGACAAAATCAAGCTTGAAAAGCTGAGTCTAACTGCTATACCTAACATAATATTCTGTAAACCTGACAGATTATATAATCATATTGAATAGTAATTACGTTATATGCATAAAATAATGAAATCATATTATATGAAATGTAATGATATTGAAAGAACATGAAATTCAAACAAAATATAAGATCTTCATCCTAAACCCTAAAACAAAAAACAATAGCAAACACAAAATAATGCACTCATACCTTGTGAGAAAGTTGAAGTTGACAAGTACAAGAATGACGGTCGGTTTACACTACGGTGGAGAAGGCCTCCGGTCATTAAAAAAAGGACGTTTCTCAATTGTGATTGGTCGAAAATGCAACTCTTGACCGGTGGGTGTTTACACTAGGTGAAAAAAGCAATGGTGGAGAATTTTTCTCATGGATGATAAAATGACACGGCCGCCTACATGGCGGCACTTTTTGGAGTTGGGCTTCTCTGGAGGAGGAGTTTCTTGTCCGGCCTCTTGAGGATTTCAGTTTGGTAGTAGCCAAGATGAGGATGACCTCATTGGTAGTGAGAATTATTTTGAGCCCTCAAGGCAATTTCCAGGAAGTGCTTTTAGGGCTTATGTTCAACACCCTTCTCCCCTTGCAAGGAATTTGAAGGAAGAGTTTGAAGGAGGAAGAGAGATAGAAGAAGATAATGATGTAGAAATTGTGGAACGGCCGATTGAGACCACAAGGAAGAAGAGAGGTCCAATAGCTAAGAAGAAAGCTCCGGCCAAGAGGAGAGCCACCAAGGTGAAGGTAGAAGGTGTAGAAGAAGGAGAAGGAGAGAAGAAGAAAAATTGGTTGGATAGCGAAGTTCAGCAATTGATTTCTATGCGTGGGGAGATGCATACAGAATTTGGGAAGAATGCTAAAAAACAAGGTACGTTGCTAATTTTTTTTGTAAGAAATTATGAATTTCAGCAAAAGGCTAATGCCTTTGCCTTCGCTCGTAGTCGAGTAAAGGCTACAGTATTGGCCCCCCCTTTCCCCCCCATTGAGGTTTGAAATTGGCCTTGGAGGTGTTTTGGTAAAATACCTCCAACAAGGATCGACCCGGGGACCTCATGCCAACCCTTACCACAAGCCACTTGGGCTAGCCATTCATCCCCACCTTCTCCTTGTGTCCCAATCCTCTTGGAATTGTATTTATACACTTCTCATTCTAGTTCCACATGCTGAAGTAATTTTTTCAAAGCCATTTTGAAGGCTTAGAGCTTATTTTTTGGGCATTTTATCATGTTTTCGTGCACATGAGCATGTAACGTACTAATGACATTGTTAATATTGATTAGGTGTTGATACATGGATTCGACTTCAAACACGGATGATAGTTGCAATTCCAGAATTTTCACGCACGGCCGAGGCATGTCGAAAGAAATTCAAAATGGTTTTCAAACAATATAAGGAAGACAAACTTGCTAACTCGATTTCAGGGAATGACCGGCATGAGTGTAAGTTTTATGATTCAATTGATCATTGGTGGCATCAGGCCGGTTCCGTTATGAAACACGTTAGTGCTACTACAATGGACAACACTAGTGTAGGAGGACAAGAAAATTTAGCAAATGCTAATGACGATGTTTTACAACCGGTTAGTACCCATCAATCCGAACCATTATCTGCCTCAAAGAAGAACAAGTTTCAGGACCAAGCTTTGCATTATTTTGGTAAAATGATAGATAATTGTGTAGCAATGTTAGATCACTTTGCTAGAACTAATGAATTGCTTCAAAAGGTGGATCAGCAAATGGATCGCCTTATTGAGAAGCTCTAGATATCATCATTTTCCATGCTAACATCTTCTGGAAATAATGCCTTAGTTTTTCTATTCAACTGCTCTTTGTAATAGATATATGCTAGTATCAAGTGAAATTCAGTTGATTTTTTTAACATAATTTTTGTCCTCTCATCTCTATCTCCTCTTGTTTTAGCAACATTTTCTTCAAGCTCAAAAGCCATGTCCATATCACTTGTGTCAATGTCATTGAATTCTATATGTACTACTTCTTTTTGTATGTTCCTCATTTCACTAATGCCGGATTCTAACACATGAAACAAATCCACATCTCTAAAATCACCAAATATTTGTAGAGATGTTTTCTTCAACTTTTCTTCAGCACTTCTTGCCCAATTCATGTCAAACTCATCAGCATGAATTAGGCATAAATTGTGAAGGCAAAGACAAGCGGTTACCATACCCGGAATGCTACGTAGTGGCATGTCAATATTCTTAAGTAAAATCCTCCACATCCCCTTTAACATTCCAAATGCACGTTCCACCGCCATTCTTGTGCTTGATTGAATGAAATTCCAATGTTGTTTCTCCCTTGAAAGACCGGTTTTTTCTCCTTTGAATGGTGTATAGAACCATAGACGCATAGGATATGCAGCATCTCCAATAAGTTTATATGGTAAAAATATTCCACTCATTGTTTTCTTTCCGATTTCTGATTTTTGAAATAGGACCCAATCATGTATACTACCGGCCCACCCAAAATCACAATTCCAAAATTTGCATTGAGAATCCACTACACCTTAAAGTAAAACCGAATAAAATCCCTTTCTACAATAATATGAAGCAGGATCTATACTAGGAGCTATGATTGGAATGTGACTCCCATCTATTGCCCCTAAAATATATGAAATTTCATGCAAAGTCTAAAGTTATTTGCTTCATTCTTGACAATGTTGGTTTAGGAAAAACCAAAGGCCTCAAAACACTTTTAATACCCTCACATATTTCTCTCACTATGATTAAAGCACTTGACTTTGAAATACCATACAAATTGGCAAGTGTATGCAAAGTATCACCGGTTGCCAATTGATGCAATGTCAAAGAAATTCTACACTCTATTGGAATACAAAGTCTTAATTTTGTATCTTTCTTGCTCAATATGGGTCCAAGCAAATGACATAAATAAAAGAAAGTAGGCTTACTCACCCGTACACGATCTTTGAACATTTTTGCATTATATGATCCAAGAAGAAATTGTGACACATATCCACTTGGCCGGTCAAATTTCCACACCACCCTCTCCTTGCTCCCAAACAAAAAATATGCCATCATCAATTGAAGTATTATGATAATACATGATGGTTTTTTGTATCGCCACAGTTGAAACGATAAAATACTTCAAAACCATAAAGATCATAAGAGAGCACAAAATCTCTCTTCTTCGATTATCCATGATTGAAGATCAAAGATAAGAAGAGAGAAATTGATGAGGATGATTAAGAGGAGAGCATGTCTTAAATAATACCAAAGAGTAGTGTTTTGTCCAATGTGTATGGGTTTTCCCCTCTTCATTCTTCAACACCCAAGGAGACATTTATTTCCTACATGGGCCAAACTTGACAATTGGCAATTTGGCAATTTTCATTATCTTTTGAATAAAATTGAACATTATATTACACAATTCTTATGAACACAATTCTTGTTGAAATCTTTTGATACAATGTGAATGTAGAGAATTATGGTTTTTTATCACAAAAAATCTTCACCATTAGGTGAACTTCTCTTCACCGGTGGACTTCTCCGCTAAACTTCTCCTCTAGGTGTTTAGACTTCAACCGGTCAAGACTCCTTAAGAAATATTTTATTGCCTTTAATTCTTCTCCGGCATATCCACCATTTGCCTCATATAACCATGTCTTGGCCAAGCATTCTTGACCGACCGGAGGCCTTCTCCACCATAGTGTAAACCGGCCATGAATGCTAACCTCTTATAGATGCTTGATGGCATCCTAAACCCTAATAGAGATAGGTGTATAGATAGGGCTATATATTTGTGTTATATTTCATTGGCCATTTCATATCCAAAAATGGAGATATACACAATAAAGTTGAGGATATCGTTTTGATTTGTCATAATTGAATAGCTCTCAAACCATTGGTTTTCTAAAATTGTTCTTAAATTGAAGTAAACCATTTATACTCATGCTTTGCCTTTATCTAAATTGAGATGGACAACCTTAGGTGTACATTCATGCATGGCTTGTCAATAATATAAAGAAAGGTTTGATGTCAACTTTTGTAGGTGCTATTTTTTCCAATGCCAACTCGTGCACTTTTTTGAAAGGCCTTCTTCTCCATGATGTAGGATGAGAATTTAAAAGTCATCCGCTAGGCTTTCATCAACCAAGGTACGAGTGTTGTAGCTGGTTCCCCCCGGCCCCATGAGTATGGGCAAAACCCTCAAGCATGCCCTTGTTCATGGAGTGCCCAACCCTAGGGGCTTACTTATTACTATACATTCTCCCTTCGATCATGGACCCCCCCCCTCTCTCCCCAACGCTCTATCTAGTCATTGTATCTCATTCACATGGTAGGGTTTTTTCGCCTTTTAAATTTAACCTCTAAGCTACCCTCAAATCAAAACTCTTCGTTTCAAGGGTATTTGAACCACGCCAGTGGTGTGGTCAACATACCTCACAATATTGGACCTTTGTATCCAAGGGGGGGAAAGGGGATTACTCAAGGGTTTAAACATTCAGTGAACTTTAACGACCACATCCTCACCTATGAAGCTAAAAGAACATTTCCACGCTGCCCAATTCACACCATGGAACTTGACCCTTAGGGTTGGTTCACATGCGGTCCCAAGTCCCAAGTCCCACTCATATCAACAAAATCCCAACTTTTAAGCCTTAAGAAACCATTAAAGTATGGTTATATTCATTAAAGGCATGTCTTGATTGTTTAATGCAAAAACTTCTCAGATGTTGTGTTGAGAGTTGGATCTAGTTTTTTGCTTGACCCCACTCTCAACACAAGTCCCAAACCTCAAAATAGTGGTGCCATGTAGGCATCCATGTCATACATAAGACTTAGGACTTAAGACCATGTGCAAAGTGGTAAGTCCCAACTTCCTTGCTCTCTCTCAACAGTTGAGATTGCATGAATCGACCTCAAGTGACTTGGACTTAGGACTTGGGAAACCATATGAACCAACCCTTAGATTGTGCTCTATGGTATACTATCCATATTTTGTTGATTGGTAATTTATCACCCAAGGTGCATGTGTATCTTAACAAACAATACCTCTATACACTTTTGGGCTTTTAAGCAGTTGTAGAGCTCAAAAAGAATCCATAGATATGCATAATTGTGAAGAATATACCCAAAATTAATTGCGACCTAATTTTTTCCTACAAAGTCATTCAAGAAATGAACCTTTGACCAACACATAAGGGGATCCATTGATGTTGGATTGCTAGATGAGAATCATGACAAAATCAAATTTATAATGGGTGAGAATCTCTTGTTTAAATGAAGGTATTGTTCACATGGAACATCTCCTACACCGCCTTGTTGAGCAGGTGGATCCTAAATTAGTCGTTATGATTGGCCAGAGTTGGTGCTCTTCTTAAATTGTTCTTACATTCTTCTTGCATTGCCACTGTAATTGACCAAAGTGGTGCGATCTGGTACTTAATATGGTATATGGTTTGTGACTGGATGCTTTTCACTTTGGCTTACCTAATGCATTGTCGCACTCACTTGTTGACGGTTTAAGGATGAAAATAAGTATTGGCAAAAGGACGATGTTGCTATTAGATCACATACATGAACTCGTGATAGTTTTTCAAATACAACTCACCCACAACTCATTGATTTCACACATGATTCTTAAAAACTATAGTCAACATCAATTATGTTACAAACCATTTGGAGGATTCTTGGTTTGGACCCTTTGCATGCACGATTTGGGTACTCAAAAGGAACGTCCATGACCAAAATTATCAACTTTTGAAGTAGCTCATAGACACATTTTGTTGTCGAAATAATAAATTGGCAGTCCTTCATATATCTTATATAGTGTTCGAAGCAGAACTAGTGGAATTCAATGATGTTGATTTATTTTAGATGTCCTTTCTATTGCATCGATGACTTGTCACAAAGACATTTTTCTTCTTAAAGGATGCAACTTATGTCATATATGTCGGCTTTAATGCGAGAGCATACATCATAAGCTGCAACACAATTCAATTAATCTATAAACATCAATATGGAGCTAAAAAAGACGTAAAAAACTATTTTATAATAGTTTTTATTTAAAATAATTGAACCTAATTATGAACAATACCATGGCAACATGCAAAAGGACCTTTATTTTAACATATAACTGGCAATTTCAATAAAAACTCAACCGAGATGGGATGATAGGGAGTGGTACAAACCAGAGCCCAACATTTTCCTTTCTAATTGCACCCATACCCAGACCATGCCCATCAGCAACGACCTATGCCCACCCATGCTATTCAAATTGCGCCCATGTATTCAAAAAAATTGTAATGTGTAATTGTGTAATTGTGTAATTATGCCCCACCCATGCCCGCCCATGCCCGCCCATGCCCGCCCATGAACAATAATAGCGCAGCCATGCCCAGCCATGCCCGCCCATGAACAATAATATTGCACCCATGCCCACCCAAAACCCATGGGCATGGGTGGGTATGGGCATGGGCATGGGTATGGGCGCCCGATGTAGGGCTCTGGTACAAACCTAAAGTAATCTCAAGCACACATACAATATGTACGAATTATTCATCTCAGAGCATTAGGTGCCTCGAAATTATGATTATGGACAAAACAACAACCATGATTTTGGACAATATTTTGAATCGGGGAAATGCTCCTATATCCATACTAGATTTGAGTGTTATTCTTGTATTTCTAGGAAACATTTTGGGATTCCTTACATCAATTTACAAAACGATGTTCTTGTTCCTAAAGGGTTGTCCCAACCGTGCATACATGTGACATTTTCAAACATCCAAGAATTGCATGCCCTTATCCCTAGTGTACTCTCAATAAAAGAAAGTTGCATTCTCACATATTTGTAACCGAATCATGTAAACTTCAAGTAAAAATTTACTTTCAAAGCTTGGGTAACAAATTCAGAAGGCTACTTGCCATTGATTGTTCTATAAAAGTAAAGATAAATTGAGGGCTGAGCTACACCACCTGGTTAAGATAATTAACTAACTTACAAGTTAGTGAAGAATTTGCTAATCAAGTTCTAGCTAACTAAAATCACGGCTGCACCACCTAGCATGAGAATTAACTAAGAATATGAGTTAGTGAAATCAACTAACTCATATGCTAGCTAACCGATCGCACAACCGCACATCCTTGTTACCACTAACCCAAGTTTGACCAATTTAAGAGAGGAGTTAAGGTTGACCAAAGTTTTGCTCAACTTGCCCAAATTTTAAACATGGCACTAATTACGAGACCGTATAATTTTGTGGTCCACATCATTTTTGTTTCATTATGATTAGAGTAAATTAATAGAAGAATATTGAGAATGATGAAATAATAATAATATACCATATTTACTTAAATACAACATGCTATGGAATTTTGTTATCTTTATCTTTCATGAGAAGTGCTTATATTTTGAAATGCCAGTGAAGACTTCCTTTGTCTCGAACACCATGCTTGTTAACAAAATAATTTATACCTCCCATACACATGGTTTAAAAATGAACATACTTTTAGTTTTACCATCCACATTTAATAACTAAGTTAGGTGGACATTTAGTGGAAGGTACACTAAAAGGGGGCTACCGTAGTAATTAATTGTAATGACTGATATACCAATTTTTTTGTTAAATAATTAATTGTATATATATGTTAATTTAGGATGATGTAAGAAATAGTGTGGTTCACATTTAGTGGAATGGAGAAGACACAGAGAAAATGAAAGGCTGGCATTTAAGACAAAAATTTGGACTACTCATTTGTAAAAGTTCGTTAGCAGTAGGAGTATGGATGAGTCAAGGGCTACTTCACACTATTGCTGAAGGTCGAGAGGCCGTCAATTCCCACCAATCAGATTGCAAGAAACCAAGACTTTGGTCTCTTGACCCTTCACACTAGAGGCCAAAGTCCAAAAGTTGTCCCTCTCCAAAATGCCTATATGGCAATACTTTTTGACCAAGGCGACGGACTCTCAAACGAAGTTCGGGTTGGATAGGAATGGAAATCCAAACTAAGGTCGAGAGGCCGTCAATTTTTTTTCCATACAAAAAAAAAAAAAAACCGACAAGATCTTGGGCATTAGATTGGAGGGGCTGTTTTGGGCAGGGTGTAAAGTGGGATGCTCCTTCTTTCTTTTGGACTTTGGGCTTGGCCTTTGGAGGCTTCACACTATGCCTGGCCGAAGGTTCCAATTCTTATATTTTATTGGCTATTTTCAGCCTGTTTCTTTGGACTCTCAACAAAATTTGGTCATTCAATCCCATGGCCTCTTGACTTGGACGGCCATAATGTGAAGTGGGGCCTAAGATTTCTTCAGAAAAGCAAGGTCCCAAAAGTTTGATAACTTTTTAGTAAACATTAACTTCAACTAAATGTTATGGCTTTGAAATAAATGAATTCTCACATAAAGTAACTAACTCATATGTTAGCTAATTCTCTTAAATGGGCAATGCGCACACAATATAACTAATTTGAGTGGTTGCTTACTCTAACCAGCCTTAACCGGGATGTGCGGCTGGACCCTTTGGTGGACACTAATAAGTTTAGTGGAGGGTAAACTAAAAGGGGCGAGTAAGTAATAAGTAATCAGACACCAAGCCCTTGGTTCCAGCAGTTATGATGTCCCTGCTTCCCCCATCCCACCAAACCCTAGACTCCTCACTCCGTCTTCCTCCTCACCGCAATCTCTAAGACGACTGCATCGGTTGCTAACCCAATTCCTCCCCTCCTCCTCCAAGAAGCGATTTCTGTCATCTCTTGAGTTGCTCCTGCATAAACCACATGCAATTTGGTGCCCTGTAGCCTCAGTTTCGACTTGTTTTCTGTCGAACGTCGTCAGGAGCTCCAATCCTGGACTTTTAGGGCCTGGAGGTGGAAGATGGAAGGAGGCGTGAGACGTTTCTGAAGGATTTTGTAGTAATTGTAGTGAATTTCGGTAGCTTTTTCATCAAAGCAGAGTGATTGAGGAGTGTCTTTTAGGGTTTGCTTAGGGTGGACGTGTTTGCGTGGCGACGGGGGAATGCGAGAGGATTGCGATCTCCTGTTGTAGGTACAGCTCTTTTCTTTTGTTTATGTTGCTGATGATGTGTATTCACGATGCTTAAACGACAGAAAGTTAGATATATTCCACAGGCATTTGAATGTTATATGAGGGTTTTGCTTTGTTGTTGATGATGATGTGCGTTCACGATCAAAGGAGACAAAAGTTGGATGTATTACTTCCATAAGCATTTGATTGTTTGGTGAGGGTTTCAACCTACAAGAGGCACCCTCTTCAGTATTGGAAGCAGTGATGACTTCCAAATGACGTACTGGCTGCAAAATTGCCTTGCTGGAGTTCATACTGTGCATACAAACAAGCAAAAGGCTGAGGGGGAGGGTTCAGGGAGGCGATGATCAGAGAATGGAGGCTAGATGGGCATCAATGATGGCTGTGATATAACAGGGGATGTGTTTGTGGTCATCTATATACAGGACAGGAAATTGAAAGACACCAAGCAGTGGATCACTCATCCATCCAAAGAAGGGGAGTTGCAAAGAAGCTGAAGCTTTTGAGGGGGGCTAATGCAAAGAGAAGGTTGGCGGTGCTATGGACGGCGCACGGTATGGGCTGCAGCATCAAGCAAGCTGGGAAAACAGCAGCGTACGCCTTACATTAAAATATTACCACCAAAAGAAAACGGTTGATGTGGTTTTTGTCTCCTAGATCTTTCCTGTGGGGGAAGTTACCCCACACACATGATGATGACATGGTTTCTGACAAGCAAATAATGAGTTCTCTTGTCCCTCAATCCATCCTTGAACCGCATATCAAGCACGCACGCGCGAAGTCGCCCAGATATGGAAATGCTCATGGCTATGGCTTTCGCAGAAAGAAAAAAGCAGTGGCGGTTGGTCTCTCCCCTGTTTCTGTGTTGGCTGCTGACTCTCCCTTATTCTTTTGGATGCACAGGCATTGGAGAGCTATGATCCAGTTCTCGACTCCGACCTCAGGTCTTCCCTCCGCTGTTTTGTCCACAGTTTAATTTTGTCATTAAGTGGTTTGGCTCTCAATTTCTGAACAAATTTTTGATTGTTGAGACATGTATGCGTATATCTGTTAATCTTTGTGAATGTCTCGTCTTTCATCTGAATAATATGCTACTGTATTTGATCCCCAGATTTCTGAATGAGTATAATGTGTGTATGAACGTGCTGGTTTGTGTGGATTGTGCTGACCGGTCAGTTGCTCTGTCACTTGTTGTTTGTCCACTAATCCTGAAAAATAATATTTTGCTGACACTAATTGTGGAATTTGTAATTTGTGATTATAACAACAGTATGTTTTTCTCATCTATACTGAGTATATGGATTCTGGTCTTTAAATATTCAAGTTGAATTAAAACTTTGGGATCATTTCTTATGTCTCTACCATAGAAGCTGGCCTTGGATTCTGCAGGAGGATCTTGCATGTCTGGTTTATTGTCCTGTGACTGCTGTGAAAAGTTTCTATTTTATGTACACCGTATTCCCTTCATTAATTTGTCCAGCTGTCAAACTTATGTTTTGTTGTGGCTTTTATCCTGTAGCTATCCACTATCTAGTAACTCGCATGGGAATCTTTCTGAATCCTGGTGTGTGAAACAGGGGTGGAGCTGCCTATAATGACAGAGGATACAGTGAGGGCTCTTTACATCCCAGAGAAGGAGTCTCTGTTTACTCAGGGGGACCATTTGCAGGAGACCCTGGCTATGAAAGAGAGACTAGTTTTCCTCATGGTTGGCCTGCCAGTAGACGACGGTCTCTTGAAGAAGAAATAGCTCTACAACGAGGTGCACATAGGCTTGAAAAACCAAATCAGGGCAGGGAAGCTTACAAAGATTATCCTTACCAAAGAACAAGGCGAGATTATTCCCTTGAAAGAGCTGGAAGAGATCTGCCTGCAGAGAGGGAGCCAGCTCGGGACATTAATTTAGAGAGAGCTTCCTCCCGCACTGGTAGTCGAGATCGCGAGATTATTGATGGTGATCTTGATTGGGAGTACCGTCGTGATCGACACTCTCAAGAGAGCAGGGAGGGTGGTCAAGATGTAGAGATATCTGATCTGTCCAGGCTGCGTAGTGGAACACCTTCTAGGCTTCGCAGAGATGACGTACGTGGTCAAGAAATTCCAAGGCTTGGAGAGGATGATATACCTTCTTCTGAGAGATCTGGTCGACGCTCACGGGGGGAGGACCGAGAGAGTTCCAGGCGTCGCAGAGATCGAGATTATGGCCGAAGCAGGAGCCGCAGCCGAGAACGTGGTAGATGGACTCCGGATAGAGGTCGAGGTCATGATAGGCCACGATCTTATGGGCATGATGACCGAGAGTATTCTAGGCGGTCGAGATCACCTCGGAGCAGGAGCAGAAGTGGACGTGAATCCAGCTATGAGGATTCACGGCTTGAGAGAAGAAGAGACAGAGAGACCACTCGTTATCATGCTGCTACCAGCCAGGTACAAGACCTCATTCTTTCTGAACCAATGGCTGATCTCCTATTAATCACATCCTGAATGTTGAACTGATTTTGGATTATGCCATTGAGAAGCATGCAAAGTCAAAATTATACCACCTTGTGACCAATGCACAAGCATTTGGTTGTAAGAGATAATGCTCTCTCATGCCCAAATACTTCTAAATTGGAAGTCTGTTGAGGGAAGATTGATTAAGATGGAATACAGTGTTAAGTTATGCAAATATCTGAAATTTTTGAACATGTTACAAGAGTTACCTAAACTGGCGGATGTGGTTGTTTGGTTGTCACTGCAGCCTCCATCAGCCACACTTGTGGTCAAGGGTCTGTCTCAGAAGATCTGTGAGGATGATCTATACCAAGCACTGGTAAGTTATTACTCATAAATGCTCCCAAACCATTCCCAGTAAGCACCAACATGCCTTGGCTGTGCCAATGACACAAGTTAATAAAGTGTTCTTTCAGTAGAGTTATGCTAAGATCTTGATACTTTATACGTCTTTGAGTTTGGCATGCTTTACATTGTCAATAATGACTGTCCAGGCCAATTGGGGACCTCTCAAACATGTCCGTGTCATCAAGGAACGCAGTACTGGAGTATCTCGTGGCTTTGCTTTTGTGGATTTCCCAGATGTGGTGAGTTCTTGCTTAGTGAATTTGATGTAACATCTGCTTAACGTGTAGTTTCATAGATTATTGATTTTGATCTAGACTTTGTGTTTGTTGAAGCTTAATCTATCACTGCAATGATATCTCACTGCAGTGGATTGGGATTGTTTGAAGTGCATATTTAGGTTGCCTGACTGTTGAGAGTAGATGCAATATCTGGAATTTGAAAGTTGCAGAGTGGGTTCTGTGCTCGTCTCAGTGACTGGAATATGTCTATGGTTGTATTCAGGAATCTGCTCAGAAAATGATGGAGGGAGTTGCTTATGATGGCATAGTTGTTGATGGACGTCGGATTTTCTTTGAGTACAGGTGAGGGCACGCTATGACTTCTATCCTGTATGCAGTTTCAGAGGGGTGCCATTACATTGGCTCATATCCAAAATACTGGGGTAGTGGAAATGTTGCAAGAATTTCAGACACTGTATACATATGGCGGGAGCAGAATGGATTGCTGATGGAGCAAGGATACTGCACGCCACACAGTATAATGTTGAAGTAGTTGATTGAAAAACTTGCTCATATTGACTTCTGTTTGGGAACGGGATTGTCAAACAGCAGCAAACCTACAGGTGGACCTGGGTCTTTGCCAGGAGGATCAAGTCGAGGAGCTATGGCAAAGGCTGGTCTTGCAGCAGCTGATTGGATGTGCACAGTGTGTGGGTGCAACAATTTCGCCCGTCGGGTTGTGTGTTTTCAGGTATGGCTGAAGTGTTCACTCAGTTGTCTTGAAGTGTTTTTCATAATACATTGTAACCTGCTTTCAGGTGTCATGGGGTTAGGCACTCCTTGATGTCAATTTTTGAGTGCATATTGCAGGACGTGTCATTCAGGCCTAAACTGCATAATAGCAAAGTGTTCCGTTTTTATGAAAGTGTATTATGTTCTTGAATCTACATATGCTCTAGGTGCCCTACATGTTGTTTGTGTGGTTTATCCCTCTTAGTGACATGACATTCAATTATAGCACCAGTTTTGTGTGTAGAGTCTAGCCTAGCACTATCAGACTTCACAAGTTACATACAACTTGAAGTCAGACATTTTGATTGGTGCCTTATAACATACTCAATTTAATACTTCATTATTAGGCCTTGTTATGTAATCTATGGTGGAGGTTTGTAATCTTTTTCATGTTTGTAATCAATTTAGAAGCAAGAGGATAGTTACAGGACATGTTTTAACTTGCTTGTACGTCTGGGGGGATGCAGTGCAACGAGGCTCGGACAGATGACTCACCTGCTGCAGATTTGACTGCAGCATCAGGTCCTGGTGCTAGACGGGCTTCCGAAGCAGGTGTGTAGTTGTTAAGAGCTCTGTGTTTTTATTTTGTGCCTGTTTCCTATGGTTGAGGTGCCATAATATCGCTATAATGGTTGTGCAGGACCAACACATGTTCTTGTTGTTCGTGGCTTGGATGAGTCCATCAATGAGGAAAGTCTGCACTGCGAGTTCTCTAAATTTGCAGCCATTAAGGTATTTGATTCTGCTACAACTATACAAATAAATGATTTGTAACAGAATAAGCTACACTACATTTTTAGTCCAGTTCAGCCAGCAGTATTTTTTCTAGGCAATCATTGCTTCCTCTTGATTCTTATATGATGCCAAAACCGTCAAGTTCTTGTGATCACGCACAAAGTTAACTCTCAGTTGATGGCAACACATTAGACTGCCTACAGTGCATTATCCACTAGCACTGAAGTTTTTTAGCTATAAGAGCCTATAATGGACGTCATTTGTAGAGCGGTTGCTTGTATCTTGCATGTAGTGTGTCGATTTTTTCCTTAGTGTGCTTACATGATGAAATTGTCCTTGCTTATCATGCATCTTCATAAGTGTATGTTATTTGTATTTTAACATCACACTGTCTTCAGACAATATGGCTGTATGATGTTTCCAGCTAATAGTGCTTCTCATTTTCCAACCTGCCTATGGTTGTGTAGGATCTACGGCTTGTACGAGACAAGTTCACAAGTGTATCTCGAGGCTTTGCCTTCATACATTTCCATTCGGTATGTTGCTCCTTATCATTTGTGGTTAACGTGTTCAATTTCAAGTCTCCTACTAGCTTCACACACCCTTCAACAAGAAATTTTCTTGGTTGATACTATGGTTCTGGCGTTTATGAGAAAAGGAAGGGACATATTATTAGACTTTCAGCTATGACTGTCACAAGGGTTGCGTGAAAGTTGAAATCTATTATTATCCTACTATCATTTCGGTATCAATCTTATTTTGTGTTTATTTTTGCAGTAATTTAGTGCAAAATATGTTCAGATGTTTTTTTAATCTGTATTGGTTTTATTAATCTTCTGTATTTTGTTATTGAGTGCACACTGGCGGGTGATTAATGGAATTAATTGCAAGTTTCTGCAATTTTGTTATGGTGGTATCAAAGTTTAAGCAGGTCTTCCTGGTCTTTAAATGTCCTGGTATATGTACAATGCGACAGGAACAAAGTCTTAATTAACATATGCAAAGGTTTGGGTTTGACTTTAATTTATGTGGTCATTGCTACTTGAGGTCGTAGTAGGTGGATTGTGGTGCAATTTTTCCTTTGTAGACTGAGGACATGAAGGAACTCACACGAAACTTCAAACCTATTTGACTGCACTTCATTCCATTTTGTATAAGTAAAAGTTTGTTTTTGCAGGTAGAGGATGCTGCGAAGGCACTTGAGTCTACAAATGGAGTAGCATTAGACAAGAATGGACAGCTGTTGCGAGTTGCTTTTGCCAAAAGCGTTGGGCCTGCCTCTGGCTCCACTTCTCAAGGGAGTGCAGCAGCTGCAGCTGCTATTGAAGCTGCCACTTTTGCTCAACAGGTGTTGTGTGTCTCCCATTGTAACTGCTTTGTTGCTGGTGTGATGCATTTGTTTGAATATATGCATAGTGGTGTTGAAACTCCCTTAAGGGTGAACTTTGCAGAGTATGGCTTCCTGCAGTGGGAGAGTAGAGGGGCATGAATGGATTGAGACAATCTTGCATGTAGTAGCTACAAGAGTTCTTTGTTAGGACTTCACACTGGTTCAACCTTGTGCGTTGTACTTAAGCCTTGAGTGTGATTTTACAAGCCTTTGCTGATTCCTCCACAAATAGAAGGGAAGCATGTAATTTGATTCGGTGTTTTACTTTTCTGTTCAGTATGATATGATAGGATGGGCACCAAAAGAGTACAATCCTGCGGATACTGCAGATACTGGCATGCACAAGGGTAACGACACAGAAGCTGGTGTTACTGGTGAAGGCGAGAGTGGAGCCCCTCAGTCAAGTTTTGTATGGGATGAAGCTTCCGGTTATTATTATGATGCTGTTTCTGGTTTCTACTATGATGGGAATCGAGGTAATTCTCTATTATATTGGGTGGTCCATTTGAATGCCTTTGTCCAATCAAGTGTTTGTTCGATTCAAACTTCATAGTCTTGAAGCGACCATCAGGTCTGGGTCAGGGACGTTCTTCAAGTGTTGCTGATTAGAATGTGGGGCTTCCAACCAGTAGTGGTCATTGTCAGTTGTCTTACATGACCAAAAGTTGTTGCTACTATCCCCATGAAAAGCTTTTAACAGAAGATATGTATTTGAAGTTACTAGTGTCTAGATATCTCTCCAAAGTGATCGCCTAAATTTATAAATTTTGTGGCAGAGGAACCATGTTGAGAAACACCTCTAAACAGTGGAACCATGTATATCTGAAAAGTCAGAAAGCTAAGGACAGTGTATTTTCTTACAGGTTTGTATTATGATGGGAATTCTGGAGTATGGTACACTTACGATCAAGAAACTCAACAGTACACAGCTTATGTAGCACCTGAGAGCTCACTGGCTAATGGAGCAATAGGAACTGCAGATGCATCAACTGCAAGCAATTTGACTTCAACTACCAAAGCTAAAGTGATATCAGCTCCTCCTGTTGTGACAGTTGACCCAAATGCTGAACCCAAGAAACAAAGTCTAGCTGAAGCAGTAGCAGCAGCCGCTGAAGCTGCGAAACTCTCTGCCAAGAAAGAGAAGGAGAGGATGAAAGAGAAAGAGAGGGAAATTCGTCTTGCAGGGAAAGTACTTGTTGGGGCTGGAAAGAAAAAGATGAACACTGTGATGTCTGTTTGGAAACAGCGTCAGCACGAGGGTGTCGTGCCCGCAACTCCTGCTGAAGAAATCCGTGTTACAAGCCCAGATACTGTGATGGATGTGAATGCTAACCTGGCATCTGGGAGGGGTTCTGCAGTTCAATCTACAGCAAGGGCTGCACAGCCCATTTCAACTCCAAACAAAATAGGTTCTGGTCGAGGAATGTCCACACTAGGTCGTGGAGGTGGTAATCCTTTCAGTGGGAACTATCAGCCACCTGAAGGCTCAGGGAGAGCAAGGCCTCTTACTCAGAGTTCTGGCAGAGGAGTTTCCGTGTTTGGAAACACCAATTCTCTGGTGCAGCAAAGTTCTACAGCGGGAAGAGGGGCTGGGAGAGGGAGAGGGGCTGAAACAAGTGGTGCATCATTAGGTGGTGGAGTTCAAGAGAATCCAGTTGTTGTCACTCCCTTCAAAACAGATGCATCAGCATTAGGGGCATTCCCCAATTCCACACCATCATCAACAGGAAGAAGAAGGTTCACTGAAGCCCCTCAAAGTGGATACAGGGATAGAGCGGCAGAGCGTCGTAATCTGTATTCGACTTCATTACCTGGAGATATGTCTGAAGCGGATGGGAAAGAGAAAGGTACTTATAACTCATAGAGAAATGAAGTCTTGTATCTAAATGTGAACAAGTAAACCAAGTCCATGCACGGGTACATTTCATTGGATGTGGAGATTTTGTTGTGCTCACAAGCGCATCTTTATGATCAGGGAAAGATATGCCCTTTCCTCCTGGAGTTGGAGCAAGAGGGAGTGGGGCAGGTCGAGGATCTGAAATGCCCTTTCCTCCTGGAGTGGGGGGAGGATCTATAGGACCTGGTGCAGCCATGGCAGGTCCAGAAAGTCAGGCATTTGAAGTAATCACGGCCGAGAAAGCTTTGGATGCAAGCAATGTGGGCAACCGCATGCTTCGCAACATGGGATGGCAAGAAGGCTCAGTAAGTTACCTCCCTCCATGTTTAGGATAAAAAGTGTTCTCTTTGATAACTTCACGTTCTAACCCTTGAAATTGGATGCTCATGGTCCAGTTCATGGATCTTAGAAATTAATTTCATTAAGTTAGTGGATTCGTGTACAGTAGAAGAATGTTTCAAGCAATTATTATTTTTGGACATTTCTCTGGAGAATGTTCTGTACTGAGTTTGGGATATATTTGTTGGGCCGTAATTAATTGACAAGTCATACTGCAATGGTTTGATAATTTCTGATGGATTCAGACTATTCTCTGAACATATTGCAGAATGAATTGCCCCTGGAATGAGCAGCATTGATTTCAAGCAGTGCTCTTTTAGTAAAATTGGCTGGGTCAACTATGTGATTAGCTGGACTTAAAGAAGTTACAATTTACAGGATTCATGCTATATGTGGGTGGGATCATGGTTCATGTTAGTAGAAGTCTTTTAGATATCAGTTTAGCTGATGATTTTTGTAGTGAAAGTTTTTCAAACAAACTATTAGATGGGACATACTTATCGTGTTGATATGCATGCAGGGTCTTGGGAAGGAAGGAAGTGGGATTGTTGAACCAGTCTTGGCCCAGGGAACCGGGGAAAGGGCTGGCCTTGGAAGTCAGAGCCAACAAAAGAAGACGGATGCACGATTCGAGACTCTTCCTGGCGACAGCTATCGTATTGTTATACAGAAGAAAGCGCTAGCTCGGTTTCATGACATGATCTGATCGTGGTGTATCATACACATTATTTTAAAGTTATCCAGGGCTCTGGTTGGAGAACCCAAATTACAAGGGGTTTTACTTTTAGCGTAGACTTTTAACTTCAGAACAAGTTCTTTGGACTGGTGTAAACCATTTGCGTTTACCCTGTGGTGTTTTTACTTCATGGATTGAAGTCTGTTAATCTCAATGAGGAGTTTCTCTTATTATCTGTTGTACTTCACTACTCTGGGCTCAAAGACGAGCTAAGAGTATGTGCCCATCAGGAAATTTCAATTCTATTTGTTTACACTAGGGTCTGTGCATGCTTCCTAATCCCCTAACTGGACCACACATTAATCCGTCCGCATGTCTTCAGCACAAAGTGTGGGCAGATTTGGGTGAAAAGTGGGATGCTTTTTAGAGAATTTGGGGTTGGTGGTTGGCACAAAGCGGGTTGGATTTGGGAGAAAGTGGGTTGGTTTTGGGAGCCGTTTGCAGTGGAAAAAGTGTGGGTCTTATCTTTTTGTTTTTCTCTCCCCCCTACTTCTGTTGTTGTGGTGGTGCTGGTGGTTTAAAGTCCTTTGATTTCTCTCCTATGTGTCAAAAGTCTACCCTCAAACTATGTAATTAGGGATAGTTTGTAAAGATGGGGACTGCAGACACAAATCCACTGACTACTGAATTTTCAGACCTTGGTTTACAAAACGACGTGGAAACAGATGCGATCAAGAAGATGAGTACAAAACCTTAAAATACTCTTTAATGATGGTGTCAGGCTTTGTGCAAGCATTCAAGAAACAATCACAGGAAGAACTAATTGCAGGGCGTCATCAGTATTGCAATTTGAGTAAGGTTGGTGGATCAAAACAATATTCCGGAGGAGGGTGATCAAAATTCTTGTGGAATATGTGACACTCCACTGCAGCTCTTGTTTGCAGCTATCTGCACCAAGAAACGATCTGAATGCATTCGACTGGACCTTTTTAATGTTCATATGCACCAAAATGGTATGCTTGTGGCAAGGCCAACATTATCATCAATAGTGCAAAGAACAACTACAAGGAGAAGAAGAAGCAGCAATAAGATAACCTTGTTGATATCAGAGCAAATTAGTATTTCGCAATCAATTACCTTGGTCGAATCCGATGCCTGTTTGTGAGGATAGTTTATGCACATGGTGTGGGACGTTTGGGAGGTATAAAAACAAGGTAGTGCTCACGAGATGACAAGATCTGACATCAATATGGTGGCCATGGCACTGAGTGCTCACAATGAATTATTCAAACCATGTCGAACAAAAAATTGCACGAGAATGTCCTGGTGAACCCTAAACCCGTGAGCGATAAACTTTTGGCATGAACTCCAAATTGTTGATGTGGTGGAGGACGGAGGCGACAAAGATTTAGATGGAATACGAGTTTACTTGAAAGTAGCTATTGGAGTACAAGAGACAACCACAAGGGCTTGGAGGAGAGGCAAAAATCACAAGTGAAAATATGGAAAGGCATCCATGAAGAATTGCATGAGGATCCGGTATGGGCCGAGTTTCAAGCGAGGGTGGCAAGAGATACGGAAAATGAACAAACCGTTATGGGTTTCAACAACGTGGCAACCGAACAACTCCCAAACTCCCGCATGTTATCGTTGTGTTTTGGAGTTTCAATTGATGCCTCAGCTTTTGGATTCCTCATGCACCAAGGATTTGTTGACCAATCTTGATTGGGGAACAATTGCTGGTTTATACTTGCGAGAGATCTTGCGATGCCGGAGTTGGAGGAGTTGGTAAGGGTTTTGGTAGATAACGATAGCCTGTTGTCTTGGAAGGTTACACCATGTTCACACAGGTAGTCAATGGAGACATCGCATGTCAATATAAAAACATTTTGATGTTCCTCTTTTTATTTAAAGTTTTTTCCCTTTCTTGGAAGGGTACACTTCTCGACAACCACCCAATGTAGTTTGGAAGGAATTTGACGAGCATTTCATAACATTCAGTATATAAAGAGAATGCATAAATAATACAAACATGCTAAAAACATTTATAGGTTAAACCCTATGCATCTAAGAGGCCTAGAATGGTCCTCTTTAGCCACAAAATTTGAGTTGCATACTTTCATTTTTAGCTAATCATGTGAAAAATGACCTATCACGGTATGCGGCGTCGGCGGCCGCACCTTATCCGTTGGGCTTCATCCATTTAGAGTTGGATGGATGAACCTTAGTTTTGGAAAGTGAGGCTCCTAAGTGAGGAGCCTCCTCCTTGGCTTGGCATTCTTGCCAAATCAAGTCTTGTGAGTTAGTGTGTGGATAGAGCTTGTGTGAGGTGTAGATTGCATGTTTTTGCAATAAATCTTGAGTTCTTCTTCCCTCTCTTGCACTCTTGGATTCTCCCGTGGTAGAATGAGAGATAGCTTGACTAATTGTGTGCATTTGAAGAGAAATTTAGAGCTATTATGAATGTTCTACTCTCTTCCTTCTTACTTGGCAAGAATGCGCATGATTCATTCTGTTTTCTTCAAATCTTGAGCTATAACACTCAAGAAAGAGTGTGAGGACAAGTGGTGGCGGGATTTTGGAGTGGAGAACGACAAACATCGCGGACTAGCGGAGCAACAAGAAGAAAAAAGTTGCTTGTGAAGTTTACACATCATTTTGAATTGTGATGAGAAATTTCTCAATACTACACGGAATTTCTTGTTATTAGTTGCCTACAAGCATGAATTTGTGAGGTAGGAAGTGAAGGGGGTATTTTTGATCCTTGAGAAGGGCTCAAATTTTGACCAAAAAAAAAAAGAAAAAAGAAAAAGAAGAGGGAGGCAGCCTGCCCCCCTCTGTTGTCTGCCGCTGTCTGCCTGTGCTGTTTGCCTGCGTTGTCTGCCTGCGCTGCTTTCCTGCGCTGTCTGCCTCTGTGTCAGCCTTCGGCGGCTACCTGCCTATCAGGGTACCTGCCTTTATTACCTGTACCTGCCAGGGTAACCCCCTTTAGCTGGGGTGGATTAAATCAATTATTGGATCGGGGATACTCTTGGGTCGTAATTGGTTGAGATCCGGGTATTTGCAAACCCAACCGGTTACATATTAACATCTATCTTTAAAAAAAAAAATTTTAAACTAATTAATGCATTAATTAATTAAAAACCGGACTTTTTTATTTTATTCAATTAAATAATTAAAACGGGATTTTTTTAATTTAAATATTGTTTTATAGTTTCTTTGAACTTCTAATTTTTATTTTCTCTTTAAGAGGTTAACTTCTTGTTTTCATTAATCAAGAATACAAGATGAACCCCAAATTTCTTATTATATATTAAGGTATTCGGGATTTCTTATAGGAATTGTGTTGCACAAAATTTCCGAGGAAGTGTCATTAGAAATTGGGTGACATGTGAAATTCCGTTCGGCCTCAAATAAATTATTATTAGGTCCGAATTGTGTTTGTAAACGCATATTTCTGGCATTCTTGTGAGGAGGGATTCTTAGGTTGTAGTGGGAAGATGAGAGATGTGTATAGGTAGCATTTCATTTTCTTCAGCAACATGGGCTTTTCATTTTAACCACCAACCGCAGGCGGGTGCCGGTTGGTCGCGGTCGCTTTCAATTTTTATTTAAGTGTTGTGTTGGGGAAGAGGATCCAGTGCTGTTATTGCATTGTTTCTTGTATTTTGTTGTGGTATCTTCGCCCGTGGCGGGCTTTTGTGGTGGAGTCTTCCAACATTGCCCCATTTTGTGTTGTCCTAGTCTGTGATGGGATATTGTGGGGGTGAGGTCGGAGTAATGACCGACAAGAGCTTTATGTGTGCACCAAGTGGGCGGTGCTTGTATTCCCTTATGGTGAGGTTGGATTTATGACCTGCAGACCATAACATTTGGTGGTGGTTGCAGGTGCAGGTTGCCTTTATCCTAATACCACATTTGTTTACGTTGTTGGCTCCAGTGACCAAATCCATTGCATGTTTATGGTTACAACTCGGAGCCAACATTATCGTTCTCCATCTCCGGCATCATCGCAAGGTCGATCTTCGGACTTTTTGGACAGTGAACCCGTGGTAGCACCCGACGAGGCTTTTCAACCTTCTTCGGCGTGGGGGACTGCCACTTGGTCTTACGTCCTTTGGGTGGGATCCTTTGACGAGATGGAGGAGGAGACCCGAGGCGGCATCCGGGACCGATTTTCTGATCGAGCAGGGACCATTTCCTTGCAAGATTGGAAAATTCGGTTCAGAACATGGATGAGGGAGAAGTGTCAACGCAATACCAACTTCAACGATTGATATGCGTTCGAGCTTCTGCCACAGCATTTGGAGCATAAAGCCCTCCAGACCTATGAGCAATGGACGGATGCTCATTAGATGGAGCTGCGCCAGGTGGAGCGGTACTGGGAGACTCGGGTTGAGTTGGTGTCCGCATTGAAGAAAGGCACAACTTCCAGTTTGATGGCCGTTCCTGAGGTTAAGTCAGACGTACCGGAGGGAGGTTATGTGGTGGATGTGGAGGGAGCTCCTCCTGGTGAGCCGAGGGCTACGGATCTTGCTCCCACTGCGGAGAGTACGTCGAGCCCAGTTCTTCCACTATCGCGTTATGCCCAGGCCCCCCAAGCGGCTTTAGCCTCTTTAGGGGCTCCGCCAGATTTTGAGCCATTGCGGGCATTTGAGCTGCATCTACCGAAGGAATACGGAGGCTTCCGTAGTGACCAGATGCAGCGGATACATGATTTCAGACGGGAGAAGGACGATACACCTCGTAGCATGTATACGAGGTTGGCGAGGTTTTCCAGAGAATCTGGAGGTGTGTTCGCGGAAAGTCAGTTGGTGTAGGTGTTCTTGTCAAAGATTGACAAACGCCTCCTTGACTTGGCGTTGCCCAGCATCATCATGGAATTTGGTGGTCGGGCGACACTCGTAGATGTATTCGCCATGGTGGAGCAGTATGATCGTGCATTGTGTCAGCACGATGCCACTGATTTGGTATCCTTGCTAGTGGATTCTAGCAAGTCCCGGAAGGCTCCAATCGCGACTGCAAGGTTGGCGGAGGCAGAGGTAGACAAGACTTTGCATTGTTGGTCTTGTGGGCAGACGGGCCATGCTAAGAAGGATTGTCCTTCGAAGCAAAGGCAAGCCTAGACCGTCACTACTCCGAAGCGGAAACCATTTGTTCTTGCTAAGGGCTCGGCGAAGGAGGCGGATAATCAGTTACCCAAACAGTTGAAGTGTTCCCATTGTGGGCGGAATAATCACGCGGTGGAGAATTGCTTTGCTCTCCATCCAGAAAAAACGTCCTACTTCCGAACGGGAAAAGGCGTTGGAAGCCAAGGTTGGTGCCTTGTAGGAGAGGTTTAAGAGTTTGGCGTCATCCGACCAAATTTTGGACTCACCATCTACCTTCGGTACTAAGGCTAGTTCTTCCACTCCAGATTATCATATGTTCGGAGCTTCTGGACAAGTGGAGAGTTCCGCAACGGTGACACGTGCTCAAACCGTGTCACAAGCCACGCCTCCGACCATAGGGGAGTCTGTGGACAACTTACACGCTCGGAACAATGGTCCTGAGGATCAGATTGGCCAGACACGTCTTCCGTTGTCTTTTGGATTGGTTGATGCTGCCCAATCTATCAGTGCTCGTAATTCGAGCTTGGAGGCTTCGAATCCGGCGACCGATGTGGTGCACACTTTGGCATCCAAAGTGTTGCACACCCCTTTGTTTACAGCGATGGAGTGGTCATCATCTGATGTCAAACCCGCTAAGGTTTTTCACCTATCAGGTAGGATTTTGGAGGGCAAGGCATCCCCGCCTTCTTTGACTGTGGCTCAAGCCACCGCGGACCTTCCTACCACGGAAAATTCGGAAGAAGCGGCCAAACGGCGAGCGAGGCTTGCGGCTGAGGCCATTGCGTCTTTTGACGCACATAACTTAGATGGCCAAGAGCCAACCTCATCTTATGATTCACCAGCCTCTGCAGGCGTCGGTTATCTTTCAGATGTAGCTGCTCGACTTGCTCGCGAGCGTCGAGACATTCGACCTGGCGTTGTACGGATGGTGAATGATTCTGGCATTTTGATTGTCAGTCGGGATGGTGGAAACCCTATTCGAGTCGCTCCACAGTGTGTGATGATGGATTCAGGAGCACAACCTGTTATGATCGGCAAAAAGTTGGCGCAGGCATTGCAGTTGACAACCGACGACTTGGCTCCATGCCCATTTACCATTGTCACATCTATTGGCCACGTGGAGCGGGCCACTGATTATATTCGGGAGCCATTACAGCTTAGCTTCCAAGTGAAGCCTGGAGATTCACCCGCACCTCTTCTTCTCAGATGTGCGGTGACGGATGCGACCAACTATGAAATTTTAGTTGGTCAGCAAGCACTTTACCCCCTCGGTTTTGGTTTGGACAACTGGATTGAGGAGGCTTGGATCCGATCAGGTTGATCAGTTGGAGACGGCCGTAGGGAACTTATTTATGTGGCCTTTGCAGCTGCCGCCACCATCGAACCATCATCCATGGTTTTTGGATGCAGTGCTATTGTGGATAAATTGCCTTATGGATTCGCAGTATTGGAGGAGTCATTGGCATTCATGGGAGATGTTGAAGACCCACGAGAGATGGCACCTAGGCATACCTTGGTACGCCATCCTAAGGACCCTCTACCTCCGTGGCGTGATTCCTCCGGCTTGTTCCAACGATGTGAGGACATTATTCTCTCTCTCAGTTCTCCCACACTAGTCATATTGGATAGTCTATCCACATTGGCACGCCCCATTTTGTGGCGCCCTCTAGACACTGGGATTACTTTGGTTGAGTTGTTTGGGGCATTGGCACAGAATTAGCAGCCGTTTTGGAGGCTGGCCTTATGGTCAAGCGGTATGTCTATGTGGACAACTCTCAAGTGTCCACCCGTGTGGCTCGTCACCATCTTCACCAGTTCATGGTGTTGTATCCTCAGCAGTTACACCCGACTGCCATTCATGGGTGTTTTTCACGTCTTCCTCGTGATGTCACACTCATTAGTGAGGCCGACTTACGACACTTGGGTCCAGTGGATATGGTAATTGCGGGATGGCCATCCCAGGGCCATTCACGTGCTGGAGCCGGTCGAGGTCTAGAGGATCCCAGGTCTAGCCTATTTTGGGACCTCATCCGCCTCATGCAGTGGTGGTTTTCCCACCAACATACCCCTCCAGGGTATATCTTCGAGAATGTACCATTGTTGGGAGACTCTCGGGATAAAATGTTGGAAGGCGATCATTATGTTCGGCAACACCTTGGAGATCCCATTTTTGTAGATGCCGCGAGCATTGGTTCTTATGCCCACCGGCCTCGGTGGATTTGGACCAACCCCGCACTGTCTTCTACTGTAGCTGCAGCAATTTTTGCAGTACCTCCACCTTTTGATCAGAGGGTGGATGATATCTTGGATCCAAACCGGACCTCCTTGTCGGTTGTTCGAGATGATTTACCCCCGTTGGCATTAGTCAACAAAGTGGGGGCACCACGGAAGGCCTTTTCCACATTTATGACGTTTGCACAGTCATTCGCCTTCCGCGATCAGGGGCCGGGTATGGTGTGGGATGCTACCACCAACATTCATACCGAACCCTCGGCTGACGAACGAGAGCGTGCCATGGCTTCCGCACTGGTACCACCGCAGTTCCTGGCCTTTCTGAGGGCCAACGACGCTTCGTATTGTGCCAAGCCATGGATCTCCATACCATGGTGTGGACTGTTAGTTTATGCCTTGCATTGCAACGGCATCGTGGTGACCAGTTATTGTCTCTGGGGGCAGAGGATTCTGGTCAGGGGGCACAACGGTCCATATCCATAGAGGAGGGAATTGATGTCATGATTGGAGAAGCCGAACGAATCTGTCGATTCGAGCAGCAGGTGATGGAGGAGCTCCGAGCTCAACGAGTTTATACTGCTTTGGCTTCTTCATCTCCGGTGGTGGCTTCATCATCACATATTGGTGGTGATAAAGAGGGGATGGACTCTATTGCTAGCACGGAGGTTGGGGGCATGGTTAATGCCTCCTACTCTCATTAGCAGTTAGAGTCCGTGCCAGCACCAGGTGGCTCTCTTCTAATGGAGAGAGAGACCACATAGTTTGATGATTGGCCATTGGAATTAGGCCCTCATCTCACTGGTGCTGAGGCACGGAAGGTACGAGCATTCATTCGCTCGTACCGTAGATGTTTTGCTTTTAGCCTTCGGGATCTTGAAGGTTATAAAGGAAAACCCATCCACATTCAGTTGGAGGACGACCATCCCATTTTTCGGAGACCTTATAGACTCAATGTTTCCGAGCGGATTGGCGTTCAGGCCCGTTGTCGAGAGCTCTTGGCAGCAAAACTAATCGAACTTTCCAACGGGGAGTATGCTTATGCTACGGTGATGCCATCGAAGAAGGATATTTTTGGCAATTGGACGGAGAAGAGGATGTGCGGGGATTACCGTCCAGTTAATCGGAAGACCAAGTCGGATCAGTATCCCATGCCAATCCCGGAGGAGTTGTTCGATGCCATCGGATTTTCTCGGGTCTTTAGCACCTTGGACTTGAGATCCGGATATCACCAACTGCCATTACTTACGGGAGATCGGGTGAAGACTGCATTATGGGGAGTTGATCATGATGGGAAGGATCAACTATACCATTGGAAGTTTCTTCCATTTGGCCTCAAGAATGCGTCTGCTGAGTTTCAGAAAGTGATGGACCAAGTTCTCTCTGGCTTGCCTTTTGCTCGGTGTTACATTGATGACCTAATCATTTCCAGCAAAACACCACATGAGCATGTAAAGCATCTTCAAGCCGTTTTTGAGCGATTACGGCGGTGGGGATTGCGCTTGCACCATGGCAAGTGCAAGTTTTTCCATGACTGACTAGCATATCTAGGTCATATGATTATTCCAGGAGGTCTTGGGGTGCAACAAGCTAAGGTGGACGCCTTGCAGAAGATCCCGGCACCGGTCGATGTGCCGAGACTTCGTTCTTTCTTGGGCTTGGCGAATTACTATCGTCAATTCGTCAAGAACTTTAGCTTGATCGCCAAACCTCTTATCATTCTCACGAGCAAGGACCAACCTTGGACTTGGGGTCGTGAGCAACAAAAGGCATTTGAGACATTGAAGCAGAAACTGGGTGCGGTTCCAGTGCTTCGACATCCGGATGTCTCCAAATCCTTCCAGTTGCATACGAATTGGAGTTCATTGGGTTTGGGAGCAGTTCTCACTCAAAAGGATGATTTTGGCCGGGAGTATGTTGTTGCTTACGCTTCGCGAAGCAATAACACGGCAGAGGCCAATTATTCATCCTATAAGGGAGAAGCATTGGCGGCGGTATGAACTATTGCCCATTTTCGGCCGTATCTTTATGGTCAGCACTTTACTTTAGTGACTGACCATCAGCCGTTACGGTGGCTCTTGGAGTCGGATAAGCTTACTGACAAGCTTGTCATGTGGGCTTTGTTATTCCAGGAGTATGACTTTGAGGTGGTACACCGTGCTAGGATTACCAACCTGGATGCAGATGGACTCTCACGCAATCCAAGTCCTTCGGATGAGGACTTGACCGGGGCCAGGTGACATGGAGATTGTGACCGAAAGGCTGTTCCAGGTTGGCACGCGTCTGCTTACGTCAGTTTATTTTTGGGTGCATCTGTTGAGATTCCGATACAGGGCTCGGATGATGAGATTGATCGGCCTCAAGTTATTGCGGATATATGGGAGGATCTTCCCGTATTGCATAAACTTCAACAGGGTACCTTTCCTTTGTCTATTTCGGCAATGGAAACGGATAGGATTGAACAACGAATAACGAGGTTCCGTTGGGAGAACGGTTTGTTATTTCGATTGTGGCCGGATGGGACAAGGCGTATTGTTCCTAGGCCGGATCAGAGGGCCTCCTTGGTGCGACAAGTGCACGAGGAACTTGGCCATTTTGGCATATACAAGACATATTCGATGTTGCGTGGCCAATATTGGTGGACTGGCATGTATCAGCAGGTGGCTGTCTATGTCGGGAGGTGTGAAGTTTGTGACCAGGTCAGGTCTAGCTTTAACACCTTATCACCTCAGTTACAGCCCTTACCTATCATGGGATTGGGCTACCGTTAGTCGCTGGACTTTGCAGGGCCGTTGGTGGTAACACCACGTGGAGCAAAGTACGTTTTGGTGATGGTGGAGCATTTTAGCAAGTGTATTGAGTTTGTTGCTCTACCCCAAAACTCTGCAGAGTTGGCCGTGGCCACCTTATTGGATCGTGTGTTAGCACGTTTTGGAGCACCGGCTGAGGTGTTGACGGACCAAGGGAGGGAGTTCCTTGGTGCTTTGGAGGAGTTGTGCACTAAGGCGCTCATAGATCACCGCACCACCTCTCAGGATCATCTAGAGGCAGATGGCTTGGCTGAACGGGTTGTTTAGACAACCAAGCGTGGCTTGAGGAAGTATGGATTACTTCGGGGAAGCCACCGGGATTGGGACCTTATGTTGCCTTAGATTTCTATGGGCTATCGATTTAGTAGGCAGGTCTCTTTGGCATCATACAGCCCGTATCAGTTATTGTATAGACGTGAGCCTATTCTCCCGAACTCTATTCAGGAAAAGCTAGCTCATATTCTGGACTTGGATGACCCAAACATTTGGGCAGAGTATTTGCATGAGCGGGCTCAATTCTTCCAGAGGGCCATGTCTATGGCCATGGAGAATTTGTCCATTGTTCAACACCGTGACACATTGCGTTATACACGCATTCGCAGTGTTGCTTACCGACCTCAGTTGCGGAGATTCCGGCAAGGGGATTATGTTTATCTCCAACGTGAGGCACCTACGACATTGGATGTCAGGGCGGGGCGCACTATCCTTTGGGTGAAGGAGGTGTTGCCGAGTGGTTTGTTGTTGTTGGAAGGCAAGGATGGCAGGAAATGTCGCGAGCATTCCAAAAACTATGCCCCATGTCATCTATCCATTGAGGGTACAGTTCATCCTGAACTGGCCGTCGTGCCAGAGGGTCTTTCATGTTTTGTGTGTGGAGAGAAGAAATGAGCGTCTACTATGCTCTTGTGTGATCAGTGTCAACATGGTTGGCACATGGCATGCTTGAGGCCACCCTTGACTTCTCTACCATCTGGACAGTGGAGTTGTCCTCGCTGTCGAGGATCTTCGGTACTTGGTGCTCGCACCAATCGTATTTAATGATATGTGATTTTCATCATCTTGTGCCTGCCCAAATGAAAAATGAGGAGTTATGGCCTAGAGACGCAATCGACATGAGGCGGTGAAATTAATTCTGTGGAATCTGATGGCCAAACATCAGAGGCGATTAAGGATGGGGCTCACATTGCACCCAGCCTACAGTTCCTTGGGATGACGTTCACCACGCTAGTTGGTTGCGGAGCAATCCTTCATTATCCATACCCTTGGATTGGCGTTGGTCCTAGCTGCTTGGCGGGACTCCATAGTCAGCTAAGGGGGGCATGTCGAGATGTGTTTTTCATGTGTGACTTTGCTATATTTTAGTGTTGTTTGTTAGTGGTGGTTGGTACTCGAGCTGTAGTGACACACGATCGGTATTTACACGACATACCCTATATATAGCTAACTTATTTTTCAAATGCATTATTTGGATAAGTTAAACACTTTGATGTTATTAAAGATTTAAGTTCAAATACACATCCTAGGTGCCTTTGGATGCAAATACATATGTTGTATTTTGATCATCAAGGTCTAGTATGAACATATTTTTATTTTCTCCTTGACATAAGACAATGCATAAAATGAGGTTTTAGCACATAAATGTATTAAATATGATTTTTGAACTTGGTGAAGCCCATATAATTGTGTGTATGACCATATATTCAAACCCCCACATCGTTTAAGGGTTAAAGACAGGGCCATAACACATAACAATGCTCAAAGGGTGACCTTCCTAGCATCTGATTTCCAAGGCAACCTACCACTAGAACAAAATTGTTGTGTATACGTGCGAGAGATCTTGCAACGTAGAAGGAGCCACTAAGGATTTCAAAGAGGAGTTTGTGTAGATCCAAATGCATCCGTACACATGTTGAGTAACGTCATGGACTGTCAAAGGTTGATTGGAGCATCCCTAAATCCTGAACCACCCTTTAGTAAGATTCTCAGACAATGGTGGCTCGTACCTAAGGCCTTAAACTTCCCCGACAAGTGCTCAGATGGGTGACCCACCTAGAACTTGATTTTCAGTGCATCCTACCCCTATGGTCCACCCAATCGTAGTGGGAGTGCTTGGATGAACAAGATGAGCATGTGGGAACCTAGGGGCTTGCCACTCGGGGAGATGAGGTGCCTGTGCAAGCTGTTTACTTTTGAAAAGAGGCAGTAATCTTCAAGGTCCCTTTAATTTTTGTGATGTTTGTTTCAAAATTTAGTATCAGTTCACTGATAATGATGCACCCTGTACAGAAAGAGAGGCAGGGCTTCAAGTGAACATCTATGTTCTTACAACTTGCACGAGTACGTACCCAACTTGACAAATCCATGAGTATTGAAAGTCAAGGTTGCATAATAATATGTGTGTTGTCTCCTTTAATAAACAGGCTACAAGAGAACATTTGAATGAGCAAGTGTTGTTGCAGACTCTATAAGGCCAAATGGCTACTTGAAGTGAAATCAAAATAGAATACAATGAATTGAAGTCAGAATAAATGGTGTCGGGCCTCACAAATGGGCTCTAAAGGCTGCATATATTGGGGAACAAAAAAATTGAAAAAAAAAGGGTTGAGCTTAGAGGTTGTATTTTGATTCAACTCTTTCTTTGTCTCAATTTAACTCAACCTACTATTTGAATGCTCCAAGTGTATCACAGATACCGTGTGAGCTCCACTGCATATCTTCCTTTCTTTGTCATAGTAATCACTCCCACCTGGCACATATGCACAGAGAGTTTGATAAGAAATAGTACCTCTTATGCAATTGGCCAACTTCAAGTCACTTCAATGTGAAAATAATTTTTAATGTCATGCATCAACTTCTGAAGATAGCTCATGTGTCTCAAGTAAATCCTGATACTTACTGGGTGTTGACCTGTTGCATTACATACCAACACAAGAATCTGCTCAATAACTCTTTAAAGCCACGTTTGTCCAATTGGTTTACTAATAACTAGTCCTAAGTACAAGAGAAACCTCAACCATGTTGTCAGGCTGTAAAATCACTATTTAGTTTTACAACGTCAAAATTTGAGAGGATGAAACAACCATGAAACAGGGCCCCCAAGGAACCAGACAGAATACCGTAGAGGGCTATCTGGTAAAACACTTTTGAGTGCTGGAACACAATATCCATGGGGGAATCCAAACGGTCCCAACCAATGAGGTAACAACACGTGGCAAAATTCAATCCTAAATGTCTATTTAATGTTAAACAAGGTATGTCGAACTGGAGTCTAAAGTGAAGATGAAATCACCTCTAGCCTTCCCTTCCCACGCACAGAGACTACGTCACCTGTCTTCAAGCTGAGTCCGTTTTTTGTTACTTCCTTCCAATTCACTTTTACATCTCCGCCGCTGTTGTACCAATTTAAAATGTATTAGTCAAAAGCCGAAGTGGGGGTTATCAAGAAATATGGAATAGTGACATGGTTACTTGCACCAGTGAAGTTCACTAACAAAGTTCATGGCAGTTTACATTTTATGCTTAGCATGCTGAAGGCGAAACAAGGATTTGAAATCAAAACGGGTGGATTAGACCCAAGGCCTTAACCCCAGATCCATGGGAATATCGAGGTTAAGCCGCCTAAAGCCAGAATAGTGCTCGAATAGGTGAGGATGCCTAGCACTTCATTTTTGGTGCACCCTACCACTATCATCAACCCAATCATAGTGGGAGTATCCAAGTGAAGTGGATACTTTCAACCAACCATGTGGGAACTTGATGGCTTGCCTTTAAGGACGATTAGGTGTGGGCTGGCTTGTGAGCACCTGTTCAAGGTGTTCATTAATAGTCTTCTAGGTCCCTAAATTTCTCATGATGTCCATTTCAAAATTCCATATAGAATTAGACTAACTACAAGGTGAGGCAACACCACAATTCATACTGATGGTAACATTGGAGTCATCTTTTTTCTTTAAATTAAAAAGTGACAAGAAATCCAAAAATATCAAACTTGTCAAGGCCTTAACCCAGATCCCTTGGGAACTCCAAGGTGAAGCCGCCTAAGGCCAGAATAGTGCTCAAATAGGTGAGACTTACTAGCACTTGATTTTCATTGCACTTTGCCACCATGGTCCCCCCAATCATAGTGGCATTATCCAAGTGAATTGGACATTTTCAACCCACCATGTGAAACCTAGGGGCTTGCCCTTGGAGGAATTAAGGTGCGGGCTTAGCTTGTCCACACCCATTCAAGGTGTTCAACTTTGAGAGGAGGCAGTAGTCTTCTACATCCCTCTAAATTCTTGTGATGTCCATTTTGGAATTACATATAAATTTAGACTAACTACAACATATAGGCACGCAATAATACATGCCAGTGGTAGCATTGGAGTCATCTCTTGAATTTGACAGGTGAAAAGAAATCGAAAAATATCAAACTTGTCATGAAGAAGCAGGAACTCTGTCCGCTTTTTGGAAACAAAAACCAATAACGCACCTGATAAGAGCAACAAGTTTGGACCGGGATATACGAAAGCCAGCACTAGCCAGCGCATCAACACGCAAAGAAGCTTCCATGGATCTGAATGTGTCCACCCTGAAACCCCCACATATCACAAAATTTATGTATGTTTAATGTAATAATAATAATGCTAAACTTATAGTACCTAGTGGTGTATAACATAAGTATCTTATAATAAATGTAGTAATCTTATGTAACAGTTTGCTTTGTAGTACCTAGTAGCATAGTGTGGCAAGTGAGAAAAGAAAATAAGAAAATAACGTAATTCTCACAACATTAATTAGGAATTTATGCTGTTATTTCAACATTTTATTGCTTTTACATGATAAATTTGCCTCCAGAAGTTTGTGATGCAACATCATTCTCAATCCGCAGATCTCACTGTACAACCTACAGAACCATGAACCAAAAAAATTTGAGAGCCTACCTTTGTGGTTTCAGTTGAAGATCTGTTAGTGGTATTGCGGTGGTTTGCACTTGTACATTGCGAACCTGCAGTGCCATCACCAATCAGCTACATCACATTCGGTTTTTTCACCCACATGGTTGATATAAGCAACCTAGTATGTCGTTCTGGTCTGCCATTTCTCTTCCATGGTAAAAAATGAGGTCACCAAGATAATCAAGCCACTAACACCTTCATAGAAACTTCATAGAGTCGGTTCAGTAGAGGCAAACCTGCACTAGTGACGATTGGAAAAACTCAACAAGCTCAGGAACTACCAAGATTTGAGCTCCTTTCTCCCCCTGACACAATTCTTCAAGTATTCAAGGGAGTGAGAACCACAAGCAATGTTCTTGTCCTTTAAATGCAAGGTACAGATCTTCTGAACTTTTACTTCAAGACAAATCTGTTTGAGGCATCACAATAAAGTGCAAATCACATTCCACCATACTCCAATCAGATTATGGTGATCTAAAACCGCATGTGTATTATTTATTTGAAAGCAGTGGACCTAAGCATGCGGTCCATTATTCTTATAGATAGAGTTAATTACCTGAACAATGATGTCACCCACTTTTTCACGAGTAATCCCTGTGCCCAAAATGGCACCCAAGAAGTCTCCATGTGCAGCAGTATCAAACGCAAAATTGCCAGAAACACTATCCCCAGCATATAAGTAACAACTTCAAAGTAAAAACCTTTGTTGTTATATGGTTTCGTCTGGTGCTACTCATAATCAAACTGTATAGAAATTGGGTTCCAGATATCTTATTAGATTTTAGAATCAACAGCACATAAACTAGAAACGTCTGTGTCTTTCATCACCAGTAAGTGATTTGATCAGAGCATCTTATTTAGTTTGAAACCAGAAACATACTTGGAAGGATGATCATCAATCTAAAGTCCTTACAGAGTCTTCAAATTATGGCATTCATGGTTATGATGGAGACATAACATTGTTAAGTCCCGGCTGTCATAAGCATTTTACCTAAATAGGCAGCCTGGCAAGCTAGCATATTTAAGACAAAGAGAAACCTTAGTAAGCTAGATTCAACCTTTGTGTATGAAATCAGCCTATTATTCTTGCCACAATGGCTTTTGATTCATCATCTAGGGGTGGCCCCACAAGGAGCTTAACAATTTAATGGATATTGCATTGTGCTACATTTAGAATGAAAATCCCCTTACAGTTTAGATGTCAACTTTGAGAGCTCTGCAAGATATGATAAAGAAACTTTAGTGAAATTATGATCCCGAAATTGGCATGTGTTCAGTAAGACACACCTAAGAGCAGCAACTGCTCCAGGAAAGCCTGCTTCCCCTCCTTCAATGCTGCCTGCCTCTATGGCTTCCACATGGCCAACCGAAAGCCGACACCTCTCTGCCTACCCCAATTTCCCACCACATTCCACTGCCATCTTGTCAAACAGGGAATGAAAATATCCTCTTATTTGATAGAAAATATTTGAGAAGTGGATAAAATATTGGGTGCGGTATAGGAGAGCTTCCTGCCATATCAATGTGCAGACTCTTGTATTCTTAGGACCATTTTCCACTATGGCCAAGGGCAATGAACATGATATTGTGAGGGCCCTCAAAACTCATCTGAAGGCCATACCATGGGAAATTGAAATTAATTTGTGTGGTATCAGGCCTTCAAGTGAACTGTAAAGACATACACAGCCGGGCTCTCAACCAAACACTATTTCGTTGCCATCCTACTCATGTGGGCCCTTCTAAATCAAGGGTTGTGAGGTTTTGAAATGTCATGGTCTCCAGTTTTGTGTTAAGATGCACCTCTTGGAAGCAGGCTTGACAGAAAATTTGATAGACCATGAAATATTATCCATGGCAAGCCATGTAGGAATCCATGTATGTTTGTTCAGCCATTCAACCTTCTTTGGTCCCTTAGGCACTCAAGCTAGAGTGGAAAGCGTGGTGGGACAGTCTCAGCATTTTCTGCCAATGAGAGATTTTAGATTTCAATGGTCACGGGCCCTGGAGCTCTAGTGTAAAGTGCGGCTGCCATCGACGTGAGGATTTGAGCGTCTTTTGCACGAGTGATGCATGTAGAATAGAGACACAGACAGTACCTGGCCATAGCCACCAGAAACCAACGCACCCACATCAGACAGCTTGCGAATTGCTGCCAGCGAATCTCCTAATACTGGTGGCGTCAAAAAATCTGAATGTGCGACTTCCCATCTGTCCGCTGCTCTTCGGGCCTATTTTTGTGCAATTAAGGTAGACAAGCAATTTAATGGTTACTTCCAACATTTCGGCAAATCTAGGGATCATAGAACAGAGAAACATATCACATTGAGTACATTAGAAAATTCAAATGAGGAACATGCGCATTAAGCTTACAATTTTTGAAGCCAGGATGAATATCTTTTAACTTCTTTTATATTATATTCGTGATGATATAACTTTCTCATATATTATCTTTCATTATATTATTTCATATGTTATCTTCATAATTTTCTTTCAGATACATACATTTCGGACTTGAATATATACACAAGCCTTAGGAACCATTTAAGACTAGTGTTTGAATTAGGGCATCTCCAACTTATTTATTCAACAAAATACCAAGTCCAATTAAGGTAGACAATTGATAATGGATACTTCGAGCATTTCGGCAAATACAGAGGTCTTAGAACATAGTAGAAATTCACATGAGTACCATAACAAGTTCTAATGAGGAACATACACATTGAGCTTACACTTTCTTTGATGCCAAATGAATATCCTTTGACTTCTTATTGTGGAACTTGTCGATATTCATCATGAATTTTCTTTCAGATATGTACATTTCAGACTTGGATATGCATACAAGCCTTATAAACCACTTAAGACTAGTGTTTAAATAAGGCACATTATTATTCAGCAAAATGCCAAGTGCATTTTGATTTTTCCCAGATCATAGAATGAAAAAAATGGAGGCAAGTGCGCAATTGAAGTTTACCAGCTCTAGGACACGTGCAACATCTTCTACATGGCTCTTATCCACACCCATGAGCAATTCATTTTTGTCATCACGTGAAAGCACCGCAGCATGGCAAAGTCCTGTAATTCCAACATAGAACCCTTTTGGGTTAGGTCCTCCAAACCCCACAAAAGAAGATGTCTCTCCTATCAAAATCTTCTAGAATTAACGTGAAGAGCCTCAAACATGTCTGTGATGCTCCAATTTAGACATGATATTCTCATGGTTTCAGGGAATCGGAAGAAACCTGCCCCAACCTACTTCAATTGGAGGTTTCAAATTTGATTTTATGTTCGGACAGCGTGAAATTGAGTTGGACAGCAAGGAGTGCACATTACCTACCTACATTGGTCGACCCGGACTCTCTGTTTTAATTTCTTGGTGGCAAACATGGTGTGGGGCATTGCTAATCCTCTTACAAAAAATTTAGAATTATTCCTGTTACGAATGCGAACCATGAATGAACGACGACATTGGTACTCGATATTCGGAGAACAAACACTCTATCAATTTGAGTCAAATCTCTTCAATGCTATATCCTGTCCACAAAGAAAAAATAGCCGTCGTTTGTCAATGACAAAAGACGCGCTACATACACGCAAAGAGCTTCAAAACTCGCAAAAGATTTAATTGAACCATTTGATATCGCTCCGTCCCAACATCTTAGGGAATTGGAAGAAACCTGCCCCAATACTACAATTGGAGGTTTCAATTTTTATTTCCAGACAAAGTGACATTGCGTTGAAAAGTGAGGAGTGCACATTACCTACCTGCCCAGATTGGTCGACCCTGATTTCCTGTCCTAATATCTTGGTGGCAAACATGGTGTGGGGACCCTAAACCCTAAACCCTAAACCTCTTCTTACAAAATTTGTGAATTCCTGATATGAATCTGCGCAGGTTGGTAATGTGCACTCAATGTCGCTCTGTCTGAAAATAAATTTATAAACCCCCCATTGAAGTGTTTTTGGGGCAGGATTCTTCCCATTTCCCTAAGATTTTGGGAGGAGCAAAATCGAATAGTTCAATTGTTTCTTTTGTAGTTGTTGCGAGTATATAGCGTGATTTTCTCATTGACAAACTATGGATACTGTTTCTTTATGAAGAGCATATACCATTGAAGAGATTTGAATTCAAACTAAAATATCCACCACCGCTCTGTGCCTCTATAGGCACAAAAACCCATTTGCACCAAAAACAGTACAAATTTCCTTCTTCTAATTGAAGTCCCCACAGATGATGGATTGGATGTATAATCACAATACGCACCTGTTCTCTTGATGTGATTTCTGGGGGGAAGAAGAAGGTGTGGAATCAAGCGCAGAGTGTTTGCGAAAGGGCGAAGGAGGGGGCCCGTGAGGGGAGCCATGCTCGCCATCGCCATCGCCATAGTCACGATGTTGTAACAAGTGCACCCACCTTGCGGAAAGGTTTGGCTAAGGGAGAGAGACGAAGTTCTCAATGCCACGTCCACATATGTTCCCATGGGCTTTTTGCCAAATAATAATAGAAGTCATTAAATTTTATTACCAATGTTTGAATGGCGATGACGGTGTGATAAGCATCACGAGGATCTCAACTATACGTGTTGATTATCATACATAATCGATGCGAGGAGGAATCAAGCTCAGCTAGAAATCAAGATAAACTATATCATTTGTTATGAAATATAACCTTCTTCTTCATACTCATTAAGAGTGATGATTAGGAGGGACACCACGAACAAGACACTATTACCATGTAAAACTGTAAAACAATTCAGCCAAATGTTGATTCTTATTATAGCTATCTAGAACATGTAAGTGTGCAACCAAATATATTTCCAAACATAATCGGTCATAAACTAGATGGCGACCAATACACGAGCATCGATACTAGTGCTCAATACTAAAGGACATCTTCGTGAAGTAAGAGCACGTGCAATATGGGATGTCACCAATTTGTACAATGATAGATGTTGTCCTCCTTTGAGACGATATTGATGATAACTCCAAAAATTGGGTAGGGAATGGCAGTTACTTCAACAACATAGTATCCATCCATGAGTTTGGTGCTCTCCCATTTGTTTTTGTGAACGGCTATTGGTGTTGTTGGATTCCGTCGCATTGTCGTAGAAAATAATGAAGTTAGGTGGAAGTTTGGGTTGGGGGGCACAAGAAAATGCGACCAAGGGATGAAAAAAATTGCAGTTATTAAAAACCTACGACGAGTGGAAAATGCCTCTCTTTGTTGCAATTGGAATCCGACGTGTTCAAGCACCAAAAACTCCTCCCTATAGAGATTTGTGCATATTTTCATGGGTCACGTGGTGCGTACTATAGATCAATCCATAAGATATGTTTTTTGGGTTGCCTCACACAACATTTGATGTTCATGTGTTGTCCTGCATTGCCCAACACCTTTTGGCAAAGTTGGGTGGCAACCTTGCATTGTGCCATTGGAAGGAGGAGAGTCCATCTGAAACAATGATGTGGTATGTGCCACACTATACTCTATAGAATTCAGTGTCTCCTCTATGTGTTGATGAGTTGCTTGAGTGTTAGGGCGTAGAATGTAATATTCACTTCATCATGTTAATGGGAGTTGTAATTGACACCCAATAGTAAGTCCAATTTTATTCGGTATAGCCAAACTTTGGCCCCTCCAACACACAATCTCAAGTGTTAAGCTCTTATGCCTTTGGATAAGACCTCATGGCATCTGCACACTCATCTATGGACATTCTTGCATACGAAAAATTTGTTAGGATTGGATGTCCAACACAAAAAAAAACCATGTGCAATACAACCTATCAACATCAAACAACCACATGGAACAATTACTCATCAACAACATGTGACCACCCTACTGTCTATATCGGAAATGCCAAAATCCCAAGCACTCCGGAAGGTTGAGCAACCATTTTTTGTGGCAACACCAAAGGACAACCACTATGAACAAATCACATGATATTTCATATCCATATCATCCATTGTTTTGGCGTCCTTATAGTCTTTGCATGTTTTCTTGTGTTGAAATTGGAGGGATGGTTTGATATACTTTCGTGCCACCTTCTCCAAGTTGGCAAACCAATTGAAAAGACATGTACGCTCACAGTTGACCATGGGATGACTTGGGTCATCGTAAGTCGTCCAAACTTGACAAGCATTATTGTCATAAAACGTGTTATATACAATAATTTATTGTTATAATCATCTTACTATCATTTCAGTTTTATCATTGTGGTCTTTTCAAAGTATGTCAAGACGAAGCTCCTCACTAACAATGCTATAGTAGTAAACGATCTCCCTCTTTACTTTCCGGCGTGAACCACATAAGGTGATTTTGCATTTTCACTCATGCACAATTCAGGATTTTGAACAATTCAACTTTTCATAATTGCCCTTGGTTTCTTGAGTGCCCACTAACATTCCATTATGCAAAGAAGAAGAAGGATAAGAGATTGGAAGTTCGAACCGTCTTAGGTCAAGACAACGATCATGACATGCCACCCATATTCCATTTGAGGCACCACCAATAGCAATGGAAAAAGGTGGGAATCACAAACATTGCCAAAGTGGTTGTCACTTTGACACATGAGAGACTTGAGTCTATGTTGCCTTTGGAGAGGCCATCCCCTGACCTTTCTAGAATTCATGCTTCCAATTTTACCACTCGTATTGACTCTTAGCAACATTGACAATGAAAAATACATAACCTCAATGGAGATGTTATTATTGTTTATTCGTCTTCACTAGGTTCACAACAAGTTTTTGTTGTAGGAAAAAAAACATCTCTGCAACATTTTTGGATAATGGTGCCCATTAGCACCTTCTTATGATTTGACATGTTGGAGTTCTTGAAATAAAAATGTATGTGCCTTTTTTGAATTTCATTGCCATTGTTTAATATAATACACTTAATGATGTAAAATGATGTAAATTGTGGATGATGACTAATTGTAGGTGTCTTCGGGTAGTTATAAGTTTTATCTTATGGTTGCAAACTTGTTGGAAGGGATACATGCCCCCAATGTTTTGTCTCCTTCCAACAACCTTCTACAGTGGAATGTACATTTGTCTTCTCGCATTGAGGCCCTTTATGGATTTGCTAGCACTTACCTTTATGCTCGGCGGGGGGGGTGGCAGTGTGTTAAAAAGTTAAGGATATAGGTGCGAACAACCACTATTTTATAGGGGGTATTACTTTCAAAAAAATAAATAAATTCACATGCTATCATTATGTAATTTTCTACTTTGGGTTAATAGAAAAATGGCTTGCATTACTTATAATTCTTAAGTCCATTTATAATTTTTTGCCCCCATGTTTTTAAAATACCCTATCATTTGTTCGCACGTATATTGCTACTCCAACCAATGCTACCCCCCCCCCCCCCGAGCCTTTATGAGGATGTTTTGCATGTTTGTATTCCTTTCTAAAGTAAAAGAAGTTAGGCATGTGATGACTTGTGTGGAAACTTATGATTTTGTTATTAAAACGGATTGGTGGGGGCATCAACAACTTGTCGTTATACTTTGGAGTTGACAAGATTCTTACAGTATGTGATATATATATTTTCTTGTACATTATTCCTTATTTCATATGTTTAATACATGTTCAGTTCAAACTTATGTTGATGCATTCTAATTAGAGTTTTGATTTTGTAAACTCGACAATTTCACATTTTGGTTTATGTTCACAAGGCGAGATTATCGACTTGTTATGTGTTTTGTAAATGTGTGGGTGTGCTAGACGTGGATGTCGGAGCCACTGACATATTTTTTAATATAACAAATACTTGGACTTAGCTCATGAACAAAGAGGTATCTTGGAGAGGTCATTGGAAAAAAAAAACTTGAAATTGCTCCAAGTTTTTATCAAGGCTTTAATTAAGCCCGGAGATGTGGTGCTTGATGCCTATGCATCCACATGTGATTATAGACCTCAACAACAATCCTTTAGATTTGATTGCTCATTGCCAATGTTTTTTTTGTGTTTAGCGATTCATTTTCATATTGTGTTCATGTGTTTCTATCCATGCATGTAAGAGCAACAATTGCCAACTTGTAACATTGGAGGTTGATTTGTCCATATTCAATGTCATTTTCTCTCCATTGTGTAAAGAAGCTCCACTCCTCACAAGTGGAAAGTGTACTTCATACTACATCCCTCGCGGATGAAGACAAACATGTTTGGAAGGTTGCAAAGCATTCTTGCATAAGTAAGTAAGTCTTTGCATGCCATTTGATATATACATTGTTTAGTTTTGCATTTTGCTAGAATTTCAAGAATCTTAAAAATGTCTATTTCATGTGAGCAAAATTGTGAGCCAACTCAAATTACCTCCCAACTAATGTTGTTTCTTCATATATAGTGAATGCGGCATAGGTTATGGCGGCTACCTTGACACCAATCACTTGTCGAAGACGCAATGGTTGGTTCATTTGGCATATGTAGATGACGTGGCATAATGGGATAATGAAAAGGATAGTGAGAATGAATAGCATCATGGTTAGTCTTAGACATTATGATTAAATTTGTATGGTTGGTTTTCATGTTATGCCAAACTGTGAAAAAACCAAAATTAATGGATTTGGTTTCGTGTGCCAATTTTATCTTTCCTTAGAATCATTTCATTAGACATATTACTCAAGTTCGTTTCACTCAAGTCTCATCTAAATGTCTTGGCAAGTATTATTAAATCCCATTGTGCATTGATCATGAAAATACAATATAAAGTGGATATGAATTTGATTGGTGAATGGAATAACCATATAAACTATCCATACATGTGTACATGGTCCATCTTTCCATTGGAAATAATCCACGGAAATAGGATAAATGTGATCCTAATACCATTTGAATTTTGTCTGTCATTGCTCATGTGTTATTGCTCATATGATAGTATTCCCCATTGGAGCTGCACATCCACATTAGATTGTCCTTTAATGATTCAATTGAGGCTAGTGAGCTTGTCGGGCACCTCCATGGGGGTGAGTATAAACCCAAGCATAATCAAGAAGGGAGGTCGAGCCTCCGAACCCATCACACTCTTGTGTTGTGAATCACCCTCCTCCACTTCATGACAATTCCTACAATGTTGGGATACTCATATATCCGATGTTTTTCCTTTGAAAATAGATGAAAAGTTATGGTCTTGTGGAGGGAGGTCAATTTCCTTTAATCTATAGTGCAACCATTATCAAAATGCATGTACTTCTTCCACATCTTTGTCACGTGAGGTGATATCGGGGGCTAAGTCACGTCAATTTAGGAGTAAATGGACTCCACTAGGAGTCCATGTGTGTTAGGATGAGTAACGGACTCCATTGGGAGTCCTAGTTAGTTGTTCATCCCCTCCATGGATGAACTCCACATAGGATTGGGGTTGTATGGAGAGGAAGGCCTCTTGACTTGCCATTGTTGTCAAGTCAAGTCTTGTGAGTGTGTTTTGAGAGAGAGAGAGCTTGTTGTTGCTTTCTCATGGCTATGGTGTAGTAGATTATGAGTAAAGCCTTTGCATTCTTTCTCCACCACTTGCACTCTTGGATTCTCCCTTCGTGGAGTGAGAGATAGCTTGACTCTTGTGTGTGAATTTTAGAGTTTCTTAAGCTTTGTAAGGAGACATTTTAGTTTCTTAAGCTTGGAGAGAGAAACCCTCATACTTGACAACAATTGTATTCAAATTTTTCATTTTTGGTTGTATTTCTGAGCTAGAAGGGCCCAGTAGTGGGAGCAAATGAGTGATACAAGTGTATGAAAGCTTAGTTTGCAATTCCTTGCAACCCTCAAGAAGATTTTGAGAAAAATCTTCACATTTCTCTTTTGGTGTCTCTTTGTGTTTTCTTGAATTGTTGATGGTTGAATCTTGAGACCAAATGGAATCTCAAGTCACATCTTTCTTGCTTGCAAATTGTGGAAGCAAAGTTTAATTTTTTTAATCAAATCCGATTTAGTTTTAATTTTTTAAGTTCAAATCCGATTTGTTTTTAAATTTTGTTGAGCTCCGGACGGATCCGGAGCTCACCGGACCCTCCTAAAGCTTCTGGAGCTCCGGTTATGCAAGCCGGGCGGGCGGGCGGCGCCAGCCAAGCCCAGGTTAGCCCCCTTCCCCTTCCCTTTTTTTATTTTTTTTATTTTTGGTTTTGGTTTTTGTTTTTGTTTTGTTTCTGTTTCTGTTTTTGTTTTTGTTTTTTATTTAAATAAAAATATATATAAACAATTATTTTTACTTTTTACTTTTTACTTTTTACTTTTTTTTACTTATACCTTTCAAACTTGGCATTTGACTCTCAACACTTTGAGGTTCAAATTTGGGGGCATACTAGCTCCGATTGGAGTGAAATTTGAGCCTATCTTGTGTGAAATTTGCCAAGGAATCCAATGGTGTAATTGGATTATTGATTGGGATTCAAAATCATTGCTGAAATTGTTAATTTCAACGCTGATTTTTGTTTTTGGGAGCAAATTAACTCCGAACGGAGTAAATTTGAGCCTATTTTGTGTGAAATTTGCCAAGGAATCCAATGGTGTGATTGGATTTTTGATTGGAAGTCAAAATCATTGCTGAAATTGCTAATTTCAACGCTGATTTTTGTTTTTGGGAGCAAATTAACTCCGATTGGAGTGAAATTTGAGCCTAATTTGTGTGAAATCTTCCTAGGAGTCCATTGGTGCACTTAGTTTGTTGATTGGAGTTCATAATCACCTTGGAAATGAACATTTTCAACGCTGATTTTTAATTTTAATTACCAATCTCAAACCTTTGCACAATTTTGGAATTCTGGGGGCATAAGCATTTGGCATTTGGCAAGGTATTGCCATTTAGATAGTCCACAACAGGTGCAGGTTTCCATTACCTTGTAGATAGTTGCAGGTACTCAAGGGATTATTTTATGGTGCAAACTAGGAGTCGATATTATCGATCTCCATCACCAGATTACTTGGAGGACGTGGGCACCACAAATCTTGAGCCAGAGGTAGATACCAACGAGGCTTTTGAGCCTATTTCGGCGTTGGACACTACTAGTAGGCTTCGGATTTGGAGTGTCGGCACGTTCGACGACATGGAGGACGATCGCCACAATTCAGTGCGTGATCGGTTTTCAGGTCGAGCTGGGGGCATTTCCTTGCCCGATTGGAAACTCCGGTTTCGTACCTGGATTAAGGAGAAACGCCAAAGGTCTTCCAATTTCAATGATTGGTATGCCTTTGAACTTCTGCCTCAGCATTTGGAGTATGAGGCACTCCAAACTTACGAACGCTGGACAGAGGGTCATCAGCGACAACTTCGGGAGGTGGAGCAGTATTGGGAGGCCCGGGTTGAGCTTATTTCAGCCCTTAAAGATGGGGCGATTGCTACCTTAGCTCCACCCACCTTAAAGGAGGAGGAATCGCCGGCGGAGTCTAAGGACACGGAACTGGCACTTGGGCCAATGGTGGCTAGCAGTAGCACGGCAACCCTTTCACGGGTGGCACGTGCTACACAGGCAGCATTGACGGCTGTTGGTCCACCACCTCCGTTTAATCCCCTTACTGAATTTGTCGCACATTTGGAAGTGGAGTATGGTGGGTTTCGGCGAGACCAGATGCAGCGCATCCAGGATTTCCGCCGAGAGAAGGATGATACTCCATGGACCATGTATACGCGACTCGCGCGATTTGCTGTGGAGTCGGGAGGTGTTTTTGCTGAGAGTCAGCTTGTTAAAATCTTTTTGTCTAAAATTGACAAGCGGCTACTTGAGTTGGCATCACCTCGGATTATCCTCGACTACGAGGGCCGAGCTACGCTTGCACAAGCGTTTGCCGTGGTTGAGAGATGTGATCGGGCTCTTTGCCAACATGATGCCACGGATATGGTATCTTGGATGACAGAGAGTCCGAAACCAAGAAGAATTGTCACAGCTACTAGTAGTTTAGCTGAGACTCAACCCGTCAAGGAGCAAAAGATTTTGCATTGTTGGGGTTGTGGAGAAGCTGGTCATTCGAAGAATGATCCCAATTGTCCTAAGAAGAAGAAAACTCAGCCTTTGGGAAAATTAAAACAAAAGATGGAACCAGTAAGGGCAGGGGACAATTCTAAGAAGAGACAATTGAAATGTAACCATTGTGGTGGCACTAATCACGATGTGGATCATTGTTTCCTACTTCATCCTGAGATGCGGCCTGCCAGTTATGTCACTAGAAAGTCTCCAAGGGAGCAGAGTCTTGAGGCTAAGGTGGCAGAGCTTGAGCAAAAGCTCAAATCTTCTGCATCTTTTGCTCAAATTTCTGAGCCGCATGTGGGTGGTGGCACCTCGGGTTCGGACATGTATATGTTTGGAGCAGCTGGAGAGGTGGTGGCGGCGGCTTCTACTTGCTCACAAACATTGGCAGATGCGGTGGCTTCCACGAGTGGGGGTAGCCACGAGGTGCTACATCCTCGCCATGCCGGACCAGCTGATCAAATTGGTCAAGCACGTTTACCTCTTTCATTTGGATTGGTAGACACCACTGTTGTTGGGGCTAAAAACCCTGTACCTTTGAGAGATGGGGATTCCATCTCGAAGGATGTTACGCAGGCATTGGCATACAAAATTCTCCATATGCCAATTTTCTCGGGTTCGGAATTTATGGCTTCGGATTTCAAGCCTGCTGCAGTTTTTCATTTAGCTGGGAGAATGTTAGAAGGTAAGGCGGCTTTGCCATCCCTTCAAGTATCCCAAGCTGTGGTTGACGTACCTGTGGCTGACGAGGTGGAGGACTTAGCCAATTTGCGAGCGAGTCTTGCGGATGCGGCGATCATTGCTTTTGGTAAGCAAACTGATATTCCTCCAGCATCAATTTCAGCAGTGGATACGTCATTTTCGAATTATGCGTCGGGAGCGGCATATCTTGCAGACATTTCTGCAAGGCCTGCTCGCGAACGGCATAATTTGCAACCTGGAGTTGTACGGCTGATGAACGACAAATCTTTGTTTGTCGTTTCACGCACGGATATGCCCACTATCCGTGCTACACCACTGAGAGTTATGATGGATTCCGGTGCTCAACCGGTTATGATTGGCAAAGGACTTGCTGACAGTCTTGGATTGACGCCAGCAAGCTTGGATCCTTGTCCATTTACTATTGTGATTTCAGTAGGGGGCACTGAACGTGCAACAGGTTACACCAAGGCACCTCTACGTTTGATTTTTCATGTGGGGGCAGGGCCTACTTACACTCATTTGTCAATGAAGTGTGTTGTTACTAATGCTACCAACTATGATATACTTGTTGGTCAGCAAGCTCTTTACCCACTTGGCTTTGGTTTGGATAATTGGACGGAAGAGGCATGTATTAGACCGGGATGGTCCACTGGAGATGGCAGGAAGGTATTTATTCTTGTCACATTTGCAGCCACTGCTATGACTATGGTTGCGGAGGCAATGTTTGGTTGCAACGGTTTAGTTGCAGATTTGCCTTGTGCTCCAGTTTTATTGGAGGAAACAATGGCCTACACTTGTAATGCGGCAGAACAACAATTTTTACCATCTTTTCAAATTCATGCTCAACATTTCAAGGATCCACCTCCACCATGGCGAACTCCTAAGGAGTTATCCGACCATTGTCGACACATTGTAGCGGATTTGGAGCTTGGAGAGGCATCCCCAACTTCATCCTCATTTTCTTTTGCTCAACTCATTCGTTGGCAACCATCACCTGAAGGTATTGTCCTTGTGGAGATCTTTGGAGGCATTGGCACAGGTTTGGCGGCAGTGTTGGAAGCTGGAATTACAGTTTGGCGATATATTCATGTAGACAATGGGTATGCAGCCAACAGAGCCGTCCGACACCACATCCAACAATTGTTGTTGAGATATCCCGCACAATTGTCAGCCTCTGCCATTCATGGATGTTGTGGTCAACTTCCTCAAGATGTCACTATGATTATTGATGAGGATTTGAGAAGGTTGGGCCACGTGGATTTGATTATTGCAGGATGACCTTGTCAAGGCCATTCGCGGGCAGGAACTGGCCAGGGATTGGATAATCCTAGGTCTAGTTTATTTGCGGATTTGATGCGATTGACGCAATGGTGGTTTACCCACCAATCAACTCCGCCAGGGTACATTTTCGAAAATGTACCATTATTGGGTGATACCCGACACAAAGTGGTGAAGGATGGTGAGTACATTAACCAAATTTTGGGTACTCCAACATTTCTGGATGCTGCATCTTTGGGATCCTTTGCTCATCGGCCTCGTTGGTTTTGGACCAACTTGGTATCACCTCGGGTGCTGTCAGCGGCAATTGCCCGCATTCCCCGCCTTATGGATCGCAAGGTGGATGACATTTTAAATGATCATCGTGTTTCCTTGGCAGTTACCAAGGATGACACCTTGCCATTTGCATTAATTAACAAGGTGGGAATTCCGAGAGGTGCACTACCTACTTTTGTGACATATCCATAGTCTTTTGCATTTCGATCTCGTGGACCTTGCATGGTTTGGGATTTAAAATCCCAAACTTATGAGGAGCCTACGGCAGATGAGCGGGAACGCGCCATGGGTTTTCTTACAGGTACCACGGCTGCTCACAAGCTTCAGGAAGGTCAGAGACGTTTCCTATTGGGGCAAGCTATGGATCTTAATAGCATTGTGTGGATAATTGGAATTTGTCTTGCTGCTCAACAACGTATGGATGACCGATTGCTTACTCTGAGAGCAGAGAACAATGGTCAGGGGGCAATGGAGCCGCAATCCAAGGATCACATTGAGGTCAATGACACCGAGGGATTATTTCCTTTGAAACTTCATGTTGCGGAAGAGCTTCAAGTCCAACGTGGTTTTTCGGCTTTGGCCCAAGAGTTTGGGAAGTTGGAGGCCCATAAAATGTTTCCACTTCTACTTCTTGGTGATACTTTATATGTGGATAGCTATTTAGCTACACAAACTGATTGTAGTGGAGAGGATACGCATTTGGATTCAAGTGCAGATGATGGGGGCAAAGGTGTTGCCCTCTCCACGGACTAGCAATCACAGGTTGTGCTGGCACCAATTGGCAATCCTTCTATGAAGAAGGAAACTACGGAGTTTGACGATTGGCCAATTGAAGTGGGGCCAAAGCTTACTGGTGCCGAAGCACGAAAGGTACGGGCATTTATTCGCTCTTACCGTAATTGTTTTGCCTTTAGTCTTCATGATCTTGAAGAATATAAAGGTAAACCTGTTCGTATTCAACTCGAGGACGACCACCCTATTTTCAGACGGCCATACAGACTTAGTACCTCTGAAAGGTTGGGTGTTCAAACTCGATGTCAAGAGTTATTGGCAGCGGAATTGATTGAACTCTCCAATGGAGAGTATGCTTGTGCCACGGTTATGCCGTCAAAGAAGGATATCGTTGGCAACTGGACGGAAAAACGGATGTGTGGTGATTATCGTCCAGTCAACCGCAAGACCAAGTCGGATCGATATCCAATGCCGATGCCGGAGGAGTTGTTTGATGCACTAGGATTTTCTAGAATCTTCAGCACTTTGGATTTAAGGTCTGGTTATCACCAATTACCTTTGTTGTTGGGTGATCGGGTGAAGACCGCATTTTGGGGAATTCATAAAGATGGCAAGGATCAACTTTATCATTGGAAATTTCTGCCATTTGGTCTCAAAAATGCACCAGCTGAATTTTAGCGGGTGATGGACCAATTATTGGCTGGTTTGCCGTTTGCTAGATGTTACATTGATGATGTTATCATCTTTAGTAATAATTCACAGGATCATGTGAGACATTTGCAAGCGGTATTTGAACGACTTCAACGGTGGGGACTCCGTTTACATCATGGAAAATGTAAGTTTTTCCATGATCAATTGCCCTATTTAGGCCACATGATTGTTCCTGGCGGTCTTGGTGTGCAACAGGCGAAGGTGGATGCTTTGCACAAAATTCCCGCACCTAGTGATGTACCACGGCTTCGTGCATTTCTAGGATTGGCAAATTATTATAGGAGGTTTGTCAAAAACTTTAGTTTGATTGCCAAACCCCTTACCATTCTCACGGGGAAAGACCAACCATGGATTTGGAGTCGGGAACAACAACAGACATTTGATACATTGAAGCAGAGGCTCGGTTCAGCGCCAGTGCTTCGACGCCCGGATGTGTCTAGAGCTTTTCAATTGCACACGGATTGGAGTGCAGTGGGATTGGGAGCGGTATTGACATAGAAAGATGAAGAGGGAAAGGAATATGTGGTGGCTTATGCATCTACAAGCAATAATAGTGCTGAATCTAATTATTCTTCTTATGAAGGCGAGGCCTTGGCGGCCGTTTGGGCCATTGCACATTTTCGACCTTATTTGTATGGGCAAAAGTTTACTTTGGTGACTGATCATCAGCCTTTAAAATGGCTTATGGAATCAGATAAGCTCACCGGGAAACTTGCTAGGTGGGCATTGTTACTTCAGGAATATGATTTTGAAGTTGTTCACCGAGCAGGAATTGCCAACTTGGATGCAGACGGATTGTCTCGCAATCCAAGTCCTTCAGATGAGGATTTAACTGGAGCCAGGTGGCATGGAGATTGTGATCGTGAGGAAGTGCCGGGTTGGCATGCTGCCACATATCTCACAATGATGTCGGGATTGGCTGCTGAGATCCTTGTAGAAGAACATGATGAGGAGGTTGATAAATCTCTCGTTATTAGTGATGTGTGGGAAGACCAGGCGGTCTTGTACAAACTTCAACAAGGGATATTTCCTCTTGGACTATCTGCTATGGAGCGAGATAGAGTTAGTCACCGGATAACAAGGTTTCGTTGGGCAAACAACTTGTTATTTCGTGTGTGGCCGAACGGAACGAGGCGCATTGTTCCAAGGCCAAATCAAAGAGCTTCTTTGGTACGGCAAGTGCACGAGGAGCTTGGACATTTTGGAGTGCGAAGGACGCACTCTATGTTGCGCAACCAATATTGGTGGACTGGTATGTATCAACAGGTTGCCACTTATGTTTCTCGGTGTGAAGTATGTGACCGGGTCAGGTCAAGTTTTAATACTTTGTCACCTCAACTTCAGCCTTTACCTATTATGGGCTTGGGATATCGTTGGTCTTTGGATTTTGCCGGACCGCTTACTATCACTCCACGTGGTTCCAAGTATGTGCTTGTGATGGTGGAGCATTTTAGTAAGTGGATTGAACTCGTGGCTCTTCCCCAAAATTCCTCAGAATTGGCGGCTATGGCATTTCTTGATCGAGTTTTGGCACGGTTTGGAGCACCTGCAGAGGTGTTGACGGATCAAGGGAGAGAATTCCTTGGATCTTTCGAGGCTTTGTGTACCAAGGCTTTGATTGATCATCGGACAACTTCTAGAGATCACCCTGAGGCAGATGGCTAAGCTGAACGAGTTGTTCAGACAGTTAAGCGCGGTTTGCGGAAGTATGGATTGCTTCATGGCAACCATCGCGATTGGGACTTGATGTTACCATGGATAGCAATGGGTTATCGTTTCAGCAGGCAAGCATCTTTGGCATCCTATAGTCCTTACCAACTCTTGTATAGACGGGAACCAATTTTACCTAGCTCGGTGCAAGAGAAATTGGCTCCCGTGGTAAACTTGGATGATCCAGATGTTTGGGCTCAATGTCTTCATGACCGAGCAGCGTTCTTCCAAAAGGCCATGCCTATGGCTATGGAGAACTTAAATATTGCTCAACATCGTGATACATTACGGTATGCTCGGATCCGCAGTGGAGCTTATCGACCTCAGGTTCGTAGATTTTCCAAGGGGGATTATGTTTACTTGCAACGGGAGGCGCCTACGACATTGGATGTCAAGGTTGGGCGCACGATTTTGCGGGTAAAAGATGTCTTGCCAAGTGGTATATTATTGCTTGAAGGCAAGGATGGACGGGAATGTCGTGAGCATTCAAAGAATTGTGCTCCATGTCACATTTCCATCGACGGCTCTGTGCATCCCGAGTTGGCGGTTGTACCACAGGGTCTGCCTTGTTATGTTTGTGGAGAGAAGACAGGAGCTGCAACAATGTTATTGTGCAACCAATGTCAACGTGGATGGCACATGGCATGTTTGACACCTCCCCTTTTTACTCTTCCTTCTGGCAATTGGGTTTGTCCTCGTTGTCGGAAAGCCTCTCATTCCGTGGCCGTTAATGGTCATGATTGAGGATTTTGTGGATGTTTACCACATGTTTTAGTGGTGAAGTTGTTATTTAGTTGGTTGGAAATTTTATGAGATTGAAAATCACATTGAAAGAGTTATCCAAGAATTCAACATAAATTGTTGAAGGCGATTAAGGATGGGGCTCAAATTGCACCCAGCCTATAGTTCTTGGATTACTTTCTCAATCATGAGTTTAATTCCCTAGATTACCACTACCCAATTGAATATGTATAAATGTAGCAACAACTTCATCATGTTCAACAACTCTACCGATGAGTGTGTTTGTTCCTAGCCGATTGGAGGGGCTCCTTATCTGCTAGTGGGGGCACTTGAAGAGGTGGTTGTTTAGCATTTTAGTTTGCTATTTTATTTTGCTAATTGATGTTGACGCCGACACTCGATCTGTTGTGTTTAACGATCTTAGTTTACACGACAGCTGTCACGTGAGGTGATATCGGGGGCTAAGTCACGTCAATTTAGGAGTAAATGGACTCCACTAGGAGTCCATGTGTGTTAGGATGAGTAACGGACTCCATTGGGAGTCCTAGTTAGTTGTTCATCCCCTCCATGGATGAACTCCACTGTTGATTGGGGTTGTATGGAGAGGAAGGCCTCTTGACTTGCCATTGTTGTCAAGTCAAGTCTTGTGAGTGTGTTTTGAGAGAGAGAGAGCTTGTTGTTGCTTTCTCATGGCTATGGTGTAGTAGATTATGAGTAAAGCCTTTGCATTCTTTCTCCACCACTTGCACTCTTGGATTCTCCCTTCGTGGAGTGAGAGATAGCTTGACTCTTGTGTGTGAATTTTAGAGTTTCTTAAGCTTTGTAAGGAGACATTTTAGTTTCTTAAGCTTGGAGAGAGAAACCCTCATCTTGAAGAGGTGGTTGTTTAGCATTTTAGTTTGCTATTTTATTTTGCTAATTGATGTTGACGCCGACACTCGATCTGTTGTGTTTAACGATCTTAGTTTACACGACATCTTCATAATACTTCCATGATTTCTTCTCTCTACTTGATGGATAAAACTAGCCAGGTGGCCACATGCCTCATGTGTTCCTAAAAAAAAAACCTTCCATAACAATTCTTATTTTTATCCCCCAAGTTGTTTTGCACTAGGTATCCATATTTGGATGCTTTTACTTATGTAAGTGTACCATTTATGGATACTACATGATATGTAAGTGCACCAAATAGTCCTATTACTGTGGCCACAATAGTTTCTTGGGGTCCACGCTAATTCTCATAATGAGAAATAATGTAGACAACATTAATTACTTTCCTTGAATATGAATGTCGGGTGATTATTTTATGTTGTGCTACGTTTATCCCATAATTCATACTCAATGTCTTGATCAAAAATCTTCATGAAGACTTAGAGAAAGACCCAAGGTGTTGGATTCGTGTTATTCGACCATGACTAGAAAATTAGTGTGGCCCACATTGCTTATTTCCACTCTCATTTTCCACTCACACTAATATGAATATTTAGTTTAGTTGGAAGTCAAGGGCACCCACAAAGATATTTTTGACCACTCTCAATTAGCATCTCAATTAAAAAGGCGACCCACTCACACTCACTTCTTTGCATGAGTGTTGTGAATTTTTTTTTTGGAAGTGACACAACTGCCAAATGGAGTTCTCACACCCAACAAGTAAAATGGTGGCACCAATATTGGTAAGTGCACAATTCGCTCAAGCATTACACTAAACTAAAAAACCTCTCATGTACACCATGGTCCCTTACACCTTTTAAGGAATTCTTGTTGTGGTATTCTCTTCATAACATTATTTAGATCCAAAACAATCTTTTGTGGGACTAACAATATTCCATAGAATGTTGTCGAATATTCTCCATGTTCAAACTTATTGTGCGGATATTTCATGGAATATTGTCAGTCCCATAGAACATTGTTATGGATATGCATAATGCTATGTTTCCTCACAGTTATAGACAATGGAAAAATGGGTTAATTGATTATCCTTCCATTTGACGGCACGTGTATGATAGACATGGATATAGTGATGATGTCGCATTGTAGCCCAAGTGAGTCCAATCTTTTTATGTTGACATGGCATGTTGCATATGGTAGTGTCCATGGAGTTTTTTTGGGCATGATCAGTCAAAGTCTTGGTGTTTCCATGTCCAACCGGTTACATGTTGTAGTCTTTTGGCGTTACTTATTACAATGAGATATATTCCATAGATTCCTCTAAAATGATTGGTAATTTTCTTGTAGTGGGCTATATTGATGATATTGCATTAAAGCACTAACATGCCTTCATTCCTTTGCCGGTGTGGCCCGTGCATGTGCACTATGCCCTATCCAAAGAGATTGATGTAATAAGATGACAAATAAGTTATTATTTCCCCATTGACCGCACATGCATGATAGACATGCGTATAATGACGTGTTGCATCACAACCCGAGCGAGCCTAATTTCCATTGATGGAACGGCTAGCACATGGAAATATGCCCTAGTAATATAACATATTACACAGAATATTCACTAATGTGGTATCTCATGTTATATTCTCGGGGTCCACATGAACGAACACACATTGCTTAATAATGTCATGATTTGTAATAATGGACAATATTTTATTCCCCCTATTGAACACACGTGGATGATGGACACGCATACAATGATGAAGTCGCATCAAAGCCCGAGTGTATATAATTTCTTTTGCCAAAACAACCGGCAGTTGAAACTACCCTAATAAAAGAGATTGGTGTGGTAAGACAATTCAACAACACGTGATAAGTGATTATATCCCCATTAACTAGGCTTGGGTGATGGAGGTGCATCAAATGATAATGTTATGTTGAAGCTCGAGCGATCATAACTTACTTTGTTGGAATGGGCATCACATGGAAAACATGCCATAATAAAAGAGGTTAATTCAAAAGAACATGTGACTTATTTGTGTATCCATTGATCACACATGCATGATGGACGTGCATATAACAACGATGTTGCATTGAAACCCGAGCAAGTGTAATTTCCATTGTCAAACAGCCAACACATAGAAGTTTACACAATCGAAGATGTTGGTGTAACAAGATCAATTTGGAACGATGGATATCTCGTTATTTCCCTAAGAAGTGTGTTGAGGTGAGCATTGGCTGAAAGTGTGGATATCTATGTGTGGATGATGGACATCCATACAACGATGATGTCACATTGGAATTCGAGTGAGTGTAATTTCCTTTGCCGTAATGGCCAACACATAGAAGTATGCCTAATCAAAGAGAATTATGTAATATGATCAATTTGAAGCAACTGAAAAGTTAATATTCCCCCATTGACCACACGTTGTTGATGAACATGCATACAACAATGACGTCACTTCAAACCCCAAGTGAACATAAATTCCTTCTCTAGAATGGCCAACACATACAAAGTCTACCTAGTCAAAGGGAATGGCATAAGAAGATGTCACGTTGAAACTTGAGTGAGCGTAATTTCCTTTGCCATTATGGCCAACACATAGAAGTATGCCTAATCAGAGAGATTTGTGTAATAAAACTAATTTGGAGCGACTGAAAAGTTAATATTCCCCCATTGACCACACATGGTTGATGAACATGCATACAACAATAGCGTCTCGTCGAAACCTGAGTGAGTGTAAATTCCTTCGCTAGAATGGCCAACACATACAAAGTCTACTTAATCAAAGAGATTGGCGTAATAAGACGTCACATTTGGACCCTGAGTGAGCCTAATTCCTTTGCCGTAATGGCCAACACATAGATGTATGCCTAATCAAAAAGATTCGTGTAACAAGATCAATTTGGAGCGACTGAAAAGTTAATATTCCCCCATTGACCACACGTGGCTTCTGAACATGCATACAACAATGGTGTCGCATCGAACCCCAAGTGAACATAAATTCCTTCGCTAGAATGGCCAGCACATACAAAGTCTATCTAATCAGAGAGATTGGCGTAATAAGACAATGAATAAGTTAATACTTCCCTCATTGACCACACGTGGATGATGGACATAGATACGATGATGATATTGCATTCAAGCCCCGGCATGGTGGGCACCACTCACTCACTCACTCACTCACTCACTCACTCAAAGGGGCAAACCCCACAACAATCGGAAGGCTCCAGACGAGAGCTTCGTAAAGGAAAGTGGGGGGTGTTGTCTGGAAGCCTTTCCCACCTCGGAAGGCCCTAGAAGGCTCGCGAAGCGTTTTCATTGGCAGAGCAGGCGAGAGCCCCCCCCCCGTGTACAAAAGCGCGTACGGCACGTGCAGGTGGGCCCCGCCATGCGATCGCACGCGCTTTGCTCGACGTACGTGTCATTCTTCCATTCGCCAGCTGCCTAACGCGGCAACTGGACCCCACTCCACCTCCTGCCCGCTGCCCGCGCCCCCTTCCCCCGTCTCGTTCCCCCCGCTGCCCGCTGCCCCAGCCACCCCCCTCGCTTCTTTACCTGCCCTGCTCACCTCTTGCTCTCGCAGCGGAACACAAACACATTGCAACGGCCTTCGTTTCTCTTCCCCATTTTCCTTCCGCTCGCCTGGTTTCCGGCACCCCCACTCTCATCAGGTACATCACAACCATCCCAGCCTCCTCCATCAAGCGCATCTTCTTCCCCGCTCCATTTTGCTTCCAGTTTCGCTTTGTTTCAGTCAGTAAGCAATTTTCTCACATCAAAAGTCCGAAAGTCATGTCCCCTGTCTTGCGTCTTGATCTTGGATCTGTACCTGTGGGTTTGCGGGTTTCCCATATATGAAGATAGGACGCAGCGGTTTTTCTGTAGTTTTGGTTTTGGTTTTGATTGACCGAGGAATGTAGTTAGGGAGCGTTGAGGCATGTCTGTGTTTTTGGAGGTGTCGTACCTGGAGTCTGTTGTTCTGCGAGCGGTGTATGATATGTTGGAATTTATTGCGTGAGGGAATCCCTTCGAGTGCCGGATCTGTGTTGGGAGAGTGGACGTTTTGTTTTCTTTTGAGTATATGTAGACTTTCTTGATCGGAGGTAATATGTACGGTATGGCATGGTGCAGTATAGGATCTGTGGCATCCTGGACACATGTAGATGTGTAGCCTTGAGTATTTATAGTCGGTTCCGGGGGAACGTAAACGATGCACTTCTTAAGTTGGTTATTTATAAACATGTGCATGTTGTAGGAGAGTTTGTATGTATGTGAGGACATAGTTCGCAACTAGTCGATTGGAGTACTGTATGTGGATAATTTTGATCTTTGATTTGGGAGCGGGCATGAAGCTGTGAGATGTTGGTGTTTTGTTGTAAATGCAGAGATCCTTGTTGGCTTATTCCCGAATGTATGTGAGTTTCTGACTTTTTTTTTGTCATGTAGTTAAAAGAAGACAAAATGGTGGAACAGCTAACCGAGGAGCAGATTGCTGAGTTCAAGGAGGCGTTTAGCCTGTTTGATAAGGATGGCGATGGTGAGTTTTTTTCGCACTTTAAACTTGATTTTGGCTTCAATGCTATTTGGATTTGGATCACTTTATTAAGTTGTATGAAGTTAGACGAGCACAACGGGAGATACTTCGTTGGAATCTCAGTGGTGTTAGCGGTGTTTGAATTCAATCTGGATATGGTCTTCCGTAAATATATTGGAGTTCCATAATTCTGGTTGTTAAATGGCTACAGGTAGCATCACCACAAAGGAACTCGGGACTGTCATGAGGTCTTTGGGTCAAAACCCAACAGAGGCCGAGCTTCAGGACATGATTAATGAGGTAGATGCCGACGGAAATGGTACTATCGATTTCGCCGAGTTTCTTAACTTAATGGCACGTAAAATGAAAGACACTGATTCTGAGGAGGAGTTGAAAGAGGCCTTCCGTGTCTTCGACAAGGACCAAAATGGTTTTATCTCTGCCGCTGAGCTCAGGCATGTGATGACTAACCTTGGAGAGAAGTTGACAGACGACGAAGTCGACGAAATGATCCGAGAGGCCGACGTAGACGGAGACGGTCAGATCAATTATGAGGAATTTGTGAAGATGATGATGGCCAAGTAAATAGACTCTTAGTGCATTCCCCTTGTGAAGTGCTCTCTGGTGCCCTTGCTCCTACTAGACCTCCTTCTGGTAAGCTTCTAGTTGTGTGAGAGCACCTGCTACAGACATACATTCCTCTCTTGAAAGGATCCTGGTTCTTGCTTACGGAGGCTTCCACAGTGGTAAGGAGTATCCTGACGACCTATTTTTTTGGCAGGATACCCACATATTGTTGACAAAGCCCTGGCCTGCCTATTCACGCCCTCTTATGGATGTGATAGTCGGATATCAAACTACTTTGTGAATTGGGTGTGTAGGTTTATGTTGAAAAGCGTGCGCTTTTGTGATTCAATCTACAACATTGTCACAGTTCTTTCGCATACTTTGTCCCTGTAATTACATCTATTATTCATTACAAGGATTTTTTGGGTCACATCTCTCGTCTCATTTGGCATCCAAGAACAAATTGTCTGGATTGATTGCGTATTTCCATTATGTGGCATTTCTGTGCGTGACTGCTACGTGAATGGTATTTGCTTCATGCTTCTGTTCCATACAGTATTGCAATTTTAATGCTGTAAATATCCCGTATCTGTTGTATGTCGGGTAAATGATTGTGTCGAAGAATTTTTTGAATGATTTTCTCATGTGTACCAATGTGCATGGAAAGATGTTATTTGTAAGCTAAGTTCTTAGGGTGGGTTTCAAAGAACTTCATTTTGAAAGCACAAATAAGCTCTGGATCAGACATATAGAACATGTGTTCAATATAGTAGTGAATAGAGAACCTATTTACGTTGACTGATAGTCTGTTGACTACTTGTATTGATAATTAGAGTTTTCAATTTTATGTGATGCTTCGCAAGATGTGTACATGATTAGAGATTCTATGGCAAACAAGTAACTTTGAAATTCGAATGCATCAGATGTGCATCTCCACATAGACTGGTATGTGCAATTAGGTTGCGTGAGAAAATATGTGGTTTTAGGAAATATGTATCTTGCTTACCTATGTAAATTAGCTTATAGCGTTGTTTGTTCATCCGCAGAGCAACTTTAATAAAAACACAAATTGTTGTGTTATTGCACTGTGATAATGCATATCTAGTATAGGGTGGTGCGCCAATGAATTAGCCTGGTGCAATGTCATAGCACATATCTGCGTACAAACCCAGCAGTATGATGTTTCAATACCAGAAAAACAAAAGTGAATTTTCTGAAATAATATACAGGTCATATTGTATCTGTCGACAACTAAAATATTCCTTGCACTAGGGGATGCATATCTGGTCATTTGGATACCATTGACAAATCCCATGCCCAACTAACTCACTTTTAAATACTTCAAAATGTGTTCCAAGAGGATCAGACCCTCCCATTTGGGTCAACAAGTCAAGCACTATAGAGCTGCCTACTATATAAAGGACAGTACGCTCGAGAGTCCACGACCGGGACTGTGATGATTGATTAAATCCACTCATTGGTAGAGCAAGTTAGTCCAAGTTTTGCGTACACCCAAATATTGGTTGTTATCTATGAAGACTTTAAAGTGGTCTCATGTATGCCAAACTAGGTACACTTTCGATGTGTGTTTACATATGTATATATGCTCCACTCTTCTCAATATATTGGTGAGACATGATGTTTGCGGAAACCCAAAAAATGGTTTTAATCCATGAAGATATTTTAGTCATCTCAATAACCGGCAATGCGAAGATGCAAAAAGTTATAAGTGATCACTTTAGCCCTTTCAGTCATGTTTTCGGTAACATCAAATGCTCTCATTGGTCACGCATGCTGTTGTATAAGTTAGTCCAAGTCTATGTAAACCCAAAAATTGGAGATATGAATGAAGATTTTGAAGTGGTTTGTGTAGTTGGGCACTCTTCAATTGAGCTTGGAGTTAGCTATGTCCGTTGGTTGTGGGCACTCCCAACTCCACGGATAATTTGGTTGTTGGATAAATAAAAAAATTGTCTCATTTGGTTAGCAAGTGTGAATCACGAAAATTATCATTCCAAGTTTCACAATCAAAGCTAAGTTTAAAGTAGTGAAAGAAATTTTCCTAATTGTGTTGTTCAATTATTAAATTCATGGCGGTGTTTACAATTTCAGCACATAGTAAGGTATGCGGGGTTTTTTTTTTTTTTTTTTTTTTTTTCATTTTCGTTTTGTTCTGCATCTTCTATTGATTACATCTTGAAATTTGTGTTGCATTAGTGAATTTATGGTGCAATATTATCAAGCATTATGATTTGGAAAGCGAACCTCCTATTATTTAGTTAAGGTTACCAAACGTATAAGTGTGTTGGTTCCATAAACGAATACATATGATCCCTAGTTGTGTTGACTATTGTCCCATGTAGAGCAATTAATGAAGTTCAAGAAAACAATCTTGTCTTTGTGAAACATGTGTTCTCACGGTGTTTGGTCTTAGGATCCACACTTGACCACACACCATTCATATATAAGGGTTCGAATAAGCATAGCAACCGAATGACACCCCGCATCACAACACGCGTCTTTTTGGTTTTCATTCTTAGCCACAAGCATTGCCATCCGCCACTCAAATATAGGTGTTCAGTGAAGAAGAGCTACCACATGATAAGGCCCACAATAGTAGCTTACAACACAAGCTCGTCCCAAACACAATCGTGTTGTGGTCCCTCTCCTTGAGTTGGTCCAACTTAGGCCTGTGCTCAAAAGCCGGGAGGTTACTAGTGTGAACAACCCCCGAAATGTCATCTAAAGTCCGGGTGCTTAGGAATCCTACTTTGACATGTTACAATTGGTCAAAAAGGTGACTAGATATGGTGGCCCAATCCCAATGTTTTGGAGCTCATCATGCTCGGTGTCTTGTATACATAGTTGGGTGGTTTGGAATAGGTCGCCTTCCTTATATGAATAGGTAGCATGAAATTTGACCACGATACTCCCCATTTGCATGTTAAGGAACAAGAGGCTTGTGATGGTGAGTAATGAATGTGTCTTTTAAAGTATTGCAACACAGAACGGTCTAAGGTAAAACCTCCTATCACCGTCAAAACCTCATGACTGCCATCCTATGTAGCCTAGCCTATAAGTTGAAGGATTTGAAATAAAGAATTGGTGGCAATTAAAGTCCAAAATTGGCGCCGATAAGTGCAAATATGGGCGATTAGTTGCATGTGAAGTGCGGATTAATATCTTAATAGAGGCATGGTTAAGCATGATGTGGGTTGGTTAATGGAACATGGTGGTGACTAGTGCCACGAGGCTTATCCTTATTCCAGAGGCCATACATCTATGAGTGCTCATACTTGAATAATGCATGCAACGATCATTGACTCAACTCTCTACTGAAGCTTAAAATGGCCGTTATTTTTTATAACATGTCTACAATAACTAAATGCAGTTGGTAGATATTTCATAAAAATGACATAAATAATACAATAAAAACCCTTCGAATGTGGTGTAGTGAAGATTTTTTGTTATCACTAGAGAGATTGCTTGTTTATTTGGTGTGTCAATCTAGCATATGGAGAAAAACAATGAATTGTTGTGTTTTCCGGTCTGAGAGAGCAATTCCACTGAAGATGACGATGGAAGTGAATTCCAAATTTGGGAGAAGTGTTCTCTAAAAGGATTGAGCAATAGTGACAATTACAGTGACAAAAATACCAACAAGGTGCAAGAACAATCCCAATGTCATGAATGTGACTATGCAGAAGAATAAAACAAGGACTATATACAAGATATGAAGGTTATTTTTGTAGAGAATCCTCATAAATTTATTAGCAACAACAATAAAACAATAATTTTGCTTGCATTTTAAATGAGAATATAGATCTGAATTCACCTGAAATTGCACTCCCAGAAGGTTGGACCAAACCCATCAAACTATGTGCGTCACTGAATCAAGTTTTTTGGAGATTGAAGAACCGATTGTGTAGGATGACAAAAGTTAGGGTAACCCCCTAAGATAACATGCAAAATATTAATCTAATGAAACCAAATGTAATTGAAACATTTAATTGAACCTGTCTTTACATCAAAAAAATTAGACAACAGATAGGCACAACACATGAGCTGACCATGCTATATAGTTTATGTCCTCCGAAAACAACCATTCATGCAGCTTGATAAAGAACTACTTCAACAAGGAAAGGTTGTAGCCATGAATAATTGTTTTGAGCTATGAGTGTAGGTCAAGCACAACAAAAAACCTTTTGAAGGTTGTCAACTCACACGTTTAGGACACAAAACATTTTGGAACTTCATATCTTTGCTTTGTCCCCTCCTTCATATTTGTTTTAAAGAAGCCTACCCACATGTCGCCCAACATGTGGTTTACAAGCATCTTAGAATATGGAGAAATGAAATCACTTGGAATTACATTAATAGTTCCAACACACTATCTGCATTGTGTGCAAAATGGATAAAATTAACGGGTAGTCCACCTTCAAACATCACAAGTACCTCTTTTGCTTGTTTGCCTTTCCCAAAACTTGCAACTTGAATATCCCCTTTGCCCAGTGTCTTATCTAGGGTTGAACCCCTTGGGCGATTATTCTTGGTTTGAAATGCACCAACAATAGAGCCAAACTCACTCTCTTCAATTAGTCGTAGTGGTAAAGTTGGTAAACTTCAACAATTTTGAATTGTCCATGTTGTTTTAATTATACATGTGTCACAATTGAAGGATTAGTGAAACAAAGTAACACATATCAATCTTTGGACACTTAGATCTATCCCAAAAATAAAGTCATCGTGAAATTTCCAAAATTCTCGTACCTACTCCTCTTGCATTTGTTGTTTGTCGACAACGTCAAAGATGTCAAACTTTAAGTCATTGCATCCAACTAATAACAATGCCATGAGTGCACTTTGCTAGCCACAAGCACCTTTCCAAATCTCACAATAAATTATCATAACAATCACACAAAACCATCAACCCATGAAATTATGGTTACTGCAGTGCTATACTCCTATTTGTTATGAAACAACCACGGAGCCACAATTGAACATACCTCGGAACCAAGATGTAGTTCAAGGCCTCGACATCAAGCACATGGGCTGCCTCTTCCTTCTTGGATTGTTGTAGAAGTGATTCGAGGTACTCCTAACTTCATATTTCAAATTCATAAACTAATCAACTCCTTCAAACTATGCTACCATTGTGGTTGGCTTATTCAAGAGCGAAATATCATTCGCAATTACCCAACACGCTACCTTAGGGTTATCACATCGTCCTCTTTTGGACCACAATCCAGTAGCTAAAGTTCACATGCTTGCTTCAATCGTTCTATTTATTGAAGATTTCGGCACCGTACAACCTATTCAAACTTGAATCTATCTTGATACAATATGCTACTTCCTACCAAAAATTGCAAAGTCAATATTGCTAGATAAAGGCATGGTTTGGACGAGGGTTTCTAGATTCGATAGAAACATCATAAAGACCGATAGAAAGTTACAAAGAAGAAGAAACTCCAGACATACTATTTGCCAAGTGATGTTATCCAGTTTCTCGCAGTGAAAGCGATTATTGTAGTCCGCACATGTGAGCACACCTGATTTGTGCCCTTGTACTATTGAATTCCAATGTGCCCGATTTCAACATTGGAGTTCAATGCTTCGAATCATCTCGGAAAAGACTTGACCATTCACAAACCCCTGCTCCTGAATCCGATCCTTACGGACTTCGTTCCCTCTGCAAAACCTTAATGCTCCGCAATAACTTTGCGATGATGATGATAAGGAGGAGTCATCTGCCTCACGCAACACAATACAGTAGAAGCTCCAAGTTGGTTCGGTGCGAATCTGAGCTCCCAAACCCTGGTGACGAGAAAACGCCCGTGTGAGATCGATATCCAAGGTTTCCAATGTCACAGCTCGGAAATTTCTGCTTCGTAGTGGCACTGTTCGATGCAAATCGAGGAGTGATGACGTGAGTTCAGATTGATCCACTCGAATCAAAGTGAATTCGACATAGTCGCATATGACGAAGGAGGGAGCTCGAATGGGGAGGGGCTGATCCGCCATTCGGCAGTTAGTTACAGATGAACCGGTTGAGTTTGAGAAATAAACGATTGAAATTCAAGACTGCAGGAACATTACCGATCATTTTAGAGGAATTTATAGAATATACCCCAATTTAACAAAGGAAAACCGAAGGTTGTCAACATGTAACCGGTTGGACTTGCAAACACTAGGATCTCAACCGATTACACTATGCGCAAAAATCTCCCCGATCACTGCTCCCAACCCCCGCCTGTGTGCAACAGTCGTGGCGTTAGGGAGGAGGGAACCCTTAAAAAAAATTAACTTTTGAATGCTCAGAGAGCGGCGGTCACACACTGCACATTGTTTAGATCCATAATAGTGTTATGTGGGATTGAGAATATTATGTGGAATATGCTTCACATTGAGTATGAAGGTGGGAATATTCTATCTAATATTGTTAGTCCCACATAACATTGTTATAGATATGAATAATGTTATACAACCATGGCGCTATAATGTTATTATCCAACCATGAGGGTCATGTGCATCGCATTTGATGCTTCTACATCAGTGCTAGGGTGTCCTTTCATAATAATAGAGGTGTTATACATTCTAGTCTTTGTGGGAATAGATTGTGTAAGAGGCGTTGCCTCACATTTCATGGTGCTCCTAGAGGAACCAAGTTTCAGCCATGGGTGGTCTATCCCATGGCCTCTCAAAATACATAAGACATGCAAATATAATCAGAAAAAATATGATTTCACTTTCACCGTGCTCCTCCACTTCTCTACTTTGTTCTAAAAATAGTTCCTTTTTTCTTCATATTAGAATGTGCCACAATAGCGATTATGGTGGTGATAGGAGGTTTTACCATAAGGTTGAGTTAAGTTTAGTTTACACTAGGGTCCAAAACCAAAGAAACTCCAACGTTGAGCAAAGATGAGTGGTCAAGAGCAAGTTTTTAGACCCAAGGAGTTTAAGTTGAGGTTTGCGTTCAAATTAAGGCAAAAATGACGTGGCATCACTATTTTACCACATCTTGGCGGTCTGCTACAAGAAAAGACTTCTTATAATTTGATAAACCAATCTTCAAACTTGGGTCTAATCTTTCGGTGGTTGCAAAATTGAAATTTTCAAATTGGGGCAACTAGTGAAAATCATGTTTCTAGTTTCGGAGCACAGGATGGATGAACTTACTATATAATTATCATGCATACATGGGGCTTGCACTCATATTCAATCTCAATGTGAGGAATATCCGGAAATATTACGTGGAATATTGTCAGTCCCACATAACATTGTTATGAGTCTGAATAATGTTATGCCTAGTTATTCTTGAAAACATATGAAAAATATGTTTGGCAAGAAGGCCTAGATGGCTGGATGATAACTTGAGGTGGTGTTCTAGACTATTCTTATTCCAAAGGAAGACACATCAGGTCACCCAAGGCTAAAGGTTTTCCCCTAAAGCTCAAATAGACATTTTGGTCTCATCCAGGAAGTTTAAGAGGGTGAGTTAGAATGCAATGGATTTTATTTTGCAAGCATAGTTATTTCAGATTGATGATAGATAACATTTATATATTTTGGAATGAAAATTCTACACAAATGTTTATGTTGAAGTCTGTCAATCTCACTAGAAAATGTCCGAAAAAGATCTTCCCAAGAAATGACTATTTTTTGCATTCATCATAATCCATAAATACAAGCAATTCAATCTCTCAACTATAATTTGATCAATAAAAATAAATATTGAATGAACCACACATATATAATATCATCTGTATGTAAAGTGAGGCCCGTGGTGCCATGTAGGGCATGCACTAATATAAGATATGCGACTATGTTGTGGGCAATTTGCACCCTACATATTATTTTTTGCTTGTTGGATCCAATCAATGTGGATAACAAGTGCCAATTATTGAAATTGTCAAGAGGACTTATAAAATCACTATAAGAAGTTGAGGAAGATATTATTTTCCTTCATAAATGGTCACATAGCCCCCCCCCGCCCCGCGCCCCCTCCTGCCCCCCGCCCAAATTTGTTGATAATTGAACCTAGAGCGTTGTTTATACTGTGAGCACATAGTCCGATCTCATCACAACATGCATCTTTTGGTTGTGCTTTCTTAACTGTATGCCTTGCCATATGGCACTCCAACCAACAAGGATCGAGAAGAGTGACCACACAAGGCTCACATTCTTTTTCCAATGTCCATAGATTCTTACATGTTCGAAATCGGGACCTTCCCACTTACGACATCCAACATACAACGAAGCTTCCCGATTCTCGAACCCTTCACTTTTTAATTGGGCGAGCCACAACCACAAGCTCCGCAAGGAAAGCCTAAGTAGTTCCTTGAAGGCAACCTAGAAATAACTAACTTTAAATCAGTGGCCCCTTTCCGACCCCCTCTTTCTGGAGGCTTGCCCTACCCCGTCCCCACTCCCAACGAACGTAGAAGATATGCCAGTCATAACGAACGTAAAAGAAGCCGCTTCGTCCATAAAGAGCTCCGATATCGTCAAGATCACGACGAATGTGGAAGATATCGTTCCGAGGGCGTGACCAGCGCCAGCGCCGTGATCGCCGTAACGAACGTACTCAATTTGCGTCCAGGGCAACGAAGAATGCTCAGGACACAGCTTGAAATGCCACGAACGTGAAAGAAATCGTTACCGTCTGGCGGCTCTGAGACTAGCTCTAGCCTCGTCTCTGACACAACCTCGCCATCGTTGCTGGTGCTTTTCAAGGAATTCCAATTCCATAGCTGGAAATCCCTCGTCGCGCACTTCCCCTTCTTCTACGTCGTGGCGGTTTGTGCATGTTTTGTTGGGCCGAGATAGCAGTTGTTAGGGTTGAGAATTTCTCAGGAGTAGAGTAGAGCGAGCTTGGGAATTTTGGTTGCTTTGCTTTCGCATTCTCTGGTTTGGGGTGAGTAAGAATTTGGGAGCAATGGAGGTCGGATTTCTGGGCCTGGGCATTATGGGCACAGCCATGGCGCGGAACTTGCTTAAGAAGGGCTTCAAAGTGACGGTGTGGAACCGGAGCCCTGCAAAGGCAAGCATTCGTTCTCCTCGCACTCAAGAATGGTGCGAAAGAAAATGTGTTTTTCTATGTCTCCTTGAGCTTCGTTATCGAAGCAACAGCCTTTACTCAAGAAGCCATCGTCTACTGCGTGCCGGATTAGCCGAGCTTGAAAAACCTCCTGTATATTCGCACGATTTAAATCTTCCCCTCAATGTAGAGTGCATTATTGATTCTCAACTGAAGCCGCACTATCATGGAGGACCACGATTTGATGATCTGGATACATATCCTCTGAATTCCTCTGTTTTTCGCACAGAACTTGATTTGGAGCCAGCCTCCTTAGTTTCTCCGTGCAGTGAGATCTCGAACTTCGAATTGTAGTCCTTCTGCAATTGAGATGTAGCTGAGGAGAGTTTTCTGGAGAATTCTAATGTAAATTTAGATGCCTATCCACTCTCCTTGCAATCAACGCAAAGTTTGATGTAGCTACCTGGCGAAAGGAGCTGATGCGGACCTCATGTTGCAGGTTTAACTGTGTGTGTGTGTGTGGGTGCGTGTGTCTGTTTACATGCAGTGTGAGGAGCTTGCGAAGGAAGGAGCGTCGGTTGGGAGCTCTCCAGCAGATGTCGTGAGCAAGTGTCCGATCACCATAGCCATGCTAGCTGATCCAGCGGTGGCACTCACGGTAGGGTTTCTACTCTTGCCCTATTATCGTGTGTTGCAGCTCATAACATTCTTAAGTAGTGTATTTAGGTTCCAATGCAAATGGAATAATTCTTAGGTAACCCAGATCACCTAAGAATAATTCCATTGGGGACTCACGCACCTCTTCAATAGAATCCTGGTAGATGGAAGAAAGCTTTGTGTTCAGAGATAGGCAACAATAAAGGATGTGTTGACTAATGAGAGCTTCATTTCCACTTCAATATGCTCCATGACATTCATGCATGTACTCGAGGACCTGTATTCTTGAAGCTTGAGTAGAAAAAGAGCGTCCTTACCCATGCTTAAGAACACTTGTGAGATCGAAGCATCAACTCCTGAAAATTGTAAGTTCGCGCTCTCAACTGGAGCTGTAGTGTAATGGGGGCATTAGTCTAGTCTCTCTACACATCGATATAATTGGTGCAAATATTGAGCTGCGACTATGCCTTGAATTGCAGGTGGCATTGGGCCCTGGAGGAGTAGTGGAGGCAATCGCTCCCGGCAAGGGTTACGTGGACATGTCTACAGTTGATTCGGGGACATCACAGAGGATCTCAGAGGTTTGAACAATTCTCTACAATTATCTTCGGTGTTCTGTTCTTGTTTTTGATTGATTGGGTCATTTCTAATGTTTTTGTCTACATTGAACGATTTCTTCGTACTATACCACTAAGACCATCACATGAAATCTAAGTCTGACGGGCTTCACTGTACAATCTTCAAACTTTCAATTCCTCGGAAGAGTGTTCATGATGACATCTTCTATGAGCAGGCAGTTATAGCGAAAGGTGGAGAGTTTTTAGAGGCTCCAGTGTCGGGAAGCAAACAACCTGCTGAGATGGCCACACTCATCATCCTTGCTGCTGGCAGTAAGGTGCACTACCTCATTTTCCTATTCAGCTGCTTCATTCTTTCATTGAACCAGTGCCTTTTTTATTCAAATTTACACCATATGGAAGCATGAAAAAATTTAGACTTTTGTTCATTGGACCCACCACCGGAAGGAAACGTCTTTCTGTGCACATTTATTGTTCTGGACACTTTTGGAGCAAAACATTTGCTTAGAACTTCCTCTAACCTCCCTGCTGAGAAAGAGTGCTGCTTGTATGGCTTTGCAGTCTCTTTACGATAAGGTGGCTCCTGCCTTTGATGCGATGGGGAAGAAATCTTTCTACCTAGATGATGTAGGTGGCGGTGCCAAGATGAAGTTAGTCGTCAATATGATCATGGGCAGGTACTTCAACTACACGCCTTCATTCCCTGCAGTGAAAATGTTTCATGGACACTTTGTGGAGATATGGTCATGCTTTTCAGTATCCTAGTATTAAAATGCAAGACCCCTTGAAAAGAGTAGTCTGGGAGGGTTGTGAGTACTTTTCTATGATGGCCAATTCACTCATGATGACCCCTCAACTGCCTTGGTAGTTGTTTAAAAGATATAGGCCTACAACATAAATGAGTACCATTGTTTCATGTTCTCGAAACTGTTGTCAGATTTTGCAAATCAAGTGTTTATTGACATACACAGTTCTTTTGTGCATGGGGTGGTAGCATGATGGCAGCATTTTCAGAAGGCCTTGCAGTGGCAGACAAAGCAGGTCTAAGCACACAGACCCTACTTGAAGTTCTGGTAAGTAACCATACTTCACCCCATCCAGCATGATTGCTACTGTTTGGAGGTGCTCAGGATTGACAATTGCAATTGTTTGCAATGGTTGGATTCGTTTCTAGTATCAAAATGCCGTCTGGTGGATCTGAATGCAGGAACTGGGAGCCATTGCAACCCCAATGTTCAAAATGAAAGGGCCATCTATGATTGGGGGCAAATACCCAACGGCATTTCCTTTGAAGCATCAGCAGAAGGATATGCGTCTGGCTCTCGCTTTAGGGGATGAGGTAGCCCAGTCAATGCCTGTAGCCGCTGCAGCTAATGAGGTGAGAAATCTTCCTGAAACCCCATGTATAAACATCAACATTAGATGTCCTGTGTTTTCGTATCCATGTAATGATTCTGTAGTAGAAGAGGAGATGACTTCAATGTTGCCATTGGTGTGAATCATGGTGGTTCTTCATCTTTGAGTTGGTCTACCTACTGTATATATAGAATCCCAAAACGAGCATCATAAGAATTAGGGAGCCTTCACAAGAAACATTTGAAGAATCTCATGTGAGTTGGTTGTGATGGCACATGCAGGCATACAAGAAGGCTCGAAGCTTGGGATTGGGTGACAATGACTTCTCAGCTGTACACCAAGCACTTAGCCATGAATCTTTGGATGCTTCCAAATCTTCAAAAGCAGCTGCCTGAGAAACAAGTCCAGTTCATTGGCGTTGGGCATTTTCTGGTTGGGACGTTGCACTTTCATAATGCACAAGACATTTTTTTGCATAGTGCAGACTAGTCTTATAGAAGGCATTGATCGTTTTGTTGCTGCACTTTTGTAGCATACCATCTTACTGAGTAACTCGGTCTTGTGCATTGATGACTGGACTGTTTACTTAATGTCTACTTAGAAGACATCAAGACATTGTAACGCATCTAACTATCTTTGCTATATGAGCGCAATTTCAGTGAACATAGAAAGTTACAGATATGTGCCGAAAATCGCAATGCATGTGCTAGTCATTGAATGTGAATTTCTGAGTGCATTTCACTTACCGAGAAATATGACAATCTATTATTCGGACACTAAAATCTTTAATATGTAATATAACCGAGAGTGGCGACAATACTGATGCAGGTATTACTGCTTGAAATCATTGCCGATTCCAAATCATTGCCGATATGCCATGCATCTGCAACACCAAACGAAACTCTACTGGAAGCGTATCGTGCAATAGGTAATATGTGCACAGGCAATAGAAGTGTTTGCACTGATCGTCGTAATCACATTACATTCATAAGTTACATTAATGCTACTAATTACCTAATAAACGTGTAAGTGCAATTATCTAAAGAAGATGAAAACAATAATTAAAGATCCACACTGTAATGAGCGGAGAGTGCACTACAGCAAAGACAAAGCACGTGACCATATCCTTTCTTGACCAGACGAAGCGGAGGATGCAATTTGAATATCTAAAAAGGGAATGGATCGAGTAGTCCTGAAATGGAAACCGAGCTGAGGCACGCAAATTAATGACCGCTCCGAATAGGTCGATACATCACGTGAACCCAAAAACCTTTTTGCAGATCGTTTTTGTGTCAACAGTGGAAAAACCTTTGTCACAACAACTGATGCTTTAAAACTGGTTCTGGATATGAAGTGTCAAACACGAACAGCTGCCCTGAAATCAGATGACTCAAGGGGGCCAGTTTTATATAGCACGCACATTTACACTATCAACAAAATCGCATCGTCTGCTTTGTTCGCCACTGACTGACTGACGCTGTTGCGTTGGAACCAAGGTAGTTCTATTTAAAACCAGATCAAGCATACGCAAATCATGTATCATCTCATCTAGGCGGTCGGTATAATGTTAAAAGAGCAGATAAAGGCAGTCTCAACTATACAGGCACACTTAGAGATACTCTCATTGTTCATTCCAAGTTTGGCTGAGGAGTGAGTCTGATGTAGCTCTTGCCGGAGGGGACCTCGACGGTATCAAAGCCCTTGGGAAACTTCTCTTTGGCGGCCTCGTTGGAGAGCGACGGGACAACCATGCACTTATCTCCCTGTTGCCAGTTCACCGGAGTAGCGACGCTGTAGTTAGCGGTGAGCTGGAGCGAGTCAATCACGCGCAGAACCTCGTTGAAGTTCCTTCCAGTTGTGGCGGGATACAAAATGGACAGCTTCAGCTTCTTGTCGGGGCCAATCACGTACACTGCCCTTGCGGTCAATGGCACGCCCTTGGCGTCAATTTCATCGGGGTCAAGCATGCCAAACTTCACCGCCAGCTCCCTTGTCGGGTCCGCCAGGATCGGGTAGCCTACCTTCGCACCGGGCGTGTAGCTCTCAATGTCCGCGATCCATCCCTTGTGCGATTCCACGTCGTTGCAGGATAGCGCGATCACCTTCACTCCCCGCTTCTCGAACTCCGGCAGAAACTTACCAACCGCTCCAAGCTCCGTCGTGCACACGGGCGTGAAGTCGTTCGGGTGCGAGAACAGAATCGCCCAGGAGCCCTCTATGTACTTGTAGAACTCAATCTTTCCGTACGTCGATTCCGCTGTAAAGTTCGGCAACGTATCCCCCAACCGCAACGCCATCGCTACTAAACCTCTCTGTTCTTCTCCAAAACCCAAACCCCAGCTATGGCGTTCCTCTCTCTCTCTCTCTCTCTCTCTCTCTCCTTCTCCTCCTCCTATTTTCTCTCTCTTGTCTCTTCTATCTTTGCTCCTTTCCAGCCTCGCTGCTTTGGAAGCGCTTCGAATAGTCCAGAAGCTTCAATAGACCTGCAAAAGAAGAAACACATATACTTACATAGAGGCTCACACCACTTGTCCACCCCTCGTGTCCAGCGAGGGCCACCCAGCGCCTCCACGGGTGCCGGGGACGGGTGACTCGCGCCCGTCCCGACGTCCTACGAGTTCAGATGTACCCGTCCTGTAAATCACGGGTTTCATCCACCCCTCCCTCGCGGGACTTCCGAGTTTGGTTTGAGATTTCAAGGGGATATTTTTGAAACTAAGGTAAGGTAGGCGTGCTTAATTCGGTTACTTGTGTTAATTGGACATCTGTCTTTGAGTAGTATGTGGCTTGATGTGGCTTTAAGAACGGATACCCAAAAGACGTGTGTTTCAAAAAGAGATTGGACTGCATGTTCCAAACATGATAAGCATCAGGATAGAAATACAAAATACGGTAAAAATAAGTTGATTCCGCCAAAAATAGTGGCTTGAAATTCCTGCAACATTTTTCGGAGGTGGAGTACATGAAATGATGAGGAATGCAAGATGTTTCGTACAATTATTCCATATAAATAAATAGTTATATTTTTTCAAAGAGGCAAGTGAGTCAAAGCCCTTGCTTTTGTGTGTTAGAGTCTCCTAATTTTAGTATCAAAATTGTCCTGATATGCATATGAATGCACAAAAAATGGTTAACTCAATGTCATTCACAATTGATTGCAAGTGGTATGAAACAACATCTATCTGGTCAACCACTGCATCCCACGTAACACTGCATCCTTTTCAGTCCACCAATTTTACAATATGCCATTTTGGGTCCACACAAAAATCATTATACCCCTAGTGTAGCGCACCAATGTGGTCGTTCACCGTTTTCGGTTTTTGTACCTTATGTGTTCAATTGTCAACATGATTGAGGGGAGCCTATATGACCATTTAATGACCTCAAGAATCTTCACTTCGGTTATGAATCATATAAACATACGAGCTCCAAAAATTACGAGGAAAGTGGCTACAATTTCAATTTGGAGTGGCCAAACATCTTGTACTAATTGCATGTTTCGTGTCCTACAACAAGTGAGCTAGTCGGAGGGAAAAAGAGAGGAATAATCATTGAAGACCCATCTACCTTAAGTGGGCCTTAAACAAACAATTTTAGATTTGCACATGCTTTTGGTAGGACATAAAACATGCAATTAGGTAGGATGAGATGATTAGCAAATATGAATCGTGCCCGTAACCATTTTTTCTCATAGGTTTTGAAACCCTCACAAATGTATTATTCGTTATCAAAGTATTTACCTTGGAATTTGTTGGTTGGAAAAGACACCCAATCGTTTAGTTCTTCGAGTGAATGCCATAAGCATTGTCTTGAGAGTAGGTTTTTGAAATGGCCACGGGAATCGCCCACTAATCATCTCATCGCTCAATTCTTCCAAGTGCGTGGATAGTGGTACAACCTTTCTAAACATAAACTCTTCTCCCCACAAGTAGGGTGTCAAAGTAACAAAACTTGTGCTATCTTCAAGAGGAAGTTCTCATTTGACGTTTCCCATAATTCATCTCACATGCAATGAATAACCCACTTTGTATCCCATCGTCGTCTATTTGTGTTGTATTTTTTAAATTCTGCATTCTCAAATATAAATTTGCGTCAACTTCAACTGGTAATCTACCCTACTACCTTGAAACAAATTTAAAAAGAAAAAAGAAAAAAAGTGTAGTATGAAGCTTCACTTACCTTAACATACGGGAAACCATGCATAAATTATTGTTTATCCCCACCTCCAATCTCTCTCTCTATATATATATATATAACCCATGTGTTGAGTGAGGGGACTAATTCCGCAAAGTCCATTATTCACTTGTGGCCCAAAGGGTTCACATTGTTGTACCCCACATAATTATTTTATGTTTCCGGATGCTCGAGAAATTGAACTTTGTCACATTATTGATACAAGTCACTGTGGCACTTTTTGGGAAAAGCCATATGTGTGGTAGGGCTTATTTACGAGTATCCGTAGTATATGTCACATAACTTGCCATGGTGGATCCTCTCCCATGTTTTTCAAAGTGTTGTTTAAAATTCAACGCATACATAGCGGAGAGAGGGGATTATTGCATACAAGTGGACCTCTCATCCATCCAACATCAAAACATGATCTCCTACATGTTTGTGGCAAATTCGTTCCAAATGATTTGGAGACTAGACTAATGTGGGGTCTTTAAGGTCAAATTTGTTGTCAACTCGACTAATTATGATATTCTCTAGGTTGCATACTATTTCAAGGAATTATGGTGGGATGAATGAGAAGTACACTCATATGTGATGATCCCCTCTCTCCCTTGATAAGATTCGAGAGGAGAATGAATGACAAGGTGTGTTACCAAACGAGACATCCACCTTCTCAAGCATTTAGTACATAGCATGGACGGAAGTTGGAGGTTACTAAAAACTATTATTGGGGGTGAATGGGGCGGTTCAAACGAGTGCCTAGACACCTTGGCGAACAAGATGGAGAAGTTTTGGGTCTTGCTTGGAGGGTGGCTCCAAACTTCTCCAGTGGACGAACGCTCACACTTGTCAAGTTAGGGTCGTCGGCATTTATGATGAATTGAATGGCACACAAAATAGCCTAATGACGTGGAAGCACTGTAGGGGAACAAAAGACTAGCATAGTGTCATTGTTGAAGCTTTGTCCAAGCACATGTTTGAATTGGGCCTTAGGGCCGGTTCACATAGTGTCCCAAGTCCTAAGTCCCAAGTCAGTTGAGGTCAATCCATGCAATCTCAACCATTGAGAGCATAAACTCAAATTTGACCACTCTCTTGTCTTCTCTTGTCTTCATCTTCTCTTCCCCCAAAACAATTTCTTAGTTTTTATTTATTATAACAACATTTCTCTGCCACGGGCCCTTGCCTTTTCCTAACAGAGCACCTCGTTTGCGTCTCCCACCGCAAAACCCGTTAACCATGTTAGTGAACAATGCAGGCCTTGAAATACATCTTTTGGAGACCTCGAACTCCATGGTCACTCTGACATCTTTTTTCCTTGATATAAACCGAAGCAGTCCCAGGACGAGTTCAACAACCAATCACAAATTTTGCAAGACCTTGGGACAACTTCATGGTCCATGATGTAAACAACCCCTTAGACTCCAAAGAACACAACTTAAGCCACTCTCATCTTCTTCCAAGACAGAGAGCGCTTCAAGTAGTCGATTCAGCCTGTTTTTGGAGTCCATTTGGATGAGTGGTATGCCATGATTGAATTAGCAAAATTCATTTTTACTTGGACATGTTTAGGTACAAAAATACAATACGTTGTCACACATGAAAGTGATGAGTCCCTTGTCAGTACACATGCTTGCTGACGCTGCAACTGCTCCTCATATCTATCCCTATCTATCCCGACATCCTCACAGCCATGTCCGTGACAAAGTGATGACACCCCATTAACATTAACTTACGTAAGAGAGTCATCCCCTTGCTCATGAAAACAATCCCAAAACCTTTTGATCGAGCGTACCTTCTAAGCACTTATGGGTACTTGGTAAAAAGAGGCCGGAAGATGACAAAGGACGGTGTGGGGTTCTTACACCCCCGTCATCACTTATACTTACGACGTCATAATAATACTAATATACAATGTCGGGCAATCCGAAGTGAACTTGAGCATGTTGGCCCTACCCTGTTGAAGGATCTCCTTGGTGCAGGGTGGGGTTTGTTGCCTACCTTGCGGTGGGTGGGTTCTTGGGTTTTTCACCGTCAAGTAGAGAGAAGATTTCACAACTGGGAATCGAATTGCCAACTCCTTCGTTCGGATTTGGGTACCTCTCCACTCTCATCCAGTAGTTTAGGGGTATCTCGGACGAATCATACATCCATCCTCTAGTGTTGCCTTTTTTTTGGGTGAACATGAGCATCATGTGTGGGATGGTTGTTTCTTACAACCTCCTACCTAATTTGATGGGGGGGTCTATTTCAGTAGGACTTGTAAGAGAGAGGGGGAATTATCACACACAAGTTTACCTCTTGTTCGTACGACATAGAAGTCATGAAATAGTGTGCAATCCGGATATAAATTATTGCAGTTGATTTCTAAAGACATCTAGTCCAAGTCATTTGAGATGCACCATTCACAAACATATTGGGGGGGGAGGGCGTCAAGTATTTTATGTTGGAGGCATGAGAGTTGAGCTCATATGTGATAATTGCCTCTCACGGTCGATAGACAATAATATAATAAGATAGACAAGTCTTAAATGACCTCATTATGCTATATGTATGTTAGCCAACAAGAATATGAAACACACGATTAGTATGAGTTGATTAATAAATCCGATTTAGAACTGTAGCCGTTATTACATGTGCTTGTGATGCCTTCGATGTGAGTTAAATGCAAGTAATAAATCCACCACTTAACTTGTATTGTGGACTTGCCTTGTGTGCACATAGATCATGCTATGATTTTATGTAGTCTTTATATTTATGTTGTATAGAGTATATTGGACATACAACATATTGATAGTTGGAGTCTGGTCCGATTTCTCGTGTTGTTCATCCTAATTCCTCCCAAGCATAGAGAGAGACTTATCATGTACAAGCATACCTCCCATTCATCCAACATCAAAGCCTTGAAATGCTTTGCACCATGTATAAATGTTTGACACTGGAATTAGCTTTAAATAACCCAAACTAGTGTACATTCTCCCCACATACTCAAGGTCATTTGAGATGGATACGCAGCAAACCTATAGAGGGTCAAATTTTTTTTAAATAATAATTTCTAATGTTATGTTAGATGAATGAGAGGCACGCTTGTATACACAAATTCCCTCTTTCCCTCTTGAGTCATGCTTTGTGTAAGTAAAATTGGGTGCCAATGTGCAGTGTCATGAGGAAATGTTTACATCATGGACCATGAAGTTGTCCCATATCAAATGGCCTTCTCCATGGTCACACTTTCATGGTCAAATTTATGAAAATAACAAATTCTAACGCCTTTTGGGCCCTCACTAGGTGTAAATAGAACATGGACCAAGAGGACAAACCATGCACCAAAAAGTGGATGTGCTATTTTTAAAAATTTATACCCAAAATTGACAGTTTTGGGATTTTTTTTAATTTTAATTTTACCTTCTTCCCTTCCTTCCTCTTAACTTTAGTAACATATAGCCAAAGATTAAAAATCAAAATCAAAATTTAAATGTAATGGTCCCCTAACTTTTGCAATGAGAGAACCTCTTTTTGCCTCCCTCACCATAAAACCCATTGGACCATGACAATGGATAATGTTGACCTAAAATTAGGGCTTTTAAACACCTCAAGTTCCATGACCACTCTGACATTTTTGTCCCCTTGTTGTAAACCACAGTGGGGTTGGGACGAGTTCTACAACCCATCACATACATTTAAGGGATCAATGGGCACCTTTCATAGTCCACAATGTAAACACCCCCCCCACCTCCCCCTCCCCCCCTCCTGAGTCTATACTTAGACATTATCTACTCGATTCAAGACTCGGTTTTTTATTATTATTATTATTATTATTATTTATCTAACACCCAAAATAACTTCAAAAGGTGTGAGATAGATGGGAAGTTGGGAACCAGTGATTGGAACGGCATCTTGGGCCCCGAAATCTGGAATCCTCTCCACAAACACAAAGCCATCCATCCATCCACCCACCCATCCATCCATCCATTCTTCGCCCCTCCAATGCACCTGGTCGTGTTTGTGCCAATGCACCAATTCTGGAAAAGCATGAACACAGCTTCCGCAAATTACACGAAAGTAGGATACCAAGTTCTAGCGGGCTTTATGTGATGACATGCACCACAGATGTGGAACCCGTCGAGTTTAGATATATATATAGTTTTAATAATTGTTTTTAGTCCGAGATGACCTTAAACTACCGGATGATGGTGGAGAGATACCCAAATCTCAAGGAAGAGGTTGACGGTTTGAATTCTGGCTATGACATCTCCTCTCTACTTGACGGAAAACTTGTCAGGTGGTCAACTGTCTCCTCTGCTTTGGTGTTGGTATGTCGGCCTTTTGTCTTTTAAAAAAAAAAAACAAGGTGTGTATTTTTGACAACGTTTTTGACAAGTGTTTGACATTTGACATGCAGAATACTTGCACAAGAATGAATGAAATGCACGTCGATTGACACGCACGCGATTTAGGTTTTGACATGTAGTGTGACTTGTGGCGAACAAAGCCACACGTCCGTCGATTGATAGTTGAAATTTTGAAATGACGTCAACTTACTACTAGGCACGTGACATTGAGGTGACATTTTAGATGAAAAATGAAGGTGTCAGATGACGTTCGGTTTCGTTTTTTAAAATGTCGCATGACACTTTGGATTTGAAGTTGAACGTCAAATGAAAATTTTCAAACGTGGAAGTTCAAGACTTCAGGAGAGGTACAAGTCGTTTTAGATGAATCTAGCGAACCTACCTCAAATTAATGAAGGTAATGCGAAAGATGTCAACATGTAACCGGTTGGGACTTGGAAGCACCAGGATCACAACCGATTATCTTATGTTTAAAAATCTCCCGGGATATTGTCACTTGATCTAATAATAATAATAATAATAATGTGCAGTACTTAGGTTGCTTTCCATGACACGTCGAGGCTTTCATAATCTAAAGCCAACTCACACGAAATACACCATAACCTCCATAATGTCACTCCCTTTTTTATATCCCCAAACCGTAGGGAATGGATGTGCTCAATTCAAATCCCCCTCATGGTAGTTGGGTGGGTTAGGTTTTAATGTTTAGGGTTTAGGGTTTAGGGGGCATGTAGGGAAGCACAAATCAAAGGCTTTGAGAAGGCTTGAAGTTTTTTCTTTTCTTAGGTTGCAAGTTGATGGTTAAGATTACCCTATCATTGGTCTATAAAGTGCATAAAGACCCCCCCAAAAAAAACAAAGATGATGAAAAAGAAGAACATGACAATCATCAACTACAAGGTTTGATTGCTATCTAGAACTTGTGCAAGTTTGAGTAATTTGCAAGAGTGAGGATATTGGACTTTGGCGATTTGCTATGTGAAGCTTCGGAGCTCCAAATGCTTCAAAGGCACACTAGACCTCTTAAACATGTATGCTTTGGGAATCTAGGTTATTGGAGGCACACGTGTTTCTAGCACCTAGTTTCTAATTGATGTTCAAATGTTGCGGAGCTTCTAATTGCAAAGGTTAAAATCACTAACCTAATCGACTCAACAATTGTCGAGTCTAAGACTTGAGCTTGAAAGATGCACCAACTTCGATGCCGAATCATGTAGACCGTACCATAGTGGGAGTTTGCATGTGATTTGGCTCCACACTTTCTTGCATGATCTAGTACAAATACCATTTTTTAATAGTCGTTCCAAGTTGGCTGAATTTTAAATCATTTGCTATCATTGTGGGCACAATATTGCTTAGACCATCAAGAGCATCAACATAAATTTGTGGCACCTTCTTGGATTTCAAAGCTTTTGCTTGGGAGAAGGAGGGCCGAGGCCCAACATAAGTATTGCATTCGTAGGATGACTTACACTTGCAGAACTTGTCCAATTTCTAGTTTAGTGCAATTCAAGTGGGTATACGTATACGAATGAGAGTGTCGAGCAGATGAAGGTTGAGCAGAAGGCCATTGGATTAAGAGGGCGGCGAACAAAGACCATTGATTTAGGGATTTAAAGAAGGATAGCTAGGGTGGAGTTGGTTGTAGATGCTAATTGTTATATTTAAGTATGACTAGATTTACGATCAATAAGGTTTTATGGTTGGAAGGGAGTGATCCGCAAAGGTTAGTGCCATACTCATTTTCATTATATTCATTATATTTTCCGGATAATACAACATTTCTACCTTTAAATGGACAAGTTATCCAAGACCTCATTGGATATGTAGCGTTTCTTATGAATTTATATGGCTGAGACTTACCTTCTATGCATTCACATCATGTTTTTGTATTTTGAAAAATTATTCAATCGTGAAGACTTTGCCCAAACAAACTCATAATCCAAGAACATACAGTTTGATCAAACAATATTTTAAAGAATTGTTGAATGTAAAAACTCTATGTAGTAGTAGTTTTTTTAATCAATTATAAAAGCTAAAACATGAATATAAGACCCGTTTTTGTGCCTATATCGTATAGTATACCATTTAATTACTCAAACCTTGAAGCAAAAACTTTAAACTCCAATTCCCTTGGAGTTTGTGTAAAATTGGTTCAAGATCCTTTCTAATAGCTCTACAATTTTTTTACTATTTTTTCACACTATACTCTTGTGGACTTCATATAGAGTGACTCCAAAAACCGAGTCTATGCATAAGGACTTTCATGGGCATTTCATAAAAAGATAATGAAATATCTAGGAAATGTAAAATGTAATTGTAAAAGAACTAGAAGTTGGTTTTCAAATGATGTCATGGTGACGTCATCAACTTCACTAGGGTTTCGGTGAGAGGAAGAGAGACGTCGACGTCGCATAGACTCAATTTTTGAGGCACCACTTGCTACCTTCTTTGAGAGCTCTCATTTTCTTGTTTCTTCATTGTTTTGAGTCCAAAAAAAATTGAGGATTTCTTGTGTATCGTGTTGAGTACTTCTTGTGGCTTTGTGGAGGTTGTATAGAAAGATGAGACCATGGATGAGACCTATTTCACAAGAGAAAGAGCAAAATATTGTAGCCTTGATAAAGAAGGGGAGGAGCATTAGAGAGATTGCAAAGAGTGTGGGTTTGGCACAATCTACACTTAATAGAGTGAGAAGGAGACTTTCTACGAGTGTAGCATTATCTAAAGGAGGTTGTCCTAAGGTCGTAGTAGAGTGAGAAAAGCGTTATGTTTCAGAGCTAGTTATTGTTGGCAGTTTAGAAATCGCAATAGAGGCATCAAAAGTGCTTCGAAGAGAGATGGGTGTAAAGATGTGCAACAATACCTTGAGGAGTGCATTGAGAGAACAAGGATTGTCTTCTTTTACAAAGGTTAAGAAGCTTGCTTTGAGTCGGAAGAACATCAATGACATATTTCGCTTTGCCAAATGCACAAAGATTGGACTGTGAGTGATTGGGAGTGGGTGGTGTTTAGTGATGAAACTAAAATATGTTTTTTTTAATTCAGATGGGAGGACTTGGTGTTGGATAGAGGACAAAGAAAACATCCCTGTATGTGTTGTGAACCAAACTGTGAAGCATAGTGGAGGCTCTCTAATGCTTTGGGGTTGTTAGCCTTGTAGAGGATTGGGGTCATTGCATAATATACAAGGGCACTTGAATGCTAAAGGCTATGTTGCAATTTTAGAGCAAGATTTGTGTAGTACATTGCTTGCATTTGGGTTCAATCTTGAAGAAATCATTTTTCAACAAGACAATGTTGCCGTGCATACAACCAAGATTGTTCGAGAATGGTTTGGGAATCACTAGAGGAAAACAATGTTTTGTCCAATGTTTCTCTACGTCATCCGAAACGTAAACCCAGACTATCCGGAATTAGGGTTTAGATGTGATCCAAATAAACATACTGCATGTTAAACGTTTTAACGTGCACGCGTCACTATTGACGTTTCTTTAACAGCTTGTGTCAGAGATGACACATTTGAATTTTGGAAGAACGGCGTAGCGTTACAAATAACAACATCGCGTCAACTTAAACATAAGTGTCCTTTGTGGAAAGTAATTTTTTCACCTCGTTTTTTTACCTCACAGTAGTTATTAAATGGCTAAATATAGCAAGATCCCCACGTTAGCACGTTTCTTTTAACATAGAGGGCGTTTATCATGACATGTGCCACGTTTAAATGTGTTACTGAAAACGTATTAGCAAATCATGCGTGGAATGCCTTGCTGACTTGGAACGGGTTCGTGGAGGATAGGTCTGACGTGGAAGGTAGGGTTTGAATCCTAGGGGGGTGTCAATAGTGACGCGCGCGTTTCCAGTGATATAAAAACGCGTCAACCGATGTTTCAAGAAACGTAATCACATAGCTGACGTGTCACATGTGCATGGAGGCTATGGCTGACGTGGCGACTAGGGTTTGACCTGGTCAACATCCTAGGGGGTATCAATACTGACGTGCGCGTTTAAAGTGACAAAAATTGCGTTGAACTGTGTTTCAAGAAACGTAATCATATAGCTGACGTGTCACATGTGCGTGGAGGCTATGGCTGACGTGGCGACTAGGGTTTGACCTGGTCAACATCCTAGGGGGTGTCAATACTGACGTGCGCGTTTAAAGTGACAAAAATTGCGTTGAACTGTGTTTCAAGAAACGTAATCATATAGCTGACGTGTCACATGTGCATGGAGGCTATGGCTGACGCGGCGGCTAGGATTTGACCCAGTCAACATCCTAGGGGGTGTCAATAGTGACGGCCGCGTTTAAAGTGACATAAATTGTGTTAAACTGTGTTTCAAGAAACGTAATCATATAGCTAATGTGAACGCGTCATTGTTGACGTTGCTTAATCATAAATTGCGTTTATGGATGTCATAGAAAACGCTTCACAGAAATGGAAGACGTGTTAAATTGCGTTATTTGAAACATCATGTAACGTCATTTGAAACGCTACTCCTCATATCATTGCTCACTATCTGAGGAATCGCCGAGGAGGTGGTCCGATTCCTCATCGTCATCATCCGCTGCTACTGCCTCCTCCACGTGCCCTTCTACAAAAGACCCGTGGCGAACGAAGTCCTCCACTTGTGAAGGTTCTGTTCTACGCCTGTCTATATTATTGGCACGTGATGAAACCGGGCCGGAGATTTGTGCATCTGCATCGTCATGTTCTTCAGAAAATGCGCGACCTCCACGGCTGCCTCGAACTTCAACCTTGCACACCACTTTCCACGGCCCCTCGTCGGCGACAAAAAACATTTGCTGTACGTGAATGGGGAATGCAAACAACTGGGGACCCAAAGGTACTTTGTAGTGATCTGCGAAATTCATGGAAAGAAACCCGTGTTCATCCCGCTTCATTGTTGCTGCAGCACCTCCTATTCTTCCTTTAACCCATGAACAAACAAGAACTACGACGCACGTGCGCCTGTAGTCTAATTCGAGTATTTCTTCAACATGGCCCACGTACTCCTCCGTCGCTGCCCCTGCATCGTCAGTGAAGGTTGCATGCACTCCACTGTCCATAGTGGTGCTTGAAGCTTCAACTGAGCGGCAACGGAAGTGCATGCCATAAGCCTTCATTGACCGATAAGCAGTTGCATTCAGCGAGGGAGGCCTGGACAAATCATACGTGGTTTGGTCGATGCTCCTTGAGCCAGCCGCACGGTGGGTGTCGACCGCTACTGTCAACCAATCCGGAAATGGTTGCAAAACCCTTAGCTGTGAAGGCATGTCAGAGGGCTTCAGTCTCCTTCGCCCAGGTCTTCCACGATTTCTCTGGCGGCGTAGTGTGGCCCTCGACTTCTGCTCCACCTCGTACGCCCTGGAGTGTGCAATTAGCATTAATGGTGCGTGCAATCATGAACAGAAGTCAAAGAGCTTCTACGTAAGACTAGAGGGAGACAGTGGACAACGTGACGCGTTTTAACGCATTTTAACGCATTTTAACGTAGAATTCGGTGACGTACACGTTAACCCATGTTTACGGACGTTAACCTATACGTTACAAATTCAAGTGCGCATATGAGGGCATAACTTGGCACCTTCTGTAGTGCTGAAGTGTGGCAGCGTTTGTGACTACGAAGTTGTGAATCCAGTCATGAAGAGTGCGGGACATCACTCGCCTTATTCCCTTGCCCTCCACCATTTCATCGTGCATTGCATGGTCTTAGTTTGCATCCCACACTCTTCGGGATGTAGCGCCGTAACGTTCCATATACTCTTAACAGAATCCAAGTGTTTCTTCCATAGAATATGCCTCGGCCATGCAACCCTCTGGCCTAGCGTACGAACGTACATAATCCTTAAGGGTCTTCATATATCGCTCCATTGGGTACATCCAGCGGCTTTGAACTGGGCCGCATAGGAAGAGCTCCTCCATGAGATGCACAAGAAGGTGCGTCATGATGACCATTGATCCTAGAGGGAACTCGCGCTCAATCATACAAAGCGTCACCGATGCGTCTTCGACATACTCTTGTTCTTTAGACGCGTTGACCGTGCGATTGCACAAGCGTCTAAATACCCTGCTGACCCTCATGATACAGGTCCGAACATTTGCATTCATATCGACATTCCGCAGTGACAAGGGTAGTATCTGCAAATGCAAGCGCCTTATGCTTATTTTGCAGCAATATGGAATTCATATTTTGTTCATGTACCATACTCGTTTCGCATGACGTTACTCTGCGTTTCAAGTAACGTTACAATGCGTTTCATCACGTTTCACTTAACATGAAGAAACGTGCTTTGACGTTAACCTTACGTTTCCATTGACGCAATGGAGCATCCGCCTGGTAAGTCTATAGCATACACACATTCAATAATTCTGATAGCAAAGTGGCGCAAAGTAAACGTGAATTTACAATACCTGTTGCATGAGGACGTGAAAGTCATGGGATTTAAGAAATCTCAGTCTTCCTTCAGAAACCCTTTTGTAAATTGCGCCAACATAATTTTGTGGCACCTTCGTTGATCCTATTACGCCAAGCATGTCCGTCTTCGCTCGCGGAAAGAGAACATAAGGTGCATGTGGCATGAATTGCCGGTTGTCTGTACCCTGTGTTTGTCTCAACCATAGGTCAGACCTGACTCCCATATCTTTGAAGTCCAGGCGTCCTCGTGGAAAATCAGTCTCCCCAAACAAAGTCTTTATTATATTTTCACAAAGGTTTTTCTCGCAATGCATGACATCCAGTGTATGTCTGATGAGCAAGTCCTGCACCACATTGAACACCATGGTCGAAACTCCTCATTTGTATATATCCCAAGGACTGTCAAAACTAACGTCACTTGAATATGACTTTGCGTTCAGCGTTCTTTCGCTTACGTTTACTGGGACGCTGGTTACCTCAATTTTACGTTACACTGCATTCATATCGACATTCCGTAGTGACAAGGGTAGTTAACACAATTTTACGTTACTTTGCGTTTCAAATGACACGGTGTAGCATGATTTGACGTTACGTTACAGTTCGATGTTACACTGCGTTTACTTTGACGCCGGGTAACAGAATTCGATGTCACATTGCGTTCACTTTGACGCTGGGTAACACAATTTGCGCTCAACGCTTTTGTGGACGTTAATGCATGTGAATTAGTTGTAAATGAGGGCACACACCTTCCAATACGGAAGGGAGAAGAGTACTGAAAGTCTCTTCACTCCGTGCGTCCTCACAGGATCGTGTGGGCCCTCCGCCCTTCCTCCTGAGGCAAGGTATGTGTCTCTTTCTTGTGCGAACCGCAAAACGTCTTCGCCATTCATCCTCGAATTGGAAACCCCTTTCTCTTCAAGCCCGTTGAAGCGCAGATCTGAACGGAACACATGGTCCTCCGGAAGACGTTGGCGTGCACCTACGTACACTATTTTGTCTTTCTTGGGACCCCTGGCGCTTCTAGAAACAATGTTAGGACCGCATACGGGGCAAGCTTTGTAGACCTTAGTTTGTTGTCCAGAAATCAAGCCATAAGCGGGAAAATCCGAAATTGTCCATAAAAGGATGCCACGAAGAGTAAATCTCCTATCTGCGCCATCTGCTGAAGCGTCTATGGCTGGTACGCCTTCCCATAGCTCCTGCAATTCTTCCACCAAAGGCACTATGAAAACATCTATATTTTTGTCTGTTGGTAACTCCTTGCCCGAAATTAAAATACTCATCACGATGAAAAACCGTTTTGTGAGCAACCACGGTGGGAGGTTGTAGATAACCAAGAGGACAGGCCACGTTGAATGTGAGGTGCTCCGAACCGAAAAAGGGTTCATGCCATCAAGCGACAGTGCCATTCGCACGTTGCGTTTTTCCGCCTCGAACGTGGGGTCTATGACTCTGATGTGTTTCCAAGCGGGACTGTCGATGACGGTTTCTATCCTGATTTCCCCATCATCTTTCATGCCCACCTCTCGCTCCGAATGCCATTTCAGAAGCCTCGCAATTGTAGGAGAGCTGTACATGCGCCTCAACCTCGGAGTGAGAGGGAAGTTCCGAACAACCTTCATCGGCGTTGTCTTCGTACCTTCTCGGTATCTGTTTTTCCCGCACTGGGGACATGATTTGAGGTCCTTGTGCTCACCCCGAAATAAAACACATCTTGACGGACACGCATGTATGATATTGTATGCTAGTCCAAGTGCCTGCAGCATCCTCTTCATTGTGTAATGCTTCGCAGACAAGACGTTTCCTTGTGGTAGCAGCTCCCCGACAGATAGTGGAGTAGCTCAGTTGCAAATGCGTTGCTCACCCCATGCGTCGTGCACAATGTCATCAATACAACCACTGCTGATATTAGGCTCACAAAACTACCTGGATACACTAGATATGAGGCCTGCGAGTATAGTAACTCCAAAGCCTCGATTGTACTATCTGCAAACTCTGTCTCATCGATGTCCTCATTCGGCATATTCTCGGAATCTTGCGTCATCTCTTGTAACTCTTCTGCGGTTCGCAGAGCGTCCTCAAACTATTTTTGGACGTCGTGGTGGCCACACGGATCACAGTCTGTGTCGTCAGGTACGAGTTTCTCAAAATACTAATTGTCGCAGCATTGGTTGTCTACTGTCCATTCCTCGTCGCTGTAGTACCATGCTCCAGGTACCCCCCTGGAGGATCCCCACCAATCATGGAGCGGTATAGAAATTGGTCGCGTCCATAAGATTTGAGATACCTTGTTATTGCGCGCACAGGGAAACGTCGGCCTCCATGACAGTACATGCATGGGCATGACCACCTTGTTATAGGGACATCCCTATTTGCAGCGAATTGAAGTTCATGATGGTGAATGATTTCCTCAGTCGATCTCCATTTGCGTTTTCTATTCGAAATCACCATTTCTGCACGCAAGCCAGAGAGAGGTTAGGAATTTGCCATCATACGTTTACTGATGTTCATATGTGTGTGTGGATTACGTTAAACACCGTTTAAAATGACGGCAGAACGCGTTTTAGAAGACGTTACAGTATGTTACATTGAGTTTCCGATGACGCAAACTAACGTCACGATTGACGTTACATTATGTTACATCGCGTTTCCGAGGACGCAAAACAACGTCACTACTGACGTATGACGGCATCTCTTCTGTACATTTAGAGAAGGTTAACACTTATAGGTGTAACATTAATTTATAGAGGGTGGATTGTACTAGAATGTTCCTTCTTTTGACCAGAAAATCAGTGAAGAAGAATGGGGAAAGGTAGCGTGACTCATTGAAAAATGAAAAATGAAGCATACATGCACTTGAACCCCAACAGAGGTTTTCTTGAAAGCATAGCATTATAGCCTATGAACATGCTCAAAATATAAACACCAATATTCTTAATTCAACTCCGAATCAGAGCCTTCCCACGCAAATCAATCTACGCACAAATGCTATCTGAATGTGATCACGATTCCTGATGATTCAATATATACAATGGTCAACATTTGTCTGTGAAGTTGGAAGTGTCCACACCTACCTCATTTGTCACGAAGATGTCACCTAGACAAGCTCCCAGCGAATGCAAAGTTGATATTGAGCCGAACCTCAACTTAACTTGATGTTAATATCTAGTTGAATCTGATCGGTTGAGGAGACTTTCAGGAATCTAGTACAAGCAATGATAAGGCTACTCGTAGCTGCGCCTCAGATTCTTGTGACAAAGTCCCCCCATGTAACGTTAAATTCAAACTGAAAGTCCCTGCAAGATGCGGATTTCGTGTAGCTTGATCCTAAAATGTTAATCTATGGGTCAGGCCTCACCAAACATTAGACATGGGCTGAAGAATGTTATGTTGTGATCAGATTCATTCTAGTTGTAAGATTTTGCCTCGTCACTAGGTAGCCTAACAGTGGAACTGCATAGTCTTACAAGGATCTAAGAACACATCCAATATAATGCCTGGAAAGTTATTTGGGCATATAGAGCCGCTCAAGAATCAAGATCCTAGTGATTCTAAATCCTGTTGGTTACATGTTGACATCTCCCGGTTTTGCTTTCATTCATTTGAGGTATAATCTTGTATAGATTCCTCTAAGTTAATCGGTAATTCTCCTGAAGTCTCCAACTTCAACCGGTCATTTCTTACTCCCCAAGCCCTGATTCAATACCCTTTGAAGCATGTGTTGTCAAAACCAGGCTACTCTTATCAACTACAATGTTTTTGAAAAGTAACGAAACCACTTGGGTTGGAAATAAAGTTCAAAGAATTATCTGCTGAGTTTTCAATATGAAGCAAGGAGCAACGGAGCCTCCAAAGTCTCTTAAAGCAAAGGGAGAAATTCTAGCCACATACACGGTCCCATAACCCTTGTCCAAACCCCAATGAGCAGAAATAAAGGGAAAAAACGGAGAAGGAGAAGGAGCAGGGGCGGGGCGTGGCGTGGTTTTGTTTGTTGTTTGTTGTTGATGTGGCTTGGAGCAAAACCTTTTTGTCTTTGACGTTGTATTGTTATGCATGACGTTGGTAAACACTATTCTAAATTTCCGCGGAAGTAGGGGACATGTACCTTATCACCGCCGGGTGATTTACTGGCGCACGCTTATAGGGTCCCCAACTCGAGATCACTTATTGCCCTTTCATCGTGTGGATCAACGCAGATATGGAGGCGGATGCTGTCACTCCTCCCTACGAGCTGCTGCGTGATGCAAGGGTCGCGGCAAACAGGAGGGAGGTGGCGTTGCGATTGAAGGAGGCAAGATTTGAAGGAAACTTCGTAAGCGGCCTGTTTCCTTCGCGCGTGGTTTCTTCTATCAAATCCTCCGCTGCTCCAACGGTGAAGACAAGTGCGAGAAGGCGGCGATCGGATGATGTGGAGTCGGACTTCCAGCCGAGGCGAAGCTCGCGCCAGCGTCTAGCTTGCTCGTACTCGGAGGGAGCGGAGGAAGCGGCGCCTAGTCAAGGCGGCAAAGCTTTCGTAAGTCCCCCTGCCCTAAAACCTATTGCCTTTGATGAGCGAATGCTGGGCCGCAAGGAGAGCAAGCACAGCGGAGTGAGAGGTTCAGGTAAAAAACCCTGAAGCAGCCAACTTTTTCGTCATTTCGTCTTCACCAACTACAAATACCTAATCGTCGGTTGCTTCATAATTTCAAATTTAAACATAGTGGCTGACTGCATGAATTTTAGGGATTCGTGGCCCCAATGTTGTTCTACGCTGTCATCGCTGACAGTTAGGTGGACGGCTTTCGGTTCGTACTTTTCTTTTCACTCTGACAGAAATGCAAGGAGAGCAAGGAGCTTTTCGCTGGGTGGAGGCCGCGAGCTTCTAAGTTGCCGCTTAGAAGGAATTGTTTGTCGGTGACGGCGGTCCGAGCTGCACTGCGTCCGCTGCTGCACGAAATGGAGGACTGGGAGGAGGACGGTCGGAAGGGCAGAAAGCCACGCGGGAGCATGGGCAACCACCAGCGCCGCGTGGAGACAAGGTGGATGGATCGAGAGGCGGGAGGAAGCCCTCCGAAACCTACGCCCACGGCCAAGTCCAGTGGGAGGGCGTCTCCGGGGCCAAGTCGCCAGAAACCTGCAGGGGTGTTGAAGAGAATACCTGCACCACCGAGGAGACCCTCGCAGGAGTTGAGCGAAGACATGTTTAATCCGCCATGGCGCGGCCCTGCAGACACGGACACCTCCTCACCACTAGGGCGCTCATCCAACTCCCGGGCGCCAGTTCCAAAGGGAAAGACGGCCATTCGCAGCTCGGGATCTGCCTCCCACACACCGCAACGCTTGTCATCATCTTCCGAGGAGGCTGAGGATGCCGATGACGATGAATTTGATGATGAAGATATGGAGGAGGAAGAAAACATGGAGGGATACGAGGAGGAATATGATCTCTCTCCGAAGGACCCGCTGCCCATCAAACTGGATCGCCATGGCGTGCCGGTCGGATCCCACGAGCCAGTGGTTTTTAGGGAATTGCAGAAGTTTGCACGGGAGTTGGATCCAACAGTGCGGCCCGGCTGGCACGGACAACAGAAGGCGTCAAAGAAGGCACTGATTGAACAAGTGCGGACGGAGTTCGAATTCTATGGTGAAACCACTGAACTCAGTGAGAGGTGGTTCAACAAAAGGATGTCGAGGTGCGTGACGCGGCTGAAGTACCAAATCAATAAGCTCAGCAAGGAGGGAACCGCGAGGCCAGCCGACATAGCTAAGCGCCATTGGGAGAGGTTGGTGGAATTGCAGGAAGACCCAACAGTGCAAGAGAAGTCCCAACTCATGTCGAGCATTTCGCTTGGGAGGCCGTCGAAGTCCGGTAACGCATGGAACCAATCCTTAGCGGCAGTATCAACGCTGGTAAGTTCATTCTTACAATACCTGTCCGTGATGACGTAAAGTTTTGTTTCTAATGACGCGACATTGTGTTTCTAATGACGTTAATTTCATGTTTCAAGTGACGTTTATCTGCGTTTCTTATGACGTGATATTGCGTTTCTGGTGACGCGCGTGTGTCAAGAAACGTTTCTCTGCATTCCTCACGACGTGACCGCTGCGTTTCTTATGACATTAAATTGCGTTTCTTATGACGTCACCTTGTGTTTCAAGTGACGTGACTCTGTGTTTCACATGACGTAACTCTGCGATTCAAGTGACGTAAAATTGCGTTTCAGCACATTTAAAGTAACATGCTTGTGTCACTTTAAACATATGTGGACGGTGTAATGTTACAAGTGACGCACTAGGATAGACGAGCACAGTTGTGGTTGTTTGGCCAGGAAATGACAAGGTGGGACTCATGCGCAGAGTATAAAATTAGGACGAAGGCCAACAGAAGCGGAAGTTGCGATCGAGGTGAAGGCAATGAGGCGAAAGGACTTGGAAGACCGCCTCACAACAAGGAAGCGGAAGCCAGAAGGTGATGATGATGCGAGGATGGATAAGATTGAAGCATTGTTTGCGGCCCAAGAGAAGAAGTTGAAGAAGGTGGAGGACTTGCTGACGGAGTTACACGCCACCATGGCTAGGGCTGCACCTCCACCATTCGTCGAGCCAGCGGCGCCCAAACAGAAGGGCACCAAGGACTCAGGAGGGAGAGCGCAGCCCAAGCGAGGCAGCAGTAGGACAGCAAAAGAAGTCGTTGTCACTCTTGAGCCTGACATGGACAACGCAGAGGATGTAGCCACGCTCCCCGACCCGGCAAGAAGGGCTGCCACGGAGACGGAGGAGTCCCCGGAGGAGGCGGTGGACACTCTGACAGAGCCGGATGAGGGGGAGGGGCCCGAGGAAGACGCCAGGACGGAGGAAGGCGCCCCGCAAGAAGATGTGGAGACGGAGGAGGCCGCCACTCCCAATGACGTAGGTTCACCTCCTCAAGGTTCGCATGACGGCAGTGACGGACCCAAAGCACCTTCGGAGGAAAAGGCGTCCTCCGAAACAACGGACGAGCAACAGGTTGTCAAAATGATCACAACGCTTTCCATCGAGAAGAAGGTTTCAGATCATGCCTATTAAAGGGCGTTCATTGTGTAGATCACATTTTCCAGTATGTTACATTGTGTTTTAGATGACAGGACTTTGCGTTTCAAGGAACGTGAGATCGCGTTCCAAATAACGTCTGTGTTTCGAATGACATGAAACCGCGTCTTGAATGACATAACATTGCATCACGTATCACATAAATACGCGTCCCGAATGACATAAAATTGCAATTCTGGTGACGTACTATTGCGTCTCGAATGACATAAAATTGCGTTTCCAGTGACGTAAAATTGCATCTCGAATGACACGAATTTCCAACTCGAATGACATAGCACACGTTTCAAGTGACGTTACAGAACGTAACTGCGATACATTGTTGGTATCACATGGTGGATTTGCGAAAGAAGTGGCGGTGCAGTTGCTCAGTGCCGCTCATGACGACCCCTGCACCGAAGTTGTTGGGTTAGGAGTGCTGCACGGAATGCCTGGAGAGTCGGTCCACTGCAAAACCATTGAAGAGGACGAATTCTCCGTGCAGGTGATAACAAGCCTGAAAGACGACCACGACCTTCAGTGCCCAATAGAGGATCAAGACTTCCTCACAATGAAGCAGGCCATGGGTCATTTCATTCGGTGGCCCGCGAGCAACTTAAGGCGTGCCGAAGTCGAAGGGGCAGCAGCGGCAGTGGGGGCCGGTGATGAAACACCTCCGGGAATTCCAGAGCAGGGGAGGGCAACAACATGAGCGGGGACAAAGAAGCTGAAATCCCCATTGAAGGAAAAGAAGGCTTAGTCCAAGCGAGCGACAGGGCCAGTTAAGTGCGTTAAAAAGGTACGTAAGATCTAGAGCTCACTTACTAAAGCGTTCTTCACCCTAATTTGATTGGATAATGTGTTGCTATGAACTCACCATTAGCGCGATGATGTGGGCTGTGTAGATTAAGAAGAATCCAGCATGAGCAGCTCCTTACGCTACGCAGCGTTTGCGCGCATCCCAAACCCAAGATCATCTGCATCTCCAAGAAGTAGTCTCGCGCCATTTTAGTAGAAAGGTGTTCGCTATCACAATTAATAGGCAACCTTTATGCATTATGCTATTGAATGACAGGACATTGTATGAGCATTATATTCAATGCAATTGGCTAATTTTCCATGTTGTAGCGCGCACACTGATGAGCTTCATGTGACGGACATGTAGTGTTTACCGATGTTTATGTGCGTTGTATTAAAGTGTGATTGACGTTGTTAATACACGTTATGACGCGTTCATTTTTGTGTTACAATGTGTTATACATGACGTTTCAAAGGCGTTATAAAATATGTTTTGTCGCGTATCAGTTGACATCATCGTTCATGTTTATGAGTGTTTGTATGTGTCATAATGGACACTGGCTATGCCTCAACATGAACACTACATTGTGTTTCCCTTGACACAAAATTCAAATTGGATGCGTCAAATTGTTGACGTGGCGAATGTCATCCTATGTCTAAAGACTTTCCCGAAACGCGTTAAAATAGGTGACACATCTGTTTATCAACGTCAAAAAACGTCAAAATTGACGTCCGGGACGCACTTCCAAAACACGTCACATTGCGTTTACGTAAACACAAAATAACATAGTCGATGCGAAAATATACACGAAATCCAGGTTCACGCCATGTGTCACAATCCCAGCCATTGAAAACCTAAATGCCACGTCAGATTTCCATGCCACATCAGCAATTTTTGCATCTATCACAAGGACGGAGACTTGTCCACGTCATATCTGACGTGGAATTAAAAAAATTGGGAAATGTCCATGTCAGATCCAACGTGGAATGCACAAAAGCGGGAAATGCTCACGTGGCAAGTAAGTTACGCGGCAAGTCCGTCACGTGCCAAGTAAGTTAAGGTTACTTGAATAACGTGTTTTAACGCAACACGTAAAAACTTGTTAACTCATTTAACATGTTTTAACAGGGCACGTTAAAACAAAAAGACGTCCGTGACATTTTTGGATTTTGTGCGTCAAAAAAAGTGTCCGCGTTAAACTGCGTTAAACCGCGTTAAAAACCGCGTTTCTCAATGTCTCGTTGGACACTGTTTTCCTCTAGTGAATTTTGTGTTTTAGAATGGCCTACACAATCCCCTGACTTAAATCATGTTGAGCACATATGGGCTTTACCAAAACGGTGATTGATCTCATACTCTAGTCCTCCCAATGGTATTCTTCAATTATGGGTTCAAGTGCAAGAAGTTTGCGACTCTATTAGTCTACATGAGTGTAGAGGATTGTATGCTAGCATGCCTGATCGAATTGCAAATGTTTTAGCTGCAAGAAGACAATGAAAAGATTTTGAAGTGTCTTCTACATTGTAGTTCAAAAACCGAGTCTATGTACATATTTTTTTTTCAACATTTTTATCTACTCTATTGTGATTGAAATCATGTTTTTATCATTACAGTGGTGTGTAGAATTTTTGTTTTTTTAAAAAAAAAATTTATAGCTTTTGATTTCGATCACTCTTGTTTCCGGTATCGTCATTTGAAGTTTCAAGTTCCTTGCATGAACTCGGTTTTTGGAGTCATTGTAAGTTTCTTATGCTTTACAATCTATCACCACTATCCAACCTATGCAATGACATTACTACCCTCTCTTGTACCGATAGAGAAATCCTAAAACATGTATCTTTTTTCTTCATATAGGAACCTCTCACACAGAATATGAATGTAATGTATTTTACTTTAGTTCGCTTCCTAAACTTTTTCTCCATCCACGAATCTAGCAACAAATAATCTACAAATCCATACATCCGTTCATGACTCCATATGTTCCTCTCTCTATGTCCCATACTCTCATAAACCAAGCTCAAAATTGCAAACTTCTCCTATCAATGCAAAATCAATGTTTAAATATCCACAACATGCTTCGGACACATGTACCAAAACATATATAATCCTAGAAACAAAACAAGTCTCTTCTTCCTCTCGTCCATTGCAATGATGCTTGCTGAAATTCAAGGTGAACCAAACGCAAAGAAGAAGATAAGAGAAATGAAAAGAAGTGAAAACAATAGAAAACAAGAAAATGATCAAACTTGAATGTTTTTCAAAACTGCCCTTTTTGAGTATATATTTGAAAAAAAAATCAGCACATTCACTTTGTGGTGCATGGTCATTCCTCTTGGTCCACATTCGATTTACACCTAGTGAGGGCCCAAAGATTTTGTAAATTTATTTTTTAAGAAATCGGACCATGGAAAAAGCCATCTTCCGTGGTCCGACTTCATCGGCCATGCTCTAAACTTATAAGAATGTGGTTTCTCAGCGCCAGTGAAGCTCATTGAAATATTTGAAGAAAACATAGGCATTTAAGTAAAAGGCAGGAAATCAAGGAAGCTGAATATTTGTTTTAAGCAAATTTTTCTCACGGAAACGAAACGAAACGAGGTTGCAAGCATGCCAATGTGAGGAAAAAGAGTGTTTAGGGCGGTCAGATGTGGAAAGCAGCTCCAGGAGAACCAGCGATGATTCAATAGAACATTCTTTCTCACGAGTAAGCACGATTTAGAGTGAGAATGAAGAAACTAAACAAGAGCTGCATTGCGCAAGCTGCAACTGTCGTGAGGCTTTTGACTGCCATTTGCGTAATCTGCTGTGGTGCAGAGGTTTTGTGTTAGTCAATTGAAAAATCTGCTTTTTGCAGAACAGGAAGCCGGTATTTTCCTCTTCTTAGAGGCACATCGTGGAGGAGACGTTGTGTACTTGAAACTGTGAGGGATTATTGCTCATGAAGATGGAAAGAACTCGCACTGGAGCCAGCGATCTTTGCAGTATCGCATTCCTTTGTACGAGTTATGCAATTTAGGTCGAGCATTGAAGAAAGTATACAAGAGGAGCATTGGAGAAGCTACAACTAGCTTCAGGCTAAAGACGGAGAGAAGGATTCAATACAGCGATTGTAATTTGTTCCAGGGGTTTCGTGCTATACAACTGAATTAAGAATTTTTTTTTGCATAATAGGAAGCGAAATGGTCTCTTCTTAACGGTGCATCCTGGAGTAGACGTTCGATGTATGCTTGAATTGTGAGAGATAATAACAATAGCGTGATTAGAGGACAGTAAGATGGAAAGAACTCGCAGTGGAGCCAGCGATCATTTCAGTATCGCATTCCTCCTTACGAGTTTTGCAATTTAGGGCGAGCATTGAAGCAACTAAACAAGAGGATAATTGCAGAAGCTGCAACAACGGGCTTGAGGTTTCAGACAGAGAGAAGGCTTCAATGCAGCGATTGCAATATGTTGTAGAGGTTTTGTGCTATTCAATTCAATTGAATAAGGATATGTTTTTTGCATAGTAGGAGTCAAATATTATTCTCTTAGCGGTACATCCTGGAGTAGACGTTCGAGAGCACAAATTATCCAATACTTCGGCTTAGTCTCAAGAGCACAGGGCAGACTATAAGAGAGCGAAAGAGAAATGACAGAGGATGTACTAGAGACAGGAATAGTGAGAATAAAAGGAAAAAATGCCGTCTATATGGATCCTGTTCGCGTGCTGAGCGCTGCCTATGCCTCTCACGTTGTTAAATCTGACGCATATTACTCCCGTGATTTCTTTACTTCGGCGTCTGTCCTCACACCAACGCCGGCTCCTACTGCAAAAGAAGAGGAGTGTGGAGTTAGCAATAAGAGGAAACGAAAGAGGAGGGTGTATAATCTAAATGAGAAAGAAGCTCTTGCTGAAAGCCGACACCAGGTCAGTGTTTTTATACTCTAGCAACATTCGATTTATTGTGTTAATTTTGTTCCTGTTTCTTTTTGAAGTTTTGTGGATTGAATTTAGCGATTGCTATTTTGTGCATCAAGAGGACGTCGACTTTCAATAATCACTTCTGAACATGAAGTTTGTGTAGAAGTTTCGTTTCGGTTTTTTTTGTGACCGCAAATGAGGAAAGCGGGTTTGCAGGACGTGAGGTTGAGTATATTGGAGAGGCAAATTCTTGTGTTAACCATCGATCCAGATTCTTGAGTTTTGTAAATTTAAATCAGCGATTGTTGTTTGTGCATCAAGAGGACGTAGAATTGCAACAATCACTTCTGAACATCAAGGTTGTGGAGAGGTTTCGTTTGGGTTTTATTTATTGTGACCAGAAATGACGAAAGTGGATTTGCAGGATGTGAGGTTGAATATATTGGAGGCGCACGAAGCATTTCAAGCATCTGTTGCACCTTCAGTCCGTGAGTATGTTAAATTCCATAATACTAAGGATATCATTTGTGCAAGTGATGAAGCGAATAGTGCAAGCAATATAAGCAAGGGAGAAGCTGAACTCAATTTTGTGGAGATTGCAGCCTTATGGCAGGCCCCTTTGTACGAGCTCTCCTTTACAGAGAATGGCATTACAGGTTAGCCATCTGACTTGAATATTAAAGATGATAAACATAAGAATGTGATGTGGTCTTAGCCATACACTTCAGACTGGTGATGGATGTGGCTGTTATGTCTCGAAATTACCAGAATAATATCGGCAACCCTTGTCTGAGCAAATCTTATCATTCTTCTACAATCTTAGGGCCTCATGGCTATTGATGTTGATGATTTTGTGAGCTTAACTAAGGTTGAAAGCTATCCAGGGCAGGTTGGACGAGAGGAAGTTGAAAATGTAAGGACAACCACTCTTTTCAATACAGTCATAGAGAATTTCAGCAGAGGATCAGCAGTGGTTCAGTGTAGTGGCTGCAAGTATCTGCTCCCAAAGCTCTGCAGATTCCTCATTGTACGTGGCGTCCTTGGTGCCCTCTGTGTACCTGCTTTTGGACTTTCTCTATATTCTTGTACCCTCTCGTGAGCTTTTGTCAATATATCAAGTGCTATACGCAAACTTTTGGATGTTGACCTGCATGGCTTAATTATTCATCAAATCTGGATCAATCTGGTGTCTGTATTCTCATTGTGTGGTTGTATGTGACAGTCAGATATCTCTGAGGTGCATCGGCTTGTTTCAGGTATTTGTTCTCTCAGGCTCTCTCAATAAAATCTTGCAATGGATATAGATACAAATGTTGTGTAATTTTCTGTCTTTTCACCTTTCTTCATATAATTGTCTGAACTTCACTCTGTGCTTAAATTTGGCACGGTTTAGGTTTTCAATTTTACAAGCCACAGTTTTTCAATGGAGATTTGTAAAGTTTGTTTGAATCTGTTTTGTAGGTGTCTCAGACGAGGGTTTCAACTTGATGGTTATAGATCCACCATGGGAAAATAAAAGTGTTCATCGGAGGGCTTTGTAAGTATGCATGGATAGTCAATTGACATTATTCTATGTTCAGTGTTATGAGAGATCCACTTAATGTGCTAGTGATTCCATAATATCATGCGAAATTTCTGAATTCATGTGTAGGATTAAATATCCCACAGGTACCATCATCTTACTGGCTCTTTTCATAATCTTGTTAACATTCAGTTTTGTTGGCCCTCTCCCCCTGTTACTTGGCTCCCTGTGCATTTAGATTTTCAGCTAGAGACACCAGTGTCTCTGATTGGCACATTTCAGGAGCTTTATTCTGCTCAACCCCATTGTGGTTATTTGTCCAAGACTCATCCAACAAACCCAGTTTATGTGTGACCTCTGCAATATTTCTTCCCTCCATGGTGCTGATAAAGTGTGTTTCACTGGCCAGGTATCCCACTCTTCCTAACAAGCATTTGTTATCACTGCCAGTCAAGCAGCTTGCTCATGAAGATGGGGCTCTTGTGGCGTTGTGGATAACAAACCGTGAGAAGCTGCGTCAATTTGTAGAGAAGGAGCTGTTTCCAGCTTGGGGAGTAACTCTGACTGCTGTATGGTACTGGTTAAAGGTGAGATTTACAGAGTTCCATATTTGTGGAAGTCCATTTTCAAATCAATGTTGCAAGTTTTTAGAGGAAAGCCAGATTGGATATGAGTAATCCTGCAAATCTGCACCTGAAATTTTGTCATAATCTTGTAGTTTGAAGTTGAGGAGAAACTTGACTGTCCACGTCCAGGTTGTGAGGTTGTAAATTTCTGTGACGAATTTCTCCAGTGGCAAAGGGCACATATATACTTGTTATTGTAAGCAGTAACCGCCTTAAAAAGGCATTCTTGTGGGATACTTTCCTGACAGTTGTACATTGAAGGTGACAGCAGAGGGTGCCATGGTGAGTCCATTAGATCTAGCTCACCATAAACCTTACGAGTGTTTGATTCTTGGATACCTCCCTAGCAAAGCAGCGGCCACCGCAGATGGCAAGGTAATAGCTTGTCTTTGATGAGTAGCTTCTGAATTACTGCAAGCATGAGCAAAGTCACGAGCAGAGGGTACTAGTATTCTGTTTTGGAGATGGATGCTTGATTGCATCGAGTTGCTTTGCTTCAATCCGCAAGAACTGTTTAAATTTCTCTGGTTTATCTGTAGGATACTCGGCCATACATACCTGGAGATGATGATATTTACACACACTGACCTTGACCTATTGTGCAGAATTGTATAGAACAACCAATTCTACCCGATAAGTTTGTGATCATCACTATTCCAGGCGATCACTCCAGAAAGCCGCCATTAAAATGTATCCTACCTAACCTTCAAGAATGGGATTGTTTTGTCTTAGTCAAAGAGAGGACCTACATGCAAGTTCCACGTTGGTTTCTTGTAGTATATTTCTTTCAGAGCCCATGAAATAGAACCATTCCTTTTTACTTTGCGCATGCACAGTTCTTGATTGTTCTTCGTGGGTCTTCAAGTGCTAGATGATGATCAAGCTGAACATTGCTCTAATAGTCTTCCTTTCTTTACTGGCAGCCTTATTGTCTGCTTACATACCTGGCCAGAGGCCTGAGAAGGGCTTGGAGCTTTTTGCAAGGGAGCTGACTGACGGGTGGACATCCTGGGGCAATGAACCTTTGCGCTTCCAACATCTGAAGTACTTTCTCAAGAAGGAAGAGCCGTGCTAGGATAATCCATTCCTTGATTGACATTTGAACAATATGCATGCCCTGTCAAAGAACAAGTCACGAGCTTCTACATTTATCTTGAAGTGTTACCTTCTTGAGCCTCCACTTTGTGGTTGGTTTTTACTGCATGGCGTGTCCTTGTGTTGAAAGGAAAATTTCTAGCTGACATCTCCAGATTGATGTGCTTTTCAGAATCAATTGGATCCAGAAACACCTCTTGTACTTAGATTGGAGTTGTGATTTCTCCATCTCCAGTTAATGAAGAAGATTCAAGTAATCCATCTCCATAACATTGTCCATGGCTTGATCAATAAGTTACACTGGTGGTCACAGCCTGTAGATAGTTAATAAGTTGAATCAACCAGCTAGCCCAATGTACTCAAATGCCCTTTCGAGGTAAGTTTCATAACCTTTCACCCCCTTTCACTTCCTACTGTGATTTTTCTGGCGATCAAGTGAACTTCATCTGTGCTCACTAAGTAATCAATAAGTGTTTTTAGTATAAACATGATTTTACAATAAAATGGAGTGTGTTGGAAGCTATATGCTTAGACATCAGTCCATAAAATTGATCAATGTACAAACCAGTGGACTTACACACTAAACACTGACAAACTATCTGTCTTGATAGCGAAGTCCAAGAAGGAAGGTAAGCTAATAGCTAATCAGATTCGATTTAACAATTTATCGAGTTTGGAAGGCACTGCAGGGACTGAATTTCTTGACTCATGAAATTATTAATTGATAAAATGCAACTACTGCCTGTGACTAAGGTGCCCTTCGCCTTGTTTCTTCAAAGCGTGACTAGGATGCCAGATGCAAAACTATTGGCGATGGTTGGAGGATATGTCTGAGAGTTGTATCATTACAATAGACTGGATTATTGACACCACATGATTTATATGTTGCATCCATAGGTTATGGATTATTGACACCGCAATTATGTAAGTTGCATATCTTTGAGTTTTGGGAGCTGAATCTTATACTTCACACTGGATGCAATTACTACATGGGCCTTCTGTGGTCACTATTCTTAATTGGACACCAATATTTACGTGGTATATGGCAAGGTTGTAGTTAAGAATGGACACCAAAAGGACATGTGCTACAATGAGATTGGACTATGTGCTCAAAATAAGGACATCATTCTAGGTTTTGCAACCAACACAAGTGGGAGGGTTGCTTATGTGATTGCTTAAAAAGGAGAAGAATCTTCACTTTGACCTCTTATAGCTATTGCATCTCAACTTGGATTTCGACACTTGAAACGACAATCTTATTGAATCATGATAGCTAAGTGAAGGAGACAATTCGTGATCATGTTCAATTGCCAAAATCATAAGGTAAACGTGCCTTGTTTAATCATCGATCTAATTGGTCACCTATATATCTCTCGTGAGTGAGTGGTTAGGTGTGCATCTAAGAACACATATTTGAGCTCACTACGTAGTGCAATTGGGGGGGGGGGGGGGGGGGGGGGCGCTTTTTATGACTCCAAATATTTAGACTTTGAAAAATCTTTGAAGAAATACGGAAGATCAAAAAATTTTTAACTTTGAAATCCAAGTTGAGAATGGTGGCAACCAACTAGTTAAGATAGTCATGTTTATGTTATATGGAGTTGGAAGTATCCATTATAGGCATGCATTCCTTAAGGTATGTAGGTATTTTAAAGTGAATTATTCTCTTAATTAGACACCTTTATTGTCTCTGCCCCTGAAGGGGAGAGACCACGAAAACGCTGCGTTTTCAGGAGTTACGTTCCTGAACAGTGAAACTATGGTGTAAAAATAAAAAGTAAACAAATAAATTGACTATAATTGTAGTAAAAACTTTGACTAGAACTAGTATTTTAAAGTGAATTATTCTCTTAATTAGACACCTTTATTGTCTCTGCCCCTGAAGGGGAGAGACCATGAAAACTCTGCGTTTTTAGGAGTTACGTTCCTGAACAGTGAAACTATGGCGTAAAAATAAAAAGTAAAAAAATAAACTGACTATAACTGTAATAAAAACTTTGACTAGAACTAGTAACTAGAACTAGAACTAGTAAAAACTCTGACTAGAACTGTAGAACTAGAACTAGTAAAAGCTCTGACTAGAACTGTAGAACTAGAACTAGAACTAGTAAAAACTCTAACTAAACCTAGTAACTGGAACTAGAATTAGTAAAAACTTTGACTAGAACTAGTAACTAGTAAAAACTTTGACTAGAACTGTAGAGCCGCCTCCTAAGAGCTTCAATGCAAATCTCGTCCTTCATCTTCTTCTCCATTCTTCTTCGAGCTCCTCATTCTTACCTGAGAGCTCTCTCTGGCTTTGTTTTCCTCTGCTTGTTGCTCCCTTGTATGTCATCGTTTTTTGGAGGTATCATGACGAAACGAGCTGAGCGCCCCACTGTATTGTTAGAAGACATAGATAATGTTATTTGGGATGTGGTTTTTGAGTGTTTTGTACTGTCTTGTTATGGGTTCACTATGTCACCATCGAAATATCCAATTCATTGGTTTTTCCACGCAGATGTTACGGACACAGTTGGTACAATGATTATAACCGTAACTGTGAAGAGAAATTTGGTGAAAACGTACGTGAATAAACTGAAGAGGGGAAATTTTTTGCGGTTGGAGAGTTTTAGTGTGAGAGGCCGGTCAGATTATGACAAGGGAGATTCGGATTGGACAATAGATATCTCTGCTGCCACAAAGGTCTATGAGATTCCGCCATTTGGTCTTCCAATTAAATTTTTCTTCCACGTATCAGATACGATCCGTTCTTTCGCACGGCGAATGCTCCAACCGTTTGTCACTTCCACACTTGTTGTTACTGTCATTGGCATGAGAGGAGAAGTCGATCAAAAATTTGAGCTCCTAATTGCCGATGGACATGATGCTGAAGACATTCAAGTTGTAAGTATTTTCAGTATTTTATTTTGATTATTGTCATTTTGAAAATCACCTTCATCTTTTCTAATTCCAGTTTGCATATGTAGGTGAGCTTTTTACCAGTTTTTTAAAATGATTTTCATTCACTTGCGGAACAATTCCGCAAAGGTGAATCTATCCATATCATCATAAAAAATGTAGTATGCTCTAACAAAGGAGATGTTCGGCTTCTTACAATTGGGTCATCTATTCTGGCACCAGTTCACTCTAACACATTGAAATCCAAGCTTACTGTTGTTTTCAACACACACATCAAAAATCAGGGCCAAGTTGTTGCTCGGAAGGTAATGACACTATTTTATTTGATTGGTGTTCTTCTTTCATTCATTTTTATAAATTATGTGCAAATATAAACGTGCATTTCTTGTTGGATTATTGCAGATTACGGGATGTATGAATGTGATCAACCCATCCACATTACTATACAAGCGGGTGTGTGATAATTGTAAGCTCGGGGATATCTATCGTCAACAATCCAGTAATTACCGACCAACCGCATTACAACCGACCACATTGCAACAATTAAAGCACTAGGATCCCTAGTTGCAAGATGTGAGTTTCATTTGAGTCCTTTGGGTGAGCTTATTGGATTCAATGAATCCAATGATAATTTTGGTGTGATCATAGCATCTTCTTTTGTTTGATATAGTTTACAAAAATTTACCTTGATACAGATATCATAATGTGTTATAGTATGTTCAAGTGTGTTATATTGGTTGTGTATAACAGTATGTTATACTATATAGCAAGTTCAAAATTCATTTGAACTTTAAGTTTTACATATATGTATTGACTTTGGTATTTTGCCCAAAAGTGACAATATCTACGATTGCGAAAACAATAACATATCATTGTATTCATACCATCATATTCATATCATCGTATTCAATATTTTATTTTGGCATTCTTTAGTTACTCATTGCATTTTCATGTTCAATTGTTACTCGATGTATTTTCACGTTACCTAATTATTCAGTGCATTTTACAGTGTCTTTTTCAGCATTACATTTTCATTGTGCCTATTCATTTACTGCATTTTCACATCCATCCGTTTCTTACTCACTACATTTTCACTTTTCTTGCTTACTACATTTTCATTTTTCCTATTTTCTCATTGCATTTTCGCATTCATTAGTTGGCCACAAATACTAAGGCAGAGACCACGCGACTAGCCGCTTGTTTGATTGATGCGAGATTAGGTGAGGATCAAACAACAAACACCATAAAGACACTTGTTTAAAAAAGATTGGAGTACGTATGCAAATTTCATTAACTCTTAGTAGTGAACACAATTAGGCGTTTGACCTACAAATAGTGTAGCTCCTGTGCATTGACTAGCGGGGACATGTGGAAATTTTGTAAATATGTGGTTTGGACAAGAGGGGGTTAAGTGAAGTATTGTGGGGCGGTGGAAAGGGGCAGGCCTCCAAGTGGCATGCATGCGACAACTATGCATTTGGAAGTTGCCAAGTAAGGAGACTTGTTATAATATATATAATCCTCAGGGCCCTTGACACATCCCTTTCTGTATTGCAAGAGCCCAATGGGCTCTCTCTCAAGGTCCATGCCAGACTTTGCCTTCATTGGCCATGGTGGCAGTGGGATTCGCACATCAGCTACAACCTATGTTGTTGTTGTTTTTGTTTTTGTTTTTGTTCTTGGGAAATAAAGTTGGTTTTTTATGCTGCAAACAATGTGTCATGGTTAGTTTCATTTTTTTGGGGTGTGTGTTTGTGTTTTCAAACAAGAGCTCCCTATTAATTAATGGAACACCCAAATAAACAAGAATACATGTATTCAATCAAGAAATCAACAAACATGCACTTCCAATAACTATAACTAAATCAAGGGAGGTCCAATTGTCAATCCGATTTTTGGTCAAGCTCGCTAATGCAGCACGAGTTTCACTGTGGTAGAAATCTAATCGAGGTGATAAGCTTTCCGCATCATAACAGGCTTGATGAGTGCCACTTTCTTTTACTAAATTGGCATTGATGGCCGAGACCATGCAACACATGGATGCTCTGAATGTGGCTTCCGATTGGAAAGAATTTAGAGAGCCTCTTACCGGCATGCAAGCATGCAAGCATGATGCAATCCTTGTCAGCATATGACGCAAGGCCGGCGGATCCCACGACCTACCTGTAATAACCTGTAGATACTTAACTCATGAGACGATGTGGAATTACATCTGCAGTATTTTACAGCGAACTGAAATAGGAGGCACGGTGCTCGGGGTTTACAAAAGCAGGAATCGATCTTATCTGCGACAAAGAATCCAGGACGAATTGTAAGTATGATGTGTTGCAGCTCCTCTCGCACATTGTCCCAAGCTTCTCAATGCATCAAACGTTTTCTGTGCCGTCGAGCGCATGTACGCCAATTGATCGATTAACTATTTGGCCAAATCGAGAAGATTGCAGAAGTTTGGAGTTGTTCCGAAACAGTGTCTGTTGAGGATGATGTTGTGGTTAACGTGTGATGATGAATTGAGTAGGTTGATCTGAAGTCACTACGCGTTGTTGCATTAGTTGATTCGTTGTTAGGGTTTTACTTTTTGTTGCAGAGTTTCGTCGTTTCAAGATGAAGGGAATTGTAATTGACGGCGCCGGGGGCCCGGAGGTTTTGAAGCTGCAAGATGTGGAGGATCCATCACTTGGAGAAGGAGAAGTGATAATCAAAGTGGCAGCCACCGCGGTGAACAGAGCGGACTCAATGCAGAGGCAGGGCAAGTACCCTGTGCCTAAAGGCGCCTCGTTGATTCCCGGCCTTGAATGTTCAGGTACCATCGAAGCTGTCGGCCATGGTGTCACCAATTGGAAAGTGGGAGACCAGGTTCGTGAAGAGGATGACCCTTTTTTGTAAGGTTTTAGTTTGACAATTGCAATTGGAAGGAGGTTGGTCTGACATCGAGGTCACCTGCTATCTTTCTTGTGAAATTTTGTGGTGAACCTCTATTGTGAACTGGTGTGATTGTTGCAATAGCTGTCATTTCTCTGACCACAGAGATTTTGGCGGTTTAACAAATGGTGTTCTGCATTTAGAGATGCGAAGACATCCATGCAGATCGAATCTCTTGCTCATTATTTTGATACTCCTTTGAGCATATCTGCATATTGTCACTGATGCAATGGCTGTTACGTAATTGACCACGTATGGAACATCCGAAACCTCTGTTGTCACGTCTTCCTGTTTACAACCCTAATGTGAGTGAAGATTGAAACTCTTAGCATGGCAACCCATGAAGATTATTAGGTAAAGCTCAGACCTAACTCACAGTCGCAACAACGTCAGAGAATTTGAACACTTGACAGAACCTACTGACTGGAAGAGGGTGAGCGTGGAGCGGAGGAAGTTCATCAAGCGGTTCTCTGCAATCATGAATGCAAAGACAGGAACGGAGATTAAATCTCAGGCTGACACTCCATTGACAACGTGCAGGTCTGTGCCCTGCTCAGCGGGGGCGGGTATGCGGAAAAGGTGGCTGTACCTGCAGTTCAATTGTTCCCAATTCCGAAGGGTATCAAATTGCAGGATGCGGCAGGGATCCCTGAAGTTGCTTGCACTGTCTGGTCCACAATATTCATGACATGCCATTTAAAGAAGGGCGAAAATCTATTGGTACGCATTCAGACGTAACTACTTGCTTTCAGCAGGACGAGATGCAAATGGGCAATGATGTTCTACGTCAGGGCAGCCCTGCTTTGTGTGAAGGTGATTGCTAGAAAATATGCAAAACATTAAACCTTTGTTGGAGCACTTTTTGTTTAAACCTTGAGGCAAAGACTATGCCAAGATTTTCCCATGAAGAGTTATTTCTCTATGGCTCTATCTTATGTTGAGGTTAGCAATTTAAATGCTAAGTTGCATGGGAAATTGTGATGCAGATTCATGGTGGAGGAAGTGGTATAGGCACGTTTGCAATTCAGATTGCGAAGGCGAAAGGTGTGAGGGTGCTTGTCACTGCCGGTGAGTTACAAAATTTTGAATAACAACGGAGTATGCTGTATAAATATTAAGTTCCATGGTTATGCACTCTTGCGTTTTGTATCTCTGAGCAAAGACAATGCCAAGAAAGTCACAGATGTTTTTATATTTGTCTTCACGCTTCAAAAGGTTTGAATTCCATTCTTGGGGGGGCAGACATAGGTCTCAGGGAAGGCTTAACTTTTGACCTGGCTGCATTTGTAACATGACAGGGAGTGATGAGAAGCTGAAGAAATGCCTTGAAATTGGGGCAGATGTTGGGATCAACTACAAAACTGAGGACTTTGTAGAATGTGCCAAAAGCGAAACTGGTGGTAAAGGTGTGTGATCATGACTACGTTTTCCTTTGTTTTGAAACTCATGTGCCGGCTGCAAGTGATAATCTGGCCTCCTCAGCCTATCTTTCTTTGAATAAAATATTGACAAATGACATAGTTTAGAGTTCTGGGATACAAGAGGTTTCAAAGGTTTCAAGTAGTTCATGGAGTAAGGATAGTCTTGGTGGAAACCTTTTGTGTAGTATTGCTGTGAGAATGTTCAGAAGCTAGTAAACAGAAGTGCTTGCCAAGTGGGTGAAGAGGTGTAAAGACTGCATTGAGATGGTACTGAAATGTCACAACACCAGTCGATCTGTATTTGATTTTAAGAGTCAGTATTTAATCCTGCTCTCCTCATTCAAAGGAATTTACTACGAATATGTGCATTTGTCATTGGGTAATTTGTTTTCATAAGTAAACAATGATAAACCAATGGCCACGTTGTGGACCCACTGCTTATCTTAATGAATGATGACAATGAAACAGAGGTCAACTCAGTGTGTCCTGGTTTTGGTGAAGTTTCTTTGTGGATGGTTTGTGTGCTTTTATGTTCTCACGGGCCTCTCCAGTCTGCATGGGGATTCCGTCAAAACCTTTTCAGATTAAGTGGTAAACAAACAAGATCTGTTACACATGTTTCGTGGTGTTATAATCAGGTGTGGATGTGATATTGGATGTTGTGGGAGGGTCATACTTGACAAAGAACATCGACGCTCTGGCAATAGATGGTCGCCTTTTTATCATTGGCATGCAAGGGGGCACTAAAGGAGAATTGAATCTGGGGACCGTGCTTGCCAGACGTCTCACTGTGGCTGGTATACTCTATCCCCTGGATCTAGGTGTATTTATCCTAGGACCATTGTATGAGAACTGAACATCTGGTTCTGGGACTTTTTCATCTACATCTTGTGAAAGTCTCTACAACATGATTTAGGAAGTAAACCTTGTTGGACAAAGGCAGGTTATCAGATAGTCTATTCTAGTGCAATATCAGCAAAGTGATATACCTCCTAAATATCAAATGAAGAGAAGTACTTGAATTTAACTTGGTGATATCAACATCCAGGATGCTAGTAATCAAGCTACTGTTGTGCACAGTGCAAAACTTACTCTTGAGGGATTTTGTGGTGTAACAGGGGCAGGATTGCGGACAAGATCGACTGAAAAGAAGGGAGAAATTGTACAAGAAGTATTGAAGAATGTTTGGCCAGAGATCGAAGCAGGTACTGTTGGGGTTGTAACAGACACAGTCTATCCACTTGGACAAGCATGTAAAGCTCATGAGAATCTTGAAGCAAGCACTCATTTTGGCAAGATCTTACTTGCTGTTGAGTAAGAAGAGTCCATGAAGCTCCTGGAGTAGTATATATGCTGGAAACAAAGAAATCAATGTCAATGCTCGTCAAGTGAATATTGTGCCTGGTACAGGTTCATCATTTCATTCGCCAGTTATCAGACACTCAGTAATGTTCTATATATGTGTGTCAAAGTCAAGGAAGTGGACGTAGTTTTCCTTTTTGTATAGAGTACCTTTTGTTTTGACTGTATAGATGAATAAATGTCACATCAAAGTTTTGTATGTAATGACGAATATGCATAGACAACAAGAAAACGGTAGAACCGTGAGGCTCTGTCCTTTGCTATGAAAGACTACAATTGTAGTTGTCCACTTTGCTCATGCCAATCCATGGTTATTCACTATACCAAACCTTTCTTGGATTTTGGGCACCTTCTTCTCAAATGCGGGTCAAGGATTGAAGCTACTCATTTATCACCCGAAATTTTTTAAATGAATAATCAAAAACTGCCGAAATAACTATAGTTAACTAGATTTCTTTCAATGCATTTTAGGGAGCAATTATATATTTTTATATAGAGAAAGAGTCCACATTAAATAAAGTGGACCAAAAATAACAAGAACAAGTAACGTCCAAGTGTGAACGCAAAGTGGTTAGGAAATTTGCTCTTGAAACGAAGAAGTTGATGCATAGTCTCTGTCCTACAGACATAGCCAATAAACAACAATCCATAGAAGATAGATAGTATTCATGTATGAAATCAAGTCTTTGCTCCTTCACTCCATGAGTGATTATACGAACGGTAACAACAACGCTCTCTGCCTACGCTACTGTCCTAATATCAACCCTGTGGTTTAGTGATTCTATGAACCTTCTACATTCTTCTAAGAGATCGATGAATGAATCTAAGATGGATGAACAGATTGGATGAACGTACTAAAACAAAGTTCTCACACCAAGGTTCTCGCTTTGTGGTTCTCATTGTGCAAAGTATTCACTTAAAAGAAAACCTAGCAACAAAAGTATGTTAATCCTGAAAGGACCATGGTTTTCTTGCACGACTAGAATGTGCTATTCGCCTTGTTCCCTGCATACTTCTGAGATAATTTCACTGATTATTGAAATTTTCCCATGCTTGCAAAGGGGGTCATCAAAAAGTCCTTGCCCCAACTGGTTTTTTAGTTGTTCTCAGTTGACACACTGAGAAATTTGGAAGTGATTCGACAGAATTTCATGGATTCATGAATGGTCAAAACGTTGTTGACTCTAAAATACGTGAATGTGTTGGAAGTGCATGTGTGTTGATTACTAATTTGAATAGGTAGGTCCCCCTAATCCTGTTGACTGTTGAGTGTAGAGCAGTTAGTAAAATAAAATCTGGAGATGTATGTTCTTTCAAACATGTGTCTTTACTATGGTGTATTGTCTTAGATCCATACCCAACACCCACAATTCAAATATTGGTGTCTGATCAAGAGAATCACTTAATGACATCCACATACCTTAGGTAAAAGTCAACTGATTGAAATGGCACAATATATAACCAGTTTCAAAATTTTAACGGGGAAAAACTCAATTATATAAGACGAATATCAAATAATATTTTCTCTACAAGTTTAGGCTAGGGAAAGCCAAGTGTGTGTGTTATGAAGTGTTGACTCCCTGAATATGTGCAACTGAATTTGACCCAAAAACTATGAGTGTCTGTCTCTTGCCTGTCCTTTGTGTGTGTTTGATTACCTGAGTCCTTTGTAGTCAGCTCTCTTAATAGCACAAAACCAGAAGTCTGACTACATAAGACTTCCTATGTACCCACAAAGTTACTGCTGCAAGGTGCATGATTGTTACTTTTTGTCAAATATCAAGCTCACATGACACGGGAAAAAAACTAGGAATACCAAGCTCTGGAAAACAAGCTTATGTTAGGAGTTCTTGGTTTAATAATCTACGTTTGTTTATACTGTTCTCATCACACCTTTAGTTGCAAAAGAAGTTTTGGGGTGCCTTCAACACTCATACATAGAGTAGAGGCACCCATAACCGATCATTTAAGAGATTTTGTGCCAAGTCTAGAGAAGTATAAGGTGGTGCAAAATTTTCCCATGTAAGAAGATAGAAATCGAGAGGACTGCAATTTCTTTGGTAATTTATTCTTTAAGTTGAAATTATTGTGGAATTTTGAAGCCAAAAGTTGACTTGAACATATTATCAATGTCTAGTGTCTTATCATAACCATTCATTTAAACTACTCGTTCCTCCTCACTTTAGCACTTAGAAATCGGGACAAGTATCATGGCACTATTGATTCCAGTATGATCAAAACTGAGTCCGAACTTGATCATTGAGTTCTAGCCTGATTGAAATTATGACACCCTATAGATTGTTGATGGGGTCTTGATTAGGAATAGGTGCCTCTACTATAAGATTGGATAGTATTTGAGCGTACGTCTCATTCATCCAATATAAAACCCTTGATATAGTATGTAGCCCAAATGTCACTTTTTTGAGTTGATTTGACACTAGAATTAACTTTGAAAATCCCGAATTAATCTAAATATATACAAGGTTATTTAAGAGAGGAATCGTCAACAAACTTACAGGGGTCAAGTTTTATGTTGGATGAATGAGAGGCACATTTGTATATGATAATTCCCTTTCCAATAGTACTGAGTACATTCTCACCTGGGAATATTGACCTAAGTTGGGAGCAAGTACCCCAGTCTCCAATAGGATGCACATCCCCATGTTGGCATCCCTTCTTTGTTGGGTAACATTGTGTGTTATATAATGTCGAAACCTCCAAAAGTTCCTAGCATATCCAAGATTCTTCAAGTTTCAACCACCTATTGATACTTCAATTCATAACAATTTCACTAGTCTGAGTAGGTATGTTTATCATATAAATCTCTAAGGCATTGAACATGAAATCCACTATCTGTTTACATGGAAGAATCCCGCAAGAATGTGACATATACATAATTTTCCCATCAATGGTGGATCGCTTATTTAACATGATATGTATAGTTGCCATGACTCAAACATTATTAAGTGGGGTCGATCTTGACTGAAATACACTTTGATTGTAGCATACATGAAAATGGAAGAATCATGTCCTGGTTCTAAATCCAGATGTCATTTTCAATCATCTTAAAACACATTATAGTCCCATACTGTTTTTTAATAAAGAGTAACACATATCCTATGTGCACTAGTACACGATTTCCATGTCAAATGCCCGATTATGACTCCTTTAGTACAACCACATGGCTTCACACATGTAACTTTGATTACAGGCCTCATGGTACACTAGAGGAAAGTGTTGTCAACTTTTGACAGAAACTCCTCAGATAACTTCACAAAGTTACATTTGTGTGTGTCATTTTCACCCCCTTGATGTCTTATTGTTATGAAGGTTGCAAGCAATGTCCGGGGAGAATTTTGGGTATAATTGGTGGAGATCCTATTGTTTCCAAGAGCAACCGTTTACATGTTGACATTCTTCGGTTTTTCTTCCTTAATTCCAGGTACAGTCATAGATTCCTCCAAATGGATCGGTCATTTTCCTGAACAATGAACGTGGAGATCCGACCGCAACTGTAGCAATCGTTTCTCCCTGTTCATTAGTTGCAAGCTCGTTGCAAGGAAGACAACAGTCGGGAGGCATGTGCATTTTGGTGCAAATATACAACTCTCGTATTTGATGATTTTTTTACTGGGTGGATCACTTCCCAGGATGGACACAAACAATATGGAGACGAACACGAGGTCGGATTTTATTACGTCGCTTAGAGATTATAAGAGCACACATAGATATAAAATATCAGTTGAAGAACACCGTCGGGATATTCTATAAGAACTCTACCAATCTCTAGACTATCATGTGAATCTCCTCAATTCTTTTTTTTCCACGTCCTCAAAATTCACCCTCGTTTGCAAGTAATACCAAAAATCGCAAGGAAGTGGCCCTCGCAAGCGCAATTCAGGGGCTTGTCTAACCAAAAAGCAGTCGACTCATGTGAAAAAACCTCTCAAGCTATTTACGAGCGTGGAGCTCATATTGAAGGACTTCTCAAGCACGAACGTTGGGATGTTGGATCCGAAACTGGTCGTGCCGGCGTCCTCCCGGCCCATGTTTTGGCTGTTGAATGCGACGATTGCAAAGGCGGGCTCCTGCCCGATATTAACTTGGAAATGCAAGAGTCCTCTCGGGGTGACCGTCAAGTCGCCAGTATGGAGCGTGTTTGTCCAGAGGTTGTTGTTTGTGTCCACGAAGCCCGCCAACAGGGTGCCGTTACCCACATACAACATCTCCGAAGCTCGTGGGTGCCAGTGGGGCGCGCTCAGGCCACCGACCGCAAAGTCAATTCGGGAACCTGAAATACCGAGAGTGTTGAGGGCCGGGAAGTCATGGACGAAGGCCTTGGTGACCACGGACCCGAAAGGTGATGTGCTCGGATCCCCCGGAGTCGCAAGCCCACTAAACATGAAGTCTTCGGATCTAACACTCTTGGGATCTTTACACGCCATCCCGTTCGGGGTGACGCTACTTTGCGGATCCCCGACGCAAAAATCTTGAAGAGGGTCTGGATCTGTGGCGGCGACCATCCCTGCTAGCATTGCCGCCAACACAAGGTACACAACGACATCGCTGCATTTACGTGCCATCGTGTTGATTAATTGGAAGATCAATGCAGTAGCTTTTGAATCGAACACGCCAAATTATGAATCGATGGAATATGTGTGAATTCTATCAGGTGGCGTGATCCATGAACTATGAAGAGACGCCCCTAACAAACACGAACAACAAGAATTTGAAGAACCTCCCGGCTGCCATCTCCTCCCTATATACTATCCCTCCATGCCTTTTAATTCATTATTTTTAGCTTGTGTGAATTTAACCTCATTCCTTTATAGAGCCCTTTTGCTTGATAAGTCAATGGATTCAAAGACATCCACATAGTATATATTGTTTTGTTAGTGCGTACTTCGTGACCGTGAGGAGAAGGATTGAGTGTTTGGTTTCGATAGAAACCTACAAAGGAGAAGAATTGCATGTTGGTAGTTTCACGTGTTTTGAAACTACAGAATGGAAATAAGGCACTTAATAGGGAATTGAGTGAATTTTTCTAGGGATATTTGATACACTGAATTTTTTTATTTATAGTGAAAAATAGAAATGTACGAAATCAACTGTAGGTTACAAAAAGAATCTTAATCGCGCATATTTTTAGATCAATATATTTTTGAGTCTGAAAAAAAAATCATCATATTCCTATTCCCATGGTGATTTTTTTACTTCTTGATTTTTAAAATTCTAATCTCAAACTTTTCAACTATAAAGTTGTCACTCCATTGTCAAGTTCAACACTACGTGCGAACAAAGTTTGCTACCCCTATATTACATGCCATAGATAATTTTAAAATTTATGATATCTTTTCTACATATACATAACCATTGATAGTATCTTTTGTATATGTTTTTCAAATTTTTAGTCATCTTCATTTTTTTAGTAATTTTTTTAGTTCAATTCTGCATCATTCTAGCTAAAAACAATATGTTTTATAAAAAATAAAAAAATAAAAAAACATCAAATTTGGTTACCTTCTTTTACTATGTGATAGATACTGTGTATATGTACTATTGAACAAAAAATTTGATGAAAATTTGACCCATTTTGGTGATGCTTTATGTAAAAAGTAGGTTTTTTTTGTTCGCACATGGTGTTCAGCTTGATAATGGAGTGACCTCCCTGTGATACAATGTCTAGACCATGGTGGTTGTTATTACTTTTCCTTTTAAGATTCTAATTCAACGACTTAAAAGTACCATATTCATACCAAACAAATATTGCAATAATAAACCCTGTAGTGTAATTCTAGCTACCTCTAATTAATTCAAATATCAATCATCACAAATATGAAACCTACATGCATTTGTGGTTGACCATGGGGTTCACTTTGCAATTTGCAATCTATCGTTGGTTAACTATTTACCACAAAAAGTATCAGGGCGTGTACAGTGGGGGTTGGTTGTGGTTGTGGTGAGCATTGGATATACTTTGTCCAAGAAAATAAACTTAAAGAAAGTAGATCACAACTGCTCTTGTGTAAACTACCCTAGAAAGTGTCTTCAAGAAAACATAGGCAACCCACTATAGAATGCATTATGCACCTAGTCCAAGTGATCTTTCAGAAACTCTTGGCACCTCAATTAGGGAACATTTATGTGGAGTGTCACGGTATGCGGCGTCGACGGCCGCACTTTATTCGTTGGGTTTCATCCATCTAGATTTGGATGGATGAATCTAGATGTGGAGAGGAAGGCTCCTAAGTGAGGAGCCTTCTCCTTGGCTTGGCATTCTTGCCAAGTCAAGTCTTGTGAGTTAGTGTGTGGAGAGAGCTTGTGTGAGGTGTAGATTGCATGATTTTGCAATAAATCTTGAGTTATTCTTCCCCTACTTACACTCTTAGATTCTCCCTTGGTGGAGTGAGAGATAGCTTGACTAATGGTGTGCATTTGAAGAGATTTAGAGCTATTATGAGTGTTCTATTCTCTTCCTTCTCACTTGGCAAGAATGTGCATGATTCTTTCTCTTTTCTTCAAATCTTGAGTTCCAATACTCGAGAAAGGGTGTGAGGACAAGTGGTTGCGAGATTTTGGAGTGGAGGAAGACAAACATTGCGGAATCGCGAAGAAACAAGGAGGAAAAAAATGTGCTTGTGATGTGTGCACATCATTTTCAATTGTGGTGAGAAATTTCTCAATACTACACGGAATTTCTTATCATGAGTTGCCTACAAGCATGAATTTGTGAAGTGGAAGGTGTAGGAGCATTCTTGATCCTCAAAAGGAATCAAATTTTTAAGGAAAACAACAAAAAAACAACAAAAAAAAAAATTTGAAAAGAGGGAGGCAGCCTGCCTCCCTCTGCAGCCGGCCCCTGGCCCCTGGCCTGCAGCTGTCTGCGGCTGCCGGCGGCTAACAACGGCGGCTGACAACGGCGGCTGCCAGCGGTTGTTTGCGGCGGCTGCCAGCGGTTGTTTGCGGCGGCAGCCGGCGGTTGCCAGCGACTGCTGTCTGTAAACAGACCAGCAGGCTGCTGCACTTTGTTCGCCATTGTACACTTAAGGCCCACAGTTTCAATGGTAGGATGGGAATTTGGACATAATCGGTTGAGACCTGGTTGTTTGCAAGTCCAACCGGTTGCATATTGACAATCATTTTTATTTTTATATTTGTCTTTGTGTTAATGAATTAATGAATTAAAAACCGGTTTTTTTATTTTAAAAATCTTAATATAATTTAATAATTAAAAACCGTATTTTTTATTTAATTTAATTTATTAATTTACGTTTCCTTTCAACTTTCTATTTTTCTTTTCTCTCTAAGAGGTTAATTTCTTGTTTTCATTAATCAAGGACTTAAGGAAGAACACCTAGGTTCTTATTAAATATTAAATATTAAACATACTTGAGATTTCTTTTTAGAGGTTGTGTTGTACAAAATTTCCGAGAGGAATGTCATTAGGATTGGGTGGCATATGGAATTCCGTTCGGCCTAAAATAAATTATTATTGGGATCGAATTGTGTTTGTCAACACATATTCCCGGCATTCTTGTGAGGGGGGATTCTTAGGTTGTAGTGGGAAGATGAGAGATGTGCATAGGTACCATTTCCTTTTCTTAAGAAACAGGGGCTCTTTATTTTGACCACCAACTGCAGGCGGGTGCCAGTTGGTTGCGGTTGTTTTCAATTTCTGCTTGAATGTTGTTTTGGAGAAGAGGATCCAGTGTTGTTCTTACATTGTTCCTTGTATTTTGTTTTGGTACCTTCCCCTGTGGCGGGCTGTAGTGCTGGAGTGTTCTAGCACTGCCCATTTTGTATCGTCCTAGATTGTGATAGGGTACTGTGGAGGTGAGGTCGGATTAATGGCCGACGGGACCTTTGTTTGTGCACCAAGTGGGCGGTGCGTGTTTTCACTTGTGGTGAGGCTGGGTTAATGACCAGCAGACCATAAGTTTTGGTGGTGGTTGCAGGTGCAGGTTGCCTTTGACCCTTTTTCTCTTTGTACCTGAATACTAATTCATTTGGGTTGTTGATTCGGTGACCATCCCATTGTGGGTTTATGGTTACAACTCGTACTCAACACTATCGTTCTCCGTCCCCAGGAGCATCAGAAGGTCATCCCTCGGACCTCTCGGACGTTGAACCAGTGGTAGCACCCAACGAGGCTTTTTAGCCTACTTCGGCGTGGGGGACTATCACTCGGTCTCACGTCCTGTGAGTGAGAACCTTTGACGATATGGAGGAGGAGACTAGAGGAGGGATACGGGACCGGTTTTCCAGTCGAGCAGGGACCATTTCTCTGCAAGACTGGAAAATCCGGTTTCGTACATGGATGCGAGAGAAACGCCAACGCAATACCAATTTTAACGATTGGTATGCGTTTGAGCTTCTGCCTCAGCATTTGGAGCATGAAGCTCTCCAAACTTATGAGCAGTGGACAGAGGCTCATTGGATGGAGCTGCGCCAGGTGGAGCGGTGCTGGGAGACTCGGGTTGAGTTGGTATCCGCATTGAAGGAAGGCGCAGCTTCCAGTTTCATGGCCGTTCTGGATGTTAAGACGGAGGTACCGGAGGGAGGTTATGTGGTAGATGTGGAGGGAGCTCCTCCTGGTGAGCCGAGGGCTACGGGTCCTACTCCCACTGCGGCGAGTACGTCGAGCCCAGTTCTTCTACTCTCGCGTTATGCCATGGCCACCCAAGCGGCTTTAGCCTCTTTAGGGGTTCCGCCAGATTTTGAGCCATTGCGGGCATTTGAGCTGCATCTACAGGGGGAGTACGGAGGCTTCCGTCGTGACCAAATGCAGCGGATACAAGATTTGAAACGGGAGAAGGACGATACACCTCGTACCATGTATACGAGGTTGGCGAGGTTTGCCAGAGAATCTGGAGGTGTGTTCGCGGAAAGTCAGTTGGTGAAGTTGTTTTTGTCAAAGATTGACAAATGTCTCCTTGACTTGGCAATACCCAGGATCATCATGGAGTTCGGTGGTCAAGCGACACTCGCAGAGGCATTCGCCGTGGTGGAGCAGTGTGATCGTGCATTATGTCAGCACGATGCCACTGATTTGGTGTCCTTGCTAGTGGATTCTAGCAAATCCCGAAGAGTTCCGGTTGCGGTTGCGGGATTGGCGGAGGCCGAGGTAGACAAGACCATGTATTGTTGGTCTTGTGGGCAGGCCGGCCACGCTAAGAAGGACTGTCCTTCGAAGCAAAGGCAAGCCCAGACCGTCACTATTCCGAAGCGGAAACCATTTGTTCCCGCTAAGGGCTCGGCGAAGGGGACGACAGGTAATCAGTTACCCAAGCAGTTGAAGTGTTCCCATTGTGGGCGGAACAATCACGCGGTAGAGAACTGCTTTGCTCTCCATCCTGAGAAACGTCCTTCTTCCGACCGGGAGAAGACGTTGGAGGCGAAGATTGGAGCCATGGAGGAGAGGTTCAAAAGCTTGGCGTCATCCGGCCAAATCTTGGCCTCACCGTCTTCCTCCGGAGCTCATGCTAGTTCTTCCACTCCGGATTACTATATGTTCGGAGCCTCGGGCGAGGTGGTGAGTTCCGCGGCCGTGACACGTGCTCAAGCCGTGTCACAATCCATACCTTCGACTACAAATATGTGGCAGGCTCGCGAGCTCGGGACAATGCGCCCGCGGACCAAATTGGTCAAACACGACTACCATTATCTTTTGGATTGGCCGATGCCGTCCAATCTGTCAGTGGTCGTCATCCGAACGATGAGGTTTCACATTCAGCGACTGATGTGGCACACACGTTGGCATCCAAGGTGTTGCACACACCTTTGTTCACGGCCATGGAGTGGTCATCGCCAGAGTTCCAACCTGCTAAGGTTTTTCACTTAGCAGGTAGGATTTTGGAAGGGAAGGCATCCTTACCTTCTCTGACCGTGGCTCAAGCCACTACAGACATCCCTGCTTCTGAAGATCCTGAGGATGTGGCCAAACGGCGAGCGAGACTTGCGGCAGAGACCATTGCATTTTTTGACGCACACGCCTCAGATGACAAGACACCGACCACGTCTTATGACTCACCAGTATCCGCGGGTGCAGCCTATCTGTCTGATGTCGCTGCTAGACCTGTCCGCGAGCGCCGCGGTATTCGACCCGGCGTTGTGCGTATGGTGAATGATACCGGAATTTTGGTGGTCAGTCGCACTGGGAGCAATGCTACTCGGGTTGCTCCCCGTTGTGTGATGATGGATTCAGGGGCACAGCCAGTTATGATCGGCAAGAGGCTTGCCCAAGAGTTGAGGTTGACGGCCGAGGATTTGGCTCCCTGTCCATTCACCATTGTCACATCCATTGGTCACGTGGAGCGGGCCATGGGTTATACTCGAGAGCCATTACAGCTTAGCTTCCGAGTGAAGCCTAGAGACTCACCCGAACCTCTTCTTCTTAGGTGTGCGGTGACGGATGCGACCAACTATGACATACCGGGTGTCCTCTCGGCATTGGCACATCCCATTTTATGGCAGCCGCCAGACGCGGGAATTACTTTGGTGGAACTGTTTGGGGGCATCGGCACAGGCTTAGCGGCCGTATTGGAGGTTGGCCTCACGGTCAGACGGTATGTCTATGTGGACAACTCTCCAGTGTCCACCCGTGTGGCTCGTTACCATCTTCACCAGTTGATGGTATTGTACCCCCAGCAGTTACATCCAACTGCCATTCATGGGTGTTTTTCACGTCTCCCTCGTGATGTTACACTCATCAGTGAGGCTGACTTACGACACTTGGGCCCGGTGGATATGGTGATTGCGGGATGGCCATGCCAAGGCCACTCACGTGCTGGAGCAGGCCGAGGTTTAGAGGATCCCAGGTCTAGCCTTTTTTGGGACCTCATCCGGCTTATGCAGTGGTGGTTTACCCACCAACCTTCCCCTCCAGGGTATATCTTCGAGAATGTACCTTTGTTGGGAGACTCTCGGGACAAGGTGTTGGAAGGCAATTATTATGTTCGTCAACACCTTGGAGATCCCATTTTTGTGGATGCCGCGAGCATTGGTTCTTATGCCCACCGACCTCGGTGGATTTGGACCAACCTCGCACCGTCATCTACTTTAGCTGCAGCATTTTCTGCAGTGCCTCCACCTTTTGATCAAAAGGTGGATGACATCTTGGATCCAACCCGGACTTCTTTGCCGGTTATTCGAGATGATTTATCCCCGTTGGCATTGGTCAACAAAATGGGGGCACCACGGCGGGCATTTCCCACATTTATGATGTTTCCACAGTCATTCGCTTTCCGCGCTAGGGGGCCGGGTATGGTATGGGATGTTCACACCAAAACCCACACCGAACCATTGGCTGACGAACGGGAACGTGCCATGGGATTCCGCACTGGCACCACCGCAGCTCCCGGCCTTTCTGAGGGCCAACGACGCTTCGTGTTGGGCCAAGCTATGGATTTTCATACTATGGTGTGGACTGTTGCTTTATGCCTTTCATTGCAAAGGCATTGTGGTGACCGTGTGTTGTCTCTGGGGGCAGAGGACTCTGGTAAGGGGGCACAGCGGTCCACACCCATGGAGGAGGGAATTCACGCCATGGTTGGAGAAGCCGAACGAATTTTTCAATTCGAACAGCATGTGATGGAGGAGCTTCGAGCTCAATATTTTTACACTGCTTCGGTTTCTTCGCCTCCGGTGGTGGCTTCATCATCACATATTGGTGGTGATGAAGAAATGTCAGACTCTAGTACTAGCACCGAGACTAGGGGCATGGTTAATTCCCCCTCCTCTCATTAGCAATTAGAGTATGTGCCAGCATCAGGTGGTTCTCCTTTGGTGGAGAGGGAGACTACAGAGTTTGATGATTGGCCATTGGAATTGGGCCCTCATCTCACTGGTGCTGAGGCACGGAAAATACGAGCATTTATTCGCTCGTACCGTAGGTGTTTTGCTTTTAGCCTTCAAGATCTTGAAGGTTATAAAGGAAAGCCCATCCACATTCAGTTGGAGGACGACCATCCCATTTTTCGGAGACCTTATAGGCTCAGTGTTTCTGAGCGGAGCGGCGTTCAGGCTCGTTGCCGAGAGCTTTTGGCAGCAAGACTAATCGAACTTTCCAACGAGGAGTATGCTTGTGCTACGGTTATGCCATCGAAAAATGATATCTTTAGCAATTGGACGGAGAAGCAGATGTGCGGGGATTACCGTCCAGTTAATCGGAAGACCAAGTCGGATCGATATCCCATGCCAATCCCGGAGGAGTTGTTCGATGCCCTCGGATTTGCTCGAGTCTTTAGCACGTTGGACTTGAGATCCGGCTATCACCAACTCCCATTACTTATGGGAGACCGAGTGAAAACCGCATTCTGGGGAGTTGATCAAGATGGGAAGGATCAACTTTACCATTGGAAATTTCTTCCGTTTGGCCTGAAGAATGCACCTGCGGAGTTTCAAAGAATGATGGACCAAGTTCTCTCTGGCTTACCCTTTGCTCGGTGTTACATTGATGACGTTATCATTTTCAGTATAACACCACAGGAGCATGTAAGGCATCTTCAAGCTGTTTTTGAGCGGTTACAGCGGTGGGGATTGCGCTTGCACCACGGCAAGTGCAAGTTTTTCCATGACCGGCTGGCATATCTGGGGCATATAATTGTTCCAGGAGGTCTTGGGGTACAACAAGCTAAGGTGGACGCCTTGCAGAAGATTCCGGCACCGGTTGATGTGCCGAGACTTCGTGCTTTCTTGGGCTTGGCGAATTACTATCGGCGATTCGTCAAGAACTTTAGCTTGATCGCCAAGCCTCTCACCATTCTCACGAGCAAGGACCAACCATGGACTTGGGGTCGTGAGCAACAACAGGCGTTTGAGACATTGAAGCAGAAACTGGGTACGGCTCCAGTTCTTCGACGTCCAGATGTCTCCAAATCTTTCCAGTTGCATACAGATTGGAGTTCATTGGGTTTGGGAGCAGTTCTCACTCAAAAGGATGATTTTAGTCAGGAATATGTTGTTGCTTACGCTTCGCGAAGCAATAACACGGCGGAGGCTAATTATTCATCCTACGAGGGAGAAGCATTGGCGGCGGTATGGGTTATTGCCCATTTTCGGCCGTATCTTTATGGTCAGCACTTTACTTTAGTGACTGACCATCAGCCGTTACGGTGGCTCATGGAGTCGGATAAGCTTACTGGCAAGCTTGCCAGGTGGGCTTTATTGCTCCAGGAGTATGACTTTGAGGTGGTACACCATGCTGGGATTACCAACATGGATGCAGATGGACTCTCACGCAATCCAAGTCCTTCAGATGAGGACTTGACCGGGGCCAGATGGCATGGAGATTGTGATCGAGAGGCGGTTCCAGGTTGGCACGCGGCTGCCTACCTTACTTTATTTTCTGGTGCATCTGTTGAGATTCCGATACAGGGTTCGGATGATGAGACTGATCGGCCTCAAGCTATTGTGGATATATGGGAGGATCTTCCCGTATTGCATAAGCTTCAACAGGGTACCTTCCCTTTGTCTATTTCGGCAATGGAAAGGGATAGGATTGGACATCGAATAACAAGGTTCCGTTGGGAGAACGGTTTGTTATTTCGATTGTGGCCGGATGGGACAAGGCGTATTGTTCCTAGGCCGGATCAGAGGGCCTCCTTGGTGCGACAAGTGCACGAGGAACTTGGCCATTTTGGCATACGCAGGACACATTCGATGTTGCGTGGCCAATATTGGTGGACTGGCATGTATCAGCAAGTGGCTGCTTATGTCGGGAGGTGTGAAGTTTGTGACCGGGTCAGGTCTAGCTTTAACACCTTGTCACCTCAGTTACAACCCTTACCTATCATGGGATTGGGCTACCGTTGGTCGCTAGACTTTGCGGGACCGTTGGTTGTCACGCCACGTGGAGCAAAATACGTGTTGGTGATGGTGGAGCATTTTAGCAAGTGGATTGAGCTTGTTGCTTTACTCCAAAACTCTGCAGAGTTGGCCGTGGCCGCCTTTTTGGATCGTGTGTTGGCACGTTTTGGAGCACCGGCTGAGGTGTTGACGGACCAAGGGAGGGAGTTCCTTGGTGTTTTTGAGGAGTTGTGCACTAAGGCGCTCATAGATCACCGTACCACCTCTCGGGATCATCCGGAGGCAGATGGCTTGGCTGAACGGGTTGTTCAGACAACCAAGCGTGGCTTGAGGAAGTATAGATTACTTCGGGGAAGCCACCGGGATTGGGACCTTATGTTGCCTTGGATTACTATGGGCTATCGATTTAGTAGGCAGGCCTCTTTGGCATCCTACAACCCGTATCAATTATTGTATGGACGTGAGCCTATACTCCCGAGTTCTATTCGGGAAAAACTAGCTCCTGTTGTGAACTTGGATGACCCAGACCTTTGGGCAGAGTGTTTGCAGGAGCGGGCTCAATTCTTCCAGAAGGCCATGCCTATGGCCATGGAGAATTTGTCCATTGCTCAACACCGTGACACATTGCGTTATGCACGCATTCGTAGTGGTGCTTACCGACCTCAGTTGCGGAGATTTCGGCAAGGGGATTATGTCTATCTCCAACGTGAGGCGCCTACGACATTGGATGTCAGGGCGGGGCGCACTATCCTGCGGATGAAGGAGGTGTTGCCGAGTGGTTTGTTGTTGTTGGAAGGCAAGGATGGCAGGCAATGTCGCGAGCATTCCAAAAACTGTGCCCCATGTCATCTACCTATTGAGGGTACAGTTCATCCTGAACTGGCCGTCGTGCCAGAGGGTCTTCCATGTTTTGTATGTGGAGAGAAAAAAGGAGCGGCTACTATGATCTTGTGTGATCAGTGTCAACGCGGTTGGCACATGGCATGCTTGAGGCCACCTTTGACTTCTCTACCATTTGGACAGTGAAGTTGTCCTCGCTGTCGAGGATCTTCGATACTTGGTGCTTCCACCAATCGTATTCAATGATCCTGTGTGGTTTTCATCATCTTATGCCTGCCCAAATGGAAAATGATGAGTTATGGTATAGAGACGCAATCAACATGAGGTGGTGGATTTAATTATTTGGGATCTGATGGCCAAACATCAGAGGCGATTAAGGATGGGGCTCACCTTGCACCCAGCCTACAGTTCCTTGGAATAACGTTTACCACACTAGTTAGTTGCGGAGCAATCTTTCATTATCCATGCCCTTTAGATTGGCATTGGTCTTAGCTGCTTGGCGGGACTCCATAGTCAGCTGAGGGGGGGCATGTCGAGGTGTGTTGTTTATGTGTGACTTTGCTATGTTTTAGTGTTGTTTGTTAGTGGTGGTTGGTACTCGAGCTGCAGTGACACACGATCGCTATTTACACGACAGGAGGGGTTTTGTGAATGGGGCAATACAAGTGGAGACAAATAACAACCTATTGGTTGTCTGTTCTTATAACCACAACAAATAGGGAATCAACTCTCACGTATAGGTCAGTCCCCTCAACACTCAAGTGCTTGAAATGGAGAGGAGCTGTGATCACACATAGATGTTAAGCGAACAACATTCTTCAAGAGGACTTCTTCAAGTTTGCACTATGGAATCACATTCATCATGTGGCCGGGGAATATTTTATTTTAGTATGTCCCATATCTTCTTCTTTTGGTCCCCTTTGCTATTCATCATTGACCCATGTATATTGTCATGCAATTCGTTTCTAGGAACCGGAGAAAGTGACATGAGACACTTGTTGGATACATGACAAGTCAAGGACACATTAGACTTATCACCTAAGTAATCAATGTTAAGGGAATTTGGCTGCTCTAAGTGAGATTTAAAGTTGAGGATGAATTTATGTAGAAATTAAAAGCACTTTGAAGATTTCTACATGTAGTTTGTGCTACCTAAATCATGGACCTTCTTCGTACCTTGGTTTAGCCTTCAAATTGCAAGAGGGTGGTACCAATTCAACCTAAACGGAGGAATGTGATGTCACCTTGGTCCATATGGAGAAATGTGATGTCTATTCCAGGCGTATTTCATTGACTCAAACTCAAGATTGGGCTCAAACTTATAAATAATCTCTCCATGACCTGAAACTTAATCTTCCTTGAGTTGTTTTTTAATATCTTAACATAAGACACTAGAAACGAGATCTGAAGACAACCTTCCTAACATTCACATGGTTTCAACTTAGATTCAACCCTCCTTTTTGCTACTTTATGAAGAACAATCAATTAAAGACTTAGAAAAACTCAAAATACCCAAAAACGAGATTAAAACACTTATGAAACAACTACACCAAATTGTCATTAAATACCCCACATACCTAATATTAAATAAAATAAAACTAGACAACAAACAACCCCCCCCCCCCATAGACCCCCCTCGATGTTAGGTATCATATTTTCTCTTTAAAACTTTAGGAGCCCACCTCATGAGAGGGAGGAAGTACCCTTACACTGATGCTTGGTTAAACATGAACACAATATAGAGGAATATGCTCCCATTCACGTCAGTGTACAAAACAAATCTTGACATTACTTTTATTTATTTTATTCTTACTTTATTTATTTATTTATTTTATTTTATTTTATTTATGGAGAACTGTGATAGTATTAATGAATCGAGCTTGGTTACTTGGAAGACCTCATCATGGTTTCAGTATATGGATAAAGGATTGGTTTTCAGGCCCTTCCCTTCTCCTCCGTCCCCCTTGCAATCGAACTTTTCCTTGTATGTGCATATGTGTCTCAACAAAGATAAACTATTTGGAAATCTAACCAACATTATCATGACATTATACAGTGCCATAACAATGTTCTGTGGGACTGACAATATTGCACATAGTATTCTCAGATATTCCCCACATTCAACCCTGAATTACGAGAATATCCGGGAATACTACGTGGAATACCATCAATCCCACAGAACATTGTTATGAATCTGAATAATGTTATGATGTTTGTGCCCTTTATATCTAACCCTGCAACTTTAATGAGTGAAGCTTGGTTTTTTTTTTCCCCTATCAAAGAGTTCCCATCTCCATGAACGCTACAGAGCTACAATACAAAGTCACCTATGAACGTCGATTTATTCCCTTTGGTGTGATTCTCTACACCTATCCCATAAGCTCTCACACATCGATTGAATTCAAGTTGATTTTCCCAATTGTAAGGGATAACGACTTGAGATACAAGAGTTAATTTGAGGCCTGTTCTTGGGCCCAAGGAAAATGTGCACGGGCATTAGTGGCAATGAAAGGGCAGACACACTAGCCAATGAGGGGACACTTAAAGAGAAACCAAACAATACGCCACGCATACACATAGCCCACTCTACCCCCTTTTGGCTAGCTAGTTGCCCTACAGCCACACATGATGGTGTCATTTGCAACCTCCACACATTCATAACAAAAGAACATGAAAACCGTGAAACTGCACTAGCCAAACATAAATTCCCGTATGTAGACAAATGGTTAACAAACGATCTAATCAACCAAAAGTTTTCTAACCACTTCTGGAATGACGACAAAATACCCGACACACAAGTTACCCAAACTCTAAAATTCAGATATGCCCAATACATGGGTAACCATAGGAAAAATATCTTTTGGCCCCTTAAGTACCAAAACCCCAATTGTACACTATGTCGTACCAACGACAGAGACACATGGCCCCACCTACTATCAACATGCGAACACCCATACTTAAAAGGATTGCGAATTGCTAGACATAACAAAGCAGTCCACCTCATTACCCAGACCCTACAAGCCAATAAAAACACCCGGTTCTTTACCTTGACCAATGCAGGCAGAATAACCAACCAACCCCCAGACCAAACAATCCCATAATGGCTTCTCAAATGTACATGCACACAAGGAACATGTCAATGCCAAGCGAAATTAAGACCAGACATAATGTGCATCATTGGAGCCCCCAATCAAACACAAACACCTATACTACCCTCCCCTAACTACACCGTCCAATTCATAGAATTCACATACTACCATGACAGATTCCCCGAACAAGCTCGCACCCACAAACACACCAAATATGACCCACTAATCACCACACTACAAAACAAAGGCTGGCAGACCAATCACCTCATTACCATCACCAATGGAGTAAGGGGAGCTATACACGAAAACTCCATAGAACAACTAATCAAACTTAAAATCCCGAAAACCTACACCAAAACCCTCATGAAAAACATACACCAAAATGCCATCAAATACCTTACTTACCTAGTCCTAAATAAAATAAAACTTGACAACAAACAAACCCCCGTTCCCCCACCATAAGGTGGGGGCTCTCTTGCACCACAACAGAGCCCACCTCCCAACGGAGGCATAACATCCTATATTGCATCACGGGACATTGTGATCAATATAGGGTCAACAGGCTCATATTCATGCCAGTATAATTGATACGGGTGTTTTCTTTTCTTTTCTTTTCTTTTCTTTCTGCATGCCACAAACTAATGTTATGATGTCACATGCCAAATTTTAGTTAAGAAAATGTGAACCCGTCACACATTTATTGAAATACTTTGAGCCATCGGTGTGGATAGAGAAGATGCCTTTCAGGCGCTTCCCTCCCCTTCCTTTCTCTTCCCTTTCTCAATCATCCACTTGTCATTATATGTCCTTTGTGTATGGACTTGGAAGACCTAACCAAGATAAGTTTTTGCAAGTTTCACGTGCCAAATCTCCCTCAAAAATCATAACATTACTAAGCCTTGTGCTTCTTAACGTATTATAAATAAAAGAGATGTCTTGTTCCTCGGGGACCTTTGTTATAACAGTGTAATCCAACACGCCATTCTTTTGATGAGATTCACAACATGTTTATTTTCGGCCTTGGGCTGAAGTATTCTTTTGCCTGGAATGAGTGATAGCAATGTCATGATGTGAAATTGTCACACGAAGGGTAAGATACGTGACCCTATTGTGGACACTTCCACCTCCATGCATGGGCAATTTGGTTGTTCGGCATGTTCAGGAATTTCCTCATACAATCAACAATTACGAATCACACAAATCGGTATTTTCAAATTTCACAATCAGAGTTGGAATTGCAATAGTTGTAAAGGGTCGTACTAAAAATTTCCATGCTTCTTTACGTGGTCACATACATAACATTGCTCAGAGCATCCGCACCCATGCTCGCTATACCCGGCCTCAATGGCTTTTGGCGGGCCCGGGTAGGAATGACCACCCCACCGCAACCCGGGCAACGGCTCTTTCAAGAGCGGGCTCGTGAAAAACTTCCCCTGTCGCGCCATTTTCCAGAGTCTTCGAGTTCTCTGCGCGCGCCCAAAAGCCGGGTGATTTAGGGAAGATTTTGTTCTAATTTTTTGTGTGCACCGCTGTTCGGAGAATTTTTGGCGGGATGGCAGGACGTGGCCGTGGGCACTCGGTGCTTCGAGGCCGTGGACGCGGTGGCTTGCAGCGAGGAGCGCCTGCGGCAACTGATTTCGGGGTTGGTGAGCGGGGATTCGACGACGTCGAATTTGAGGGTTTGATGCGGGGGAGGCCGTCGCCGCGAGTGGGTGAAGCGAATGGTTTGCAATCTCGGCGAACTGGGCTCGATCGCAGCCATCATGCGGGGATTCACTTGCAGCATTCAACTGGTTTCGGCGAACACGAAGCACCGACGGCCTCGGTGCCGGATGTGACTACTGGAGCAGGCCATCAAGCCCAGGTGAGTGACCCAGCATTCTCCCTGCATACTCAACCCTCTGTTGATTTTGGTCGAAGCCGAGGCAGGGGTCGTGGGGGAGGGTCTGTGCGGCCTGCGAAAGGTAAGAATTTTGTTCCTGAGGAAGAACGCCAGTTGACTAGGAGTGTTCTCGCAATCTCTCAGGACCCAATTTGCGGGAATCAACAAAAGGGTAATGCTTTCTGGGAACGAATTTATTTGCATTATGATCAATGTAGACCAGGTGGACATAGGGGCGCGCGATCATTGGAATCAAAATGGGGCATGATTAAACACGATGTGGGAAAATTCATCGGAGCCTATAATCAAATCAAAAGATTAAACAAAAGTGGTAGTAAAGAATCTGACATTATTCGCATGGCTAAAGATTTGTATCGTACTAAAACTGCTAAGAACACTGAGTTCATGTTTGAACACTGTTGGGAATTGGTGAAAGATTTTCCGCGTTGGGCTGACGGTGTTAGTCCATCGCGTCAAACAACTCCCTCTAGGAGGGTGTCTGGTTCTTCTGACCACGAGTCGCAATCGGGTTCCCAAATGGACACCCAAAATGGTGTGAGTGCTGTGGATACTACAGGTGAGGCAACTACAAGCATGACATTCAGAGAGAGGCCCGGAGGCACAAAAGCAGCAAAAGATGCCCAACGTGCTGACAAGGTGCACGAGAGAGCGGCTTTGACTCAAGCCAAGGCCGCCGAGAAGATGGCGGAAGCAACACTTCGCAAGGCGGCAAGTTTGGAGTACCACAACATGCTACTCCTTTTCACCGCACCGATGAACCAAGTTACCACGCCGGAGGCTCAAGAATTTATTCGTTTGCTTCGTGAGGAGGAGCTGCTCAAATTACGACGTCGAAGGGCGGAATCCGCGGCATTTGAGTTGCGTGAACAACAAGAGCGAGAGGTTTTTGAAATGTCCGAGGCGGCACGCGAACGAGAAGAAGCGGATAAGAGATCTCAAGAAGATGAGGAAACACTCAGGCAATTGCGGGATGCACGAGTGGAATTCGACTCTATGAGATCAAATTACGAGCATCCGGGTCATAGAGAAATTGGGGATTTGCAAGAATCCGACGAGGAAGACGATCTCGATTCTGAGGTGGATTCAATTTCTCGTACTAAACCAGCCACTTTGCTTGACTGTGAGCCTGTGATCCTGCTTGATAAAATTTGAAATGTGAATGCTGGATTCACTTTCTGTGAGCCGACTGTGACCCTGTCCGAATTCTAATTCTCTTCTAGGGCAGACTGTGGCCGACTTTGAATGTGACTGTTTTTTTTTTTAAATTTCCTGCAGGCAGTCTGTGTGAGTTATTTAGTTCTCGGTTATCTGCAGGCAGTCTATGAGGGATAATGTAGGTTTTTTTTTTTTTTTCCTGCAGGCCCTGTATGTGGATTTTTAGGCTCTGATTTGATTGCAGGCACAAAAGAGATTAGTCTGAATGTTTCTTTTTGACAGGGGGAGGGTCTGTAAGGGTTTAGGGAAGGTTTTTTTTTTTTTTTTTTTTCTGCAGGCCCTGTATGTGGATTTTTAGGCTCTGATTTGATTGCAGGCACAAAAGAGAGCAGTCTGAATGCTTCTTTTTGACAGGGGGAAGGTCTATAAGTGTTAGTGTAGGTTTTTTTTTTTTTTTTTTTTTTTTTTTTTTCCTGCAGGCCCTGTATGTGGCATTACAGGCTCTGGTTTAATTGCAGGCACAAAAGAGAGCAGTCTGTGAAGGCTGAGTGTGAATGTAGGTTTTGGGTTTAGGGGTTTAGGGGGTTATTTAGTTCTCGGTTATCTGCAGGCAATCTGTGAGGGCTGAGTGTGAATGTAGGTTTTTTTGTAATTTTTTGTTCTGCAGACAGTCTGTGTGGTCTACAGTCAACGAGTTTGGTTGATGGAATGCAGCATTGCTGCCGATTGTGATTTGCAGGGCAGGCTGAGTCCGAGCATTGGCATGTTTGTGTGTGTGGATGATTCTGTTCTGCATGCATTCTGTGTGGATGTTTCAATTATGGACAATTTGTGGTCGAATGTGGCATTACGCCCGTGCTTGAATGTGTATGAGCTTGAGTGTGTCTAAGCCTTGAATGTGCCTAAGCCCTGTTTTGTTGTTTTTGATTGCAGGCACAACATGCGAATGAAGAGCATGATCCTTGTAGTCGGCGATTCCGAGAAGATGGCGGGATTGCACCCGGTAGATATGTAGATAGCCATGGTGATAGTGGTCAGTGGGATGACATTGAGCATGTTGGACCGGGGATGCCCACCACATGGGATGTCATGGTAGATCATGACAATTCACAAAACATGTGCGCCGAGGATGACATTGGACTTGGTTTAGCATTGACTGGACATAGTTTTTTCCAATAAATGTGATATTAGTCACACATTTGCATATTATTTAAGAATTTCAGCATACATTCTTTCTCCGAAACTCACATGTATTGCAATTGATATGGCCAAACTTATGGATACTAGTCACCCCTTTATATATTAGGCCAAATTGGTGCCTTTCAACATCCACAAGTGCTCAATGAGATCACCACGGAGACCAAAATGAGTGTCCGCATTGGTAATGTCCACGGTACTTGCCATATACTCATCAAAGGACAAACCTCTTTGCATTGGGACATTTCCCTCATGCAACTCACCAATAATATCATCTAGTCCTTCAACACCTTCTTCGTCATCAATTATCATATTGTGCAAGATACAACACGTGAACATGATGTTCGATATCACTTCCATGCTCCAATGCCGGCAAGGGTTGCGAATTATCGCAAAACGGGCCTGCAACACCCCGAAACATCTCTCAACATCCTTGCGCACGGCCTCTTGTCTTTCCGCAAAATAGCTGCGTTTCTCATCTTGTGGTTGATGGATGCTTTGCACGAAGCAAGACCACTCGGGATATATACCATCCGTGAGAAGATAATATCGATCATACTGACACCCGTTAACCTCGAATTGCATGTCACGAGCTTCGCTAGTCAACATGTTGTGGATGAGCGGTGAACGATCCAACACGTTCAAGTCGTTGTTGGAACCGGGTAACCCAAAGAACGCATGCCATATGTGCAAACCACCATCCGCCACGGCCTCCAATATGATCGACTTCTTCCCATCTTTGTCACCGAAGTCCCCTTGCCAAGCAACCGGGCAATTCTTCCACTCGTAATGCATACAATCAAGTGAGGCAAACATGCCTGGAAATCCACGATCAGCATTAATTGCCAACTGTTTTTCAAAATCGGCACGAGTAGGTTGTCTCATATGGTATGCCTCAAACTCACACCTAATTGCAATGCAAAATCGCTTCATAGATGTCATCGCGGTGGTTTCACTAGTCCTGCAATATTCGTCTGTAGCATCGGCACACAAACCGTAACACAACATCCTCAAAGCGGAGGTGATCTTCTGATGCGGGGACAACCCCAAAAAACCACATGCATCTTGTTTCTGAACAAAGTAATCGTCTCTAGCACAAACCCTATCCAATATGGTCAAAAATAATGACCTCCGCATACGGTATCGACGGCGGAAAAAATTTGGGCCATACGTAGGTTCATCTGCAAAATAATCAGACATCATGCGGGCATGCATCTCGTGTCTATGCCTGTCAATGTTGGGCGATTTCCCTGGACGTGATCCATGGACAATGCTCGGCATGTGACCACGCGGTGCACTCAACCCTAATCCAATAATCCAATTAACATTGAAATCATCTTCCTCATCGTCCTCCAAAATAAGCTCCCGAGTCGCAAGAAGGCGTTCCCGCCATTGATCCATAAGATTAACTACAAAATACACATGTCAAACCGAGGAACTCTATTAACTCAAACAACCCTAAACCTCCTTCAAGAGCAGAAAACAAGCCTCGCAGCTCTGTTTGCAGGCAGTCTGTAGTGGTCTGTGACAGTCGAAAAATCTATGTTTGCTCGCAGCCTCTGATGTGGCTCGTCCAACCTTTATTTGTTTTATCTGCGGGAGGAGTGACAAAGCCGCGCCGGGAGGCAGGCAGGCAAGCGGGGGAGTGACGGACCAGCGGCGGGAGGCAGCGAGAGGGAGGGAGCGCCGGGAAGCAGCGCGAGGGCCTCTGGAGAGGTCTGGAGGAAGGGTGGGGGTCGCCATATTTGGCGAGGCCCTAGAGCCTTGTGGAGCCCTCTACTGGCCCTTTGAAGAGCCGGGTATAGTGAGCATGGGTGCGGATGCTCTTAGGCTACTATAGTCCATCTCCTATTTCCCAAAAGGGGCAAGCTAGTGTCGAGCTTAAGCATGAGTGGATATCGCATCTTTTATTCCCGACTAGCTCACTACATAAAGTAGTAAATGACTACAATGGATGACACTCTAGCCCACGCCTTGCCACTACGACTAGGCATGCAAGTTAGAAACAAAAGTAAACAAGAATATAAGCTCCGCTGATAGAAGCCCACATGGCTATCACTCTTGCAAAATGCTCAATACTCACCCTAACAACGGTTCAATTTGCTAGGACGGCCCAAAATAATCAGGGGATAATTCTTGCATAATTCCCGACAATAGGGGTGCAAACACCCTAGTGCCAAGTAATGTTATGTAAACCCTCCCAATGGTGCTAACTTGTGTCCGGGAAGAACCGGCGGTTAATTAGTTGCAGATGAACCGGTTGAGTTCAAGAAATAACCGGTTGAAGTTCAAGACTTCAAGAAATCTACCGAACATTTTAAAGGAACCTATAGAAAAATATAAAATAAATGAATGAAAGCAAAACTGGAAGATGTCAACATGTAACCGGTTGGATTTAGAATCACTAGGATCATGACCGACTATGCCCCAAAACTTCATGGGCACTGGTGCTAACTATTGAACCTAAAACGATATCCACATTTTGACCACACAAATCCAATCTCATCATGACACGTGTCCTTCACCCCTCCCACCCAAATACAATATCCGTTCTTAATTGCAAACCTTATCATACACCACTCAAATATTAGTGTCCGATTAAGAAGAGTGAGCACCTTATGTAGTATGACCCTCGTGCCTAAATCCAAGAGCCTAAAGGGCAGTGTGAAGAGGCCCCTAAGATGTGGATAGAGAAGAGGCCTTGCCTTGCCCTTGCCTTTGCCCCTTCTCTTTGTCCTCCTGCCCTGCCCTGCCCTGCCCTGCCCTTGCCATCATGGCCCTCGCGTGTGTGTCTGGAGTCTGGACGAAGAGATTGCAAGCAAGCAAGTCTGTGAGTGTGATGTACGAATTCTGAAGGCAAGGCTGGCCCTGTACTCTAGAGATTTGGCAGCAGCGCCACAATCGGTCCCTTCCCTTGGGAAAAATCAATCCACGTCCTTGGCATCATGAGTACCTACGCGCACTTTATGAGGTAAATTGTTTGTTTGTTTGTTGGGGAGGGGAGAGGGAAGCGCATTGTATTGTGCTGGACCGATGGTGGTGCTAGGGTTTGCAGCGATGAGGAGGAGGAATGCCAAGGGCAACGGCAGACGCAGCGGGGGGGGGAGGAGGAGGAGCGGCGGCGACGGCGGCGTCGGGAAGCGGTATGGAGAGTAATATTAAGGCCGCAGCGCACGTGCCCTTGGCTGTGTTTAGCAAGTCGTCGTCGCTCATGTCGGACCGCGCGTCGCAGGCCATGGAGAAAGCGCTCCGACATGCTCCCCCTGCCGCCCCTCCCAGGTCTGCAACCAATTTAATTTTGTTTCTACTCCCTTAAGCTCTAATGTGACGGCCGGAGTGCGTGGTTGCTTTTATTGTGAGACACCCGTTCTTTTTGAAGGTGCGGCTGCAGCAGGAGATCCTTCTTGCCCTTGAGGTCGACGTAATTCGGATTCTTGTCCGGCATTGGCCAATTCGGTGGCATGTTTAGTGTCGTTGATAAGCATGCTGTGAGATGTAACTTTTGGAATGCTGACATTGCTCCAAGAGACGGATGCGACTTGAAAACACTGTGAGACTGCTGCTGGTGTCATCTTGGTACTCGTCACGAAGTGTCTGGCTAGAGTTCCCGATTATCCCTCGCGAATTCATTTTCCTAAACGGATTTGTCTCTACCAATGGTCAATTCGGTGGCATGTTGAGTGTCGGTTATGAGCAGGTTGTGAATTACGAATGGAGGATAGCTTACGTTTCTCAAGGAGACAGACACGACGTGAACAATGTGGGACTACTGCTGGCTTGTAGAGTCCAGGAAATGTCGGGATTCGTCGCGAGTTGTCCGGTTGGAGTTCCCGATTTTCCCTCGGAAACTCATCTTCCCATTCAGAGTTTTCGCTGCCCATGGTCAATTCGGTTGCATGCTAAGTGTCGGTTATGAGCAGATTGGGAGATATAGATTGTGGAAAGCTTACACAGTTAAAGACGGAATTGCTGTGAATAATGTGAGACTGCTGCTAGTATGTAGACACCGAGGAAATCTTGGTACTCGTTGCAATGTGTCTCGGCTAGAGTTCCCGATTTTCCCTTGGGAACTCATTTTTCCGTTCGGAATTTTCACGGCCAATGGTCAATTCGGCATATTTAGTGTCGACAATTAGCTGGTTGTGAGATATAAATAGTGGAAAGCTTAAATTGCTTAAATTGGACGGATATGACGTGAACAATGTGATACTTCTGCTGGTGTGTAGAATTGAGGAATTCTTGGTGCTCGCCACGAAGAGTCTGCCTAGAGTTCACGAGTTTGCCTCTGGACCTCGTTCTCCTAACGGATTTGTCTCCGCCAATGGTCAAATTCGGTGGCATGTTTAGTGTCGATGATTAGCAGGTTGTGAGATCTAAATTGTGGAAAGCTTACGTGGTGAAAGACACAGAAATGCTGTCAACGATGTGAGTGCTGCTGGTGTGTACAATCGAGGAAATCTTGGTACTCGTCGCGAAGTGTCTGACTGGAGTTCCCAATTTTCCCTCGGGTTCCAAGTGACCTGTGGAGTGGCCTGCGAGTGGCTCTGTGCTGAGAGCTGCATCCAGTCTCTGGAATGTTGTCGTGATAGGTTCAGTAAGACCAAATTCTTGCGCTCGTGTCTCAGTCCCTTTCTGATTCAGAACATGCGGCCATACACGGTTTTGAACGAAGTGGCGCTGGATGGTTTCATTGTGAAGGAAAGACGAATTCCTGTTCAAAGAACTGAAAGAGTCCTACTGACGAAGTAGACAAAACTTCGAAGAGGTTGTTCGTGGACATTGGTGAAATTTAAATGAGCACAGTTCACGAAGATTCATTTCGAAGTGAAGAATCCAAATCCTTGATTCCTTTTGGAAATCAGTTAACCTACGGAGGTCATGTGGGCTGCTAACCTGAAAGAATTTATGCACTTACATTACGGAATGGGTGATACTTATGATCCTGTTTTATTTTCTGCAGTGAGGATAATATAGTCAACCCTGCTGACACAACTTATCAAGGACCTGAAGAAGAGAAGGTCATACCTCCCACCTGTTTGCTCTTTTACGATCTAGCCTGAAAGGGAGGAATTTTATGTGTTATTGAGACGATTGCGAAGTTTATGTCAACTGTAGCCAAGCCCCTTGGTCATTTTAGGTTTACATCTTCTTTAAGAGATGTTTCTTGAATCTCATGTTGTTTTGTGAAAGATGAGTGGGTAGGTTTAGCCTATAGAGTCGTCGATACCCAGCATGATGGAACACTATATCTAAGCGGCATTTACTGAATCTTTTAATATTCTTTCTTCTAGGCAAGTATCACGGATCACAGGTCCTCTGAGGAAAACTTTGCTGATCGAGATCCTGCGCATCTCTTCTCTGCTCCTGCTTTAATTAACGACAAAGACGGTTCTATGATCCATCAAGATATGTCTCCACAGACAAGAGGGGCTACTGGTAACATTCCTCAGGAGGTTTCACATTCAGCAGGCGAGATGTTCAGTGATGGTGAGGATGCAGAAGTAAGCCTCAGAACAACGAGGTCAGTGGAAGTCTCGCAACCTTCAGGTCCAGAGAGGTCGGAAGCTTCAGATACCGAGCTAGAGGGAAAGAGGACCATAATGCTCGAAAATTGTGCCAAAGAGGACTTGGACCTTGTGAAAGCGGCACTTCTTCACCTTCTACGGGAAGATGAGGATCAAAGCAAAGTGGATGTGTGTGACATTTCAGAGCTGGACAAGCACTTGGAAGAAAGTGAAGGGTCTCGGTTGTCAGCTGGTGACATAGACTTGCAGCTGTTGTCCAGGTTGCTTGATCAGGTTGGTGTCCCCGATTCTGCGCTTGAGCTAGTGTTACCTGTAACCCTTCCTAATAAACTTGTGTCAGACCTTCGTTTCGAAAGGTCCCTTTGCAAACATGGTTGGGGATTTCATTATGTAGAAAGTGATCTTCCGTGATCCAGATTGAATGATGTCCAATCAAATCAATCTACTACCTCAAATTGGTTGGATTGCATCTAACAAGGAAGACATAGACATTTTTTTAATCTTGCTGACATTATCGATGTGTTCTGTCTTCCACTAGAGATGGATTTATTTCTTATCTTCTGCTAAATTATAAGGCACGGAACCTAGCGCATAGTACCATGAAATTTATGGTGTTGAAAGGCAAGAGTACTATGTGTTATATTCTGTTCCTTTCAGCACCAGAAACTTCGTAGTCTTTAAGGATCTGTCCACATTGGGAGAAACTCTACAGGTTTTTTTTTATACACAGGGTAGTTATCAAACCTCAACAATTTTTTTCTGTTGTCTCATTAAACTTATTTTAGGAGAATTGTTACATAGCTACACATAGTAAGGATCCAATAGTTTGTATGTAGTTTACTGATTGATCAAACCTGCATTCTGTGTTTTAGGTCCAAACATTGAGGGAGCAGAAACAGCAGCATAGACAGAGAGCTAGAACACCACGGTCCTCGAGGCAAGACGGCAGGAGTTCTTGGGATATAATCAAAAGACCTGGTGGTAAAGAGAAGAGAGTCAGGACTGAAGATCTGAGGAAGACAGTAGAAGCTGCAACGCAGGCTGCAAAATCAGCAGCAGAGGCTGCCAGAGCAGCAGCTGCATCAGTAACCAGGAACTCGGATGTTGTGGAGAAGCTTCTTCTCACCCTGATACCTCCTTCTAATGCAATTCCGATGGAGAAGCAAGGGAGCTCTGGAAATGATTTTACAGAGGATGAGGAGTCGAGCGACTCTGAGGATGTGAAAACAACTGCAAAGAAAATAGTTGCTCAAAATCGGATCACTCATGTCGTGTTGGGCCTCATGCTGGTGTCATCATTTGTGTGGAGGTACATAGTTGTCAAGGTTGTGAAAAGGGTGAAGAGCAAAGTAACCGATCCTTGGGGTTATGTAGGAGGAATGTTGACGGATGGGTTCAAATCTCCTGGGAAAGAGAAGGATGTTCCTGCAGATGACACCTCTCAGGGGCCACATTTCAAAATACCTCCACTTCTTCGAGGAGAACAAGAAACAGAGGAAATAGAAGCTGCTGTTACTGATAGTAAGGAGGAACCAAGTGTTCTTAACTTTGGAAACATCTTGCAGATTAAACCAGATCGCAGCTCATAGCTCCTGAATCTGTAGTATTGAATGTTTTCATAGTCTTCCGATGTTTCAGAATCATCCTCCAGTCATTTTTGAAGTGTAACGTACAATTTTTGGTTAATTCTTGTGGTCCTTTTTCTGTAGCAGTATGTACTTTGATAGCATACAGAGAACCTAGAAAAGGGTAAAATAATTAAACGGGGTTTCCAAAATCCATGGTTAAGGGGTCATTTTGCCGAGTTCCTAATCTTGGCTTCAGATCAAGACAGTCTGGGTATCAGTCTGATATCTGGTAAATGTATGACCTGTATTTTGTACAAAGTACTTTCAGGAGCAATTTTGCTACCAGTTGACTTGCTACAACATTGTTGACATTAATCTGGTTCTTCTCTACACTTCAATTTCAGTATCTGTTGATAGAAATATTAGACTTATTATTACTTATGACTTTTTCTCTAGTTTACTAGGTCCGTTTTGCAATCACAAATATGTCAATCAGTACATTTGGATACTAGGAATTGAAATTGTCAAGTCTTCACTTGCAGAGGTTTAAATAATCAAGTGACATAACCTTCGAGGTTGTAATATATTGATAACATGTGATGTGCGGACCTGTGTGAAAAACAAAGCAAGTGACCTTCAGGTAGAGGGTGCTAGTTCCAACCCCTTCTCCTGTAACTGGGCAACACTTAAATTGTCCAATGTCTCCAACACAAAGCAAGGGCATTTCTGGGAGAATGTGAGGATGATTTTGGGCTAAAGTGGGATCAGTTTTGGGCAAACCTTGGGATGTAGCTAGGGTGGTTACTTATGTGTTATACTAACCCCCAAAATGTCTAAGGACCCAACTGTGCAAAAGAATTGTAGGTTTGAAGATTGATTTCGATGCATATTTTTTTGATGTTTTAATGTATTAGGTGCTGTAAAATTTGCAATCCACTAAACTTGGAATCCTTTTGAGAATTGAACTACATATGAGACCTTTGATTATCTGAAACTTCATTGGTTGGGAATTTTAGTGTAGTTGTTCCCCCAACCAATTGGTGTATGAGGTGGGGGTCACATCTTCCTCTCAATTTGGAATTTATGCACTATAATTTTTTGATTTATCTTTTAATATTCTTTACGCCACATATGTCATTGGAATTTTGATTTTGAGGTTCACAAGTGCCTCTATCAAAAGATTAGGGTTTATCCGACAATGTCCAATTTTCATAGCGTGGGCCCTCAAAACTTCAACATACAACATTTTGGGGAGTTGTAAGTTGCTTGTAGTTACTCTTAGTACCTTACCTTGCCAATGTTGTAATATTGTACTCAATACATTTAAACATAGCATGGATCTTGACAAGTGATTAGTGTGAAACTAGCTCTCCAATTTTGACACCTCATAAACCTTATGATATCCTAGTTAGCGATACTTGGACAACCCCAAACAACAACTACCAAAAAATCCACCCATCTACATTAAACATACTAATAGAGGCCTACCAAATCACATAGTTGTACTACTCCTCACCACTTACATGCCCAGCACAACTCACACAATACAACTCACCACACAATCGCGACACAATCTTCGGCTCATCTAGACTAGCAAAATCCTCGAAATGGATGGGTGTCAAAATAACGCACCCACTAGACCATAAATCCACCAAAGAAACCATTCACTGGACAAGAATGGCCACCAAAGTAGACCCCTCTACCACAACTGTAATAATGTGCAACCACCACTCCCCAAAAATCCTAGAAACACACAAAGATATGCACCCAATCCTCACCATCCCCCAAACACCTTAGAATACAACCCCCCCCCCCCAACCTAAATGGCCCCAATACCTACACCGACACGGAAACCAATACACCTTAATAATATGCATCCACAACCAAAAAACCCCTCCAATAAATCAACAATCTTGACATTAACATCTTGGAACTTTAACACACATGTAAAAACCAACCCACACCCATAGATTACATAGTCAAATTCACAATACTATGGCGAGCAACCCCCAAAACCATCTCATCAACCTTACATAGCAATACAACCTCCTTCCCTTATATGTTCTACCACATAAATAGCCCCAAATACAACCCGCAACAATGCATATACATAGATGGTTCCTTCATTGTCACAACTCTTGCTAGCGCCCCTTAACAATCTTGACCGTTTTCATTTGTAGCAAGGGTCACGAGCGCTAACCCTTCGCATTTCGCCATGCTAATGTTTATTTCCCAATACCGCGGACCTTATAGTTCATAGGAGGGGAACCAATGCTCTTACTTTGCTTTAAGGACTCACCCCTTAATCGGTAACCAATTCTTAGATGTGGACTTCCATCCATGGAAGTCCAATCTTATGTTCATCATTGCGTTGCCGGAGCAACACTACGACAACCCGAACTATACTAGGCAACTATGCCCTCACATTAGGGCAATGCTCATGGAGACCATGTCATTTGGCCTGGGGTGGGTTCGGCCACACCACCTCACCCATATAAGCCTCTAGGACTCTTGGCAGGGCCTTTACCCCACCGTCAAGAAACCTTTTGTCTCTCTACCCAGAGTTGGGGCCAAGTAGACAATTTCCCTTAGCCGTTGGGGCTAAAAGCCCCCAACATCTTCAGAACACCATAACTTCCTTGTATGATGTTTGATCCTAACATGCGACCACTTCATCGTCATCTACGCTTCATGTAAATGCCAATGGACTCCTCACTTGCCTCATTCAAATAAGTATTGAGGAAGTTATGCCTGTTCAAACCTTGGCAGTCCCAGGAGGCACTCCCAGCCACTGTTGTACCAGGGCGGTGTCCCAGGACAGCGCCCCACTCAGATTGCCATATCTCCTAGCTCACACCTCTGATTAAGGTGTTCTTGAGCATTCTAGAATCCACACGCCATAAGCTACTCATAGCTGATGGCTTTACCCTCGTGCCTCCTAGTCTCCGTGGGTGGGAGGCGTTCCCAATGCCCAGGGCCCTCATCCACATTAGGATCACTTGGGCCTTCCCACCAACGGCGGCACAAGTCCCAGGTGTCACTCTAGGGTCCCCCTTGTGCCCATGGTGTTTCGGGCACTCCTCATGGAGCGGTGCGCAACATTCATACTACCAAACGAACACGCCATAGGATACATTGATGGCTTAAGAGTATATAGTCCAAATAATGACCTCCGTATTGTAGAAAGACTCCCTAGACTACCGAACATATTGTGCACGGAACTTTGCCCTCTATTCATTGCCCTCACTACCACAAAAGACCAACCACAAAACACCTACATGTTTGCTAACAACTCAACAACATATATCTCATTAACAATCACATCCACCACCCCTCATCCCAGCGCAACCACCCCAACAAACTACTTATCTCAATCATACTCCACCAAATTGACCAAACACATCATAACAATACAAAAAGTTAAACCCCACATCGGAATCTCAGGGAATAAAATTGCTTACCAATTAGCAAACAAAGGAATCACCCGCAACAAACCAACCCCCACACCTCACACAGACATCGCACACACCATACTTATTGGCTCAATGGAATCCCAACAAGCAAACATCACAGAGAAATCCGCAACCTCTAAACATACACAAACAAATACCACCACAGACAAGAACTATGAATTACGAAATTCAAATCCACATACGTTGACAAATGCGTGTCTAATGAGCAAATCAATCAAAAACTATCAAACCACTTCTTGAAATCCTCGGGCATATATGATGTATAAATTATACAAACCTTAAAGTTCATACGCTCAATACATGGGAAACCACCGAAGGAACATCTTTTGGCCACTAACATATCCCAACCCCAACTACACACTTTGCCCAACCCACAAAATTGACATGTGGCCACACCTACTCTCCACTTGCACCCACCCACGCATAAAAGGCCTTCACATAGCGTAACACAACAAAGCAGTACACCAAATAGCTCACACACTCCAATCCAACAAACACAAAAAATGCTATACTCTAGTAAATGCCAGCAACCAACACAACTGGCCCCAAAACACCACACTTCCAGAATGGTTAATACGATGCACATGCGTGGCCTAGCTAAGACCCGACATGTTATGTATACTGGGGGGGGGGGCATAGATAGCCATACATTTGTCCCCCATAACCCATCAAACAACATACAACTCATAAATGTCACCTACTGTGATGATAGATTCCCAAATACTACTATAAGAGAAAAAACAAACAAATATGACCCCCTCATTCAAATGTTAAAAATTGCGGGATGGAATGTTAACTCCCTTATTGTCGTCACATAAGGGGTATGAAGAGCAACACACAAACAATCACTCATAGCCCTAGAATGACTCAAAATACCCCCTCAAGAAGTCAAAAAAACTCATGAAACACGTACATCAAATAGCCATAAAATACCTCACATACCTCGTCCTAAATAAAAGAAAGCTTGACAACAACCAAGCCCTAGTCAACTTTCCCCCATGAACCCAAACACCCACATCTAATTCACCAAAAACTCACAAGCAACCATCCCCCCCCCCCCCCTTTGAAACTATTATTTAAAGGATCCCACCTCCTAGAAGGTAGGAAGTATGCCCACCCTCTCACCTTGTAAAACGGGGATCAGGATGAACGGGCTCCCATTCCCATCGGTGCAAATAAAATGCACTGATGTTATATTTATTTCATATATACTTGGACGACTAAGAATCTTCAAGGTGCATCTCACCTATAGTATGGAAATATCTATATTTTTGGACTTGGCAATGACGTTTTGGATGTGGAGAGGAAAATGATAGAAGTTTGGCTCTTGATATAGGGGGGCTTCAAGGCTATGGAAAAGTAATAAATCCTAAACATTGTTTTTTTATTCAGTGGAGTGTTGGCTTTAGTGTGGGGGTGATTTGGGTGAAAGATGGGGGCCATTTGGAGAGAAATCGAGGTTGGTTTGGGGCAAGAACTAAGGACAATTGTTAGGACGATTTAAAAGCCCTTTGCAGTAGAAAAAATGCTCATTTAGGGAGGGATTTAAGAAGCCCGGGGTAAGTCACTCCGAATATTTGTAGTATATGCATATGAGGTGCAATATATTTCATTCTTGTTTGTACCATGTTGTCACGGTATGCGGCGTCGGCAGCCGCACCTTATCCGTGGGATTTCATCCATCTAGATTTGGATGGATGAAACTTAGAAGTTGGAGAGATGCTCCTAAGTGAGGAACCTCCTCCTTGGGTTGGCATTTTTGCCAAGTCAAGTCTTGTGAGTGAGTGTGTGGAGAGAGCTTGTGTAAGGTGAAGATTGCATGTTTTTGCAATAAATCTTGAGTTCTTTTCCCCTTACTTACACTCTTGGATTCTCTCATGATGGAGTGAGAGATAACTTGACTCATTGTGTGCATTTGAAGAGAGAATTAGAGCTCTTACAAGGGTTTGACTCTCTTCCTTCTATGTGGAGATGTGTTGTTTATGTGTGTGTTTGCCATGTTTTAGTTGTATATTGTTAGTGGTGGTTGGTACTTGAGCTGCAGTGACACACGATCGTTATTTACACGATAATGTTTAAGTAAACTTGCTAAGCAATCTATGCGTATCATTGAGTGATTGCATGTTCATGCATATATATTTCATAGGTTACTAGAGAATATACCGGTTTACACTAGATCCTAAGGGACCAAAGGAATTGAAATGGATAAAAAATCTATATGGTGTACTGCATGGCACCAAGTAATGTTTCATGCTCAATTGGATATTGCGCTAGGACCATGAAAAAAGTGTGGGTTTGATATAAAACTCGGGGTTGTAGCAATCAATCAAGTTGCCATGGTGGGGAACAATACTAGAGACCCTATGATTGTTAACTAAGTCCCCCAAAGAGGGGCTTGGACTAGATCACCAAGCCACTTTTTCACATGTTAAGGATTTTACTACTAATACTATTATTTTAAATCTAGAGTTGGTCAAATTTACCGTATCCATTATGTGTCCGATTCATATTTTGATATTTTTTACATTATGAGGATTAAGTAATTGATATTAGTCAATTTCACTATGTCTACTATGTTGTCCCTTTTGTTTCTAATGCATATTCTAACCTTTGAAGTGTTTTGTGTGTGAAATTTATAAAATTTTCAAGATTTATAATGATTTACTTTTTAAATTGATTTCTTCATTGTGCATTCACTACATTTTAGTGATTTTTTTAAATGTAAAAATGATTGCATGGAGTAGCCCCTAGTGTGCACTAATAAAGTATAAAAATTGGAAGAGTGGATGGGGATGCAAGTAAAATCCATTTTTTTTTCTCAAAGTTTTGAAATGCGTTAGTAAATGACACATGGAATTGCTTGTGAGGAAGCTTCCAATAAACAAATAAAGCACAAAGGTAGTTTGTGTTATTTATTTAGTGATGACAAATATGCTTAAAATCCACGTGCAACGGAATGCAATGGAGACACACATACTTTGAGAAAAGAGCTTCAAATTGATATCAAGGATTATTCTTCTTAATTCCTTGCAACATTATTCGAATAGGGAATGAACAAAGTGTGTTACTACGAGGTGAAAGGATTAGACATTTAGTGGTGAAACTCCATGAGGTGAAAATGTAAGAAAGAAGAGAGATTTAAGAACCACATATAATTTTGGAAGTGCCCACATAATATGTTGGGATGCCTCATCATGGTCCACTTAGCTTTTACACTAAGCTCGAGAGCTCGTCAATTACAAAGTTGGATTCCTATTTCTCACGGCACGTCCTTTGAAGGATTATCAAGAACCCTTAGATTTTCATGGTCATGGCTCTTGGTCCATGTGTTGGTGGTCCCGAGACACTACGAACCTCTATTGTTTGGCCTCATGGGAAAGTGAAGACCCAAACCAAAATTCCTCTTGTAATATGAGGTAATGTTACCCTTAAGGCCAGTTCACATAGAAGCCAAGAGCCGTGACTGTGAGATTGTGAGAGCCCAAAAGAAAGTGTCCAAAGACCCTCCCAAGACACCTCCAAAATCATGTAGTTTGGTCACGGACCCTCAAGTGTAGTGTGAAGCCGTATGTGACGGGGCCCTCAACCAAATGCTAATTCAATGAATTTCTATTCATGCAGGGTCCTCACAGATGATAAAAATAATAAAAATGAACGATTATGAATGTTCGGAGTGCCATGGTCCCGTGGTTTTATGTTAGGCCTACCTCCAAGAGGTGGGTTTTGAAAATAGTCCAAGTGACCATGAAACATGATCCATTTGGTGCCACATAGGAATCCATGTAGACTTCACATCCATCTTGTATTCACATACTCCATTGGTCCCTCAAGCGTAGTGTGAAGTGAGCTTGGACCGGGTCCGCCTTTTCCACCAATGAGAGTGCTTGGAGTGTACTGGGTCACGGGCTCTCAGTCTCGTGTGTGAAGTGGCCCTTACTTTCCCATAATGCACTATGACGTAATGTAACCAGGCCGGGTTAGGCGTAGTATGACTGGGCTTAAATCCATAAACCCTAGCCTACTTGGCAGCTCCCATGGGTTTGGCGCCATCTCTGTTTGAATGTCTTTGCAAACCCTCGCGCATTTTGTGTTGTCGTCGGCTCTCCTCTCCACCTCCTGTGCTGTGATCCGGAGCTCGGCCACACCGGTCACGACGACGTAGTAGCATTTCAGCCCACGGCAGCTGTTTAGCGATCTTTTTGGCGGAGGATGCAGTGCTAAATTTCGGCTGGGGGAGCAATTCAGGGTTTGTAGCAGCCTAGGCAGCCATAAGTAGGGGAGCCATCTGTGCAATCTGTTCCGACGATGGGTGCCCGACCTGCGAGGACTTGCAACCCATATCTGTCTGCGGCAATGGCTTTAACGAACTCTGGTGCGTCTACAATGCATTCTTCTCCTCCCTCTGTCTGCTCAATGCAGGAATCGTGTGTTTCTCTTCCGGGCAATGTAATTGGAATGTGAAATTTGCCTCATCACTTCAAACTCATTCCTCCAAGGCATAATTGGAAGCATGCTATGACCAGAGAGATTGCGAGGGAAATGTATTCTTTGAAGGTGTAGATGTCTTATTTGGCCCCTGATTTAGATCTAATCCTCAGTGGCAGCTATTCATGTAGCCATGCCGCATTCCATACAATGATAGTCTTGCATTTGAGCTATTTTTCACACGAAATCCTACATGTTGATGTTCAGTGCTCTTTAAAACGAGCAGAGTCTGTGTTGGTGATTGTGAGGTCAAAGTGGTTGTGGTGATGGTGGCTGTTGTTGTTGTCGTCGTCGTCGTCATCGTCACCTCACTCAATCCTCTGGACATAGGGAAGTCTGGCAATTCTCAATCCGTGCTCATGCTGTTTCTGGAACTCGGTCAGAATTTTGGTGACGTACTGGCATTGTAGCCCACCGGAGCTTTCTAGCGATATTTTTGGCGGAGGATGCAGGCTGAATTGCGGTTGAGGGACCAGTCCAGGGATTGTAGCAGCAGGGGCAGCCATGAGTGGGGGAGCCATCTGCGCCATCTGTTATGAGGATGCGCGACCCACATGCGAGGAGTTGCAGTCCATCTCTGCCTGCGGCCATGTCTTTCACGAACTCTGGTGCGTCTTCACTGCAATATTCTCCTTCTTCTGTCTGGTTAATGCAGGAATCTTGTGCAACTGTTTGGGGTAGGGGAATTGGAATGGGAAATGCACCTCGTCGATTGGAACCTGTTTTTTCCAGGCATAATTGGGGAAAATGCTATATCCACGGAGACTTGTGTTATTCGGAAGCTATTCTCTGTGTACCCACTTCTCGTAGGGTATGAAACACGGAATCAATGCGAGATAATTAGCGAATCCATATCGTGCCTGTAGCCATTTGCCTCACACTTTTTGGAGTTCATCTGAATAGTTTATTTTTTATCAAGGTGAAGACTTTTGTGCTCATTAGATGGTCATATAGGTCCCCCCCCAGCCCTGCAATTATGTTGTAACTATTAATCCTGGAGTGGTTAGCATATTTTGAACATGTAGTCCAATCTTTTTTAAACATATGATGCTTTTTTGGTGTCCGTTCTTAGATCCACGCCTAACCACATGCCCCTCAAATATAGGTGTCTAGATTATTGCTATGTTGGATTTAGGCATGTCTACCTTAATCACTCAGAGGTTGGGAGGAAAATTTATTCTTGGAAGATGCAGATGTCTTATTTTGCCCCTGATTTAGATTCAATCCTCAGTAGCATGTATCTATGTAGCCATGCCACATGTCATACAAACAGAGTCTTATATTTTAGCAATTTGGACGTGAAATCCTGCATTTTGACGTTTATTGCTCTCGAAAATGAGCAGTCTGTATTGGTGAAATGTAAGGTCATAGTGGCTGTTGTTGTTGTCACCTCAGTCAATTCTCCCGACTAGGGGAGTCTGGCAATTCTCAAACCTTGCTAATGCTTTTTTTACTACTGGGTTAGATGATATTTTGGAAGGATCCACTGTCTGTACAAAAAGCTTAAGAATTCTGATTGCTTCAGTCTATGGAGAAATTAATGCATTGAAGAATAAGGATAGTTAGTGATAGGTTTGCTTTGGATGTGGACAGCTTGCAGCAATGGATGGAGTACTTTCCTGCTGGACGAAAAGCTCCTTGTCCACTTTGTAAAATACCATGCTCCACCCATGATGTCCATCGCCTTTACTTTCAGTCAGCTGAGGCTGATACAACTCAAGCAGGAGGCTCGCCCTCCAGAAAAGTGCAGATATTGGATGGCGACCCTAAGCAGGTGAAATGTTTTGAATGCTAGTTGGTCTTTGGGCTGTTCATTGTGTAATCATCTAGAACCTTCTAGTCACATGATAAAACTATGCAAAGTTAGGGTATTTGATTTGTAGCAGAATCAAAATGTGCTTGTTGGTTCACATCTCCTTGCACTGCCTTTCACATACTCAGGCGCCATCTGAGTGGAATTTATGCAGATTGACATCACACCTACGGTACGGAAATTAGAGGGACAACTGGCTGTTACTAAAGAAGCTCTCCAGGCCCAGAATGAGAGGTTAAAAGTGCTTGATTCTCAGGTTTGTTATCTCGTACACTTTTGACATGTACAAGGTCAGAAATGTCTTGAATTGCCAGATTTGAATTGTGTGAGATCTGATATGTCATTGCATTCTATGTTATGCAATTGAGAACTTCAAGAATTTGCAAGGTTGTTTGCTCAAAACAATATAGACCAGAGCAGCTTAACTTTCAATTGCTAGAAGACATAATTCATGACACATTTTACTTTCATTATTATGTGCCTACAAGGACAGCACTATTTTATCATCTTGCTCGAGTATTATGCACCAACTTTTCTGAAACTAGAGATTTACTAAAAAATACTACATTTGTAGATCACCTTTTCATGGCTTGTGGAAAGAACTACACTAAATATGATATTAGTTACACATTCTTATATCTCTTTACTATTGATGTGAATTTTACCAAGTAAAGATGTTAATGTTGTATATTGTCCAAACAACCAATGGAACCTTTGTTGGTAATAATTGAGATGTACAGTAAAGTGTTGCGTAATTCCAAATAGTAAGTGACACAAATTATCATATTTAGTGTAGTACTCAGATTGCAGGCTCAATAGTGGATTGGTAAGGAGACTTTGACTAATCAACGTCCTCAACAATTTCACTCTTTGATACTGAATGGAACTCACAAACTATTGTCAAGACCTCACTTCACAGTCTTGTGTTGTGCATTATCATAACATCTTCTAGTTTTAAAATTCCTAAATCAAGGCAACTTCATGATGATTTTATATTGGTTAAGGGCCTGGAATGTGAAGTTATGGGCCTTGACATACACAGCTTGATTTTTTTGGCTTCATTTTGCCTTGGTGAAAATGTATCGTGTCTTTGAGCCTTGGGAAGTGAGCATGATACACGATGGATCAATTTTGCAGGCCATAGTCATGTTACAAAGAGCAGAGATAGCTGAGGCAGCCAATGTGGATGTCCGCCGAGAATTAGTTTATTGCAAGAAAAGCCTTAGTCGAACTCAAGAGGTGATTGGTCCAGTTCATTTTAACCACTTAGCTGCCATTTACACTTCACTGTTGGCCAGGATCTAGGGATATTCTGCTTATTTATCAGCCTATGCTTTTGTGAACCCCACATTTGTGTGGGTGTAGGATAAGGGCCTGTGTTGTGCAAAGGGGCTCCTTATGGGAATCAACACATAACGTTTTGGCCTCATAACAGCCTCTTAGTTGTGAAGAAGAATACTAAATGCCTCTGAAGCTTCAGTGGAGCTTCTGGACAGTACTGAAATTTATACTCAATGCAAGTTGACATGGAAATTAGTAATCATGATGGTTGAGCAGAACCGATGTGATTTCCCAATTATTGCAGGAGCTCAAGGCCTGCTCCATAGAGCGAGCAAAGCTTCAAGAGAAAATTCTGGCCATGTCAAAGGACATTGCTGCACACAAGTTGTGAGTAGCATTGCAACTGCAAATCCTCATTTCTTTACATGATATAAATAAGGCTTTTTTATTTCACATCAAACACTGTCAAACGCAAGCACCATCTTGAAACTGAGAATATGCACTCTTCAAGTTATGCATTTTGGACTAAAGTGCATAAATGAATAGCATGACTGACTTGGACTCATATTTTATGAAGGATTGGAGATGCAGATCTAGGAGAGGAGGAAATTTTCAGGTTGGCTAACATTGGAAGTGGATCAAACAAGAATGTTGTCATTGAGACCCTGACCAAATCCCTCATCCTCCGGAATAAGTAATTATCCTCTCACCTTGCTACACTACCATAGGTTAAGCCCTGTTATTCCTCTCAACTTCTTCCAAAATTCTTGTAATCAGGAATTAACTCTTTTTTCTATTATGTGGTTGTAGGTCATACAAAGAGCTCATGGCACGCTGCAACGAACTTGGAATGGGTGAGAGTCGAGCTCTTCGTAAATCAGAAAAGACTCTGGAGCAACTCAAGAAGTTGAAGGTGAAGCCCATTGTGCATTTTTCTAGTTCCTAATCAGAGCTGCACAGGCATCCTGGTCTTCTTGGTTAGTCTGAAGTTAATAATATATTATTTCCAAAGAGAAGATGGCTTGTGCATCCATGAATATACAGAGGAAGCCATCCACAACATATTCCATTTGCCAGATGACTCCAATTTTTTCTTATAGATGCAAGAGAGACTTGCTTCTGTGAAGTTGTGATATTTACAAAATGTGATTCTTATTGCAGCCCTCCTATGGTTATTTCTGTCCCATCTGGACACTCTAAAGTTTCTTTGTAGCTATCACCATCTAGCGACCGCTTCTAGCAGTGGTTTCATACAATTGAGCATTTTGGATGCCTCAGTAGCCTTCATCAAGGCATCAGTCTATGATATATTTGAGGTCATATTACATCATATTAGTCCGAAGGCTTGCATTTTCTGCATATCAGATTGCAACATGTAAGAACCTCATGTTACTTACTTAGGAGCCTTGACCAATTAGACTAGTTACTCCAACTTGGGTGGTCAGATCTTGGTTCTGAGAAGTGATAAATGTTACAGGCTCGGGTACAAGAACTTGAGAAGACTTTAGAGGAGAAGGAGAATGCTGTGCTGCGAGATCTCAGCCAGCATGCCCAGAAAGGGAGACGTGAAGATAATGGCTTAGCCCAGAGACCTTTGGCTTGTTCAAACGTATTGCAAGGAGCGAGTTTCCCAACAACCCCACCCTTGGAGCGGCTTCTCAGAGTTTCCTGTAGCCAAGTCAATGCAGAGGAAGGAAGCATGCCAAGACATTTGCACAAACGGATTGATGCTGATAAAGTACTATGCTTGCTCTTTCAGTGAAATTTGTTGCGTGTCTGTACACCCACCCTTACATCCTCAGAAGAGTTGACAGCCAAGAAATTTTCACCTTGTCAAAGATAACAACTTTTGTTTAAAATGCAGAATATATTCTAGCAGGAGCCTGACCATGTATAGAATTCTACAATTTCCACAAAACAAAAAGTCTATGTTAATATACTTCATTTAATCTTTGACTATCAAAGCAGGCTCAATAATGACAATGTTATACTTTAGGACATTCAAAAATCAGGGCACTGTTCAGATCCCAACCTTGATGTGACAATGATGCTTAGCTATTAGCTCTGGATGCAACATTACCAGCTGGCCCTGTTTGTATCTTGCTTAGTTTTGAAGCGGTCGTCTCGTATACTGTAGAGCCTCAAATTATGCTCATTTGTTTACTCTGACATAGTAGCACCTGTGTTTTGCAGGATGTTCCTTGTATTGGTATTTCATCTTATGATAGATATGTTGCTGCAAGGAGTGAGCTCAATGAGTCTCCACTGTTCAAAATCGTGAATGAGCGGGAACAGGTGGCACAGCAAGCATGTTCAGACAAGGTAGGTAGTAGTGAGAAGCTGCAGCAAAGCCAGTCTAGGAAAAGGATTGCTGAAGATATCTCCATTGAGGAGCAAACAACTTCAGGTGTTGATGTTGAGAGGATAACTGGGAACACTGAAGAAAGGTGGTTCTCAGTTTGGAAAGTGAAGGCTGAGAATCTCCTTCTAAAAATTGAATTGCTGAACCAGTCTAGAAAAGAAAACCAGTTTCAGGAATTCAACAATCCTCTAGTTCAAGCTCCAAAGAAGGTTGTTCAAGCATCTTCAGTCCAGCTTGGACAGAGGACTGGAGTATTAACTACTGGGTCGTCAGTTGCGACATCACTATTTACCTGTAAGCGAAGTTCTTTTCAGTTCCACCATTTTGAATGTTATAGTATATTCAAATGTGCACATAAAGAGAGAGGACTTACGTTCAACCAATATGTCCAGTACAAGTTATGTAAATTTTCCATGTGACCAAGTAACATTTCCCTTGTGGAAATTCCTGTCTGTACTGCTCACTGTGATAGTACTGGAGTAATTTTAACATTTGTGATTATTGATTGGTACCCTCTTGTTCTCCTGTTCCAGATGTTGTAATAATCTTCTTCCACTGACCTGGCAGGTAGAGACCCACCAACACCAAGTTCTTTAATTGCCCATCGTCGAGAAACAAGCTTTTCTTTAGCAACATCTTCTAAGCCGGACACCCATGGATACAATGACCATGGACTTGGATCCACCATGCCAGCAACTGGAGCAGTACCTGGTTCTTTTGTTAAGCATGTGCCAGGTGGCAAGCCACACTCTGCTCCAAGTGGTACCTTCATCATTTCAGGAGCTGATGGTAGGGGTGGAAGAGTAACTATACTCAAGCCCCCTTCCCTTCCCTCGGTGCGCATTCTACTGAAGCCTCTGTCTTCAATCTGACTATTTTACTTCCTGCATGTCTTTCGGATCCTGTGTAATTTGTACTATACATGCATCAGATGAAGCGAAATTGTATCCATTATATATGTTGAAGATGCTTGCATTTGTCTCTTGCAGTACTTACAAATGCCATTAGAAGGTCACTTGCCATATTTTATGGATTTTCAATGCTTTTGAAAGGCCTTGCTGTATCATCTACATTATTATAATCTGCAGAGCACATCTGACCTCCCTAACTTTCTTGATGTTTCCTTTACTTGGAAAATATCAAGTAATTCTCTTGCTTTGGTAGCTGGCAAATCATTGATTTGTATGTATTTCCTCTTCCTGAAACGTCATCTTCTCAGGGAGGAATTGGAGCGACCACCTTCAAGAAGGTGAAACGACTTAAGGGGCCTGGACCTAGTTTCGGTAGTAGGCAGGGGGCACTTCGAATTGAACATTTCTTTGGGCGTGCAGAATCGTAGTACCCCTTATAAGTATCTACCTATCTGAGCACCCTGGACCTCTTGCAAGATTGAGGACTCCACCATTATATATACCATGGGTTGGGCATCAAATAGCCATCAGGTTGAACCTATCCTTGTAGTGAGTATCAGTCTTAAGATCAGAAAGAGGTGTAGGTTCTTGTCTAATATTAAAAAAAAATGGCTATTATAACTTTTTGTGTATACCTTGTGCTGCCAAGGTGGCATCTATTTTAAGGATATGATCATACTTGAGTGGTGAAAGTATTCTATATATCCAACATGTCTACGAGTGAACAGGGTGGAGATGTTGACAAGCAAACAGCTTTGGAATTGTCGAACACAAGTCCCTAGTACAAAAGTGGCCCAAAAGAAAAGGTGTTGGAGACGATGTGTTCTTTTATGTTACTTTGGTGAATTTTTAAGTTTGGTGTAGAACATGCAACACAAAGCATAGTGTCTAGAGTGTTGCAGTAGAACCGCAACACATATGCTATTTGAAAGATAGATTCTTGATAACTGATGAATAGTTCAAGTGACTGGATCATGTCACGCTCCTGCCACTTCCAGATTCGCAGTTTTTTTGCATGACCTAGCAGATGCTGTATTCTCTGTGATCAACACCTCAGTATTGATAAAAAGAGCGACGTGGGTGCCGAGAATATACCCTATGGCTTCTACCTATGCTGGTGGCTTGTAGCAGCAAAGCCCACAAGATGGTTCCACGTGATCCACCGAGTACGTATCTATCCCTTTTGGTGCTAGACCTACAAACATATTCAAAAGCCAAGAATAAAAAACCTGTTGGGTCAAACACAGTTCCCATGATATCTGTGACTGCAATTACGTCCCACGAGTATATATGTATCACTAAAATAAGGGATGCTGTTCTATGTTGGGGCCCACTTCCTACACTGGTCTAGTCATCAAACTGATCGTCAAAAGTCATCAAGTGAGTGCTCATGTCTATCGTGCAAGTGGTGGTGCAGGCATCATTCCCTTCAAGCTCAATCTATTGGTGTGAGGGTTTCGGTAGACGATACTAGCTTATGTTCAAGCTTGCCAGGCTAAGTTTGTGTTGGCACCCCATTTTCTGAGCATGTTATGGAGGATAAAGGCATGGGCATGGGCATGGATGATGTAGCAAGCCAAAGCCAAGGGATGTCAAGTCCTGCCATTATGAAGGACAATAAAGGTGCCTCTGCCATGGCTGCGAATGAAATCACAGGTTTTGTCATGTTTGTGATTCTTGCAGGATCACAAGAACCCGCATTGTTCCTCTCAGCAAGATATTTTAGCATATAAACAGAATGTGCTATGTGTAATGATAACCACATGGGGCATCACTGACATGCTGACACCTGCAAATTCAAGCCTCCTAAGGGTACTCCCGCCCCCAATATACACAGCCTGTTCAGTTACGAGATGGTGTCAAAACAATATTTAGCCGTTCAATTCATCCCCTTTTTGTCAATTTCTCATTTTGTATCTGGATCCAAATCACTGTTTATCCTCTTTTCAATACAGTATGCTATGTTTAGAGTAGCAAGTTGTAAGATATTTGGCCCTATTGTGGGCACTGCCAACCTCAGAACATTTCTTTAGCATTGGACCAGCTCAGTAATCATTTCATGATGTTAGCAATTGCATATCATGAAGTTTGTCATTTCAAGTTTTCAAATTAGAGTTGAGATGCAAAATTTGTAGGTTCGTGTTTCGCTTTAGGTGTGCACTACAACTTTACAATTTAGCAACTACTCTACACTCAATAGACAACACCATTAAGGGGATGGGGATGGAGAGGGGCTATGTACGTATTCAATGAAGGAATAAACACATACGCACTTCCAACAACCGCATGCCAAACAAAAGGACGTCCGATTTTTATTGATGCTCCATCATAAATTTGCTAATGCAACCCAAGTCTCAGGACATGGATATCATCAATAGAAAATGGGGACCAAAGCAATCTTTATAAACACACACACGCACACACACGCACACACACAAAATGGTTCCCAAAACTTCACTTTCAACATCCATGAGCATAGTAATGCCCTAATGAAGTGACAAATAAATGACCCAACTGAAACAAGCCCCACATATTAGACAATTTAGTAACTGAAACTTAGGAATATCGTAGAGTGATGTCTAGTTCAACACTTTGCTTGTTGAAAGGGTGATCTCCACATGGCAACGTTCGACATGGTCTTGACAAAAAACCACACATGCCAATTTTCCATCCAACTTGTTTTACTATTTTTGTGTCGAACGAGATAGCATCCTATGGGGGATACTAAGTTAACACTGCCAATAGTGGACGTGTTGAGTTTTGAAATTTGGAAATACCTACTACGTGTACATGCCCCAGGCTAGATCACATCTACCCAGGGCTGGGGCACGCCTCCTTCACTGCCCAGATGAAGTCCATGCTCCCTGCCCATTTCGTCCGACTTCGAAAAATAAAATTGCCCTTGCATTTGAAGGCCGCTTGTCCGTATAACTCATACCGAGTGCACTTCATCTTCAAGTTCCAAAATCCAATATATATGTTCACTTCCATTGAGCAAATAAGCAATTGATTGGGATTTCATTTTCGAAGTGAAACCCATCATTAAAGCATGTGATTAACTTGGAAGTCAAACATATTACAAAACTCTCCTTAGCACCTCAACACTTGTTTAGAACAACAAAGACCCTAAGTCACAAAAATTATAACCTCGGTGCTAGTGAGGGTTCTGTAACATTTTGGACTTCCAAGTTAACTACATGCTTTATTGATGGGTTTCACTTCAAAATGAAAATCCCAATCAAAGGATTGTTTACTCAATGGAAATCAACACATCTATTGGATTTTGGAGCTTGAAGATGAAGTGCACTCAGTATGGTTTATACGGGCAAACGACCTTCAAAAACACAAGATCAATTTCATTTTCCGAAGTCGGGCGGAGCGGGCAGGGGAGCATGGGCTTCATCCGGGCAGCGAAGAAGGCGGGGCCCACCCCTGGGCAGATGTGATTTAGATCAGGGCCGTGTACATGGGGTGTAATTGAACTAAAGTATTAAAAGCCTATTTATGTCAAGTGTCTACACCAAGGCACTCATCATTTTACTGCAGTCTGCCTTTCTGGCACATAAGTTAGAAAGACACAACACAGGGCAGGCAGTAAGTTCAGTATGTAACACAGTGCACAATAACTTCTCAAATTCCCACAGTGCCCGAAATTTCCCCAAATAAAGTCAAACTCATACTATCTACCACACAACTGACCATGAGGGCCAGTCTAGCTAACCGCATCAATGAATCGGTCGTCAGGTGTCAACATGATACACCCTAAATTCTGTAATATCACACTCCATAATGTCACTCACTCTCTAATATCCCAAAACCCTAGGGAACGGATGTTCGTAGTCCAAATCTCACTCCTTATTGTCACATTTATTTCCCTTATATCATGGGGTTTTGCCATTAATGCAAACCACCAAAGAAGTCAACCCACACCCTTGCATTATGCCACGAGTCAATATGTGGAGTGTCTTCTTCTTCTTCCTTCTTCTTCTTCTGCCACGTGTTGAATGTTGGTGCATGCGTGTGCCACAATGTTGGGGAAGGTCAAGTGGAGTGGACCACACTACACCATTGAGATGTTGCACTTTGTGTTGTTCCCTAGTGTCACAAGCTACATTGATTTTATAGTATCACGCATCCATGTTGACACTACAAAACTCCGTAATATCACGTGCACTTTGGTTGCCACAGGTGTGATACTACGGAGCTTAGAGTGTAATGCATGCAAGTATACCACCATCTACTACTACCCTCCATATTACATCACTCAATTATCCGACATATTTCCAATCAACCAACTTTCTAGTGTTATTTTTCCTCCATACTATGATTACGGCGTTCATAATACAACGTTTTTTAGGCACGCTTTGTCATATACTAGAGGCAATTCAAGCGCCTAAGTGGAGAGACTCGCATGTGTTTCAAGGTTTTTATGTGATTAGTACTTTGGAACATGCAAGGGAACGTTGCGAGTATTTGTTGTTTAAAAAAAAATTAAATGTTCTCTCATGTTTATGTATATTTAGCAAGTGTACAAAACGACATTATACATTGAAATGAGTCAGTTTTTTTTTTTTTTTTTAAAAGAAAAAGAAAAACACACACACACACACACACACACACCTTCATACCGTAGGCTAACAGCCAGTCCGACACAAAATAATTTTAAAAATAAATGTCAAATAATCTTGAAAACAATATACACAATTCACTTTAATTCTTCATTTTTCCCGGAATATGTTAGATTCTCACTCCGCACAAGCTTATGTAGTGTTAATAATCCATTGTAAGGTACTACATAGAGGAGGGAGTCGCATTATATCCCAAGTTCTCCCTATCGTCACAACGAATAAGTTAACATGGAATTGCAAAATTGTATACTAAGAACTTGGCCTATGTCCTTAGAGCATTTTCGGACCACAATTCCACACAGAAGATGCACTTATTTGGAACTGTGTCCAACAACAGATTATTGGTACGTGATTATGTCCAAGAATAGCTTTGTGATTTGAGGATTTTGTGCAAAAGACATGAACAAATTTGAGCAAGCATGTTCAAGAAGTGAGGAGGTTTGAAGAGACAATGTGTTATGAACATATTTTTGGAGCTTGATTGTGCTAAGAAGAAAATTTCTTTTGGAGTTGTGTTGAACTAAGAAAACATAGAAAGTGGAACATAGTACCACCTCCAACAAACAAAAGTGCAATTTGAAATTTTTATACAAAAGATACATACAAATACATTCATGAGGATTCATCTCAAGTTTACATATCCCACATGGATTATGGACACCTCACTGGGAGGACTTAATATACTAAAATGTCCAGCTACCACAATGTTTAATGTGGAGACCTTATACCTATTGATTAGGGAGCAAGCACAATCAAATATACAGGAAAAAAATGTTCCAGTAAACTAAAACCATAATTTTTTTGGTCAAATGCCTAAACGTAGTAGAAAAATGTTGTTTGATTTATTTTTCATGGTGCCCTTTATTGTTGTGTTAGGTATTCAAATATAGAATATCAAGATGAGATTTTCAAAACCTATCATTAAAAGTATTTCCCAAAAGTATTTCCCAAAAGGTAATGCCTAATTTTGGTTTTGGACGTAGATTCATGACTTCAAATATTTTGAAGTTGGATTTTTTTTTTTCAATTTCCTTGAATTCATCCTAAACTTGAGGGAAAAAATTAAAAAAATCTACAAAAACATCAATTTTATGTAATTTTATCATGTTTTAACAAAATCTATATACTTTCACGCTACTTGCACCATCTTCTAAAATATGTAGACTTTTCTTGAAATTTTCTTTGGCAACATAAATTGCTTGGCTTTGTAGATCAATGTGTTTTTCAAATGTTTATGGTTTTTTCCTTCACAAAATTCAAAGTTGGTATATAGTTTTAAATCGCTTACTCTTTAACATGTGCAGGGTGATGGAGTTGTGTACTTGACTATCCTTGCGCCCATTACATATATGTGAACTAGCCGGAATTTTAAGAAATTCATAGCAATAGTGTTGAAATTTATAAATTATTGAATTGAATTGTTGGATTGACTTTTGGCACTTCAAATAATTATTCAACACAATTGTGTTGGACCGGCTAACAACCTACGGTGGTACAATATTTGAGGCCAAAATGCCTTATTACCAAGAATGTGACATTCGGATAATACGACACTTTCGTGTGTGACCAAATATGTCCTAATAAAGATAGAGAACAATATTGTACCCAACATATTTAGGTTTAGGGTATGTGGGTGTTATTTTTGGTTCAATTTTGAAGTTCTCAAACTTCTACTGAGTGGATCTACACAATGGAACTTGGGTTGTGTTTGCAAATACTAGGAAACATCAACAAAAAAGCGGTGTTGAAATTGGACCTACCATGATTTGGTTATGGTTATCAGAAGTGCATGTTTGTTGAGTCTACACTGAACACGTAGGTCATCTCAATTGTGCTCACTATTAAGTGTAGAGTAATTAAAAGAATTTGAAAACATAGTCCAATCTCTATTAAAAATGTGTCTTTATGGTGTTTGTACTTTGATCCTCACCTAACCACACACCGATCAAATACAACCATCCGATTAAGAAAAGTAACTGCATAACACCCTCAACCTTACACAATGTAAATGAATTAGGGAGCTTTTGCTCTTTGCTCATGACTTTGTCACGTTGCCAAGTTGGTACCCTTTGTGAAATAGGTATGCATGTCAAAGGTCCGCTTGAACATATTATTATGGTCTAGGTCCAAGAAACTCAGGGTCCACAACACCTCTTCAATGCCCACGAGGGTGGGTTTACACGGGGTTGACACTAGGATCCAATATCAAAAGAAACATCAAATTGAGTGACCCGATTGGTTGGGAGCAATATTTTAACTAGGTTGTTTACCTACACTAGGGTCCAAGTCCAAGAAACTCATGGTCCAAAACCCCAATCACTTGTAGATCGTCAGTTCATTAAATGATGTGAAGGTTCATGAGGAGGAAGCGCGCACATGGAGGTGAACCTGAATTAGAGTAGAGGTGCCCATAACTCTTCACTTAAGAGATTATGCACCAAATTTGGAGAAGTATAAGGCGGTACAATTCTTTCATATGTAGGTGGATTGCAATTTTTTTGGTAATTTTATTCATTGGATTGAGATTATTGTGAATTTTTGAAGTCAAAAGTTGGCTTGCGCGTATTACCAATGTCTAGAGTCTGCCATAACTGCTCATTCTTCCTCACTTTAGCACTCAAAACCGGGACATGTGTCATGGCACTATTGGATCCAACCCAATTGAAATTTAGTCCCAACATGATCGAGAAAATTGAATTCTAGCTTGATCGAAATTGTGGTACCTATACATTGCCAATGGGGTCCCGATTGGGAATAGGTGCCTCTACTATAGTACATGGATGGTTGCCCATAGAGAGCAAGGGAATGAATCTCAAGTATAGTAGAGGCGCCTATTCCCAATTAGGGCCCCATCGGCAATCTATAGAGTACCATAATTTTAATTAGGTTGGCCTCAATTTTGATCATGTTGATACTAATAATGCCATGACACATGTCTTGGTTTTGAGTGCTAAAGTGAGGATGAATGGGCGGTTTAAATGAGCGCTTACGGTAGACTCTAGACATTGGCGATACATTCGGACCAACTTTTGGCATTGAAAATCTACATCAATTTTAATTCGAGGAATAACATTACCAAAATAATTGCATTCCTCTTGATATTTATTTTCCTAAATGGAACTTTTCTGCACCACCTTATACTTCTCCAAACATGGCGCACAATCTCTTAAGTGATCGGTTCTGGGTGTCTCTACTCTACGTCAGTCACCAAAACAAGGAGATGCTCAAGAATGGAAGGCGACCAACCTCGGGGGGGGGGGGACACTTCACTATACTTTGTGTGAACACGTGCGTTAAAGGGGTATTTAAATGAGGCTATCACATAATTGGAATATTCGAGATATATTCTCTAATGTTTTCGATATATTCTCTAATTATTCCTTACTTGAATTTTAAGCATCCTATATTACATCTAAATTTTTCTAAATTTTATTGCTCATGAATAAAATACACCCTATATTTTAACGCACCATGTTTACTATTTTTCCTAAGTGTCCTCCCCGAGCAACCAACAAGTAGGTTAGTCAACATGACATTTAAATGCTTGACAAATGGAAGGTGATTTTATGCGCATGTGTAAGAGAACAACATTGTCCAAGAGGACATACTTCTCATTTGCACTACTTTGTTAATGGTATTTAGTGTCAGTTACTCATGGGTATTACTATTCGGAATTTGGAAAGTTGACTCTTGTTGGTAAATGATGAAATCTATATCATGGATTTATAGCATTGCATAGTACTTACAAATACCAAGTGACACTATATACCATAAATGATGTAGTGTAGTCACGTGTTTGCATTTGAGCCACTCAATTATAATATACTTCACTTTTTGTTGAGACGTGGATCACTTTAACGATGAATAAGATATTATTTTGAGCTCCGAAAATTGGGAGGAAAATTGGTACAAACACGGTTTGAATTTTGCCAATCATCTTGCACTAATTGCACTCTCCATGTCATACAAGAAGTGGGTGCAAAGCTAAAAATGTCCATTTAAGGCCCACTTACAATAACGCAAATGAATAGCGTTTCAATAGGTGGACCTAACAAGCAAGGGATCCAATTGAAAGAACGGTACCTCATGGGCGTTTAAAACAGTAGAATAGGAACAAATATTTGAGGTAGTGAGAGCAAAAGGGCCATTGTAGTCATACTTTGTCACATTTGTCTCTTGTTGTTATCAGTTGGGTGACAACAATGAGTTAACTTCCTGGCACATTCAATTCATTGAGTGGCCTACAAATGAGGTAAGCTTTTGTCCAAGCAATGGATGTTTATCATCCATCAGATCCCACATTCTTCCAAGTTTTGTCTCCCTTCCTATCTATACCAAAACACTGGAGAAGCTCTACTAAGCACACAATTCAATATGACATTGAAATTGGTGTGTCATGTCTTTCATGACCTGTCAAGTAGTATCAAGTGTCATATGACACCTTTTCTAGCTACCACTAGCCATCTAACAATTGTAAAACAATTAATGTGGGTCAACGATGAATAACATATGCCACAATAAATCGTATGTTTAGTGATAGTCTTGCTTCATCGTAGTTGGTCCTTGACAACACCTTTGACATCATGATCAATAAAATTATGAATAAAGTTGTTGACTCTATCGTCAACTTGACCATTCAAGTGAGTACAAAGGGTCTATGGTAAGAAGATGGAATCTTCACTTTGACCTCTTATAACTTTTGCATCTGAACTATGATTTTGACACAGAAAACAATGATCTTCATGATTTGCAATTACTAGTTGCATGAGACAATTCACTATCCTATCCAACGACCCATCCTAAGGTATACGTGGAGTTTGAAAGTTTGTTATAGGTCCACATTACCTTACCTCTCACATATAAGCGTCCAATTAATTAGATCAATCACATATCTTAATCATTAGTGTGATATCCTTAGAGAAGTGGGTTACCTAAAACCAAAAAGACAACAAATTTGAGTCCCATCTACCTCATCACCCAATCTCAATATCATCAAAGTTTTGTCTCAAATATACCTGATGATGGACCTAGGCAAGCTTTCATCCGTCCATCCCCTCCATTGCAATGAATGAATATCATCCAAATACCTGGCTCATCCATCTCTTGCCTCTCTTTTCGTTACCAAAACCTCGGAGGATCGGAACTTCGGTGCACCAAACCCTGCCCCGAGGAAAGGAAAGAGAAGGAAGCGAAGGAAAAAACCATTGTCCACAATCTCGGCGCTCCACCCCACTCTTCGCATCACTGCCACCTCGGAGCACCCTTTTATCCACGCACTTGAATCCTTCGCATCTTCCTGCACTCGGCGAGCTCTTTCGCGTTGCATTTGGTTGCGTGTCGAGGCAGATACGCTAAAATTAGTCTCAAGGGAATTGAAGACGAGCAGGCTGAGTAGTGCATCATCGCCAGTGCTACTGCGTTATTGCTGTTGCAAATTCAGGTGAAGTTTGGGATTAGGCCGAGAGAAATTTTCTTCGAATTTTGATGTGGAGTGCAGTGCAGTGCAGTGCAGTGCGTATACGGCAGGGAGGGTTAAGTGCGTGTCCGAGAGTGGAGGGTGTTGGAGGAGTTTTAGTGGCATTGTGGCAGCTTGTTCCTATGTTTCTGGAGCTCATTGGAGGTGGGCATTGAGGAGCTTGGATTGCATAATGCTGGTTTGATACTGTTCGTACGCGTATTTTGGCGTTTAGGCGTAGAGGTGGAAGCGGCAGGGATTTGCAGGTCCAGGGGAGAGAAGTTTGCTAAGGGAGGGTTTTTCTTCAGCTGAAGCTCAAGAATTCTACACGTCAGAGAATGGAAGGGGGCCTATAGGATAGGTGCTTGGGAAAAATCACTGGTTTGTTTTATGAAACGGCCCGAGTAACAACATTGTGGTGAAAGAGGTCCGTTAGACCTCCAAGCTCAGGTTGGAGCGTGGTTGTGGAGAAGCTAAGGTCAGCTCGAGAAAACTGTCGGTCAGGTTACTGCGGCCTCCGAACCTTGGAAAACTGGAGTTAGGTACTGCTTTACGCCACCTCAAATAATAGGGTGTTGACGCAAGTGGACAAACACTCGGTGGCTAGTGGAAAGGTGACAGCTATTTAACTCGTGTTTTAAGACTTCCAGTGAGTCATGTGTCAACTTCAGCACGATATCCCTCAATCTGGTGTGTTGCTCCTGTAAAGCTAAGCCGGGGTCTCTTTGTGTAGGTACTCAATCTCGTCAACAGTGGGGTTTAGAAAATTCTGGAGAAAGTATACCAAACTTCAACAGGACCAAAAGCAGATGGTCAGTTACTGCTCACTCAAGCCTTCACGAAATCTAGGCTTTTGCACCAAGGAGAAGAAGCTCCAGGGCCAGCATTTTCATCCCACCAGCAATGTGTTGAACTACTTGGATTGAACACCTTTGTCTAGAAGGCCGCGTTAAGGTAGTACCGGAAGCAACCAGGGTGTACAGGAGGGAGTATTTTTCCTACACAGCGACCTTCATTCTTTGAAGGTTTAGGGAAAGCGTATGTGGGTTATTATCTTGTTGCTGGAGTTTCTTTGCAATGGTTGCGCCAATTAGTTGCGCTTCACGTTGATTGATAGCATATGAGGTGCAGCGATGTCTGCACTGGAGGAAGTGAAGAGGGAAGATGTGGAAGACGTCTACGAACTGAGCTCCAGTAGTACCAACAGCGATGAAGTTAGGGAGCCAAAGAGCGTGGGCAAAAGGGTGAGTCCGCAGGGAAACCCGTGGGAAGAAGGGTTTGCGGAGAAGAAGCAAAAGGTGGAGCCTGTAGATGACTTACGATTGAGTGCCTGGAGATATGAGGATTTGAAGAGTCAAGTCCAAACGGACTTCGGGCTCGACGTGAAAAATAGTGTGTCTCCGGTGGCTCTACCATTTTTCCCCCAGCCCTCTCCCTCTCCTGCTCCCGCTCCCGTTGACGAAAGCACACGAAACCGAACTAGTTGCAAGCAATTCTGGAAAGCTGGAGACTATGATGGCCAGCCTTCAATTGTCAGGCAACAAGCAGGTGATTGTTTAGGTCCTTTGAAATCCTTGAAGTGAAATCTATAATTTTACTACACTATCGGTGCTACGTGAAGATGAGATCCAGGCATTACAACAGATTATTCTAATGAACGAACACAGCCGTTTGTCATTATTCTTTGTGTTGCACGCACATTATGGTGGTCTTCTATGTCTGAGGAAGTATTGAGAACCTGCCTCTATCCCCTTAACATACCTGGATATACTGCTTTCTCCTTAAAGTCTGCACCGCCACCTAGAGGTTGCAGACAGAGTGTACCACGCTTATTAAATTGGATGACGCGCAAGATGGTTTACCATTCACACAGCCAGCGAAGTGGACTGATCCCAGCTTGTTCTCTGAACGCCTTTATTCATCAGCACTAGAAGCTGCATGTAACATATTCACAATGAATTTGCCTAAGCATGAGTGGGAACCTGGAAAAACGTCAACTGTTTCCTGGGCTATCTGATTTTCTCAATGCAAGTAAATCTGCATTTCTTACGGAGGCACATCCTCCACACACCTAAATCACAAAGGAAATCCAACCTCACGTAGGCTTTTACGGCACTTTTATTATTTCAGGAAGGTGGTTGACATCACAGGAGCCTCTTGTTATATGCAGGTGGAATTGACCATGTGAGGGTTCACCCCAAGTTTCTTCATTCCAACGCCACTAGTCACAGATGGGCTCTTGGAGGTACATCTACTCGCTTCTTACCTCCCTATCAGTCTGGTGACATCTGACCTTCAAGTTGTACTTACTGAAGTGGCTATGTCAAGGCATATGGATGGAGTAAACACTTAAATTGATAAGGCAGGCTTCAACATAGCTTGTTGGGGTTGAATTTTATGGGTACATTGAGAGCAGCCACTCATGGACCCTTATTGCCTAGACGATATCTAGCAATGAATCTTCCTTGCAATTACTGAGATTAGGAGGTGCCTGTCCCAAGTGCCAAGAGCAGGACCTCCAGGTTTACAGGAACTGCCGAGAATGTTTATGATTGAGCAAGCTTCTTCTTAGAATGTCTCAACATAGGTGGAAAGTACATCATCTTGATAAAAAATATATTACACTTGGCAACTTTCATAGGTTGGCAATTCTTGGTTTAGGGTTGGGCATTTGACCCTGGGTGTTCTCTATTGCAGCTGTAGCAGAACTACTGGACAACGCTGTGGACGAGGTATTACTGAGCCAGAAGCTTATTGTAGTAGCCAAACAATGAATAGATAGTCATGGTTCTAAATGAGAGCATTTTACACATTGCAAAAAGAGAGAAATCCTCTGGGTAAATAAGGGAGAGGACATAGTTGTTGCCAGAAGTGCTATATACCAGACTTAAAGCATCCACACATGTTCTTAAAAAACATCAATCTTGTATGCAAAAACTTAAGTAAGTTAGCAAGAACATTTTCATAGATATTGGGATAAGGGTTGTGGAGAGAATCACCTATGTTGATTTGTAATTACTTGAGCTAAGATACTCAATTGGCCAGTACTGCTCTCTGGTGACTGTTGCATTTGCTAAGATAGTTGGCCTCTGATAAGTTATAAGTAGAGACTTTCTGTTTAAAATGTTTTGTCAAAAGAATGTTCTGTTGTGCTAATTAAAAGTAAGATCTTGATTCACAGCCTGAAGACAACTTGCGAAATGTACCTTATGCCAGCTAAAACTTTCAAAAGCACATTATGGAAATCAGGTTCTAAGTAGTAGATGTAACCACAAGTGCATGTTACAAAAGTCTAGTTGCTCATAAGGGACTGAGCGTAACATCTCTGGAAGCAGGTTGTGAATGGCGCAACATATGTGAATGTTGATGTGGCTCTGCATCCCAGAAATGGCTCCCCAATGCTTGTCATTGAAGGTATGGCTTTGCAGAGGGTCGGAGTCTCCTGGTTGCTCTTGGTAGTGGTTTCAATGTATAGCAATATTTATATGAAGAGAGCATCTGTGTTTTTCCAAATTTGTGTAATTATCTTTTAGACTTCTGTTTCACATAAATATGTTGATGAATTTGAGTATATTAGATCAATTTATAGAACTGCTGAGATTTGATAATGATGTTATGGTCATTTGGTTGAAATTGAGTATTTCTAACAGTCCTTATTCTGCAATTCAACTTGGGCATGATATGTGCGATCATAGAATCTGTTATGACTTTGATTTAGATAACTTCGCAAATTTTCACAATTTTTGATGAGTAGATTTCTAAAAACGAAATACATTTTTTCTCCAGACGATGGTGGTGGAATGACCCCAGACCGGATGCGTCAATGCATGTCTCTCGGATATTCTGCCAAAAGCAAAAGTGCCAACACAATTGGCCAATGTCTGTACTTATCTCCACCTCTGATATGCTCGCTACTTGTGATAGTATATATGTCAACAGATTGTTTGTCACAAACTCTAGCTCTTCACTTTATTGTGCGTACTCCTTGCAGGTTTCTTATTGCAGTTAATAACCACGGCATGGTTTCTCCACATTCTTCTCTGCACACAACTGACATTTCTGTATATTGACAAGGATTCTCATGCAGGGTTGATGGTAATTTATGAGTTGCTATAAGGACTGTTAGAGCTATTTTGACTTTTTCTTTTTACATGTGAGCTGGGGCAGGCCTGCATCAGTTTACCTCCACCGTGAACTCTTTTATTCTGTTAGGATTTATGATTGTTGGATGTGCAGATGGGAATGGATTCAAAACAAGTACAATGCGGCTTGGGGCTGATGTGATAGTGTTTTCACGATCTCGTGCCAAAAATGGAAACAGGTACAAGGGCTGCATGACCCTTCACTTGATTGTGATTGCTAATACACGGCATTGCAACCCAGTTCTGAGCTGTAAATTTGCTTGTGTTTTTTTTGATATATTATTTTCTAAATGCTTCTCTTGTAGGGCATGTAGGCCTTGTAGTTTCAGGTGACTCTCTTTTATCTAATAGCCTGTGCGAATGGCCGAGGTAGATTGGCAGAAAAGAGACCTGTGGCAGAATACTTTTTAGGATTTAGTGGCGAGGGTGTTGTTACTTGGTGAATATAGTTGAATTTGTGCCTCCAGCCCCCTATTCTGTGCTGAGGCTTGCGACAGTGTGGGCCTAGGCCTTGCTCCACAATAGGTTGCTAGTGCTTTGTCAAGTAATGCGAGGTTAACATGTGGGTTTTGTGGCAGGGCCACTCAGAGTATTGGTATGCTGTCTTTCACTTTTCTACGGCAAACTGGACACGATGACATTGTTGTCCCAATGGTGAGAATGCTACTTTGTGATTTTTTCTAACATGACAGTCCCAACCTAACTTCATGCAGTAATGAAAGAAATTGAAATTTGGGCATTTTCCCTACATAGTTGATAAATAAGGGCTTAATTGTAAATAATTTAGTTTCAAAGATTCATGACCAGGGCCAATATCTAGGTTCGAAATGTTCTAGTTATTTTGAGGAATTCTACATATTTTACCTTATAAGTATGAAGGACGGAGTTATGTTGTGTTGAGATACACGCAAGGCCTTGTAAGTGATGTGTTGCATGACATCTTAAAGAGAAGCTGTGGGTACATGCAGATAGATTATGAAGTTGGTGATGGAGAGGTATGGAAAATGACAAGGAGCACTCTGAAGGACTGGACACACAACTTAGAAACTATACAGAGTTGGTGTCCATATGCCAATGAGGAGGAACTTTTTGACCAGGTTCTATTTAGCAGCCCATCACAGTAGTCGCTGATTTTGTTGGGGATATAGGCAGTGAAATTTGCCACAAAAATTTGACTATCTTAAGATGATGAACTGGAATCCTACTATGTGTGGAATTCAGAACCTACAGCCTTAGTGTTATGCCTGTAATTGTGTCTTCTTGCTATACCTGGAAAACAATATAGTATGTGGTTGGGGAGTTTGTGGAGTGTTTAGGCTGGATACAGATTCTGACTGCGTCTAAAAGTGATGCTTTCTATAGTTCCAGTTTGCAGGGATGAAGGACCATGGGACGAGAATTGTTCTATACAATTTATGGGAGGACGATCAGGGCCATTTGGAACTGGATTTTGACACAGATCCATATGTAAGTACTATTCTTAACAATTTCTGTAGTGCAGAGAATAACAGCAAACACTCCATTCAGCATGTCTTCACTATCTGCACAGTGTTGAACCTTTCTCAGAGTGAGAAATTGGTGGCATGAAAATACCAATGTTTTCAATCATGGACATGATGACATTGTTGCTCATGAGAATGTCGTGACTTTCTTTACCAGGATATTCAAATTAGAGGAGCTAATCGTGACGAGAAGAAAATATTAATGGCTCAACGATTTCCTAATTCTCGACACTACTTGACATATCGGCACTCGTTGAGGGTATTTCTCGTCTATTGTTGACACTTGTCTTGAAGAAGCTTCTAGTAATCCAGGATGCAAGGACATTTCCCGTGTGTCATATTGGTTTGCAATTGCTCCAACAAACTTGGGAACTTGGGAACTGGGGAATAGGGCTGCATTGTGTTCTTGGTCCAGTTTGGGTGTGCATAGCGCTCAAATTTGTGTGTTGCAATTCAAATGCAACATTCTACCTGGAGTTAATTTTTTGCTTGTGACACAGAGCTATGTATCGATCTTGTACTTGAGGATGCCACCTGGCTTCAGGATCATACTAAGAGGACAGGAAGTTCAGCACCATAACCTGGTAGATGACTTGATGTACGCACAAGAGCTCACTTACAGACCACAGAATGGGGCTGACCATGTGTCAAGGGAGACAGATGTAAGTGTTATTGTCAAGTACTTTCTGATTTTAGGTGCTGGTTGGAATGAAATTGGTTATCTGCTTACCCTACACTGATGATGTGCATGTGGTGTTTTCATTTAAATTGTTGGAAGAAAAGTGTTGACATAGCATGGTGTATGGTATTGTGGTCATGTTTATGATAGTAAGGCTCTCCATGCAGATGATGGCAGTGGTGACTATTGGTTTTGTGAAAGATGCGAAGGACCACATCAACATACAAGGATTCAATGTGTATCATAAGAATCGTCTGATTAAGGTATAGCTTCATGGAGGTCTGAGTGATGTCTGGATGCATTTAACTGTATCTAGTTTCAAGTCCAAGAACAGGGCATGTCAAGGTTGTATTGTTCTGGCATCCTAATGAAATCCTGACATTCTCTACTCAAATGATACTACCACTCCAAGATGCTAGTGCTGTCGCATACAAGGTCTATTGCACAGACTACCTGGCGTTCGGTACTCAGGACACCATTTAAATTCATTTGTCTCCTGTGTTTTCAGTTGGATGGATACTGCAGGTGTATGCTCTGGATAAGACATTTCAATTAGTTTCAGTGCAATTTCATTATTTTAAAGAAAGAGTTTACTTCAGGTTTTGACTTTTAAGGCCAACACGCCACAAAGAGCTGGGCCATGAGAATGATGATGTTAAAGCCGTTTTAGTTGGTGTGACTTTTGTAGCCTTGCTGGAAGATTTGGAATTGCACTGGCAGTGATGGGCGAGGCATCATAGGTAAGTCTATAGTAAGGGTTCTTCATTCTTTTCTGCAGTTATTCTGGGGAATACATGAGGGTAACATTCAGTGATAGTTGTAGTGAGAATTGAGATTGGAACTTAAGCACTAATGCCAGATTCCTTGATAGGAGGGTTCTAAAGCATTGCCATAGTCTTGTGAGAGATTTCATAGCAGTCCTCCAAATGCATATGTGAGGCTCACTCGTACATATGCTCAATTTATCACTCTTGCCTTACCTTTTATTCTTTGGACTTGGATTCAGTGAATTCGTTCACTTAGTCATGTCTTGAGGGAAGTGGCAGCAGTAATGACATTAATGGAGGACCCTTGCTCTCTTTCAGGAGTATTGGAGGCAAATTTTGTGGAACCTGCTCATGACAAGCAAGGGTTTGAGCGGACTACTGTGCTGTCACGTCTGGAGTCGCGGTTGTTGCAGATGCAGAAAAACTTCTGGTATAATACTATTTATATCGTCTCAAACCACCTGCAGTGCTGAATTTAAAAAGGTGACATCTGGAGAAATTATTGTGGACTTACAAGTGCTCAACCGTTTCTGCAGGGCAAACAACTGTCACAGAGTGGGCTATGTGAGCAAGAAAGGGAGAAAGAAGCAAATCCCACCTGCCCCTGTATCTGCAGGTACAATGTCATTTCTCAAGTTTGGAAATAATATTGATGCAATTTATTGGATGATTTGTGGTTTTCTAAATTTTTTTGTGGAACATCCTGTCTGATGTTCCTGCACGGCAGAGGACTTGAGCTGGAGAAGTATTATTTGGGAGTTGCTTGGGTCCTCATGAATAGTTCTGCCACTTTGGTGTATCAGGGTGGATATTTAGCTGATTGGCATTTGCACTTGCACTTGTACTTGCACTGGAACTGATCGTATCACTGTCTTATGGGCTTTAGAATCTATCCAAGTGCTTGGATATTGCAAAGACAACAATTGAGGGTTTTCTTGTTGATTTCATATTTTGTAGAGTTTCTGCATCCGCCTTGGGCTTCTCACCTGGGCACCTACTATTGACAAATGTAATTCATCTTGTCCCAATGGTTCTGAAACTTTAAGTGCCTGTGGCTTACAGAGGCTGTTGTACATAGAGGACAAGGGTCCACGTTGTCATCTCCAATCTCAGATCCTCGTGCAGAATTACGACTCTCATTGCCTTCAAATTCGATGAGTGAGGGAAGAAGGGGAGGAGGTGTTCTGCGCACTTATGGAGACAGTTCATGTGCAAGGGCGCACCTTGAAATTGAACCTGCTGCTGCAATATCGAGAACTGGGTCACTTACGAACGGAAGTCCTATTCCAAAGGTTCAGAATATTGAGAGTGGATCCAAGGAGACTGTTCCTAGCCGCAAGTCCCTAGAAGATCTTGGAAGAATGGTACTTCCTCAAATTCTTTGAGCTTACACTTCATTCTCTGACTTCATTCTTCTGTAAGGCAACCACTGGTACTATGCTCAAGTTCTCTTTATTGGTTGGTAATCATTGTGCTTCTAGACAAAGTTTGATCCAAAGAAGTAATTTTTGTCCACAATCAGGGTGGAGGTTATGTTGTTTCTGATACTAGATTGCTGGGATTTCTTTTCCAGTTTGCAAGGAGGGCTGCTGCTTCAGAAATTTCTCAGTCTGCTAATGGGCAGCGACCAGCCACTTCCAATGGGCATAAGTCATCAGTAGAGTTGGAGATTCTAAAGGAACTCAAGGAGGAGAACGATCAAATGAGAGACAGGTTGCTATTTTGCAGATGACTTATGTTGTCCTTGACCATTCAGAGCATTTTCACATCTGGGCAGATATGTAGTACAATAGTGAAGTTATTTCCTTGGGATATAACAATGTGCAGAACGAAATGATATTTCCTGCAGCAGATCTCCTTTTGTGCTGTTTGCAATGGAGGAATACTCACTGCTCGTCAGGAAGGTTCACTGAAATCTGGAATAGACCTAGGACTGACTTGTGTGATGTGCGGATCTTCCAGGTGCAGAAGGTTGGAGGAGGCAAGTGAACAGAGTCTGCTGTTTGAAATTGAGCGAAATCGCAGATTAGAAGCCCAGGTAAATTCTTATTTCAGTCTGTCAAATTGACATGTCTAGATACGTATTGGTCTCTGTTTCATGAAACTCCTAAACCTTATTTCAAAATAAATTTCAGAACAGTTGTAGTTGTGACTCTAAATGCAATACAGCAAGTGCAGAAAATTATACTTTGACATGGATGATGGTCGGGATAGATGTCATGTTCTGGTATTCTCTGGGGAGAATGAGAAAGATAGGTTGCTTATTAAATTATTTTGATAATCTAGGCAGACACTTTGTGCATCTTGGATCTGATTTTTATTATTGTACTTTATGTGTGGGATAGTCACTAAATTCATGGAGATTTTCTGGCCTTGTTGTATTATTAAAGTACCTAGTACCTCAATCAGGTGACTGCAATTATTTTTTAACTTCAGTGTCCTCATGTGAAAAGAAGTGAAGGTTTATTCAGGTGTCTTCCCTCATCCTTCTGTCTCCGCTTTTTTTAAATTACATGCAAGTTAAAGCCTGTTTGGAAATTGCATCGTAGTGCAGCTTCTGGATATGGAACAGCAAGAGGCAGTGGGTAGACGTAATTTAGAAAAATGTGTTCGAGAACGAGATAGTCTGCGTATTGCCTTAGAAGAGGAGCGGCAGTTGCGGGAAAATGATGATGAGGAGATGAGAAGAAAATTAAAGGTACCATTTGTTTCCACTACTACTGTGCCATAACATCAAATATCACGTAACCAAAGATGGCAGAGAAACTTGCAAATGAGGAATCTATGCAATTTGTTTTTTCTAGCCATCTTAAGTTGGGAGGTCTTGAGAGGTAAGAATGCATCAGCACTTGATTGAGGCTTCAACTTGTTCATTTGTGACAGAGTTTTGAAAACACATTCTTTGCTAAGTGTCTGATATATTAACATTTTCAAACAGGTTGCACTTTTACGAGTCCGAGAGCTGGAATCTGAGAATAATCGATTGCGATTCGCAAGGGGTTGAAATTTAATTCTTGTGGGGGATGAAGGTCCCCTCAAACAGGAGGGGATCACCTCTTTCCAATAATCATATTCTCATGCCTACTTGAGGTACGTAGTTGTGTTCATGGTCTTGGTACCTCATCATCAAACCTCAATGAGACTGGTGGTTTTTTGTCGACTTGAAACCCCACAAAAAGGTTGAATCTGGGGTATATGCTACTGGTTTCCTTATCCTCAAGCAAAACTTGATGCCTGTTTTGCACAACTAGAGGAAATTTTGTCATTGTTCAAACTAGGTTTGAATATTGGTCATGAGATCTTGCACCTCTGCCTGTACACACTAATGGCAGCTAGGATCACATTCCAGAGGTTATGCTGTTGAAACGAGTATTGAGGAGATATGGGTTTGAGGCCATCCCACTTGGTTTAGCTCATAGACATACCTCTGATGATTATTTCTCTTTGGAGGGCACTCAAGTTGGTAGAGTTAAGTTATTCTGTACAACTCCTGGCATGAGGACCACTCCAATTATTTGCATCTTTCCTTGCACAGATGGTGAACCCCGGGATGTGAGAAACATCAACTCGTGTTGAAGCTGTGTCCTTATTGAAGTTGTTTGATTACACTACATAGACACCTACGTGCCTTGTTCCTTACCTCTGCTTTCTTGGAAAAAGAAAAGTGCCTTCCACATTTGTAAAAACCTGGTTGATTAAGGTGTCCATGGGGGCAATCAGGTCTGTGGAGCCCAGGTAACATGGATTTTCAACATTGGGTATTTTGTAATTTTCTCCTGGGACCACTTTATGTCACACTGAAGGTCATTGCAGATCTGAGGCTATGTATACATTTAATGTTTGCATTTGACTTGGCTTCTTTTGTTCTACGCTAGAATCCCCATTGACAAAGCACCCACAGTTCTGGTTTTTCTTTTTCTTTTTTTAAATATTTTATCTCTTTATTGAAAAGGTGAGACAGTCGTGGAAGTTTGGCAAAAGCTATCTTTGACAAATGTGATTCCTTTGGATTGATATGCATCTGCAAGAGTCCTCAAGTCATGTGTGCTTCACTATTACATGAAGCTTATGTGGGAATTTCAGGGAACTATATCAGAAGTTCCAATGCTTTTCCCCAAGCTTGTTGATCAAGGTACGCTTTACCCTAGGAGCCAATTCCAACAGTGAGCTAATAACACCCTGCTGGTTAGTCTCTTCAAATATCACATGATATTTTAAGAAATTCAAACAATTTGGATGCAAAACCAGAAACGTGCAAATACATCTGAATACATTTGGAAGGATGATAATGGAAGAGGGAATTTGGTGACACGGTTTCCCCACAATTGCTGCAAATGATCTATTGAGGTGTCATCTATTTCATACAGCTCCTTGTAAATTTTAGGTTTTTGTTCCTGGTCATGATATCTCGATATTTGTTTACATATTCAGTGAACCAACTGCACTATTCAAAGACAATCTACAGGAAACCTGCTGTTATTCAGCTTCAACCTTTGAACCCAGGTACACCTATATTGGTCCATGAAGGCTCCAAATTCAAAGTTGATAAGAGATCAAAAAGATGGATATCCTATATGCACTTAACTTAGGTGTGTGGACTTCAGTTGTTTGTGGAAGGTCTAACATATCAAATCTCTGATGTACAAAGCACATGTAGGCAATAGTACCTTTGACCTATCACATGTACCAGGACTGCTGGTTGCCACTCCTCCATCATGCAGGGGATTGTGGTGGAAATCTGATCAATTTTGTAAACTAGGGCTTTACAATTAGAAGTGAATTTGAAGTCAAGTCTATGCCACTGGTGTCACATCTCCACTTCACACTAACCCAGATTGCATCCTCTCTTTTTCTCTTGCATAGTGAAACAAGCAAGTAAGGAGGCTAGACCTTGATTGTGAACCACTGATATTCTGATGTTTTGTATTAAAGAACCTTGTTTCTCCTTGGTTGGGATATTTCTCTCAGAAAACTACAGTACTATATATATACATACATTTTTATGTTTATCGTAGAGAGTTTCAAGTACTAAGTACACCTTGTGCACTTTTTGCAGCGTCCACATAATTTTAATCTTGTTGACACATGAAATTATGAGTATCTTTGGGTATTGAAGACTCCTGCAAATTAGATTTCAACACCAGAACAATGACTTTATTGTTCACCCAACTTCTTCTGCGTAGCGACGCCACTCTGAAATTAGTACCTACTTACACCACAAATGCTTTGAGAGTAGTCAGGCCCCAAAGTCCTTGGTTTTTTAATTTTTTGTTTTTGAAAAAACTCAGCAAGTCCAGCTGTGACTTATGTTACGCTGTTGGTGGGATGTCGGTTTATGAAGGTGGTACTCCTTTCCAGATATTTAAAGAGTGATGAGTACTTGAACTTACAAGGTGACATGTGTGATGTAGATACTCCTGGAGTTGCTCTTGGAGTGATTGTTGATGAAATTGTTGATAACACAAGTACTCGTAAAGAACAGACACAAGACAAAGACGCATGTTGACAGATATGACCTAATCAATATCAGAAAACCAGCCTACACTATGCGGCCCTGTTGTGGGCACTTCCAACTCCAAGAACAATTTTGGCCACTGGATTGAATCAAGAATTGTCTTGACAAATCACAAGGATTATTATTTCGAGTTTCACAATTTGATAATAGGTCACAGTGAAGATTGTTTTTCTCAATTGTGCTAACTAATGAGCTTAGATCGGTGTTAATATCTTGAGCATATAGTCCTCTCTCATTGTAACACATGTCTTTTTGGTGTCCGTCTTTAACTACAAGCATTACAAGAATCATAAATTGTTGCACCGGTTTTTTGCCACTAAGAGGTTAAAATCGAGGTATTCAAATCTCTTAGATATGGATGCTTAAAATCTACATCATGGCAAAGACCAGTGGTTGTTGTAGTGAATCTGTGTCATATACCACTCAAATATAGGTATACAATATGTATAGTACCTTGTATGCCAATCTCCACATCTGCATTGCAAGAGAGTTTGTCAGAGTCCACATGAACTTGGCAATTCACGGGCATCAAACAGGCATCATTGACTGGCTGTTGTGATCTTTATACAAAATCAAGTTAGTCCAATAGCACATGCTTTGAACTCTTGAACTTCGAAGAAGATATCTGCAAGTTCCTAGCACCAGAGGTAGGGGTCACCACAACTACTTATCTGCCAAGCAGCCTTGGAAGTTCAACTTGTCACAGAGTCACTTGCTTGTCAACCATGCACTTTTCTATTCTCATGAGTCATGAGAAAGATAAGTGGGTCTTCAATTGGCACCTTTCTTTCTGCACCCACTTCACGTAGGATATGAAACACACAATTAGTGCGAGATGATTAGCAAATCCAAAGTGCTTCCATAGCCACTTTTCTCGTGTACTTTGCAGTTCATGTGAACATTCCATTCATTCTGAAAGCAAAGATTCCTAAAGTTATTGATCGATCACATAGTGACCACATAAGGCCGAGTTACCTTATTATTTGCATCACTTTGAGGCCATAAGCTACCATAGCACAAGCCTCACAAAGTTGGAAAACCACAAAATTTTCAAACATGTTGGTCTAATTGCAAAATAATTACAAGTTTGCCCTTAAAGTGATGAATGTTGAATGTTGACATACCTCTTCAGGGTTTAACAACTCTCAATGAATCAAATTCTCAAAAGTCAACCGTTGCAACTACTATGTAATATAGAAATGTATCAAGATTTTAATTACAACCACATGTTTGGTAGGCATTGACTCAACCTTATTATAATTTTTTGTGATTGATTCTCAAATGCAAAACCAATGTTGATGTATGATTTGAGAGGTTTGTGATGCTTAATTTACAACTTATCAATTGTATGAACTACTTAGTTGTTGATTGAATGTCTATTGTGCAACCACTTTCCTTCCTGTGAGAATCTCACGAGGCAGTACAATTTTTGCAAGCCTTCATAATTGGGTCTACATGGGACTACAATATATATTTGATTAAGTGTGGCCATACTAATAGATTCAACAATTAGCCCTTAAAGGACATGGTGTATGTTTATACGGGATACATGATGACTTATTCAAACTTTCAACAAGTGTTCAAGTAATATTTTATGCGATCTATGGTATTGATTTCATTTTTAGTACAACCATGAAAACTGAAAATAAAATCATATGTGACATCCGTGATTAGGAATATGTGATATGCTATTGAGTCCAGGTCATTTATAATAAAAGTTCAAAAGTCTTGAATAATCTCAATTTAAAACCTTAGTAAAGGAACTATGTATCTCTATTGGTGGATCCAACTATATGAATGGCATGTTTGTGACCTGACCACACAAGCAGTAGTGACTCGCACCTTTGTGCCATGATTGGTGCATTAAAACCCTAAACCGATCACAACACAAAGGTGTGAGTCACTACAGCCCGCATGGTTAGGCCCTTAAGTTGGGTTTGTTCACATAAAATTTATGTTGTCAGTGTGTTCCAATGCAACATAGTATATCATTACCGTGTACATTGGTGCGGATGGGCAAAACCTCCGGCAAGGAGTTGCGTGGACCCAAAAAAAATCCTTCTCGACCTTTAGGGTTTCATTTGTCATGTGTTTATCATGGGCCACCATCCTTTGTATAGCCATTTTAGAGGCAAAGTCTAGATGGCTACTAGAAAGCTATGTACCAGGGCAGGGCAAAGCGAAGGAGTGGTTAGGTTGGAAGCACCGCCTTGCAAGTGCCAACTTTTAGATGTAGGCGCCGCACCACATCTGAAAGAATAAATTGTATCAATAATAAAAGAATGGTCACGTGGATTTAAATCTATACGATTTACTTGATCCATGACGTTTTAAGCAGTATATGGCATAACTTGGAGTTCGAACTATAGACCAAAACTGGCGCGCGTTTTGTTGAGATTGGATTGTGAGCCCATATTGTGCACACCATTCTAGATTCAATGGTCAACGCAAACATGATGACTTGTGTGATCCCTCTTAAAGGAGAAGAAGAAAATATATATATATATATATATATCACTTTACTCCTCTTATGTTTTTTTACATTGTGTCTTCGAATCTTTAAATTTCAAATGATGATCTTTGTGATTCGCAAATACCAAGCAGATGAGAGTCCTTCTCGAGCCGATCCAAGAGTCAAAGTATACATGTGGAGTTGGGAAAGTGCCCACACTAGGGCCACGTAATAAGTTCACCCTTATGATGCTCTGCACGCTCTCATGACCCCGCCAGCTGTCCCTTCCTTGGCCATGTCAGATCTCGGGGCGCTGAGTCAGCTGCCACATCAGCGCCAACCAAATATCGGCCATGAATGCCGTATCTGGAGCCGAGGGAAATGACATCCGCCTGTGGTGGGTGGCCACAGGGTACCTTAGTACCAGGCCTGCTTTGTCATGATTGGTGACCCACCGTTGACTCACACCGACCGAGTGTTTCCCAACAAGCACATCATCCACTTTTCCCAAGGCTTGCAACAAAGCAATGAGGCCAACAACATGTATATATATATATATATACAACGCCCTTCACCCACAACCGAAACTACTAATAAATCAAATAAAAATAAAAACCATCCCAAAATCCCATAAAAAATAAGAGTTGTGTACGGGCCTACAACATGACACTTTCAACTCCACATGCACTTTTGACTGTTGGGTGGGATCACGAAACGTCTCATCTAGTCAAAAATTCGTGAATCGTGAGGAGTGTCGGTGTGAATGTTGGGGTTGAAACGTGGAAGTTATGAGAGGTCAAAGTTAGGAAAGATTCTTTTGTTTTCCTTGTAAGCCTGGTCATAGGCGCTCCCCGATGGCGTTAACAATGTGGTATTGGAACGGTGTCTTTGTTTTGAGCACGTAGGCGAATCTCATCGTAACATGTGTCGTTTTGGGTGTATTGTATGTTCTTCTTAACCTCGAGTTGTTGGCCATGTATCACTCAAGTGTGAGAGGTGTCGGCATAAGACTACATTGGTGTTTGATTAAGGCCTCAATGTGCGTGTAGGGTTGTTGGTTGGGTGCACGTTGATTACTAGCGTCGAAGCGTCAACTGTAACTCGAAGGAATACATGCCTATTTCTAAGCGATGTAAACGAGGACATGGAATGATGTGTGTATGGTGAAAGTACAAAGAGTTTATCTAATCTTGGCATGCAATGAGGGGTGCAATGGATGACTTACGTATACATGATTTATTCGAGCCCTCGCTAAGTCTCAAAATCAAAGTTTTTAATATTTTTATGGGTTTGAAAGTTTAATTCATTTATTATCTCGAGTCCAGGAGGAAACCAAAATATTGTCATATGTGACATTGATGACCAGCTTTATACTAAGTTAGGTGTTTGCATCCAAGGGCATTCTTGGCATACCACAGTTCAAAAAATGCATTTAATGACTGGATTAGTTTTAGATAGTGCCATTTTGGCACAATTACCTTTAAATGGAAGGTTGTAGCTCAAACATATGTTTTTGTGCATGTTAGGGACCAAAGAGCACCAAGAGAGGACCTTTCAAGTACATAACCCGTGCACGCTCTTAGCATCTTATTGTGTAATCTCTCTTCATACTACTTAAATGATATGAAATTTTCATAAACGTATTTGAAGGTTACTTTCGTGTGTGTGTCTCAAGAAAGATAACCTTCTAAGATACCACTATCTACCAAAAAGTCATATCACAATGTATAATCACATTGTACAAATTAAAAAGAATGATGTATATAATGCTCATATAATGTTTGGGGGGGGGGGGGGAAACAAATTGGGCTCCAAAAGCATGTAGGAGTCAATCAAGATGGAGGCATAAATTACACATAATTAACATTGATGCAAAGTTATGTACTCAACAATCACGATAACAAAAAGGTTACTAAGTGGATAGAATACATTGAACATCTAAACTAGTGTTAGTGCAGCCCACTATGCACATTGGTTGAAAACTAGAGAGGATGTTATACGACAGTTGATGCTACATATATGACAAGGCACAATCGAAGACCACTTTAATTAACATGACAAGCCAACATTAATGCCACAATAAATCATATATTTTTTGTGTAGTTACATGATCGACACATCTTTCGCAAATAAGATAATCATCTCCTTCATTTTGGATTCAAAAATCAAATGAGGCCGCGGTCCTATCCCTAATCCCGGGACCTTAATTACCATTGTACTTAGTGCCGAGTACTACAAGTGAGGTTGACTACTTAACATTAATGAGGCTTAATTAACACTGATGCATTACCTAGATCATAGGGACATTAAGAGGCTCCCCATGAGAGCGGGCACGAGCCTTTATGGTCCTCACACGCCAGGCCTCTTTGGACTTCAATACCCTTAACATGGGAGTCCGGAGTCATTGGTAGATTAAGGCAAGCGGGTCTTAAATGGATACTTTCCTCTCACTAACTTCTCGTAGGATATGAAACACACGACTAGTGCAAGATGATTAGCAAACCCAAACGGTTCTCGTATCCATTTACCTCATAACGTCTGGAGGTCGAATGAATATCCTATTCAATGTGAAAAGTAAATATTCTTTGAGTTATTAAATGATCATATAGGTATTCCCCCCCCCCCCAAATTATGTTGATTATTGCATCTAGAATCAATAATTATATTTGAGCATGTAGTCCAATCTCTTTTGAACACGTGTCTTTCTTTTGTGTTTGTTTTTAGATCCACACCCAACCATTCGCTACTCAAATACAAGTGTCCATTTAAGATGAGACACCAAATTAGGCACATCCACCTTATATGTAGTATCCTCCAATTACATGGCACCTCTGTACAAGTATTTATGGGATATTGTCCACTATTGGAAGCACATGTGAAACAAGCGTTTGCTTGACACGAGTGATCACATAAGACCCACATACCTGGTCGCAAAGTGGTACACCATAGTGATGATGTTCATCTTTTACAATAGATTTGTGAAGTTACATATTAGATAGAAGGTTTTGACTCTAGTATGTTCAAGTTCTTATTACCATAAATAAATAAACAATCAACGTCGGGCAATCCAACATGAATTTGAGCCCATTAGCCCTACCTTGCTTAAGAATCCTCTTGGTGCAATGTGGGGTTTATTGCATGCCTTGCGTTGGGTGGGCTCTTGGCTTCCTACTTACCTAGCTACTTTTTTTTTTCATAAAGTAAAGAGCAGATTTCACAGTGGGAGTCGAAGCACCAACCACTTCATTCGGAAATGAATACCTCCCCACTAACACCCAGTAGTTTAGGGTCATCTCGGACCTTTATTACCATAAAGTCTCTTTATTTTAAAATTTGTATGGCATATCATAATTTCGACGAGAGGCTCATAACATTACTCAACGCCTTTTGTTTGTTCAGTGGGCCGTTGGAATATAACACTTGGATGCACGAAAAGCTAAGCATGATGCTCAACTCGAAATGCTCAACATGTGTTGAGCAATATTATGTTTTTGTTGGTCTTAAGAAATACCGTAGTTTACTAGCAGGTTCGGCAACTTGCTGCCTAATATTTAATTAAAGTTCAAAAAGTAGGTTCAGCACCTAAAAAAAGTATATTCATATTTTCGGCAATTTTCTCTTTTAATTTTTAAAATTTTGGATTAAATTCAATTTTTATTTAAGCTTATATCTTGTACATCTCTCTTGCATTGAATGACAAGTAAGATGTGAGTGAAGAGTCGAGAATGATCTGTGCTTTATGCAAGTAGAGTGGAGTTGTATTCAACAATGCATATGGGATATGTAAACTTTGAGGTGAAGCACCTAGTTAGACTTCATTTTTATAACACGCATAACTTTTGCATAGAGTTTTCAAATGACATAAAATTTGTTGGAGGTGAAAGATTACTTGATTTCTAAACTTTTCTTAGACCAACAAAATTCAAGAAACGTTGATCTTCTATGCACAAATGAGCTCCGAAAAACTGTTATGAACGCATTTTAATTTTTTGATCTTTACACGGCTGCAATGTTTTGTCCATATCTTTTGCATAAAGACTTATTTTGACTTGTTGGAGGTGGAAGAAGGATTGATTTCTCAACTTTTGTTAGTTGGACAAAATTCTATAAAACTTCATCTTCTATGCTCAATTGGACTCCAAAAATTTGTGTACAACACATTTGAAAAGCCTCACCTAGAGTCTTGCTACTTCTTAACCCATATTCTATGTGGACTAATGTAAGTGAGCTTGATTACAAAAGGAGCACCTTCTCTCCTTCAAAATTTACATATGCTTCCACTGTAAGTAAAACTCTAGTGAGAAGTAAAAATATCTTACTTTTTGGCAATTTTGAAAAATATTTAATTTTATATTCGGCAAAAAATGCCAATAATATTCCAAAATTTTAGGCATCTATTTTTAGAATTATTTTGTGCCGAACCTGCTATTAAGCTACGGTATATAAGGTTACAATGTGGCAAATTTTCAAAGCTTCATTCTTTTTGACGCCAAAAGCAAGAAGAACCACTCAAGAATTTGCTTAATGTGCACTATTTTACTATCTTTTTTATCGAACATGTGCATATGTTGTAATTAAGGAAGAGTCCATAGTAGGTCAATAAAACTCACCGCATTAGTAAATACCAATTGTCGATTAAGGTACCATGCCCTATTGTGAGCACCTCCAACTCCTCAAACAAGATTGGCCACTAGGATCAAACCATGAATCATCTCATTCAACTAGCAACTGCGAGTCATTTCAAGTTTGAAAAACCGAAATAGAGATTCAATGTTTTAAAGAGGTAAAAGTGAATATTTTCTTCCTTCTTAAGTAACTCATATTGCATAGGTCCTTCCAATTGTGTTAGGTATTGAACCATGAATGGTGTTTATATTTAATTCACACGATGCAATCTCATCACAACACATCAATCTGTAGTGAATGGTGTTGCACTCAAATACATGTGGGAGGGGGGGGGGATGAATATGAAATTTTTACTTGGAATAGTGCAAAGAAAGATGGTGTATTCGATTGATTGTACCACAAAAATGAAATCTTTGAAGGTAATATATGATGGAAAAAATATGCCATGTTGGATTATAACTAATATAAAGTCCTATATAACATATCCAAATTATTTTTTGATGTAATATACCATGTGGGATAAATCATCTTCATGTTGATAATGGAGCATTTGTGTGTTTTTTGTGCCATTGAGTGTGCAATGGCAACATCTTTGAAACCTAAGATATCAAAGTCTAGAATTTCAGGTTGTCGATACAAAAAGAACTGCCATTTGGAACTCAATGTTTCATATCCTTGAAACCTTAGTATTACTTTTGGCACTCAAATTCTTAGAATTATCTTTGTCTTTAGTCTTTGGATTCCGCTTTTCTAATTAACTTCAATTTGTTATACTAAAATAAGTATCTAACTAAAGAAATTAAGGAGTCTAAATTGAAATCTTAACTAATTAATGATGATTATTGACATTTTAATTAGGAAATTAATAATAGAGGCCTCATAACATTCTTATTTACATGAATGGGACCGGGGGCACTCCCAATGCCCAAATTATTCTTGGCTTCAAGATTTAAAAACATGTATTTATTAGAAAATAGATGTAGTAAAGTATACTACATATTTCACATTAGATTATTATAACAAGTTTAATCTTCAAGAGCATCAAGAGGTCTCCCCGTCTATACCACTAGAAATAAATACACTCCGAGTCAACAAAAAATATAAAATGAAGCACACATGTAGAGTAAAAATTGGGTTTTGGGAAATACAATTTTTTTTCATAAAATCTCAAACACAAGTTTTGCATTGCATTGAGCAATGAAGGTAAACCAAAAAATAAACTATAGTCCAAAACATATAGAAATCCTAGACTGCATCTTTGACTAATTCAACAAAATACCTCCGATGGCTAAATAATCATGAATCGGACACCATCTCTAGAGCCTCCTAATGACTTTCCTGCCTTCTTTATGGAAAAAGCATATGGAAAAAGCTTATGGTGTTGGTAATCATTAGTGACTCCATGTAGAGTTGGCTAACTTTTGGGCAAAGCCTTGAGGTGTGGGAAGCAAATGAGAACTTAGAAGAAGATAAGTTGGTTGAACATGGGATGAAAAGAAACAGATGATGTGGATTTTTATCAATATAATAATGAAGCCGATAAAATTAGAAAGAAAATATTCACTAAACAAATGATCAGACTACCTCCCGAAAGTTGTAGATGGCATCTAATGTGCAATCTCATGCATTTTGGCAAGGAATACTCAACTTCAATAATTCACCTTAGGCGATAAGCAACATAGGAGTTACACTTCGATAGCTTTGTGGGTCGCAGGTCCACTTGCTTCTTTGGAGATTTCCTAGGTTTTAAAAATGCGGTGCCTAAGAATGCCACACTAATAGATAGTTGATACAAAAAGAAACAAAGATTACAGTGTGTCAAAGAAATTAAATAAATAAAGAATACATCGTAGAAATGATGGATCGGGAGACCTCTTGATGGTGGTAACAAATAGAAGAAGGAAAAATTAATAAAGAGAAATTGGGAAGTACTCACTCAATGCATTATGAGATTTTGCTAAGTTTGCCAATCACCAACGGTCCAAACAGTCCAAACCATTTAAGACAACATAGAATTGGGCGATGTCCATCTATGATATAATTTCCCAAATACAAAGTAACATTTGGTGCATGTATAAGTTTCTCTATGTAGAAATAACAATCGGTGGTGATATTATGTATGACTCTAAAACTAGACCAAGTGTGGGGGAAGTAGCAACACTCTAAGGCCTTCTTCCTAATGTGTTCGCTAGGTTGATCATTGACGAACAAGATATTGCCCAACCTACAACCAAACAAATTTTTGTGGTGCCTTTTTTTTTTTTTTTTTTTTTTTGAGGATGAGATATATGTCTCTACTAATGAACATGTTGGTATCCTTGCATTTTGATCTACCTTACACAAATGCCAATCTACAAATGATGTGTTGTGGAAATAGGTGTTGAATCACATTGTGAAGGACAACATCGTCCATGCATGACCATACATCAACATGAAAATTTTATAAGAGTAGTAACATAAATTCCCATAACCCTAGATGAACTTTGAGGTCCTGCAACTTATCCTTTCCAAATTTAGTATGTCCATTAAAACACATAATGATCTTTTGTCTCACCTTCAACAAAGGGCGACTACAAAACATACTATCAATGATGAGAATGACTAACTTGAAGGGCGTTGGTTGGGATTGGTACTTTGGGCGCACAAGGGTGATAGAAACCTCAAAATCATGCAAAGAAGATACATCAAGAGAAGTCATGATCCTAACACCAAGAAACACATGTATTGGGAAAATATTGAACAAACAATAAGTATATTCTAACATATTTATACATGGAAGCTCGAAATATTGTTGGTAATAATAAAAAAACATTACATGGACTTGATAGTTTTATAAAGACAACTCACGGTCCATGTTTCCTTGATGAATATCAAACATTGTAAGATGCCAAAGTCACATATATTTTTCTTGTTTTCCAAAAAGGTAAAATAGAGGAACACAAAGAAAACTAAATAATGAAATATAATTCTATTTATATCTCATAAATAGTTCACAATATCTTATTTATAATGTGCTCATGCACAAATTAATTAGGGTTGGTTCAAGGAATGGGATCCCTCATGATCCTAGATGGGAATGTATTATTTGATAAATACTTATTAACTAATATTCATTTAATTTGCAATCCTCTCAATCTTTTGGAATTCATAATGTCTCTCAGTTGACAATAAAATCACATTTGGAATAATGTCTTCCAAAATGTGGACATTCATAAAGGACATTTCAATTTTTTTAAGTCACACTACAAGGACCTCAATGACATGAGCATCAAAGAAAGTGAAAAGAGGAAGGATCCTAAAAAGGAGTTGAAAAAACACAACAAACACTAGAGTTTAGGTGTAATCTATACCATGCATGGCCCTACAAGTCCGAAATCAATCCACGTGAGGTTCTAACAATCATCCATGATGGATTAAATACCAACAAGACCACTATTCCTTGTATGGGTGACAACAAAAACCATTATTGTTCCAGTTATGTAAGCCTCACTCACGGGGAGGTCACTTCATTGTCAAGTTGACACCACGTGCGGACAAAGTTTGCTACCCCTATATTACATGCCATATATAATTTTAAAATTTATGATATTTTTTCTGCATATACATAATCATTGATAGTATCTTTTGTATACTTTTTTGAAATTTTTAGTCATCTTTATTTTTTTTAGTAATTTTTTTAGTTCAATTATGTGTCATTCTAGTTAGAAATGGTATGTTTTATGAAAAAAACAAATCATCAAATTTAGTTACCACTTTTGACTATGTCATAGGTAATGTGTATATCTACTCATGAAAAAAATTTGATAAAATTTTGACCCATTTTGGTGGTGCAACTTACCAAAAGAAGATTTTTTTGGTCGCACGTGGTGTTCAACTTGACAATGGAGTGATCTACCCGTGGCCTCACTGGCATGGTCACTCATGGTCATAGAGATGGTGCATATGCTCATTAAATAATTGACTTGTGATGGAAAGATTGGAACTTCACTCTATCATATTTGACTAGGTTCCTTTGCGCATTGGAAAAAACTCCAATGAAAATTTACAAAATATTATTAGATCAATTGCTATTGAACGATTATTTAAAAAAAAATTTATGGGGCAAGTCTAGGTGAGCACTTTTTTTTTGTGAGATTTATTTTCTTTCATGCATGAGCATTGGGAGACCTCGCGATGCATTGCGTTGGACCTAGATGCTAGTCACTATAAGTTATGCTACAAATCAAATGTATTGATTGGGAGGTCTTTGGATGCAAACTACACCATCATAACATTATGGCCTCTGAATGTTGTTCTTCAATTCCACCTGCAATCGATGGTTTGCATGTTGTCTGACTCTACCAAAAAAATTATATCTATGGCTAGACAATTCGGCTAGGGACAATACATATCAATATGTTTTGGCATTTTTATCCATGTTGAAGACTCAAAAGGTTTTCCAAGAGATACAAGTTGGATTCCTACTCATCAGTCACACTTACAAAGACATAATTAAAAAAATTAGCTACTTGTCCAAAAGCTTAAAACAACAAACATGTTTGTTCTTGCTGACCTTGTGAAAACTTTCATGGAACCTCAGTTCCTAACATTTATTCCATGTTTAATTTAGGAGGTTGTTGATTTCAAATCTTTTAGTAAAGGTTATGCTAAGGATCTCGTGGGGTTGAAGGAACTGCATATTTTATAATTTTTGTTTAATAACAATGAATGGAATGTAATCCGGTACAATTTGTACACTTGATTTAAAGTTGTTATTGCGAAACAATTTTGTTCACATGTGGAAGGACAATGGTCGAAGTTGCCCCTTCATTCCCAAAGGTAGATTACTTTGCTCTCCAAATTAGACCTCATTGGGTGCATAAGCTTGCTAGATGTTATGGAGACATGGAGGTGGTTGCTGAGGATGCTCATGATGCAAATAGAAAAAGAAAAAATCGTTGTGGTATAAGGAAGTACATTGAAATTTGGGAGAGCAGTTCTTTGGAAAATGAAACTTACCATGAAAAAATGGAGGATTATGTCATCTACTAGAAATATGTTGCCGAGGAATTAGATAATTCATTTCCCCAACGCTTTGCAAGCTACAACTCAATTTTTTGGCCATCAACAACACATACCACGGAAAATGCAACCATGTTCGACGTAATTTAATACGATCCAACACTAGAGATGATACTAGAGATCCATTCTATGGAATTGCATGTGACACACTCAAAGAATTCTATAACCCTTACAGAGATGGTATTTTAGGTGATTTTGTTTTTATCCATCCTCCGGACTAACATCTACCATGTGTGGATGGGTTGAGCACTCGCAATTGTGGAATTGGATAGAAATCATTCTTAGTATGCTCAATTTCAAATTCGGTAATGGAGACCTAGCAAAGGGGAAAAAAATGTCAAACCTCAAACATTACAAGTGAGTTTTGGATGATAAGTGGGAATGCGATCAAACTTTCAAAATAGTAATGTGAATAGAATGTAGCTCTAGGCGTTATTCCAACAAAGCTAGGAAAAACACAAACGGCATTCTTTGTGCAAATAGAAAAACTGAGAAAAAACACACCTAATGAAATTTAAAACAACAAACTCCTCCATCCAACCAACATATGGAAAACATTTGGAGAGCTCCCGATGGTTTTCCATATGAAACATCATGTTGAATTTCATGGAGCCATTTGGTATTACCTTTTCTTCTAAGTTGCTTAAAGTCTTATGGCTTACTAATATATGTTAATCATTTGACAATTACAATTTTATATTTTAAGGTATGAATATTTTGTTTTTTCTTTAATAAGCGATGTTATGATCAAGTTTAAAATGTAACATTTTACTTGATCGTGCATCGAGATTGCTCCCAATATTTTATTGTCCACATGTAGATTTTTTTCCCATATCATGTTATTATCCACATTTATGTGTACAATAACTTTTATGTCTTAACCCTTAGAGTCTTGTGTTGACAAACTTTTGTTTTGAATTCTCATGGAGGTATATTGTACAATTTGATGTCTTGAATTCTTTGACTTCGTGTGTCTACCTCTTTTAATATAAATATCTAAAATTGTGGTTTAAACTCTTATAAGCTTGTGTTAGAAAGGCCACATCAAGGGAAGTACTCTAAATATGATGTTTAGTGTCATATTGTACTCAATATCACTATGGTAACTTTTCAGATGACACATCCTATGAATAAATCTACAAATATTGTCATGGATATGGATGGGTTCATCCATCTACCTTCTTTTGTCATCAACTTGTGATGAAATGTTGTCATGGATGATAGAGATTTAGATGAATTTTTGTAATAAGTGTATATAAGATTTTGGATTGGGTCATGTTCAACAAAACCTCGTAAGGAAGACTAAATAAGTGTCATATTGAACTCTAAGTGTCATTATTGGGTTAGTTGATAAATCACAATGGCTTTAGGATAAGATTCGGGTACCAAACCTAGGTTAGACTCCCTTTCATGTGATTTTTAGAAAAGTATGAGATCAAAGAGTGGATTATGAGGTTAGTTAATGCAGTACATGCAATTGCATGATATGTCCTTTATAGCCAACCATAGTCTAGTAGTAATGACTCGATGTATCATGGATTTTCAACGTAGGGAGTCACAACTCATCAATAGTAATTTTGAGTAACCAATAAACACATCTAATCAAGGCCAAGGGCACCCCAATATGAACAATAATCACTCCTTTATTATTTGATAATTTAATGAGTCATAAAATACTATAGCAACAACCCTACGGGTTACGGTGTTTATTGAATTATTTGAATTTTAATTAGCCTATGGGACCATTCTCCTTACCTGGACCAATTGAAGAACTTCCATGTGTGAGTGTCCAAGTTGTTGGCCATAACACGTTAGTTCATATGCTAATGCCATAGTTTTTGTCCGTTTGTTTTAGTTTGCTTTAATCACATTTTATGTGGGTATTTGGTTCATTAATTCTACCATTAATTCATATGTTGATTTTTAATATTTTTTTGTAATAAACATTTAACTAGGATAGTTTCTAGATTTCATCCCATGTTGTAGAATTCAATTCTTTTATTTCATGTTCTTATTCAACTACAAGATTAATTAACCTTGATAAAGTTATTGGAGGAAAGGTAAAAAGCAAAGGAAAACTCATTTGGCCATCAGCCACTGGAAATATGTCATCTTATCCTTAATATGTGGCCCCATCAATCCAAGTGTTCTATCACTTCGACTCTTCAAAAGACAATGGTCAAGATGGATCGCATAACCTTCAAGCCTCTTTTGAAAGGTGTTATTGTTTTATGGCCCTTCCAACTCCATTTTAAACAACGATTGAGAGTGGATCCCATTGATTATGGGGCAATCTTCAGTTTCAACGGGAATCCCCTCTTAGACACTTCTTTGAATCAAGTCAACTCATAAGTATTCCCACATTCTCTCAAACCCATATATATCTTGTGCACAAGACAATTGGTCATACATAAGATTAATACATACCAAGCAATAACAATGCACAAACTTCCAATTCCATTCACCTACTCTCTTCTCAAGAGCCAAGACTATAGTGTAACCGGTTTTTCCAATAAAGTTGTCACACTCGTATATTACTTCATAACAAATGATCTCGAATGAAAACTACACTTCACTATGACCTTGGTACAAAGCATTCTCGACCTCAATATTGTATTCTCTTTTCGAGAATTGTCATCTTAATCCTTTATATGCACATTTAAAAAAAAATGGCATACATCGCACAAACCATGGTGTCATAAAATTAATGCAATTTATTGTTTTGAACTCTTATGGAGGATCAAGACATTTGGGTAGACAATTAGGATGTTTTCCATGGGACAAACATATCTTTACTTAGGAGAAACTATTGTATCATAGATACAAGCTTCTTACCTTGAACCTCATTCAATCCCAAACAATGGTCACTCAATTTAGGACATACAATATGGAAGAATTGTACCCATAAATGCCTAGTGTAAATGATCTTACACCAGATTAAATTTCATGTGAATTAAGGGTCTCACACCTTACACTCGCGCCACATGATACCAAATGAAACCAATGTTTCACACATGTGATTCAATTGACAATGGCCATGGTGTATTCACGCTACCAAAAACTCTTACTCTCTTCCCAAGCACTTAGTTAAGGGGTTTCAGTAAAAACATAGAGCCAATACATTGAAAGATTGACTTACAAAAGACCATTCAACATAAACAAAGGCTTCACACCTTCTCGTTGTACTCAAACTATGGTCCTTGGCTGAATATTATGATCCAACAAAATTTCTATTCAATCTGTCAAAACTTAGGACAATTGCTTACACAAATGTTGGACCAATTTTTATCACCATTTATTACTTGTAAGAAAACAACTAAAACAATATGGCCTTCACATCCGAGAGTTCACACGGACTCTTAAGATATAAAAGAAGTCCACTCTCGACCTGAGAGTCGTAACTATTAACTTATTTAGAAAGTAGCCACACTCAAGTCAAAAACAATTAAAGATTACTTAGAAACAAGGGCTTCACATCCAACATTGGATAAGAGACAATTGTTATTCTCAAACTCAAGAATTATAGTCTCTTCCCGAGAGATTATATATATAACTACTTGAGTTTGTATCTCAACTACCTCCCCTGACTATGGCCTACATGATTAAAATGGAGGAGGGGAGCAAGGTGCTCAACGTTCATGACTGTCCATAGCCAGAAAGTCAACAAGTTTTGCTAAATTCCCACATGTCTATAGCCTACTCATTAAAACACTTCCTAACCTTTGCCAATGGTAAAAATGTCCACTTTAGCATTACTAACCCTCTTTTGGCTACGTAATCACTAATATCAATGTTTCGTCATTAACTCAAGCATCAAGATGAAGATCTCAACTCAAAAATCGTTAAAGTTTAAAATTTGAACTACTCTAACCAAGAAGTTGGATTTTAGTAAGTGATGGTAATTGCAACATTGTAAATCTATAATCCCCAAAAAATTTACAAAGAAACAACAAATAATGTTGACAAATAAATGATGTTTATTGTTGGTGACACTACACCGCGGTTTACAATTAGTATTGGGCAAGACAATTAGAATTGGTCACTAGATATCATATTTATTGTAGTTCTCCTTCTTGTAAATGACCTCGTAGTATTATTTATTTGAGTTTTGATTGGGTATGATACCGGGAGATCTCCCAATGTGGCTATGAAGATGATATTAATGGATTCTCCAATATTGACTTTTGGAGCCACGCCGAGATATCTCCCCATGATGCCCTGAAATCTGCTCACCCTAAACCCTTCAAAATGTATTTTAAGTGTGAACTGGGAGGTCTCCCCATTCTATTATTTAGTACATTCAAAATATTATATACCAACACGGGGGGATCTCTTGGTCCGCAAAGCACCAGGAAATCTCCATATGGTATACGGTCTTTGCCTCTATATTATATAATACAATTATTGCTAATTCTCTTTTCTAATCAAATCTAATGGTGAACTAAGGGTCCTCATTTATTATTTTGAACCATGAGTTTAGTATTTTATTGCTAATTTAGTCCAATTTCAATTTAAAAGTCAACTTTAGTTAAATATTTGTTATAAATTATGATAATTATTGATTATTTTAGAGGAATCTATAGAATATACCTCAAATGAGTAAAGCAAACCCGGAAGGTGTCAACATGTAACCGGTTGGATTTAGATTCACTAGGATCTTGACCGACTATGCCCAAAAACTTCCAAGGCACCGCTTTGACCCATGCCTCACCACTATTACTAATGTAAAAGGGGTCTAGTGAAAAATAACCCCCTATAAATTTGTCATTATTCACCTCAAGCTGGTGCATCCAACCAATTCGGAACCGCTTATGCTAATTTTTGGGTCAAATCGACTAAATAAATAAACATGCATGCTTTATTGTAATGGATTGCATTTTCACCTTTGGTATGAATGGTGGAGGGTGGTTCAAAGAGGTAGGCGTCTACACTAAGGATAATATTTAGTGCCACCGATTCCATTTGTCTTGCTCGACACCAATTGCAAGCTGCCCGTGTAGTGTCACCAACACTAATGTAAACTAACCATTATTTGTCATTCCTTGTACAACTACTTCAACATTATAGGTTTACAACATCGCAATTGTTGTCACCTACTAATTAGATTTTCATCCATGTCAACATTTCAGTACAACAGAATGCCAAGATGCAAAATAATACCAAACTAAAGGTGGACGAACTAAAAAGCAAGTTGAGAAAGGCAATACTTTTAACCTTATTCATAAAAAGTGTCACTTAGAAAAGTTATCGTAATGACATGAAATACCATATGTTAGTAACTAACCATATATATATAGGGTAGTCCCGGTGAATATGACCAGGCCACCTATAAATAACTAACCACGTGAGCAATGAACGGGGAGAACCAACTTCTAGTGTTAGATGAGTGGGTTGAAGGGGTGGCCACCCACATTCAAAAACACCGGTTTAGAACGGAGTTTGTAAGCCAAGGTAAAGCAATTTCAGCCTTGACATGCACTTAACTTTGATGAGCTTGGGTTCAAGATTGGTCTCCCCCCCCCCCCCCCCCGGCCCTTTTCCTTTTGGGGAGGGATAAAACCGTCCATTTTCAACTTTGATTGGAAACAGAAGTTGCGAGGCTTGCAATACCACTATCTTGGTTCAGAGTTGGAATTTTTTTTCTTATACCTAATAGAAGAGGCACATAACAAGACAAATATATTCATTCACCTTGACTTACCAAACTCCGTTCCAACACCTGACGATTTTGAACGTGTGTGGCCTCCACACAAGTTTGAAAAAACAACCCGCTGAAATCGAAGACTTAAAAAAAAACCACCAACCACTTTGAAGGAACTCATAGTACCCCACTTTAACAAAAGGCAACCCGAAAGATGCCGACATGCATAACATTATTCAGATCCACAACAACGTTTCCGTGAGACAGTCCGAACGTGGGGAACACCAGAGAACGTTCCATGGAATACCGACAGTCCCACAAAACATTGTTATGAATCCGAACGATGGGATGTGTACCCGGCCGGACTTGGAAACACTCAAATCTCGACCGATTATCCCCAAACCTTCTTCTCCCCACGACGAGGCCCCGACGGACGTTCATTAGATGAGGACCATTTGACAACACATACCCATCTATCTATCTATCTCTATACCCATCTATCTATCCCTACCTATACCTACAAGAGTAGGTATCTAAGTACACACACAGTGCAGGCGAATAATTAAGAAGGACTTGACGACGGATATTGGATATATATATATATAGGCAGGCTAGCGAGGTGTGAGAAAGCTCTGCTGAGGTGGAAAGAGCAAAAAGGCCCCCTCGTCGACGTGCCCCTGTCGATTCGCCCCCAAACGGTGACACCCAACCTCGGCCTCTTTCAATTGATCCCTCCCCTCCGGATACCTACCTAATGTCCCCTTCCCACTTGACTTTAGCTAAGATCCAAAGTATTTCTTAAAAACCGGGTAAAGTCCTTTTGGTTATAGTGGAGGCATCCGGTTATCCGAATGCACTTACAAGAACTTGCTGCGGAGATTTTCAAGTCGGTTTTAGTTGAGTAGTTTTCATAGATGTTCATTGTTTTCATCTACCAAGCAATGACATGTTGGGTAGTTTTGGTCCCATCCCCAAATGCCTTACTACTCACCTATCTTTACCATCGGTTTCTGTTAACGGAGCTCCTCGTGCCCCTCATAGCTAAGACGAAAAAACAACCAATCACAAGACATGGGAGATGACAATTTTAAAACTCCTATATTCTTGCCTCGTGTTTAAGTACCGATGGGAAGGTCGGTGCTTGAGGCTTAAAAACCTCCACTGTTAAGCCTCGCCACATCATTTGCCAACTAGGCTCGGCACTAGATAATGTCGATGGTGTGAAGGCCGGGTTGTTAAACCCAACTTTTAGTCTTACCTAAAGTCAAGTGGGAAGGGGGCATAAGCTTATATAGGATCCCTTCCCTTCCCTTCCCTTCCCTTCCCTTCCTCGGCCCCGGCCCCTTGACAAATGACGAGAGCCTCTCCCCCCCGCCGCCACGTGGACGTGCCAGAGTGGCCGCTGCCATTATGGGGTCCCGGGGCCGGCCTCGGAAAACGGGCCCGCAAAGCCCTAGTACGATGATGTTCGCTCGATCTCTCTCTACCCACGGTGTGTAAGTTAACTTGTATATTCCCCCCCCCACCAAATCGCTGTTGACTTTGCCCTCTCCGTTGTCGTGGTTGGTTGCTTGGTTGGTTGCGCTACTTTATTATGATGCAAGCTAGACCCAAGTGTGTTTTGACATTGGAGCCCGCCGTCTCGGGAGCCTCAATGATGATGTGTGTGTATGTATGTATATATATATATATATATACATATGTGTGTATATTATATGTGCGTGCTTCCAAAGGTTTTCTTGTTCTAGAGCTAGGAAGTGGTGGTGACCTCTCGCGAAGCTTCGAAAGGGGGTTAAGATGTGATGATGCGCTTTTCCCCAACATCTCAACCCGACGGGATAGATGGTATTTGTCCAGTTGGAAGTATCCACAATAGGCACGTATTCCTATCAACTATGTTGTGGGGTCCTTGGTAACCCTACAAACCAAGTTTGGCAGTTGCGACTAGACAAGTGTTTTGACATCGGAACCGCCGTCTCGGGAGCCTCGATGATATGTGTATATATATATATATATATATGTGTGTGTGTGTGTGTGTGTGTGTGTGTGTGTGTGATATGTGCATGCTTACAAAGGTTTTCTTGTTCAAGAGCTAGGAAGTGTTCCAACCTCTCGTGAAGCTTCGAAAGGGTGTTGAGATGTGATGATGTGCTTTTTTTCCAACATCTCGACCCCATGGGTAGATGGTATGTGTCTAGTTGGAAGTATCCGCGACGTGCACGTAGTCCTACCAACTCTGTTGTGGGTCCTTGTTAACCCTACAAACCAAGTTTGGCAGTTTGGAATGGACCGAATATTGTCTCGTCTGGTTCGCGTCTAGGAATTGCGAAGATTGTCATTTGAGATTTCAGGATCATAGTTGAGGTGCAAAATGATGTAAGAAGTCAAAACATGGATTCCTTTTCTCTTGTTAAATGAAATTCTAAACCTTCCAAATTGTCTTACCTAGTGACTTAGATTGGGGAGAGAGAGGGGGGATTATCACATATGAACAAACATCTCATCCATCCAATATTAAAACTCTACTTTGTATAGGTTTGTGACCGATTCATTTCAAATGACTTGGACTGATCTAAATCATATTCTTTAAGATAATTATACTATCAAAATAACTATAAATAACAACATATGGGATGCAATCTATTTTCAAGTCTTTTTTTGTGTTGGATGAATGAGAAGTGCACTCGTATGCAATAATTCCCTCTCTTCCTAGACTGATGATGTTTATATGTCAAGGACATAGTTCAAAATCAATATTACTTGATTTTTTAATTTAAAAAATTGTGATTGTGTCTTCGATGAGGCACCTTGATATCATATGAGGCACACAGTACGATGCTTTCATGGGCCTCAAAAGTGTCTCTTCGAATCTCATTGACAGGTCTGTGAGTTAAGTATAAAGACGAAGACGTTGCGCCTACAATGTTAAGGTCAACCTCAACTTGCACCGAGCAAATTTCTTCAATAAGAATAATACCATGATGATGTAAAGTGATGGAGGGTTGGTTTATATTACCACAAAGAATGTCTATAAGGTTCTTCAAGGAACTTCAAAGCTTTTCCTCAAAAAGTGAGCCCGCAACTCCATTGGACCCCATTCATTTCATATATAACCGGTGTCCTCATTTCCACAATTGAGAATTAAGTACACTAAATATGATATCGAGTGTCACTTACTATTTGGAATTACGCAATGGTATATTTATTTATTGTATATCTCATTCTTTTACCAATATTAAATGTTAAATTGGTTGTTTGAAAATGATAGAACATCAACAATCTGATTGACTTGGTGAACAAAATGACATCAATACTACAAATTTATAGCATTGTGTGAATCCAAATATTATGTGACATGTTTAGTGTAGTTTAGGTTATATTTTGGTCTTGAGTCTCTCATGTATGAGGAGTCAAAACGAGTCTTTATCTAAGCATGATGCCCACAAAGGACATTATTATGTGAAATTGGTACCCTCAGACTATCATCCACATCGTCCTTATCTTCCATCCATCAACCCATCTGTCCGTCCATTAAGGCCTATCATCCGTACTACTGCACACTGCACGGGACACATCATCCATCTACCTAAGAGACGCAATCCATCCATGGAGGGGAACATCATCTATCGTGCTGGGAACTCATGGGAACATCGTCTTCCTCAAAACCTCGAGTGGTCGCCCCCACCAAACCCTCGCCGGAGGTTGAACTTGAAAACGCTTGGAGCATCGGATGCTGCCATCGGCGCTTCACATACGCCACCTGGGATTGCACCACGGAGGGAATCGCGCAACGAAAGGCCGCTCCCGTAGAGCCATTCCGTGTGAGATTTGGTCGCGTATCGTGGCAGCTACGGTGTCGTAAAGACAGGGGTAAGAGGAAGGAGAGAAACCTTGAGAGAACTTGGAGGTTTTAGGTAGTGCAGAAGGAGAACTTGCAGGTTTTAATGCAGTTGGAAAAGTTGATGATGTCGCCGTAGACTGCAGTACACGCTTGGTGTGCTTGCGTGTCGTAGCGGTGACTCTTTGCGTTTCATTGTTTGTTTGTGGTGTGGACAATGCAAAGATGCTTGGCGCTGGTAAGTTCGCGGAAGGGTCCACGAGAAGCTGATATCGGAAGAGAGAGCGTCGTGCAGAAATGCTGGTCACTGTGTGATTTCAGGTGGCGCCAATTTGCAGGTGCGGGAGATTCGACAACGCTTATTGCTGTATTCATCGGTAGTGTTCATCGGTTGTGCCAGCTGAAGCTCAGCTCAGCTCAAGATATCTCCTCCTTGGAAGTTAAGAGTTTTTTGAACGGCATAAGAATATTGTTCAATCCCAGGTGCAACCTCCGGCACTCGGCGAGCTCTTTCGGGTCGTATCTGGTTTCGTGTCGAAGCAGATACGCTAAAATTAGTCCCAAGGGAATTGAAGAAGAGCAGGCTGAGTGCATCATCGCCAATGCGACTGCCTTATTGGTGCTGCAAAGTCAGGTGAAGGTCGAGATTAGGCTGAGAGAAAGTTGTTTTGAATTTTGGTGTCCTGTGCTGTGCAGTGCAGTGCGCATACGGCAGGCAAGGTGAAGTGCGTGTACGAGAGTGGAAGGGGTTGGACGTGTTTTAGTGGCATTGTGGCAGCTTGTTGTTAGGTTTCTGGAGTTCATTGGAGGTGGGCACTGAGGAGCTTGGAATGCATAATGCTGGTGGGGTACTGTTCGTATGCGTATTTTGGCGTTTGGGAGTAGAGCAGGAAGTGGCAGGGATTTGCAGGTGCAAGGAGACAGGTTTGGTACGGGAGGGTTTTTCTCTAGCTGAAGCTCAAGAATTTTATGCTTCAGACAGAGGGACGGGGTAGTGTATCTAGGCACTTGGGAAAACTTACTGGCTTTGGTGTCTTGAAACGGTCCAAGTAACAACATTGCGTGAGAGAGGTCCGTTGGACTTCCAAGCTTAAGTTGGAACGTTAAGGTGGTGGAGAAGCTAAGGTCAGCTCGAGGGAGCTGTCGGTCAGGTTATTGCGGTCTCCGTGCCTCGGGAAACTTGTGTTGCTGCTTTACGCCACATTTAATTTTCAGGTTTATAGCACTAGAAGACAAACACTTGGGTTCCCGGTGAAAAGGTGACAGCTATTTTTACTCGTGTGTGAGACTACAGCTAGTCGTGTCTCAACTTCAGCACGATATCGCTCAATTTGGTGCGTTACTTCTGAGGCCCCGAGAAAAGCTAAGCCGGGGTCCCTTTGTGTGTAGGTACTCAATCTTGTTAACGTCCGGGTTATAAAAATTACTGGAGATATCAGGAGCGAAAGCAGATGGTCAGCTTCTGCTGACTCAAGCCTTCATGAAATCTAGGCTCTGGTATCAAGGAGAAGGTTAAGGGGATGTTTGTACGTCAGCGTTCATAACACCAGCTTTGCGTTGAGCTACTTGGATTGAATACCTTTCTGTAGAAGGACGCGTTAAGTTAGTGCCGGAAGTGAGCAGGGTGCACAGGAGGGGATTAATTTCCTACACAGTGACCTCCATCGGGAGGCCGATGGCCTACTGTCTTTCAAGGTTCACCGAGTTGACAAGGACCTTCCTCTTGCAAGGCTTAGAGAAAGCGTATGCGGTTTAGTATCTTGTTGCTGGTGTTTCTTTGCAATGGTTGCACCAATTAGTTGCGCTTCACGTTGATTGATAGCATATGAGGTGCAGCGATGTCTGCACTGGAGGAAGTGAAGAGGGAAGATGTGGAAGACGTCTACGAACTGAGCTCCAGTAGTACCAACAGCGATGAAGTTAGGGAGCCAAGGAGCGTGGGCAAAAGGGTGAGTCCGCAGGGAAACCTTTGGGAGGAAGGGTTTGCGGAGAAGAAGCAAAAGGTGGAGCCTGTAGATGACCTACGATTGAGTGCTTGGAGATATGAGGATTTGAAGAGTCAAGCTCAAGCGGAGTTTGGGCAGGAGGTGAAAAATAGTGTGTCTCCGGTGGCTCTGCCATTCTTCCCCCAGCCCTCTCCCTCTCCCGCTCCCGCTTCCGTTGACGAAAACACGAGAAACCGAACTAGTTGCAAGCAATTCTGGAAAGCTGGAGACTATGATGGCCAGCCTTCAATTGTCAGGCAACAAGCAGGTGATTGTTTAGGTCCTTTGAAATCCCTTGAAGCGAAATCTATCATTTTACTGCACTATCGGTGCTACGTGAAGATGAGATCCAGGCATAACAACATATAAAACACCAACACACAAGAAAAGGACAAATTATTCTGATTAACGAGCACACCCGTTTTGTCATTATTCTTTGCGTTGCACGCACATTATGGTGGTCTTCTGTGTTTGAGGAAAAAATATAGAACTTACCTTCCCCCCTCGCCTTAAACCGGAGTGGCCATCACTGGACATACTGCTTTCTCTTTAAACCCTACACCGTGATCTAGAGGTTGCAGACAAAGTCTATCATGCGGATTAAATTGGATGACGGGCAAGATGGTTTATGAATACCACAGCCAGTCAAGGGAAGTGATCCCAGCCTGAATGCCAACTACGGATAAGCGCATTCATCAGCAGTAGAAGTTACATGTAACATATCCACAGTGAATTTGCCTAAGTATGAGTGGGAAGCTTTAAAAACGTCAACCTTTTCCTTCACTATCCGATTTTATCAACGCAAGTAAACCTGCCAATTGTGTCGGAGGCATATCCTCCCCATACCTAAGTCGCAAAGAAAATCCAACTTGATGTAGCCTTTTATGACACTTTCATTATTTCAGGAAGGTGGTTGACATCAGAGGAGCCTCTTGTTATATGCAGGTGGAATTGACCATGTGAGGGTTCACCCCAAGTTTCTTCATTCCAACGCCACTAGTCACAGATGGGCTCTAGGAGGTATATCTCCCTCTCAATGTGTTTATAGCTGAGGTTAAAGTTGTACTAACTGAAGTGGCTACGTAAGGGCATGTCAAAGGAGTGAACTTTCAATAGGATAAGGCATGTTTCAACATAGCTTGTTGTGGCTGAACTTTACGGAGATATTCAGAGCAGCCAATCATGGACCCTTGACTGCATTGACAACATCTAACATTAATCTTCCTTACAATTACTGAGTTTAGGAGGCGTTTGTCTCAAGTACCATCAACAGCTCTTCAAGATCAAATAGGAACTGTTGAGAGTATATTTAATTGGGTTGGCTTCCTCTTAGAATTTCTTAACATATGTGAAAAGTACAACGTCTTACAGAAGATATTATACATTTGGCAACTATCATAGGTGCTCAATTCTTGGTTCAGGGTTGGGCATCTGATGCTGGGTTTTGTCTATTGCAGCTGTAGCAGAACTGTTGGATAATGCCGTGGACGAGGTAGTACTGAACCATAAGCTTATTGCAGTAGCTAAAAAGTGGAAAAATAGTCCTGCTTGTGAATGAGAACATTTACATTTTGCAGTAAGAGGAAATTTCTTTGGGTAATTAAGCGGGACAGCGTACTTGTGGCCAGAAGTCCTATGTTCCAGACTTTAAGCATTGATGCCTGCCTCTTCAATAACATCAATTTTGTATGTGCAAACATCAGTAAGCTAACAAGAACATTTTCAGAGATATTGGGATAAGGTTGTTGAGAGAATTACCTTTGATGACTTCTAATAACTGGAGCCAGGACTTCTAATTGGCCAGTACTGCTCTCTGGTCACAGTTAAATTTGTCAAGATGGTTACCTTCTGTGTAGAATGTTGTGTGGAAAGAATGTTTTGTGGGGCTAAATAAAAGTAAGAACCTGATTCACAGCCTGAAGACAACTTGTGAAATGAACCTTATGGCAGCTAAAGCTTTGTTGAAATCAGGTGCTAAGTTTTGGATGTAACCACAAGTCCATGTTGCAAAAGTCTACTTGGTCATATGGGATTAAGGATAACTTCTCTGGAAGCAGGTTGTGAATGGCGCAACATATGTCAATGTTGATGTGGCGCTGCATCCCAGAAATGGCTCCCCGATGCTTGTCATTGAAGGTACGCCTTTGGAGACGGTCAGAGTCTCCTGGTTGGTTTTGGTGGTGCTCTCAAAGTATAGTGATATATATGAAGAGGAGCATCAGTGTTCGCTCAAATATGTATAAATATTTGGGATATGTATGCTTTTAGATTTCTGTTCCACAAAAATGAGTTGACTTAATCAAGCATATCTGATGAAGTTGTATAGCAGTTGAGATTTGATGATGTCCGGGTCTTTTAATTGAAATTGAGTAGTTTGACAGCCATTATTCTGCAATTCAACTCAAGCATCATGTGATTGAATGTAGAACCTGTTACAATTTTGATTTAGATCACTCCATCAATTTTAACTTTTTTTGATCTGCTGAAATTTTGAAACAAAATGCTTTTGTTCCAGATGATGGTGGTGGAATGACCCCAGATCGGATGCGTCAATGCATGTCTCTTGGATACTCTGCCAAAAGCAAAAGCGCCAACACAATTGGCCAATGTCTGTACTTATCTCCACCTTTAATATGCTTGCCCCTTGTTATAATATGATAACAGAATGGTCAACAAGAACTCTAGCTCTTCACTTCATCATCCGCTTATAGAAAATTTATTTAGTAGTTCCGTGCAGGTTTGTTACTGCAGTGAATATTCACTACATTGTTTTCACAATTTCTTCTCTGCGCAAAATGGATATTTCTGTAGAGGATATCTGAAGAAGGATTGTCATGCAGGGTTGCTGGTGATACATCAGTTGCTATGAGGAGAATTAGACCTACTTTGACTTTTGTTTGTATATGTGAGCTGGGGCATGCCTGCATCAGCTTATCTCCACAGTGAATCCTTTCATTCTGTTAAAATATATAATTGTTGGATGTGCAGATGGCAATGGATTTAAAACAAGTACAATGCGCCTTGGGGCTGATGTGATAGTGTTTTCACGATCTCGTGCCAAAAATGGAAACAGGTAAAAAGGCTGCAGGACCCCTCACTGGATTGTTGATACATTGCAGTGCATGCCATTTCTGTGCTGTAAATTTTCTAGTGCATTTTCTTGGTTTTTGTTTTGAATTCCTGCTCTTGTATGGCTTGCATGCTTCCTCACCCCAGGTAACTCTTTACGCTTTCAAGCAAGATAGGCAAGAAGGCGTCACCCACCAAAATATCTGTTTTTAGGATACAGTGGTGATTGAGTGGTTAGAGGCCCAATAGCATCAAACCCATGGCCCCAGGCCCTATTTTCCACTGTCACTGTTGCTTGCGGCCTTGTTTGGGCCAGGCCTTGCTCTGCAATAGAAGCCTTCTAATGCTTTGCCAAGTAATGTGAGGTTAACATATGTGATTTTTGTGGCAGAGCCACTCAGAGTATTGGTATGCTGTCTTTTACCTTTCTCCGGCAAACTGGACATGATGACATTATTGTCCCAATGGTGAGAATGCTACTCTGATTTGCGTTACCATGGCATATCCAACCCACCTGCATGCTGTAGTGAAAGAAACTGAAGTTCGGTCATTTTTTCTAGACAGTTGAGAACAAAGCAATCAATTGAAAATATAATTTTGTTTTAAAGATTAATGACCAGGGCCAACATCTAGGTTCCCAACGTTCGAGTGTTTTTGAGGAGTCCTATGTGTATTTCATTTTAAAGTATGAAGAAGAGAGTTATATTGTGGGTGAGATACATGAGTGGCCATGTGTTGCACAAGTTCCTAAAGGGAGGATATGGGTGTGTACAGATAGATTATGAAATTGGTGATGGAGAGGTATGGAAAATGACAAGGAGCACTCTGAAGGACTGGACACATAACTTAGAAACTATACAGAGTTGGTGTCCATATGCCAATGAGGAGGAACTTTTTGACCAGGTTCTATTCAGCAGCCTATCATAGTAGTGGCTGGTTTTGTTGAAGGTTTATGGACTGAAATTTACACAATACAACGCAGCTACATGAACACTGATCAATGTATTCAATTAACACAAATGCTATGATTCCTAGTGATTACTTACTTTACCATAACGAGCTGGAATCTTAGAAATTTACGGAATTCAGAACCTGCAGCCTTGATGTCATGACTGTTCTAGTGTCATTTTCCTATCCTTGAAATCAAAGACATAGTTAGTGGAAGGGGAGAATGTGGAGTGTTCAGTGTGCATATAGATTCTGACAGGGTTTGAAAGTGATGCTTTCTATAGTTCCAGTTTGCAGGGATGAAGGACCATGGAACGAGAATTGTTTTATACAATTTATGGGAGGACGATCAGGGTCATTTGGAACTGGATTTTGACACAGATCCATATGTAAGTACTATTCTTAACAATTTCTGTAGTGCAGAGAATAACAGCAAACACTCCATTCAGCATGTCTTCACTATCTGCACAGTGTTGAACCTTGTCATTTCTCAGAGTGAGAAATTGGTGGCATGAAAATACCAATGTTTTCAATCATGGACATGATGACATTGTTGCTCATGAGAATGTAGTGACTTTCTCTACCAGGATATTCAAATTAGAGGAGCTAATCGTGACGAGAAGAAAATATTAATGGCCCAACGATTTCCTGACTCTCGACATTACTTGACATATCGGCACTCCTTGAGGGTATTTCCCGTCTATTGTTGACACTTGTCTTGAAGAAGCTTTTAGTAATCCAGGATGCAAGGACATTTCCTGTGTGTCATATTGGTTTGCACTTGCTCCAACAAACTTGGGAACTGTAAAGAATGCTGGGGAATAGGGGTGCATTGTGTTCTTGGTCCAGTTTAGGTGTGCATAGTCCTCAAATATGTGTGTTGCAATTCAAATGCAACATTCTACCTGGAGTTAATTTTTTTTGCTTGTGACACAGAGCTATGTATCGATCTTGTACTTGAGGATGCCACCTGGCTTCAGGATCATACTAAGAGGACAGGAAGTTCAGCACCATAACCTTGTAGACGACTTGATGTACGCACAAGAACTCACTTACAGACCACAGAGTGGGGCTGACCATGTGTCTAGGGAGACAGATGTAAGTGTTATTGTCAAGTACTTTCTGATTGTAGGTGCTGGTTGGAATGAAATTGTTTATCTGCTTACCCTACACTGATGATGTGCATGTGGTGTTTTCATTTAAATTGTTGGAAGAAAAGTGTTGATGTAGCATGGTGTATGGTATTGTGGTCATATTTATAAAAGCAAGGCTCTCCATGCAGATGATGGCAGTGGTGACTATTGGTTTTGTAAAAGATGCGAAGGACCACATCAACATACAAGGATTCAATGTGTATCATAAGAATCGTCTGATTAAGGTACAGCTTCATGGAGGTCTGAGTGATGTCTGGATGTAATTAACTGTACCTAGTTTCAATTTGACGAAAGCTGCATCCAGGTTCTATTGGTGTCATTCTATTGGTGTCATTTTGATGAAATCCTGACATTCTCTACTCAAAGGTGCTAGTGCTGTTGCATATGAAGGTATATTGCAGAGACTACCTGGCATTTTGTACTAAGGCCACCATTAGAAGGTCATTTGTCTAGTGCAGTCAGCCTACCATTCCAACCAGTTTCAGTCTAAGTTTATTTTTTATTTCAATGAGTCATTTTGAGGTTTCGACTTCGTAAGCCATACATGTTAAAAAGAGCTGAGCCATGAGAATGATATTAAAGTCATTTTAGTTGGTGTGACTTTTGTAGCCTTGCTGGAAGATTTGGAATTGCACTGGCAGTGATGGGCGAGGCATCATAGGTGAGTCTATCATAGAATTCTTTACATTCTTGTATGTAGTTCTTTTGGGGAATGCCTGAATGTAACGTTCATCTAGAGTTGTAGTGAAACTTATGATTGGAACTTAGACTGGAATACAGTAATTGAATGGCAGATTTCTTGGCAAATCCATTATGCTAATGTGAGGGAGACTTCCAAAGTATTTTCATAGTCTTGTGAGGGATTTCATGGCAGGAGTCCTTCCATTGCACATGTGAGGCTCACCTGTGCATATGCTCAATTCACCACTCTTGTGTCACCTAGTACTGTTTGGACTTTGATTCAATGAAGTTGTGGACCTAGTTATGTCTAAAGGGAAGCGATGGCAGTAATGACATTAACAGAGACCCTTACTCTCTTTCAGGAGTATTGGAGGCAAACTTTGTGGAACCTGCTCATGACAAGCAAGGGTTTGAGCGGACTACTGTGCTGTCACGCCTAGAGTCGCGGTTGTTGCAGATGCAGAAAAACTTCTGGTATATTGCTATTTGTATCCCCTCAATCCACCTGCAGTACTGAATTTGGAAGGGCCGCATCTGGAGAAAATATTGCGGATTTATCTCAGTTCTTATAAGTGCTTATCCACTCCTGCAGGGCAAACAACTGTCATAGAGTGGGCTATGTAAGCAAGAAAGGTAGAAAGAAGCAAATCCCACCTGCCCCTGTATCTGCAGGTACAATGTCATTTCTCAAGTCTTGGGCATAATATTGATGCAATTTATTGAATGGTTTTTGGTTTCATAGAATTCCTTTGTGGAACCTCCTCTCTGAACATTGAAAACTGAAGTGGCAACTGCTTGAAGATTCAAGATTGAGGCTGTTCATGTTGAGTTCACATTTTGTAGAGTTTTGTGCATCCACCTTGGGCTTCTCAGTTTTGTATTACCTGGGTGCCAACTGGTCAATCACACTTCATGTTATTGCAATGGTTTTGATCCTTCAAGTGCCTGTGGCTTACAGAGGCTGTTGTACATAGAGGACAAGGGTCAACATTGTCATCGCCAATCTCAGATCCTCGTGCAGAATTACGACTGTCATTGCCTTCAAATTCGCTGAGTGAGGGAAGGAGGGGAGGAGGTGTTCTGCGTACATATGGAGACAATTCATGCGCAAGGGTACGCCTTGAAATGGAACCTGCTGCTGCAATATCCAGAACTGGGTCACTTACAAACGGAAGTCCTATTCCAAAGGTTCAGAATATTGAGAATGTAGCTAAGGAGACTGTCCCTAGCCGCAAGTCCCTAGAAGATCTCGGAAGAATGGTATTTCCTCACATTCTTGGAGCCTATACTTCATGCTTTGATTCTTCATTCTTTGACCTCTGAAGTTATCTTCTGGAAGGCAGTCGCAGTGTTATAAATTATCATGATGCTTTATGTGAGATCTTTCTGGTGTACACTTTGCACTTACATTTTGAAAAAAGATGGTTATTTTATGACTAATTGTGGAAAGATGAGTGAGATATTCATGCTCTTGCTTATCTGTAATGGTTGCTGGACGTTAGTACTGACTCTTAAGAAACTAAATCTCTGTCATAACATTAGTTTGCAAGGAGGGCTGCTGCTGCTGAAGTGACTCCTCCTGCACAAGGTCAAAGGGCAGTGACCTCAAACGGCCACAAATCTTCAGTTGAGTTGGAAATCTTGAAGCAACTCAAGGAAGAAAATGATTTAATTCGAGAAAGGTAGGTATTCTCTTTTCTGACTTTCTCTCGTCACTGACCACGTGTTGACACTTCCTCATTATGTTCTTCCTGGATTTGTTTTCACTCTTGTACTTACTTTGTCCATCAAGGGATTACAGGTGTCGGAGGTTGGAGGAGGCAAGTGAACAGAGTTTGATGTTTGAAATTGACCGTAATCACAAATTAGAAGCCCAGGTAAATATTACCCACTCTTTGGATACTAGGTCAAGGAGCAAATTATTTGTCGTAAACCTAGGTATTTGTTTCTAAACGATCTTATATTCTGCATGTATATGAGAAACATTTTAGAAACTATACAATAATTGTCCTGACAGTCTGGTAGTTTTTGTAAGGACAAGCATAGGTTGCATTCTTACGCTTGTTCACTAGTGCACCTTGCTTGTGATTTTGTCTGTGCTGTGGAGATTTTTTCTCAATGTTCTAGTAGTCACTCACTCGTTCTTGCAAAGTTTGATATTGATGTTTCTGATTGCTGAGCTCCACCAATCACTGGTAAAAGGTTATACTTACTGGCTGCTATTAAGCTTTCAATCCTAAAGCTTCGGTGTGGTTTTGTAGCTATTGGATATGGAACAACAAGAGGCCTTTGATAGACGCAATTTAGAGAAATGTGTTCGTGAACGGGATAGTCTGCGCATTGCCTTGGAAGAAGAGAGGCAGCTCCGGGAAAATGATGATGAGGAGATGAGAAGAAAGTTGAAGGTGAGAGTTACTATGATTGGTTCATGAAGAAACCTCATGGGCTGATTGCAAGTTGAACAAATTTTTATCGGAAGTTAGCATGTATGTTGTGGACTATAGTTTATTTCATCATGCCTTAATGGAAGGATGATGCATTTGCTTGCAAGGTATTTGTGACTAGATATAGACCTCAACCTCAAGCAACTAGTTTTAAGTACAACAGAGTACAAATATTTGCACTCACCATATTCCATATTTTTCTCTTGTTGCTTATCACAATATCATAAACTATGCCATTGAAATTCTAATGAAATATTTCCGGTGTTGGCTGTTCAAGTCTGTCAATGCATTTCTCATACTTTGGATTTGTTTCTTGAACAGGTGGCACTATTGCGTGTGCGGGAGCTTGAATCTGAGAACAATCGGTTACGCTTTGGTAGGGGCTGAATTCCTAATTTATTTGTGGGACATGAGGAGATTGATTTCATCTCTTCATGTAGGGAGGGAGGATTCTCTCCCTCCTATCATGAACATCCAGTTCAATGTACAGTTATTTCATTGTCTCAGTTCCATAGTGGGCCTCATTGAAGCAGCTTGTGCATTCCAACAGGAATTAGGTTCATTTCTGAGAAACCCTTTCTGCAGTTAGTTCTCCAGTTGTACAACTCTCAGGAGAACTTCAAACTCCTACACACTTCTTGTGTTATGCATGCCCTGAGGAAATTTTGTCATTGTTCAACTTACCAAAGTTGGAACAATGATCCTGAAGTGCTTGACGAACAAAAATGATAGTATGATTTAGGGTGCTGAAACTCAGGTTTCAGTTATGAGGACATGCTTGATCATGTTGGCAAATTCTTCGACAATGTATCTGCACGAGGAGCATTCTTGTGCCCGTTGCACTAAACAATGATGGCATGGATTTGTCTGACAGTTTCATGTTTGCATTCTTGACTATCTCTACTTTGATTTGTAGTGGAGGTTCCAAGCCCAAGCCCATTTATATCTAAATTTGAGAATTGAGGACTTCTAAGGTGTGTGCCTTAAGTGGTCACTTGCTTTTGGGTTCTAGATGTCCATCAGATCTCTTCTGAACAGCATATTAATTTCAGCAATTGTCTAATTATAGGGTTAGAAAATCGACATGTTCAATTCTTCTCAATGCATGGAACCTTTCATTATACCATAGGGAATTTTGCAGATTCTCTCTTGTTATGTGACCACGCTTATTGGCACACAGATCATTCATATTTCAGCCTAGAATGGTTAATATTTCAAGCACATGGTTTATCCCTATCATAACATATTTTTTGGTGTCCTCTCTTGATTTACAAGAATTGCCATTTACCATTTCCACTCACATATATCAGTTCAACAATGAGTTCGGTTTGAGATTTGTAAGCACTTCAACCACACATGTATATCTGATACAAGAGCCTCAACTGCAGAAGTTCAATACACTAGGACGTGGAGACAATCATGTGGTTATCCTCCCAAACATAAATTCAAACATGTCAATATTCTATTGTGGCCCCCCTAAACCCCTCTTGTTAGTGCTTGTCACCTACAATGAAATGAAATGCATGAAATTGAAAAGGCTAATGGGTCTGAAAGTACATCAAGATGGTTTCAAACCAACTAATTCTATAGAGTGGCAGAGTGTGGTAGTGTGCATGACGTCAACTTGATGGTCTAATTGAAAGAAAGACTTGAGGCTCCTCAACACAATGTTCTCAAATAATGATGGAAACTTATCTCTAATGGGGTTATATAGGGGCCATGTCAACACAAAATGTGCCTCATTTTCAGCTGCATTATAGGAGAATAAGTGGCATAGTCTAGTATCTCTAGAGATAGGGATAGTGTCACGTACCTCAGTCCAAGAACAATTACATCCCATAAAACAATTGTGAACCTTCAATACAATATATTATAAAAACATTCTCTTAACAAATACAATGTGCTGTGTGAGCTCGAACCACCCGACCATAGGAGGGAGACAAAAGAAAGATCCCCTCTCCTCCCCCGAGCTCTCTCTTATATCCCCAAGGGGACTCCTAGTCTTATCCTTCTTTATCCATAGCATCTAAGAGATACTTTTAGAAGTCTCAAGTCTTACTAACTTGTACTCAAGTTTCCTTAGCTATATTCATAGATCATTTAACTATATGATATTTTCTTATCTTTTGGCTTGGTCACAACCTTCCACTTGGAACTGTCTAATTCCAGCTTGATTCATCTATCCATTGAGAGTTGTGTAACCTCAATGAATAACATCCATCCGCTAGGAGTTGTCTAACTCCGATTCATATCTTCTAGTTGGAGTTGTCTAACTCCAACACAAAGATCTTCGAGAGGGAGATGTCTAACTACCAGTTGGAGTTGTCTAACTCCCGTGCACACTATATCCATGCGTTGTCTAGCCCATTTCTTCCCCTGGAGTTGTCTGACTCCAATCCCCATCTTCTCACATGCTAAATACATCAAAGCATAGTAAGTCATTATTTTTTTTCCAATTCATCAATCAATAAATCTCTTAATTAAAGTACCACTAGGGTAGTTATCACAGAAAAGAAGAAAAAATAACGCCGGTATTAGATACTGACATAAATGCGAGCCCGTTGGCCCTGTACTGATCACAATGTCCCGTGATGCAGTATAGGGTGTTATGCCTCCTTTGGGAGGTGGGCTCTGTTATCGTACCATGTTGATTTATTTAGTTAGGGCGGGGGGACAGGGGTTTGTTTGTTATCAAGTTTTCTTTTGTTAAGGACGAGATATGTGAGGTATTTAATGACATTCTCATGTATTTTTTTCATGAGGGTTTTTATGTTGTTCTTTGGGATTTTTAGTTTGGTTAGTTGGTCCATGGAGTGTTCGTGGATAGTGCCTCTTACTCTGGGTGTAATGGTGATAAGGGGGTTGATAAGGGGGTTTTGTATAGTGTTAATTAGTGGGTCGTATTTGGTATGTTTGTGTGTGAGGGCTTGTTCTGGGGATCTGTCGTGGCAGTATGTGAATTCGATAAATTGGATCGTGTGATTGGGGGAAGGTAGTATAAGTGTTTGTGTTTGGTTAGGGGCTCATATAATGCACATTATGTCTGGTCTTAGTTTGGCTTGGCATTGGCACTTCCTTTGCGAACATGTACATGCAAGGAGCCATTCAGGTACTGTGTGACCAGGCGGCTGATTGTTGAGGTTGCCTGCATTGATCAGCGTAAAGAACCTGGTGTTCTTGTTGGCTTGCAGTGTTTGGGTGATAAGATGGACGGCTTTGTTGTGCCTTGTAATTCTAAGTCTTTTTAAGTATGGGTGTTTGCATGTTGATAGTAAGTGGGGCCATGTGTCTTTGTCGTTGTTTTGGCATAGTGTACAATTGGGATTTTGGTATTGGAGGGGCCAATTTTTTTTTTTTTCTATGGTTACCCATGTATTGTGCGTATCTAAATTGTAGAATTTGGGTAATTTGCGTATTGGGGATATGATTGCTTTTCCAGAAGTGGTTGGAGAGTTTCTGGTTGATTTGTTTATTCGATAGCCATTTGTTAACTTATGGGAACTTTTTGTTGGCTGATGTAGTTTCCTGGTTGGAGGGAAGCTATCTTATGAGCGATGAGCAGTGAGCGGTGAGCGGTGAGCAGTAACACATGAGCAATGAGCAGTAACATATGAGCAATAAATCCAAATTTAGTAAAGACACATAGGTTTAGAATACACAACCAGAATTTTGACAAATTAATTGCATATTTTCAATTATAAATTGCCAATATTTTAAATGAAGCACACGTGAAAGGGCCCTATTGCCATGGATCATTTAAAGCACTTTCAATTCATTGCTAATTTTTATTATAATAATCCAAACCAATACATGTCATTTATTGACATCCTCATACATGTAGTTACAACCAACACTTGCACAATTACTCACATTCTACAACACCAGCAAGTTCAAGTAGGTGCATAACCTCATTATACGTATATGTAGGTGCCATAATTGTGAACCACTCAAACCGCTCACGGGCTGAATTAAGGCCCACAATCTACAAAAACAAAGAAATTAGATATTAGAAATAATCAATATGTAGGTAGCTACTAGGTTTTGAGACATCCGCATGTGGATGCAAGTTGTATAAGAGACTGGTATTAGGTCTGGATCAACCCGGGTTCGAATCCGGTTGGTTACATTGACTGGTGCTATCCCAAATTGAGCTAGTGATAAAGTAGGAATAATCTATAGGCGGATACCAAGAAGAGGTTACTACGCGGATGTGCGTAGAATCTTCTCGATTATTTTTTATTTTTAAAAACTTGTTATTATTTATCCATGTGAATTAATCAAACTGCTCACGGTTGGGTCGTAGTCTAAATAAAAATAAAGTTACTGAATCATTTGAAATACTTTCAGTCCATTGCTAATTTTTATTATAATAATCCAAACCAAAACATACCATTTATTGACATTCAAATATATGTTGCTTAATAGAACACTTACAATACTACTCACATTCTACAATACCAGCAAGGTCAAGTAGTCGCATGACCTCATTATAGGTATATGTAGGTGTATGAATAAACTTGTCACTCCCGTAATCCATCTTGCACAAAAATCTAAACACATAATAAAGATGATTACAATACACCAATTTTCCTTTCTTTTCCAATGCATGAGAGGATATTTTCGTGAAATCCGGGCATGTGCAATACGAGATGTCGGCAATTGTGACATGGTAGGTGATATTATGCTTGGAGACAATGTTGATTATGACTCCAAAGCCCGGATATAGAATGGCAGTAACCCCAACCATATAGTAATCTTCCATGAGTCCGGTGCTCTCCCATTTGTTTTTGTAATCCGCCAGCGGTGCAGTTGGATCACGACGCACTGTCTTCCCAAACCTGAATGTAGGGTGGACGTCCGGGTTTGGTGGCATACAAAAATGCGAGCGAGGGATGGGAAGAGTTGTGATTGTTGAAAGCCTACGACGAGTGGACAATGTCTCCGTCTGCTGTAGTTGAAATTTAGCATCTTTAAGTGCCAGAACCTCCTCTCTCGATAGATTGGTACCTATCTTCACCGGCCACGTGTTGGGTACTATAGGCCAATCCAACACATATTTCTTCTTACTGCCACTCACACAACGCTTGATATCGTCAAGGCAAAACCAAAATTCATACTCCATATTGTTGGGAGAGCAAAATTCCTTCTTGAGCCCTTTGTATGTTGGAGCAGGTGTGCCATGTTTTCCAATCCGGACTTTGGTATTGCACATAGTCCCTGTAATGGCCTGCAGCGCCCAACATCGTTTGGCTGAGTTGGGTGGCAATCTTGCAATGTGTTACTTAGAAGCAAAACAAACAGTCTCTAACTTGGATGTACTATGAGCCACACCATGAATTGCAGAACTCAACGATCCCTCTATGCGTTGACGAGTTGCTCGGGTGTTGGGACGAGAAATGAAATAATTCATTTTGTCGGGTCGATGAGAGTCACAATCAACACCCGGTGATAGGTTGAATTTACATTTGGTGGAACCAAAAAGCTCTGACCCTTCCAATGTACAATATCTAGTGTTGACGTCTTCTGCCCTTGGATAAGACTTCATGGCACCAACCAATATTTTTGGATCTCCACACCTGACAACCGCTTTGAGTTTCAAGGATGCCGAATCAAGATCTTTACCATTAGACCCCCTTTTAACCATGTCCGGTAATTTGCAATTTGCATGAAGGCACGGATCATGTCGTCCACTGTAGCTTCATATAAACAAGTCATCTTGTTGGCGGACTGTTGGAGCCGTTTTTTATGTACAATCTCTGCAAGGTTGCATGTTGGCATTTCCGCACGTTCTTTTATTGTCATATCCTATGGACAACACACAAATATGAGGATTAGAAAAATATAAGATATATATAACAATGGAAGAAAAATGAATAACATTGAATAATGAATTTTGATATGTACTTACAAATATCATATGACCACCCCATTGTCTGTAACGAAAGTGCCAAAAGCCCAACCACTCTGAAAGGCCAAGGCAGATCCGGATGACAACCACCAAGAACGAATCACATGATACTTAGTCTCGGTGTCGTCTATTGTTTTCGCGTCTTTGTAATCCTTGCATATTTGCTTGTGTTCAAACTGCAGGAATGGTTTGATATACTTTTGGGTCACCTTATCCAAGCTCGTAGACCAATGGAAAAGACATGTACGCTCACGTGCAACCATGGAGAAATACGCCACACAATACGAAAAAGAAAAACAATATTCTGAGGCGGAGATGGAGGTAGGTTGTACGAACGATATGGTAAGAGAATAACTTTAAAATAAAAATAAATTTGGAGGTATGTAATGCATACTATATTATGCACGCCGAAAATACGATTCCAACGGTATATAGCATGAACAAAATGATGTTGTTTTGCATGTTTTAGAGCCAAAAAACAATTAGAGCATCTTGGATTCTTCTAAAATCTTTAAAAAATAAAGATTTTATGTAGGAAATCTAACCATATTAATTTCAGTAGGCTTTGGTGATTTATGTAAAATTGATATCATATCCAAATATTCTCAAAACAATTGGAGTAAATGACAAGGCTATAATTTATGCACTTGATTTTTTGCGGACATAAATTAGAATATTTGAAAATGTTATAGCAACTCCAGAAAGTGACTCAAATCAAGGTGTATTTCTCTTCCAAATGGGTTGCCGTTAACGGCCACCCTTTCTATGATGCCAACTTCTGTATTCTAGTTTAGGGCGGCCGCCAACGGCCACCATTTCTATAATGGTAACTTTTTTGTTCTAGTTTAGGGCAACCGTTAATGGCCACCCCTTCTTGTGTTTCAGTCTTCATTTAACAATGCTAACTTCTATTTTCTAGTTTAGGGTACCCGTTCTTGGGTTTCAGTCTTCATTTAACAACATAATTTCTTTGAAATAAAATCACATATATACATATATTTCTTATGTCTGTTCCATCTAAAAGTGTGGCCGTTAACGGCCACCTTTGGTTGCATCTCAGATTTATTGGTATATGTGTTTTTTTTTTCATGTATACACTCATTTCTGTCATTTTTTGTCCTTCAACAAGGGTAGCCATTAACGGCCACACTTATTAAAAAATTAGATTTTTTTTCTATATATGTTTTTTTCTTCATGTATACACTCATTTCCTTTATTTTTTTTTCTTCCAACAAGGGTGGCCGTTAACGGCCATCCTTATTGAAATTTCATATTATTTTCTATATGGGTTTCTTTCTTCTTGTATACACTGATTTCCTTTATTTTTTTTCCTCCAACAAGGGTGGCCGTTAACGGCCACACTTATTGAAATTTCAGACTATTTTCTATATGTGTTTCTTTCTTCATTATACACCCATTTCCTTATTCTTTTTTTCCTTCAACAAGGATGGCCGTTAACGGCCACCTTATTGAAATTTCATATTATTTTCTGTATCTGTTTCTTTTTTCATGTATACATTCATTTCCTTAATGTTTTGTCCTCGAACATGGGTGGCCGTTAAACGGCCACCCTTATTGAAATTTCAATTTTTTTTATATATGTGGTTTTCTCTTATGTATACTCTCACTTTTATAAATATTTTTGTATATTATTTTAGTTTGCATATGTGATTTCTTTCATATATATATATATATATATATATTTAAATTTGTTTTTGTCTTTCATATGGGTGATATTTTTTGTGCTTTAGATATGAAAGTTGTACCTCTTTTTGAAAATCAATTGGAGTTGCAATTGCATATATTTTTTAAGAAATAAACTGTTAACACATCTTCTCGTCTTGAACGGTTGAGGTATCAACCAAGGGCAAAATCAAACTTCAACATTCTATTATGTCGAATGGTTGCATTGCATGTTGTTAGGCCTTTTCTGAAAAATAACGTTATGAACCTGACTGCACATTTTGTTGCTTGTGGTTATATGGAGGGCAATGGGGTTGTTTACGTGGCCTCGGAAAACAATAGATATTGCCGATAGTATCATTGAATCATGAAGTGAGAATTGGGTACGGACAAATGATGCCTTTGAAAAAATATTGTAAACTGATGAGGACCTCAAAATTTTCTCTGGCAAAATATTCATGGTGTGGACGGAAATTACCGTTTGCAAGTATGGTTGCACATTATTAATCGAGATCATACACATGATCATGCTTGACATTATGTTGTTGAAAGTATTATTTTGGACGTCAAGGAAGATATTGCAACTATATCGGCAGCTTTACATGAAGTGAATTGGTAATTCCTTCATTTTTTTTTAAATTTGTTCGGTTGATTTGGTTTTCTTTTTAAATTTATTTTTTTATTGTATATTTATTTTTCTTGGCTTATCATTGGTTGTTTTATTTTGTCAGGAAGAACCAAAAATTCCATGTTTGTTATAATCTTGTTCATAAGCTTTTCCGCATTCAAAGCATTGATGGGCTATGACTTTCATATTTTGAAAAAATTGTCTCCAAAGAAGATCTTATTGTCGCTGATGCGAAACAAAAATCCAAACATAGAACTTGGTTCACTTTGACAGTTGAGGCTCTTAATGAATTTTTATACTAGGTTATTTTTTCTAAAGTATTAGTTTTTCACGCATTTTTTTCTTCTCTTATATATATATATTTTTTGTTTTCATTTTGATTTCTATAACTATATGTTTTATTGCATCTTATTTTTATTATGTGTGATTTATCATATTCTTATAGGTTTTTTCCTTGGTGTAGCAAGAGTTGGGAGATGCTGCTGCTACTGTTCAGAGGAAATTTTATGAAAAATAGCCTGATCTTGCACATTGGACTTCAAGTGCAGTGGGTGAATTTGTTTTCAAAGCTGTTGAGAGGGTGAGATTGACTTCCCGTTTGGAACTAAAGAAACAACTTCCCATTGCAGATCCTAAACATTCTCCTAGGTTCTTAGAGCAGGTGAAGTCTCATTATGAAACTCACGATGAAAATCCTGATATGACTCAAGAAAAGCTTTGGATGTTAGCAACTTCGGCAATGGATACATCTATGAAGATTAAGTGGCTTGAGAGGTGGAACAATTCACCTGCTCTTCGTGAGGCTCTCAAGTTTCCGAATCCAAAATTCAATGATATAGAGTTTCCTAAGTGCCTCCATAAAGCTACTTGGTGGGCTCAGGTGATAATTATTTGTTTATATTTTTTTATGTTTTTAAATATTTTTTCAATCATTCAATTTTTCTAATTTTTATTTTGTATTTGGCAGTTGGCTATTGAGACCGAGAAGCTCTTTGATGCTACTGTGGCTGATATGCATGTGTCCATCAACTATCTTCCAGATGGTATGGATCATGTGCCCATTATTTTTTATTTTTTATATTTGATTTCCAAGAACTTCAACAATTTAAACCTACTATCCGATTTATATCTACAATTCACTTTTGTTGTTCTTTATGTTTTGCACTTCGTAAATGTCACCCTCATGATGGTGTTATGATGTATTCAAATTTTACATTGATGTGTATTATAGTAAGACATTCTAACATGCTACACTTGTTTTCAACATGAGTTTGCTTACACATTGTCTCCAATTACATTATTATTATCTCAACAGTTGAATGTATATTAGTTCATTTTTTATACAAAATTGTTATAGCAACATTCTCATTTGTTGTTCATTTGGACTATAGACCCTTACATGTAATTCCACAATCATAGGCCCCCAAAGGATTTACAAACCATAACCGGGAAAAAATTGAAGGCTCACAGGTTCACACTCGCATGCTCACATACTAGCAACCCCGAGTCATGCACATATTGGTCTTTTTCATTGCTCACTACTTGCAATCTAGCATTCATATTGTTTGTCCTCCCCAATCTTCTTATTATTGAACCTGGCCACGGTTATAGGATACTAGGGGTCCTATTACCAAATATTTTGTTTTCTTCACCGCTCACAAGATAGCACTCCCCATATAAAAATCCACCACCCCCCCAACACCATCAGAATACCCCTATCCCCACATACAACCACATTCACCTCCGTAAATATGACCCACAAAAATGCATATACATGGATGGCTCATTTATCCCACCCTCCAAAAATTCTGAGGGGCAAATAAAAGGCAACACCGCACGATCGTGAATCTACAGCCCCAACAATAATACCCACATTTCAGAAAGATTACCAAGATACCAAAACATCCTAAGAGCCAAGCTAAACGCAATACTAATAGCCATCAAAACCATCCAAAACACCCAAACGGACACACACATATTCACCGACAGCCTTAACAGCATATACCTAATTAATAACCACATACAACACCCAACATCTCAACACCTCAACATCTCAACATCTCACGAAGAGCAGGTGAACTGTTCCACCTCTCAAGCCACTTAATCTTCATAGATGTATCCATTGCCGAAGTTGCTAACATCCAAAGCTTTTCTTGAGTCATATCAGGATTTTCATCGTGAGTTTCATAATGAGACTTCACCTGCTCTAAGAACCTAGGAGAATGTTTAGGATCTGCAATGGGAAGTTGTTTCTTTAGTTCCAAACGGGAAGTCAATCTCACCCTCTCAACAGCTTTGAAAACAAATTCACCCACTGCACTTGAAGTCCAATGTGCAAGATCAGGCTATTTTTCATAAAATTTCCTCTGAACAGTAGCAGTAGCATCTCCCAACTCTTGCTACACCAAGGAAAAAACCTATAAGAATATGATAAATCACACATAATAAAAATAAGATGCAATAAAACATATAGTTATAGAAATCAAAATGAAAACAAAAAATATATATATACAAGAGAAGAAAAAAATGCGTGAAAAACTAATACTTTAGAAAAAATAACCTAGTATAGAAATCCATTAAGAGCCTCAACTGTCAAAGTGAACCAAGTCCTATGTTTGGATTTTTGTTTCGCATCAGCGACAATAAGATCTTCTTTGAGGACAACTTTTTTGAAATATGAAAGTGGTTGTCCAACAATGCTTTGAATGCGGCAAAGCTTATAAACAAGATTCGTACAAACATGGGATTTTTAGTTCCTCATGACAAAATAAAACAACCAATGATAAGCCACGGAAAAGAAATATACAATAAAAAAATAAACTTTAAAAAAAACCAAATGAACCGAACAAATAAAAAGAGAAGAATGAAGGAATTACCACTTCATGTAAAGCTGCCAACATGGTTGCAATATCTCCCTTGACGTCCAAAATAATATTTTCAACAGCATAATGTCAAGCATGATCATGTATATCATCTCGATTAACAATGGGCAACCATGTTTGCAAACGGTGGTTTCCATCCCACATTATAAATATTTTGCGAGACAAAACTTTGAGGTCCTCATCAGTTTGCAATATTTTTTCAAAGGCATCATTTGTCCGTACCCAATTTTCACTCCATGATTCAATGATATTATCGGTAACATCTATTGTTTTTCCCTCATTGTTTTCGAAGGCCACGTAAAAAACCCCGTTGCCCTTCATATAACCACAAGCAACAAAATGTGCAGCCAGGTTATAACGTTATTTTTCAAAAAAGACCTAACAACAGGCAATGCAACCATTCGACATAGTGGAATGTTCAATTTTAATTTTGCCCTTGGTTGAGACCTCTACCGTTCAAGACGGGAAGATATGTTGACAGTTTCTTTCTTAAAAATGCATGCAATTACAATTCCAATTGATCTTCAAAAACATGTACAACTTCCATATCTAAATCACAAAAATATCATCCATATGAAAAATAAAACTAAATTAAAAGAAATATATACATATGAAAGAAATCACATATGCAAACTAAAATAATATACAAAAATATTTATGAAAGTGAGAGTATACATAAGGAAAAACCACATATAGAATAGAATCTGAAATTTCAATATGGATGGCCGTTAACGGCCACCCTTGTTGGAAGAAAAAAAATGAATGAAATGAGTGTATACATGACGAAAGATACATATATAGAAAATAATAGAAAATTTTAATAAGGGTGAAAATGAATGTATACATGAAGAAATAAACTTATATACCAATAAATTTGAGATGCAACCAAGGGTGGCCGTTAACAGCCACACTTTTAGATGGAACAGACATAAGAAATATATGTATATATGTGATTTTATTTAAAAGAAATTATGTTGTTAAATGAAGACTGAAACCCAAGAAGGGGTACAGAAACTAAAGAATAGAAGTTAGCATCATACAAAGGGTGGCCGTCAACGGCCACCCTAAACTACAAAACAGAAGTTGGCATCATAAAAAAGGTGGCCGTCAACGGCCACCCTAAACTACAAAACAGAAGTCGGCATCATAAAAAAGGTGGCCGTTAACGGCCACACTTTTAGATGGAACAGACATAAGAAATATATGTATATATGTGATTTTATTTCAAAGAAATTATGTTGTTAAATGAAGACTGAAACCCAAAAACGGGTACCCTAAACTAGAAAATAGAAGTTAGCATTATACAAAGGGTGGCCGTTGACGGCCACCCTAAACTAGAACACAAAAGTTGGCATCATAAAAAGGGTGGCCGTTAACGGCTACCCATCTGGAAGAGAAATACACCTTGATTTGAGTCACTTTCCGGAGTTGCTATAACATTTTCAAATATTCTAATTTATTTCTGAAAGAAATCAAGTGCATAAATTATAGCCTTGCCATTCATTCCAATTTTTTCAGAATTTTTGGAGATGATATCAATTTTACATAAATCGCCAAAGGCTACTGAAATTAATATGATTAGATTTCCTGTATAAAATCTTCATTTTTTGAAAATTTTAGAAGAATTTAAGATGCTCTAATTGTTTTTTTGGCTCTAAAACATGCAAAACAACATCATTTTGTTCATGCTATATACCGTTGGAATCGTATTTTCGGCGTGCACAATATAGTATATATTACATACTTCCAAATTTATTTTGATTTTAAAGTTATTTTCTTACGATTTCGTTCGTACAACCTACCTCCATCTCCGCCTCAGAAGATTGTTCTTCTTTTTCGTATTGTGTGGCGTATTTTTCCATGGTTGCACGTGAGCGTACATGTCTTTTCCATTGGTCTACGAGCTTGGATAAGATGACCCAAAAATATATCAAACCATCCTTGCAGTTTCAATATAAATAATTATGCAAGGATTACAAAGACGCAAAAAAAATGGACGACGCCGAGACGAAGTATCATGTGATTCGTTCTTGGTGGTTGTCATCCGGATCTGCTTCGGAAGAAGGCATCCTTGGCCTTTCAGAGTGGTTGGGTTTTTAGCACTTTCGTTACAGACAATAGGGTGGTTATATGTTATTTGTAAGTACATATCAAAATTCAATATTTAATGTCATTCATTTTTCTTCCATTATTATATATATCTTATATTTTTATTATCCTCATATTTGTGTGTTGTTCATGGGATATGACAATAGAACAACGTGCGGAAATGCCAACATGCAACCTTGCAGAGACTATACACAAAAAATGGCTCCAACAGTCCCGCAACAAGATGACTTGTTTATATGAAGCTACAGTGGACGACATGATCCGTGCCTTCATGCAAATTGCAAATTATCGGACATGGTTGAAAGGGGGTCTGATGGTAAAGGTCTTGATTCGACATTCTTGAAACTCAAAGCGGCTGCCAGGTGTGGAGATCCAAAAATATTGGTTGATGCCATGAAGTCTTATCTAGGGGCAGAAGACGTCAACACTAGATATTGTACATTGGAAGGGTCAGAGTTCTTTGGTTCCACCAAACGCAAATTCAACCTATCACCGGGTGTTGATTGTGACTCTCATCGACCCGACAAAGTGAACTATTTCATTCCTCGTCCCAACACCCGAGCAACTCGTCAACGCATAGAGGAATCGTTGAATTTTGCAATTCATGGTGTGGCTCATACCAAATCTGTGTTAGAGACTGATTGTCTTGCTTCTAAGTGGCACATTGCAAGATTGCCACCCAACTCAGCCAAACGATGTTGGGTACTGCAGGCCATTACAGGGACTATATACAATACCAAAGTCCGGATTGGAAAACATGGCACACCTGCTCCAACATACAAAGGGCTCAGGAAGGAATTTTGCTCTCCCAACAATGTGGAGTATGAATTTTGGTTTTGCCCTAACGACATCAAACGTTGTGTGAGTGGCAGTAAGAAGAAATATGTGTTGGACTGGCCTATAGTACCCAACACATGGCCGGTGAAGATAGGTACCAATCTATCGCGAGAGGAGGTTTTGGCACTTGAAGATGCTGAATTTCAACTACAGCAGAGGGAGGCATTGTCCCCTCGTCGTAGGCTTTCAACAATCGCAACTCTTCCCAACCCTCGCTCGCATTTTTGTATGCCACCAAACCCGGACGTCCACCCTACATTCAGGTTTGGGAAGACAGTGCGTCGTGATCCAACTACACATCTGGCGGATTACAAAAACAAATGGGAGAGCACCGGACTCATGGAAGATTACTATATGGTTGGGGTCACTGCCATTCTATATCCGGGCTTTGGAGTCATAATCAACATTGTCTCCAAGCATAATATCACCTACCATGTCACAATTGGCGACATCCCGCATTGCACATGCCCGGATTTCACGAAAATGTCATCTCATGCATCGGGAAAAAAAAGAAAATGGGGTATTGTAAACATCTTTATTATGTGTTTAGATTTTTGTGCAAGGTGGATTACGAGAGTGACAAGTTCATTCATGCACCTACATATAATGAGGTCATGCAACTACTTGAACTTGCTAATATTGGAAAATGTGAGTAGTATTGCAAGTGTTCTATTAAGCAACATATATTTGAATGTTAATAAATGACATGTTTTGGTTTGGATTATTATAACAAAAATTAGTTATGAACTGTAAGTCTTTCAAATGATTCAGTAACTTCAATTCTATTTAGACTACGACCCAACCGTGAGCGGTTTGATTGAATCACACAGATAAATAATAACAAGTTTCTAAAAATAAAAAATAATCGAGAAGATTCTACGCACATCCGCGTAGTAACCTCTTCTTGGTATCCGCCTATAGATTATTCCTACTTTATCATTAGCTCAATTTGGGATAGCACCAGTCAATGTAACCAACCAGATTCGAACCTGGGTTGATCCAGACCTAATACCAGTCTCTTACACAACTCGCATCTATAGGCGGATGTCTCAAAATCTAGTAGCTACCTACATATTGACTATTTCTAATATCTAATTTCCTTGCTTTTGTAGATTGTGGGCCTTAACTGAGCCCGTGAGCGGTTTGAGTGGTTTACAATTATGACACCTACATATACGTATAATGAGGTTATGCACCTACTTGAACTTGTTGGTGTTGTAAAATGTGAGTAGTTGTACAAGTGTGGGTTGTAACTACATGTATAAGGATGTCAATAAATGACATGTATTGGTTTGGATTATTATAATAAAAATCAGCAATGGATTGAAAGTGTTTAAAATGATCCATGGCAATAGGGTCCTTTCACGTGTGCTTCATTTAAAATATTGGCAATTTATAATTGAAAATATGCAATTAATTTGTCAAAATTTTGGTTATGTACCCTAAACCCGTATGTCTTTACTAAATTTGGAGACATTGCTCATATGTTACTGCTCATTGCTCATGTGTTACTGCTCACCGCTCACCGCTCACTGCTCATCGCTCATAAGATAGCTTCCCTCATTTTTATATTGGGGGCGTTTTTCCATTTGTTGGAGAATTTAACATTGTAGTGTGCTAGAGTGGGTTTGATGGGGTGCGTTTCGGTGTGTGTGTTTGTTATTCTTTCCAGGATTTTTTGTAATTCTTGTGGTGTTTGTGGGTTCAATGTTGGGGTTGCTTGGTTATGTATGCATATGATGGATGTAAGTGATGAATCTGTATGTTGGTAATATTTTGGCCATTCTGGCGTGGGGTTGTAATGTATAGTATGCGGTGGGATGGTTACTATTGTGTATATGTCTGGGTGTTTGTTAAGTGGGATTGTTTGTGGTGTCCAGTCGGCGTGGTTGATTATTAGTATGGTGACTGTTTGTGTGTCTTCCTTGGCAGCCCTTCTAGCCCAGTGTATGGCTTCTAAAGTTGTCTTGTGATCTATGGGGAATGCTAGTTCTATCCCATTCCATCTAGAGGATTGCGCGTGTCCTAGTGAACCAAATAGGATGTCGCAGTTGTGTGGTGAGTTGGGTGGGGCAAGTGAGTGGGGATGAGTAATATGAATGTGTGATTTGAAATGTGTCTATGAGTAATTTAATGATATCTGGGTGTAGTGTGTGGTGTCAATTATTTGGTTGGATAATTTTTGGTTTTTTCTTGGGGAGTATGGTTGTGTATCTATGTAGGAGCCATAAGATTTTGGTCTGAAAATTTTGTGGGGGCAGTTGTAGGAAGTTGGTTAGGTGTGGGTGGTTGTTGTGGTTGAATTGGTTCCATAACCAATGTAGTCGTGTTGTAGTGATTGTGGTTATGTATTTACCTTTGTGGTTGTATATGTTGGCTTCTTGGTTTTGTATTTGTATGGTTGGTTTGTTGCTAAGGATGTCTTTATCTGGATTGCATTCTTGTATGTCAGTTTTTAGGTTGGTGATGTTGAGGGGGGAGGGGGCGTATGTATTTTTTGTCTTTTGTTTGAGTGCGCGTGAGATAGGTGACATATGTTTGGGTGGCTTGTTGTTCCTTTGTTGCATTTTGGTATTGTGTTATGAGTAGTAGGTTGTGGTCTAGTAGGATGTTGTCCGGATGTAAGAGGTCCTCTTCTTTGCGCCATTGTAGTGTGGTTCCTTGTGGGGTTTGCCATTGGCATAGGTATTGTTTTTTGATGACTTGTGCACCCCATTTGTCTTTTCTAGTGGAGATTCTTTCTTTGGTTATGGTGTGAATTGCTCGTCCTAGTGTGGGTTGTGAGGAGGGATTAGTGGTATGTGTTGTGCTTGTGGGTGCTTGTTGCGGTGGTTGGGGGTGGTTTGTGTGGTGTGTGGGTGGTGTTGTAGGGGGGAATATTGTTGAGGCGTGTTGTAGTATTTCTTTGATGGTTTTGGACGTATGGTTGTGGATGGTCCGAAATTCTTCGGACGTTAAGATGGCTGTGTTTTCTTTATTTTGAATTTGTGCTAGTGTTGTGATTCCATGTGTACACAATTTGTCCAGGTATTTATGGGATCTTGTTTTGGCGTTGTCACTAAGGTTGGTATATGTTGGTTTGGATGTCCACATTTGTTCTAGTGGGGTTTTCTTGAGGGGGAATGCGCGGTTTGCAGTGGTAACGTGGATCTCATATTCTCTCTTTAATAGGAAGAGGGTTCTTGCTATGGGGGATCTTGTGCATGCTTGTTGTTTGAATTTAGGGAGGTGCAGTGAGCCCTCGTATTTGGCAGATATGTATTTGGCCTTGGTATATGTGACCTAATTGACCAGGGTCGTTAAGGGCTTGGATGAGTTGTTGGCCTATGCAGTGTATGTAGTCTGGTAGGAGGGAGGTTACATTTATGCTGAAGTTTTCATGGGGGAGGTGTGTGAGAATGTTAGCAGTGCTCTTGGGTATGTTGCAAATTTCTTTGGTTAATTTACTTATTATTTTATCTAATTTTATTATGTCTGGTTTGGAGAACGGGACTGCGTAGTATGCGTAGGCAATGCGAGGTTTTATGACCGTGTTGAGAATGTTAATTTTTTGTTTAAGGCTAGCTGGGGAGAGGGTTAGTAGTTTACTTTGTTGTGTGACCTTTTGGAGTGTGATTTATTTTTGTAGGTTCCATTTGAGGGATCGTATTAGCTCGGGGGGGGGGGGGGGGCAGTGTGTTAAAAAGTTAAGGATATAGGTGCGAACAACCACTATTTTATAGGGGGGTATTACTTTCAATTCTCTTCTTTTTTTCACATGCTATCATTATGTAAATTTCTACCTTGGGTTAATAGAAAAATGGCTTGCATTACTTATAATTCCATATCCTATAGTACTTAAAAGATGTCCAGTGTCATTTTTGATGCCCTATATTACTCTTAAGTCCATTTATAATTTTTAGCCCCCATGTTTTCAAAATACCCTATCATTTGTTTGCACGTATATTGCTACTCCATCCAAAGACTACCCCCCCTCCCCGAGCGTATTAGTTGGATGCCTAGGTATGTATAGGGTTCAATTTGTGTGAGGGTTAGGAAGCTTTTTGTTTTGTAGGTGATGTTTTGTGATTGTATATAGGTTTTAAAGGTGTTGGTTTTGAATTTTGATTTGTTAGGGCACCCTGTGATGGCGCATTTTGAGAGATTGAGGTCCATGTGTGACCATTCAGCGAATTTTTGTAATTTAAGTATTTGTGGTTGGATGTGTTGTATAGTATTAGAGATAATTGCTAGGTCATCTGCGTATGCTGTGGTGGTGCATATGGAGGTGGATGTGTTAAAGTAGTATTCCATGTCATCTTTTTCTTATCATCATAGTAGTGGTTCTAGAAATATAATGAATAGATATGGACTAAGTGTATCTCCTTATATAGTGCCATGACTTATTGTTATTGGGGGTGTTGTTCCAAATTGGTTACATGTGAAAGACGTGGTAAATTTTTTGTATATATTTCCAACAATTTTTACTGCATCTAGGGGGAAACCTAGGTCTTCCATGAGGGCAAGTAGTCTTACGTGGTCAATGAATCCAAAGGCATTTCGGAAGTCTATGTAGGTAAGGTAGATATCTTTGTTGATGAGTCGTGCATCTTCAAGGGCTGCAATGATCATTTGTATTTATCTTGAAGTGTTACGTTGTGGTCGAAAGCCTTTTTGGCTGAAGTGTAGTAGTCTATGTTGTTTCTCATAGCTCGTAAGGAGAGCCGTTATGGTGCTAATGTATAGTTTATATATTGTGTTGGCTAGTGCAATTGATCTGTAATTAGTGAGATAAATAGGGTCATCTTTCTTGTGTAGTAGGATAGTTTTGCTGTATTTCCAGTAGGTTGGGACTTCTCGTTGTTTGTAGCAATGTTGGAAAAATAGGAAGATTAGGTCTTGACATTGTGGTGGTAGTGTTTTGATTATGCCGTTTGGGATGTTATCAGGGCTGGGGGCTTTACCCCTGGTTAATTTTTTGACGCAATTGTCGTAGACCGCCCGGGTAAATTGGGTGCTTATAGGTGTGGTGTGGGGGCCTCGTTTATCTAGTATAATGTCATTGTGTGTGTACAAGAGGTATTTACGTATTGCGCATAAGCATGTGTTTGGGTGGTCAATGGTGTCACTACATAGTGGTGCTTGTCTATGGAATGATGTTTGTTGAGTATGGTATATTTCGTTGGCTATGTCTGTGGGTTTAGTTAGGATTTCTCCATTGGAGTTTTGTTTGCAGTCCAAGGAGCTTTCGTTTGTCGGGTGGAATATTTTTGTGTGTTTCGGCCTTAGCGGTTTTTCCTATGTTGGTTACTTTTTCTATCCACTGTTGGTGTTCTGTATAATTTGTAAGGGGAGGGGGGCATCTATGTTTTTTATTAGTGTTAGGGAGCTTACGTCTGGATGGTTGTGGAGGTGTGTGTGGGGTGTTGGCAAGCGGCCCGAATGGCCTTTCTAGCGCTATGGTATATTTTAAGTTGGTGTTTCCATAGTTTTTGTTGTTTCCTAGGTAGGAATCCTCCTTGGGTTTGGCTCTATTGGTAAGTGGAGGTACGGGTATTGTCATGCAGGTTTTTTCGATACATCTACTAAGAGAGTTTATAATATTTTGGAAATCATTTTGTGCTTCTTCCCATTGTGGTTGGGTGAGTTGTTCTTGGTGCAATATTTTTGTAAGGTTTTCTATTGCTAGGTTTTGCTCACCTAGGAAGGTTGTATGTGTTGTGTGTTTGTGTGGTTTTTGTTGAGGCATGATGTGGTATTATTATAGGTCTTTGGGTGTTTAAGTCCATTGGTGTGGTGGAGTTTGGGTCATATTTTGTGCTTGTTTGTTGGGTATAATTGTATTGGTGTATGAAGCAAATGTTGTGCTTATGGCGGTCAAGGTGGGTGGAAGTGTATGCCTTTTATTTATAAAAGAAAAATAGGTAGTACAAAGTATATGTACGAGTATCGTCCATGTGTATGCTATGGCTATTCTATTCATGAAGGTGGTATTGGCCTTTGTGGAGACTTGATGGGGAGTTCCTATAGTGAGCACTAGGGAAGCCCGGTGGTGCTTGTTGGGGTATGCGATGTCTTCTTGTACATGGGGATTTGCGTAAAGTGTAAATGTTGGCCGGTTACCGCATCCGGACGCTCGTTGGGGTAGAGGAATTGCTTGGTTCTTGGGAATGCTCTTCGTAGCGATCGTAATTCTTGTATTTCGTTGGTGGGTGTGCCAATGGTGGCAAATTCTTCATCAGTGCGTTTCTCTTTCAACTCCTTCTTTCCTCTTTGTATGGCTAGTGTCTCATGCATTTGAAACCCAAGCCACATGTGTCCGGTCATGTCGATGCTTAGGGTAGCCATCCTTCTTGCTCTCGTATTTGATGGTGTGGTCTTGTGTGGAATGTCGGGCGTGGAGGTGGCGATGTAGTCGTCGGCCTTCCTTCGTTTGGTGGATTGGCTTTCCGAGACATCTTCGATTCGTGGGTTGCGGTATTGGAGTGTTTGTGGCACGCTCTCGGTGTGGTGTATGGAGTTGTTGGGCGGTGCTTGTGCGGCTTGTTGTGGAGTGCGCTCGTATGTCATTTGTAATGAGTTGCCTCCTCTTTCTAGGGACACATTCTCTAGTTGGGCGTCCATGTCAAGGTCCTCCTCAGCGTCGAACGCATGTGATTGAGGGGCGTGATTTTAGAGTTGGGACGTGTGTGGGATTGGCGGTTGTGCAGGTACCTATTGTCGGAAATCCTTGTACTGGTCGTTGAGTGTGGGTGGTTGTTTTGTACCTGTCTGCGGATTAGTGTTTTCCAGGAGAATCAAAGGTTGGATCAGGGGGTTACCTTCTTTATAAGTGGCCTTTCGGTGTTGAGCATGGGATGTCTCAGGGTGGGGTGGGAGCGTGCTGGTGGAGTGTCGTGGGCTTGAGTTGTTGTGTATGCAGGCTTGGTGTTGTTGAGAATTTGTCTGCTGCGGTGTTGTTGGTTGTGGGTGTGTCCGTGGCTGAGTCTTGTGTTGTAGTTTGGGGTGGCGGTTGCGGTCCTGCGAATTGGATGTTGTTGTTGGCTGGCTCCGAATGCAACGTTGGTGTGGGCGTTCACTGATTGGCCGTGTTGGTGTCGTGCAGGTGTACGCTTGGGGGTCTGTTGTTGCAGTGGCGTCTGTGGGCCTTGCTTGTGGCTGCGATGATGAGGGGTCTGGCTAGTGGTGTCGCCGGGTGCAGCGTTCGGTGTCGGTGTCGGTGTCGGTAGGATGGGTGGCTGCTGGGCTCTTCAGGAGCTGCTGGGAATTGCTAGTCGCTGGTGGATGCACGTCACCACGTTCAGGGTTGGGGCGGTCGTTGTTGTGGTGCAGTCGAGGCATTTAGCGGCTTTGGAGTTGTTGTGGGGGGTTTCTCCTGGATTGCTCGGCTGTGTGGTGGAGTTTTGTCGGATGGTACAGTGTGTGTTGAGCTTGGTGTGAGAGATACGGGGGGGATGTCGTGTGCTACTGGGTGGGCTAAGGGGTCCCTGAGGAAGGGAGGTTTGAGAGATGGTGAGCGTGGTGAGAGGGGTGGGAGGGAGATGTTGATGACTGTAATGGAGGAAGAGGGAGGTGTGGAATGAAAGCTGGGCGTTGGATGGCCCCTGAGGGAGTGGAGTGTGCGGGGTGGAGAGTGAAGTGAGAGAGGTGGGGGGGAAATGCTGGTGGGAGGGAGGGAGTGTGTGGTGTGAGAGATGGAGTGGGGTAGGGGGGGTGGGAATGGAATGCTGGTGACTGTGGTGTGGTGAGAGAGGTGTGTGGTGTGAGATGTGGGTGTTGGATGTATGCTTGTTGGGTGTGTCAAGTAGTGGGATGTGGGTGTTGTTGTGGGCAGGTGGAGTATGGTTTCCGTTGTTGGTTGTCAGTGCTTGGGGTTGGGGCCAGGTGTGTTGTTGTGTTTTTTGAGGGTGGTCTAGGTGGGAGTGGGGTTTGTGTAGGGGTTTGGATTGGGTAAGTATGATCTATAGGGTATGTTTATAGGGTGTGCGGGGGTGTGTAGTCTTGTCTTTGTGTGTGGTGGATGCGTTGTTTACTGTTTTGAGAGGTTGTAGTTTGATGTGTGTAGTTTGTGTGGTGGGTGTGGGTTTGATGTTTTTAGTGGTATGGGGTGTGTGTGTCTTGTGTCTTGTTGGGATGTCTTTTATCGTGAGGTGTGTGTCAGTGGCTTGATTTGGGGTTGCGGGGGGGGGGGGGGGGTAATTTTGTTATCAGGTTATGAGGTGGGTGGTATTGGCTTAGTCTGCATGATGTGTGTGGGTTTGGTGTGGGTTTGGACTTGGGGGGGGGTTGGTTTTGTTTGTAGTGCGGTGATTTGAGTACACCTTTGAATGAGTTGTTGTTGATGTGGTGAACCTCGAGGTGTCTAGATGTTGCACGGTTCTCACAAGTTTTTGTGTGACCCTTTGGTGCGGGGTTGTTCTTGGTTGTAGGTGCAGGTACGTAATCTTTGTACTTGTGTCTGTTTCTTGAGGTGCGGGGGGTGTTGTTTCTGATGGTTGGGTTTGGGTATCCTGTGGGGGGGTTAGCTCTTTGAGGGGGGGGGGGTGGATATGAGTCGTTTCTTTTCGTGTGTGGAGGTGTGCATGGTTTTGTTTGTTTGTGTGTGACTATGTGTTTGGGGAGGGGTGTTCGGTTGTGTGATGGGTTGGGATCTTGTGTGTGTTGTTGTGTTTCTTGTGTGTGTATTGGTGTGTCGTGTGAGCTTGTGGGTGTCTTTGCTATGTGGTTTGCGACAGTGGAGGGACGATTGGTTTCACATGTTGGTTTGGATTTGGCCAAGGTAAGCTTCCGCTTGGGTGTTATTGCGTTGGTTTTGCTTTGTGTGGTATTTGTGTGTGAAGTGTCCATTGTGTGGTGCTTTGTGTTGTTGTTGCGTGTGCTTGTTGTGTGGGCATGAGTCGGAGTGGGGAGATGTGCAATGAAGTGTAGCAGTAGGGTAGTGTGTGAAGAGTTGTGATACATGATTGTGTTGGGGGGGGGGGGGGGGGGGGATGGTTTCTAACGTGTGGCTAATGTGTGTAGGTGTGTTGGTGGGGCGCGGGGAGGGCTGAGGTTGTCCGGTGGTGTTGTTTCCTCCTCAACTCGCTTGCCGCCACGGTTGTTGGATCAATTGTTCCGTGGGAGGGCTTTTGTGGGAGGGCTTCTGTGGCAGCATCTGTTCGCCAGTTGCGGGGTTGCGGCCGGGGTTGATCGGTGGTTCCATCATCATTGCGGTTGTGGATCGGTGTCGCACCGGTTGGAGGAGGGATACGTAGTGTGCAGATTTGTTAGGTGGGGGCAGGGGATAGTGTTGGCCTTGTGAGCAGGGTGTTGGTAGGAATAGGGGGTCGCAATCCAGCTAAGGTTGAGCAGTGTACAGATCCATAATAAAGCAGTGTTTTTTTTAATCCAAGAAGCCTCGATGTTGTTTTTGCCTCGTACTTGTGTAGATCGGTGGTCTTCTGTGGTGTTTGACCTAGTCGGTGTCGTTGTTTGTTGTCTTCGGTTGTGCCAAGGGGTTGCTAGTGGTCTTGGTTATGCCGCTCCTCTGTTGTGTTCTTCGTTGCGGTAGTGCGTTGCCATTCTGGTTTCCATGTTCATATACATTGTAATGTCAACTTGTACACAACATTGACATATGCAAGAACCATGACCCGACCACTATGTGCACAATCCAAGAGAGAAGATATATATGGTTGTCACAAGTTCTTAGGTTCCTATGAAGGGGAGTACTAGGTCGCCATGCCATTGTTGAAAGCACATAGTAAGCTTGAGAGCATACAATTCTATAGAAAGTTCTCGAAATTCGGCTAGCAATATATGATAGGTAGTCAAAAAACACACTTTGACGTGAAACATCATCTGCATCTTCATGCCTTTTTCGATAACCTTCCAATGAGAGTTTTTCAAATTGCCACCCCAAATTTCAATGTCGTATGTCAAAGTAGGAAGCACCAAAGCCTTGAATAGATGGGATTTGACTTCCCAGCATGTTACTCCTACTATTGTTTCTTCCTTTAAAGTGCCCATACATGCGATTCTTTGCCTTTTAATAGATGGCTCAAAGTAACCATGTGGATAAAAATCCATCCCAAGGTATTTGTATTCAAGACTAATCTCAATTTTGATCCTTGTCTAGGTAAAATGCCAATTGGTTTAATTTCCTTTTGTGGCGGCAAAAATGTCATGATTTTAGTCTTAGATAAATTAACTTCAAGGCTAGAAGAAGTGCAAAACTCCTATAGCTTGTTCAAAAGCCTTTGTAGGCATGTTCTTGATTTAGAGAGTAGAACAACATCATCAGCATAAAGAAGAATGACAACAACTATGTTAAATAAACACAAAGAATCCATGTTGATCTTGGACAAATATGTTTCAAGTTCATCAATGTACAAGCTAAATAGTGCGGGGGAGAGGGGACATCCATGTTCAATACCAATGTTGGACATTACTTCGCCATGTGTGTTGCCATTTATTCAAACTTTTGCATAGAGTGTGGTGTACATGGCTTCTACAACCTGTTGTAAATGAGCTAGTACACCTAATCGTTGGGGGCGTTCCCATAGCTTGTTATGGGGGACTATGTCAAAAGCTTTGTTGAAATCAACAAAACAAGAATAGAGACATCGATGTACAAAAACTTCTTGTTTGATTAACATACATAATGTAAGGACGTGGTCCAAAGTGGATCTACCTTCCCTAAAACATGTTTGTCCTCATGCTATGACTCCTTTCAAACCCACCCATCGATTATTTATTTTTCCCACAACAAAGCCATAAAGCTTGCCAAAGACTTTTCTCAACATGATGATCCTATAATTCCCTAGGGATCATCTTTCATCACATTTGAAGATCATTTGAATGATGTTAATAGTCCATGAAGCCGGGAAACCCTCTTTAGCCACCAAATTAAATGACTTTGTGGAGCGAGCCTATAGATCATTTGTAACCCATTTTAGAAGCTCAAGTTTTAACCCATGGATATCCCCTCGTCTTGTGACTTGATGGGTGTTTCATATAGACCCATATTTTCCCTTATGTAAAAACATCAAGAAAATGAATGTTCGTTGATACTTTGTCCTAAGGTGTATAGTTTTGTGCAATAATTTAGTGCTTCTTGTGGCGTAAATGGGAGGGTTGAATCATCTTTTTCTTCAAAGCTCTTTCAAAACAATTTTAAATCACTTTTGAGTAGAAGATTTAGATGCTTTTGTTTGCACTCCAAGTAAGAGCGTTTCTTATGCCAGATCACAATGCCATACATTTTGAAAACCATTCTAGAAGTATTGTCCAAGTGACTAGAGTTTATCACCATGTAGAAGTTTTGACAAGCCTCTCAACAATTGCAATTAGACCATGTGTTGAACGGTCCACCTCGTTGTTTACCCCCTTGATTTTTAGAAAAGATGGTTTGAGCTTCATATAGTCTAAAGTGCAACCATGGTTGAGCATGGTCGTCTAATAAAGTGTAGGTCTCACCTTGCACATAAGTGAATTCATGTTTGCCTTCTTAGGATTGGGATGGAGATCTTGACCTTGACTACGCAGGGCTGGAAGCTTCGATCCTACACTCCTACCTATTTTGAGGAAGAGAGGGCAGTAGTCTAGATCCGATTGTTTATTACCCAAGGAGAAATCAGATATAGAATTGCAAAGGCACAGAACCTTACATTATAGACATTGACATAGACAATAGTCAATTGGAAACATTCGGTATTCATAGCCTGCGTATAATGCCTTGAAATTAAAAATCTACAGATGGCCTCTGCAGTCATAGTGTCATATAGAACACTACAGCCTACTGATGTTAATTAAGTGGTTCAATAGACACAGAATGAGATTGGTATGAGAACAAATGTATTTAAGGTGACCAAAATCTAGAGATGAGAAGTGCAAGAGATCTTAATCAAACCAGTTTCACCTCACACAAGGATAGCTCTGTAGGTGCCCTGAGAGCATGGCTATTCCAGTATACAGTTGCCAGAATTGTTTACACACGAGCCCAAGAAATGTTGCATCCGCTTAATGAAAGACGCAGAAATCAGAAAACCACAGCATCAATAACTTCTTTACAACCCTTTCCATTCCTGCTTATGTGAATCCACATGTGTATGCACACATAAACCTGGCTTTTTAGCTCCTACCAAAGTGTAGGTAACCTCAACAAATCGTACAAAACAAGATGTTCCATTTTAACTTGATAGCTACATCACAATCCAAAGAATGCCAACCTCCAAATAAAGAGGCAGTCCCCAAAGTACATATTGTATAGACATTTTCGTCACTACAAAGGGTGTACAAATGGAAATAGAAACAGACACTAGAAATAGAAATCAGGCGACTCAATCATGACATGCTCCTAGATAATCCATCCTAAATATTTATCGGCACATGAAGAATTGTCTTGCTGAAAGCACACATGAAGTTATTTCATCAAGATTCTTTCCACTTTCATATTCGCCTCATTAACTATGACTTAAATTTCTGAGGGCGTCGCGAAACCAACAGTCCACCCGTCAAAGAACCTCTCCAACGAAAGTGGAGAAACCTAGTTCACTATCATACAGTATTATTACAAGAATTACACTGTCTATTGACATTTACGTGCCCACTAAAAGATATACATTGCCCGGAAACTAATCATTTGAAAGATATACATTGCCCTAAAATATATGAGATGCTTTTTCTGGTCAAACATCTTGAGAGCATTCCCTCATAGTTAAGTAGCCAGATGTTGTAGCAATAGTTTATGCAATTCATCAAAGAATAAGATAATTCTTTCGCATGTTAAGAATTTGCATTTTCTTTCACAAATCATGGCAGACAAACATTCAGGCATCTAAAATAAACATTTAATGCACTCTGAGAATAGATATTGCATCTCGTGAATAGAAAATGCATCGTAATATCCATCAACAAGTCACTTTCGAAAAACCAATTGGAATGTATGTATTGAAGGGGAAAAACCAGACAGAGCACTACTGCCCAAATTGATTCTCTTACTTTGGCGAATGCCAGCAAGTGACATGTTTACATAGCAATTAACCAAAATCAGTAGATACGGTAAGGCTTGCCCATCGTGGTCTTCAAGTACAACACCCTTACCTGCACAAAGTCAGAAAATAACAAATCAGAAACACTTCTAATGCAATTCAGTTATGAAACCTCTGTAACCATTCACGACAGATTCCTCAGGAAATCTTCTTTTTTCAATGAATTTAACATCATCAATATAGTTGAGGTAGAACTCAATTGTAAGGATAGTCTCAATAAAAACATATTTATCCAAAAATAGCAATACATACACGGTTGTCCCTGCACAGGGATTGGAGCAAGGAAAGCGAACTTACATTCTGCCAGTTCTTCTTAAGCAGAGACACGAGGAAGTTAACGCTCATCTGTGTGTTCTGGAAGATTTGCTTCTCCTCCATTCCACAGTTACCAATAGCCACACCCATGCACAAAACCTTCTTGAGCTGGAACTTGACCATGGCTTTAGCCTCCATCACCTTGGCCTCCAGGGACTCCTGGTGTGACACCAGAGCAGGGAACTTTCCAGCCTTGTTCAAACCGGGACCCAACAAACGAGGGATCTGCTTGATGACAGACTCGGAAGCCAAAAAAGCATGGTATCTCTTCGCGAGCTTCTTCACAAGCTTCTTGTTCTTGTTCATCTTCTTCAAGGATTCCACATCCATGCACTCAACTCCTACTTTGTTGGCCTGTTCAAGGCCAAACATATAGACGATCAGCATTATAAGTGAAAACTGCGAAATATTTCTTAGACCTAAAACTACGAACTCGTGTCCAAACCCTAACCAAGCAGTTGATTTTCAATTGCATTTTAAACCACAAGTAGTAATAAGCAGGTCCATGTCACTATCAGCCGCCACATTAATCTACATACCTCCTCAACGTGCTGAGCATCTCCGAGCATGCACACCCTCATCTTAGGGCGGGGGATATGTGGCAACTTGACGGATCCACTGAAACGTTTGTCTTTCTGGGGGTCATAGTTCTTCAGACCAATCTGAAGTTCAACCGTCTCGGTGAACTTCCTGTTCTTCTCCTTGGCATCAGTGACAATTGTGGTGATGGCTTCCCTCAAAACATCACTCTGAAGCTTACTGCATTTGTACAACCATCAAACCCCATTACATTCATATCCCAATCTCATTCAACAATGTTCACATCCCAAGCCCACAAACAAAATATCACATATACCACTTGAAATAATGACAAAAAGGTCACAACACCTAAACCTGAGGGGATTAGGTACATAAAATATACTACAAAAACCTAACTGACGCACCCTAAAACCTAACTTAAACTTCTATAATACCGGCGTAGACAGTAAAAACTCAACACAGTCGACAGCGAATATAATAGAAGGCGACGTGACGACTATAGACAAAGGAAATCACATTGCCACCGGCGATAATTTGATGGACAAGTCAACAATGGTTTTGAGAGCGAAACTATTCCGTACCCTAAAACCCACTCAAACTTCAAGAGAACATAACAAAAAGCATCGCCGTAAACAAAAACACGAACGGCAACAAGACAAGAGCAACGAACCTCATGGTGGATGGCGATGGCGGGCCTGCTGGTCCGCGGATGAGGTGCGGGCGGCAGCTGAAGCGAGAGAGGCAAAAGCCAAAGAGGCCGCCTGAAGTTCTCTGCCCAGCCTTTGTAAAACCCTAGTCTAGGTTCGGCTCGTTACTCTCGGCTCGGGGTAGGCTCGGCGGAAGTAAGTGGGTCCTGGGGCGAGGTTCGGTTCCAGACCTGACTCGCGGCGATAGCCTCCCCCCTATTGCAAATTTCCCATTACTAGCTGGCCTCCTCCAATGAAAACCTAAATCATCATCAAGCATAAAAGATATATCAAAAGCATTTTTCTAACATGATTGCCCATTTTCATTGAGTATGAGCTATGTACCATATTTTATTACATCTTACAAATACTACATTGGTATTCGTTCTCTTGCCCTTAGGTGTCTTCTCCTTACGTGTGAGAACGGAATTCTTCTCCTTATGTCTTCTCTTGCCCTTGGTATCTTTCTTATGTATTCCGTTGTCATTAAGATCTAGCAAGTTTCACATAAAAGTGGATCCACACAAGAAGCAATGGATGATTGTGAAGAGTAGATAAATGCAACTACTAACTACCATACAACCGATACAATCATGGTATTTGTTGGTAGAGGCGTCTCCCAAATTTTTCAATGGTCATGATTGTCCAAGACATGCACACATGGATTAATCTTTATCCACTTTTACCTACATTGGTTGTCACTATTTAATTCAAATATGTTTATGCATCTTTGATCCCATACCAATGACATTAACATGAGCTTAGGACATATGTTTGAGACTATTTTCAAAATAAACTACAAGTTATAATTTATTTTCTCAAATGTTATGTTAAAAATGATGGGCACATGTTCATGCACTAATTTGAGGTGTGTTCAATGAATGTGCAACCTTAAGTTGTGTTTTAATTTGAAAAAAATGACTTTTTTTGGAATGCATGCATGATGAGTTGTCAACAATGCTATAATCTTTCATGGTAGTTGGGGTTTTCATCCTATAAAGGGTAAGAATTTGAAGCACTTCAATTACAATGAAGGTTGAATAATATGTGGAAGAAGAGAATAAGTGTTTATGAGAATTCAAAGGAATACGGAAGCAACATTAATGTTGGGTTCTAACATGTTAACAACTTAATTCTATAGTGTGTATGTGTGTGTTGTATTAAAAAGAAAACAAATATTATATGCAAACATTAATTACTTTAAAAAAACCAATTATGATTACTGGTACATGCCACACTAAAAAAATACCTTTATTGGTAATGAAGACCAGCCATTGCACAATCAAAGGACTATCAAAGTGGTGACTTTTAATTATCTCCAGAGTGCTCTACAATGACAAAAATGTAAAGGTGGACGTATTTTTTGTGAAATTTGAGTATCATATGGGAAGTAATCTTCACACGTCATGCCATCTTTATAGAAAACTTGGAGATAATTTTGTTTTCTAAATATGTAGGCGAGTGCATGTGATACCATGAGGTAATGTGTATCGAAAACATATGTTTTGCTATTGGAGTCATGATTATCTTCGCAAAACAATGTCCTTATAACTAAATGCAAGGTTGAATCTCAAAACAATGACATTTGTGTGTAGCATGAGAATACAATGGATTATTGATCGTAATGAAACTAATTTGGATCTACACAAATGAATGACATAATTTTAGCAAGTAGGACAATTCACATTAGGGATAGGTGGTGAATTTGGAATATATGAACCATAGCCTCGGCACTTCTAAATCACGTAGGAAATCCACACAAGCTTTGAATTTTGCAAATAAAAGAGTTGAAAACTCCTCGTACATTGTGTGTATTACTTCTTAGATATTATACTTTGGCTTCGAGACATATGGGCAATGAACTTATGCATTGTGGATGAAAAATCTTTAATAAATACAAGCCTCCTCTTAGTTTAAGATCAATTGTTTTGTACTAATGTAAACCTTGATAGACAAATGTGAAGTTTTTAATGGTATATTTTGGAACCAAAGGAGCATTCATTTTTTCCATAGACTACATATCAAAGCGGTCATTGTGGTGTCTCCTTCCCAATGCTTACTCTAGCCGTACAATTCTATGTTTGGAAGGTCGATGGAAGTCATAAAACGACAAATAATGTCCATGACAAGTGCTTAGCTAGTATTTAGGAACCACATAAGTATATCTTTTAGAGCATCTCCACCCTGCCGCGTTAAAGGGACTTGGCAAGCCCTTTAACGCGGTCTTGGAGAAAAACCTGCCCCACCCCTCCCCAACACCGAGGCCTCGATTGCCAGGGCTCTTCAAACTTCCGGCTCCACTCACTATCCTCGCGGGTGAGCGTTGCTCTTGCTGCGCCCACATTCCGGGGCCTCATCCACTTGCGATTCAGTGAATCGTGCCACTTTTGGGAATCAGGGAATATTCCCGACAATTTTTCGACTTGAAGAGCCAGTATGCAAGTAACGGTGGGGGAGTGCCACCCTAAAAAAATTTAGTGCATGCTTGGAGCCCTTCAAAGCGCATTTCGAGAGCCTGCCTTCTGCCCAAGGGTGGAGATGCTCTTAGGGACATAAAGATAAATGGAGACCGACCTGGCATGGCGCGAGAACCCTAATTTAATTTAATTTAATTTAATCTTGATATGGGAGAGGAGAATAGAGGCGACGGGCGATGACGGGCAACTTGGGCCTTGTTATAAACTCTTCTCTTTCCTGTAGGCTTCTATCTCCCATCAAGGATTACAATCGATATTAGGGTTTGAGTTTTATAATTTTGGTAGCTTCATTGCAAGGATTCTTATCGTTGCAGTCGTTGTTAGGGTTTGCGTTTTGCAACAATGGTAAACACATAGTAATCGAATTCTTAGCTTTTGCAACTACTTTAGTATTAATTACGAAATATCTGCCAAGTACTAACGCCCACATTTGTATACCGAATGAATTCTTGGTGTGGGTTGTGTTACATGTCGGGGAAGGTGTATGTTTGTGATGCACGATGAGGATATCAAAGCATTTGGTGAGAGCTTGCTCGTTGATGCAACCAAACCTCCTACTCATTCTGAGTGCGAATGTGAAGCATGTGAACTGCAATTTGCGAATGAAACTTGTGATATTATATTCGTCGGAGGACTTAATTCGCATGTTATGTTACTGTTTTGATCTGGCAACCTGACACGACAGGAGTAGCATTTGCTATAACTTCGCACTCGACTAGGGTTTGGCGGATATGTATGTTTTTCAGCTCTCAATAGGAAGCCATTCGTATGCCCATAAGCAGTTGCACCCTATATGGTACCATATAGGTTGATGATATTTGCAGTCTGTTGTTGGTTTGGAAATATGTGGACTGTAATTTGCGAATGACTGTAAAGCTGTAATCATCGAATAAGTTGTTCCTTCTCATGTTTGGCCACTGTTTTCATCTGCCAACCTGCCACGAAAGAAGTATTATTTGCTATGACTTCGAATTCGACCAGGGTTAGGCAAATATATATGTTTTTCATCACTTGATAGGAAGCCATTTGTACGCCTACAAGCAGTTGCCCAATGGTGCCATATAAGGTGATAACATTTGTAGTCTTGTGTTGCTTTGTAAACATGAGGGTTGTCTATAAACCCTCCATATGCAATGATGATACCAAGTGTTTCTGATTTGGTTTTCCAGTTTGAAGAGACAACTCTTGGCTGTCGTAGCATCGTATACACATTTTATCCCAGCCAAATTGTGTCTCTGGGATCTTGAACCCGAAATCCAATTCTTTCTGGAATCTGACCCCTTGATTACTGTCGTAAGCGTTCTAGAATATATGGTGTCTTCATTTCAAATGATCCAATCTTCTTCAAGTGAATTGCATGTACAAGGATATGGTCTTACTGTCCTTGAGCTGAAATGATCTGGTGGAAATGATCAGGTAGGCCTATTAAAGTGGGCTTCAGATTCAGATGTGTTGTTTGCAACTTACATAGTGCTAAAACTTCTTTTGTGATATCTCTTACGATGATGTCTGACAAGTGTGCAAATGGTATGCACAAAATGGTATCTATCCAGAATAATTTCAACCCTGTACTCTCATGAAAGAGCTTCCAAACATCAGTGCACTGGTTTTGAACAATGTGTCATAGGGATTGGAAGATTTGAACATTCTCTATTTGTACAGTATGTACAAAAATAATTCGTATTTGGATATCACTTCATTGGTGGCAACCAATGATAAACAATGTCGACATGATCTCCCAACACAGCAAAAACACAACCCCTTTCGACTTTGATATATTGACATATTGTATTCGTCTCCAAATTGCACGGCTTATATGTTTGATTGAAGTTATATTGATCGGGGAAGAAATGGGTTTCACCAACCCAAAATGGGTTTCTTGGGAAGAACCTATATTATGATAAGATTGAAGTTTATATTACGGTGTTGTACATGACGTCCTCCAACTTAATATCCTCCAACTTTCACCTCTTTTACATATTCACAGGATTGTTTTAAATTTTAAATCTTCAATTTTAAATCCAACACTTTTGAGGCGACTGCTGAAAGGAAATGTCGAACTACAACGCTTTAGAGTTTAGAGGAATTTCCTAATTCACAAATGTGTAAGAACCTTGCCTTGAATGACAAAATGTACAAGGCTTCAAAAAACCAGAGTTGAAATACTGGTTGAGAGCTTTCAATGGAGCACTGACACAAGTACACAAGCTGCAAGAGCAAGAAGGTTATTCTATAGCATTACTATACAGTCAACTACAGCCAGAACTGCTAACCAAAATCTTGCACCCTCTCAGAGTGATGATCTGGTACTACATACAGATATACTACCATGAGTCAAAAAGAAACAATGGAGTAACAAAAACAATCCTTTACAAGTCCAAACCAGAAGCTTAAAGTGCTTATGGACAGACTGGAGAACTTGACATAAAATCCTATGCCAACTCCCTAGCTTGGTACTTGGATGTCAATGTACCGCTCCGCCACAGAGTCACCTTTATGCTTCTGAAACTGGATGTATCTTAATGTGTTTGCCAAGAACGCATCCACCTGCAAGTCTTGTGTCGTGTTTTCACTTTGTATTTCTGTAACAATAAGCTCCAAAAGTCCTTGTATGATTGTACTTGTGACTTGAGTGTTACCCTTCTCAAAGTAATACAAATATCTGCCGAATCAAAGGAGCGCATTGTTAGCTCTTCATGAAATCGCTGAACTTGACAGAATATCTGAACAGTAATTCATGGGGAATGTGTTTGTAAAGACTTGACTGAGACTACATGTTTGCAATTCAGCACATACTTGTTAAGAATCTCAACGAAGAGAGTCATAGGTCCATTGCTGCCCCTAGTGGCGCTGGACATCTGCTGAGCAGCATTTGCAATTCGCAATGCCCGTTTCAAACATAGCAACACCCTGTGAGGAATCATCACAAACATTCCCCTCAATAATTAGAAAGCAGTAGTACCTGTAATTCGAACACAACCCTCTTGCAATGTCACAAGAAACAGGGGTTCCAAAAGTATAACAACAACAGAAAACCAATAACCTCATGAGCCAACTTACCTTTCACCGTCTTTCACACCACTTCCCTCTTCAACCCAGAAAAGATGAGAGCAAGCATAGACTGCCGTACATTGGTCAGGCTTCTTCAGCAACTTAGCAGAGTACTGCACACACATCAAGCACCAAATTATGCCACAAGCAAACTTGTGTTTCAGAATTGTAAACATCTGTTATATACAGCAAGCTACACTGTGTAAACCTTAAAAGTGGTGAATGTCCACTTGCAAGGTACATGAACAAAGAGCATACTGTAGATTTGAAGTCTGCACAACTTCAAGAAAACAATGACCACATCTTTTCAGGTCTCTGTAACACCATCAGAACTTATACAAGCTCACTTTAGAATAACCAACAAAGAATTTTTAACTAATTACCAACTTGCAGCAGATTCTCTAAGTAGTCAACAAGGCTACTAAATGAAATCTGTTGGATAAGTTGTTTACCCCTGTGGCTTTATGGGTGAGTGTATCTCTATTTTCAACCCCAAATACTCTTGTCCTCTGCAAGGTGCCAATAATAAGTTGAAGAGCGGTCACCTGTGCCTTTGAATCCTGCACATCATAGGCCAGACGTTGATCACTAGTGCCAGATCCACATTCATGTGAATAAACATAGGGAAGGGCTTAAATGTAACAGTAGCAACAAAGAAGTAGTCGTTAAAAAGGACGTACTGCAATTTCCTCTTCATAGATCATGAAAGCCTGAGTGAAGAACTCATAAGCAACTGGTTCCAGGTTACAAACACCTGCAGCCTGGTCATGGAGCAGACACCAACAGCATAATCAATCAGTCTTGAGGACTTTTCCAAACACTAACACAAGGAAGAACGGAATTAGCACGGTATGTCTACAAAGCTAAGCTTAACTTCTAGTAACTATATATCACACCTTTCAAGATCTAAGTACCAAATAAATGAAAGGATTGCATAAGAGCATTCCCTCAGGAGGCATATGAAATGGGTCTCTCCCAAGAGCTATTTAGAATTTCTGAGGTGGTATGCTTTGGTGAGCAAAGAACACTTTAGACCTCTCTTCTACAGTTAACAGCCACTTGTAGCAAGTGGTCCTCAAATGATAAAAAAGCTATCTCCTGGGTGTTAGAAATATTATACAAATGGTTAAGAATGATTTTTGAAAGAGGAAAATTAGACACTAAAGAAGTTCCCTGTGCAAAGGCAAGAAGAGATACCTCTGCACATTGCAAGTACAATCTCAAGGCAAGTTCTGGAGCCGGTACCATTGACAAAGCCTCCACAGTCTACATATTAAAGAGAACAACTTCAATGAGAAGGATTCCACGATCACAACATTTGTGATCTTATGAGGTGATTGAATGAAACATAATCCTCTATGCAGATAGGAACTTGGCAACAAAATTAGATTTATCTGTACAGTACACAAAACAATATCATAACTTCAGCAGATTGGAATAGTGCGCTTGAGCCTCACCTGATGTAAAAATTGGAAGACCTTCTTGAGTGACACAGGTCCATCATCTGTCAGTTCTTGACCTTGCAGTGAACGCACCAACTGTACCCAACCATGACAACCATTTGATATGTACAGATCTGTGAACTCTTTTGAAGAATGCAAATAATTATATAATTATATATATATATATATTCCATGTTTCCTATGCATATAAAAGGAATTCAAGAACCTGCACAATTGTAGCCAATGATCGGGGGAACACTTCCAAATAACATAGGTCTAAGAGCTTATAAGTGCCATCTTAACAAATCGCAATAGGACACACATTTACCAAAATTGTTAGTACCTATATATGTGATTACTTTAGATCATCTCAATTCAGAAGAATATAATTTGAAATGACAATTGTCATTGACGTCACAACTTTTCACACCTTGAGGGCAGCAAAGATGAGAGGGGGCAGAGTAAACGGGAGTCGCTTTGGGCCACCTTGACCAAATTGCTTTCTTGCAGTTGTCAAAATCTGCAGGCACACCTCAAAATAAGCCATTCAGACAGAGCATCATTGAAAATTATCAACTTGCAAATGAAATGAAAATTCACATATTAGTTCAATATATGAGAATGGGTATCCTTGGCACCCACCTGGAACATCTGCTCATTATCATCATTCACCAACATATGCACCAACCGTGCTACTAAATTTTGCTCTTCCTTGAAATCCTCTTCATCCAACTGTACCCAAGTCAGAATAAAGAAATCATCTGTCAGTCACCTGTGCGTATGCAACTCTTCAAAGTCGATTTCGAGATGAAATATAGTTATAAGAGCTTGAAATAGAGGAAAGAACGGTTCCACAAATGACCATAAGTACCTCATCTATTGATGGTGCACCTTCACTATCTTGAATGAGCTCTTTCAAAAGCTCAAAGAGAGCATCCACCTGTATCATCACAGAACAAAAGATCAGTCTGCCTCTCTAGAATACAAGGTACTTTGATTAATTTCTGGAGTCTGTGCAAAGAGGTAAAATTAATTAATTGATAATTATTGCATCTTGCCTCCACAACATAGCACACAAAAAGTCTCCAGGCTTAATTGTCATGTAATGGTACGTACAGTCCTCAACAACACGTTTTCTTTAGCACAATCGAGACAATAGGGAAAGTCATACCAGACTCGCAAAAGAAACTCATCAAACCAATAGTAAGCCCCACGTGCTTGCAAGTTTTTGACCAGAAAGAGATGATATTTCAAAAGAAAGCAAACCTTGTCTGGAGCTGTAATAAGAGTGTTGTTTGCGAGGATGGATTGTATCAGGACCACTGCCATCACTCTATTTGTGTCATAGTCTAGGTGCTCCATCACCTTGGCATAATTTCCAAGCTTTAAAACCACTACAACATCCTTGTATTTCTCTAGAGGTGCACTCAAAAGTGCCACAATCTGCTTGGTTGCTTTTGCATCCTTCACCTTACCCTTCCCTTCCAGCTTCTTTACACAAGCCCCCTGTCATCAGAAGCATGAAGTCAGACTCCCTATGGTCAATTACCACCATGACCCCCTTCGAAACTCAGTCCATTGACCTGTAATCTACTACTCAAATCACAATTTATCTGTACACCAAATCGAGGAATAAAATCCATTCCTCCCCATTAAAATTTGGCCAGTTACAAGATTGTAGCTTGAATGAGAAATCATGGACAGCACCATCCCCTACACCATTTTATGGGGAATTCCTCTTACCAAAGAACTTTCACTTGCTAACCATAGGAGGAGTTCATCGTCTTATAGCCTCAATTTCACAATCATCTACCAAAATGTCAAACCTCAGTATTCTACAACACTGACGAGATGTCTTTGCCAATTAGATCCTATAACAATAACTAGAGCAACAAGTAATAAAAAGCTACGCGAGTATGAATAATTTACCAGAACTTGATCCACATAATCAAGGCGATCCACATGTACACGTAACACAAATGTGAGCAGAGCCACATGAAGACTCACAGCTCCCACCAATGGCATGTCTGGTTGTGCCTCAATCACCTAGCCACATTTGTGTACATATAGATGTCATAAACAGAAACACATGCCACAGACCTGGTCTGATGAGTTATTGATCCAATATGAGAATATAAATCAAATAAGGCAGATGGAATCTTGTTTGACAAATGAATATACATCCTACATGGAAGTATTAGAACTAGTTCCAAGTACACGAATCCCATAATCAACATATGAAGAGACAAGTATCATGTAGTTAAACTCCCTTGCTCTGAAGATGAGAGGGTAAAACAAATCCTTCACCAATGCCAAGTAAACTGGAGGCAGGAAGGTAGTAGTTGCTACCTCAACAACAGCATGACTGAACTTTGTAAAGGCTTCAACTTGGAGAAACTCGGGTAAGACTTCAGGGGATGCAGCAGCATATTTTGAGAGGCGCTCCATCAACTGAGACATCACTGTCTTGATATCTACTGTTGGCTGTATCATATCCACATTCTTGATAGATCAGGTTCAACTTATTTAAGGCTTAATACACAGGACAGTTCCATCCTCAATACCTATATGCAGATATCTCCTGTTTATAGAGAAATAAGAACTTGCTGATGTGCAGAGATTCTCCAAACAAACAACAAGAACACAAACACTGGACCCATCATTAATTCTCGTTCCAGCAGACAGTCTTCTCTCACCAAATGACTCTGCTAAATAGAACCTCCTCTGAGCAACCTAAACACACAATTTAGAAATATAAACCTAATTGAAACAATACCTGTAACTGGGGGCATGCACTTAGAAGTGTTTCCAAAGTCTGCAGATGGAAATCATCTGGAAACACCTGAATGATGCAATCCATCAAGTAGTACTGCGCAATCTCATCCTTGCAATTCACAATCTGAAGATCGCAAAACATTGTATTAGCACATAAAATGATTTGCCAAACCCCAAGAATTACAAGATACATAACTCAGTAAAACACCTCATGGAGTAAGAAGAACAAAGTACCTAGAGGAGTACATGAGGATACTCATGGCATCATTTGTTGCTCATTAGCTGCCAGTAAAAGCACTAGACCCCATGCTAACAAACTCAGACTGCTATACCTTTGCCAAGGGAATGAATAAAATACAGAAGGATCCTTGGAAACCAGGCCTCAGCAGTGCAAAGTTAAGGTAGCATCTGCTTTTCAACAAGCAGATGAATCCTGCACCTGCCTAATTAACAGTCAGGACCCATGCTACAATGCCCCAAGAACTATACCTGTTCAAGGACTCGTGGGAGTACAACATCCTTGTACATCTCCAGGCCCACACCTTCAAGCTGACTCAAAACATGCAAATTCTTGCCCACCTGGAGCACAAGAGATACCCCACAAATTGAGTTTCAATGATGGTTTTTGTGTGACTGTCTAGGATACCAATTGAATATGATGATCTGGAGCCTTTGAAAAGTACTCTTAACACTAAAATCGGAGGAACGTACTGGAAGACTGTTGGAAGTAGTAATCACAGAACGCATTAAAAGTGGATCAACCCCTGGCTTATTGAGACATTTGTATTCAGTACTTTGCCATAATATATATAATTAAGCCAACATCAAAATCACCTCCACATTAACAGACAAACAATGAACCCAAGGAAACGGACGGTTGGAAATGGAATCTGGTAAAGTCATAAGGTTGAATCAGGACATTGAGAGGTACAGTAGAACCACAAAGAAATTAACACAAAGCTCACCAAGTCCCGCAATTCACTTCTTTCTTTTTCACGTTTTTCTTTTTCCCTAGCGGGTCCCTGCAGCCAAGAGTAATGGTAAATGTTACATTACTGGTTCTGTTACAACAAATGTTTTTGAGGGAATCCAACTTGCACCAATATAACTGAAGGGTCATTCACAAGTCAAAAGGCAGATGGAACGTACACTTCTCACAAGTGAATAGAAATTGAGTACTTTTATGCAATCACACCTGATGTTGCATCCGCACCCACAATTTGTTCATCTCGGTGAAGTTTTGAAGAACAAATTCTACTGCGTCCATCACATTTCCACCTTCCCTGTGAATTGAAAGTCAAAATTAAGAGAAATCCTGAAGACCACAGCTCGCATGGATGCCAGTGTCCATGCACACTTCTAGCACAATTTCAGTTGATGCTTGCTATGTAGATAAAGTCACCACAACCAGCGAATTCTTTCAAGGAACCAAGATGACTGAAGATATCCTTCTCACAGTTCATTGCACCAAGACAGCTGTGAACTTACATTCTCAACCTGGAAAACAATTTCTAAAGAGAAGCTCCAGAGAATATTGGAAATACTGGAATTAGTTGGAGGTGATCTTGAAGTTGAAAAGGTTTGATCCATTACCCTTCATAATCTGAACCAGCATCTGGCAATTTGTCTCGACTGATCTGAGAGAGGTAGCTTCGCAAGAAAAGACCACGAATTGGTTGTTGGACTCCACGACTCATCTCCACTAGGTCCTTTAAAATATCCTTTGCTGGTGCCTCCTGGGATTTGATGTACACTGATCCAACTGTGATAAGGAGATATCTGCAACCCAGAGCCCATCAAATCAAGATGCAGTCACTGTTCAGGTGTTATGCTTTCTGAATATGTAGAGATTTCAGGCATGGTTGGGATGATTATTCTGACAGGTCCTCTTGTAAAAGCCTGTGCCTCCAGCTAAACGCCAATCCCATACTTGCGGATCATTGTGAACGACAATTCATCAATATAGTCAGGACCTTACAATCGTGGTAGTATGTTGCCAGAATGTTGAACAAGCTCATATAAGTCGGCATTGGTACGGCCCCTTCTTGTCTCTTCTTTGAAGAAAACTTCCAATTGCCTCAACTCGTCGAATGTCCTCATGTCTAACTCAAAGGTTAAGGGCCTCAAAATATCAGTAAAACTCGCACAACTAAAACTTCACTTGCCAAACCCTCATTAATTCATCAACTCGGCGAGAAACACAACTAATCCTCCCAATAAACGACAATGACGACATCCATTGGCAAATTAAGTATAAATCAGGATACAGAGCTCATAGTACTTCTGTGGGGATAATTTCGAAGTACGAAGTTCTGACAGCATTTGAGCTGAGAACTTTAAAGCATCCCGCAGATTATTTGCATCCTGCATCACACATGCCCAGCCGACTTACAAAGTTAATCCCAAACCCGTGATTGAATTCCACTCCAACCAATGCACAGGAGGATTCCCAAGCGATCCAGGAGAACATTCGTCAAAAAATGGCAAGAAACGCGTTCTGATTTATTTAGGGTTTCATCGCAGTGCACTGCTATTCCTACAAAAGAAAAGGGGTACTATTCCCATTAAAAATCCGTGTAAGTGGTAATCATCGTCCCAATCGAATGATCTCGGAATCGAGTGCGTGCATTCTAGTGAACCCGTGTGTGAGTTGAGAAGAGGAATTGAGTGAAGGGGATCTGGAGGACTAACCACAGCGCGGTGCATGTAGAAAGCATTGTGCTGGACCAGAGCCATGGCGTCTGCCAGCCATTTGTCCTGCTCCTCGGCACTACTCACCGCATCTTCTTGCACTTGCATCTTGCCTGCTGCTGCTTGCGATCGCTTGGAAATCGTCGAGTATTTCAAGTTAAGCGACGAAGATGAGAGAGAGAGAGGAAGGAAGAGGAGAGTAGAGAGAGAGAGAGAACCTTGGCGATGGCGAAGGGGAGTTATTAGGGTTTAGGAATTCTGTGTGTGACAAGGGGCACCTCCAACTGCGCTCAGGTAGACGACCCTATGACCACCCACACTTTGTTCTTGTTTTTGGTACACATGGCTGGCAATTCGGCACCAGTGATTTCTTTTTCAAAATCCCAAGAGAGCGTTGGAGTGATGAAGCCACATATGGATGATAATACATAGTTTCGTTCAAATGTGGCCATATTCACCATAACTTTGGCAATTACATCTATTTTATATGATTTTGGGGATGTTTTGGCAATTTCATCCATGAGAAACATGAAGGAAAACACAAAATATTTCATTCTTATTTTTGGAATCGTAATTTGGTAATTAATCGCTAAATCAAAAATCATTGTGTTGGCACCAATGTGTCCAAAACATATTCATTTAAAAACAATATCTTGACAAGTTTAATGTTTCTTGAAATTTCAAACATTTGTGTGAGAAAGCAGTTTTCTTAAATCTTTGAATTTGTGTATATTTGACTCAACAAGATATTGGCGTTGGCAAGATGAGATGATGTATGAGTGATCACCAAATTTTGATGATACGAAGGCAAATTTTCCAAGTGTTGTGTAGCTTGCTAATCACTTATGGGCCTTTGCCATCAACCATATTTCTTTCTAAGGAGGTCCATGAGGCCTTTTTATCTTGGGAAACCCCATCTCCTGGCCTTGTCATGCGTTTCCAAGTGGTGCATGTCATTGCATCTACTTTTGGTGGTTCCACTGCACAATAAATTTAATACACTAAACATCTTATTTGGAGTGGCCCACACTATTCATTATCAACCCATGTTAATTGTCTTGCAATCAACATGAGCAAATGCCATTTGACATAACAAGTCATGAAGACCAACACGATTGACATAGCATGCAAATTACAACACCATATTAAGTCAAGTAGTCAATGCATTTTGTTCTTTGCAAGGCTATAGGGGTGATGTCTTTCAAATGGAACTATAAAAGTGGAGGAAAAACTAATCTTCCACTGTGTTCATTTAATCATATGAATCATGAGGTGGAAGCGCCACTTGTGGGTGAACTTTCACCGACTTTCTAAATGATTGCTTGTAACAAGCATGAAAAACAACACACAACAACATCTTGCAAGAGAGCAATTTTTTTCTAGGAGGATTTGTCATTTGCATTTTTGCATTCATAGGTTTGCACTTGAACCATGTGGTTAGGGAAAACTTCATGATGTGAGTTAACAAAACAAATCTTGCTCATTAGAACTATCCCTTATGACTTGTCCATTATAACCATCAATTTTGACTTGTCCATTGTTGCTATGGCAAGATATTCATAAATCATTTATATTGGCTATCAATCATAAGTTTTTGTTGCAATTTTTGGGACAATCAGTAACCAAAACCCTATGATTGACAATCATACGTGTGTTTGGTCCCTTTCAACATGTTTTTCACTCAAAAGAGGGAAGCTATTGCTAATGACTTAAGTTTTAGTAGGAAAATTTACATTTGTTGAAGTAATTACTACTTATTACTTCCACAAATGATATCCAAGAAGAAAAGAAAAAGCATAGAGTCCCATAATATAGAGCAACATTTAGAAGATGTGTTGTAGAATTAGATCTCTACAGTAGTGGAGATCAATTGGGGGAATACTATCAAACCACTACCTTGACTAAAATGCTTAGATGGTAAGATTCGTTTTCAAAACAAGAAAACGGTAGAACCGTGAGGCTCTGTCCTTTATTATGAAAAACTACAAGTATAGTTGTCCACTTTGCTCATGCCAATCCATTGCTATTTACTATACCAAACCTTTCTTGGATTTTGTGCACCTTCTTCTCAAATGCAGGTCAAGGATTTTGATATCACCCAAAAAATTTAAAATAAACAATCAAGAACTGCCGAAATAACTATAGTTAACTAGATTTCTTTCAATGCATTTTAGGGAGAAATTATATATATATATACACACACACACATATACATATGTAATTATAGTTAACATCCACATTAAATAAAGTGGACCAAAAATAACAAGAACAAGTAACGTCCAAGTGTGAACGCAAAGTGGTTAGGAAATTTGCTCTTGAAACGAAGAAGTTGATGCATAGCCTCTGTCCTACAGACAAAGCCAATAAACAATTCTAATAAGGATGTTGTGAGGCTCTCTCTCCATGAGTTCTCTCACACAAAAGAAAACTACCATAGAGCCACATCATGTCTTCATCCTAGTCCCTTGCTCAACAATTTAAAGTGCTTGGCATGTTTCCTCCGTAAATATTCAAGAACATGTTCTCATTCTTCATTCAAAGGCATTTCAAAAGTTTTGTATCTCCTTTGTATTTGATTGGGGCACAATGTGAGTTTTCTTTATGGAGGCTTTGTAAAGGTATCAATATCCACCATAACTTACTCTCTTAAGTGGTACTACGTTATTGGATGATCTCTACTAATGACGGTCACATGCCACTAATTATTGTTAATGATTATTAATTGTTAAATGTAGTGTCTAATCCCCTACAAGGGGTGAAGTAGTTTCACATCTAACATCATTGTCCATAAGGCGTGGCCAAGGATGTTCTACGAACAAACATTCTATTCACTCCAGCCTCCTTCGGAGACCACAATTCTTCTTCTTATTCTTCTGGTACCAAGAGCACTTTCGCAAGACCCTTGGGTTCTTTCTTTAGCAAAATAAAATATAATGGTATCATCAACATTGAGTAGCATGAGATGTGTTTTTGGACATGATTTTCAAATATGGCCCCATAGGGTAGAATTACAAATACAAACACTTATGTACCACACAAGTGAAAGTTATCATATATTACTGATCATATTCAACATGTTTTTATCATCAAGTATATTACTTTGATTGTTGATTATAGTATGAGGGCAATGCCATTGAGATCACGTAAATAACAACATATGTAATTTATGTATAATAGAGGTGCCTATTCCCAATTAGAGCCCCTTCAACAATGTACATGGTATCATATTTTTGATCAGGTTGGGACTCAATTTTAATCAAGCTAAGATTCAATTTCGATCAGGGTGGAACCAATTATGACATGACACATGTCTTGGTTTTTAGTGCTAAAGCGAGGAGGAATGGGTGGTATAAATGAGTAGTGTGGTAGACTCTAGACATTAATAATATGTTCAGGCCAATTTTTAGCTTCATCAATTTCACAAGAATCTTAATTAGAGGAAAGTATATTACCAAAAAATTGCAATCCTCCTTAATTCTATCTTTCCACATAGAAAAAATTCGCATCACCTTGTGCTTCTCCAAACCTAGTGTATAATCTCTCAAGTGTTTGGTTATGGGTGCCTATACTCTATAAATGTTTAAATTCACAAAATTCATTTGATCATTGTTTGTTTGGCAGGGGTTGCAAATTAGGTTGGGTTTTGTAGTTGGGAGTATATGTAGATAGGTGTAGTGGTGCAGCTCACATGGTCTTTAAGAATATTCACGTGGCCCCAACTTTTAGCACAAAGTGATTTCCCTCAACGCAATCACTTGTACTTAATGTTGCCATTGTGCATCTTCCAATCTTTTAGCTATAATGATGTTGAGTTTATATAAATAATTGGTAAATGTGTGATGTTGTATTGCAAAAAATTAATATACAATGATAATATTGATTGCAATTCATCATGGGTGAACATGGGTTGCATGGTCAAGAATACAATTATCTCAAGCTGCATTGTTCAATTCAACCACCCACTTTTCACTAGGCCACATGGCATGACGTGTTTCCAATCCAACATAAATCAGGACCACTCCCATAGTACCTTTACCATTTAGCTATTTATAATTGATGACTGACTATACTATTTCTTTTTGGATTTGAAAATCCCAAATTCAAAGGAAATTAAAGTTTCCCATACCAATTCTTGTGATTTCAAAAACAAAACTTCCAAAAATTTGATTTTCTTAAAAGTAATTTAATTAATGTTGACATGGTAAAGGTACCATGGTATCACTTAACTTAAATAAAAGATAAGAACAAGCTAACGTTATGAAACTAGGGGTAAGCATTGTCTATAAGCATCTCACTGAGAGAAGGATCAATTTACCTTAGGATTTGAATCTAAGTCCAAGAAACTTGGGGTCCAAATCGCCCCTCAAATGGACCTAGTTTTCTTATTGAAGATGGAACCCAAGCTTGACAATTGATTTCTCAACCAAGGAGCGCAAATTTTAAAGTTGAGACCGTTGAGATTTAATAGGAAAGTGATGCCACATTAGCACCACGTCGTTTCTTCATACCTCACACCCCGACCATGGTGTGAATTCACTGGGTCCAAAAATGTTCTTTTGACAAATAAGATAGTTCGATTTGGGAGTTCGTTCGGTCTTGGGCCCCAACGTAATCCCACCTAAGCAACCGAATTAGGTCATCTTGGACCTCACTTAGGAACACTTTAGATGAAGGTCCAAGGGGGAGGGGTCCAACAAAATGGAGCAATCATGTTAACCGAAAGGTGTAATTGGATTGAAGGCCTTAGATGAGGTCCAAGACCAAGAAGAGGCAAAGTGAGATGTATCATGCATGACATCATTTATTAAGGAAAACACTACTGATCCAAACCAAGAACTGAACTCAAAGGAAAACTCAAGTTTTGGAGAACCATTTTGGAAGGTAGGATCCAAGGAAGAATCCAGTTCAAGGGTTCGATTTCCCTCAAATTGCTTCAAATTGTTCCTTATGTTCTTGGACTGTGGACCCCATCTAAAGCGCCCCTTGACACAACTGAAAGTTTTGATGTTGGGTTCCCAAAGTTCCCCAGATGGTTCCCATATAGTTCCCATGAAAGGCTGAGAAACTTCACCTCCGAGCCTGGGTGAGGATCGTCGTCTCCTCCGAAGTTGGAACAGAAGCCCCGGGGCACCGGAACCCTAAACCCTAATTATTTGTTTTTCCTCAGCCATGGGGTTTTGGTAGCACAAGGATGCGCACCAGGTTCCGAAGCGAAGACACCGGCCTCAGAATCACTTCATTTTCTGCACGTTTTTGTTAGCGTGAAGGAGATTCTGTAGCCGTTAATTTTATTTTCTATGTGTTGGCGCCTCTTTTTGGTTTTGTTTGATCCTTAACTCAAAACAGAGGAGCGTGTTTGCAAAGGGTGAGAAAGATGGATAAAGAGATAGCTCAGTATAAGGAGCCGGCGAACAATAAGGAGGCGGACCCCGCCCTAGGGTTCCTCACCAGGAAGGAGACCGAGGTGAAGTTGCCTCGGCCGACTCGGGTGAAGAACAAAACCCCAGCACCGGTGCAAATTACTGCGGAGCAGATTCTGAGGGAAGCGAGGGAACGTCAGGAAGCTGAAATCAGACCTCCTAAGCAGAAAATCACTGACTCTGAGGAGCTTGCAGAGTACCGGTTGCGAAAGCGCAAAGAATACGAGGACCTGATTCGGAGGTTGAGATGGAACGCCAGCATTTGGGTGAAGTATGCACAATGGGAAGAGAGCCAGAGAGATTTTGCGCGCGCGAGGTCGATATGGGAACGTGCTCTAGAGGTAGACTATCGCAATACCACTTTGTGGTTGAAGTATACAGAGATGGAGATGAAGCACAAGTTTATCAATCATGCCCGAAATGTGTGGGACCGTGCCGTCTCGCTGCTGCCACGAATCGACCAGCTCTGGTACAAGTATATTCATATGGAGGACATGCTTGGTAATGTACCTGGTGCGCGGCAAATTTTTGAGAGATGGATGGTTTGGGAACCAGATCATCATGGATGGGCTGCTTATATTCGGTTCGAGCTGCGATATAATGAAGTTGATAGAGCTAGGAAAATCTATGACAGGTGAGTATAGGGTTTTCAACCTGTGCATCATTGCTTTAATAAGATTGAAATTCTCATTGGCTTGGCAATCAGAGCTGGTATATACTGTTACATCAAATATCAGGGTTTTATATGTGGAAATTCCAAGCTTTAAATATCTTTTGTTCCTGGTCCTTCAATGGATATTGGTCCTGGACTGAGCAGGACTATCACTCAATCAGTTGTAGAGTCTTCTTTAATTTGAAGTGCTGGGTGTGGGTCTCTTGGGTTACCTGCCTCCTCTAAGGTAGAAGCGCATATAATGGGCACTTTGAGCTCTGGAGACCGTTAACATGTATTAAATATTTCATGAAAATTTTCTATGCATTAGTAATCCATCAAGAGGCTAATGCACTCAAGTTCATCAAATTTCAACATTGTGTGATTAAGATTTGATCAATGAAAGTCAAGATTCCTTTGCCACCCAAAGTGGTGACATAGCCTCCCCCCCAAAGTGGACTGTTTCTTTCAACCAATGAGCTGTGCTTTTAGACCTTAGACTAATATAATTAGTGTTCATGTTGATGTACATAGTTCCCCACTTTGGAGAAAGTAGGTTATGGAATTGGGGCCACTGCTTCTACCCTACCCTAAAATTTTGACCTTTAATGTGGGTTCTGATGCAGATATGTACAGTGTCACCCTACAGTAAAAGCATGGATAAGATATGCAAAATTTGAGGTAAAGAATGGTTCAGTTGAGAATGCCAGGCGGTGCTATGAACGTGCCATTGAGCAATTGGGTGAAGATGGACAAACAGAGGAGCTCTTTGTTGCATTTGCTCAATTTGAAGAGAGATTTAAGGAGTTAGAGCGAGCTCGGGTAATCTACAAGTATGCGCTTGACCATATCCCTAAAGGTCAGGCTGAAGACCTGTACAGGAAGTTTGTGCAATTTGAGAAGCAGTATGGTGACAGGGAAGGTATTGAGGACGTTATTGTGGGAAAACGAAGATTTCAGTACGAGGAAGAGGTGAAGAAGAATCCATTGAATTATGATTCATGGTTTGATTATGCTCGGCTGGAGGAAAGTGTTGGTGAAAAGGAAAAAGTGCGTGATATATATGAAAGGGCCATCGCCAATATACCTCCCGCAGAACAGAAGCGATATTGGCAACGCTATATCTATCTGTGGTATGAGTTAAAAGTTGCTTTTCTGTTGTAGTTACTTCTGATGATGTGCAATGTTTTTAAATTTCTGGGCTCACCACAAGCCTTCAAAGAATCTGAAGTAGAGGTAGCTTGTCACCAGTGTGCAAGGTCTCTTCATTTCTGATAGGTTATGAAGAGGTCTGGCTTAGGCCCATCTCTCTAACTTTGTTGATCATGTAAGGCTTGCATGCATGCTTGTTGCTGAACTTTTCCTCGTTTGATTTGCATTCTGGTTTCAGGATTAATTATGCATTATATGAGGAGCTTGAGGCACAGGATTACGAGAGGACAAGAGAGGTTTACAGGTACTACATTACACACATGTGTTTAGCAGTGTATCCATTATTGTAAATACTTGTTGTATAAGCATTGGAAGCCAGTACAAGCATGGATTACGCGATGCCAATGTGCTGGTTTATATTCTAAGAGAATATCATAGGCATTGAATGACTGATCATTTCTGATATTTTTGAGGATTGTGACAGGGCTTGTTTGAATACCATTCCGCATTCAAAGTTCACATTTGCAAAGATCTGGATCATGGCAGCTCAATTTGAGATTCGACAAAAGGACCTCAAAGCTGCGAGGCAAATTCTTGGCAGTGCTATTGGCAGAGCTGCAAAAGATAAGGTTAGATTCCAAAGAACATTTACATGTGTGAGCAGGTATTTCATGTTTTGTGTGTCACTCATTTCACATATGAAGGCTGGTTGATAGTTTCTCTGCCCTCAAAAATCGTCAAGTCCAGGGACCTGGCTGCTTATGCAAACTTCAACGCATGTTTGATACAATGGGTGACAGTGATATTGAAGATTGAAGTGGATCATCCATCCAGCTCTGCCTCCCAAGACATACTAAAAGCCTTTGATGGCTTTCCAATTGCTCTTTGTTTTGTGGTGGTGGGCTGCATTCTTTTCTGCTGGAGTGGCCTCATGTTGTCTATGGGACTGTTGCAGATATTCAAGACTTACATTGAGATTGAATTGCAACTTGGGAACATTAATCGGTGTCGAACTCTGTATGAGAAGTACCTCGAATGGGCACCAGCCAACTGCTATGCATGGAGCAAGTTTGCGGAGCTGGAGAAATCCTTAAAAGAGACAGACAGGGGCCGGTCAATTTTTGAGATAGCCATTGCTCAGCCTGTTCTTGACATGCCTGAGTTGCTTTGGAAGGTATGAAAATTTATTTATTCCACAGAATTATTGACTTTTATATTTCTCGTGGCAGGACATGCTTGGATATCCCTTGCATGTACAATACCTTCCACGCACTCACTATATACATGTAACAATCTGGCTCACAAAGAGCCCTGTGCACAATATTTTTATTCCATAGCGCATTGTATGTCTTTGTTGAAGCAAGAAGTGTAGCTAGGAGGCCTTCCATAAGAAAGATGGTGTAAATTGGGTTAGATCGTGAGCCTGGATGGGGAAAGGACTTCTGTGGCATAGTTTGATAGGAAGTTTCTATGGAATGGACCAAGCTGCTGCTATAACGTTAAGGGGCTTAAGTTGAGTCTTTTTGCTATCAGGGTTATATTGAGTTTGAGATATCTCAAGGGGAGCATGAGCGGACTCGCCAACTGTATGAGAGGCTTTTGGATCGCACGAAGCACTTGAAGGTTTGGGTAAGTTATGCAAAGTTTGAAGCAGCAATGCCCTTGGAGGAGGAGACCCTTGCAGAAGAGGAAGACCGGGAACCAGACGAAGGCAAATTAAAAGATCAGAAACGACAAAGGGTCCTCAGAGCTCGAGGTGAGTTGAAACGCAAATTAAAATTTCCATGAACTCTTGCATTATTGGTATTCAATGACAGGGCTGTAGGTTTGTCTATTGTGCTGGCATTTTTGCATCTGATCAGGACAAGCATTCAAAGTTGCTTCACTTTACAAAGTTTTCTATCACTAGTCAGTTTTTGCAATACTTCTAATCAGTTGGATTTTGGTCTGGAGGGAAGTTGAATTAATGCATACTTGGCAACACATGTTGTACTCAAGGATTTTGCTGCGTTCTCGATTCAGGTGTTTTTGAAAGAGCATGTGAAAGCCTGCGAACATCAGCACCTGATCAAAAAGAGGAACGAGCTATGTTGCTAGAGGAATGGCGGGAGACAGAGCAGAGCTTTGGGGAGTTTGGAGATGTGGCAGATGTCCAGAAGAAGATGCCAAGAAGAGTGAAGCGAAAGCGACCCATATCTGCAGAGGATGGAACACCTGCTGGGTATGCACCTCTTGCCATTCATGTTCCTTGGTTTCCAATATCCTACTTCAAGGCATCCCTTCTGGGTTAGGAGGAAATCACAAGCTAAGTTCATCAGGAATGCACAGATTTCTTACTTTTGTTTTGGTAAATGTTCTGCAGTTTTGAGGAGTACACAGACTATATTTTCCCTGAGGAGACGGGCATGGCTCCCAATCTCAGGATATTGGAAGCAGCTTACAAATGGAAAAAGCAGAAAGTGGGCTCAGATGATGAGTCTTAGTGGCATTTTACCATCAGGTAATGCATACTCTATGTATCACTTATGTTGGCATATGGCAGCAATCACTAATAATGCCTCTCATAATGTAGTACCTTGTACACAAGATGCTCCTGTGTTTAGCTTCTCATTCAGATCAAAATTTCCATTATTTCTGTCATGTAGCTACATTTGAAGCTGGATATCTGTTTGGCTTGTGGTGGCCTCGGGTGCCTTGCATCTGTTTACTGAACAACCCAGGGGTGAGTTAGTGTTCTTAATCTAGTTTTTTAATAAGATCTGTTGTTCCAGGTTTCATTCTTACAGTCATGGAGCAAAGCAAGCAGTGTTTGGAGTCATATTGCTGCAAGGTAGCCAGCATTGTCTCTTGCAACGTCAAACTTTTATACTGGATGTTGCAAATATTCAAGGTGCAAATGGGGCTGTGAGTTTCGACATTACCAAGGAAAAAGGTTGCAGTTATTTCAGCACCTATCAACGTTGCAGCAATGCTTGTAACAATGCATGTAAGATTCTGCTTGAGATGAGCCACTCACCTTCAGCAAGTCTTGGAGTGATGTAGTCAGAAACCGGGATCTCATTTTCAAAGAGTGCTTATAACGAGTTTGGAACTGTTTCAGGGTTGAAACGAGTCCTAGAACAGTAGCGGCAAGTAAGTAGTTTCCTTATGTCAATCCCAAGTTTCAATATCTCTCCTGAAAAGACCTGGTAACATAACAATCATCATTGGTCAAAATGCCAGGTGATAATGAGATTGAGGCAACCAACCTGTATCATTGCTTGTGTAGAAATTAGTGCTCCGTAGGCAGGCCATAGGCACTTCTGTGCTTTTTAAAATTTCTATCGAGTTCATTCTCTTCTTCCTGATCTGTACAACACATAAGGAATACCACATGGACATGCAATTGATGTTCTCAAAGTGCTGTAAGTACAGCCTGTGATTCATGTAGCACAGTTTTTATTGCACATGGTTTTGTTGAGTAACTTCATTTTTGGTTGTAGGAATTAAAGTACTGAGTGTTTTTATGACTAGTAAGATCATTCAAGATGAATGCAATATTTTCTTTTCCTAATTTAATTGGGATGCCATTACGGTGATTTGTAGGTGATTTGTAACATTCAAATGAAGCAGGGGTGGGTAATTTTCAAACATGACAGGGAGGATGACTCTCTGCATACAGAAGTTGGTTCACTTCAGGCTCCACCCCATGCTGACACATTCACTGCTCAACCCTTCCCCAGCGTGATAACAAGTTTGTTGTTTGATATTGCTGTGTCTGCTTGGTCCTCTGAATGTGTGGCAGGCCATGTGTGGCCAATCTGAGGATGTGTGCATGAGGGAGTGGGATCAACAATTGATATCAAACTGTTGATACGATCTCCATTATCAACGATGATTTGCCGAGTGTATGAGGCCTCTAACTATGCTTCTAGACATGCTGATCAAAGATGGATTGATGTGGTTCAAGTGCAGGTTTTCTACACTAACTTGTTCCTTCACTTTACACTAATGGTCCCACTTTTGGTGCAGTAAACATCTGATGATATAGTGTGGCGTTAAAATTGGTGTGCCATGTAATAAAGGGTGGTCTTTGTGACTTGTCATGTAGGAGCAAGTGTCATGTTGCCAACCAGTGACTGCAAGACAATTAATGTGGATCAATGATAATTATCAGTGTAGGCCACACTAAAACAGGTGTAGACTTTAGCAGCATTGTAGAATGGTGTGTCCACTTATGATTCTTTTCCTTGGGGATCTTAGTCTGATATTTTTAAAGTCACCAGATCAGTTGTGAAACATCCACATAGACAGGTGTGCTTGAAGAATCAATGTTCCTGTGGTCACTTGACTCTATATCCCTAGTTGATAAGCTTTCACTGTTAAGTGCTGTCTGGAGTACCGAAAGCTTCTTAGTCTTCCTAACTGTTGTCAGTAAGTTTTCCTTATTGTTTTGATTGCTTGAATTAATGTTTATTATTTGCCCCAAATCATTCTCCCACGGTAGCTCAACTGATCATGAATCTATGCGACTTTAATCGTTCTTCATGAGCTCTCAAGGTGGGAGATATATAAGCTCAAAGGATGGTAATCTCCATCTGATAGGTCAATGTAATTTGTAGTTCATCATCATGGTGAGTAGTAAATCCATGTCACGGTTGGCCCAGCTGAAGCTATGTGATGAGGTTGAACTAGAGCCAAATCTCATATTTTGTGCGATGGCTTCATAACTGCTGACCTAGCAGGGATGAAGTTAAGGAAATATTATGGTCCATTCCGGATCCTGGCTACAACTTTGAGGTTGTCCACCTCTCTTCAATGGACAAAACTCAACTGTTTCTTGTGCACATGCAGAGGAAGCAATTTATATTGCATGCCAAGGTACCAAAGAATTGAAAGATGTGTCTTGTAATTTAGAAGTCTACAAGATTGACCCCACACAAGACAAATATAGAGCACTGATCTCTTTGGTCTTTCGGGAGGCAACCAGCTCTTGAGTGGATTTTAAGAATTTGCAACTATTGCTTGTCCAATTTGGACACTCTCTAGTTGTTAGGGAATTCTTTGCATATATGTGGTTATAAATATGAGCATGCAATATACTCTCATATTTATAACCACATATATACTCTCATGGGTTACTACTTCTATTCACATATGAACATCATTAAACTCACCTTGCCTTGTCATGTGTCAACATGCCATTTGATAACTAGTAAGTCACTACACTAACTATACCAATCAGTGAGGATGGTGCTAATTCAAGTCACACACACAATCTAGCCACACCTAAAGTTACCAAGGGTTGAAGTTGCTAGTTAGTGACACTAAATTCATGACTATGGTAAAGTTTGTGCTCATTCGCCATATTGTAGAATTAGAGCATGCTTGTGATCAATGCGTGCCACATGCTTGTCAATGAACAATGCCAAGTGCCGATACTTTCATGCCAAGTACCAGTACTTTCATTGAATAGTGCCAAGTGCCAAGATGAACAATGCTTCCTAAATCTTTTTGGTAACACTAATTCATCGTGTAAAAGAAACTTGTATCACGTTCACTAATTTCTCACACTCACTACTTGGTATATTTAGTGTAATCACTATCATGGTCTTCAAGTGTAGCTAACTACCCTAGTACACATGAGATAAGTAATCACCAAGGTTAGACACTAATTGTGTTGTCAAAGTATAACGATGCGGTTATACTTAACCTCGCGATCACGATGGTAAACTTAATGTAGGAAGTAAGTTAACAAATGGGCTCAGTACAAATGTAGATAAAAATAAAACACAATGTTAAAAACAACACACACAGGGGTGAAGCATACTCAGGTCTGTACTACACGGTCGGCAGGCAGGCCGAACCGTGGGTTCCCATTGGCCCAGGCACTGCACCGCTTACCACATGGGCGGCCGTTGAGCTGGCGGGAGCGTGACCTGGTGCCTTCAACGAAGGCTTGCAAGTTCCAGGGGTCGGAGGCTGGAACTCCGACCCCAGCGGCACAGGGACCTTGTTCTCTCCCTCCCGTGCTCCAGCTTGGGAGCATGCACTCCCACCAGGAGCTTCGTTCAAGCTCTGTCTTCCTTCTCCGACTCTGCAACCTTCACCTGTCTCCAGGGGTGCTGCCACACCGGACGTGAGCCCAAGCTCTGCTGCTCGCCCTGTACTTTGTGCCGCCCTCCCGAGGCCATTTTTTTTGGTTTTTTTTGGTTTTGTTTTGCTTCCCATTTATGCTTCATCTCATTTTGTTGTAAATTGGGTAGTCATTTCAATGGAGTCGCAGGGGAATTTGCGGGAAGCGGTTGGTGCCAACCCTGGTGGTGTGACAGGTGGAATCCCCCCTGTCGCATGCACTTCAATTTCTGCACAACGTCCACCCATTCCTCCCACACCATTCTTTCATGGCTTTCATGGGGCGGGGAGTCAAATGCCGTTTCTATATCCCCATTCCTACATGCCTCCACTTGGGTTTGGGTTCGGGCCTCCCGTCCAAAGCACTCCTACCGCCACAATTGATCTCACGGAAGCTTCACAAAAGCGAGGCCCTTACGAATCCGTCATAGACCACTCCCAGCCCAACAAGAAAAGGAGAGCCCCCCGGAAGAAACCGGAAATTGTCGAATTGGACGACGGGAAAGAGGATGTGGAGCTCCTGAAGAATGCTCATCATTGGAAGGACCACTGGGCCATTCAACTCATATCACTTCGAGGGGAGATGCAAAACACATTCAACGCACCGCCAAAGCAAGGTGTGCCTCTTCCTTTTTTTTTCCTATATTTTTTTTTATTCTTTTGGTGCTTGGTTTATGCACAATTATTGAATTCAATATATTTTTCTTGTTTCCACATGACTGCAACAACGGGCATTTTTATATTGCCCTTGCCTTTCTGTGATTGTATTTTGTGCATGTATTATGTATTATGTAACTGTACTCTACAATATGTAATACAGAGCTGAATTCTGTCCACAGACTACAATATGTTTGTAGACATATTACAATATGTAACCTGGGCTCTGTCTGCATACTGTAATCTGTGGGTTGCCGATTATAGTATGTAACCTGGGTAGGGTCTGCAGACTGTAAATATGTCTACAGACAGTAACCACCTACTGCAGACTGTAATCAACAACCTCTAAACAACAGCAGACTGTAAACAGCAGTAGTCTGCAGCTGCCCACTTTTTTTTTTTGTCATTCAATCTTCAAAATATGCGCATTTTGTTTTAAATTTCAAAATGCTTTCGCCAATTACTCATTCGTAACGTGCGTATTGATATTGTGCCTTATTGGCCTTACCACACGTTGTGCAGGTGTTGAACAAAACCAAACCAAACCGATGTCCACATCTGATGTGGCAACCTTTTCATATTGAACACAATGTTGTTGAATGTCCTAGAGGAATTTAGCAAACTCCATAACATGTTCAGAAGAAGGTTTTGTAGTTGTTCCAATAGGAGGGGAGCCTAAGGACAGATGTTCCTAGTGGAACATGAGTAAGTACAATTGATGTAGTCATTGGAAAACCAATAGGTGCACTAGATGTGCATGTTGGAGGACGAGCATATATACTGGATGTACCGGCAGAAGAGGGAGCAGGAGCTTCACACGTTCTAGGTGCAAGAAGATGGACATTGGATGTTCCGGTAGGAGGGGCATTGACACTTGATGTTCGTGTTGGCATCGGGGTTGTTCCAGTAGTTGGACTGGGTCTAGGAGGCTGACAAGAAGTAACTTTGCCCGCAATTTAGGAACAACGATATGTCTTGGACCTATGCCAACGGTGTTGGAGGCCATCCTCCTAGACTGTGCATGTTGGAGCCTACTTGATATTGGTGTGCCAGACAATGACCTAGGAGTACGGGAGTGAAGGAGATGAACGTCAAAAATGTTGTCCATATTGCAGGCACCCTCTGTGCTCTCATAAGTATCAATCATGTTGTGGATTACTTTCTCCACAAACACATCATTTGAGCCTTGAGGATTTGTCTCCACAAGGGTTTCTTGAGACGCTTCAGATGATCATCGGAGTCTTCCAAAACACAACAAGTGCTTTCTTCACACCCTTCCGCTCTCCTGACTTTCTCTGCCTTCCAATTTCTGTTGTTTTGTAGGGTGAGACAATTCCAACCCTTCAATGGACTCCAGCGTAGACACCCTGTAGAGAGCACCTCACAGGGGGGTGACTATCGGAATTTTAGAAACCACGTGAGATAAAAAAAATAGGGTCAATTTAATTCGTTGAGGGTAAAATTTATAACTTCGTTAGATCTACCATAGCTTTGGAAATATGTCCCATACATGATTATATATAAAATAGGGCGGTGAATAATTCCTCCATTTTAGTAATCAGTAGAAAAAAAATAGGATTATAGATATTGGATCCCCCCAAATGTGTGTAGTAGAATCAATAGAATAATTATGGGTTTGACTACTTGGATGAAGAATTGTGTAAATTCTGTCCAAATTTGAATGAAAAGTGTTAGTATGGAGGGAAAATGTTGTGGATTTTTTTGGGGGAAGGAACATTGTGACTTCTCAACGACCCTTGGGTTGGCTTAGGGTTTGGACAAGTATGGTGGCGTGAAGGCGGTGAAGCGTTTGGGTAGGAGGTCTTGCGTTGGTGAAGCGTGAAGGGGTGAAGTAGTGAAGCGTGGCACAAAGGCGGTAGGTAAGACACATTTTTGGAGCTTTTTTCATTGCTCCATAGCATTCACAACATTCACACAGGTGTTTCACTCAAAAAACCTAATTTTCAAGCCATGAAATTATGAGAATTAAGATTGGAATGTAGTTTATTCTTCATAAATTTTTGTTATGAGTTTTACTTGTCTTGCTAGTAGTGTCTAATATGCCAACATTCTATTCATTGCCTTTTTGCTACAATAACCTTTTGTAGATGATCGATGATGCGCTACAATATTTGGCACCTCACCATGGTAAACTCGGAGGATTGCGCTTTGCCTTGGAAGATACGTGATGGAGTGGTTGGAGACTTCGAAGGTTGCCCGCCTCATGCTAACAATTAGTTTTAGTTATTTGTCATCATTGGTGTTAAACCTCTCCAAAACATTTTGCCTTATCATGACATTATAGAGGATATCGATATGTACCTTGACATGTATTGGAGGGTGCATAGTTATATCCTAACCCTTCACATTGTAAATATTTGGTACAAGGTTGAATGTATTTGTGAACACAATTAAAGTAAATATTTTCAATTTTTGTATTTGGTTTTTTCAATTGAATGCAATCTTTTGTTTTGGAGTAGATAATTATGCAAAATTTCATGTCTTATGACAATTGATTATAATTCTTGTTTTGTTCTATCCGTGTTTACAACTTGTCTATGTTAGCTTCTACATTTTGTTATCTTCATGTTCATTGGTAATCTTTTAACTAAACTCCAAGTGTTATTGGTTGTGTTTTGAATGGCATTTTGAATGCTTTAGCATTGGTATAACTAATTGAAACCGATTAAATGATAAGATGGATGGTGTGGAACGTTTGTTGCCCACATAGTTGATTTTGCAATGCTATAGTATTCCGTTCACTATTTGTGTACTTGTATGATTTATAAAAAAAATATGATGCCAAAAATTGGTCTCTCTAAAAAATTACAAATAAACATAGGGTGCTTAAAAATATGTCAAAGCAACTTTATATCTACAAATAGGGAGGGAAAAAATACCGAGAGGTGCATAAATACCCCCCCATTAAATACCCCATTATCGCACGTGGTTACAAAATGTAAGGGGGTGTGACCCCCCCGTGGAGCACCTTCGCTGCCAGTCTTTTGGTGTTGCAACTCCGGATGTTGCTCATAGAAGACATGCTTGTCCGCAGCTCCTTGTAACCAAGACCTACAATTATCTGCAGCCATGTTGGTATGAACGTGGAAGTCAGTTGCAGGTTTGAGTTTAGGATACACTGGGAGTTGAATTTTGTTGCCCTCTGAATCAACTAACCCCAAATGGGCATCCAATAACCCTATGCTCAAAACATCTCATATTATGATTCCATGTCCGGTTGCAGAACTTGCAATGGAAGGCATTCCTTATTTTTCCCAGGTCACGTGTTTGGATGAAACACAATTCCATTTTCAGCTGCACATACACTCGTTGCCACACCACCTATTTAATCTACCCACCACCTTCTCTCGTGACCCAAAATGTGCACGAGTAAAGGCCCAAAATCCTCTCCGTCTCTGTAATAGACCCCATGGCTTGTAATAAGGAATGCACATACATGGCCAGCAAGAGGGTATGGCCAAACTGCTCCAAATCTGCAAGGGTGAGATTATATCTACATTTCAACAATTTAGCATCAATGGCAGGGCTTCATGGCCATCCATCTACGACCAATGGCTCGGTGCTCATTAAAAGGTCATTTGCAAAAAATAAAAGTGATTTCTTAGACATAAGGAAGCAAGATCGAGGGGGATTGCAACTAAAACATTGCAAACATCGAGGGGTCTAAAGCTCAAAGAATACATGCAAGGTGATTGAAACATGTTGTGGAAACGAAATTAACAAGCATGCTCTAAATATGCACATAAAGTGCGATAGAAGTTGAAAAGTAGCCAACTGAAATTGAAAAGTGATGGTACAGAAATAAAAATGCAATGATCCATATATTGAAAAGAAGGGAACTGAAATTGCAATGCTTTATGTCTTTAAAGAGACAAGAAATTGAATAACAATTGGCATAGGCAATGCAAAGTGCAAAGATCTAAGAGATTTCAGAATATGGGCAGCAATGCAATACCTAGACGTGGCAATTTATAAAAAACAGCAGTGGGCAGCAGTTGAATGAGACCTACATTAAGCGGAATCATAAAAATGTGATAATGCACACTCTGTCGCAATTGAAGAAGTGGAATAGTATACCTCGTCATGCCTTAAAGTGGAAGAGTAAATCTCACATACCTTATGTGACGACACCAATGAGGGATTTGAAATGAGGCAGGAAGGAGAGAACCTCACAAACCTTACTTGGCAGCAACAACAAAGGCTTCAACATGAGCTAGCAAGATTCTCAAGATTCTCAAGAAGAGGAAGTACACATATTACAAACACTAATAATCAAACCCAACACCATGACGTGTTATCACCTCTACCACAAAACCGCTATATCAACTAGATCACAAAACTACAATCTGTGACAACGTCTATGTGCAAACCTCAATCCGCCAAACACCCACCAAAACATGAATGCAATTCAAACTATTGGGCATCTCATTATACTTAAACAAAAGGTCGACCTTGCTATAGAAATGTCCATGTTAATGTCCGATTGGGTTTCCTTGATGGCTAATGCTGCCTAAATCTAGTTTCAAATTTCCAGATATTTTTTCAAACTTTTTCAAAATTCTCGCTAGATACATGCATGGATGGATGCATGCCCATGTTTGAACATATTGCACCACAACACGTTCTTCTGTGAACGTGCCCTTGTCCCAGCCCATGACCATGTTCCCGTTCAATGACTCCAGTATGTCACGGTTCCAAACCTAGATCATAGGACACGGGACACTGGAACCTAGATCAATGGACACAAAACATGAGACACAGGACATTGGACACAGGACATGTTCAGAGCAGGTGATGGGAATTGGATAGGTAATCTCCCATGGGCCGGGTTTGAGGTGGTAAAACACATCGTTGACGTTCCCTATTTTCTGATTGGGATCCACCACCTGCCACAACTAGCAGCAGTTGTATTACCCTTCTTGATTTACAAACTTGGCTCATTGGATGTGAGGGCAATTTGAGTACCCACAATAATTACTACTTTTTGACTCTCTGATGAACTCACATGAATTTGAATGTAGCATGTGGCTTCTCTGGAATTGCATCAAAAGCGGAAGGCTGCAACTCATGGGTACTGAGAAACACAGATACAAAGTAACATAAGGTCATCCAAGCTCTGAGGATACATGTAAGATGCAAAGAACGAGGGCCTCATCTCGTTGTGAAATTGAAGGCCAGAGCAAAGTCCGAAAGTCTACAATGGTTTGAATAACCTGAAGTGGTTGGCATGTGCTTCACAGTTTGATTGGAAGAAATTCTCAAATAATGCACAGGCACTGTGAAATCTCTGATGATTTCACACGAATTTTAATGTGGCATGTGGGTCCTCTGTAATTGCATCAAAAACAAAGGCTGCAATTCATAAGGAGTCAGAAAAACCACATAAAAAGTAACAAAGGTTGTGATTTTCCAAGTTTTGGGATACATGTAAGATGCAAAGAACAAGGGCCTGACTCATCTCTTTGTAGGAATGAAAGTCATAGTACAGTCCCAAAAACTACAATGGCTTGAATAACCTGAAGTGGCTGACTTATGCTATCAAAGTTTGATTGGAAAAAATTCTCAAGTAATACAAAGGCACTGTAACTCTCAAGTTTGTTCGCCACCACGTATGTCAGCATCAGCAGCAGCAGCAACAGGATTTTTGTCGGAAGTCTTTTGAGATCGCTGTAGTCCACCCCTGATGGGTCTCATGCTTTCCAGCAGGTAGGACAAGCCCTTCAATACATGCAACCGGCTATACGGGACCCCAGTCTTTGCCAGTGCCGTTCCTTGCGAGTCCAGCAGCACAAAACATGGAACATAATTTATCTCATACTGGATCGCCTGTTCGCCCAACTTCCACAGTCAATTTCTCTCTATTTCAAGCTGAACACAAATAAATCTCAAAATGCACGTGACCATCATTCAATGTTGAGTCCGTGTTGATACTAAACCCTTCAGAGTTTATTATCTTTCCAGTGCCACTGAATCAACCTATAGCTAATAATTCATCCCAGTGATTCAACTCATAATTCCGCCTTTTAGGTCTTGGAACTGTGAAATATAGAAACATAAGATTAATATTACAACCCTGTGTTCGTTAAGCATTGATTCATAGTGGTGAAGTCTGATGTGATTGAATCGATGTGAAATCAATGTTGATGTATGAACTTCGAGATTTGTGATGTACTCAATAAAAACAATTACTTGGCAGAAAATTCACAAGCTCTCAGTGTGTGAGCACTACTGTATACGATGTTTCCACTTAGCAATTGATCAAACAACTACTAACGAGCAGTCAAGATAGTCGTGTGTCCTCTGACAGGATGTAAGGAAAAACCTCAGGAGGAAAAAGCTGCTTAAAAATGTTCACAGAACTTACCTCTGGGAGCCACTTCTTATTCTCGACGTCTGCCATCACAATTCTCAACCAACTACTGTCCCTCTGCTCAATTTCCTGCACCACCTTCATCAGAGATTTGCACAAAGTGCACCGAGGAGAGTAAAATTCCAGCAAAGTGGCTCTTTGTCGACTCGCCAATGCGAGCGCTAGGGCACGCTCCTCGGCATCTCCCTGTTCTTCCGGCGACAGCGGAGGAGAGGGCATTTCCTTTACACCATTTTTGCCCCACTGCCCAAATTTTGTGGTTAAGGACTGGATCTGGGCTTGGAAGTGGTTCAGTGTCAGATTGGAAACCCTAAACCCACCAGGAGCAACTTTAGCATAACCAAGTTGTCGACTTCGACTCAAATTGTTCACCCCACCACCGAACTTCAACTCGAACACCTTGCTGCCCACAGAGTGCAAAGGCTTTAACGGCCATGGCAACTCCAATTTCACATCGCCACAAGCACCTTGACACCATTGTATGGCTGGCCACGGTGGCCTATTCTCAAACCCATCCACACGCATACTGACCAAGGGAAAAAGGCGGTGTGGAGAATTGCGATGAATACTTACGACCTGCACTCTAATCTTCCTTCAATCTCCACAGACCTCGACTGTTCAAGGGAAATTATGGAGCCTCAGTATGTGTCAACCCTAAACCCCGCACATGAGCACTCTCCCGTTGTGGTGGTTGATTCTTCACAGGCTTTACATTACAAGCACTCCACAAATTCAAAACCAGACATCACCACCGGTGATACGAATCATCTTGTTGCAACAACACACAAAAACACAATGCTACAAGGATTTGAGAATGCAGCGATGATTACATCAATTCGACAAACACAGAGGGGTCACAGCAGCCACCTCAGAGCTCACAGACTTCTCCACAACAAAAGTTGCGAATTATTGAAATAAATACAGATCACGTAATCACACATACAGCTGCAAGAGCGAGGGTAATTGGATTGACTTGAATTGAATTGAACTGAATTTCTAAGCAGACTGCCCAAGAGCATCTCCGAAGATGAACTTCTTCAGCAACAAGGAGACCGCAGGAGGCACACCCAAAGGGATGGTAAAACTATAAAGGGCATTACCCCATACGGTTTGCGAAAGTTTGGGCTATCAAAGGATTATAAAAAGGGAAGTTGTGGAGTCGAGAAGTATACCTTTCTCGGCCTTTTGGCTAAGATCAAGTGTAGTATCTGTTCTTATCAGTTTAATATCTGATACGAGGCTCATCGAGCCTCTTGATATTAATCTCATTTTTCTTGGGTGCGGTGCTCATCCGGCAGCTTGCTGTCAGGGCCCGCGCGTGTCGCCTTGGTATCGCCTTGGTATTGCACTATCTCCTAGGCTGGCGCAACCTTTCCCTTCGGGGACCCAAATATAATTGCAAACAGGAAACGATTTGCGTTGGCGACGTAAGATGGATCATGTGTAAGGTGCATGAGATCACAACTTCAAAACTGATGAAGAAATCTATATATGTATGTGTTTGTGCTATGCTAATTGAGGGCGTAGCCACACGGGAGGCAGCCCGTGCCCGGCCACTGGCTAGGCTTAAGGGGGCTAGGGCCGCAGCCACGCCAGCTGCCTGTCACCCTGCCAACCACACGGCCGGCACCGGCAGAGTGCCGGTTGCTGCCGGTTGCAGCTGCCTGGCACCTTCGGCAGCCGGGGCCTGCTGCACCAGCAGAGAGCTGGTTACAGTTTGCAGAGTCCAGGGGCTTATTCCTTCGACCTGTGCTTCACTTCCTAACTCCAGACGCCTCTTTCTTTGACCTCCTTGTTAGTGAAAATGGACCCCGCTGTCCGTAAGCTTATAATTTTGCTACTCTTCCAGCTCTCCTTGTTCACCACCTTGGAGTGTATATTTAGAGACAATGAGATGATTTTATTGTGGCACTGGCAACAAATAGGTTGCTTGACACTTGCACTTCATGGCCTCAAGCTACGGAGTGGGAGACATGAACGACGTTTGTGGGCTCATGATCGAGGGTTGCACAAACCAAGATTCTTCGACCAAAACCTGTTGGGCAGTTTCAATGCGAGGGAGTTCAAAGGACGTATGCATATGGATGTTTCGACTTTTAAGTACTTGTGTAGTACTCTCGCACCTGACTTGCAGAGACAAGACACGAGCATGCGTTTGGCCATTCCAGTTCATGTGAAGGTTGCTGTATCAATTTCAAGGTTGGCTACAGGTAATTCAATGCAGTGCATTGCCGATTTGTACCGGATTGGGCTATCTTCTAGTCAACTCGCTGTCTCCCAATTTTATGGTGCAATAAAAAAGAATTTGCTAAGGAAATTCATCAATTGGCCCTCTCCTTCCACTATGGATAGATATGCACAGGAATTCCAGGACTTGCACTAGATTTCCTATGTGGTCGGGGCAGTGGATGGCTCCCATATACCGATTGTGGCACCCCGATTGCATACTCCAGATTACTACAACCGCAAAGGGTTTCATTCTATCCTTTTGCAGGGCGTTGTGTCGGCCAAGTGTTTGTTTTGGGACTTCGACATAGGTTGGGCGGGTTCGATGCACGATGCCAACCTGTGGGCTACGACTGCAATCGGTCAGTACTGCGAGGCTGGCAAGCTCTACCCTTATACTTTGGTTGGGAATGCAGCGTACCCCTGTCGTCCGTGGATGCTGGCACCGTTTAAGGGTCATAAAGACGGCCTTTCGCGAGAGGAGTACCACTGGAACTTTGTCCAAAGCTCCACCCGTATGTGCGTCGAACGAGCATTCGGGATGCTCAAAGGTAGGTGGCGAATTCTTCTAAAGAGGGTGGATGTGCATTTAAAAAATGTGTCTGATTTGATTTTGACGTGCCTTGTACTGCACAATATGTGCATAATTTTTGGAGATGAGTTTTGGAGGCAAGAATGGATGCGGGAGGCCACTGATGAAGTGCACAACAGATTGGCCATCTCCAAAATTCCGGATTCATCCATGCGCGAGCGAATGGCTGTTGCGAATTTGGCATTGCACAGCTTGGCCGGCATTGACGATAGCTCACGCGAAACTCTTGAATTCATAAAGCAAGAAGATGCAATGGATTTTGAAATTGCAATGAGCACGGCTGGGAAATCATTCAAGGAGTTATCCGCAAGAAGAAATAGCATAGCAAAGAATTTATGGATGGCAAAGACTAAATCATGCATTGCACAAATTTTTATTAATGATGAAGTCTAGGGTGCACATGTAATCAAAGTTTTTCTACTAGTTAAGCATTGTTTGTTGCATGTTTATCAATAAAGACATTTTCATGTCATCACTAGCCTTTAAAGTATCCATTAGAGTCTTGCTACTTTCTTTCATTTCGCCAATGCATCGTTCTAGAAAAACGTCTTCCTTGCGCTTGGGCTCGGGAGACTTTGATGAGCTCTCCCCACTCTTTTGGTCCGCGGTGAAGGTGTCCGAAGCGCTTGTCGGCCAAATCAGTAAGTTGAATGCCCATAAATGTAGGTCCTATGGTGGCTGCTGAGGTTGGAGAGTTAAGTTTTTTACCATATCCCTATCATGTATTCCATTTAAAAGATTCAGCAAAACATATTTTGCACCAGCCAAGACACATGAAGAGCAGTTAATATTTGAGAATTTCAGTCCACTTACCTTTGCAGAAAACATCAGACTACAGCAAACATGACACCACATGCAATATAACCAAACCATGTAGAAAGCTCAGATGGTACTGCATCCCTAAGGAAGAAACAGCTCAAAATCTTGATCACTGCAAGAATTTTCTGGAATGATTGAATTCTCCAACCACCAATTTTGTCGCCTAATAGGAGCATCAACAATTTAAATGTCTAAAGATCACATTTTCTGAAAATTAATGACTACCCCTGCGAACCTTGTCTTCAAATATTTTCCCAAACGATGGTATCCTATGATTGGAGTCTTCAGTGGCTGCAGCAAACACCTGGGTCATATCCATCACCTACTGGGAAGACTTTCATAAATCTATGTTAAGAATTCGGTATTTCAGGTCACTCTAATAAAATACAATTTTTTCCTAATGTATGTTAACATACGACCTAGATGGGGCTTGCACAAGTTTGTAGGAAAAAAACGTAATTGAACTATTTTATGTTTGCCACCAACTTTTGAGATTCGTCTTCTAGTTGCTCCCACTCTCTTTCAAGATCAACTTTCCTTTTTTCAATAGCTTGCTTCCTTTTGAAGATCTCGACTGCCTTTCCAGCATCACTCTCTGCTTCCATTAATTCCTTGTCCAGCATCTCTAACACAGTTTCTGCCTTCTCTATCATCTGCAAATTCTTCTTAATCTGAGCTTGAATCTGTAAGAAAAGAGCCCACAAGTTTAAGATGCTAAAATGAAATCCAGACATCCATCTAAGATAAGTGGGCCCAACTTGACCGCTTTTAGTACTGCACCCACTTCTCTTAGGATATGATTCACACGAATAGTGAGAAATAATTAGCAAGTCCAAATTGGGCTGAGCCATTTTCCTCATAATTTTTATAGCTCATATAAATTTCTTATCCATTATGTATGTGAAAATTTCTTTCTTATTGATGCAATCATCATAGAGATTCTCCAATCATGTTGACAACTGACCTAGAATGGTTAACAGATTTTGAGCACACAATCCAATCTCTTTCAAACACACGTCTTTTCCGTGTCTGTTCTTAGATCCAAACCCAACTACATGCCACTCAAATATAGGTGTCCAATTAAGATAATAACTGAATTAGGCCTGCTCACCTTAACCCATGGCTGCCTCTGTAAAGTGGCTTTATTACACGGTTGAAATTGATAATGTAACTATAGTTTCGTAGTATTGACTGACTTGTTTCAGTTACTCTTGTTAGCAGAGGGCAATCAAGAAGACAAGGCTAAACAAACACCTGCTGGACTCTTTTTGGGTCTGGAGATGATGCTGGCTTGGCATGTGCAGCTCCACCATAAGCCCTCACAGGTTTTGTCAAATTTGTTACATTTGTGGAAGGGAGCTTCTTCTTTCCCTTGCTGTTGGCAGATGCTGTCGCTTGTGCCTTAGGTTTTGGGGCAGCACCCAAATCACCATTTATGCATAAGCTGATTGTGACTGAACCATCAGTGTCCACTCTGGCAATATGTGTTGGCTCCAGGGCTTCACAGAATTGAATGTCGTGGGAAATAGCCACCATTGCACCTAATATGACATCACGAAAACATCCTATGTTAGCTCTCAGAAACTGGCTGAGAAGGACTAGCATCACCTTTTCTAGTACGATTTGGGTATATACAATGAGGTTTTTTCGTTTTTTGATAACCCTAGGCTGGGTATTTGAGGATATTTTTGTTTTTGATACCATTTGGGTCTACATATCATGCAACAACCTTCATCCCTAGATGATATTACCCTAGTATCAATATGGTCTTAGGATGGTATTGACCCAGATAATGACTCGAGTATGCATAAGATTCACTCTTGTAATAGCCACCAAGTATCACTATTTGATGGGTATTGAAATTTTGATGCCAGTTGGGTAGGTTCTTCAATTCCATCATTGATATTGTGAATTGGTACTCTGCTATCACCTACATACGAGTCCAACATTGGAAGGAACCTTCAAGTAGAGACCAACATCCATCAAACCTTGTTTCTACATCCTTGTATATAAATGATCTCTGCAAAGAAGCGGCCTGTAGAAATTGCTTGAGCAGCTGATGCCAAGACAAAAACAATACATATATCAAAAGTGCTTTAGCCAAGTACTTATCAAAATAATCAAACTAATCCTTGTGAGAAGTAAAGGTACCTTTGAACTGACTCAAACCCTTTGCCAAAGCCATAGCTGATGGACGATCGAGGTGATTGCTCGCTTCGTCCAGCATTAGACAATTGTATGGTCGGAGCATAAACACACCTAAAGCAACTCTTGCTTTCTCACCACCTGATTTTAATCAATCAGCCTTGAGTGCTTAGTAGATGTACAGGATGACTGCTTAGCAAAAAAACGACCTACATCATAGAGAACATTCAAAGGTGGGAGAGTTCGAGAACGCCATTTTCAAAACAGAGTTGGGTGGGCCAAGGTAAAAGAATTTTGGCCCCAACATGTGCCTAACCTTGGGGAGAGTGGTTTCAAGGTTGGCCCCTCTTTTTCCGGGTAGAAATATATGTATCTAACTCTACAGTGTTTTAGAAACAGTGTTTTGAACATGTGTGACCTCCACATGACAAACTCTACAAACATCAGTCAAGGTGAACGTAGGTTTGAGGCAATGTTTAAAAAAAAACCAAAAGCCACCACTAAATAGTTGATTTTATTTTGAAAGTGAGCAGGTGTACCAGAAAGAGCACGAATGGGTCGTAGAGCAGCATCACCAGTAAGCCCCAGGGAGCCTAGTGCAGACCTGGCCATCTCATCCGTGATGCTTACATCTTTTTCTCTTGCTTCCTGGCAACCAGAGAAATCATCCTTGTCAACCCAATTCACTTTCAAGCACAAATATGGACATACTATTATAAACACCAACCTGAAACCTTTATAGAATTAAGAATCCAACACTGTGAACTTTTCAGCAGACCAAAAAGGATAATGTACATTACATTCAGTTTTGGACAGCCATGTGATGAAATAATCAATTATGAAGGTGCCGCATACAATTTACTTCCATTCGTAATCAATTAGAACATGAAACTTGGCACTTACCATTTGGGCGTTCATCGGTAAATTTAATAATGTATGAAACTGACAGGCACATAGGGTATGCATTTCTAGTTAGGATGTGAGACCTGTAGGACAAATTCTAGGCCTGAAAGCTCTCCAGGTAAATCTTGAGCGAGGTCTTGGGTGAAAACTCCAATCTCCACTCCTTGACCAACTTCACGTGAACCAGCTAGCACCCCGCCTCTACCAGCCATGGCACGCATGAATGTACTCTTCCCACATCCATTGGGTCCAAGAATTACCTGCAGTTAAAAACACGTGACTTTACTTGATCAGCCAGTAACACATGCTCTCCACTTTAATCAAACATTTGTGATATATTCCTACCATCATTTTGTTGAGACCAGTGTTGGGCAGGTATTTGATTTTCTCAATAAACTCCAGTTCCAGTCTTCTTTAGAAAAAAAAAGGGGAATCAAAGAACCTCTGGTCCTTGTTACTTTTGTGAAATTCAAAACACCGGTTGATTTCAAGAAATCTTTTCATGTTAATTGCCTGATAGTGGTTTTATTTTTTTAGAATCGAGATTATGAATCAAATCCAGTTATTTGATATTTTAAGAACCATGGTTATGAATATATAGAACTGCCTTAATAACCAGCGGGGTTTTGGTGCAATTTCTCCAGCCACCCAGCATTAGTCAACACCTCCAGTCATCAATGTTCTTTTGAGCCACTAGACTATCCCAGCCCACGATGTAGACATTGAGATACATGAAAAGTGGCCAACAGGGTGCAAGTTGTCACACATCTGCCCAATTTGCTTTATGAACACCAGTGTCTCTCTGCTCTGTAAACGACTTGAATATGACATAACTATAGACCACTTTTAACCAAGGTAGAGATGAAAACATACCAGCCGCATTCCGGTCTCCAGTCGAACATCCACTTCATGGAGGAGTGGAGTTCCATCCCATCCTACTTGCACCTTACGCATAATTAAAACCTCTCTAGCACAGGGTGGAGGCTTAGGCAGCCACATTTTCACAGAACGTCGATCTCCTGCCCCTTCGCCCACATCTGAAACTGCAGTTTTGGACACAGGACAGGTTAATGAACCTTAGAGGATAATAAGGGTCAACTTTCATAAAGTGAACCGGGCAGCATGGTCCAACATAATATATTAGCTCCATGGATGAGGACGTGGTCATAAAGGCTCAATAGAAGCTCAAAGCCTTAAACATTTCCCACCCCCAGGGATACAAAGCTAATTGAATGTGAGGTCCTTTGACCATGCCACCAGCATGGTCAAACTTACACATGAAATAAAGAGTCTTGATCGGAGGATAGCTTAGAGGTTAAATGAAAAGGTGACAGCCCTGCTGTGTGGATGTGAAAAAATGAGGAGAAAATGAGGAGAAAGTGCACATTGAAGAAATCCAAGAGCTCAAGAGGGGGGTGTAGGGGGGGAGAGTTGGGATTTGTAGGAATACAAAAATGCTTGCAAGCCTTTCACATGAAAGTTGACCCTTAAAGAGCATGAAGCTGGGGAGGAAAATTGCTTCAAAAAGGCAACAACAGTGAGAAATATATAAACCTTCAGGAGGTGCAACATCAGGCATTTGTTGCTTAATCTTTTCAATCATTTTCTTCCTTGAATTTGCAGCCGATGCCTTCGTGGCTTTAGCACCAAAGCGATCAACAAAAACCTGCAACCGCTCAATCTCTGCTTGCTTTGCTTTGTAGGCTTGAGAAGCTTGAAGCTGTCGAGCAGCACGTGCTCGCAAAAAGCTGGAGTAGTTTCCAACATAATGATGAAGTTGGCATCTGTGTATCTGCACAAGCCAAGATATTTAACACAACGAGATTCATCCATGCAAAAGGAAACGTTGAAATTTTCAAATTTTGCACCCAATGAATTTTTAGCAAGAAGTAGTACCTCAGCTATGTGATTGCATGCTTTTTCTATGAACTCATGTTCGTGGCTAACCAAGATGACTGCTGCTGTTACCCCTGTCAGATATCTACCAAGCCACACCTGCCGTGAAATAATAATCAGTCAGTAACACTTCTGCAATGGCAGAATACATATCAGAAAACGGTAACATTTAATAGTCCACAATGTCTGCAAAAGAGTTATTATTTTCACTTTCTTGAAGGCCAACCAGGATCTTTCTCCAGTAACATGTTTCAGACTTCCCACCCGTCATGGAAACAATTAGAGTTGCTATTATTTGAAGAGAATGTTTCCTGACTGTACTCTGTTGCAAAATACCTTGGCTTTTGTGTCAAGATGATTTGTCGGTTCATCCAGCAGAAGAAGAGATTTCCCCATGTGTGACCTTTGCTCAAGCAACAGCCTTGCAAGTGCAATTCGCATTTGCCACCCTCCAGAGAAATCCATGCACGACCTTGTCCAATCTTCCTGTTGAAACCCTAATCCATTCAGCACCCTGAAAATGTCACAACAAACAAGCTAAGTTCCCAATTTCAGCATCACAGTGGTTTGTACGTATAAAGCCTACAGTGGTTAACAATTTTTGAGCATGCCGTTTTATCTCCTCTAAACACATCTTTTTTATGTCCATTCATACTGCACACCTAACCACGCACTACCCAGATATTGGTGTCCAATTGAGATAAGTAACCAATTTATACATACCAAAGCACACATACTTCTTATTTTTCTTACCCCGCAATGACTTCATCAACCCGGTAACCATCTGTTGCCTCCACTTGCTCCTGTGCTTGTGCAAGGCGGGCAATTGCTCCTTCCTCGCCTCTTTCAACCGCTTTTTCGGATGCTTCCAGTTCCTCAAGTGCAGCATTCACTGCAACCATACGGGATCTAGCCTCGTCCCACACTGTCCTTGTAGACCCAGAGACTGCCCTGCTCACATCAAATTCCACTGGATTAAGCAGCAAGTACCACCAGTTGCATTGTAGCTTAACACACGTGATAATTGCCAACTCCATTTGCCACCAGAAGGAACATGATCCTCACCCCTGCAGTTTAATTTCTTTGACATTCAGAGAGAAGCACGACCTAGTCTAGCTAAACGTTGATGGTCATGAGAAACATAAAAGATCAGACATCAACAATCAGGATTCTTTAACAATTTTTGATAGAGCTGATGGTGATACTTGATATATGTATCTCTTATACCATACAAGAAATGACCGCGTACCATCAAGTTTCAAAGTCACTTGTGGATAATTATCTGTAGAAACCCTTTTAGTTATATCCACAGGTTTTGGAGATCTGGAATTGTGCAAATCCAAGGCTGTTACCACAAGAAAATTGATATTGCAATAGTCCAAACATGCTCCATTGTGTCTTTGAGCGACAAAATGTCGCAAGAGGTACTTAAGGTCTTGAACTCGATTTCATAGTGGCTATTTCCGCCTAAAGTGAATGTAGTGGCATCCACTTGTACACTGGTCAACATAAATAACTGATCAAGGATGATATTAATCCCATCTGATAACTCCCAGCTGCATTTTCCTGCAGCTGAATCTAGAAATAGAGTAAGAGCAACCGAATCAGCTGCCACACCTGAGAACCCAAAGATTTACAACATTTGGGAAGATGATCGAATACTCACGTTTGTTCCAAGTAAGCCACCTCTGTGTCAATGGACAGGGCAACGAGCCCAGATTGGATGTCTCCATGACCCACTAAAGCACGCAGCAATGTGGACTTGCCACAACCATTGACACCAACTAGACCTGTCCGCTGGCCAGGCAGCAGGCGCCATGCTGCCCCTGTCAGCAGATCCCTTCCTCCAGCACTAATTGTCACGTCCTCCAACATCAGCACCTGCATACCAGAAGAGGAGAGTACAGTATCCTTGTAAGTATTGATGTTCAAACATCACCCCTTCCAAATAAAGATAACCATAAAACCTAGAATGGCATAGAAAACAAATGACATGAGGGAATAGCCAGATGGTGGTAAGCCAAATGACAAGAGGCCATCCATGACAATCTATCTGCATGGAAGAAGCATCCTTCCATAACATCCCCACTGACTTCATCAATTCCCAACAGGGGATCCTTGTCTTCAGTTTCTACCACTGATATCCAGAGGTAATGGGAAAACTCAAGCTAGTTGCTGTATAGGATTTGTACTAATTTCATTGACAAAAGGAAACCAGGAGAGACAAGACCAAGCCCTGAAGTAGTTAAAACAAAAGCCAAAGGTTTGGTTTATTCTAGAAAACACCCTATTTTTGCAAGGAGAGGAGAGAAAGGTGTCAAAACACGGACATAATCTGTCATTGCCCAGGCATTTTCTCTGAAACTGCGAGAATGCAACAGAGACTATTCCAGTAGCACCCAAGCAGAGACTTCAAATCCCAAACAGAGACAAATCGGTAGCTTAATTTGTTTCCCTGAGGAGATCACATCAAAGGTCCAGCATACCTGCTTCAATTTCCCAAATCTTCTATGAAAGAGTTAACACCAAGATGCAAACAAAAATTTGAGAAGATGCAGCAGAAAATGTATCTTCTCAGCGCAAATATCCCTCTGAAGAAGCGAAATATGTGACTGAAGCTATTCCAGTAGCCTCGAACCAAAGAGTTTCATGAAAAAGAGCAGTAGCTCAATATGTTTCACTGAGAAATTCCCATCGAAGGTCCAACAGACCTACTCCAATTCCCACAGTCTTCTATGAAGTAGTTAAACCCAAGATGCAAAAGAAATTTGAAAAGATGCAACAAAAATTTGTCTTCTCTGCGCACAAGAAATTTAACCCCTGCTTCCGGTGCGGATGGAGGTTGAACATTCGCTGTCAGATAATTCTTTTGAAATCCCCGATGAACCTTAGTCCATTCAAAACGTATTATAAGAAGGAAATAAAAGTAGACTTACAAAAAGGTGTTAAACACGCAAAATCTGCCTGCACTTGCCAGGTTTTTAATGTATGAATTTCTTCTGAAATTGCGAAGAATGCAACCGAGGCTATTCCAATAGCCCGAAGCAGAGACTTCACAAGAACTATTCCAGTAGCTCCGTATATGTCACTGAGAAATTCCCATCAACAGTCCAAAATACATACTTCAATTCCCAAAACTTTCTCTGCAGGAGTTGAACCCAAGATGCAAACGAAATTTGGGAAGATGCAACAAAAAAAAATGTCTTCTCTACGCACAAAAATTTCAACCCCTGCTTCCGGTGCGCATTATGGAGGTCGTTGGACATTCTTTCGGCGACTCAGACAATGACTTGAAATTACCAGTGAAACTTAACCCACCAAAAATGGATTTATAAGAAGAAAAAGTGAAGGTGGGACTTACAGCGCCTGCAGTATCCGCCGACCTAACCACCGCGGACTTGGGTTCTGTGGAGGTCGCTTGCATCGCAAAAATCCCCACACCCGCACCGGCTGACGCATTTGAGGTTGAAGTTGAGGTTTTGGAGTCGCCCCACGACGTTGATGTTGTCCCACGACGTTTGGACCTCGGAGGTAGAGCGAACAAACCACCATGGCGGAGGTGGTTCAAGCCTAACCCTCTACCCACGGACACACAAGAGTGGTAGCTAATTCGAGTGCCACTGATTCCCAACTTGAAAGAGTTCGGAGCAGCCAAAGCCACACCGATGCTGCTCACTTCCTGTGCAAGAATTAAGGTGTCCATCGTGTCTCAAACTGGGTAACAAGGTGATGCTCCTGAGCCAAGGTGCGGCTCCAGTCACCGACTGCAGCTCCACAACATCACCAAAAAATGCTTCAGGAAGCGCCCTCAGAAAAAAGGGCGCCCGAAATTGCCCAAAATTTTGCCGAGAACCAATCGATGCGAATGTCTACAATCTGCCTCACACAGGGAATAATAAACCCGAATCAACAGAATGGGGTGACAAAAACAGGACAGTGCGAAAATTGGAACATGAATTACCTACTTCAGTACATGCATATGATGAGCCTATGGCACAAGATTATCACAAAAGGCATGTTAAAAGGAATGACAATCACTCACAAATGCTCTCGGCACTTGCAGTTGAGCTGGAATCACAGGACTAGGAAATTGCTAACTCAACAACACCCAAGAATGAAAAGGGATGTAGAGTAGATGCAATGTAGGTAATAAAACCCGAATTAATCAGACAGGACTAAAATGAGAACCGAAACATGAACTACTGTGAGTGCTCGTCGGAAGAATCACCGCATCAGTTACAGCAGGAGTTGCAGCAGATGAGATGGTACAAGATTGTCACAAGTGGTATCGAAGTCCATGTAATGACAATCACGTGTGATTCGTGAATTGGCTGAAAAGCGCGCCTACGAAGTTAGAATTTGGGAGGCTTTGAATGAGAGGAGCAGCAAGTGAGGGAAGGATGGCGCAGGGAATCGAAGGAAATTCTTGGCCACAGAGGGAGCGAGGTCGGATGGGGGCCCACAAGCAGAGCCTCATCGTCCTTTTGGAGGTGAGCATGGTGCCGCGTAAGTTAAAGACCCACCTTCTACACTCCAACCTCCCTAATATCACGCCTGCGGCAACCAACATGCACGTGATATTAAGGAGGATAGAGAATTAGTTGTAGCATGTGACATTATGGAGCAACACAAAGTCACCGGTGCAATAATGACAATATAACAATGTGATGTGTGCAAGCATATGATTTGAGTTTTTTGGTGAATTATTTAGATGATAGAACCTGTGATATATGGGAGGGAAATGTGAGAACAAGGAGGGAGATTTAAACTTAGCGTATCCGTTCTCTAGGGTTTTGGGATATAAGAGTAGGAGTGATATTAAGGAGGGTGATATTACAAAGGTTAGGATGTACTTGGGGCAAGCCAACCATAACTCTAAGAATTTCAACCAATAGGATCACTTGGTTTCATCAAAGCAAGCCCGAGGGCTTTATACTAGGGTTGGGCCCAAACATTTACTCATTCTATGTGGCGTCCTAGGTGGTAAAAACTTGGCGCCAAAATTTTGGGTTGGCTTGAAAAAAATTGGAACGTGGTTTTTCTTGGTTCAAATTCTCAACATGGGTCACATTGGGCTCGTCCATTGGATAATGAACATCTCTACCGTCAACTCGTGGAAATTTTATTCTCTTCATAAACTTTTCCCCTCAAGAACATCAGTACCTAGAGTCAACACTCATCACTTAACATTTGACAAGGTTGGACCCAAAAAAAGTTGATAAAATTGGGCCGGATTAAGGGCTTCATGCTTGACAAATCGGGTTGGTGCTCGGGCTAGCCGGGGCCGTGTATAAATCCACCCTAAAAGCCACTTGTGAGAGATGTGCCCATTGAAACAAGGAAGCTCAGTTGAAGGTGGCTTTACACTAGGGTCCAAGACCAAAGAAACTCCAACATCAAGCAATCTTATTGGCCGAGAGCACAATTTTGGACCCAAGGAGTGTACATTAGGGTCCATGTCCAGGGTATGGAAAAATAAAGTGGCACCACTTTCTTGCGAAATCTCGGTTGTCCTCACCCAAGAAAATACTCCTCTTAGTTTGAGAAATCGATCCTTAAGATTGAACCCGATCTTGAGTCTAAAAGTAAAGGGTCCATTTACGGGGTGCTTAAACCCCCCCCCCCCCCCCAAGTTCCTTGAACACAAATTGAAGTGTTAAGTCCAAGATCAAAGAGATTCCAAAGTCAAGCGATCCTATTGGTTGAGAGCAAAATTTGGAAGAAATGAAATTTTTGCCAAAAGGTATGAAAATTTGAAGTGTTGCTAATGTGGCGTCATTTTCCCACCAATCTTGACATCCCACACTTAAAAAAAATACTCTTCTTAGTATGAGAAATCAATCTTCAGGTTTGGTTCCAATCTTGCGACTGGAATAAAGTCTATCACGTGGTAGTCTGGACCCCAAGTTTCTTGGACCCGAACCTAATGTGAAACTCGCCCTCTCTTATAGGGTATGTGGGCTTATGTGATCACTCTTCTTAATTGGACATCTAAATTTTAATGATATATGGTGGCAAGGTTTGTAGTTAAGAATGGACACTAAAAAGACACGTGTTACATTGAGATTGGACTATGTCCTCCATAATTATATATCAATCAATCTAGGTTCAATGAGGGTGCTAAGGAGTTTCTGTAGTTTTAATTGGGCATGTTGCCACAATTTTGGGGACATGATTTTTGTCGAGGTTAGTATATTTGTAAGAGTTAAGGTGTCAAGGTAATTTCATTAAATTTGGCATTAAGGCGTGGAGCATGTCTTCCAGGATAGGGTTTGAGTAGCTGGGGTGTGTGGTTTGTGGATGATTGCCCCAAGGCTTTTGGGAGTGAGAAGGTCCGGCAGTGTATGGGGGGGGGGGGGGTGTATTCCATTGTCATTAGAGCGCCCTTGGAGGAAGATATCCCTATTGAAGTCACATGCTAGTATAATTATTTGGTTTGGGGAGGAGGTGAAGATGGAGGTAATGTGTGTTTGAATGAGGGGGATTAAATGTAGGTCTTCATCATGTGAGGGCATGTATAAGTTCATTAGAATAATAGGATATTGAGGTTTGTTATGTATGAGTTGAGGTAGAAGGTATGGTGATATGTCAATAGGAGTTTGGATTTTGGTATTATTTCCTAATGAATGTATGATATTGTGGATCATTATAAAGACCCCGCCACGGGTTAGAGTAAAGAGTACAAATCACCTCCTTTGGCAAGTGAGGACATCATTGGAGCTATTATAGAGGATGTGATATTCTAGGAAAAGGTGATTGATATACTTGCTGGATTTGTTCTTGGGTACTTTGGAATAGTTCATTGAGGTGTGGGAATTTACCTTTAAGGTTGGTAGTGTCTTTGATGGAATAATGGTTCTGGCAGTACACATAAATGCACAATCCACTACAGTTTCCAGGGCAATTACTTTTCGCATGACCAGGATAAGCAGCTCCAAGAAGGATTGACAATAAACTGCACAAGTATCTGGGAAAATCTCTTATCAACTGAAGCTGGTAAGATTTCATGCACTGAGCCTGAATTAAGGCAAAAGTATACACCTCTGAACCTTGTTAAATCAAACATTTGATTACAGATGCCTAAGCAATACCTGCCTACTAATCTTTGCAGTAAGCCAAATAATGTCTTAAGATTACACTAATGGGAATTTTGTGAGTGGTTTGCCGCCACACTCTTCTAGACTATTTTACATAGAGGCGGTAAAACTTCCTCGTTCTACTTTTTGAGCCCGTTGCATTTCTTCCAAATCGTTCAAGAAGCTGCACCAAGGGAAACAACACGGATAAGATTCATAGTGTGCCGCTTTGTGGACCTCACAAGTTCACTTTCAACTTCAGGTCTGAAGTGAGCATCTATGGAATACTTTAGAGTAATTCAATATTCAAACACGAGTACACCAGTGTAACTTTTACATGAATTTAGTGTAAATCATCACTAAACAGCAGATAAGAAGCTTACCTTGTTGAATTCTGTACAATTGTTCCACCCAAAATTACCCGTGTCCCTGTTTGTGTAGCATTAATCATATGCACAGTGCGTGCCTCTTCGTATGTTGTCCCACCAACCATGAAAATTACCACGTCTTGTGGCCTGCACATTCCAACAATTTATTCATTCAATTTATTCACTTGATCCTCAGTGAACAGGACGTCAAGCATATTAAATCAAGAAAGAAATTTCTTAATAACAAATTACTGACCTGCCCTGTTGAAAATGGTTGCCCACAAATGGGTAATCAATGTCACGCAATCGACCCCTTACAATGCTCTCAATTGTTTGGGCAAGTAGTGGCTGATGTTGAGTGTACACATTCTCCACCCCCTGTTGAAAAACTTCTGTTGATTAATTCTCTAGGTCCCCTCCTAGATACTATCAGTTACTCCTAGTCACTTAACTTCTATCATAAATGTGCCAATTAAAATCAAGATAATTTTAAGTCAATGTTGAGCCATTTTAAAGTCACCTTAAGGCCCCGAGCCATGTTCCGAGCCTTATTGAAAAGATCCCGGTTGCCAAACAAATCACCAGTACGCTTATCAAAACCTGCTTGTTTCAGTAGTGTGCGTACCAGCTGCAGAACAGCCAAGCAATGTAATGTCAGACCCAATATCAAAAGGTTCAACCATTTCATCCTCGTGAATTGAAAATAATCAGAGCAATAAAAAAAGGCTAGAATGTAGTTTTGTCCTCACCCCAGCTTTGTACTTGCTAGATCTTGATAGTCGAGCTATCATTTGTTCCACAGATTGGGGACTCTCCCTCTCAAACCGAAGGGCATAGAGCATCACTAATCGCAGACGATCAATATCAGATGTCTTCTCATTGTTCAGCTGATTCAACACTGCCTGAACACCTTCCAAGTTATTTTTCAGAAGTTGAAGTCCATAACTTGACTACAGATATTGATATTATGGTTGACAAAGTTGACAGAAGTAAACAGTTCGCGTCATCACATACAAGCAACAGAATCTCAAGACAAGGCAATCCATAGATGAAAACCATGTGGCCTTGATCTAACACAAGACAGTGCGCAATTCACATTTTTAACCACAACATCAAGTCTGAAGAACAATAATCAATCGACAGCAATATGATGACATTGACTACCACCTCTCCCCACTTGCAATGAGCAGGCCTGCATACAGACTACACCTGTCTACAGAAAGAATATCCTCTAAAAGTTGCAGGAATATAGATGCCAGGCTTATTAAGTTCACCTTAATTTTGAAGTTACTTTCCACTATATTTGAGTCCATCAACCCTTTACTCTTTCATTACTTTTCAGATTGTGCATTTAACTGTCATACCTCAAATGCAACTGCCTGACCAGCATTACAAGCAAGCTCTTGTTCAATCTGTGAGATAGCCATGAGCTGCCGCTCATCCACAATGCGACTCAACTCTGTCATCATTGTCACATGTTTCGATACGTTGCCATGTTGCTTGCGATACTCCGGATAATTTTCTACAAACTTGACCATATCCTCTGCATCATTCCAACAATTGCTATGTCAAATGTTTGTACAACTTAAAGAGAGTTTACATAGATAGCAGACAATAATCTCATGTACTACATTGCAAAGAAATATTACAAACTGTAGATTCCAGAGACTGACCAAGTGATTGTATGTTTTGATTGCTCTTTGCTTTTTGTTGAAACTCATCCACGAGCTTCTTGATATTTGCTCCCAAGTCTCCAAAATTTTCATACATATTGGACTTGAAGAATGCATCCTGCTGAGATGATAGCACTACTTCCTGTTTCCCACACCAGTAGCTCAGGATACTGAGAACCATTCATAACTAGCAAGAGGCTACAAAAACCTTTAGAAATACAGTTATGTCATCACCATACATATGAGGAAGGAATAGGCACTTGAACGTCATAAAAAACCATAGTGCAGGAATGCCATACCTGCAAGTCTTTTGGCACTTTGGGGAGCTTGGTCAGATCGACACGATTGTCTTGAATGCCAAGCAGCTCATGGACCATTGCCTGCGAGGAAATCCAGACCCAGACAGACCCCAAACATTTCAGTGGGCACAAGTTCATGAAGAGTCAGCCAATATCCTACTGTTACTGCTGAATCAGTTGCAACGACAAACAAAGCCAAAAGAAAACCACTGTGCACAATAATTCCAAATCCTTTAGTGGGACAAAACAAACTCTTGGCTTTCATAGCACTGAAGCGGCAAAGCTCAGAAGGCGAACAAGTGTTAGCCCCATTAGGAAATGCAACCAATACCGGAAAGAAAACAATGTATTGAAAGGTTAAGGACTTGATTCATCTCCTTACAGCCAGCTCACATATGGTCATCTACCTGATATGTCCATTGATTCAATAATGGGGTCACTGGATCATCACGCCTGTCAACCACCAAGAGCAGAGGTGCCACCTCTGTTCGTCGAAAGTCAAACAAACCTGGCTCCTGCTCATACATTAATCTCTGCAAAGAAAAAGCCACCCCATCTATAAAACTCAGTCTGTACTTACTGACCAGAGGGAACCAGTATAGACATTAAGTCAGTATTATGAGAAACCATAACAACTGAACTACTGAGAACACAGTGATCCTTTACTCTATATTGCATTTACCTGCTGTGTGCAGGTACCTTCTAAACAACCAATACAAAACAAAACATCATTACACAAATACTCCTAGTGACTAGGAGAATCTGAAGGTTCTTGTGTGTTGCATGATCATTACACCACAGCACATGGTACGTAAACCATACTACAACCGGTCAAAATAGGAGCCTATCATGTTATTGCCAAGAGGATTAAAAGGCAGGAAAAACTTACTGCAGCATCTTGGGCAACACGTTTGGAAATTTCTGAACTTCGTTCATATCGAATAACAGGCCGCTTCTTGAGAGAGAGAAAGATAGCAGCAATGCCATCAAGCATTCGGTCACAAGCCAGCTGGCTGTTGTGGGGGTCTGCCACAGTGGGCAGCATGGACAGATGATTTGAAGGCAGATTCAATGTGAAGTGAAATGGATCAATTGCAAAATAGTCGGCATAAAACTCCTGCCAAACAAGTTTTCTGGTCACAACTTTACTTCTTTCTTGCTCAAATTAAAAGTACAACACAACATCTATCATGGAAGAGTTACATCCATTATATGTAGGATTCTGCCTCACTTTGAGGTAATTTCAGGTTAGAGAAAACCCAGGTCAATTTTTATATGTAAGAAACTGCCAGATATCATAATCAAACTGTGGAGAATATCCAGAGGTCTTGCTCAATTGTTATTGCACTGTTTACTTATGCTCATTATTTGTTAGTCCTTCTATCTACATGAAGTGATGGTTAGAATTAGTTTATGACCATGACCCACAGGACGTGGTGACTATGACCAATACCTGCACTTGTTGCACTAAATCATGCTCATCAGAGTCGGCGAGTATCTGGATGTAAGACTTCTTGATGATGTTACTGAAAACTGCATCAACCATACCATAAACGTAAGCAATGCTTTATGTTCCTTAATCTTTCCTGCTACAAAAAAAAGCTCAATACAATGAGAACCCGAAGGGCTTGACAATGTCCAATCCCTGTCAATAAACCCTCTCAGTGAATGACCTCAATAGTTATTGAGGCCCAGAATAATATGCTTGCCCTGGAGTCATGTTGCAGAGCTCATTCCCTCCGTGATTCTTGCATGTGGTCACAAGTGGCAAAATAATTGTTTCTGTAGAATAGGGGAGAATGATAGCTGAACTCATTTGAACCATATATAAATGACAAGCTCAGCAGGAAACTGTGCCACTCTGCAGTAAATCCAGGAATTTAAGAATCGCTCCCAGAAGAAGCATTAGTTCTCTCGTTGTTGTGTTGCGCCAATCCACTTGCCTGTGGAGTGATAAATGATATTATCAGAGTTTCAAGGTGGACATGATGTTTCATGATTGGGGCTGACAGTTTTCATAAGTCTAGAGGCATTGGATAACTAAGTGCGAGAGGGCAGTGCAGACCTACACAAATGGTACTCTCCAAATCGAGCATTGTTCAAATGACGCTTGAGATGTTGGATATTTTCAGCTGTTGGCCGCAAGAATGCGACAGCTTTGAGATGCCCCATCGTTTCCTTCGCTTGCGCATCCACTTTCTCCACCAGAAACACTTCCTTCTGTAGGAGCTCCGACTGGCTCATTGCTACACTGATGATGCCCACCTGCGTCGTCACTCTCATCAGTAACCCCATCCCATTCCTCCTTGCTCACTAATGTAGGCAATACTAAAAACCCACCGACCACCATTGAGTCCATAGGTTTCCGTAAGAGTGCCACTAACTCCTCCCACCTTCACCATAGAATCCTCAAACCAGCTGACCCACTGTTCAAGGGGGAAATAAGTTTTAATTTGCCTTCAATTTCAGTAAAATTATCCTCCCTTCTCATGCCGTATGAAATAGCTGAATGCCATATTTAAATGTCAATTCCTGCACCAGAGTGCCGTCATAAAGTGAAATCTCCATAGCCCTCTTGTCCAAAGTCCTCACAAACTTCCACTTATTCTAGGGTCAAGCGGGTTAACCCTAGATAAGCCTGCTCAAAGGGAAGATAGGTTTCGATTTGTCTTCAATTTCAGTATATTTATCCTCCTTTCCCAATGCCGGATGAAATAGCTGAATTCCATAATGAAGTGGTACTGCTGCATCAGAGTGCCAGCATAAATAGTCTTGCACATATCCTTCTTGTCCAAAGCCCTCACAAACTTCCGCTTATTCTAGAGTTCAGAGAGTTAATCCTAGATAACCCTGTCCAAAGAAGAGAAACAGGTTTCGATTTGTCTTCAATTCCAGCAAAATTATCCTCCCTTCCCAATGCCGGACGGATAACATAGCTGAATTCCACATTTCAAATGTTACTGCTGCACCAGAGTGCCCTCATAATTTGTCTTCCCTACATCTCTCTTGTCCAAACCCCTCATAGGATTAGGGTTAAGCTTGGTTAACCCAAACCCTTGCGATCAGCTACCTCGTCCAACACTCCGGGACAGATCCCATCATACGACAACACTGAGGAGGATAATAAAACTGAGAGACGAATTCAACATCATAAAGGGAGAGGTTTCCCAAGGTCCACAGACCGATCCGATCAAACCCAAACCCCAACCCCAAAATAAATTAAAATAAATAAATAGCTAAAACCAGAATCGAGAGAGTGATGAGCACGTACAGTCTGCGCATCAAGGATGAGGACTTTCATGCCGGCAATGTCATTGAGCACCCGGTTGAGGTAATCGCGGACCGCGCCCACCAGCACCATGTTGTCTGTATGGGCGTGAATCGAGGCTCAGTAATGCCACTGATGATGAAAAAGCTTCCCAACTGTTTACATGTACCCAAGCCTTCCTTCCTTCCTTCTCTCCCTTCTGCCTCCGATGATTCTCGTGAATCTTCCCGGCGTCTGCGTTGCGTTAAGGTGCGTTAGCTTCAATCCCAACCGACTTCCCGAACTGTCGTTGCTGTGGTTTCGATCCTTTTGGCTACAATGGAGGGGAAGGAAGGAAGGAAGGAAGGAAACAGTGGAAGGAATGCAAATGCCTTTGGGAGGAAGTATGCCATGCCATTCATTGAAGCTTCTGTGGCAGCAGGTGCCACGGAGTCAGCAGCTGTTTAAGGGCCACTTCACACACGAGACTGAGAGCCCGTGACCATTGCACTTCAAGCACTCTCATTGGTGGAAAAGGCGGAGCCAGTCCAAATTCGCTTCACACTACGCTTGAGGGACCAACGGAGTGTGTGCATGCAAGATGGATGTAAAGCCTACATGGATTCCCACATGGCATCAAATGGATCATGTTTCATGGTCACTTGGACTATTTTCAAAACACCCCTCTTCGAGGTAGGCTTAACAAAAAAACCAGGAGATCATGGCACTCCGAACACTCACAACCGTTGATATATTCTATTTTATTATGTATGAGGACCCGCATATATGAACATAAATTCATTGAAATAGCATTTGGTTATGGTCCAACCACATATGACTTCACACTACACTGAAGGTTCGTGACCAAACTATGTGATTTTGGAGGTGTGTTGGGACAGCCTTTGGACACTTTCTTTTGGGCTCTCACAATTTCACAGTCACGGCTCTCGGCTTGTGTGTGAAGTGGCCCTAAGTAGGTAGTACTAGGTCCACTAACACTATATATTGTATTTAGCGTCATATGGTATTTTATGTCACTTGTGGTAACACCTCATAACATTAATCAACGAGTGTCGATGTATTTGTGAAGCCCGGAATCTGGGCCATTTATTTCTGTATCCTTAGACTTGGATTCCACCAGCGTCAAAAGTTCAACTCCACACGCTGGCTAGCTACCTCCCCTAACCACCAGTCGTGCAAGTGGACAACATGTGATATTGTCCGGTCCATCTTGCACCACTGGTATCTACCTACCTACCTTTCCCTGGTTCAAGGCCATTGGGTCCCCGCTTTACACCAGCATGGTTTTTATGTTGCAATCGAGCCTAGTTAAGCGGTAGATAATGTGAGCCTTGGTTAGCCAATGCCACGTGGGCGATAAATCAATGCAGTGGCCATGCTAAGGGTTAGTTTCCATGTAAGTTGTTGACCTGCCAAATTCTAGAAGAAATGTAAACTCCATCATGATTCTAGTGGAAATGGTGAAACCTACATTTCCACTAGAATTTAGTGGGCTAGCAACCTACATGGAAACTAACCCTAACTAATTATGGAACTCGTTAATTGTTGGTTGAATGTCACCATAGAGGCCAATGCCCAACCTTATTATGGGACTCTAAGACATTGAATTTACTTAACTCACTTAGCCCCAATGCCACCCGTTGCCCCACATTGGAGGTTGAATTTTAATTGTGACTAATTAATAAAAACTCAATTAGTGAGTTCGTCTAGCCTTTGGCATCATTGCATGAGCCACCATTTCTCTAAACCCAACCCTCTCAATTACAGGATGGTAGAGATTGGGACCGGTCATGAATGTCATGCGCTCTTGGGGTTTTTAAAACCACGTCTACATGTATCGAAATGGGTGCAAGCTAAAACGTCTAATTAATATTATGCTCTAATGACACTTGTTATGAATAAGTATACAAATATTGTTGTGGACGATTGAAATTTGGACGAAACCCATGCCAATTATTGAAACAAGGTTTGGTATGTTTTGCATCCTAGCATTCTTCACTAGTAGAAAACATGGTAAAAAAGAACCGTAGTCGTTTTCCCATTACGGTTCTTTTGACCACTTTTTTGCCGGGAATTTATTAGGCATAATATTTTATAATTTTCAGTCACTGTTGTTTAAGTTTTCAACTTCGTCTGCATATATAGATCAATTTCCCTATAATCGAAATTGCGAATGCATGCAATTAATAATACCTTGAATTTGTGTGTGTACATTGGTTTAGGGTATATTGGTGGTTTATTTTGGGTAGGGATATTGCACTGGCTTTCCATAAGTTCAGTTATGATGTCCACGCTCCTTCGCAGGGAATTAGCGACTGGCTATTAATATATACACAATGAGCACCATCTGCAATTAGATGATGTTAATATATAGCCCATAAGGTGCCATTAAGCATGTCACATTTTGTCTGTTGGCGTAATACATAGCTAGTTCATTGCGGATGAATGTGATCGTTCCTCGTCTCATCCACACTCCCATGTCATCTCCCAAACTGAAATTGTATGCACATACACCACTGCTAGCCGGGAAGTTGTTAGGCTAAATTTCGAATATGTCCACCGTTTCTCTGCATTTCGATGAGCATTGCCGCTGGGATTTGACTGTGACCCTATTGCCCATATTCACCAGTGCCGCCCGCATTGACTGAGTCGCACTCAACTAATACCACGATTGAGTTGCCAACGTAGGACGACTGGCAGCTGACATCACTTGAATCTCGAATTCCAGTGTCACTCAAAATTGAGTGACACTCAAAATCGAGTGACACTCGATTTTGAGTGCCACAGGAATTTGACTATCGGTCAAATTCCACTGTCACCGGAAAACAGGTGACAGTCGAATTTCACTGCCACTAGGCCTACTGAGCTCCTGAACGTAAACAAGCATGGTGATACGAATGACACCCCAAAACGACTGTGGTTCACATTCAAGTGGCACCCAAGGTTTAGGGACTCTGGCATTCAATTCACTAGGAACACAGTGTGCTAACCATCATTGCAATAAACACAGTGTGTTGACTGTCATCCGTGAAGAAGGTCGTGTGGGTGCCACCCAAATACGGCAGGCTGCATACATGGATGAGAATTTGTCATGAATTCCTATCTAGATTGCATTTCAGGAATAAGATTTGTGTTACACATGTTTATTGCAATGGGAATGCAAGAAATGGACTTCACATTAAATATTACAGACGTTTTGAAATAAGAACCATTGGACCAGAAGTGCAGTATTTCCAGACAACAATAAAGTTATATTACACCTTGCACTCAATGTTTCCAGCATTGTCAGATCAGATTTGATCTGCCCCTGTAGTGAGGCCACTGCTAAATCCAAAACACAACATAATCGTCCCTGTCCAAAAATGAGCAAATTCCGAATGTTTTGTTCCAGGAATTGACACTTCCCATGAGAATCTGCGGCCACATTGCGAAAGTCCCTGCCCACATGTAAACAATTCGGATGTTTTAATGAGGAAATTTTACCGCCCATGAACAATGTTTGTTGCACTAAGTGCTTACGTGTCTTGCGTCATAGCTTCAATCCCTTGAACATAGACTACTGCATGTGGAACATATATTAAATCAAGGTGTTTACATATCCTCAAACAAGTTTGAGAAGTACCTTGTCCACAACCAGCGTGTCTCTGTATATGAAGAATACGCCTATTTTTCCATATACATGGTTTGCTGGAAAGCCCGTTCAATCCCCGCAGTGAGAATTGACCACCACACACCGATGCTCCGCATTTTCAAACAACGCATTTTTTCGTCGGAGAGGTGGAGACTTGCACATCCTGCAAACCAACATTGACATACACAACCACAACCTGATCCGGTCACATAACAACCTCACTTCATAATGGCGCACCAAAGGATGGCCAAGTGGAAAGTGGAATAACCGCATCATTCTCTACATAATTTAGGAGAAATATCACAACAGGAGCCTCATTGTTCAAACATTGATTACTGGACATTTATGAAAACGGTGTTGGAAACCCGATGGAGCCCGGTAACTGAATCATCAATACATACATAGGATGATTTGTCATGTGAACATTGTGCACGTCACTGCAAATTGAAAGCACATTTGTCACATACATTGCAATACCGACCACATGTCAATTAAATGCCATCTATGAAACCTGCAGCCATCGATCATCATATTCGCAGATTATTGGAAAACACCATTCACCCTTACCCGACCTATGCACATGTGAGAGTGTACATGACTCATAAAATCACCCTTTTTTGGGGGGGGGGGGGGGTTGTACCTCCTTTTGCAAGTAATGTGCACTCTCACAAACTACCATTTTGGAGCAAGAGCAACAACAACATATGATTTGAAAAGTTACGTGCCCACTTCCTCTGCACACAACAACTAATCTCGTCAAAAAAATGGAACGGTCCTGGAACAACTATAAAACACTGCAGCCATCAATCATCATGTTGGCAGATTATTGCAAAACACCATTCACCCTTACCCGACCTATGCACATGTGAGATTGTACAAGACTCATGAAATCCAACTTGTATTGGGGGGGGGGGGGGGTTGTATCTCCTTTTGCAAGTAATGTGCACTCTCACAAACTACCATTTGGGAGCCTAGCCACAACAGAAAAAAAATTGAACGGTCCCATGCCCACCTCCTCTGCACACATCAACTAATTCCGCAACAAAATTGAACGGTCATGTGCCAACTATAAAACACTGCAGCCGTCAATCATCGTATTGGCAGGTTATTGCAAAACACCATTCACACTTACCCGAACTATGCACATGTGAGACTGTACAAGACTCACGAAATCCAACTTTTTTGAGGGGGGGGGGGTTTACCTCCTTTTGCAAGTAACCTGCACACTCACAAACTAGCAATTGGGAGCCTAGCCACAACAGTAAAAAAATTGAACGGTTTCGTGCCCATGGCGTCTGCACACAACAATTAATGTCGCCAAAAAATTGAACGGTCCTGTGCCAACTATAAACACTGCAGACATCAAACAGATTATTGGAAGGTTATTGCAAAACACCATTCACACTTCCCCGATCTATGCACATGTGAGACTGTACGGGACTCATGAATTCCAACCTTGTAGACGGGGGGGGGGCTTTTTTTTGCCTCCTTTTGCAAAAAGCCTGCACACTCACAAAGTAGCAATTGTGAGCCTAGGCACAGCAGGAAATAAATTGAACATTCCCGTGCCCATGGCCTCTGCAGACAACAACTCATTCCGCAAAAAAAACTTGACCCAACATGTGCCCAACTTGTCTGCAATCAACAACTACTCGCAGTGATGTTGTATCGACACAATCACAAGGTCATCATCAACAATTGCCACCACAATAACTAAGCCTCAGATGCCATCTCCATGTTGGGGTACTGATTCATATCTCTACGCTGCCACGAGCAAATATGTGCATTGTCTCATACCCATGAAGTTGCATCTATGCATCGACACTGCCATCGTGATCTTCTCCTATCAGGCACATGGACCAATAATGAAAGCCTAGCTATACTGCATAACACATTACTTTGCCTGAGGGAAGTTAAGTTTGAACTCTCCAGCGCTACTCACCAAATTCGATAGTAACAGGGTTCCAACTCTGTATTCAGAGTTTAGGGTGCATTCCTCCTGCGCAACCTTCTTTGATTGTTTCCCCGTTCCACCCCCCTGGGTGCTTGTGGTCTTCCGCGTTGGTGTTCCTGGTGTCTCTCCCCCCTCACTAGTGCATTTAACCGTGCAATCTCTGCAGCTGGAACTGCCTCCCCAGCATGTCTCACAAGTGGGCGGAATTGTGCAACATTCATGTCTCGCGGCAATTGCAAGCCAATTAATTCGCCAGATATCCCCAGTATCTGTTCGTCATCGTTATCTACTACTCTCCTTGACCGCGGCTCTTTCTGCATCACCACGCTCCACCCACGGTGCAGCCAGTCCGGAATGAAGAACACCTATTCATTGTTTCCAGAGCGTCAAGAAATTATTGTCTTGCATGTGAATTTCAGCCACACAACCATCTTTGTAAGGTGCACATCAAAACAATTGTAGCAACATTATCAAGCTCCAAGATGAATCCACATGTTTAGAGAGACAAAATTACCTGTCTGACTGTGGCTGGCAATACATATGGTTCCGTGTTTTTTGGAATTCGATCATTGAAGCGTACCACCGTGAAGCCAAATTGGTCTACCTTTGTTGATGACCGTGGCCCAGGATCATTGCGGATCCAGGATCCTCGAAATACAACTCTCCTTTGGGCTGAGTACCGCACCACGATAATCTCTTTCAAGACCCCAACCATGCTCACCCCCGCACTTCGTCCTTCCTCCGCACCAAAAATACTGGCGATGCCATAATCCTGCGTCACAAACCCAGGATTGTCCCCCTCGTTTGCCACTCTGTAATGATTGCCATAGGCCCACATCTGTTGGTAAGTCTCAGCATCCCTTGAGGGTAGAGCTGATAGCCGGAGTAGTTCAATGTCGACATTGTTTGAACCATGGGCATTTACCAACATTGTTGTGTACTGGGGCAGCCACTCCACAAAGTCAGGGAGGCCATGCATAAGTGCATCTGGATACCTGTGTTGCTCTCTTCGTGAAAGCCCCCGTGCTGCAGCGTCCCTCCTAAACCGCTCCCTTTCCGACTCCAGCTGCTCTGTAAGGGCCTGGTACTCTCTAAAGGCACACAAACTGAAAGTAATTATAATGTTGATTGGAACATTCACAGTGAATGGGTTATTTTACATGGTTTGCCCTATGACAATTCAGCACGGGGGGACAAAAAACTTACCTCCAAGGCTCGCTGGTCGCATCAGAGTTCCTAATAATCCACGAATGGATTCCCCGTCGTTCCTCACTGCTAAGTTCTCGGTAAATTGCTTTTCCTTCCAACAATTCTCCGCAATCTCCCAACTCCTCCTCGTCGTCCCAAATCCGACGACGGGTGTGAGGATACAATTTCAAGTATTCGGTGCAAAACCCCAAGGCTTCGTCAAATACATAAGCGTTCGCAATGGCACCTTCAGGATGTGCCCTGCTCCTAATATATTTTTTCAAAACATTCAAGTGCCTCTCCACCGGGTAGCACCAAGCATTAGCAATTGGACCACACAACTTGACTTGCCTAACTAGGTGAATTGGCAAATGGACCATAATGTCAAAAAACGAAGGAGGAAACCATATCTCCATTAAGCACATGGTTTCCGCTGCGAAATGTTGCAGACGCTCTAATTCTGCTACATTTATGACTTTCTTACATATCATGGTGAATAACCTCACCAAACGAATGATAGCTTGGCGAGGGCCCGAGCCCATAAGGTGTCTCAAACAAACTGGGAGTATAAATTGGAAAAAAATGTGGAAGTCATGTGACTTCATGTTACCGATTCTGTTTTTGATGATGTGCTTCTTCATTGGCCCACAATATCCCGTTGGAACTGATATACCGCTCACCTGCTCCATGAATATTCTTTGCTCCTCCTTCGTGAGCACATACGACGCCGGAGGCTTCAAATAATGCCCACCTGCTACCGGTCCTCGTCGAAGCCACAAATGTTCTCGTATCCGCTCCTCCTCCATGTCTCGCCGCGAAGCTGCAGTGTCTTTTGCACCAAAAATCAGTTTCAACAAGCTCTCGCAGATGTTACGCTCAATGTGCATGACGTCCAGAAGATGCCAAATCGGAAGCCTCTGCGGCCAAATCTAGTGACACGTCACATATCCTCCAACATTGTGCATGGTTTGCAAACTCAGTGTGAGTAATCAACAAACATCACAACATGAAGTTCTGGACATCTACGTTAACAATATGCTCACACCATTACAAGGATATGAGTTCCATTGTAACAACCAGCATGTTCTTGCAACCATAACAGTGAGGAATGCAACAACACTTGCATGTGACAAATAAAGCATGGGTGATAAGGTTGGCAGAGTTATCTACACCTGGGGGCCCTTGAGGAGTGTGTGACCCCTCCATATCACTTGTCCGGTAGAATACATTTAGAACTGATCATAACCATGGTTTAGGGTTACTAACCTCAAAAACCCAAGTTTAAGTTATCCAGTATCTACCCGGGGTGTTAAGTGCCCATTGGTACAGACAAAAATGATTGTTCGGCATTTCAATTGCCGTTTAAATAACATTTCCAGGCAAACAGTTTAAAACATACTCCAGGAGGTCAGTTTTCCAATTGCGGAGCCAGGCTCCGCAACATAGGCATTATAGCAGCACATCCCCACAGTAGACACAGTTCCTTCTTAACCACTGTGGCTGCGAACGCTAAATTCTCCAAGCATGTAGGCTGGATGCATGTATGGACGTGCATGATCACAATATACCAGCACCATTTCAATGTAAGTTCAACAAAGTGAATCCACCTGCATATACCTCCAGCCATGGTTGAATCACTGACCTATTAACTTTGAGTACAACAAAGTAAGTACTTATGATGCTTGGCTGCCTTGATCTATAAGTGTGTTTATGTGGCATGGACGGATTGGCAAAAATGGTACTTATAATGACTTTATAATAAAGGTGCCGACTATATATTCAGATTCAACTATGATTTAATTTTGTGCAAGTGTGCCAAGATATGAACATCATGATGCTAGTACCACATGTTATAAAATGAATGATAATCTGAACAAATACATGACGACAGACTAAAGGTCGCTACAACATATGCTATAGTGGTGATTGGAACTTCAAGACCATGCCCAGTGATATTTGACCCCGATACACTTTAAAACTGAACCTTCCAATCAACATTCAACCTACAAAGCCCAACCAGAAAGAAATACCTCACTTACATAGATTAGAGATGTGACAAGAGGAAGGCAATGGACAAAACCTAAAGACACCGTGCATGTCCACTACAATATACACAAATGGGCCTTACTTCAATCACATGAAGACACGTCGACTACATGAACCAGCCATATATAAGATATTTGGACATCCTGAACAGCAACTCTGCATCAAGGTGCAACACACAAACATTTCCAGAATCCTCCCAAACACCGATATACGCACACAAGCACTCTGAAGCTGAAAGGAGAAACGAGGTATAAGCAGATGAACTCCTTAGTCTGTTGCTATTGAACACCCGTGTAGTTACTGGGATATATTACAGGGCGTCTAACACATAGAGATGTGTTGTGAACAAGGTTAGATTGCTACCATGAGCAATGTACTCCAAACATTCTGATAATTGGTATCCATGACATTGACCATGAACACGTCTTCTATCACCCACAACAGATTGAATCCCCCATGCAATATTATCTTGATTGCACATGCACATGACACAGACTCGCATAAACCAACGATGAGAGTCGGGCACAAGGTCATAATAAAAACAAGCAATCTGCCGCCATTGTGGTTTTGAGCACTAACCCTCCAATACGATAATTGGTATAATGCGGATACCCTCTTTATGCCATGCACCTTAGCTGGAAACTCAGCGTCCTTCTCCATGCCGCCACCATCAATGTACGCGTCCGATTCATGTCCACGCCTGATTGTTTGGTTTCCGGTGAGTGGTTCTTCTGCGATGTCGTGATTGGCTTCACCATCAAATGCTGCGTCCGGTGCTCGAAAGTAGTGGTCTTGTGGAAGATACCGCCGATGGCAATTGCAATACAAGTTTTTTTGAAGAATTCTTGATCTCCGCGATATTGTATGTGGGCCGCATACAGGGCAGGCTTTGAACCCTTTTGTTGTCAGTCCAGATATAAGCCCATAAGCCGGAAAATCATGTAATGTCCAGATCAAAACTGCCCTTAGATTGAAGATTGACCTTCCCATGTGAGCTCTGGCGTCCCGTGTAGGAACCCCTGTCCGACTCCAAAGCTGTTGTAGTTCATCTACCAATGGTTGTATGAAAACATCAATATTGGAACCAGTTAGACTCAACTTCGTTGGAATCAAAAGACATAACATCACAAAGTATTTTTTTGTTACCATCCATGGAGGTAAATTGTAGTTGAATACAATCACCGGTGTCAAGCTTTGGGTGCTGCGTTTCTCCGAGTATGGGTTCATGCCATCTAGGGCAAGTCCCAAATGCATATCCCGTGGATCCTTGCCAAACTTGTTGTTGCCAGCTTCAGGCTCCAATTCTGTGTGCACAAAATTCCACTGTGGAGAATCAGCTGTATGTCTCATCTTACCATCTGCTGACTTGTGGAAATGATGCCATACATTTAACTTGGATAACCTCTTTGAACTAAACATTCTTTGCAATTGTGGAATCAGAGGGAAATGACGTAATATCAATGTCGGGACCCGAGACCTCCTGCACATTTTATACCTATCATGGTCACAAACTGGACATTTTTCTGCATCCTCTAAATCCCCCTTAAACAAACAACAACCCTTAGGACATGCATGTATCATGTTATACGCCAAGCCGAGTCGACGTAAAATTGTGCTTGCCTCATACTCTGTTTTTGGTAGGCAATTGCCCTGAGGCAAAATGCTCATGCTCAGGAGCATAAGTAGCTCATTCAAGAACGAGTTCGACACACCATGTGTCTTGCAACAATTCACTATAAGTAGTGTCGCACACAACATCGACAATGTACTGCCCTCATACAGGGGCAGTGTGGCAGCGATATCAATCTCGGGATTGGATCCCATTCGATCATTCGGAATTTGACCCAACAACTCTTCCACATCCTCATTGTCAGTGGACATGTCGTCGGATGAAGACCAGTCATCCCCAGCGGAGCTGTCACTTGAGTTTTCTTCTGGGTCGTCGTTGCCTGCTCCAGCTCCTGATGCTCCCAGCCTCTCAGGGTCGCCCGACATTGATGGATTCAATCCAAGGCTTGAAGTGGAATTGAGATTAGATTCCATGTCAGCACCGGACTCAAACAGCTGCCCTGGTTGAGGAGCAGGGATATCTGCATCACTCTCCTCCGCGTTCATGGACTCATCGCCATTTGATTGACGGCCTCTAGACGCTTGCTGGTCTGCTGCTGACGCCTCCCGAGCAGAGGTCGAGGTACTCACAGCCAGAGATGCACGCACGTGGATGTCGTCCGCACGCGTGAACGCGTTCCTCACCATCGTACCGATTCCAACTCCCTCGTCCAGTGCTATCTCTACCACTGGCTCGTGAAGGCCAAGAAATGCTCTTGCGTGAGTGCCAATGTGTTGGTCCCATTCTTCGTCAGAGGAGTCGCATTCATCACCCTGTATCACAAATCGATATTGACTTATAAATGCATGTACATAATGCCAGGCTTGCTGAACCACCATCAATGAATGTGCACTTCCTCAAATGCTGACCTCAAACATTATGTGAAGATGTGATTTACCTGGGTCCACCCTCTGAGGGCACCATGCCTGCCCCGATGCCTCAAGTGGCGCGCAACCGTGGTGCTCTTGTATGGCCGCCTCCGGCCTCCACATAGATTACAGGGACATCTATATCTAGACGTCTCATTTCTTCGTGCATGTTCTTCATCTCTCTGTTGCAGTTTCAAGTCCCTTGCCTGGATGCGGTGTGGATGATTTAGTGGCAATCGAGTTACGTGTTCATCCTCCATAATAGTAATATTGATGTCCTGCCACTGCACAAGATCGGGCAACTGCCTTGTGTCAATCCATTCAGCCTCTGTGAGTGGCTACTAATAATGTTTCAGAGTTGTGAACAAAGCACCCTTGGAAACTAAAACCTACAACGTCATTGAGAACAAACCTAGATTATGCCCAAACAACTGGCAAGACTGTAGATATTAAGTGCAAACACGTACATCATTAGAACGTTCCACTTCCCGAGAAAATTCATCGCACTCCATCGAGAAGCATACCCTGGAAGTAATCTATTCATACTTTGGCAAATCCCAAACACCGCAGAGGTATTTTATACGTGCGACTCATCCAGTGCAAATATATTGTCAAGCCCACACAATTACAGCAGTTCCGTAGGGCACAGAGAGTGTTGACCATGCATAAGGAAGATTACACATTTGTTTGCCTCGAGAGAATGACACTCCTATGTAAGATGTGTGGATAATGGCTTTGTTGCCTCGATGAGTGTATCAAATGCATGGCGGCTACATGAACCTGCTAAAATCAAATCACCCAAGTTTGTGAAATTGAATTCATTGAATCACTTACCCAGTGTGTCCAACTGTTGCTGCAGCAATCACGTTGAACTTTGCATCAGGTGCCAAGGGTAGCTGCTTTTTAACCTATTGGAACTGTCAAAATTTCTGGTCGCCCGTGCCTATCACACGGTTCCACCTGTCAAGATTAATACTTTACAGTAATAAAACCCACGCGGCATTAGTATATCCTCTCAATGTCCAGGTAATGCAAGACATTACTCTCAAAGATGTGACGCTGACTTCTCTTTCAACTTCTTCTCTACACAGTCCTAGCATAGTATGGTGTTGCCCCTGAGGTTTAATCTTGGTGCACAAAATTGTATTTTCTTCTTGAAATTTGCGATATTGAGGGTATATTAAAACTTCAAACAACCTCAAATCAACCTGGGGGGGAACAGATCAATATCTCCTGCACCTACAGTGTGCCATTCAACTTACATGCAGAAAAACTGGATACTGCCACTCGAAGAGTCCCATTCCAAGTTGTTTACAAACTCATGGCCCGACATAGAGGCACTATATTCATGCTACATGTTCTTCATGGAGGTAATTCATTCAAGGTTTTTGGGCTCGGAAAATTACCTCACCGTTGCTCACTTGAGAAAGAATTAGTGAGTCAAACATAAGTCAAGGGAATCACTTGTAGATCGCCAGATAATAATGCCATGAAATGCGATAAAATCAACCAGGCCGGGATCCAACTACTATAATGATGTAAAACATAGTGGCTCATCTCAAAACCTACCCAATTTCAGCAGATTGAAATGCTGTGCACAACCAGCAGACTAAGCGATTCAAGAGAACCTATATAAAACCTGGTCCTGAACATTGGATTTCACAGGCGAAGGAAACCTCACCATCGAGGGTTGACTGAGAGTTTGTGATCTTTCATCATTCCCAACACTCCTGAAGAATTTCTCTCCATAGTGCACCCCAATGCTATACAATTACTTGTACGTCTCCGGGCCAAACTCCACGCCAGTTAGCAACATTTCAACCCACGACACACAGAGACCCTACCTTTATCCCACCAGGGCAAACTGACCAATTGTGGCCAACACAAATTGTGGATTTAAGTCTTCCTCGGTATCTGGTACTCCATTCTCTCGATCTGTTGGAAATGTCGGCCGAGTCGAAGCGCGATGGCATCAAGCTCTGACGTGACTATAGCACTCCCATATCTTTTCCCAGCTGTTGCAAATAAATATCATTATCTTCCACTGCGAAAGCGGATTCATATTCAGAGAAACGACAATAAGGTTGCCAAGCGAAGAGTTCATTGTTTTTAATATCATGCAGATCAAACTACAATGAATGACACATGGAGCATGGACTACTGAGTAGAGGTGGAGAGGACCTTCTAAAACAACAGCTTTTATTTAGAAGTAGAGCCCCATTTTGTTTCGCTCTTCACAAACATGGATGTGCTCACAATCTCTAGCGTCTGAATCTGGTTTAGTTTGTAGGGGATACCACAGACCAGTCCTTACTATGAAGCATTCATCTTCAAGGAACAATTGCAACAGGGGCTCACTATTAATTATCCGCTTCCAACAGATGCATACGCACGTTCTGGAACTAGTGTAGTAAAGAACATAGTAAATCTACTCTGTCAGTGCACATCAACTTACATGTCATGGTCGTGTATTCTCAATTCACCTATCAGAGGCATGCTAGACGATCTGGCACCAGTGCATGTGCACACCAGGACATTCTATGTGTGACCACAGAAGCAACTGGAGCAGAGCAACAACAAGCAATGCGGATATGTATGAGGACACCCACATCATTCTCCCCACATTGGTGGAAACAAACGCCGCTATACGGAATATAACCTTGCCAGATCCATCTTTGGTCAGTTCCGGCGATCCTGGCTACGATAAAACAAGTGTCAATCGAAAGCCGACCTGCAAAACATGATTGCAACATGGTATTTAGATCGCACTCCACATCAACATACATAAGACCGAGCTTTCACAAGACTTCCGACATTGTGAACATACGGATGGGAATGACACATAACCAAAGGATTGCCAAGGTTCCAAAAATTAAGCATGGCAACATGTTCAAGATCTATGTAAGACGATTGGCGCGATGCACCGTCCCAAGCCGAATCGTCCAGGAGATGAAGATGGCGGTGTGTAGGGAAAGCAAACTCTGACGTATGGATTGAAGAGAGGATGATCCCTGCTCCTGGCACACCTCCGCTCTGCAACACGAACAACCCAACGTCCTTCACCATTCATTCAGCTCTTTTTGCCCTTCTCTCCATCCCATGTTGCTCCTCACAAAACCAATTGCAGTGCATTCTCCTGAAAGGCTTTGCCTCATCGTCAAGTGCGGAGAGAAACATGATCTCCTGGCGGGGGAGACATGGTCGACGATGACAAGAGTGGCGACGCCAAAAAGGTGGAGTTCCTCCCCGCCGGCGAAATTCTGGAAAGCACGCCTGCCCGAGACTACCCTGACCGAAGATGCACAACTGCCCTGCCCGAAAACCATAATCGATGGCCCACACCGCTGCCCGTGGAGCGGCGTAGGGGGGGGGGCCGGCTAGGGGCAATAATGGGACAGAATACCAAGGGAGTGGGAAGGACATCAATCTAGCCCCATCATTACCGGGGGCTGGATTTAACTTTGAAGAACACCTTTGCCATCCCGCCATAATTGCGCACGAAGATGGTGCCATGTGGTACGTGGATTCGATGTAGCCATCGTCCATGATTTTGCCACGTCAGCGTCCTTCCCGCTTCCAGCATGCTAGCACTGCCACTATCCTATGCCTAGTCCCCAGAGAAGGCCCTTAATTCCTCCAAGACACTAGGCTTGGCAGTTGGCCAACTAGAGAGCCAACGCCAAACGACGAGCGATGTCGTCCACCTCCGGGCCCAACCATCCTGTGCATGTCTCCTTCACGTCTAACTCACCTGCTCCTCTACCCTTCCCCATGTCATCGCACCCCTTTGCGTCTGTAACATTCACCTTTGCGCAACACTTGTTAGTGGACTTCTTCGTGAGGTCTGAGGATTTTTTTGGTGGGTCTTGTAAGGTGATTGTGCTTCAAGGCAGTGCCAACCACAGTGGATGCAAATGCTCCGTCAGTTGTTGTCGGGGTGGGATCTGGAGCTTGGAACTCGCTGGTCTGCTGTCTTGCATGTAGGGCTGTATGGGCAATTGCATACTCAATGTAGTGGATGGTATAATCTGTGCACTGGCAGAATAACGGTCGTCCCAATTTGTGGTGAATACTGTGCTTGAGACTGCATGTGTTATGTTGGTCAATCTTGAAAATGAGCATTCGTCGGAGAGTCCTCGCATCTAGTCAATATTGTGGCATCTTCGTCCCTCCGAGGTTCTTTGGTAGCAACTGAGTTCATTGCTAAGGTCATCTCGATGCTGCACTAACACCATTTCTAGCAACTTTTGCGGATACCCACCAACCCCAAGTGGAGAGCACCTGCTGAGCCCATTTAAAAAAACGCACAGTGGCGTTCATGCCGAGAAGGCATTGGACGAGCAACAGATCTCAAACACTCTACATGTATTTACTTGGGTCCAACCCACCTCAATTCAAAAGGGTTGTTTTGAGGCCGGGCATTTCACCCAATGGTGGTTGTGGAAATCAGATTGGACTAGTTTTGGGATTAATTAGTGGATGATGCGCAGGATTGTGTTACATGAGAGATGAGCCATTTCAAGGGAGAACGATGAGCATGCTAAACCCCAATCATCTGCGAACTGATATGCCCATGTGTCTCCTCTCGCCAAGTTGTGTTCTCTGGATTATTATTTCGATTATGGATGTTTGAGTGCCCCATGGCGAGTCTCATTGGTCCACGTTCGTTGTTAAATACATAAACCACGAGGTGTTACGCAGGTTAAGAGCAAAGATGAAGGTGTTCATTGGTGTTCTTGTCTATCCACAGTTAAACTAATGCAGTGGACCATAAATGGAAGCAACTGTCATACAGATGAAACCCACGAAGTACATACTGATAAGTGGGAACTCCTGGATATGCAGCCTTGAGGAAGTGACGCACGGGTGCGAGACAACACCGACAGGAGCTGCTGCAGGAAAGAGCAACATTGCTGACATTCCCTGGGTCGGAGCAAGTCCATTGTGAGTGAACTTGTATTATACTCGTGCTGTCTTGACCATTTTTTCCTCGTCCTATTCAAATAATTTGCCATGTTGAATTAGCATTGTTGTCAATAACAACAGCGAGTTGATTTGAAGAGTGCACACCATCATGAGCTTCCACACAGAACTTGAATAATGAGGAAAACTAACCACAAGCCACCGAGGACAAACTCTAAGAGAATAACAGGGAGTTGTCCACACAAATACCCTTGTTGGAAGCACAGCCATCCGTCTTGTTCAGCTGTTTGATATGGATTGTGAAAGTGCAGCGTGCGCATTGTAGTTGGAAATCAAGCATGTTTTTTGTGCAAATCAAGGATGAAACTCATGTTCACATAGCCTAAACACAGGGATTTACCATGGCGGACCAATACGAGCATGTCAACCTCGGGGACTATGATGTTGTGCGGAGCACGCAATTTGCGGATGACTTGACGCGGGGGGTACATGACTCCTCCCAATTGTTGTCCACGTTTATCAAACATTGACGCTCGGCTTTCTAGGACAGAGGTGTGCAAATCATGAACTTCGCAGGTTGCAGGGTGTAGGATCATTGAAAAGTTGTGCAAGTGAAATCCTCATTTTCTGCATTTGCGTTTGCAGGTAATGAGAGTCGAGCAGTCACAATCCCAGAGATTCGATGAAACACAGGTACAATGCTGACCCAAATTGTGTCTCCAATTAGACAAGGACTTATTTCTCCAAAGGCAATGGTATTCAGGTGGCTTGAATGTTGACCGTGCCCTAATGCCAGGCATTGCTCTAACATGCACTGCCACTGTATTCTTGCCTCATTGTGCCGATAAGCCACAAACCATGAATGTAATGACACCAGGAGCAATTTCAAGCTTTGGATGTAAGTAGCACCCGCAACCAAGAATGACAGTGTTCATTGTATGCAGATATTTGGAATGCCTTATGCGGCCACCTACCATCAACAGCAACGAACAATCCCTTGGCAAACGCCACAGTCAGTTTTTGGCAACATGAGTGCTCGAGGCGGTTCCCTGTACAACCCGTGTATGGGTACGCCCATTGCACAATCGAGTCCATTCAACAACCAATTGTCATATCCTGCACCGCAAAGGGAAATTCAATTCGAAGGGCCATCCTCCAGCCACATGTTGTTGCCTGTGCAGAATCTTCCACAAGGTGCAGCATATAACCAACATCCCAGATATATGCAAGGAAAATTCGACTACAGCTCCCAGCAATTCCAGGGATTACCTCCAGAGCACTCACATCCTCGCTCACGGGGACAAGGTTTGGCTATGGATGATGCAAGTGGACAGGTCATGCTGGGGACTAGTGCACCCTCCGCACAAGGTAATTGTGGGGTCCAGAGAGAATTGCAGGTCGGGAGAGATACGAGTGAGGTTCGTGGTCCTTCTTGCGTAGAGAAGAACTCTGACACTGGAAAGCCAACACGTCAGGCCAATCGTGCGACTGGTAGCGCACAGACCTCAACGGGGGGAGGGGCCTTGCCAGACCAGCATGACTCCGCTCCTTCGCAGACTCGCATGACCCATACAAGCAATAGCCCCATGTTGTTAAGTACAAACTCCAGTAAGTCATCCCCTCCTTATACGTCCTCACAAAGAAAACAACTTAGGGTAGAAGAGAAGTCTTATTTAAAGGAAGTGAAGAGATCCATTGCGGAGGGTAGAGTGCCACAAGTCCAGTTGCAACAGGACAACAATGGGAACATAGTGCAGTATAAAGCGCAGTTCTTGAACGCCTTAAAACTAGCTGCACTTGCTATCGTTCCATACGCTGATATAGACGTTAAAAATGCGTCTACAATGCAAGATATCATGGAGGAAGTGAAGAGGCAGTTTATATTAGAGAAACCTCTTCCAGAGGGCATGGTCGCCGGATTCCTACAACGTCTATATAAGAGAAATAGAGCAGTCTATCATCGTCATTGGATCCTACACGGTGACCATGGTAAGCCTGACGATTGTGCCTCAGCGGCATGGTTGCAATTGGTAGATTATTGGAAATCCACGGAAGGGAGCAAAGAATGTGAAAGGAACAAGGCAAATGCAGCATTGAAGAAAGGAACATCAGTACGTTTTCTTGCCCTCAAATCTGATTGTCATAACTGAAAGCACTTGGCAATCCTGGGGGACCCTGCTATGGTCCATCACAGTTGCATGTACTGAGATTGATTAGCTTGCTTTCATTAAGTTTCATGTTTCTTGGTCATTGCAGAGTCTGACATTCTGACCAGAAGTGTGCGAATGTTTATGTGCAGGAGAATGGCAGAACCGTATCCCGGGAGAGGGAACCCCTCCGTGCAGGTGTTGATGGTGTTAAACAGGCTCTGTATGTGCAGGACAGAGCATTCCCGGCAAAGGTATAAACACTCCCGCTCCTAATTGCTACTAATGGCATGTTTATGTAGACCAATTCATTCCTCGCATTGTAAACTTGCACATTTTCAAAGTTAATCCATGCATGTTATATCCTTATTCCAGGCTGTGCATATTGCTCATCATGTGCAATTTTTTGTGGTTCAATGTTTGTGACAGCTGAAAGAAAATGGCTCCAATGTTACGGCGTTGCCCGGCCGATCCCATGTATCACAAACATCAAAGATTTCATCTTCGGCCGACCCCGTAGAGCGACCACCCATGCTTGACATTAGTAACAAGTTGCATGCTATGGTGGACGAATTTGTTTCCAACTTAACCTCAGAATGTGACTCTTTAGTGCAGAACGTGTCCGCTCAAGGCCATAAAAATGTTGCTGACGATAGCGGACCAGAGTCTCCAAGGGCTGCAAGGCCGAGCAACCGCACGACGCAGGAGGTGCTAAAAGGATTGAGACGGCCTTCTGAATCCCATGTAATGGCCAAAACCAGCAGAGAAGGGAAGTCACACCTGGAACATGGCAAGTCCTCCATGGTGGAAGGGAATAAAAGAGACAGGGACAATGGGAGGTCCTCACGCCATCCCTTGGAATTGAGATCGAAGAGTACTACATTGGACCGTGTGGAGCACAAGGAAGAAAGCAGGTCAGTAGGTACCCTCTTCAATAATATTGTGTCCAGAGCTGAGGCAAAGCAACGCCGTCCTTCCCAGGATACTGCAGCAAGAGGTAAAATCTTTCATACCGTGGAGATTTTGTCATCGGACCATTCATCCGATGACAACCCTATTGCAATAATAAAATCAACAAAGAAAAAGGTGGTCAAACAGAATAGCAAAAAGTTACAACCCTCAACCTCACGAGTAATATCAGCAGGGATAGGTAAACGAAGCCCGTCGACATCTCCAGAGAGCTCACATGTAATGAACTATAGCTATGAGGAAGATACCCAGAGTCTTGGCTCGAAGAATCCTCCTCTTGAAACATCCTTTCCAAAATTAAATTGGCCCGAGGATGGAGGGGATGAACTAGAAGAAGAAGAGATATGGAAGTCGGGTGAACAGAACGAGGCAGAACCCTTTAGTGAGTCACACAAGAAGCATGAAAGGAGCAAATTGAAGGAGGAAACGAGCCAGGAAGAAGACGATGAGTCCAACGATGAAGATGTTGAACGTCATCCAAATGGGACAGACACAGATGTTGAGGAACTGCCTGTGTTACCAAAAGTCCCAGTAAAAAGGAAATTAATGAGTGAACCCAAGGGCTCTGAGCGGAGGACTCAAAGAGGTAGGTCGAAAAGCAACAGTCCACAACTGAAGAAGCAGAGGTGCCCACAGATTGACGCTTCTGTAATAACACAACTTGAATTTGGCAGACGACCTATAAATTCCGTAAGTATCTGATCAATTTGTGGATGATTTTCGTGTTGGGGTATGTAATTGACATATGCATATTATTGGAAGGCGAACAATGAAGTTAATAAAAGTCATGCTGTGATTTAACATGTTTATTGCAAGTTATGTGTTGTAGAATCCAATCAGAGTACGTGTGAAGGTATGGGTGTTGCATCCGAAGTACGAAGGGAAGGTCGTAGCAGAGGCGTACGCTGGTATAAACCACAAGTCGAGGTGCATCAACGACGAGCAAGATTTGTGCAAGAAGGGGGAGCAAATGATTTCAGTCATCAGGGTGTTCTACAAGGATACACCGGTGATGTTGAAGAAGGAGGGGCGTTATCCACAGCACGTCGCCTTCCTCGATCAAGTCGAGGGACTACCAAATATGCCCATATTGTGGGGTGTACCCTACATTATGCAGATTCCGTCGATGGAGGAAATAACTCGCATGATGGGCAATGTTACGAACGCTGTTTGTGGGAGGGCTCAGTCTACTGCCATCGTTCAAGGTACGCAAAGGAAAACACCGGAAGCAGCAGGCAAGAAAACTGAGTCTATGCAGACTGGCAAGGTGCGCAACAACGTACAACTAAGGAACAAAACCGACAACAAGAAATTGCATGGCAAGCACATCCCGTGAACCCATGTCAGGTGATTGCTAAGTTTGCACAACATGCCAATTTGAGTTGTCATGTTGAAGATATGATACTGACCATCCATGTATCAAGTCAGCTCCATTCGATGAATCATGTTGCCGCATGTATATGTGTGGGCTGTTGATTATTTGTAGGATACTTGCATTGGAGGTAAGGCCTTGCTGTGAATTCTTGACATTTGCAGTTTGCATATCGAAGTGTGTAGTTATGAGCTGTCATTTTGGAATTGTGAGTGAGGCCATCGAAGTTCAATGCAACCAAAGTCGTATGTGGTCCGAGGATTCCTTGACAGAGTACTAAAATGCAGGCAATTCAATCGAAAGTGATGGAGAAGCGGTATCGTGTAGCATGCATCCAAATAAGAATTGGCAATAAACTACATAAACCATCTGCCCCTGTTGGTTTCAGATTTAAAGCTTGCTGCTCCATTGCTAAATAGCTTTTGGTTGTACTCTATCAAATGCTTTGGTTTATATCTTTATCATTTACCTTAGATTCTGGGTATGCTTTGCAGCACATTCTGCTTGCTCACAATATTTATATGCTTAGGGGTTCATCTGTATTCAACGGAGGAAGATTCATGATGTTGCCCCCTCCCACCCAGTAATGGAAGGTATGTGCCAGAATACCCTATCACATGCAGGAAATGACATCTGGTCAGACGAAAGTTTACTCTTGTCCATAATCTCACTTCAGGCCTGTGCACGAGCGAAGGATTTGTCAGTCATGCACATTGCTGCTGGCAGTTGTTGCCTCACATGAGTTGCTGTATAGTAGATTCCGTCTGTCGCGAAACCCTGATGCCATCGTTTGGGTTTTCCAATTACCGCATGTTGCTCAAAAATTATGGATTTAAATACCAGTTGGGTAATATGTTCAATAGTGGCAGTTGATGCAGGTGTGGACCAGGACCCCGTCAACCGGGATGTTGGAGACTTGTTTGCACTGGCAGAAATTGGCAGACTATATGGAGATGAGCAGGAAGCGAGTGTATGTACAGGATGATTAAGCGGCTATGTTGGAAGAAACAAGAGGTCACGGTGGCGCGTCACATTAGTTTAGGATTCGCAGCCCTGGAGAGTGGATTGTAGTCTCCCCGGTAAGAAACCTCCCATGAAGTTGGGGAAGACACAATGAGTGTGATTATGCTGAATTGATGTTTTGATGGTAGACAACGTCTTTTAAGAGTTTTTTGATGGATTCTGTATTTGGAATTCACCGTTCCATAGAGAAGCAGCGTCATGGATTCTGAAGTTTTTTGTACTGTGCACTAAATAGAGTTTGTGTTGCTGCACTAAGGGCGGTAAGGGATATCTTGAACGCTCCAGACTTTGTCTTGCATGGTTGTAGGAGATGCGTTGCATAATGGGTGTGATGGGCAATAGTTGTGTTGGGCGACACACCTAATTTCAAAAGTGTGCATACAGGTGATGAGGATGCGGTACCGGGGTCGTTGAAGGAGTTCGGAGATCATTGAAGTGAATTGGAGCAACTTACATTGGTGGTTCCCCATACATCCATCACACAGTTTTCATGAACACAATCCTTCATTTTTCCCTTCGGAAGACCAGAAAGTTAACGGCTTTTATATTTTGACAACAAGCTGAAGTTACAAGAAGCAATTAAATAGGTGGTTTCAATTCCATATAGCAGATATGGAAACGTTTTTGTAAGACGTGAAAGTAGGTGACTCTTACGTACATTCTCATCAGTGTACATGGTAGATTTCAGTGAGCAAACCATGTAGTGGGTTGTGGACGAGCATGGCATTGATGCTCCATGTCATTGATAGGAGTTTTTACTTGAGTTTCTAGAACTGTCTATGCCAAGTGTGCCGTGGAAAGAGGGCATTATCTCTGACGATGTTTGCCAATACAAATAATAAGAGACTATTTTATGCAATCCAGGTTTCCTCAATGATTGGTGTACTAGTCTGCCATTTCAATTCTGTAGTATTTCTGTGCATTTCATCTTGAAGCTCCCCAAGTCACATGCACCAAGTGCTTCATCCGAATGGAAGACTGTGGAATTGGTGTTTGCGTTCAGGTTCCCATGTTATCGAACATGAGGCCTCCCATCATGCTGCTAATAAATGCTGGGTAAACACGGATACTGCTATGTATTAGAGTCATCACCCTTTTCACCGTTATGTTTTTTTTTTGAGACAGAAGGCCAAACGGCCTTTTCACCGTTATGGGCACACATCAAAGGAAGTATATATGCATCCGACTCCCAACTCCAGAACCGCCTGCAGTGGAAAACTGGAAATGGACTCCGGATGTGGCTTGATTTCCAACTGTTTGTCTCTGGAATAGATATGCAGAAATTGACCTTCACTCAATCCCAGAAGACCGCCAGGACGTTGGTGCACATGTCTGTCAGGCATAGCTAGAAAAAGATTGCATGCCGTGACATCACATGACCGAAGCTGTCCACCACTCACTCTGTAGAGTGTCAATATATGATTCCCCTCATCATGTCAGCAAATGGTCTCAACCTGAAATATGAATATCATATATATGCAGGGATGTCACATGAATCGATTTATCCAAATTGAACAGGATGCATTCCGAAGGCAACCAAGCCCGCGCCCGCTCCGCAGCTGAGTGTGCTTGCACTCAGTTTTCTGTGTCTTATGAATTTGTGTGTCACATAATCCAACACTGCAGTCACTTGATCCGGCGATGATGTTGCCATGAACAATCGGTATGCTTTACGCGGGTCAGTGCTGCACCTGACCACCTGATGGATATCTGTAATGAGAAATAGGAGGCTAACTACCTTTATGCGCGCAATCCAACCGATTCGGGATCGACTGCAGCTGCAGATAATTTTAATCGACCGCTATGTCAATCATCTACCATATGTGCCGCATGAGCTGCAGGCCCTACAATAATTTGGATCCGTTAATGTGACGGAATACCTGCTGCAATCGGGGTTTGATATATATATACATATAGTATTCGCTCAATATCGACGACAAAATATAAAGAGTGCATTATATATATATGTACATGTAGTTGTGATCGAAGACCATGCATGCAATGACCGCTCAAACAAAGTGTGAATGAAATGTTTATTAATTTCCACGCGGCAGTCAATGGAAACACCAACTGTACCATGAATTGGCGTTTGGTGGACCTCGAGGGAAAAAGGTGGTCAAAAGAACCGTAATGGGAAAACGACTACGGTTCTTTTTTACCATGTTTTCTACTAGTGCTTGTAATGAAATACTGAGATGGGTTATTGAATTTTGGATAAAAAATCACTTAGTAAGTGACAGTAGTAATTGCAACATTGGAAGTTTCTAATGCCCAAACCGATTTACAAGGAATGACGAATAATGTTAGGTTTACATTTAGTGTTGATGACACTACGCTGGCGGTTTTAAATTAGTATTGAGCAAGACAAATAAAATTGGTGACCCGAAATACAATATTTAGTGTGGTAGGTACACTGGGATAAAACTTTGATTAAGTGTGGTCCACACTAAGTATGCAGACCTTAAATGGACACTGAATGTTGTGCACCGACTTCTTGTAAGGTATGAAACATGCAATTAAGGTAGATGAGTCTTGAATAATTACTTTTTTTCCAACTAGCCCACTTCTCCCTAGGATATGAAACACGCGATGAGAATGAAATGGTTGGTAGATCCACATCGAGGACGTAGCCACTTTCCTTATAATTTCCAAAGCTCTTATGGATATCTTATTCAATATTAGAGCCCCATTAAGTTGACTATATATTGAGTCTATAATGGTTATCGTATCATGAGCACATAGTCCAATCTCTTTTAACACATGCGTCTTTTGAGTATCCGTTCTTGGAGCTACACCTAATCACACACCACTTAAATGTAGGTGTCCAAATTAAGATCCGACTTGTTAGGTAAGTCTACCTTTGGTGATTACTAGCCTCTAGGTGCACTAGGTAGACATTTATTTTAGTGTGGCCTACATTAAGGTTGGCATGCCCTAAATGGACACTTTGAGCTATGAACATGTTTCTCATTAGATATAGAACACAAAAATTTGTGCAAGATGATAAGCAAATCCCAATTGTGTTCATAGCCATATGAATATCCTCCTAAAATTTGGAGCTCACATAAATGCCTTCTTGTCAATTGTCATAGTGAAGATTCTCTTTCTTCTTAGATGATCACATAGGCCCCCCTAAATATATCGACTATGGAACTTATTATAACTAATCACTAACTTTTGAGCATGGATTGCAATCTTTATCAACACACATGTAATCTTTGGGTTTGCTCTCATGTCCTCATATAACCACATGTTATTCAAATACGTATAAATGTTGGATCAAGATGAGTGACCAAATTATATATGCTTACCTTAAACAACCTTGTGTCAATCTTGGATGCTAACTTAGGTCAACATTATACCTTGATAACTCTTGTAACATGTTTGGGAAATGGCAAACGACATGATATCATTGAAATATGTGGGCCTTGTAAATTATTAGGCTAGCAAGTGGAAACTTCACTTGTTTGTCATGTCACCTATGAAAGCAAGGGTGGTAGGGGCATTTTACACATATTTGTTTTCAAAGCCAAACCTCTCATATCCACTCCCAAAAGCATTCATGACCATTATTGATTGTCCAATATCAGATACTAACCTTTCACATATTACACACCTGCATGCTTGAACACGCATGTCTTGGTACTAGGTAATTACTAAACTCTATCATGCACACGTAAACCGGCTGTTTTGAGAGCCTACATAATGTTTCCCGCTTTCATGTATTACAATATGACGTATCATTTTGCACGGAATTTATGAGGGGATTTAACAATTACTTCACAAACTAATTTGACCGTCAACTTTAGTAGCTTTTACTTTTAGGATAGGCAAACATCAAAAATCCAAACATAAAAGGTATGTGAAAATAATTTTGATAACATAACCGCTTGAGTTTGAAGGTCTTGCAAGAATTCCAAACTTCCAACATTTTTTTTTGAATTCTCATTGTTCGGTGTCCAATTACTTTGTTTTATTGCAATGGAGGGTTTGGTAGGTTACGATGTCGTCGAAGACATAGATGTAGAAATGAATGAGGTAATTGAGGAAACTATTCTTGACAACGAGGATATTGACATAGATTACGATGTCTTCATTGATGAAGACATAGTTGATGGTAATGTTCAAGAGTTTGGGGATGTCAGTAGTCTAGAGGGTCATACTCAACTACCCCTCACACAATTTGTTTCACGAACCTTCCATCTTTTTACAAATGGGAAAGATGCACAATCCTACACCCTTCTTATAGAACACAATGGCGAATCCATATTTGGGATAACCTTACCAGATGAATACATTAGATTTGCTTGACCATGTAGCATCAATGTAATCCAATTATTCAAAACCATTTAATATGCTTATGTCCTTGCATTATTGAAATTGTATTTTTTGGGAGCTATAAGATATTATTCCATACCATTTATATTGCTTAAATTCGTTGTATATGTTACACCCTTCTTACAATACAATTTCAATAATGCAAAGAATTCAATTACATAAGCATATTAAATGGTTTTGAATAATTAGATTACATTGATACTACATGGTCAAGCAAATCTAATGTATTCATCTGGTAAGGTTATCCCAAATATGGATTCGCCATTGTATTCTATAAGAAGGGTGTAGGATTGTGCATCTTTCCCATCTGTAAAAAGATGGAAGGTTCGTGAAACAAATTGTGTGAAGGGTAGTTGAGTATGACCCTCTAGACTACTGACATCCCCAAACTCTTGAACATTACCATCAACTACGTCTTCATCAATGAAAACATCATAATCCTATGTCAATATCCTCGTTATCAAGAATAGTTTCCTCAATTACCTCATTCATTTCCACATCTATGTCTTCAACAACATCGTAACCTACCAAACCCTCCATTGCAATAAAACAAAGTAATTGGACACCGAACAATGAGAATTAAAAAAAAAAATGTTGGAAGTTTGGAATTCTTGCAAGACCTTCAAACTCAAGCGGTTATGTTATCAAAATTATTTTCACGTACCTTTTATGTTTGGATTTTTTATGTTTGCCTATCCTAAAAGTAAAAGCTACTAAAGTTGACGGTCAAATTAGTTTGTGAAGTAATTGTTAAATCCCCTCATAAATTCCTCCTATACTCCTTATTAGTTCATGGTAGCACTTAGTGGTCCAAGTTAACTTAACTACACCAAATATATACGTGCCTATCTCCAATATAGCAATAATTAGGACACCTATATTTGAGTGGTATGTGGTTCTAAGAACGGACATCAAATAGTGAACATTTAGACTATATTGAACATAATTGAGGGATCTATTTGACCATTTTACGAGTACGATAATTATTGTCATACATTCCCAATTGCCATAATTATTTTCACATAACTTTTATGTTCCTTCTTTTATGTTTGGACTTTTATGTGGGTCTAATTTAATCCTAAAAGCTACTTAAGTTGGCGGTCTAATTATTTTGTGAAGTGATCGTTAAATATAATACCCCTCAAGAACCGGTTTCACGTGGCATTCCAAGTGTGAAAGCGTCATGCCAGGGCTCAACCTTATATTAATGAGAAGACAAGACCACGATAGTACGACAATTTCATGCAATTTGTTATACGAATGAAAAAGATGACACCTTAATAATACGACTTTTTGGATGTTTTCCAAATGTGTCATACTGAAAAGGGGAACAATGCCAGGGCTCGGCCTTGTGTGTGAAGTGGCCCCAGCCTGGGGTTGCTCCGTGGGCCCCACGCCCGCTTGCAAGCCCTGCCCCACCCCCCCTTTACCTCGTTGCCCTGGAGGCAGCCCGGGGTAGCTGCCCGGCCCATTAAGGGCCGTCGATGGGCTCAGGGCGCATCCATGGCCCATGTTGAGTTTGCGCCTGGGGCCATGGAGCGCCCCAGTGACATGGGGCCACTAGAGCACCAGGGTTCAGGAGATTTTTGAGCTCAACCAGCTAAAATCCGTCCTTTCATAATTTCTACTAGTTTTTTTAGGATTTGATCGGTTGCAAACTTGTTGTCATTAATTTGGATCGGTCAATATCCTATATTTTCTTTCAAGTGCCGGTTAATTTCCTCTTCATTGTAATGACAACCCGCCAAAAAGTCGGGCATTGATAAGTAAGTTGGTTTTCCAATTATATCTACAAACAACATACTGGTACACCATTCAACAACAATGTTCAAAGAACATATCAACATACAACAATAATATGTAATGATATCAACATCCAACAAGAATGATCAACAATTTATCTGTAGTAGGAGTTGAACCTAAAATAAGCCATCAACCGGTTGATGGCCATGGATAAACTCTTCTATCATACCTAGGTCTTAAAACCTCATATTAGATCTGAGGCCACGACATGATAAAAGAGTAATCTAACACACCATACTATATACAAAAATGAAATTCACCAACTGTTAGAGTGAAAATCAACAATATCATCTTCACCTTCAAGAGGAAAACGCCCTGAAAGGTATCTTTGTGGATGTGAAAACAACCATCTAAACTTTGTAGAGTTCCTTCATAAAGCTATGGCTTCCATTAGTACATTATCAAGATCACCACAAAGATCTTCCATAGACACACTCATAATACATTCTAAACGCTAGCCGTCAACAATGAAATGCAATAATGAAGCAAAAGCATCGTTAAGTTTCTTGTGACCTACACGGCTGAGAACCTCCCTCATTCAATATCCGCCCATACCCTTGGGAGACCAGCCAATATCCGCCTATACCCTCGGAAGACCCAACTCATTTCCGCCATTTTCTGAGCCTGAGGGGTTAAATTTCCTACATTATCTCATATTGGTCGGTTGATTTCCTATACTCTTCATATTATACGGCCGAAATCTCCCAAAAAAAATCGGTAATTTTGCAATTTCACTCGGCTAATTTACAACTAGCTGCCGGATCTCCCCGATCATCAGGAGCACTCCAAATTTGCAAAGATTGTGCCATCCGTTTGAAGGAAACTTTTGTGCAATCCGGAGCGAGGCTGTGCACGCTGCAAGCGGTGCTGCCATCGGTCATGAAGTGGCAATGATGCGAGGTCCCTCGTGGTGAAGTGGGCACGCAGCACCTCCGATTTTGAGCTCGCGGGTGGAGAAGTATGTTTGATTGAAGTGGGTGGAGTATTGATGTGAAACATGGCGTATACATTGCAGCCGACGTCGTTCTCCTTGCTGCATTCCCTCCCAATGCTTTCAATTCATCTCAACCTGGTGCCCAAGTGCGGTACTCGTGCTTGCTCCTCCACTTTCGTCCTGTGTAGCACGCAAGGAGCTCCTGCCAGGCTTCACGACAATGGCGGCCTCAAAGGTGAGTCATTATTATCTTTGTAAAATCCATGCGATTGTTTCTCGTGCATTCTGTTGTGAAATTGGGTAGGGCATGCCATTTATGTTCAGAGTTTAGGGTTTAAGCTTCAGTGGATCAGAAATTTTGACTACCTGAGACTGCTATCTGGAGCAATCCGAATTTTAGTTCCACTTTTTGCTGTATTTGTGTTGCAGTACGGTAAATCCATGCAATTGTTTTTGTACAATTCTTTTGTGACATTGGGTAGGTCATACCATTCATGTGTGGGAACTTTCTCTGTACTCGTTTGTGACGCCTTCAACTGAGAAATCTGTTCAGGGTTCAGGGTTTAAGGTTTGATGGGTCAGATGGTCTTGCAATTATGCTTTATTTGTGTGTGCAGTCAGTAATCTATGCAATTTTTCTCATGCATTATATTGTGACATTGGATAGGTCATACCATGAATGTGTGGGAACTTTCTCTGTGCTTGTTGGAGAAGCCTTTAATTGAGAAATGTGTGCAGGGTTTAGGGTTTTAGCTTCAGTGAGTCAGAAGTTTTCACTACCTGGAACTGCTACCAGGAGCAGTCCAAATTTTAATATCACTGTATGCTGTATTTGTGTTGCTGTCAGTACAATCCATGCATTTTTCTCCTGCATTCTTTTGTGACATTGGCTAGGTCGTACCATTCATATGAGGGAACTTTCTCTGTGCTTGTTGGAGATGCCTTGAAGTGAGAAACCTTGTCAGGGGTTTAGGGTTTAAGCTTCAGTGGGTTAGAATTTCACACTACCTGAGACTGCTATCTGAAGCAGTCCAACTTTCAGACCACTGTCTTTGTTACTGTGTGGCAAGTATGCTCTCAGTCCTAATTTTTTTTGGAATTTAGGTCATGCTGATGATGCCAATTCCAATGCCAAGCCATCATCCAAAGAGGAAGAGCAGATGAGAAGTGAGCGTGGTGTGCAATTTCTCATAGGTAATTCTTTCTATCGGAAGGAAAGTGCCGTGGGACGAGATCTGGGGGTGCTGGCAGCTGCCGTACTGAAGAAAGAGAAAGGGCAATTGCGTGTTCTGGATGCCTTGTGTGGTAGTGGAGTTCGAGCTGCCCGCTACTTAGCTCAAGCTCAAGCCGATTTCGTGTGGGCAAATGATGCATGTGATTCTCTTAGGCCTCTGATTACACACAACTTATCCCTTGCTGCTACCGTTGCTGCTGCATCCAACTTCAACTCTCAATCAGTTGTTCCAACCTCAAATGCCAAGGAAATTGAGTCTGTGGTATGTGAATTATGCTCCTTATTCTCTTCCTTCAATGGATGACATTTCATGGCAAGGCGGTTCCTTTGGATGTGGTGGAGTAGTGAACACTATGTTGAGAAGAGGCAAATGATATTTGATGACTTGTTGGCAACCATAAAGTAGCCAATTGCCTATAGATAGCACCCAATAAAAATAACTGCAATAAGAAAAGCCAAATGCATTATTGGCATACAGACTTCAGGTCCTGTAAACAACTTCAATCTGAATATTATAATCAGTGAGACCAATTTTACAGAAATTGGTATTTTCTTAAGATCACAAAGGGCAAAAATTTAACTGAACCAGTTTGGTGCACAGCCAGTGTATTTTGCTTCTGTCATGTTTGGCCAGGCATTTCCATTGTGAGAGTAATTGCCATAAAGTGGTGCTTGGTTGTTTGGCTGAATCTACTTCTAGGATTTCTCAGAGGGAGATTCATCATCTCAAAAGTTGGATGTTCCAGCAGACGTAGAAACTGGAAATCAGTCATGGCAAGTCACCATTGAGGATGCAAACAAAGTGCTGCTGGATTGTTACATGAGGAAGAATTACTACGATCTGATTGACGTGGATTCGTTTGGCAGTGATTCCGTCTTCTTGGGTTCAGCCTTATCAGCTGTCTCATATGGGGGCCTTGTTTATGTGACCTCTACAGATGGGTTCTCAGCAGGGGGCCACCGACCTTATAAGTAAGTGAGTTGCAAAGACACTGATCTTTGGTTTTGTCTTTGTAGATGCATGAACAATTATATACACACAAATTAAATTGCTCTTTAGTGGCACCTGATAATTGCGTCAAAAAGATTGGACTTGCTCTTTTCAGGTGTCTTGAAGGGCCACTAAATGCACTATGACCAAGGGCCACGAGCATGTAATTGTGAGGGCCCTCAAAACTTATGAGATGCTCTTTGTGTGATCAGGAATAACATGTTTTTGCATGTATGTTCGCAAGTGCATTAGCATCGTATGGGGCCTACATAAAACCCATGAGTTTTGCCAATGAATTGGGGGTGCGAATGCTGATTGGGGGCGTGGTACGAGAGGCAGCTCTTCGCAACATGCATGTTTATCCAGTATTCTCACATTACTCATTTCACGGCCCTGTCTTCCGTGTCATGCTTCGCGTACTTCCCAACAAAATGCTTCAGACAAAGTGAGTGTTTACATCAAAATTTTCCAAAGGGTGGTGTATAATGTAATTATCCTATATTGTTTGTATCATTCATATGGTAACAATTTCTTTATAGTAGCACAATGAGGCATATATTTGAAGAAAACAAGAGAGTCATGCAATTATGACACATTCATCATCAATTTGTAATGAAATTTCGACAATTTATTGTTTCTACATGATAATTTTGCCTTTGGAAGTTTGTGATGTACAATTTCGTGAACCTTTTGCCTGATCAATGTCAACGTGATAGTCTATACTTTTTTCTTTACATGGGCTTCAAAGTGTGAGTTTCAAAGTTGTTGTAATTGTACAGAGGATTGCATCCTTTCTCAGGAAGGGGGCTGATTTGAATATTGCGAAATGATCTGTTGAAGAGTTCTTCATGTTTCTTTAGATAGACTTAGGGGATTGAGGCATTGATGCGAGTTTCTCAGGATTGGTATTTTGATATGGAAGTTTCAAATTGAAAGGCAAACGTGCTGTGGGGAAGCTTGGAAATCGAACATATGTTACTCAGAAGTTCGGTCTGTAGTCATGCATCTGTGCAAATTGCTGAGTAATTTGTTCACAGGCATTACAAATTCGTTGCAAATTGCAACATATGTGGTGAAACACAAGTCATCCAGTGGAATGCTCTTGGCCGCATCAAGTGCTTATGCTCATTACCTTCAGAGGTTAGGCCCACAACAAAATGTTCTGTTGAATTTGAGCAAGTTTGTCAAAGACATTGAACGAAGTGAAAGACACTGAAGAAACAGTCTTGTCATTGTTTGTTTTCATTGTAGTTTCATTTACCTTTTAATCATCTGGACTTTACAAGGTGTGAACAATTATAGTATATGAGAAATAACATCTGATTTGGAGAAAATGAGAATCCTTATGCTTTGTTATTGCCAGGTGTCTTCCTCAATGACTGTGTGTGGTCCTCTATGGACTGGCCCTTTGCATAACATCAATGACTTGAAGGATATGATTGAAATGGCCAAGTGTTGGGGCTGGATAGAGAGGGATTTAGAACCTGGTGCCGATTATAGAAATTTGGCCACTGTCTCAGCTGAAGATCGGAAGTTGAAGGAACTCCTTGATGTAATGCTGGAAGAAAGCCATCCGGATTTACAAGTTGGTTACATTGAGCTTGATGAGGTGAGTAAGAAAGTCTTGTGAACAATACTTTGAGGTGCTTCCTGATTCGTCTTTTTCTATGTCAAACTATGATTTCCATGTGGATTTGAACTGTTCTAATGCAATGTAAGACTGCCACACAGCAAAATAGTTCAAGAATAATCATACATTAAAAGCCAAAGCACGAAGCACTCTATGGTATCACAAGAACTTACCTTGGGTTGTTCTTGTGGACAAAAATAGCTCACAATTCCTAACAGTTGTGGAAGGCTTTTCAAGTGTCTACTTGGTGCAAACAGGTGGTCAGATTGCTACATGTCAAAGTCTAGCAATTTGCTTTGGTCAATCAATTACAGTTAGTGGGTGTCATCTCTCTGACCAAATTCTACACATTATGCAGATTTCAAAGAGGGGAAAATTCTCAACCCCGAGACGAGCTCGTCTAATTACTGCTTTGCATGAGGTAACAAACAGACAGTCACTGTACATTCAGGTCTGATTGGGCACATCTCTGCTTAAATTGAATTTACATGTCATATTTTAGATTTAAACCACACACATGATGACATGTGTTTCTTTTTTTGAAAAAAAATCTAATGTATGATAATCTGACCCGCACTTTACCAATTCAAGGAGATGAAAACTTTGTTTCTTTGAAGCATTTGCAGACTTTATGATGTCTGTGGATAGCAGGCTGAGTCTATGCTTCTAGTTCAGCAAGAATATTGAGCTTGTGGACTAAAAATGTGTGATTATGGAACTTTGCAGGAAGGATTTGCAGCCAGCCGGTCACATATAGCACCTAATGCAATAAAAACTAATTGCTCTTTAAGCCAATGTGTTGAAATTGCCCGGGTTCTGACTATGGCAGCTTAGTGTATCTACATTCTTTTGGAGGAATAGAAATCTTCAGGCAGTTTATAATTGCAATTTAGAGAAAGGTCTACACTTGACGCATGTCTCACTGCATTTTCACGATTCAACACAAGTTGAAATTGATATTCAATTTCAATGATTAAATTATTGATATCATGTCCGAGCACTTCCATGTGGGGTAGGGGGCCCAACATATGAGAATAGATCTGTCTTGTTGTCAAACATGTGAGTGGAATGTGGTCATCATCGCAATCACTCAATTTGAATGTTGCATGAGTGGATTTGTTGCACTTTATATCTTGAGATTCTTGAAAAATGGAAACAAACCCTAAAACATTCCAAAACTTTGAGCAAGGTTTGAATAATGAGACTAACATGGAAAAATAAAAATTAGTGCAACATGCCACAATGATCTCGGGTCCCCACCAACAATTTTATGCAATCCATTTTTTTCCATGCATACTGAAAGTCACTTTCTAGTTCCAACACAGAGAGGAGTATATTCCCCCTCTGCAAATTTCACTTTCCATTTACATTGTGCCCGTCAATTATTTCTATCTAGGGGACATTTATACACACCGTCCCATCGAAAAATTTATACATTTATAGATGGAGTTGAATTTTTTTCATTTGGTGGTATTCTCTTAAATTCTTGTCCTTGAAAGGCAAGCCCTGATGAATATCATCCAAAATGGATGAGAAGTCAAAGCTATGGTGCAGCCATATCCTGCCTGCCTCACAAAGGAGCTCAACTGCAGGCTCCTCATACATCACACATTCCCTTTCAAGCAGATTCTAGGCAAATTTTAGGGTTTGTAAGTCCAGCTCTCTTTTTGCTTCGGCAATCTTCTATGCAGGCTCCTCATACATCACACATTCCCTTTCAAGCAGATTCTAGGCAAATTTTAGGGTTTGTAAGTCCAGCTCTCTTTTTGCTTCGGCAATCTTCTATGCAGATTGTGTAGCTGCAATTCTACTTAGTCATTTCAGTTCTTTTCTGTGTAATTTGCATGTGACGAAGGACTTTTCAGCCACCTGTTAGTTCGTTCCTGTGTAGATTCTCACTTATGTAGCGTGCAAAGACGCGTTCTCGATATAATTCGGTCTAATCTTTCTGCCAAAAATTTCTTGTTCCGTGCCATTTTCTTATTGAGACCTAGTTTCGGTAGTTGAAAATTTTTGGAATCAGGAAGACTTCTCCAATTTCAGACTTCCCCTTGTTAATTACAACACGGTTCACTGAAGATCAAAAGTTTTGTTATATGATTAAGCTCAACTGATTAAATTGGCACAATGCAGCTCCTATCGGTCCCTTACAGTTGCGCTTTAGTTACGCGACATTACAATCCTGTGCCTTCAATCTCCTTCCGCTCTTCTTTTCTTTCTCCTTCTTCTCAGTGTAGGTTAGGCGAGGGGCCTTTGTGCAGTTTTAATTCCAGAACGAAATTGAGAGAAGCTCGCCGAGTGTATGCACAGTCACAAGAAGGTGTAGAGAATGAAACGCTAAACGTAACCGACTTGCGGGACGTCTCTGAAAGTTCGGACAGCCCGGCAGATCAATCATGGCAGGGAGGATTGTCAGAAGAAGATGCTCGCGAGGCATTAAATTTTGAGCAAGGTGCGTTTAACTTGTGCTGTAACTTGTTTTGTATCGTTTTCGGTGAGTATACCTACCTGAGAGCAGACAATTGGATGCATGTACCCATATGTAGGTTTGTTTGTCGAAATGATGTAGGACTCGTCACTGAGCTGTATTGAGAAATTCTCTGAATATAATGTCTGTTCACTTGTTGCTCTGGTTCTACGCATCTGAACTGTGACATACATTTATGTGTAATCTTTGATGAAGATCACTTCTTTATTAGTAAACTGAATTCAATTGAGATGGACATCCTCAAGGAGCCAGGATTACTTGCCTGTTTCTTAACTCCCCTATTAGGCAGTCTCGATATTGCATGTGAATAGGCTAAATTTTATCTGAAGAAGTGCAGTGTCCATGTCATTCAATTAAGCTGGTCAGGGTATTCTCTCTCTATCATATCCAAAACAATGAAGGACCTGGTCATTGACTTTGTGAGTAATTCTCTGAATATACTTTCTGTTCACTGGTCTGGTTCTACGCATCGCTAATGTGACTCACATGTTTCGTGTGAGCTTTGATGAAGCTCACTGCTTTTTGCCAAACTGAATCCAGTTGAGCAGGATATCCTTATGGAGCCAGGATAGCTTGCCAGTTTCAAAATTCCCTATAGGCATTTCGATATTGTTTGTGAGGGAAACCAAGTAGAACTCTTATGCTTTGTAGGCTAAAATGTATCTGAAGAAGTGCAATGTCGATGTCATTCGATAAAGCTGGCTAGGGTGTTCTCTCTCTCTATTTTTGTCAAAAAGAATGTAGTGACCCGTGTAAGTAATTCTCTGAATCTACTGTGGTCACTTTTTGGTCTGGTCCTACGCCGTCGCAACTGCGAAGCTCACGGCAAGAATTAGCACTCAACACTTCTTATTATTAAACCGAATTGAGTGAGAAGGATATCCTGAAGGAACTTCCAGGATAGGTAGCTTGCCAGTTTAATAAACCCCTAATAGGCATTCTCGATACTGTTTGTTAGGGTAACCCAGTAGAATTCTTAAGCCTTGTAGGCTAGATGTTATCTGAAGAAGTACAATGTTCATGTCATTCAATTAAGCTGGTTAGAGTGTTCTGTATCATGTGTCTAACAAGGTTTCAGCCTGTGAGAACCCTAAACCCAAATTTTTTTTGGACAAATCCTGAGTCTGATTAACTGGTCCTGACTCCTTGTCCACGAGTTCTGCGTTTTCTTAAAGCTAAAACTCTTTTGTGAATATCACGAGTTTACTTTTGTTGGGCCATGCATCAAAGGGGACCGAGTCCCATTGCATAGTGAATTAAGTATTTGTTTATACCTTAAACAAGGCCACTACTAGCTATAACAGTAATGAGTTCCATATCATAGTAAACTTAGTAGTTGCTCCAACCTTGAGGCATTGGCTAGTAATTGTCTCAAGCTTATAGAGCCTCAACGCTATCTCCAACCATTACACAGTGACCTTGCTATGAAAGGTGCTCATGCCTTTAGACATAGTCTAAGCATTCAAAGTCTAAGAATTGCCCCAGTTTCTCTCTTGTACCTTCTCTCACCGAGGAAATGCTACAGCTTACAGAATTTGTCTCGCAGACACATCTTGTAGCTCAATCTTTTACTTGTAGACATAAGATGTATTCTACTAAATATGTAAGATGTACATATGAGTTCTTCACATTGTAGGACACTTGTCTAGGCCCTTCCCAAACTTGACGGCCAAGGTACTTGTGCGCTTGACCCTCAAATTTTGGAAGGGATTTTAGAGTGGCCTTCTTACTATTCTAAACAAGGGAAAGGGTTTTTATCATTTCCTAGAGTTCATTACTGCCAATTTTCTGTCATGGCCCTTGTGTGTTGACATGCCACTTTTGTTTCTCTAGCATTTCATGTTTAGTATAGCTTTTCCTCTCTTCGAGCACAGTCCAATGCTTTTTGAGAACAATTTCCATTGCCTGTGAACGCCCTACCTGGTGATATCTGTTACCCCTGAATATGCATTATTGAGCTACTGTCTCCACATATGCAGGGGGTGGTGAAGCGGGGCCTTCAGTGGAGGAGGCCAAGGAAGCAGCAGGAGTGTATGAAAGAACCATCAACATCCCTCTCAACAGGGGGAAAGGTGCAATTCTTGCAGACATTTTCATGATTTTTGGTGGACTTCTGGACAGACCTTTTGGAAGTGGCAGCATGATCGCAGCAGCTGGAAGTGCTGTTATCGAAAAAGTTTCGGAAGAAATTGAAAACGTGAAACTAGAAGATGGAGTAAATGAGCAACTCATATTTGAAGTTATTCGCGTAACACGGCTGTTGGAGATGGATTTGAAGCTTGTGAGCGCATCGCAAAAGGAGTCTACCTTGTTGGAGAGGCTCGACGTTGCAAAGAAACACTGTCGAGAAGCCGTATTGTTGGCAAATGAATTGTAAATAAGTTGTTGGGTTACTAAATTTAGTACGATGATGGCCTCTTGCCAGTGTCTCCAGCAAAAGTTATATTTTGTATGTCTATTGTTTAGTGGTAGATGTTTTTCTTTGTTGATCTGAGGTCAGTGGGCCTAATTCGGTTACTTCTCTTAATCGGACACCAATACTTGAGTGGCGTACGGACACTGAAAAGACCTGTGTTTAAACAAAGATTGAAATTAATGCTCAAAATTTAACTATTCTAGGTTCAACAGTCCACATAATTCCCAGGATATATATGATTATTTGAGAAGAAAGGGAATCTTCACTTTGATGACGAAATCATATGAGCTCCAAAGACTATGAGGAAAAAGCCTATGGCCTCAATTTGGTTTTGCTAATCATCTCACACTACTTGTGTGTTTATTAACCTAGGAGAAATGCACGCAGAGCTAGAAGTTTTGGCTTAAGGTTCACTCACCTTAATCACATTTCACAATAATTCATCTTTATTATTTAAGGCAAGTCGTGAGTTCTAAGTGTTGTGTGTCTCTTAGATGGCATTAGTATGGACATAGTCACAGGAGGGCTACATTGATTATTTCCAATTAGTGTGTGTTCCTGTGCAAAGTTACGCAGTGCAATAATGTCTTACTCAGGAGTTCAATTTTTATTGACGAAAGTTCAATAGGTTGTTCAGACATTTTAGAACATACCTGACTTTGCTTGGAAAAATATTGCATTCTCAATGAATAGTTATAGTACTGCATAACTCCGAATAGTAACATGCACTAATTGGGATAATCAATGTAATTCTCTTCTGACTATATGCCCACATGCCGCCTCCTAACTTGCCCACCTCGCCCACAGAAATCAAGTGTGTCATAGCTCAGTGGATAGCACTCCTAATTATGAAGGATGGTGGGTGTAGTTTGATTTTTGCGAAGGTGACCAATCCAATTATCATCAAGGTGGCAGATAAATTAGCATGTATTACTTTAGAGCAATTGCATTGCCAGTTAGGTGTCCTATTGAGGAAGCTCACCAAATTAGCCTCATCTACCTTATCTTCATAATTCTCCGAATGCCATGATACTTGTAGATTTCCCAAAAGCAATGTTGGGCCACCATCTAGAGGGGTAAGTTGTTGTTTGTAGATGAGGCCAATTTACATAGGTTTCTATGGATCACGATGAATCCATATAAATGCGCAAGGGTTAATCGAATTGGGCAAAATCCTTGTAAACTTCAAGCCTTGTACCTATGTGGTCACTTGTCTTATATGATTATCTAGTTTAGAGTTTCAATTGGACTTTAAGCACAAACATTGTCCAAAATCAAGTGTAAATAAAAAAAAAAATGATCAAGCAATTCTAGACAATTCTAGACATAGTTGTACAATGTTGTTGGTGTCCACTTTCATTCATGGAACTTGGTTATGGTAGTCAAAGAAGTGGAACCACTTTGCGACTGCTTCCAATTTGAGGAGTAGAATCTTATCTTATAACCACTTTGACACCACTTCCCATGTGTCCAAGTTCCTCATAGGCAAAGTTTCAAACACAATACGTGTGTGTATGAATGTGGCAAAGTATAATACACACAATTTGACACCAAACCAGGCACATATGAATGTCATTCTAAACACATGTGAACCTCGAAATGAATCCCTCTACACAACCACCTTATAGATCATAAAACATGCACCTTGATTGCAAACCCTAGGAGCATATGAACTCACGATCGCAAATTCCTCACTAGCATTCTTCCTTATTCAAAAATGCTAGCAAAATAGGCTCTTTAGTTTATTGATCCAATGGCCTGATTGGTATGTGGAGTTAGAATTGCCCATGATACGCACACTTATCTTACCTTACCTTACCTAGATGCATTTGTCAACAATGTAAGTGACCAATCTCAAGTGAGGTACAGTGAACCAGAGAGAGGGAAGTATCACGTACGAGGATTCCTCCCATTCATCCAACATAAAAGCCCTGGAATAGGATGCAACCTGGGTGGTATTATTTTTAGTTGATTTGACAACATAATTAATTGTTAAGTCCTTGAATTAGACTTGTCCAAGGCATTTGAGATGGATCAGTCACAAACCTTTAGGAGGTCATGTTTTTGTGTTGGATGGAGGAGAGGTATACTCTTATGCGATAATTTTGTCTCTCCTAATGAACTAGCCCAAGTGATTTTCACAAAAGGGTTGTCATGCATAAGCCATCATAGGCTATTGAGTTTATTCAAAGTCATGCTCACTCATAGTCACATGTTCAACATTATATTACTGGCAGACCCCGGTCATATTTGTCAAGTATAGTTAGATCTCTTTAGGGCAACTCCTATGATCATTGTATAATGATTCTCTCAATTATCGACTTTCAAAGTTTTTGGATCAATGTTGCAGGCAAAATGTTATTCAAAGCAGGAGTATAGATTTATTTTATATAATTCATATTTGAATACAAGAGGTTAGAGTTGGAAGTAGTATGTGGGTCGAAGACACCATATATAACTTCTAGATTTGGAGATGGGTGAAATTTTAACGAATTGCACGCAACAAACCTAAGATGTTTATGGACCCACGGACCTAACTCAATTCCAAAGGCTTAATAATGTTTTGTGTACATCTTACAACAAAGTTTATATACATATCATGAATGTTCATCAGTCACCAATTATTGCAAGAAAGACAACCCTCTAAAATTCTTTGACCCTCAATCTTTGAGGGTGGGAAGTGGCTTGGAGAGCTTTGTTTCTCTCTCAAAATTTGGGCTTTGTGGGTGGGATGAGGATGCGGCCTTCCCCCAAATGTCCCTTGAAAGCCAATTATTTGAAATAAACCTTTTTTTTTGATGACCGCATGAGTTTCTCATAAGCACATGCGACCATCATTGGTGATTGTTGTAGCCAAAACATTAGCCTTTTTTTTTTTTAAATGCATGAACTTAGGGTAAGGTTCATTTTTTGGACATTAAAAGGCAACTTAGGGTGTCAAATGTATGTAACATGTATAGGATCAATGTTACATGCATTTAGATCTTGGTTTGGGATTGCTAATACTTCTGTAAAGCATTTTTTAACATCTCTTTTTGTATTATAAGCATGTTTTGAACTGTGAATCATAGGAAATTTTGTAATCATTGTTTAGAAGTGGAAAAAAAATGCGTTAGACTCATCCTTAAAGCAAAAGAATCATACCTAGTTGTAAAATAAATATTCAAAAGTGTAGACCTTTTTTCTAACTCATACACAAATGATACCAATAGATTCCCCTCAATTACCTCTTTTCAAACGAAGATAATGCTCCTCTTTGTGAAATGACAAATCATCAAATGTATAAGAGACATTAAAGCAATTAAAAAAAACAACCGATTTAAAGGGGACTTGAGTTGCGACTTGGGATGTTGAACGGGGATCTCGTGATTTCAAGACCCTCACTACTCACCATGAGAATGGGCCTTCGTAGGCATACCAAGTCAATGTCAATCAAAGTTTTTGCTCATTCCACATAAACCGCATTTGGTCTCCTATTTGGTGAGCCTCTTTGAATAAGTCCCACAGTCACCCATCCTTGACACTCGCCATTGAGAATGAGTCGTCTTTAATTGCATCCTCCCCTCGGGGAGTTCACTAGACATGTATATATGTATACACGTGTGTGACAAGGGTATTTATTCAAGGGGTATTTAATTATTCATCCTTAATTTTTTCTACCGTATTATTATATAATTTGCTAATTTATTGTTTTTAAAATGACCCTATAATTACTTTTAAATTTGATGAAGCTCTAATTTTAAGTTAGGTATGTTCATTATAATTATTTGATTTTGCTCCAAAGGGTTTAAGAGCATTCAAAGTACTAAGTCACCAAAATCCAAGGCACAGCAAGGTTATACATTAAGAGTGTTCATAAACAGTTTCAAACAACAAAATCAGCCCATGTTCCTCGATCAAGTTACACGCACAATTAAACACAACGGTACTGAGTGTCAAAAAAAACAATTAAAACACCAACAACAAAGCAAGCAAAAATAGGGTCCATGCAATAATGCAGAAGGGTATAGAGTTAATACTACAACATCCTACTTGAAGCAGACAAACACAAGACCAACCAAAACTCCTCTAATTTATCTTGAGAAATTGTTTCTAGCATTTAAAAACACTAGCAAAACTGTTCATAGCAAATGAAAGATGTCATGTTCATCTTGCAAAACAATTCTTAGCTTTTAAGAACACTAGTATATAATCAACAAATAATGCATGCCTTTAATATCTATAATATGTTACATCCCAGCGCCCCAACTTCATCGCCATAGCCTTCAATGAGTTGTCCACAAACGTTCTCCAAGACTTGCACTCCAGCTTCTTCGTTGCCAAACATGTGGTGGAACCCTAGAGGAGGTGGTTTAGCAACGGGGACACCATCTTGCAAATTGATGTTACATGGTAATCTGCAAAGTCCAAAACGAGACAAAAAAGAGGACAAAAAGGGAATAAAAGGAAAAAAAGAAAATTCTTCTTAATGCCTTTTGAATGTCATCTAAATGAAACCAAAGTATTTTCTAGGAAAAACAGATAGAAAACACTATTGCTAAGTCTGTCTAGCAACAATGTCATCAAGAGCCATTCCATGTACATGATCAATCTCATATACCTTAGTCAAAGGGTCCCTACTTAAAGTGACCGTGGATATAATGGCCTCAACATCTATCCAAAAACAATCCGTGTGCTCGTATTTGAATTTGAACCTCCCAGGTGCGTTCTCCCCCAATTTTTCCTAAACCCTAATCCATCATCCGCCCTCATCAATCTTTCATCCCATTTTTTCAACTAAATCGACGTAGTTTTTCATCCAAAATCTTCCCGACTCTGAACACAAAGGACACCCTATTTCAAAAAAAAACCTAGGATCCTTAAATCCTACGGTATATTTTTACAAATATTTTAAAAATATGCCTTATTTGTATCAAGTCTATATTATTTATAATACAAATTTTATCATACATTCTCACCTATATTACATCTAAGAAAATTCTAAGTTTTTCCTTTTGTGAATATGAATTACCCTTTATTTTCCCGCACGTTGTTTTCTAATATTATCGCAATGAACTCCCCGAGATCCTCCCTTGCACTTCACAACCACATTGAATTTGCCATGTAAAGTAGATGGGTCTTACATTATATATATATATATATATATATATATATAATCCCCCGACTAGACCATTTTTCCTACTATGATATGAAACACATGGTTAATATAAGATGTTTGGCAAATCCAAATGGAGGCCATAGCCACTTTCCTTGGAATTTTTTGGAGCTTGTATGAATATCCTATTCATATCAATGTGAAGATTATTGTGTTCATTGAATGGCCACACATGATCCCCCCCCCCCATTGTGTTTATTAATGACTATAGAATGGTTGTCATGTTTTGAGCACGTAGTTCAATCTTCTTTGTACATATATCTTGATGATATCCATACCTGGAGCCACATCTAACTACATACCATTCAAATATAGGTGTTTGATTAGATAAGTGAGCAAATCAAGCACGTCTACATTATGAGATGGTTAGAAAGTCCGAAAAAGGATGTAGCCACTTTCCTCATAATTTTTGGAGCTTGTATAGCTTATAAGGTATTGAGGAATTCAAGCAACAACTTCCCCCTAGTTGAGAGTACAAGGTAGACTCTATATGGATTTGCTAATCTATGGGTTTTTTTGAAAATTTTCCAAGTCACTTAACCTTCCTAGAATAACAAAAGTTTCTTAAATTGTTGTTATAAGGCCTCAATACCTTATAGTGGCCCTACCTAAAATAAACTCATTCATCAAGTAAATATTTGAATTAGTTGATCACCTCAACGTAATTAAGGGTCAGGCTTCACATATACAATTGGGTGCGTTGGATGCAAATACATGGGCAATATATATATAGATAGATAATCATGTTGTTGTACATTGAGCCCCTTAGACCTTTAAGGCTTATGTGAAAAAACTCTCGCTTTAAGGTAGATGGGTTCTCAAATGGATACTTTTTACTCTACATCCACTTCTCCTTGGATATTAAACATGCGATTTAGCACACAATGATTTAAAAATTCAAAACCGAGACCGCAACCATGTTCCTTAACAATTTTGACACTCATAGATGTTTGATTCATCATCAAATTAATTATTCTCTTTCCTCCCAAACAGCCATACATGTTTCCTCAATGATATTGATTATCGAACCTAGAATAGCTAACAAATTTTGAACACTTTGTTTAATCTCTTTCAAACACATATCCTTGGGGGTGGACACTTCATTGGATACCTAAACGACGTGCGTGGGTCACTATGATATTAGACCCCCTTATATACGAGAAGTTTACAGAGAAAAGCAAATGTATGTGTACTAACAACATGCTAGAGAATGAGCTCATGTATATATACTAAGCTTTCTAGATTATGTGATAAATGCATCCACTACATATACATAATAATGATCATGATTCAAACAGGCCTTTATTACTTATGAAATCCACTTTCACTTTCCAATGAGAAAGCCATTGAACGTTTTTTCATCCATTCATAGAACTCAACGATTGCATCAAACAAACACAGACAAAAGCATAACAACTTAGCCACAATCCAAAGAACAAAAACTCAATGGAGCCCATGAGCACTCCAAGAGCCTCTAGTTTTTAAAACCTAGAATTCAAATGCATACCCTAACAAGAATGGACAAGGTAGTCATTGAGGACTATTACCACATGACAACAATGGGTGAAATTGTGAATCAGATGAAACTAACACATCTATTGTGAAAAAATTTCTCTAAACCTCAGGGCCCCCTTTTGTACATTTATACTTACTTCAAAATTTTAGTAGCCTTTCTAAATGTGCACGTTGAAGAAAAATAATACCTCTCCGTTATGTATACTATGAACGCAAACGCCTCAAATAATACCCCTTCTTACATTCACATAAGTTCGTACGTTGTATGAAGAGTCCACCACCCATGCACACATCTTTTTTGGTGTTCATTCTTCAATCTACATCTAACCAAACACCCCTCAATTACAGGTGTTTGGTTTAAGATAAGCAACCAAGTTTGACATACTTACCTAAAGACAACTAGTGTAATCCAATTATTTATCTTAATTGGACACCTATATTTGAGCGGCATACGGTTTGGTGTGGCTCCAAGAACATATACCAAGTATACATGTGCTGAAAAGAGATTGGACAATGTGCTCAAATATAATAACCATTCTAGGCTCACTAGTCAACATGATTGGGGGACCTACATGACCATTTAACGAGCACAAGAATCTTCAGTTGGATGATGAAGATATTCAAAGGATGGAAGTATGTTTCTCAAAAATAGTTTTGTGCATGTTGAGGTCTGGAAAGGGCATCTTGGGTTAATGTGATATTGGACAACTTTTGAAATTAAAAAGGAAAAGAAAGCCAAGGGTATATTAACCTTAAATGGCCTAATCATTTCAAAATGGACCTCTCCATTTTCCAAAGAATCATGTTGCTAGAAGAATCGGTGACTATTTACGATCACAATGCCTTTTGATTTTATAAGAACAAGAAAATGGTACAACCGTGAGGCTCTGTTCTTTTTTTATGAAAACTTTAATTACAGTTGTACACTTTGCTCATGCCAGTCCATGACTATTTACTATATCTATAACCAAATATAGTGAATTATATATTTCTTCCATACATTTTAGGGAAAAACTATGGTTAACTGGATATATATAACTATATATAACTAGATTTTAGAACAACTATAGTTAACTACATTTTTTGGCAAGTCAAATTGCGAACAACTATAATTACGAAAGGCAATTAGTTAACTAATAGTTGAATTAGTTGGTTAGTTGTCCAGGGTGTGCAAGCTTTCACCATCCACGTTAAATAAACTTGACCAAAAATAGGAAGAACAAGTAACGTCCAAGTGTGAACGCAAAGTGGTTAGGAAATTTGCTCTTGAAACATGGAAGTCGATGCATAGTCTCTGTCCTACAGACAAAGCCAACATATATAGGGAAATTATCACGTGAACGTGTGTGTGTATCGCCAAAATTTTGAAGAATGACAACTCCATTCCCTATATTGATATATGCACCCCCCCCCCCTTTTTCCTCTTCCACGTTTGTTTAGGTGCACAAGTGTAACATGCGAGCCCTCACCTCCATCTCGATGGGGTTATTCATGATACCTACATTGATATGTGTAATTAGGTTGCCTTTGCAAATAGGTTGTCTCTTTATCCATGTAGATTACCCTGGGTCAAGATTAGATCATAAAACTTATAACTTTGTTAATTGATCCATTATATAGCAACCATAGGAGTAAAATATGATTCTTATATTTTGTTATTGTGATAAGAAATATTCAAAAATTATGTCGAATGTCGATAAAGGAGGTTGGGGCAACCTAATTTTACATATCAATTAGAGAAGTGGCCCAATGGTAATGGGATAGGGATGCCTTCTAATTAATAATAGACACTATATAGACATGGGGGGGGGGTGATGTACCTTTATAATGAGATTTAACTTATTCATTATAAAACATTTGTGCACAATTCATTCTTGGGTTGTCTGACCCATTTCTTCCTCTAGAGTTGTTTGACGCCAATCATCATTCGCTCACATGCTAAGTACAACAGAGTGTGCTTAGTCATCATTCTTCTGTAATCAATCAATCAATCAATCAATCAACTGCTAAACCAAGGTACATCACAAAGGGATCACCATAAGAGCCTGGAGGATGAGGACAAGAGCGGGTCATTCTCGTTAGAGAAACTTTAAGGCCTCAACATGCTCCTCCCGTAGTGTTACCCTCCCGTAGTGTTTAGGATTCATTTAAGAACACAAAGAAATCCCTTGGTCCCCAAACCCCTATTTCCACTCACTTTGTACACGTACCCGAGTTATTGTGCAAAAAAATTGACGGCCAAGATGGGCATGATGGGAGGGGGTTGAACGACATCAATACCCATGAACAATGACCCCTGGGAAAGTGCACCACCAAATAGCAATATAAAACTAGAAGGTCTCATAGTACCTCCCACTTTCGTACCCATGTATGGTGACCTCAGCTTGGTAAACCCTTGTCCAATCATGCAAAGAAGCGTACCTGGGAGTACCACTCCGACGTTGGCAACCTCAGTTACCTTCTCCCGTCAACTTCTACCTTTGTATCGGTTACCTAACATGGAGTACCCAACTTGGGTACACTCCTAGTGTCTTTCCTAGGCATGTAGGCCTCCAAACAATTCACTTTCCTCCAAAAAACTCAGGGGCATGTTGAGGCCTCAAAGTTTCCCTAATGCTTTGATGTGAATGTTGCTCTAACATCCTCTCCATGTGCTCATCGTTGGGTGATTTGCATGCCAATTGATCACAAGAGTTGTTGAAATCTTACAACTTACATGTCACAGGTTGTTTTGGTGTGCAAGTTTAAAAAGTTGAAGAGTCTCTTGTGGCCTGCCTCCGCCTGAGCATTCTCAAGTTCTTATGAATAAGTTTACAAATCTTGTCATCTCAACTTATTCCTAATTCATCCACTTTGAAGTCATCCACTGGTAGTTTGGGATATTTTGCATTCTAACATTTCTGTAATGAAGTATTGGTACAAATGATTAAAATCACTTAGGGGTTGTTCACACCGTGGACCATGAAGTTGTCCCAAGGCCTTGTAAAATTTGTGATTGGTTGTTGAACTTGTCCCGGTACCACTTCGGTTTACACCAAGGAAAAAATGTCAGAGTGACCATGACATTCGAGATCCCTAAAAGACATATTTTAATTCATGCATTATCCACTGACATGGTCCAACGGGTTTTGTGGTGGGAGAGGTAAAAGAGGTGCTTTAATAGAAAATGGCAAGGGCCCATGATAGAGGAATGATGTTATAATAAATTTTGAATGAAATTTTTTTGGGGGGAAGAGAAGATGAAGACAAGACAAGACAAGACAAGACAAGAGAATGGTCAAACTTTTTTTTTTTTTTTCAAAATTTCCCTTTTTGGGTCATATATTAAAAATATCAACACGTTCACTTTTGGTGCATGGTCATTCCTCTTGGTCCACATTAGGTTTACACCTAGTGAGGGGCCCAAAGGCTTTGTAAATTGATTTTTTAAGAAACAAGACCATGGTTGTTGGACCGTCAAGTTGGACCATGGAAAAAGGCCATCTTCCATGGTTAGATTTCATGGTCCATGGTGTAAACTAGCCCTTAATAAGTAACAACAATTGCAACATTGTAAATCCATGATGTCCAATATGTTTTCCAAGGAATAACAAATAATGTTAGGTTTACATTTAGTGTTGGTGACACTACGCGGGCACTTTACAATTAGTATTGAGCAAGAGAAAAAGAATTGGTGACACTAAATACAATAACTTATGTAATACTACACCATTCTATGGTAGTTAGTGTCACATGTGTAATAGTGTCACTTATACTACTTTGACGCGTATGGTAGGTTCCCAAAATAATCAATAACCTCACCATTACTGTCACCTCATGACACTTGGCGATTGAGTGTGCTAATTAATACGTTGACATGAGTATGTTCAATAGTGTTTATGAGATGTACACCTATGTTAATCAGAATGATCTACAAGTTGACTAAAGTGCACACAAATGACACTTGGCATTAGGATGCTCTAGAAAGTATTCCTCTTGCATTACTAAAATGTGAACACATGACACTTTCCATTAGTATATGCTCAATAATATCTTCCTCCCTTCCATACTAAACGTAAAGTTATAATCTGAAGTATTCCAATGTACTCTACTAAATGTCATAACGTAAATAATGTTTCACTTCAAAAAAGTACTTATACTGACAAAAAGTATCACATGCATCGACAATTAACGGACGTGACACCTTGAGACATTGAGGCATCTAGTTTACGCCTTTTGCAAATAGTGTATGTGACACTAAAATACCATATACGGCATAGAAATAACATGTAAAAACAAGCCACCAATCATACCGACATCCTTGGCACTTTGTTGTCCTTGTTCTCAACACAAAAGTGTATTATTCTTGGCAAAGTTGAATCTTTATAGAGAGCCTAGACCAACGACATTGACCATAAAAAGTAAGAGGAAGTTATTCCTTGCAACACATTCATCTCCCCCAACCTCATTCTTTTTGGTCTAGTTCATAGACTACATGACCTTGTTGTGTTCCATAGCAATTCTATATCATTGGTTGCTAATACCCTTTCTAGACCAACGAAATTGACCATAAAAGGTAGAGGAAGTTATTCCTTGCAACACGTCCATCTCCTCCAACATTGTTCCTTTTGGTCTAGTTCTTAGACTACATGACCTTGTTGTGTTCCATAGCAACTCTATATCATTGGTTGCTAATACCCTTTCTACTATGGTGGTCCTATGGCCTCCTTTATGGCTTTACATTGTCATATTCCCTTGACAAGTGGGAATTTTCCGTATACTCAATATGTTGTTAAAAGATGGAGACAACATTATTATTCGGCTAGTTGTAGGAGTTATTGAATTCCAGGTTTTGAAATGGAGGAAATTGATCTTTAGGTAATTTCAGACCTTCAGAGATACTAGAATTATGCATGTATTGTGTGATAACCAAAAAAAAACATAGTGCAAACACATGACTATATGGTCATTAATGCATAATACAATACCAGTAGAAGTCACATATGATGCATGACAAAAAAATTATGGGAAAAAAATCACAATATTGAGGGGATTAAAAGGATGATGTCAAGCACCGGTTTTGTACCGAAGGGGAGTGTTATCATGTGAACGGTGAGCAATAACACATGAGCGCTAAGGGGGCAAAAATATTTGGTAATAGCCCACCTCGTATCCTATAACTGTGATATTTCAGGATAACAATTTTGTATAATAATAATTTGAATGGTGTCCACAAACAAAGTGCAATAATCCTAATGAATGACTAACTCTACTGTTAGATTCAACAACTACAAGGGGATGGAAACTAAATCTACTAATGTTGATAGATGTAACATCCACTTCTCAAACATATGCAAGCACATACCAAGTCTTGAGCATGTCATGTAGGCATTGTGGAAGAAAGAAAACTCAAGTACTTGGGCATGGATGGAAAGAGAAGAGGAAATCCTCACACAAATGAACGTCCATTGATTGCATGAATTCCAATTCAAACCAATCCAACCATTTCCAATCCTATCAAACACACATTAGATGGCATTGTCAACTAACTAAATGTGATCACAATAGTCTAGCCTAGTCCTCAAGTTCATTACACTCATCCACCTCGTCATCTACATAAGGGTTACGAGCTATTTGTTTTGACCTACATCAAGGAATCGGCGATGCCTACTTTGCCACCATCTGAGCAGCCCTCTTTGCATATAGAGGCAACACCATAGAACTTGGAGTGGTGCTCATGCTTTTTCTTTTTTTTGCAAATTAAAAACGTAAAGCTCAAAGTTCAAGTATTGTTTTACATTAGAAAGTTTTAAATCACACAATACATGAATAAATCCTTAACTTACTCACTCAAACAAGCTTTCCTTGGAACCTTCTTCACATGCTCTTCATCGGATTCAGTGGAGGCATCATGGGAAACATGGCCCACTTGGAGGAGTAGTCGGTTTTGCATCACACAATGGGGATCACATCAAATAGTGCAAAGTCCTCCTCGTAAGCAACTAAATGATAGCCACCACGTCTACAAGCATGAATAGATGCACCCAGTGCCATTGATACGTTTGAAGGTCAAATATTAGCACAAGTCACATTTAAAACCAAAATGAATTTTATTTGCATGATAACATCAAGAATTTAAGAATACCAAGTCTTACATGCATAAGCATCAAGGACAACGAACCTTGGAGTTATTAAAGTTTCAATTAAAATCTGCATTGATTCAAAGTTTTTTCCCTTTTACCTCCCCATGATATTTTCATTTATTAATTAAGTGCTCGCCGATGTCAGATTGAAGTACACATCCAAAGCCTCCACATCAACATCAAACGTTGATCTCTTCTTTTGGAAAAAAAAAAAAAAAAAAAACTCCGGCTTGGGAATTACGCGGAGGAACAACATGATGCGGAAACACATTAACTAGAATTTAGAGTTGGATATCAAATTCCTAATCAACATTGCACATATTGAAAAGGTACAAATGAAAGGTTGAAAAATAATATAGTGTTCAGTGTAGAGCACAATGGCAACTCATTGAAACCCCATCAATCTTTCCGCAAAAAAAACTCATAAGAGGCTACAAAGATTCTTACATCATCCCTAACATTTTTTTTCCCTCAAGGACAAACAAATGAAAAGGGCCATCATCAATTAGAAGTATTCTCCAACAACACTAAACAAACTAGGTCAGACAGGGACGCATTACTCACTATGTTTTTTGGAACTTTTTAAATCTCAAAGTACATGAATTTGGCGAAGGCATACTAGCAATGTGACGATGGACTAGGAGTAGTTGTAAGAGGACTTGGAATGGGTGCTACAACTTGTCGTAGCCCGCATTTTCTTAAAATCTTAAGTAACCTTGTTTTAAGTTTAAAAAATAGGTTTGACCAAGGAAAACATAATAAGTAGAGTACTTTATAGGTAGATTATTAGGTACGTTATTTAGAATTGAGAAGAAAAATTAAAATCCTTAAAGTAGTTAAAAACATCAAATTAAGTTAGTGTTAGGAATTCCGTTTCGACTCGGAAACCTTAGAGCGGAGCGGACCGCACAGGTGACGGCGGGCTGCAACCACCATGGCGACCCAAACCCGGAAGAGGATTGCGGACAAGCCGCTAGCCCTCCGCAAGGTGCACGTGGTCACCCCCACTGGTCGAGAGGAGAGCAATGAATTGGAGGCAGACTTGAGGCGCATGGGCTACTTCGGGTTATGGGAAAAATCTTGGAGAGTGCGCTGTGAGGAGATGGTGAGGGAGTTGGTCACTGGGGAGGTAGATCAAGTTTACGCTTCCACCATCCGGGGCCGACCGGATAAGTGGAATGCGGAATTGTGGAATAATGTTTACGGGTTCAAGCAGGGAGAGGAAGGTATGGCCACTAAGAGAGAGGATTGTACCAGGGACAAATTCTCCTAGAGGTTGAACCCAAGTATGGCTACTTTGTGAAGGATTGTAAAGACGAGAGGGAAAGGAAAATGTTAACTTTTCTAGTGTCTATCTTTAGCCCGGAGAAGCCCTATAACATCACTCTTACCCTTGCCACCACCTTACTTCTTACACACTATGAGAAGAACGTGGTGGATTGGGGAAGCATCATTGGGGAGTTGGTGCACAAGTTGGCAACCAACACTAAGCGAGGCCAACCTTCTTACATTGGGCATTTCCTCTTCCACCTTTACGCACACGGAAACCTACTCACAGACGAAGAAGAAACCCAATGGACATCGCATCAGTTCATGCGGGGGGTCAAGACTACCAACTCGGAGCCGGAAATGAGCCATGAGGGTTCGAAAGAGGAAGATGTGATGGAGTTGAGCAACAAAGAGCGGCCCGTGACCAAAAAACGGAAACTAATGTTGGGGAATCGTGCGACACGGACCAGGTCCGCCACCAAGCCCGTAGGAGGTGGAACCTCCACCTTCCCCTTGGAGGACAATCTGGTGGACACCATTATCCGCGACTTGGAGGGAGTACGATTCCGGATTGCGGAATATGAGCTGCAAATGCAACAAGTAGGGGAATTGGTGGGCAACCTTCCGCGGGAGAGTTCGGTTGCCGCAATACATGAGGCCATCCAAGATCCGCGCCGGTTGCGGGAGCTGGAGCGTAAGGTTGACCACCTTACTGCGGAAAAATGGAAGACCGCGGAACGAGTGCGGAAGTTGGAGGCGGAGCGAGAGAAGCTCCTTAAGCAGGTAAAGGATACCACCCTCACGGTACAAAAGGTGAGTGATATGGTGGAAATCCCGGGGAATGTGTGGTGGAAAGCCAAGATATTCGACACGGAATTGAAGAATGCGGGCCACGTTTCCGGGTCGAAGATGGTTACCTTCATCATGGATCAAGGGAGTAAGATGGACGCATCTTTGAAAGTAATGAAGGCCCTCATTGCTAGCTGCACGGAATTGTTTCCCGTCGTAGTTGAGTCATCGGAGGAAAGAGAGTCCTCATCGAGCTACTCCGACCTGACCCCTCATGACATGGTGAAAATTCAGGATGCCGCGGTAGAAGGTGGAAACCAATATGCGGAAGAGGTGGACCAGGTGGAGGACATCACGGCGATCACGGCCCTACCGGTTTCCACCACTGAGGTGTTAGTTCCCAATGCCTCCCCAGTTTCTGCCGCGGTTGGAGATGAAACCTTGGGTGATTGTCACGTGGCCGAGGTCTCAACACCGAGCCTTGCCACGGACTTCCAAGTGGTTGCCCGGGATCCGCCGCCACTTGCAATTCTTTACTCCGGGATTTCTGCCGGATAACCAACTGTCCGCACCACTGGCACCGGACGTTGCGGAGACGGTGGACCGCGTGGGAGCGATTCCCGGACCCGATGGACACGAGGTGTCAGGGCCACCACCACGTGCTCCATCTTTGGTAACAGATAGAGTGGACCGCCGCGAGGAGCGGAAGCATAATAAGAAGGAGGCCAAGTTGAAGAAGCGGAAGGATAAGGAGTAGATTTTAGTTAGGATTCCATTTTTAGTTGTTTTGGGCAAGTAGTTAATTGGCCCCGGGTTGGGTGCTTTTTCATTTTCTTTGTTTAGGTTCTGACCTCTCATTGAGGTGGATTGTCAGGACTGTCACGTGGCCCGTGATTTCCAGCATGGAAACCATGGCATGTGGGTGTTAATTTGGTTTAAGAGGGAGCACTCCGGTGTTTTTCTCATCATTTTGCAATGCAAATGTTCTTTTGTTTAATTCGGACCTTATGCTTTACTTCACCTTCGTTTTGAGTTGAGTCTTGAGTACATGTGTAATGCAAGTGGTCCCTCCTTCCCCTACTTGAGGTTTCCGAGTTTTCCGCCATTCCCTATCATTGTGTAGGTTGGTTAGGTAGTATTCCGTGATAGGACAGGGGAACAGTAATACCCCGAGGTGCGTGTGGTTGAAACGCCCCTGTGTGAGCAGGTGATGGGCGGAGGAATCTTAAGCGCGGAAAGGAGGAAAGGATTGGCCGAGCAAGGGGAAAGAACCCCACCGTGGGGTTGTTGGACAAGGGAAGTTCCACACACACGGTAGGTTCTTCCCCACTTACTCCGTCCAAGTAGGGACCGACAATGAGCAGCAGTGGATAAACATGTCCAATAGTAGGGGAAGAGTTCTGGTTTACACCTTCCGCTTGCCGTGACCTGGAGGTGGATCACACCGATCAGCAGTAACGGACTGGTCTAGAACACTCATGCACCTGCCGCAACTGACGCTTGGTTCCCACCGCGGATGGTAGGCATGGTAGCCCCATCCCTATGTTAGCCCCGCCGTCACGGAAATCAACAGACCTTAGGTCCTATCCTGTGTGACCTGTGGAACAGCACAAGCTACCCATTGTGAGGATAGGAGTGAAGATGTTGTGTTTCCACCTTTCTCGAGGAAGGATTCGGTTTCCGCGTGTGGTATAGTGAAAACTGTGTCATCACGGAAACCGGATCAAGCTGGTTTTGTAGACCCAAAACTTCTTCCACCTTCTCCCCCGTAAAAGGGGGTGGCACGCGTCGGATACTTGAGTGGGACACCTTCCCGAGGGAGGGTTGCCCCCATCATAACACTAGTCTAAGGGGGTAGTAGTTAGAAGGAGGAAATGGAGATAGGGAGACAACCCTAAGAAATCAACCTAAAGGGTGAAATCCTGATGAACAACTACCAAATCTCTCTGAGCATTCTAGCCTAAAACACTAGAACTATGGTCTTTGTGACACGGTCGAAAATCTAGCGGATAGTGGAAATACAGGTAAAATCCGCTACCTCTATCGCGGAAACCTTATCCTGGAAGTCATGACCCGTAATAAGGAATCTTAGAATGGAGTGTATATAGTTGTTATACTATGGATTCGGGACACTGAGTCTATTGTTGTTACTACTCGAGGGTGGGAGTTTGTCTATACTTTGTGTTGTGTTCCATACTTCGGTCCACTACCGGAAAGGCGGAAATATCCGTGCCATACTTTCCGTAATATCCCGGATTTCTTAATCCGATTTGTGTTGTCTTAGTTTCTGGTGTTTCTTGTGTGTGTGTTTGTGAAAGATTCCCTCTCTCTAGGGTCGTAAACAACCGTAGGTTCTTCGTGGGAACAAACTTGGCGCGGTTGTGACGTGTTACGCGTTTATCAGGTTAATTTAATGAATACGCCACCACCGTGCTACGACACAACTACAATTTGGAAGGCAACTGTAGTTTTAACCTCCTCGGTCTCGGAGCGATGTATATGTTTACCCTTCCCTACATGTTTGACAACTACCTCTACCTCATCCTTATAGTGTATCGTGTCTACATCATCTCGAGGCAACTCTATTGGATTGGTCTTCTTCCTCACCTCCTCTTCTTTGGCTAGGTGAAAAGTAATAGGGCAAATAATAAATCATGGACAACACCTCAATTGGAATAATCCCATATTTTCATCTGGTTTGTGGTGAAAATACAAAATTTGAGGGATGTGTCAATCCATGAAGCAAAGGAGTCAGGAATGGATGCAAAGGAGATGGCATTTGCCGGCAACAACTCCCACTTTAAATACCTACCACAATCAAACAACCCATGTTAGTTTGAATGTAGGTGGAAGATATAATAAAAAATCATAAAGTGCATTAAAAATGTTGCAAGTAGGTTAAACCAATGAAACAACAACTTGTATATAACTCGTTTGATCGCAATGTCACCGCCTAACACTTTGTTGAGGTCACTTGATTTTGTGAAAGTATCTTGGCCACTGAAAAATGGTCGAAATGCTTTTAGTCCATAGTAAGATGCACCATTTCTTAGCATTCTCAAAAGGCGCAAGCACAAATGCATCCCAACAAACCTTCTCCTTCAATCACTTCTCCATATTCAGAAGCTCCTTCACAAAACCATCTAATTGCCAAATAATCCAAGTAATTAATAGTCTTAACCTAAAACTTTAGAAGAATAAGAAAATGAATAAACAACAAGTTGGGTAAAGGTAAACTTAGTCCAAAAAGAAGCCTTAATCAACCATGCATCAAATACCTTCTCTTTGATATTTTCTAATGGATAGTGCAATGACTCACAGACCATATCACTTGAATTCCACCACTTCAACCACCTAGCCTTGAAACAACACCCGTTGGGGTGGTGGCAATCATTTGAAGGATCTGCATTTACTTCATAATGTTTGACAAATTTGCAAAATGAAAAATGTCAACAACCCATTGAAAGCATAACAAAAAAAAACCAATAGGAAGCACTTTGAATTGACTCACTTCATTCATGAAGCCCACATCATTAGTTGGATTAGCCACGGCTATTAGCTTCTTGAGTTCCTTCCCACGAATTGAAACTATTGCTTCTTTTTTAAGTTGCATTTCACATTGCATCTCATACACCATACATCAAAGGATTTTTTCTCGTTGTACTTAAGAGATGCCTTTTTAGTGATAGATGTCACCTCATGCTACAAGAAGAGAAAATACATTAGCTCTAGAATAGTGATTGAAACTATGTCAAATATACAAATAGTAGAACATCTACATTGTAAAGAAACTGGCAAACACATTCTTAGTGAAAGCATACCAAATTGGCTTCTCACCCTTTTGAACACACTTGGAGTATTGATTCAAGGTCAAAATATCCTTGAAGTCCTCTAATTTGAGAATACCAAAACCATGTACACGATGGAACTTATGCACTTTAACATGATCACTCTTTGTATACCTGACAAAGACAAATAAATATATAAACACACACACACACACACACACACACACATATATATGTGTGTGTGTGTGTGTGTGTGTGTGTGATTTTTAGCTTGACATAAATAATCAAACTCTTAAAACAATGACAGAAAATAAATTTACCTATTGACATCATGCATGGCATCTAGAAGAATAGCAATGAAACTGGCCGGTTTGAGCACAAAGCAATCCATAGAGTAATGTCACTCTTTGTTTTCAGGGTGCACCCTATGAATGTGTCTATGCCAAGCTATCACATGGTGATTGCCATCCCAAATGTAGAACATTTTGCTATTGAACCTCTTATAGCCCTTATCACTTTTAAGCATCTCCTCAAATGATTCATTGCATGATAGCCAATGCTCCACCCATGTTTCAGAGTCATTGATCTTCATACATTTCCCATGGTTGTTAAAAGGCAACACATGCAACACCATATCTCCTTCCATGTAACCATTCACATATTCATTTTTGAAGAGTTGTACATCCACCTCTAAGTTAGGTTTGACAAGAGGCGATAGAATCAAATGACAAAGTGGGATATTGGTTCTAGAAAATGGTCTAAATCCGATCATATTACCATTAATTTTGAGGGTATAGATGTCCATGATGTCAAGTACTTGCCAACATCTTTTGATGGCAATGTTTTGTTTATGTTACCCCCTTGTGTTTTTTGGTGTTCCTAATGCATATAACCATTTTATGGATGACAAAGACAAAAAGTATAATGGACATCCATGGGTGCATAATAAGAAGAACCAATATACAATATGATTTTGGATCTTCATTCATGATTGTTGTGCCAGTCATCTACAATGCTCAAACAACTATTGTGCCTACATGTATCGCAATGGGGGGTTCGCAACTGCAACGAATGGATTGGACTAACTCCCATCCCATTTTTGGTTGGCAATGTAGCGCCTAATAAATCTAGGGTGGAGTGCAAGGTTTGTTATTCCACACATGTGTACATTGTTTTGTGCCATGTTTGTATAATATATGTCCACTACACATTCCCTAGGATGTCTAGGACTTGTTTTCATTTAGGTGTGCATGACCACCTTGTTCTTAATGATACATATCGTGAGTCATGGGACATGGCTTACCAATGCGTTGCTAGGGAGGTCGTGAAAACACCCACAACCAAAAATATTGCTATAGGAATGGCAACAAGTAAATAATCTTTGGCATACTAACTTCTTAAATTTCTATCAAATGGAGAAGTCCATCACATGGCACGTTCGTTACTAGAGATGGTTATAGATAACTCAATATCTTGCCTCCCCCAATTGCCATAACTTTGTGTCGAATTCAAATCGTTTTGTTCAATATTATGGCAGCGAAAGACCGCTCTGGTTATAACTATGTCCACAGTAGTATATTCCCATGGCAGTCCAAAAACCAAGTGTTTGTTTTCAAATTGTCCATAGACCTTCTAAGGAGTGGTGTGGATCTTGTGAAACGTATGCAAGTCAGTAGTGATATGGAGAACTTATGGATAATGTTTAACCATGTCAAACGCTTGAAACATTGGACCACCTTGGCATGTCATGTGTATGATAACAAGTATTAGAAGGTGTTGACAACTTTTTACTATGACATACAACAAGAGGATGGCGCAACTCATACTTTCTTCTAGAAGTACTCAAATTTTGTCATAGAAATAAATGGAGTGCCAAAGGTAAACTTCTAGGGGTTTATGGTAGACAATGCCCAAGTTAATCGGAACGTGGTGAGAAAGATCTACGGGGATCGCAACCCAAATCTAGCTACAATCGGTCCTGAGTGCACATGTCTTTTCATTGGTTTGCAAGCTTGGAAAAGGTGACACATAAATATATTAAACCATCCTTTCAATTCCAACACAATCAACAATGCGAGGATTACGAGGACGTGAAGATAATGGACAAAGCTGAAACTAAATATCATCTTACTCGTTCATGGTGGTTGTCATCCGAAATTGCTACAGATGAAGGCATTCTCGATTTCTCGGAGTACTCAATGGTTGGGATTCTAGCAATTCTGTTACGGGCAATGGGGTGGTCATATGCTTATTGCCAGTGCATTGTTACAATCTATTTTTAATGTTGATTCATTTCTTTACACATAACAAATATAAAAAATCTTGTAGGATTTGTGTGGTGTTTGCAGTATATGAAAATAGATGAATATGCGGAAATGCCAAGTGTAACCTTGTAGAACAATGTACAACAAGTGGTTGCAATAATTCAACAACAAGATGACTTGCCTTTACAAAGCAACAATGTAAAATTTGATATGTGCATTTATGCACATTGCAAATTATAGGTTGTGATTGAAAGGGGGTTCTATTGGTAAAGGCCCTAATTCAATGTCCTTGAAACTAAAGGTTGTTGCAAGGTTTGGTGATCCCAAATTGATGGTAGATGCCATGAAGTTGTATCCAGGGGTAAAAGTTCTTAACACATGGGATTGTGCCCTAGAGGAATTGGAGTTCTTCGGCTCCACCAAATATAAGCTCGACTTGACTCCCTGTGCCGATTGAGACTCACATAGACTCGACAAAATGAACCACTCAACCTAACATTAGGGCAAAAAGAGCATGTATAGAGGAGTCCATAAATTATACAAAGCATGGTGTGGTTCATACCACAATGATGTTAGAAATTGATTGCCCGTCTTCCCAATGGCACATTGCAATATTAACACATAACTATGTCAAATGATGTTGGGCAATTTAAGGCAATACAAGTATTTTGTGCAATGCCAAAGTCAGAGTTGGCAAACATGGCACACTTGCCCCGACCTACAAGGGTATGAAGAAAGGGTACGGCTCAACCAACAATGTTGAGTGCAAATTTTGCCCATGCCTTGACGACATCAAACATTGTGTGAGGTGGCAACAAGAAGTAGTATGTGCTTGATTGGCCTATAGTACCCAACACATGGCCGCTAAAGATAGCTATAAATCTTAAAAGGGAGGAGGTGTTGCTTGTTGACGACGTCGCGCTTCAATTGTACCGTAGGGAGGCACTTTCTCCTCATTGTAGGCTATCTAAGATTGCCATACTCCCAATCCATTGGTCACATTTCCATGTGCCATCCAACTTCCAGGTTTGGGAAGACAATTCATTGCAATCTAGCAACACCAATGACAAATCACAAAAACAAATAAGAAATCCCCGAACTCATAAACGGTTACTATGTGGTTGGAGTCATTGCCTATCCATATCCTGGCTTTGGAGTAGTAATCAACAGCGTCTCTGATGACGATATCGCATATCTTGTCACAATTGGCAACATCTTGCATTACACATGTCCTGACTTTATGAAAATGCCATCTCAGTCTTTGGGTAAGAAAGTGAAATGGGTGTATTGCAAACATCTATATTATATGTTTAGATTTCTATGCAATGTGGATTAAAACAATGACAAGTTCATTCACGCTCCAATGAGGTCATATGAACTTACCGGTGTTATGGAGTGTGGGTAGTGCTCCGAGTGTTATGTTCAACCGCATGTCTGATAATGTCAATAAGTGACATGTATTGGTGTGGATTCTTATAATAAAATTCAACAAAGAGTTTTTAGATTTTTGAAGTGTCCAAGGTAATAGGCCCCCTTCATTCCTGTTCAATCAATATATTAGCCCTTTACGATTGAAAAGAGTGCAATTTTCTGAGTATGTACCCTAAAACTTTGCATATTTACTAAATTTGGCATATCCACTCATGTGTTACCACTCACCGCTCACTGCTTATCACTCATACTCCCTCTTGCCCAAAATTGGTTAGAATGTCCAAAATTACCAAAATACTAATCAAGAACTCCACTTGCGATTAAGTGGAAATTGTCACTTTCAAGTCAAGTTGGTTGGTCAAGTTATTGAGACCCACCTTAGATTATTATAGATATATTAACGGGTGGCTTGTTAGGGCATGACAAGTGACAAATCAAACTTAATACACACATGTTGCAAACATAAACGCCTTGGAGTTATCAAATTCGTAAGTGAATATAAGACACCACGGGATCTTCAAAGAATGATCCAATTACAATTCGGTGATTATTTTGGGTCCACAAGTATGGTCAAGGCTTAAGTAGTCTTAATGAACACACAATTTTCTAGAGATGCGGTACATTGTTGTTAATCAATTTACAATGGTTCTCACAACATTTTTCATCCACTCATGGTTTGAAACCTTTGTCAAAAGCACAACCCTTCATTCATTATGTAATATAGTCAAACAATAACTTCATGAAAGAAAGAAAGAAAGATTAATTATTTATATATATATATATATATATATATATATATATATATATATATATATATATATATATATATATATATATATATATTAATGAACCCTTATGAGTCAACTAGACATGGATGGCCAAAGACTTGCAACACTCATGTAACTTGACCGTCAAAGCATTGGGAACTCCTTACAACTTGGAAGTTTCTTTTGTGAAACTACTTTGGCATTGGCATCACATGCCCTAAAGTACTCTACACCCTTCATGGTATTTTGTGCCACTTACTATTTGGAATTACACAAGGCTATAACTTCTCACCATAGAGATTTCATTTGTTACCAACAATGGTTCAATAAGTTGTATGGAAAATATTCAACATAAATGACTTTACTTGGTAAAAAGTTTACATTCTTCGCAAGAAGTTATAGCAATGCGTAGCTTCAAATAGTAAGTGGCACCGTATACTAATAATAGTGTAGTGAGGTTAGGTTGAGATGAGGTTAGGTAAACTACTCCATTTGGATTGAAAATATCTATAGCATGACTTCTAGTAGATCCGAATACACACCACACATTAATATTAGAGTTAACACATATGACCATACTTTTCATATCCTTATTGTAGTAAGTTAAGTTAAATATAATTTCAATCACTTGGGTTGCTTCAACACTTGTTGGGGGCTCATGCAAACTATCATATAAGCCGTAGAAAGTATATGCACCTCCTTTAAGCTCACTTCTTATGTACCCAAAGGAGCGGCCCCTCTCAAGTCCTAGATGGTTCTAGAATGATTTGGTGAAGATCGATGTCAATGACCTAGCGTATCCTAAATCTATAGACGGAGTTCAAATATTACCCTTTAGAATTCGACATGTATGTCAACTCCAAATAAGGTCTCCACCCTCATATTTGTTTTATTATATATATATATATAAACACATAGACCTAACATTATTTGTCGTTCCTTGTGAAAAAAAGAAAAAAAGAAAAAGGACACTATAGATTCACAATGTTGCAAGAACTATTGTCACGTACTAAGTGATCTTTCACCTAAATTTCATTCATTCACGACATTGTTTTTTTACATTGATGTTTGGATGCTAAACATACCAAACTTTGTTTCAATAAATCAACATTTGGATGAAATTTAAGTACGTTGGCATTCCACTATTTGTAAACTATTTCATAAGAAGTGTCATTTTAAAAAAGTTACCATGGTGACATATAATACCATATGACACTAAATACAATATTTAGTGGAGTTCTAGGCACGCTTACATTTAGGTGAACATATATTCGGCTAGGGTAAATTAGTGGGACCCTTGTGGGACCAAGAATCAACTTGAAACTTAGGCATGCCATTGAACAATATAGATTCTATATATCTAGAATCATGCATACTTTATATGGGACCATGGAACAAGACTTTTGGAATTTGGACGGTGACCCTCAAATGAAGGCGCCATCCCGCAAAATTTTCATGCTTTGCAACCCGTGTACTAGGCTAATTGCAATTTTACTTGGGCCGAGGGCCTCGGTTGGTTGTAAAAGATTCTTAGGGGTTGTTTACACCATGGACCATGAAGTCCTCCCTTGCTCCTCTAAAATATGCGATTGGTTGTTGAACTCGACCTGGGACCACTTTGGTTTACATTCAAGGGGGGGGGGGGGGGGGGATGTAAGAGTGACCATGTAATTTGAGGTCCCCGAAAGGCTTGTTTTCAGGCCTACTCTCATGGTCCAGTGGGTTTTGTGGTGAGAGAGGCAAGAGGGGTTCTCTCTTTGCAAATGTCAAGGGACCATGTCAAACAAATGCCGTTTTAATATATATATATTTTGCCAAACGGGTCCATAGCTACGAGGAAAGAAAGGGAGAAGAAGAAGGGGGGGAGAAGGTCAAACATGAAGAAATTTCTCAAATTTTCCATTTTTAGACACTTATTAAAAAAATCAACACATCCACTGTTTGGTGCATGGTCACTTCTCTAGGTCCATGTTCAGTTTACATTGAGTAAGGGGCCAAAAGGCTTCAACAATGCATTTTCCTAGAAATCAGCCCATGAAAGTGGGACCATGAAGTGTGGCCATGGAAAAATGCCCTCTGACATGGGACAAATAATTTTTTTTCACAATTTTATCCAATTAGAAATTTTAAAAATGGATGAAATTGCCCAACATAACTTTGCTAAGCTACTAAATGATGGTGTCTTCCCAAAGAAAGAGGTTGCAATTAAAATACTCTTATTATTTATAATTGCTTGTTGAAAAGTTCACAGTTTATAGTTTGAGTGCTCCCCACCAACAGGAAATCCTTTACAAAAAGACGAACTATGCTCATGTGATACCTGACCCCTCAGAACACAACCAAAGGAGATGAGTAATGATATGAAAACTAATATTAGGTATTAGTAAGGTTTAGGATGAATGTCACAATCCATCAAATCGACTTCATGGAATAGGAACATTCTCATAACGATGATCACCACTTTGGCTACAACAAGAAAATGACTACATATATTTTCCTTACGGAGTATGTTGTAGGCATAAATGGAATATTCTTTGAGATTTTTTAACATCATTTTGGGAAAATTACAATACAAGGAAGTTTACTTTACATCATTTTTTCTTTCCTTTTTTCTTTTCTTAAACGAGCAAGTATCCATAATTTGTGTAAAATAAGTAAAGCAAACAAAACCTCACATTCATTACGTGCATGTTAAACACACTCTAGTGTTACGCATTGTTTTCGCAACAAATCATACACCATCAATTCTACGCATGTTCCCGTTGTCCAAGATTTCAACATCTTCAATTAATGCTTGAAAAATCTAAAATAGATAGAAAAAAAAAAAACCATTCAAATCCACATACCCGAAATTTTGGATAGTTTTGACGGAATGCCTCGTGTCACCCGAGTTTCAATAGGACTCAATATTAAACAAAGAACATGCCCAACTTGACTCGAAAGTTGTGGTAACTTAAGTGTACAAAGGCTCGGTTAATAATAGAATAGGCTCGAAAAGCGTAAGTTTCCTCCCCTTTGATGGCGGAAATGTGGAATGAAAGTCACTTTCTTACCGTATCCAAAAAGACTTACCGAGTAGCTATTTGATTCGTAAACCGAAATCCTTGCTTGAGGTCAAAATCGTTGAAACATGGGGATGACAATGTTAACCCTCAAAGGACATGGGGTTCCGTTATACGACCAAACACACATCCCGCACATGCCTCTTCGAGTTCATAAACTCGTATTCTAAGTATTTTTTCATGGGTTTGAAGCCTTGTTTTACGCATTGTTTTGTGTCAAGAAGAAGACCAAAATCTACCTGTACTTGACATTGATCATCAGAATACAACGTATGTATTTGCATCCAAGGTTGCTCGGACTGCATGATTTTTCATTGACATCAAGGTGTTTTATGAAGTCAGAAAGTGCATTTGAAGAGTGAATTGATTTTAGGTAGGACCGCTTTTGACATGGTTGACTTCAAGTGGATTTATGTAACTCAAATACATATCTTTATGCATGGAGAGAGGGCCCATTTTGGGCCTCTTAGACGCTAAAGGGTTAATGAGGTCACGACAACTTCTCAAGGACAAAGTCATTTATAAACATGTGACTAAATTTAGTCAAATCTACCTGAAGTTTTACTACCAAGAGTGAAAGGTTCAAGTTACACGGTCACTTTCTAATGTTTTGAAGGTCTTCAACATCTAATGCCAAGTGCATGATGCACCACAATGCCCAAAAGGAAGATATCTAAGAGCTAGTTTACACAAATGACTAGTGACCAATAGAAAAAAATGATTTATGATTTATCATGGTCATGGTCGGTGATGTGAAGACCATGACCAAGAGCAATCCACATCACGTTTTAAAAACCTTGGCCGCGCGTCATAGTGCAAAGCGGACTTATATTGGGATGTGGTATCTTTAATTAAGATGATTTTAATACTTTTAATTGAACAAAAGTATAGTCTAATAATATTATATATAAATATATTTTGGTTTTAATGGAATTTTCTTTTACATGGACATGGTCACCCTTAATTTTTGCTTTCATTTTCTAACATGCTCACCCATGGTCATTCCTATTTTAGATGACCTTGTGTAAAACAAAGTGTGACCGCCACTGAATTCTCAACCAATGAGAGATTCTAGAAAGGGGTGGTTTACAATGGTCATTGGTCACCATTGTAAACCAACCCTAAGTTATGGGTCTAAACTTACATGTGATTCCATCCAACAACAACGTCCATGAATGAATGGTCACAATTATGTGTTCAAAGGTATGCTACATCCAAGGTGAGTGGGCCTAATTCGGTTACTTATCTTGAATGGACACTTTTAATTCGAGTGTGTGTGGTTAGGTGTGGATCTGAGAACATACACCAAGAAGGTATGTGTTTAAAAGTGATTAGACAATGTGCTCAAAATCCGTTAACCATTCTAGATTTACGAGCCAAGATAATGGGGGGAGACCTATATGATCATTTAATGAGAAAGAGAACCTTGACTTTGATAATGAATAAAAATATTCATGAGAGCTCTTCTAAAATCATGAGTGAAATGGGTGTAAAGCTAAAGTGTTTGATAACTGTAAAGGTCATAGTTATCATGAACGGTGACCTACAATGAACTGTCACGTATGGGCACTCATTCAAATATGAAAGGTATCACTAATCCAAAAGAAACAACATCATAGGTCAACTTTTTCATATGACAATATTCTTGTTTGTTTTTTCCCCTATGATGTTTTACTATAATTGATTCTTTAGGTCAACTTCCACTTCAAGAAATACTCATCTCGACTTCAAAAATAGCTAGCTCAATTCTCATATTCTTCATTTGGATGTGCTCATGTAGCGTTATTCTTTTAAAACAAACCTATGCATGATTATATTGAAATCCAAAAGATGTCCATATTAGGTCTCTCACCGTATTTGTTATCCACTCCTTTGAGCTCACCATGTGGTCATGGCATGTGGCAACGGTTGGGGTTTGCAAGGGGCGATGGAGTTTGGACTAGGGTTGAGTTAAAGACCCAGTCACACTAGACGCCAACAACAATCATGTCATCATTTGGTCCGAGATGACCTTAAACTACCGGATGATGGTGGAGAGATACCCAAATCTCAAGGAAGAGGTTGGCAGTACGAATCCCGGCTATGAAATCTCCTCTCTACTTGATGGAAAACTTGCCAGGTGGTGAGTTGCCTCCTGTGCTTTGCCGCTGGCATGTCGGCCTTCTGTCTCCAAAAAAAAAAAAGCAATCATGTCATTGGCATCATCAGGCCGAACGTAACTTTCTAGAATACTAGGAACTTACTTACTGCGAAGTAAAGCCCTAGTTAATGCAATGTCTCAATTTTGCGACAAAATGACACCGTTTCTTGTCAAACGCTTAGGATTTTTGCATCCTCCCCCCGACATTCAAAGGACAGACACAATGTGGTAGGACCATTCCAAACATAGTCGGGGCACTATCCCTTAACGTAGGAGCATATGAGAGGCACTTTGTGACCCCATAACGTTATCGTGACCCTAAACCCTATTTTCTACCCATGATGACAAGTGGAGACACGTGAAACTATGCAGGATTGTCTTCTTACTTAATTGATGTCGCCATAATTCTTTTTCTCAAGTAAATTTAGTCCAACATTAGAGTTGCTATCATACTAAAAATACGTTTCCTAAATGTTTACGAAATGGTAGAGAAACTAGTGTTAATCACACTAACTTAACAACCCTAGTTAGTGTACATGCATGCATACATAACAATCAACGTTTTCAATCTCCCCATTTGGTAACTTAACTTATTTAGGTCGCTCACCGAACCCCATGCTACCTTACCTCCCCCATGCAAAGACAAGCAGCCAAAGTACAAACAAATGGCCGGGCTCGTACAACAAGACCTTTTGATTAGTAACGCCTGGCACGCTCGACCTCCCTCATTGACTTGGCGATGCCATGTCATCCTTGCTTTCCAACACTTGTCTAATGTCAAATGCATGGCCGATGCCTTTACACCTCCTCATCCCCATCCACAATTTTACCTTACCAACCTTCATCATGTAAGCTTAGGGCCGCTTTACACCATGGACCATGAAGTCGGACCATGGAAGATGGCCTTTTCCCATGGTCTGGTTTTTTTTTAAGTTTTTCTTTTTTTTCTTTCAAAAATCCAATTTATAGAGCCTTTGGGCCCCTCATTAGGTGTAAACCGGATTTGGGTGAACCAGCCCATACACTCGTTCCTTGTTGGATGCCTAAACCCTTGCCTCCAAGGAACCACTGTACGGGTTGGTTCGCCCTAGCTGTGTAAACCGAATGTGGACCAAGAGGAATGACCATGTACCAACAAGTGAATGTGTGTTGATTTCTTTGATCATTCTCTTGTCGTCTTTTGTCTTCATCTTTTCTTCCCCCAAAAAAGATTCATTAAAAATTCATTACAATAGTATTTCTCTGCTCTGGGCCCTCCGCGTCATTGAGGTGTTGTGAACGCCTCCCGTGTGGTCAGGGGCTAGGAAGATCTCGGTCATCAATTGCAATCTGACAGATCCAAAGGCTCCTATGCTGCCCCAACTTCTCGCTTTTCTTCCCCTTGGGTAGGGCTTGAAAAACTTCACGTTGTATGAAATTTCCACCTCCATCCACTCACGAATCTTGGATGAATTTTTTTAAAACTAAGTCCTTCATTAAAAGGACATGTAGAGGAGATGATGCCAATGGAAGGGGGGGGGGTCTGAACTCCTACCTCTTCCTTCTAAGAGGTAGAACCAAGGGTACTAACCATCAACTCCAAGCCCCTTTTGATGACCAACCTTGAAATGAAATGAAATGCAACCGGTTGTATGAGAGCATTTGTGTGGGATTTGAAGGTTCCCTAAGTTCCCAATGGAGTTCCCCATGAGTCATGTTTGTACTAAACCACCTTTAACTTGGCAATAGTGGTGGGGGCCCAACTCAAAGAGTTGGATGTCTAGCCCGGAGGCTTGGGAGTCATGGCATCTACATAAACTCGTCCATCGTGAATGAAAGGACTCCAATGGAAAGATAAAAGATAAAAGAATAAAAAAATCCCCTACAAGATTGAGGGTCGCTTCATCCAAATTCAACTGCACTAGACTCATTCAAGGTCTTTGACTTTACTATTGGAGTCAAATTATCTTAAAATACTCATTTTCGGGCTATACTATAATCCACGACGTTTTCACCTTCACAATGGATGAATTTACATAGACACCATGGATCCCTAGCCTAACCCAGAGAGAGGGAGGAATTATCATCATACAAACGTGCCTATCCAACTTAAAATTTGTGATACAACTTGGACATCATTTGTTTTAGGTGATTTGACACCAAAATTTGCTTTAAAGACCTTGAACTAGAGCAAGCCATGTTGTTCTTGGATCTGCAACTGCATTCGGGAATGAAAAGTGGCCTCCATCCAAGATGCAAATGCAAACCCAGGCAAAATTGCCACTCAACCTGCATTGTTTTCGATACTAACTTTTGAATTTCCTCTATAACAACCAGTAATTTTCCGAAGTCACGAACTTCAATTGGTTATTTCTCAAACTCGTCCGGTTCGTATGCGATGGTTAATTTTCTAAAGTCTCAAACCTCGACCACTTATTTCCTCAAACTCATCCCGTTCATTTATAACTAGTAATTTCCTTGAAGTCCCAAACCTCAACCGGTTATTTCTCAAACCCATCCGGATCATCTGTAACTAGTATTTTTTTTTTGAAGTCTCAAACTCATCTGCTTCATTTATAACTAGCTGATACTAGAGAAACATAACATGCCGAAGGTCGAACAAATCTGTGCCTTATTATATATAACCCTCCCTGCATAATCTCTCACATATATATGCATGGAGTACAAGACTTCTAGCATATATGAATTTTCATAAGTGTTTGATATTTATGTCAATGAGTGGGCAACTTCCCTGCATCTGCATCTGCATTGCGGATGTTAAAGTGAAGATGCAAGGAGAGTGGGCTTGTCATTTGAGATGACTCGACAACAAATGAAGACATGGGTTAAACTTCAGCCCTCGTCACGAGCCAATAGGGGCTCGCCATGTGGAGGATGCATGGCATCCACAAAGTATGTATAGATATATTTGGCGACCTGGTGCCCATGCAAGTCAGTGAGTCCTGATTGGTTGTTGGGAGTTTTTGGAGGTTGGATATTTTGGTAATAATAAACATATTTGTGGGGGGCACCCATATATTGGTGGGCCTGCCCGCGGGCAAAGGCTCGGCGTAGGAAAACCTTTCTGACGCTGCCCTCGCTTCCTATTGGCCGTAAAATGATGGCAAGGTACATGAAAAGTACAGTTTCCGTACAAGGTGCTTTCTGTCGGACACGTGTCGACGTGGGAGCTGTCGGTGAGAGTTCCTACTGGCTTCGCTGGCAGTGTAGGCAGTGTTCAGTGTTGAAGTCTTCAACACCTGTCAAATGTCATTTTGGATGTCGAAAAAGTTTTTTTTTTCCCCTTCTTTTGGGCACTTCACAAAAATGTGCTCTGTAAAGTTTTCACCCTTCACAATGAAGACCTCTTCAAAAATTGCATGTCACAAAATACAATGGCTGCAATTTGCAAATAAAAACATAGATAGACTCTGATCTTGACACTCTAGAAGACATTTCCAAATTCCAATAACTCCTACAACTTCGGCTTGGCATACATAGCTATATGTGAATGTGCAATTATTTTTATTTTTATCTATGGATTGTTGCAAAAAAAGTTTGAAAGTTTGAGTGAAGTGTGATTATTTTGAAGCCCTTCACATTGAAATGCATGTGCACACTTCAATGAGTGTAAGTGAGTGTCCAGGGGAGATTATTGGACAATATCGGTCGAGATTCTAAGGGTTTCCAAGACAAACCCGGTTGTGTGTCGACATTGTGTGGTGTTTTTCTTTAATTTAATCAAGAATATTCTTTCTATATTCCTCTAAAGGGATTGGTACTTTTCTTGACGTCTTGAATTTGAACCGGTTATTCTTTCAAACTCAACCGGTTCATTTGTAACTAACGGTTGGTTCTCCCTGTTCATTGGTGTACGTAATCAAACCTCGCTATAGTTTTGGTCCTGGGCTAAATCACATTCGTATAGTGTTTGGTTGGGCCCCGTCCCTCCCACGCCTCTTTCACTGCCTGGTTTTTCTGCCCGCACATGTGTGGGAACTCTTCCTCGTTGGGAACCAATGTGATAATACCCGGTCAAAATTACAAATATTCAAGTTGACACCACTTTCATTATTCCCAAGCTAATTGGTGAAGTTCCTTCACATACCAAAGGAGCTTAATGGCTTAAGTGACCAACTATTGTCACATTGGTTCCCAACGGGGAAGAGTTCCCACACAGGTGCGAACAGGAAGAGCAAGCAGTGAAAGAGGCGTGGGAGGGGCGGGGCCCAACCAAACACATATGTGATTTAGCCCAGAGCATAGTTTTGTGGTCAATCGGATCACATAACACTAACTTGGGGGTGTTTTCATGCTAATTCATGTTGCCCGGAGTCCAATTACATATGTATATATAAATTGTAAAATAGAGTGACAACATTGCCCACCTTGTAGAGCAATGAGATAACGTGGCAAGTAGGAAGCTTTAATGATTTCGCTCAAACCATAATTTGCACAACTCTATCTATTCAACTCATTAAAATTTTGTTAGTAAAAGTTAAACTCCTAAGTAAGATGTTATTGCACCACATAACTTCGAATAGTAACATGCACTGGTTGGGATAATTAGTGTAGTATCCAGTAAGTTATGAACCTAGCACATCCAGCCGCAAACCAAAACGTGATGAGAAGACTCGAACAATTTGAAATGCCGAAATCAAACTCTACTTGGTATATGAGATTGGAACTACATACTATGCAAATTGTTTCAAAGAGGACCCCCAAAAAAAATCATAAGTAACAATAGTGATAAAACGTACGTGGTATGTATTTGAATCTAAGTCTTGGAGAATCTTAAATTCTAGGTATGCGATCGAGGGCTCTCTCTCTCTCTCTTTCTCTCTCTCTCTGAGAATAGATAGTTTACTTGGAAATATGTTCATGCTAATGATGGGATCATGTAAGTCAAGGCCGCCACACATGTTCAAATCCACTTATTATTGAGAGGCTTGGACGGTGCATACCATTACTCAATGTTCAACTCTCGTTTTGTGGGTCCTTAGAATATAACATTCAGATGCTCAAAAAGTTGTGCACGGAGATTCAAAATAAGACTAAAACAACATCGCATTGTTATATTCTTAGGGTACACATCGTTAAGTAATGTTATGTTGTACTTTGCACCTTCCTTATCTCCACAATACTTGTAGGGAGGTCTCATCTTAAAAAAGAAAGAAAGAAGTAACTAGAAACTACACTAGTATATGATATAGTGTGGCATTAGAAATCAATGTAACATTGAATGGTCTCCATGACTTGCACCGTAATAACAAATGTCCAATGCCACCCAATGTGGTTGCAACCCAATGATTACAAGGTCGTTTACATGGTTCAATGATGCACAGTGATGATGAATAATGTTATGTGATATCCAAGATGAGAAATGCCCTATAATTGGACCCCTTGTAACTTTGACGAAACAACCTAAGATGGCCTTTAGGCCTTAGGAACATCCGCCGTCGCCACCACTAAGATTGAGGCTGCTCAAAACAACACCCCACCCAAAATCAACACTGTAAAGTCTTGCACGATAAGTACATATCGATTATGATAATGTTCACCATGTGAACATTAGCCTCCCCAAAGATTTTGGGTAATCTACCAATGAAACTTTAGAAGGCACACTTTGGTGCGTTGGAAATCCCCTTTCAAGGAGCTTTGGTTTTTTCCCAATGTAATAATAGAATACACACTCATTGCTCAAAGTGACGGGTTGGAGCACTCTTTACCTTAAGTGGCCCACCAACATAACTTTCAACATTGCTTGTGGCACAAGAGCCGGGGAAATTGAAAACTCTTTTTATTCGCGGCGGACGGGCATTCCGATGTGACCATCCCTCACGGTGTTATTGTGACCTCCCCTTCCTCAATTTGGAGCCAAAGGCTAACTGAAAGCGGCTTCATCTTCATTTTCATCCATTTTCTTTTTCATCCATCCATCCACTGCACTTCTAGTTGCTTTTCCGGAAGAGTATTACAGCTACGTGTTCTAAGTTACTATCAACTACACAAAATATGATATGTAGTGTTTGATACACTAAATACGAACACATACACTAAATATCAATAACCCTATGAAAGTAAGTGACATTAAATCTAAACTCCAACACTAAATACCAACTATGGTATTATGTGGAAGGTACATGTTTGAATTTAGTGTTAGTAAGGATATGAAAGAAAAGGATAGAATAAGAGAGGTGGCAGTAGGGAAGGTAGCAACACATTTATGTCTAACACTAATTGTTAAAGAATTGAGAATTACTGTTGAGCATGGTAGGGTGGTAACAACACTAAATCTAATCAAACATTAAATATCAGATTTTGTGTAGCTTATAAGCATCCACTACAAGCATTGTAACATTACAAGACGAAGTGGGCCCTTGGAATATAACCGTCGGATGTTGGGAGTTCATGTAGAATATGAGTCTCCTTGCACAACTCTCCGAGCATTCGATCGTTACATTTCGAGGGCCCACTGAACGAGCGCCAAGTGGTGAGTACTCTTATGATATACGTCTTGCATCATTGACATGCATCACTGAAAACTTGTCCTACATCATTGGAATATATGTATATATGTGAATTTACCATTGTGATAGATTTGTACTGTTCTTTCAGTGATGCATGAAGATTGTCGAGAAATCGTATGTTGATAGTGATGGAAAGTATGATGATGTAAAGCCTTACTCGAAGTTACTTGATAAATTGCCAACTTCTTACAACCCAAATGATTGAAATGGCAACAAAAAGAAACGCTAACCCAAACATTAACCGCAGAAGGAGAAAAAATTGATAATCTTGGAAGACTTTATTATTCTTTGCACACACACACACATATATATCCCCTTTCCTTCTAAGGCTTGAAATTTGAATCATATTTTTGCTATTTCAATAAGATTTCTTGTACCATTGTTGGTCCCCCCCCCTCTATCATTGGTCTACATTGTTTATGGTAATTAGTATCACCTACTACATGGATGGATGGCTGGAGCGAAACAACCCGTACACTGGTTCTTTGGAGGCAAGGGTTTAGACATGGATGGATGCAGTGTGTCATAATGATATACTTAGAATGTAGATGGAATTTTCCAAGTTAAAGTTGGATGTTGTTTTGTAATAAAAAAATTGAAGTAAACCATTGTACCATATCACGAATGCAAATGGGAAGTGTGCACTTTTGAAGATGATAAAGCTCCACGTGAGTCCAAACATGACCACGATTACTATAGAGATCGGGTCCAACCGTTCACACTATTTCCGCAGCAAGTACACTTGACATGTGTGTGCCGACCTCGACAAAACTACCATGACCTCATCCATCAACTTGAACCTGCACTTTGTCCCGCGTTTGGTATTCTACAATGGCCACAATACCATTTGGGGAAGAAGAGAAAGTGAGTTATATATAGAAATTTTTTATAGCGTTCCATGCTTCCGATCGAATCGTATGCGACACTTAGTACACTAATTATCCCATTTTAGTGCGTGTGGTACTAGTTCTCGAAACACGCTACTTTGCCAAATCTCATAATTAGCGAGGGCTGAATTTTTCTTTCTTCTAGAGTGACACTGAATTCATGAAAGCATCCTCATTTACCTTACATTTCAAGATACTTAGTGCGTGTTCTAAGGTGTTTATAGAGTGCATAGTTTTGTTTTGGTGAGCTCAAAGAGGCTTCTGCTTCCTGTTCTTTTTCGGTCACCATCACTCACTCTTGAAGCATCTACTGATAGCCCACCCACAATTACCGGTGCGGGCCACCAATGAACGGTGAGTACCAACACTGGTTGCAACCAGTGGTTCTCATTGGCTAAACTAACTCTAAAACCGACTCATGTTGGTAGGAATCGTTCACTGGTGGGCGGCATCAGTAAGTGTGGGTGGGCTAACTTATAACACTAAGAAACTGAAGAGAGCTTGCATCACAAGTTTCTAGCACTTTGACACTTTGGACTTCTGAAACCCTAGATCTTGTGGTTACACTGATTTCCCACACGCACTATTAACCCACCCCCTCTTTGAATGAGATAAGTAGTGGAGGAAGTCTAGTCCTAACTTTAGCATAGACAACAAATTCATTTTTGAAGAGCGGATGCCTACTACTACTACTTATTTATTCCTTTTCCGTTATAAGTTTCACTCATGCAAGACGCACCTATTGGGTGCTCACATAAATCCCACCGCCTCCCCTTATTGGCTGCCACCCGGCTTTGACGAAAGTGATGATGACTTAATAATAATAATGAACGCCTAACGGATCCAACAATTCCAACCTCATTCATCCATCCATTCATCCATCCACCTACCCATCTTCCATCCCCCATGACCGCCGTCCATGTGTCGCCTATCTTTCTTCGCAGCCGAGAGTTTCTGTCCAGGAGCATTTGAGTCGCCGTCGTGCAACTCGTAAATCGACAGAAAGAATTCTCAATTTCTGAATCCTACATACCTACTCTGTATCGCGAGCGGTAATAAGCCGGATATTCAGTAAGCATCAATAAATATCTACGCAGACATACAAAAATATTCGAAGACTCACAGAAGGAAAAGAGCCTGCGAGGAAATAGATAGATAGATGTAGAGATAGAGAGAACCATCGGAGCTTTCATCAGAGTTCGAGTTTCCCATGCATCCGCAGTAGTAGGAGAGAGGGAGAGATTGGAACCGAGGATAGCGGCGATGGATAATGCATGGAGAATATTCGGTTCCCGATTTCTCAGTTGTTCGTTATAATAAGTCGCGGTGGTGACGATTATATGTGCATGCACCCAGTGTCATGTGGTGTAATAAGTAATTTGTGGCCACTTGGTATTGGAAACTTCTTCCGTCAGATCAGCCGGCTCGACGTAAGCGGTGGAGAGTGAGCGAGCGAGCAAGTGGGTGAGTGGGTTTGAGGGTTAAGTAAGTCATTGCGACCGGGGAGTAAGTTGAGTTATTAGTATAGAAGAAGCAGAGGCTGATTGGAGAGTTGGTTTTGGTGAGTCTGTTTACTGCGGGGCAATTGGAAGGCGAGGGAGTTCGTGGCTTAGTAAAAAAATTAGTTGGGGTTTCGCAGCGGTTGGAGGGGCGAAGGTGACGAGAAACAGGGCGCGTGGCACTTCCCAGTGGGTAGAAGGGAACAATACAGAAGCTGGCCTCAAGCACTTGCACTGAGTCCATATCTCAAATTGCTGGCATGTTTGTTGCTGGCTTTCATCAACAGGACCGATCGATCGTTCGTTTTTTCAGAAGAGAGACTCCTTCCTTCGGGGCACGCATTAAGTTACCGCGGCAAAAACAAACGTCTTATTTAATTAGGCAGGAATGCTATGTAGTTGTTCTTGTACGCCGCAAAATAGTTTGTGGAAGTAAGGAGAGTGGATGAATTAATTGAACTTTGTCTTGTGTTTAAACAAAGGCCTCAAGCACCTGCGCTCTATCAATTCTTAAACCCTGGCACATCGTTGTTGCTGGCTTTCATCAATAGCACCGACTTATCGTTCGGTTTCCAGAAGAGACACTCGCCTTCCTTGGGGCAGGCATTAGTACTTCGAGGCCAGAAAAATTGTTTAGGCAGGAATCATAGTTGTTCTTGCACTCTGCAAGATAAAAAGTGTGGAATGAAGTGAGAGCGCAAGAGTCAATTAAGTGTTGCTGGAAGAACACTGACCGCATTCTCACAAGCATGACAGAACAGCGATGAAGAAGCGATCGGCACGTGGGAATTGGAGAGACTGAAACGTAGTAACTTTGGGTTGGATATAAATTTCTTCAGGACCGTTTTTGTGTGCGTGTACACAGAGCGAGGAAGAGATTGGGCTATTGAGGGAGGTATCGAGTAAGGTGGCATGATCGAAGGGCGTAAGCAACCTCAGGGGACGCACGCATGCAAGACTTGTGATTCTTGGTGGAGTATTTGTATTTAAAAACTGTTTTCTTTTCTAGTGCAATGTTGAACTCGAGGTACTCGAAGATTAGCAAGAAATGGGTGGGTTTAGTGACCGCGATATGGGTGCAAGCGATTGCGGGGAACAATTACACATTCGCCAACTACTCGTCGGAGTTGAAGGCGGTGATGGGATACAACCAGCTGCAGCTCAACAACTTGGGTGTGGCGAAGGATGTAGGCAAATCGTTTGGCTTGGTGGCAGGCCTATTGGCGGACAGTTTGCCCACCTGGGCTATCCTCTTGATCGGCGCCCTTGAAGGCGCGGTGGGCTATGGTGTGCAATACTTGGTCATTGGGCAGAGAATCTCTCCCCCTTCGTACTGGCAGGTCTGATACCCCCCCCCCAACCCCTCTCTCTGTTTCTGCATTCCTTCCTTCCTTCACTTTTTCTTCATTCAGTGGAAGAGGATTGTTGACATGCATGACGGAGTTGGTGGTTTCGTAGTCCGTGAAAGTGTTTGGAAGGAATGATAGGCTTGTGCAATTTGTACTGTTGTGGAAGTATGTGTGGTTTCTCTGCATTTCTACTCCTCCAGTTCTCTGCCCTCCCCCGCCTCTCCCATCAGTTCCTACTGTCTTGTCTCTCAACGGGTGAGGATCGTCGAGAGGCTAGGGACTACCTATCCAAGACGGTGTTTGATGTTCCCCGCTTCATGAAAGTCAAGAAGGGATAAGGTGTGATGTGAAAGGGCAGAGTACTTTGAGTAGTCACTGCATTCTCAAAGACACTCTCTTTTACGGAGGTTGCCCTGACCAGACAGGGGATTTTCCAAAACCACTCTGGTCAATGTGGACAACACCTGGTCGTCTGATTGCTTCCAGAGAAAAAACACCTCAGAATTTCCATGTACCTCGCTTTTTCAGAACCCCGCTCGGTTCCATCAAGGCCACTCTCCTATTCTCTCTCTCCTCCTTAAACTTTGAGCTTCGAATTTTCCATTTCTCAACCTCTCCCACAGCGGTTGCACTCAACAGACAGGGGGAGTCTACAGAACCACTTCTGGTCAAATGTGACATCACTTGGTCGTCTGATTGCTTTTAGGAAAAAAACACCTCACAGTTTCCACATGCATCACTTTCAGATCCTTCGCTTGCTTCCATCTTCATTATTACTCTCCAATTCTCTCTCCCCTCTCACACCTGGGAGGTTCGAATTTGCCATGTCTGTAGGACTGCTGTTAGAGATTCTTGAACCTTAAAGAGTTTGGTGGGAGTGTGTTTGCAGATGTGCGTGGTCCTGTGCATGGGCGGGAACAGCAGCACATGGATGAACACGGCGGTGCTGGTGACATGCATGCGCAATTTCCCACGGAGCCGAGGCACTGTCACCGGTACACTCAAGGGCTACATTGGTCTGAGCACCGCCATCTTCACACAGTTGTGCGCAGCGCTCTTCACCAGCTCAGCCTCCGCCTTCCTACTTCTGCTCACATTCCTCCCCGCCCTCGTCTGCCTCGTTGCCATGCTGTTCTTGAGCGAGGTTCCCCCATCGTCCAGTCACGAAGAAGACGTAGAAGAGCAGGCCAACTTCACCGTCCTCAACTGGATCTCACTCTCTCTCGCAGTTTACCTTCTAACTTTCACCCTGCTTGAGAATTTCTTCCCTCTCACCACCCTCGAGTTCAAGCTCTTCGCAGTTGTGCTCTTGATATTCCTCGTTGCCCCTCTTGGTGTCCCCTTCAAGCTCATGATCAAAGCCTACACGGAGGGAAGGTTAACCCAGTCTTCGAATTCCTCCGAAGCACCGGCAGCAGATGGCATTAAGAAGCCACTTTTGGAAGAAGAAAACAACGAGGATGCTGAGCACATGGGTACAGAGTATGTGGAGGATGGTGGTGAGGGTGAAATTGAGAAGGAAGCTGATTCTGCTGATGAGTGTGAGGATTTGAAGGAACGTGAGGATTCGAAGGTGAGCCGAGCGCCTGTGTTAGGGCAAGATCATACCCTTTCCGAAGCCTTGGTAACAATCGACTTCTGGTTGCTGTTTTTCACTTTCTTGTGCGGGATTGGCACTGGGATTACGGCCATCAACAATTTGGGCCAAATTGGTGAGGCGCAAGGGTTTACTGACGTCTCCCTCTTCATCTCCCTCGTCAGCATCTGGGGCTTCTTCGGTCGCATTGGCGCTGGCGCCATCTCCGAGTACTATGTCAAGTATGAATCTGCCAGACCTTACTCTTTTTAATTACCATCCCTCAAGTCACATTGCAGTATCTGCCAAATCCATTCTCATACTATACTTGCGCAATTCTTTGACCTGGACTGACATGCTCTCATTGCAAGTTGTGCATTTTGTTTTTAGTTTGGGTTGAGCCCCTACATTTTGGAGTGTTAGAAACAATTTTCAAGAGTTTGGATGAACCATAAAGGGGAGCTTGTCAAAATCTGCTTAGAAAAAATAGGGTGGCTCTGTTGAACAAACTAAACTTTTAGCTTTTGTTTTTCCTGCTTCAGGGTTTTCGTCTTATCCCTCCCGGTTTCCATGTCTCGAATTAGAGGTCTTATTATACATACTAGTAAAACAATTTCCTTGAGTGTTTTCGTTGCCTCTAGAGATCAGTAGGAGAAAATCAAAACAAGCATCCACTCTTGGGAACTGATGATGAAGTCAGTGGGGATGTTTTTGAAGGTGGCTTCGTCCATGCAGATAGATCATTGTGGATGGCCCCTGGTCAATTGGCTTGCCTCCACTTTGGCTATTGTGCATGTGTGATTTGTTTTCTTTTCCATTCGAGTTTCTGATTGCTCTGTATGCAGTATGTAACTCGAAAAGCGCTGGATTACCTATCTCTCTTGATTCTTTTGTTATGGTTTATGTTTATCTGTAAGTGTTGATATTTGCACATCAATACTTACAAGGATATTTATACACATATGTTGAACAAGAACGGAGGTTTGACTCTTTTTTGCTGATGAAAATGTGCAGGAAAGCAGCCATCCCGCGACCAGTGTGGATGGCACTCGCACAATTATTCCTGGTCATGGGCTACATTCTTTTTGCGACAGCGGCACCAGGGTCACTCTACCTCGGCTCCATTGTGGTCGGGGTCTGCTACGGTGTTCACATCTCCATCACCGTGCCCACCGCCTCCGAGCTCTTTGGATTGAAGCATTTTGGCATCTTGTACAACTTCCTCATTCTCAACATACCCTTGGGCTCCTTCCTGTTCTCCGGCGTGCTCGCCGGGTGGCTGTATGACAGAGAGGCAGCTAAAGCACCCCACCTCACAACGACCACATCACTCCTCAGCACAGTTTTGCAGAGTTTTGCAAGCTTCGGAGGTGACCCCCAGCAGAGGTGCATGGGGTCTCATTGTTTCCGTTCCGTCTTCCTGGTCATGGCAGGGATGTGTGCAATTGGTATCCTCCTCAATGTGGTGCTCATTCTTCGGATCCGCCCCTTGTACCAAGACCTATATGGGCCGAATGGCTCGATCGAGAAGAAGAGACGGGCGCAGCGCAAATCGCGGTAGAACGCCCATCCTTCTTCCTCAACCAAGTAGAATCGAATTTATAGGACTCTTTGTACATGTTTGTCTGACATTACATGACATGATGATGAAGGTAGTCAGTAGTAGTATTTGTGTAGGTTGGTGTACAATATCAATCAATCGATTAATCTCAGGAAGATTGCTCGAAAACTCGAGATGGTGTCTTCCGATCAAGGACAGAGACAATGTCAACTCCAGAATTCACATTGATTTATTGTGGTGGTTCGTAGGAGGAACCTTTTATTTTCAGATATGTCACCCATGCCAATCTTGCAACAAGTATATTAGCTTGAATCCTGGTGTATGTAACTTGTGAATACTTCCCACATTGATGTGCAGTGTCTTTCGATTGAGGACGGAGACAATGGCAATTTAAGAACACATTGATTAATTGTGGTGGTTCATATGAGGAATCTCTTATTTCAGATTGGTCACCCATTCCAATCCTGCAACATGTTTATTAGCTTGAATTCTGTCATATGTAATTTGCGAATCCTTCCCACATTGATGTGCGATGCCATTTCACCAAATCAGTGCACGGCGGAAGAATTGTAATGTGTTCTCAGCCTGGCGGAGGCTGGAATTTTCAAATATGTATCGGGTGTTGGGATGCTATCTGTGGTGAGACTGGTGTGTGAGGCTGTGTACAATATCAATTTTGGGAAGACTGCTCGAGAACTTGAAATATCTTCTGATCAAGGATGGAGATAATGTCAATCCGGAATCCACATTGACTAGTTGTCAACTTGTGGTGGTTTGTACGAGGAATCTCTTATTTTCTAGGTAGTCAGTTTAGTAGCTTGAATCCTGTTGATTGTAACTTGAATCCTTCCCACATTGATGTACAATGTCAATCCATCAAAGTATTGCTCAGTGGAGGATTTCTAACATGTTCTCAACTTCATCGAGGTTTGTATTTTTGAAGATTTATCAGCTATTGGAATATTATTATGTGGTGTAACTGGTGTGTGTGTGTGTTGTGTTCTTGAGGATCCATACAATAGCAATCTAAGGATGATTGCGCGAAAACTTGAGATGTCTTATTGAGGATAGAGAGACAATGTCAATTAAGGTAGATGGGTTGAAAATGACTACTTTTCCCAACAAGCCCACTTCTCCTACAATATGAAAATGCAAATTGTACAAGAGGTATGCAAGATGAAAAAAAATGCAAGTTTTCATCCACTTTTGGTGCTCGTATGCATGTCTTATTCATCCTTGTGCTCATTAAATGGTCATATAGGACCCCTTTTACCTGCCAATTATGTTGACTATTGAGCCTAGAATAGTTATTAGATTTTGAGCATGTAGCCTAACCTCTTTTAAACACAAGCCTTCTTGGTATCCATCATTGGAGCCACACCAAACCACATACCACTCAAATAAGGGTGTTCTAATAAGAAAAGTAATCAAATAAGGGTTGTCTACCTTATAATGTCCCACATTGCTTAGCGGTTGCTTGTATGATAAACCTCTTCTTTCGAAGTTAGGCTCTTACATCATGTGTGATAATTTGAATTATGGCATATGTAACTTGAAGGTAAGTAGTGTTGCTATGTGGGGGTGAACTCTTCATACCACGTATCAACTAATGTTATGTATTTCTCAATCATAAGATGCTTCATATATAGAAAATATTAAAAGAATTCTTGCTTATTGCATGCTATTTGATTTTAATTTTTTTTTTAATAAATGTAGGTCAAGCAACACTAAGATTCACGTCCTAAGCATGTATTCCTAAGTTGAATAAGGTTCCTACCTAACGTGGCAAACCCTAAATTGTTGTCACTACTCTAAACTCTTTAAAGCCACAATCTTTGTGCCTAATATATTTTAAAGTAAATGCATGTTTGTGTATCTTTGTGGATAAGAATTGAGCATGCATTGAGATACTCGTGCAATGAACACCTACTGTCTAATTGCAACATAACATTGAAAACATGAGCACTAGCACTCCAATATGCATAAACGCACAAATGAAAAAGAAAAGAAAAAGTAACATTGCCAAGAGTGGCCTTAGAAAGACAATCATTGACATCCATCAAACCCTTGAATTGGTTGACTTTCATTTCTAGATATAAGATCTAAAGTTTTTGACATTAGATGGACCAAGTGGCAACGCTTATAACATCGGATGTATCTTGAGGTCGTCCACCCACACAAATGTGATAATTATTGTATGGAATTTGTCAGAGTTTTTGGTAAACATCCTCGCTTACATTAGCAAGACCAAAAACTTCCGATCTCTATCATCTCCAACCTACATTCATTCACTTAAAGAGGAGGGGTAGATAATATCAACCTCTAGCTAGGTACCCACATGGTTGATTTTTAAAAAAAAAAATTAAAAAAAAAGAAAAAAAAGTGGTTTACTTGGATACTCCCACTAAGATTAGGTGGGCCATAATGATAGGGTGGATTGGAATTCAAGTGCTACAAGGTCACCCGTCCTTAGGGCCACTTCACACATGGGCCAAGAGCCATGACTATGAAATTGTGAGAGCCCAAAAGAAAGCGTCCGAAGGCCGTCCCAACACACCTCCAAGATCATGTAGGGTGGTCACGGACCCTCAAGTGTAGTATGAAGTCATATGTGACAGGTCCCTCAATCAACTGCTATTTCAATGAATTTCTATTCATGCAAGCTGAAATAAAATAAAATAATGGTTGTGAGTTCGGATTTGTGTTAGGCCTACCTCCACGAGGTGGTTTTTCAAAATTATCAAAGTGACCATGAAACACTATCCATTCGATGCCACGTACGAATCCATGTGGACTTTACATCCATCTTGCATTCACATACTTCGTTGGTCCCTTCAGCTGAAGCGTTGGTTCAAATCCAAGACTTCAATCCAAGAATATAGAAATGATATACAAAACCCATATTAAACTATGAATTATATGGTACATGTTTCCAGTACAATGTGAAGAATTAAGAATCAAAAATCTAACTCCACTTCTTGTAGTAACAATGCCCTACGCATGTTGGTTCTTGAGACGGGCAAATTATATTGAGGACTTCAAGTGACGTCTTCATTTTCAATTTGGGGTTGCATTATGAAGGGTTGTTTTGAGACAAGTATATTTTGAAGGGCCAAATCACGTTTGAAGGCATTGAAGACTTCAATCTTGAACACTGGTCCAGGGCCCTGCAAGTTGTGGTGTAATCCACATGGCCAATGATAACCTGAGTTCAAAATGATTGCGTATCATGACACTTTAGAGAACCATTACAGAAAGGACATTGTGTAATGGTGACATTCTTCAGTGAAGAATTGAGGATTCCTAAAACCCTAATTGAACAGCACTTATCCTCCAGCGAGTCTTATATGTTTGTGATCAGTCGCTTCCAATAAATTGGCGTTTCTTTCAATTTAAGCAGAAGCAGAGGTCATTAGCAGTTACTATTGATCACTATAGCTCTTGATGACTTCACCAGAATTGGATGCTTATAAAATTGCAAAATGTGGCGGAATCACCTGAGTCTCCAGCTGCTGACAAAAAACTAGCAGGCATAAGGTAGGATTGCTTCTTCAGCAGGCAATGTCAATTTCCAAATTTTCAAGTGTTCACAACAATCAGACACTGTCACTTGCCCTATAAACAAGCCATGAAGTATTGAGTAGTTCGATTGTCTAAATCCAGCTTCAGGTAGAAGAGATATTTTGAGACACTGTAAAGAGGTGACTGACAATTATTCAATTCATGTGCGAATAATATGACACATGTTTATTTCAAACATCAGCAGGGTGCTGGCAAGATTCAGATCCATCCCTCCCAAACTCTCAGGTCACAATGGAGGTCAGATTTAAGATTTCTGTGTCAACGTTCCAGAATCAACTACATATTTGAAACAATAGTTTGAGTAAAGAAGTGGTAAATGGCTTTGGTGAGTCATCAAACTTCACATTGTTGATATCTTTGAAATTTAGAGAGTTACATGCTTGGATTTGGTTACCTAGTCACTTGTGTGTATTGAAACCCTCCTTAATACCCTCGTTTGCATGTACATAACATATGGCCTGTCCAACCCCATACCACACTGAACAGACAGACTGGATCTCTTCTGGTACTTGAGGAAAAGAGTATATTTCAAAATTCAAGGCTTGCAGTTGCAAGCATATTATATCCCATATAAATGCAACTGAAAGGCTCAGGATCAATGTATCAGCATGCCTCATCATTTATAGTTGCAACTATATGTGTCTCTACAAGTGTCTGTACGCCTGCATCAGCTTTTTCTTTTATTGCTAGATGTGGCAATGAGTCAATATGAAGGGCACAGAAGCCTCATGCATCAAGAAGGTTAAGCTTTAAAATCTGGTCCCTCAGACCCGTTCAGAAGCTCCAAATTTCTCTTACTCTGCAAGACACAGCAAGTAAGCCCTGACTGCCGTAGGGTATAAGTAAATGATTGTCTTGAGAAGATAAGGCAGGTCTCACATGTAGAGCTCAGAATCTGCTTGTATTTTTTTCCCAACAGTAGATTTTCCAGCAGTGATGAAATCCAGGCCCAAGAGCTTGGGAAGGGCTTGTTTACAGAGAACATTGAGAGCTGATGACATCTGGCGGACAACACTAAAGTCTGTATCTGGCCACGACATCAACAAGCGCGCTTTCAAACCCCGTATTTGACACTGCAACACCACAAATAGGTTCGTCATGCAACAAACAAAGCAGCAACTACACATCAAGAAAGCATCATCTACTTCAGGCAATTATTATTCATAACCTAACAACAGTCAGGTCCACACTAGCTGAGTCTAGCAAAATTAAGAGAAATTTGTTCTTCAGCACCTAAGAACTGCAAAGGTGGATGTGCAATAATCTCGTACATGGGTAATGAGGGCTGCAGCAACACCATCCACCAAGCTCCCAGATGGATAGTATGGAGCCACAGCTAATTGATCCTTGTCTGCCTTCTGCAAACATAAAGTTGCACAATTCTTCAGAACTTGAGCAACAGTATTTACTACCCACATATCCAAACCATGATTGGTGGGTGAAGTTTATGTATCATCAAAGTGATCTCACCTCAGGAAATCAAGCACTCAAGATAAAAATTGACCAGACATAACCCTGATTCCAGTTATTAAGAAGGTGACCACCTTGTCCAGAACGTAGTAGTTTCTACAAGGTGATGGATAAATTTTGAAAAAAAAATGCAAGTTAACATTCGTGCCTAAATTATCATCCTTTGTGGAACACTTATACATTATGTTAACCACAGGTATAACATCAACTATGGTTATAAACCTTTAACAATAGGAACGTATTCAGTAAGTACCTTCTGTTCACTGCTTTCCAGCAGGAATAATAAAGGTTCATCTGCAGATATTTTTCCCCTGAAATGATGGCTGGATATGGCCCCCAACATCAACACCCTATACCACAAAACCACAACCAATATTTATTTCATCTCCAACTTCCAATCCAGGGAAGCCACGGACACTCAGGAAAAAAATGACTATTACTGTCAGCAAGTACTCCACAATCACATGACTTACAAAATAAGTAGTGTCACTCCTTTTGGACACCTACAGTCTCAACTTGTGGATAGAAGTCTGACTGTTAGCACATTGAAATGTGCATGCAAATGCAATCCTCGCCAAAGAGAGAGATCAATTCTAGCAGAGAGCAAAGGTTGCTCTTGTAGCATTGACATGTCTAACTTTCTGCCCAGACCAGAAACTCTTTGAAGTTAAATTGGTACAAATTAAAATAACGCACCCTTCTATTGTGCCCCACATAATTGTTGGCGATAATCAATAAACCCTAAAAGAGGGAAAGTCCCTAATAAAGACCTCTACTATTTGATCACAGAAATCAACAGTGCCAGAGAAACAACCACGGGATGAATTCTAATGCAAGCAAGGATGAATTAAGACATACCTGTCAGGGCGAATGACTTCAAACAGAGTCTTTGCCCACACAGAGGCGCGTTCAGGTGAAATTGTGTATTGAACCGACACTAAAACAACTGAGGCTTCAGGATCGACTGTAAACAGGTAGCATTCTTTGTTATGTGGACTTGGTTCTATTTGATTATTCACCTGCACATCAAATTCTAAAATATCAAAAACTAAGAACATAAGCATTGTTTAGAGGATCATGCACACCATCAGACCGCTGCACCTTACGTCAAAGCCTTCTTCTGCAATCTACAGCCATATGGAAACACATCCATCCTGCTTCTTTCAATGACACCTCTGATTCCCATTCACCATGTTGAATTCCGAACAACACAAGAATGCAATAAGTCGAATAAGAGTCCAACAGATGGATGACACTCACCATGGAAATTTCTGGAAGCACAATGGACCCAAGGATCCGCTTGTTGGGGATATGGTGCAAGAGGTGGCTGCCGACATTGGACAGAGACAGAAGCAGCAACCGCGGCTCCAACGCCCCAGATTGCAGCAGGTTCCTGGCCCAAGGAGCCCACTGCCAATCAGCAACAGATATGAGACAAGCACAACATAAAAAAAGTTGTCTTCTGTCCTCGCAAGCAAATACTGATGTGGCCAGACACGATGCGACATTCTTCTTTTCATGGAAACCCTAAACCCTATACTCTAATTGTTTTAACAGGAAGTAGGAAACGAGTTCTTACCAGCACGAGCGGCTTTGTGCACAAGTCGACGGGGCTGGAAGCGAAGTTGTTGAGGTCGTCGGGGTCGAAGCGTGAGGGCGGAGGGATGTCCGTCAGGGGATCCGGCATGCCCGCCATCTCTCTCTCTCTCTCTCTCTCTCTCTCTCTCTCACAATCAATCAAAAGATTGCTAAGCTCCTCTCCCTCTCTCGCTTTCTCTCGCTAACGATCGAAATTGTCGAGCTTCTCTCTCTCTCGCAATCAACATTCAAGCTCACAACAAACAACAAACAGAGATTTGTATGAAGAGGTTGGCGTACTTTGGGAGCTCAAAGCTTCATTGGCATCAAGGCCTCTACTTGCAATCTTCAATATAACTATGGGGTGGGTTTATACTAGTAGGGTCCAAGACCAAAGAAACTTCAAAATTGAGCGATCCTATTGGTCAACAAAATTTTGGACCCAAGGAGTTTACACTAGGCTCATGGTCCAAGCTATGAGAAAAATGAAGTGGCATTCATGTGGGCATCACATTCCTGCCATATCTTTGAGGTCTCGACTCAAGAAATGTTTCTCCTAGTTTATTCATCTTCGAGCTTGGGTCTAATCTTGAGTACAAAAGTAAGGTTTATTGAGAGATGTTTAAGTTGAACACAGACTCTCATAGGTATGGCATCTCCAACTAAGAGCGTCCTCATAAGTTGTTAATAAGGACACCTCTAGACTCATTCTGCCAATTTAAAGGTGAAATTTAATCTCATAGGGTGGGTTTACATTAGGGTCCAAGACCAAAGAATCTCTAAACTTGAGCAATTTTATCGGTCGAGAGCAAAGATTAGGACTCCAGGAGTTTGTGTTAGGTTTCATGTTCAATATATAAAAGAATGAAGTGGCACTAATGTGGCATCACTTTCTTGCCAAATCTTGGTGGTCCCCTCCTAGTTTGAGGGACCAATCTTGAGTTTGAAAGTAAGATCATTAAGTTATGTTATGGACCCTAAGCTTTTTAGACCCATACCCCAATTTAAATGCACCCTTAGCGCCCAAGATCAAAGAAAACTAGGTCTTGCAACTAATAGCCCGCCCACACCTGCTGGTGGGAGGGCCAGTCCCAGGCTCCCACCAGCAGGGGGCCACTTTTCCCATAAATTTTTGTAACGGCAGCGACTGGGCGCAACGAACGCCCAGCTCGCCCGTTCACTGTGAATGTCGACCTAGCACAAGATAATTTTTTTTGGACTATTAGGTTTCAACCGGTTATTTCTCAAACTCATCCGTAATGTGCACTGGAATAAAATTGTCTCCTAGTTTACCCTAAAGCTCAAACGGTTATTTCTCAAACTCATCCGTAATGTGCACTGGAATAAAATTGTCTCCTAGTTTACCCTAAAGCTCAACCGGTTATTTCTCAAACTCATCCGTAATGTGCACTGGAATAAAATTGTCTCCTAGTTTACCCTAAAGTTCAACCGGTTATTTCTCAAACTCATCCGTAATGTGCACTGGAATAAAATTGTCTCCTAGTTTACCCTAAAGCTCAAACGGTTATTTCTCAAACTCATCCGTAATGTGCACTGGAATAAAATTGTCTCCTAGTTTACCCTAAAGTTCAACCGGTTATTTCTCAAACTCATCCGTAATGTGCACTAGAATAAAATTGTCTCCTAGTTTACCCTAAAGCTCAACCGGTTATTTCTCAAACTCATCCGTAATGTGCACTGGAATAAAATTGTCTCCTAGTTTACCCTAAAGCTCAACCGGTTATTTCTCAAACTCATCCGTAATGTGCACTTGAATATTATTATCTCCTAGTGTACCCTAAAGCTCAACCGGTTATTTCTCAAACTCATCCGTAATGTGCACTGGAATAAAATTGTCTCCTAGTTTACCCTAAAGCTCAACCGGTTATTTCTCAAACTCATCCGTAATGTGCACTGGAATAAAATTGTCTCCTAGTTTACCCTAAAGCTCAACCGGTTATTTCTCAAACTCATCCGTAATGTGCACTGGAATAAAATTGTCTCCTAGTTTACCCTAAAGCTCAACCGGTTATTTCTCAAACTCATCCGTAATGTGCACTGGAATAAAATTGTCTCCTAGTTTACCCTAAAGCTCAACCGGTTATTTCTCAAACTCATCCGTAATGTGCACTTGAATATTATTATCTCATGGTGTACCCTAAAGCTCAACCGGTTATTTCTCAAACTCATCCGTAATGTGCACTGGAATAAAATTGTCTCCTAGTTTACCCTAAAGCTCAACCGGTTATTTCTCAAACTCATCCGTAATGTGCACGTGAATATTATTATCTCATGGTGTACCCTAAAGCTCAACCGGTTATTTCTCAAACTCATCCGTAATGTGCACTGGAATAAAATTGTCTCCTAGTTTACCCTAAAGTTCAACCGGTTATTTCTCAAACTCACCCGTAATGTGCACTGGAATAAAATTGTCTCCTAGTTTACCCTAAAGTTCAACCGGTTATTTCTCAAACTCATCCGTAATGTGCACTGGAATAAAATTGTCTCCTAGTTTACCCTAAAGCTCAAACGGTTATTTCTCAAACTCATCCGTAATGTGCACTGGAATAAAATTGTCTCCTAGTTTACCCTAAAGCTCAACCGGTTATTTCTCAAACTCATCCGTAATGTGCACTGGAATAAAATTGTCTCCTAGCTTACCCTAAATCTCAACCGGTTATTTCTCAAACTCATTCGTAATGTGCACGTGAATATTATTATCTCATGGTGTACCCTAAAGCTCAACCGGTTATTTCTCAAACTCATTCGTAATGTGCACGTGAATATTATTATCTCATGGTGTACCCTAAAGCTCAACCGGTTATTTCTCAAACTCATCCGTAATGTGCACTGGAATAAAATTGTCTCCTAGTTTACCCTAAAGTTCAACCGGTTATTTCTCAAACTCATCCGTAATGTGCACTGGAATAAAATTGTCTCCTAGTTTACCCTAAAGTTCAACCGGTTATTTCTCAAACTCATCCGTAATGTGCACTGGAATAAAATTGTCTCCTAGTTTACCCTAAAGCTCAAACGGTTATTTCTCAAACTCATCCGTAATGTGCACTGGAATAAAATTGTCTCCTAGTTTACCCTAAAGCTCAACCGGTTATTTCTCAAACTCATCCGTAATGTGCACTGGAATAAAATTGTCTCCTAGCTTACCCTAAATCTCAACCGGTTATTTCTCAAACTCATTCGTAATGTGCACGTGAATATTATTATCTCATGGTGTACCCTAAAGCTCAACCGGTTATTTCTCAAACTCATTCGTAATGTGCACGTGAATATTATTATCTCATGGTGTACCCTAAAGCTCAACCGGTTATTTCTCAAACTCATCCGTAATGTGCACTGGAATAAAATTGTCTCCTAGTTTACCCTAAAGTTCAACCGGTTATTTCTCAAACTCATCCGTAATGTGCACTGGAATAAAATTGTCTCCTAGTTTACCCTAAAGCTCAAACGATTATTTCTCAAACTCATCCGTAATGTGCACTGGAATAAAATTGTCTCCTAGTTTACCCTAAAGCTCAACCGGTTATTTCTCAAACTCATCCGTAATGTGCACTGGAATAAAATTGTCTCCTAGCTTACCCTAAATCTCAACCGGTTATTTCTCAAACTCATTCGTAATGTGCACGTGAATATTATTATCTCATGGTGTACCCTAAAGCTCAACCGGTTATTTCTCAAACTCATTCGTACAAGGAATCCGTAATATTTTGAGAATCTGAAAACATCCCCACACATACTGGTGGCAGCGAACGGTGTTCGCCCGTTCACTGCTGCCCACCACCAGTATGTGTGGGGGGCCTATAAGACCATCCCCGCATTTTGCCAATATGGACACCTTTAACCTCATGCAACCAATTTAAAAATGACATTTAGCCCTTGACCCCTAACTTCCCACGTCCAATTTCCCTCAAATTTGCCCAAAAAAATTGACCTCAATTTTAGCAATTGTAGCTGAAGATCTAAAGTTTTTTTTGACAAATCCAACTATATAGATGTTTGCTAGTTAAAGATGACTACTCACACTCCAAATTTGAAATGTTGAAGCTTTATTATGTAGGAGGTTATAACAGGAATGTCAATAGTGGTCTCAAGGGGAAATAATTTAAAAATTAAATTAGGGTTGGTTTTTTTTTGGTCAAACCTCCACTCAAATCAGCTCACAAGTGACAAAATGTTATCCTCGTACAAAAAATGGGCAATATATCTACTCAAATCAACTCACAAATCTTGAAATCATTATTTTAATTTTTGAAGAAGCTTTGCAAGTTGAGGCAGTCGTGCCACAACTACCACCTTCCACATGGATTTACACCCACCTTCCACATGTCCAACTAGAAATTCGGATGGTAGATTTTTTGGATATGATGCGTTTGAGTGTCATGCAAATCTTCAATTCAATGGGGAATCATTTACACATAGGAATCAACAAAAGAAAACATGTTTAGAATATGTTGCCCTTAAACCCGGAGGTGACAAATGTCAAGTTTTGGTTCGTAATCTGGTTCAACTGTAAACTGGTTGAAAGCATATTCCCAAATTTGAATTAATCTGAAATAACTAACTTTGTTTAATTGAAATTATCCACATGGAAAAATATAGCATACTTAAACATGAACAAGAGTAGTAGTGTAAACAATCAAGAAACCATCCGAACTAATGTCAAAGGGGTTAGAATGAACTGCTCATAGGACATTAGGGTTAAGGGACATTAGGGTTAAGTCCTTTAGCAAATGAGACACAATTAGGATTGTATTGAGCATTGGGGGTTGACATAGTAGGTGCACTACATTGTCATATTAATGTAGGCCATAACAATTCTCTAGATCCCACATTAATTCTCATACTGAGGATAGATGTGGGCCCCGTTGATTTTCAACCCACGCCATGTCTTTGAGTTTAACTTAGTAAGGACCACATTATTTGGTTTTGTAGGATGTTGATGTGGATGATTGTTTACATTTATGTTGTTTTTTTTCCCTTAAAACTAAGGATGCAAGGTGTTGGTGGGAAATCTCCACAAAGACTTAGGGGAAGACATCAAGCCTTAGGCCCATTCTACCCTAACTATACAAATTAGAGCAGCTGACATTCATTATTTCTACATTAAGTTTCCATCCACACTTTGAGAGAGGAGAACTTACTGCAATCGTCTATGTTATGGCTAAATTTAGAAGCACTTCCTCCCATTTAAACACTTCAATATGCATACACATATAGTGGAGATTTTCAACCCCTCTATTATAAGGGTATGAACTATCATCATCTCAAGGATCATTTACATTAGGGGTGATTGCGGCTGTGGTTGTGGTTTACTTTTTTTTAAAAAATATTTTAATAGAAAATGGCTTAATAGATGAAAACCACAATTGCAACCACCCTCACCCTCACCCTCCACCAACCCCACCAATATGCATGGTTAACATTCTTAGGTTGGTTGTTCATGCTCACGTGGTACCACTAGAGAGCTTCAAGGCCAGGGTCTGCCAATCCAAGGCCAACAAGGAAAATAATCACTTCGTTTCTTTCCAAGTTCGAGAACTAATGATAGATTGCAAAGACCAATCCCACCATTGACTATGACCACAACACAAGGATTTGCACAAGACAAGTGCAAAGGGAAGGTGTGTGTGTGTGTGTGTGTGTGTGTGTGTTTGTTTAATTATTATTGTTAACCACAACCATAATCACCTTTACAGTGCAAACAACCCTTCATGTGTAATATTGACCAAATATCATCCTAGCTTCAACTTTATCTAGTAGAGTGTTATGTGGTGTAGAAATTATTTTTGATCATGGAATCCACAACTTGAAGTAAATGTATATTACATATAGAGAGGGTTAGTCTCCTCTCAAAAGAAGTTGCCCAAATCAACACCCCTTAATATTATTGCTTGGTGTCACTAAAACGTGTGGCCATGCCTTAACCCCTTAAGATTTTCAAGCTTCCATTACATGATCTATGTCCCCCAACAAGTATTGAACCCGATTTTCACTTGATCTATGTTTGTTGGATCCACGTTGGATCCCTACTGATGCTTTATCCATTGGCATAAGTACATCTCTGTGATGCCAAGAAGTTCAACACAAGGGACAATGCTCCAGAATTGACCAATTCAACGTTCACAAGTCCTATTAAACATTTACAAGCTTTTATGTATTAGCATTGCAACCGTCGTTTTAGCAAATGAAAAAAATGCATGTCATTACGTGGAAAATTGTTGAGCTTTTAGAAGTTTAACCAACCGACAACCAAAAATGAAACTTTTTTCTTCACCTTAATTACCTTTTTGTTGAACACCTACTCACATTTATACCCACTATGGCCTTGGCATGTCTAAAAGAGAAAGTTATAACGGGTGAATTATAGACTACATCCATGTGGTTGCAAGAAAATCATCATCATTGATCTTCACCAACTCATTTTAGAAGTGTTTATTTTCCAGATTATAACTAGAATTGCAAGATCATCATAATTCCTTGAGCTTACTTTGATTGATTCAATAACGAGTTTCGTAAATTTATATAAAAATAAAATTTTAAATAAAAATATTAATTTTAAATAAAAATAGTAGCAAGAAAAATTAAGGATTCCAACCACTTCGATTTAAGGTCCACCCAAAAAAATAAGTCACCGGGTAAGTTTAATTTCCGGTTGATCGAGGTTGAGCAACGGACGAGATTGAGCAACGAACGACGTTCGTCCACAAACGTTCATCGAGAGCTCGACGACCGTCTGCTCAGCCCCAGAGCACAAGGGTTAGGGTTTGGCGATGGAGACGCTCTTTTTGCAAGCGGAGGCTTCCCTGCAAGCGAGAGGTGGAGCAGAAGTTTGGCAGCGATGGCGCCCTCCGTTGTGAGCAACGGCATCGCCGTAGGCATGAACAGGGGTCACAAGGTGACGAAGCGCGAAATCGCCAAGCGGCCGTCCAGCACCAAAGGTAAGCTCGGCAAGCGCACCTCGCTCGTGCGCAAGCTCATCCGCGAGGTGGCAGGGTTTGCTCCTTACGAGAAGAGGATCACCGAGCTCCTGAAGGTTGGAAAGGACAAGCGCGCTCTCAAGGTGGCCAAGAGGAAACTGGGCACGCACTTGCGTGCCAAGCGAAAGAGAGAGGAGATGACCACCGTGTTGCGGAAGATGCGTGCCACCGGTGGTGGTGAGAAGAAGAAGTGACAGAGCTCTTGGATGTGAGGAAAGTGTGGAGTACCATCACAATTGAATATCAGGTGCTTGTGATGCCGGAGATGTGCCACGATAGGTCTCTGAGCTTTGCAGCTTGTTGCGCTTGTAGTTTGTTGCAAGGCAATAAAGGGTTTCTATCATATTGCTTACAATTCTTAAGCCATTATGCTAGGTCATCTGTTCTTGCACAAGATTAGGCGTGTGTGATTTCTGGACTCCCTTGGCATGTGCAGCCTAACATATGTTGAATTCAAAATCGGCATGTTTTCTTCAGCATTCTCTATATCATCAGTCAGCTTTGGGAACATTAGAAACCTGCATGCTCTCTGACATTGCACGATGAGTGTTGATTTGTCGCTTGATTTTCACTTAAAAGGATTAGGTTAGTGGCTGGTCTGCAGAGTCTTTGAGGATGCCATAACAGTCATGGAGTTGAATGGTCGACTTAGGTCATGTAGATGTTTGTTACTGATGCTTCAAGGAGGTTTTGCAATTCCGAATCATCGGCATTGTTCTCATTCCCAAGATATAGGACTACAGAAACACTGCTGCTGCAATTTATTCTGCCTGATTTAAGTGGGAAGTCATCACGTGAACTCCAGATGAGACAATCCGTTGGATTTAGCTTTGCTTGTCCCTGAGCCTGCACAGAAGAGTTTAAGCAGTCCTGTTCTTATACTTCTTGCTGTTTGCGTAAACCCTAAACCCTAGTTTGACTTATCGTCAAAGATAAGTATTGGAGGTTGATGGGATGCATTCTAGGGTTTTTCTCGAATCTCTCCAGTTAGTCCGTAGGTCAGAATGCAGTTTTTGCTAAAATGGAATCATGCAGCCGCGGTTTGCATTAGGGAAATAGTGATACTAAGGTAAGCGGGTCTTAAACGGACACTTATCTCCTTGCACCCACTTCTTGTAGGATATATAACAGATATGAAACATGCAATTAGAGTGTGATGAGTAGCAAATTCAAACTTTGCCTGAATCCATTTTCCTCCTAATTTTTGGAGCTCGTGTGAATATCCTGTTCATCTTCAAAGTGAAGATTATCTGAGTTATGATCATATAGGTTTCTCCAATTATGTTGGCTATTGTGTCTAAAATGGTTAGTAAAGTTTGAGCACATAGTCCAATGTCTTTTCAACCCATGTCTTTTTGGTGTTTGTTCTTAGATCCACACCCAACCATTCACCACACTAATATAGGTGTCTGTTTAGAATGTGGCACTGAATTAGGCATGTCTACCTAAAAAAGTTGCAGGAGTGGGCATTTCAAAGAAACAGATGGCGGAGAGGGATGGGTCTCCTACGCAGCCCTTGTCCCACAGATCAACGTTTGAACTGTGCAGAAATTGTTTCATAGTCATTAAGGAAAATCACACTACTTGTATACTTTCTATTTCTGAGGTCTACATTGGCTGCAGCCAACAATGCCATCATGCATGTTTCTTATTACTATGGTATTTGGGTGTTATTTTGTTCGCTTCTCATAATCTCCAACTTCTACTGATTAGATTTACACACTCCAAACTCGTATTGCATTAGCAAATCTACGACGAAACATATGGAAAAATTGGATTGAAAACCAAGCCTCCCCAGATTTAGCTATGGTTATCGGAGGTGCATGTTTGTTGATTTCTTAACTGGATACATAGGTCCTCCCAAATGTGTTCACTATTGAGTGTAGAGTAGTTATTTATATTTTGAAGACATAGTCCAATCTCTTTCAAACATGTGTCTGCATGATGTTTGCTCTTTGATCCTCAGTGAACCACATACCAATCAAATCTAGGGGTTTGTTTAAGAAAATGAGCCACTTAAGACCCATCTACCTTAATGTACGTCATTACTCATTCAACCCTTTCTTGTGTCAATTGCAATATTTGTCTTGTATATTTCAGTTTGAATGAAATTTCCAAACTAGTGATATAGAAAAAGCTACTGCCTCTATGAGAATGAGATCATGCATCTTCACAGTCCTTAACTCTTAAGGGGCTGGGCGTTTGTTTGTATGGGATATACAATGTTTGGTCTTTAACAATTATTTAAGTAATATCTTATATGGTCTATGGCATTCAGCCCAGATTTAATGTTATCTCTAAAAAAGTGAAAATAAAGTCACATGTGTCAAAGGTGAGTAGATTTGATATATGGAGTATGTATTTGAGTTTAGCTCATATACATGAGCTTAAATCTTATAATATATTAAAAAATAGATTGTGGATGGGTGATGATATACAGTCTAACCTTGATAATGTCACACCATCCGTTTCACCTAAAAGAGTGATATAAACAAGGTGTGACATATTTGATAATGTCACATTTTGAAGATTTGTGCATAATGTGATATTATCAAAAAAATAGGTAGAAAATCAAAATAAAATTACAATGTAAAAAAGAAAATAACAAATACGAGACTTCAATGTTTTTGAATGTAATATCTAATTCAAAATTGTGAATAACAACAAGAGCACATCATAATGTGTCATTGAGATCAGGTAAAGACCTCTCACTGGAGACAAAGAAGCTTCTAATGTCACATTGTTTTGTTGATGTTAAATGTGCAACACCAAATCTAATGAGTTTGTCATGGATTTTTTCCATTCCTAACGTTCCAAAGTGTTGAAAGTTTGAGAACCTTGTCTAGCCATAAATTTCAAAACATCTTTAGCATATTTTTGTGCATCGCTTAGCACTACAAACCAATTGAACTAATACAGCTTAAGTCGACACTACTCTGTACCTGGACTAGCTCAACTAAACCGTAGAACTTAACTTCTTGAATTACTTCACACAAGCCGAAACCCTCATGATCAATTATGGAATACACAACATGCAGGTGATGGCATTGGCGTCTTCCACACGCAAGACCTATCCGCTCACTCCCAATTTTTGTGTTCCCATCTATGAGAGAAAGCCAGAAACAGAGCCGAGAAGGTTATCTCCAAAACTAGGAAACGAATCAGGTGGGCGCCCAAACTAATTAACCAGTGATAAACAACCCTCTAACTTAGTTTACAGATTCTGCTAAACAAAATTGGGGATCTCCCTCTACTTCCCAAATGTGAGTACCTTCCAGAAACCCCAATTCTAGCTCCATGAAGCAAAATTCCTTGGTTTCTTCTTCTTCTTCTTGTGCCCACATGCGTGAACACCGTGAAAAGACACACATTTGAACACATGCGACGGAAGGTGGGGTGCATAGAGGCCGAGAAGTCTTGACAACGCCGTGAAAAGACAACACCTTTGAGTGCCGTGTATAGACAACACCGTTCATGGTTGGTGCATGATCAAGTTCCAAGAATAGCATTGCATTTATCACAGGGGCGGCGCATGACCCTTTCGGCTACTACAATCTGTCCATCCAACCATCACATACAATCCATCCGTACTTGGTATTATCACATTTACACTACAGATTTTGGAAAAAAATAGTGACATTACCAAGGGTGATAGGAATAATAACGAAGGAGTTTTACACTATGAAAATCGGTTTCAAACTTTTAGGTGACAATATCAAGGTGTTCTATTAACAAGGGTGACATTATCAAGGTTAGACTGTAGTCACCATTCCAAAGTTTTAAAACGATCAACCATCGATGTTGGCATGTTGAGCAGTTGGTGCATGAATAACTTGGCACATTAATTCATATGCAATGGTCTAGAATGGCACGGGTTCAAACTAGTTCATATTACATGTATGTGTGCTCCAATTAGAAAAAATGCATATGGTAAATGGATTGAATTTAGATAGGTTTACTTTTAACTCTTTTAGCTTAAATATCAAGAAGCAACTTTAAAGCTCTTTGTATGATATCTTCAGGCCAAAAATGAGCCTCTCAAACCTTTAAAACTTATCTTCTTCTCCTAGGATTTAATTTTGTTGAGCTTAGGATGAATTTACACCAAGGTCCAAGACCAAAGGGACTCCAAAATTGAGCAATCATATTGGATGACAATACAAGGAGATTAAAACTATGTAGGTAGATAGTTGGCCCAACACAAAATAGTTGTAAAAATAGATGCATGATTATTTTGGAAAATTTACATATGTTGTGTTGAATCACTTTTATTTACCTTGCACAATTGCCAAATGTAGTAAAATCCCTCTCTACACATGATTATTTATATGTATGTTGGTAGTTCAAAAACAAACGTTGGAATATTATATATTATCAAGAAATTAATTCATTATTTGACATAAGTGTACTAGACTGGCTATATGTGTAAGGGTTGGGCCTAATGAAGTGGCGCTAATGTGGCATCACTTTCTTGTCAAATCTTGTTGGTCCTAGTTGAAGATAATACTCCACCCAATTTGAGAAAACAAAGTTCAAGCTTGGGTCCAATCTTGAGTCTAAAAGTAAGGTCCATTAAAGACTCGTGTTTTGGACTCCAAGTTTCTTGCATCTAGATCCTAATGTATAGTCAACCTTAAACCATCATCGACATTGAGGCTCTTTCATGCCACTTGCTACAAATGGTTTTTTAGACCATTCACATTGTACATAAATTTAAAATACAAATTTGAGAAGATGCAATGGTCACCGACATAGAAGTTTTTCTGTAAGGGTATTTGTTGAAAATAAAGTTTGTGCTAAATTGGATGGTGTGATCGAATATGCTCTTGTGCAAAGGAGATAAACTTGTTTCAAATTGAAATGCATGGATGTCAGAATTTGACTTTCTACCTATTCTAAAGGAGGTCAAAGCTCATTGTTTTGGGTGGTGGGTGTCTCTCATATCAGGCTCAAGAGTACAAAACCATGTTTGAGTTTTTGGTATTGCCCAAAATGCTCAAGACAAGCCATGCAAAGCTTGCCTCCACCCTCAAGCCTCGGTGACCTTTAATGGGCATCAACCACACATCATTCTCTATTTCTTAAAGCCAAAATGACATGAATATGTTGATGAAGTTTAAGAGAAGTATACTTTTCAAGAAAGCAGTGCCATGGGCCTCTATAGTGGAAAATTACTAACCCCTTTGCTAGATTGTCGTGTGTTAGAGAGAGCGCATTTTTTTTCTTGAGATTCCCACCATTTGAGGGGCAAGGTTTGATGGGGGACCAATGCATTACATGGGTGTGGAATGCACACATTCAATAGAAGCTTTTATTCTTGGAAACCTGCCATTTGAGATGGATTGCATTATGTAGGCATAAGATGCACTTGTTTCACACTCCAGCGTTGGATTTGAAGGAGGGAAAGGTTGGGGCCTTCTAAAAATGAAGGGCCTAATCACTTAGTTACTTACCCTTGTGGCATGGCCTTTCAATTTTGGATGGCCTCCCCTTAGGGCCTTACACTATGCAAACATCATGGGCAACATTATGATGCAACCATATATTTGGTTTTCTTACATGTGGAATGCATTGGGACGAACATATTACATTGTGCAATTATGTACCCATATTGATGCATTATACATGTGACATACAATATCATGTCATATCTATGTAAATCCGAAGAGTATAAGGTAAGTGAGTCTAATTTGGCTATTTATCTTAATTATACACCTATAGTTGAGTGGTGCATTGGTGTGTGGTTACGTGTGGATTTGGGAACGGACATCAAAAGAACACGTGTTTAACTCCCTAGTAATGGTATGGCAAGTGTTTTGCACATTGTAACACACATTGTTCATGTGCTATAGAATGAAGGCCACAAGGCTAGAAAGAAAATAAAATGTGAAGGAAAGTTGCTGAGATTGATCTAAATTTGTATAGTTGGTGTTCTCAAATAATTTGGTGAACCGCATGCAATTTAATTTTAATTTTAAATATTAAATATTTTCCTCATAAATCAAAATTACATACCTTGAGATAGAAACTTTTTATAGGTGCTCCAATGAAGCAAATATAGGTTTGTGATGTATCAACACATTGTTATTTTTGGATATTTATAGAGTACATATAATCATACAACTTGAATGAAGAATGATCGTATTTTAAATTGCATGTATGTGTGAAAATTTTGTATGTTATACGTAATAACCAAAGGATCCTTTGTGTCATGTTTCATTCAATTGTGATTTGAATGAATAGCTTATGAATGATAAAGGTTTGTATATGTTTAGCTTAACTCTAGGACATTATAGGTTTCAAATCCATACATGTATAGCTTGCACTATCGACTTCTTTCGAATAGTTTTTGATAATTATAAAATTTGAACATGCAAACAATTTTCTATAATGGATTTTATGAGTCAATTGCATTAAATTGGCAAAAATGTTCACGGTTGCATGTAGTTTTTCAACACATTTGTGAGGCAAAAGGATGAATTCTTATTAAAACTGATACATTTTGTTTTTTCCATGAGTAGATACATATGCTATCTATTGCCACAAAAGCATATGAGGGAAAAATCATTCTATTTGCAGATTCCACCACCCATAAATGTCTTATTTGAACTAAAGTGTCTTCATGGGACATTAATTTTGCAAACTTACAAAGAGATTGGCCTCCATGCTCAAAATTCGTTAGCCACTATAGGTTCAATAATCAATCAAATTTGGGCGGAGGAATACGGTTACCTATAAATAAAGTGATATTCTTCAAAATGAAATAAGACATTCATATGAGCTTTGAAAATTATGCAGATAGTGGTTGTGGCCTCATTTTGAATTTGCTAAACATCTCACACGCATTGCATATTGCATATCCTGGGTTGTGAGCTAAAAGCTTGTGTTATAAGTCCACATACTTTTTTTTGGTAATTTAATTTGTTGTATTAAGAATGAACACCAAAATGACACGTGTTAGTAACGATGAGTACCCAAGGGGTGGACTCTTTGAATATGAGTCCAAAGTAATGTGAGTGTAGAAAGGGGTATTGTTTGAGGCATTAGTGTACATAGTATACATAAGGGAGAGGTATTGCTTTTCTCTGGTGTGTACATGTAAAAAGACTGACAAGAATTATGAAGTAAAGGTAGATGTAGAAAAGGGGTCCTTAAAGTTTAAAGACAAAGTTGACATTTAGATGCTATTATTGCCTTAGCTTCAATGATGTGTTAGTCGTGCTAAAAATTTATCAACCATACTAGGTCAATAGTCAACATGTTTACAAGCCTAAGCAATTAGCGCTCTTGCATGAGATGGTAGATGCGCATGCAACAAAGCAACAAATAAAATCTCAGCACACAACAATTGGGAGGATCTATGTGACCTCTTTTGAGAAATGGATCATAAAATCTCCACCTTGACCTCCTACATCTTTTGCATCTCAACTTCAATTCTGAAACTTGAAATGACACTCTGCATGAATCGCAATCGCTAACTGGATGAGCCAATTTAACGCCCTGGTCATTTGTTGTTTGTGGAGTTGGAAGTGCCCACGTTACATAAGGGCTCATAGAAAATGTTTCCATTTGACAGAATTCCGAGACAACACACGGTAATAAACATGAATATATATGGTAATCTGGAGCAACAATCTCTTCCAAAATCTTAAAGAGAACAAAGATTGACATTCATCGGCCTGCCACCCAAAGATAATTTACATTTCCAGAAGAAGTAATTTACATACTAAACAAGCATCGTGCTACACTAAATATCATATTTAGTGTAGCAGGAGATTTCATCACAAGTTGCTGACAAGAGAAGGTAGGGTTTTGGCCAATGGATGAACTCATCCATCATCCATGACACTATTTGTTCACTTATTCATAAGAAGCGTCATCCAAACAATTACCATAGTGATAGAAAATACCATATGAAACTAAATATCATATTTAGCGTGGTTCACGATGTAAGAAATGACTTAAGGTGTATCGAGTTACCTAGAATGGACACCATTTTTGAAGTCACTGGGAAAGGCAAATGCCATAACAAACCATGTCCGAGGTAAGCAAGTGCTCATTTTATGAATTGTGTGATAACATACAAACCTATTTACATCCAATGAATCTTGACATCGCATAGAAACTGGTATATTTACATAGATTTTTATTCAGTAGCAAGAAATTTCTCAAAAAGAAAGGAAGGTGATTTATTCATAGGTCAGTGAAGCCCTAGAGCATATATGGTCAATATGTTTAACCCCAAAATCCCTAAGCACCATTCTCCTCAAAATTGATCTCAAATCATTGTTTCTAAGAGAGATAATTTAGGACTCAATTTATAGGTATTTTTGAGCATCCAACCGTACGGATATGATATCGGCCTTGGTATGAGCTATCTAGAAAACTATCAACCATCCACATGACAATGTGAATGAGAACCTAGTACATATGTGAAGGTATAATGGGCGGGGTAGATGATTGAAAATAAACTTTCAACCTTACTAACATCACCAAATGGATGACGACATGAGACCCAATCGGGATGAAACTTTTTGCATAAAATTTCCAACTAAATTGTGAACCTTTGAGGCTTAAATGTTTTATGTTTGCACCAAATGTGATTTTTTGAGAGGCCTTGCAATGTGTAGCACTATGTTTTACATCCAATCTTACATAATATTTTTGAAGGAACTTCAAAAACTTCAATTACCAATCTGAAAGGTAAATATTTGAAACATAAAAGGAACCAAATCCTTGTAATTTTTCAAAGCTTTCCAAGTACAGATGAGTGTTGTTTCCTATCTGACACATCCAATGAAATTTAGGACCCTGGATGACTTTGAAAAATTCCACAAGGTTGAGACTTAGACCAAATCCAATGAAATTTGAGACGTTGGATGCAAAATAAAATTTACTAATTTTGACAAAAATTTCACCTCCACCTAAAAGAGTCAAAGCTCTCATTCGAGACAAAAAACATCAAAAATTGATCACTTTGGGTCTCTCTGGGATTTAGGGGTTAAGACTGTCATGCATGTTGGGCTCGTGACCGTGTCTCTTATACATAGCAAAAATAAGAGATGCACCTATTACCGAGCATTTCCAAGTTTCTCGCTTATATCCACTGCGGAATGGCGGAATTTACCCAAAATCTATGGAGGGGAATGTCAATCAGCTTCCTACAGTACTTGGAAGAATGTCAATCAGGCTCCTACTTGTGAGGATTCGGCAAACTTCAGATCAGGAACTTGTCGCGAATTTGTGATCTCCGGTCCTCTTCTTCACTAATGTGATTTGCGGGAGCAGAAGTAGGGTACTACACAATCCAGAAACTTTCGTGGTCTTCGAATTTGGCGAGTACCGCTTCGACGCACCGAATCCTGATCGGCGGGCTCGTTGCCGCTTGCGCCCAGCCTACGCACCTGATTCTGGATCCTTCTCTGCCACGGGACATGACCCGCGCCAGCTGCAACTTGGATACCGGCTCCTGCAACAAAGTGCACATCTGTTGCGGCTGCAGCAGGCTGCGGTGTAATTGGAGCTGCTAGCCGATCCTGAGGAGGAGGAGCTTGGTTTTGCTGCAGCTGCACAGGATTAAGTGAAACCAAACTCAAAAGATTGGTAATTCCTGCATGAGTAGAAGAATGCATGGCAATGATCTGCCTACCTAGCTCCTGATCCGCTTCCAAACGTAAACAACCTGGAAGCTGTGATGTGCCTATCTATGGCATGGGAGGATAATTAGCTGTGATCTTGAAGATTCGGGAAAACTAAATAAGAAGAAGATGATCGTCTTCTTCGTCTATGCTCTGCGGAATCAAAAGTAGGAAACAAAGCAGTTTTTTCTGGGCCCCCTCACTAGTTGCTGACCATCCGAGGATGATAGGAATCCAGACGGTTTTAGACAACTCGCTACAATCGACATGGATGCTCTAGGTAACAAAAAAAGTCGAAGCAGGGCAGGCATTCAAGACAGAATATTCCACCGACTCCGAAGCTACGTACTGGGTTAAGCGATTTAACATAAAATAATAATAATTCTTTATCCTGCATGACTAGAAGAATTTCAATGCATCTGCCTTGATCCTGACCCGCTTCCAAACATGAACAACTTCGAAGCTGATCTGATGCCTTTGGCATGGCAGGAATAAGCTGTGCACGTGAAGATTGGAGAAGAAAAGAAGATCGTGACATGAGATGATTCCTCTTCTTCCAATGGCCGAAGAACCGAAAGTCGGATTAAATAAGCAACTAAAGATTATCCTCTAACTGGGCTCCCGACTCGCCGACCACTCCGACGCACCGGATCATGCCTATTACCGAGTGCCCATTCGTCTGTGTACCCGATCCTGGAGCCTCCCTTTCCATGGGATACAAAAAGAGACAAGCAGGATCGACAGCAACCATCGGCCGACTCGTAAACTACGGAGTTCAGTGATGAAACCAAGTCTAAAAGGTTATCAATTCGTCCTGCAAGAGAAGATTAATGTTAATGTTCATCTGCCTGCCTCATGATCCGCTTCCAAACGTGAACAAGCTCGAAGCTGTCCATGACGTGAAGAATTGGAAATATGGGATTTGGGGGGAGGGGGTGCTTGTCGTTACATAAGATGAATTCTATGATATCCGGAACCAAGAGTAGGGTGGAACAAAGAAATTCCAGTACTTAGTTCTGGGGCTCCTTACTCGCCGACCACTTCGACGCACCGGAATATCAGGCCCTATATCCAATGAACCATTCTGGAGATACTAAACAGAAACAAGCAGGCATTGACGGAAACCGCCGAGTCCTTGACTACTAGGTTAAGTGATGAAACCGAGCAATTCAAGTACTACGTTCTCGGCCTCCTAACTCGCCGACCGCTTCGGCGCACCAGATCAGGCCCATCACCAATTGCCTATTAGTTCGAATGAACCGATCCTGGAGGTACAATACAGACACAACCAGGCATTGATGGAAACCACCGATTCCGTAACTACTGGGTTAAGTGATGAAACCAAATTTAAAAGACTAGTAATCCATCCTGCAAGAGAAGATTAATGTCAATGATCATCTGCCTGCCTCATGATCCGCTTTTAAACGTGAATAGCTCGAAGTTGCTCTGATGCCTTTGGCATGGCAGGATAGATTTGTGCACGTGAAGATTCGGAAAAAGAAGAAAGCGAGGTGACATGCAGAAGATGAATCCTCCTCTAACTTCCTATGAACTGCAGAACCATAAGCAGGGACATAAGAAAGCAGTTCAAGTACTCTGGGCTGCCTTACACGCCGATCCACAAAATAGAAACAAGCAGGCATTCACAGAAATCACCGACTCGGATACTGCAGGATAAAGTGATGTAACCAAACCTAAAATATTACTGATTCATCCTGTAAGAGGAGATTAATGTCACCGATCATCTGCCTGCTTCCTGATCCGCTACCAAACGTGGACAACCTCGACGCTGCTCTGATGCCTTTGGCAATATGGCAGAATTGGGTTGTACACGTGAAGATCCGGAGAAAGAAGAGGGTTGTGTCAGAAGATGAACCCTCCTTGAATTTCCTATAGTCTGCGAAACAAAAGCAGGCCGGACCTTAGCAATTAATCGAGTATTAACTTTGGGCCTCCTAATACGCCCTTCCCTTAGACGCACCGGCTCAGGCCTATTATTCACCGATGCTGGAAATACAAAAAATAAAGAAACAAGCAGACATTGACAGAAACCACCAACTCCGAATGAGCTACTGGGTTAGTGAAAAACCAACCTAAAAGACTAGTAATTCAACATGACAATGAGAGACTCAGAAGAATGTCAATGACATATCATCCGCCTCCCGTTCCGCTTTTAAGCATAAACAACCTCGAAGCTGCTCTGATGCCTTTGGCATCATGCATGGCAAGAAGTTGTGCACGTGAAGATTCGGGCTAACAAAAAAAAGAGGTCGTCGTGCCAGAAGATGAATCCTCCTCTCATTTCCTAAGGTCTGCAAAACAAAAAGAAGCGATGAACAAGACTTCCGGGCCTCCTAACACACCGACCACTTCGACGCACCGAATCAGGCCCATTACCGATCCTGGAGATACGAAAAAAAGAATCAAGCAGGCATGTCCAGAGACCACCAACTCCGAATCAAGTCCTGGGATAAGTGATAAGACCAACCAAAAAGATAAGAAATTCAACCCGCGTGAAGACTCAGAGGAATGTCAATGATATATCATCTGCCTCCCGCTCCGCTTCTGAACGCAAACAACTTCAAGGCTGCTCTGATGCCTTTGGCATTATAGCAATTAGGAGTTGTACACGTGAAGATTCGAGTGAAGTAAAACAACTATCTGAAAAAACAGAAGCAGCAATGAAAAAAGGAATTCTACGTACAAGTACTCGAGGATAACTGGCTGTACCTGAAGATCAGCAGATTGTTGCTGCTGCACCCCATGAGCTGCGTTATGTGGTCGATCAGGTTCAACCACAGTTATCTCGCACTGCGGTTCTTCGCGGACTTCAGAAACAATAACAACATCATCTTCTCGTGCAGAATTTACCGCTGGCTGCGGATCAGACAGAGTTGCCTCGTCGTGCGCGAGACCTGCATCGACGTCGTCGCTCGTCGTGATCGACGAACTTGAAGAGCCGGAGTGGCTATCGTAATCGATTGCCCCCAATGGGGTGGGATTCATTCGCAGCGACATGATGAATACTACAGTCACAGGTTAGGATTGCCCCTCGGCGAGCAAGCGGACGAAATGGCGAACAACAAGAGCTCGCCGCTCCAGCTGAATTGCTTCGATTGCAGACACAGACGGTGCTGCTTTTGCGATCCGGAAGAATGAATGAAGAAGATGATATTGCCTTCAGCCGCCGCCGGCGCCGCCAGTTAGTGAGTAGTGAGTTACTAGTGCGAGGGGCGAGTAGTATCACCCCTCCCCCTCGGCAAGTGTCACGAAACTTTAATCATCTTTGTGGAATTACCCAATGCTATATTCATTTATTGTATATCTCATATTTTACAAAAAAAATGTCAAATTGGTTCTTTGGACATTATAGAACGTTAACAACTTCACTTGGTAAAACATCACATCAATAGTAAAAAGATATAGCATTGTGTGACTCCAAAGAATAAGTGACACAATATATCATATTTAGTGTACTACCTCTCAATTATCCAACATTTAAACCTTGAAATAACATGCAACTTGGAGATTATTGTTTTTTTAAGTGATTTGACACCCACATTAGCTTCAAAGACCCCAAATTTAGTTTCAAAGACCCTGAATTAGATTTGCCCGAGTCATTTGGAATGAATTGGTCACAAATCTATAGGGGGTCAAGTTTTTTTGTTGGATGGATGTGAGGTTTCATGCTTGTATGTGATGTTTCTTCTCTATCAAAGTCCATCTTTGGCTAGCTTTGGGTAACCAGAGGAGGCTAGTTTGTAATAGGTAATGCATGAGGGGGAATAAGGACATTGTGTGAGGTGGTAGCTGAGCACAGGTGATTGTGTTCCTCATAATGCAAGATTCCCCGAATGCATTACTGAATGTAAAGATCCAAGGATGGATTTTGTTGGCTATGATTAGTTGAAGAAACGTAATGCCATGTCCGAAAACCAAATGCACTCCGAAATATGTGGGGTGCATTACGCAAAGTAAGGATGCCTCAACTTACAAAGGGAAGTTTAGCCTAAGTCGATCTACACCTACCAAAAGGCTAATGGTAAAAATTGATCCCCTATAGGTTGGTCGTTAATTCGTCCAATTTAAGCTCACTAGATAAATGAGGGGTCTCTAATCTTGATTTAGGGATAACAAGGGGCTAGGAGGGTAATACTTGCCCTAACACTAGTAACTACACCATATACACTTAAAAATTGTGGGCTAAAAGTTAGAGTAGGTAGATAATACCGTGGCCCACTAAAATATATGTGCTTATGTTGATATTTTAAGTGGTTTATAACTTTAATTATTAGTAAAAATAAAAAATGAAATGTTAAATTGTCAACAAACTATTGACACTCATGGTGTAGGGTGATGTTATAACTTTTAGCCCAAAATCATTCATGTTCATATAAAACACATTGCTTTCATATTCCTATTGTTGAAAATATGATATTGCCACATGTATCCTTATAGCTACCCAAAGGTTAAATCTAGATACATGTTTGACATTGTTAACTAACTAATAACTAATTGATGTTAATATGGGGCATCTTCTTTTTCTAGATCAAAACGTTGCAAGATGGCAAAGTTTTATGACACCTACCAATGGAGAGTATGAATATGTTGATTGCTATGTAGAGCTTGGAAATAATTCAATCTAAACAAAATCAACCCTTAAATCAAGGTTAGAGACCTTGAATTACTCTAGTGAGTTTAAATCATGATGAACCAACCCCAAACCTATAGGGGACATGTTTTTACCCCCCCCCCCCCCCCTCCACCTTGGCCAACCCCCTATCCACCTCCTGAGGTAGGTGTAGTGAGCTCATTGTGAGCCGAAATCCACCAGGGGTCCCATGGGGGCTTTGCGATGTCTAAACTACACCTTTCACACCTATTATTAACAAACTATTAAACAATTCATGACTTTGGGGAGGGTCAAAATGTGAAATGGTTGTATTTGTGCATATGGGAACATAGGAACGTGCTTGAGGAACGTGAGGACGGTTTAGGGGAACATGGGTATGGTTGGAGGGAACATGAAAATGGTATGTGGGAACATGAAAACTCCCAATTGTGGCTTAGTTAGATAATTTTGGCAAAGCATGCTAATTTTGGTCCATGGAATTTTTCTTGGCCCACGCCATCTTGGAGCCTATAGTATCATATGTTTAGAATTCGGAATATGGACTCAAATGTTTCTACATAAACATGAGTTATTGTGGGTTGGAAATCAAATTCTTAAAAAAATTAATAAATCATCAATACTACACCAATGATATCATTTTTGTGAACACCTTATCATTTTAAAATTTGAGTATTGATAGTTTATTAATTCATGAGCCACCTTAATTTCTACCCACACAAAAACCAATGGACCACAAAATTTATTAGGTACCCCAATAGTAATATCAGTGCAATATCTTATTGGAATTAATTGGGGCCCTCAACATGCATCAAGGCCTTGTTATTACTAGAGCCTCTTCATCCATGATGGTTGAGTTTACATAGATGGACCAATATGTGTGTAGGTATATTCATCCATTAGGAAGATGAGAACATAGAGGGCAATTCAATTGGTTTTGGATTCGTCTTTAAAACAAGTTTTTTCTCTAAAGATGACATCAAAGGCCCCGAATTAGTCTACAGTAGGTCCACCTGGAATGAATTGGCCGAAGCTATCATTACAACTCTAATGTTCATTATGAATAGGTTTAAATACACTATGTACACCTATTATTATGGGTTGAAAGTTAATGTGGGTACAAAATCTTGTGGCCCATTGTATTGTTATGTGCCTTGAAAATCAAGGTGGCTTATAAACACACAAAGTACCAGTACTGGTATATTAATTGTTAATATTCTTAAAACATCCAATTTTAATGTATGATATCTATATTTACAGTAATATTTTGATGTCATATTCTTCAACCCATAGTAATTTATGTTCTTCTACGTAACTTTGATTCCATGTTTGTAGTTGGTAGTTTTGAATATGTGATATTGTGGGATAAAAAATGGCATGGGTCAAGAAATTTTATAATGACCTAATTTATTATGGTATGAGCAAATTATAGTGGGCCTCAGTATTCATATGAGCCTACATACGACCCATGGACATTTCATTCATGATTTTTAATATCATGACCTACCGTTTTCAAATTCTAAGTTTCTTTTGTTGTGTTTTATTTATTTTGGTTTATTTTTCACCTCCAAATATGCCAAGTAACATCCACTAGTATATGAAAAGGACAATATCCACACAACACTACACTAAATATGATATTTAGTGTTTGATGCACGAAATACGAACGCATACACTAAATATCACTAACCCTATGAAAGTAAGTAACATTAAATGTAAACTCAAACACTAAATATCAACTATGGTAATATGTGGAAGTTACATGCACGAATATAGTGGTAGTAAGGATATGAAAAAAATTTAGCAATGATAAAAGGAGAAGGGAGGTGGTGGTAGGGAAGGTGGCGGCGCATTTATGTCTACCATTAATTATCAAAGAATTCAAAATTAGTGTTGAGCAGGATAGGGTGGTAACAACACCATATATAAGCAAACACTAAATATCATTTTTAGTGTAGTCATTATCCCTTGGTACACCGGCATCACCTATTGGTGTGGGCTATCATTTGGAGGCACATGTTGCAATAAGCTTATAATGATTATATCAATTTTTACCCACAAATGAACCTTATGGCAGCACCCCGGGTTACCATAGAAACTCAATTGTCGCATAAACGCCGTAACGATGGCGGATCAAGTCGGATGAAGCTCAGGACAACACCAATCGATTCAGCTCAACGAGATGCATGCAAGGATCCCTTCGAATATAAAAACAATGAGTTTCAAAAAATTGTGCCAATAGAGTTTCGGCTATCTACGGAGCATCTCCTAGTAGCTCTCCACATTCATCAAGACATTGAGTGCCCGGTTTGGATGGGTTCAAAACATAGTGAGGATGATGTTGCCGAGGAGTTCAACGCAAAAATGCATGCTATGTGGTAACGTGGGTTACCACCATAAGGTTCATATCATGAATGCTACAATAAAATCTCCTATGAATGTGGGTGGATACTATCAACATTGGTATTGACGGCCACGGCCATTGCTATCCACGGCCATCAACCGGTTGATGGGTTATTCTAGGTTCAGCTCCTGTTATGGATAAATTGTTGATCATTATTGTTCTTTCTTGTATGTAATGAATTGTTGATCATTGTTGTTGGATGTTGATGTCATTACATATTATTGTTATATGTTGATATGTTCTTTGGACGTTGTTGTTGAATGGTGTATGTTGTTTGTAGATATAATTTTGCTACATTGGAAAACCGGCTTACCTATCAATGCCCAAGTTTCTGGCTGGTTGTCATTACAATGAAGAGGAAATTAGCCGGCACTTGAAAAACAATATAGAATATCGGCCAGTCCAAATTAATGGCAACAAGTTTGCAACGGGTCAAATCATGAAAAAACTGTAGAAGTTGTGAAGGGGCGGATTTTAGTTGGTTGAGCTCAAAAATCTCCCGAATCCTGCTCACAATCCTAAGGCAATTGGAGCCCCACCCACAACACTTACACATGCCAATGCTTATCTCTCCATGCACACACTCAAATTTAGAGTGAGTGAAACCAAAATCAAATCCCATGGCATTATTTGAGAATAACAAACTCTAGATAGGTGGGCCCCATATGACAAATTCATGCTATACAATAATGTTATGATTAAAAACATTCATGTTGAAAGGGTTGATTGCTAAGATTGAATTAATTGCTAATTAGTTATGGTGTTCTTTCGACTTAGCCCCACTACATTGACTTGTGGTAGATTGTTTGCCCAAACATCGATTAGTGTGGTTGAATCATTTCATGCAATTCCACTAATGTGATTCTTGAAATTAGGGTTCAGGTTTACTTCCATTAGTATGTTATCAAGATCACCATGAAGATCTTCCATAGACACACTCATAAGACATTCTAAACGCTAGCCGTCAACAATGAAATACAATAATGAAGCAAAAGCTTCACCTGTCCGCCATTCACCAAATCAATACAAACCTACAACGAACACATAACCTAAACCCTAGAACCAGATGATATCCAACCCTAGATGAATCAAACCGGATGAAATCCGCCTATTTCACAATTCATCCGGGTAAAAATCCTCCTCCTCAAAATGGTTGCCGGTTGAAATCCGTTTTTTTATTTTTTATTTTATTCATTTAAATATATTTATAAAAAAAGCACCGGTTTCACGTCCTCCACTTTCCCAATTCAACCAGACTTTTCACAAAACCAACCGGCCGCCATTACACTAAATACCGGTTCTCCCCGGACATTGATTGGGAGGCACATAGATGTGGCAAGCTGCTTCTAACCTACTTCTAAGCCAATTTGCTCACTATTGCCCTAGGCTGTCAAAGTATGCATGCCACTAGGATATTGCATTTAGAGCATGGTGAAAATTCCATAAACAAAAATGAGAACAAAATGTGCAATTTGAATAATGATATGATTTAAAAGAACCATACGTTTTTATTTATTTATTCTAAATTACCAGTTTAAAGATGAATGAAACAAGCTCATTCCAAGGTCGTTTATAGCTCACTCACAAGGTTATCGAGACTCGAAACACATAGTAGGAAACTCTACATGGTGTACGTCAATGGAATTATTTGTAAGTAAAGTGGAATGTCCCCTTGTCCAGTGGGCATTAGGTCATTGGCATTACGAACGGACACTTTATTCACGCCGGCCCCTTGCTAAAAAGGGACCGGAGTTTCTATCTATCTTCTATCTATCTAAGTAAAGTGGATGAAACCAAGGGTTTAGTCCTAGACCACGAGTTTATGAGAATTAACACAAACTTATCCAAGTTTTCTTAATGCTTAAATTCTCATCCACAAGACGTGGTGTCGAGTTATTAAAAACCAACTTTCTAGCTTGTCCTACTAGGATGGATGGGCCAAGCTAGCCTTGCATAGGCCAATCTGGGAGTTAAGGACAAATGGGTCCCATGCACATACCCTTTTTCTAGATCCTAAAACTCTCTCAAAGTTTGAGAGGTGGGAAGAGGAGGTCCCGAAATTTGCACGCAACTTTCAAAATAGGCTCTGAAACACAATGAGCCAGCAAGCTATTAATAGGAAGTTTTTCTCAAAAGAAGGAACAAACCCACGATTCGTCTCTCTTTGACAAACTTTACAGATTACTCTAATGTTTGGGGAGATTTTCGGGCATATTCGGTCGACATCCTAGTGTGTGTCCAGCCAGTCACATGTTGTAATTTTCCCAGTTTTTCTTTGTTAAATTGATGTATATTCCATAGATTCCTCTCTAATAATAAGTAATTCTCCTAAAGGCTTGAACTTTGGACCGGTTATTTCTCAAACTCCACCCCCGTGTATTGGTGCACATGGTGAGACCATACAACTCTAAGTATGGTAATGACCATGGACAAGACACATAATTAAACACGATCAAGCTAATAATGAAGCTAACATTTCTCGATTTATACCGTTCCAAGATATTTGTCAATCACATGTGGACCACTACTCTCATGGTTGATGCTCCTACCTCAATTTATTCGGTTCTATTTTTTAGGGATAAAGTAGCACATTGATGAAACTTACCTCAACCACAACCACTCTTCCTAATCCCACTTCAATACAAGGTGTAATTAGGAGTGATTAGTTGATGGTTGTACCCGTGTAGGTTCGCCTTGCAATTACTCTTCATCCGGAGCTTCGCTTTCCATCCATCCACGTTTCATCAAGAAGGAAGAGGGCCGGTGGTTGATGGGTATAGTTTAATTTTATTCGGTTCTATTTTTGAGGGTTTTAATTTTAATTTTAATATTTGATTTTGATTTTATAGATGAAAATCACAACCGTGACTAGGGAATGCTTAACGTGTCCTACTTTTAAGAAATACAAGGGGTAACTAGGAGTAATTGCAATAGTTGTAGTTTTGCCTTGCAAAAGAGTCTTCATCCAGATATTTATTTTTCATCCATCCGCATTTTCATCCACTAACTTGGTGGGAGAAGCACCTGAAGAATGGAGTCCGGGGGAGATTTTTGCGGCATAATCAATCGAGATCATAGTGTTTCCAAGTCCAACCAGTTACATGTTGACATCTTTTGATTTTTTCTTTACTAATTTGACAGATGTATCCTATAAATTACTCTAAAATCAATGGTAATTTTTTTTTCTAAAATTTTGAAAATTCAACCAGATAATTTTCAAACTCAACCGGTTCATATGTAACTACACTAAACGTCGTATTTAGTGTTACCAATCCTATTTGTCTGGCTCAATACTGATTGTAAACCGACTGTATAGTGTCACAAACATTAAACTCAACATTATTTGTCATTCCTTGTATTTGATGGACACTACAAATTTACAATGCTGCAATTATTGTCACTTACTAAGCGGTTTTCCATCCAAATTTCTATCATTCATGACAGTGTTTCATCACAAGAAAGTTAGGATGCAGATTATACCAAAGATAGATGAACTTAAAATAAGTTGGGGTGACAATACTTATATACTTATTCACAAGAAGTGTCATTTAGGAAAATCATCATAGTGACACTAAATACAATATTTAGTGTAGTGGTTGGTTCTCCCCGTTCATTGTGGCCCGAGAAAGGAAGAAGGCCCGCCCGATGGTTGTAGTTTAATTTATTTGGTTCAATTTCTAAGGGATAAGGTGCATTGATGACCAATCACCGTAACCACAACTGCTCTTTACTAGGTAACGCCCGACTTCAATATTAAGATGTAATTGCAGGGAGTGCCACGTGTCATTAGGTAAGAGCTTCATCCATATATTGCGATGGCCGTAGTTATAGAGTTTCATCCAAGGGTTCGCGTTTCATCCATCCTCTTTTCATCTGAAAAGGTGGGGGAAAGAGCGCGGCCGCGGAGAATGCGAAGGAAGACTCGAGGGAAGGCGGGCCCGCCTCTCCAAGAGTTTTGGGTTAGGACAACATCCGCGTCAACATTCTTCCCGACTTCCATCCCTCACATGTTCCGCAACACCGCAATCACAGCTGGGCTCAAAAATCTAATTCCATTCTTCATTGCGCCGCTGCTCAAATCCCAGTCACGAGAACGGAACAAATTGGGGGGTAAGCTCGCCTCAGGCTCATGCAAACCTCGCTGGGAGTTGCTCGTGTTTTAAACCCTGCAATAGTGGTGCTCAAGGCTCCGAGTCGTTCTTTGTTGCTACTGCGGCTACCGCTCTCGTCGTCGTCGTCGTCGTCGTCATCATCATCGACGACTTATAGGAGAGCTCGCATCGCTGTGCGAAAATCGGCGAACATGACAGGGGCCAGCATCACCCACAGGAGCAAGCCTTCTCCGTCGTCGTTGCTGTTGCGTCAGCTGTTCGAGAAGGATTCGTCGACGTACACGTATTTGTTGGCGGACGTTGGGCACCCCGACCGCCCTGCCGTGGTAAGTAGATCTCTCCTCCTCTCTCCTTCCGCTTGGCTTATTACGCAATGTTGTATTGGTCGATCGATGCCATTTGTTTTTGATTTTGTGTTGGCACCTTCGGAGGCACCGTGCTTTGGCAACTGAGGTTCTGTATTCTATTGTTTTGTTTATTGGTTTATTTAGGCTTTTTTGGTGTTTTGGCAACAGCTGGTGGATCCAGTGGACAAAACGGCAGAGAGAGATGCTCTGCTAGTGGAGCAACTGGGATTGAAGCTACTGTTTGTGATGAACACCCATGTGCACGCCGATCACGTCACTGGAACAGGCCTTCTTAAAGTACGCCACTGTAACAGATCCAACTGGTCAGATTCTTGCTTGCATTTCCCATCCACCACTGACCACCACCTGCTAATGAATTTGACAAAGAACCAATGGAATTGGGTTTACAGGTAATTGGTGAGACTTTCGCGCTTTAGGTTCTGTTGAAGCTTTGAGGAAATACATTGTGCAGGAACTGGCCATATTCTTGCTCGCGTTTCCCCACCTCTTACCATCTGCTAATAAGTAGTGCAATCTTGATGTTGGGACCCCTATTGCACCGATATTGGAGTTACCCACGAAGGATTTTGTCCGTGAGTTTCAGAATGAACCGATTAATTGGGTCTAGAGGAGTTGGTGATGTTTTCGCACTTTACGTTCTGTGAAGCTTTGCGGATACATTTTGCAGGAACTGGTCAGAATCTTGCGTGCCTTCCTCCAACTATTACCATCTACTAAAACCTACATAATAGTTTGTTGTGATTTTGACAATGAACCAATTAAATTGTGTTCACAGGTAATAGGTTAATTTCTTGCACTTGAGGTTCTGGCGAATCTTTGAGAAATACTTACTTTTTCAGGAACTGACGCAAGTTCTTGATAAATGATGCAGAAGAAACTGCCAGGTGTCAAATCTGCAATCTCAAAAGCAAGCGGTGCCACAGCTGACTTGCTATTGGAGCCTGGACAGAAGGTCTTCTTTGGCAATTTGTACCTTGAGGTAAGCAGATACACCATAGCCAGCTGTTTCACAGTATTCATTTGACTTCTAAAGACCTTAAAATCCTGCACCTGTAGAAACTTTCGGCAATTTTGGTAGAAGCCGCTTGTCTGGGCTATGTCTTTTTAATGAAAGTTCAATTGCACCTTCATTTTCCATGATTTGCTTGCTAAAATAGTTTAGGTCAGGGGTTGGTTGTTTTGCACATAATACCTTCCATGTTCAGTGATTTTATTATGCATGCTTGGAGGTAGTGTAGAGGATTAAATGAAGAACATTCTATATCCATTCATTGAGGCTCAAATCATTTTGGCATGCCAATAGGTGCTAAAATGAGTCTGGTCCTCAGTGAACCGAAATAGATTGCTCTTCTTCCAAATTCAAACACTATCACCGAGAATGCAGCACAAGTGGAAAGAAAATATGGACATTGTATGCAAAACAGCCAATGGATAATCATAGGGGATCAACTCCCAGAGGAAAGGCCCATTGAGTTAAAGGATACTCTAATTACAGATTAAGGTTCCACGATTTGCTTCCTAATATATGACGAATTGGATTCCTGAGGGGTGTGATACAGGTTAGGCCAACCCCTGGACACACAAAAGGATGTGTAACATATGTGACTGGTGAGGGACTTGAGCATCCAAGCCCACGCATGGCATTCACGGGAGATGCTCTGCTCATCCGAGGCTGTGGTCGCACTGACTTCCAGGTATGCATTGGATAGATATTAAACCTCATTATATTTTATGTCCAGTCAATTCAGAAAATCTGGACAACATCATAAACCTCTAAATCTATATATCATCAACACTGATTCCACATTGATTCAATCACATCAAACTACAACATTGTATCAATACCTACCAAACATAGGGTTGTGATTTTAGTCTTTTGATGTTTCTATATTTTATAGTTGCAAGACCTGAAAGGTTGCTTATGAGTGGAATTGATGTTGAATGAATCATTGGCTAAATGTTGACAAGTTAGCACTGAGGAGATATTTACTCACACTGACTCAGTCAACATCAAACGCTGGTCACATGCATTTTGAGATGAAGTGCTTTTGTAGCACGTTGGTAGATGACTCAACGAAAGCACTGTACTTTTCTCCCTAAAGAGATGTTGGCATATATGCAATTTTTTTCCTGCTTCACTTCTTCAGGCTAGGCTGTGCTAAAGATGAAAATCTTGGATTTTCATTTGCTTGCAAGGATGTTGATGACATGGCTGAGCCTTAATATGTAAATCCCTGATTTTATTGTTATGTCTCAGGGAGGGGATGCTGGCCAGCTGTACAAGTCAGTCCACTCACAGGTATCACGTGATGTTGTCACTTAGTTGCATGTTTTAGAGTTGTACTGTGAGCTTGAATTTACGATATTTCTTACTACACGAAATATCTCAATTAGTATGGCATTGAAATTGGTGTGGCATGCTAATCAGAGTTGGCTTTGTGGCTTGTCATGTAGCACCAATTGCCATGTGACATCCTCTCGAGTTGCCACCCAGTCATTGCAAGGCAATCAATGTGGGTCGATGATGAATAATGTGGGCCACACCAAATAGATGTTCAGTGCAGTTGGATGAGTGTCACTAATCATGTGGGTTTGCATCAAATAAGATAACAAACAAGTTTCCAATTTCCTTTGAACAACATATGAAGTATGCCAAGGCCCACATTGATATATGGGCTTGTAGCTTCTTGTAGCTATAATGTCTACTGAGAAAGAAGGTACTTATTGAGTCTAAATTGAGATCCACATTCGTGTTTGACAGATACTCTCCCTGCCAAAGGATACGCTCCTTTACCCTGCGCATGACTACAAAGGCCAAACTGTAAGTGTCTATGTCAAAGCCCATGGAGGTTAATAATGATAGTTTGGTTGCATTTGAACTACAGAAATTTACATTTCTATTTCATCTACACATAAATGTCATTTTGGTGTGCAATTGTTGTACATGTTTGAGAACATTCATCTTTTAGAACTTCAGTTTCTCGTCAAGGTTTAAGGTTCTAATGGTTTTGGTCGGTCACTGTGTTTTTCTGATCAATGCCTTATTCTGTTAGGTCACCACTGTGGAAGAAGAGCTTCTCTACAACCCTCGGCTTTCGAAAGATGAGGTTAGTTTACACTTTGGTTGAGAGTTGATACTATGATTGTCAGATACTCTTAGGTGTGTATAAAAATGAGGCATTGTAAAATTATTGCTGGGTTTTCTACATTTTAGACCAAACACCTGAAAACCTTGTGCCTATTTTCATCTGACCTTTTTTTGATGCAAGTATCACACTTAAGCTTGTGACACAAATCTTATTTACTGTGGGTTTGTGCATCCAGGGAGAATTCAAGCATATTATGGATAGTGAGTACTTCACTTTCTAACTAGCATTGTTCTAGAACAGAGAGGGTCTAGTTGGCGCCATTTATCATCTGCAGCTCAAATTTGCATAGTTCTCTCATCTTTTGAACCTACCTGGAATGCAGCAGTCTAGAAGAGGTGTCGATATGATTGTAATAATTACATTACTTTGCTGTCCTCTTTTACTAGCTGCCATGTTATACCTATTACAAAGCAAATTCTCACATAAGATTGCTCCACTTATTATAGGATAATTATATTGTACACTGCTAGGTGTGAAAATTACATTATACACCAACCTTTGGGCAATTTATATTGTAAGTCTAACCTCGTGTTTGGTATGTGGTGACACAGATCTTAATCTTGCTTATCCTAAGATGATTGATGTTGCGGTGCCTTCCAACATGGTCTGCGGCATCCAGGATCCTGTGGCAATTTCAGCTGTCTGAGGTTCAGCGAGTTGCCAAATTGCTGCAAATGTTTTCAAACAAGAAACTATGTAGACCGCACAACCTTCTTGAAGTTATGTTGTTGATATTGAATATAGCCAACACTCAAACAACCACTCCAGACTGTAATTAACCCTCTCTTGTAACAAGACATATTTGTGATGAAATAATCTTTGGGCAACATGGTGGTTTGTTGATGCCTCTTGTCTTAAAGAGGAGGCCGTTAAAACATAGCGTTGATTAGGCACCTATAGTGTCGATAAGGTGCTTTATTTGTGTAGTGCAAATCCAGTCACCTCCTCTGGCAGGAGACTTTAGGACATGCATAGACACTACAGTGGGTAGAATTCTGGATGTCTATCCTTAAAGGACTGGGATGTGTTTAGGGTTTAAATGGGATACATGATGATTGTACAAACCCCCCAACAGGCATTGAAATAATATTTACTAGGTCTGTGGTACAGATTCCATCTTTAGCACAATCAATAAAAAAGATTAAGTGAAAATAACACCACATGTGTTTAGCTTGAATGTGATGTAGAGTTGTCTTCGAAGTGAAGCCTCGTTTCCAATTCTATTTGTGTCATGTTTTGCTTGATTATGGTAATTGAAATTGCCTATTGATTGCATGTTACCCTGCTTTCTACCAACGCCAACTATTTATTACTCAAAATCCTCATGCTTGCCAAGTGGTTACTAGGAGTCTATTGTGGAAGAAAAACACCTAGAACACTTGCAGACATGTCATTTTGAAAACTCATAACTGTTACAAATTCGCTTCAAAATCTAAGATTCAATTGTGTTAGGACGTCCTACACCTGAAGAATCCACTGGTGATTAAAAAGAAACTCCAAAAAAAGGTTTACAGAAATTAAAAATGTGTGCGGTGAGCGTGGATCGAACACGCGACCTTCAGATCTTCAGTCTGACGCTCTCCCAACTGAGCTATCCCCGCGGAATTCCATAACCGGGACTCGAACCCGGGTCGCCTGGGTGAAAGCCAGGTATCCTAACCATCTAGACTATTATGGAATAGATGTGTAAATGTGAAAAATAATTATAATTATTCATGATCGTGAAAAAATGTAGGGCTTCCCCTATGTTTACTCGCCTTGCCTCTAAATTATCATTTGTCACAAGGTGGAAGGTCTACCCTTATTGGAGGTCAGTGTCCAACATATATATTCACACAATGAGAGCCCCCAGAAGATATTTTTGAGGGACATTTTGTCTATTGAATCAACAAGGAACAGGATGTCACAGACCTATCTACAAAGGACTGCAAACAAATTAAGTGATTTTTTTGCGGAGGGTGGCCAAGATGGAAACATGCTATCCTTATTTGTGGAGTTGGGAGAATATGTGTGTGCACATCCGTTGTTTCAATCATGGAGGGTGTCTGCCTTTCAGTGAAGCTTAGCAGGTTGATAATTACCCCAAAGTTTCGAATTGAGGCAGAAATTCATCAAATCTGTAACTACAAACTTCCACAATTCACATTATGTAGACATTTTGCATTCCAGAACATTCTGCACTACGCAACACTTTCTAACAACAATAACCTCTGTTCTAGTACCAAATTTGCAACCTGGAAATCTTGCAAGGAACAAAAGGAATGAAGTGGTATACATGATCATCAAGTGTACAGTGTTGTCATCAACCGGTCATGTTCCTGATCCGTTCAATTTCATCTGGTTTCCTCTTTCAATGTAATTCTACTGTTCTTGAGGGTGTCTCTTAACCAACCCTCCAAGATCAAAGATCAAAGATCACCAAACCCAATCCGTCATAAGTACAATTCTCAAATATTGACCAGGTTGAGACATGCATTAACACTTGACTGCAAAAACTTCGTTGCTTGAATGGAGCAGCTCCTAACGGTCGAGTAAAATCTTCCACAAAGAATCACCCTGAAGTTGTGTGGATGCTTTTACGCCCAGAAGTAACTAACCCAGGAAGTGGGCTTGAACTATTTCTGTACAACAGCAACATCATGTGGCAACTGCTCTCTGTTTTTTCCTTATCTACAAAGAGGTGGCCCAGGCTCAGGTGAAAATGATTAAATCACAAGGTGACGTGCCAAATGCCACAGGTGCCATGTCAGCCCTGCCAAGCTCACCAGGTTGAGCGCCGAAGAGTAACCATGGAGGACTTTGAAATGCTGGTTGATTGTGCTGAGCTTCTTCTCGTGGTCCTCATGTGCTTGCTTAGCATCCGCAGGAGAAATTGTGTCATCAAGTACCCTCCCTTCCTCTTTCTCCAGTTTCAACCTTTCGAACATGACCTGCACCACCAATTCCAACATGGTTAAAAACAAGCTGCTCTAGGAGCCTCACCAAGTCTTCGAATATATTAACCATTCTAACGTTTATGAGTTTTGGAACTCCATCTAGTACATTGTCTGATGTCCTGGAGAAAAATAAAAATATACTCACTTGTGACATTCAGTATAGATTTGCATCTAAGGGCGCTCATGTTGTGTATTTGAACCCAAATCCTTCAAGACAGTAAGGCATTCGACTGATATGAAAAGTGCACTTGAAGAATGGGTTAATTTTATATAGGGTCACTTTTGACACACTTAAAGTAAATTTAAACTGAAAATGGAAGTACATGACACAAATACACGTTTCTGTAAATGGAGAAGCCCAGATAAGGCCTCATGGACGCTTAAGGGTTCAACATTTCGGTTCGAATTGAGAATCTATGCAAAGAAATGTCGCATCACCCCAGACAATCCAGAACAAGCTCTTCTGGGCATGCATAGAGCCTGAATGACTTGCTGAAGAGTAGTATAACCCATCTGACTTGATATAGATATTCTTCCTACATATTGCCAGATTATAAGAACAGATGAGCATTGGTACTTTCACATAGTGTGATGTGGCAGCTCTCATTTGGGTTACTTTCCAGTTCTGACCATTATTGCAGGGTTGAGTTATCATACCTTTGTGGAGCGGGGCTCAAGAACATACACATTGATCAATGTGGCAACAATCATGAACAAAAAGTTCTGCAATTGCCAGCGTTCTCCAACTTCGGCTGAGAACCATGGATGCATGAGGGAATGCAGGATGAACAGAAACCCCTCTCCAGCAGCCAAAACGCGGAGGTACACCGGGAACATGCGACTTTGCACATAGCCAAATTGTTGGCGTGGGATGTTCTTGGACAAGATGAGGCCCGACACAAATGTAACCCAAAAAGCGGACCCGTAAATTGTGGAGAATGTGAAGAGGTGGAGAAGTCGAGTCAAGCCGAGAAGAAATCCCATGGGCCGCCTCAAGAGCATGTGCTTCCATGTGTGTGCTGGGCTCTTTCCTGCACATGATCATGCCACCAGAATTGTTATGACATTTTCTAGTTTTCTTTAGGGCTTTAAAAGAAGCTAAAACAGCGCCTTCAGCCCTGCCCTTCTCATAACAAACAAAAAAAGGAGGCCCGAGAAAAGAGTGAGTGTTCATTAACCCCAGCTTATTGACAGTCAGCACAAGCTGAAGCATCCTCTTAAGCATTATATCAATGGATTCCTCTCAATCGCCTCCTTCCAAGCATGTTTCTTCAACTTGTGAAGAAAGAAATCATTGGTCCATTAGCAGTGATTTAGAAACAACTGTTCTAAAAAGAAGAGTTGTCACTCCGGGCATGACTGACTGTAAAGATGCCTACGATTATGACCAATCAACATTCAAGACTGAATTCAGGTTGGGATACCCCCGAAACCCCACATTCATCATCATCATCATCATCATCATCATCATGGTAGTGGTAAGAGCCAGAATTGCATCACATCTTTCTCTCCGATGTCAGCAGGGGATTCCTGGATGCATTTACCACCACCTTTACTCAACTCATTCTTTCATTACCTTCTGATGTTACATTGTCCTGCTCATACTCATACCCTTCCTCGCTGTCGTCTTCTCCCCCATACCCAGCAATACCTTTAATTTCGCTGCGAGCGGCATCGGCATACTCGCCCGCCTTGGAGCGCTGTGACTCGTACTCCCGACCGGCCCTCTGAATGCCTTGCTTCAGATTCTCGGCACCCTTGGACAAGATATTCTGGTCGTCCGCGGGTGTGGATATTTCGTCTTCATCGTAGTCGTCCTCATCGCCGCCTTCGAAGTCCCGGTACCCCCAGAACCTCCCTTGCTGCAGCTCCGATCTCCTGTCTCTCCGCGTCGCCTGCTCTCTGGCGTTCCACAAGCTGTCCTTGGCGTAATGCATCCCGGGGCTGCTGTACCTCTGGGAGAACTCTCGTGCGCCTCGCACAGGTTCTTCCGCCTTTCGCAACCGCTCCGCCATCTCCTCCTTGGCACGGAAATGATTCCCCGAGGCATCCCTCTCCCGGTCTCTCGCAAAGCCTAACCTCTCGCCGACCGTCTGCGCCGCTCCTTTCACCGTGTTCGACATTCGGTTGAAAACGCTGTCCGCGGCTGGCTTCGAGTATTTCACATTCCCGATGATGATCTCCTCCGGCGACCCCGACGATGAAACCCCCCTTGTGGTGGCATCATGCTTTCTGGGATGCACCTCCCCAACGCGCCGCCACCCCATCGACTCCACCACCGCTTCCAAGTCGTGGATGCCTTGGTGGCCTTGTGGTTGTTGTTGTTGGCCCTTGTTGGCGCCACTGCTCTCGTATAGATCCTCGGCGGTGTCTCGCACGCCGCGGTAAAGATCCCCGCCTCTCTGTTTCGCCCCTTCGTAGTAATCGCCCGACCGGTCTCTCGCATTCTCGTAATACTGGCTCGCCCTTCGCCTCGCGCCATCGTAGTACCCTCCGCCACCGCCTCTCTGCCTACCGTCATCGAATTCACTCGCCACACGACGCCTCGCCGCGGTGAAATAATCGTCGCCTCCTCGATCGCCCCGAGGCGACGAGCCCCCGCCGGAGAACTTATCCCGGATCTCCTCGCCGTACTCTCCCGCCCGGTCGCGGCCGGCTTGGTACGTTCGCCGGGCACGATCCTTCACCCCGTCGTTACTATCCTCGTACCCGTCTTCCCCTGCGTCAAAGTAGCTGCTGCTGAGAGGGATATGGCGAACGCCCCTGTGGCGCCTCCCTCCGCCTCCTCTTGCTCTCGGAGGCGCTCCACCATCAAACCCGTCGTAGTAGTCGCGTGCGCTTCGGTAGCGCCTCCCGGCTTCGTCGTAGTACTCCCGCAACGTCTCTTTTGCGCTGTCGTAGTTTTCGCCGGTTCGGTCTTTGGCACCCTCATAATACTCGCCGGCCTTCTCTTTGGTGCCGTCGTAAGCTTGTTTTCCCGTGTTCACGGTGCTCTCCGCTCCCTCCTTCACTCTCGCCTTCGCATGTTGGCTCGTGTCGGCGACGTAGTCCGCGGCATGTTGAGCTCCGTCCTTCACAGCTCCTTTCACGTCGGCGGCTTTCCCATCTTTCCCGTCATTCACGTATGCATATCCGACTCCCTGCCCGACGTTAGGGAGGAGCGATCCCGCCTCCTGCGCTCGCAAGCGGAGGCACTCGGCCGTCTTGCACGCGGCTTCCTTCACCTTCCCAATCAACCCGAGTCCAATATCTTTGGCCCCGTGACCCACAATGTCGCCGGTTTCCTTCACCTTCTCCGCGGCGTCGATGGCCGTCCCCTTGCTCTTGTCCGCACCCAAGTGCGCATTCTCCACCACGGTGTCTCGCGCGCTTGCCGCCGTGTCGTGCACCCTGTCCTGCGCGTTTTCAGCCGCCGTGTATGCGGTGTCCTTTGCCGAGCCGGCTGCAGACGTCACTTTCTCGGCCCCCTTATGTCCAAGGTCGTATGCTCGCTCTTCGAAATCCCCGACTGAATCGGCTGCCTTGTTCTTCAAATTCTCGGCCGTTTCGAAGGTGGTAGCTCGCGCTTCACCAAGCTTCTCATACGACTTGGCCTTTGCGGACTCCAGAGTATCGGCTGCAGACTCGTACGCGTCCCCTGTGCCTTCTCTCAGCTTGTGGCCGGCCTGCAATCCAACCATGGAAGATGAGAACGGCACCATATGTTTCACCCTTGCGACAAAAACCAGGACTTCAAATGCATCCTGCTTTCCCAATTACATGACAAGCGTGAACTGTGAATTGCGGAAGCGGCAAAAATCCATGTGTTGATAAAACAATTTGAGATTTCATTAAGAGGTATTGCAGGATTCTGCAACTGCACCATCTTCACTTTTATGCCGCAATATTTTTTAATCATCATCAGTGGCAAGTGGCAAGAAAGAAAGGAAGACTTACACTTAGAATGGTGGACCTGGTTTGATCACCAGCTGCAGCGGCAGCGTTGTAAGCTGCATCTTTCGCAGCACCGGCGGTGTTACTGACGCCATCGTAAGTGTAGTGGGCACCATCCCCTACCCACCCCGCAGCTTTCCCAGCAGCATTCGTTACAGCTCCTACTGCATGTGACGCCTTCTCCCCGGCAAACCTCCCTGTCGCACAACAAAATGCACCCGAATCTGAGTCAGTGTCCAAAAACCTCAATCCTTGATGCTTCACATGCTCTCACGTCAAATTTGACGCAGGAGGAGTCCGTGCATTTGAATGTAACAGTGCTCCAATCCCTCCCCTCCCAGAAGGTTACCACCGAACACGCAACGAATCTCAAAAGTGTGCGTCCACGTGCAAATGTCCGTCCACATTCACAGGTTTATGCCCTAATCCTCTCACCGACGAAAACTGCTTCCAAAATGAGAATGACACCACTTAACAGGGGAGTGTCAAAGTTTCCTTATTAAAAAAGCAGATGCATCAAACAATGTTTGAAAAGGTACAGTCGACTTCATCACAAGGTTGACATCTGGCGACTTTAGACACACGATGCGTGCACACCTTGCAGGCCGGGCTCTCTCATTCATTCATTCACTCATTCACTCATTCATTCAAGAAGGGGAAAATGGTTATGTGGATTCCTTGAACAACGCATGCACTCGGAAGGCAAGGAACGCCCGGAAGAAGAGGACTGCCTTAAAGCTCTTCCTCGGAACTTCCTTGCTGACGGTTGAAGAGGATACAAGAAAGTGCAAGCATTGTTGCAAGCTCAACAACCTTGAATCATTCCCAAAGTGGTTGCGGAGGACCATAAACAACAAACATAGATAAGAGTTCCCCACAACTTCGTCAGTAGATTAAAAACGATCAGTTTCTACATGGCATTGGCAAAATTGGCTTTGATAGACCCTTTGAAGGGTGGTGAGTACACATAGCAATTTTGGGCTCATAGTAATTTTGAGTACTTAGCCCAAAGTCAGCTAAACGAGGCTGTTAAACCGCGACTAAGGTTATATCAACCCCCATGCATCCACGAGGCTACAACCTATAGATTGAGCCGAAGCTCTTCAATAAGGATACTGGCAGCCAATGCAGACCACAAACGCATCTACTTTAGAATTCAAGACCTTAATAGAAGTGAGAATAGAAACTTTCTCAGATATACAAGATGTGCATAGAAGAAAGTTTCTCTCTTTGCAGCATTGCACTCACTTCGTACCAGTTTCGGTGGAGGGATGAAACCAAGAATAAGGTTGTATTATCCCCAATGCATATATGAGGCCAATACTTAGCGTGAGATTGAGTCGAAAGCTTTTTGATAAGGATATTGGCAACCAATGCATTCCCACAAACCCACCTATTTTAGATTTACGAACGTTAACATGAGTAAATACACAAACTAGAGAAAAAAGTTTCTCTCTTTGGGGCATTGCAAACTACTAACTTACCAGTTTCCTTGTAAGCAGCCCCCGCTTTCTCCTTGGCAGATGTGGCGGTTGATCCCAATTTCTCCATAGCCGCATCTTTGAGTTGGGAGCTTGCCTCCAGAAACTCGTCCGTGGCAGCGGCAGCTTTCTCCCTCGCAACTCCAAGATGGTCCTCAGGCTTTGGAGGCTGGTGGAGGACCTTCTTGCGGAACCAACCCACTTTGGCCTTGGCAGAGTCCGTTGCGGCTCCCGCTGCGTCGGCAATTCCTTCGCCTGCGTACTTGGCATAATCTGCTGCGGTGTTAACTGTCCCCACGGTGGCATCCCTCGCTGCTGCCAAGGGACCCTCACCGTCCGGTGTGAGCACCATCACAGAACCCAGCGAAGACAGCAGCAACCCGAGAGCTATAATGTTCATCATTGTCCCCGATTGGGTGCTTCCTTACCCTATTTTATTTTATTTCCTCACCAATTTTTTTTTCTTCTCAACTCACCAACAACAACTGCATGAAACAAGAGAAACAAGAAATAACCTAACCCTCCACCACTTCACAACCAATTTTTATTTCCGAACAAATCTGTGAGCTTCCCTATTTCTTCCACCAAATTTTTCACCAGATTTGTTTGCTCAACCCACCAACAACAACTGCCACCGGTGAAGCTTGCTTTAACAAAGAAGAGATGATAACCTGAATAGCAATTTCAGGAACGATTTTTTTCCCGAACAAATCTGTGAACCTAACCCATTTAGGGGCCACTAAAGCCCCTCATTTCAGACCATTCCCCCCTACTCCCGACACAGCTGCTTTGTACCCCGAACTGCTCGATACATACAACCCAAACAACAACAAATAGTAAAACACAATGAACGCCCACGAAACAGTGTGCCAATCAACCCCTATTTTGCTAAAATCCAAAATCTCCGAGCAAGCTCGCTCACTACTCCCACCTTCTATCCAACTTAGCTCTCCAACTCCGCAATTGGCAACTTAGCCCACAACAAGAACCGGAAATAACAAACAGAGTAGCTACCCTTAACCCAACAATAGTCTTCAAGTCGCAGGCATCAAGAGCCTCAGTTTTAGCTCCGAAGAGCAAACACCAACAACAAAGTGGAATAGTGGCATATTACCCAACCAAGCCGCACCTCAATCCGAGAAAGATATTAAACCACAACAAACTTCTGAAAGAAACTCAATGAAACATCAACGACTGTTGTGACCCAACTGTGTTCCTAAAACCCAACAGGTGGGGCTTCAAAGAGAAACTTGACGACAAAAAGGAACGGTGTCAGAGCATTGGAAGCCACAAATGGAGATTTTGTGGGACCGGAGGATTAAGATGGAAGTAGAGTCGGCAAGGTTACGTGCTGGATAAGATTTGTAGATAGATGGGAGAGAGAGAAAGAGACAGAGCTCAACTAGAGGCTTCGATGAAGTTCGATGAAGTTTAATGTTGTTTTTTTTTTTTTTTGCTTTGTAACTTTGTAGCGACAAGAAGCGGTCTGCATGGCATGCAGGAGATCAAGCAAGGCAGAGAGCGACAGCAAGGGAGACCACCCTTCCAATCCCCGTCTACCAAGTGGTAACCTCTGCCATGCGATCCGAGAAACCGAGCACGCGCGGTTTGCATCGTATTCTTCCGAGGAAGCCACTTGGCGGCCGCACGAGGCACTGCCAAGTCGGAAGGTCTCCACGTGGCGGCCCTAAACTCATTAAAAAAAGGTTCAAGCTTTCCATCCATGGCTACTCATTTTCCTCGGAGGCTGTGAGTCCGCTCACCGCTCACCTTTAAACCTTATCAGGAGCTTCAATGGCACTTCAGTTTCTTCCTACAACAACTACTTAAAGCTTTAAGGTATGTGGCCCTAATTTTTTGTGGGCAATCACGAATTACAAAGATTTGTCATTTGAAGTTTTGGAAGAGGTCAAAGTGAAGAGTCTCTTCATATTTAACCGATCACATAACTTGGACCCTTCAAATTGTGCTGACTATCGATCCTGGAATGGTTTGAGCACATGTGTCCTATCTCCTTGGACCACATGTCTTTTTGGAGTCCATTCGCAACTACAAGCCTTGACATATACCACTCATTGTGTAAGGTGTCCAGTTATGAAGAGTGACCAATAAGGCCCATATATACTTTACTTTCTAAGTTTACAGATTTCGAAGGGCATGAAAAGCTTTATTAAAACTATCATCGATGCAGACAGACGGTATGACACGAAGTCAAGTTCAATTTCCTCATAACGATCAAACGATCATGTCAATGTGCACACATCGCAATCTGAAAGTTGACTACAAATGTTACAAAAAAAGGTGATTCCAATCCACTATTAGCTTTCAAGAAACAGCAATCATTCATCTACGTCAAAAGAACAAAAGGATAGTACCCATGATCAAACTTCCAGAGCTTTCAAAAACCTGCAAAATCATAATTTGCCTCAAACATTACAAAAGTTGCGATATATAGGTGTATGTGCAATGAATTCAGAGTAGGGGTTTCTTTCCCCTCATCTCTTCCTGCAACCAAAGCCGATCACAAGTCCGTGTTATCTCTCACCAAAGAATATCTTTAATACCTGCACCAGGCAGGCGCCCACTGTAATAAATCTTGGCTAGTCCTTTTCCAAACGTACGCAAGTTCTCAACCGGGTTTTCACGGTTTGCAGATTGCACCACAATAATCTATGGAAAAATTAGAGAAACAGCAATGAAGATGTTGTTAAAACTCTGAGTCTGTCTCTGACCCTGGAAGGTATTTTCGGCATCGCCATTGGAAATGATCTTGACTCTATCTATCCAGATCATCAGTTGTCACATGGTCATCGTCATGGCCAGGCATCCATCGACGTCGTGGAGAGCCCTAAACCCTAACCCTAACCCCCGTACTGTCCTCACTCCTCTTTGTCTGTTTCGCATGGGAGGAGTTCAGCAGACGCAACTCACCAAAAGACATACAAACCAACAGACACAAAATAAAATTTAATGAAACAGAATTTCTGGCATTGATGGATTGCATCGTGTTTGAAGATCATTGCAGGTTGACAGAACTGCAATAAACCTAATCGGCAGAGAGAACAAGATGAGGTCTTTTTGCGGTAACAATCATTTCTCGTACCGTGGTGCCAGGTCAAATTTCCTTCCACAGCGAATTTGAGAATGTGACAGAAGGGCAAGAGTTACAAAAACTAGGCATTTGGATACTACCTACTTACACCAAGTTGCAAAGAGATATGAAAAGTCAAGGAAATCCAGGGTCAATTCAATTCTCAGAAGCGAAGAATGGTGTAGCTCTTCTTTTAAAAATAATCCATGGGTAGGTACCTTAATCAACAATGCATGCAGAGTCTCGGCAGTGGTTTGCATCTGGAATTAAGATATATAAGAAAATTATTTGACAATTCCAGAATTATTCAACTGCCTCTCCGACTGAAACCTGCGAAGTCTTGGAGGTCCATATGCACAGATATCCTTGCAGTTTGGAGAGGTCACTGAACCACTTCCAAAGTTGCGTCAATCTTTGAATTCAACTTACAGAACAGATCTTTGCAGCCTCGGCTTACAAGAAGGTAGCTCCTAAGATAGATGCAGACTTCGGATGCCAAACATGCTCATACTTTGCTTCTGAATTGACTAATACTTCACCAAATCAACCTATTTTGATCGTCAGCGTGCCCTAACATAACGAAAAATTGTTGCCGAGCAGTTTGCCAGACCGAGTACTTCTTCTCCATGGCAAGTTGGATCTACTTTAGTAACATTACAAATGGCAGTACAACTTGTTGCAGGTGGATGCATCACCTTCATCAACGAAGTATCTCTTTCCAATCCTGGCCCAGCTTGGACTGCTCGAAAAATGGGTAAAAAGTAGTTCAGAATTCTCAGTGGTCCTTGAATTCGGAGTGGCATGCGGCAAGAATGGTGGCACCGATACCCGAACCATCTTTGGACAACTGGATTACCAAGTGCTTCGCTGCTGCCTCACTGAGTAACTCATTCACAGCTGCCTGCATGTATATCCTAAACTGGGTGTAATGCTCATACAGGCCGCCATCCATAGCCACCACTGTCCTTTCAAAATCTTGCTTCGCAGCTTTGTGTGAGTTCCTGTGAAGTGTTTTGAGGGTCCCACTCGGCCCGGATTCGTCCCATCCATCCCTCCCAATCTTCTTCAAGATGCCTACAATCCCTGCAGCTGCCAACCTCGCACTCCGCAACGTCACAATGTCACATACATCGTGAACAATCCGGCGCATTGGCAATTCTGTCTTTTGGATCTGGGCACCCCTCCACAGGCATGGCCATTTTAGTGCCACCCCTTCATATGGCACATCTAGGAATAGCATGAGTACATGATTTCAAGCCTGACCCAACCGATGGAACTCAGCAATAATGGCGAACCAATTTGTGGAGGATTCGGCAATCTCTGCAGATATAAAACTTGAATGCTCTATACATGTGCCAAGCATTGATGTGCAAAGTATCACTCTCTGCAGATAGATGCTTGAATGTAATTCACAGATGTCCAAAGGAAATTCTTCCTCTTTAAAAAAGATTTTTTTACTCGATCAAGGTTAGCTTCCAAATTTCTGTTTTGCATTTGCTAGGGTGCGAGATAGTGACAAATACTGTCTGAATAGGTGGAAAAATTACATGTGTAAAGATGTGGCAAGTTTTACATGATGACTTACCCCAAACACATCTCGCAAAATTTTGGCTACCACACGCAAATCACTGGACTCATCAGCATGCATTTTAGACATCTCTGGAGTTCTGCATCCATTTATCAACACCCAGATCCAACTCTCATGAATCTCATCGCAAGCAAAACTCTGACTGTCTGCATGTCAACTCACAGAAGAAGAAGCATCATAATCTACTGAGGCACAAATTTAAAAAGTTATGAGGCAGGGAGGTGTGTAGTTACATCAAGACGAATGGCTGTGACAACTTCAAGGGCACAGCGCCTCCAAATATGTTTGCCTCCTTGGCCATTCTGAGCAGTACACGGCGTACAATCTCTCCCAGGTACATCCCACCAATCATTTTCTCAAACCCCTGCACCACGATGAGGGTAGTAAGGAAGTAAGCAGTATTCATTCTCCATCCATTGAATTACCAACAACATTTACATTGCACTTCTTGTGATGCGAACTTTGGGTTACACAGTCTATGCTCATGTTAAACCCTGCCATCGATTTCTAATGACAGTTGCACATTGATCGCTACCTTCAAGCTTTGATCAACACCACATCAGTGTTGTATACTCCAGAGTCTTATCTATGCACACTCCCTTTGTCGATCATTTGAGAAAACTTTAACCTTGGGTTGAGATTTGACCTACTCGTGAACGTCAATACTGTCCTTTTGAAGTGTTTCGGAGCTGATGATAGGTTACAACATAGAATCATGGAAAGAAAGAGTCGTTCACTTTTTTAGAATTGTTACTTACCGCAGATCCGGGGTTGACGCTTTCGTTGTCCAGCTGCTCATCAATATATGTACGAGGTAGGTGCGATGACCAGAACCCACCCCACTCCATGTTGATCACCTGCACAGACACCTCGTCAAATCACCTATTCAAATTGAAAAACAGCAAAACATTCGAAGAGGTTGAAGCCAGCAGGGATTCAAAATTCAAACGAATTGGCAGAGCTGGGTAGTGAATGCAATGTAATTAGGGTCAGGGTTTCTTCAGAGGAATTACCACGGACACACATCCGTGGATGAACCAATCCCCCAATTGGCATAAATGCAACAATGTGTACACTGGACACATTTTCTTGGATTTGTTGACTTGAAACATGTGTATTTGTATTCCTCTGTTTGCAACTGTCTGGCTCCGAAGGTAGACACCTCGTCACATCAACTCTTCAGGTTGAAAAAGAACAAAACACTCCAAGAGGTTGAAGCAGGGATTAAAATGCAACCAAATTGGCAGAGGGTAATGACTCATGCCATGTAACCAGGGTTGGTTTTCTTCAGAGGAACTACCACGGACACAACACATGGATAAACCAATTCCCCCCCAATTGGCATATTGCAACAATGTTTCCAACACTGAACACATTTTCTCCGGATACATAAACTATGTGTATGTATGTACATTGAAATATTTCTCTGTTTGAAACTGTCTCGCTCAGAAGGTACAGACAGAGAAGCAATACTTGAACACCGGTTGTTTAGAGAAAAAGTCGACTAGTGTTTTGGTGTGCAATAATCCTGCACCGAGGTAGCTGGATTTGGCAATTTGGTATTGCCTCTTACTGTTAAATAGGTATCATCATCAGTAACTCGGAGAGGGGATATTGTGTGCAGGGTGGGTAGATGATGACCATCTTGCCAGTCTTGGAAACTGCGTGGCCAGGCAAGTCACGCTCTATGTAGCAAGCATTCGTTCCGGTCCCCAGAATCATGCCCACCATCACATCCTGGTTCCAGTAGTGCCCACCAGCCAATGTTCCAACAGTGTCATTCACCTGCACAAGAAGAAGAAGAAGAAGAAGAAGAAGAAGAAGGTGAGTAATCATTCAATTTGCATGATATTGGAGAATTCAACCTCACCACCAAATTTATTAGCATCTGGGTGACAATAAATTCTAAAGTGGACTTGCTTCAGGATGATGACTCACTTGGGTCAGAGGACAAAAAGGATTCGGTAGCAAGGTCAGGAAAGAAGAGAACCACAATCATTGGTACTTATGTGCACTGTGCAAGAAACTGGGAAGAATGCACTTCTAACATAGAATCAAGTGCACAACAGACAGACAGACACAGGAGATTGATTTTCGATGTGTCACCTTTGTTTGTTATTTTCAAGCTGATGAAAACATCAAAGCTGGATAACTTAGTAAAGAAATGCCATGTAGGATGATCTTTTTGAAATAGTGCAGGTTAGCTAATGTGATGAACGAACTTTTTGTTGGAGTCATACCAGCACTACCACCTTCATTGGAGGTCCCTTCTGCCGGCTCATCGCACTTTCCAACATTTGCACGACATCTTTGCCGACCTGCGAAATGAAATTGCACCTGTCAAACTTAAAATCCCACAATACATACCAGGACACTCATCATCATGTGCTCCTATCTCAACAATCATCGTCATGTGGGAAATGACTACCTAATTCCCAAAAATTTAACCCTACTTACCCCGTCCTCGATCTTGAAGCCTTTGGACCACTGAATAAGAACACCAGAATTCACCGACGTTTGCTTCATCGGAAAAGAGAAGGTCAAGCCCAATTCTCGCACATCATGGTCATATGCACAGCCTTTGTTATGCGTTCGGTACTCCTCCCCCTCTCGATTCACAAAGTTGATCAACTTCTTGGCTATGAAGTCGAAAAGCTCCTGCTCAACAAACATTTGATCACAAGCTAAATTCAAAGAGATTGTGGGGAAAAAGCAGCTCATGGGTACGGGTAAACTTCAATACACATACACACACACACATAGTTCAGTAAACTTGTTGCTCAATCTGTTGCTCCAAATATGGGTATCCCCTAAAATTACAGAGTAGTCGCTAACATGCAAGTGCAGAAAACTACAATAACCACATTGCAATTGAAATCTTGTGGTTTCAAGAAATTAATATACCTCGCTAGTCCCCAACATAAGCTCACGAGGAATGGGCACCTCCTCGTACTCCTGTCGCACAACCCGAGCTGTTTTCCCGCCCAAGAGACATCGGAGGACTCGAAAGTTTGTGCCACCGAGATCCAAAGCATAAAAGAGGCCCTCCTCTGATCTGCATTCAACCCCATTTAAGTCTATCAGAGGGTCGAAGGTGATTGGATTTGATCCAACCCGGTTTTATTTCAATTCAACTTAAGATATTTATCCATCCAGTCACATCTGAAGTAGACTTTTACAAACCGGCATGTTGCATATGGTATGGAGAAATATCGATAGGCATCATCATCAGCACACATACTGGATTTCGACGAGAGAATTTTTCTCTCCAGTTTTCCATTTCATGTCCCCTAAAAACGATATGCAAAACCCGGTTCCAACTCAACACCCTAGCCTATAACCAAGGTAGGAAACATCAAGCATTTTCCTAGAATTTATTCGGTTCAATGACGGTAAATTGTTTCAGCTTAATTCAAGGGGTCGATCCAGTTACGTTTGCAGTAGAATCCTGGAAACCGACATGTTGCATATGGCATGGAAAAAACACGGATAGAAATCATCATCAGCACACACCTTACATTTCGACGAGAGAAATTTCTCCCCTGTCTTCCATTTCATCTCCCCCTTTAAAGGATATAGTATTGAGTTAAATATATTCCACCTCAATACCCTAGCCTATTACCCCCAAGTAGGAAACCGGCAAGGAGATGTGCAGTTTCCTGAAATTCATTCGGTTCAAAGTCAAGGCTGCTGAAGTTTAGATTGACACGAGTATACAGAATGTATAGATTCACATAAACATGCTCATACTTCGGATACATGCAATACCGAATTCCAACTCAATACCCTAGCCTTTTATTACCGAAGTAGGAAGCATAAAATATTTCCCTTCAATTCATTCGGTTCAGTGAGGAGATGATGCACTAATTGCATGAATTGTGTGCCCCACGACCTACTGATACAAACTTAGGTCAAGACTGCTGAAGTTTAGATTCACATAAACTTCATTGCCTCATTACTTACTCTAGATTGAGGCAACACAAGCAGCTGGATGTCACTTTTTTGCGCAAGAATAACAGGGAGAGCTTATGATGATTCAGTGAGATAACCTACCCATCCGGAAGATTTTCCACATACGTGGGGAGCATCATGAGCTTGCTGCCACCGGGGGTCAGGAGGCCAGCATGCATCTCGATGGCCATGTGCTCCGTAACTTGACGCAAGATGTGCAGGGGGGTGGCACATGCATGCTGGAATTCATACAGCAACACGAGTGCTTGGTCACGTTGTGTGTGCTTTTGCAGCTTCTGGAAAACCATGTATGCCGTTGCCACCGCCGCCATGGCTGCACAGGCCATAGCCACACCCATGAAGATCTTCCCAGAGTCAGGCGCCATAGTTGTTAAGTCTCAAGAATTCAGGGATAACGTTAATTCTTTAGTCAAATCTTGCCGCCGTAACTAGGACCTCATAAAGAGTGGCATGAAAATGAATAACTGGCCACAATGATCGAATCCTGTGCGGATGAAGATCTTCCCAGTGTCAGGCGCCATAGTGAACTCCAAAGATTCCTAAGGGATGAAGTTAAGTTGAAGCTTTGAATGTTAACTTCAAGAGTCTGGCCACAATTGAATCGTTCCGAAATTGAATGACATGACTTCTTGTGCAGTTGTTGTCGTTGTTCGGAGACAAAGACCCACACATTATGCCCATGAAAATCATCAGCAAGTTGTTGATGATGGCACTTGATGACACTCGAAGGATATCCTTCGAGTGCACACACTGAGGATTTAGTATTCTCAAAATGATGTTTCGAGGAGACGAGTCACTGAACTTGATGTCTTGCAGTCTCTGATATCCACGAATGTGGATACCATTTATCATAACCTTTCGAAGTTCATCGCATCCGGATCAAGATACACCGGTTCTCTAAGTTGCATGCAGCATAACAGGAGGAGCAGGTAAGTTCTGTTGCAAATTGTGAATCTGTGATAGATTTGTCGAAGCGTATCAATTTTCCAGAATGCTTTAGTACACATGAAATTGTGATGAGGATCTGCAAAAGTTATATATGCATTCCAGGATGTGACGAGGAGGGGAGATCCCAAGAGCCCTAAACCAAGGTCTCTTCAACACCAATATTCTTTTGCACACGGGTTGCATCTGTTGGCAAATGGTGGTGATGGTGATGATGATTTTTCTCGCGATAATGGATGGATCTAGAACCATGATGTGTCGTATTGAGGAAAAGCAGCAGGAACAGGAACTCGCCAATTCTAGCCATCGATGACCTCACCCGTCATTATCAATCTTGAGCATTGCGAAACTTCCTACGATTTAAAACTTTGTGAGCAAGAAGAGTCTTCCAAGTTTTCCGGCCAAATTTCTACGCCTGCATAATTCTGGTGGCGTTATGCTCAACGAAAGCCACAAGGCCTGGAAGTTTAAGCAACAACGACATCATCGTCATTTGCACTTCAAAACCTGAGAGGCAAGAACACTATAATGAATTCTGATGATTCTTCTTCTTCCACCCTCCCAAACATACGCCGAGTGCTGCAAGAGCATTCATCGTATCATCACACTTTGAATGTGTCTTTATTCTTTCTTTTCTTTTCTTACCCTGCCGCTACAGAAAGCCGCCAGAGTTTATTTTAGCTAACTATAAAATTCAGAAGCAGTGGGTAAATAAGATTTTGTACATTTTCCAATCAACTGTAAATAGTTCAAAAATGATTCAGACGAGAACGCGGAGGTTGACATAGAGAAAGGAGAAATATTGTGATGGAGATGGCGGCGGAGGTGAAGAGACGGCACCCTTTTGGATCAATCTTATTCCCTTTCACATTTATGGCGCTTGTGATCCAACCATTTTCAGAATCGCAAAAAAACAAGTATGGAAATGTTCAGCTTCTACTTAACCACGCTCAAAATAAGGATATCCAACTCAGATTCACCTGGCCGCTGCTACAAGTATGTTGTAATAATACTACTTTTATTCACAACCCATAATGATGATCAAAATCCAGTACACTCGGTATTTATTCAGTACACTCGAAAGTTGAAACCCTGAATCACTGTTCCCCACCGTCAACTACGATTGAAACTGTTTGCCAGAAAAAGTGGGTGGGTATATATTTGCAAAGTTTGGTAATTTCTTTCATCATGAAACAAGACGACTAAGCACCACAATTCTCACCAAATCAATCAACTGTCCACCATTTCACAAGGATTTTGAGTCATCTTCCAGCGGTTTGTACATCCTGCAAATAAAGGTTAATTGAATCGTCACCTTCACATAGTGCGGCATGCAAGCAGATAATTAAAAGGCTCCAGAAACTATAGATAAATTTTCGCAGCTTCGAGTTTACAAATTCTTACATTTTGAGGAGCTTGGGGTTGTAACATACTTTCAGCACCACAGCAAGAGTACAATTTGGAACAACATAAGGTGCAACAGCAACATGTTCATAGCATGTTTTATTTTGAACCAGTTTCAAATTCGATACTACTGCGAAACAGACCAAATGTATTCACATCAAATGATTTACGAGCTACATATTGCTTGCTCAACTTCTGTCCCAATGCACACAGCTGAACAGATTCAATAGATAACTCAAACCAATACTCAACTGCAAGCCCTAATGACGCATTTGTTTAACATTAAGGCTTCTTCTACTAGGAGCATGTGCTGAAATTAAGCTCAAGCACATTAGCAGCTACTAGTCCTCAAGTGCTCCAAAACCCAAAAGTGTCTCTCCAAGATAATAAAGTCCTAAAGCTGAGAAATAAATACAGCCGCATTGACATTGTCTTTGAACAGTGCACCAACACTTACTGCTGCCTTTCTGGGCTATCTGAATCAAAACAAAAGAAATTAGTGCAAAAGATGTAGTTGTACTAATCTTGCACACTCTTGAAATGCAAGTTGGTAAATAGGGCTACCGCGTCTGATTTTGAAAGCTGCTTACCAAGCATCAGTGGTCATAACACTGGTAGCATTTTGAACAGTCTGAATCGTTCCAGCTGTAGCACCCGAAACCAAGTTGCGAGCATACTCCGTCAGACTAGGTGCCTCTTCATTCACCACATTTGGGTCTAGCTCCGGCTTCAACAGTACCTTTTAGAAACAACAGTCATTGGAAAGAATCATTAGTACGAGACTCAGGTCATTTGCAGCAATTAACATATATGTCCAAGTGAATGTTACTTACAAGTATTAGAAACTCCAATGGAGCTCGTCGTCAAGCATTGCATACAAATCAATCATTCTTTCCACTTGGAGTTATTAGTGTTCAAATTAGAGTGAAAGGCAACCTATTTTGGTGCATTGAGGGCCAAACTCGTTTTAGCCTCTTAGGATGCCAAAATGAGTTTGACCCTTAATGCACTGACATAAACCATGCACCGAAAACTTAACAAACATACAAAACGTTGTATACAAAACCGAAAACTTAACCAAACAACCAACTCCCGACCTAAAGTGATGGTGAATTAGGGCCAAAATCTGTTATCATTTTTTGAAGCGAAACAATATACTGTTGACAGAATAATACCTTGATACAATTGTCTGCCTTATCATTGAAAATTTTGTACATCTCTGTTGCTTTGCCCAAGGGCACAATGTGAGTAATGACAGTCGCCGGATCCAATGCTCCAGATTGCACAAGAGGCAACAATGTGGGCCTGTCCCAGAACCAACAACAACAAAACTCAACACTGTTAGCGGCGGTAGTCACTAATCTTTTTGCAGAAATTTTGCAACGAATTGTTAGATTGAACCGTAAATCTCCAGATCAAACTCGGGATGAGTTGGCTAAAAGATGAATTTGAGAGCTGTGCATAAAGTCGCCCAACTTTTATCAAGATGTGAATTAACATGCTATAAGAGTGGGGTCAGGATAATAAGGACCATCTTTCCAGGTTGTCATACTAATATCCGTGGGCCAACTGGCATTACATACTATTTTAGATTCTAAAGCCCCCTCAAAGTTTTGGGATCATAAGAGGAGTTCCAAGGAGTTTACCCATGTTTCAAAATTGGACACCCACACAAGACGCTCTAATAAGCTTTTAAGAGAAGTCCTTCAAAGTGGCATCAGATTATTCATTGATTCCTCTTTGCGAGACTTTGCAGATAAACTACATGAGAAACATAGCATCCATGAGACAATTGAAAGTAAGGGTAACATATGAAAATTGGAGCCTATGACAATCAACCCAAATTGATTACTATTTGTCAGACATGCATTCTTCAGAAGCATCACAGCAACCTACCGACGAAAAGTTGTGATGAGTCTATTTTTCTGCAACAGATACGTTTATCTCTTCTAAGCTTGAATTAATATCAAATTCCAGGGTTAAAAATCAAAAGTACGGGAAGTGACAGAATCTCAGTAAAACTTAATTTTTATGTACCAATTCTCATATGTCAACTACAGCACACTCTAGAAACGTACCAATACTTCTGAACTGGTGTTTGTCCCGCTGCCATAGTCAAGCCCTTCTCCATGAAAGCTCCAATGTTGAAATGACTGCAGCCAAGAACCAGCCGCATACATAAGCCATTATCATCCAGCTATACCATATACTTTCAAAGCATTAACCACCACTTGATGTAATTTACTCTTGATGTAAAATTTCTTCCATAAAACCCATCCAACAAAGGATCAGGAAATGTGATAGATCTCAAAAAACTCACTTTGCATAGCCCGCATAAGCACCAATTAATCCGATACGCCCCCCCTTACGAACAGCATATATAAGATCATTTATGACTTCTGCGCTGTCAGTCTCCATGCCAACTGTCACCTCCAACTTGTGCAGCAAATTCTGCAGAGAAGGGTCATGAACATTGCAGAAAGTTAATGAGACATATTGCAATCCCATGGTACATGTATCTAGTATTTAGTATACTAGCAGCGTCCTTTTTTGATACCATTTGGACGTCTATAATGAGAGATTCACGTTTTTGTATACCAATAGGGTATGGGTATTTGACAGTATTTTTGTTGTCAATACCATTCATGTGTATATATATCATTCAAGAACCTTCATACTTAGGCAAAATCGCCCTATTATCAATATGATATTGACACAAATATGGACTCAGGTACACAGAAATTCTCACTTTGACATACCCACCAAATTTCATTATTTGACTGGATATACAATTTTGATACCCGAGGGTAGATTCTTTGACACCAATATTGATGTTGACTATTGATACCATGCATTCACCTATATACCAGGCCAACATTGGTAATAAGCTCAAGTAATTAAATAAAATTATTGAATTGCATCGAGTTGAAAGTATTCTCACCCGCACATAGTGGACACCTACAGCCTCAATAGCAACATCCGGGCCATGAGGAAACAATACGCGCAACTCATCGATAGGCTTTTTCTCTTTGAAGTTTATGGTTTCCAACCCCTTCACCTTATCAGTGGCAAACTTCAGACGGAAAGGAATTTCATCAATTATGACCACACGTGCTGCTCCGCGATGAAATGCACACTGAGCAGCCAAAATACCAACTGCAACATCCACCTCCAAAAAAGTATGTGAAGTGAGACAAGTTCATTATCCAAGATACACAATCAAAATTATCATATCAATCAAATCACTCACTTCTGCAGTAAGAAACTGTAGAAATTCATGTTGCAAACAGTAGAAGAGGTTCTCATCCTAAAAATGTCTACTGCAGAATATCACAAAATACTTGCAATACCCCTTAAAACATTTGCACACATACCTGGACCAGCACCCCAGATGGCTACATTATCACCCTTGCCTACTCGGCCCAACTCATTCGCGTGCCATGCAGTTGGCAAAATGTCAGATAACAACACAACTTGCTCGTCAGCAAGCTCTGCTGGAACCTTCAAGCAGTTCAGATCAGCTGCACACAATCCAACAGATTTCCTGTTAACCATTTATTGCTCATTTCCACATGGCCACCCATATTTGCACACTCGATTTCATATATGATTCCTTTTCCCTAAATGATTTATTACAGTAAGATAAATATATTTAGAAGTTTCAAATTCTTCAAATATAGAGGTACATTTCATAACTCTAAATGATGAAGTAATAAATAAGTCATAAAAAATGAAACTAATACAAAAATGGCAAAAACATATCACAAACTATGAAGGTACATATGAAAATATCATAGTAAGATCAAAGTTAACTGTAGTATCTAAACATGAAAAGTTTGATAGAAAAAGCTGTTTTGCAGTAAAGTTGACTTATTAGACATATAGAGCTTAATTTCTAATAAAAAAGAAATAGAAAGCTTAGTTTTATGGATTTTCATATCTGTGAAATAAGAAGAAGATGTCAAGAAGTTTATGTCAATTGAGCTCAAAAAAATTCGAATTCATCTTCAAAGTGGAATTCAAGCTTGATCAACAAAAAGCCCCCGAGGGAGCTCCTCAAACCCAGTGCACTATCATAGAAGCACAAGAACACAAAGTATAAATGTACTGACAAACATTGTTGGAGAGCCAGAAACAATGTTATAGTTTGAGGCTTCAGACGAACATACCGAAAGGCACTCGAACATACTCAGCTTGACCACCCTCCCATCCGCCAGTTAGATGAGAATAGCCAAACATGCCACAAGTTCTGCATGCATTCGACCATTAACCAAATTATTATAGCAGTGGTATCATCAAAACTATAAAGGCTATCAACTTGAAGGAAATCAACAATTTTTGTCACAACGTTTCGTTTATCATCCATAAGTGAATCATCCATACCGTTCACTCAGATCAAAATAAATATATCCAACCTGTCATGATACATCATCTGTTGCTCCAAGGATGGGTTGGTGGTATCACAGCCAGAAAAGTTTTGCAGATGACAGGCTGAACATTTGCCGCAAGCAATGTCAAATGCCGTGACAACACGATCACCTGCAACCAGATAAAAGAGACAATGTAACAATTAAGTACAACCTAACCTTGCCAGACAAAAAAGGCGAGGTATATAAAAAGCCTAGAAATTCTAATCTGATTATGAGAATTCGGAACACTCCTGTGAACATGAATACTCGGGATGCAAAAAGATAGAGCTAGCCAACAACCAAGTGCCATAGTGAAAAATTGGAGGGAGATAATAAAAAGAAAAAATTATCTAAACATGTAAATTGATGTATATACCTTCCTTAATCCCCTTCACATTAGGGCCTACGGCTTCCACAATGCCCATGAATTCATGACCCACGACATCGCCGCTCTTCATTCCAGGCATGGCGCCCATATACATGTGGAGATCCGAGCCACAAATGCAAGTCGTCGTTACACGCAAAATCACATCCTCCTGCAAAAGCCACATTCAAGTATCATGAGCCACCTGAAGATTCTTGGTGACATTGAATACATGATTTGCCATTCGTAATAACTCCAGAAAACCCAAAAGATAATGTGTGCTGGCCACATAATAAAATCTAGGGTAAGATCAGAGTATAATGGGTGTACTCACCCCGCAGTAGCAACAGCATTTTTAGAATCTGGTTTGGAGCTACTAAAATATCTTCCAGGAGCGTCACTAATTTTGCTACTTTCGTATTGTACACGATGTTTTCAGATTATAGATTGTACGAAAATTTCAAGAATTCTCTTGAAGTGAAAAATAAATACCTAGGGTGGTCTGGATGGTGATCATTTCATAAGAAAAATTGGTACTCATATGCTTTATAAGAGTGAGTAAAGCTTTTCTAATTCAGACACAAGCGGTGTCAATGGATTCCTTCTTTCCAAGCATGCTGCATGTTGCTCGGATGATTCTTCGTAACATAAAAAATCATCAATGATTCATTAGAAGCCTTAGAACCAATTTATCAAACAACCACTGAATTGAGTAGAGCTTATTTCCAAGAATGCTACATGTTACTACCACTCTTTGTGACATAACCAAATCATCCATCTTTAGAAAGCATCAAAGGAAACTGATATGGATGGTGATCGTTTGCTTTACAAACAAATGCTTCTAATAAGTTTCAAAATCATCAACACTTGGGGTGAAAAGCTTATCTAATCCAGACACATGTCAATAGATTTCTTCCCCTCAATGCCTGCTTTCCAAGGATGCTACATATCGCTCAGATGACTCTTTGTCACATAACCAATCATCCATTCATTCGAAGCATTAGGAGCAATCTAGTGGATGGCGACTCTTTGTTTGATTTTTAAATTGCTTCTAATAAGTTCTAAAAGTGTCAATACTTGGAAGTGCAAAGCTTATCTGATTCAGCCACAATTGGTGTCAAAGCATTCCTTCCTCTCAATGCTTTCTTCCAAAGCATGCTACGTGTTTCCCTGGTGAATATTTGTCAGATAACGAATATTTCATTCATTAGATGCATCAGAAGAGAATTAGGAACAAATACTGTTCTAAAGGAGTCTGGATAGTGACCAATGCTTTAGGAGAATTTGCTTCTACTAACCCGAGTGAGTAAAGCTTACCTACATGTTGCTACGACTCCTTGTGACATAATTAATCATCCATACCTAAGAAGAATTAGAAGAAAATTCAAAAATCGGTGGTTCTTGCTTCGAAAAACTTGCTTCTTATAAGCTCTAAATGCGTCATGGCTTGAAAAGTATACAGCTTGTCTAACTCACACACAAATGGTGTCAATGGATTCCTTCCCCCCAATGCCTTTTTTCCATCCATGCTACATGTTGCTATAACTCTTTGTGAGATAACCAATCATCCATTCATTAGAAGCATTCAAAAGAATTAATAATTTTAAATGGAACAATGATGGGTGGATTCACCGGGTCGGTGAGCATGGGGCGGGGACGCCTGCGAACTTTCATGTCCCTTCGGCCATGGAACTCTACGGCACGCATTTGGTGATGCTCATCCTTCTTGGAAGTGATATTGCAAGTGGGTGTCGATACATTCTTCGGGTCTTTTAACATGGTGGACACCAAAGGCACATCTCGGGGCTCAATCACTTGTGCAGACTCCATCATGTTGTTCGATTCTTAATTAGTACTGTCCCTCCCCTTTCCTTTCCTCAATCTTTGAATGTTGAGCCACCGTGAGCTTCGACACCAGCTCAATCTGCCTCAGCTTGCGTTATGTAGGAATCAAGATCCCTCAGTTGATTCCTGGATACAAAGGTCATAGGAAGACATGATTCAGGTAAGATGATAAACTACTGTGTTACAAAACTGAGGTTAAATTCCCAACATGCAAAATTTGCAACCCCGCCCAAAATTGCAATGGTCTCGGGCCCACCGGAATTTACAAATTTCTCTAATATCTCACATACATCAACATCACAAGTTAAATCCAAAGAACACACACGAGAAATTCAAAGCAGGAGACCTATGCAAAGCATCAAAATTCTTTTTGTAATAAACCTCCCCACTTGTCACCTAAAACCAAACATCACGATATGACGTTCAACAAGCATGAGAAAAAGAAAATAAAAAGAAAATAAATAAATAAATACAACGCATTACAATCATCAACATGGTTCAAGAAACTACAACCACACATTGAAGTTACTTCCGGAGATTCCCCGGCACTCGCATGCAAAAATTTCAAACTCCCTCCCAAAATGCCATATCCGGACGGTCAAAGCAAATCTTTTTTCTCAAAATACATCATCACCATTACAATTTGCATCATCGACTGCACACATTCCAGGAATTCAGTAAGAACGATCTAAATAGTCTAGGTGATCACCAACTGCTAAACCCTTCCTAAACCCTTAAAATTCAGCCCGGAACCGGTCACAACAAAAACAAAACAATCGGTTTCACACAAGCTGCACTGGATAATACAAGCAAGCAACTTCCATTTCATCAACCTACCTTGATGGTGATCGCGATCTTGAGAAGAAACCACTAAAAACTCCCTGCATGTGTCTCTCCCCACACTCCTGCACTTTGATGTGTTCTTATACACAAGCTTGATGTCAACTTGTCCAATTTCGCACGAAGCAGCAGAGATTTGGCGAATCTGGCGTTAGAAAGAAAGGAAAAGAGCCCATATGGCTGGATGTGCAGGATTGGAAAATGGTTGTGCATGGAGTGGGCGACGCTGGAGCTGCCGCATAAGCTTGCGGACAGACAAGTGGCAAGTCTGACGTGTCCATCTACCACTCGCCCATTCCTGTGCCAACTCTAACTTAACCTCGTCTAAGGGCCACGTCACACACGAGAGTGAAGGCCCGTGACCACTGCATTCGAAGATCTCCATTGGTCAGGCCAAGACCGTCCAAGTTCACTTCGCACTTAGAAGGTGAAGGCCTAAAGGCCCAAAGAATTATCATGGATGAAAAGCCTACATGGATTCTTACATGGCATATTATGGATAATGTTTCATGTCATGTCGGAATTTTCGTCAAGTTCACGTCCAAGCAGATAGGTTTGACGTAATTTCAAACAAACCATGTTAGAGTCAAGGGACTTATATAGTTGGTACAGCCTTTGGATGATAGTCCAAAAGCCCTCAAAATTACATGGTCACAACCCTTGGCTCCTGTGTACCTTGGCCCTAAGCTATCCTCCCAACTCAATCACCTTTCCTTGAACACCAAATGCTAGCAAGTAGGTAAGGATTAGTTGGGTATGTGGGTGTGATTTGGTTCATTTTTCATATTCTTCAACCTATACCCATTAGATTTGCACAACTGAAAAATATTGAGTTAGCAAATTTACAATAAAGCATCAAAAAAACTCACATTGAAAATTGGACCTTCACTGATTGAATTATGATTATCAATTTGCACATATATATATTCCTTAATTGAATAGGTACATAGGTCTTGTCACTTGTGTTCACTATTTAGTGTAGTGTAGTTAGTGAAATATGGAGACATATTAGTCCAATCTTTATCAAGCATGCGTATTTTTGGTGTTTGTTATTGGATCCACATACCACTCATATCTAAATGTCAGATCAAGGAAAATAATTGATATCACCCACATACTTTACGTAAGTTAAGTTATGGATGATGGGGTTGTTGCACACAACTTGAGCTCAAGCTCAAGCTTGCAAGTTTGCTGGGGCCAAGGTAAAACATTGTGAGCCTAAGATGATGGAGTTTGTCTCAAGGTTAGTCCCCGCTATGTTGTGATTTAGGGCCGCTTTACACTATGGTGGAGAAGTCCTCCGGTCATGAATTCTAAGGGAATTCTGAAATTTGATTGGCCGAGAGTGACACTCTTGTCTAGTGGTGGTTTACACTACAGCCAAGAGTCCTTTGGTGGAGAACTTTGTACATGGATGAAGAAATGACATGGTTGCCAACATGGCGAGACTTTTTTCAAGGGGAGTTCTCTGGAGGTCAAGTTTCTTGGGCAACCTCAAAGCCTTGGACAAGAAACTTGGCCTCCGGAGAACTCCAACTTCAATAAAATATTTCGTCCTTAGAGAAATCTCTTGGGGGTGCACTCCATTGTCAAGTTGAACACCACGTGCGATTCATAAAATCTAGTTTTTACATAAAGCATCACCAAAATGAGTCAAAATTTTATCAAATTTTTTTCATGAGTAGATATACACGGTATCTATTACATAGTAAAAAAATGGTAACCAAATTTGATGGGTTTTTTTTAATAAATAAAATAAAACATATTGTTTCTAACTAGAATGACGCAAAATTGAACTAAACCAATTACTACAAAAATTAAGATGCCTAAAAATCTTTAAAAAATATACAAAAGATATTATCAATGGTTATGCATATGTAGAAAAATATAGTAATTTTTAAAATTATATATGGCATATAATATAGGGTAGAAAACTTTTATCGCACATGGTTATGAAACGTAAGGGGTTGTGATTGCGCCGAGATAAATCTTTGCACTATTGTTCACCCTCTTTAGTATGACATTTTTGGGAAATACAAAAATAATTGTATTATCGAGGTGTCGTCTTCTCATTAATATGACAAATGACATAAAGTTGTCATATTATTGAGGGAATACGAAAACATAAGTAATATGGGCTTAAAATTTTATACAACGAGTTTAAGCAATATAGATGGTATGGAATAATAACTTATAACTCCAAAAAATTACAAATATTCTTAAGAACACTTAAAATAAGAGTCCAAAGATCTTTGGTGTTGCCTACCCAAGTTAGCAACTATCATCTTATCTAAATTCCCATCTGACTTTTGGAAATTAATAATTTCATTAACACCAAATTATAAAGAGTTCACTAATAAGAAACTAGACAACAATGATGCATGACGTTTAGCATCAAGATACTGGTGAAACTATATCACCCATGCACAAGGCAACATACTAGGCAGGAGGCCACTCTCACCCTAACCATGTCCATTCTATACTAGCAACCCTAATTACCATTAAGTTTCCAACGATAAGTGAAGTTCCCAAGTAGTTCCCAACTGAAAATGGATGTATTTTAGATGTACATTATATAGATGAAAGGAATTCTAGCATTAACTACCTCTTTAATATGACAAAACGGAGATTCTAGATGTTGCATTATCGAGTGTTGTAGTCGTATAAAAGAGGGAGTTTTGAACTAAAAAGTTTGGTCTCGTAAAATTGTGTCGTAATATTGAGGGTGTCGTATAAATGAGTGTCGTATTAACGAGGTTGGACTATACCAACATGTAATTTCTTTAAAAATCAGTAAGTTATTGTTAACTACTTATTTACCTTAATTTGGATGTATTATAGAGGTGGAACATTTTCAAATAAATTATTGTCGTGAAAGAAGTTCTAAAACATTGCCATATACATTTTATTTTTTATCAATATAATTTTTTCAAATATCAATACAATGGTCATTTAGGGAGTAAGGTTTCTACTATGGCCGGCTATGACCGTTTTGTGAAGTAGTCCGGTGGACTTCTCCTCTAGGTGAAGTTGTCCAATACACTTCTCCTCTAGGTGGTTACACTACGGCCGGTCAAGACTTCTTAAGGCAATATTTTATTGTCTTTTCATCTTCTCTGGCATACCATCCCTCGCCTCAAATAACCATGTCTTGGGCTAAAATTCTTGACCGACCGGTGCACTTCTCCACCGTAATGTAAAGCAGCCCTTAGATTATTGTCAAATTCGGGCATGAACGGTTTGAATTCAAATTCAACTAAGAAGGAACCTAGCTCCACCATTTTAGGTGCAAATAACAGTCCAAATGAAATGAAATTGATTTTAAACTCCAGGAAACTGAAAAGGCTAACCAAAGACTGCCTTAGTGCCCAAGGCAAGTGCTTTTACCTTGGCCCACCAAATCTGCAAACTTCAGTTTGAGCTCGAGCACTACATGGATTACATACCAAAAGATATTAACAAATATGAGTAGAGATGTCCAATTGAAGTGAATGTGTGAAATGCAAATGATGATTAATGCCAAATTTGATGTAAAAGCAATTCGTATTTTAATGTTAGACATACACATTGCTATACCGGCAATTACAAAAATCCCTTTTTGACAAACAAAAGAAAACTTTGGACATCGTAGAGATAAGTTGGTGGGAAGTTTCCACAATGACTTAGGTGGAACCCAGTCTTGGGCCCACATCATTACTACCCTGACAACACAAGAGAGTGCCCACAATAACTATTTCCTCATTAACTTTCCACACTGAGGACTATTTAGTGGAGCTGAGGATCACAAATGACCAAGAGCTTGTCGTAGTCATTCCACATGCAATCCAACACTCAGACACAAATACCATATATGGAAGAAAAAGAACTGAAAACTTTAGATTCTCGAATCTCCCTCATTGGTGTTGAGAATTTGGGAGAGCATTGCATAATATGGTCCATGTGCAAAGGTCAGCAAGCGGAAATCTACTCCTGAGACACTCGAATAAGAACAACAGCAGGTATTGGAGGGCAAATAAAACCTTACAATGACTCACCTCAAAGTTCACACCACATATGCAACATAAATCCATATTGGAGGCGCAGAAATTGGCAAACTACACTCATTCAAATGTATGTCAAAATTCTGTACTGAGACAGTCTATAGTTGTCAGATAAAAAGGTCAATATCGAAGCCCACTCGAATTGGACAAGAGTTTCAAATTGGGCAAGCTCTACTTGGACAAGATCTTGAATCCTCAGTGTTGGCTTATGGCTTCAACCCAGTTGCACACTTTGGTTCACTGCTAAAATGGCATCAACCAGTGATGAGGCTCTTTAGAAAGTGAGATGCTGCATGCAAGTCAACTCCCCCCATACATAAACCATACGTAGCTTTATTGCTTGCATATGCATTGCAGGACAATGTCTTTCAATATGCAACCACTAGAACAATGCCTACAAGGACCAACACAAAATATAAGTTAGAACAGCAATTCCAAAGGGACTTTCACTTCAAATGGAGACGCAAAAGAGTGTGGAGGGAGACTTATACTTACAGTGACGGCATCAGCTGAACATTGTATCATCAGGTGGAGGCCCATACACAGTTGTCCATGATATTGGAATTTTCCAAGTAACTCCTGCTCCTGCCCATTCCAAAAGAACACATTTAGCTCTAGTCTGTGTCAAGCTCCAAATAATGGACTGGCTTAGAAAATAATTATGCATCATGATTATAGTATTTTCAAATGTACCTAGAAGGTCTTTTTTTCCTAGATTCAAGAAGCGGTGCATTCCATCAGCGATGAGAAAAGCATCCGGGACATTATCTCCCTCCGCACAGAAACAGAGCACACACACCACCTTCAAGCCTTGTGCCTGCAAAGCATATGCACTCCACATGTTAAAATAGAATCTCACAATCCCCTGAAAGTTTTTTGAGTGTTTGCTATACAACCAAACATAATCATTTGTGAACACTATATTTAAAAATATGAATACATAGTTATACATGTCCTCACCCACTGACCACTGCATGTCTACAAAGCCAAATCCATATTCCAATATATACTTGTCTTGATAAGGAATAATGATGTCTGCAAACTATTATCACAAAATCACAAAAGATAAACAACTCCTCTCCAGAACATCTTGATGTTATTAATCAGTGTGGGCATAAAAGGTGTCCAGATGTCCACTTGGTAAACCATACCTTGCAGCATGAGAGAAGTGAAGCAAACGGCTGTCCTGGAAAGTACATTTCATCTGTAACAGGAACCTCAGAAGACAGTGAATCATCAGCTGCACTAGCTTCATGATCCAGAAGTTGCCAGGCTTCACTAGAAGGTGAATACTGTTCCAATCGTTTCCACCCTAACTGCTCGCACCGCTCATCTGACCCATCTTCATTAGCTGTTGAGATATACTGGATCTGCGGACTGAGGACAGGAACACAATGTTTCAACATATCATATTGTGGAATATTCCATTGTGTGTTTTGACTTCTTAAAACTTGCACAAATATACCAGCAGAAGAGATATATAAGTTCAAAATCACAGTACATGCTGAATCTGAAGCACCTCAATTCCTGATAAATCTTTTACCTTGATCTATAGTCTTATCAAAACAACATACAATAAAAACTCAGACCCATTCCTCTTCCAGACACAAACGAGGATATAAGAAACTCTTGCAATTTGAGGAGTTTGTCACCTCCCCTAATTAGGTGCTATAATATTCGGTCAGCATTCTCCAGATCCGAAGTAAGACCACATTATCTAATCTTCAGAGTGAAATTATGAGCACTCATTGATAACAATCCTAATGCAAAAGAATACTGTTTAAAAGTGGCACATTATTACACACATGAAATATGTTGATACATAAGTGATGTAACATACACATTGATCTCATTTCTTTGTCTCTTTCCAGAGTCCAGACCAGAAAGGATAATAACCTCCTTCACACCTTCTTGAGCTGCCCAATTCGCAACATTCCTCGCATACTTCATCATGGTACCCTGCTCCTCAGAAAACAAATTAAAAGTCATGTATAGTCCTCATCTGCAACCACTCAGAGACTTTCCCATTTAAACCAAATACAATTCACCAAATGCAGGGCAACATTCAGCAATTAATTATTTCACAGTTTCTACTCCAACTCCATGTTGACAAAGCAAGAGACACACAGAAGAGAAAAGGACAACCTTGATAACAGGTGCTCGCTGCTGGATAATGCTGATATTTTGCTGCGCATCTTCATAAACTGAACACACGACCAATAAAGAATTGGACTTCTCTTTGCAAGTTAAAACCTTAAATTCTTCAAGACCAAATGAAAACATTTAAAAGCACAAATACAGTGCACACTCTGCCTCTACACTTAAAGCCCTGTATACTCTACCCAAAAGGACGAGAAATTGACATCTAAAATTGACTTAAACGTACCCTCAAGCGCCACGGCCAGGTCTCCATCTGCGGAGGGGCCAAATGGATCGTTGCCAACACAAGGCAGGACGTGAGGTTCTTCTAAGTATCCAGCTTTGCTGGCAGTACGACAGATCAAAAGATCGACTGCAAGCTGCCCTGCATTACCCACAGAAAGAGCTGGCTGCACACAAAAAACATAACAAAAGTCTCAGAACTACGCGCAAAAGAAAGAAAGAATTAAGGCCATGGATTGAAATTCATCAACAAACAGACCAATTCCTTATGCACAAAATGGAAATCCTCTAGCTCATCATCGAGAACACAATCGACAACTGCAATGAAAATAAGCTCCATGAATCAACTTGATGTGGATCATCGGGGTTTCGATTCATATGCACAAAATGGAAATCCTCTGACTCATCGAGAACACAATCGACAACTGCAACGAAAATAAGCTCGATATATCAAATTCATGTATGTGGAGAATTAGGGTTTTTGGAGCAATCGAGGTGTTACCAAGACCAGAGTGGAGGGATAGCGGAGATGGCTGTCACCTCCAATACGTGAAAACTCCATGGCTGTCGCTACCGCTAAATCATCGCCAGCTAAAGAAATAACTTTCCGGAATGCTGATCAACAATTTTCAATTGGAGTTACAAACTCGAAAGGTTGAAGGGAAACAGAGCTTTCCATGTCGTGGGAAGGGCGAATTGAAACCCTAACCGGGTTTGATCGATTCGTTCCCTACGGAGTTCCCTGCCTGTACTCCACACGTTCCCTGCCGACCCTTCATACAGGTCGGTAAGTAGCTTGTGGAATATTTTTACAAGTCTTCAGTGCCTGTCAAATGCGAAACCGCCCTTCAAATCCGACCTTCTTTTTGGCCCAGCCTCTCACAAAGTTATGCAAGGTTTTTCGCGAGACAGTGTAATTAGTTACAGTAACCTCCCGCTTAAGTACGCATCCCGCTTAAGTACGCATTTTTTGGCAAAAAATTTAGGGTTCAAGATTTATTAGTTGAACATGTCGTGAATCGTCATTTGGCGTAAGTTTTGAAGTTTTTTGTGTTTGGCTTTGAGGTCGACCGCTCGGATCTTGCTCTGAAATGATTCAAACGATTTCTTAAGGCCATCAAAAATTTCCTTTGCTTCTGCTTGAACTTCAAGGCAGAGCAGCTAATCCTCGATGTCAAGAACTTGCTTATAAAGAGAGTCAAAACCCTAGAATATAACTCCGTTTTCTAAACCGACATTCAGTTCTTGAGTGTTAACATCGCCTTCACTAACGATGTACTCTCGGGCTAGAGCCCTTTTACTCGGAGTATTCATTATGCTAAGTTTCAAGATGATTTCACAACGTTGATGCTCATTGAGCCGCTTTCCGTTTGGTTTCTTAGACATTGTAGCGAAACACAAGCGATTTGGGAAACCTTAAACCCTAAAGTACACACCTACCGGCTATAGCGAAACACAAGCGATAGCGATTTGGGAAACCCTAAATCCTAAAGTACGCACCTACCAACTATAGCAAAACACAAGCAATTTGGGAAACCCTAAAGTACGCACCTACCAGCTAAATACGCACAAACTGCGCATGTTCAAGTTGCGTACTTAAGCGGGAGGTTACTGTACTCAATTGTGTATCAATGCTCTATAGGGCCGGGATTTGCCAATATTATATGTCCATTTTAAAATGGGTTTCCTCCATAATTTGGGTATGTAGTAGAGGTGCCTATTCCCATTCAGGACCCCATCTGCAATCTAAAGGTATCCGAATTTTGATTAGATTGGGATTGAATTTTGATATGCTTGGGATAAAATTTCGATCAAGCCATAACCAATAGTGTCATGACACATGTCTTGCTTTTGAGTGCTAAAGTGAGGAGGAATGAGCAGTTAACTTATGGTAGACTCTAGACATGTTCAGACCAACTTTTGGTTTCAAAAATCACCAGTATTTTGGAATTAAGGAATAAAATTACCTAAAAATTTGCAATCCTCCTAATTTCTACCTTTCTACACATGAGAAAATTTGCACCACCTTACACTTCTCCATATATAGTGCAAAATCTCTTGAGTGATCAATTATGGGCGCCTCTACTCTACTCAATTGGAGTAATGTTCACAAACTATCATTGAGTACGAGCAACTATAGCAGAGACGCCTATACATGGTCAAGACCGCATTGGCAATCTATAGGGTACCGGAATTTCGATCAAGCTAGGACTTGAATATTGAACATGCTAGAACCAATAATGACATGACACATGTCATGGTTATGAGTGCTAAAGTGAGGAATTAGCGGTTGAAATTAGCAGTTATGGCAGACTCTAGACATTGGTAATATGTTCAAGCCAAACTTTTGGCTTCCAAAATTCATATTGATTCAATTTAGGAAATAAAATTATTGAAAAAATTGCAGTCCTCCTAATTTCTATCTTCCTACACAAGAAAAATTTGTAGCACCTTATACTTCTCCAAATTTGGGACACAATCTCTTAAATGATTGGTTATGGGCGCCTCTACTCTAGCCAAATCCAAGTGGCGGAGAAATGGCACTCCATGAAAAGTTTGTTCTAATACCTTATATTTTAAAGGGTCTAAGTAGACGGAGCCAACATGTCCGGGTTGGGTCAAACCCCATGTGGAACCCTAGCTCAAACATGTTGGCCATGTCCGACTAGATACGATGTGGGCTACCATACTAGCAACATGTATGCCAATGTATGTGACAACCTCTAAACGTCCACTCCTCTTTAGAAGGGGAGCGCATGTGAGAGGTTGAGCAATGTTATGAAGTGTCACATTGAAGTCTTACAAAATAAAATGAACTTCACATTTTCATAATGAAGATAATTGTCCCATATGAGTGTACCTCTCATCTAACCATGTTAACAACAATATATGATTTTGTATAGGATTGTGATGTATTCATTTCAAATATGTCCCATTCAACTTGTTTGGGATCTTTGAAGCTAATCCCGACATCAAATTACAAGAAAAATGAGACAATTTAAGACAATAAGCTTCTCCTCAAGTTCTTCTCTAGCTTGAGTAGGATTCGCAAGTTTTTGTACTACCTAGTAACTCGAATTAGATTAGATTCAATGTTGGGCTCACAAATTCAAGCACCAAGTGGGATGTCCACCAAGATGTCCACCTCTTGATTTGAACAAGTATATCTGCGTGATATATAGCAAGGCATGGTGATAAGAACAAACACCAAAAGGACACATGATTAGAAATGGACTAAATATGTGAGCAACATACCTTGTGGATCTAATGAAGAGCAAATTAATTGGGTGCAAAGATCAATGTGTTCACTATGAAGTTCTCAATGATTTGTTTTAAACACATTCCCTGTCCAAATTCATAAAGGGAGGTAGATTGAAACCAAAAAAATCAAATTTTAACAACATGAAGAACACAATAACTTAATCCCATATGATTGATTGCACTATTAACCCTTTGTGGTACAAGCTCTAAGGGTCCAAGAATGGGACTCACTTTCAAATGATCAAATCACATTTAAAATAAAAAGCACTTCTTAGCAAATGTTGTTGTCCCCAAACATAGCCATCATTTGAGTTTGTATGTCATCTCCAAAAGCTTCATGATAGAACTTAAAAGGATGGTTTTTCTATATACCTCATGACATGCTTATATGTGTTTCAAATAAGAATTTGATAGTTTGATCACTTCAAGATAATATCATGCATGCATCTTTCGACCTATCCAGAGAATCCATAATTTCAACCAAGTAAACCAAGTTTCTCATCATAATGCTAAATTCATTATGTGTGGACCCAAAACATTGTACTACCCATCTGGATGTATAATCCTTGATGATGCACCTCAACTTCTCTTTTGTGATATTTCTCAAAAACATCTAGAAGATGTAATATTTACATATATTTTAGAGAAATTGGAGATTTGACACTTTTACCCCCACAGGCTTTCAAGGATCAAATTAAGAGTTTGGTGTAAGAAGTGCAGTGTAGGATAGAGTTCCTTGGACGTTTTATGATTAATATTGTGGCCAACAATTATCATCAGTGCACAAACGTTCAAATAAGTTGATAATGACTATAAACAACACCAACAATGAGCATCTACACACTCTGAAGTAGTTCCCCAAACACTCTAAACACAATGGCTAGTTTTCCATAGGGTCCAGACTTTAGACTTCAGTAGTTGGAGGTTAATGTCATCCTTCTTTATTCTATGACATCTGAAGAACCATTCCAGTGGCATTTTGATTTACCTTTTGGATACTTTGTTGACACCCTTTATTTTGTTTAAATCGTCTGTCATATGAGTACACTGAATGCTGAATATGGTCTACAAGTGAACACTGTTGTACAAATAAGGGCTGAAGCTGTTACTGATACATACTCCACATGCTCAAGTTCATAGTGCAGCCAGAAGTGAAGCAGGATATGTTGAGGATTGGAACATGAAAGTCAGAAACAACTTCATCCTGCTGCAGTTCCTGTGGGCATCCTAAATACTCTGTTGAAGGGAGATCCCAATCAAGAGAATGTGAAGCACTCAATGTAGGGCTTGGTCCGTCGATCTTATCTTCATGAGCAGCAACTGCCCAACATCTCCTTGGGAAAACAAATGGGACCAAAGAATACACCGTAAAGGTACCCTTAGAAGGAAAACACACAAAGTTAGCTCACTGTTGAGAAGTGTCTGCTGTCAAGAGGTTGCACAATAAATCCAGGGTCCCCAAATTCGCAATTTCGAATTTGAACCATACCAGTTTGCTGTTCTCCGAACATGAACACCTTGCGTGATGAACGGGTTAACTGAGCCAGAGCATGAATGATTTGTTCATTTTCCTTCTCAACTTCGTGGGGTACCTACAATTCCAAGCAGCAGCAGTAGGGGATGAAGAACAAGTGATTAATCTGGAGATTCTCAGCTGGTGTTTGAGGATGTCAATGACATGGTAGAGTCAAGTGATGTTTGAGCAGGAAGCTGAGGTGTATCTATCTCAGCAGGTGCTTGGGCTGTAAGGGCTTTCACAAGCTCATTAGCAGGCTGAAAGTTCACATCCTCTCGAATGTCTTTCACACACAGTTTATAAGTGGTTTCTGCAAGAATGACATTCTCCTGCAGCTGCTTGACATATTCCTCCACATTCTCCACCTAAAAAGGCAAAAGGAGACCTCATCAGAACCAACATTTCGTTCCTCAAAAAGGCATTTTCTGTCCTACAACTTCCTTTGAACATTCTTGACATCAGTGGAGTCTATCATTGATAAAATCAGGTGAAGTTGGTCGTTGCAAAATCCTCACTTGAGCACCCACATGAACAGACTGAATAAAAGTAAAAATAAACTAAAACTCTGTAGGACAATCAACAAACAGCTCACTCACAACAAATTGAGATGAAAGCATGGAACTAATGTACCTCAATTTTGAGCTCTGTGAGGAACTCTGCCTTGGGATCATAATCATATTTTAAAGGTGACGTGTGAGAGCTTGAGATGACATCTTCAGCAGATGGTGGTGCAGCTGCTGCTGCCGCCGCCAGCTTTTCCCAAGCATTCAACTCTTCTAAATATCTGCAGCCAACATCATCAACCATTATTAGATTTCAAGCTATAGAACTCTATGACTGGTATCCCTCTTGAATAGCACGGGCATGCAATTTTGCATAGAGGTCCACGTACAACCCCAAAAACTGCACTTGGACGAAGCTCACTACAGTAGTGTGCGTAGGGATCTATTGAAACATTTTGTTATGCTTAGACTGGAAGAATGCCAACCTTTAATTTTTTGCTAAACTCTTTAAGCAGGTGCCTTCCTGGAGGAGGCCACCTTCTAAGGGACACGATTGGAGCACAATGGTTAGTCAGCACACATGGGCAACTGAACTACAGAAAAGTAGATGAAAATAGATTGTTGATAGAAATGATTAGGCAGAATGTGATATTAGAATCTGGATATTCATGAGTTAATAAGTCTCGGGGAGGCAAAGCATTCGCTTAAAGGATCAAAAAGCACATAGCCATCTATTGCCGCCACTATACCATCCAGCTCAGAATATGACAAACAAATATTTATAGAACTAGCTCTGACCTTGCTTTGGTAGACAACAACATCTGTTTTTTCTTCGCAAGATTTAATGTAACTTTAGCCACACGCTTTGCATCTTCTTCAGGCTGCCCGTCCCTCATAGCAAGGGGGGCAACATCTGCATCTCGATGCCTCTTCCTCCGCTTGAAGATGAATCCATTGTCATTGACCATCTCCCACTCTGTACAAGCTCCAGAGAAAATGTGATGAGAATAGGAAAGCATAAGATGGATACACATCCAATGACTCGTAAAACAGAGTGATAGTTGATTGAGGACGACGAGTATTTGTGTTGTCCATGCGACTTCATCTTAAATGCAACATAACCGCCAACGTACAGAAACGATGTCCGGTTCAAAGGGACTAAGCAACACATTGTTATTCCAAAAATGACCAATCAATGTGAATTCAAACGGGCTTCGTGAGCAGAATAAATCGACATGTTAAGTAATGTTCTTGCCAGGACAGCTAACATACTCTCCCATTGCTGCCATTGGAGCTTCTTGCAGAGATATACATACGTACACATAATAAAAACATGCTTCATCCAATGAAATATATAGAACGAGAACTCTGGGCTCTCAATTGCAGTTTAGCCCCCCTTAAAATGACATGACAGAAAACTGGAATGAGTTTACATACCTCCCTCTGTGTTGTACCATTCTGTCGCCATACTTCCCATTCCCTGGTCAACATAGGCCGAGAACCCCAGGACCGCATAAACCCCACGTTATTTGAGGCGAGGGTTTTCGTTCTAAAGCCAGCGAGGTAGAAGAAATCCAGCAAGTAGAAAGACGCCTAATAACAATTTCTGTTGTGACCTAGCCCCGAAGAAGTCAGAGTCTGAGATGATGTGAGAATTGGAGAAGGAGGTATAATCTGCTCGGCTTGGGTGTAAGGAAACAAAGCATTTCTTTCTATCAAGATTTCATCGCAACTTCGTAAACCACAAATAGTTCCGGAGAGAAGAGAAGAGCTGAGCTGACAAACATGCTCCCGGCGGGAACAGAACAAGGTCTGGAAATATCCTCGTTCACACGGGGAAACACGAAGGTGTTCACACTGAGCATCACTCAAAGACGCTGCCCCTGAACCCACTCTTCCGTTTAAAGAGGGAAAATGCTTCTTTTTTTCAAGCTCTTCACCTCTCTAATGTTAAAGGGAGGGGGGGCTATTTACATCCATGAAAAACTTGATAAAGTTTTGTTGAGGACCAAATTGAACACTTTGAGGGGGTAATGTAGTTATCCTTAAGATGGGAGGAGCAAGCCTCCAATATTTGGAGGTGCATCATGTTTTTGATGCGTTAGTCAAAAAAATTCCAATTCAACATTTGTTTATGATCTAGACATGCCATGTAAACCATACTTGTAGTTCTTTCATGGCTTCCAAGAGGTTTCTAGGCTCAACTCAAATGTCTCCAAGAAGAATGATCATACTTTTCATCCACATTGGAATTTTTTTTCTCAACCTAGACTCATTGACAAATCACATCTACCAATCTAAAAAGGGGGGCTATTTACATCCATGAAAAACTTGATAAAGTTTTGTTGAGGACCAAATTGAACACTTTGAGGGGGTAATGTAGTTATCCTTAAGATGGGAGGAGCAAGCCTCCAATATTTGGAGGTGCATCATGTTTTTGATGCGTTAGTCAAAAAAATTCCAATTCAACATTTGTTTATGATCTAGACATGCCATGTAAACCATACTTGTAGTTCTTTCATGGCTTCCAAGAGGTTTCTAGGCTCAACTCAAATGTCTCCAAGAAGAATGATCATACTTTTCATCCACATTGGAATTTTTTTTCTCAACCTAGACTCATTGACAAATCACATCTACCAATCTAAAAAGGGGGGCTATTTACATCCATGAAAAACTTGATAAAGTTTTGTTGAGGACCAAATTGAACACTTTGAGGGGGGTAATCTAGTTATCCTTAAGATGGGAGGAGCAAGCCTCCAATATGTGGAGGTGCATCATGTTTTTGAAGCGTTAGTCAAAAAAATTCCAATTCAACATTTGTTTATGATCTAGACATGTCATGTAAACCGTACTTGTAATTCTTTCATGGCTTCCAAGAGGTTTCTAGGCTCAACTCAAATGTCTCCAAGAAAAATGATCACACTTTTCATCCATGTTGGAATTTTTTTCTCAACCTAGACTTATTGACAAATCACATCCACCAATCTAAAAAATAAAGCACGTAGTTAGAAAGTGAATCCCGCCCCTATGAGAAGTACTCTAGCACATGACGAGAAAAAACTTAGAACACACACACTATGTTCGGGGGAAACCGACAGCTAGTTCATTATCAGCCGATGGATTTCCCCTCATGGCCGGTCTAAATTTCCAACCATCGAATGGCAATTCGACTGTAATTTCAATCCTCTGGCAGTTAGCTGATGGACCAGAAAATGTCCCGGAAATGTAGCCAATTCTTCTTGTGAGTTACTGGATTTTAGCCGGAAGCATCCAAAGCGCTATTTGTCTGGGGCATTTGATGATGCACTTGAGGAAGTATTCTAAACCTTAAACTTTTTGAATTATACAACCTTTCCATGACCAAATCCAATTTGTCGTGTAAACTAAGATCGTTAAACACAACAGATCGAGTGTCGGCGTCAACATCAATTAGCAAAATAAAATAGCAAACTAAAATGCTAAACAACCACCTCTTCAAGATGAGGGTTTTTCTCTCCAAGCTTAAGAAACTAAAATGTCTCCTTACAAAGCTTAAGAAACTCTAAAATTCACACACAAGAGTCAAGCTATCTCTCACTCCACGAAGGGAGAATCCAAGAGTGCAAGTGGTGGAGAAAGAATGCAAAGGCTTTACTCATAATCTACTACACCATAGCCATGAGAAAGCAACAACAAGCTCTCTCTCTCTCAAAACACACTCACAAGACTTGACTTGACAACAATGGCAAGTCAAGAGGCCTTCCTCTCCATACAACCCCAATCAACAGTGGAGTTCATCCATGGAGGGGATGAACAACTAACTAGGACTCCCAATGGAGTCCGTTACTCATCCTAACACACATGGACTCCTAGTGGAGTCCATTTACTCCTAAATTGACGTGACTTAGCCCCCGATATCACCTCACGTGACAGCTGTCGTGTAAACTAAGATCGTTAAACACAACAGATCGAGTGTCGGCGTCAACATCAATTAGCAAAATAAAATAGCAAACTAAAATGCTAAACAACCACCTCTTCAAGTGCCCCCACTAGCAGATAAGGAGCCCCTCCAATCGGCTAGGAACAAACACACTCATCGGTAGAGTTGTTGAACATGATGAAGTTGTTGCTACATTTATACATATTCAATTGGGTAGTGGTAATCTAGGGAATTAAACTCATGATTGAGAAAGTAATCCAAGACTATAGGCTGGGTGCAATTTGAGCCCCATCCTTAATCGCCTTCAACAATTTATGTTGAATTCTTGGATAACTCTTTCAATGTGATTTTCAATCCCATAAAATTTCCAACCAACTAAATAACAACTTCACCACTAAAACATGTGGTAAACATCCACAAAATCCTCAATCATGACCATTAACGGCCACGGAATGAGAGGCTTTCCGACAACGAGGACAAACCCAATTGCCAGAAGGAAGAGTCAAAAGGGGAGGTGTCAAACATGCCATGTGCCATCCACGTTGACATTGGTCGCACAATAACATTGTTGCAGCTCCTGTCTTCTCTCCACAAACATAACAAGGCAGACCCTGTGGTACAACCGCCAATTCGGGATGCACAGAGCCGTCGATGGGAAGGTGACATGGAGCACAATTCTTTGAATGCTCACGACATTCCCGTCCATCCTTGCCTTCAAGCAATAATATACCACTTGGCAAGACATCTTTTACCCGCAAAATCGTGCGCCCAACCTTGACATCCAATGTCGTAGGCGCCTCCCGTTGCAAGTAAACATAATCCCCCTTGGAAAATCTACGAACCTGAGGTCGATAAGCTCCACTGCGGATCCGAGCATACCGTAATGTATCACGATGTTGAGCAATATTTAAGTTCTCCATAGCCATAGGCATGGCCTTTTGGAAGAACGCTACTCGGTCATGAAGACATTGAGCCCAAACATCTGGATCATCCAAGTTTACCACGGGAGCCAATTTCTCTCGCACCGAGCTAGGTAAAATTGGTTCCTGTCCATACAAGAGTTGGTAAGGACTATAGGATGCCAAAGATGCTTGCCTGCTGAAACGATAACCCATTGCTATCCATGGTAACATCAAGTCCCAATCGCGATGGTTGCCATGAAGCAATCCATACTTCCGCAAACCGCGCTTAACTGTCTGAACAACTCGTTCAGCTAAGCCATCTGCCTCAGGGTGATCTCTAGAAGTTGTCCGATGATCAATCAAAGCCTTGGTACACAAAGCCTCGAAAGATCCAAGGAATTCTCTCCCTTGATCCGTCAACACCTCTGCAGGTGCTCCAAACCGTGCCAAAACTCGATTAAGAAATGCCATAGCCGCCAATTCTGAGGAATTTTGGGGAAGAGCCACGAGTTCAATCCACTTACTAAAATGCTCCACCATCACAAGCACATACTTGGAACCATGTGGAGTGATAGTAAGCGGTCCAGCAAAATCCAAAGACCAACGATATCCCAAGCCCATAATAGGTAAAGGCTGAAGTTGAGGTGACAAAGTATTAAAACTTGACCTGACCCGGTCACATACTTCACACCGAGAAACATAAGTGGCAACCTGTTGATACATACCAGTCCACCAATATTGGTTGCGCAACATAGAGTGCGTCCTTCGCACTCTAAAATGTCCAAGCTCCTCGTGCACTTGCCGTACCAAAGAAGCTCTTTGATCTGGCCTTGTAACGATGCGCCTCGTTCCGTTCGGCCACACACGAAATAACAAGTTGTTTGCCCAACGAAACCTTGTTATCCGGTGACTAACTCTATCTCGCTCCATAGCAGATAGTCCAAGAAGAAATATCCCTTGTTGAAGTTTGTACAAGACCGCCTGGTCTTCCCACACATCACTAACAACGAGAGATTTATCAACCTCCTCATCATGTTCTTCTACAAGGATCTCAGCAGCCAATCCCGACATCATTGTGAGATATGTGGCAGCATGCCAACCCGGCACTGCCTCACGATCACAATCTCCATGCCACCTGGCTCCAGTTAAATCCTCATCTGAAGGACTTGGATTGCGAGACAATCCGTCTGCATCCAAGTTGGCAATTCCTGCTCGGTGAACAACTTCAAAATCATATTCCTGAAGTAACAATGCCCACCTAGCAAGTTTCCCGGTGAGCTTATCTGATTCCATAAGCCATTTTAAAGGCTGATGATCAGTCACCAAAGTAAACTTTTGCCCATACAAATAAGGTCGAAAATGTACAATGGCCCAAACGGCCGCCAAGGCCTCGCCTTCATAAGAAGAATAATTAGATTCAGCACTATTATTGCTTCTAGATGCATAAGCCACCACATATTCCTTTCCCTCTTCATCTTTCTGTGTCAATACCGCTCCCAATCCCACTGCACTCCAATCCGTGTGCAATTGAAAAGCTCTAGACACATCCGGGCGTCGAAGCACTGGCGCTGAACCGAGCCTCTGCTTCAATGTATCAAATGCCTGTTGTTGTTCCCGACTCCAAATCCATGGTTGGTCTTTCCCCGTGAGAATGGTAAGGGGTTTGGCAATCAAACTAAAGTTTTTGACAAACCTCCTATAATAATTTGCCAATCCTAGAAATGCACGAAGCCGTGGTACATCACTAGGTGCGGGAATTTTGTGCAAAGCATCCACCTTCGCCTGTTGCACACCAAGACCGCCAGGAACAATCATGTGGCCTAAATAGGGCAATTGATCATGGAAAAACTTACATTTTCCATGATGTAAACGGAGTCCCCACCGTTGAAGTCGTTCAAATACCGCTTGCAAATGTCTCACATGATCATGTGGACTATTACTAAAGATGATAACATCATCAATGTAACATCTAGCAAACGGCAAACCAGCCAATAATTGGTCCATCACCCGCTGAAATTCAGCTGGTGCATTCTTGAGACCAAATGGCAGAAATTTCCAATGATAAAGTTGATCCTTGCCATCTTTATCAATTCCCCAAAATGCGGTCTTCACCCGATCACCCAACAACAAAGGTAATTGGTGATAACCAGACCTCCAATCCAAAGTGCTGAAGATTCTAGAAAATCCTAGTGCATCAAACAACTCCTCCGGCATCGGCATTGGATATCGATCCGACTTGGTCTTGCGGTTGACTGGACGATAATCACCACACATCCGTTTTTCCGTCCAGTTGCCAAAGATATCCTTCTTTGACGGCATAACCGTGGCACAAGCATACTCTCCATTGGAGAGTTCAATCAATTCCGCTGCCAATAACTCTTGACATCGAGTTTGAACACCCAACCTTTCAGAGGTACTAAGTCTGTATGGCCGTCTGAAAATAGGATGGTCGTCCTCGAGTTGAATACGAACAGGTTTACCTTTATATCCTTCAAGATCATGAAGACTAAAGGCAAAACAATTACGGTAAGAGCGAATAAATACCCGTACCTTTCGTGCTTCGGCACCAGTAAGCTTTGGCCCCACTTCAATTGGCCAATCGTCAAACTCCGTAGTTTCCTTCTTCATAGAAGGATTGCCAATTGGTGCCAGCACAGCCTGTGATTGCTAGTCCGTGGAGAGGGCAACACCTTTGCCCCCATCATCTGCACTTGAATCCAAATGCGTATCCTCTCCACTACAATCAGTTTGTGTAGCTAAATAGCTATCCACATATGAAGTATCACCAAGAAGTAGAAGTAGAAATATTTTATGGGCCTCCAACTTCCCAAACTCTTGGGCCAAAGCCGAAAAACCACGTTGGACTCGAAGCTCTTCCGCAACATGAAGTTTCAAAGGAAATAATTCCTCGGTGTCATTGACCTCAATGTGATCCTTGGATTGCGGCTCCATTGCCCCCTGACCATTGTTCTCTACTCTCAGAGTAAGCAATCGGTCATCCATACGTTGTTGAGCAGCAAGACAAATTCCAATTATCCACACAATGCTATTAAGATCCATAGCTTGTCCCAATAGGAAACGTCTCTGACCTTCCTGAAGCTTGTGAGCAGCTGTGGTACCTGTAAGAAAACCCATGGCGCGTTCCCGCTCATCTGCCGTAGGTTCCTCATAAGTTTGGCATTTTGAATCCCAAACCATGCCAGGTCCACGAGATCGAAATGCAAAAGACTGTGGATATGTCACAAAAGTAGGTAGTGCACCTCTCGGAATTCCCACCTTGTTAATTAATGCAAATGGCAAGGTGTCATCCTTGGTAACTGCCAAGGAAACACGATGATCATTTAAAATGTCATCCACCTTGCGATCCATAAGGCGGGGAATGCGGGCAATCGCCGCTGACAACACCCGAGGTGATACCAAGTTGGTCCAAAACCAACGAGGCCGATGAGCAAAGGATCCCAAAGATGCAGCATCCAGAAATGTTGGAGTACCCAAAATTTGGTTAATGTACTCACCATCCTTTACCACTTTGTGTCGGGTATCACCCAATAATGGTACATTTTCGAAAATGTACCCTAGCGGAGTTGATTGGTGGATAAACCACCATTGCGTCAATCGCATCAAATCCGCAAACAAACTAGACCTAGGATCATCCAATCCCTGGCCAGTTCCTGCCCGCGAATGGCCTTGACAAGGCCATCCTGCAATAATCAAATCCACGTGGCCCAACCTTCTCAAATCCTCATCACTAATCATAGTGACATCTTGAGGAAGTTGACCACAACATCCATGAATGGCAGAGGCTGACAATTGTGCGGGGTATCTCAACAACAATTGTTGGATGTGGTGTCGGACGGCTCTGTTGGCTGCATACCCATTGTCTACATGAATATATCGCCAAACTGTAATTCCAGCTTCCAACACTGCCGCCAAACCTGTGCCAATGCCTCCAAAGATCTCCACAAGGACAATACCTTCAGGTGATGGTTGCCAACGAATGAGTTGAGCAAAAGAAAATGAGGATGAAGTTGGGGATGCCTCTCCAAGCTCCAAATCCGCTACAATGTGTCGACAATGGTCGGATAACTCCTTAGGAGTTCGCCATGGTGGAGGTGGATCCTTGAAATGTCGAGCATGAATTTGAAAAGATGGTAAAAATTGTTGTTCTGCCGCATTACAAGTGTAGGCCATTGTTTCCTCCAATAAAACTGGAGCACAAGGCAAATCTGCAACTAAACCGCTGCAACCAAACATTGCCTCCGCAACCATAGTCATAGCAGTGGCTGCAAATGTGACAGGAATAAATACCTTCCTGCCATCTCCAGTGGACCATCCCGGTCTAATCCATGCCTCTTCCGTCCAATTATCCAAACCAAAGCCAAGTGGGTAAAGAGCTTGCTGACCAACAAGTATATCATAGTTGGTAGCATTAGTAACAACACACTTCATTGACAAATGAGTGTAAGTAGGCCCTGCCCCCACATGAAAAATCAAACGTAGAGGTGCCTTGGTGTAACCTGTTGCACGTTCAGTGCCCCCTACTGAAGTCACAATAGTAAATGGACAAGGATCCAAGCTTGCTGGCGTCAATCCAAGACTGCCAGCAAGTCCTTTGCCAATCATAACCGGTTGAGCACCGGAATCCATCATAACTCTCAGTGGTGTAGCACGGATAGTGGGCATATCCGTGCGTGAAACGACAAACAAAGATTTGTCGTTCATCAGCCGTACAACTCCAGGTTGCAAATTATGCCGTTCGCGAGCAGGCCTTACAGAAATGTCTGCAAGATATGCCGCTCCCGACGCATAATTCGAAAATGACGTATCCACTGCTGAAATTGATGCTGGAGGAATATCAGTTTGCTTACCAAAAGCAATGATCGCCGCATCCGCAAGACTCGCTCGCAAATTGGCTAAGTCCTATATGGAGAATTTTGTATGCCAATGCCTGCGTAACATCCTTCGAGATGGAATTCCCATCTCTCAAAGGTACAGGGTTTTTAGCCCCAACAACAGTGGTGTCTACCAATCCAAATGAAAGAGGTAAACGTGCTTGACCAATTTGATCAGCTGGTCCGGCATGGCGAGGATGTAGCACCTCGTGGCTACCCCCACTCGTGGAAGCCACCGCATCTGCCAATGTTTGTGAGCGAGTAGAAGCCGCCGCCACCACCTCTCCAGCTGCTCCAAACATATACATGTCCGAACCCGAGGTGCCACCACCCACATGCGGCTCAGAAATTTGAGCAAAAGATGCAGAAGATTTGAGCTTTTGTTCAAGCTCTGCCACCTTAGCCTCAAGACTCTGCTCCCTTGGAGACTTTCCAGTGACATAACTGGCAGGCCGCATCTCAGGATGAAGTAGGAAACAATGATCCACATCGTGATTAGTGCCACCACAATGGTTACATTTCAATTGTCTCTTCTTAGAATTGTCCCCTGCCCTTACTGGTTCCATCTTTTGTTTTAATTTTCCCAAAGGCTGAGTTTTCTTCTTCTTAGGACAATTGGGATCATTCTTCGAATGACCAGCTTCTCCACAACCCCAACAATGCAAAATCTTTTGCTCCTTGACGGGTTGAGTCTCAGCTAAACTACTAGTAGCTGTGACAATTCTTCTTGGTTTCGGACTCTCTGTCATCCAAGATACCATATCCGTGGCATCATGTTGGCAAAGAGCCCGATCACATCTCTCAACCACGGCAAACGCTTGTGCAAGCGTAGCTCGGCCCTCGTAGTCGAGGATAATCCGAGGTGATGCCAACTCAAGTAGCCGCTTGTCAATTTTAGACAAAAAGATTTTAACAAGCTGACTCTCAGCAAAAACACCTCCCGACTCCACAGCAAATCGCGCGAGTCGCGTATACATGGTCCGTGGAGTATCATCCTTCTCTCGGCGGAAATCCTGGATGCGCTGCATCTGGTCTCGCCGAAACCCACCATACTCCACTTCCAAATGTGCGACAAATTCAGTAAGGGGATTAAACGGAGGTGGTGGACCAACAGCCGTCAATGCTGCCTGTGTAGCACGTGCCACCCGTGAAAGGGTTGCCGTGCTACTGCTAGCCACCATTGGCCCAAGTGCCAGTTCCGTGTCCTTAGACTCCGCCGGCGATTCCTCCTCCTTTAAGGTGGGTGGAGCTAAGGTAGCAATCGCCCCATCTTTAAGGGCTGAAATAAGCTCAACCCGGGCCTCCCAATACTGCTCCACCTCCCGAAGTTGTCGCTGATGACCCTCTGTCCAGCGTTCGTAAGTTTGGAGTGCCTCATACTCCAAATGCTGAGGCAGAAGTTCAAAGGCATACCAATCATTGAAATTGGAAGACCTTTGGCGTTTCTCCTTAATCCAGGTACGAAACCGGAGTTTCCAATCGGGCAAGGAAATGCCCCCAGCTCGACCTGAAAACCGATCACGCACTGAATTGTGGCGATCGTCCTCCATGTCGTCGAACGTGCCGACACTCCAAATCCGAAGCCTACTAGTAGTGTCCAACGCCGAAATAGGCTCAAAAGCCTCGTTGGTATCTACCTCTGGCTCAAGATTTGTGGTGCCCACGTCCTCCAAGTAATCTGGTGATGGAGATCGATAATATCGACTCCTAGTTTGCACCATAAAATAATCCCTTGAGTACCTGCAACTATCTACAAGGTAATGGAAACCTGCACCTGTTGTGGACTATCTAAATGGCAATACCTTGCCAAATGCCAAATGCTTATGCCCCCAGAATTCCAAAATTGTGCAAAGGTTTGAGATTGGTAATTAAAATTAAAAATCAGCGTTGAAAATGTTCATTTCCAAGGTGATTATGAACTCCAATCAACAAACTAAGTGCACCAATGGACTCCTAGGAAGATTTCACACAAATTAGGCTCAAATTTCACTCCAATCGGAGTTAATTTGCTCCCAAAAACAAAAATCAGCGTTGAAATTAGCAATTTCAGCAATGATTTTGACTTCCAATCAAAAATCCAATCACACCATTGGATTCCTTGGCAAATTTCACACAAAATAGGCTCAAATTTACTCCGTTCGGAGTTAATTTGCTCCCAAAAACAAAAATCAGCGTTGAAATTAACAATTTCAGCAATGATTTTGAATCCCAATCAACAATCCAATTACACCATTGGATTCCTTGGCAAATTTCACACAAGATAGGCTCAAATTTCACTCCAATCGGAGCTAGTATGCCCCCAAATTTGAACCTCAAAGTTTGTGAGAGTCAAATGCCAAGTTTGAAAGGTATAAGTAAAAAATAAAAATAAAAATAAATAAATAAATAAATTTTTTTTTATATTTTTTAAAATAAAAAATAAAAACAAAAACAAAACAAAAACAAAAACAAAAACCAAAACCAAAAAAATAAAATAAAATAAAATAAAAAATAAACTTTGCTTCCACAATTTGCAAGCAAGAAAGATGTGACTTGAGATTCCATTTGGTCTCAAGATTCAACCATCAACAATTCAAGAAAACACAAAGAGACACCAAAAGAGAAATGTGAAGATTTTTCTCAAAATCTTCTTGAGGGTTGCAAGGAATTGCAAACTAAGCTTTCATACACTTGTATCACTCATTTGCTCCCACTACTGGGCCCTTCTAGCTCAGAAATACAACCAAAAATGAAAAATTTGAATACAATTGTTGTCAAGTATGAGGGTTTTTCTCTCCAAGCTTAAGAAACTAAAATGTCTCCTTACAAAGCTTAAGAAACTCTAAAATTCACACACAAGAGTCAAGCTATCTCTCACTCCACGAAGGGAGAATCCAAGAGTGCAAGTGGTGGAGAAAGAATGCAAAGGCTTTACTCATAATCTACTACACCATAGCCATGAGAAAGCAACAACAAGCTCTCTCTCTCTCAAAACACACTCACAAGACTTGACTTGACAACAATGGCAAGTCAAGAGGCCTTCCTCTCCATACAACCCCAATCAACAGTGGAGTTCATCCATGGAGGGGATGAACAACTAACTAGGACTCCCAATGGAGTCCGTTACTCATCCTAACACACATGGACTCCTAGTGGAGTCCATTTACTCCTAAATTGACGTGACTTAGCCCCCGATATCACCTCACGTGACAAATTGCTTCTATGAAGAATTGGGGGACCCTTGGCCTTCAAGCGGTGAAGGCATTGCTAGGTTCAATTCCTGCCAAGGATATTAACTCTTCAAATTTAAAGTTTTGAACATGCCTTTCTTTTCACTTAGTCAAGATTTTGTACTAAGAAATGATTTCTAATAACTTTTCATACATTTTTTAAACAATTAGTGCCGATATGAATTCCATTTAATCGGATATTGGCCAATGAAAATATGAAAATATAGGTAATTGGCCGATTGATTTTACAAAAGACCGGCTCTTGCCGATGTAAATTGGAAAAAATCCGACCCTTCGTAGCAACTGCCGGCAATTAGCCACTAAGGCTTCAAAACTTCCCGAACTCTGCGCGCGCGCGCGCGCACACACACACACACTATATATATATATATATATATAGTTTTCAAAGTAAATGAGTATTTCTATATAATCTAGAAATATAATCTTCAGATTATGAAATACAAATTTACAACTTAATAAGCAACTTCAAATTTTTCCTTATAATGGAAGAAAAAATCATAATTGCAGAAGCCTTGCAGTACATTACCTTTATATTATGTACATTTGAGTTATCTTCACATAAGGTACATGCCTCAAGTCGTAATCCATATTATTTATAAAAATAATAATAGATAAGTACAAACCATAATTAGGGGTTGGGAAGATTGTATTATAAAGGGTCCACCCTTGTCCTTCACATAGTACATATTTAATTCATATTATTGATGTATTATAATATGCACACATGTTCAAAATGAAAATTAGTGTGTATTTCAAAAGCTCTCAACTAACATTATAACAAGTAGTGAATTATAACAACTTGTGAAAAATGATGCTTTGCTATGGATTTAGAGCAAAAATTTGGTAGGATTATGTAGTATCATTCACTTTAGACTTTTTGCTACCCTCCTTTATAAGATCATTAGAACCATCATTTAGTGACCACATGAGTTGCTTTAAGGGTTGCTTTGCAACATGGTCGAGGCCCATGACAATGAGATCTTGAGGGCCCTTGAAACTCATGCGAAGCCCATGCTATGAGAAATTGAAATTGCATATTGTGAGGTCATGGGCCTTCAAGTGTGTGTAAAAACATGTGCAATTAGGCTCCCAACATCACATATTTAGTCATTGTCCAATTCATATGGGCTCTTCACATGTGAAGTTTCAATAAATCAAGGATTGTAAGATATTCATATGTTAAGGTCTATGGGTTTTGTGTTAAACCTACCTCTTTGTAATAAGCTTGATGCAATATCAGGTACTAGACCATGAAACATCCACCATTCCATGCTCCATATAGGGTTTTTATCCATAATTTGAACTTGCTTGGTCCATTAGGCCCTTGATTTCATTAGCTACCAATTAACCCTAAACCCCTAAACCCTAGCTAAAACCCAAAACCCATTAACATCAAAGCATTTTTTAAATCTATTGATTAGGGTCATGTACTAACTTCATATGTACATATTTAGGATCATATACTAGCATATGAAGGGCTTACATAAAACACAGTATTGAACAATTCATGCACTAGTAGAAAACTATGCAAAAAAGAACCGTAGTCGTTTTTCCATTGCGGTTCTTTTGACCACCCTGCTCTGTAGCCGTAAAACGACTGCAGATTTTTTTTGGTTTACCAGCTAAAAGTTTGAAATTTTGGGGGCTTGTAATATACTGTTGGAAAGGTCTTGAAAATACCTTTCCAAAGGTATATTACACGCCCGAAAAGAAATAAAATTATAGTAAAGAAACGAGAAAAAAACAATATGTAGTCGTTTAGCAACTACAGAGCAGGGTTGTCAAAAGAACCACAATGGAAAAACGACTGCGCTTCTCTTTCGCATAGTTTTCTACTAGTGATGGTTCCAAAGAACATGCTTGTGGAATCAAAATTGGTGAGACTAGCTAGTCTAGTATGTTCTTTGGAACCATGAACTGTCCCTTCATATGCTAGTATATGATCCTAAACATATACATATGAAGTTAGTACATGACCGTATACAGTACAGTAAAAAAAATGCTTTGTTGTTATATCGACATGTCCAATTTAGACCTCGTGTAGATTCATTGCACCAATTTTACAAGGATTGGAATCAAAATTGGTGAGACCAATCTAGTATGTGTGTGCACATTGATTTAACAAAGCAATACCTTGTCGGGAACTTGTTGTTCATTAACCATTTTCCTAAGACTGGCCCAACTAGGTGTAAGTAAAAAAAAAAAAAAAAATGCAAACTTTGGTTCACAACACCTACCGAGTGAGGGGTGAGAGTAATAAATGCCCCCTATAGGTTAAATGTGGATCATTCATCCCAACTCAAACAAATTCACTAGGCTCATTTGGGGTTAGTTGGGACGGAAGTAATAACCCCCAATCCGATTCTATGTAGTAATCCACATTTCACCCTCCCCCTCGGTGGCCTACCCGTAAAAAACATGGTCTCACACAACGTGTTTCCAAACAAGATGATGCTTATAAAATAGGCGCAAACGAAGTCTACGAGGGGGCCTTGATTGTTAAAGCACAAAGTTAGATGAGGTCATGTCCATTTGACAAGCATGTTGTTTGGAACCATCACGTTGCCATAATTTTATAAGTCTAAAAATGAAAGCGCGCACTGCGGTTTCTTTAATAGAAAGTAAGCTTCACGCCGCTCTGCATAGTATGACGATAGCAGTGTCTGGGGAGGTTTTTGGACACAACCGGCGATCCTAGTGTTTCCAAGCCCAACCGGTTACATGTTGACAATGGTCGGTTTTTTCTTGATTGATTCGAGGTATGTTCCCTAAATGCTTGGTAATCTTCGTGAAGTCTTGACCTTCAACCGGCTGTTTCCGAAACTCAACCCGTTCATCTGTAGCTAGCGGCCGGTTCTCCACGTTCATTGCCTGATAGATAGGAAAGTAGCTTGCACCGCCACCATGTGCACTCCATCGTCGGCGGACTCCGAGGGAGTTTTCCCACCTTCTCCCTGCAATCAGGACTTGGAATCCGAAACTTAAGAATCCTACCTACCTCATCTTGCATTTCAGTCAACCAGAGGGGCCACATATAACTGCTGCAGCTGCTCACCCATGCGTTGAGTTGTCTGATCTCTAAGGACCGAGAGTAGGAGGGAGGAAGCGGATAGCCGGACTCGTGCTAATCAATTCACTCCATCAGTCTGAGACATTAACTGTTTGGAATTTTCACAGTTATTATGTAAGTGTTCTTGCTCGACTCGTTTGGGGGCGTACTTTGTAAGGTTGTGATTGCACATTGAGGTTTGATGTGCAGCAGTTGCTGGCAATGCAAGCTTGAGTTGTATACAAAGGTCTAGTAGGCAGATGGTCTGCAGCTCAACCAAGTCGGGTGCATTGAATGTACTTCTCATAAAGGGTAATACGTTGATGTAGATGTTTCGGCGGCCATTTTGCGGGCTATTTTGCAGAGTTCGGACTACTTCGAACCGCCGCTAGACTGTGCATCCATGCTCTCTGACGTCTTGAGGTTCTAATTGCAGGGAATCTTAGGGGGTTGAAGTTTGGGTTCTTAATAATAAACTATGAGCAGGTAGAAGAACGTGACGATCACTAGGGAGGTGGTGAATTTTAGAAGGTTGTAAGAGGTGGAAATCAGTGTCCAGGGAGAATTTGGACAAAATTAGTCGAGATCCAAGCGTTTCCAAGTCCAACCGGTTTTCTTTTTATTGATATAAGGAATATTTAATAGATTTCACTAAAATTATCGGCAATTTGCCTAAAGTCTGAAGTCTTGAACTTGAAGCGGTTACTTCTCGAACTCAACCGGCTCATCCGTAACTAGCGGTCGGACCTAACCGTTCGTATCCGGACATTAACTCAAAAAAAGTAGTGCATGGAGTGGCTGAGGGATGGAGTCCCCTCTGCAGCACTTGTCTGGACCCAGAATAAGTGCTGAATGTAAGGTGAGACCGGTTCAGCTGAGAATCATCAAACTTGTGTGTGTGAGTCAGGAATTTAAAATCACTGTACGTATTTTAATACATTGTCGCAAGGTCGCATGACTAGCTGTGAAGAAATATTCTATTTAGGCTAAGCTTATGCATGTATGAAAGAGGTGTAATGCGCAGTTGGAATGCAAGTCTGAGTTGCATACCGAGTTCTAGGCTGATCTCCAGCTCTGCAACAGATAACTCGGCCCATGAGTGTCCATTGAATACTTTCAATAAGTACTGATCTAAGTTTGACCAGTTCAGCTGAGATTCAACTTGTGATCGAGAGCTCAGGAATGCAATTACAAGTAGCTAGGAAGAATTTATGAAGGGACAAGTGCTGCTGTGGAGGGGACCCATCCCTCCGCCTTTATCCTCCTGCAACCTTCTAATCTATTTATCTAACTACCCCGATCCTACTGCTCACAATTCTACCTCCCCCCCCCCCTACCTCCTCATTCTTCAGTATCCAAAAAGCAAAAACCCAAAACCCAAAACATGGGAGGCCAATTTCTCAGGAATATTCCCTGCTATGTACTATGCTAGCGATTTAGTAGAAAGCATGGTTCCAAAGAACATGCACACTCAAATTGGCGTGACCGTTATATGAATGGTCTAGATTGGTCATCATGTGGACTTATTTAAGAACTTGTTTGGAATGATGTTTCCTACTAACTCAATACCGGAATGCAGATCGAGAATACCACCCTTACTGACCAAGCTTCTGCAACTTGTAGGCTTCAAGAGTTGGATCACTCCACCAAATGCTGATGTAACACCGGCCTGCAAATTCACGTCTGGCAGATAATTCTCAAAACGGACTAGCAAGTCCAAGAGAATGGACGCCTCCAAGATGTCAAGTGGAGAGTCAGCTCGCCAGTGCACATTCATCTTCGTCCTCTCACTTGCACTGTTGGCGCTGGTCTTGGCTGCTGACGTGGCCAATGCGCAATCTACACCAATCGCAACACAGAGTGCTTACTTGAAGCTGCACAATGCAGCCCGGCGCCAAGTCAGCGTCCCCGCGCTGACGTGGAATGCCACGTTGGCGAGCTACGCTTTGAAGTATGCCAAGTCGCAAACGAAGAAGTGCCTCCCGCTAACCCACTCGGGAGGGCCGTATGGGGAGAATCTGTTCTGGGGCTCGGGGAAGGTCTGGACGCCACAAGACGCGGTCTACTATTGGGTGAAGGAGAAAGCGGATTATATAAGGGCCACCAATAAATGCAAATCGGGCAAAATGTGTGGGCATTACACACAAGTGGTGTGGAAGTCGACTAAGAGCGTAGGCTGTGCTTCGGTGGCTTGCAAGGATGGCTCAACTTACATTATCTGTAGTTATTACCCATTTGGAAACATTATCGGACAAGCACCCTACTAGAGGCTAGGGGGGATTTGGGCGAACCAACCCATACACTCGTTTCTTGTTGGATGCCTAAACCCTTGCCTCTAAGGAACTAGTGTACGTGTTGGTTCGCCCCAGTTGGCTAGGGGGTCCGGTCCCAATATGAGAGAGATGGTAATCTTTTGATATTAAAAAATAAATAAATAAATAAATAAGTGGTTATTACAGGGGTTCTCATGGTGAGATGGGGTTTTTTGGATCGGGGTGCCACGCATTAGAAGTGGCACAAGAAAATCATTTTGTTTAAATTGACAGTTCATTTGACCGGGATTTAACCATGTGAATCATGAGGAGGAATTGTTTTGAAGGTGAATTTGTACCAATATGTGCGAAATGGTTCCCCGTAGAGAATAGAGGATCTGGCTTCCATGTAGGGTATGCACTGGAACTAGTAGATGCTTGGAAATGAAAGGCAATTGTGTGCACACATATAAGAAAACAACCTCTTTTTAGAGGACGTCTCCTTTACACTTGAGCCATGTGGCTGGGGAGTACTTCAATGTTGTCATGGTGTGGATCTGTTGTGTTGTGTTTTTTTTTTTTTTTTTTTTTTTTTGGGTTAGTTTGGGGACTCAACATAGAGTTTTTTTTCCAATTGGCAAGTGAATGTTTTGAGTTTGGACCAATGTACTAGATTTGGTAGTTTCACATCATTGTGGCAAAGTTTATGAGCTTGAGTAGTTAAAAAAAACTACCCCAAATTTATAGCTCTTGAAAGCAAGCTCAATAACTCTTCCATACTTCAAATGAAATATTTGGATGTAGTTTTCATGATTCACTAATTAGATCTATTCTAATGGGATCCACTTCATGAAGTTCAATGATCAAGATCATGGTTCATGTTTGGGTTTCCACTTGTTGCTTTCGGATATTGTTTGATGTTATTTTCTAGTACCACAAAATTATTGGTTGCTCAAAAGGATTTACATGAAATTAGCGTCGATTGGGACAAGATGCAGGTTGGACTCAAACAACAATGCACAATCGCGATGAACGACATCGATAAACTAGTGTCCCATAAACGCCTCGAGTAGGTGGATGTCTTGCTACCACATTCATGTACATAACTAAGTTGATGCCTTTGTCATTCAAGAGATGATTTTTTAAACCCTGGCCAGCACCCTAAGGCCCCCCTGTGACAAAATTCATGCTTAAAATTGCGTAACACTATCAAGAAGGGTCCAAGTTACAAGATGTTTCATCCTCCAAGGTCACCGGTTACTCATCCAAGCAAGCATCCAAGTGCACAACACTTTCAGCGGATGATAATAATACTTCATCCATGATAGCCTCAGTTTTCTGTCCATGAGCAGGCCGGTTATGACCGGGTATGAAGCTCCGCAAACTCCAGGGCTGCGTGTTTGGCCATCGCCACAACGTCCTTGTTTTGTTGCAACAAGAGCTCCACCTTCCTCTCGGCCTTCTCCACCACGAGCTCCCATTCCTCTTGTAATTGAGCAAGTTCCCGCTGCATGTACAGTACCGCCAAGCACGTCGCCCACACGAGTCTCCAGTCGTCGTCAGAAATTGATGTATCTGCATGTGGCTCCTCGTGATCGACAAGCTTTGTGCGGAGGTCGGCCAAGGCTATCTCCATCTCTTCCAAGGAGGCATGGAACAAATCCCCAAGCTCCGACACGAGCTGGAAGGAGCCGTCGAACGATTGGTATTGCAGAATGGTCAGCAGCCGGAGGTGCGGGTCAAGCGAGAGGAGCTCCTCTGCAGGGGTTAATGACTTGTTGTACATCGCATCATGATGACCGAATAATTTGGAATGTATCGAGCTTTTCGGTGATTCTCCTCCTCCCGAACTCGCTGCAGTAGCACGAGCAGATACAGAATAGGCATCCCCTTCGTCTTCTTCGCGTGCATATGCTTGGAAAAATATCTTAGCTCCTCTCAGCATTGGAACCTCTCCTCCGGATCCAGCAGTAACATTGCATGTGGTCCAGCCTTCTTGTAACGCTTCATTTTCGTAGGGATTAGCACAGCCGAAGTATTCGACATCGTCCCATTTGTCTTCCAGAGCAAACTTGCTAGTGACAGCTGACATGTACCTGAAGTGTTCGTCAGGATCTTCTTCAGTATTAGATGCGCGGCAGTTGAAAGGTGGACTGTAAGCTGCTGCAGAATCGCACATTTCGTATGATTTAGCTGCCAGTTGTACTTCAGTAGGTTTAAAACTGATGAGCTGTCGGTTACATTCGTCGATGGCAATCCAGCTTGTGTATTTGCTCGACAAGCAGTGTTTCAATCCGATGTCAATGGTTTCTCTCTTCAAAAGCTCGGCGGTAGAAACAGGATGGATCGAGTCGTTTGAGGAGTCAGCTACCTTGACCAACCGGATGCCTAACCGCTTGAGCATCTGTCCGTCTTTGCTATCATGTGGCGGCTTCCGAATTAGTGCACTTAAATATGAGGAGCCTTCCTTCAAGCCGCGCAACAACGACCTGGCGATCAACGTGTGCAAGAGCTTCTCCCCGTGTTGCACCACCGGGCCAACCTTAACACGAAGCTCCACGGGACCGTCACGTGATGTGCCTCGCAAAACAATGTGTTCGGGTACGGGGATAGATGAGGAGAGGATGGCGGCAATTGTGAGACGAGCGCCACGATACGGCGGCGGGATGCGGAACGGTGTCTGTAAGATTTCGGTGACAATTTCGGGCAACTGAGGGGCTTCAACACCAGGTTCTTCTTCCGGAGCAAGAGTTCCGAACAAGTTAATTGGAGCTTTGGTGGGGGTAGTACTCTCGTTCTCGTCCGAATCGCTTCCGCACCACGAGTCCGGCTCGATAAACTCAAAGTCGGCGTCTTCAGGCTGATTCAACCTCGCATCGTTGCTATGATTATCGTCGGTCCACTGCACACACAGATCGGTGATCGGTGGTGTCAACGAAGCTTTGAGCAACTGGACAACTTTTTTCTCCATTCTCTCGCCTTCCACAACCACCTGGCCATATCCATCGCCAGCCCTTGCAATTGCCTCAATAGTGTGATGCGACACAGCATCCCCCACACCTAAGCTGAAGACACGCACAAACGCACCGCTCTTCTCGCCTTCTTCCACAGCTGCATGTATCGTGTCCACGATCGAATCAACGTCCCAGACCTCCCCGTCTGTGAGCGCAAAGATTTGCGTGGGAATATCTTTGCGGCGGCGATCTAGAACCTCCTGGAACGCGCTGGCAATCTCTGTGCCTCCCATGTCTGCTGTCAGGGAGCGCGCATATTCCATAGCCTGCTTTAGGGAGCTTGCGTCGTACTCCACCGATCGAGGAAACAACGCTTGATGCGTGTCACCGAACCCGATGATGTTGATGTAGTGCAGATTGTCGGACGGAATCGAGTTCAAGAACAACTGAAGAGCTTGTCCCGCTTGCTCTATCGTCTCTCCCTCCATGGACCCCGATCTGTCCACGAGGAACACAAGCTCCGAGGATCCGATCGGACTCAAAGCAAAGCGCGGTGAAAACGTAAGAGCCATTGCGTGCGTTCCATGTTCGGGATGGCGCTCCACTAAAACCTTCGGCTCCTCCACACCCGGAGAGTTCACCACAACCACAAAATCACGGTCCATGAAGGTGTCTGCTGTCAATGTGACTCGAGCACAGTTAGGATTATATTGAGCGTCCTCACCAGTTTTTGTCGCGCCAAGTTGTACTTCGATGATGTGCGATGGTGATTGCACGGAGCTGATCGGCTGGGACATGGCGAACGAGAGGTCAACAGATAATTTTGTGGATAAACTGCAACTTGCAACATCTAATGGAACATTTGGAACATCTGGAACATTCGGGAATATATTTGAGTGATCAACAACATTAGCTTGTGGTACACGATCTGGTCCCGGAAACTCTCCATAGCGAGGAGCTATGGCGGTTGGCAACACGAGCCGGATTCGATTCTCGTCTGCATCATTCTTGACCTCAGACACCAGAGTGATTCGAACTATAATTTCCTTCCCTGGAGGCACGTTCCCGAGCGATGTCTGGAACACATCTGGCGTCTCCTGTTCCATCAAACTCGCCATCTTCCCTGCCTTCACCGCCCCCTCGAACTCCTTCCTTGCCTTGGACCTCTCTTGCACGCGCCCGAGAATTTTCCTTCCACCCACCTCGGCTTCAAACCCGCACACCGCCACGCCTTCGTACAACGGGAAGTGGTAGGCCGCTTCGATCGTCGCGTTCTTGAGAGGGTTCACGAAAGATTGCACCAACGTGACTTGCGCCACAGTGTCCCGGACGAGACCGGTTACGGAGACATGTTGCAACGGGGCGCAGTTGCACTCATCATCAATGTCTACATCATCGTCAGATACATCATCGCCAAGTTTGTCGTTGATATCGATGTAGAACAGCTGCGGACCCATCCTGCTAGCTGCTGGTACGTACGTGGTACGCAGATTTAAGTAAACTGTGAATGTTGCTCTCAATGCACACTCACCGCGTCTGCGCGGACCAAGAAAAGTTCACACAAAATCAATACACACACAAACCCTAATCCGAACACTTATCAAGCACAAACATATGCATACTATCAAGTAGCAACTCGTAGTCTAACTCATCCCAAATATATACCTAGACATTGACTAAGGAACTAGGATACAACCGATCTGAGAGTATTCTAATGAGTACAATCGATCTGTAGAAACAGTGATTTGCAATGACAAGTGCACTCTTGGTCACAACTCCGATCCACTCCACCACATCCAAGCTAAATGCAATGGTCTGCACGATCTGGTTTAAATTCATCTAAGGCAGAAACTCACAATCAATTCACCCCAATTCAAATTATAACTTCGATTGTGCAAATGTTGCTGTCAATTCACGCGCAGCGCGTCTGCGCGGATCAAGAGGAAGTTCAAACAAAACCAATACACACACAAACTTAATCGGAAACCTACTCAAATATGAACATACGCACGCAACATATAATCAAGTAGCAGCTTGTAGAATCATCCCAAATCATACATCGACAGAGGAGCTAGCATGTCTAAACAACCGATGTCAAGAGTATTCTGATGAGTACAATTGATCTGTGGAAGTATGAATTTTAACGACAATCACGCTCTTGATTACAACTCTGGTCCAGTCCTCTACGTCCAGGATAGATGCAAATGGCTGCGGAATCCAAGTTTCAAAACAGGAACTAAGACAAGTACTCACAATCGATCAACCTCAATTCTCGAGCTTATTGTTCGAATGACGAATCCCCTGCATATGTTTCAAATCCGTACCCTAATCTAGCATCAAGATACACACACTTTGACAGATATCCCAAACAAACATTGACAGAGGAACATGTCAAACAATCGATGTGACAACAAAAGTCTGCCGTGATATGTTTCCGGTCCAATCCGCTACGTCGAAGCTGAAGATTAACCCAAGGTTAGATGTCAAACTAAGACGAGATCAATTCAGCTCGATTCTCGCGGTTAATAGGTTTGCCTTGGAGTACCTTGATGTTCCAATTAGAGCAACTTGAGATGGGAGTGACCTGCTTAAATTATAACACATAATGAAGCAGCTACTTAATCTTCAATCCACTAACTTGAAACATAGATGTCAGAGTTCCACACAATTGAAAGAGGTTGCAGGGTGATGAATTCAAGCGTACCCAAAGGGAGGAAGAAAAACAAATTAAACCAAGCCAGCACGATTGTCTGGATGCTCCTCACAGCTCACCCGCACCGCCTCTGAGGAACAACAAAAATTATCACGATAATTGCACTACAAATCTTTCATGAGCAGTCTGACATGAGCATGCTTCAATTCATCAAAACGATGGACACATTTCGACCACTGTTCAAATCTTACCCTAATCTAACAACAAATTATCATCATCATATACTACCAAGTAGCCTGCTTATACTAGACACCCTAATGATCAAGATGTGATCTATCTGATTCCATTCGACTCGTTAGGACAACAATTTGCAGGAATTAATTGCTTAGAATGAACCTCCAAGCCAATTGCAAATTGCTGACGAATCCCAAGTGTCAAATAAACAGAAACAAAGCCAATTTGTCCCAATTCTGCTCAATTCTGCTCAATCATGAATACGTCCAGTACTATACATGGGCTTTGAAGAGCAACTTGAGATTGGAGACCAGAAATACCTCCTTAATTAGTGTACATGTATTGAAGAAGATCTGCTGAAATTATGAACTCTATGTTATAAGTTTGAAGTAGCAGCACGCAACCCCAAAGATGGTAAGCGTTCCACACTCAATTTTTGAGAGGGACATGGAAATAGAAATGATGTAGACGAGCCTAGCTACCTTGGTAAAACGCAAACGGATCGCGAATATAGAAGTCCCACAAATACTTTTTCAACTACATAATTATATCAGTCTTGGTTTTAGCACAAGATGCACACAAGATTGCGGTGTTGTTGGAGTGAGACTTAATATCGGTGCACTCGTATATTATGCCATAATGAGAGGGGGACGGGGGGTGACATGATGAGCCCGAATGGAAGAAGTCGAGTTGTCTCGGGAAGAGGGTCACCGGTGGGGATGGACTTCTCTTATTATGAGAGGTTTCGAGATGAGACAAAATTGTTGCATGTGATTGTAAGGTAACTGCACCTATTTTAGACACTTTGGCAAGTTTGAGTGCTTACAATGACCTAATGTATATGTATGTCATTCACCCACATTAGAAACATGCATCCTATTGGGTTTCTTTTTTTAAATAAATAAAAAAAATCATCTCAATTGTGCCATGCAACCTGACTAACTCGAGGGTTTTAAGTATGATGTTGATGTCAAATTTTTATTTTTAAAAAGGATAACCTTCATGATACACAGTATTATTTCATGACATTTTTTGTTGGATGAATGAGAGATAAGCTTATGTGTAACAATTCCATGTTGCCAAGTTTTGAACATGGATTGGGTAATTTGGAAGCAATTTGATAGTAGCATAATTCCATGACAAGTTTAAACTTCTTCACTAATTAATAAAATTATTGGTTGGATGTGCATTTTTGGTATTATACTTGTGATTTTATAAGGATAACTACCTCTAGAACTTTTATTGGTTAAAAAATTTCACATGTCAAATAGCTCCACTTGCCATCATTCACCACAAACAAAACCGAATTCACTTCATTTGCATCCTCAAATTCCCCCCCCCCCCCCCCAAATATTAATATTATTATTAATAATAATAGTAATTGCACTTGGATAATTTAAAACATTCCTTGCAAGCCTTTAGGATAAAAGCATTACAAAACTCACCAAGTTGCACCAAAATGTATGCTAGACCTTTTGACAATATGTTGAATATCATGCTACTATCTATTCGGGTGGAAAAGGACTTTTCAAGATCAAAACTAGTAGTGATTTTAACATGTTCAATGGAATAAAGATTGAAATTTTCAACATAAATATCAAAGGAATCTTCAAATATGGCAACCATGAAAATGCGAAAGCAAATAATGTTGGTTTTATGCCTTGACTAGGACATGCAATTTGGCTAAGTCATGGTATAAAGCCTTCATGGGTATCCTGTCCATTGTATTTCAAAATCATAGTACAAGCAAGCTATGGGCACTGCTTTTTATGGTAGTTAGTGTCTCTTATTAGTGGGAACCATGTACTGCTATGATGTTTTAGCCACGGGGAGGTCACTGGCAAAAATTGTAGAAACAACGTGCGATAAAAAATTAGGGTCTAATATATTCATTGTAGGTAAATTTTGCAAAAAAACATACATATAATATAGGGGGGTTTAAAATAATGAAACATGTTTACATGTAAAATACCATCACATATAATGGCCTCTTTTATCTAGTTAATACATGTAAAATAACATGGAAACAATTATTAGGGGTAGTGGGTCTAGGGTAGGCTCTATGCTAGTGGATGAAAAAATCAATTTTTTGTTGAAAATGCTATGATGAATGACTTCGCATGCTGGCTTGCTTGAACGTTACTAAACCAACAATTCCAATGTGGAGTTAATGGTCTCTACAGTACCCACGTGCTGGGAGGGGAAATTTCGGCGCTTTGTTTGACTTTATAATTTCACAGTCTAAGATAATGCTTCAGTTGCATGCCGTTGCCTTAGGTTTATTGTTTTGATTTAGTTCATGTGAGTTTAGCATTGTGGTTGAACTTCATAATTCATGGTTGTAAGAAGAGAAATGCCCTTCATGAGAAAAAAATGCCGCTTACAAAACCAAAAAAAAACGGGGTGTACGAAATAAAATGCGGTTTAAGAAAAAAAATGGACAACAATTGGGCTCCGAGAAAAAAGAATTGGGGTAAAGTCAAAAAAATTGGTTACTTGGGGTATAAGAAAAAAAACCGTATAAAAAATAGGGTAATTTTAAATGATTCTACCAAAAATTTATAATTATTGATAGGGTGTATTAAAATACAAGCATTTACCTTTATTTTGAAAAATACCATACCTTATAATCTTTTTTGCAAGGTAAATAGCCCCCCGATAAATAAGCCATGAGCGCACATGTATGCATTAATTAAAGAGGGAGTGACCTCCCCGTGGTTTTAGCATGTGTTTCAAATTTTACAAAATAGAAAACTCGTACATAATTTCAAATTTTGGACTAGTTGGTTGCTTCAATTCTATGGGCGGATTTGTCAACACACTTCTGGTACACCTAAATTTTATAAGAGATATGTGAATCCTTAGTGATTCTTGAATGTTATGCTATTAAAATAAGATGGAAACATCAAATACATATTCAATTATGTTAAATATATAGAATCAAATGTTGAATAATGATAATGTAATCAAAACAACTACTATAATATTATCATAATCAACTCTACATATTCTATTGGAAGTTTTCTATCATACAATCCTTTCGTAGGATCTTACGATAGAATTCAACATGTTATAACTATGGACTTGGAGTTAGTTTTATATTTACTTAAATAAAAGTTAGAAGTATCAAAAAGATCAATAGTTTGGGCATCTTTGAACATAAAACTATTTATTTGGTAATAATTTACATTCTAGTTGAGAAGTTATAACATCTCGTAACTCCAAATAGGAAGAGACACTACATACCCATGAATGTTGTAGACCTTAGTTTGAAATCCAAGTTGTTGCCAACCCATTTTATTGAGCTACTTATGAGCCAAGTATGTTTGTACCAGGTTATTTTTTGTAACATTCTAACCAATTACTCACCACTCATCACTCATGTCCTAGTTTCCCTCCCATTCAGAATAAAACTACTTCTAAAGGCAATGAGAAATGCAATTCTAGTCACAAGAATACCTAGTTGAACTCTTTGGAATCCTTTCCCCAACCTTCCTTGCCTCTTAGCCTATCGTAATCGCTTCATTTACTTCCTATCATTGATTATTCCAATCAAATTTCTTACTATATATGAGGCCCCACAAACCCTCACCCCCCCACATTATGGTTCACATTTATGTGAATTCCCATTTTGATTGGTAAGACGCAAGAGAATTTTGACTTTGTTATGTGTGAGGTCATGATCTTAGCTCGAGTTGTGGGCAATTATTAGCTTGGGGCCATAGAGATGACAAGGTCAAGTTGCTTCGGCTTGAAGCGAGTTACACATTACATGGATTCAACAAATTATAAACTTCTTGATTTGGGGTTTCAATGGAAAAAATATCCGATGCTCTTGGAATATTATAGGTAAGCAAGTATCCATTGGGTAAGTATATTCTATGGTGCAAAGCTTCAAGGAAAGAGTGTAGACTTATTCGGTTCACATGAACTCGGTCATGGCCTTGTGGGACCTTCCCACCTATGGTGGCTACCAAGAGGATTAATAATGAGTAATTCCAATATTTTTTTAGATTAAGTCAAGACCTAGTTTGTGGCTAAATCATGGCAATCACGTCCCAATACTCTACCATTACTCCAACATTTATAGTTAGTATACACATTTAGAGCGTAACATTATTCCACACTAGGGTGTTGCTCCCCTAGTGCCAAGAATTTGAGCGTTTTGAAAAGAATAAAACCCCCTTATGTTGGGTCGCCTTTGTAAAATGAACAGTATTGAGGTTAAGTATTGTTCGCTTTTCAAAAGTGAACAACTACTTGCCCCGGGTTTCTCCTCAAGTTTGTAATTGAAAATGTATAACCAACATTCATGTTTAATAGTTTATCATGGTTAACCTATTTATTGGCCAACTTGGTTGGCTAATTGACTCCACATGGGGCAAGGCGTGTACTACCTTAAGTATTATATGGTTTTCCAATATCAATTATGAGACACTAACAATCAACCCCGAGGATCAAGATGTTGGGATGCACAACCTTTTAAAGCTCGGCACTAACCTACTCCTTTTAGAGAAGGGATTAGGCCAATAGCATGTGTGATGTTATGAGTTGCGTTGTGTTATAACTTGATTATTTATTTATTGATGCTCGGCATAGAAGGGGGGAGCACTCTTTTTTTCATATGAACGTGTGCTCATAAACTTGAATTTAATACCTCTATGAACAAAGATTTTACAATAACATCAATGTTATACATACATATATAGAGATTACACAAAGCCTCAAGTGTGTATACACGTCCATTTTTCAAATAAGATAGATGTCTCACATATGTATACAACAAAAATAAGGTGCAAGATGTACCCTTGTCGGATTGGGAACCGTCGAGATTTGATGGGAAATTGATCTCACATGAGTGTCGGTTTATTGTTTCATACAATGGTAAGCAGAACTGGCGATGCCAGTTCTGCTTACCTCACTAGCACATACACTTCTTGCATTCAATTCCTTTTTCTCTTGACCAAAGGGATCCCTCAATTTTAGAGTTTCTTTGGTCTTGGACCCTCAGAGTGTGAACTTGTTCTTAGTGAGATGTGGTTGTGCTCTTATAGACTGGTCCCACTACAATTTATATAAACATGTTAGTGTGGGGATTGATCCCTTGCACCCAACCACCAACCATCACATATACATGTATGCCTTATTTGATTTGTGCATTACAATACTATATATTAATTAAGTACTATTAGAACATTTTCATGTGAAAATTTGTAAGAATTATTATTGTGCTTAGACATTTCTATTGATTCATTTGGGTGTATTATAAGACAACCATGTTACGAGAGTGGATCCATATTTGTCCGGTCATGGTTGGGTGGGCTAGCTCTTAGCCAAATGCTATTTCAATACCACCCTATTCATGCCAGTGGGCCATTGTCCATTAAAAATTTACTAAAAATAGAATAAAATTGAAGATTTTAAAGAACCATGAAAATTTGAATGACTAAATAAACAAGAAAATGGTAGAACCGTGAGGCTCTGTTCTTTATTATGAAAGACTACAATTGTAGTTGTCCACTTTGCTCATGCCAATTCATGGCTATTCACTATACCAAACCTTTTTTGAATTTTGTGCACCTTCTTCTCAAATACGGGTCAAGAATTGAAGCTACTCATTTATCACCCGAAATTTTTAAAATAAATAATCAAGAACTACCGAAATAACTATAGTTAACTAGATTTCTTTCAATGCATTTTAGGGAGCACTTATATATAAACTATAGTTAACATCCACATTAAATAAAGTGGACCAAAAATAACAAGAACAAGTAACGTCCAAGTGCGAACACAAAGTGGTTTGGAAATTTGCTCTTGAATGAAGAAGTTGATGCATAGTCTTTGTCCTACAGACAGAGCCAATAAAAGTAACGTTGGGGTTTAGTTTATACACCAACGTGAATGGGAGCCCGTTCTTCTAGACCATGGTCATGTTTAACCAAGCGTCACGGTAAGGGTACTTCCCTCCTCTCAGAAGGTGGGCTCCTTTAGTTTCGTATATGTGGGACCTTGCATCTACATGGGTATACAGGGGGTTGTTTGTTGTTTAGTGTCCTTTTATTTAATATCATATACGTGAGGTATTTAAGGACGATTTGGTGTAACTGTTTCGTGAGTGTAATGACTTTATTTTTGGGTATTTTGAGTCGTTCTAATTCTTTAATTGGTTGTTCATGGATGGCTCCTCTAACACCGGTCGTGATAGTAATGAGGGGGTCAACTTGCCATCATGTTGTTCTTAGTGTTTGTATGAGTGGGTTGTATTTAACGGCCTTTTCGTTCGGGCGATGTTGAGAAATGTATCGTGGCAATAAGTGATTTCTATGAATTATATGACATTTGGTGAGGCTAGTGTTAAGGGGGGGGCTATCAATGGGGGTGCCTGGTACGCATAATATATCTAGTCTAAGTTTTGGTTTCCTACATTGATGAGTGTGTAAGATCTCATGTGTAGGATCTTGTGTGTGTTTATTTGAAAGTAGTGTGTGCGCTTGATGTACTATTTTATAATGACATGCTATACATAGTCCTTTTATTTGAGGGGTTTGAGCATGTAGAGAGTAAATGTGGCCAGGTGTCTAAGGCATTATTGGGGCATAGTGTACAATTCGGGTTTGCGTGTAAAGTGGGCTAGAAGATGGTTTTGCAGTGGTCGCCCATGTATTGGGTTTTTTTTTTTCAAAATTTTAATGTTTGTGTGATTTGGGCTTCTGTAATTATGGGGGTTTTCCAAAATTGGTTGGAGAGTTTATGCTTGATTCGGTCATTGGATGTCTATTTGTCTATATATGTAAATTTGGTTGAGCTAGTCTTAATTATTGGTTCATGTGTTCTTTGTTGATGTATGCTTGTAGGTTGTGTATAGCGCATGTGCGTATGCCAATTGGGATCCCGTTGGGCCAATATGGTGTAGTGTGGAGTGTATGTATTTGGGGAGTGTTCACTATAAGAGAAACAATGGTTTTGAGTACAGTGTTCTAGCGGACATATGCTAATTGGACCAACACTTCATAAAAAAAAATTAAAAAAATCTACATGTTTCTAGTCATAAGTGTTGGAAAATAGTCATTGTTGACACATTGACGCCCCGATATTGTTTATGAGATGACTTACATCAACATCAGACAATTTGCTCAATAGATTGTGTGAATTATGGTTGGTAATTTTTAGGGCATCTGTGGAAAATCATGTACATGTTTGACCTCCGTTACTGTGAGAGGTAATTTTCTTAACATACGGATTCTTAGATCCACTGCAAGCATGACATGTGATTATCAGAATAGTAGTGGGACCAAATAGTCTGAAAATAAAATGGCCGTCATAATTGCATTAATTAGCACTGTTTATTTAAATTTTTATAGGTTTGGGCCTCGTAATAATTCATTCCATATATTAAGCACCGTAAAATCTTTGTCAGACGTAACTTTATGGACACTCAAACTAACCATTGCGGAAAGAAAAAATTATCGTAAACATGTGTAACTCTCATTCATCCAACATCATTGTCTTCAAATAGTATGCAGCCCGGAAGGTTATTTGTTAGTTGAATTGACACCGCAACTAGTTTTTAATGACCGCGAATTAGTGTACTCAAGGTCATTAGGGATGAATCGGCACTGCCCATTCCTAAGCAACCCTCTGATGTCCTCTATCCAAACTGGGAATGCATGATTTTTTCCGGAATCTTTCCACAATACTCAACATGAATGAGGTGAAAATACAGGGAGTCCCGAAACAAAATGAGTATTATTCATGTATGATTAATGTATGATTCACTAGAAGGAATAACCGCACCTAAATGTAATTCATCTACTTCATTAACTACTAAGGTAGGAGAGAGACAATTCTCGCATACAAGTGTATCTTTCATTCATCCGACATCAAAGCATTCAGATAATACATAATAAATAGTAAACAATAAATATTTCACAATAAATAGTAGACAATTTCTAGTATATAATAAATTAAAGACCGTTAATAGTAAAATAATATACTATAAATAGTAAATAATAAACTGCAACCAATTAATAGCAATAATATACTATAATTATTAAATAATAAATACCATACAATAAATAGTATATATAATACTATAATACTATAAATAGTATAAATAATAAACATAAAACCATTAATAATATTAATATACTATATATATTAAATAATAAATATCAGACCATAAATAGTAAACAATATACTATATACAGTAGATAATAATAACATACTGAAAATAATAATTAATATACTACATAAAATAGATAATAATAAAATACTACAAATAATAAACAACATACCATAAATAGTAAATATCAGACCATAAATAGTAAATACTATACTATATACAATAGATAATAATAACATGCTGAAAATAATAAAATAATTTAAACTAGATAATTATAACATACTATAAATAATAAATAACATACTATAAACAATGAATATTAAGAAGTACATAGTAAATATGAGAATATAAACATTAAATATAAGGCAATAAATAGAAAATACCAGACAATTAATAGTAAATAATAGGTATTAAACAACAAATACTAGACAATAAATTATGAGCAGTAAATAATAGCTACCGTATATAGTAGATATTATATTGTATACAGTAAATAGAAAATAAAGAATAACTTGGGGCCTCTATATACAAATGTTGTAAATACTCCTCATATATCATGCGAGGAGTGGTGGCTTAGAGCATCTCCACCGTTGGGCAGAAAGGCAGGCTCTCGAAATGCGCTTTGAAGGGCTCCAAGCATGTACTAAATTTTTTTGGAGGGGCACTCCCCCACCGTTACTTGCATACTTGCTCCATAAGAGAAAAAATGTCAAGAATATTCTCTGCAATGACGTGTCCGGACCTGGCCAAAAATAATCCAACTTTCCACTTTCCACTTTCGATCCTCTCCCTCCCGCCCCTGATCCAAGGCCTAGATTGGACCTTGCTGGCAGTGATTACCTTCCAGCGATGTAACTTGAGGTCGGATTCTTTTTGGCTGCTGTTTCTGTAGCTTCGTTGGAGACGGGTTGATTGTAGGGATAAAGTGGGTTAATTGGGGCAATTTTATTGCTGTTCAGGTCTTCCACGACTCATCGGAGAGTAGTCGAGGAGAGAATCTCTAAGAAGTTGCGTTGCTCAATAACTACGAGAAACTATTATTATTACTAGTGTCGGTGCTGATCAGTGAAGGAGCACTCCACGTGATTTCGGGACGTTCTGGGCGGTGATTCATTGTTTTCCACTGCTCTCTACTACTCTTGATCACGTTTTTTGTTTTGGTTTCCATGGATGCTTGGCGCGCACAATTTAGGGCAGGCAAGCAACGCCTCCTCGATGATGATGATGAGGATGATGTTGTAGTAAACTTTGTATTGGGATTAGGGTTTGTGAATCCCGAACAAGCATTACCATCAATTCATGGTGGATCCTGGCCTAGAAAGTCCCCTAACATTGAGCGGTTTAGGATTGAGATGCATTATCGCATGATCTCTGATTATTTTTGTGACGAGCCGGTGTATGGGTCATATTTCTTCCGTAGACACTATCGCATGCAACGTTCACTTTTTCTGACGATCATGAAGAATGTTTCTCAGTGAGACAATTATTTTGTCCAGAAAGTAGATGCGTGTGGGTATGTAGGACTTTCATCGCACCAAAAGTGCATATCTGCGCTACGAATGCTTTGTTATGGTTTGTCGGGAGATGCCACGGATGATTATTGCCGAACAAGTGAAAGCACGGCTATGGAGTGTATGAAGAGATTTTGTTTGGCAATTAGGGCGGAGTTTGAAGATCATCATCTGAGGCAACCAATTCGGGAAGACTTTGAGAAGCAACTGGCTATTAATCGTGATCGCATGTTTGCGTCTCTCGATTGCATGCACTATGTTTGGAAGAATTGTCCCGTTGCTTGGCAGGGGGATTTTGGAGACAAACTTAAGATGACAATATGTCTATCATTTTGGAGGCCATTGCAGATAGGGATCTAGTACACATTTGGCATGTTTTTTTTTATTGCCCGGTTCTAATAATGATTTAAATGTGCTTGATAGGTCTCCCTTGATCCATAATATGCTCACTTATGAGGCTTATGATATGAGTTTTCAAGTGAACGAGAGCAATTACGATCGTTATTATTTGCTCACTGATGGAATCTATCCGGAGTGGGCACGCTTTATTCAAAGCATTCATGAACCTCAAGACAAGAAAAATGCTTACTTTGCGGAGCGGCAAGAAGCCGTGCGAAAAGTTGTTGAACGATGTTTCGGTGTTTTACAAGCGCGGTTTACAATTCTCCAAAATCCATCCTGGTTTTGGAACATGGACATCATTACAAACATCATGTTCGCGTGTTGCATCATCCATAACATGATAATCGAAGACGAAGCGGACATAGAAGGACTTGAAGACATCATTTTGGAATTGAAAAAAGATGCGGTACCACTACGCCGTGGGCTGTTTTTTGAACAATTGATAAAAACCACAAAAGAAGTAGAGAATTGCAACACTCATTTTTGGACTAAATGGTGACTTCATAGAACATTTGTGGACACTAAAAGGTTCCACTCATATGACATAATATGTATTTGAAACACTTATATAATCAATGGTAATATCGGTTTCCATTTAGTGTCAAGCCGATGTCCATCTCTTCTTCTATCTCCAAGTTATACGTACTATTATTTTGTCCATAAACATTCCCTGAAGTGGGCTTATTCAAAGACACATGCTCTATTCCATCATACTCTACACCATTACGATATGAAATATCGTGCCCCATTTCATCTCCATAACTTGGGCGCAAAAGAGCACGGCTTGAGAGGCCACAACCTCCGGATTATTAACAAACAAACTCGGCACCGGGAAGTCATGGTGAACATCATATGTATGTACAAGCCAATAAATATGAAACCAATGCCACACTATCCCAATGCATCCCAACTCTCCATTCCTGATTAATTTGAATCACAAAAAAAAAATAAAAAAAAAAATAATGATTTAATGATTTTTTTTAATATGTAAACAAAATCATGCCTAAGCCAACGCAAAAAAATGAAAAAAACAAAATTCCAAACGGAAAACAATTCCCAAAGTTCAAGCTTCACAAAACTGTGCAAAAAAAACAGCTCCCAACTATGTGCGAAATGCACAAAATAATGATTTACAAATATTCAATTAAATTAAATGCGCACCTTCAAAATCACCTTCATGTTGATCATGATCACTCTCAAATTCTTCGAGCTCTGCATCAAAATCTTGTTGTCCATCAATATGGTCGCTCACACTCCGCATTTGCCGCATCGTTTCCATGTCTTTACGGGCTTCGGCCTCCGCAACATGTCTTTCTCTAGCAGCCTCCATCCTCTTCCTTGCCTCACCGTCTTCGCGTTCTTGTCTTTCTCGTTCTGCCTTCTCCGCGAGACACTTGCGAAATTTTTCCAATTCCTCCTCTTGACGTAGGCGGAAATATTCCTGGGCGGTCGATGTTGCCGAGGAGTCGATGGTTTGCATTAGTAAAATCATATTTTGAACCTCGAGAACATTCACCTTACGAATTTGGGCATCGGCGATTGCCTCTGTAGCCATGGCTTAACAGTTCGCTACATTTTCAAAAATCTTGTTTGATCGTTGTACCTCCTTCGCCGCCTTCGTCCCCGTGGGTTGGTCCCTCAATGACACGTTGGACTTGAGTGGAGAATCCACAACACCCACGGATTCAGTGGTGCCCGCTTAGGACTCATGCTCTGAAGACACGGATTTCTTTTTCAAAGGAGTTAACTGCCTCGTGGTCGTCACACTATCAACCCACCGTGGATAATCTTTAATAATTGACCAACAATATTCGTATGTGAACTCACCATTTTTTGTGCTCTTTGTGCGGTACAACTCTTTGGCCATGCGAATGATATCAACCTCGCCTACTCCCGATTTATTCAACCGTTTAATTTGTTGATAGCATCCCATGAACCTAAGGGCATCGTGCTTAATGACGCCCCACTTTGACTCTAAAGACCGCGCACCCCGATGAACTACCGGATTAAAGCTTTCGTAATGTTCGTAAAACCTCTCCCAGAATGCATTGTTTTCCTGTTGATTGCCTACAATTGGATCCTGTGAAATTGCTAAAACGCTTCTAGCAAGCTGCCGTTCCTCGTCCGGCACAAAATTCTTCCCTTTTGTGGGTTTTGTAGCAGCTGCTCCACGACCCCGGCCTTGACCCCCGGTTCTACCACCTCTATGGCCTAAACTCTGATCCCCCCTAATTCCACTAACACCTTGAAAATCATTATCAAAAAATGCTTCGGAGCTCACCAATGGTGCTTGCCCGAACTCGTCGCAAGTTGCGAAATTGGCTTGTGCCTGAGGCAATTGAGCGCGCCTCGAACCCCCAGCCTCATGTTGCAAAATTCTTCGTGCCACACCACGTCCATTTGTTGATAGTCTTGATGCCACACCACCACCAAAGCCCGCACCACCGAAGCCCACAATAAAATCCTCCTCACAAAATAAGTCGCCTTCAAGGTCTATTATCTGAAGTTCAATGTTCAAAATCAGCTACGGACAAGATATATCACATAGACTGATTTAGAAACCTAGAACATTCACAAAAACTGACAATAGCACAAAATAATTTGTGTGTTTCACAAGCCAGCACAATGTTAACTTTTTACACAGTTGAAGCCCCTACAGATACCCATCCAAATAACAAACACTATACAACACATAGCCAGGTCCAAAATCAACACGAGCTTCACATTGCGCCAGATTGGACTCAACACATATGCACTTCAGACCATCATAACTACAATCACGTGATTTAATTGCAGTCAGTAGTTTCACAAATTGTGCTAGTACATTAAGCTTAAGCTTTTGCTCTTGCAGTTTCTCTCATTTCAGTTGCCGCACTGTGCGACATTCTCTTGTTCACTCCTAAGGAATTGTTCACGAGACAGATTCCTGATTTATCTCACTTATTTGTCTTTGGTTGTTTGCCGGCTTGTCACAGGACAGTTGCATACACAAATCACACTGTTTTTCCCGAAGCACTCGAGAAGTGGTCATTGACAGCCTTCCAAAAGCTCTTGCCACGCCACATTGAAATCATCGAGACGATCGATGAGCATGTGAGAGGTACTCTCGGTTGGAATGTTGGAAATATTTTTCCATATGTTGAAGGTCTTATGGGTTCTGGAGGATCTGTATTATCCTAATTGTTGTTGGTGTTTGTGGGATACTCTCAGAAGGGGGTTTGGTCGTGTATCGAGTACAATAAACCGCCATTGAAATTCAATTATTGCCTGTGCAGTTCATGAAATTCATCTCAACCAAGGTAGACAAGACAGAGTTGAAAGCCAAGATTGCAAGCATGAGGATCCTTGAGAATGTCGACCTTCCAGCATCAATTCAGTCTATGATCCCACCCAAACCAGTGGTGAAGAAGGAGAAGGTGAAGAAAATTGCAGTCACGGATACTATCGCTGCTGCTGCAAAGGCAATCACCGAAACTATCACTGCTGCTACCAACGGTGCTAATGGAAAGTCACTCTCCAATGGCAAGACCGAGGCCAATGGAAAGTCTGAAACCATTGATAAAACTGATGTCAAGGAAGAAGTCGAGGAAGAAGAGGAGGAGGAAGAGGTTGTTGCTCATGTTAAACCTAAGGCCACCGTGCGAATGCCCAACTTATGTGTCATTGCAGGACACAAAGTGAACGGTGTCGCAGCTATTCACAGTGAGATTGTGAAAGATGAGGTCTTCAACGATTTCTACAAGGTGTTTAATCTTCCCCCTGAATAGTTAGTAGAATACATGCGTTTTATCTCTCATATCAACATTCTCATGTTTGCGTACATAGGGTTGTGAAACATAACCGAGGACCACTCTGACCTTTTTTTGTCACAATTGTTTGCAGATCTGGCCTGACAAGTTCCAAAACAAGACCAATGGAGTCACACCGAGACAGTGGTTGTCTTTCTTCAACCCCGAACTCAGTGCAGTCATCACTAAGTGGCTTGGTTCTGAGGAATGGATCCTTGATACCAAGCAACTTGTTGGTCTTCACAATGTACGTACTTCCAAAAACAATGATTTGTACTAAGAAACTCTCAAAGAGCATGGTCTACCCAGGGATGAACCTAACTTGGAAGGAAGCACATCAAATTCAGCTCAAATCAGGGAGGATGACATTGTGGAAGTAGGAGTACCGCAAAAGCTTCACGATCCAAAAATTCACAAGAATTTTGATGTGGCTCCGGAGGAGAGACCTCGTACAAGATTAGGCAGGCTCTCAAATAAATGCTATTTTGAAGAATGGAACTTGGGAACTCACAAATCTACCGCTTGGAAAACGAGCTCTATCTACGAGATGGGTATTCAAGGCAAAAGATGACATCCATGGCAATCTTCAAAGGAGGAAGGCTAGACTTGTTGTTCGTTGATACGAACAAAGAGACGGGATTGATTATGAGGAAACTTTTACACCCGTCGTCTAATGGAGTACAATTCGAATGCTAGTGGCTCTCGCTGCTCATCACAGGTGGCTCTTGCAACACCCATGGTGGAACGGCCTCGGCTTGAACCAGACATCGGAGAAGAAGAGGTTGACTCAATTTTCTACAAAAAAATTATTGGAAAACTTATCCACCTGACACACACCCATCCCGACCTCTCGTATTGTGTCGGAATCGTGAGCAGATTCATGTCGAAACCTCAACTCTCACATCTTGAAGCTTGCAAAAGAATTTTCAGGCACGATGCAAGCACCTGGGATTATGGATTCTCTTTCGAAATCATGAATCCTCAATACTTTCGGGCTCAATACCCGCAACTTCTTGGTGATCGCATTGTTTATCGCAACATTTAGCCAGCTCTGGACCCTATTGGTCTTAATTGAATCAGCAAAAACACTCAGTTTTTTTGTTACGACGTTTGCTTCCACTATGCCGCCGAGTCAGAGAAGAAGTGGCAGATAACCCAAATACATGATCCCACACTGCACCTCCGACATCGCAACCACCTGCCAATGATTGTTGAGTTGCCGTCCCGCGGCCTCGTCCACACACTCCCCGGCTGCGCCGGAAGTTTGAAGAGCCTTGGCAATCAAGGCCTCAGTGTTGGGGAGGGGTGGGGCAGGTTTTTCTCGAAGGCCGCGTTAAAGGGCTTGCCTCCCTTTAACGCGGCAGGGTGGAGATGCTCTTAGTGGCTAAGGTTTTAGGTGGGTGCCAAGAGGTTCAAGGATCAAACCCCTTGACCCCCTGCCCTTGCCTTAGCCTACCTTGCTAGCCTAGGTGGTTAGGCACTTGGAACTAGATGCTTATAGATGTCTAGGCTCGGGAGGTGAGGATTGGACTTACTAATGATGGATATTTCTTTAAAAAAGATGTATTATATGAAATTAAATTAATGGAGCTCTGCAATTTCCCCATAATCATAAATTGTCACGGCGATCAAGATCATTAATTACCACGGCCGTCAAAATCATTAATTACCGTTGTGGTCAAAGGCCTTAAATCACTACACATTTTCGGCACTCATTTGTTAAAAAATAGGACCACTCATTATTCAACATATCAACCAATGATAGCCCTACACATGCATGCACGCTTTAATGTTAAGTAATAATTTAGTGTGGAGCCCGTAATACAATTGATAGATTCAGACATCATAAGCAATGGTCTTAAACATATTGGCTATATCCAAATCAACGATCCATGGGGTGTAGGGCATGGTCCCCCAGGACATGTCGTAGACAACACAATTTCTAGTAATATATGATATTAAGTCATGTCTTCGTTTACTTCAATAAATGTCATGTTATATGTCTAGATTGTACACAATCTCTAGTAGTGCATTTTTTTTTTCCTCTTTCAAATATGAATATGTTATCCTACTACAACCTCTTGTTTGCTTGTTGTCTTGTTGAGATCTATGGATTTAGATATGGGTTTCGCCTTCTTCCTTGTTGCATAGCTCTCGTCTTCTTTTGCTATTGGTTGACTAATGTTTGTTCTTGCCTTCTCGCTACTCCCATCGTGATCTTTTGTTGCAGCTCCATGGTGGGATTTCGTTTTTGCCTTCTTGTTACTCCCATAGTAATATGTTGTTGCAACTCCTCGGTGGAGTTTTTGTGTCGCAGCCCTTGCTAGCTCCCCCTTAACTTATCTTGATCATTTCTCAACACTAGCAGGTGTCACAAGCGCTAACCCTGCACATCCCACACACGCACATAGTTAGCTCCCCATACCTTAGATCTCCAAGCTCATAGCTTCGTGACCAATCTTGTTACACGTGCATTTGGGACTCTCTCTCTCTCTCTAGTAGGTAGCCAATGGTTAGATGTGGAATTCCATGCATGGAAATCCAATCTTAAATTGATCATCGCATTGCCGGAGCAACACTACAACAACCTGAAGCATACTTGGCAACTGTGCCCCCCATGGACCAACGCCCATGAAGGCCACACCGTTTTACGTTTTGCCATAGGATTAAGCCTCTAGGGCTTTGGGCAAGCCCCTTACCCCACTGCCAAGTAACCTTTTGTCTCTCTCTTAAGAGTTGGGGCCAGGTAGACATTTTCTCTTAGCCGCATGGGCTGGAAGCCCCATTACCTTCAGACCTCCATAACTTTGTTATATGATATTTGATGCTATCAAGCAACCACTAGATGCTATCGGCATCTACTATTCGCACAAATATTTGGGGCAAGTATTGCAAAAGTTGTGGTTGTTCTAACTTCGGCAATCCTAGGCACCACTCCCAAGTCATTGTTGTCCCATGGCGTTGTCACTAGGCAGCGCCCTACTCAAATTGCCATATCTCCTAGCTCACACCTCTAATTGGGGAGTTCTTGAGCATTCTAGAATTTGGACGCCATAAGCTACTCAATGCTTATGGCCTTACCCTCGTGACTCCTAGTCTCCGTGGGTGGGATGCGTTCTCAACGCCAGGGGCCTTCACCCACATTAGGATCACTTGGGCCCTCTCACCTATGGCGCCACAAGTCCCGGGTGTCATTCCGGGGTCCCCCTTGTGTCCATAATGTTGCGGGCACTCCTCATGGAGAGGTGCGCGACACTCCGGATATAGTCCTCGGGATCACTCCTTGTTTTCAGCTCCCCCGACGACCTACTACTGATATTTGAACGAACAAGAAAACTTACATGAGATCCTACATGACATGCAATGGATAATGTTTCATACTCTACAAGAATTTGCATCAAGAGCATGACACTCCAGATCTCTATCCCCAACAATGCTCTTGATGCAATCACATGACAACCATGGATGACCCAACGACTACGACTGCGCCAACACCTACCCGCCCTTAATTGTAAAATGGATCTCGTTAACAAGAAAAACATAAAGAAGAAAATGATGAACTACAGGAGCAACGAGTCATTCATCTTCCTCGACCAAGTTACACGGGGCGCATAATTACCAGATGAAGAAATAGGACAAGCATGGATGATGTGTTACAGCCTCGGTGATAGGGTAGGGCCAGGCACCTTCCACCATGAAGGCAAGAGACGATGATGGGTCCACTTAACGTAAGGTTATAACCGTGTATCATTCACAGAGGCTGCATGCAGTTGGGTAAGCCTACCTTGCTCCCAAGAAAGGAATCGTAGGCTCACTCCCCTTCCCTTTCTGATGCTGGCATAGCAGCGAACAAAACCAAAAGCATGTGGCCGGAATGATTGAGGTAAGCAGTGTCATAAAGTACCACTACTTTTTATCCTTAAGTCGTCAAAAAGTGAGTGCAACGGTCATGCTATCAAGTAACAAGTTAGGCCGCCCACACCTGCTGGTGGGAGGGCCAGTCGTAGGCTCCCATCAGCAGGGTGCCCTTTTTCAAGAGATTTTTTTGGCAGCGGCAGCAACTGGTCGCAACCGTCGCGTCGCTCACCCGTTCACTGTTATAAACGACCTAGCACACATAATTTTTTTGGGGATTATTGGCTACTCGTGAACTATGATTGGCGAGAACCGGTGGTTAGTTACAAATGAACCGGATGATTTTGAGAAATAACCGGTGGAAGTTCAAGACTGCAGGAAAATTACCGATCATGTTAGAGGAATTTATAGAATTTACCCCAACTTAATAAAGGAAAACCGGAGGATGTCAACATGTAACCGGTTGGACTTGCAAACACTAGGATCTTAACCAGTTATGCCCAAAAATCTCCCCGATCACTGGTCCGGGGAATCAGCTTGATTGTAGATTTAAAAAATATATATATATATATATATTTTAGTTATCAATAGCGTGTCATATTGTCTAATATTTGGCCATCATGATACTATTCATGAAACATTTCAATGATAAAATATGAATATTTTAATTATAAAATGTAAAAACAAAATTTGTCTAATTGTGTGCTATTATTGTTTGACATGTTGCCATCTTCTGGTATTGCTTTTATTTATATTAGGCATATTCCATAGATTCACTGAAAATGATTGGTAATTATCTTGAAATCTCGAACTTCAACCTGGTTAAATCTCAAACTAAACTCGTTCATTTGTACCTAACCGCCGGTTCTCGAACTTGAACGTGGTTAAATCTGAAACTCAACTCGTTCATCTGTGCCTAACCACCAGTTCTCGAACTTCAACCTGGTTAATTCTCAAACTCAGCTTGTTCATCTGTACCTAACCGCTCGACATATTAAACTTCAACTTGGTTATTTCTCATACTCAAGCCAATTACTTGTTCATCTATAACTAACCGCTTGACGGATTAAACTTCAACTTGGATATTTCTCAGACTCAAGCCAATTACCTGTCCATCCTCCCTTTGGTATGGGCGAACACGCCCACACATACTGGTGGCAGCGAACGGTGTTCACCCGTTCATTGCCGCCCAACCACCAATATGTGTGGGGGGCCTATAAGTCATTGTTAAAAGCAATTAATCACATGCGACAATAATTATAGTAGCGGTGTACGAAGGATGCAAGAATGTTTTAAGAAGAGCAACAACTTTGGCCAATCACAATGATTAACTGGGGATCTATTTGTTCCAAGAGGCAGTGTAAGAAGTACTCCACAAAAGAGGGACAACACCTTTGTTTAAAAGAAGATCCTTGCTTGTAATAAGACAAACTTTGTGGCGATTCTCACCTAGTAATCCAACATCATTGTCCCCCCTCCCTAGTGGAGAGTAAATGGCTCGTTTTTTAGAAAGACTTTGTGAATTTATGTAGGTTGCATATGAATATATTATTTTGTGGAAAACATGTAGACTATATATAGAGCTTATAATATATGGATTTAAAGAAAAAAATTCTAAGCTATTTAACTTGGTTGAAACAACAAAAGCTTCTTAAAGTGTTGCTTTTACGCTCAACTACCTTAAAGCATAATTGAGCTTTGGACTCAAGTGTTATGAGATTTGCATGTCAATGTAATTAGTATTGTGTCTATATGGACTCTAGGTGGCTATGGTGGTGGTGAGGGTGGGGGGGGGGGGGGGTAAAACAAATGAGACATACACTATCGCTCATCCAAGAGCACACGAGTTATCAATGGTTGTCACAATGTTTCATCCAAGGACATGTGATATCATCCATAATTCCCAAATTTAGTTCACGAGATGATTGGTTATGTGTAATAAACATCTCAATTAGGTGGATGACTTGTTGCTCCCACAACTTGACATCCACTCTCCTCTTGTTGGTTATCTAGTTCATAAATTGGATGAAGGAGTAGGGCAAAAATGGACATGTGCTACCCATGGATGATCAATTAGGGTTCAATAATAGGGTATAACCAAACACCTTCCATTGTGAAGGATAGTAACAGTGCATACACTCACCATAACATAACACCGTGCCTTATTTCATCAAGTAAAGGAGTGAGGTTGTAGTTGGTAAGTGAGTTTGCTCATGAGAAAGGGATCCTAAGGGCGGGTTTCCATGGACTATGCTCACCCACCAAACTCTCGTGGGAATATGGATAAATGTAGTTGAAATCTGTTGGGATAGGGTTCGTAGTGCCAACCGACCATTGTTGTCTTTAGTGTTTAATGAGTGCATGGAAGTCTATTGGCCCATGGTCACAACCCTCCACATTCTCATAGGCAATATTATCTAGAATCTAGTGGGCTAGTGACAAACATGGAAACCCATCCTAATAAGCTTGCTCCCATTTTTTGATGCTAGCATGACATGGAACATAATAGAAAGCACATGGAATAAATCATTAGTATAGAAAAGAGCTGTTGACTCATGTCTTGTTCAATTGGCATTTGTAAATATGTAATGAGGAGTGTGTGTGTCTAGTTGGCGATGACGGAATAGGGCAAGAATGGATGAGCTTGTGGCATCCATGGTATGTAATAAGTATGAGATATTAAATGTGAGAAGCCTTGCTACGGGTTATAGCAAAGCATCTTCATGCTATGTATCAAGTTACAAGAGTGACGAGATAGGTACACAAAGAACCTTACTACAACCTGTAGCAGGACGACACATGTACGATATTAAGCATAGAGCGTGCCTTGTTACGAGGGTCACTTACTACAATCTATATTCGTGGCATTTGTGTCCCATGAGGGATGATAAGTAATGTCTCGGTTATAGGGTAGAAGCAGACACCTTCCACCGTGAAGGAAAGAGACGATGTGTTCACCACGTAACACCGTGGCTTTGTTGACCGAGGAAAGGAAAAGAGTGAGGTTGCAGCTTGTTTGCGTACGGGAAAGGAATCCAAACAAGCTCTCTCGCATTTCAAATAACTCTGCCTGGTACGACACCGAAACAGAAAGCACGTGGGAGAGAGAAATCATTAGAAATAGAAGGAACCTCAGAAGGCGCTGTATGATTGGCATGTGTATGTAATAAGTAGTTGAATCTTACGGGGTAGCTATGGCGGGGTCGAGAAACTTTGGAGCGCTAGGGTTTATGGCTGCTGTGTTACTCGCCACCGCCACTGGCATCGCAGCAGTGCATTCCATGCAGAAGGAGGAGCGCGCTAATCTGCACCAGGGCGTCATCCGCGACCAGCAGCTCATGGCTCTTAAAAAGCAGCAGCAGCTCGGAGCGCTCCAGCATGAAGGGCAAGGGCTGGGGAAAGAGCAATGAGGAGTTTTCTTGGTTGTGGATGTTGCTTGCGAAATGCAGACGGTAAGACTCTGGATTTGGCTTCTGATTGCAATCACACGGAAATTGTCTCCCCTGTATTGTTATTGTGTTATCACAAGTTCTCGAAGCGAGGGCAATAAATCCAGGTTTATTATGTGTGAATGTGGTATCAGGGCTCCAGTTTGAGTCGCTCCAGATTTGTTGCGGATGTTGCTTGCGAATGCAACTGGTAAGGCATTGGATTTCGTTTAGGATGACAACCACACGGTTGCTATGCTTTTTGCTCTTTGTACCACTGGGATGGTTTTGGTTGGGAACATCTGAGTGGAAAATTGTGTTCACTCGGAGAAATTTGTCTTCACCATATTGTTATTGGGCTATCACAAGTTCTCGAAGCGAGGTTAATGGAACCAGGTTTATTTTGTGTGAATTTGGTATTATGGGCGAGGTCTATTCTATCACGTTCGGCTTCCTGTTATCACAACATTTACTGGAGCATTCATTACAGTGCATTTTCTTATCTCACAACCGGCTCTAAGTATCACGTTATGCGTCACATTGCACCAATAATTGCTCTCCAGATAGATTCGAAAGAAAAGGAGAAAGCAGGAGGTGGGTCAGTTTCATCTCTATTCATACAAAGCTCTTTCAATCCATTGGATGCAAATGGATGGCTAACTGAAGTTCTTGGGTCCTAAGCTTCTGGACTTCCTTCCTTCTTCTTTGCATTGAACACAGGCAATGTTCTTCTCAGGATTCTAGATCGGGAAAAAAGGTGGAAGACCTTTGCGTGCATCTCTTTTCTTGACTGTTTCAGTGTATTGGTTATTGCAGTTCGGATAAAGGTTTCTTCTTCGGTGGAGTTCCATGTCACGGTCGACTCCTAGATCTTAAAGAAATTCGGGAACAATGTACTTACCTGATGTTCCAAGTAGTGTCAAGCTAATCTCACTTTGGGGAATTGTCTCGGGACTTCAACGTTTCCTACAATCTCCATGATTCTGCAAGCATTTGTCAAACATTCTGGGCAGATTTCGTTTCAGCCATTGAATCGATTCTGGAGTTGGGTTTGACTGGACGATTTGTGGCTGCTTATCTAACTTCAAATTTCCGTTGTGTTTTCAGCTATTTGTTTGTCTAGGAAGTGAGGTGGTTTGATAATTTGTCGATTGAAACTCGAGACCTCAATTGTTGACGACGACGATTCCTCTGGACCGGTGTCGTGAAGGCTGAAATCAGCCCTGTATTTTCCTCAGAGATGGAGGCTCAGAGCGGCGTGCTGGTCGCCAAGGCACAACGACCTCATGTAGTGTTGTTCCCGTTTCCTGCACAGGGTCATGTGCGGCCACACATACAATTTGGTCAGCGTCTGGCCCGCGAGCATGGATTTCGAATCACAATCGTCAACTTGTCTTATATTCATGACCGCTTGGGTCTCCAGAAAGCAACGTAAGTATTATCATCGCTTTCTGGTGCGAACCGCTTCATTCTTTATGGGACTAGACTGCAAAAGATTGGATTGGTTAAAGTACACAGCTCTTGAATCTCCTCTCTTGCCCCTGTATATTCTAATCAAGGGGGTGACGAGTAGTCAGATGTTGCTTGAAGCTATGGGTGGGGTTCACACACATGAGCTCCGTGACATGAAGTTACTGTGGAGAGTAATTCTCAGCTCAGCTAATTTAGAGTCTCGAAACTATTGTTTATTCCCGTGATTTCAGTAGGAAAGGTTTTTGTAAAGTCTGTAGACCAGATTGTGTTTTGCTCTGTTTTATAATTCGGATTATGTCGACACACAGTATGTTTGGGACCCTTTTTGATGTCTAATGCGGGAGTGTTTACAGAGGTGCAGAAGCTGGACTCCATTTTATTGATCTCCAAGAGGGCTTTCCCGACGAATACTTCACTGGTGCAGCATTATGGAGACTCTACGCTAAACTCACAACACTCCAACCTCAGCTCCAGGAGGTTGTGGGAAAACTCCACACTGAGTTCCCAATTACATGCATTATCACGGACTTGACTTTTACTGAAACTCACAAAACAGCTGTACATTTCGGACTCCCAAACTCTGCAATTAGCTGTCAATGTGCAATAGCAGTAATTGCAAAGTGCTCTGGCCTTCGGCTTGTGGAGGAAGGGCTGCTACCCTTACCAGAAGCTTCAGTGGGTACAGTGGGCAACAGTGACGGTACAGATGGAAATCTATCTAGGGAATTGACTGCAGCGTTAGCACGAGAAGTGACATGTGTACCGGGCTTGTACCCCATGGCTTTAGGAGAATATCATTCGGCTCTCTTGGTCAGCAACATCTCAGATCCTGTTTTCCAAAACATGACTGGCAAGCAAGTGGAGATCTTACACAGCTTTGATTGGATTCTAGTGAACACGTTTGAAGAGTTGGAAGGGTCTGTCATAGAGGGTGCCCAACAAGGTTTGGGCGTCAAGTTCACGCCTGTGGGACCTTTTCCTTTAGATATCACAGATGCAGATGGAAATTCGAATTCCAGCGAGAGCTGCCTAAGTAGTTTTTGGCCAGAAGAAAAGTGCCATAATTGGTTAGATATGCAGAAACCCTTGTCTGTTGTTTACATTTCATTTGGAAGCTTAGTCAATTTGAGCAAGAGTCAACTGGAGGAGTTTGCACTTGGTTTGGAGGAGTCTCAAGTTCCATTCTTACTTGTTGCTCGTCGCAACTTAGTTGATGATGAAGCCACTGGTGAATTTCAAAGTTTACCTCCAGGCTTTGTAGAGCGCACAAAGGATCGAGCCCTGGTTGTATCATGGGCTCCTCAGCTTAAAGTTCTAGGTCACCCTGCAATGGCCGGATTCATAACACATTGCGGATGGAACTCAACACTTGAGGCTATCTCAATGGGAGTCCCCGTGTTGACTTTCCCTTATTATGCAGACCAACCTATGATAAGCAGATATCTTGTAAGCGTGTGGAAGTTGGGCTTGGAATTTGAGAGGAGAGCTGACAACTCTGTGGGAAGGCATGAGGTTGCAAGGAAGGTGAGGCTATTGGCTGCCCAGGAATCAAACATCCGGGCTGCAGCACAGAGATGGAAAGCAGCAGCAAGGAAAGCAGTTGAGATTGGTGGCTCCTCTCACAATAATATAGCTTCATTTGTAGCTGACATGAACAAGAAAGCTCAAGAATGTGTTACAATCTCAACCCCTGAGGTACTTTAGAATCTCCTGTGAGAACCTGAAATTCCCAGACTGGTTCATTCCTGTCATTGTATTATTTCAATGTGGCTGGTTGTTAACAGGGCAACTTGATTGCAACTTGCAATTGTGTATACTTGCCATACTGTAAGCTTGTACGTCTTATGCTAAGAATTTTTTGTGAGTTTGCCAAGAGCCAGCCAGATCTGTCTAAAAGTTGAATTTTGAGAGGAGATCCATTGGTGACAAGATGCTCAGCGAACTTATGTACTCAATCATCCAGGGTCTGGAAATTTGATTTCCAGAAGTCTGCTGTCCAATTGACCTAGCACAATTGACCTTGGTCTGTAAGTCACCAAGCACAGTCCTCATGAACAACAAATTTAGTGGTTCCAATTCCTTTTTTCTTTGGTAATCAACCCATTAAACTGTCCAGTTTTAATTGATGTATTTCATTGTCTATAGTCGAGGTGTGTAGCATGTCCTTTCCGATGGCATACTTATTACATGCCTTATTTGGTGCAAAACTGCCTTTCAATCACCAATCAAAGCGTAAATCCCTTTGCAGGAGACTTTAGAGTTCTCCTGCTTGCTTATTCATTAGGAGTTGGGAAGGGACTTTTATTACCAAAGGAAGTGCACACTCCAGGGCTTTCCATTTCTGTCTAATTTATTGTATGGGTCATAGAATAGCATTTTTGAATAAATACAGAAAATTGGGTGTAAGTCATTACCAATGTATGGACAGCATTGTGAGGCTGCTGCACGTGGAAATTATGCCGTGATTGCAATAAATCTGGTTATATGTCATTGACACTGATTCCTACTGATTGACTGTCTCAAGATTTCTCTTCATTACAATCTGTTGGAAAGATTTATGGATCCTCTCAATTGTCAAATGTGATTGAAGCAGTGTCTTTCTGGATTTAAAAAGAATTCTGTGTCATTTGGTGGATGTGCTGTATGCTATGAGCATAGAAAATGATAGCTTCTTTACAAAATTATCAGGGAACGTTGGTGCAGTAAGATAAACAAGCCTAATCTGGTTACTCATCGTAAATTAACACCTACAGTGAAGTGGTGTAATTAGGTGTGGATCTATGAATGAACACAAAAAGAAAAGAAAAAGTGTGGTCAATTGAAAGCAGACTATGTGCTCAAAATTTTCCAACCACTCTAGGTTCAATAGTCAACATGATTGAGGAGACCTATATGATCATTGAATGAGAAAGAATATCTATGCTTTGATATTGAATAAGATGTTCATGAGCTCCTAAAATGGTATGAGAGAATTTGTTACAGTCATGATTTGGAATTGTCAATTAAGTTAATGTAAACCGAGGTATAGTGTCACCAACACTAAATGTTAACCCAACATTATTGTCATTTCTTGTAAATGCTTTGGGGGATTACAAATATATAGTGTTGCAATTACTATTGCTTACCAAGTGAGTTTTCATCCAAATTTCAATCATCCATTAGCAATATTTCATCACAAGCTGCTAACAAGAGGAGGTAGGGTTTTGGCCAATGGATGAACTCATCTATCATCATCCATGACAATATCTTTAAACTTTTTAATAAGATTTGTCATCCAAAAGTTACCATAGTGACATTAAATACCATATGACACTAAATATCATATTTAGTGTGGCAGCTGGTTCTCCTTATTCTTCATTGCCTAGGAAAACATCTCACCAATGATACACCACGTATGGGTCACAACGCGGTCCAAATTATAGACCGGAATTGTCCAACAAATGACCATTGCCCTAAGTGTACGGCGGACGCTAAAGTACCCCCTACGAACTTGTAGGGGGTAGCTCCCAGGGAAAAAGGCCTTGCCCGCCCGTCAACCGAGCTGGATGCTCGACATGGATGAAAACACTGTTCTGTCCATAACGGATGATGGAGGACGCCACCATGCCGTCTACCAAACACAGTTGAAGTCATTTACGTTAACGTCCTACACGTCCATGTACTTCCGGGAAACATGGATCTCAGATTTGAACCATTAGGGTTCCAGGCCCATCTACCAAACACAGTTGAAGTCATTCACGTTAACATCCTACACGTCCATGTACTTCCGGGAAACATGGATCTCAGATCTGAACCATTAGGGTTCCAGGGCCATCTACCAAACACAGTTGAAGTCATTCACGTTAACGTCCTACACGTCCATGTACTTCCGGGAAACATGGATCTCAGATCTGAAAATTTAGGGTTCCGGGGCGGCGAGTGTGACAGAGTTTGGGTGAACCCCGATGTGCTCTTTCCTCTTGATCCACACACTCTTGTCAACCGAATGACATCGCATTGAACGTTGCAACACTTTCCCTTGCTTACACAATACACATTAGGGTTCAATCATGGTTTGCTTGTGTTTTTTCATAGATCCCAGATGTGCTCTTTCCTCTTGATCCACACACTCTTGTCAACCGAATGACATCGCATTGAACGTTGCAACACTTTCCCTTGCTTACACAATACACATTAGGGTTCAATCATGGTTTGCTTGTGTTTTTTTATAGATCCCAGATGTGCACCTTCCTCTTGATCCACACACTTTTGTCAACCGAATGCCATCGCATTGATTGTTGCAACATCCTCCCTCACATACTGTATACACATACCTCAGTTGGGTTTAGCACAACTTGGACGTCTTTCTTCACTTAGAGGTGATGGAGGTATAGGGTTTAGGGTTTCCAAACCAATGCAGTGTGAAGTACCCATGGCCTCATCAGCAACAGCACAAAACGCCTTAGAGCATACTGACCCGCCAGCATTCCGGGTCCAGCAAGTTGATATTCTTATGGCTTTGCGAGAGAGCATTCAAAATCCTCCCCTTGGCGAGTTTAGGATGGAGGACTTGCTGTGGACAGATCATGTCACCCATGGGAAGGGTAGACACAAAGGTTCAAGAATGGCATTCATTCTTTGGGATAGGCTAGACGATTTCATCTCAGGCGAGCAAAATCACACTCTCTATCCATGCAGATTCACCGTTGAGGTCATTAGGCGAAACTTACCAAATTCGTTGAGATCACCCCGGGCTTACAGTCCTGCACTTGTAGTAAGGTCAGATTTACTCCATTATCCTCTTCCATTGCCATTGGCTGCTGATAGTGTTTAGCAATGGTTATCCACATATTCAACATTGTCCTTCACTCTCTGTTGTATGTCCTTCATATAATGATGTCCTTCAACAATAGTCAATGTTTACAACCTACTTTTCATTGTTGGGTTGTGTGACAAGCAGATATCGATGCAATTTTGGGCCGGAAGACAAGTCTGATGTCGTCCCAGAGGACATGCAAGCCCTCCTTAAATCCACCCAGAAACGAAGGACTAAAAAGAACCATGCTAAACCCAAAAAAGGGAAGAAGGTCATACCTGAGTATGACGCATTCCCTGTAACCAAATCAACCGGTGCCAAGATTAAGCGTGTGGGGAAAAATCTTGGTGGTTTCTCCATTAAGAGAGGATGTTTACGCTGTTTTGTGGCGAAACAATCATATCTCGATCCTTCTTTGTGCATGTTGGTTTATGAGAACACCATGCACTTCAACGCACGCGGCGAGCATTGCCATGGATCAATGGTTAGTGGGTTTAGGTATGCGTTAGGTGCTGGTATCTCAGAGGACATGAAATACAAAATCGCTAAAATGCACGCCTTTGGGCTATCTCCTGCACAGATAATGCAACAATACATTAAAGAGGTCAGAGAATTGGCTTTGGCTAATGGCCCTGTCACTCGTGATACATTCCTGTTGCCATCAAATATGAGGAATATTGTTCGCAAGCGTGCGGAAGAACTATGGATGAAGCACCTTTCCGATCCGATCAGTGTTCGTATTTGGACAGCAGAAAATCCTGACAATGTCTTCTACTATCAGGAACACTCACTAATGGATTTGAACTCTTCTACTCAGAGTGAAGCTCCCTTCACTATTGGAATACAAACTGAATGGCAACTTGAAATGATGGGAAAATTCGGTAACAACAGCGCACTCTCAATTGACGCAACATTTGGCACCTCCCAAACACGGGTTAGACACTGAACCCTTCTTCTCTGCATGTTTAATCATGTCCTTCGTGCTATCTGAATGTCAAAGCCAGTATACTCATGTCCTTTACTATATATGCATGTCCTTCATTGTATACGGAGAGCCATATATATATATGTCCCTATATTTCATTTGTTGTAAAGTTCATCTATTCATGTACATGTTGGTTTCACCATGCGTTTAACTTGTTTGTGTCAGTATCCCCTATATACCGTTATGGTTTTTGATGATTGGAGGAATGGCATACCTGTGGCATTCTTCGCCATATCTCGGACTCGTGAACAAGATCTCATACCTGTGCTTCAAGCCCTTCACAACAGAGTTGCCAAAAACAATGCAACTTGGTCTCCTTCATCCATCGTAGTTGACAACGTACAAGCTGAAATCAATACATTGAGGTATCACCTATGCCTGAATATGTCCTTCACATTGAACAATGGGTCGTAGGGTTGGGCTTCTTACATTCACTTCCATGTGCAGGCTTGTATGGCCTGCGGCCAAGATCTTCCTCTGCCTTTGGCACGTTCGGAAGGCGTGGGCAGAAAATGCCGTGAAGAAGATTTCGACAGTTGGAGAACGTGCCACAGTTCTCCAGATGGTTGGTGATGTAATGTATGGCAAGGGATGTGGTGTCGATGATGATCCTATAGAATGGGCTCTGCAACAACTCGACTTCATTACAAACACAAGACCGCGGTCAACTGCTTTCATGAGATACATGAATGACAATTGGAGCGCAAAAGCAACCATGTGGTGTGTTGGGGCAAGGAGGATACCTCATGCGGGCCAAAATACTAATGCTGCCATTGAGTCGTACCACTCAAACTTGAAGAGCATATTAAACTCAACAAAGGAACGGTTTGTTGGAAGACGCATGGACTGGCTCATCTATCACCTCACCGGGGATGTCCTCACACATTACTGGTATGGAGTACAGTGCAAGGCATTTGGTTTTGTTCGAAACAAAAAACACGAGGGTATTGTCTGTTCTGCTATCATCCGCGCATCAACGATTCCAGACACAAATGTTTTGATTTGCATAGATGAAGACGTGGCGTATGTCGGGTCAGTGAATAACCGGCCAAAAGTTTGGACAATACACTCACCTGACTCCGAATGGGCACAATGTGACTGCCCAGTCGCACGGGAGGGTATGATATGCAAGCATACCATGAAGGTTTTCAAAATGCTCCACCCGGATATACAGGATGGTGTCATTGTAAGGGAAGCTGGTACCATGCACGGTGTTGACCGTGCCACACCCATGTCTCAATGTTACTCAAAGGCACGACGTGCCTTGCTCAATGAAGGATTCACTGGAGATAGTTCAACCCATTCGAAGCCCAACGGCAACTATGATTGTGTGGATCTTGACGCGGAAACCATCGGTGCACAATCCGTAGACCTCCTCAATATGTGCTCACAGATTTCAATAGGCAGTGTGTCAAATCCTATTGACCTGTCACAATCTGACCTCGGACAGTCACAGACTATGTCGCTTACAACAGCGAATAATTTGTACACATCCCTGACCAAGAATGCTGATACTTACCCCATGCTTGGTGCATACTTGATTGCGGACCTGAAGCACATCCATGGAAAGCAGACCGAACTCATTGCTCGCAGTGACGCCATGTTGCATCCATTATCCTCACCGTCCTCTTTCCCAACGCGAGGCGGTGACAACTCGCTCAAGCGCCATCGGAGTTTCCTTGAGAACACACCCTCCAAGAAAAAATCATCATATACTTGAAGTCAGTGTACTTCTGCATATTTGTTCAAACCAGGGTTTGTTTTAGAGTGATACAATGTACTACACATATAATCAGTGTTTGTGTTAGCATATTTTGAAATACGTTGAATAAATTCTTTTTGACAGTCCTCTTACCTCCTTTCACTCCATGCCAACATTCATTTTAGTAGATCCTCAAGTGTATTCGTTATATCATTGCATCATTATATGAATGAATACGGGTTTGAAGCAAAAACTTAGCCAACACATACATTTGTGACTGAATGAATAGCTGTCTTCAGTCACACACTTGTGTGACTGAATCACTCAATCTTATAAAAATGTCTAAGCAGGGCATTAGTTATGCACTGATGTGTGTAGTAACCATAATACTAATGAGGATACAACTGCAAAATTGCACGATCACAACTCTGTGGACTGAATGACTGCCTGCATAAATGACTGAACGACTCGTTTAATGACTGCATCCCTAATATAATTTGAAAAAACTGAATGTGACAGTCCTCTCACCTTGTCATTTGCTTGTGAGTATGCGCCATTGTAATAGTCCTGCAGGTCAACAATCACTGAAGTACACACGAATGATCGTTTCGATGATACGTATTGAATGACTATATGAAGGATATACAACGAACAATGTCAATGTGGGAATACATACCGTGAGTATATGACTGAAACCAACCTAAGAGTTAACCTCAACATATCTTAGGCACGGGGTTTATAGCTGTTGATAATCTCATGAGTGTGACTTAATTAATCACAATCATTATTTATGTGACTGAGTGTCTAATACGTAAAAGAACAGACTACAGACCTCCTTAATTTCATCATTCTGTAGTGGTGTGACTGAATGACTGACATGTTAAAGAGCTAAATGAAATACTGACTGTATTAATGATTCAATGAAAGACTAGCGAATTACTCACTCAAATGTGTGACTGGACTACTGACTCAATGACATACTCACTGAATTACATGTGGACTGAATTACTGACTCAAAGAAAAAACTGATTGAATGAATTTATGAAGGACTGGCTGAATGTAATACTCACTTATTGAATGACTGAATGACTTACATGTTAAAGATCTAAATGAAATATTGATTGTATTAATGATTCAATGAAAGACTAGCGAATTACTCACTCAAATGTGTGACTGGACTACTGACTCAATGACATACTCACTAAATTACATGTGGACTGAATGAATTTATGAAGGACTGACTGAATGTAATACTCACTTATTGAGTGACTGAATGACTGACATGTTAAATACCTAATTCAATGACAGACTAGCTGGATAATTCACTGAAAACAAGTGTGACTGGACTACTGACTCAATGACCTACTCACTGAATTACATGTGGACTCAATTACTGACTAAATGAAAAGACTTATTCAATGAGTTTATGAAGGACTGACTGAATGAAATACTCACTTCTTGAGTGACGAAATGAAAGACCGACTTGATGCGTTTCTAAAATCTGTAGGACTGACTGACTGACTGTCTTAACCCCTGATTGGGAGACAAAAATATTTATTCCCATATTCAATGAACATGTTTTTCAAAACTGTAAGATTGAATGACTGGATCACAACCTAGACACATTGTACTACAAAACCCTAAACTACCATGAGACTAACAACATATATCAGACTACAAATAAGTAAGTCCTGATTTGTATTAAGGAAAAATGTACAATCCACGAGTCGTTGGACTGTGGTGATCTTGTGATTCTAATATACGGTGCGCCTTGGACACATATGATTACAGCATACTATGAAGCACCTTCCACAAAATACGAACGTCATTTTCTGGCTCGTTTTCGGACTGTGCAACATCGTTTTTTTGTGTGTCTTCTTTGCGGCGTAAGCTTCTTTGCGTTCACTTTCACTGTCCACTGTGATCCCGCGTGCTTTCCTGTTGTTATGACATTGTATAGAGCATCAGATATGTCTTGCCTTTCTTTGATGGCGTCCTCCCTCCTGTAGTCAAATACACAGCCCTGCACAACGAACGATACAATATAAATGTCAGTACTGAAGCCAACTAGAACATATGTGTAAATATTTAATATTATGTCACCTATAGTACTCATCACTTTTACTGGGTCATTCGATGCACGGGATCGCAATTGATCTCGCGCATGGTATGGGGTTTAGTTCTCAGAGCCTCAGTGTACTCCCTTATGTTCTTCAGAAGATAAAATCCACATGCCCAACCAGAATTCTGTTGTGAGACGGTTGGTTCAATCCAAATACTATGTGAATGTGAATTTCGCCACATGGCCGATCTTTCGGAGTAGCCACTCCGTGCTGCCCACAACTTTGCTAGACGCGTGCGACGGGTTGCATCAGCGTGAAATCCCGCGTCCCTCATAAAATCAAAATGGAAAAAACCCCGGACCCAAGAATGTATACGGTCCAATGCTTTCCGCAAGTGAAGGGCACTAGGAGAGTTGTTATGTCCAACTCCGGCAGAGTTGGGTACTTATCATGGATGAACTCTACGAAGACCTCTAACCTCTCAGTCGGTTGCAAGTTCAAAAAACCCTCCAGAATAGGCACCAAGTACGGACTACATATATGACACTTTACGTCATCTAACTGTGGATTCAACCACGTCCTTACCCACTCCATCATGTGGTTGGACAATTCACCGTACCTATATGTAGTGGTTTAATGTCGTAAACCCAATCCAATGTACAAAATTCACCCTTAAATGTAAACTCAAACGAAGGAGACACTGCCCCACCTGCATCGGCCACAATCGTATTCACCAGGTCTTCCAACCTGCAAGGCACATGTGCACGACGATCAGGAACTCATACATATTGATGTCCTACAGGGAAACACGTGCATCCATGAAGCAACTCTGAATGATTTACATTGTAGGCTTTACCTGCCATCAGATTTGTGTGTAGTACGGGATATGACATCGTCCTGGCTGTTGTCCAATGGTGTTGATGAACCTTTTTTTTTCGCGAGCTTCGTGCCGGGCGCTTTTACAAGTTCGGATGTACAACTGAAGTCCTTCGTACCTGCTCTCTTAGTGGAACATACAGAATTATCGCCGCCAACCACGGGAAGTGTTGGGAATTCCAACTCCCTTGTGACCGAAGTTGCAGGAGTCGCACGAGTGAGAGACAAGGCTGGCGTCCTCTGAAACCAAGGCCCACCTGTTGACCTACTTCGCAAACCAGTCGGTGTGCAAGGAGACTTCGCGTGCATTGTGCAAAGCAGCCCGTCAGGGGAGAGAGGGGCCAGCGAAGACACAGTCTTCATGTCTGTACTAACCATGTCCTTCGGTGAGTCCGCCAGGATTTGTGTGCAGCTACTGTCACAAACATCCATGTCCTTGTGGGAGGGGGGGACCAGGACAACAAGGTCAAGTCCTTCCATGTTCATTGCATCTTGGACTTCAGCGACATACCCTTTTGGACTGTGCAGCCCACTCCCTTGGATCGATTTAGGAAACTCACCAATCAAAGTGCGCGTAGCTGCCACGTCCTCCGCAATGTCATCTGTGGGCTCCTGGAGGCCCAGTCCACTGAGTAGCAAATTTAGTTGTGTGCGCCTAAACGATGCCAGAAATTCGATCGCCTCAGCAAGCCGCAGCTGTGCGCATTTGCTTTTCTTGTGGATGTCGCCAATCACAATTGAGCCAATGTCTGCATCTTCGCGAATTACCATTGCGGACGATAACACCTATAAGTTTCACAACAAAGAGGTGTGGGTTTAGGGTTTACAACCAAACAAGTTGAAATAAAATAAATAAGTGCATGAATCACATATGAAGGACAGTGGAGCATGTTATACCTCGTTACACTTTGTCCTTCGTTGCTCAGACACATCAGCAGCAAACCACATGTCTTCGAGTTCAGAAGACCGGCCCATCCTAACCATGTCGGAGACTGCCCTATGTGCTAGCCTGCCAATGAATGCTCGGATCTTCTCCACAACTGCAACCTGCATCTTGGGATCGTAACCAAGCAATGCAATTGTGTCTGAATGGAGGATGCTATAGTTCTCGTCCACAGATTGTATGCCCGGAAATAAAGCCCACCCTGTTGTAGCTAAATTATGGACTACATTTGTCAAAGCAACAGACTTATCATTGTCTTCTGCAAATGCTAGGATGTAGTCTAACGTAAGACCAACGTCAGGATGCGGAAGTGGGCGAGTGTGACCATGTAATGTCCTAAACAACACCAAGAAAGCTCGCACAATATGCGGACACTCTACTTCAAGTGAGAGAGGTTCGTTGCTGACATTTTCTAACAATGTTTTTTCTAACCCCACCCACTCCTCCTGCGTGTGTGCCCAAGGAGAATTAGGAAAGTTCGACAGGGGCCACTCTTTCAAAATACAGTAAAGCGGGGACCATCCCCAATTCTCATGTTCAGCGCGAATATTTTCTGCATTATCAAATTTGTCGAGCTTCGCCTTGACGTAATTACTACGCAGCTCCTCAACATTCCCATTTGCAGCTGCTAATTTTGCCTCGTACTCCCTCTTGCGTATTCTATATTCGAGGTAGTCCTTCAGTCGCATGAGCTCCTCGTACCTCTGCACGTCCGAAGTGCTATTGAAGCACCGCATTTGATTCTTTAAATTTTGAAGTACAGCCATGTGTTCATCAGGGCTGCGATTATTCTGAAGCTGCATATATCCACTCCAGTCATTCAAGGTGTTAGGGTTTAGGCCAATTACAATACAAATATAAGGACATATAGAACAACACAACGATATTGAATGACATAAATCCAGAATGACAATACATACCGCATTGCCGAAAAGATACCACGTCCCAAATGCACTGGAGAGTTTAACTCCAAGGGTGCCATCCTCCACCATCTTATGAAGGAATTCTATGCACGCCTGCGGATCGTTGAGGAGCTCCAATGGCATCCAGTTGCACTTGACCTCGGTGATGAGGGTGTATAATCCGCTCACTTCAACAGGCGTAGGCGGAGGAGGAGCGCACGCAGCGTTTCCAGCAAGGAACTTCGCCCATGCGCGGTCTTCGATATCCTTCCTGGTGAGAACACGCACGGCTGGACTGTGTCTCACCACACAAAAATCACCTTCCTCAGACACTGTCTCCGGAGAACTCGATCGGATGTCGCACGAATGTGGGGCAGTGCCATGTGGTGTGTCGTTGTCGCTCTCATATTTCTCCGTCCCATCCTGCAACTGTTCCTGTGAGCATTCCTCCATGTGCTCGTCACTGTCCTCGGACACCTCTTTAGATTTTGATTCCTGGAATTTCACATGCAGGGCTTTAGGACTCACCCTAGACCGTGAAATCTTGCACGGACCCTCAACTCGTGGATTGGGGGCAGGAGACACGGGGATTTGGCGGCGCTTTGAAGGGGACGACTGAAGGACATCATCTGCTTTCCTTTTCGCTAAACCAGATGGCTTTGGGGGCACGTTCAACGCGAACACTTTGCCGTACTTCTTCGCAACCCTGTTCAACTCGGCGTGGTCGCTCTTCTCCCACGTCGGATACATCTTCAATGCAGCGGGTTCTTTATAAACCTTACATAGGTTAAACATCCTATGGTAAGATGTCATATTTTTATCCTTATGTATTTCCTTGCAAAAAATACAAGAGAAAGGGTACCTGCCATTATTCCTCTTTTCTGTAGTGACCCTGGACTTCAAATATGCTTCCAGGATTAGGGCATCGTACTCAGCTTCCAAAAACAATGCGGCACACGGCTTCCTATTGTACGTCATTGTGCTCCTGTAAATCCGTTGTCCGCCAAACAACTGCAATCACAACAATTAAAATTTGTTTAGGGGAAATGAATTCGAATGACTGAAATGTGGTCGTGTACAGCAAGAATACATATAGAGGCAGTAGAATCTCGAAGAAAATCACATTGAACGGAATGTGGCAAGGGGTAGCCAAGACACCTTGACACCCTCAATTATCACAACGTTTAAAGCGAGAATGAAGGACCAAACAAATGAATGACTGCGTTACAGCTGGAAGATTGAAACAAACACTGTACATGCACAGCCTAAAACTGACTTTTGGGGAAGAAAAAAAATATCAAGAGATGTTGCTCTCCCCATGCTGCCAACCAACTGCACCAAATGACTAAAGTAAATTTACAACGAATTACTGATGTACATTTACAATTAAAGCGAATGACTGAAGTGTGGTCATTTAGAGGAAGAATACATACAGAAGCAACAGAAAATGTAAGAAAAAACACTTAGAGCAGCATGTGGCAAGGCCCCAAGGGGTAGCCAGGACACCTTGAAACCCTCAATTGTTCAAACAAAAGTTGGAATATCTCCACAAACACTGTACATGCACATCGAAAAAACTGAATTTTGGGAAAGAAAAAACATTGCAAGAGATGTTGCTCACCCCATGTTGCCAACCTTGAGCACCAAAAACCACCATGTCCACGAACTTTGAACGCCCAAGGAACGCTATCAATGTAGGATCTTCGACCACGTGCAGCCGATGCTTCAGAGCCTCAGGAACCAATTTTGCTGTTGTCCAAGGCAGTTGTTGCTGCTTCAGGGCAGAGGTCGCCATAGCCAAACACAGAAGAAACCCTAAACTATTGCTTGGCCGCAGCTGCTCTTTGCAGATGCGGCGATGGAGCAAAGGAAAAAACCCTAAACTATTGCTTGTCCACAGGCGCTCTTCGCAGATGCAGGGATGGAGCGAAGGAAAAAAACCCTAAACTATTGGTTGGCCGCAAGCGCTCTTCACAGATGCGGGGATGGAGCGAAGTAAAAAAACCCTTCAAAGGTTTGTCTGCCTCCTTCTAACGCTGCCTGTTGGCATCCACAAACCCTGCAAGGAGCAACCTTCTACAATACTAAACCTTCCACACCCCAAACCCTATGAGACTACACTGTTGATGCGGCTGCTGGTTCTCCCCTAGTTGCCTTGAATCCTTGTTGTATCTACGTGATGCGTCCTAGAGACAGAATATGAAAGACCTCTACACCCAAAATCCTCTGCCGCAAAAATATGTGTAGATGTGGCTGATGTAACTTTTGTTCGATCTGAACCCCTGTTGTATGTACCTTGTGTGTCTATGCGATTCCTCCTACAAGCACAAGAGACTTCGACACACAAGGAACTTCGACGCACAAGGAACTTCTCCGCGCTTGGAACTACTCTACCCCAGAACTTCTCCGCACAAGGATACGGCGCCGAATCCACGCGACTCCGCAAACCTGGAGCAGCAAACCCAAATGACACACCCTCTAAACTCTTCCCATCAAACAACTCTTCCCATCTAAACTCTTGAAACCTGCAGAAATGTACCTAAAATATGATCCAACAACAAAGAGAACCCAAAAAAATCCAGGGTTCAACCCTTGACCATGATTATGACTTAGGCAATTAGGTGAAATGATGAAAGAGAGATCCACGCGCCTGATGGCGAAGAGACGCCTCACTCAATGGCCGAAACCCTAGATGGCGAATGGACGCCTCCCTCATTAGTGCACTCAATGTGACTCAATGCAAGATCTGCACTCATTGTAACCTAATCTGCACTCATTATACACCTAATCTGCACTTCTTTTACAAAAGAAATCCCTCAATCTGTTCATGAATCACCCTTGCAATGAATGCTTTCCAACAATAATTACAACCCTAAACCCTAGATGGCGAAGAGACAGCAATACTCGCTCGAAATATGTCTAATCTCTCAACAATCCTACCTCATCACTCTCAAATCATTACAAATCAAACTACAAGCACACTCATGTGAAAGATTTGCCATTGAGAGAGGGTGTCCAATATGAAGGACACAACATCTGTCCACACACCTAACCTCGAAAACAATGTAGCCTCGAAAGACGCGCAGTGGAATAATTACCAGTCTTGAAGGACTGGACACCTCGAAGGACGCGCTCCAAACCCTAAAACCCAACCGACCGCCCGCAAGCCACGTCCTACGTCATTCCATCCACTAGTGACCGGCGCGTCCGGTCACCGCTCGGTTGACGGGCGGGTAGGGTTTTTTTCCCTGGGAGCTGCCCCCTACAAGTTCGTAGGGGGTACTTTAGCGTCCGCCTAAGTGTACATTCCCAATGTTCTAAATTGAGTTCCCCAAAGCGAACCTGGTAGAGATCCCCTAAAGATCCCCTATTAAATTGCCGTCAACCATAACACTGTTCCATCGTACCAGGAACAGACGAACAACCCTCTTCACTCTTTAGTCTGCAACACCCAAGAATCTTGCATTCCGTGCCTTAGAGCATCTCCACCCTTGGGCAGAAAGGCAGGCTCTCGAAATGCGTTTTGAAGGGCTCCAAGCATGCACTAAATTTTTTTAGGGTGGCACTCCCCCACCGTTACTTGCATACTGGCTCTTCACGCTGAAAAATTGTCAGGAATATTCCCTTTAATGCTCTTGATTCCCAAAAGTGGCACGATTCACTGAATCGCAAGTGGATGAGGCCCTGGAATGTGGGCGCAGCAAGAGCAACACTCACCCGCGAGGATAATGACTCAATGAGTGAAGCTGGAAGTTTGAAGAGCCATGGCAATCAAGGCCTCGGTGTTGGGGAGGGGTGGGGCAAGTTTTTCTCCAAGGCCGCGTTAAAGGGCTTGCCAAGTCCCTTTAACGCGGCAGGGTGGAGATGCTATTAGACTGTCGAATTGGTGGCCCCATCGAGGTCGCACCGGCTTCGTCTTGAAGCTTCGTACTTGATTAATTCATGAAACTGGATGCAGGATAAAATTTCAATCATTCCACTCCATTTTGCATGTAATTGCGTCAACAGATAACCGTTTAATTTGCATTCATTCCCCTCAGTACGCGAGATCATTCATTCCCAAAATGGACGTCGGAGACCTTCCCGATCATTCTCTTGCCTGTTGCGTCACGAGATCATCGATTGCATCTAAGTATTTCACTCAGCAAGGGAGATTACCGCAAAACTGCGGTATAGAGCAGTGATGGCGACTACTGGAGCAGCAGCTCATCACGGGAGGCCGGAAGGCTACCCGAGCACGGTGTCGACGTATAGTACCTGGTATGCACGGGCGCCAACAAGGTGCTGGATTTCATCACGGAAGTGTTCGCCGCTCAAACGTGTTGCAAGTTGATGAGCGAGGACAAGGAAACTGTGAAGCACGCGTTGGTGAGCCTCGATGCCTGCGCTGTCATGATTGGTGAAGCCTCTGAGGAGCACCCGGCGTTGCATTCGTTCTTGCACGTCTACGTGGACGATGTGGACCAGACGTACGAGCTAGCGTTGAAGCAGAATGGAACGGAGTGGGTGCAAGCTCCTAAGGATGAGGTTTACGGGGATCGAGTGTGCGCCGTGAAGGATGTGGTGGGCAACACTTGGTGGATTGCCACCAACAAGTTCATCCCGCAGAGCAATTGCGGAGTCGCAGTTCAGTGATGGATGGCTAGTGCAAGTGAAGATCGACTGTTAATTAATGCAGGCTTGGCATACATCCGGTGAAAAAGGCAGTTCGTCTTCCGTCTCTTCATAGTTCGGACTGTGAAAGATAGTAATTAGATGCAGACAGAAATGATTACGTCGACACAGGACTTCCGACATATTTCGCATCCGAGTTCTCTTTTCTAGCTCTAGTTCCAGGTTTGAACATGAGTGATGCACTGGCTGTTCATGGAAGGTGTAAAACCAGAATGGATTTTCTGGCTTAAGAAAGTGCAAATAGGTTTTCGTCTGTTAAGGAAGAGGAAACAGCGTTGCCAGTGCCATTTCCTATGAGGAATGCTGCAAGACAGATTGCAATATTCAGTTGGAACTGGAATGAAATTTGCTGGTTTCAAATTGACTTCGTTCAACTGCAATGGATTTTTTTTGATTTATCAGATCCTTGTACCAAATCGATTACATTCTATCGATATTGAATTCGTTCTGCTTGTTTAGCAAGGTGATCCGCTAGTTCGCAGTCTGACCAAATTGCACAGCTTGATGTCACCTTTCCTTCAAGACCGGCACACTCTATCTTGAAAGCCTTAATTTTATTCACCTGTGGAAGATGTGGAAATGCCAAGCTCAAAAAATCATATCATGCATCGTGTTGCAGACTATTTTACGGATCTATTAGTTCAGCTTCAATACAGTTTGAAAACTATCAAAACAGAACCTCGGACGGTCGCGTGTTCGAGAAACATATCAAGCTCGCTCCACAAAGTCGCACAAAATCAAGGAGTTGTAAACCGTGTAACTTGATGTCAGCAGTTAAATTAAACTTCGCAACTGGAAGTTCCAAGTGAACATCGCAGTCTTTCCACCCACTTCGGAATATATGAGTAATATCTCGACGTGCTACGCCATTTCAAAGCTGCAATCAATTCAGCAGCAATATTGTTTGTCCTTAACGTACCGCAAACAGAGTACGCCAGTCCTAAAGGAAGCCTGGTGTTTTCTGCAATCTGGTCAAAGAACGAACAAGCTCAACAGATCATGCGTACATCACTAATCCAAGAGAATGACTTCAACAGTCATGCGTACAAGACGCATACAAGCGTCTGAGAGTTATACGACATGGTTGAACTCACTAAATTCCATTGCAGTTGACAGAAACGTTGCTAAGTGGAAGTTCCAACAGAGCATCGCAAAATGTCTTGTATTCTCAACAGGAATTGGCTTGTACGTTCTGCCCTACCTTAAGAGCACGCTTAGGTGTCACTAATCTGCAGAAGATGGACGGGGATATTGAAATTTCGCAAAATATTAGCTCAGATTTGAACGTCAAGGAGGTATAAGCTGACCAAAACTTAGAAAAGTATTTCCTCTTTATCAAAGAATTTTAGGGGTAGGCTCGGACCTTTCTCCAAGACAAGTAAATAACGGTGAGAGCTCAGCGCGAGCAACTTCTCCTACATATGACCACCCTCTGTAAGTGTTTTTCAAATAAATGGATCCCGGCTCCACAAATCCTTAATCTAAATAACATCGATTGCCAGTACCTGCGCCAAGAGCTCGAGCAGCCTCTGCATTGTTGATGATACCTTGACCTGGAGAGACCATAGAGATGTTACTGCAAGTACACTAGCTTGACTTGTCACAAGGGGCATATAATGCATTTCCATATGGGAAAAGAGGACACTTTACCTGCTTGTATGCAATCATTTTACACTCATATGGAAATATTGCGCATCCGTGAATAATAGGACAGTCCCCGATGGAATTCCCTTGTGACCTCCAAACCAACCACATGGCAATGACGCACACTTTTGAATGTGAGAAACTTCTAGGAATTCGCCTACGACCTCCAAACCAACGACATGGTAATGACCCACACTTTTGAATGTGAGAAAGTTAAAGGTATGCAAACATGGGAGGAGGCTTCTTCAAGCTTCACACCTGTGACGCAATGTTTCTGTAATATTTGTCGAGGTTTGAAGTGGTGGTCCAAGAGCACAGTGTATATGCATTTGGATATGTAAGTTGTATGCAACACGACACAAGAACCCGCGTCCACAAAGCCACAAAATACAGAAACTGAACCTAACGAATCAACAATTCCTTGTCTTATTAATGATCTTGCACCTATGTCAATTACACCACAAGCATTGACCTTAAATGAAGCAATCACTTGCCGTATTGTGGAACTTCAGATAATGTGGGATGAAACACATATTCCTATAAGGGTGCAAGATTCTATGTTACATCAATTATTTGGCTCGTTGCAACAAGAGCCTAAAGTCTTTGAAGATGGGACGATAGATTACTTGGAGTTGTTTTTGGGTAGATTGCTTACTATTGCTGGCCCACAATGGCAAGGAGATATAGGTGGAGGAGCTGTTGCACCTGCCTCATGGAAACAATTGCAGGTTTATTATAAGTCTCTTGGGCTAGTGGAAACACAAAGATTCAGATTGTGCACGGGATCAACAGAAGTATCGCATGTACCCCAAGTTATGGAGCCAAGTTCTGAAGAAATATATGAAGGTTCAAATATGGCGAGATGTGTATGCAGAGCAGGATTGAGATCAAAATTCAAACGCGACTATTCAACTTGTTCAGAAAAATGTCCTGTATGTTTAAAAATGAGGAAGAATATGTTAGCTTTTGAATATATGCCGGTTGGCCCTTTGTTGGCGAGCATATGCAAGAGCATGTCAATGTGTCTTAAATTATTGAATACGTGGAGGAACAAAGAAAGATGGTTGCAGGGACAACATCCTTCTTCGATACCCGAAAATATCCATGAAGACTATGATGGAAGTAATTTCGCGAACTTCAAGTATTTTGGAATCCAGAGGGAAAATGGGAAGCACCTGTCATTTGTCCCAATCCACATTATTTACATGCTTTCTAAGCATTTCCTACCAAATGCGATGAGCTCCTTCATTCGTGGGATGTTGAGACGCAACACTATTCGTTTGTTTGTATAGAATATTCGTCTCGAATTCATGCTTCAAGACAAATACAATAGGTACAAAAATTTTAATGGATTTTTATTGATTTGTAGATAAAGTCACAATATGTTGCAAATATTTTAAGTTCAAATACAACGACAAGAAAATAAATATTGGACGTGCGGTATATACATATGAATAATACATATCAGATGGAATATATTTGCAGAAGTAATTGACACTTTGTTTATGACATTTTTAGGGAAATCCACAGAATTTTGTTTTTATGTTGCATTGGGATGATTTTTCGATAGCAAAAACCAGTCAAAAAAATTGTTGGGCAGTAGACTTGGTTATTTTGAATGCAGGAAAAGTTAATCCTATTGGTCTATACCCATACTGTTTATCCCTTCAAGTTTGGACAAACTTATCAAACACGCAAATTACAATATATTAACATGTTTTTTGAATTTACTTGTGAAATATATAGAAACAATTTTTGTAAAGGATTTCCCGTGTTATATGCATATCTTGCAGAAGCCATTAGCGATAAACTACATTTGATCCCCACGAATGAATTGATTACATTACGTGTAATGGTCACAATTTGGATTGGAGATCACCCAACTCAATGCAAAATTGGAGGGTTAAAAATGGGTGGATATTCATGTTGTAGACGTCATAAAGTCGCATCTAGATGGCGAGGAATTCCAAATGCAAACAATGGCTTAGTAGAGTATTATGATAACAAAAAATAACATAGATGTGTCTTCGTCAATCGAAATGTGGAAGATACTGCAATGACATTGGCCAATTGGCGTCAACTGCCAGATGGAAGACATTAGGACGTGACATGCCGTGAGGCCGGAATTTCTGGTTATTCTATTTTATGACGATTACATGATCTTTACGGTTTTGATATTCTAAGGGATCTCGTTTATGATGTTATGCATATACTAGCTTTGTGCATATTTAAGAAATATGTTCAGATGATCGTAAAATATGCAGAGCAGACTGGGAGAGTTAATGACATAGATACTGCAATGGAAGTTGTAAAAAATATTCGACCTCAAGGGCTCAGGGCAAGATGGCCAAGAAACTTGTCATCTTTAGGATATTATAAGGCAAAGGAGTTTCAAATATGGATTATGTGGTGTTTGCCGCACATTCTTGATCACTTGAACATTGGAGTAGATTCTATTTTGGGAGCCTCAGAGATGCTTTTAACAAAAATTGTACGTCTTTTTTACAATCAGAGTAGAACATATGGCTGGACTTCAAAATGAATGGAAAATGCAAGACAACTTTTGACAGCATGGCACATCAGAATGGAAGAAAATGCTGGACTTAATTCGTCACCTCTCAAACATGTGGCAGGTTTATGTAGTCTTAGATCATGAATGCATTCAAAGTTCTAGTATGGTTATTGTGTTTTTTCCTTGTTTATTTTTATGTGTGAGCAATTATGAAAAATTTAAGTGAGCTCTGAGTCCAATAGTACCATAAAATATTATGATTCAGATTCTTAATGTTATCACAATCCATGTACTGATAAAATACAAGACAACAAAATTGAAGTCTGATAATGTTAATTCTACAGGGAGTGGAGAGATTTTGGATGATGTGGTAAGGCATGGTTGTTACGACGTATTTTGGTGCTACCCATTTGAGAGGGAGGTATCAAATTTTGTGAACATTCGATCCGATCAAATCAACAACGAGGTGACATATAGCGAATATTTTTCACAACACTGGTGTACGAAAATGCACAGGACTATGCAATTGGATCGTGATGGTTTGCTTCCTGACAGTAGGGCACTTGTGACAATCCATGAATATTTCCAAACTCCAAGCAATACAGAACATATCCAATTAATGGATTCTCGAACAATTTGTGAACAATGGCACAAGTCTTGTGTCATATTTGTACCTTCTCAAGATGTTGCTCGGAGCATCTGGAAGCTGAGTAGTGTAATGCCATCATGTCCTTGCAAGGATCTTATCCACGAGAAAGGTATCGTTGTCGATCGCAAAAAAAACGTGGATACTGGAATATCAGAGGGCACAAATTTATACTTACAAAAGTATTGGATGCATTATGGCTTCAACAATCATTTATTGTCATTTTTTAGTACATTAATCCAAGTTTTCTCCTACTTATTGTTGCAAGGGCAAATATATCGAATAGAAGATTGCGTGGTCATTAAACTAGATGTGGCGGTTGGAAGACATGTATGGACATGGAAAGCAAAAATTACGCAATTTTTTATCCATGAGTTTCAAAGCATGAAGCAAGTATTATTTCAAGGAGATTATTATGCCACTTTCACCAACCCAGTTTCTGTCTACATACCCTTAGAGCATGAACTGACTGGCATGTGTGTTGTTACGGAGGCTGCACAAAGGTGGCCTGACGATGACATCAGAGTGGTCGCTTTGATCATGCACAAATTCATTGCAATGCCCATTTGCGGGCAAATTACAACTTGATATGTGGCTTATGAGTTGGAAGATGTGGGTCCGTGCGAGCATTTGTTTGCGGTTTCTAAATCAGGTTGCATACCGCCGTACCCCGAGAAGAAGGATGTAATGTTGGTAAGAGCAACAGACTGGACAAGACAATAACCAACATTTGCAATTGCAGTTGTTATAAATGTGACTACTCAAAAGTATCTTCGCAATGTTGAAGGGGAAACTTCCAAAAGAAAAGATATAGCTAAAAGTGCCGATTTGGAGGAACAAGATTATTTTGTGGGGGAAGTAGAGTTGAAATGGTTGCATATTGTTGGTAGACCGGTTGAAGGTCGTTTTCAAAGGTTTAAGGGTTCCGGTAGGAAATGTTCAAAGTTATGGCATTCGTTGGTGAAACATTTTACCCACTTCAAGGCAATTCGAACTCTTCATGGTGAACCTTGCGAGTGGATAAACCAAGAGGCAAAAGATATTTCATGTACTCTGAATCTATAGGCCAAATGAAATTTGCATCCATAATTTATTCAACATAGGTTAGACCCAACCTGGTACATGCAGTTCAGTCCAAGCAAATTATGTTCCGGAGCTTATGTTTTAATCTCTTAAATTTGTGCAATATAATAAGTGTAAAACGACCTTCAGACTACACCCTTTATAATATTCAATGCTACATGCCTAATAATGTCACGAACTCTACTATGAGACATGTGGCCTACAATTAGTATTGAGCAAGACAATTAGAATTGGTGGCACTAAATACCATATTTAATGTATTTCTTTATATCCAGAACATCCGTCAGAGTTGGGGCCATCGTGGCCCTAGATGCTAGGGTATGAAGCTCTGGATTTGGCGACAGTGAGAAGGCGATGCCTCCCCGGTTGCTCTGTCATTCTAGTCCGCCACGACCTCCGGAGGTACTTGCACCTTCCCTGACCTCCTCTTGCTCTGCTCTGATCTCTCACCGAGATTATTTGATGTTTTCACTTGTTGTTGTTTGTCCTAGCCCTTGCAATTTAAGCACCGCAAAGAAGAGCCCCACCAAACGTGCGAACATGAATCTGATTAGCGTTGTTTCATTCAGCTTTGCTTGAGGTGTTTGACTAAACATTTCCCCAAATAAACATGACTGCAGTTGACAGTGGAGAATTCAATGGTCGTCAAGCGGTGCAAAGAAAGGATGGGGAACAATTTTGCGCAAATCAGAATGGATTCCCAGTAGTGATCTCAAGGTTTTAACTCGATGCAAGAGAAGTTGTGCCTCAACAGTCAATTTAAGCTGTGCCTCTCTCTCCATAACCAGTTGCAACAAGACTCCACTTTGCTAGTTTCATGCTTTAATACTGATTTGCGAGATTCACAAAATTGAGACATAGACAAGGTGAAGTGTTGAAGCTCTTGCTCCAAAATGAGAAATATTCAAGTGTTGTCTTACAATATTTGGCAAAAGATACATGCAGAATATATCAGTTCAATAGCACATCCAAAGTGACTTGCAATGGCGACCCAAGATGCTAGATTGAGCTCTACATTGGAAACTCCTAATTTAATTTAGTTGTGCGAAGTGCACGAAAACTTGTGAATTGAGTTTCGAGATTCACAACAAATTTTGCGATTTAATATTTCACACATTTATGTTGTCGTGATTGTTCCATTCTGCACATGTCGAATTGTCGAATTGTCTCATTCCACACAATTTACGACCGTCATGTTACACATAATGTCCAATTGTCCCTTCTTCAAGTTGGCCATTTCCCAACAAAGCAGCTATACGTAAATTTCAATATTCCTATGACATTTTCCTCCAGAAAAAAAATCGGGCAGCATATTCCCATTACTCAAAACGATTTCCCGTAACTCAAAGTTCACCTGATGTTGGTGCACATCACAAAAGTCCAAAAAAAAAGACAAGTTTTCCTACAATTCAATGTTTACCTGATGGTAGTGGAGTGGAAGATTGCAGAGATTTCCCTCTTGCTATGCACATGAACCCTGCACGTGCAAATAATGCATTTTCTACCACATGGATCAATTTCTGCGACCACAATGACACGAGAAAATGTTCGAGTTTCCAATGTGTCCCATGGGGGAATTTTTACAGGCCCCTTGTGAGAACCCCCGTTGGCTGTCTACAGGATGAACATAGATTCCAATACATAATGGTCATAGCTTTAAGTTGTCCAACAAGACACTTTTTGTGCAAATCCGGATTGAACTGAATCCACATCCGTGAAAATTCATATCACAATTATCATTAAGGTAGACATGCTTAATCCCAAAACACCAATAATCTAGACGCCTATATTTGAGTGGAACGTGGATCTAAGAATGGGCACCAAATGGACATGTGTTTGAAAGAGATTGGACTTCATGCTCAAAATATGCTAACCATTCTAGGCTCAATGGTCAACACAATTGGGTGCGGACCTATGTTACCACTTAGTGAGCACGAGAATCTTTACTCTGATGATGAGTAAGACATTTCATACGAGCTCCCACAAATTATGCGTAGGCAAATGGCTTTCAGCACGATCTGGGTTCGCTAATCATCTTCCTTTAATTGTGTGTTTGATTATCCTACAAGAAGTGGGTGCTGAGAGAAAAGTATCCGATTAACACACCTCTACCTTTATGGTAAAGCCTTGGATTGTTCATGAGACAGAAGACTCGGATCGTTCATGAAATTCACAGACCGGAAGGTAGGTGGGTCCTGGGGGTAGGTAGAATTGGCAGCCTTCCGCAAGTAGGCCCGAGCTTCCAAAGAATCAAAGCAGGAAATTCGGAAATCATGAACACACCCAAAATTTCAATGCCAAATATTCAACACTGCTGTAATAGTTCAAGTTTGTACACATAACTCATCAGGTAAAAATATTTCTTTACAATGTATACTTTTAGCAGAAGGACGCCAAAAAATCTTCACTCATTGCACATACTGAGACAAAATCTGTCCAATGTGCATGCATGCCCATGTTGGAGGTCACCATTCGAACTGCAAGAAGATATTTTGGAGATTCGGCGCTGCTCAACGATAGTTTGAGGTCCAATCGGGTGTAGGCAGATCGATATAAACTGTCTGCGATCAGAGCCAAAAAGAAAGGTACAAATTTTTCATGATTCAAAGAGTTGGATTCTCATCGAATTTTGCGTGAGGAGAATATTTGAGGACTCCGAGTACTGAAATATGTGTTTTTGTTCATGTTTCGATTCGAAACACAAGGACAGAATTCTTTAACGTAGTTGCCTCGGGTCCAGCGCGTGTGGTATTCATGGGTGAATGTAAACTGGACTTATCTCGACAATTGGTTGTGTGAAGTAGGGTTGCAGATCAGCGGGATGAATTGTCTGTGATCAGAAAAGCAAAAAAGAAAAGAAAAAGTTTTCCAAATTCCTGTGACTCAGAGTCATTGGATGCTCATCTCATTTTGTGTTGATAAGAACCTTTTGAGGTTTAATTATGACCAGGAATTATGTGTTTTTGCGCATCTTTTGATTGATTGATTCATTCTCCAAGGACCATTCTTTTCAACTTTTGACCTACCTATTCACCTCGGGTTCGACTTCTCCGGTAGATGGCATCATAGCGGTCAACAAACTCGGGAATCTCTTTCGCGATTTTCTCCTTGAGGCACTTGTGGTACGAGAAATCGATCTCGGTGCCATCAGTGCGGACGACCCAAAAGCACCGCACGTCCTTGAACGTCGAGTGCCGGTTGATCTGCCGCACGAGAGAGAGAGAAGTACTTAGATAAAATTTTGATAGTGCCATAAATTTATCACATGACCATATATACCTAACTATATATTGTTGATCTCCATTTAATTTATTGATAATTTTGCTACTTCTTGCAGTTGCAGAATTGTGTCCAACCAAAATCGCTGGCGTCCTACCAGGACATCCTCAACAATCTAAATCTGTGAATTCACAAATACATGTGAGTTTGTGAATTAGGAACTAACAAAATGCTCATAATTATAATCACAGGCTTTGTTATGACAGGGTTATGATTCATGAATTAATAAGTGTTGCGAAATTATTGGGTTCAGATGTTTTATTTTGATTACCTTGATGTGCTCGATCCCACAACCCATCTTCTCAGTGTATTGTGGATGGTACTCGAGCAGTGCCCGAACTTTGGCTTCGTCCTCTTCCCCCAGCTTCACATTGTCTTGGTTATTCCTGAATCATGTTCACATCACAAATTTCTTGTTGAAGTTCGTACATGGCGGTTCAAATTCACAAAACTCAGAGACAAAGTTACTTTACTTACAGAATTCAAGGAGGATCATTCAAAATATTCTAGAATTCTCGAGAACATTCTCTGCGTTTCGTGAGATAAGTGCGTGCTCCATGTCAGATACTCATCCAAGTTTTTGAGATTCCCAATTAGTGCAACTAATTTGAGATGGTCATCTTCGTTGGTGGAGGTGTACATTAATTCTCAATTACAACTTCTGATTTCATTCATCAGTGTAAGTATTCTTGAGCCACATTAATCTGTACGGAAAATTCCATCCACACAAAAGACCTATATTACTCTCATACCTTAGTAAGCCACATCAGTAATTAAGAGACTAAGGTAGATGTGTGCTATTTGAATACTTTTCTCCCTGCACCCACTTCTCCGAGGATATGAAACGTGTGGTTAGGATGAAATGGTTAGCAAATCCAAATCGTTCTGTAGCCATTTGTCTCTATATTTTTGAAGCTCATATGATTATCTTTATTCATTACCAAAATTTTGAAGATTCCCATCCTCATTAAGTGGTCATATATAGGTCCCCCCCCCCCCCATCATATTGACTGTGGAGCCTAGAGTGGATAGCATATTTTGAACACATAGTCGAATCTCTTTTGGACACATGTCTATTTAGTGTCCGATATTAGATTTACATACCACTCAAATATCAGTTTAGGTTATGGTGGATTTAGGGAACATCTACCTTGCAACTTACTAAAGTGAATCGGTCTTCCCATCAACAATTTCAAGCAGAAATATGCATCGAGTGCACTCAAGGATTGCAAAACCTTACAAGTTGAAGAGGATGTTGCGCATGCTCTGGACGATGTTGTCAACTTCTTGGTTTTCGGGTTCAAATTTGGGTCGCTCGAGCCGGGGAGGTCGCCTCTGCGGCCACCCTCCTCGGCTGCCTTCCATTAATTGCACTTGCACATCCACCGCCCTGCCCATATGAATTTCCTCCTTAATTTCGACCTGTGCCCATGGGTCTGATTCCACGGTAATTTTATCGTCGCTGGAATTAACACTCGAATCAAAGCTGAACCAATTTGTGTCGTCATCAGTTTTTTTCATCAGCTCTTCCGTTAATGGAGGCTCTTGCTCCTCCCAACTTGCAGATTCGAAGGCTGGTTTAGCTGCAGCTGCAAATTGCAAACCAGAATTGCATTGGAGAATCAGAGGGACAAGGCAAATTGAGAGCCAGGAGGGATGAAATAAAATTTGATTCTGTAATCTGACTCCCACAACTAATATACTCTTTTAGCTCATAGCAACAGGACATCAAAAATTCTGTGGCGTTTGTAATGGTTTGCAGATTTTTGGAATCTTCGATCTCAACATGAACTTTGTCCTCTCAACCAATTTGAAGGTGTTACAAAACCATCACAAATGCATTCATCAGCTAAACAAGCACTCATATAGCATAAACTCTTAATGTGCTAAGAATTTAATTTAGTTTTTAAATGTGCTAAAGAAAAGAAAACCAATGCAATCATGCTAATTGCCAATTGTTTTTGCAGGTTTAAGGGTTGAAATCTGCATGAGATTAATTTGAAACTATTGTGCAAATACTGTAGAGTGTTGTGCCAAAAGCTACTTTCCACATTGGATTGAACATGGTACTGATCAATGTGGATGCGACACGTGGCAAAAACAATTCCACAGAGAAATTGCTTTGTGTTGAACCTGACAGCACCCTACGGTATTGTCCTTGAATTCCATTTCAATTTGTAAATGGGGTGCATAACAAAAGAGGTTTAAATTAGCCCCTCTTTGAGTTGCGTTAATTTCACCCATTCGCCCACACTTTCATACTTCTAGAAGTGCTACACCTTCCCCATCTCCGTACATCTCAACTTTTATTGTCTTAACTGCATTTCATGTCTTTGCCAATCACAACACCATGACCGCAAGTTCATTATATTTTGACAAGCTGAGTTTCAGCACTTTTTATTCCTTATTCTTGAAACATATTGCTCAAGAATTTCCCATCGCATTTGCAGGGGAGGAGAAGAGAGCTATTGGCATCACAATCGAGAAGCACCCACTGGCGTGTATATTTGTAAGGATGTTAATTTCTTTGAGGTAGAATACTGTATGCAAGTTAAATAATTTTGAATTTGTCGAACCTTTTATATTGTTGTCCCCACCATCACCACCTGCATGGTTGAAAGCTTTCCTCGCCTCGCTTTCAAAATCTTCATCCTCTGCTCTCTTTTTTGTGCAATTCTCCACAGCATCATCATCATCCGCAGAGGCCGCAATCTCAAATTTCTTCCAACCGCCTCCTCCTGCATGTATGGTCATTACATAACCTATGATCCAGAGGTCATGAAAATCAAATATGGTTGAAATTAACACATACTACCAGGCAACAGATATTACCTCGATACTCCAAGTGAAAGAAGCAAAAAATCAAAATTGGAGAAGTTGATTTAATAGCGAGACACACGGCCTGCCATGTGGCAACTATCTGTAGCACATTTCAAATGCATAAGCACTCTTTCTGGAGCTGCCACTCAGGCTTTCATAACGATTATTAGCATTTTTGAGACTACAGTAAGCTCTAAGAACTCGCATAAATTTCCTGTAGGCAATCTAAGTTAGGGGGGGTCTGGAAGGTCAATAAACCCTGTTTTGCAATAAATGCTTCTAACTCTAGTTCTAAGAGCATCATCAAGATTCAGAGAAAATTTGAACTCCTTGTCAAATTCCTTGAAATCGATGCAATCATTCCTGATCTCAGTTGCCCTCCCTCAGTGACATATCAAATGAACATCAGTTTATTACAATCAGTATTTTAAGTGAACCCTAAACTCCAAATCCTAAACCCTAAAACGTTTGGGACTCATCGAATTTTAATACCTTCTGACTGATCAAATTTTATGCCAGCACCTTGCACTACTTTGTAGTTGATCTGTTCGTCCTCTTCATCCAGTTCCTCATCTTCGGGAAGGTTTTCTTCGGCTGGGGCAACGTCGACCAAGGTGGGTTCGTCTGTGTTACTACAGTTGAAAAATAATTTCCTGCGCTTGCCAGCTGATGGCTTGATGGTATCGTCTTCCTCATCAACATTATCTTCGGATCCTGGCGATTTCGTGTCCTCTTCGTTAACATCATCTTCAGGTCCTGGTGATTTAATGTCCTCTTCGTTAACATTATCTTCAGGTCCTGGTGATTTGGTGTCCTCTTCGTTGGTGTCACCAATGGCGCAATCTCCGCCTTCAAGTTTTGCAGTGGCTAGACAAGAGGAATTTTCTGCGGTTTCAAGATTCACATAGTTTGGAGTGACACATTAAATTCTTTTTGACCGCAGAGTACTTAATCCATATACAACTAAATTCCTCTCTTGAGAGATTGCCAGAGAATTGATTCACATGAATAGAAACGGACATTACAAGTAAATTATGAGACTCTGGAGCTGTTCTTGTACTTGGATGAGGCAGCTTGTCACTACACAGAGCTATAACTATTTAAAGTTGTATATATCAAAGAGCTAACCGTGAAGCTCAGAACAGATTGAAGAAAATTTGGGTATTTTATCCGATTCTAACCTATACGAGTTCATCAAAGCAATAGATATTGAAGTTACCACCAAAATTCAAGGTAACTGGTACACCTTCAAAAGCACACTACACTATTCATGGTTTTTAGTGTCACTTACTATTTGGAGTTACACAGTGCTATAAAAAAATTACTGTTAACGTAAGTTTTTACCAAGTTTAATTTTTTTTTTAAATTAAAAAAAAAACCATGTTCTAAAATGTCCAACCAACCAATTCGACCTTTGTCAGTGAAAGAATGAAGATGTGAAAGAATATTTATAGCCTTGCGTAACTCCAAATAGTAACTGATAGCAAATACCACAAATGGTGCAGCTGGGTAACATCTATTCCAACGAACACAGGGAACTTCTGGAAATTTATCGCCACATGTAGAAACATGTCGTAATAAATTGCCAAAGCTTCAGCACAATGACGGAGGGATTCTAAACATATAAGTAGTGAACTAAGAATTTAGCTCTGTGATAGTTGGAACATTAAATTGTCGATCAGCGGAGTACTGCTCAGTGCAATAGAATTTCAAGATGCGATTTCCTCTTACCTGGATAATTAATAGCTGTCAATGCCTCATGACACTCAGGTTCACCCTCAGCATCTAATACATCCTCAGCCTCTTCTTCACCGGAACATTTTTCATTCGAACCCGTACTCACGCTTACATTTAATTCTCCTCCCCCAGTCTCAAGTTCATCTTTCACTGAATTTTCATCAGCTCTGATGATGATCTCCATGTCTGAATTAAGGCACTCCTCTCCCTGGGTGGTAACTAGAATCATTTCAGCACATGGTTTGGAGCTACTGAAACATCATGGTCGTTTTTAAAGCATAATTGAGCACTAGAGTTTTGGAGCTCCTCTGAGTCTTTGTAAATAACAAACCGTCGTCAATAAGAGTCCGTTCGAAGCGATACAAAGTGATTTCGAAGCATCAACTGTTCACGAAAAATTAAAATCTACTCAAGCAGCTCTACTATCCGTAATCTTGAAATATTCTCATTTGCAATATTATTCTAGCACAAGAGCTGATCTTCATGACACAGATGGCCTAAATGGAGGATTAATTATCTGTGAGATGTTGGGCCATTTCATAACCCAGTCTACAAAGTGACTACATACTTTTAGTTTGACAAAATTATCAACCCACTTGTAGAATGAAAACAATCAATCTGAAACATTAAAGGAAATATACAATATCTCATTAACCTCTCTGGATCGTCAGTCGTCTTCAAAACAAATTAATGGGGCCTGATCTTCTGGATTGTTCTTCCAGAAAATCAGAGCAACGTACTTCACCCAAAGCTTTGAAAATAGAAAATACTGGAAAGATCAAATCATGAAAGTCGATGAAGTGAGGGAAGTGCGAATGGGAAAATAATCAATATTTCACTGCACTCATCATTGTTTCACAAACTGTGTACAAGGAAAACAAGGTTGAGAACATGAACTCTGCGACATTGTAGACGAAACTTAACCTCTGAGCAGCAGCAGCAGCAGCAAAAGTCTAAAGAGCACTCACAAGGTGAATGTTGAAGAAGTTTTTCTTCAGTTGAAAATTTCACCTGCGGATAGGTATAAGCACAAATTTTGTGCCATGAGAGTTTTAATAGTTGAAATAGCTACGCCCCTAATTCACCCCCTGTGTTTTGTTACTACTAGCTGGTACATAAATTGCCCAAACCTGAGAGTCCTTGTGTTTTGCAGGTTTAAATTCAATAGTAAATGCATTCAGCGGCGAATGGGAAGCAAGCCTACAGGAGGGTCATAACAAATCAAGAGTACTGGAGAATTCAAGTGACCATGAATGCAGGGATCATAAACTCACTTCACTCATATTCATTCTTCATAAACTCCAAACTTAGGGAAACAAAAGAACAACACAAAACATCTTGCAATGCAAAAGAAAGAAATCTAACCTGTGAGGCTGGCAGCAACAGATCCAAAAGTGTGACTTGAGAGAAGAGTGTTGATGGTATACCTAGACCCATTCACCAGGAACAACTTATCTTAGTTTGTCTCATCACTTTTACCCCGAACTTCCATTTGTGTGTTGCAGGGTTGAATCTGAATGTGCCGAATTTGCAGCTTTGGTATAAGGTCCATGACATTTAGGGCTCAGAGATCAAATGACCATATTCTTCACAAATTGCAAAATTGGCAAGCATACATAACTTTGTGACAATGAAGAAGAATCTAACCTCAAGAATAAGAATTGTAGATGAAAAGCTTACACAAGTAAACAACGTCCAGTGCACAGATCACGAGATGGAAGTTGAAGCTCCTGCGGAAAAGTTAGCATAAAATGTGAGCCCAGATTGTTGAGAGTGTTGTGGTGATGTTTACTTGCAATTTGTTTGGAGAGCGGGGTAAGTTAGGGAAGAATGATTGATGGGTGGGCGAAGGGATTGATTTATTTTCATGTTTATTTGATTTGCATGAGCAGCCGCCTGAATGTCATGTCAAGGGCCGCCCACCCCACATTCATCCATCATGACCACCTATATTTTACATGGGCTGCATGGATGAATAGGGATGTTCATCCATCCATCCCTTCCTTCCTTCTAGGTGCCCATCTTCTAGGGAGAGAGGAAGTTGTTGTATATGAGTGTGCACGTACCTCTCAACCATCCAAGAATGAAAAATCGACCCCCTAGTATAGCTTTGTTGCCGATTCATCTCAAATGACCTCGAGTACATTAATACGGGGTCTTTAAAGCTAATTTCAGTATCAAATCAACTAAACAAAGCAACTTATAGGTTGCATACTATTTCAGGGCGTTTATGTTGGATGAAAGAGAGGTACACTTGTATACAATAATATCAACTCTCCATCTTCTCACCTAGATTTTATTGAGGTCAATGAATCAATTTATGAAATAAGGTTAATGTCAACATGTATCATGATCGAACTCAAAAATACCATGTGTTTATTTTTTTTGGAAGGGGTGGTGCCTAGAATGCAATTTTCATCTTGTCCTTCAATAATTTTTCAAACATAATATTTTGGATATCATAATAGACCCAGATTTCAACGACATCAATTATCTAATATTCTCCTCATTTTTTCCATCGTTGCAAATGCGGTTATCAAAAGTAGACTTTGTGTTTCATATAAGGTAAGTGGGTCTTAAATGGGCATCTTTCTCTTTGCGCTTCTTTCTCATTGGACATGAAACAGAGAATTAGTGTGAGATGATTAGCAAATCCAAATGGGGTATGTAGCCACTTCCTCAAAAGTTTTGCAGCTTGTATGAATATCATGTTCATTGTCAAAGTGAAGATGCCCTAAGTTATTAAATGATCATATAAGTCCCTTTCCCAAATTATGTTGACTAGTATTTTATCTAAAGTGTTTAACAAAGTTTGAACACGTGGTTCAATCTCTTTTCAAAACATGTCTTTTTGGTGTAGCCAATTTCAGTATGTAGCCAATTTCCCCCTTAGTTCGTTTTGTGTGTGGCCACTTGTAGGTTGTGAATATAATTATGAGGCCACTTATTATTTTATTTGCAGTGCTATTGTTTAGTTTATCAAAACATACATGTAGCCTTGGATTTCTTCCCTATACAGTTAGAAGTTGCCACCCGAATTGACAAATAGATGATGTGCATTTGCCAAATAATCTCTTTGATACACACAAATGTAGACACCTTAAACTCCACAAAACATCTTAAGCTGGCCATCTTCATTGCTTTTGAACTCAACACGTAGCCAAATCTACTACCTTTTTTAAACAAATAATAAGGACTAAATGAACATTTAATTGAGCACAAGAATTTCTATTTGACAATAAACAAGATGTTTATAAGAATTATGAGGGAAGTGGCTACAACCTCAATTTGGATTGCCAACCATCTCATACTAATCATGAATTTCATATCCTAGAAGTGGGATAGAACTAGAAAAATGTAAGCATTAATTAGTGGGATATTACAAATGCTTATCCGCTTTAAGAGAAATTATAATCCTAAGCGTAATAGAGGACCAAAGATCACCATTATAGAGTGATCTCAACATGATGAGAAATGGGATGAGTTTTTGTGCTCAAATGACCCATGAAATTATGATCTCCACTTGGTACCTAGTAGCATACTTATATCACTTCATGTTCAAATATCCCATCCGCCCTTCATCCACCCGGCAAGAGCTTCATGGTGTCTACGTAAACTCATTCATTTGGAAGGTTTTAGAAACAAACAAAAAAAACGAAGTGAATTCATTCGTAATTTTAGAAATTAGTTTACGTTAGAGGTCTTGATTTCAAAAATGATGTCAGAAACACAAAATTAGTTTAGCATGAAACATTTAAGAATGAATATGTCCTCAAACTACATGATGCTTGTTTTACTTAGCCCCTTCATCCATAATGAATGAGTTTACATAGACACCCACGAAGCTTTAGTTCATCCTCTACATTGTAATTGAAAATTATATTTTGTAATTTGTCCAAACAATTGCACTTTGGTAGTTCTTGACTGCGTTTTCTAGTCAACCCACAGTTTTATCAACATGTTGCCATTGTCAAAAAAAATTAATCTCTCTCTCTCTCTCTCTCTCTCTCTCTCTCTCTCTCTCTCTCTCTCTCCATTGGCCTTATACCAATTGGGGTCATTGGTTTGAAAGACCCAATTAATATTTGCAGATTAAAAAAACTGCAACGAACAAGTGCAAAGGCAATAAGGACCCCGGATTACTATAGATAAAGATAAAAGAGTTGGCAAAGGATCTTATTGGATCATTTCCTTATCCCTTGGATGATACATTAGAAAATCAAGGTTGCGAGTGTAGTATTTCATGTAAAGTGGCAGTCACATGTCTTCAATTTTCTTTGGTTATTTCATCGCTTCTTGCATCCCGGAAAGTGCTCCTTGGCCCAAACACACAAGCTAGTCATAACCCTTGGAAGAAGGCACTCGTAGAACTTGGATGAATACAACGTATTCTATGAAAGCCGGGGAAGACCCAAGCAAGTAGTTCTAACACTTGCTTAGCCCAATCCTACGTTTGGGTGGGGCCAAGAATATATTGGGCATTGTGCCTAGATCAATCATCAAAAAGCGCATTTGGGGGGTGTCAAGATTCGAGGTTGAATATGGTAACTCCTCCTCCGCCTTCAAATCCGCCACCTATGCATGGAATAACCGAAAGGAGTTTGGGTATTGTTATGGTATTGTCCGGCCATTCTTCTTAATCGGACACCTTTAATTTGAGTGGCATTTGTGATTAAGAATGAACGTTAATAAAAGCCATGCGTTACAATGAGATTGAACTACGTCTCGAAGTAGGTTAACTATTTTATTTTAGATTCAATATTTTTAACACAAATGAGAGAGCATATGTGACCACTTTGAAAAGAAAGACAATCTTCACTTTGATCTTGTCTAGTATATTGTTCTCCCTCTTTAGTATGACACGTCTGGGAAACACAAAAAAACGTCATATTATCGAGGTGTCGTCTTCTCATTAATATGGCAAATGGCGTAAAGTTGTCATATTATTGAGGGAATACAAAAACATAAGTAATATGAGCTTCAAAATATATGCAACGAGTTTAAGCACTATAGATGATATGAAATAATAACTTATAACTCCAAACAAATACAAATATTCTCAAGAACTCTTGAAATAAGAGTCCAAAGATCTCTGGTGTTGCCTACCCAGGTTAGCAACTGTCATCTCATCTAAATTCTCTACTAACTTTTGAAAACTAATAATTTCATTAACACCAGAATATAAAAAGTTCTCTAATAAGAAACCAGACAACAATGATGGATGACGTTTAGCATCGAGATACCGGTGATACTATATCACCCGTGCACAAGGCAACATGGTAGGAAGCCACACTTACCCTAACCATGTCTAGTCTACACTACACTAAATATGATATTTAGTGTTTGATTAGATTTAGTGTTTTACCACCCTACTATGCTCAACACTAATTTTCAATTCTTTAATAATTAGTGTTAGACATAAATGCGCCGCCGCCGCCTTCCTTGTTGCCACCTCTTTCCTAGAAACAGTCAATCGCCTTCCTTGTTGCCACCTCTTTCCTACTAAACACTAAATTCGTGCATGTAACTTTCACATATTACCATAGGTGATATTTAGTGTTTGAGTTTACATTTAATGTTACTTACGTTCATAGGGTTAGTGATATTTAGTGTAGTGTTCGTATTTAGTGTATCTAACACTAAATATCATATTTAGTGTAGTACCCCTAGTTATCATTAAGTTCCCAATGATAAGTGAAGTTCCCTCATAGTTCCCAAGTGAAAATAGACGTATTTCATATGTACACAACATAGACGACAGGAATGTTAGCCTTAACTGCCTCTTTAATATGACAAAACGGAGATTCTAGATGTCGCATTATCGAGTGCCGTAGTCGTAACAAAGAGGCCGTTTTGAACCTAAAAAGTTTGGTCTCGCAAAAACGTGTTGTAATGTCGAGGGCGTCGTATTTAACGAGGTGAGACTGCATAGCATGTGCATTTGAACTCCGATTCTGAAATTTGAAATGACAGTCTTCACGATTTGCAATGGCTAAGGGACCGAATCGATTCCCAATTCGATCCAACGGCCAAAAATCATGGGTGGAGTTGGAAGTGCTCACAATAGGGCCACATACGTTGTGCTCACAATACGTGATTGGGGTAGTTATGTGGATTTGGTCTCCAGTCCTGACAAGTGACTCTTCAGCAGCACCAAGGGCCAGGGCCTTCCCCTTCCCTTTTCTGCACTTTAAAAGAGTGTGGGACGATGATGTGGACGTGTACATGTGTCACTATATTGGTGACTGTAGTCTCACCCACTTTCAGATTTTTAGCAAGTGCACGGCAAATCTTATCCATTAATAACGTAGATGGGTCTTCGGGCCACTTCTTCACACATGTGCCAAGGGCCGTGACCATGTATTTGTGAGGGCCCTCCCACCCAAATGTTGTACTAAGGGCCGCTTTATACCTAGAGGCCGAGCCAATTCCCCTTGAGGTTGATGGCATGACATTTCAGTCCTTTTTGGGTTGGAGGCCGGTCTCAACTACACATTATAATAAGAGTATAATGGGGGGTCGATTTTTTCATATGTAAAGGTCTTAGGCTCAAGAAGCTAGGTCAATTCAATAAATCTAGCATAATCCAACGGATGTACCATAATCTAGGATAGAGCCGTTCATATTTCCACATAATCCAATGGATATAGTTCGCTGAAGAAATCGTAATTTATTATTATTATTATTTTATTGAAATGTGACACTGGCCCCTAGGCCAAGAATTGGCCGTCCATTTTGGGTGCACCCAATTCAATGGGTTCGGGCTGTGTCAGACCATGCATTTTTTGATTAAAATATTCATACCACCAAATCGGCCTGGCCTTTAGGTGTAAAGGGGTTGGGGTTGATTTCAACCTTTTGGCCAATCACAAGTGAGGATTTCAAGCCTTTACACAACGAATTCATTCGACGTCTAGGTGTAAAGCAGCCCTAAATATCTAAGGCCCTTGACTATGACATGGTCCACCAGAATTTTCATCATGTCTACCTCTTGAAGGTGGGTTTGACGCAAATTCTAGTAGATTATACAATATTATTCATAGTCAGCATGTAGGAATCCATGTAGACTTTCCATTTGTGATAATTTTGTGGGCCCTTGGGAGTGAATTGGACAATCTCGGCCTTTTCGACCAACGAGAGATCTTAGAATGTGATGGTCGCGGGCCTTCAATCTCGTGTTTGAACTCGCCCTTATATGGACGGTTTTCTTTTCTTTTCTTACTAGCCAATTTATCCTAGGCTATGAAGCACGCGATTAGCACGAGATCAGTAACAAATCCAAATCGAGGCCATAGCCGCTTTTCTCATGAAATTCAGAGCCCACATGAATGTCTTAGTCATTATCAAAGTGAGGATTTTCTTTCTTATTAGATGGTTAGATAGGTCGTCCCTCCCCCATTATGTTTGACTATTAAGCTTAGAATGCTAGATGTGTTTTGGTCAAGTAGTTCAATCTCTTTTAAAACACAAGTTTTTTGGTGTCTACTCTTGGATCCATATCTAACCACATACCACTTGAATATAAGCTTTCATATAATATAAGCAACTGAATTAGACATGTCTACCTTATACCACTTCAAAATTTATCTAGTTCGGTTAATAATTCCTCCTTGTAAGGTAAAGCCAGCCTAGGGAAAGGGAGTTAAATTATCACCATCAGAAAAGACGTCGTTCTCTTTGAGTGGTGTGTAGTTAGGTGTGGATCTAGGGATGGACACTAAAAAGAAACGTGTTCGACATAAAGTGAACTACATTATCAAAACTTCTCAATTATTCTCAACTCCAGAGTGAACATAATCAAAAGGGCAGGGGGGAAGGGAGGGTAACGATCATTTAATAAGGAAAAAAAATCTTCATTTTGACAATGAAGAAGATATTCATTTGACCTCCATAAATCATGGGGAAAATGGTGACATGCACAATTTGGATTTTCAAGTCATCTCGCTACCACTAATTGTGTGCTCCGTAACATATGAGAAGTGGGTGTAGAGCTAAAAGTGTTTGTTTGAGGCCCGCTTTATGTGGGATGGAATTTCAAACCTCTACTTCATGAGGCATGTACGTGTGTGTAAAACCATTTGTAAAATTCCGTCCTTAAAACCAGCCTGGATCAAAGGACCCAATTGTACATTATTATAACTTTGTACTAGGTTGAATGTGAAGTTATAGGTGGTACAAAAGTTCTGTAGTTGAGGGACAATGTTTGTGACATCATCCATCCTCAACTGTCTCAAACCATTTACACAAGGCAACATGGGGTCTAACCTTATCATTTATTATTTTGGAAAGTAGTCGGTTGGCTATATGTTGAGTTTTGAAGCAGTCAAGTTGGTGAGCTTGAGGATTTTTTATGGAGTTTAGGGTGGGTACATTTAGATGAATTAAAAGGAGTATTTGGCGACTGCACAGAACTTTTGTGTCAATTTGGGTGGCGATTTTTAATTATGCATGGAAATATTAAGGGTTACATGTAGACTTTGATAAGGTGAACAATGGCCCCACATGTAAAATGATAAGAAAAAATGTGGCCCAGATTTATATTCGCATTCTAGATGTGGCCACATACACCACAAACTAAGGGGGAAGTTGGCTACGTATTGATTTGAACAAGCCCATTGAAATTGGCTACATAAATATTCATAACAACTCTTATCCGGGCTAGCTAGGCAAAGCTGAAATGATCAAATCGCCATAGTTTGGATACCAAAAATTAGCAACCCGATGAACACATAAGACCTCCATGTTGTTGTTTTTTTCGCAAAATAGCAGATGTAGTTTTCTAAGCAATCCTACAATCGGATTATATTGGAGTGCCCGTCACCCATAAACTAATTGAAACCCAAAAACGTTGGAAAACTCAAAAATTTGTCTGGAGCCCACCCAAAGCACTACGGGGCTGTGTTATATTTTGCAACCTTGGATGCCTTGTAGAAGTTACATTGGCCATCAAAGAGTGCCTCTTCTTGGAAACTTTTGAGAAAACTCTACCTCATGGGTTGTCTTGGATCCTAATGTAAACACACCTTGGGTAGCTTAAACCCAAGGGCTTACCCTTGGTCCCATGGGAACTCTGAGGTTAAACCGCCTAAGGTCATCATAGTATTCGAATGGGTGACCTTCCTAGCACTTGATTTTCAGTGCCAACCGGGTTGTCCACGCATGTGGGAGGGGGGGGTTCTAACTCTCACATGTTGGTAATATATTACATTCTCATTAAACAGTTATAGCATTACGTAACTCCGAATACTAGCACACCCTAATCGGGATAACCAATGTAGCTCGTACGCTCACCGCCTGCCTCCATGCTACGTGCGTGGCTGGAATCAAGGCACGCACGCACACATGAATAGAACCCCCCCCCCTCCCCAAGCACCCTACTTTAGCATTGAGAGGCTCGAATCGCGGAATGACCTCTGTTGGTTTTGCCCTGGACTCATACAAACTCCATATATGTTGGAATTTGGTTGCTTCAATGCAATCCAACTCAACTCGTGTTCGCTAATCTACCCAAAACAATCAAAAACCTAAATAAAAGGTTGCACGTATTATTGTAACAGTTGGCATGATGTGAAATGTGCAGACGAGTGTGAGAGTGGCACTTTAAGGCATGGATACGTAAGCCACGTTCCCGCTGCCGATAGGAGGCCAACCCCTCCAGCACTCATCTCCCCCCCCCCCAAAAAAAAGCACCCTACTTAGCATTCTTAAACTCGAATCGTAGAATGAACTTTGTTGATTTTGCCCTGGACTCATACAAACTCCATATATGTTGGAATTTAGTTGCTTCAATCCAATCCAACTCGACTCGTGTTCGCTAATCTACCCAAAACAATGGAAAACCTAAATAAAAGGCTGCACGTATTATTGTAAAAGTTGGCATGATATGAAATGTGTGGCAGAAGAGTGGGAGAGTGGCACTTTAAGGCATGGGTACGTAAGCCACGTTCCCCCTGCCTGTGGGAGGCCGACCCCTCCAACAGCACTCATTATCTCCCCTCCCCTCCCCTCCCTGCATGTCCTTATGTTAGGGATGCAGGCAGAGAGACACACTACTGCTGCTACTGCACAGACAGACACCCTGCCTTGCCTCCCCTCCCCTTCCCTCCTCTCCTGTACCACTACAGTAGTCTATTTAATCTTCTCCCCTCCCCTCCATAAAAGCATATCGCTAGTAACGTCATGTCGCTCGCTACTCAACTCACTTGCCGTGCGGTGACCTCCACTGAACTCCACTGCTCTGCTCCCCCGCATTTCACCGCCTCTTCTATCTATAGGAGTACCTCCTAGGGTGTGTACAGATTCTAAGGGCCGCTTTACTCACTTGTGATTGGCCAAAAGGCTGAAATCGGCCCCAACCCCTTTACATCTAGAGGCCGGGCCAATTCGTTCTGTAAGAGGTTTGAACTCCTCACTTGTGATTGGTCAAAAGGTTGTAATCGGTCCCAACCCCTTTACACCTAGAGGCCGGGTCAATTCGTTGTGTAAGAGGCTTGAAATCCTCACTTGTGATTGGCCAAAAGGTTGTAATCGGCCCCAACCCCTTTACACCTAGAGGCCGGGCTAATTCGTTGTGTAAGAGGCTTGAAATCCTCACTTGTGATTGGTCAAAAGGCTGAAATCGGCCCTAACCCCTTTACACCTAGAGGCCGGGCCAATTTGTTGTGTAAGAGGTTTGAAATCCTCACTTGTGATTGGTCAAAAGGCTGAAATTTGCCCTAACCCCTTTACACCTAGAGGCCGGGCCAATTCGTTGTGTAAGAGGCTTGAACTTCTCACTTGTGATTGGCCAAAAGGCTAAAATCGGTCCCAACCACTTTACACCTAGAGGCCGGGCTGATTTAGTGGTATGAATTTTGTTAGTCAAAAAATGCATTGTATGACACGGCTTGAGCTCGTTGAATTGGGTGCACCCAAAATGGAAGGCCAATTCTTGGCCTCGGGGCCAATGTCAAATTTCAATTAAAGAAAAGTTTCTTTATTATAACATTATTTTTTCAATGAACCATGTCCATTGGATTATGTGGAAATATGAATGGCTCTATGCTAGATTATCCTAGATCCGTTGGATTAAGCTTGATTTATTGAATCGGCCTAGCTTCTTGGCCCTAAGGCCTTTGCATATGGGAAAATTGGCCCCCATTATAATCTTATTATAATGTGTAGTTGAGGACGGCCTCCAACCCAAAAGGGGCTGAAATTTCATGCAATCGGCCTCAAGGGGAATTGGCCCGGGCTCTAGGTGTAAAGCGGCCCTAAGGGCCGCTTCACACCATGGCCCATGAAGTTGGACCATGGAAGATGGCATTTTGTCCCATGGTCTGATTTCTTAAAAAATCATCAATTTACAAGGCCTTTGGGCCACTCACTAGGTGCAAACCGAATGTGAACCAAGAGGAATGACCATGCACCAACAAGTGAATGTGCTGATTTTTTTTAATATATGCCCAAAAATGGCAGTTTTGGGGGGGGGGGGGAGGGGGGGGAATTTGACCATTCTCTTGTCTTCATCTTCACTTCCCCCCAAAAAAAATTTCATCAGAAACATATTATGACATCATTTCTTTGCCATGAGCCCTTGCCTTTTGCTAGCAGAACACCTCTCTTGCCTCTCCCACCGCAAGACCCGTTGGACCATGTCAGTGGAGAATGTAGGTCTTAGAATATGTCTTTGGGGGACCTTGAACTCCATGGCCACTCTCACATTTTTCCCCTTGGTGTAAACTGAAGTGGTCCTAGGACGAGTTCAACAACCAATCACAGATTCTACATGGCCTTGGGACAACGTCATGGTCCATGATGTCAACAACCCCTAAGGTACGGGCTGCTAACATCGTTGCTTTCAGTGTTGAGCATGTGTACTATTCTCATGTTTGAGAGTTTTTGACAATTCTCGTTATCAATTAAAATGACAAGAGGTTTCAATGCACCAAATTGTGACTTGTATGGACTATGTATGTAGAAGTTATAAGGGTCCAAGGTTTGGATGTTAAGGTGGTTGACATTATCATAATGAGTGTCTATTTATAACATTTAATACTATTAGGGTGTTTGTTTTGAGCACCATCTACGTTTAGGTGCCAAGGTTTTACCAAAAATCCTCTTCGCCAACTTCTCATCTACTCCTTTGATATGGGTATCTTGAGACTGACATATGATGCAAAAGTAGACCAATACATAACGTAGACCAACACTATGTACCATTTGTCTTAGACTTCGAGTTTGCCACAAAGATAAAGATGCCGCAAGTAGATCTCAACATGCATGAACTAGAATTGACCCACACTTCATAGGAGTATCTACTAGGTACCAAGGTCCAAATGCTCCGCTTGGGGGAGAGGGGGGGGGGATACTGAGCATATTCCAAGAATAAAATTAGATATGAAAATATCACATGAATAGGTATGCATATTGCCTCATAACCCCCTATAATGACCCATTCATCTCAAGTGGCTCGTATCTTTACAATGGATTGAACCCCCCCCCCCCTTCCCCCATGTGCGAGCATAATCACTTTAAGATTTGATTCATGAAATTTTATGTAATTCCCCTATCAATCAAAGGGCATTCCAATGAGTTAAAGTATGGCTTATATTATGTTTGCAAAAGATGAGTCTTAATGATAAAGATGACCAAAACCATCACCGGGGGGATTTTCATTTGAATGTACCCATTGGTATACTCACAAAGGTGGGTATCTCTTTAGAGAGAGATTGAGAAGGATTATGAGAGCATTACAATCGATTTACATGAGAATGTAGAGGTACAATATGCACATGATTTAGTGTGGCCCACACTTTCCATCATTGACCCACGTAAGTGATCTTGCTATCAATGGGTGGGAACCAAAGAAGGTGGCATGGAGACTTGTGCTACACAACAGTCATAGAGACGATTCTAATTAACACGGTAACTTTACACTATGACTAAGTGAGGCGACCATGAATATGAAAGGGCCCTTGAAACTCATCCAAAGACCATACCATGGACCATTTTGAAATTGGGCTTTGTGTTGTGGTCATGGACCTTCAAGTGCACTATATAGATTCTCAGTCAAATGCTATTTCATTGATCATGTTTATGTGGCCCTTCTACAATTAGGTATACTAAAACAACAGTTGTGAGATTTTGAAACATCATGGTCTCCCGGTTTGTGTTAGATCCACCTCTTTGAGGTGGGTTTCATGCAAACTTATCTAGTGGACCATGAAACATTATGCATTGTATGCCATGTAGAACTCCATAAAGGTATTACATGCGTTTAAATTTCCTCGGTCCCTTAGGCCCTTAGACTCTAGCGTAAAGTGAAGTTGACCTCGGCAAATCCACCAAATAAAGAGTGTAGATTTCAACGGTCACGAGCCCTCAAGCTCTACAGTCTACCCTCCACATTACAACACCTCAACTATACGACGCATTTTCCGCTGACCAAACTATCTAGTGATAATTTTACCTCCATACTACGACTACAACGCTTGCAATACGACATTTTTAAGGTATGTTTTGTCATATAATAGAGGTACATAACATGCATACATGGTAAAAGCCCCATGTATATCAAGGTTTACAAATGATCAGTTTTTTGAAACATGCAAGGAAACCCCAGGAAACGTGGTCAGCACATCTCCTCAATATAAATGTTCTTTCATACTTATATATCTTAATCAAATCTACACAAACAAACATACATTTGACACTGATATAGGCCATCTCCTTTGAAAATCCTCGATAATACAACATTCGAGACCAAAATGTCATATTACCGAGAATACAACATTCGGATAACATGGCACTTTCTCACGCGAGCAAATGTGTCTTAATAAAGAGGGAGAAAGTGCCACTTACTTACTTACTTCCTTCCTTCCAATGTTGACCGGTGGTTCCCAAATTCATCCCCTTGGGGCGATTACGGTGGGAGCTTCCGGATGCTTCCTAGGCTACTTACTTAAGAGGCTCCTTATTTGCTTTTTGGGCCGCCCACATGCTTAAAGGCAAGGACACCTGATGATGCACCGGTGCACACTTCACACACATCCTCGCATTCATTTGTCGCATGAGCTTGAGTTACCCCGTCTAGTTGACGAGGGTTTACTTTGCCTACTTACATGTGGGCACCGGAGAGAGGTAGTTATTGTATACAAGCACACTCCTCATCCATCCATCATAAAAACTTTACTTGATCATCTATAGGTTTGTTGTCGATTCATCTTAAATTATTTCGCTTAAATAATGTGGGTTCTTAAAAGCTAATTCTAGTGTCAAATCAACTTTAAAAGTAACCTCCGGGCTGCATATTGTTTCAAGGTTTTTATGTTGGATGAATGAGAGGTATGTTCGTACATGATAATGACCTCTCTCTCTCTCTCTCTCTCTCTCTCTCTCTCTCTCTCTCTCTCTCTCTCATGTAGACACTAGACAGTAAGAAACTCATAAAATTTGGTAGGACCCAATGTTGGACTGGTATTTAGGTGAATCGGGCATGGTATTAGTAATCAACATCAAGAACGGTATCAAAGAAATGATCTGTGGGTATCAAAATTGTGATATGAATTTAAAATTTGTATTCGGTGTGTATCTCAAGGTGATAGAGTCTTTGTAGACCCGTATTATTATTTGGGTCGAACCTGTTCTAACTTATGTTGATACTAGGACGATTTAACTTAGGTATAAAGGTTCTTACATGGTACATAGATCCAAATGATACCGGAAAGAAATATAATCGTCAAACACATGTATCCTACTAGTACTAAAAACAACGCGAAATCCTCATTGTAGCTACCCAAATGCTATCACAAAAACATTGGTAGAAACACCTATAATTCTTACTTTTGACAATTTAACATATGTCATGTCATAAGAGCTTCTTTTTATATATATTAATGGGCCTTGTTGGCAATCAAAAGGGGATTCCAACACATGTTAGCATGTAATATTTGCATATTTTCATATTAGTTGAAAATTTTATGAATTTTGAAAGTGTTGCCTATAGGGGTAAGTTGGTAATTGACCTTAGGCCCTCATAGAACTAGGTATTAAGTTAATAGAGGATATTACATGAATTGTGGGCATAATAAACTTGCATACATATATTCTTATCAATGGACCCTATGATAACAATGCCAAAAATCAACCTTAGATGTGAAGTACATCTCTTGTTGTAAACACGTTTTGGCTCTGAGGTGGACTCTTCACGACACGTACAAACTAAAATGAGTTTAAGGGGTATTACATGAGGGATTAGCATACATAATATACATAAGGGAGATGTATTATTTTTCTTTAGTGTATACATCTAAAAGGATTATTTATTTCTTTGAAGTAAAGGTAGATGTACAAAAGGGGGCCCTAGGGTTTAGAGAAAAACTTGATAATAGATGTGCTAGTTTCATCTAATTCACGTTTTCATCCATTATTGTCATATGGTCATAGGCCTTAATGACTACCATGTATGTTCTTCTTAGGGTTTGCATTTGGGGTTCTAGGGTTTCACAAACTAGAGGCCCTTGGAGTTTCCTTGAGTTTTGCTCCAAATTGTGGCTAAGTTATTATGCTCTTGTCTTTTGTTAATTTGATACAATCGTTAAGTTACATGCTATGGATGGAAAAAAAAACGTTCGATGCTTTCTTATTGGAAAGTGAAAGTGAATTTCATGTGTGATAGAGGCCTATTTAATTCATGATTTATATTATGTATATGTGTATGTAGTGGAGGCATTTATAACATTAAATTGGAAAAACTAATATAAATACATGAGTCCACTTTCTAGCATGTTGTTAGTACCTATACATTTATTTTTCTCTATAAACGTCTTGTATATAGGGGGTTTATTTTCATAGGGACCCACACACACCATTTAGGTTTCCAATAAAGAGTCCACCCCCTAGGCGCTTTTGTAACATGTACAAATGGATTATCATAAAAAAAATCGCATCTGGAACGGTATTTTGACCACATTGCTTCTCAAAGTATATGTATCTAAGGTTCCCATTATATGCTTCTAGTATTTCCTACATATATTTTGATGTAAAATGTGCATTTATCAACGGTGCAAAAATCTTATTTGCCATATTTACTTCTACCTTAGTTATAGACTTTCATGTGTTGATGGTGTTTGGCATCGTTTGAACCAATAATTAAGTTTTAAGGACACTTTACGGACAAGGTTGCTTTTGGGTATTTCTAGTACCTTACATGGAGTGGAAACATGTGGTGAGGATAAAGCATCAAAGGTTGGTGAATCATCCTCGTGTGTAGTAACAAGATGGTATGCCGATAACTTACATAGGCAGGCACTATAATGAATATGATAAATATTGTGGGCCACACAATTGAGATCATTTCCACATGGAAAAAAAATTGAGCAATATGTGGGTGCACGCTATTTATCAACCCATAGTATTTAGCATCACAAACATTCCAGGTTGTAAGCTACAATATTTTTATTGGATTGGAAGTACTCAGTGTGCATCTAAGAAACTAACTCCGACCTAGAGGAAGGAGGTGAATATCTCATGATAGCATGACCAGTAAGATATGTGATTGTTGTTTGGTCACTTGTCTTAATAAGATACCTATATTTGATAGGTGTGTGGTTCGGTGAGGATTAAAGAACAAACACCATAAAAGACGTTGGACTACGTCCTCAAATTTCATTAACAACTCCACAGTCACTACACCGGTTATCCCAACTAGTGTGAGTTACTATTCAGAGTTACACGATGCTATAATTGTTTAGTGAGAATGAAATAATGTACTAAGCAAAGTCATTTATGTTTCTAAAATGTTTGAACAACTTGTTGAACTTTCATCAGTAAACATTGAACTTCTTAGTAACTCCGAATCGTAACACGCATAACTTGAGATAATCAGTGTGGTGAATACAATGGGGAGGACCTACGTACTATTGAGTTACGGAATCAACAAACATGCACTACTAATCCAATTTCCAACCCAATTTTTTTGTTGATGCTTCATCATAGATTTGCTAATGCAACACAAGCTTCGTCGCACAGGTCCACTATGTAGAAACTGTTGGAGAGCATGAAACACGAGCCGGACAACACCCACACAGGAAACGAAAAATTGCACACTATTTTCATGTGCCATGGTGTATGTAGTGGACCGACACCACGATCAGGTAGGCCCCGGGACATAAAATCACACCTTACGCATGCCCACACTATTTACGACAAACAGTATAGGTAGTGATGTTGGAATACCACAATTGACGAGTGTCCTATGCTATGGTCTGCGGAATTGGTGGTTCTCATCGCCTGTGAGGCTTGGAATTTCGGGTATCCTTGAGCTCCGAGTACTTGGGAAACTACATATATGTAGCCCCAGCCGTTAACATTAAATTCATATCGATCGTCCTTCACCAACTCCCGTCTCGCTTTCATTTAATCAATCTGCTGTGTTTGTGGTAGACACGATCCTCACCCTCCTCCTACTACGGCTAGCTGGAACAGCAATCGCGGCGATCGAAAATTTCGTGTATACGGAAACAGTTAACTTACTGCACAGATGAGATTGAAATTCTTTCGAGGCGAATCTGTGCAGAAAGCAAGACATTTGGTTGTCGTGAACGAAGCCAGCATTGAGAGGAAGGGAACATTTTTCTGCATCCTCGCACGTGCCTGACATAGTTCAGGACGTTGCTGAGGCAGATTACATCCACTACAAGCAACTGTGGGTCCAAGGTAACAAGTATTGCGACAGAGTAATTGCGATTGCCAAGCACGGTTTCTAATAGTATAAATTGTTGAGTGACTTTCTTTTGCTGCGTTTTCTTCTTTTCTGCAAGATCAAGAGCAGTGATCGGGGAGGTTTTTGGGCATAACCGGTTGAGATCCTAGTGTTTACAAGCCCAACCGGTTACATGTTGGCATCCTCCGGTTTTCCTTTATGAAGTTTGGGGTATATTCCATAGATTCCTCTAGAATGATCGGTAGTTCTCCTGCAGTCTCGAGCTTCAACCGGTTATTTCTCAAACTCAACCGGTCCATTTGTCACTAACTGCCGGTTTCTCCCCGATCGTTGATCAAGAGGAATCCAACACACTAAAGAATGCATCGTTTGGACATCGTATGCAAAAGTTACGAGGGTTTAGTTGTTTATTGGTAGGCGATTTATGCTCGACACCTAGATGAGATGTTCAGACGGTGTACATTTTCATAACCAGTGTACATCTAGCAAGTGCAAAGAGCTTTTGGGTGTTGGTTCTGGGTGTATTGATCTCAAATTACACGGTCCAAAATGACCCAAACTGACATTGTGTCAATGACCCACGGTTGTAACTGGATCACATCCATCAAGAACAGTATACAAAAACTTTTGTACATGTGACATGTATTGAAACCATTTTGAGCAGGATTCCATACGTAAAGATCATGGTCGTTATCAAGTAACCAACAAGGAGGCATTTTGCATCCTCGCACGTACATGACATAATTAACGACCTTAGTTGAGGTAGATTACATCCACTGCAAGCAATTATGGGTTTATTTGGCATGTCCCGAAACGACCAAAATGACATTAACTCACTTAGATTGGACCGCCGCAAGGGACATACGTGTGTCAAAATGGTCGTAAGTCATCTATTGTAACATTCTTCAGCATTAAAGAATTGTTCATTATTTTTCCCAGATATTACCTGCAATGTAGTGCTACAATGGATGCTCAATGAATTTCACTCAATGACTTTCCACCTTCAACAAAGATTTCTCCATATATCTTGAAACAAGCTTGAAATTGGTTGTAAACTTCAGAGTTTCAAACTGATTTCGTGTGGTGTCATGCATCTATGCTTGTGATTTTGATAGATATCATGTCGAATCCTAGGGCCCACCTAGGTTATCCTTGCAAGCCAATCTCAATGACGAATAGATAACTTGGTCATTGCAAATTGTGTCATTGAGACCCATCTTTGTTTGTAGGGATTGCCCCGGCCTACACCCTTCCCCATTGCCATCTAACGTGTTTAGCAACTATAGTGTACATAATTACATTAACAAATAGATTCAAAATGGAATGGGCATTTACACACAAATACTCAAGTGGTTGTGGTTGTATTGGGCCCACTTTCAACACGACTTTCAAACAAATTTATATTCTTTTCCATTTACATACAAGGTTTGCATGGTTGTAGTTGAAGAGTGCAATCCATGCAATGGAGACAATTAATTTAAGGATTCTCATGTAAAGTTTGTCATTGAGCAATTGCCTCCTACAATCACTATCCCATGCTTTGGACTTGAAGGTCTCTCTTGATGCCACGTGATGACTACAAATCAAATAGAATCAAACAAGGAAAGCAAACTACAATCACCACAACCATGGGCCCAAGAGTCGTTGCAAGCACGTAAGTTGAATATGAAAACATTGGAACCCCTTATAGCACCAGAAACCATGAATTAGTTTGGTAAAAATAAAGTTGGGGCGGATCAACAATAAACCTACGCATGACCGTGGTTGTCACCAATACATTGTGTCCCTCTTGATCCCTCAAAAATAGAACCAAAGAAGGTACACTACAAACCACTACAATGGTGGTTGTGTGTAACCAATCCTTAAAGAAAGATAATTAGCACATACAAGCGTACCTATCATTCATCCAACATAAACGCCCAACACCCCAAATGGTATTATATTTAATTAAATTTACAACAGAATTACCTTCAAAGCACCCAAATTAGTCTAGTACAAGTCATTTGAGATGAGTTAACAACAAACCTATAGAAGTTATGTTCGCATGGATAAGAGGTACGCTCATATGCAATAATTCTCCCTTTCTCTCTCCCCCGGCCTCAAAGTAATAACACACCATTAAAATTAATTCTAATTTTACTTTACAAATTAAAAATTATTTTTAAAAAAAATCAATGAGAGCAATACAGCTATCAGCAACCTGCATTTTCAAATGAAAATTGCATATCATCTCACATGGGTGCTGGCTCATTTTAGTTTAAGCTCACATCACATGCAACATGAGGGTTAAGTTGTTATCATTTTCTGACTGCCAACATAGTATGAAATTAATGTTCATAATGTAATCTTCCAAATAAGTACCATGCATGTCCCTTTGATGTGGGCCAATTTCAACCAGTGTCCGAGGAGATTTTTGGGCATAATCAGTCAAAATTCTAGCGTTTCCTAGTTCAACTGATTAGATGTTGAGATTTTTCGGTTTTGCGTTACTAATTTGAGGTATATTTCACAGATTCCTCTTAAATGATGGATTATTTTCCTGAAGTCTGGAACTTCAACCAGTTATTTCTCGAACTCAACCGGTTCATCTGTAACCAGCAGTCAGTTCTCCCCGTTCATTGAATTTAAACACAAAAATCTACCAGACTATATACAGATATAATACCCATTTCCAAGGTACAAGGAAGAGTGGCAGTTATGATGAAATCCATCATTCTGAAAAGCTTCTATTCAGTCGAAAAAGCAATGCGATCCAGTAGGAGGAAAGGACAATGCAGTCATAAGTTAGCACTTTCGGGCCCAGTGTATCTAGTCTATATATTGCACAACAAATTGCTGCCGGAGAATTGAATGCAAACACCACAACAATTGATGTGCATTCACCCACAGATGTCCTATTCCTCATTTTTATACTTGGTCAGGAAATTCCCCTTCAATCTTGTGCGCCTGTAGGACTTGTCCAATCTCAGAAGATGCATGCTCCTCTCAAATGGCAGAAAACTTATGTGAGGGAACAAAGTATGTAGTCATCAAGATCCTAATTGATTGAAATCAGTGTAAAACGATTTTAATGTCCAAGAAGCCAAAAGTACATCAACATGGTGTCAAACATAGCTAGAATAGCAGAGTGCAGTAGCCTCAGTGAGAGGTTAATATTACTCTAATGGTTCAATCGCAAGGCTTGAGACTCCCTAATACTGCATAATCACATAACAGATTCCTCTCTGATGGAGAGGTACAGGGGAAACATATTGTGTGCCTCATTTTCAGCTACATTGAAAGAGCAAAAGTGGCATAATAGCTCTCTCACACGTGCAGCTCTGTCACAACCTCTGAAAACACTATAGAACATAATCATAAGCGAACAATGATCGCACTCAAAAATACATGAACATCAATAGTTTCAACATGTGAAGAAAAACAACCATTTTCAAGCTGAGTGTGAAAATTGAGTGATGCAACACATCATATGGAAGTTTAAGACATCATATTACTACTTCAAGCTCCCAAGATCATAAAACTTATCACACTTCGAAACAAAAGTAGAATAAGTTACCTACGGAAAGAAACCCGCTCCCCATCTCAATTTTTGCAAATGCATCATGTCAACCAACAAAAGCAAATAATATAACAAGCCAAGTAAAATAGATGATCCAGATAGACCAACAAATTCGATTATACACTGATACATACCTAATTACATATACCAATCAAAGTTCTGAAGATCACTCTAAATACAAGAGAGTAGCTCAGCTCCTGCTACCTTATGATCCACTACTAAGGCCAGGTACCTTCCAATCAAAATAATAAATTAATTCCTCCTCCATCTGCAACAAATATGCTACAGACCTTGTCCTTAATATTCCTATCCCTATTCCTACTTTACAAAAGCTTCGCTTTCAGTAATTTACAAAAAGCTCGCGATGTCTATCTCCTGCAAATTATATATTGGCTCGTGCTTGCCATTGCATTGCACCATATCCAACCAACCTTGCCTTGGAATGACCTCATCACCCAGCACTGTACAGTGTGTGCACATGTTCAACCCCATCGAGTCAAACAAACTCCTCCTTCACCATCATCATCATTCCCAGTCTGCAGGTTATAAACAGTTTAAAACAAAGCATTTCCAGTCTTGAATTTGGCCCCGAAATTGCTCACCTATCGAGTCTCCAAAACTAATCCTTTTCGTCATCATCATTGATTGATGCCCACATTTGTCTGCACAAGATCGTTAGACAAATTGGCAAAATGTTTCATTCACGCCCGGCATGTGGAAGACTGGATGAGGACCATCCAACCTTTAAATACTTCTTCAATTCTCCTCGTCGTTGTCGTCTTCTTGGTCTTCGTAGCCACGATTTGTCTTGCTCTTGATAGTCCTAACACTAAAACTCTTCGCCCATCTTATATATGTAGAGCCGCGGGTGGGGTGAGGGACAGGCCTTTTGTTTCAGCACCACTGCCCCCATCAAGATTTCAGTAGAAAACTTGCACCACGCTTGGAACAGCATTCTTTCTTTTCCTACTCCCTACATGCCATTCACCAGATCCTTTGTAATTTCAAGTCGCAAGATCACACACACTTTCTCAGTCCTACAAAAGTTCACCGCCGGTTAACCAGGAGGTCATTAAAATGCGACCTCCAAGTAGAGATGGCTTCAAACAACGTGTAAGTAACTTGTCCGGACATGTATCCAAGTATCAGAGCAAGTAGATGCCAACTCCCCCCACTTGGATTTCTACCACACTTATATTCACCGGTCCAAAGCAGATATCACAACCCTGCAGAACGTGGAAATCAAATGTGACTTAGAGGCATATAAACCCAACACAATGTGAACAAATACCATTTCCACAAACATGTTAAGATCTTGAGGAAATGTGGTGACAAAGTGCAATCAAGACATCTAAACCCAATTTGAAAAAGAGAGAGCTTCGTCCAATATCTAACCATGTTGTAAAAACACTGTTAAGCAAACATGTTGGGATCTAGAGAAATGGACCCCAGAATGGGTTAGGAGAAGTGCTTACCAGTCATAGACGGTAGGGGAATTGCAAGGCACATTTTCAAATTTTGCAGAGCAGCTTCGAGAGATCTCTCTGCCGTCAGGGTGGAACACACTGCGCCATCTCTTCTCCTTATCCTTGAACACTGCATGTACAGGGCTAACAATGAGGAAAGAGTACCCCACCTTGACAAGATGGTTTCTAGGAAATGATCTTAATAATGCACATTGATCACATGACATGCAGATTCAGCAAGTATGCAACAATAGGAACATGTACTTACTGCTTGGAGAAGGTGAGGCTAGGGACGGTGATGCAGGAGGGCTGGATCCGTAGCTCCCAGGGGATGCCATGGGAGAATCGGTGTCTAAGTTACGGAGCATCGGGGGTTTCTTAATAGAGATGCTCTGCGTTACACGGCGAGCCTCAGCTTGAGAGGCTTGAAACTCTGCACTCCTCCTCCGGTCCATCATCCTCTTGGACATATCATCACCATCTGGTTCAAACCACATCCAGACAGACAGACACAAATCCCTCAGCTACTGCAACTGGGGTTTCCATCTCTCTATCTACATGCAGCATGAACAGTAGTTTCGCCGGATCTTCCGGGTTTGGGTTCCAAATTGGCATGCTATGCCTCACATTCAATTTGGCCATGTCAGACAGAGAGAAAGACAGAACAGAAACCTCAGCCACTGCAACTTCAACTGGGGTTTCAATCCATCTATGTATCTACATGCATCATCAACAGCAACGGTTTCACCAGATCTTCCGGGTTTGGGATCTTATTTTCCACGCCATGCCTCCGTAACATGAAAATTTGGCCATGGCAGAAGCTGCTTACCATCTTGGAACACATCGGCCAAGCCTCCGGCTGCGGCCAACCGCTCCTTCCTCAACTTCTTCAAACCCTTGTCAGGCTGGGGTCCAGCAAGTACATCGTCCCAGAGCTTGTCCAGAAGACCCATGTTGTTTGGCAATGTTGAAAACTGAAAGTCTCCAGGGGCAGAAGATGAAACACTAACACCAAACTCAAATGCGATCCAACACTAGTAAAGCACACGTCTTTCGCACTCTCCTAGCCCTTTCCCTTGAGGATCTTGCAACGATCTTAACTCCTCCAACACTACTACTAACAACCCAAAATTCCACTCCTGCCAAAATCGCAGCAAATTTGCCAAAATCCGCCTACACACTCAAACACTCTCCGTAATCAATTCACTTTCCTTGGCACGCACTCCGAGATCTAACAAAACTCCGAAGCCTTGGCTTGGCTGCACTACAAGTCCGTCAAAATTCGACCAAACTCTAAACTACACGAAAGGCTTAGAAATCGATCCTTCTTGCTCAAACTCCAAAACCTCCAACACCAACACAACCAAATGGGATACTCCACTGACCAATGTACCCACCCAAACCAGCACTCTTAGCCTCAAAACTCGCAAAATCTCGATACTCAACCGTTCGCAACGCGATGAAGAGCTTGTAACCCACAATGGGGCGGTGAGGAATCGCTGGAAGACCAGAAACGAGAAGAGAACAGCACAAATGCAAGCTGTGCGAGCAGATGACAAAGTAGCGCGATGGGAGAGGAAAAGGTTCGGAGAATGTGGGAGCGGGCTTACTTATGCTCTATCCACAGGGGACTACGAGTACATTGTATACGTATTTTGATCTCGTGTAGTGTGTAAAGCGTACTTTTGTGTATTCGTATTCGTATTCGTATATGACGCGTATGTGGGTCCGGGTAGGCGCCGAGCGGCTTCCGACCCCGGGGTCGCCCGTGCGAGTGGGGCCGGGTGTGGTGGGGCCCTTCTGACGTGGCTTGAGACGTGAAGGAAGGGTGATGGTCACGTGGCATTTTTGTCCTTTTTCCTCCCTTTACCCTCACCTTGTTAACTTATTATGACGATGCTTTAATCCACTTTTGAGTGTTGTGTCAAGTGCCAAGTGGAGTCGGGTGCATGGAATTTAAACACGGGGACTTTGCTCCTTCCTTGTTAGGCTCCAAGGATCGTTCCCCTTTATGGTGGAAGGTAGTATGGTGGATCGCCCCGTATCAAAACTTGATTCATTTAGCCCTAGTAAGTATCCCACTCCCATGCCGAAAACATCTTTGCCCTCCTCCCCTAGTATCCTTAAGTTTTAATGTAGTTTTGCTTTCGAGTGTTGAGTCGGTTGTTTGTTACTCGCATAGACTTCAAACACGGGGGCTTTGCACTTTCGTTAGGCTCCAAGAATCGTTTTACTTTGTGGTGGATGGTAAGTGTGTAGACCCCCCCCCCCCCCCTTATGGACACTTGATTCATAAGCACCGTGTAGTATGGTGCCCCACTCCCATGCCGAAAACATCTTTACGTTTCATACTACCCTTGCCTTCTTATTATACTTTATTTTTACCTTTGATTGAGTCCATCAAGTGTAGTTGTTTGTTTGTAGCCTGGATACCCTTAGGGCCACTTCGTACATGAGACCGAGGGCCCGAGACCATGGCACTTCAAGCACTCTCATTGGTGGAAGAGGCGGAGCTGGTCCAAGTTCGCTTCACACTACGCTTGAGGGACCAACCGAGTAAGTGAGTGCAAGATGGATGTAAAAGTCTACATGGATTCTTAAATGGCATGAAATGGACCATGTTTCACGGTCACTTTAACTATTTTTAAAACCCACCTCTTGGAGACCATGGCACTCCGGAATCTCACAACCATTTATTATTTATTATATTTTATCATATGTGAGGACCATGCATGAATAGAAATTCATTGATATAGCATTTGGTTAAGGGTCTGGTCTAATATGAACTCAAACTACACTTGAGGGCCCGTGACCACACTACATGGTTTTGGAAGTGTCTTGGAACGGCCAATGGACACTTCTTTTGGGCTCTTACAAGTTCATGATCACGGCTCTTGGCTTGTGTGTGAAGTGGCCCTCAGTGTACGGGAGCTTTGTTCTTTGGTTAGGCTCCGAAGATCATTTTCCTTTGTGGTGGAAGGTAGTAGACCACCCCATATTAACACTTGATTCATTTAGCACTAGTATGGTACCTTGGTCCATAACATGACTTAGCAATTAGATGATGGTCTCTTTCCAATGAAAGAAGTTGCAGTTAAGAAAACCTTGATAAATTATAGTTGTTTATTGAGAACTTTGCAATCACAACATAAGTGCTCCTCGTAAACATGATACCCTAGGATTGAAGGAGAATTATGGTCGCTCGATACCTAGTCCCACAAACTGCAGCCAATGAGCTTAGTAATGTTATGTCCCATGCCAAAAACTTTTTTTTTCCCCCTCGCCTACCAACCTCAGTTTATTGTTTTATTTAGTTTTACTTTGAAGTTCATTCAAGTGCCAAATGGAGTCGTTTGTTTGGAGCTTCCATATAATCCAAGCACGGGGGCTTTGCTCTTTTATTATCCTCCAAAAATTGATTCCCTTGGTGGTAGGTAGATTGGCCCTTATCAAGACTTGATTCATAAGCACTAGGTAGTAAGCCCGCCCCCATGACAAAATCCTTTCATCTTTAAAAGGAAGGAATGAGAAATGACAAAACAAAACAAAACAAAACAATGGATCCACTTTAGTGAAGTATTAAGCATAGATGCTTTACTTTCTCACTTTTTGAACTACGATTTTGGTCCTTAGAATAACATCATTAGGAATCATTTTGAAGCACGGAGTTTTATAGTTTGGAACAAAAACAAATGTTGGAATTGGGTCAATGATGGAATTAAATGTTTCTACCTAATTAGCTTTATTGACAGAGTACACACAACAACAAAACCACCATGACATGAGTAAATGGTTGTAGTTGAATTTCATTGGCATAGTAAGAAGAAGAAGAATCGGTGCTTTTACACTAGCACACTATGTCCATTCACCCTCTCCTCACAATTTCATGGGCATTGTTTTTGTGGAATCGTAAAAATATATGTTATATGATGATAACCACAAGCACAACGCTATTACTTGCCCATCTACAATACATAAGAACATGCTTGCAGATGGTTTTAGTTTGTTTTCTTTGGATCTTTATTTGTTTGTAACTATCATGTGACACTAAGAGAGACCTTCAAAGCCAGAGCATGGAAGAGGAGTAGTAGAAGCCAATTACTTTGGAACAACAATAGTTTTAGATATGGTTGAAGGTAAACTTGAACCCAACTTAATCATGATACTATGTGATAAAAGAATGCATATTGGTGTATTTTAATACCACAAAAGACATAATTGTGGACGCTCTATAGAAGTACGCTCAATTGCTATTGGTGAGAGGAGAACACCAAACTAGGATTCCAATGATAAGGAGTTCCGGCTCTCGAACAAAACTATAATGTGGTTGGAGAAAGAATAATCTTACGTGGCATGGAGCCTACATTGCACCAAGCGGATGAAGTGGATGGGTAAGTCTACCATGGAGACGTGGGATTGTCAAAGCACGTGGGAGACCAAAGCCAAACGTATTAGAGTCTCACAATAGGTAGTAGAATATATGAGAATATATGAGAATATATGTGCATCTTAATGAACATCATAGACTCGGGTCCAATTCCACCTCGTGTTAAAATCCAATGGTTGTCACAATTCAACTCCAAATGTGGCCTTTAGTTCGTATTTTGTAGTTTTGTACCTTATTTGAAGTCGTACTTCCATTTTATGTTTATAAAAATTAATGTTCTATTCTATAAGTGTTGTTATGAACAATACAACTCTTACATGGTTATATTCTTGCATTTGCATCACAAGACCATGCCAATGTCTCACCAAACTCAACTCAAACATTGTAATCTTCATCACCACCACCACCCAAGAGAAAACCACTCACTATACCACCCAAAACTCCAAATGATATGTCACGCTCACTATCCTCACAACAAGCATCCGAGAAGGTATCCACATGGACAATATTACCATCCTATTTGAACAATACTTCATACTCCTAATGCCCATTCATACATGCATGCAATGAATTCACTTAATAGCCATTTGGTATCTCATCTCACTCATACTCAACAAAGAAAAATTGGAAAACCATTGAGACCCAATAATTCCCACCCATGCAACCAACAAAATCAACCAAATGGGCACCAAACCCCAAGAACTAATCCTACATCATAATGCATCCTCAATTAGTTGAGCCAAAGGAATAAATAGCCCTGGGAAACAAACTCAACACATGTTACAACATGTACATACACCATGTTCTCATAACACCCACTTTCAAAATACATACAATGGTACACAAAAATCATATACCAATAAACATATCAACAAACCGACAAAATAGGGTCAAAAATATCCCCCATCGTCTTTGGTTACTCATGGTTACTCATAAGGATCACCCCCAACAAGAGGCAATAGCAATTGTCCCATAGGTCTATTTTGTAAACATGCCTTGGGTTTACATATGAACTCGTGGCTATGATCAAGTTGAAGAATCTCTCTCTCTCTCTCTTTAGTGCCACTTTGGATGAACATGAGCCAAGACTAGACGTCTTGCTTTTTGAGTTAATTTTGTAGAATTAATATGTGCAATTTAGATTGCCTTCGTGAATAGTTTAGATGACCTAATATGAGAATTAAGTGATGAGTTTTGAGTATCATAACATTGTTAAGAGGGCAACCTTGTCGAGCTTGAATGGTGTTGGTTTAAGGGCATGATAGATATTGAAGTTGCAAACCATATTCGACCTTTATGTGTATGGGCTTGGTCCATTAATCTTTCTCCAATGTCTCCTTGATTCCTCACCTAGGGGTGGCCCCACAAGGAGGTTAAAAAGGGTTAAGTATGGCTTGGAAAAACTCGTTAAAATAAACCCACTTACTCAGACAAGCTTTGGATCCGGATTGGGACCTCGAGTATCTTCTAGGGTTGTTTACGTCATGAATCACGAAGTTGTCCCATGTAAGAGAACATTTTTGCCACATGCACACTTCATTGGATCTCGGCGTTTATTATGATTTATTATGATTTGATCAATAAAATTTAAATACATAAGCAGATAGGTCATAGGATTCATCAAGAAATACATTATTTATTATTAAATAATCACCAATAATAGATAAATCCTTTATGAAATGAGTAGATAGGTCATAGGACTTGGGAAGAGGTTGTATGACTTGTTTGGGCCACATCAATAGCAATTTCATTATTGAAGTGTACATCGGAGGTGAACTATCTCATGTTTTCCATCCTAGTGCCTTGGTGTAAGTGTCATGTGTCCATACATATATATTTTTATGTCCAATTCTAATACTAATCGTTCTTTTTTTATGTAGCCATGTTATTGTGTATTGTTGGCCATGTTTGGTGTCATATGTAAAGCTACACAATTGGTATGCAATATAATTTCAGTTCTATTGGTACACAATTGAATGATAATTGTGAGGGAAAAAATTGGGGTCATTTCAATTAATGTTTGTTGTCCTTTTCATTCCTTGATCCTAAGGTCAACAATTTTGATAGCACCCATGGATGTTCGTTAAGGAATCAAATTCATATCTTAGATAACCCTAATCCTTGTAAATTAACTTTGTCAGTGTACTCGATATGGAATATTAAAAGTAGGTATGATCCAGAATATGCTCCACAATACAGATCTAAGCACCCCAACTTTGTAAAGTTATATAATCTATTCTTTTAACCGTTAGACACCCATTCTTGGTACCCCAACTGTGATTGCCCTCATGTATTAAAACATCATTTCTCTACCAATGTCCCTTGACATTTGTAGCAAGAGAACAAAACTAATATTTTTCAACTGTTTGATTTCTTTATTTTTTGCCTCTTGTGCCTCTCTCACCGGAAAACTTGTTGGACCGTGACAGTGAAGAATGTAGGCTTGAAAACAACCCTTTTGGGGGACTTCAAGTTCCATGGTTGCTCTAACATTCTTTTTGTAATGTAAACCGAAGTGGTCCCAGGATGAATTCAATGGCCAATCACATATTTTAGAGGAACGAGGGACGACTTTGTGATGCATGATGTAAACAACCCCTTCCTTACTCTCTCTCTCTTGCGGGTGAGACTCCAAGTGTCGTGCGGACCGTGAGTTTGCCCCAAGAATCTCGCTAAGCTAACAACTAGTCAAACATGGTGGAATTTGGGCATCAAATCGTTGGGCCCGGCTCAATTTGTCGTGCCTTGGGGGCCCGGCACTTTTCCATGCTTTACCTACTTTGCACTTTAAGCCTTAACTTCACGTTGCAAGAAAGTGTCAATGGGGATTTGGAGACAAGAAAAACGAAATTTTGTTGTTGTTGACAACTTTACTTTGAGTTGTTTCTTTTTGGAGTAGCCTTCTATTTATATATATATATATATATTCTCTAATGAAGTTGATTTATACCTTGATTGAAGACATAAATTGTTGTAAACAAGGTACAGATAGAACTCACTATCCTATGCAATTTTTCTTTCTTTTTATAATCCATCATATGTTATTCCTTTGTGCTTAGAGACTATGTTGTGCATATGTAGTTTTTGAGTCATGTGAGACAACTCCGTTTATCCATATTTCTACATGATTTTGTGTGAATATTTACTGTCAAAATCTTATACCTTGCTTATGGACATCTCCTTATGTTAAGTTTAGCTTGTAGTTTTTTGCTCATAATTTTTGGAGCTTGTATGCATAACATTGTTTAGTTGCTATCAACCGTTCCATTCTAATAATATTCAATGACGGTGTTTCATTTGAATCCCACTTGTTTTTTAGGTTTATTCTACTTATAAACAATCATCCATAAGGTATAATTTAGCACCTTACATGACATATTCTCGGTCCCACCCAACCTTGTGGCTCAGTTAATTGATGTAATGTGATTATCTCATTCACTATCATGAGTTAAGATTTTCATGCTCAAGTGTTCATATTGACCATTGAGCTCATAATGGTGAGCATGCACTGAGCATGTAGGTCAATCTCTTCGATATGAGTCCGTGAGAAAAACGATCAGGGATTTCTTGTGGTCATGGTCAGTGGTCCAGAGACCATGACCAAGAGAAATACACATAACTTTTTAAAGGCCTTGGTCACGGGACATAGCATACATGGGACTTATATCATGAGATAGTGTTTTTAATGAAAATGAAAATATTCTAAAGAAAAATAGGTATTCTATCAAATGAAATACATTGAAGCATATATTTTCATCTAACATGGTCACCTTATTTTCCATTGAGACGACTTATTAAGGTTCTCTCACCGCCAAATCTAGGTGACCACCAAATATTGTCCAATTTTTTACATGTAGGATTCCATGTCACTCCCATGTTATTTTGTGATCCAGTAGTCCACCTAGGTCATACCATTAACTAGCTAGGGGACCATCTTGTTTAAATGCCACAAGATTCATTAATTATGTTTTCTTTCTTTCTTTATCCCTTCACTTTGTGGATATCTAATTATTTGGCTAGTCACTTCAAAGTTTACTCTCGCATTGAGTGGTGTAGGAGAGAGGGATATAAGCATACCTCTCTTCCACCCAACATCAAAAGTTGACCCCCTACATGTTTGTTGCCGATTCATCTCAATTAACTTGGACTAGACGAACTTGTGATCTTTAAAATGAACTCTAGTGTCCAATTAAGTAATAATGATAATATGTTGCATACTATTCCAAGAGTTTCATGTTAAATGAATGAGAGGTATGATCTTATGTGATAACCCCCTCTCTCCAAAAGTGTAGTTACAATGTTGGAAATCTCTTGATGCAGTAAGTAGTAATGTATAATCAAAGGAAAACGTTAGTTCATTATTGACTTTAAACATTCTTGTGAACAACCATCTTTTCATATTGAACTGGGATCATCATCATTGACAAGAAAAATTCATGAGAAACACAATGATACCCATTGTGACCTTCCGTTCACCTTCCTTTTGGACGAATTTGTCTCTAAATGTTATGCATAAGCCCAAAACGGGTCTCTCGTGAAGTTTAGTGTTAAGGTAGGTGGGTCTTGAATGGCTGAAAATTTTATTTGCCCACATGTGATCAGTACAAGATGGTCAACAAATCCAAATCAAGACCACATTCTCTTTTCTCGTAATTTTTGAAGCTTGTATGAATATCTTATTCATTATCAAAGTGTTGATCTGACTCATTAAATGATCGTATAAGACCCACCCCCCCCCTCAAATGTTAACTATTGAAATTTGCATAGTTTTCATATCTTGAGCACACATTCCAGAGATAGAAACTCCAAACCTCTTTCAAGGCTAGTGTGAATAAAATGTTTGTTCGTATTGTTAATGACCTAGTGCCCACCAGACAAAGGGCCATTGGAACAAAACTACTCTCCCCTGTCGAGAATAAACACTTTAGTCCACTGCACACATTCCAATACTAGATAGGTCACTCATTGTAGAATGTTAAGATCCACATGCAAGAGGAATATAAGGGTGGAATAAATTCCAAATGAGTAGAATTTACAAAACACTCAACATACATATAGGGTTTCAAAAAGTGCATTTTGAAAACATATTAAATGTATTTATTGAATATTGTGTGCATCCTTACTTCATAGCTCTTGTGAAAACAACCCTTCATTGGACATGGTTCATCTTACCCCCCCCCCCCCCCCCCGCGTGCGGATTGTAGTCTCTTTTAAACACATGTCTATTTGGTAACCATGTTTAGAGCCACACCAAACCACATACCACTCAATATATAGGCGTCCATGTAAGATAAATAACCAAATTAGGCACATCTACATTACAATAGGAAAACAAATGCAGAAATAGGAAATGGAATTTTGAAGAAATACTATTTCTTACAATATTTGAGTGTACACCTACTAGAATGAAATAACAACCTCTAGGAACGACAAAAGAAGGAATCAATTAAGGCTTCTTGGAAACTTGGGACCCAAATTACTTTGATCATAGGTTTTATATCCTCCTCGATTGCTAATATTAGAATTAACAAAAAACGGAGATATTAATGTCACTTGTTGATATTTGTTGTTCCATATACTCTTTGAAAATGGCAATGTTAGAATCTACTTCACCAAATGATATTTAGTGATTCAAATCCATCTCTGAAAGATTTAGGTGAAGACCGGGGCTCTTAGATCCACGGTAATCCCAACCTTGACTATTTAGTTATTTCTACACTATTTCCACCCACCCACACTATTTGGTGCAGTCAATTTGGTGCCATGTCTAACCTCATCAACACATGCTCAAGCGAAGCAAAACAAAAACTTTAATGGGGGTGGATTAGTTATTCTACATGGATGCAACCTTGCTTTAGAAAAATGGCATGCGTCATTCATCCGAATTGTTTTTTTTAGGGGCACAAATTGTCATTCATCCAAATTGATGACATCACCCATTTGTTTCCACTGTGGGTGAATGCATGCACACGACCTTTAGCCTACACGGACAAAACCTTGAGCACGGCACTCAACATAACCGTACCCATGCATGTGGAAGTACAAAAGGGTTTTTATTTTGGGAGAGAGAGGGCATTATCATACACGAGGATACCTCTCATTCGTCAACATAAAACCCTAAAATAATATGCACTTTTTAACTATTTATAGTTGATATGACATCAACATTACTTTTAAACACCCCAAGTATTGTAGAGGGCTCTCTATTACGAGAAAGTGTAAATTATTTTGTCCCTTAAGTTGTTGCCACATGTCAATCTTACGTTGGCTAGGACCTGCTTGAATCCCACATGGAAATTACATTATGGCACTAGTAAAGATGAAATAGAGCGCCCACTACATAGTCCAAGTCTTTTGAGATAAGAGCGGGGGGGGGGGTCAAGTTTGTATGTTGGATGAATGAGAGGCACAATAGTAGACAACAATTCCCTCCCTCCTTCATTTTTTGTTTGTTTTGTTTTTGTTTTTGTTTTTGTTTTTGAGAGAGGGTTGACTTTTCAAAAGTTTTACAAAGTTTGAACTTCCTCTTTTCAAAGGCTAGATCCTTTAATTTCTTCTTCTTTGCAATACAAGTGTGGGTGGGAGGGAATGTCCACAAGACTCTTTCTACCTCTTTTGCATCTTTCTATTTGGAATCATAATAACATTTTGCATAATAGAGCTTAATATTTGCCATCATGCCTAAATGGGTGTGTTGAACAACATATACATCTTGTCTCATAATCTAATATGTTTTGCAAGAAAATGTACCTTATTAAGAATTTATGTTGTCACATGGCTTCCTACAACAAATGTTTGATTATGCCTGCCCCATACGTTGTAGTTTGAACATCTATCTCCTTGTTTTACTTCAAAGTACACATACTTAATCCACCACATGCATGGAGTACTTACAAGGGAAATGTTCCTAGTTTCCTCAACCAATAGATATGCATAGAATGTCATAATCACAATACATCATTGTATTGAATGTGTGAAGGGCATGCCTCACATGTGCCCATGCAACCAACCAACAAACAATTGAGGATTAGTTACGTACACGAGGTAAATAACAGGAGGACCCAATTGTTATCCATGTCGCACACACTTAATCCATTTCAAATGCATCAAAGTATTTCAAAATACAACACTCATTGTAAAACAACATATGGGTGTTCAGATTTGTTCCTTGGCCATGATTGGGTTACTCCAAGTAGAATACTCCTCTTGGCGATGAGCCTTAGTTTCTCTTACTCTTAGCACGTATCTATTACCCTAACGTGTATACACAAAGCTCGCCACACCTTTCACTTGCGTGAATGGTAAAATCGAGGCATTTTTTAGGGTCAAGGGTTTATATTATAGTTTATACCTATGGTAAGTTCTTGTGAACCCTATTTTTACCATGGATTAGAGACGTGGTTCACGTTTGTTACTATGGTTATTTTGCTTTATTCATCTACATCCTTGTTACATCCAATTCATGGTAAGTATAATTTCTTTCCATGTATGTAGATTTAGAATTACCTGAGCCTATAGTCCTCAACTTATAAAGAGGGCCATTGCTAGATAGATTAATGTAAGACTTTAAAATCAAAATCTATGTCATGAGAGAGAGCTGACTTTTCAACGCTTTTTGCAAAGCTTGAACTTCCTCTTTTCAGAGGCCTAATCCTTCAATGTCTTCTTCATTGCAATGCAAGGGTGGGTGGGTGGGAACTTTTTCATAACCCTCATTACCTCAAATCAAACCTTCTCATCATATCGTTTTAAGGCTAAGTATGTTCAATGCTCTTTGTAAACGCCCATGTCTAATTGTATGTAAACAATACAAACATGTAATAATGCGATATACTGTACTTTCATAAGTATTTGTATCATACTTAGGGTTTCAGTACTCATACATAGTTCCTAAGTACTCAAAAACAAATTGTGGCTGACCCCATCATACCTTTGTAGATCTAATTACCTCTCTTCATGCATTGCTCCAACAAGGATGTACCCTAACTATTATATATATGGAAAACATACCAGGAGATATGCCTAGTAGTATCAACCAAAAGGAATACATAAAATGTCATATTCACAATACTTCGTAGTATTGTAAGTGTGAAGGGCCTGCCTCACCTGTGCCCATGCAACCAACCAACAAATAATTGAGGATTAGTTACGTACACGAGGTAAATAACAGCAGGACCCAGTTGTTATCCATGTCACACACATCAAACTTACATTACATGCATATTAGTATTGCTAGTAGTAACACTCATTACAAAATGTCAAATGGGTGTTCAAACCTGTTCTTTAGCCATGATTGTATCACCACAAGTAGAATGCTCTCCTTTGTGAATAGCCTAAGTATCCTCTACTTCACTTAGCACACGTATCTAGTATCCCAGCAAGTGTGCTCCAAGTTACCTCACCAAGCCCTTGTGCGAATGGTAAAAAAGAGCCTCTTTTAGGGTTTACGGGTTTATATTGGAGATCTTACCCAAGGTAAGTTCTGTACAACCCTAATTTTACCACGTGTTAGGGATGTGTTCTACATCCTTAACCCTAGTCACCTTGTATCATTCATCTATACTTATGAACACTTAGTCCATACAGTAACTACTTTTTTATTTATGTGTGCATGATAGGTATAAAGTAAAGGAATACAAGCTTAAACAAAATATATGGCTTTAAACAAGAGCAAGATAGGGAGAGAGAGAGAGAGACCCTCCACCAAACCCCTAGTAGGTCATAAGTGTATAGGAGTGGATGCTGGTTATGCATCCACTCACGGTATGCATACCAGTCACCCTGTTTATTTTTCTCTCTGTCACTCTCATGCGATTTGTATACATCATTCATTGGTATCCAATTACATATACTCCCTTTATGCAATACTGTAAATAGTAGTAAGAGTTACATACCTTGCAGCAGTTGCAGAAGATGGTCTTTATTAAATCGCAACGCAGGAAAGTGGTTGTTAGTCAGGAACTTAATCACTATTTGTTGTAGTTTGGTACTGCGGAACCCATTAGCAGATAGCACTGTGAACAGAGCTCTTATCTCCTGCAAAGCTACGTCCTGGTTGCTTGATAGGTATAGTATGGGTACAGTTTGGGAAATAACCACATTGTAAGCCTGTTTAACCGGTCTGTTCGACTTGAATTTTATAAACTGAGAGTAACTGAATGGTAACTCACGTCGTTTATCGTACTTCTGCATGATGAATAGACCAGAGTCCTCGTCTGTAACAGTGATTAACACATTCATAAAATGTGCTTTGATGCCAGACTGTGGATGGTTTAATGAAAACTGAGACACTTCAGTCTTGATTTCAATAATATCCAATGGGTAGATCCATAATGGATTATCTCTGTGTCTTGGTTGTGTAGGATCGAGGAACATATTAGCCTCACCCACGTTAATCCAACACAAGTCATCGATATATCGAAATGCGTACTTAAATTTAGCTAGGATTGTTGTTTGTCCAAGTCTAGCTAACCTCTGTATAAACTTAATCTCATATGACATGAGATATAAGTTACACCAAAGAGGTGAACATGAAAAACCCATGGGTATACCGAGTACCTGTTTCCATACCTGGTCTCCCAATCGTACATAACAGTTAGTTGTCAACCATTTGTGAATTTGTAGGAATTTAGGGATTGGTATTGGGAACCATTCCCCATACTTAGGGCATTTAGATGCCCATAGTGCTTTAGTGGTAACTCCTTTGTCGTTAATCCTAACCCAGAGGAGGTGTTCAGATTTAGGATGTTTTCGTTTCATATTGGATATACCAATTTGAGTGATAAACTCCATAGCGTCATATAATGTATCTTTGCCCGAAATTGGAATAGACTCGAAACATCTTGTTATATCAGCAACATATATGTTGTTGATACTTTCAGGAATGTTTAAGGTAAAATCTGTAATTGAGTCTATAATCCAATATATTGACGTGTCAATACCAAGGAAATTACTATACCCTTTGACCGTGAGAGTAGCCCATTCCTTTACCTCATCAAGTAGTGCCATAGTTGATATGGTAAGGAGTGTGGCAATATTTACATATAGGGTCCCAAATGCATTGGAGATCCACCTATATTTCATTTTGTGGACTTTGTATATCGCCATTATATAAGGAAGTTCTTCCTCATGTATGGGTAGTTCGGGTAAGAGGGATTTCAATTCCATCTTTACCTTGTTTGTGACATCCTCTACAGAGTCCCATGCATTGTCATGTTGGCATGGTTCAAAATCAGGACTGTTGAGTCTTATCAAGGCTTGATTTCTTATGTGAGTAATGCATATGAAACAAGCATTACTAGTTGCTTTATCTAGTCCCGATATGAATACATGCTTCATGAGCCAAGACAATTCATTTTCCACTGCCTTTTCAGAGAAGAGGTATGGTTTTGAATATCTGAAGCCAAAAAGATTTTCTTTTATGGCTGATAACAGTTTGTCTCTTGACCTTGCTCGAACGATTTTAGATGCCATGTCCACGTCAATAAGTTCGTCTACTTTCAAAAGTCGGCAAACCTGTTCAAACGTATCCATTACCACTTGGACAGTCTCACGTATATTAGTATTTCGTAAAGGTATGTGATTCAATCCTAAGGTCACTGCTTCTCTTAATCCATGGTGATGTATTATGGTTGTATCCATGGTGCGTACATGCATCCTTGGATCACCATTGGTATCATCTATGGTATCTGGGTCTAGAAACTGTATCAGTCTCTTAGAACTGTTACACATACATTCGTATGAGCCCGTCATGTGTGCACCCACATTGAAATCTTTGAATACTAAAGCAGGTCTATAACAAACTCTGGAGACATTAGGCAGTAAATTCCAAGCGAACATAATGTTAAGCAAAAAAGGTATAATATGTGGTATTGACAACTGAGTGAACACCTCTGAGAATAATTGTTTCATATTCACCCACTCTAATGCCCTACTGCAGTAGTTTACGTGTACTATCCCAGTTCGATCCGTATTCTTGTCACGTGACACATAACGGCGTCCAAGTGCATTATGTCGTAATGTGCGACCTGTCTCTGTGAGTTCAAAATTATAGCCAACTAGCTGTTAGGATGCATCCTAAGAGTAGTGTAAAACTTGCTTAAGTAAGCTCACATTCCATTTAAATCCCATCCCACAATAGAACACGTCCTCGGAGCGGGGACTGGCCACCTGCTCCCTGTGTATTTTCGGTGGTTGCTGCCCTGGCTTGGCCGGGTGGTGTCCCCTGCGAGCTGTCACGCGGATGGAAGCTGCGGCCACTGCCGCGACCCCTAAACCTCCCACCTCGGGGAGTAAACCCGCGACCGTTTGGAGATCTACCGCGCCCTCCCTGTGCACCCTGCTGTGAGGGTGAGGTATTGAGGTTGAGTCGCTGTTTCTTGAACGGCGATGGCGCAGGGCTCGGTGATCCTGGGTGCAGCAGAGAGAATTTTGGCCCTCTCAGGAGTCGTTCGATTTTGATAGCCAGTGGAGCATCGCTTAGGTCAGGTAGTAGTTTCTGGTTAGAATTATCAGCGAGTTGTGTCGCCGCTGTCACCATGTGTTCTCTTCCAATGTGGAACACTACTGCAGCCTTTATTGCGATTTTTGCTGCGCTGCTGAGCCACAGCATGAAAGCAGCGAACCTGGTGTTATTGGTTGGTTGATTCGGGAAGAACATGTCTAGCTTGTTAACCATTGTCCAAATGGCATGGTCAAACCAGACTATGGATCCTTTGCACCCACTGATCGCCCTAGGATTGCACAAGCATCTCATATAGGGTCTTTGAACATTCCAGAGTTCCGCTAGGTGAGACTCTTTTCTGTTATAGCCCGTGGGTAGATCCTGTTTAGTGTGCAGCTTCACTTCTGTAGTCGTGCATTTAGAATGCTCGAACATGTTAAGAGAGAAGGCCGGCAGCAAGTCCACTGGAGCACGTAGCACGCCAATGTTATTAAGTGCCTGCTGTTTGCATTGTTCTATCTCCGAATCCGAGAGGCCAGCCCAGGTTTTCCACATGACGATCGAAATTGGTGCGATCAGGTTCGTGTTCCCGATTGCCCACATTCGATGTTGGTGGTCGGCGACGAGGAGCTCCACACAGCGTGGCGGTTTGACGGGTACTAAGGGACCCCTGGTATTGACCATGGTCTGCTTATCTTTCTCCGCCTACGAAGAATTGATGTCCTCGGTGAAATCCTCTAGAGCAGCCATCTCCATGGTGGAGATCTTCAGTTTTGCCAGTAATGGGTGAACGGTGTTGTTAGCTCCGTTGCCATCGCTGGTTGCTACCACTGCCGTGTGCGACGAGTTTGCTTCCAGCGCATCTTTATTGGCCAGCTTGAGGGTTTCCTCAATCATCGAGCATAACCCGATTGATTTTGTAGCTTCGATTTCATCCTGTATCAGTAAATCACCTAGTCTGGTCTGTGCAGACTTGATGTTGGCCAAGGTTTTGGTTGGATCTGTGGTTGCAATAATAAATAGTGACGTCCACAATGCTAGGTCAAGTGAATCCAGGAGAAGTGGTGTATGCCCACCTTCTTCTTCGCCGTTTGTAAGTGCAGCATTGTCACTGTCTTGTACAAATCTGTGCAGTTCGGGTAAATCTATGGCAGATATAGTGGTTTGCACCGCAGGTATGGGTGCCGGTAGTGGTGGGCCGTACCCCATTGCTACGAGCTCGTTGTTCCATGCCGGTCCCTTGTTATGGTTTTGCGACGTTAGTCAGCCACAGAACATGTAAAGCAACTTCAGAAGAATATGAAGGACTAGGTAGTGGTTTCCACACCACTAAAGGATAATCCAGAGAGAGTTGACTTTTCAACGCTTTTTGCAAAGCTTGAACTTCCTCTTTTCAGAGGCCTAATCCTTCAATGTCTTCTTCATTGCAATGCAAGGGTGGGTGGGTGGGAACTTTTTCATAACCCTCATTACCTCAAATCAAACCTTCTCATCATATCGTTTTAAGGCTAAGTATGTTCAATGCTCTTTGTAAACGCCCATGTCTAATTGTATGTAAACAATACAAACATGTAATAATGCGATATACTGTACTTTCATAAGTATTTGTATCATACTTAGGGTTTCAGTACTCATACATAGTTCCTAAGTACTCAAAAACAAATTGTGGCTGACCCCATCATACCTTTGTAGATCTAATTACCTCTCTTCATGCATTGCTCCAACAAGGATGTACCCTAACTATTATATATATGGAAAACATACCAGGAGATATGCCTAGTAGTATCAACCAAAAGGAATACATAAAATGTCATATTCACAATACTTCGTAGTATTGTAAGTGTGAAGGGCCTGCCTCACCTGTGCCCATGCAACCAACCAACAAATAATTGAGGATTAGTTACGTACACGAGGTAAATAACAGCAGGACCCAGTTGTTATCCATGTCACACACATCAAACTTACATTACATGCATATTAGTATTGCTAGTAGTAACACTCATTACAAAATGTCAAATGGGTGTTCAAACCTGTTCTTTAGCCATGATTGTATCACCACAAGTAGAATGCTCTCCTTTGTGAATAGCCTAAGTATCCTCTACTTCACTTAGCACACGTATCTAGTATCCCAGCAAGTGTGCTCCAAGTTACCTCACCAAGCCCTTGTGCGAATGGTAAAAAAGAGCCTCTTTTAGGGTTTACGGGTTTATATTGGAGATCTTACCCAAGGTAAGTTCTGTACAACCCTAATTTTACCACGTGTTAGGGATGTGTTCTACATCCTTAACCCTAGTCACCTTGTATCATTCATCTATACTTATGAACACTTAGTCCATACAGTAACTACTTTTTTATTTATGTGTGCATGATAGGTATAAAGTAAAGGAATACAAGCTTAAACAAAATATATGGCTTTAAACAAGAGCAAGAGAGAGAGAGAGAGAGAGAGAGAGAGAGAGAGAGAGAGAGAGAGAGAGAGAGAGAGAGAGAGAGAGAGAGAGAGCTTTTTAAGGTTGGCATGAACGAGGAATGCTTCACCTTGATCGTGACTGCAAGCTCATAACCCGGGGTGTGGACTCCTCATCGGAAACCTAAATCACATGTGGGGGTCACTATGAAATCAAAGCCCCTCGATACAAGAAGTTTATAGGGCATAAAAGATGTATACGTACTAACAATATGCTAGAAAATGGATTCATGTATTTATACTAAGCTTTTCAATTTAATGTGATAATTGCCTCCACTACATAAACAAACTATAAACCATTAATTAAATAGCCCTTTATTAGATATAAAATCTACTTTCACTTTTCAATGAGAAAGTGATTGAATGTTTTTTTATTCAAAGCATGTAACCCGATGATTGTATCAAACAAACTAAGACAATAGCACAATAACTTAACCACAATCCAAAGAGCAAAATTAAAGGAAGCACATGAGAGCTCCAAGAGCCACTAGTTTGAAAAAACTATAACCCAAATGCAATCATTGACAAGAACATACATGGTAACCATTGAGGACCTTAACCATATGACAACAATGGATGAAAGTGGGTAGTGGATGAAACTAACACACCTATTGTTAGTATCTTCTTTAACCCTCAGGGCCCCCTTTTGTACATCTACCTTTACTTCACAAATTTTAATAGCCTTTTTAGATGCACATACTAGAGAAAAACGATACCTCTCCCTTATGTGTACTTTGTATGCTAATGCCTAAAATAATACATCTTCTTACACTCGTGTTAGTTCGTACATGGTATGAAGAGTCCACCCCCTGGTGTAAACCTGAAACATGGTATTTGAACATGGTGCCATACATCATCTACAAAAATTGGACCTCCCCTTGTTTAGTTATGATTATCCAAAGTGCATGTTTGTTGATTCCTTAAGTGGATACAAAATTTCTCCCGATTTTGTTCAATATTGAGTGTAGAGTAGTTATTAATAATTGAAGATGCAGTCTAATCTCTTTCAAACACGTGGCTTTATGATGTTTGCTCTTTGATCCTCACTAAACCACATACCAATCAAACACAAGGGTCCGATTAAAAAAACGAGCCACTTAAGACCCATCTACCCAAATTGATGTTAAACTTCCATAAGTTCCTCGCAAGGCCTTTATCAAACAACATCGCCCAAGACTTAAGATATTGTCTTACAATTCTACCTTAACTTTTAGTTTCTAGTAAATGGAGAACATGCGTTGCATGGAAGAAGCACTTTTAGCATTAAAAACATAACATTATTCCGCTGAGTATGTACATTGGGTGGGGCTCAATATGAGCCAAATCCTATTTAGAATTACATTGGTGTTTATATTCACAACAAAGCGTTGCAATGGCATATTCATGCTGAGAAACTTGGGTGAAGTAATGTATTGACATTATTAGAATGAAACGGCTGATAGCAATTGAATAATGTCACGAGTTGAGATATACATGTATTATTCATATATTATTCATAATTGGACCCCTATATTCGGTTGGTGCATGGTTTGGTGAGCATTAAAAACACCATGAAGACATATATATTTAAGGAGATTAGACTACGTCTTCAAATTCTATTTTACAAACTACTCCACACAATTGAGGGGAAATGTGTACTTCCAACAACCATAAATACAACAGGGGAGGACAAAATTTCAATCCAATTTTTGTTGATGATTCGTTGTAGGGAGCGAGGGAATTAATGTATACAAGCGTATCTCTCATCCATCCAACTTAAAACCTTACTTGCCCCTATGGGTTTCTTGCTGATTCATCTCAAATGACCTCAAGAACAATAATCCAAGGCCTCTAAAAATATAACACTAGCAAATCAACTTAAAAAATAAACCTCTAGGTTGCATATTATTGTAGGGGTTTACGTTGGATGAATGAGAGGTTCTCTCTCTCTCTCTCTCTCTCTCTCTCAAAGTTGGAGAACATGAAAAACAAATTGAACACATAACATTGCTCAATTGCCTTGTGTAGGTGGGTGGGCCATAGGGAGGGGGGGGGTTTGAAATCCAACATCATTTTTACAACCATGGGCGATAGTGTCAAGCTAACTATTCGTTATGGGCATGGATGTGAAAGATGCATTTGACTAATATTATGCAACACCCACATACCTTAAACTTGATGATGATGATGATGATCATCATCATCTAGAATGACAATTTTGCATCTTAGGGCCACTTCACACACGAGCCAAGAGTTGTGACCAATTAATTCCGAAAGCCCAAAAGAAAGTGTTGAAAGGCCGTCCCAAAGCACCTCCAAAATCATGTAATGTGGTCATGGACCCTCAAGGGTAGCGTGAAGTCATATATGACCAGTCCCTCAACCAAATGCTATTTCAATGAATTTCTATTTAAGCGGATCCTCACACATGATAAAACAGAATAAACCAACAGTTGTGAGTGTTCATAGTACCATAGTCTCCTAGTTTTGTGTCAGGCTTACCTTCGAGAGGTGGTTTTTGAAAACAATCCAAGTGACCGTAAAACACAATCCATTCGATACCATGTAGACTTTAATGTACACCGCCACCGAGCACACTTTAATGTAGAACTGCGGGCCCGGGCGGGAGCTGAAGGGACGGTGAGCCGGCACCGGGGATTAGTAAGGGGAGCTGACCAACAGGAAGGCGCCACGTGGAAGGCGACATGGAGCCGGGAGTGGGCCTCGAGCCGTAGGGAACGGGGTAGTTGGGAACGAAATCATGAACCCAAGTGGGAACATGTGCGGCCATATTAGTGAACTAGGATTAGGAACGAGTGAACACTTTGTTGTCTTTTGGAAGAGTAGGTGAAAGGACATGCCCAAGGGATGATATTTCCCTTGGATGAACACAAACCACTTCAACTACCATGAATGAATATATGCATTTTTGATGGACGGAGGACGCGGATGTAACCGAATTCCCCTAGGCACATCTAGGAAAGAAAAGGATTACACCATATGCATGCCACAGGTACATCCAATTAGAGCATGTGATCATTACTAAAAATAGAACCTCATGTACCAAAATTAGACTGTAGCTACATTCAGGGCTGAAAATAGCCGATTCATACATATGGCATTAGGGGAATAAGGCCTAACCGCCATATCAATTAATTGGTAGATATTAGAACCCATATAAGGAGGCACAAAGGAGACCTATAGGAGCTCATTTTCAGTCACCAAATTCACGTGAGCACCGCGAAGCATTTCGGGAGTGCATGATTGCCGCAAGACTTTTCAAGAGCATGAAGCTTGGACTTCAAGAAGATAAAGGATTTCACCGAGATCCGAGAAGACTCGAAGACGAAGAAAATTGAAGAAACTACTTGAAGAGGATTTCGAAGGCTAAACGAGTTGAAGACAAGAAGATTAAGGATTCTCACGAACCTTAGAAGGTTCAAGGTTTTCATAAAACCTTTGAAGGTGAAAGATTGAAGAACATCGGAAGACTAAGGGTTTTCACAAACCTTAGAAGATTTAAGTTCTCACATAACCTTTGAAGACCCGGAAACTTTAGTCAAAAAGGGAGATTGGAAATCTCTAACACTTGAATTCCTCAAGAGATACGAATGATTCAAAGTGACAAGACAAGTTGGAATCGGCGATACGAGTTCATCAAGTATCATCTAACTAAGCTTAAAACTAAGGACTCACCACTATCAAGACGGAATCTTTGGACAAGTACGTAAGAGATATAGAATGTACGGGAAGATTAGAACATACATGGAATATTGTTCAAACACTTTGACACAAAGAGATTGATGTTACATTGAGAAATTAATGCATGAATGAGGAACTCTTGTACTTGAATATTCTCTAAGTGAATAAACTTACATTAGCGAAGGAGTATACTTGGAATCCATAACTCTCTTAGTGAGACATTCTTGAAATATTGAATGTAATAAGGATAATTACAAGTCATTCAAACCATGAAAGAGTTTGGAATAACTCCCCTAGATAGTAGACATGGGAATGGTTTTCCTCTAAGAACACTTAACCTTGACATTAGGATTTAGGGGAACATTAACTTGAAAACCTAGGGCACCTACTCCTTGGAGATTCACTCGACGAGAATACCATATTGAAATAGTATGCACCAATCCACCTTCAAAATGGAAACATAAAGGGTGCTAATTTGGATAGGAGCAATGTCCATGTAAACCAGTCAGCAGCGGGTTACACCGTCTAAGGCTGAGGGTTGAAGGTGACCTCGACATTTACATCCGTCTTGCACTCACATACTCCGTTGGTCCCTCAAGCGTAGTGCGAAGTAGCGAACGTGGACCGGCTCCGCCTTTTCCACCAAGGAGAGTGCTTGAAGTGCCATGGTCACGGGCTCTCAGTCTCGTGTGTGGAGTGGCCCATATGGATGATGCCCCCCCCCCCCCCCCCAACCTGACAACATTAAACGAGAAGGAGCCAAGAGCATTAATGGATTTTATTAAGAACTTATCTCGTGGCATTTTAGTTCCCCCTGAATCTGAGGAAGGGGCAGTGATGAGTCACCGGCCGGGGCCGAGCCAATGAGCTTCGGCCGGCCCCTTATTGGCCCCATGACCGCCCGCACTCTTTTGGCTTCTTCCCACGGGCCCTCAAAAGCATGGCCATCATCATGGCGGCACTTGGAGTGTGACTAGATGGGGTGAAATTCACGGCTCTCTTAATTACTTACGAACAAACAAACTCCGCTTCGTATCCAATCATGGGGTTCAAAGCCAACTCAATGTCCCGGGAGATTTTTGGGGCATAAGCGGTCAACATCTTAGCGTTTCCAAGTGTTAGGGAGAGAGAGAGAAGAAACACTAATCCTGATGGGATCAGCGTGATTGAAATGCATGTTCGACCCGCCCTTGGTATTATGCCCACTGGGCATAATAATAGTGGTGCAAGACTACTAACCCCTCTCGGGGTGGGCATTATAGTAACTAGGGTAACCAAGGTGACCATGGAAACTTAATCAAGTGTTAGGGACATGACCTCCGGAACCTTCTAGTCTCTTTTACTTTAGGAACTTATTGTTACTTTAAAACTTGTGTTTACTTTAGATAAGGTAAATCCTTGTTACTTTAGACTAGGTATATATAGGGGTTGAGGTTGAAGAGTCCTTCAGTCTCGACAAACGCATCTCTTGGAGCTCTCACTCACCCCTCTTGTTGTTGTTCGTTTTCTCATTTATTAATTCAAGTTCATATCAATTTCCCTCTTGAAACCTTCTTTAGTTTTTTGAGCTCGTGTCAAGTATCTTTGTGTCCCGTGCCCCTGGCAGTTCCAAGTCCAACCGGTTACATGGTTGTGATCTTTCAGTTTTTCTTTCGTTGTTTGAGGTGTATTCTATGTATTCCTCTAAAACGATGGGTAATTTTCCCAAAGTCTTGAACTTCAACTGATTATTTCTCCAACTTAACTGGCTCGTTTTGTAAGGTAGAGCCACCCATAACTAATCACTTAAGAAATTATGCGCTAGATTTGGACAAGTATAAGGAGGTGCAAAATTTCCTCATGCAGGAAGATAGAAATTAGGAGCACTGCAAGTTTTTCTTTTTTGTTGATTATGTTCCTTACTTTGAAATTATTGTGAAATTTTTAAGCCAACAATTGGCCTGAACGTATTACCAATGTCTAGAATGTGCCATAACCGCTCAGTTCGGGATGAAGTCCTCCTCACTTTAACACTCAAACCCAAGCACATGTGTCATGGCACTATCGTTACCATGGTGATACCATAAACTGAAGCTGGAGACTTAGAAACTGAGAACTATTGGCGTACAAGTTAGCAGGAAAGGTTTTTTTGTAACTACATTGTGTGAACCTAATTCCACTCATCGAAATCGCCATCACTAGTCATGAAAGGCTCCACATGAGGCTTTCTTGAGGCTTTGATCAAGACAAGGTTTCCCCATTTTGTTCTTCTAAGATATTCATGGGGCCTCCGAAAATCATTCATAGCTCGGTGATGATGCTTTTGTGGGCCAAACTATTGTTCATTCTCACCATAAGCCATTCGCCATATTTTGGACTTCAAAGGGTTTGAGAAACAATACAAGGTCTTAGAATGCAACCCGGTGTGGTGTCAAGCGCCTTCTGAAACTTGGTTTGAAGCTCATGTAAACGTTTTATTTTGGAGTTGCTTTTGTCTTAAATACTTGAGCAATTTTATGAATATAGATTCTAAGGAGATTCAATAGGTTTTCGTAGAAGAGAAGATAGTTGCTTGGGGAGTCTAGATTGTGAGCCTTGGTCTAAAGACTTTGCTTTTATTTAGTCTTGAGAACTACATTTGATAGTGTAGATATTTTCTAATTCACAGTCAAGGGAATATTTGGTATCAATGGGTTCTTGTCAATGCCCTCTTTTCATAAATGAATTGATGGCTCCTCGTTGTGAAGTTATAAGTCATGAATCCATTAGAAGCACTTTCAATACCCTCGCCCCCAATCTCAATACATAGAGTCCCCTTAAGCCGTGCAATTCTAATATGTAGCTATCACATTCGACGTGATGGAAAAAATAAGTCAAAAGATCACGAATTTGGGTTCCTTGAAAATGGCATTAATTGTACTCAACCATCATCTCCCAATTATCAGAAATAGGTCAACCTATGTTGTGAACATGGGTTGGTGGAGAATCTTGCCTTTGGAAGTTTACAATAATTTAAAAACATGGAAATAAATTGTGGGTTTTTTTTTTGGTAAAACATTATGATGTCAATTTCCATACTTGTGAAAGATCACTCCAGTATCACACATGTAGTACACTTATGCGAAATTGCTTCAAGTTGTCGAAAATAGGTATGTCTACTCTATATAGAAAGCACTCGTCATGACCATATATGTGTACACGTCAATCTCAAAATAAACTTGTCGAAGTTTGTACACTGCTTTGCATTTTATTCGATTGTCAATTATACATGCCGCCATTCTCACTAACTCATCCTCTACTCAACGAGATAGTTGACAACCATGTCCTACTATGCACAAAAGCCCAGACCGTGAAACGTGGAACCTTATTCTAACTTCCCATAAAAAGAAATTACCAAAACCAGTCCCAACCTTATTGAAATTCCGGTGCCCTAATAGGTTCCCGATTGATGAGGTCGTGACTTGGAATAGACGGTTCTCCCCGTTCATTGAATTGATTTGTGAAAAGGGAAAGGAGGGGAAAGGCATTGGGGGCCGGGTTGGGGGGTGAACCTCCTCACAAAGAAACAAAGATTGTCCACTTGGCCTTCATTTGAAATAAAGGGTCAACATTCAACCCTACGTTTAAGAGCGCACAAGTGGATGATGAATAGTAGCCACTCCTTTTAGAGGTCATCATTGTGTGTGGGGTGAAGTAAATGTGTTATGGATTGAGTGTTAGTAGCTTAACTCTTTTGTGATTCTAGACCCCATATGTGGTCTCGAGCTCAAGGGTGTCACCCCCTCCACACATGGTTGAAGGTTCTTTTTGAAAAGAGAATGTTTGTTTTTTTTGGAGGGGAATGTGTAATATTCACTTTATGATGATGTTTTGAGATGTGGCTTTGGGTTTAACAAACGATTTGTGGTTCTCTATTGATCTCATGGTCAACACCGTGCCTGGTGAACGGTTTCCTCGACGGAGTTGGGCTATATTCACGAAACTTACTAATCCTTAAATGGTGTTTTTCTTCAAAAAAGAGAGTTGATGGGGCTGTATTTTTCTAAACACACAAACATCAAAATACTATAAACCTTTGAAATCATCTTGGCAGTAACTCTCAAAGCATTAAATGTAAATAATTCTTAAATAACACAAATTGCAAAATCCATGTTTCAAATTTGGTATGTGTATCATGTAGGTGATTATATGTGCAAGATTAAATCTAAATCTAAACAAAATTTCATCGCGATGAACTGATTGACAAGTTTTTAATCTCCATAACAAAATGTTGTTAACGTATTTTTAAATACATCATAAGTCTTCACGTGACGAATGTATATGCAAAATATCCAAGGACATTAATGTGATCTTCAATTTACAAAGTTTTTCTCAAGTTTTTGCTTTAGAAATGCTTTATATAACACTCGTGGCCTTCTATAAAAGGTCCACCCATATGCGTGCATTGTTTGACTTTTGTCAATCTTTTTATCAACAAACAATCATATTTGATTTCACGATCTTATACATATTATTGAGCAATGCAATTGAATCACAGGCAATTGTAGTACAGTATATCAACAAAGATTAGGGCCTGGGCGCACCAAGTGGTGCTAGGCCAGGGCTGTGGTTTCATACTGGCATGCGGGAACCTCCAATCCGGGCAGGGAGCCTACCCGGTATGGGGGACAGGTCCAGGACGGGGCCCCGCACCGGACGTCTACGTGACGGAGGCCCCCCGGACATTCATCCACTGCGACTCTGTCCGTTCGCACGCAGCGTCAGCATCCCGGCAAGCACCGACTGTCGCCTCTCATGCTCCGGCGCTTGCTGGTCCCCCCACTCCCCCGTGCTATCTTCCCTCAGTCGCTGCCGGATTCGAACTGAGCGCCATGGAGGATGCGACTTCCTGCGCGATCGATGTTGAGCTTCGGGAGCTGCAGTTTGGGTGAGTTTGACATGCTTCCTCTTTGCCTCCACATTTGCGTGTTGGGGAGGGGGCATCTGTGTGCGCTGTTGGGAGCATTGTCGTGGACGTTTGTGGAGCACATCAGCCTCCTCTGTCAAGTCCTTGCCTGTGGCACATTCGTGGCTGCGGCATCATGCACGATAACTTCCTGCAAAGGATGCCCCATCAGGTGCCCAATAGGGTTTAGGCCACATATGTGCGAGATCGTGTGTGCGTATAGGGTTTGGGGCCGCCTCCTTGCGACGGACCCCAACTCCGATATGCCGTGGGCAGGCTGCGTTGCCCACCCTCTACCCTTCTGAGTATTTTTTGGTGTCGTCCCTGCCGTTTCGGCTGTCATGGTTTCCTCTGCAGCTGCCACAGTGCAATTCGTTCTCTCTTGCCTTCCCTCCCCCTGTGCCATCCTCTTTCGCTGCAGCTCCAAACTGCACTGTTGTTCGCGCAACCTCCCTTCTCCTGGCGCGCTCGCGGCAGGCATCACATCCACATGTCCGTGGAGGTTAACCTGGTCGGCACTCCCTTGTGCAGGTCACCATAATTGTGCTTCAATTTGAGGAGCCGTGACTGCAGTGGGCATCAAGGGCAAGTTGTGGTTGCACAGGCGTGACCTGCAGTAGAGCGGACCTGGGTGGAAAAATCGTCGCCGGCATTTGGGGGTGTGGGGCTGGGGATAGGATTGCGCATCCCGGGCGCCTTCAAGAATGCCATTTTCGACAGGACAGCAATTCGTCTCCTCCTCTGCCGAACAGTTGTGTTCGTTCAAGGCAGTGGCCCTTCCGGTGACCTGCCCACCGCGGCGGTGGTGGCTGCAGCAGCTTTGTTGGGAACTTTGGCTTTTTCCCTCTCCTCCGCGGTCTGTCTTTGTGTTTTCGGCTCCTGCCGCCTGTACAACCAATGTGAAGTGCTTCCTTGCACTCTAAATAAATTTCATCGTAATTTGTATATGTTTCCATTTGTGCCTCTCATTGCTTGGACTCTGGATTCGGTCTGCAACCTGTGCGTGTGGGGCCATAGCCTGCAACAATCGTCCGCGATTGTTTTCCGCCCTCTGTTTGTTCTCCTTGGCATGGTGTGTGTTACAGGGTATGTGCAATGCTGGTTAGACATCGCTCTGCATATGGGTGCAATTTTGTTGTTTGAATGTCTGGAGTGGTGATCGCGCAATTCTGTGTCAGGTTGCGTGCTCTCCTTGTCACGCGGGCGCATGTGGCCTTCGGGAATTGTTCTCAGAGCCCACCGAAATTTCTCTGCCGACCCAGGACTGAGGGCTCTCTTGCATGCATTCCTCGAGTCCTTGGCTCATAAGTTTAGAAACTCGCAACACCCCTGAAGGTCTTTAGCTACAGACATTCCGCATTGCTTTGTCGTGATCCTTGGCAATGTGTTATGTCTGCGCTGGTTTTGCTGGTTTCAGTCTCCTTCTGTCATGCATGTCACACTGGGACTGCCCTCCTTTCGGCTCCGGGTTTCGTCGGGGCTCTCCTTCCCACAGCAGAGCACCACCCACCCTGTCGGTCACTGAATGCTTCGAATTGCAGCCAAATCCCTTGCCGGATGCTCAAATGGAATGATGTTTTCTTCGGGCACTTGCAAATTCCATGATTCAAACACAATTCTGCCGCTTTCTGTTCTTGGGTCGCTCTCCGATACTTGTGTGTGCGCCGACGTCGAGACGCTCTCCCCATTCTATCAAGGTCGGCTTTGCTTCTGCAGGGATCTGCGTGTCACACTCAAGGACAGTTTGTTGCACACAACACCATTCGCGTTGTGGCCTCCAGGCTGGTGCCCTCTGTTCTCAAATCTCGCCGCTCCCCGGATTCTGTTCGGGTGCTTCAGACATATCCAACCCCCTCGCTAGTGAGGATCCAGGCACAACATCATTGTTCGCAATTGGATTGCCGGGCCTTGCCACTCTTCCTGGCATACCACGTGACGGTTTCAGTGTATCGTATATAGATACACGTATCTATGCATAGTGCATACTGCAATATTGCTCTCTGGTGGTAGCACCCAGCATGCTTTGGTTTGCTGACCTCCAAAAAATTGTTTGTAGGCTGGAGGATTATTGGATAGGTTACAAACTATTTTGCTACGCTTACTACTCGCACTTGTTCCCGCACGAGTCCGAATTCCGTCGTACCAAATTGGGTTCGTGCACTCATTCCAATCCTTGATTGTGTGTTATGCGGTTGGGTTTAAGGTTGGGCATGGTACATTGTGCGCATGTTGTCTGTCATTTATGCAGGGCACGTCCTTAACTGCATTGCACAGGGCAACTTGTTTGGCGACGCCATGTGCAATTGCCTCTCCCTTCGCACTACGCTCTCCGTGCCACATGCATGCAGTTGCTCCCTCTTGTGGAAATGTTCTGCAAGTGGGAGTTGGAGGAGGATTGCACCGACCTATGGGCGCTCATGGTTCGGTTCGACTCCGAGGTGGAGTTGGAATCGCACGAACTAGGCCGCTCACTGTTGTTCATGGTACGGGATGATGCCGATGGACTTCATCTTTTGCCTAGGAGTGTCCCCCTCGTTGCTACGGCCAGCCCTTTCGATGTGGTTAGAGAGAGATTATCTGTTGCTGGCCACGCTATTCAAGGCCTTCACCAGCAGGTGCAATTACTTCCATCTCTATCTTCCATATATGGACTTCCATGGAGGATTGCAGTTCCATTAAATCTGGCATTCACTTTGTTTTGTTGTTACAAAATAAATTGTGTTTGGGACTTGCTTGGTGTTCAAACAACTTGGTTTCCATTATGAGTTTGCATAAAGCTTGAAAACCAAAGGCTAGATGCATTGTGCTTTCACGTAGCAATTTCCACATAATGCCTGCGAATGTGTAAGTCATTCAACAATTACATATGTCCGCATAATGGCTTGTCATATCTAGCTCCAATGAAAATGCTACGCTATGCGGTAATGCACAAAATGCCGGCACAACATGTGGGTTATGAATGCCAACACCCAAAAATATCATGTTCCAACTGTTTCCTAACATGCACACAACCTGTGGTCTCCTAGATTCCAACAGCAATGGGTGTCACAGCCGCTCAATCCGACTCCGAACTGGACCCTCCATCTCCTCGGCGACCACCTCTTGTTCCTCGTGGTCGAGACGTTCCGGCTTCACCTGGCATGCCAACTTTTTCCGCCCTACCAGGCAGTCCTCTTCCCGGAACGAGGTCTGCGCCCCGTGCCGCCTCGCCGAAAGCATTCACGCCACCTCCACCTCCATCTGATGGCCTCGACAACATTCCCCTGCATATTGGACCAAGTCAAAGATCAGTGGCCACTTTCGATCTTCCAACGGCATTGCGCACAATGCTAGCATGCATTGACATATGCATGGTTATGTTGTCGATGTACATCACATCGACGGAGGCAAGCACATGTCATATGGCGCACAGGAAAAAAATGAGGGGGGGGGGGGGGAGAGGATGATGTTACTGAATCAGCACACATGGCATTGAGACAGTGCGGTGTCGAGGAGGATGAGTTGGAACACCCGCATGACAAGCAAATGTTTGACCTCCTTGCTTGGCAGGCGGGTGTTTTGGACGCTAGATGGTATGTCAAACCCAGATCTACATGCTGGTTTGAGGAGTACCTGTTCAACATCTACACACCCGACATGTTCTACGACATATTGCGCATGAGGAGAAGGACTTTTGACAGGCTAGTTAATGACCTCCGTCCATTCATTCAAGGGCAACAAACCCATTGGAGGCAACCTATCGGAGTGGAGAAGAAAGTCGTTGTGACATTGTTCAAACTTATGCACGGCGTTCCCATACCTCTGGTTGCTGATAAAGCTGCATTGGGCAAGTCCACAGTGAGCGATATATTGCGACAAGTTTGTGGAGCCATAAGTGCCAATTTTGGGCATCTTGTGGCTTGGCCGGTTGGGCGCAGGCTGGTGCGAATCGCGGCTGCATTCCAGGGGAAGCAGTGGTTTCCAAACTGCATTGGAGCCATAGACGGCTCCCATATCTACATTTCGTCGCCGTCAAACACCATTGTGGCTGCGGATCACCGCAACCGCAACAAGTCATTCTCTATTTTGTTACAGGGAGTTGTGGATAGCAAGTGCTACTTCACTTCGATCAACACTGGCCCCCCGGGTTCCTTACACGACAATGCGCACTTCAAGAGTTCGGAGCTCTACCGCAATGTGGAGGAGGGCATCATGGGCGGTTTCCATGATGACCCACTCACTTGGCCATCAGGCCTTCCTTTTCCGCCCTACATTGTGGCGGATCGGGGATACCCGCTATTGAGCTGGTGCATTACACCTTTTAGGATGGGTCCTATGGGTGTGCCACTATCAAGAGAAGAGTTGTGGTTCAACAGGAAGCACTCTTCGACGAGGATGAGCGTCGAAAGAGCCTTTGGCATCCTGAAGGCTAGGTTCAAGGAGATAGGCACGAAATCCTCTTTGAAACTAGATTTCTTGCCCACCGTTGTCCATAGTTGTTGTGTGTTGCACAACATCTTGCTTGCAAGCAAGGACCGCACTCTGGATCAAATACTAGCGGATTGCAACCTCCCACCCATGGACGACATCTACTCGTCACCACGGGATACGGAGGATGTGTTCAGGCCTCCCAGGCCAATGGGATTAGTTAGCGAGGAGAGGGCACTATTGGAAGGACAAATGGCTAGAGAGGATCTATTGGACTACTTGGTTAGGATACAAAATGCCAACCACATGGGTAACCACACGGATAGGAGAGTGCATTGACTAGGAGCCCAAATCAAAGAGGGGAGGGTGTGGACACGAACCTTGTCAGAGTGTCCATGGATGACGCCAACATAAGCAAAGCACTTGTCATGTTACCAAGATTTCTAGTCCTCTCCACTTCCAACTCATAGAATTTTTGCTCCATATCAGCTGCCTTGGACTCCTTTTGTGTTAGTCTTGCCTCCCTGGCTGTGTCGAATGCTAGCACGTCAGACCTCCATGCCCGTTTCTCCGTGTCTTGTGCCTCCACACGCGCAAGGTACTCGTGATTAAAATCTTTCACGAAGTCCACCAGGTTATCGGTGCCAACCACTTTCCTCTTTCGACCAGTCGATCCGGGCATGTCATGTCCAGGTGTTGTTGCCGTAGGAGACTCCGAGGCACCTGTAGTGCTTGCAATGGGACTCCCGGCTGCACCAAGAGAAGGCTCCCGCGGTGCAGGGCTGGAGCGGACAAAGTGCCTACCCACGGGGGCGGCCGTTCTGTCACTGTCTACTACATCCGCAGCTCGCCCAAAAATTTGTCGCCTTCCCACAAAACCCTCCATCTCTGCATACATAGCCTCACTGAACTCCAACGACATCTTCCTTGTTCTAGACAATTGTTTCTTTTCCTCCCTACTCATTCCCCACCAATTGGCGGAACCCGTACCCTCTATGTAGTCCTTGAGTTTCTTGTAATCCTTAATTAAACCGTCCCACTTGTTGGTGATCTGGTCGGTGTCCCTTGCTCTGAAACCAACAACACTCATGCAACCCGCCAAAACCAATTTCCATGCGGTGGTCCCATACACAAACTTGGCAAGGGAAGGTTGATTGCAATTATGCCTCCCATCCCACTCAATTCGTTTCTGGCCTATGAGCACTAGCATTTCAGCCTCCGTCCAATTTGGTCCCCGAACCTTGTGCGACATTGCAGCCTGTGACTGCGACGAAACCGGTGTTGAACGTCCTGTGCTAGATCTTCCCACACCACGCAGTCTACCTCTGGTTGAAGCTGCAAAAATGGATACCGGAACCTGCTCGTCGCCCATACCATTCGGTGGGTCAAAGTCCCCGTCCACAGGCAGCTGGGTGGACGGACATTCAGAGTTATCCCCCAAATGCACGATGTCGTCCATCACTCACAATGCAACCAATTCACGGAAAAGGAATTCAAACAACCACGGTTTCTGCAAAAGCATTGGGACATAAATGCACACAAGAATTGAATGCAAGTTTGAGGGGTATTCGATTACAACACAGCAAAGGAAGCACACAAACACTGCACAGGACGTATCACACAATGGAATCACATAATGGCAGTGATTGGGGAAAGGATGGGGATGGGAAGGCTGGGGCAGCCAGATGTTGGTTTCTAGGGAAAGCCTATTTGCAATTTCGGCAGTGCCAACCCAGAACGCACAAATAGCAGCAGGCAAAAAAAATAGCGGGATGCATAGATAACAACATGAATGCAAATGGGCAGTTGTAAACACGGGGAACATCCACAAACGCAGAAGAACTCCAATGGTATCCTGAACATATATATTTTTTGTGTGCAAGGTGACAAGTGTGGAGTTCCACCAAAAACAAGCGAGTTTGTTCCATGCACGCAAAGGGTTGAAAGTCAGAAGCTTGTATTGAATTGAGGTTTACATACTTTGCAATGTTGTGCAAAGAGGGAGAGCGGGAATGGGAGGAACATTCTAATATGTGTGCAGTGGCATTGACCGCCATACAGGCAGTGCCGCACAAGACACAGAAATGCACGACCAGAACCGAGGCAGCACACCGGCATCAACAATTCCACGCATACTGTAGAGTCCATTTTTTGTGCAGAGACTGCAGACAACAATGCAGGTCGCACAGCCACATGGACCAACAGAATGGAAGCAATTGCTGGAATCCGGCACTACCATGGACGAGGAGAGACAAATTTGCGGTGGGGTCTAGCTCTGGGCGGGGATATACGTGTTGGAACCTGCACACCACATTGTTGAAAAGCTGTTAGCAACAGAGTAGCGTGACACCACACGGAAGCTTCGCAAGGGAGGCTGGAAATGGTTGCGTCGAATGCGGCAATGGAGGGAGATTGAAGAATTTGCGGAGGAGGAGAGTGGGCAGCCGGCCGCACATGCTGCAGACCATATTCCGGGATGGTGCCTTCCAGGTAGAGATCGCGGGGGAACACACCGACCATGCGACTGCAAGACGCATACCACACCTGGCATCGACAATGCAGAAACCCAGAAATGTGGACTCCCACAGTAGCCCATACGGTTGGAGGGGAACCAGTCGGGAGGAATTCACATCCAAGCACAGCGGGCCCTTACCCGCATGCCAACAATATGGAAATACAAATCGCGGAGCCTTCAAGTGGGTCCTGCGAACACCCCCAGCAACCAGCATGGAGCTCAGAAGCACATGGCTCCCGCTGTCGAGGAGGGTGCACGACAATCCCCCAACAGTCGCCTTTTCCTATTCTGCCTTGGTGTTAAGTCACAGACATTGCCAACGACCCTCTAAATTGGAGCGGTAAACCTTGGGAAATGCCCAGACCTATGTAACCCCTCCCCCCCCCCCGCACACGCAGCATTCACAACCTCTCACACCCCAATGCAGACACGGAAACCAGCATGCCATCACATCCCACTAAACCAGTCGCACTCGCGCACGAGGGCAGCCTACATGCCGAGAAAACGAAATGCAATCCCCACACTGTGAACCAAGCAATCCTGGAGACAAACAACCTTCTCAAGCGCGTTCCCTAAACCCCCTCCCACCGATATGGCAGATGCATAGCAATAAATGATGGCCAGAAAAGCCGTCCTGAACCCACCCCATCCAGAGTTGGTGCGCGGCTGGAGGACGCATATAGTTCCAGACGCAGAGCACAACCCTGACTGCAGAAAACAAGCGAAACATGCAACGCCCGCAAAGGAGCATGTCGCATCAAAAATGCAGCAGGGAGGGTGGAAGTACCTGCGTTTCCCGCAAAGCAATCTTGTCCAGCGCGCGTTGACCGCTCCTGCGCCCCCAGCGTCGCGCCCGCCTCACACCCTCCCATCCCCTACCCTCCGCACCTGAAATGGCCGACAACAGTTGCTCCCATCTTCATCCCGACCACGTCCTCAGCCTTCGTTGACACCCCCTCTGCTGCCTTCCCCTCACCTGCACACCTCCGCTTCCGGCAACCGAACCTCGGTTCCCGTGTTCTGTAGACGCGCACATGCCCAAAACCACTCCCACCTCTCCGCTCGCCTCTCCACACACTCAATCCCCCCTCCCAGCGACGAAAACACACATTCCAACCCCAGACCGCTTACAGTCGCCGCAGCACGCGTCTACTCAACGCAATCGTCGACCCCCAAACCAGGCAAGGAGCTTCCCGCTCAAACCGTTGTTCGCCTGTTGCTGTGGATGGCCATCATCGCATCCATCCAGGTTTCATCCGCTTCATCCAAGCTCTGCTTCAAAACGTTGGTATCTGCCTGCGTTTAGAAAGCAGCACTATGAGGAGCCACGTCACCCTTTCCGGCAGGAACCACTTGGCGACAACATCTAACACAGGCATGCCGGCTCAGTTTTGGGCACGCCATGTGCGGTGCCCAGTAGGTTATCCCCACCGGTGTCAGAACCGGTTCCGGCGTGAACACGCCGGGTGTGGCCCCCTCCTTAGATACCCAACCAAAAGTTTAAGGTAGGCGCATATCTATATATGTAAGTTTCTAAGCGAAGATCATTTATATTTTGGCATTTAGCATAGCACATCGGGATACTTGAGATGATAGTATTGTGGCATGTCGGTCAACGCATGGTTTTGATAATCATCATCAATATTCGTATCAAATACTCCATCAGGCCGATATTAAAATCATAATACTAGTAGAATATTGATATTTGGTGGATATTTCAATGTGAGAGAATCTTCAAATACCTAAGTTCTTATGTCAGTGAATACTATTCCAAACCATATTAAAACCAAGGCTATTTCATCTTTGTATGAAGAATGATGCATGGGATGTTGCCCCAAATCAAAAACAAAATATTCTCAAATGCATGCACTTTACTTGTATCAAGAAAATACGAAATCCTCATAACAAAATGGTGTTGAAAAAAGGCGACACAATTCTAGGATTTAAAATCAAACCACTCAAGTATAGGTGTCCACTTAAGACCATTGGCCATATTAAGCATGTCTACCTTCAGCCCGGTATAAACTTACGACACTAAGACCCGTTGTGGTCAATGGTCATTTGAGCTTAATTGCGGCCCTCATTCCATCACTAAAAGGAAAGGGGGTCCGCATGACAGACATGTATGACAGGAAGGGCCTCATGTGTTTGAATATTCCCACATGCAAGGGTTATTTAGGGCCTAGGCAGATGAAATCCGCGAATGCCAAAATATTCAGCTTCCAATTTATCTAAGGTCATTAGTTTAAAGCCCCCCCCCCCCTCCTCAATATCGAGGAGTTAAATTCTAGCAATTAATGAGAGCAAGGGTTGATGAGGGGTACAAAAGCTAGAGATAAGGGAAGGAGAATTGTGATTGGGACATGTGCACATTCCTTGGACAATCGAGGCCATCAATGTAGACTTCTTTTTTTGTGTGTGTTGACCACATTGAATAGTCACAACAATGTGGATTACCATTTGGAGATATGTGTGGCTATGACTTTATATTGAGGTTTATCATTTATTACTCGTATAAGAAAAACAACTAATCAGCACATCAAGGGACATGAGATAACATGCTTGGTAAAAATGATACACTTGATAGGAAAGTGTAACTCCCAAATGGCAACCCACAACAATAGAAGAATTTAGTGTAGTAGTCATATGTCTTTTATTTTCTCATGACATTTCATTGCTTCTTGCATGCCTTGGTTTACAATTTTCGTAAAGATAGGCATAATCTTGGAAATTAAAGGAGCTTAACGAGCACAATGTATATGAAGGCAAGGGAAGACCAAGTCATGGTACTAGGTAAGAAGAGCGAGCGAGAGAGAGAATTACGGGGAAGGAGGAGAGGAAGCAAGGCACGAAGGAGGCATGCCAAGGCTTGGATGGGCCACATGCAAGAATTGGGTATTCAAAGAGGGCTAACTAGAGTTGTTCATGTCAATTTTCAACACCCTTATGCTATATACATTTTTAAAACCAAATTGACTACTACATGTAAGTATAATTTGTAATCCACCCTACATTTCATTATTATCAAATTTCCATCCTTTATCCATTAGAGACAGTGCTCAAAGCGTCCGCAATAAGTGCTTCTACCTTATTCATATGGTGAATCTTGTGTGGGAGGAATAAATGGAAGAGGGTATGCATATGGATGAAATCCATCCATATGCCGTGGCCACCTTTATTGAATCGTACAATTATCAATTTATTAGACACATGGCGAGCGGTAAGGCTTATCTGATGACATTCAAGGTGGGGGCCTCCATGATTTTGTCCCTTAGTCGGGGAGTAATTAATTGCTTGCTTACAATTTCCACGTAGAATGTGAGCATGTCCACATCCTAAATTGGATAAGTTGGGCACGGGAGGGACAACATACGTTTGTCCCCTGGACTCACTCCGAGAGACTCAAACGCATGTGTATATATATACGGTCTACATATGCCATTTGGTTGTTTTTCTTATTTGTTGATGTTTTTGGGATTATTTTAGTCTTTAGCTTGTGGAAAAGTGAAGAAACTCTAGAAGAACGCCTCTTGTGAAGTCACCCGCATAACATTACACTCAATCGCAAGCTGTTGCAACATGGAGCCATGAAATTATGGGCATAATGCCCTTCTTATGCTGGACCACTATTACAAAACGATCACTTTGCTGCATGTTCAGGATTGTTCACTCTACATGAGTGAGTTTACAACTTGGTGGCATTATAATAATAATAATAATCATTTTGTTTGGTATTAAGAAATCATCACTGGGTTGGTTTATGGTCGGGTCATGTGCTTGTTGGGCAATGGCTAGCCAAGTCCATGGCTCTGCCATGCCAATTTACTGCATGGCATGCTTTGGTGCTGAGAATAAATGACGATAGTCGCCCTTCGTTTCTTGATGCCCTTTTTAGAAGAGGAGCATGAGTGAGAGTCTTGTAGCAATGTTATGCTCAAGAGCACCATCACACGTTGTGCAAACACTAACATGAAGTGGTGTTGAATCATGTAGCTTTAGTTTAGAGGAGAGGAGTCCTTTCTAATTGTTCCACGTGTTCACGCAACATGCTTATTTTAGGTTGCAAGTGCCATGATCTTATATAATATCTTACAATACACAAGGCTATACATACTAGAAAGAGATAGAAGCTAATATTCGAATCAGTCAAAGAGTGTTAGATATTGGTAGTTGATTCCCTTGCAAGGGAATCTCAAATTGTACCAAATTTAATCAAAATATCTATAAAGAAGTTGAATATTCTCTTTTATAAGTTGCATATTTGAAGGATTAGAAGAGCATATTTAATCAAATGATTATGAGAACGTGTGGGCACCTACTTTGTTCACATTGTTCTCTAAACCGTTCAAAGGTGTCAATTTTGGGAACAAGTGGCCTTGCTTTAAGAATGCAATACTTATGTTAATTCATGTCAGAATCTTCCACACCTATTTAGACACGTACTTGTGTATTATTTCCTTGAACTCGTCCATCATCCATGACAGTATTCGTATAAGCATCCATAAGTAGTGTCATCCAAAAAGTCACCATGGTGACACTAAATACCATATTTAGTATAGTTCACCTAAATATGGTTGGGAGGAGCCTCCTTTGATGTAACACGTTTGTTCTTGTCTTCATACAACAGTCATCACACGCTAAAGACACTCCTCCATTAATCTCAACAGTGTGAGATAAACATCAATATCACTATGGCATCAAGCCATATACACTCCATTAATCTCAACATTGTGAGATAAACATCAATACCAATATGACATCCAACCATGTACACTTCATTAATCTCAACATTGTGAGATAAACATCAATACCACTGTGGCATCAAGCCATATACACTCCATTAATCTCAACATTGTGAGATAAACATCAATACCACTGTGGCATCAAGCCATATACACTCCATTAATCTCAACATTGTGAGATAAACATCAATACCAATATGGCGTCAAGCCATATACACTCCATTAATCTCAACGTTGTGAGATAAACATCAATACCACTATGGCATCAAGCCATATACACTCCATTAATCTCAACATTGTGAGATAAACATCGATACCACTATGGCATCAAGCCATATACACTCCATTAACTCTCAATGTATTTGAAGATCGATCCAAAACCATGTGGCGGTGATGAGCGAAATATCACAAGCCATTACTTGGACTAGCAACACAACGGGTCACCACCACCGCCTACGTGGAAGAACGCCTCGTCACCCCCCCCCCCCCGAGACGTGATATTAAATAAACAACTACTACTACTTATAAGTATCTTACCTAGAACAACACTCCCCGGGGCCGATTTGTTGAATAGAAAGAAACAAGCTTAGGGATCATCCACACAAACTTAGGAACCATGGGTTGGCCCTCGAGGTATGGGTGTGTGTGTGTGTGTGTGTTGGGGGCTTATTGGGTTTGGACGATGGCCAATGTATCTTCGTGGAGTGGGCCCCGGTTTCCGGTTTCCGGGATTCCGGATTCTTCCATGCAATTGGGAGCGGGAGTGGGGCCCGTCGGGATTCGTTTGAGAGGCCGCCGGAGTGGGGCCAATGGGAAGGGGCGTGGGTCAAGCCTTGGCCTCGAAGTCGATTGGCCCTCCGGCTTTAAGGCCCGCTTAGCTTAAGTTAGGGAAACCTTTCGTTCCATTCGCCCGTTCTATGGACCAAATATCTAGCGTTCGAGGAAATACTATAATGCAATTCCCTATGTTATTATCATTGTTTGCTTCCATGGAACGTTATCGTATAAAACAAGGAACAAGGAACAAGGTATAGTGATGTGTGCAATTAGGTTGTCTCTTTACCCATGCAAATTACCTTGGGTCAAAATCATATGACCGATAAATTAAAACTTTGTTTACTTATATGTGTAGTCAATTGTAGTAAGAAACTCTTCGTATTGTTGTTGTTGTGGTGATAAGTTTTCAAAATAGTATGGAATGTTGATAAATTGGCGTGGGGCAACCTAAGTGCACATTTTAATGTAGAGAGGGAATGTTAGGTAATGTTGAGAGTACATTTGAGGATAATTGTTTTGAACCAAACGGAAGCGAGGTTTTGTAGATTTCTTTGTTGTAAAATTGGTAGTCTAGGGAGAAAATTATATTAGTCTGAAGAGTGGAGTGCACAATATGTTCTTGACCAAAGGGAAACAATGATTGAAGGGTTGTGGGTGCAAAAATGTAGGGTTTTGTGAGAAGTAGCACCTCTTAGGTGTCCCCTTAGTGTAGGCCATAATATTAAGCTTATCTATACACTAACACATTTGGGGATAATATTGTGGGTTCGCGCTTTTCACCAACCCACAATAAGTAGCATCTGAAGTGCATCATATACGTACTGCTTGGAAGTAAAAGTGCATTTGACCGATTTCCAATGTAAGGGAAGGACGTGGGTATATCACAAGGGCAAGATACGTGTAACTAGGGTTGCACACTATTTTCATATGTGATAATGTGTATTTGAGTCAATTGAAGGGCTTTTAAGATAATTGATACTATACATTTGATCAAATTACTTTGTTTTTCTTTTATTTCTTAGACAAACAATACTAATACGAGTGTGACAATCAAATAATATTTGAAGTATCTTGGCATGAGTTATGCACAAATACATAGAAGAGGGTTATTAGTGTTTCATAAAAATTATACATTTCATGAAATTAATTTTGTGAAGTTGTGAATATGGGTACCAAATCGTGCAATTATTCACAACATGGAGTGACATTGGCTGAAAGTTCATGTTAAATTGGTTGCCTAATAATGAACTTTGTTCATGATTCCAATGAAATAGGTAGAACCTAATGCTAAATTGGTTTGTAAAATCATGAAAGTGGGTTTGCACTTTTGTGAATTCATCCTACCAAAGGAGTAACAAGCTCGAAGTCAATGCCACGGAGGCAATCAATGTGTAGGTAAACACCATTGTAATTGGTTACAGTTTGTGGAATGAAGAACACAAATTAACACACATGACATCAAAGGGAAGAAAATAAGCAAAACTTACGTAGTATTCAAATGGTTATGGTTATGGTTATGCATTTGTTGCACATGTTCACAACATTAAGAGACTCATGCAATACATGGACATCAAGAGGAGTGAAGGAGGTAATGTCTCTCAAAGATGTGCAAATATGGAAGAAAGATGAGTATGATGTTGCCTCCGGCATGAATTATGGCGTTGCTTCATCTTTGAGTTCACTTAGATTTCTATATAAATGTAAAACAAACATCACAAGAATCAGTGGGTCTCGGGGAGTTCACTCCGATAATATTAGAAAACAACGTGCGGGAAAATATAGGGTAATTTATATTCACAAAAGGAAAAACTTAGAATTTTCTTAGAAGTAATATAGGTGAGTATGTATGATAAGATTTGTATTATAAATAATATAGGCTTGATACAAATAACGCATATTTTTAAAATATTTTTTAAAATATACCATAGATTTAAGAATCCTAGGTTTTTTTTCAAATAGGGTGTCCTTTGTGTTCAGAGCCGGGAAGATTTTGGATGAAAAACTACGTCCATTTAGTTGAAAAATGAGATGAAAGATTGATGAGGGCGGATGACGGATTAGGGTTTAAGAAAAATTGGGGGAGAACGTTGCATGCATTATTTGTTGATTATATACTAGTGTTCTTAAAAGCTAGGAATTGTTTTGCAAGATGAACATGACATCTTTCATTTGCTATGAACAGTTTTGCTAGTGTTTTTAAATGCTAGAAACAATTTCTCAAGATAAATTAGAGGAGTTTTGGTTGGTCTTGTGTCTATTTGCTTCAAGCATGATGTTGTAGTATTAACTCTGTACCCTTCTACTTTATTGCATGGACCCTATTTTTTCTTTCTTTGTTGTTGGTGTTTTAATTGTTTTTCTTTGACACTCAGTACCGTTGTGTTTAATTATGCGTGTAACTTGATTGAGGAACATGGGCTGATTTTGTTGTTTGAAACTGTTTATGAACACTCTTAATGTAAAACCTTGTTGTGCCTTGGATTTTGGTGACTTAGTACTTTGAATGTTCTTAAACCCTTTGGAGCAAAATCAAATAATTATAATGAACATACCTAGCTTAAAATTAGAGCTTCATCAAATTTAAAAGTAATTATAGGGTCATTTTAAAAACAAGAAATTAGAAAATTATATAATAATACGGTACAAAAATTAAGGATGGATAATTAAATACCCCTTGAATAAATACCCTTGTCACGCACGTGTATACATATATACATGTCTAGTGAACTCCCTGAGCAGTGGGTCCCTAAAAATTATTGCCTTTTTTCAAACACAAACATGTTGATTGGACGTTTACAAGTGAAGTTCCTAAATTCCCTTTATAGTGTCTACTCTCGAAAGGGAGGAGTAGATCTGTACTTCCATACCTTTGTCCTGAGGGCATCGGATTGGGGGTGGATCGAACAGACACTTAATTCACGTCGGTCTCCTCCGGAGACCGAAGTTTTTCTTCCTAAATTCCCATGTGGTTGGTTGAAAATCTATAGTTCACCCGGATACTATGATTGGGTGGACCATAAGTGATAGGGGGCACCAACACTCTAGTGCTAGGAAGGTCACCCATCTGAGTTTTATTCCTTCCTTAGGCAACTTAACTTCTAAGTTCCCATGAGCAAACATGGCATTGAAGATGATAAAATGAAAAGATGATAAGCTTGAACGAAAGCAAATTCATGGCACATTTGATAATGGGAACACATAATGATATATGAAATTGCATGTTATTGGGAAATTGGAGCGGTGAAAGCATAGAAACACGTGTGGATACAATACTGTCATAGTCAATCGTGTCGGATGAGATTAAACTCAAGCTATCCTATTGTCTACCCTATTGCAAAGAAGTCAAAAAATGCCCTTTTTTTTGTCAAATTCTTCAAGGTTTCAATATGCATTTGCAAGGGTCCTCTTGATGTCACAAAGGACCTTGTTCTAGCCCGCCTCCCCATATTCTAAGAAATAAAGATGGTTTCCTCCCTCTTTGAGTCTTTGGGGGACTTTGCCGATAACTCTATTGCCAAACCATACATTCCAACTATGTAATCATTCATTTTTTTTGGGTTTAAAACATAATCACTCGTGCAAATAGGTGTATATATATCACCCAAAGAGCAATTCCACACAACATTTCATTTGCCATGAATTAGAATTGAAGTTACCAAGCACACATTGCTCTTCTTGTCTTGAAGGGTGGGATGTAAGGACTGAATCACATGGGCTCCCAAGTCCCAAGTCCCACTCATGTTAGCTAACTTAGTCTCGACATGGAGGCAAAGTCCCAACTTTTGAGCTTCAAGAAACCATTAAAAAGCAGTTAATCGTCATTAAAGTTGAATCTTGATTATTTTATGCAAAAATATATGCGGGACTTGTATCGAGAGTTGGGTCTAGCTTTTTGCTCGACCCAACACAAGTCTCAAACCTCACCTCCAAAAAGTGTTGCTATGTAGGCAACCATGTCACACTTAGAACTTAAGACTTGGGACCTGTGTGGAGTGGTAAGTCCCATCTTCAATGCTCTCAATGGTTGAGATTGCAAAGATTGACCTCAAGTGACTTCGTACTTTGGACTTGGGACCCGTGTGCACCGGCCCTAATTACGTGATGTTAATTGACCACTCCCACACATTTATTGCTTAGGGGCAATACCGAATTTGGGTACCTCACCTTTCATAGCATCATGTTTCCAACACACAAACAATCAAGGAGGTTGGTAGCCATCACCTTTGATCACCAACTTTTGACAACGATTCAATCGACACTATAGACGATATGAAACGCAACTACTTTACACGGGCATTCTTTGTGGCGAGCTTTTTTATCAAGAAAAAGCAAATTTTCCATCTAGCAACATGTACCATTTAGCCTCCTTTGTTGCGATGAGGATGGGTTTTTGCTCAAAGGAGGCCTCCGCATTCTTCCTTTTAGTGGTATAGTCAAGGGACGTTAGCGAGCTTGCATGGATGAATGGTATGGATGTTGGTCAATCTATTTCATCCATTTAAAGTATTGGACAATGTTCATTGTCCGGTGGTCTCCATGCCCTCACCCTCCATTGGTACGAAGTCACAAACCTTTTGAGGAAATCGCAACAATTCAAAGTGGGCAACTTGAATGACTTTGTTTTCATGAAAAATAATCATGTGACTGACACTCCTCACTTATCGATTTAATTCAGTCATGACATTTTTGGGTGAGGAATAAAGGTTCACATACCCTTTTATCTTCTTTAATTAAGCATCTTCAATACGACAAGTTTTGTTATTTTGGTATGAAAATCGTACATTTTTATCCACCAACAACAAAGAGCAAGTGTTGAAGTATCATTCTTTCCAAATATCACGATAGAAATTGACGTTAAATGATGGGAAAAGAACACCGTTAGTATAGATTCTCTTTGCTTGATAGTTGCTTCTTGATACCATCAATCTAAGGTAGGGGGTGCTAAGTCCAACACCTCACTCAAAAGAAACACCTATAAACATCTCCCAATCATGTACCCGAAGCACACCTGAAACCATCCAATTGTCTTTGACGCAAAGTAGAGGCGGATTCGGGTGAAAAATGGCGTGGTTGCGAAAAAATGCGGGGTTGGTTTCAGGCAAAGGTGGGGTTGGATTCGAGCAACCATCAGAAAGTAGCTAGGACTGGCTCACTTATATGTATTCATTAAGATCCCACATGCAAATGTTGTAGGAATTTAATGCCTTTATTGGGTGGAAAGTTGGTTTTAGTGCGGTGGCGGTTTAGGCAATTTTGAGAGGAAATGAGTTGGCTTTGTGTATTTTGGACGTTCTACTATTCAAGGGGACTTCCCCTTCAACCAATCCAATTTTCATAATAAGTAACTATGTCCACGTCATCACCCCCCTCCCAATAATGTGCCCAAATACTTCTCATATACCATACTACCTTTACCGTTTCAAATTTTATAGGCAAATAACCATTATAATTTCTAGTTGTAGACTTGACAATCCCGAATTTAAAGCAAAATTCTCCATATTAAAATTTCAGATTTTTAATATACGATTTCCAATAGTTTCGGTTTTCCTATAAATAGTTTAACTAGTGCCGAAGAGCTAAGGTACTATAGTGTTGGCCAAATGCCATGACAATTTTGGGAGCCTTTTGCGATGAAAAAAATGGGAGTCTAAGTACAAATTTAGGAAGCTAGGAGTAAGTGATGTGAAAAATTTGTAGTATATTCATATGATGTGCAATTGTTTGTATTTTGTTTCTAATATGTCTAAGCCAACTTGCTGATCCAATCATGGATGCCACTAATCCAAACGGACTCCAAAATTAGGCTAAATCGCTTAAAGTGTTGGATTAAGCACCCTCTACCTTAATAGTTCCATTAACACATTCACACCCTAGACTTCTCATGCTTAGTCTAACCAATGCTAGAGATTGTTGGGGATTTATGTCAATTTGATCTTTATCAACTAAAAGAAATCATGGGCACATTGCATTGATCTCAACTACAATAAGGTGCGACTTAATATTTGCGTCCCTATAATGTGGCACATAAGCACATCATCGCGCATGAAAATAGAGTGTAATGTTGGTTACACTTGAATTTTCAACAGAGAATACAAACCCCAAGAGCATAAATTCACTTTTCAAGTTCAAGAATCAAGGGAGAAAGCACAAAAACGTGACATGCAATTACTTCTTGAAGGTATATGGAATTGGTCTTTCAACAATCATTGCATCCAAATGACTAAGACTTAGGTGGGGGGGGGGGCAATAAACTATATAATATAAACAACTTGAATGAAATATCATTTTTTCTTTGAGTCTCCGTTGTCGTATAGTGTGGGTTGGTAAATATCATGAACCCACAGTACTATGCCCAGTGTAGATTCCTCATGGGTAACGTGGCCCAATGATTTCACCACTAATTATTGTTCCAATTAAGCTTAACTCATCCTCTCATGGATTTGTAGCTAAAAATGAATGCCAATTATGTTATGCTTAGCTAACTTTCGCTGCTATGTCTGGTATAGCCCCACATTACAAATTAACTTTGACACAACTACACTAGACCCAGGTCGAGGTGCACGCAGGGATGAATGGGGAGGGTGAACATGGGAAGATGAAAACATTGATTATTATTATAAAGCATGTAGTACTTAGATTTCTAAAACTAACTCCTGCATCGGGATTAGAAACTCCAAATTAGTCTAGCAAACTTAAAGTAGGATGAATCAACAAACATTGATTTCACTATTACCCCCTCGGTAGGTGTTAGGAAACCAAATCGTGCAGCCATGACCTACTTGTTTTTACATTTATTATGGACTTTCTTTGAGACTTCTCAAATGGATGGAAGAGCTCCACAATGACCATTTCATCCGGATGATATCCATCTATCGATCTGAGTCAATTGGTGCAGTTCACTTTTTCTCCATCACACGATGCCACATGTGTGTTATTATGACAAGCCATGAGAAGCATGACAAGTGGACGTTGAGCCAAAATTTTAACAATTTTTTTATTTTCATTTAAGAAAAGGTCCCCCAAAACTCCAAAAACCTTCATACTTGATACCATACTAGATATTGTATTCAGTGTCCTATGGTATGTTATGTCACTACGATAACTTTCTTTAAATGACACTTCTTATGAATAAGGTTACAAGCACTTTCATGGTTGGTTGAAATTTGGATGAAATCCATGTCAATCATTGGCGCAAAGTATGGTATGTTCTTCATCCCAACATTTATGTAACGAAGTATTGTCATGGATGATTCGGAATTTGGATGAAAAATCACTTAGTAAGTAGCGAGGATTCAAGTATGTTTGGGTCTATGCGTAAATTTTGGAGAAATCCAACTGCCAATATGACGTACACCAGATCGCAAAACTACACAAACATGATGGCTAGTGAACATAGAATACAAACATTGGAAGTTGCGGTTGTTGTTTGGTGTTTTTGTCCCCCAAACATGCACATCCTTTATTATTTTTGGATAAGTGGTTGGCCCAAGTATACTTAAATGTCGGTTAAGTGACCACATAACATTATTCAGATTCATAACAATGTTATGTGGGACTGACAATAGTCCACGAAACATTCCCATATCTTTCCCACATTCAGACATAATAGTATCCATAACTGCAACACCGTACTTTTCTATTGCACCTTTTTTTTGATAAAAAGCAAGAAATAACAAACAAAAAATGTTAGGTTTACACTCTAGTGTCGGTGACACTACACGGGCGGTTTACAATTAGTATCGAGCAAGACTTGACTAAGAGAATCGGTGACACTAAATACAATTGTTATTAGTGTACATACTATATTGAGTGGCCACGAAGATAAAGTAATGACACTTGGCACATGGCGACCCAATCATTCCACCTGACAAGGAATAAAAAGCGAATCCACCCGACTTACTTTAGATCCCCGTATGTACCACGTGCGAAGATTTGGTTGGGTCACTATAGCCATGGCCATTCATCCCACAACTACAATAGTGAAACATTCATTCATGCATCCACAAAGTACACTACCCTTTTACCGACTTTGAAGTGTCGACCAAACCAAAACGTGCTCTTACTTAATATAGGAAGTGAGTCAAAAATATCCACAATGGCACCACCACATTGTTCAACCTTAATCCTTAAAGGAAGTACGTGGGCGAGAGAGAGAGAGAGAGTGAGAGAGAGAGAGAGGGCATTATTGTATACGGCAAGTCCGAGAGGTGACCTCATCATAAGAGTGGGAGCCATGTGTGTGTGGGACCCCTTACTAAATCTTTCGATCTGCAGAATTTACAATACTAAGAAGAAGATTGTATGTACACCCATACATTGGATAATAATCTCTTGTTTGTATATGGTAAGTTTGAGCTCCTAGAGGCGTGTTTCCACGTAGGCAACTTGCCCACTGCATTTTAGTGTGAACAAGTACAAACCCACCCAATGTAGAGGGAATTTGATGGGGGTAGGGTTTGTATGTGCCGACTATATTGAACATGATATTGAGTGTCACTTACGATTTGGATTTACACATTGCTATTTTTATTACTGTCGACATAATGTTTTCTACAAGTAAACTTGTTAATGTTCTACAACGTCTAAACAACCAATTTAACATTTGTTAATAAGATAGATAAAGTATTGGGTAACTCCAAATAGTAAGTGACACTACATATCATATTTATTGTAGCTATTCCCATCTTCTCAAATCCGAGCCCACCTACCAACCTCGTCCTACAAGGTAAAACCTCCTCCTCCTCCTCCTACAACTGGTCCTCGATCCTTCGGTGACCGACACTTGTAGGTTTAAGATTCTTTAGTGGGCATATGGAAGTCTAGTGCTTTGTACGGCCATCCACATTCCAGCAAATGGTGGCTTGTGTTAACTACATGCAAACACCTTGGACCCACTATTATCTAGATTCTAGTGGGCGAGCGGCCTACATGGAAACTCACCCTAAGATAACTTGTCTCAACTACGTATGCAAAATGTAGATAACCCCTAAAAAACAAACATATCTTGCATATGTGTTCACAATTTACTTTTTAAGGTCAAAATCATTGATGTATAACAAGTATTGCTCCGTGAATGGATTCATATGACCTTTTGGGGTATGAGGTATAGTTGATAGCATTAACTATCTTATGTGGAGGGGGGGGGGGTTATGATACATTGACCTCTCCCTCAAATTTCAAACTATCATGTATATTTCTATGATGTTGTGTGGAACAATACCCATCCCGTATATGTATACTTTGTGAACCAAAGGTCTCATTACATTACTCTTTGTATGCCCACTTGTATTTGTATGAGCTATGTTGGATTCACCCCCTCCAATGGCAAGAAGGAAGTGTTGTATAAGACATGCTTGTCATTTATTGAACAAAAACAACAACAAAATACGAGTCTATGTTGGAGGTTACTATGTGATGATACTTTGACAAAAATTAGTTTTAAAAACCCGACCCAATTAATGTAGTGAGACAATCTTGAGATTCAATCACAAACCTATAGGTACGAGAGCATATAAATCAATAATGAGTGTACAATGAAAACATTTGCTTGGATGTTATGGTATTCATAGCCACATGTATACCGATCCATGGAATTGCCCATACAACACAAGTATGTTATAGATGTGGACTAGGGCTTGATTCAATTTAAGTCAAAATTGAGTTTTGATGTGACTTTGACGTTCATTTCTCAATGTATGAAAAAATCCCCATGCAATTAACAACGTTGGGGTTGTGAACGTGCTCGATAACCAATCATGAAATATTATATAATTCTTCATCGGTCAAACATAACATCAACAAGCATCTAGATGATGGTCTCTTTTCCAAAACAGAGGTAAATATTTTTGAAATGATAATAAATTAATTTTTTCTTGTCAATTTTTTTACAATACACAGATTGAGTGCTCACTTTTCCCCATAGTGGGCAACTACATACTTCATAGGAACACTAATTGTGTATTTCTAAGGACTGAAAAAATGCAACTCGTTGATTGACATAAATTTAATTTTAACGTTCAATAATGTCTACTTTGAGGGGTCTATGTGACTAGGAATGGCCTACGAAGTTAGTGACTTTGACCATTTATATAGAAACAAAATCCGATCCAATTCATGCAATGTTAACGTCACTGTGCTCCACAACATTATTCAGCCGAGTTTGTACACTGGGCAGGGCCATGAGTAAGCTAGATTATGTTCAGAATTATACTATGCTTATTCTCACAACAGAGCACTACACTGACATGTTCAGGACGAAAACTAAATTGAAACAATGTATTGACACTATGAGAATGAACTGGCTGCTAATACCTGAATAACGTGATGTCACAACACAGTTAATAATCCAAACAACATATCGAATAATCTATATGGGTCGGGTGAGGCACGGTAGTGCTCAAAGTGTTGGCGTTAGTCGCTTCTACATTACAAAGTAAAGTTTGTGGGCGATGTTGACCATGGTGCTAATAGGGCACTTCACCCTTGGGGTGTGGTCCATGACTTGCCATTAAAGTAAGAACGAATAAGATAAGTGGAACAAATTGGGACTCCAAAAGGCAACCGTACCACTACTACTACCCACTACCACTACTACTACTACTACTCAAGCCTCAAATGTACAAATGGAGCATTCATTTGGGACATGAACATGACACATGAACCAAATAAATGGCCACTCGCTTCCACATAAAGCACCTGCAACAATTTGAAGCTTCAAAATATCTTCCCCTATTTGTGCGAGGCTGTCAGATTCCACGCAATTGCCACATTCACAAGTCATAAGTTACCTTAATCGCCCCCCAAAAAATCTAGCCATGGACTTTTGAGACTCATACCCGTGTACTATGGTTAGGGCCGCTTTAAGTTGCACATGGAGCAAGAGCCGTGACCACGAAAAACCAATGCCCTTGAAATTATCCGAAAGGTTGTACCATGCGAAATAGAAAATCCGATTAGGTTTTATACTAGTTCAAAGTGAGAGTGAGTCATGTTGAGGGATCGCACCATTGTTTGATGGACATTCCAAAATAGGTCATGGTCCGAGCCCCTGCCATGGTGGAGTAACCGTTTTAGGAGTCATTGGCGGTTTGATTGTTTGTCATGTCTCTTAGTTTTGTGTTAGACCCAACTCCTTTCTGATGGGCCTAACGCTGAGACCAAGAGACCGTGAAGAAATGTACACTCAATGCCCATTGGTGCCGTGTAGGATGTTATGTAGATTTCTCAACTATGAGACTTCCTTTGGCCCCTCAAGCAGTCATGGCCCAGTGTAAAGTGAACTTGGATGGACTCTGGCTTATTGACCAATCGCATAATTTGTATATCACAGGTCAACGACCCTCGAGCTAAAGTGTGAAGTCGCCCTTAGATTGTGGACCCAAGTTGATTTTGACCTTTGATGTAAGAATGTACAATCTATTACAAGCCCTCGCTAAGTTTTACAAAAATGTTTGTGTATATATCTATGGGTTCAATACTTTTATTTAGTACAAAATAAGCGACATCAAGTAAACCAATGAAAATACTAATGAATCTTGGTTGTGAAATTGTCTCTCTACTTTATCGAAAACTAGCTAGGTGGTCAAGCGCCTGATGTGTTCCTAAAAATAAAATAAAATAAAAAAATTGTGATTTATGCCTTAAACACACAAGATTTCACTTATACATCATAATTATCTTAAAAAAACATTGATTCATTCTATATTGTAATTCTAGTTCAATCTTTGACCACTATGTTGTTGTAGCAATGTTCATTGTTAGGTCTTCTATATTCTTAGCTTGAATACCACACTATATGGTCCTCTTAGTGTGCATGGAAATTTAGTGTGGAAGTAATTAGTGTCTAGTCACGGTGGAAATCATGTGGGCTAAAGACCATGTGTCCTCCATTAGGTCTTCCTAAAGTCTTCCAACTTCCACACGTTAAGCATTATATCAAGGACAAAAGTGGCATACATTATATTAGTCATCCATATACATTAATGTGGCCCACACCAATTTCAAACCAGAGGTTTGCAGTGGTTTAAGAAGCATATGGACCCACAATGATTCTCATTACATGTACTTATGTGGGTTCTAGAGAATCATTGTGGTCCACACTAATAGAAATATATACTGTAGCTTTGTAAAATCCTTCCAAGGTTTATTTTGAGAAAACATGATATCATGATATCATGATATCATGATAATGTGTTGTTTGATACGAGAAGCTCCCACACTTGTTCTATTTGGTAGACAAAGAGAATAGTCGTTGCCCACATTTGCCAAGCTATCCCTATATTGCACCTAGCTATGATAGCCATCATGTTTAGGCAACAAAAGATGTTGAGCTTAACAATCAAGTGCCCAAGAGGCCCAACGTGGGCCTGTGCATGCATCCATGTTTGTATAAAGAACAACTTTATGCCTTGCTAGTGTTTGGTGGAGTTGGGACCATTGACGTTGTGGCCATATTATAAAAAGAAAAACTAGAATAAGTAGTAGAAGAAGAAGAAACAAATGTAAATGTTGTTACATTGACATGCAATGTCCATTCACTACTTCCTAGCCATGTTTGTGTAAACATGGGCTATAACATAGTTATTAAAACCCCGTCGTTGGGGAAGAGCGCTCTAGATTTATCTTTGAGTTATGTTTGATAGCAATGTCTTCCTTTTTTTTTGTTCTTATTTATTTTTCTTCCTTATTTGTATTTAAGAACCACACACATCAAGCACATCACATCTCGTTCTCTTTTCAATTTGATTTAAAGTGTTAATTCTATTAGGTTTTTCCTTGTTTTGTTTATGTTTTTCAACTTAATCCAAAATTATCAAATTCAATTATAAATTTATGATTAATTCAAATTTCTCAATTTCATCCAAACTTTTCAATTTCAATAAAAAAAACATTCAATTTCATTTAAAGTTTCCAATTTCATTCAAATTTCCAAATTCATTCCAATTCCTAATTTTCCTCGAATTTCCAATTTTGAAAAAAATTGAAAAATTTCTTCAAGTTTCTAACTATCTTCAAATTTCCAAAATTTCCAAATTCCCCATTTGCTTTCAATTTTTTACTTTTAATACAAATTTGCATTTCTATATAAATTTGCATTTTGTTCAATCTGTTTTCTTAGTTCAATCTCCAAATTCATTGACAATCGTGTAAAACGGTATTGCAAAATTCATTTATTTGACATCTCAAATTAAGATGTAGTATGTGAGTTTGTTTCCGAAAGAAGAGATCCTATCAAATATCTTAACAAATTTTGATAATTTGTTATAGTTATGTGGAACATCGTAGTTATGTTCCAAAAACAATGGGAAGGTTATATATATATATATATTGATAATGCATAGGATTTTGGGGAGGAAAGATAGCAATAAAGGTAAGCATCCATGAAAACCAATCATGAATTTCTCTAGCAATAGCATGTGTAAGAAACTTTGCTCTTCATATCAGATTGTTATTGCTATCTTGCCTACCCATAAGAAAGCTTTGTACTTCACATAGAATCATTGACAATTTATAATAGATGCGTCTCTTCATGTAAATTAATTTCCATGTGATATCGTATTGTACAGTGCATGAATCCATGGCATGAGATTTTTCTTTGACAACACTCTAGATATATATTGAGAACATGTTCATTACCTTCACAACATACATGCATGAAGGTTGGGGGTGCTTGATCAAGGCACTGAGTAAGGGTCTACTTAATAAGGCTCCAAGGGGATGGGTAAGTGCCATGTACACGTACATGTTATACATTCAATTCAAGATATGAGCAATGTTGCATGTTGATTGACACTAGCCACATTATTTATACGAAATGCTTGACCCGCTTTCGTAATCAAGCATAAGACATTATTTGAAATCAATGATGTCAAGAAATGATCGTATGTAAAATTAACTTGTTTTTCAAGTGCACATTTTAAGTTGATTGAACATCTCAATGTTGTTGAAGACTTGAGTTCAAAGATACCATACGTGCGCTATTGCATGAATAAATTGGACATTGACAAAAGTGGTCAATCCTTCTTTTAACGAAGTACATTTCTTCATGTTAGATCAAGAATCTAGGAGTGTTGTGCATTGGTAAACATTGAAGAAAATTGTCCATCCCAGGCTCACAAACTTTCATGCCTCGGATATACACATACTGATTGCCTTAAAATGATGAACAAATTTCATGAATGTGTTGGCAAACTGAAAAGCCATATCTGGTAGAATGATTGTGGCCAAGCTCACACAAGGTTTAATACGAAAACTCTCCATTCAATTTACATATTTATTTTGGTCATCTTGGGATTTATAATCCTCTAATGGTCATGTAAGTCAACCAGGGGTTGGCATGAATGAGGGACTCTTCACCCTTGATTGCACACCCAAACTCGTATAAACATGTGGCAAGTTTACACGGCATGGACAAGGAGATGCTCGTATTATTTTCTGAATCTGAATGTTTGATTTTGTCTTCACTTAGGCAATGTGACAAGGGTAAGTCTCCATGGCCTTTGATTACGATAGCTCCCTTTTTTTTCAAAAGAATATTTATGACATTAAGTACATCATTCATGTGATACTATGTTGAAGGATGAACTAATCCAAACGGTTAACATCCTTGTGTTTCATATCACTTAGCACGAAGAGGTTGCCCTCTTTCCAAAATCAGTAATGCACCAACTACCTAAACCTTCTACGAAACCATATAGAAACCTGAACATGGTGGCACACGTTAAAATATACATATATCTTGATCCTCGGACTACACCCGCCACATCCACAACGCCATAGAGCAATGCTAGAACGCTAACTACCGTCAGAACGCTACATCAGAAGCATCGAAACGAGGTGTTGGTTTGATTAGAAGAGTTCACCATGTGTCACCAGCATGCTGGGACACATAACGTTTCACAAGCGATGTTCAAATTATACCTACGACACACACCATAAGGTAGAGGGGCACATTCCCGCTCGAATTTCAGATTGGCATGTTCATTGGGGAGTTATTAAGGGGGGATCAATCTTGGAAGATGTGCAAAGTACATTGGAAATTGGACCAATTGGAATAATTAATTTTGGATTAATATTGAATTAGTTATGAATTTTGGAAGGAGAACTCATAGGGGTACCCAAAACCACTCACCCCAAAAATGTACACCATGATTACATAGAAATTTGAGGTATGAAGCTATAATGTACCTCTTGTTTGGATAGGTCTAGTGAGCGGTTTAAGGACCCGAGCGGGAATGTGCCCCTCTACCTTAGATGGTGACAATATCCAAGGCAAAAATAACGCAAAATCCGAACAAGGTGCCACATGTCCTTTTTGCATTGGTTGGAAAGTATGACAACAAAAGTGCATACATTGTTGCAAAATTGTTAGCCCTTGGACGCCAAATGGGTCAAACATGCTACCAAACCCCATAAGTTATATATATGCCACTCGCTCACTCGCTCCGTGTACCTTTTGGGAGATTGGGATATTGGGGACGAATAATAGCTTCGTAAGCATGTACTTGTCGCAATGGGGTATGCCACATGTGCACTCCAAGTCAACAATTGATGCAAGGGGGTCCCTCCCCCGGTGCGGGGTTGTGATGCCGACACCTGTACATAGATATTTTTTAACCAACCAATCGGCTAGTGTGCCACATGGAGGCTTCTTGTGTGGTTTTACTACTACAATTTCACGTGCAATAATATGGACCAACATTATAATGCCGACTCGGATTTGATTGGGGCATTTAAGGTAACGTGTGTGGTGTTATTTGGTTGGTTTTTTTTTCCCCCTTCTTCGTCTTGGTTTTGGGATGTTGACATGTCTCGCGGGTCTACATGGAGGTGTCCTCGCGTGCAGTTGTTTTGCGGTGTGTTTGGTTTGTTTTCCAAAATCTCATAACAATCCAACAGGCTCTTGAATAGACACGATAACAAGCTTAAAGGAAACATGGTACTTAAATGAGAACACATCTTAGATACTCGACGGCGAAAGGAGCAAAGCATGCCACAGTAGCAACAACAAGGAAGATATATTTGAACTTGGACGGAGCGAATTATTGAATATTAGCGTACCTCTCAGTCATCCAACACAAAATCCCTGAAATAGCATGCAATTAGAAGATTACTTTTTGAAATTAATTTGACACCAGAATTTAGCTATAAAGACATCAAATTAGTTTGCTCGAGTTCATTTGAGATGAATCGACAACAAACCCATAGGAAATAAGTTATTATGTTGGATGGACGAGAGGTTTGCTCATGTACAAACCAATGATCGGGGAGAACCGGCAGTTAGTTACAAATGAACCGGTTGAAGTTCAAGACTGCAGGAGAATTACCGATCATTTAAGAGGAATCTATAGAATATACCCGTTTTAATAAAGGAAAACCGGAGAATGTCAACATGTAACCAGTTGGACTTGCAAACACTAGGATCTTAACCGGTTATGCCCAAAAATCTCCCCGGTCATTGATACAAACACACTCTCTTCGTCCATAGAGCTTGATTCTAATCGTGAAACTCCGATAACATCGAAATCAACCCAAAGTACCTTGACTATAATTACCGACTACTAAGTAAACACAAACGACCACCACCACGCTTGCATGCATTGTGACCCCTAATTCGACCCCTAATTACGAACATTAATAGTGCAATTAGTCGACAAGTTAGGTCCCCTTAATCCCGGATCTACACCCAAGGTCGCCAAGTGTCGCTCCGGCATTGGTTCCCTTTTTAAGCGAGGGAATATTAAGCTTAACCAACATGAGCACTGTAGCCACATCCGCGAGGAACTTTTTTAAGGAACCCACAACTCGCCTTAAATAAACGAGCATTTTGCAACCCAATTCGGAATGTTAGTGGCAATGGGATGTTGATCGGATAGGACTTTATGGATATGTATGTATAGGAGGCATACATTGTCCTTCGAGTGAAAATATAAAGTGGGCAAATTTAACTCCTCGAGAGAGGACTAATATTCATGTGTGCATATATAGAGAGAGAGGATTAATATTCATGTGTATATATAGAGATGTATGCAAGTACCCCCTTGTGTCGTTGCACAAATATGGAATACCGATCTTACCATTGTTGGCGAGAGTACGTTTGGAATCTGAATGAGGATAATGTTATCTAGATTGTATGTTAATTTGGTGGCAAAATATCGCAAGATGGCGATCTCAAATCTTTACAAAACCAAAAAAATAAATAAAGCAAAATGTCGGGATCAAATTTCTCAAGTTTCATCATTAAAAAGGGATGAACTTGTCCGATTATGTACACTGTTTTTTTTAATAACAAAGTTAGGGATGCACATTACAATGTTTCCAAGTAATGGTAAGGATTGAAATGGAAATGACCTTAAAGTCCAAGAAGCTAAAAGGTTTATAGGCTTCTTTGGATGAATGTTGACTATAAACAAAACTTTGGGAATCTTCCATGGAAACCCTAATGTGTGTTGGTTGTTTTTGTTTGTTTGTTTTTTTTTTTTTTTTTTCAATTTACGGTGATTGAATTTACATAGATGCCATGAAACCGAACCCTTCCTTAAGGGCGCTTTGGACTAGAGCTTGGCGACCCGTCACCATTGGGATCCATGACCTCTTATTGGTGGAAAAAGGATGAGACCGTCCCACTTCACTTTGCACTAGAACTTGAGGACCTAACAATCTGGGAAGTTTTTCATGGTCTATTGGACACATGGATGACACGGGGGTTGTAAAAACTATCCCCAATAAGATAAGGCTTGTAAAATGCTCGAGAGGTTCAAAGAGAGTTGCTTTGAACCAATAGGGAGGTGGGTTTTTAATGTTTCGTAGCTGTGAAGGCAGTTGCCTACTAAAAATGGCATGAGATTGGAGTGCGAGATATGTATTTCAACCAATCAGAAACAATATTTGGAAGGTCGTGAGTTGCAAACCCTAGCTGGATTGGAGATAAGTGGACCTTCAAATTAAGTGTTCTCATGCATTTGGTGTTGCATGCACAATCACCTTCGCCTTCAAATATACCTATCATTAACCCTAAGCCATGATTAGGTTCATCTCTTTAGATATGTGTTTTCCAATATATGTCATGATACCCATATTCGTGTACTATGCTTTTAAGCCCTTCATACATTTACTTTCCCATTTGTTATTGGTTCATTGCACACAAGTAAATCTTTGTACCCGGTCTCATCGTATTAAACTATCTCCAATAGATTTTTAATCAAAGAAACACAATTATTCACGGAATCAAAACAATGGATGCACCAACAAATAAGATTAAAGTGATCTCCAAAAGGGAATCTTAGGGTCAAAATCAAGTTCAAATCTTGGGTTAGGACCGGGGTTCGGTTTCGGCAACACACGATGCTCTTGTGTTGTAACTTTGGACTAGTCATGGGAGCAAGCATTTGGGGTATCTATTCTTGAGCACTTGGACTTTGCTATTGAAAACGTGTTGGAATAAGTATTGCTAATGGGAACTTTGGCATCTAGACCGGGAATGTGTGCACAAATTTATGAACAAATGGGGAGAGTCTAACAACTAGGAGAGCCATCATGGTGCGTGCTTTGCGTCAATGGTCACTAACAAAACCTTTGTAATTTACGATGAAAAGAACAACCTAAATATTTGCAGCTACATGCACAAACCAAGGGTAGTTGACCCCTTAAATTTATGGACAACTCTTTGACTTCATTTTGTTTTTTGTTTGTTTAAGACAATGCAAAAACGAGCTACAAGCCATGCTACTTAGTGACTTCCAATTTGATAGGTTGTGTTGTTTTCTTTTCTTTCCCTTACAATATGCAAATTGATATATATATCACTAAACATATTGTATTTGATTCACCGTAAGAAAAATTCCACTCATGTTGTGTGCATTTTGTTTCCTCCCTCAGCAATTGATTCATTGAGTTTGTTCCTCCAAAAATAGAATCATTGGCAAGGCTAATGAATATAAGGTGCTTCCCATCAGTGCCAAGTGGAATCTGGAACGCTTTGGCAAAACTTGGGTTGCCCGCCACACCATTTACATGCGCAACAATGACAAAACTCCATGGCTTCCTAAACCTCCGCAAAATGGAAGCGTGTGGTAGGTCGTGTCTTCTGAGCATGAGAAAACTCTGACATGAGCAAAGGCATTTATTTCTAGAATGAAATAGGCTCATTGAGTTGATTTGACTAAATTTAAGAAAATCAATGTTGAACCCCTACATGAGCCAAAAGTAAGGGCCGGGTTTAGACTATATTGAAGAAGTGCACCAATCGGCGAAGAATTTCAGCCCAAAACATGGTTATTTGAGACAACGGTTGGTACGGCGGAAAAGATGGGGAAAAAAAGAAGAATCGTAAAGAAAAATAAAAGAAACCCTCAAGTTGGAGTTCTTCAGAGGTCTAGGCTCTTGTCCAAGGGTTTGAGGTTGCCCAAGCAACTTAATTAACCTCCCAAGAACTCCCCTAACAAAAAAGTTTTGACAACCATGTCATTTTTCCAGCCATCCTTGAATTTCTCCACTGAAAAAACCCTTGACCTCAATGTAAACCCCGATTGATGGAAAACCCCAACACTTGGCCAATCGTATGGCTCTAGTCCCCGAAAATAGTGATTGGTGCACTTCTTCACCATAGCCTAAACCGGGCCCAAGGCGCGGACGTTTTAGGGGCAAAGTTTGGGCGTAGAAGGAGCTTTTAGGCCTTGGGATTGGGGCCCGGCTGAGTCAACAATATGGAGGAATCTCCCACAAACGGGGGTTTGGAGGTAAGGTTCACTACGGGATTAGCTCACCCTCAAGCATCCCGCTTCCCGCCACGACATAGATTCTAGTCGCGGAGCCGTATTGGCGCCTCTCCTTTTATATTTCCTTAACATTTCTCCGTTTCGTGTAGTCTCTCGCCTCGCATTTCTACGTGCCTACGTTTGGGTGAAGTTTCGTGACACCTACCATGGGGAGGATGAAAACACAAAGAATCGTTTGTATAGTTTGGGACTCTTCCATTTCAAGCACATCTGGTTTTTCTAAATGGGAGTCTGAAGACCTTGCTTGCTTTGCTCCAAATCTGGTGGGATTGAATGGGAATGCATTGGTAGGAAACTAGGAGAGAGGAAACTAGGAGTGTATCTTTCATCCATACAACGTAAAAAAACTTGACTCCCTATAGGTGTGTGACCAATTCCTTTCGAATGATTTGGAGTGGACTGATCCGGTGTCTTGAGAACTAAGTCCGGTGTTAAATTAATTAGAAATAGAAACATCTAGATGCATTTTATTGGAGTCACGTTGTGACGACACCCAACTTTTAATGTTTTTCCGCACATGTCACAATCGAAATCACCCTAGCCTTTAAAAAAGAAAAAGAAAACAAAATGAGTGTTCATGTTAGATAAGCGTCCTAGAGACTATACACTCAATAGGTTCACTTTTTGGGCAAGGTATTTAAGTTGAACCTTGGTAGATGGGAGGAGGCTTTGTTGGAATATGTCTAGGTAAAATCACGAGGTGATTGCTAATGAGAGCTTGTCACTTGACAATGCTCGGGATTCACGTATTTAACCAAGGATCTTGGTTCTTGGAATTATTTTCGAAGTTAGATTAGAAAGTGTACATCATCCTTACACGGGTTTAAGAATGCTATGACATCTGATCTCACATGATGATAAACAAAAAGTGTTGAGCTCACATTTCCACTGCCGAAGCGTGAATGAAAGATGGAAAAGGTTTGTGCTTGGGAAATTTTATTGCATTGGTGTTGCGATGAATGATGAACATGTAAATGTTGAGCATGAATGTTGATCAACGTTTTGTGGGGTCTTGAGAATCTGTGTGGAGTCCACTTAGATTGACCAAACCATGACATGGTTGTTTAATGTTTATTTCCACTACCACTCTCGTGATATGGCTACCACAAACAACAGTGGTAGTAGCCCTTGCACTTCATTGGTGTCCAAATCATCATTTTATGGGGTCTTTAGAACCCATGTGGTGTCCACGAAGATTGACCAAACCATGACATGGTTGCCTATTGTCCATTCCCTCTACAACTCCTGCAACATGGCTAGTGTGAATGACCTTGGTAGTAGCTTGTGTGTTTCATTGGGTCCAAATCAACATTCGGTGGGTTCTTTAGAACCTGTGTGGCGCCCATGAAAATTGATCAAACCAAGACCCGCTTGCCTACCGCCATGGCCCATACCTAGGGCAAGAATAAATTTGTTTTCCAACCCCGTTGGTGGTTGCCAACCGCACAAATAAATGCTAGATACTGAAAAGTTTGTTTCAGCCAACCCCATGTTGCCCAGTGAACTTTAACACATAACCCAAGGTGGCTACATTAGCATAATTGCACGATTAATACCAATGGTAGATCTATTTCATGGAGAATAGCTGCCATAGTGCGGGCAACTACCAAAATTGGGGTGCCATATCAACGTTCTCCATTTTTCTCTTGGGGGCATGCATTTGGGGGATGCCCACTAAATTTACTTGGGCCACATCAGCAAGTGTGATTTGGCTACCAAGAAAATTAGTGTGTTAGCAAGGACTAAAGATGATTCTTAGTGGTAAGAAGCCCTAAAACGGCTCATGAACCAAATTTTGGGGAGACTACGCACGTTGAACAATGCAAAAATGCCCCCCCCCCCCCAAACAATAAAATATCTATATGTCATGTAGAACCTAATTCCCATGCACGGTGCAATGGGACGGGATGGCATGGGCAAGTACTTATACTTTACAATGTCGCATGGACAATGAGGTCGTCCATGTTGAACTATACCAAGAGTGGTGGATGAATAACAAGGGCAGATGGTGCTAGGCATGCAAGATGGCCATTGTTTCAACCCAACAATTTGGTGGGTTGGTTGACATGCTTGGGGGGGGGGGGGTTTCCAAAGTAGGGGGATTAGAGAGGTAAAAGCTAGGGAACTAAACATAATAAAAACAAAAAGAAATAACTTCTTTGGACTACATCCTTTACACCCCATAAATCATATGTACGGGTGCTACGAACTAGAAGAACTTGTTAGTAGTAGATTCAACATGATGAACTAGTAGGCCCAACTTTGGTGGATTAATTATAGAATGGAATTGGCTCACTAGAGTTGAAGTATGTTATGTTTTTTTGTTTGGAAAAGATAACCGGTACTTGCATTTTCCTTAGTTCTTTGTTCCTAATAACTCTCTTGAGTTCATGTAAATATCATCAAGTTCTGCTAGGGCATATAGATGCTTAAATAAACAACATTCCTTATAATGAAATACGAGAACTGCTCATGTTATGTGTTACCGGAATGGTTTCAAAATTCAAATACACGCCATTAAGGCTATGTAAAGTACACAAGATTGAAGGGTTTTGTTATGGGTGGTTTAACCCCAAGGTCCACGATGCTTGGAAGGTAGTAGGTTGTGAGAAATTTTACTGAATAAAAGCCACATCATTTACAACATTTAGTGTCCTCTACTATTCAAACATTTGCAATGCTATAATTTTCTATGTTTGATGTTTTATATTATTTTTACGAACTAACTTGTTAGCGTTCTATAATGACATGACAACCAATTTGACCTTAATTGGTAATAATTAAGATATATAATATATAGTTTAAGAGCACTATGTAATACCAAATAGTAAGTGACACTAAATACCATAAACAATATCAGACAATCACAAGCTTGCATTTGCATCATAAGTTGGCCAAGAAATACTTCACTTTGTCATGGCATGGATTTCTTGTTTGTTCATCCTATTGCTTAATCTTTTTGACATGGGATAGGGAACCAACAACAAAACTAGGTGACATTACCCTACATCCGCTTCTCAATGAAAAGACACCCAAAAAAACATGGCATTATTCAAATATTGCAAGGCTATTATCAGGGGCCTTTTTTTGTATTGGGAATGATTCCTAAATAATGGCTAGGATCCAGATCTGTAGGCCAGATTTACATTGAATGTGGGAGATAAGCAGGGTCTATTGCAAATACGAAACCTAAACAACAAAGTACATCTGAAATAATGTTATTTGGGTTTGCACTTTAGTAGGAAACCTTGTGGCTTCATGTAACTTAGTCTAGAGTGGGTACTCTAGAAAGCTTGACCATCATGTTGACTCGAATCCAAAGTGGAGTTTGTAAGTTCTAGCTTGTTACTTTGAAAAAATCTCAACGTATGTGAGCACTTCCAACTCCACAAACAAATTTGACCGTGGGATCAAATTGGGACATGCCTTATCCAATTAGCAATCGCAAATCCCTCATAAATTAAATGAAGCTCTTCGTTTACTTAAAGTGATCACATAAACCTTTCTAATGGGTCAACAATTGAACTTACATCATTCTAATATAATTTGAACATGTAGTTGAAGAGAAGATTCCCTTTCTTGTTGAGTAATCACATGGGCCCAACCAATTGCATTAACAATTGAACTTAAAATGGTGTGTATATTTAGATCACATAGTCCAATCTTGTCGTAACACATGTTTTCTCGATGTCCATTCTTAACTACAAATCTTACTATATACCACTCAAATATAGGTGTCCGATTAAGAAGAGTGACCACCTAAGGCCCACATTTGGAGTCTCAAAATTGGAGCATACAATCACAACGAAGATTCACTTCCTCCTTAAGTGTATTGCGGATTGAACCTAAAATGATGTCTATATTTTGCACACAAAGTCCAACCTCGTTGTTACACGTGTCATTTTGATGTCCATTCTTAACTCAAACCTACATACCATTCATATACCACTCAAATATAGGTGTCGCATTAAGAAGAATGACCACATAAGGATTATTGAGGAGGTGATTGTCTAAGATGAAGTCACTGCGATAAGACTTGTCCAATCTACTACAAAATCTAGCACAATGAACAGGAAGAACTGACCGCTAGGTATAGATGAACCAGTAACAGGTTGGGTTTGAAGAATAACTGGTTCAAATTCAAGACTTCGAAAGAGCTACCGATCCGTTTAGAGTAATTTACAGAATCTAATAAAGAAAAACCAAAAGGTGTCAACATGTAACCAGCTGGTCTTGGAAACACTCGGATCTTGACCGACTATGCCCAAAAATCTCCCCGGACACTGATCTAGCAAGAACCCACGCTCCTCGATATCGGTAATTTGCAATGTGTTTCAACCTAAAAGCTGCATGAGAGAGCACTGTTTGTACAATGGCGGCAACTTCAAAGCATGGCCCGCAAGCACAGCCACACGTTCAGGAGACGTACCTGAATTGTGGATGGGATGGCATCTGCAATCATAAGACAGTCCACAATAAACTAGTGAGGAATGTGGGCCTTATGTCGTCACTTTTCTAAATTGGACACTTACATTGGAGTAGTATATAGGACAAGGCTTGTTGTAAAGAATGCACACCAAAAAGATGAATGTTTCAACGAGGTTGGAATATGTGCTCAGAATATAAGACACCATCCTAAGGTCATTGGTTAAGCCTATGTGATCATTTCACGAGAATGAGAAGATTCTCGATTTGATCCAACGGTCAAAACTGGTTGTGGAGTGCCCACAGTAGAGGACGCGTACCTTATATGGCGCAACTTTGACAAGGTTGATTGACAAGAGACCAGAAGCACTTCGGCAATTACACGTTGTGACATTTCAAGCTATTTCACAACATATAAATTGATTTATGTAAAATACAACCTAACCTCCTACCGTAACTGAGCATACACGAATCAAATATATTTCAATCCTGCTATCCAAATTGAACTAATAGAATACACTATTTATACACCATCTCGCACGAAAATAGTGTGCAACTCTTGTTGCAATTGTCATGCCCCTGTGAAATATTCACCTCCTCCTCTTGGGTTGGAAGTCTTTCAAATGCACACTCTTTTCAATCCAATAGTGATATTGTAACCTAACAACGTGGATCTCTGATGGTAAAGAATGTGGGGGAGTAAATAGTGTGCACCCACATTGATATCTCTCCTGTTTTTAATGTGGAAACAAGCACAATAGTGAGGCCCACAGCATTTACCATAATCAGTGTAGTCTAGCCACCTTTCTTTCAGAAAAGTTCAGCTTCGTCAACCTAGGCAGGCACAATGAGGTTTGAGATAGGCCCAAGTTGCCATTCCAATAAAGTGCAGACTCGTAAAAGCTCCTCATCACAATTCCTTCGGCCCACCACCTGCACCCCAATTTTGCGTCCCTCCTGTCAACTAAAATTACAATCTAAGGTTCGTGGCCCTATTGTGGGCACTTCCAACTCCACACAAGAAAATCTGCCTTTTGGATTGGAACGGGAATTGTCTCGACTAGCTAGCAATTGCCAACCATGCAGATTGTCATTTCAAGTTTCAGAATCGGAGTAGAGATGCCAAAAGACATCATGTGTTTTGATGAAATTCAGGTGCATGCTCAAAATTTGAACACCATTCGAGGTGCAATAGTAATAGAACACAATTGGGAAGGCCTATGAAATCATTCAAATTAAGAGAATCTTCCCCATGGACTCATATATCTATTTAGGGTTTAATCTCTTTCCTGTGCTCACTGTGCTCATCTCATTCGACACTCATTCGACTCATAACTCAACCTTTTAGGTCTTGCAACTATAAATTATAGAACCAAAAGATTACAATTGCAACCCTAAGTTTGATGGGCATGGATTCAATGTTTTGATCTCCCGTGATTAAATCTACGTGAAATCAATGTTGATGTATGAATTTTTTAATGGTTTGTGATGTGGACAACCCACTACCTCGATGGTCACTGTAAAATGATTCTCCCAATAATTGGCTTCCAAAGGAATTTGGGCGAACACCACATGCTCATCTCACACATGAAGTCTATATACGTCATTTCCCTTCATTGCCCACAGAATATTGGGAGAGACAAAATCCTCTAAAATCCTCTGCTCCTCAATTCTCGAGGGTGGGAGGGCTTAGAGGTTTGAAGGGAGGGTTCACACACCTTTGAAAACGGAATTAAGTGGGCCAAGGGTAAAGGAAATTTGACCTTGACATGTGCCTAACCTTGGGGAGCTTGGCTTCAAGGTTGGTCCCTCTTTTCTTGGGTGGAAATGTCCATTTTCAACTCCAATCGAAAACTCCAATTCCATCATAAGCACATCCAATATGAATTTCAACTTCTTAAAAATTGAGCTATAAGCAAAATAATTCAAGTGTTGAGAACAAATACCTGGATGCCTAAAGGCCTTCCACCAACAAACCCAAGGCGAAGAGTGACAACCGGGTTGCCAGTCACGGAGAAAGGAGCAACATAGCCCATAAGTGCCCTCCAGTAGCCAACTTCCACTCCGTTTACAAGAAATGGCTGGTGATCAAAGTTGTGCTCATGTGGCAGGATGGCACAAACTGCAACAAAGTTACAGTTCCATAAAGTCAAAGAAATAGAATGAGAAGGCCTCCCAGAGTAAGGTAAGTGGGTCTGAAACAGACACTTTTAGCTCTGCACCCATTTTTTCTAGGATATTAAATATGCGATTAGCACAAGATGATTAGCAAATCCACATTGAAGCCATAGCAATTTTCCTCAGAGCTTTTACTACTCGTATGTATATCTTATTCATTATCAAAGTGAAGATTTTCCTTGTTCTCAATTGACCATATAGGTCCCCCCCCCCCAATTATGTCAACTGTTGAACCTAGAATAGTAAACACATGTTGAGCACACGTCTCTTTGGTGTATGTTCTGGGATCCGCACCTAACCAGACACCACTCAAACATAGGATTAAGATACATAACTCAAGCCACTCATGTGAAGAGCCCCAGAAACACTAGCTATGTGAAATTGCCAGAAGTAGAGTTAGCACCTTAATTTAATGTTTAGTCATAAGAAGGGTATTGTCTTTTCTTGATACCCATTTAGGTATCTATAATGAGGAATTCATTTTCTTTTAGTACCAGTAGGGTATGTGTATTTGTTTTTTTTTTGATACCATTCGGGTCTATATACCATGCAAGAACCTTCACACCTAGGCAGAATCGCCCTAGTATCAATATGGTTTAGAATGGTATTGATCCAAATAATAACTTAAGTAGACAAAGTTTCTCTGACCTTTGACATACCCACCGAATATCAATTTTTCACTGCTGTTACAATTTTGATATCCACGGGCAGGTTCTTTGATACCACTAATGATGTTGATTACTTGTACCATGCATTCACCTATACTTCAGACCAACACTGTGCCCACTTTGAATTTTTTATGGATTACCTGGAGCAATGAGTCCCACCAAACCCTCATTCGCAAGGAACGCATCGACAATGTCGCCTCCTTCACTCTGCGCATTCGTTGCCTCATCTAGCTTTTTCCTGAGCTTGCTTGTCACTGGGTTTCCAGCAAGATTTCTGCTACTGTAAAATGCCTGCACATGAAGTGGTCCGGTTTTTTAGTCCTTTTTCATGGTTGCCTGGAGACCCAGAAACAAAATAAGACCAAAAAATGTGAACATGTTAGATACCTGTCCATCATCATCAAACCCTTACTTGCAAAGATTTATGCAGCCGAGTCAAATTTAGTGAAGGCCCTTTTGTCAAACATGCACTCATAAGCCCCCCTGCAGACTTGAGCCGGCTCGGAATTGCTTCCATGCAGCCTCTAATTCTTTCATTGAGTGGCACACCAGAGAATGACGTCCACACACCAAAAGTATATGGGCCCTTATTGGAGGAGGATATTATTTTTCCCGTGTGGAGAGGTTGCTCACATGGCAACAATGGAAACAATGCCTCCATTACAAATTTCACATCCGCCACCGTTCTCTGCACCCACATTATAAATAGGTTATCCAAGCTCAATTCAAGCACATGCAAGCAAGACAAAAATCATCTCCACACGACTTCAAGCCATGTGGAATAAGACTATACAGTTTATCATGAATATAACAAAACACTTTCTCTTTTGCCTACTCTAAACTCATCACACCAATTTTGAGTATCTCGATGATTCAACTTGTTACTTAAAACAATCCAAATCAAGCTTGAATCAAGCAAACTGGACAAACTTCAATACAATTGGATGACATGAGGTCTTCTGATCATTTCTTGAAGAAATTTGTTACTAACATGCTGGAATCCTTTAGTAGTTTGGTTTTGCTTTGTTTGAATAAATTAGTGATGAATGGCAAAGTTCACCATAAGGACACTAACACATTAAAAATTAAAATTAAAAAAAATGTTTGCCTACTCTAAATTCCATCATGCCAATTTTGAATTTCTCATAATTTCATAACGTTACACAACACAATCCGAATCAAGATTGAACCTAGCAAAATGGACAAATTTCAATGGGATTAGATGACATGAGATCTTAGGATCATTTTTTGAGGAAATTCGTCACTGAAATGCTGCATAGCATTTTTAAGCTCATGTAAGGACGTTCTCTTTCTATTCTACATTAATGTGTGCAATTAGGTTGCCTCACACTAATTTATCAACATCCCACACTATTTTAATTATTTATTAACAGAGGAACAAAACACAGGATTATTTTGTCACTGTAATTGCTATCCGGATGAATAAACAAAGTTGTAAGATTTTGTAATCTGATTTTGACCCAAGGTAATTTGCATGGGTACAGAGGCGACCTATTCATGAAGGCAACCCAATTGCACATGTCAGTGCAGCTTAAAAATATGACCACAAATCAAGGTCCTTACTTAGGGCCGGTTCACACTGTGCCCAAGTTGAGAGGAGAAGCGTCACTTTTCTAGACCAAACTATGTCGAGAGGAGAAGTTTGGGTCGAGCATTTTGCTCGACCCAAACTTGGCTCGAGAGGCCGAACTCCTAGCGCCATATTTTCCTAAAAGTGTTGCCACCTAGGCTCTTTTGGAGGCGACGTCCTTTGGACTTCGGCCTCTAGTGTGAAGGCCGAGAGGACGGACTTTGGACATTTATGCATTTTCATTGGTCGAAACGCTTCTCCTCTCGAAGTTTGGCCATAGTGTGAACCGGCCCTTACATGCATGAATATTATCGTAACCTAGGGTATGAATTTCAAGCATTTTGTGGTCCTCGTCGATCTCTGAAAATATGATGTAGGGAGTTGCAATCATAATACTTACTGCAATGATACCTGAAACACAAACACCTCCAAGTGCATTCCAATCAAGTGGCAACTTGGGTAAGACGTGATCATGTCCATCCATTGTCATCCTTCCCCTTGATGCTCGCAGTGAGCATACCCCACAAAAAGATGCCTACACACTCCAATTCCAACACAAATATATGACACCACAACTTACAAGAAGGGTGATATGTATTCACAACCCAAAAAATAAAAAATAAAAAATAAAGGGACAGGTTATCATTAATCAATTACGATGATGTTCTGAAAATGCCAGCAGTAACTACACAAAACATCTCATTTAGTGTGACCCACAATATTTATCATCGACCCACATTCATTGTTTTGCAATCACTGGGTGGCAACTAGAGAGGGTGTCAAATGAAACTCCATGCTACATGACAAGTCATGACGACCATTCTAATTAACATGGTGCACCAATTTTGATGCCACACTAAATCACATGTGTAGCGTACTGGACTCGGACTCTTCTCACTTTCACTACACTAGAGCTCTGATTAGGGTGGCATTAAAATTGGTGTGCCGTGTTGATTAGAGTGGTCTTCATGACTAGTCATATAGCACCAAGTGTTATATGACACCTTCTCTAGTTGCCACCCAGTGATTGCAAGACAATTAATGTGGGTCGATGATTAATAGTGTGGGCCACACTAAACCAGATGTTTAGTGTACTAGATTAAACCCGGGTCTTGAAGATTGACCAGGTGACAAGTCAGGATAGGTTCTTAAGCTGCTTGTATTGAAATTAGATGGAGATTGGCTTTCACTGACTCTTGGAATAGAACCTCAGAAGCTCTTGATGGAACGTTATTGAAGATCGACATGACAATTCGGAACTTACAGGAATGCGCAGAGAACCATTGAAATCAGATCCGTGGGCAAAGGCAGCCAGCCCTAGCGCTACAGCAGCTGCAGAACCTGCAGGAAAAGAGGATATCATGTTGGATATTTATGAGTGAGAAGTTGGTATAGATTTCAGGGTCAGTTCTGATGATGATGCACATATTGGACATCTTTTTATACAGTAAGACTTGGATATATCTTGCAAACAAAAATTCGACCAGAATAAAAGAGCACACATGCTGATTGATATCCACTAGTTGCAACCTCCCACCAAAATGTCCCACAAGCCTTCACAGCTCAATTTCGTGTGTAGAAAGTTAAAACTTTGACTCCTTGTATGGCCAGGACAAGTTTTGAAAATTGCGGTCAAAAAGTAAGGTAGACGTGTGTAATTCGGTTACTTATCTTAATTGGACACCTATATTTGAGTGGTATGTGGTTTAGAGTGGCTCCAAGAACAGATACCAGAAAGACATGTGTTTAAAAGAGATAGAACTGTGTGCTCAAATTACAATAACTATTCTAGGTTCAGTAGTCAACATAATTGAGAGGACCTATACGACCATTCAATAAACACAGGAATCTTCGCTTTGGTAATGAATGTGATATTCATTTGAGCTCCAACAATGAATATATGGCTATGGCCTCGATTTAGATTTGCTACCCATCTCGTACTAATCACATGTTTCACATCCTAGGAGAAGTGGGCTGGCTGGAAAAAAGTAATCATTTAAGTCTCATCAACCTCACTCCCAGAAACTAACCTCCAGAGCTCCCTCCTGCTGAGAGATGTGGGTTGTAGGGGTTGCAGGTCACCCCATAGACTTCATTGAAGGTTTGGCCATCTTGTGAAAGCTGCACTCGCCACAAAGTAACTGTTATAGTCAGAAGTATTTTTTATGCAGACTAGGAGCATGTAAGACATGTAGCAATCTCTTTTACACTATAGGCTGATTGATGCATTGATGAGTATAATAAGCTTCTCACATAAGGGGTATTTGTTTTGCCGATTGGAATTGCTCCCAGGAGTCTGAGCAGAGACACAAGTTTGAAGTCTTTGTCCGCTGGCGGATTTGCAGCATACTCAGGGTTTCCACACACAGTCTGGAAACCTTGAACGTCTGCCTCATCTGTTAAACATAGACTGCATCTTGTAAGGACAACATGCACACAAACATTTCTCAAGGTCATTCACACCATACCCTCTGTGAAGCAATTTTACAGCTGGTGAAAGCTACACAACATAAGAAAAATGGAGATAAAAATGCAGCATGCGCAGGGTTTCTACACCAGTATGGAAACCTCAAACGCCTGCCTCATCTGTTTCAAATGGACCGTGGCTTGTAAGGACACCATGCTCAATATAATTGCTCAAGGTCATTTGCACCATTTTGTGAAGCAATTTTACAGCTAGTGAAAGCTAGGATACAACCTAACAAGAATTGAAGAGAAAGTGGCAGGACTTGTACAAAATCAATTGTACAGAAAATTAAAGCTGGAGAATGGCTTACCTTTCACCAGAAATGGGAGGCCTTCCAGGACTCTAGGGCTGGCCTGGTGATATGGCGGCATAAGTTCAGAAGACGGTGCGCAGGACTCAACAACTGCATTCACTTTGCCGTTGTGGTCCCAGATGCGAGACATGTAGTGCTTCACCAGCTGTGATCACCACCACATTTTGTCTCTTACAACAAATTCCTTTCAAGAACCTCACTCATTTAGTGCGCAATCCATCAGCTTCGGCAGATTTCTATCATGGGTTATATGCACATTCACATAAAACTCAAGGAAAAAGAGGCACAATAAGAAACGCAGTGCTCCAACAGCTGAGATCAACACCCGCATCTTGTCTCTCAGAATAATCCGTCCACTTTCAAAGACCTCGTTCACATCGTGCAATCCATCAGGATCAGCACATTGCATCATGGGTTGAGGTGCAAAAGTTCACAACAATTGACATGAAATTAAGGGAAAAGGAGGGACAATGAGACATGTCGTGCTCCAATAGCTGTGATCAACAACCACATCCTGTCTCTTACAACAACCCCTCCCATTTCAAAGACCTCGCTTGCATAGCACAATCCATCAGGACCAGCACATTGCATCATGTGTTAGGTCCAAAAAAACTCACAACACAAATTCACACGAAAACCAAGGAAAGAGGGACAATGAGACATGCAGTGCTCCACCAGCTGTGATCAACGCACACATCCTGTCTCTTTCCAAACACAACTATTTCGTTTCAAAGACCTCACCCACTTTTCGAACAATACATCAGCATCACTTCGTGAGCAATTCCATCATCATCGGCTGCACTCTTGCATCGCTGGCTAAAGGAATAAAATTCACAAAAAATCGCATGAACATGAAGGAAAAAAGAGGGGCAATGAGACATTTATTGATCCACCAGGTTTGATCAACACCCAAATTTTGCCTCTCCCAACAATCCATTCCCTTTCAAAGACCTTGCCCACATAGCGCACAATCCGTCAGGATCAACAAATTCCATCATGGGTTAATGTAACAACACTCACAAATTAAAAATTAAAAATCACAAGAAAACGAAGGCAAAAGAGAGACAATGAGGTGAACCCACCTCAGGCATGGCCACCTGCTCCACCAATGGACGCATGTGCAGCGGTGTCGCCATGGCATTCAACACCCTGCTTAAACCCTCACGCCGAAGGTAACAATCCCTTCCTTCCTTTTTCGAGAGCAATTGAGCATGTTCAGCTCCCCAGAAAGATTTAATCCAAAAGATGCACCATCAATCTGCAGGAAACAAAAATTCACTAAATGTTCAACACAATTACATAGTCCTCACACAAAACCTAAAAGGTGAGAATTTAGTGTTATCGAAGAAAACCATCAAAACCTAAGAACAATCCGACCTCAGGAAACGCAAGAATTGATGTGTACCGCAACTCAAGGCTGACATCGATGTCTACAAATTTAGATGTGACGCGACTTACTTGAACGAATAAAACTCTCTCACCTTCTTCCTACAATCAACTTTGAATTTCGAACTTCCTTCAATTCAAGTGCCACTATTCTTCGATTCAAGTTTTTGATTTCCAGAATCGCTTCTTTCGAATACAATCGTAAATCGGGGTTTTGGGTTTTGCTAGTTCCTGCGCCAAGTCCCCCGGGGCAATGGAGCTCACGATGGAACAGTCGTTGCATCCTTTCGTCATCCGTATCAAAACATTATCATCCAGTGGATGAAAAATATCGAATAGAAAGGATTCCTTTCATCATGGTGAACCATGGAAGTTCAAGCCTTTATAAGTAAATGGATGGTATCAATAAATCAACAACAATTTTAAAGGATTAAAGAACTGCCCTAGGTATCAAAATTATAATATTAGTCAAACATTGATATTTGGTGTGGGCATGTCAAGGTTAGAGAACCTTTGTAAACCTGAGTTATTATCTGGGTCAATTTTATTGCTAGGTATAAAGGTTCTTGCAGGGTATATAAACCCAGATGATATTGAAAATACGGTCAAGTATCCATATGCTACTAGTATCAAAAACTGCAAAATCTTTATTATAGATGATAATGGTATCAAATGAAGATGATATCATTACAACATTGGTTGAAACCCAAAGGGAGGAATTTTTGAAGTGCCACAATGTGCTCAATGGCATGAAGTTGTATAAATGACTTCTCCAACTCAACTTGATGTCACTGGAATAATTTATTTTTTATGTTAATTTCATAGTCAAATATGCTTAAATAGGATATTTTGAGCTATAAGGAGTTTCCAATGGTTTTACCTTGAGGGTACATGATGCCCAAGAAATTCCATGACGATTCATTTCCTAGTATGAATAGGTACCTAGTTACATAACCTTGGTTGACCAACATGGATTCTAACTCTAGACTTATCGATGTCTTGCAATGTGTCCTAAGGAATGAAGGATGCCATGTCTAAACTGCCTCAATAGGAGTATTGCTTGAAGTGGCCTTTGAAATGCCATGATGTGATCAATCTAGGAATTTATCAAACAATGCCAACAACCATAACATTATTCAAACATAGGGAGGTGCTCCCTTTCTAAATCTAGTGTCACATTATCTACATTAATTGTTTTGTTATGGGATCAGAGTGCATTGATTCCCTTGGAAAAGGATCAACAAGTACAATTGTCTCCACATTATTATGTTTTAAAACGTTTTATAAAATGTACCGATGATTTGCAATTCCTTCAGGGATCTTGTTAAAATTTGCCACTTGCCAAATGCATGTTCAATTGAATTTGGTAAGTTGCCAACTGCTAGCTATCGGCATTTACCAAGAACCAATGGGCTTGGGTGGGTTGTCATTCAAGCTTACCTGCCCTAACATCATAGGTATATACCCAAATGGGTTGTGTGCACACCCGAATCTCAATAATAGAAGTTGGGTCCCACATAACATTCTCACTTTGTTGTGTAATGTTATGACAATAAATGTGGAGTATTATTGATTACTACAATCATATTTTTCTCTTGATGGGCCATGCAATGCATAATGTATATGGGTCTTAAGTGGTTCATTTTCTCAATCGGACCCCTATTTTGCGTTTTAATTGGTTTAGGGGCATGCCCAAAAGGTTAGGTCTGCCAAAAATACTAACTTGCATGGGGGGGGGGAAACAAATGGTCAAGATCAGCTGCAAAAATGTCTACATCCAACACTTTGCTACTGCCTTTGGAGCCACCAACATCAGTTTATTTGTGGTGGCCTCTGAGCTTAAAATGTTAGCATTGCAAGCCGAAATTTGCAAGTGGGTGAACCATGAGGTCGGTGACACAAATGCTTAAGTGCATCCTCACCTATCCACGATCTACTCGGAAGCGAGAAATATAAGCAAGTGAGCAAACATCTTATTCCAACAATTTGGAGTCCATTGAGTTGCCCAACCATTGCCTGATAGCTCATAGGCAATCATAGTTACTTATGGTTGAGTTCATATGGCCAACAATTGTTGTGGCGTTGATTGATGGTGACTCCTACCTCATACAAAGGAAGATGAAATGTTCCAAATATTGATAATCAAAAAAATATCAGTTAGCTTCATAAGGGTACTCAATGAGCTATTGAGCCTAATGTCGATGTATCTAGCTCTTCCAAAGAGTTTTTTTGGGGGATGAAGGTGATTAGACTGATATTGTCCAATGTACTCAATTGAACCCAAACTCTCAACCTCACGTGAGAGTTGTAAAGGCTAGCAATTATGGCCTTGTTACAAGTGGTCAGCTTCACCTTTGAAGGATAATGCATGGCCAAGGAATATTTGGAGACTCAATGCTGAGATGCAAGTTGTGAGTGTAGTGAGATTAGCGAGGCTTGAATATCATTTTGAGTGCCTCTGAGTTTACATTTTGAAGGTCTATGATTGTGTGATTCCTACCTCGAGGCATTTACCTCCCACCTCTGATGATCTAGTGACCCAAGAACCAAAAATTGCTAAATGATGGAATTTGTAAGAACTATGGCAAGGGATTTGAATGCTAGGTGGCCAAATTACTGTAATGTTAAGTGTCTGAATTCTCAATTTGTATGTCACATGAGGTGACATTGTCTTCATTGCAACCCTCTTGATTATGATGACAAAAAAGAAAAGTCAACATATTTTAGAAGATGGTTCAAGCGGCGTGCAAGTAGGTGACATTGAACAAGTGATTGTCTAACTTTTTTTTAAATATGATAAAACTACATTGAATTTTTGGTTTTGTAAATTTTTTGCAACGATGCCCTCAAGTAGATAATGAATTCAAGAAATATAAAAAAAAATACCAACTTCAAAATAGTTAAGATCATGAAATCTACATCCAAAACCATACGCAATCGTTTGCTTTTGAGCATCGATTATGATGCTAAGTATTGAAGATCTCAACTTGATATTCTACATTTGAGTATTTAACACAACAATAGAGGTCGTCATAAAAAAATCCAATTTACATAACACTTTGCTACTACTTTTAGGCCTTTGACCAAAAAAAATAATGGTTTTAGTATACTAAAGCATTTTTTTGGTCCACTTTACCATGCTTGCACCCAACGATGATTCATGCCCTAACACTCCACCACAAAGACCGCTCTTTCTCTATGAAATTACCTACATTCTTTGAAATTTTGTTGTCATTTCTGACACTGTGCAATTGGACGTTGGAAATTAAGATACATCATCTGTTAAGTAAAGCACATGGGTTGAACCACAACAAATCTTGTCCACCATTTTGCACAACACGTCAACAAGCTTGTCTCATAAATGGAGTCTTCCACCCATGAGCACAGAGATAGATCTAGGGAAGTAGGCATATGCATTTTTTTGTGAAGCTTAAGATCTAAGTGCTCACTTAAGATACACAAGATGAATACGGAATTCCATGCTACAATGCATACAACACCCAAGACAAAACAAAACAAAAAAACTCTTTACACTTGATTCTTCTTCATGAAGGAGTCATGTGATAACAATTTGCCTCCCCATCCATTTAAGTCTTGCTTATGCCCAACCAACTTTCTTCCCACTTGGCCTTCATGAGCAATGTGACAAATCCATGCACCAACAATTCGACAAGTGGCATAATAAGAAGAAAAAGAGACTCCACTATAGGCACGTGGCACAATGCGAGAGTGTGGGTTGATTTCTTTAGTGGTTTGCATTAATGGCAAAACTGTGATTGAAGGGAGAGCAATGTGACAATAAAAGTGAGATTTGAACTACGAACATCCACTCCCTAGGGTCTTGGGATATTAGATATTGAGTGACATTAGGGAGGTTGATAATACAAAGTTTAGGGTGTATAAAAAATATTGAAGACAAAAGAACAAGGGACCCGAATCATGACAAAAAATGATATCTTCCATGGCCACATGGCCCACGTTTCGTTCAAGTGGAAAGGAGAAGGTCTTCTTGAATAAGGTTGTTGTCTCATATTTTTGAAGCATATAGTGCACACTATTGAAATCTTCAAATTTCCAACCATCTAAGTGTTGTGATAACAAACCTACCTGAGAGTGAAGTACTATAGGCAATTATCCACATGCCAATTCAAATTCACATGCAAATGTGGTGCTTCCTCCAACTATATTAGATGATTAAAAGAACCAACAACCAACAAGAGATTATATATTTTCCTCCTCTTCTAGTGCCCTCTTTGCAATAACCCCATCTCACATTGGGAAACCTTGTAAATGTATGCTACCAATAACAAAAGTAAGGTGTTGAAACTACATTGATTATGATGAATTTTTGGAGCAAATGTATGTTGCAACTCGCCACAAGCAACCCTAAAATACAGTCCACAATATACACCATCGCGCAAGAAAACAATGTGCAATCCTATTTACACATGTCATTGTCGCGTGGTATAATGACCTCCTCAAGGCTAGGTTGGAAGTCTTTAAAATGCAGACTTCTTTCAATCGAATGGAAATACGGTACTGTAACGTTTGACGTGGACCTCTTATATATGAAGATTGTGAGTTGGTAAACGTATGATAAACAATGTACACACACAATTTCAACCCCCAATGTCTTATGCATGGAATTAAGCCTATGCATTAAATGCATGATTTAGTGTGGCATTAAATCTAGTGTGGCATGTTGAGGACAATGATCTTCGTGACTTATCATGCAACATTGAGTGTTGTGTGACACCCTCTCTAGCTGTCACCCAATTATTGCAAGACATTTGAATTTGGATTGATGATGAATGGTGTGGGCCGCACTAAATTTTATGTTTAGAGTAGTGTGGCCCTTAAAACATGACTATGAGTGGCCACATACCATGACCATCACTTTTCTAAATTCCCTCATTGGTTGAGATACGAATGATGGTCCCACTTCGCTTCACACAAGGTCACTAAATTACCTAGATCATATTAGAAAATGGATGAGAATGTGACATGGAATCATACATGTCTAAAAATGAATAATGTTTGGTGGGCACATGGATTTTGCTGTGAGACAACCCAAATAACTTGTCTTAACAAAAAAGAACGTGATCATAAGAAAAACAAATTGCAACAAAATATAATTGCAACAAAGAACATCTTAGAAGGTTCCATTTTAAATGTAAATATGCATTTCATTCAAAATATCATATCCCTATTTAAATCCACTTTACACTATGTCATATGACAAGGACTATGAAAGGAAATCTCGTGGTCATGGCTTATGAACCATGACTATGAACCATGACCATGAGAATCCGAAAACCTATATCATATTTTCTTTTCTCACAGCCCTTGGTCACGAGTGTAAAACGGCCCTTAGTATTGACCATAACTTCATCAGTGTAATGAAAGTGTCCGAAGTAAGTTCCAACGGAAACTTGTTACCCATACCATTCATCCACAACCACATGCCTCTCTCAAGTCACTCCCGCCAAAACCAAAAGAGCGCCAAATACGAATACCAACCTCTCTCACTCTTCTCGCGCGCGGATTGGAGCCACAGCCATTCTTGTCTGGATCTTTTCTCAGCGCATCATCGACATTCATGCCTCTACGCTCGCATCAATCCTTGCATCGCTTCACAATTTTCTCTGTGCTTCCAACGAGCCAAGTCTTGCTCCGGGAGGTTCTTTGTAGCGGTTCTTGAAGCAGGAAGGTTGCGCTAGGGTTTGCAGAGTAAGTCTTGCTAGCATTCTTTAGTTCTCTGCCCTTCCAACAGGCCTAGTCTCGTGCAGTAACGTGGCTTCTGCAATCTACGGTGAAAGTTATCCCAGCCATTGGAGCTGGAGTGTTTATACACTAAATCTTGTGGATTCTTCAAGCGGTCCTAAAGATTGCAGGCTTTGCATCGATGCTCGTATCATTTTAGCAAACTCTCTGGATTTCAACTAGCCTGACATTGCATTCTTTCGTTCTTTGCGGTTTCAACTAGCCTAGTCTCTTTTAGTTAAGTGAGAGGATTGGAGATGGCGGACACAGCGGCGAAGGGGACGGGGTGCTACAAGTGTGGGAGGACGGGGCATTGGTCGCGGGACTGTCCGTCTGCTCCAGCAACGAAGCCGTCCGGGGCTGCTGCCCCTTCGCTTGTGGTGTCAGCACGGGCTGGCAGCAGCTATGGCAGCCAGAGCCAGAGCAGCCAAGGGTACAAGAGGAAGGAGTTTCCAGGAGGAAACGGTGAGAGTGGATCGAATACATTTAAGAAGCCAGCTGCAGGGAAGGCCTTGCCGAAGCCTCCCCGACGGATGCCCCAGCTCACTCCGGACAAACTGCTCTCCGCTGATGGTCTGGGGTATGTACTAGAGAAGATTCCTCAACAAGTAGAAATCAAAGGGCGAGGCCATGAGGTAAGCTATGTATCTGAGCTTGTGCGATTACCAGTGCATCGTGACCTAAGTATCTTGACTTTGAGCTTGTATCACATGGTAAAGTAAGCGGCCCTAATTTGGTATCCTAAACGGAGACCTTAGGTAAGTGGGTCTTAAACGTACACTTTCTCTGCACCCCTTCTTGATGGATGTAAAATATGCAATTAGTGTGAGATGATTGACAAATCCAAATTATGCCTGTAGGCATTCTCCTCACAGTTTATGGAGATTATATGAATATCTTATTCATGGTCAAAGAAAAGATTCTTTAAGTTGTCAAATGATGATGTATGTCCCTGCAAATATGTTGACTCTTGTGTCTAGAAAGGTAAATTTATTTTTAACATCCAATCCAAATCTCTTTACAAGACATGCATTTCTGGTGTTTATGCTTAGATCATTTGTCATTCAAATATAGGTTTTCGTTTTTAAGATGAGGTACATCTACTTTATATTCAAGTAGTGCGTTCTTAGGTGTGGATCTAAGAACATACACTAGAAAGATATGTGGTTTCAAGAGATTGAACAATGTGCTCAAGATTTGCTAACCTTTCTAGGTTCAATAAGCAACATAATTGGGGGAGGACCTTTATGATTGTTCAAAGAGCTCAAGTTTTTTCACTTTGATAAATGAATAAGATATTTATGTGAGCTTTGAAGATTATGAGGAAAATGGCTATGGTCACAATTTGGATTTGTCAAACATCTTGCACTAATTATGTGTTTCATATCCTATGTAAAGTGGTTGCAAAACTAGATGTGTCCATTTAAGACTTGCTTATGTTAGCAATTCTAAATTATGCTTGTAGCCAATTTCCTCATAATTTTTGGAGCTCTGATGAATACCTTATTCACTAACACAGTGAAGATTCTCTTTCTTGTTTAATGATCATATAGGTTACATGTTGACTATTGAGCTTACAATGGTCAGCAAAGTTCAGTCAGGTTGTTCAATAACTTTTAACAGCATGTCAAATATATGTGTTCGTTTAAGATGAGGGTCCAAATTAGGCTTGCTTACCTTAATAACCTGAAATGAGGCGTAGGACTTTTTTGGCCGTTCACTTGCAACATAAAGTCGTTTAAGGTTCTCGACTTGGCTATTGTGCAGGTGGAGGATCTGAAAAGTTTGCTGGAATCTTGTATGCGTTGGCACTCACAGATACTTCCCTACTATGCTTACTCTCAATTTGTGGAGAAAGTGGAGAAGGTGGGAAGGAGTAAGCGTGTTCGTGTAAGTCGAACTATAACATGTTATATTTTGCCATTTTCTAATCTGGATGGATGCAAAAATGTATCAGTGGAGTTTGACATTTTGTGTGCATCACTTGCTAGGATGAAACTTGAGGTTCATGAATGGGCGAGCTTATCAGCAAGTTGCCAAGCTGCCTGAGATCTTCAAATAAACCCAGGAGTTTGAGTTTTTCTTGTGGGCAATCGTTTACAGAATTGTGTACGTGATTTGCGCATCAAAATTGCCAATGGGGAGCAATTGAAAGCTAAAGATGCGTATCAGCCAGGTTTAGGGTTTGGGCAAAAAGATGTCGAGGGAGTACTGGATGCATCGCCATCAAATGGAGGTATATTATCATAAATATCTTTCTTCCTGCACTTCCTTAAAACAATGGTTAATGTTCTAGGGCGACTTGAGACTAAGCATGCAAATTCATGTTATAATGAAAGGAGGGCAGTTTGTACTGAACTAGTTTGATCTTGCATCACATATCTATTAAAATATTGGAGGATCTATCAGTCTGGTTATGTCTTTCTATGGTATGAATCATCTTGTCCATAGAACTTAAAGTGATCAATGTGATCATGCAGCTGTGCAGTAAGCCAGAGCCAGGGAAAAATCCTTGTTGCAGGTTCCTTGATGAATTGAACCCACTTTGTTTATTGCTACACTAAGCCTTTGATTTTGTGTGGTGTTAAAATTGGCGTGCCATGCCAATTACAGTGGTCTTCATGACCTGTCATATAGTACCTAGTGTCATACAACACAGCCTCTAGTTGCCACCCGGTGATTGCAAGACAATTAATGTGGGTTGATGATGAATAGTGTGGACACACTAGATGAGATGTTTAGTGCAGCAAATTCATGTCATATTCCTCATGTGTCAGTGGTGACTCTGCTCATACACAAGAAATACCTGTCTCTGCAGTGGAGGAGGCCAGGAGGTGGGATGATGACGATTGTGCAGTGGAGGGCCACGTTGAGCCGACTTTGGATGTTGACCCACCTGTGGATGTCCTCAATGAGTATCTTGAACAAACCCCAGATGGTGGAGGTAGAAGTGAACTACAACCTGAGTATACCCAGGACATCAGACCTAAGCTTGTTGTTGGTTCAGGACCTGTCAAAGAAAGTGAGCTGAGCATCAAAGAAGAGCAGCGAGCACGAATGGAGGCTAATAAGCTCAAAGCCCTTGAACGTGCTCGGGCTCGAAAACTTGAATTGGAAAGGTCCCAATCAGGTGCCCCAGCGTAGAAGAGCTTCATGTGTTCCATGAATTCACATAGGTGGATTTGTGTATAATCTCAGTACGGGTGAGGCAGCAACCCCCAAATCTGATGCTGAAAACCTGAAAAGTCTTGTATAACAGAAGTTACAGTTGTGATTGGTCATGTCCATCATGACTGCGTGCGAATACAGGTGCCATCCTCAGCTTGGAACGCTATCAGCAGCAGCTGTCCATTCTAATACTGCTGTCAAGGTAACAGGCCTGCATCCTTTTGTTACTGGATGCCATGCAGGCTAGCGAAGGCCTTCACGACACATTGAGAGGTAGGTCATCCACAGTTTCCGAAGGCTAATCACCACAGTGCCTTCAAATGAGTATCTACCCTTTTTGGACAATGTAATGTACTAGTGGGATAGGTACTCAAATTACAGAAATTATGTAGTGTTGGCAAAGGTCTATGGGTCCTTCAAGTGTTTATTAATTGTAAAGGCCAAATGGGTTTAGATCCTAGTCCGTTGCAAGGTCCCCACCTAGAAGACACGCCAGTTGCACTATTTTATAACAGCAACGGCTAGATATGCTTACACAGTCTGGAGATACTTCATTTGAGGAAAGAGTCGTAAGCTGGTCCTGATGCACATCCCCAGATTGAGGCTGTTTTGGACTACTTACCAACATTAATTGTTGTCAAAACTGATGGCCCTGTAGGGTACATAACCAGTGAGAGGAGAGTAAATAACAAGATGTAGGAGCAATGAGACATCCACCTATTCATGGGGCCTAATCGGTCTGCTTGTAGACATACATTGAAGACCTTATGGATAAATGCTCTTTGCACTTATAGAAAAGTTGTTGAAACTGTTGTCCATGTGGACGAGGGATTCATTATGATGTTTTCTAATCTCCAAATATAAATTATAAGCTCTAAGGATATTTCCATGACTAAGAATGTTGTATATCTTTGTGCTAAATTGTTGCTTTTGTTTCGATTGAATAGTAGGGTGTGATTCTTGCTAGTAGTATAACCTATCCTTGTGCATGGAAGGTAAATCAGAAAATTGCACCTTTTATGGTATTAAGTGTCGCATGTGTAAGAGTGCCACTTACCCTATTTTGAGGCGTATCCTAGATTACATTGATGCTTAACAACTTCACCATAGTGTCACCTCATGACAATTGTCATTAGTATGCTCTAAAACATCTTCACTCTGCATTTTAAAATGCAAGACTATTATCTAATGTGCTAGCTACTCTAAATATCATAATGTAGATATTTTTCACATAAAGAAGCCACTTATGTTGACCAATGCAATCGTATTGGCAATTAGTGGGCTTGACACTTTGAGATCTCCAGGTATCTAGTTTAGGACCTTCCTAAATAGTGTACGCGACACTAAGTATCATAAACGGTGGTGGAGTAGTCCTTGCAATCCGAATAGTGGTACAGATTCACATTTGTGAAGCACCAGGAGACATTCTCGTGGTTGTCACTGGAGAAGAGGAGATTGAGGATGCACGTAGCAAACTGGCCCGCACTTCGCAATGAAGTTCGCAATGATCCCCACAGTTGAGTGGAGTCACTATTGGTTTCTCCAATCACGAAAGCTAGTGCCCATGAACGACCTGGACGTGCTGGGCGAACACAGCCAGAAAATGTTTTAGGCTGTACACAGAAGATTTTACAAAATGATTTACAAACATATCCTGAGATTTTGCGTTCAAATTTAGCAACTACAGTGCTCACCCTCAAGAAGTTAGGAATTGACGACCTTATTCATTTCGACTTCATGGATCCCCCTGCTCCGGAGACACTCATGAGAGCCCTAGAGCTACTCAACCATATGGCAGCGCTTGACGATGATGGAAATTTGACAAAGCTCGGTCAATTGATGAGTGAGTTTCCATTGGATCCGCAAATGTCCACAATGTTGGTGGTGAGCCCTGAATTAAACTGTTCCAACGAAATGCTTTCCATCACTGCCACGCTTTCAGGTACGGCCCTCCTTCCTACAGTAAATGACGTCTTGCAGACACGTGTTGTCCTTATGTTTAGTGCGAGAACACTAGCATTTCGAGATAAAAGATTTTGCATAGTGACCAAGACTTTAGGTTACACCTGTGGTCGGACTACTGTTTTAATCAGATAAACAGTACATGTTTAAGTTTTATGTGGATAATTTGCTCATCAGGTTAGATTCCGTGAACTGATTCTGGGTGCGCTTTGCAAAGAGTTTGTCATCTTAGTAACATCATGATGTCAGCACTAGGGTTCCTTTAGAGCTTGTGGTGTTCGTAGTGTAAGGAAGTGATGCAGAGTCTTATCAGCGCGCATCATTTCATACGGCTCTTCACCCTCTCTGCGTCTGCTGACCTCCCGTGGTGCTGCTTCCTTCAATCTCGTGAAATTTGCTTTCACATAAATTATTTGGCTCGGCCATTTGATCTGTTTAGTCCCCAATAGCTTTCTACGACCAAGGAATGCTCAGAAAGCAGCTGATGAAGCTAAGGCTCGCTTTGCGCACATCGATGGTGACCACCTCACGCTTCTCAACGTCTATCATGCGTAGAAGCAAAATGGTATGTGATCGCTCCTCCAAATATTTACTGAAATGCAGTCACATGTTAGTACATCTTGTCATTGGAATTTGGATCCTGGTCGTTTGTTGAGGTGCTGTGCTTTGTTTGAGTGTAGGATCATCGAGAGCTGCATGCTGGAAGTCACATATGATCTTTTAAGGAAATTTAATGTTGTAAATTTTTAAGCAGCTGTTGACAATATGAACCTGTGGAGTGTGCACATGTTATTGGTGTGAGTATAGGATTTTTGTTGTTCTTGTGTTCAGTAGTCTCATCGGTTGACCGCATGATGTGCAGGTGAGGATGCAACTTGGTGTTATGACAATTTCATCAATGTCCGTGCGTTGAAGTCAGCTGATAATGTGCGTGGCCAGCTGGTGCGCATTATGAATCGCTACAACCTGAAGATGTGCAGTACAAACTTCAACAGTCGGGATTACTATATCAACATTCGCAAGGCAATCCTTGTAGGTTGCTTCATGCAGGTGGCACACCTGGAGCGAACCGGTCACTATCTTACGGTTAAAGATAATCAGGTGAAGTACCAGCTTGCTTTTTGTACGGTGCCCCCGTTTGCCTGTACATTCTACTTTCCATGGTGAGGAGTGTGAGGCTGGTTCAAATACACTCTGTTGAATTATGCCCTAATTAAGAGTATGTGTTGAGTATTTCCAGTATTGTAGAATGTGACAATCCATGAGATTAGCCTTCCTTTCAGGATGGTTGGTGGCAGAGAAATGTTCTGTTGTTTGTGTCCGTGGACTAGGGAGAATTGTGACTATGCCTATCTTGTAAAGCCTCGTTATATATTTTCATTTTTCTTTTTCTTGGATTTTGTGATTCCTGTGGTGGAACTTGTCAGCGACTTAGTGCCAAAATTCCATACTGTCTTTTCGTTGTTTGGAGTCAAAAGACCCGTCTCTAGTTCTACGAAGAGTGATATGGTAGGTATGGGATTAGATTTTGGAAACTTGAAGCACTAGTATGTGGTGAAGAGGGGATGCTTGTGCCCTCATATCTGTCTTTGAAAATCTTGGACGCCTATTTTGAGAAGTGGGTTCCACTGCAGCCATGTATAGTGATGGGTCTTCATTACTAATGTATATTTTCTGCATATTTGTGCATGCAGATGGTCCATCTTCATCCATCTAGTTGTCCAGACCACAAGCCAGAGTGGGTCATATACAATGGATTTGTACTTACCACCCGAAATTTCATTCGGAAAGTAATGGATGTACGAGGGGAGTGGTAAGTCGTTCGAAAACACGATTTGCAAAAGTGAGTTGTGTGCCTGTTGTGTGCCTGTGAAGATGAGTGATGAAGCTGGGTCGCTGCATAGTCCATGAGGGGCTGTAAGATTCGTGTTGCAAGTAGTCATGTCGTCTGACTTCTATTTATTTTTGTCGCGCAGGTTGATAGACATTGCCCCACACTACTACGACCTAAGTAATTTCCCTCAATGTGAAGCACGACACATGCTTGAGCGGTGATATCTCAAGCGTGAGAGGGAGAAAACAGAATCAAAGAGTGGGAAAAAGTAGGGATGGATCTTGAGGAGAACAACTTAGGTAGCAGCACTTGACAGTTTTGAAAGAAATTCAGAGGTCAGGACTCTCATTCCTGGCACCCTGAACATAGAGCCTGGCGTGTAATCAGAAGAAATGTGGATTAGATGATCCTTTGACCATTCACCTATACTGGCTACCGATGTGTCCATTTGAAGATTTTGCTTATTGTGACCTGTCAATGCTTGTGTCTTTATGTTTCTCCATTTTGCATCCAACATCTGCTCCCTCTCCTGAATGTCGCGTGTGGGATTTTAAAGAGTACACGACTTGACGCTTGAGCAGAATATCTAAAATAGCACCACTGAAAGGCTAGGATTTGACCCAAAGGCCATGAAAACAAGAATGGTATGCTATGTTGTAGAAGAGAAGTTTGATGGACACGGTTTAAGTGAATGTTTAACTCACTACACAATGATACTCATTAAAGCAAAGGGCCAAGGGATACCGGAACCGGCCATCAATTTAGATTTGGTAACCTGCCTAAATCTCTAATTACATTTTGGCGTGGAAACATGTGACTTGGGTTTAGAAGTTTTGTGATGGAGATCGGTGCATATTAAATGACATGTAATTGTACAAATGTGGGTTGTTTGTAGTTATAAAATTCTCAATTTCTTTTGTGACTGTGTAGGTGTAAATCTTAGGTAGATTATAATAATTGTATAGGCAATGTTGCAGTGGTATGATACGATGGCATCTCTTATTTGGAGTGAAAAATGATGACAACTTCCCTATTGAATTTTCAAGAGGCAATAAGGAATCTCTTCTTTGTCTTAATATGAATGCACTACGAAAACCCATCAACAATTCACCTTAATATTTTCTTTAGCTAAATCATTTGACGAAAGAGATGTATACTAGGCCCATAATTATTTTGAAAGCATGTCCAAGTCACAAGGTGCCTTCCTTGAATGGCTTCAGTAGTGAGACATGGAATGTCAGATGAACTTTGATCTCGGGTGGTGACTCCAAATTATACACACCCTTGAACACTCATTCCACGAGGGGGAACGAACCTGCAAATTTGAACATGAACTTTGGAGTGAGGCCTTCAGGCATAGTGAAGTTCTTCACATTCAACAACACCTTTTGGCCCACCTCATACTCTGCTTCGCATCTTCTAACATTGACTTGCTTTTCGTAGTGCTTTTGGGCTTTCTCCAACAACATCTTGGTCTTCTCCAAGACTTGATCACGCTTTTTGGCCAAGTCCTCGCCATCTTGGTTGAACCCTAGTGTTGAATGTGCCCCCTTGAGAGCTAGGTCAGCATGTTGGAGCGGATCCACTCCATAAGCCACCTTGGAAGGAAACTGCTTAGTCGCCGAGTGCATTGTAATTAAACTTTCGCTAGACCCACATAATATGCCCAATCTCGTTGGTCTGTACTCATAAAGTTCCTCAAGTATGAGCTCAAGACTCCGTTTACACGTACCGTTTGGGGATGGAAGGCCGTGCTAAATGTTAGTTTTGTTCCGACCTTCCTAACAAAATGCTTCCAAAATGCACTTATAGACTTTGGATCTGGATCCGACACAATCACTCTTGGCAACCCGTGGTGCCTCCATTATGCATAGAAAAAAAACTTTGCGGTCTTCAACGCGATTGCAGTCCCCATAGTGGGCACCATATGTGCCAACTTGATCAACCGGTTTACCATCATGTAGATGGCATCATACCCTCGTGACTCCGCCAAACTCGTGATGAAATCCATGGACATCCTATGTCATAGCTGTCGCAACCCTTGCTAGCTGCCCTTAACTTATCTTCACCGTTCCTCAACTCTAGCAAGTATCACGAGTGCTAATTTTGTGCATTCCACACCGCACATGATTAGCTCCCCATACCTTGGACCTCTATTGTCCCATGGCATTGTCCCTAGGCAGTGCCCCACAAAATTGTCATATCTCCTAGCTCACACCTTGGATTGGGGAGTTTTTAAGCGTTCTAGAATCCAAACGTCATAAGGTACTTAATGCTCATCCCTATGCCGTTTGTGGATCATCTATTGTGGAAATTCCACTACACAATAAGGTTAAATAACTCTCTAGATGCAATGCACTAATCACGGGGGGATCACACCCCCTTACATTTTGTAACCACGTGCGATAATGGGGTATTTAATGGGGGGATATTTATGCACCTCTCAATATTTTTACCCTCCCTATATGTAGATATAAAGCTACTTTGACGTATTTTTTAACACCCTATATTTATTTGTAATTGTTTAGAAAGGCTAATTTTTGGCATCATTTTTTTTATAAATCGTACAAGTACCAAATAGTAGACGGAAAACTATAGCATTGCAAAATTGACTATGTGAGCAACAAACGTTCCATAGCATTCATCTTGTCATTCAATCGGTTTCAATTAGTTTTGCCAATGCTAAACCGTTCAATATGCCGTTCAAAACACAATCAATAACACTTGGATATTATTTAAAAGGTTACCAATAAACATGGAGATAACAAAATGTACAAGCTAACATAGACAAGTTGTAAACACGGATAGAACAAAACAAGAAACACAATCAATTATCACAAAACATAATTTTTTGCACAACTATGTACTCCAAAAACAAAAGATTGCATTCAAATGAAAGAAAGCTAAATACACAAATTGAAAACATTTACTTCAATTGTGTTCACAAACACATTCAACCTTGTACCAAATATTTACAATGTGAAGGGTTAGGATATAACTATGCACCCTCCAATACATGTTAATATCCTCTACAATGTCATGATAAGACTAAAAAATTTGGAGAGATTTGCTTAACACCAATGATGACGAATAACTAAAACTAATTGATGGCATGAGGCGGGTAACCTTTGAAGTCTCCAACCACTCCACCAAGTCTTCCTCCAAGGCAGAGTGCAAGGCAAAGCGCAATCCTCTACGTCTACCACGGTGACGTTGCCAAATGTTGTAGCGCATCATCGATCATCTCCAAAAGATTGTTGTAGCAAAAATACAATCAATAGAATGTTGGCATATTGGACACTACTAGCATTACTAGGATTACATAATGAAGTTTGTAATTTTATGTTTGAAATCTTCGAAAGAAACCTATAATTCTAGGGTTGAAAATGGTCATATGAGAAAAGTTGGCTCATATTTCCGAGATGATCCCAATATCGGCCTTTCTAGAACCCAATTCTAACCTCACGAAATTTCTTAATTTCTTTTTCATCTGAGTAATCTCCTAGTTTCCATGACATTAGTTCCAGTTCTATGACAAAATTGGCCTCTCATGGAATGACACTGCAATCTCCAGTAGGACCTCGTCCTTTGACTCCGAAACCACCTGTTACACAAAATCCAAATGACACATCTCATCAAAATGTACACATTTTTACAACTATTGGTAGCGACATCAGAACATCCCATTTGAGGTAGATGTCTCAAAGAACAAGATACAAGTATATAATAACCTGGAAAACATCTCATCTTTCTACGCTCACATTCAGGTTTTGTAACTCTTCATTCTTCTACATCTCACATTTAGGAGGGCGTCGGAAATCAATAGCATGTCGTCAAAAAATTTACAGTGGAAGGGAAAAATCAAGGAGTTGGAGTTTGAAATCAATTCTTATCGCATGCAAGCGGAGCAAGCTGAATTTTTGGCGCTCATGAAACACCTTGTGTGAACGTTATGAAGCAAATAAGAAAACTCCAAAAAATGTGTCTTACCTACCGCCTATGTGCCACACTTCACCAACGCAAGACCTCCTACTCGAACGCTTCACCGCCTTCACGCCACTGTGCTTGTCCAACCCTAAGCAAGCTAAGGGCCATTGAGAAGTCACAACATTCCTTCCCCCAAAAGAATCCACAACATTTCCCTCCATACTAATGCGTTTCATTCAAATTTGGACAAAATTTACACAATTCTTCATCCAAGTAGTCAAACCATAATTATTCTATTGATCCTACTACACACATTTGGGGGGATCCAATATCTAATACCCTATTTTTTTTCTTCTACTGATTACTAAAATGGAGGAATTATTCACCATCCTATTTTACAAATAATCATGTAGAGGACATGATTCCAATGCTATGGTAGATCTAACGAATTTGTAAAATTTACCCTCGATGAATTAAATTGACCTTATTTTTTATCTCACGTGGTTTCTAAAATTTCAATAGTCACCTCCCCGTGGCACTAATATAAGCACATTTGTAGATGAGCTAAGTATGTTCAAAACCGATAGAATAAATGATGAGCATAGTCTTTGTTATCATGCTTGTTGATTTTGTATATTTTATGTTTTGCATGATCAAGAGGGTTCAAATGCACTAAAGAGCATATCGTTCGGACGTCTTCCACAAAAGTGATAAGGGTTTAAAAGGTTCGATTATAGGCGACCTAAAATTAACACCTATGTTGGATGCTCAGACAACGTTACACATCCTCACCATCAAAACTCACATATTGTGTTAGATTTCTAGGTGTTGGTTTGAGGTCATGCGTTGGTTTTGGCTATACCTTAAATACTGAACGCGAAGCCCCAAAACATCTCTATGATACAACATGCTACAACAAATCTCCCCACCCAAAACCAACACCCAAATATCTCACATAAGTGGTACATGTTGATTATGAGAGTGCCCACCAACTTAATATCAGGGATACATGTTGGTTTTGGGCCATCTACCCATAAAACTTTGAACTCTTATAACTTTTGCATACAATGTTCAAATAAGGCATACATTGGTGTGTAAAATCCCTTTCAATTATCAACAAGAAATATCTAGATATTTTGTAAGATAATAATGGTACTTACACTGAGCACATAAAGTGACAATTTACCACCATCTACCCTACACAACATGCACGCAATCTACCTTTTCATTCCACACTCCAAGGAAGAGGACCCACCCAAGATCCCCATAATTCAACTTGCACCGAGCATCACCAGAAAAATGGGCAAGATATCATTGGTAAGTTCCTTCTCCCCGAGAATGAAGACCACTGAGGGTTAGAGCGTCCCCACCAGACCGGGTATGGGGCATGCCAACGCCAAAAATGGGGTGTCCCAGGTTCTTAGGTGGCGGTACCGGCATGAATTGAGCCCCACCAGTGTCCGGTCCCCCATACAGTCCACCCTTGATAAATGTTACACTTATAAACGTTAACTCATTATATTTTTTAACAAAATCGTACTCCCCTCATATTGTTAACTAGAATGTTAACTATGTTAAATGTTAACAATAATTTACTCCCCTCTTTGTTAATTTGCCACTTATAAATGTTAACCTACGAAATACATCCAATATTGTGTGATGACATCCATTACATTGACTCACAACCTTTCAAAGTGGCAAAAGCCACCAAATTTGACTTTTGTGATCAAATTATTCATTTGGACTATATTGATTCTTATTTTGTTTCATAAAAATAAAAGATTGATTTGATACACATATTTTATATATGATAATTTTGCAAAACTCTCCCTCCATAATTGTAATGAATTTATATTTGTTAAGCATTCAAAAAGCTCCCTTTATAATTGTTACAATGCTAACTCACTATAAATGTTAGGAAAATTCTACTCCAGAGCCTAACATTTATAGAGGGTGGACTGTAATTTAGAACGGCCCGGGTATAGTAAAGACCTTCTCCCGCCATAAATGGTGCATATAACGGCCCTCCTCCGGCCCGCCAAGAGATTACTTTAATTTCAGATACTCTGATATCCTACTTTATCCCATATTAGATAATAGGTGTCGTTGTCTTATTGATTGCTTCTTAATTATACTGGGGGTATGCCTAGGCTTTGGTGGGCTTTGACTCAAGATGAGCTGGCCCGCCCAAGATGAAGGGCTCCCCAAAGGTATAAAATATTATATTCTCTATTTGGCGTGTACCCGATCTGGTGGGGATGCTCTTAGTCTTTGAGGAGATTTTTGGGCATAATCAGTGAAGATCCTACTATTCCCAAGTCCAACCAGTTGTATGTTGTGATCTTTTGGGTTTTCTTTATAACATCAAGGTATATTCCATAGATTTCCACTAATGTGATCGGTAATTTTCATGAAGTCTTGAACTTCAACAAGATATTCCTCAAACTCATCGGGTTCATTTGTGACTACACTCTTTTGTCTAATTAGTGTGAGTCACCTTTCAAAGTTATGCATTGCAAAAGCATTTCTACTAAGTGTATCATTTTCTACCCAAATAACATAAGTTGTCCGTATGCATGTCCAAGAATATGATACAACTTAATTGGTAAAAAATGATAATGTCGGTAAAAAAATTATAGCAACACGTCATTCCCAATGGCAACCCACACTAATTAGACAAAACAGTGCAGCGGTCGGTTCTCCTCCGCTCATTGGAGGGCCTCATATGGCAAAATTGTAAAACAAGAAAACGGTAGAACCGTGAGGCTCTGTCCTTTCTTATGAAAGACTACAAGTGTAGTTGTATACTTTGCTCATGCCAATCCATGGCTATTTACTATACTTATAACAAACTATAACCAATCATATTTTTTTCAATACATTTTAGGGAACAACTATAGTAAACTAGATGTATATAACTATAGTTAACTACATTTTTTGGCGCGAATAACTATAGTTACGAAAGACAACTAATTAACTAATAGATGAAGTAGTTGGTTAGTTGTCCAAGGTACCGTAACACCATAGCAGGTTCGCCACCTGCCGCACGAATATTTAATTTTTTTGAAAAAATAAGGTTCGCGTTCCAAAAATAGATTTTTTTGAAATTCGTCTTCTCATTTATTGGATTAAAAATCATTCGTGTTTAGGGTGGGAAAGATGTGCAGAAATTTCATCCTAATTGCGTTTTTCATCCATTTATGGCGGCCCAACTTGTTTAAACCTAAGTCATTACCCTAATCTTGATTTTTTTGTCTTTTCGTTTTTATCACAGCATAATTTGAGAGTTCTTCGTTTCTCTTTGCCTGTAATTTCTGTTTTTTTACATTTTTTTGGGGGGAATTATTTATGAACGAACCTACTATGGTGTTACGGTATGCAAACTTTCATCATCCACATTAAATAGACTGGACCAAAAATAATAGGAACATGTAACGTCCAAGTGTGAACGCAAAGTGGTTAGGAAATTTGCTCTTGAAACATAAAAGTTGATGCATAGTCTCTGTCCTACAGACAGAGCCAACAAAGGGCGAAAGGGATCAGTTTTTACAGATGATGTTGAATAAAAACGGAATTGAATTGTGTGGCTCTCCTCCTGCTCGTGCAGAATCTGCACCCAAGGCTCTCTGATGCCATTCCCAAAACCTCTAAAACCCTCCAGAAATAAGGCAGCTTACTTTTGGCTGATCATGATGGCTCAAGACTCTTTCAACATTTGTGCATAACTTACAGACACTTGCTTACTTTCTCAGCCATCAGTGTCCTGGTAGATTCTGGGCAAAACCGATGGAGGCCCAAGTGTTCCACATTTAACCGTTGATAAGGTGAATGTGCCTTATTCGGTTCCTTATCTTCCTCGGCCACCTATATTTGAGTGGTATGCGGTTAGGTGTGGATCCAAGAGTGGATACCATAAAGACATGTGTTTGAAAGCGATTGGATTATGTGCTTGAATTTGTTAAGATATTCTAGGGTCAATAGTCATCACAATTTGGGGTCTAGGTGATTGTCATGTGGCTCTAGTTATTTGGACTTTGATAGCTCATTACATCAACATGAGAGATTGGTACAATCCATAGATTGTTACTGTAGTCTCGTATCACATTTGAGGATCTAAGGAAATCCCTAACTTTTGAAATCCAAATTGAGAATTGTGGCAAACAACAAATAAAAAGTATTTCACCCCTACCTTTCCAAGGAGCTCATTTCTAGTTGATGAATGACTTCTTCCCTGTATTAATTCCATCTAATTCATTCGTCCATAATCAAAATAACCTTAAACATCAAGTCAACATGGATATCTAGGCATAAACATATGAGCCATGCAATTTATAGATGATTCGAATGAGTAAAAATATGTCCAAGTGGGAAGTGGTCATGTTCTCATTGTGTTAGGAGCTCATGCGAGGGTGTTGACTCCAATCAATAATTGTCACGTCAATGCACTCTTTTGCATGAACATCAAAGATGTATATTTTCATCAAACTAAAATGTTTTTTGATGTTTATGTAAAAATGGTCTGCGTGCTCACATCAGTCGTTCAATTCAACATTTGGACACTCGCGAAATTTCAAGGAATTCTTTGCAGAAATGTGGTAAGAAATATCCGACAGTTGAACCTCAAAACTTGTCCACAAAAATTCCACAACCAACATTGAGTGAAATGCACTCAAAACAACCCTTTCATAACCTTGGGAGGTGAAGGGGTAAGACACGTTACCTTGTGTTGATATCTTTCGATTTCCGTTCATGAATTCAACATATATTGCATAGATTCCTCTAAAATCATGGGCTATTCACCTAGACTGGTGAACTTGGAACCGGGAATTTCTCAAACGCCGCCGGCCGGCCCATCTGTAACTAGCAGTGGGATTTCCCTGTGCATAAGGCTGTGCATCTCCGAATTCTACCCGCAATAGAATCCAGTTTCCCTCTCCATCGCTGCACCGTTTTCGATGCCGCAGGTGCACAGTGGCGTGCAGGGATTCTGCAAGGCGCAACATTCCAAGCTTTCAACCTCACCCTGACTGGAAGGTACCATATTTTCACTTGGCTTGTGTCGGTTTCCTCTTTCCTGTCTGAGTTTCTGAGAAAAGAGCAACGCCGTAGACTGTTCCTCGTGGAGTTCCTGAGAGAGAGGGCAACGCCATCGCCAGCTGCACACATGCTCACACAACAATCCACTCACCGTTACAGGCGCGTGCTTCATCTCGGAGATCGTCCCCCCTGCTAGACCAGTGCCAAGTAGTTTCGTTCGCTCCGGATCTCAGTGGAAGAAACTGCATGAAGGGAATTTAGTTCGAGTGCTTGCACTAGCGGAGGTTTCTTCCGAAGCTCTGATGTGCGCTATCACCCTAGAACGGATGCCAAAGACGAGGTGGATGGCCTGTGACTGGATCAGCAGCTAACGAACTTGGTAGTTGTTTGTGGGCCTAATTGCAGAGTGCTGCATCAGTTTTGGAGTGCAAAGGGGTGGGGATGAATGCAGGGTTAAACCTCTGTTCCCGTCGTCTTTTGTCTCGTCTCTTTCGTGTGCAATTCCTTTGTTCAATCACATTATAACTAGATCTATGTTTCTACTGTTTTAGGGTAAAGGAGCAACGGATACTCTTGGCTCCTCTGCATCGACGGGAAGGTGAGCCCCTGGTGAAGCTCGGGCTTTAGGAAAATGAATAATTGCATTCCACTTCTTCTTCTTGTTCGTTGTATTATTGCTCGGCTTGTTGGGAACTGCGGGGGAGTGATTGGGTGGATTGGCAATCGTGCTCGTGGTTTCCGTATTCGCAAATGAACCGGTTGAAGTTCAAAACTTCATGAAAATTAGCCTTCACTTTATAAGTATCTAGGAATATGCCTCAAATTCACGAAGAAAACCTGAAAGATCATCGATCATGCCCAAAAATTTCCTCAAAGATTGAGGCTGTCAATGTTCTTCAGTCTCGGGGAGAAGGAACTTACCAATGATATTTTGCCCATTTTTCTAGTAACGTGTCTTAAATTTGTCGAATAGAAATGTAATTTAATTGTGTGGTTCTCCTCCTGCTCGTGCAGAATCTGCACCCAAGGCTATGACCTCAGTGCTATGATTAAATTACATTTCTATTCGACATAACCTCAGTGCTATGATTCAAATTTTATTTTGAATTTGAATATAATTGTGTTCCAAGTTAATGATGGTTTTGTAATATTTTTGACTTCCAAGTTAATTACATGCTTTACTGACGGTTTCACTTTGAAAATGAACTCCCAATCAATTGCTTATTTACACGGTCCGAGATGACCTTAAACTACCGGGTGATGGTGGAGAGATACCTAAATCTCAAGGAAGAGGTTGGCGGTTCGACTCCCGGCTGTGAAATCTCCTCTCTACTTGACGGAAAACTTGTCAGGTGGTCAACTGCCTCTTGTGCTTTGGCGCTGGCATGTCGGCCTTCTGTCTCAATAATTTTTTTTTTTCTTATTTACTAAATGGAAGTGAACATATATATTGGATTTGTGGATAAGTGGCCTTCAAGAATGCAAGGGAAATGGTTTTTTTTGAAGTCGGGTGGGCAAGCAACAGTTTTCAGTCGAATCCAGAAAATCTTGATTTTCTAGTCTGGCAGCTGCCCTTGCCCAAATCTACCTCCCCTATAAGTTTGTGGGGGGGAACTTTAACATTCCTCATAGTTGATCCCCTTTCACCCTTTGTTTATAGTGTTGTCATATTAGGCCCTCGGCAGTCTTTTGTCTCAGGGACTTAGAAGGAACTTACCAATAATATTTTGACCATTTTACACTGGCGATCAATGCAAGATACATTTTGGAGATGTTGAGTGGGTCCTTCTCCTTGGAGTTTGCAATGGAAGTGGCCAATTGTGTGACCAATTGTGTGCAATCAAAATTATTATTTTACAAAAGGTCTAGATATAACTCATTAGTAACTGGAAGGGATTCCAATGCACCAAAGCATGCCAATTTTGAACTCCGTTCAAATATATGCAAATGTTATAAGGGTTCAAAGTTTTATTGGTAGATGTCCTAAAACCAACATGAAAACTACAATGTTAAGTAGGTGAACATTCCCATCATCAATATATGTTACTTGCGCGAGAATTTTGGGTGTTGGTCTTGGGAATGGCAACAGAGAGCCTTGAGTGCAGGTTCCGCATGAGCAGGAAGAGCGCCACACAATTAAATTACATTTTTATTCAACATCATATGTAATAATTGATCCCTTTTGCCCTTTGTTTACAATTTTGTCATTTGAGGCCCTCCAATGAACGGAGAAAAACCTATTGTTGCATTATTTTGTCTAATTAGTGTGGGTTACCATTCGGAATGACATGTTGCTATAACTTTTTTTACCGACATATCTTATTCATCAATAAGATAGTCAAGATTCCCATGCTCATTGAGTAGGCATATAGGACCCCCAATTATGTTGACTATTGAGCCTAGAATGTTCACCATATTCTGAGCACGTAGTCTAATCTCTTTTAAGCAAGTGGCTTTTTGATATCCATCTTAGATTCATGCGCAACCACACACCACGCAAATATAGGTGACTCATTAAGTCAAGTGACGGAATTGAGCAAGTTTATCTTTATTTTACTTGGGACACGTGGAATTGTGAAGTACTCGAACTGGCACATGAATAGCTTTTTGAGCTCTGTCAAAGTTGTATACTATACCTTACCAAAGGTATTCGGTCCTTGATAGATGCCAAACATCCCTTCATGAAACATATTGAGCCAATATGGCATTTCATAGTAGTATATTAGAGGGTTATGGTGCAAGTTGGGTCACATGAATGTATGGTTTTTTTGATACCTTGGCTCTTCACCATTGGGATTAATATGCCATAGGATTGGTATAGCTATATTTGATCTCTAAGACGATGTGGATTGCGCAATATCATGGTCAATGTAGAGTATAGTGGATGCAAGATCTTGGATCTTCCAGCCCTACATGTCATGCATATATATATAATAGATGGTGGAAAAGCACTGGGTTTCTTGAACTTTGAGCGTTAAAAATCAACTAATGATTGAAATGATTGCTCAATTTGGATTGTATAGCGCTTGATGTATAGTATTAACATAACATATGTGGTTTTATGAAGCACGTTAGAGAGTGTTGGATTAGAATGTGCTACTATGCTCAAGTGTTTGATAGAGACGCATTGCTCAAAGTTGGAAAAATTCCTTTCGAATTCTTAGGCGGATGCATGTGGTGTGCTAGGACTATGAATCATTAGGTAGGTTATTGGGTCTTGAAGGTTTAGATTTGGACAAAATTTGAATATTGTTCGTTGCGTTTGGAGGGTTTGTTGAGTTTGTACGTTATTATAATATTTTGCAAACTCAATGTCTATTAGCATGGTAAATGTATTTTGGCAGTGTTCAAATCTCAAATTCCATCAATATTATAATGCAATACACATATTGATGTTATTATTTGAATTGATGTCCAACCTCGGTAATATTTGTTTGCATGCTAGATGGCAAACTCGGGGCCAGATGTTGTGAACGCAACTCTAGGTGCTGCATTTGGTGTTGCTTTTGGAGGCGTTTGGACCTTGTTTGGGAAGGTGATTGAAGGATTGAAGTTTGTTTGCCATTGCCAAGAGCAATGCATATCTTTGGGAGAATATTTGGAGAAGATCAAACCCATGTTGTTAAAGATATCCAATCAATGTCAATCAGAGGAAGCATTGGAAAATTGGTTGGGTGCGTTTCAAAAATGTGTTGAAGATGCCAACGAGATTTTGGAAATTTGTAGGGATGGCTCTAATTGGGAGCGGATCCGTGAGGTGAGATATGGGCTTCGAATATTGAAGCTAAAAGAAGAAATCAAGGAAAATGTGAATATATCACCCATGGCACTTTTGACGCATGAGAGTATTAGCAAGTCTGATGTGGGCACTTGCGTGATGATCCAAGAGGTTCCTCAAGAGATTCTTGGAATGGGGGATCTCTTCAAAAGAGTGAAATCAAAAATCATGGAAAGGCAAAGTGTGAGTGAAAGTGGTAGATGCATTGGCATCCAAGGCATGGGTGGATGTGGGAAAACCTTGCTGGCACAAATGGTGAACAACAATGAAGAAATCCAAGAATTTTTTGGGAAAGACTTCATCTTTTGGGTCACGGTTGGACGTGATGCATCTATTTCCTCCCTTTACGTACGAATGAGGGAGTATCTACATGTTGAGATGAAATGCGAAACACCTCTTGAAGACCAACGTACACATTTGATGAATGTGTTTTCAAGGCGGAGAGTTTTGTTAATATTGGATGACGTGTGGGATAATGTGCACGAATATAGAGAGATGGTAGAATGGTTGAACATTGCAAAAGGATTTGGGAGTGTGACATTGCTCACTACAAGAAATTTGTCGATCGCGCGTCGCATTAATGCAAGTGTGGAGGTTCTTTCATTACTTTCAGAGGAGCACAGTTGGGTATTGTTTTGTATACATGCATTTGGTACCAATGGGCTTCCATCAAACCAAGAATTGATGAAATTGGCTAGAGATGTGTGCAATGAATGCAAAGGCTTGCCGTTGGCTTTGAAAGTCATTGGGGCGGCAATGAAGAGTAAGGATGATTGTGTGGAATGGAGATCAACATTGCAAGATCTACGGAAGTCCAATGCAACGGTTGACAAAAACGTTGAACAACAACTTTTCAATCGCCTCCGAATCAGCTATGACCAATTGGAAGAATCCACAAAAACATGTTTCTTATATTTTGCAGCCTATCCCGAAGATTTGGAAATACGAACAAAGGACTTATTTTACATGTGGGCTATTGAAGATTTATTTGGCGACGACCTTGATGCGGAGGATGCTTTGGATAAAGCGCGTTGTATTTTGAATGAGCTTAGGAAGCGATCATTAGTTGATGATTGCGTTGATTATGGTCGTGGGGAGTGTGTCAAAATGCATGACATTTTACGTGATCTTGCAATGCACATGACAAGAAAAGGTGACGAGGTTGTACGCGAAAACTTGTTCAAGCCCATAATGAAAAATCCTAAGCAATTCCCAATTTCTTGGTTAGGGAAACCATTGGAGGTGAAGAGGATGTCATTAGGTAGCCAAAATATCAATAGATTTCCTAGCAACTTCATAGCTCCTCAATTGGAAATATGCATGATAGGTACATCTCCACCCTCATCATTATTACCCTCAAGCGAACAAGAATGTGTCATAGAAGAGGGTTTCTTTGAAAATATGGCCAACATTAAATACATGCAACTACGTTCAAATGAAAATTTGAAAAATGTACCTACCACCATTGGGACACTAAGGTTACTTCAACACCTTGATATGAGCTATTGTCGGGCGTTGGAAGAGCTTCCAGAGAGCATAAGAGGATTGGGGTCCCTTCAACACCTCGATATGAGCTATTGCCAAACATTGAAAAAACTTCCGGAGAGCATCGGAGAATTGGGGTCCCTTCAACACCTTGTTTTGATATTTTGTGATGCATTGGAAGAGCTTCCGGAGAGCATCGGAGGATTGGGGTCCCTTCAATCTCTCGATTTGAGATTTTGTCGGGCGTTGAAAAAGCTTTCGGAAAGCATCGGAAGATTGGAGTCCCTTCAACACCTCGATATGAATGGTTGTGGGGCGTTGACAGAGCTTCCAGAGAGCATCGGAGGATTGGGGTCCCTTCAACACCTCGATATGAGGTATTGTGTGGCATTGAAAGAGCTCCCAAATAGCATCGGAGGATTGGGGTCCCTTCAACACCTCAATATCAGTGATTGTGTGGTGTTGGAAAAACTTCCGGAGAACATCGGAGGATTGAGATCCCTTCAACACCTCGATATGAGCTTTTGTCAAGTGTTGGCAAAGCTTCCGGAGAGCATTGGAGGATTGGGATCCCTTCAACATCTCGATCTGAGATTTTGTCAAGCGTTGGAAAAACTTCCAAAGATTATTGGAGGATTGGGGTCCCTTCAACACCTCAATATGAGTGATTGTGTGTTGTTGGAAAAGCTTCCGGAGAGCATCGGAGGATTGGGGTCCCTTCAACACCTTAATATGAGTGGTTGTGTGTCATTGGAAGAACTTCCAGAGAGCATCGGAGGATTAGGGTCCCTTCAACACCTCGATATGTGTGAGTGTATGACGTTGAAAAAACTTCCAGAGAGCATCGGAGGATTGGGGTCCCTTCAACACCTCAATTTGTTATTTTGTGATGCATTGAAAGAACTTCCGGAAAGCATCGGAGGATTGAGGTGCCTTCAACACCTCGATATGAGCAATTGTAGGGTGTTGGAAGAGCTTCCGAATAGCATCGGAGGATTGGGATCCCTTCAACGCCTCTATCTTGGTGCATGTGTGGCACTCCTTGAGCTTCCGGATGCCATTGGAGCATTGGGGTCGCTTGAATTGCTTGATATGAGGAACTGTGAGGCGTTGAAAGTACTTCCAAACTTCACAAACAATTCCCGACTTCAAATTTTACTTTAATTTAGTATATTCGCAAATTTAGTTCATGCATTCAACTAATTAATCATCTAGGGGATGGACTCTTCATGCCACGTACAAAAGTTGATGTGAATGAAAGAAGGGGTAATATTTGAGGCATTAGTGTATATAACATATATAGGGGAGGTATTGGTTTTCTCTAGTGTGTAGGTTTCCGAAAACTATTAAGAATATTGAAGTGAAGGTAGATGTACAAAGGTTTAGAGGGAAAAATTACATTAAATGTATTAGTTTTATCCAATTCATGTTTTCATCTCTTGTTGACATGTGATAGTCCTCAATGACTACCATGTGCAGTTTTGTTAGGATTTGCATTTGAATTCTAGGTGTTTACAAACTGCAGGTTCTTGGAGCACTCATGGGCTCCCTTGAGTTTTGCTTTACAGATTGTGTACTAGTTATTGTGCTCTTGTCTTTGTTTGTTTGATGTAATCATTGAATTACATGCTACAGAGGGAAGCTAGCATGTGAGCATTGAGTGGTGAACAAGGAGCAATGAGTGGTAACATGTGAGCAATGAACAACAAAATGACCAATAATAGAATTTTAAAAGAAAACATTCCAATATAGTTGGATTACATATTATGAAAATAACATTGTGGGAAAACAAAATATTGAACAGAGCCCTATTGCCATGGATTTTAGGAAGTTTGCCAATCCACAATGTTGGGCATTTTATTGAAATGTCAAGAAATGTCAAGCATTTTATTGTGACAAACAACTAGTTAGTTGCACCATCAGTTTTCACTATGTACATTTCATATGGACATACACATATATTTCTATATATGTAAAAATGAGGAATAATTGTGTCTTATGCCACTACGCTTTTTTTGCAACACCTGCAAGCTCAAGAAGACGCATCACCTCATTGTAGCTAAATGTCGGTGCATGAATGAACTTGTTAGTGGTGTAGTCAACCTTGCACAAATACCTGAACACATAATACAAGTGCTTGCATGAAACCCACTAACTTCTCTTTCTCACTGCCAAAGACAAGATTTTCGCAAAATTCGACAAGTACATTGCGGAAAATCTGCAATGGAGACAAGGAATGTCTTCTCCTCTTTGGAAAATATGGTAATTACGCATCCGTATCCATGGTATGGAATGGGAGTCACACCAACCACATAATACCCATCCATTTGTAATGCGCTCTCCCATTTATTCCTATGCTCTGATAATGGCTTTGTCATGTTCTGTCGAACTGCTTTGGAAAAGCGTGTGTTTGGGTGCGCATCTCGGTTTGGAAAAACACAAAAATATGAGCAAGGGATGGGGAGGTTTGTCATTGTTCTCGATCGACGACGTGGTGACAGTGCCTCGTTCTGTTGCAGTTGAAACCCAACATCTTCCAATGCAAACAACTCCTCCTATGTAAGGTTTCTACCAACCTTCACCAGGCACACCTTAGGGAGATTTGGCCAATCAAACACCCATTTTTTCTTGCTCCCCTTCACGCATCAATTAATGTCATCTACACAAAACCAAAAATTTGAAGGAACGTGGTTGTTGGAATGGTATTCCTTCATGCATGTGTAAGTCGGCGCAAGTGTGCCATGTGTACTATTCCCAACTTTAGCCCTACATGGATGTCTAGTATTTACCTACAATGCCTGACATTCTTTCTTGGACGGATAAGGCAATCGTGAAATATACCACTGGGATTTAGGACACTCTAACTCCAACACATTCGTGGTGTGAGACACTCTCATCATACTTTAAGGACTCATCTATGCGTGCCCTTGTTGACCTTGTATTAGGGTGAGGGATGCAGTGGTTCATTTTTCTGGGACGATGAGAATCATACTCAGATCTAGGCGGTAATTATTGTTTCCTCGTGGTTGATCCAAACAACTCAGAGCCCTCTAGTGCACAATTCCTTGTATTAATATCCTCTACCCCATGGTATGACCTCATTGCCTCTGCAAGGAGCTTGGGATCACCGGTGTGTGTTGCAGCTTTAAGCTTCAATGATGCTTGATCTAGCCCTTTCCCTAAAGAACCCCCTTTAAGCCAAGAACGATAATTTGCAATTTGCATGAATGTGTGGATCATGTCATCCACAGTTCCCTCATACAAGCATGTCATTTTGTTCTCATATGTTGCAGTCACTTGTTATGTATTATTTCTGGTAGGTTGCAAGTTGGCATCTCAGCACGTTGATCCAAAGTCAGATCCTGTAGTACATGTTCGAGATGCTATTAGTTTAAAAAAAATGAAATGACACAACAATTTCATCAATAATAGAGGAAAGGCATTTGTGTTAAGGAAGAAACTTACAATGAGCATGTGACCTCCCCATTGTCTATATCGATAATGCCAAAATCCAACCATTCTGATAAGCTGTACATGCTCTCCTTAGTGGTTGCCCCTAATCACAACCACCATGTAAACATTTAAATGTACGGATTGTCGTGTAAACTAAGATCGTTAAACACAACAGATCGAGTGTTGTCATCAACATCAATTAGCAAAATAAACATAGCAAACTAATATGCTAAACAACCACCTCTTCAAGATGAGGGTTTCTCTCTCCAAGCTCAAGAAACTAAGAAGTCTCCTTACAAAGCTTAAGAAACTTTGAAATTCACACACAAGAGTCAAGCTATCTCTCACTCCACAAAGGGAGAATCCAAGAGTGCAAGTAATGGAGAAAGAATGCAAAGGCTTTACTCGTGATCTACTACACCATAGCCATAAGATAGCAACAACAAGCTCTCTCTCTCTCTCAAAACACACTCACAAGACTTGACTTGACAACAATGGCAAGTCAAGATGCCTTCCTCTCCACATAACCTCCCGCCTATGTGGATTTCATCTATGGAGTGGATGAACAACTAACTAGGACTCCCAATGGAGTCCATCACTCATCCAAACACACATGGACTCCTGATGGAGTCCATTTACTCCTAATTTGACGCGACTTAGCCCCCGATGTCAACTCACGTGACAGCTGTCGTGTAAACTAAGATCGTTAAACACAACAGATCGAGTGTTGTCATCAACATCAATTAGCAAAATAAACATAGCAAACTAATATGCTAAACAACCACCTCTTCAAGTGCCCCCCCTAGCAGATAAGGAGCCCTTCCAATCGGCTAGAAACAAACACACTCATCGGTAGAGATGTTGAACATGATGAAGTTGTTGCTACATCTGTACATATCCAATTGGGTAGTGGTAATCTAAGGAATTAAATTCATGGTTGAGGAAGTAACCCAAGAACTGTAGGTTGGGTGCAATGTGAGCCCCATCCTTAATCGCCTGCAACAATTTATGTTGAATTCTTTAATAACTCTCCCAATGTGATTTTCAATCCCATAAAACTCCCGACCAACTAGATAACAACTTCACCACTAAAACATGTGGCAAACATCCACAAAGTCCTCAATCATGACCATTAACGGCCATGGAGTGGGAGGCTTTCCGACAACGAGGACAAACCCAATTGCCAGAAAGAAGAGTCAAAAGGAGAGGTGTCAAACATGCCATGTGCCATCCATGTTGACAATGGTCGCACAATAACATTATTGCAGCTCATTTCTTCTCTCCACACACATAACAAGGCAGACCCTGTGGTACAACCGCCAACTCGGGATGCACAGAGCCGTCGATGGGAAGGTGACATGGAGCACAATTCTTTGAATGCTCACGACATTTCCGTCCATCCTTGCCTTCAAGCAATAATATACCACTTGGTAAAACATCTTTTACTCGCAAAATTATGCGCCCAGCCTTGATATCCAATGTCGTAGGCCCCTCCCGTTGCAAGTAAACATAATCCCCCTTGGAAAATCTACGAACATGAGGTCGATAAGCTCCACTGCGGATCCGGGCATACCGTAATGTATCACGATGTTGAGCTATATTTAAGTTCTCCATGGCCATAGGCATGGCCTTTTGAAAGAATTTTTCTTGGTTATGAAGATATTGAGCCCAAACATCTGGATCATCCAAGTCTACCACATGAGCCAATTTCTCTCGCACAAAGCTAGGTAAAATTGGTTCCAGTCCATACAAGAGTTGGTAAGAACTATAGGATGCTAAAGATGCTTGCCTGCTGAAACGGTAACCCATTGCTATCCATGGTAACATCAAGTCCCAATCGCAATGGTTGCCATGAAACAACCCATACTTCTGCAAACCGCGCTTGACAGTCTGAACAACTCGTTCAGCTAAGCCATCTGCCTCAGGGTGATCTCTGGAAGTTGTTCGATGATCAATCAAAGCCTTAGTACACAAAGCCTCGAAAGATCCAAGAAATTCTCTCCCTTGATCCGTCAACACCTCTGCAGGTGCTCCAAACCGTGCCAAAACTCGATCAAGAAATGCCATAGCCGCCAATTCTGAGGAATTTTGGGGAAGAGCCACGAGTTCAATCCACTTACTAAAATGCTCCACCATCACAAGTACATACTTTGCCCCACGTGGAGTGATAGTAAGCGGTCCGGCAAAATCCAAAAACCAACGATATCCCAAGCCTATAATAGGTAAAGGCTGAAATTGAGGTGATAAAATATTAAAACTTGACCTGACCCAGTCACACACTTCACACCTAGAAACATAAGTGGCAACCTGTTGATACATACCAGTCCACCAATATTAGTTACGCAACATAGAGTGTGTCTTTCGCACTCCAAAATGTCCAAGCTCCTCGTACACTTGCCGCATTAAAGAAGCTCTTTGATCTGGCCTTAGAACGATGCGCCTCGTTCCGTTCGGCCACACACGAAATAACAAGCCGTTTGCCCAACGAAACCTTGTTATTCGATGGCTAATTCAATCTCGCTCCATAGCAGATAGTCCAAGAGGAAATATCCCTTGTTGAAGTTTGTGGAAGACCGCCTGGTCTTCCCACACATCACTAACAACGAGAGATTTATCAACCTCCTCATCTTGTTCTTCCATAAGGATCTCAGCAGCCAATCCCGACATCATTGTGAGATATGTGGCAGCATGCCAACCCGACACTGCCTCACGATCACAATCTCCATGCCACCTGGCTCCAGTTAAATCCTTATCTGAAGGACTTGGATTGCGAGACAATCCGTCTGCATCCAAGTTGGCAATTCCTGCTCGGTGAACAACTTCAAAGTCATATTCTTGAAGTAACAATGCCCACCTAGCAAGTTTCCCGATGAGTTTATCTGATTCCATAAGTCATTTTAAAGGTTGATGATCAGTCACCAAAGTAAATTTTTGCCCATACAAATAAGGTTGAAAATGTGCAATGGCCCAAACGGCCGCCAAAGCCTCGCCTTCATAAGAAGAATAATTAGATTCAACATTATTATTGCTTCTAGATGCATAAGCCACCACATATTCCTTTCCCTCTTCATCTTTCTGTGCCAGTACCGCTCCCAATCCCACTGCATTCCAATCCGTGTGCAATTGAAAAGCTCTAGACACATGCGGGCGCCGAAGCACTGGCGCTGAACCGAACCTCTGCTTCAATGTATCTAATGCCTGTTGTTGTTCCCGACTCCAAATCCATGGTTGGTCTTTCCCCGTGAGAATGGTGAGAGGTTTGGCAATCAAACTAAAGTTTTTGACAAAACTTCTATAATAATTTGCCAATCCTAGAAATGCCCGAAGTCGTGGTACATCACTAGGTGCGGGAATTTTGTGCAAAGCATCCACCTTCGCCTGTTGCACACCAAGACCGCCAGGAACAATCATGTGGCCTAAATAGGGCAATTGATCATGGAAAAACTTACATTTGCCATGATGTAAACGGAGTCCCCACCGTTGTAGTCGTTCAAATACTGCTTGCAAATGTCTCACATGATCATGTGGACTATTACTAAAGATGATAACATCATCAATGTAACATCTAGCAAACGGTAAACCAGCCAATAATTGATCCATCACCCGCTGAAATTCAGCTGGTACATTCTTGAGACCAAATGGCAAAAATTTCCAATGATAAAGTTGATCCTTGCCATCTTTATCAATTCTCCAAAATGCAATCTTCACCCGATCACCTAACAACAAAGGTAATTGATGATAACCAGACCTCAAATCCAGAGTGCCGAAGATTCTAGCAAATCCTAGTGCATCAAACAACTCCTCTGGCATCGGCATTGGATATCGATCCGACTTGGTCTTGCGGTTGACTGGACTATAATCACCACACATCCGTTTTTCCGTCCAGTTGCCAGAGATATATTTCTTTGAAGGCATAACCGTGGCACAAGCATACTCTCCATTGGAGTGTTCAATTAATTCCGCTGCCAATAATTCTTGACATCGAGTTTGAACACCCAATTTTTTAGATGTACTAAATCTGTACGGCCGTCTAAAAATAGGATGGTCGTCCTCGAGTTGAATACGAACAAGTTTACCTTTATATCCTTCAAGATCATGAAGACTACAGGCAAAACAATTACGGTAAGAGCGAATAAATGCCCGTACCTTTCGTGCTTCAATACCAGTAAATTTTGGCCCCACTTCAATTGGCCAATCATTAAACTCCGTGGTTTCCTTCTTCATAGAAGGATTGCCACTTGGTGCCAGCACAGCCTGTGATTGCTAGTCCGTGTAGAGGGCAACACCTTTGCCCCCATCATCTACACTTGAATTCAAATGCGTATCCTCTCCACTACAATCAATTTGTATAGCTAAATAGCTACCCACATATGAAGTGTCACCAAGAAATAGAAGTGGAAACATTTTATGGGCCTCCAACTTGCCAAAATCTTGGGCCAAAGCCGAAAAAATACGTTGGGCTCGAATTTCTTCTGCAACATGTTGTTTTAAAGAAAATAATCCCTCGGTGTCATTGACCTTCATGTGATCCTTGGATTGCGGCTTCATTGCCCCCTGATTATTGTTCTCTACCCTCAGAGGAAGCAATTGGTCATCCATATGTTGTTGAGCAGCAAGACAAATTCCAATTATCCACACCATGCTATTGAGATCCATAGCTTATCCCAATAGGAAACGTCTCTGACCTTCCTGAAGCCCATAAGCAGCCGTAGTGCCTGTAGGAAAACCCATGGCGCGTTCCCGCTCATCTGCCGTAGGCTCATCATGAGTTTGGAATTTTGAATCCCAAACCATGCTTGGTCCACGAGATCGAAATGCAAAAGACCGTGGATATGTCACAAAAGTAGGTAGTACACCTCTCGGAATTCCCACCTTGTTAATTAATGCAAATGGCAAGGTGTCATCCTTGGTAACTGCCAAGGAAACACGATGATCATCTAAAATGTCATCCACCTTGCGATTCATAAGGCGGGGAATGCGGGCAATCGCCGCTGAAAGCACTTGAGGTGATACCAAATTGGTCCAAAACCAACGAGGCCGATGAGCAAAGGATCCCAAGGATGCAGCATCCAGAAATATTGGAGTACCCAGAATTTGGTTAAAGTACTCACCATCCTTCACCACTTTGTACCGTGTATCACCCAATAATGGCACATTTTCAAAAATGTACCCTGGCGGAGTTGATTGGTGGATAAACCACCATTGTGTCAATCGCATAAAATCCGTGAATAAACTAGACCTAAGATCATCCAAACCCTGGCCAGTTCCTGCCCGTGAATGGCCTTGACAAGGCCATCCTGCAATAATTAAATCCACGTGGTCCAATCTTCTCAAATCCTCATCACTAATCATAGTGACATCTTGAGGAAGTTGACCACAACATCCAAGAATGGTAGAGGCTGACAATTGTGCGGGGTACCTCAACAACAATTGTTGGATGTGGTGTCGGACGGTTCTGTTGGCTGCATATCAATATCCACATGAATATATCGCCTAACTGTAATCCCAGCCTCCAACACTGCCGCCAAACCTATGCCAATGCCCCCAAAGATTTCCACAAGGATAATACCTTCAGGTGGTGGTTGCCAACGAATGGGTTGAGCAAAAGAAATTGAGGATGACGTTGGAAGTGTCTCTCCAAGCCCCAAATCCGCTACAATGTGTCGACAATGGTCGGATAACTCCTTAGGGGTACGCCATGGTGGAGGTGGATCCTTGAAATGTCGAGCATGAATTTGTAAAGATGGAAAGATTTGTTGTTCTGCTGCATTACAAGCGTAGTTCAATGTTTCCTCCAACAAAACTGGAGCACAAGGCAAATCCGCAACTGAACCGCTACAACCAAACATTGCCTCCGCAACCATAGTCACAGAAGTAGCTGCAAATGCTACAGGAATAAATACCTTCCTGCCATCTCCAGAAGACCATCCCGGTCTAATCCATGCATCTTCAGTCCAATTATCCAAACCAAAGCCAAGTGGATAAAGAACTTGCTGACCAACAAGTATATCATAGTTGGTAGCATTAGTAACAACACACTTCATTAACAAATGAGTGTAGGTAGGTCCTGCCCCCACATTAAAAATCAAACGTAGAGGTGCCTTGGTGTAACCTGTTGCACGTTCAGTGCCCCCTACTGAAGTCACAATTGTAAATGGACAAGGATCTAAGTTTGCTGGCATCAATCCAAGACTATCAGCAAGTCCTTTGCCAATCATAACCGGTTGAGCACCGGAATCCATCATAACTCTCAGTGGTGTAGCACGAATAGTAGGAATATCCGCGCGTGAAACGACAAACAAAGATTTGTCGTTCATCAGCCGTACAACTCCAAGTTGCAAATTATGCCGCTCGCGAGCAGGCCTTGCATAAATATCTGCAAGATATATATGCCGCTCCCGCTGCGTAATTCGAAAATGACATGTCCACTGCTAAAATTGTTGATGGAGGAATATCAGTGTGCTTACCAAAAGCAATGATGGCCGCATCCGCAAGGCTCGCTCGCAAATTGGCTAAGTCCTCCACCTCCTCAGCCACAGGTACGTCAACAACAACTTGGGATACTTGAAGGGATGGCAAATCCGCCTTACCTTCTAATATTTTTCCAGCTAAATAGAAAACTCCAGCAGGCTTGAAATCCAGAGCCATCAATTCCGAACCCGAGAAAATTGGCATATGGAGAATTTTATATGCCAAGGCCTGCGTAACATCCTTCGAGATGGAATCCCCATCTCTCAAAGGTACAGGGTTTTAAGCCCCAACAACAGTGGTGTCTACCAATCGAAATGAGAGAGGTAAACGTGCTTGACCAACTTGATCCGCTGGTCCAGCTGGCGAGGATGTGACACCTCGTTGCTTCCACCACTTGTAGAAGCCACCGCATTTGCCAATGTTTGTGATCGAGTAGAAGCCGCAGCCACCACCTCTCCAGATGCCCCAAACATATACATGTCCGAACCCGAGGTGCCACCACCCGCATGCGGCTCAGAAATTTGAGCAAAAGATGCAGAAGATTTGAGATTTTTCTCAAGCTCTGCCACCTTGGCCTCAAGACTCTGCTCCCTTGGAGATTTGCCAGTGACATAACTGGCAAGCCGCATCTGAGGATGAAGTTGGAAACAATGATCCACATCGTGATTAGTGCCACCACAATGGTTACATTTCAATTGTCTCTTCTTAGAATTGTCCCCTGCCTTTACTGGTTCTATCTTTTGTTTTAATTTTCCCAAAGGCTGGGTTTTCTTCTTCTTAGGACAATTGGGATCATTCTTCGAATGACCAGCTTCTCCACAACCCCAACAATACAAAATCTTTTGCTCCTTAACGGTTTGAGTCTCAGCTAAACTACTAGTAGCTGTGACAATTCTTCTTGATTTCGTACTCTTTGTCATCCAAGATACCATGTCTGTGGCATCGTGTTGACAGAGAGCCCGATCACATCTCTCAACCACGGCAAATGCTTGTGCAAGCGTAGCTTTGCCTTCGTAGTCGAGGATAATCCGAGGTGATGCCAACTCAAGTAGCCGCTTGTCAATCTTAGACAAAAAGATTTTGACAAGCTAACTCTCAGCAAAAACACCTCCCGACTCAACAGCAAAGCGTGCGAGTCGCGTATACATGGTCCATGGAGTGTCATCCTTCTCTCGGCGGAAATCCTGAATGCGCTGCATCTGGTCTCACCGAAAAACCGTGGTGATCGTCCTCCATTTCGTCGAACGTGCCAACACTCCAAATCCGAAGCCTACTAGTAGTGTCCAACGCCGAAATAGGCTCAAAAGCCTCATTGGTATCTACCTCTGGCTCAAAATTTGTGGTATGCACGTCCTCCAAGTAATTTGGTGATGGAGATCGATAATATCGGCTCCTAGTTTGCACCATAAAATAATCACTTGAGTACCGGCAACTATCTACAAGGTAATGGCAACCTGCACCTGTTGCGGGCTATCTAAATGGCAATCCCTTGCCAAATGCCAAGTGTTTATTTAGGCCCCCAGAATTCCAAAATTGTGCAAAGGTTTGAGATTGGTAATTAAAATTAAAAAATCAGCGTTGAAAATGTTAATTTCCAAGGTGATTATGGACTCCAATCAGCAAACTAATTGCACCAATGGACTCCTAGGAAGATTTCACACAAATTAGGCTCAAATTTCACTCCGTTCGGAGTTAATTTGCTCCCAAAAACAAAAATCAGCGTTGAAATTAATAATTTCAGCAATGATTTTGAATTCCAATCAACAATCCAATTACACCATTGGATTCCTTGGCAAATTTCACACAAGATTGGCTCAAATTTCACTCCAATCGGAGCTAGTATGCCCCCAAATTTGAACCTCAAAGTTTGTGAGAATTAAATGCCAAGTTTGAAAGGTGAAAGTAAAAATGTAAAAATTTAAAAAAAAATGCAAAAAAAGTGAAAAGTAATTGTAAAACAAATTTGGTAAAAGTAAGGTTGGAAAACAAAAAGAAAAAAAAAGGCTTACCTGGGCCCCTACCAGGGCCTGGCTGGCGCCCGCCCACCCGCCCGTGGGACCCGGCTGACGCCCGCCCGCCCCCGGCCCGGCCTGCAGAGCAGGAGCTCCAGGAGGGTCCGGTGAGCTCTGGATCCGTCCGGAGCTCAACAAAAAAAATTAAAAACAAATCGGATTGTTTTTGTTGTATTTGTTTAAAAAAAAATTAAACTTTGCTTCCACAATTTGCAAGCAAGAAAGATGTGACTTGAGATTCCATTTGGTCTCAAGATTCAACCATCAACAATTCAAGAAAACACAAAGAGACACCAAAAGATAAATGTGGAGATTTTTCTCAAAATCTTCTTGAGGGTTGCAAGGAATTGCAAACTAAGCTTTCATACACTTGTATCACTCATTTGCTCCCACTACTGGACCATTCTAGCTCAGAAATACAACCACAAATGAAAAATAAGCCCATTGTTGTCAAGTATGAGGGTTTCTCTCTCCAAGCTCAAGAAACTAAGAAGTCTCCTTACAAAGCTTAAGAAACTTTGAAATTCACACACAAGAGTCAAGCTATCTCTCACTCCACAAAGGGAGAATCCAAGAGTGCAAGTAATGGAGAAAGAATGCAAAGGCTTTACTCGTGATCTACTACACCATAGCCATAAGATAGCAACAACAAGCTCTCTCTCTCTCAAAACACACTCACAAGACTTGACTTGACAACAATGGCAAGTCAAGATGCCTTCCTCTCCACATAACCTCCCGCCTATGTGGATTTCATCTATGGAGTGGATGAACAACTAACTAGGACTCCCAATGGAGTCCATCACTCATCCAAACACACATGGACTCCTGATGGAGTCCATTTACTCCTAATTTGACGCGACTTAGCCCCCGATGTCAACTCACGTGACAGGATGGGTCACCATCACCGTAAATCTTTCTCACAACAATTCAATTTGCTTGGGCGTTGTCCATTATGAATCCTTCAAAGTTGACATTGGAGACATCATTCTCCAGCATGTAAACATTTAAATTTTCCTAGAAAATAGTTTGGGCCCAAACATCTCTGATTGGATATCACAACATGCCATTATAAAAATCTTGCAATGTTTGTTGTCGTAGACGTGACATCCCATTGTAGTCAGGCCTTGCAAATGCTTCACAATGTCAAACATGATCCATAAATTTTCCATGTCTCCTCCACATTGCATACACTTCACCAAATCGACTCCATTTCCAACAAGATCCACCGACATTTTAAACATAAAGACCTTATCTTTGGATGGCCCTGGAAACCAACTATCATGCACATATTTGAGCCTAGAGTGGTTTTTTTAGTGTCATGGTGCTATCCAAGGAACCCATCCCACTATGAATGAAACGCTTCAAACCCGCCACGAAGTGCCTACAATTAGGGGATGCCAAAATGGAGAATTTATCTATTACCACCTCCAAGGATCCTCTATGAAGATGGTTTTTTTCTCCTAAGAGAGGGAATTTGAGGATGTGATTTGCCAAAAATTGTTTACTGGCAGTCATAACAATGGCTCAATTCTTTGCAGTTGGGATTTTAAACACCTCATTTGCAACACATTGGTAAGCCATGTCTAATGACTCACGGCACACTCCAATACATATAAGGTGGTTGTGAACACCCAAGTGGATACAAGCACGAGACATGTTTGACGATTGTAAATGGATATATATAATGTTTGCATAGCAAGCATCAAGACATATGGGAGCGGCATGACAAACCTTGCATTGAACCTTAGATTTCTTTGATGGGTCTACACCAACTATGAAAAGAGTGGGTGTAATACCGATCCATTTGGTAGGGTTGCGAACTCCACCATTTCGTGAAAGATACTCACATGAGTCGTTAGAGCATTGGAGATGACCAACGCATGAAGACCTCCGAAAAGTCAAACCAAATTCATTTTGAATGTGTGTTGTTTTGGTTTTGCACCAGACATGTCTGTCGTAAATTTTGTCCATGCCATCCATCACTTTCCCAGAAACATCTGGAAATCCAGCCTTGACCGTAGCATCCAAGTGGTGGACATTGCAGGGACTTCATCTTATCCATTTCAATCTCCATGGATTTTTACTTCGACATCTTCTGTACAAGCTCTGTCTAGCAACGATCCCTCCCCTTACAAACCACTGAATTTGAGTATTTTTTAACATCACACATCCTCCACAAAACCTCATGTTCATCCTACGTCACCTATATCTAATGTCCACCACTCTACCTCCATTTTAACCTTACGAAAAGGATGGTTTTGCGGTGCGGTTGTGATGGACTCATTTGTCAACAACACTATGGATGCATCCATCTCCAATTCAAACAATCCTATCACTTTGTACGAGCATGCGCCCAATGACAAAAAACCATTGTCCACTCTTGAGTTTTGAATCAAAATTGTCTTGTACAACTCACCAGTCTCTTGGAATAATTCTTGTTCCACATACATGGTACCAAGGCTAAAGTTGAACTTTAGACTAAGCAAATTCTTGCGGACCACTACAAAACCATCTACATCCAAGGGAAAAGTGAAAGGAATAGAGCAACCTCCCGCTCGAAGAGATGCCATTGGAAAAAAAAAACAAATTCAATGCAAACTCACAAGAATGAAGAATGGAAATGATGCATGACATAGATATCAAATAATGTAGACACAAACAACATTGATACTACAATTTGTATACTGAAAGATAGATAGAAACTCCAACCCCTTTCAAGCAAGGGGCCGGCGTGAATAAAGTGTCCGTTCGTAATGCCAATGACCCGATGCCCACTGGACAAGGGGACATTGGGACAATACTACTCTCCCCTTTTGAGGATGGACACTATAGTGACACACTATATTAATTCCTAGCTAGCCAATAGTGCCTTGAAGATACCGGACATGGTATCCCCCCAAAGGGCTTTGAGGTACCCATACAACAAGGTCCAAGGACCCCCCACCATAGTTGGGTGGACAAAGGTGGTGAGCACCACGCCGGCATGGGGAATAGAACCCACAACCTCCTCATTGGGAGCCATGAGCCCTAACCACCAAGCCAAGGCCCGTGGTGCCTGTATACTGAAACTACAATTTAGATAGTGGTAATGGTTTCATTATTAGAATTCATGTGACATACATTTAGAAAAACTTCAAAATATTGCAATAACAGCTCGAGTAAGGTGTGAAATAATGCAAGGGTGTTATGTACCTTAAATAGGAACGCCACCACATACGATATATTTGCACACAAAATTTTAAAAATTAATGGCCAATAATTGGCTATGACGTATGGAAATGTGAAACCCTAAGATTCTAATGGTCAAAGGCATGTTGTTGTTGTTGTTGTGTTACATGATGACATTAAATACACATGGATGTGGAGGATGGACAATTCATTCTTGAAGAAAAACAACAATCACACATAAGATGTTCAATTTCTATTTGCTTTGCTAATTAATTAGCTATTTGATTTGTGCAAATGCTCAACAAAGATGTGTCCGCACATTCACAATTCTCAACTCCCTTGAAGAAACTCAGTTGGAAGGGATCCTCCAAGTATTCAACAAGGAAAGCATTAGAGTGGTCAAGGATGGGGAAGAATTTGACTAGAATTACAAAGTGCAGTATAAGTGAGACTGCACGAACTCTAACATTTGAAAAAATAATGGAAGATGCAGAACTCCTCAAAGATGGGATTGATATGGAACAACCTGACATCTATGAGAAAGAGGATGTAGAAATCATTAATGAGACGAGGCTTGATATCCAAGACATTGAAGAGGAAGTTGAGTCTCAAAATACACTAGAAGTAAGAATTTGACCTATTATCTATTGAATGTTAATTTCCTAGTCATTGCCAAGAGTGGAAGTAGAAACTCATTGATTATGGAATTTAGGGTTTGGAATGGGGTGTGGGGAAGGAGAGGGCAAGTTCTCATTCCGTACAGCCTCACTCGATGGCAAAGAAGGCTAATGGGAGGGGGGGGGGGCGCCACAATGCCTCTCCCCGCCACTTCTCCCCGACCACCAATGTTGCCATGTTGCAAATCAATGCGGAGATCCATTGCAGTGGCCGAAGAGCAGCAACTCGGGAATATCCATGAGGCGGCATTGGAGGCAATGGAGGATGGCCAGATGGGAGAGGATGAGGAGAAAGAAGATGAAGACAAAGACGACAATGAGGCTAGCCAACTGAGGGAGGAGGAGAAGGAGAAGAAGAAAAAAGTGGGGGAGAGGGCGAGGAAATTGACCCAAACAAAAAAAAAATGATCAAGGGGGGGAGGAAGAAGAGGAGGATGGCAAGAGAGAAGGGGATGATGGAAAAACGGACAAAACCTCTCCAGTCCAGGTTTTCTCCCCAAACCCTAAACCTTTATTCATGTGATGAGATCCTAGTGTTTCCAAGTCCAACAGGTTACAGTGTCCAAGGAGAATTTTGGGCACAATCGGTTAAAATCCCAATGTTTCCAAGCCCAACCAGTTACAAGTTGTGTGATCATTTGATTTTTTGATCTTTAATAACTTGAGGTGTAGTCTTCTAGATTCATCTAAAACTATCCGTAGTCTTCTTGAAGTCTTGAACTTCAACTTTCTATTTCACTTGAAGGATGGGATTGATTCTCTCTCTCCCCCCCCCCCCCCCGGTGCCCCCAACCAACAAAAACTTGGCAAAATTGTCAGGTTTTTGGTGGTTGGTAGAGGGAAAAAGGTGATCAACCCTCTGACCAGTGCCTGGAAAGTTTCCAAGGCCAACCGTGGTGACATGTTGACATCTTGCAAGTCTTACTTGTTGTAGTTTTTAGGTATATTCTCTAGATTCCTCTAAAATAATTGGTAATTCATCTAAAACCTTGAACTTCAACCTGTTATTTTTCAAATTCAACCGGTAGATTTTGGGACTAAATCGGTCCCGATCCTAATGTGACAGAATCTACAAGTGCAAAATTTTGTGCGTTATACTTTCGTTGTTGAAGGTACAATTGCTAGAATTCTACACTTGTAGGATTTGCAAGAGCTTCATGTTTGGAAGGGGGAAGGGGGTGATCCGCCCTCCTTCTTCATTTAAAGTTCAACATATTTTGAACATGTTGTCCAATTTTTTTTATGTGAGTTCAACAAAGTTTTTTCTATGGGTTTCTTATAAAATTTCAATGTTATGTGGATGTTGATTTTAAAGTTCTAGAAGACAAGGATTGTCATGCCCATAGGCTAAAAATAATAATAATAATAATAATAATTCTACCATTAACCAGCTATGCGTGACCCTACATGCGAAATCACGATTTTTTTGCGTCATTGTGTCGTCTTGTGGTTTTACCATTGGTTAGCCCAATCCTTGAGGGTGATGTTCAATAATTGGAAACTGAATTTTCCAATGGCTTTAGAGAAGGATATCGTGTGTTGTATGTGTCAATTGCCAAAAATAATGGTTGTTGTCTTGATGTTACAGATGAGACAGTTAGTTCTTGAAACCAACATTAGCATCGTGCAAATCATTGTTTTGAAGAAGAATTCGATAAGGATAAAAAATTTCTTAAATTTAAAGAAAAAATGTTTTATGTTTCGGAGGGTAATCATCAAGTACAACATGGCTATGTTACATTGAACGTTATCACTCGAATGAAAAGCGTTGGCATTATTCAGTGAATTGTATTTTTTTGGATCCAAAAGGTTAAGTCGAAGTGCTTCTTGATTGTTGCGTACCTCTCCATGAAGAGTGCCCGAAACACCATGGACATAAGGGGGACTCTGAAGTGACACCTGAGACTTGTGGCGCCACAGGATAGAGGGCCCAAGTGATCCTAGTGTGGGTCAGGGCCCCAGGTGTTGAGAATGCCTCCCACCTACGAGGATTAGGAGTCATGAGGGTGAGGCCATGAACATTGAATAGCTTATGGTGTCCAGATTCTAGAATGCTCAATAACACCTCAATCGGAGGTGTGAGCTAGGAAATTTTGCAATTTGATGGGACATTGCCTAAGGACAACGCCCTGGGACAATAGTGAACAACCACATGTTTCTTGATATTTTCCTGAATAGGGCGAGTAATGGGTCCATTAATATTTATGCAAGGAGTGGATGCCGATAAAGTGGTTGCTTGATAGCACTAGAGATCATAGGAAGAAATTATGATCGTTTGAAGCTGCTAGAGGCTTCCAACCCCGCGGCTAAGGGAAAATTTCTACTTGGTCCCAATCCTTAGGAGAGAGACAAGATGTTCCTTGACGGTGGGGTAGGGGCCATGCCCTAAGTCCTAGAGGCTTATATGAGTGAGACGGCGTTGCCGACCGATCCCACCCGGAGCATAATTGATAATTATGTTTCGGGTTGTTGTAGTGTTGCTTTAGCAACACGATGATTAACACAATAATGGACTTTCATGGATGGAAGTCCACATCTAACCATTGGATACTTAGTAAGGGAAGAGTCCCAAATGCATGTGTAGGAGGGTTGGGTGACTAAGCCATGAGCTTGGAGGTCCGCGGCATAGGGAGTTAACCATGCACGTGTGTGGGATGTACAAGTTGGTGTTTGTGACACTGGATAGAGTTGGAAAGTGATCAAGACAAGTTAAGGGGCGTTAGCAAGAGTTGTGACATCAATGCTATGAACCACCATTCTTCATATTCTTATTTGACATTTTTTTCAATTTTATTTTGTTTTTGATGTTTTGCGTGTTGTATGCAATCTAAATCCACTGAGCACAATCATGTGAAAACCAATCTACCTTATAAGATTCATTGTATATGCAATATAGGAATTTTGAAGCTTATTGAATTTAAAGAGTTTGTGACATCAATGCTATGAACCACCATTCTTCATATTCTTATTTGACATTTTTTTCAATTTTATTTTGTTTTTGATGTTTTGTGTGTTGTATGCAATCTAAATCCACTGAGCACAATCATGTGAAAACCAATCTACCTTATAAGATCCATTGTATATGCAATATAGGAATTTTGAAGCTTATTGAATTTAAAGAGTTTGTTTCCTCTTAAAACTACGCAAATTGTGTAGAAAAAAAATTAAGGACTATGTATAACCCTTTGACGGTCAATATGTTTGCTACCTTGGTTTATAAGGTACAAGTTTTAAATTTTTTTTCTTTTATTTTTTATTCAAGGAAATTTTTAGTATGTAATTATTATTGTTTTAAGATTTTTATCTATAAAAAGAAGTAGTGGCTACTGCGGATAATGCATCTAGGTTGTATAAAGGAAATACTCCAATCAAAAAACAATCTATGAAAGGAGAATAAGAAGAAATGACCAAACCTACAACCACGATTGTAAAATTGGTTAGGAAAAAAGAATTTGATAAGTTGCTCATAGTATCAAATCCCGTAAATGAAGATGATTCTATGATGGAGGTATGTTATTATACAAACATTTTTAAAATCATTGTAATGTGTTTTTTTATGATTATTTTTTAGTGCAGATTAATAAACATTGGATATCCAACTCTAAACCATAACTCATATTAGAGAAGCTTCAAATTAAAAGCCACAACTAGTGTAGCTGGCCAATTCAAAGCCAGATGGCTTAAATGGTGGAATTTTAATCTTATGTCTCGGGTTTCTCTACATTTAACTTTAAATGATATCAAAGACTTTGAAATAGATTCATGATTGTCAAAAGCATCATTTTGGACTAAGATACTTTTTATTCATTAATAGCATGTAATCATTTTTTTACATGCATTGATGTGTTCATGTGTGCATGAATTGATGTGTTTTTGTGTAAGTGGAAAAAACCATTGTTAGTAATTGTGAATCAATGAAAGATGAAAGGGGAATTATTGCATTGAACACTGGTATGTTATTATTTCCAAATTGCATTGAAAAGTGAAGAATTTTGTTATGGGATTTTTTTAATAATAATGAAAGAAAATCCTTCATTTATAACATCTACTAAGCTTATAAAAAATCATGAAGCAAATTCAGTCATTAAGCATGTTTCTTATAAGTTGAGTTTGGTTGTTATTATGTTCATCGCAATATTTTATTCTTGGTATTTTTTAATAATGTAAATTCTTTTATTTTGTTTGTGATTATTTATTTTAAATGTTTTTTAATTTTTTAATTTGGAATTAATTGTATATATTTACGACAAGAATTGGTGATTTCAAGAACATGTGCAACTGAAGATCATGTGGACCTTGCTCAACATGATAATTGTGTGAAAATGATTGAAATATGCATAAAGGAAGTATTGCTTCATACCTCTGTTCAAATTTTGTTAGAGAATACTGCCGTTTCTAACGTCATCACTGGAACAGCTCATGCATTGTTGTTGAAGACAAACGAATTTGTCAAGGAAGTAAGCATTTTATAACATTTACATTTTTTTTCATAATGTCTTTCTCGAAAAAGTTTGAATTGAAGTTTGATTGTTTGTAAGCGATATTGATTGTTTGTTGTTATATACAACCGTTTGATAGTGTGAGATCCACATATGTGTCCAGCAACACATGTCCCCACCAAGGTTTTGGTTTGTTGATCACAAACCGCTTAAAGGTTTCCATCTCCCGTATATTTTTTCTTTTCCCTTGGTTGTTTGAGAATTGAATAAGCCTAAATCAATATTTGATTTTTCATTTTCATTTCTTCATGACGATACATTCATTACTTTTGTTCATTTCAGAATGCAAAGATGTACATCAAGATGTTCGTATATATTCGGCTACTTACGGCTTTCTTTTATTGAGAGATTGGTGGAGTGTGAATGGCATGAAATTGTGCTCTAGTATCGATGTTCCTGCCACAGTAAGTATAGTTCTTTTTCCTTCAACATTTTCAATGCAATTTGAATTTATGCAAAAATAAATTATGTAGTTTTTGCTAACATGTGTACATTGTTTATTTGTGGCAGTTAAGCAAATTTTGATTCTTATTATATTGCCATGAGAAGAATGCACATGTGAATGTATTATTTAACAAAAATATTGAGTTCAAAAAACAAGGTGTATGTATTGGCAAAGATGATGTCTATTTTAACTATACAACTAAGAAAAATAAAATAATGAATGATTTTGTGCCTTGGCGAGGTGTTCGTAAAAAACACCCTATCTTAATACAAATATTTATTGATGCTTTATGTAAGCTTGGAACAGTGGTCATTGACATCACAACTTCTACTGGTGGGTTTACAATCTTAATGTCTACCATCGACATTCAGGAGGTCTACCTTACTGTTTCAATAGATTTTCTACCATCCATTGTAATGCTTATAGAACATATATTAAATATTTTATTTTTAAAATATTCATTTCATGTGTCTTTGTCCACGCATGTCGTAAGAGTAGACGCCATCTTGTTGCTTATGAGGCAGATGATCTTATCTTCAATAACATACTTCAACCGCTTTGCGAATTTTCAACTCAGAACCCTGTAGTTGGTCCATCATCACAACCACCTTCATTAAAGGATGATGATGAACCTCCTCACAAAGTAGCAAGGAAATCACGTTTGAGTACGTGAGTTTTGCCCAACCTATTTGAATTTATTGATTTTTGTGAACTTGTATATCGTCAAAGTAACTAATCCTCATTATGTATATCTAAATACAATGTTGGCAAGATGATGGAGCAACTATCATCCCCTCCTAGGTCAATGTTGCTTCCCATATATGCAGAGAGCATTGCTCTTGCACAAGCAACTATATCAACACCTACATGTTGCCCAAAGTCTTGCAAGTTTAATCCCAATGTGCAGATGTTATTCCAGTTAGAAGCATCGGAGGACAATGGGAGCATTTAGATAGTTGACAATACCATCCACCATATGTTTGATTGGATTGGATTGGATTGGATTGGATTGGATTGGATTGGATTGGATTGGATTGGATATGGTTGGTTTGGAACATGAACAACATTGGATTTGGTATTATAGTAAAACTAAAAAATTAAGGCCTTTGCTTTGCGTTGTTTTTTAATTACTACAACTAGTGGACATTGATTTTATGTGAGCAAGTTCCTCTTATTCATAAATGATATGCCCAAATAAGTTAGTTTCTCCCCCCCCCCCCCCCCCCAAACGCCTCCATCAATTCATTTCTCAATGCTTGGAATTTGTGTTTGTATTTGTTTTGTTGAATCTAGCAACAACATTAAGATTCATCATGAAACCCTCATGCCAATCTTGTGGTTATTGATTTTGAAAGTAGAACTGTAAGAGATTCATTCGATTCATTGCATTTTGTTTGCACTCCCCACTATCATTATTACAAAAAAATATGCAACTAATTTTGCCAAAATACCAGGGTTGTAAGATAACATTGGGTGTAATTCCAAATATTTTTTGTCCCTCACTGCTCACAACTAACCGCTCATTACTCATCACTCACATAATAGCACCCCCCTAACCCATGCACATCATTAAGGTTTCCAATGAAGAGTCCACCCCCAGGTTAATCAATTGGACAAGTTTTTGTAGAAATTTGATTCAATTTATAGTGTCTTCATGACATTGTATGATATAATTATATAAATTAATCTTTTGTGGGGCCTCAATCATCTGGAGATCCTCACTCGTCTAGAGATCCTTAATCTCGAAAGCGTCGGCTTTCAACCCCCGCAAAAAGAGCGCATCACTCCAACTCGCCTCTTCAACACTTCCGTTCCTCCCCTCGACCTCTCCGGTGTGGACATTCGAGCCAACCCGGACTCTTACCATACTTCTAGGCAGTCCAAGTCTACGTGACGGTCCAGCACCACATCATCAGCAAAACAAATGCAGATGCTCACGTCCGCACAAGCTATGGACGAGACCATCTTGAAGGTAACCATGATTTCCCGCCCTGGATTTGATTGCGTTATCATGTTGCAGTCCAAACTTGTACCTACACAATCAATTTACCAACTCACAGTAAGCTCTCTAGCTGAATGCAATTACCCGGCCTTCAAATAAATGATATCCAAGTTCGGCCACAAGCGAAATTCGATTCTGCATTGTAAGCACCTCAACTTCATCTTTTTCAAGGTTTTTAATATAGATCATAATGTTGACTTGTTCATTCATGCCCCGACATTTAGCTTCAATGAGGTCAAACTCATTCTCAAGGGAGGGGCTTTTGACACAATCTACTTTCTAGATTTTATGTCGGCCTAGGACTACATTGTTTCTTCATGGATGTGGCCATTTGTGGACCTCATGTGTACTCACATTTGTTTACTATAAGAAATATAATCTCATGAATGATCTTTATTCCCTTAAAAACTTTGCATTACAATATTCAACTATGCCATGTGTTTCTCGTATCATTGAACATATCATTGAACACTACATGTTCAATCTAATTGCCTTCTCATTCTTTCAACTCGACTTCCATTGTGCCAACCTCCTAGATACTTTTGGCTTCAACCTATCGTCCGTTCTTGATGGAGGTGGACCTGCTCAAAACAAATAAACATAGCAAACCATTCGGTCCTTCATCCGCTCCTTCAACGAATGGCGATGCGGCAATAATCTTTTCATCCTCTCGCAAAATGACAAAGGTCTCGATGATTCTACTACTACCTTGACCTCCTCCTTCACATCGATTGACTTGTCAACACTCAAATTAACTACATCATTTGCCTTACTATCCACGCAACTTGTTGAATCCTTCTCCATCACATCCACCCGCATTTGTCTCTTTTTGCATATCGTTGCCACTCCTCCTCCTCCACCTTCCATTTTCATGCTTGTATGAACTGCGAAAACCGAGTCATCTTGCAGTCATCACCATATCGCTTCACAACAATTCTGTCACATTCCGGCGATGGATTAAAGGGAATATGCGGATCTCCTATACTTCTAATCTCCTTCTCCCATCCTAGGCTAGCAAACATGTCTCTCTCCTCTCCTATCGTATTCATGCATCTCTACCTTTATATTGTGTATGAGTCCAAAATTTGTCTTCATATCTATTCAGCTGAAGACAACTTCCTCCAACACAAATAATAATTGTTGTAATCCAAGATGTAGAGTTGAGCTTAAACCCTAGGACAAGGACAAAAGTGATGGAATAAAAACGAAAGCAAGTTGGTCGCCCTTTATATTTTGATTGACTCCATCTTCAATCACATCAATCTCAAAAACGATATTCTCATTAATTCTTTCTTGACATCATCCTCCTTTTCAATTCTATACTTATCTATTATTTTATAAATTTTCTATCATTTGAGCATTTCCCGGTTCCCAAATTGAATCAAAACTTTTCAAATTGAGGATTCCTTTGTTTTTTTGGTCTCAGCACTCCACAGTAATAGGTCACAAAATTTCAGTATTTTTAGTAAGAATCTTGAATATTCCTAACATATTTGAATCTTGTGGTAAAAAAATCTCATATTAGTCAAAATACTTTACTATTTTTACTTTATGTCCGCTCACATAGAAGTGTCATCTGAGGAGAGGTGTCAAAGTTAGGTGGGGCCCATCTCCATGAAGGAAATTTAGAAGCACTTACATGGGAGAAGCACGTACTGCAAAATGAGAACACAATATCTTCAATTTTGACAAAGTAAGCATGGTTTCATAGCCAAGATAATTCCTTCCTATTCCTATGATTGTTTGGCTAGGGTGTCAAATATAGGGCACATGGTGAAGGTATTTAGAGCCAAGGTAGTGTGAGTGTGTAAAGGTAACCCTAGAGGTATTAAATAGACAAGTTGTGATTCTATGACTGGAGTTGTTTAATTCTAAAACAAGACCTTTGAAATCTATCATAGCACACTCTAGCAAAATACTTCAAAAAGCTCAAAAATAATAAACTAAATTCAATTCCTCTAGATAGGAAAAACATTTCATGCCAAATGACCAAATCCTACTTTAAGATTTTTTCCACATGAATCTCATTTAAATCTCACAAACCCAACTCAAAGTATGGGCATGAATAATCTCTTCGATTTTTAGATTATAACAAGTGAAGGAAGGGATGCACAAGAAAATGCCATGTTTTATCCCCCCAAAAGACTTTTCACCAATCAAATCCACCTGGAAAGTGAGTGGAATGCTTGTGTGATCGCACAAAATGAGAAAAACTCAATAGATTAGCACCTCCACAAATTCTCATGCCAAAATGTGCAAACCACAATAGGCTAGCCACCTTGCATTTGGAGTATGTAAACTGTCCCATATTTCTATCCACATATATGTAAATAATTTTCTAAACATCAAAGAGTGTCTAAAGGTTAAACTGACCAATCAATGTGAGGACAAAGGCCGTTTTTACATGAACGTCAAAAAAATATATCACTCTTACCAAAGTAAACATCATTAATATTCATGCAAAGTTTGCTTTGTAGTGGCAAGCATTAATTGGAGTCAACACCCTCACATGAGCTCCCCAACATAATATCACACGTTTTTCACATGTTTGGAAACTGATATCACAACGTTCAACAAAGGAAATCAGAATTTATTTCCAAGTTTTGAAATTACTGAAAATTCTCAACAGAACGATTCTCTCCCAACCCACATTCACAGCATAGGTTCACCTATTTCCGGTAACTAGGAGACAAAAGCTTGAATACAACGAGCGCCATTTTCAAGGAGCCCAAACCCGCGCCCCCTTCTAGCTTACTTTCTCCATCACACTGAATGTGACAGCTCTCTTACATGTGTGATTCTCATGGCTCCTTCCATCATGTTAGTAAACAACGGCAACATGTGTGGAACTTCACGACTTTAGGGGACTCTATGGATTGAGGTTGGGGAGGGTATCAGAAATGGGTCTGGTTACTCTAATTGTGACGACAAAATGACAGAAAATACACTTGTCACAAATACTCGAAACACAACAAGGAAAAATGTGGGAAAGCCATTCTTGATGACTCGTTTATCATGTAAAAAGCTAATCGATTTGTTGTTGCACAAATTCAGTCCGGATTAAGGACCACACCACAACAGCCACCACTGGTTCTACATCAGTGGGCTGCACACTAACATCACCTCTTTCGTTCTGACCTCCACTCTGTGGAAAGAAATCAAATCGGCCCGAGCTTCCTGTACAAAATAATCTCAACATCGCCACCTTCGTTTTTCCACATGATCACAGAAACAAGGAAGCTGTAGGTATTCACATCTTCTCTCCCCGTAATAGTATTTAAAGATGGGTTGCAGTGGAACCACTAAGGTGACATTTGAGCAGACATTCATTATTTACCGGTTCATCTTCTGCTGTTTCCGTGCGGCCCGTGCCGCCTCAGCCGCCTCCATTCGTTTTGTATGAGAGGTTAATGTGTCCATGAGCAAGGGGGGAGCAAACATGGGAGTCCCATTGTGCTCTTCAGAGTCGATACAGAAGGAGAGAAGTATGGTGTCAATCGCCATTTCGACAACCGCAAAGAAAATGCCCGCGGCAAGGTAGCCCACTGCCCAGCAGAACTGCACATTGATCCACAAATAATTTATTAGTCGGAATTCATCTCACAGGATATCATCAGAGGAGCCACCCATCACCTGATAAATAACTCTTTTTTAACTTTTTTTATTTGAACCGCTGTCAGTGGCCCTATAACAGACTTTCTTTTCCAATTAGTGAGCTCATCTATGATATTAGAGTTGTTCTTTGATTCAGCGGGACTTTAGGGGCATTCTGCACTTGAGCTTGAGGGCCTGTGACCATTGAAATCTAGAACCTCTCGTTTGTGGAAAATAACGAGACTGTCACACTTCACTTTACACTGGAAATTGAGGGCCTTAGTAGAACCCTACATGACATGCACAAAACAATGTTTCATGGTCTACCAAATTTTGCGTCAAGCCCACCTTAGAACCTGGAGACCATGACACTTAACACCTCAAACTTTTGATCTATCAAAACTTATTGTGTAACCGACCTACATTACTAGGATGGTAATGAAATAACATTCAGCGGAGACCTGGGTCGCGTATACTGCACCTGAAGGCCCTTTGACCACACAAAATTCGAGTTAAATTTCCATGGTAAGGGATTCGGATGAGTTTTAGGGCCCTCACAATTTCATGATCACGGACCCTAGCCCACGGTGTACAGTGGCCATTATTACGTTTCAATTTCTGCAAAGAATTATATTTCACTATCTGATGATTTAGGTCTGAAGCATAGACCAATCTTGGTTTTGAAGATACCATAGAGACATAATAGTAGACTAAGGGTGAGTTTCCATGTAGGCCGCTAGCCCACCAGATTCAAGTGGGAATAAGGACAAACACGCCAAATGTAGATGGAATCTGGTGGGGTAGGGTTCACATGTGCCAACTAGCTACTATCGTCTTCTGAAATCTAGGCTCACCTACTAACCTCCTCCTTCAGGTTACCAAGGATGGAATTCTAAACCATCCGTCTTCGAATCCTTTGGTGACGGGCACTTGTAGGTCAAAAAGTGCTTTAGTGGATGCATGAAAAGCCTAGTGGCCCGAGTCCACGGCCCTCCACATTCTAGGAGGCCACCAGAATGTGGTTGGGTGGCGGCTGCGCTTATCTACACGAGAACACCTCCAACATACTACCATCTAGGATCTAGTGGGCGAGCAGCCCACATGGAAACTCGCCCTAAAGGTGGCCATAGACCATAGCAGAGTCCGAATAATAATTCCAAGTTTAGAGAAGAGAGTGCCACTCACCAGCACAGGGAAAAGAGGTGAAGAGACCTTGTCGTGGCCGGACTTATATTTGTGGGTGTCCAGCATCAAGAAGGCAAAAAGTGCACACGCCAAACTTACACACACTTTCCCTAAAAAGAGTATCAGATCACCAATGATGTTCACCGCCCCTACTCTCAAAATGTTGTTGATAATCAACCCAGTCGCCTTTCCTGCTGCACCGCAGAAACCCTTCCCATTGATGGCAATCTGCACACCCACAAGTTTTCATCAACCTCAGTGACTATTGGTGGTTAACAAAACTCCAAAGTTTTCATCCTCACAAATTTTTGAAACAGTACTGCTTCTCGGAGAACAACACAGGCCATATCAGAAGAATGATTTGGAAATGGCTTGTAATCCCTGAATGCCCAAAGGGTTCCACACCTTCATAAGATCTAGTATACAATGGTTCTTTTTGGTTTCAAAAGGCGTCTTATGCTTCTCCAAAGTTGTTGTTGGAGATGTTTTTAGACTCCATCAATAGGGTTTTCATGTGCAAATTTCCTCCACGTGCTTTCATTCTATGAGATGGTTTAAACCAAGTGTGGTAATTTAGCGAAATCTGTGTATGTCTAGTAGGATACACAACAATGGCTGATAGAGTTATCCTTGAATTCAACCGGAGTTTTGGTCAGGAGTTGGTTGTTTTTCATATAAAACTTTCCATATTCAGTGCGTTTTTTGGGTGCATGCTTTAAACAAAGATCGCTCTATATCGATGCATTGGGGGCCAAACTCATTCCAGCACCTCTTGGCATGCCGAAACAAGTGAATGTCAATGAAACCGATATAGAAAGTTCTTCGCTCAATCTATGAATTAGAAGAATAAATCTAATATGTGCCATTCTTGGGGTGTTATTTCTTGTGATCACATACTTGACCGTACCAAGATGGGGACCAATTCCATGTGATCAAAAGAAAACATTCTTTGCAGTCCAACGAACCTTTAGGACAATAAGAGTGCATTTAATCATCCATCAATCACTTTTGGGCCTTGTAGGCATTTAGGGGTTGAGCAAGTGGTGGGAAAAACCTTACCACAATGTATGCGTTCCGATTGATGAACTTGACTGTCCATTCAATGCAACCTAAGCAACATTGAGCACAACAACAGCAAATTGTGATGCAACATCCGCCGGGTGCCATCTCCAGGGCCTTCAACTTCTTGCGAAGGAGTTCGAGGAGGAACCGTATCATTTCAATAATAGCCACTAACAAGGAGCCCAGTGCCATTGAACCCAAGCTATACCGCACCACCCTTTTCGCAGAAGATAGAACAGGGAGCCACCCGAGTTCCTGAAAAACTCCCCTTCCATCCCATTTAAAAAACTCCTCCCATCAACAACAATTTTACATAAACTAAGGGATGTGGGTGTTATTCGGTTTGTTATTCATGTTCTCCAACTTCTACTGACTACATTTACACATATTAGGTTCACCACATCTGAATGGAGGTATAGCAAATCTACTATAACGAAGACATTCACTATCTACTTTAGACTCCTAGTTATTAAGGTGTTCACCAGGTTCCTAGATACACCAGCAGTGCACACATATTCACTTGAAACGAGTAGGTAATTGACTTCCAACAATGAAGCTTGAAACTTACTGCAGATTCACCCCTCGCCCAGTAATAAGCCGCCACCGCACCCGCAATTGTAGTCAGACAACAAGCATTGATGAACTGGGTGGTCCAGAAAACTCCAAATATGTGGTACAAAATTGCCCACACTATATTTTTGCTGTGGTGCATAGTATAACCACAACAGCTGACATCCGTAACCTGCTCGAGGGTCAAATCGTATGCGCTGCAGCTGTTGTTGCAATTGTTGCGCGTAATATTTCCTGCACTAAACAGGTAGAGTAAACCTGCTGTCCAGTAGATTAGAAAGATGCTGACCACAAGGAATGGGATTATAGGGTATATGATGAGGCTTGGAATAGCCCCAATTGCCTTTGCAGCCACCTGAAACAGACCAAGACAGGTGGAATTTTCATTAGCCTTCTTTGACGACCTATCTAGAATTCCTTCATCCTTCAAGTGTACTTTGCAAATCAGTTCAATACGTCACTGTTATTGAGAGATTTGGGGTTCAGCAACACAGCTTGGGTGCCCATGGATGCAAATAATACAATACATACTTAGTAACTTGATCACCAATAGAGTTATTCATTGATTCAACCGGATATTTTGATCGGGAGTTTTCCATGTCCAGTAAAGTTTACGGTGCATGCTTGGAATGTGTCGAGGCTTGTTGGTTTGTTGGAAGTCATGCTCGTTTTAGGACCTTTTTGGCATGCCAAAACTGAGTTTGACCCCCAATTGAACCGATATAGAATGTTCTTCGTTCAAAAACTCCCCACCAACCCCAAGCATGCACCGAAAACTTACCGAGCAAGGAAAGGTTTGTATGCAAACAACCAACTCCCAACCAAATCTGCAGTTGAATTAATAAATCTAATCTATGTAGCATATGAGTATATTCTTATTTTCTCCTTGACATAAAACGATGTACACAATAAACTCTCAAAGCCATAAATATAAATATTATGATTTTAAGTCTTGGTCAGACTCATCAAAACTGTGGATACAGGTCCTACAATTAACATCTTCGGCACATACTGAAGAGCTAAAAGTATACTTGGGTGATTCTCATACCTTGATAACCGCAACTGCGATCACGACACGCTTGAGCAACACGAGAGTGATAAGCAATATGACCAGAAACACAATTGTCATGAGCACAGCCACTATTTTCAAATGGTTTGCCTCCTGTACAAAAAGTTCAAAAAAGTTTCAAAATAAAGAATTTGGTGTGCACTCACAAGATGCATGCTTAAAAGGAAAAACATCACTTTCCAAATACGTTGGTTCAGTTCCACGCATAAGACTATGCAAATAGCTACTTGAATTAAGAAAGTATAATGAAGAGAGTTAATGACAATGCTATGAGGGTGAAGGGTAGAGGCATTATTTTATACGTACACTTGTGGAAGACGATAAGACATTATTTGCACCATCACCAATGACGGCTGTAACTGCATCCTTGCCAATCCACCCAGCTGTAGATACATAACCCCACAACAAACATGAATTTCTTGGAGATAAATTTTATTTCACAAACATGCAATTTTTTGATGCAGCTTGAACATTAATTGTTCATATCGCTCAAGGACACTGAAATTGGTGAGAGCCACTTGGTGCAACTAACATTACAAACCTCTACAACACTAAGTTCATATCGATTCAGTCAAATCATAATGGAACATTAAATTAATGCCTACCAGATATAATGTTGTAATTCTGGTTTTTTGTTTCCATATTTTATGGTTGCAAGACCTAAAAGGTCGAATTATAAGTTGAATAAAATCTTAAATGACTTATGTTGAACAAAATGTTGATGAGTGGTACATGGTTAGGTGTGACTCCAAGAACGGATATCAAAAAGACATGTGTATAGAAGAGATAGAACTACATGCTCAATATACGATAACCAATCTATGCTCAATAGCGAACATTATTGGGGGACCTTTATGATCATTTAATGAGCACAAGGATCTTCACTTCGATAATAAGATAAGATATTCATATGAGCTCCAAAAATCATGAGGAAAGTGGCTACGGTCTTGATTTGGATTTGCTAACCATCTGGCCCTAGTCGTGTGTTTCATATACTAGGAGAAGTGGGCCAGTCAGAAAAACTAACTGTTTAAGACCCACCTACCTTAAGACATTGTTCACTTGCATTTTGAGATGAAGAGCAGTCCCCTACTTAGATTAATCCATTATAATAGCTCCAAATCGACCAGCATTAATTAAACATTTTGCCTTCTTGTGTTTACCTTTAATGTAGAAGAACAGGGCCACCAGGAGTGCAAAGACATTGAGGAGAATGATAGTGAGCCATGTCATCACACCCACAAAGTAGCGTACGAGAATTAAATAAGCCACCGAAAGACAAAGTGGGGCTATGCCAGCACACACCACCAGAACGGGCCATGCTCTTCCCAAATCTGCAATATACCTCTGCCACAACGCCCATTTTCTAGAGTTCAGTCTTTGAAAGAAAATAGCCCAGTGCCAGCATTCCACATGATTAATGACCTAGAAAAAAAGCTGTCTTTGCGGAACGAAAATGTGAAAGTACAAAACACATGTGGACAATGTGTGAATTCCAAGCATAAGGTTGCATAGAATTTTCTAATTAGTGTTGATAGTATTTATCTAAGAGATTGATGCCTTTATGAAATTCAGTCATGACTATCACTCCGTCATGGGAACAAAATTGATACAAGCCAGAGGTATATAATAACTCTGGAGAAGTGAGAGTAAAAAAGAAAAGATAAACCTTGACAACAGCAGCAGGTGTTGACAATGCTTTATGAATCACGGTCGAAATTACACTGCCCGAGTTGATTGAAACACCACCTGCCTTCTCCCAAAGAGATAATGTTGCATTCTGTGGTGATGAATCTAATTGACAGCTCCAAAAATCTGTTTCCGGATTTCAAAAACCCACAATCAGCACCTACATTTGTTGACTGTGATCCACCAAATAGCAGACTGCCCACTAAAAAAACTCAGATGCAGGCTGAGTACGTCCACCTGATACAGGGGAACAGGTTGAGATGCCTTCTCATTTAAGCTCTAATTTATTTTCCAATCAAGCCTCTTCCATTCATGATGAGTTTTGAGATGGTCAAAGGACCTCCTATCCTGTGAGTCTCATAGCAAAGTGGGGAGCTAGTAAAACTTTTTAGGCTTTGAGCCTTTACAAGCACCTCCATATGGAGCCAAAATCGAATTTTATCTCATGGTGCCCAGTTCGCTCCATGGAAGTTGATCCATATTAGTGTTCCGAGGGCAAGTGCCATGGATTGAGATTTCATCATTCAACTGCATGAAGTGAATTTTGGATATTCTCGTCTCCTACATCTTAACCCCTACGTGTCAAAGATCCCAATTTGAGCCCAAAAGAGTCTATTTGAGCTACATACTTCCATTTTTAGCCAACTGTGTGGAAAGTACCCTATCTAGTACTAACCTTTTAAATCAGTTTAACACCTTGATATTATTGAAGATTTGAAGAATTCGGGAGTCCCTTGGTCCTCTTAAGAATTACCAAGACACGAAGAGCAAGTTAATTTCAAAGTGGGAGATTAGGGCTTACAGTCAGTGCTGTCAAAAAGAACGGGATAACATGGTCCCGTCAGATTATATGAGGATTGTTGTTGTGCAGATGTGAGGATGCTGAAATAGTCATAATTCCGAGCTGCCCAATCCGATGTTGACAACGAGATGTTTCCTTCTGGGTAATCACAAACCCAGGTGAGGTTGGTGGCACTTGGGGTTGGGCAACTTGATAAACAAATGCTTCGGGCATCAGCCAAGTTGAACGGGTCGGATGCCACACCACTTTTATATACTTGGTTGGGATTCATCCAGTAGCGAATGTCAAAGTCTTTGAGATTGACAGAGCCTTTCGCATCACCACATACATTGCCTTTGTAGTCTAGGCCATACACCAGCCTGCTCAGACGTCACGGATGAACTTGTTATGAACACCGGTCCAGATGTTTCTAGCAATAAATTTTAACACCAAAATAGAGTTACCCTTTAACTCAGAGAGAATTTTTGTTGGGAGCTAATCCCCCATGATTTCACATTGGTTGTTTTGTATATAATATCGATAATGTCATTTACACTTGTGATGGTGCCTTGCTCAGAGGTAGTGTGTGAATTTAAATGAAGAGCAACTTAGTTCAGTTCATTAAGGACCAAACTCATTTTAGCACCTCTTGGCATGCATAAAAAAATTTGACCGATATAGAATGTTCTTCGTCAAACCACCACACTACCCCCAAGTATGCACTGGAAAACTTACTGAACATGGAAGGTGTTGTATGCAAAATACCCAACTCCGGACTAAAAATCATGTTGAGTTAACTCTAATGTGTCCGTAAGGACTTCTTAGGGTCTCGTAGAGTGTCCAAGAGCAACGGTGGACAGGTACTAAAAGGATTAGCTATTGCAATCAGAATCCCTAATTTGTGAGACTGCGTTGGGTGAATCCAGACAAAAACAAGTTTTCGGCATCCTATCTCCCCCCCCCTTGGCACTTGTTGATTCTACAGTTTGAAGCAATTAATTTTTAGAGACAAAGTGCACCAGTAACCCTCGTAGGGTCTCCAAGAAAAATGCACTAGAAGGACAGGTACTAAAAAGGAACAACTCGAACAGCGCCCGTTGCAAGTCAAGTAGGACCATGAAGTAATTCTGCAGCAAAGAACTGTCAAATGCAGAGGTGCAGAACCCTTTTTGTAAAGGTTCCATCAGATAACCCCAGAAAAAATAAGTTTTCAAAATCCCCTCTATCCATTGCACTAGTTCCCTCACAAGTTTGCACTTCACTTCTCCTTTGTAAAAGTGCATAACAAGGTTGCAACTGAGCCACGTGGGTGGGAATACTTCATTTTTGTCATGATGTGGATCCCTTGGTTGTCCTTCTTTATACTAAACCTTTTTGGCATGGGAGAGGGGTACTAGTGCACAACGAATCAAGTTTCCGTCAAACAGGATGAAGCACCTAACAAACAGAATGAAATTCCCAGCAGAGGACAGCCAAACAGCCACATTTGCAAATCATCACCACTTCCAGACAACGCACATCATTCAATGGAATTCTGAGAGTTACACAAGATCAAGTTTTCACTATCATCATGACGCAGAACCCTTGTTTTTCTTTTCCTTACAGTAACTCCAGTTGGCATAGAAGAGGGGTACTAGTGCGAATCGATCAAGTTTCTATAGCGGACCCAACAAATAGAACAAAGGACCCAACAAATAGAACAAATCACCCAACACTAGATGCTTGAGAAATGGAATGCGGTTGTGTGCGCACATATATTAGGCATCCACCAGCTTCAAGAGGGCTTCACTTCTCCCTTGCGCTAGTGAAATCATCACAAAGGTTTGCACTTGAGCCATGTGGCCGGGTAATACCTTTACTTTTGCCCTTATATTAAACCCCAAACCTTTTTGGCATGGAAAAGGGGTACTAATGATAAATGAAACAAGTTACAATCCAGCAGAACGAAGCACCTCACAAACAGAATGAAATTCCCAGCAAAGGAATAGCCCAACACCCACATTTGCAGCTAACACCACTTCCAAATCAATGCACATCACTCAACGCAGCAGTTCCAAGGGTTCCCACAAGATGATCAGGTGGAGTATCATTGAACTTATTCTGCTTGATCCACCGGTAAATATTTATACAATTGCCCTCATGGATCTCTTGTTGGATAATTTCTTGAACTAAATCTTCTTGGCATGGGAGAAGGGTACTAGTGCTAATGAATCAAGTTTCAAGTGAAACAACCAACAAACAAACAGAAATGCACATCACTCAACGCAGCAATTCCGACGGTTAACAGAAGATGATCAGGTGGAGCATTAGCTGCGAGGATCTCAACCTAAAGCTGGACTCAATGATAAACCCAATACCATAAGCCAGATACAAAGCCAGGAACACAATATCCCTGCACTTCCTATTCTGCTTGATCCACCGGATACTACCTTTCATATTGCCCTCATGTAGATCCCTTGTTTTCATTTTTCCTTATACTAAATCTTCCTAGCATGAGAGAAGGGCCCTAGTGCTAATGAATCAAGTTTCAAGCGAAACAACCATCAAACAAACAGAAACTCCCACATTTGCAGATGACACCTTTTCCAAATTAACGCACACCACTCAACGCAGCAATTCCGAGGGTTAACAGAAGACGATCAGGTGGAGCATTACCTGCGAGGATCTCCTTTGTTGAACCCGAAGCTGGACTCAATGATAATCCCAATGCCATAAGCCAGGAACAAAGCCAAGAAAACAATATCCCTACACTTTCTGTTCTGCTTGATCCTGGGCTTCTGTGGTGGCGGGCCTGCTTCCTGATCCACATAACCCTGTTGTGGTGACATTGCATAACCCTGTTGGGGTGACACTGCATAGCCCGGGACAACAGCAGGGTATCCTGGTTCCGGAGGAGCGCTAGGTGCATACCCGGATCCCGGTGCGTAAGCTGGAGGACCAACATAGGGTTTGGGACTTCTCTCTCTGGGATCAGGACTCCCATAGCCTGGTTTGGGACTGCCATAGCCAGGGGTGTTGTGCACAGGGCTCTGTCCATACAAGGGAGTGGTGCCTCCTCCTCCTACAATTGCCCCTGTTGGCCCACTACTTGACTTCTTCCGCCCCATTCTTCTTCAAATCTCACCAAAACCTAACCAAGGAAATTCTTCCTCCCTCTGATTTGTGGGATAACCTGGTTTTTTTGTTGTTGTGGTGATGATGCTGTAGTTGCATCCAATTGATAAACCTTCGGTGCTACGCATAGAGTTCTCCCTTACGTCCTACTAAGGCAGCGCCGTTACCCAGTGAATCTCTTGTAATGTTGAGACTCTAGCTTTGTGAATATGCTTGCTTTGTTAGAGTAGAGCAGGCTGTACTAAAAACTAATTAGGCGTCTGCATTCTAATACAGTTAAGAAAATTCGGGAGGACTCGAAGAAATCTGGAGGCTGTAATCCGATAACGATCGATCTCCCAAGTTGGCTTCAAAAATCTTGTTCTTGCTCTTGCTGCCTGTCCCTTGCTAAGATTTGCCAGCATGCTCAAAGTGAAGTCTTACCACTCCCCAGTCCTTCAAGTCATAAGAACGTTTGACAATATTCTAGACTTAGTTACCACCCTGTCGACACAACTAGCTTCGATTTTGCGAGATACTAATGTAGAGCAACCTCAACATACCCAAAAAATTTCGAACAAAACATGAACACACAACTTTGAGAGTAGAAGAAGTGGCATGTTCTAGAAAAGACGGTTCAAATTCGTGCACGTTGAATCTAGAAGACTACATAGTAAGTAAAGTAGTGTCGATCAATATTCCTCCTCCCGGTGACAGGACCAAAACATTTGGACAACAACGACCAAAATGGAGGAAAGTGTGACGAGTCACACAAACCACATTCACAAAAACACTAGAAACCACGCACTCACCATCGTCAAACTCCACATGGGATATGCAAGTGCAGAAGTTTCGACCAAGGTTAGGTTGCACACCACAAAGTTGCATGTCAACAAGTACCCAAAGTAGCCATTCTCGGTTTCCCGGAAACCACCATTCCACCTGCAAATAATGAACTTAAGTTACCCTTTATGTTCCAAAGGTGTTGACCAAAAAACTCGGTTTTGAACGCGTCAACTCCCATCGTGCCTGCTGCACTGTAAATTGTAACCTTCGCTGAAACAAATGCAACAACAATGCAACCAACGGTCGCTAGCTCATTAGCTTGCAACCTCGAGTTTGTTGCAAGGGAAGAACTATGAAGCTGTGAAGTGATAAGGGGAATTGAAATCCAGGAAGGTTGCTTTTTGCGCTGTTGGGTTGACGAGGAGGGATGAAACGGAAAGAGAGACGAAGATCGCATCGAATCGACCGATCGTGGCCTTCAATGCATGCGGGGGTTGGATTTTTGGGAAGTTCCGCCGCGTTCATGGAACGTGCCGAAGACAATTATTCACTGGGTAAATAAGAGGTTCCCGGGGGTCGGTTGGATTCACCGTCGGTAGGAAGCTTGGACCGGAGGATGGGACGATTGGACCGGTGGTTTCCTTAAATGAATGGAAGATCCAGCGGTCGGTAGAGTTCCACAAAGGGGGGAACTTTTACCCAGCGGATGTCGCCTTTGAATGTAACGTTACAATTTGTGACGGAGACTAGGTACCAGATGTGCCAGTCTAGGCCTAAGAAGGCTTCTATCTTATGGGCCTTATTATTCTTCATTCTAGGCTTAGGTTTAAAGCTCCCTCCATTAAGGTAACTTACGTGGGTGTTATTCGATTCGTTTTTTATGTGCTCCAAGTTTTACCAATCACATTTACGCAACAAAACGTGAGTTACATTAGCAAATCTATAGTGAAGCATCACCAAAAAAATCGGATTGAGAATTGGATCTTCCTTGATTTAGCTATGATCATCGAAAGTGCATGTGTGTTGGTTATTCAATTGAATGCTTAGATCCTCCCAATTGTGTTGATTATTGAGTCTAGAATGATTGGTGAGCTTGTGAGCATGCGGTCCAATCATTTTTTAACACAGTGGTGTTGAGTTCCGTTTTTTAATTTGACCCAACCATGTATCACCCAAGTATGTCATATTTGAGTAAGACCAAATAAGGACCAAATAAGACCAAATAAGACCAAATAATAACCAAATAAGGATTGCATACATTACACTATTGTTGGAGTTCAACGAATTGCAATTTTGTTGAGTTTGGTAATGCATTTAACAAGTTTGCACTTAAAGCGCAAACTATTAAGAGCTTCAACTCTCAAATGTTTGAGCAAGTGTATAGTGCCCATGCTCAATATAACATTCTTTTGTTGGGGTTTGGCTTCAATGGGGTCGGCACTTAGTCCCTCAAAATCTAGCACCACTCAAGCAAAAATTGAATATTTTCCCCATCTCAATCTAAATTTGAGATGGGGATGGGAGAAATTGACTAGTGGCTTGGGCACTTCTTCTTTTTTCTTTTTCTTTTTCTTTTTTTAAGGGTCCTATAGTGGTTTGTTGGCCACCTTGACATCGAAGGTAACCCTAGAGAGGTACCCACGTGATGTGTCATGATTGCTCACTTAGGAATGTAATTGAACGGTACCAAATTCTCCTCGCCGTTTTCACTACTCTTGTAAGCAGTAGATGTGTCTGTAGTTGGTTTGGATTAGCAAACAAATGTATAGTTTTTGTTGAAGAATGTTGTGAAAGTGAGATACGAATAGAGGGAATGATACTAACTAAAGTAGAATTCATGACAAACCAAATATTGCTTGGAAGCCCACTGGCATGGGTACCAGAACACTCGAACTCGAAACTCGAAACATTGCTAAGCTCCTCATGGAGGTAGCTTAAGATTTTGACCAAGAGGTTGTTGAACTTGTTTCACATGGGGATCCATCAAGTCATCGTATAAGCCTTGTAAACCGGGTGAAACCTTGAATTTACTAAATCTAAAGCTCAAGTGTGACATAATCGTCTTTAAACAAGGGGGTTGGGTTCAGTAAGGTTGGCACCTAACCCCCAACTTCCATCCTCCATCACACTTTATTTGATTCACTACCCCCATTTCAAGCCAAAAACAATTGGTGTGGCATATATGAGACAACAAATAAGTAGGTGGCCATTGACATATAGTTTATATCAAAGCCACAACATTGGCCATTGATTTAGTTATTGGCACTAAAGTTAGCACATGATCTTTTCCCAAATACATTGACATGGTGGGCCATGACTCAAGAGTTGACAAAGTTCAACCCTTATAGGAAAAGCGAATGTAAACACCTAGTTGAGTGTTACATTCTGCAAATCTATAGAAGTTCTACCACTCAACCATGAGCAATGAAGAGGAGACTTGAGAGCAAACAACATGAAGATGAGAAACAATGAATGTAACCACATGCTCTCTTCCCCCCCCCCCCCCTTCTCCACTTCTACAGCTCCCTATGTCTTTCACATAACATTGCACAATACATGTGCATTATATTAAGAGGGGAGTTCTAGTTCAAATATATTTTTTGATGTGGTGTTTTTTACATGGCACTTTACACATGACACTGAGGAACATTTTAGCATGCATAAGAGGTTCCATGCCAATAAGAAGGCTCCTCTCCCCAAGCTCTCAATCTTTGAGCACTCCACCTCTCTAGTCAGTGTTGTCATAACGCAAAGAAATCCAAACACATTTCCACCAACAAAGTCGTTTCTTTTCAAACACGGACACATATTTGACATTTGTGTAGAATTTAACTCGAACTCGGAGATAAACCAAAACTCTTTAAACAATTTCTACACAAACATGTGCAACTAGTTGCTTTTACAAATGAGTTGCCCCTTTACCCATGCAAATTACCTTGGGTCCAAAACAACATCACAAAAACTTATAACTTTGTTTATTTATTATGTATATCAACTTACCACAATAAAAATTTTGATGTTAAATTTGATATTGTGATAAAAAAAATATTCAAATAGTGTGGAATGTCAATATATAGTGTAGGTATACTTGATGCAAGGTATAAAATATAGTGATGGACTCGATCAACTCTTGTTTGCATAGGTTTGAATGTTGGACTTAGTTGTCATTCAATGGGTCCCGGTCAAGCTAGAGTTGCCGTAGCACAAGTTTGCATATTCGAATCCGGCACATTTTTCAAGCCCAATTTGTTCGAACATTGTCAACATACTTTGGGAGCCGTGTTTAGCATCGATGAATGGGAAGAACCGTCCCTTAGTTAAAGATGAACCCATGCCATTGAGTTTGAAAAACGACTGGTAGAAGTTCAAGACTGCAGGAAAATCACCAATCTTTGTAGTGGAATGCATGGAATATACCTCGAATTACTAAGGAAATCCAAAAGATCACAACATGGAACACAATAGGTTTTTGACGATTATGTCCAAAAATCTCCCTAGATATTGTTTAGCTTATCAAATCTGTAGTAGAAATTGAGAGATTGCGCTTAATTAACCGGAGCTTTGTGCTTCAACCTCAATAATAGCAAAAACATAGTGGACGAGTGGTGGCAGGTTCGGAGGAGATCAGGGGAGGAGGGTTACATCGGTGGTTCAAGAAAAAAATATCAAATCCGATGATCATGAAAGCACATGCAACATGGCCTCACCAGAAGCTAGAAGTTGCTTTCATCGCCCATAGACTTCTTCTCGATAAGGTCGACATTGCTAAAATTGTCACTTCTCTTTTATTATTGAGTACAATTTTAGCATTTATGATAGATATTTAGTGTGTTGCTAATTATCAACATGATTTAATTCGTAAACATAAGTAATCTGACAATTATATTATGACTTTTACTATAGCACATTGGGATATTTGAGATGATAGTTTGCATTTTAATAGTATGCAGTGGGGAAAATGTTATTAAGGATATTAATGGTAAGTGCTATTTATTTACATTATAATATGCAAGGGGATGAGCATACTAATGTCAAGTGTCATTTGTGTACACTTTTAGTCAACTTGTAGACAATTGTGTAACATAAGCATACATCTCATAATACTACTAAACATATCCATGCCAAGATATTAGCAAGCGCACTTGAACACCAAGTGTCATGAGGTGATAGTAATGATGAAGTCGTTGAGTATTAGTGTGACCTAGCATATGCCTCAACATAAGTTTAGTGACAACATTATGCATGTGACACAAAATATCATAAAAGGTGTACTATGGTGTAGGACAATAATGTGTGCTCTACGGTGCTTGTAGAATGAAAAAAAATTAAATTACATGCAAACACATGAATAATGCCGGTACTTTCAGTAAAATATTAATGTTGTTATGTATAGTATTTACAAGTGAACAATGTTGTGATGAACAATGCTTTGTATATCTTTTAATGTCACTAATTTCATAGCGTAAAGAAATTTAGTATCACCATCACTAATTTCCCACATGCACCATTAGCCCTCCCTCACTAATTGGGATAATTAGTGTAGTTAAGTGTAGTTGAGCTATAAAGTTTACGTAGCACTCCTTAACATTAGTTCAAGTCAAGGGTGGCGGTGTGCATGTGGCATGTTGCCAATGTTGATGTCATAGTAATTAAGGATGAGATGTGTTGTACTTATTTGGAATAACGGATATGGTTTATTCAAAACTTAGGTAATTGAATCAATCTTACACGTACACACTCAAGGCTAGTCCTTTCTCTATCCCATTCGTAGTTCCAAAAAGTGTCCTTTGTCCTTATTTTGTACGGGTTTTGAAGTTTCCACTTGTCATAAATTGACATATCAATAAGGAATGTTGAGCAATGAGGACCAAGGACCAAAAGACATGATAGGAAGATTGCAAATAGAAAGATACATGGAGTTAATTGGTTGTTTTGGAGCAAGTGATAAGAAGGGCCATGGTGCGGCATCGAGGATTTGCCGAGTCGTTTGGTTCTAGTTTTGAAATGTCATGTGAACAATAAAATCAACAAACAAACAAGTGACATGGAAAACTACTACTAGAGGTGTTGAAGACTTCCAAGCTCTATGGCTTTGGAAATCATGTAGTTGGGGAGGAGCATTAAGAAGTAGGAGAGGGAGGTGTTTCCATTGACCTCCTCTTAGCCTCACTAATTGTGATGGAACTTCCAGTCATGCGGTTTTGGCCGTTGAAGTTGTAATTTCAATAAGAAGAACTACCCCATTCAACCTATAGAACCTTCTATGAATCTTCAAAGACTGGCATGATCTTTAATAAAATTAGGGGTGCTCTAGACACGGATCGAAGGGGAGGGTCCAACAAAATGGAGCAATCCTATTGGCCAAGAGGTATAAATTGGACCAAAGGCATGCTTTAAATGAGGGTCTGAGATCAAGAAGAGGCAAAGTGAAGTGTCTCCTACATGGCATCATTTTGGAGGAAAATATTACTAGGCCAAACCAAGAATTGAAACTCAAAGGAGAACTCATGTTTTGGAGTCTCATTTTGGAAAGTAGAGTCTGGTTCAAGGGTTCAATTTGCCTCAAATTGCTTCAAATCAATTTCTATGTTCTTGGACCGTGGACCCCCATCTAAAGCACCCCCTAAGATAGTCAAGCAATTTGAGAATGCGCTTGATGAATTAGTTTATACCATCTAAACATCATGAGTCAATCAAGGGTGCAATCAAGGGTGTAATCAATGCACTAAGAGCATCCTCAGTCGGTCTAGGTAAAGCTCACTGCAAACCAAGACCTATCTTGCTTAAAATTGCTCAAAATTTAGAGGGAGTGCACCAAATCTTGCTTAAAAATGGACATATCCTCCCACACTCCCTCTAAATGTCAAAAATTTGGAGGGAGTGTGGGAGGATCTTTCCATTTTTAAGCAAGATTTGGTGCACTCCCTCTAAAATTTGAAAATGTGGTGTTTTCAATGAGGGATTTCACCTACGTCAAATTTTTACAATTCTTTTTTCTTGAGAAATATCTCACGTTTATTTAGGTGTGCTTCTAATGATGGTAATTTCAGTTTCTAATTTTAGGTCAGTCAAAAGATAGGTTTTGGTTTGCAGTGAGCTTTACCTAGACCGACTGAGGATGCTCTAAGAGCATGACCACATGTGATCATTACAAGCCCCCACAGCGGGATAGTGTTGAATTTAGCCCATGAGTTGGACCCACGTGTCAAGCCTAACCGCTACTTTATCGTTGGTGTGGCCCGGAATACCCTCCCCAACCGGAATAGTTTGGTTATATTGGGGCCCAACTTTCAACTCCTCTATAAGATAATCAACTATCAATACCTCATAATCTTTGACCAAATGGAATCTTATATTCAACTATTTCTATGTAAAACCATGTGTATTGTAAGATACATATTAGTTATGATAATGGGACCACAATTTATGAAGCTCATATATATAGAGTGAACACGTAGGACATATAATGAGACTACTCCCCTCTAAAATGTTGCTACCCAATTTAGCGCTCCTTTGTGTTTACGGCTGGTGTACAACTTGTGGTACAACTGTGGTCATGCTCTAAGCTCTTAGGGCCAATTCACGTGGGGTCCCAAGTCCCAAGTCCGACTCATGTCAACAAGTACCAACTTTTGAGCCTCAAGACACCATTAAAGTCTAATCTTGATTATTTTATGCAAAACATTCTCGGGACTTGTGTTGAGAGTTGGGTCTAGCTTTTTGCTTGACCCAACCCTCAACACAAGTCCCGAGCCTTGCTTCCAAAAAGCGTTGCCATGTAGGCATCCATGTCATACTTGAGACTTAAGACTTGAGAGTCCTCCGTGTGAAGTAGTAAGTGCCAACTTCCATGCTCTCAATGGTAGAGGGGCCCATCAACACCGGCCACTGCTCGCACCATCCATCAACATCTTCGACTATAATATTATGAAAAGGGGTGGGCCAACATCTATTTCTCAACATAATCCCCAACAATTTCACAACTAGAACTATACGGAAACGTTGGTGGGATTAGGGCATGAGGGGCCGATCACACTGGCCATTGCTGGCACCCTCCATCATCATCTTCGGCTATAACAATATGAAAAAGGGTGGGCCAACATCTATTTCTCAACATAATCCCCAACAATTTCACGACTGGAACTGAACGGAAATGTTAATGGGATTGGGGCATGAGAGGCCGATCACACTGGCCATTGTTGGCACCATCTGTCATCATCTTCGGTTGTAACAATATGAAAAAGGGTGGGCCAACATCTATTTCTCAACATAATCCCCAACAATTTCACAACTAGAACTAGACGGAAACGTTGGTGGGATTAGGGCATGAGGGGCCGATCACACTGGCCATTGCTGGCACCCTCCATCATCATCTTCGGCTATAACAATATGAAAAAGGGTGGGCCAACATCTATTTCTCAACATAATCCCCAACAATTTCACGACTGGAACTGAACGGAAATGTTAATGGGATTGGGGCATGAGAGGCCGATCACACTGGCCATTGTTGGCACCATCTGTCATCATCTTCGGTTGTAACAATATGAAAAAGGGTGGGCCAACATCTATTTCTCAACATAATCCCCAACAATTTCACAACTAGAACTAGACGGAAACGTTGGTGGGATTAGGGCATGAGGGGCCAATCACACTGGCCATTGCTGGCACTCTCCATCATCATCTTCGGCTGTAACAATATGAAAAAGGGTAGGCCAACATCTATTTCTCAACATAATCCCCAATAATTTCACGGTTGGAACCGGACAAAACGTTAATGGGATCGGGGCATGAGGGGCTGATCACACTGGCCATTGCTGGCACCCTCCGTCAACATCTTCGGTTGTAATAGTATGAAAAAGGGTGGGCCTACATCTATTTCTCAACATAATCCCCAACAATTTCACGGCTGGAACTAGACGGAAACATTAATGGGATCGGGGCATGAGGGGCCGATCACACTGGCCATTACTGGCACCATCCGTCAGCATCTTCGACTGTAATAGTATGAAAAAAGGGTGGACCGACATCTATTTCTCAACATAATCCCCAACAATTTCACGGCTGGAACCGGACGAAAACGTTAATGGGATTGGGGCATGAGAGTGCACGGATTGACCACAAGTGACTTGGCCTCCCGTGCAAACCGGCCCTTATTAGTGTGGAGTGTGCGATTTGTCATACAAAGCTCCTCCTCAAGTCTCCAATCACAAGGACAAGGGGTTAAGCCAATGGCAGCGAGTGTGCAAGGGGCGCCTCCCATTGGTCGCCTTCCAGATCACGGCCTTGCTTTCATCTCCCTTCCCCACAGACAACAATGGAGCTCATCCCACATGAATTCTTCAAACCATCTCCGCAACAAATTGCAGGCACCGATTCTCACCTTGCATCAATCTTGGATGCACTAGATGCAGCTTGTGTAGCTTCGGCATCTCACATTTGGGTGCCAATTGCCGTGTTATTGCGGAAGAGAAGTGGATCCGGAGGTCAGTGAATCTGATGAGTGGTGTGCTAGGCATTGTGGGTCACGGAATGTCGTACGAGAGAGGATTGAGCTTGAGCATAGTTTGGAGGTTGGGTTTGGTATTCTTGGAGTCTGTGAGGTTATATGCATCTCTCGTCGAGCGCCTTTGCGAATTATCCGAGTACCTACTGCATTGGAGTGTGAGAGAATTTTGAAATCCTGGAATCCAGATGCGTCATTTCACTATGCTGTAAATTGGAGTTTTGAATTCCGGATGTGCTATGGGAAGACGTTGTGATGCTTGGAAGACAGGTCATTGGGATCTTAGGGAGGTGAAAGGAGGAGTTGTCGTCGTCGTCGTCGTCAGCCATGGTGTCGTGGAGCAAGGAACGTGAATAATGAGCCCAGGAGAGCGTGAGAAGCAAAAAAATTGAGCTAATAGAACTTGTTAGTCATGTTATTGGTCCGCCGGTGCAATTTCTCGAAGTAGTTTCTCAATGGAAGGGAGTTCAGAGAGTATTCTGGCATTCTTAGAAGCTCATAAAGTGACTAAGTGGACATGTCTTTGACTAATTGAACTAATTGGACATGTCTTTGGACAGCCGGTGCACTTTCTGGAAGTAGATATATGTTTTTCCCTGATGAGTGTTCAGAGATTGTTCTGGCTCTCGTACAAGCTCACAGAGCCTTTTAACACTTGCTCAATGAGCAGGAACAAGCTCGTAGCTATGGTGTCAGGACTTCTTGGTGACCCTTGCGCACTGCCTCAAACCTAATAGAAATAATAGAACTAATAAAACTAATTTGTCATATGTGTGGACCGGCGGTGCACTTTCTCGTATCAATGTATTCTTTTGGTGAGTGAGAGGGAGTTTAGAAAATGTTGTGGCATTATTATAAGCTCACAAAGGCATTCTACACTTGCTCAATTAGCACTAACATTCTCGTGGCTATGACGTCAGGACTTCTTGGTGACCTTTGCGCACTGCCGCAAACCAGGCCTTGCTCGTCCACCGTGTTCTTCAAATGGAAGCAGCCTGTAATCCTGCAGCGTACACGAGAATTTGTCGAACCCGCCTTCCAGATTCTCATCAATGCATGCCCCGAGGAAGCTCTTCCGTAGGAGAGGTTCATCAAATCCTAATCCCAAGTGTGTGGCATGGGACGCATATTGCTAGAGGGTTGAACCTAAGACGGCAAAGATGGTCGACGTTTGCAACCAAAAACTCTTCGACGGCTGGAGTGGGGAAGGTGATGGCGATTGAAGGAAATGGAACAAGTTCTCAGTCGCAGTGGCCGAATCCTCAGACCATCGAAGAAGCCATCAACCAGGTCAGGAGTCAGGACCTCTCATCATGCCCGCATTCTAATAACCTCTGCTTATGTATTTATTCGCAAATCTAAAGAACCTTCTACCGTGGTGCCCATATAGTGGACCCCCTTAAAAATGTCTTAAAGGTGTGTTTGTGTGTGTGTGTGTGTCTATATATATATATATAGAGAGAGAGAGAGAGAGAGAGAGAGAGAGAGAGAGTTGATGGAGGTCAGCAGTGATGTGGAACGATGATTACAAATAACCTCACATAATTAAGTACAACCTACCTTTCCTCCCTCCCATCCTTCCTTCCTCTTCTCCTACTTCTTTGCAATTCTCTCCTCCTCTCTCTCCCTTCATACCTGATGCATTCCTTGACTCTTCCCTTGCCCTGATATAGGTACATTGTGTTCAAGAAAGTTCTAGTGAGGCCCCCTCTACACTAGAGCTCCAGTTGAGAGTTGAGAGCTTGAACTTGCAATTTTCGGGAGTTTCGCACTTGGAATTCACAAGCTTTCATCCAAATCTCAAACTAATGAGAGCTTGACCAATTTTCAAGTGGAAAGTGGACTTGATTGAACAAGCAGACATAAGAGGCTCCTCACCAATGAGAAGGCTCATTTCTTCTAGCTCTCAATCTTCGTGCTCTCAACTTTTGTAGTGTAAGGGGGTCGCCATTTACAACAGAGGTCGAGTTGAGAGCTTGAACTTGCAATATCTGGGAGTTTGATGCTTGGAGATGACAAGCTTTCATCCCAAGCCCAAACTACTGATAGCTTGACCGATCTTCAAGCTTTCTCTCTTTGTAATCAGTTGTTAAAATATATGTATGTAGCACAAGCATGCAGCTGTAATGAGCAACATGCATATCTGCAGATCCAGCTCTTTTAATCAGTCACATTACAGTTATTTGAACCTTACACCCTTTGTTTACATTGCAACCTCCTAGCTCCTTGTCTCATACTGAAAGAGTGGCGTTGATTAAAAAAGGCAGGTGGAGCAGTTCAAAGAGCACTTGCAAGCGGTAAAAAGCGGCAACGGCTTCAGCTTTTGCTCCCTGTAGATCAACGCCAATTTAACTACCTTGACACCGAACCAAGGTCCGAATTCGAAGTCCATCCTCTTGCGCATGATATTGTGAAGCTGCAGATAATCATTCAACAGTATAGGTTTGTATAAGCTGGTGTCTGAAGAATTAAGTGGACCCTATGTTTTAACTCACGTTGTTTCCTAATTTTCCCAAGTGCCCACCCCGAGGTATCACCTCTTTGAACTCCGAGCAGTTGCACTCTTTTTCAACACTTTCTTAGGCAATCTGTCCTCCACCAGAACCTCCACTCAATATAGGCAAAATAACTCTTTAAGTGCAGGCAAGGAACGAGGTAGTTTAACTATCTTAAACTTTCCAATACCAAAAGCAGGGACTATCCATGTGGCATTGGAGAAGAGTACATGGCTTGTGCAAAAATGGTGGGGAGAATGCTCAAGGCCATCTCTCCATCAGCTGACAAATTGGAGTCACGACGAATTGGGGAAAGAGACAATGAAATGGATCCTGTTGGCCTTGTGTATCCTTCCGACAAGAGCATTGCTGCAGTTGTATTTCCTATCGCTGAGTCTCTGAAGGAGGTACCATTAATTCCTCACTTTCTATCCTTTTAAAATAATACTTGGTGAACCAGTAGTTCATCAATTTGCCATTTTTTCTTGACGTATGAGTAGCAATATTATCAACACTAATGATGTCCCGTATAAAGTTGCGGAAATGGGTCAAAGTAGGACCACATGAATGTAAAGCATATATGGTAATGTGGACCACATTCATCCGCCTGAGTGACAAGATTCGATGACAAACAAATAGCAGGAGCACGAGTGTGATTATGGGATACAGGGACGAAGTACTTGAGTAAATAAGCAAATCATGGACTTCTTCAATTGCACCTAAATATTTTAGAGAGATCATTTAATCCAGTGTCAGTTTCATGGGAGACTGTATGACAAAGTTTCTGAATGAAGAGTGAGTACATGCGTGTGGAGGTTTGAACAAAGAACATTCTATATTGGTTCATCATGAGTCAAACTCATTTTGCCATGTCAAGAGGTGTTAAAATGAGTTTGGCCCTCAGTGAACCGAATAGTTTGCTCTTTATTCAAATTCAAACACTACCTCTGAGCATTCACCACAAGTGACAAGATATTATTAATATTGTGTGCAAAACAACCAATGGAAATTCAGAGTTGATGAACTCCCAACGAGAAGTCCCATTCAGGTAAAGGATACCTTTATTGTTTGGATTCAATTTGTGAATGAACGTGGCCTTAGCAATGGAGGATTTTGTACGAGGATTTTTCAACTATCTCCACGCTCTCCATAGTCATGCAAGCCATATCATCAAATTTGTTCATCGTCTAATGTCTGATTTTAACTTTGTATGAATCCAGGTGCGGTCACTAGCTAGCAGTGACGAAAACCGGCCGCTCCTTTTGGTAAACCCACAATGGCGTTCCGCAGGTCAAGTGGTTTCTGATTTCGGCTTTGGTCCTTGGAAAAGGTCATATTTGGACCCAATTTGTATCCCATTGTAGAAACCCCCTATGCTTGTTCTTGTGGTTATAAGATTATTCAATTGGGTTTTCTCCAGTCATCAATATTGGGATCACTCCCAATATTGTGCATGCTTAGTACTGATCAGCTAACCGACCAGCAATTTTTAGTGGTTATTTTACTGGCATTGTGGCAAGTATGCATCATTGCTTCCAGTAATCAAGTTCCAACTATAATCCAGTATTATATGCGCAGTGGCTGTTGTTGGAAAAATATTATATTCATTTGACTTACTTGAATATCTGATATGCAGGAGGTTCATTTTGTGTCATACTGATTATTTCTATGTTTGACAGACAGGCTGAGGAATTTGTAAACACGTTTGAGGACACCTATACATTGATTGAGCAACGTGTGGGCGAGGCTTCTAATGTCACCTCCAGCTCAGGTGGAGTCGTGCGTATATTGAAATGCTTCCCAGCAGATTGGCAAGTATGGACTTTCATTCTATACATCCATGTTATCACATTCTTTACATTCCAAATTATCCTCGTCATTGTTACATAAAAGTATTGTGTAAATACATCTGATTTCCTATGGCGAAGGGATAAAAGAAAATTACCATTTTCTCACATTCTGTGAGGTAGGTGGGCCTTATATGGTCAGTCTTCTTAATTACACACCTATATTTATTAATATATGGCAAGGTTGGTAGTTAAGAATGGACACCAAAAAGATATTTGCCAAGACAAGAAGGCCTAATTGACCACTTAAAGAGAAAGAGAATCTTCACTTTAACCTGCTATAACTTTTGCATCCAAATTTTGATTCTGAAACGAATTTGATGACTGTTTATATCTGCAGCTTAATAGATCTTTTGTGGTGGACATGTGTAGGTTTTCTTGATGGCATCAGATGGAACTGCAGAGATGATTGGAGTATTTCCCGCCCAGCCAACATACAAGGAACTTGAGAAGCTTGTCAGTGAAGTATGTTCCATTACTACCTTCCCATGTCATCACCAATGTAACCAGGGACTCAATGCACGACATAGACATACAAAGTCTACGAGCCTCACCTAATTTTTAAAATTGTAATATTTATATTCATGGGTTTAAGGCCATATTTAGTATATTATCTTGTGTCAAGGAGAAAAGGAAAAATAATCATATGTGACATTGATGATCAAATATCAAGTACGCATTTGCATCCAAGAGCACTTGAAGAACGAGGTAAGTTTAGATAGGGTCACTTTTGACACAATTGGCTAAAACTCGCATTACATAGCTCAAATACATGTATTTGTGCTTGTAGAGGCCAAGATTGGTTGTCTTATTAGACGCTTAGGGGGTTAAGGGTTAAGGTGCAAGTGAAAGGTTGTAACAACAAAATCCTCTCTTGGTGAGCTTTCAGGCTAGAAAACGCATTCCATGGAAAGCGTTGCCGCGGATGCTTGGTGGCGCAGAACCGGCACCGCCACCTCTTCCCCAATCTCTTTCGGGAGCCATGTCAGATGAGCAAATTGAAGCCATGGATGTGCAGGAAGTTCGCCGCGCACTTATGGCCCTCAATCTTCCTTCTTCAGGGAGGATGTCAACTCTTAAGGAGCGACTCAAGGAAGCACAAAGGAATTAAAATCAAAATGTGCGTGAGTTTCCAAAACCAAATGTCACTTCCTATTTTATAAAAGAAACTTGGTGAAATTGCACCTTAGGGTATATGTTATGAAAATTTAGTCAGATTAGTGTGAACCCAACACGCTCGAGCCAACCTGGGGTCTCGAATTTTATTCTCTCTATGAGCTGGATGCCTGTACTAAGAATGTAAACGGATACAGTGAAATTGCATACGTTTCGTGTCAATCTGGATGATCTACTGAGTTTATTGCACCATCAAAATTGGACGAATGGTCCACCTCATAGCTAAATGGCCTGATTCTTGTCTGTTATAAGAAGTTTGTATACTTCACTAGTGCTTTTGTTTCTCAATCCACACACTGAGCTCACAATCTCCTTACAACTTTCAACTGGAACTTGGATTGCTTAGAATCTCAATCAGAGTGTTCGTGTGTGCATGATATTAATAATTACATCTACACTGATACGTGCAATTAGGTTGACACGTGCTAATTTATCAACTTTTCCACAGTATTGTGAATATTTGTTACCACATTAATAAAGAACATTAAACCTCTTTTTCTGTGGTTTCTATACAGATCAATAAAAAAGTCATAAGTTTTTGTGAATTAGTTTTGACCCAAGGCATTTTTGCAAGGGCAAAGACACAACCTAATCGCAAGGTCAACTTGATTGCACACATTAGTAAAGTGAATTTCATAACTGATTGAGATTTTTTTGGTGCATGAGATTAGCAATTACATGCATTACAAGAAGCGATTGTGTAGAAGCCAGGAGATTGCTGGACAGCACAACAATTTAAATAACATACAAGCATACAATCATGCCAAATGAATAGCCACTTCAGGATCGGTCGCATGACATGCACTAATTTCACTTTCTTATTCACCAATACAAAGTCTCAAGGTGGTGCATTTCCATTATTATAGCTTCTTGTCTTGTGTAGTCAAACACAAGTTGCACTGGCCGTGGATCCTCATAACCACCCAAACAGTATAGTATTGTACCATGAGCGTAGACAAAATGCCAACATCGTCCATAAGCATCAAATTTGCTTTGAATTATATGTATTTAACAGCTTGCAACCTCCATCTCCGTCTCTTGCGAAGCTCCTGTCTTCAACTTTACACTAGTTGAAGCCAGGATGCAAGACCAACTACATTCTCATTGTATCATCTGTTGCTGTTCACCTTGCATTTCTGACCACAAAATAACCCACAAGAATATTTCACTTTGTGCAAGTTGCGGGCGTGCCACGTAATACTATAATGCACTGAACATTTGAGAGTTGTGTACACAAAGTTGACAGAGGCCAGAACTTTTTTCTCCACCATAGAAGCGCATCATGACATTAATGCAAATAACTCGAGATATAGGTTCAGCAACCTCCCAAAATCCACCATCGATATGGAGATCCAACATCACAAAGAATGAAACCCATTTAAAGAGAGTTCAACCAACGTGATGAAAATATCCATACAAAGGCATCATTGACACTTTACTTGAAAGAAGAGGAAGGGAGAGAAGGCTGGAGGTAACAACAACAACGTGAAGAGAAGAAGAGTTGCACCAAACAGAATAAAAGTGAAGAGAAGAGGGCCTCCAACAACAATAACATGCTTAAGAAGATTTATGGTGATATGTGCAATTAGGTACTCTTGAACAAGATAGGCCGATGGGCTCAAATTCACTCCAACAAAAATATTGATGTTTATTTTCTTGTTTTTTTATGCAATTAGGTTGTCCCACACTAATTTATTGACATTTTGCATTATTTGAAATATATACTACCACAATAACATAATACAAGAATTATTTTTTTATTTTGATGGTATACGGATTATTGAATCAAATTATAAGTTTATAATTTGGTTTTGATCCACGTTAATTTGCATGGGCAAAAGTCAACCTATATGTGAAGATTACCTAATTGCATATTTCAGTGTAGTTATCTAGTTCAAGACCCTTGAAACATCAAATCTATTGGTACAAAACATTCTCTTGCACCCCACTCTTAAACCTCTTACAATCAATATTTTTATTAATAGGCCTCTTTTTAGAATGATTTTTGTATATATATGAATATATTAATCAAGGAAAAATATTGGAGTGAGGTGTGGGAAAGCACACGATATGCTCGACATCAAAAGACTTAATAGTTGCCTAATGAATGAGAAGTTGTTCACTCTGCCACTCTAGGGATTAGATGGTTTGACACTATCTTGAGGTATTTTTAATCCCATAAGCCTCTAGACTTCATGGACTTTAAAAAATCAATTTCATTTCATTTCACTACATGGAAATCGGATAAGAGTGCATGATCCTAAATTAACTTCCTCAAATTGCGGACACCTTGGGAAATCCCTAATCCTCACTCCAATGGAGCTCAATTCACCTTCTTATCACCAAAGTGATGGGGCCTTGCATAGTTATACGGTATTGGAGTTGATTTGAGCTTAACCCCTAAACGCTCAAGCCTTTACATTCCATTTTTGGGCATTTCCAGTACCAACGATGAGCATTTTTGTTATGTAGCAAAATAGACTCTAGTTTCTTGAAATCCAACCATACGGATGTGAACTAGACTACAATGTATTATTTATATAAACATTTGAAGTCATCTGGACAACATTTGCTAGGTTATAATACATATGGGCAGGGCCTTCATTGGGAGGGGGGGGGGGGGGCAGCTAGAGAAAACTCTAAAAAAATTCGTTTTGGTCATGCCACAAATTTTAGAAAGTTGAAATTTTTTCCATAATATGCTATGTGGATGACAAATGAGCTACTCCCAGAAATTTGGGTTTTTTTGAGCAAATTTAGATGAAGTTTGTCACCCTCAAAGTTGGAGGGGCCACATGAGGTCGTTTCCCCCTTTTTCATGGAGCAAACAACATGTGCACTAGTTTTTTTCCAAATCCATCCGGTCAAGTTCTGCACAACCATCACCTTGTTCTAAGGGGGGAAAATCCCCACATCATATGACAGATATTGGCTTCCAAATTTGGCTCTTATAGTTGGGCAACACTTGGAACCGCCTCCCAAAACAAGCAATGCCAACCTAACGAAAAATTCTTCATGCTTGGAGTTTGAGGTTTTTATGTGCTATTTTGGCCTATATGGTACATCCTAAACTCCATAATATCAACCTCCATAATGTCACACACTCTCTAATATCCCAAAACCCTAGGGAACGGATGTTCGTAGTTCAAATCTCACTCCTTATTGTCACATTTCTCTCCCTTATATCACAAAATTTGTCATGAATGGAATTACCCAAGAAGTCAACCCACACCCTCGCATTGTGCCATGTGTCAACATGTGGAGTGCTTCTTCTTCTTCTTCTTCTTCTTCTTCTTCTTCTTCTTATGCCACTTGTTGAATGTTGGTGCATGCGTCTGCCACATTGCCAGGGAAGGCCAAGTGGAGTGGACCACACTAGCGTAAGTTACGGGAGAACGAACTCAAATTGTCCTCACATCTCCTTTGTGTTATTCCATAATGCCACATGCTACGTTAATTCTATAGTGTCATGCATTCATGTTAACACTACAAAACTCTGTAATATCATGTGCACTTTGGTTGCCATAGGTGTGATACTATGGAGTTTAGAGTGTAGTGGGGCACCACCCTACACCAATAGAAACCTTCCATCCACATAGATTGTAGCCTAGTGGGTCACAAACCCCATTAGAATATTAGGTGGTGATCCATTTCGAGTTGCATGAGCATGTAAGGGTTAAAAGTAATCGTAACTATTCCCAACACTTTGGCTACATAGTTTGGGTACTTAGAGTAAGTTGTTTTATGTGCTAATTAGCTCATTGGGTTAGCTTCTCAAAGTAAGTCCCTTGGAAGCCATGTCACTCAAAATAAGTGGATTGCATCTCAATTCTTTAAGAAAATTATGAATCTCAATGTTTCAAGATCTGTTGTGATCGATATCTAGGGACCCATATGTTTGTACCACCCATCTAGGTAGTGTGCCACCTTTTGGATGGAATAAAGTGCTTTGGCTTTGCTAAAAGAGCATATTGTGAGAATATGGGACCATAAATGCTATGTTGCTCTTGCTTATAAGCCCTATATATAATCGTCAATTTATGAAACTTTGGCAAGTCCACAGTCCCACCCTCTACTCCAATAGTGCATGGTAAACCATGGGCATGCCATACATGTACATAGGCCATTTTATGCCTCTGCCTGAATTTTTATTTATTTTTGCTTATGAATCATACTAGTTATACATGTGTCCCCCATGCATCCACAAGACCGCAAAAGATAGGGATCTTTAATATCTTACAAACCAAAATAGGTGCACATACCTAAGATTATGTGATGTCATAAAAGAGTCGCAACTATGAATTCTAGCAAATTTTTGAAACTTCAATAGGAGGCATTTAAATATGAATGAACAAATGCAAATTTTACTCCAACTTGTAAAAATATCTAGCATTTCTAGACTCATACATCACTCATACTTAGCCATTCTAATGTTTCAATATGTAAGTTTCTATTGCTATCGCTCCATCTAAATGAAGAAATGTGGATACATGGATGAATGAAAACCACCATACATTACATGGGTCTCATAAAACATCAAGGCACACATTTCGATAGAGCCACCTTTTGTTTTAATAGTACCCGTAATTTGATCAAAGAACACAAAGCCGTTCAATGCTACTACTTTTGAGCGGTTATATTTTTCAAACCCTAACATTAGAATATCACTTTACTAAAAGCATGTTCATCCACTTTACTAAAAAGACTAGGGCCACGGATTGCTAAGCACAAACCATCAACCAAAAGTTGTGGGAAATTGCCATACAAAAATTTGGGGTGACTTTTTTCAAAAAGTTTCAATCCCAAACTTTTTTTAACTCCATTTTCCCACAACTTTTGGTTCATGGTAGTGCTTAGCAATCCGTAGCCCTAGTCTTATTGTTTGAAATTGTACGAAGAATGCATGGTATAACACGATGCATATGGTGTCATTTTTCATGCAAATGAACACTTTGCTAAATTTTGGACAAATACAAACTTCATGAATACATTCATATATGACAATGCAATCCCTAAAGTTGCGTATTTTAGCCGGGCCAATCGAAAACCGAAAGCAATATTGAAGAAATCCCCTAGGGTTTGAGACCTCGGTCAAAGCACAAGCCAACAAGTGGACATGATGTATATTGCATGTGTACACGTTGATCAAGGCAATAAATTTTTGACAAGGATTGAGTACGGTGCTTAACTACCTCTCCAAATGTCTCCAACGCACAATTCTATCCATGAGTCCGTTCTTTTGGGGTCCAAAAAACGGTGTTGGATTGGTATCATTCAAAACAAAAATCATTCGGTCACCATAATGAGCATTCCACATTTTCCAATATCAACAGGGTATGGGTACTAGATGGTATTTATTTATGTTCAAGACATTTTGAGTCTATAAGTTTGTGCAAGAACCTTCAGATCTGACTAAACCTACTCTAGTATCAATGTGGTCTAGAATGGTTACGACCCAATAATAATTCAAGTGTCAATATATGACTAGTGTTACAATTTTAATACCCACGGGTAGGTTCTTTGATGCTATTGTTGACATTGAATATTGATACTATGCATTTACCAATATTATCTTCTTTTGATATGATTCGGGCATCTATAATGAACATTTCACAGTTTCTAAAATATAGGTAGGGCATGAGTATCAAAAGGTATCTTTGTTTTGATACCATTCATGTTTATATATCATGCAAGAATCTTCATACCCAGGTGGAATTGTCCTAGTATCAAAATGGTTTAGAATGGTGTTGACCCAATTAGCATCTCAGGTGTACAAAGATCCTCTCAATTTGAGATAACCATCGAACGTGAATTTTTGATTGATGCTAGGGTTATTAATACCCGTAGGTAGGTTCTTTGATACCGTTATTGGTGTTGATTATGGATACACATGCGTTCAATTATATATGTTGGTCCAACACCCATCCAACATTAGTTAAAACACATAGAGTTGCTTGATCCCATGATTAAGACCTAGGTATGTTACACTCCAAATACTTGCTTAGCTTCAATGAAATCAAGTTCAACTCAACAAACACACGTCTACAATGGATACTTTCAAGCCTCGTGTAAGATATGTATTCTTCTTCATAAATCCCTATAACACCAAGAGGCCCAAAAATGGTCCTAGTGTTTATTCAAACCCATGTACTAGCCTCATGTTGTTTATGTGCTAGGATTTTCTTGTCATGTGTAACCCCAAAAACCAAAAAAAGAGAAACAAAAGGAAAACAAAAAAAAAACCAATTTGTAAATCTGACATGTGATGTTTGTTCACCAACTTCCAATCCATGGTCACGTGATTGTGGGGGAACTTTTTATTTTTTATTCTTCATGTGTATCCTTAATAAAAGTTCTATACTATAATATTGACTACTATGAACAACCAATGTCATGTTCACATATTCTTTAAACTCAATCTCCTTCATTGACCCTTTCGGTGTTCCATTGTATTGTATTATCATTGTTCTTGACATGATTATTTTCCCAATTCCAAGCATGTTATGCAACCCAAGTTTTGACCAACGATAACAAAGTGTTAGTGATTTCAACATATTATACTTCAATTATGATCAATTTATTGGAGATATGATCCTAAAAGCATGTAGTGTAAGTCAACGACAACGTTGTTTGTTCCAACTGTTCAATAATTGATCCTTTGCAACTTTGTTTTTGTAGGTCAAATTTCATATATCGAGTCTATAAATCTCAGTCTATGAGACATTTTCAATTTGAGATCTACTACCAAGCATTTAAAGGGTTCATGTGAGTGCACGGCTTTTTGAGCACTTTAGCATATGTAGGGGTTTCATCACATAATAAATATTACATGAGCACAATAAAGAAACTCAAATGTGGAATATGAGAGTTGAGCTTGCATGTTTTGAAGTCAAGGTGAATTTCTTATGAATTCTTCAACTGAAACTCATAGAAAAGAAAATTATAGCGCATCTCGAAACTCAAAAGAAACCATAGCTCATCATACAAAAGTATAACTTTTATAGAAATGTTTTAAACTAACAAATGTACTTGTATGTCAGAAACCAATATAGGTCATTGTCAACATTATGTACACCAGTCTTCAAGTCAATGAATTGAGAAATTTGACAAAATTATCAAGTTAAAATACTCAAAGTCCAAAAACTTCACACTGCCCACATTGAGGTTTATGACATATATGTAAACTTATCTATTGTGGATGAAGGAGGAAATCTAGTTAAAACAAGTTCCTGACAAATTGGGGGCCAATTCCCTCCAACTTGATTACGATGTGACTAATTGGGGTCTTTGATGCCATTTTCAAAATCACATATTCAAAAAATGATCACATTGTCTTGTTATAAAATAAGCTTTAAAATTTACCCAGTTCCATCACACATGACCGTAGTTCCGACACTCACTTCTCCCCCAATGTGGGCAACTACGTACTTCAACATCAACACTAGTTGTTTTATTTCTAAGGAATACAATGCAGCTCATTGGTTGGAGAGTTATTATCAACAATTAACACTATCCATTTTGGGGTACAGGGGATAAGTGATTGGGAAGAATCAAATGAGGTTTGTGACTTTGGGCATATATATAGAAATTAGATATGCTCCACTTTGTGTGATGCCAATGTCGTTGTATTTATAATAGACTTTGATATAAATTCCCTCAGAGAGGAAAGACAACCATGGGTTTGATCCTTCTTTGAGAATTTATTTATTCATTAAGAGTTTGTGAGCTCGTTGCGTATCAGAGCCTATTTTGAAAGTTGGGTGAAGCTTTTGGGACCTCCCCTTTCCACCTCTCAAACTTTGACATAATATTGTGAACTAAAATAGGGTATGCGCATGGGACATGATGTCCCAAATCCCATATCAGCCTATGCAAGGCTAGCTTGGCCCACCCAACCTAGTAGGACAAGCTAGAAAACCGGAATTTAATAGTCTGAGACCAATCTTTGTGTATACTAATTTAAACATTAAGAAAGCTTGGGTGGCTCTGTGTTAATTCTCATAAACTTAGGATTTGGGGCTAAACCCATGGATTCGTCTACTTTTCTTTACAAATAACTCTAATGTGATGATCGATTCAAATATAATATTGGATAATTTGTTTGGGTCAAGTAAGGAATGGAGAGTGCTATCATGTGAGCAGTGAGCGGTGAGGGAGGGAAACATTTGGAATTACACCCACCATTATCCTATACCCATGGTATTTTGCCACAAGTAATAACAACTTCTTTTATGATGATGTGTGTGGAAATGGATTTAGACATTGTTGTTAGATTCAACGAATTCCTGTAGGTTTGAGAAATGAGTTGATGGCAACATTTTGGAAGAAAAGAACCTAAAGTATTTGGGCATGAATGGAAGTATAAAAGAAATTGCTCCCATGAATCAATGTGCACTAATTGTGGTAATTTAAAAGGAAGCCCAAGATCCAAACATTTTTACACAATTTGAAGTTATTATCACTTTGATTGTAGAGAAATTATCATAATACAATTGTTTCAACACATGGAAAAGATGGATATAGGGCCAAAATGCCAATTGCGCACACAACACAATGGCCATATTGTTATTAATGATAATGCAAAATTAGAAACATACAACACACACTCACACAAACATCTCTGTAGCCATAAACTATTTTAGCCTAATCATGAAGACTAATGCACTCATCCCCCTTATCATATATGATGGGGTGACAAACAATTATTTAAGCCTACAGAGAGAGACCAGCGTCGCTGGCTTTGCCATGATCCAAGCAACACTCATGGAATATGGAGGCTAAATCATAAAACTTGGAGGAGAAATCACACAAAAAAAATATCTTATTTTCTGCAAAATGAAATTGTAATTGTTAGCACAAGTAGGTCACTCTAAGGCATTTTTGTGCACCACGTGCGGCTGGTTTTTCTTTGTTTTGGGGCTATTTACCTTCAAGGGCTGAATTAAAGCCTCCCTATAATTACTTAAATTTCAAAAATGGCCCATTTGTTTGCGCCCTTCCATTACTTATATTGTCCAAGTCACTGCAATTTTTTGTACTCTATATTCTTTTTAAGTAATAAAAGCTAATCTACTTCCTAACGCATTGACGAGTGTTAAGGGAAACCATGGAAACAAAGAAGGGTGCAAACAGTAATATCATTGCAAACAAAGTTATGAAGAAAACACATAGGAGACCATAGCAAACATACTAAACATACCTTCTAGGATCCTTATCTTCAACCCCTATATTAATTTTACAAAAACATAATGGCCCACATTTTATGTCCATCTAACTTACTTATAATGGGATTGTCTACATTTAATGGCCCCTTCATTATTTGGAATTCCTTTATAATTTTTATTTCAAATGATTTTAATCCTCTCTATATTATGCCGCACGTCGTTTTTAAAATGCACTAAGTGACCTACCCGTGAGTGTTAGACTTCAAATAATCATTTCTCAAGCTACGGATATCAAATAGTTATGAGAATTTAGAGAATTGCTTAAATTTACGTACTCAATCAACTTTTCCTCGCCACCTTCTTGACATGTTCTTCCTCGGAATGGATGTAGGTTATGTATGCCAAAGTTCCACCCAATCTAGGAGTAGGCATTGTATCACACAACAGTGATAGGATGACATGAAATAACAAACAATCTTCCTTGTACACAACTAGATGATGGCCACTACGTTTGCAAGTATGAATGAAGGCACCTAGTAATGAAATGTTGGGAGGTCAGTAAATGTACACAAGCCATGATCAAAACCATAGTGCAATCCATGTGACTTGAAATATCTTGAGAGTATGAGAAATTCCAACATGTAGATGCGTAAGCATCAAGGACAACTAATTCAAAAGTTGTGAAGGCCTCAATTAGGATTTGCAATGACTCATATGTTTTCTCTTGACCACCTCTTTATGACGCTATGTCGATTATGAGTTGCATGCTCACCAATGTGAGAGTACACATCCAAAGCCTCGATGTCCACCTCAAAGTTTGCATTATTATTTTTGAAAACAAACTCCAATTTGGGCTCTGAACGAAGAATCATTATGATGTAAAACCTCAAGTTTGCGCAACAAATCCTACCCTTCAGGTTGGTTGCTTGGAAACAATATAACATTGCAATGCATCAAAGAGGGAGAACTTAAAGTAGTAAAGGGATAAAGGTTTGGAAGTAACATTATCAAATATGTGTCAAGAGGACAACACAATTACAACTCATTTAAAGTCCACCAACCCGTTTGTTAAACATTATTACAAACCCACTAGTAGTGAATTAAGAAGCACCAAGAAGGAGCAACTTACATTGAAAAAAACATACTTGATGCACGACAATCAAGGCAAAGAGTTACACCAGAAGGACGCCAACGGGAAATGTCAGGATAAATGGACAATACGACAACAACAAGAGAAGAGCAACCACCAAGACAACAAGGTGTGGCGAGGAAAATGACCATGAGGGTGGAGCCCACCAAAGCCGGTGACCATGGCTGGTGGCCCAAGGGCATCAACCAGTATCTCAAGGGAGAAGGTATTGGTGCTAGAGTACGCCATGTTCCAAGTGCAGAAATAAGGAGGCAATTTTGCCATATTGTAGGCTCTCGTCAATTGAGACACTCCCCATCCCTTGATTACATTTTTGTGTGCCACTAAACCTTGGCATGCACCCAACTTCCAAATTTTCAAAGATAGTGCATCATAACCAAGCAACGCCACTAGCAAATCATAAAAACAAATGAACGAGTGACAAACTTATGGATATATACTATGTTGTTGGAGTCATTGTCATTTCCTATCCATGATTTGGAGTGGTCAACAATGACAAGTTCATCCACGCTCCAACATATACCTACAACGAGGTCCTGCGACTACTTGAGCTTGTCGGTGTTGTTGAACACAAGTAGTGATGCTAGTATAGTGTTCATGTAATGTTTCAAATGTCAATCGATGACATTAATTATCTGTAATCTACTTTGGTTGCACGCAACAATAAAATCAACAATTGATTGAATATTTTTCTAGTAGTCCATGGTAATAGGCCTCCACATGTTCTCAATTTTTGAATGTTAATACTATAAAGTATAATCATAGTACCAAATTGAAGTTATGACCCCTATAGTCATGGGGATTTTCTATATTTAATTTTATTGCTCACATGTTACCACTCACCACTTGTGTGATATCGCTCACCGGTCACTACTCACTATTCATCACTCATGTCTTAGGTTCCCTAAATAAGGAACAATAATCCTCAAAGTGTTTGCCAAAGGTGCTTTTAAATTATATTAGTTCGCTTGCGTTTTCACCTTCAAAATGGACGAGTTTACCAAGTCATCACAAATCCTTGGCCCCCACCATCTAAGGTAGATGGGTCTTAAGTGGCTCAGTTTTTTAATCAAACCCCTAGATTTGATCAGTTTGTGATTTGGTGAAGATCAAAGAGCAAACATCATAAAGACACGTGTTTAAAAGAGATTGGACTACATCTTCAAATATCAATAGCTACTCTTTACTGAATAGTGAACACAATTGAGAGGACCCATCAACAACCATGCACTTTCAATAACCATACCTAAATCAGGGGAGGTCCAATTTCCGATCCGGTTTTTGCAGACGTTCCATTGTAGATTTGCTAATGCAACACGAGTTTTACTACATAAATCTAAATCACTAGAAGTTGAAGAACATGAAAAACGAACCAAATAACACCCACGCACCTTATTATGGAACTTACTTACTTCCTTCTTATGTGTATTAATTGTTGAGCATTAATAGTTTGTCTCTATTGAGGCAGGCTTTCCCAATCCAAGAGCCCTGAAAACCCTTCTTTTCTTGCCGCCATAGAGAACATGCCAGGTGGCATGCTACGAGGCATCTACGGCCTGCCAAGTAGGACATGAGCCCTGAGTGGCCCACTCCACGTGTCAGCAGGACAGGGAGCCCGAGGATGCATGCATGGGGGGGTTAGGATGTGCCATCATCATCCAGCATCATCATCGGCAGCTATGCCTATGACTCAGCTTTATGTACGACACGTGTCAGCGCCTCACATGCATGTGAGTGGCCACATGATGATGATGATGATGATGATGGTCATGAACTCTTAGCACATGCAGAAGGTGAGTGAGTTATCTAGACCGACTCCACTCTAAATAAGTATTAAGTGTCTTAATAAGTATGTTTAAAGTTTCAAAGCACGAAGATTATAATATTCATAATACACAGTGGCCGGGGCATCGAAGTTAGGAAAGAGAGGGTCCGGAACTATTGAGCTTCAAACCTCTCCTCCACCAAACCTAAAAATTTCGATCTTCTATAGGTTTGTCGTCGATTCATTTAAACCGACTTAAATAGTTTAATTCGTGATGTTGAAGCTATCTTTGGTGTGAGAAAACCTTAAAATGATAGATTTTGAAATGCATGCTTTTTTAAGGTATTTGTGTTGGATGAATGAGGAGTATGTTCATGTGCGATGATGATTCTTTTTTGCTCTCTCCGAAGTTAGCACATGCAAAGTGTTATGTGGTTCGATGTGGATCTAAGAGGAGACATCATGGAATCATATGTCAAAGAGATCGGATTACATGCTCAATTCTTTTGTAAACTATCTAGGTTCAATAACCAACACAATTATTATTATTATTTATTTATTTTGTGGGGGGGGGGGGTTGGCTAGATGATCATCTAAGAAGAAAAGGAATCTTAACTTTAATAAAGTATAAAACATTCGTGTCATCTCCACAAATTATGAGGAAAATGGTTATGAGCTAAAAAATTGTACCAATTACGTGTTTAATATCATAAGAGAAGTGTTCACTTTAAGCCAATTGTTTTTAACATTGTCATCAAGTTAGAGCAACTCCTATGGTCGTTCTAATTGTCGGTTCTTTTAGTATTCAACTTTTGTAAGTTTTTGGACCAATGCCACATGCTCATCTCCGAACACATAAATTTTTTTTGTATGTATCACAAATCTTTGTTGCCCATAGTTTAATGACAGAAAGACAACCCTCTAGAATTTGTTGACCTTCTAATTCTCCAATTTTGGAGATTGTGTATTAGTTTGTTTTACTTTGGAAATTCCATCCACTGGGATGTGGGTCTCCGATGCTACAATGCCAGTGCACTCTAACTTACCTTGGCACCCACAAATTCTCTAAGCAATCTCTTTGCTAAGTTAACAATTTATTATTAATAGTATGATCCACGTTGTTCATCATCAATGCACATTGAGTAGCATGCAATTATGAGGTTGACAACCAATTGAAACAGATGCTTACACATTGGTGTTAATAACACTTGTCAATGGACATGTCACCCCCATCTTCATGCGAAGTTCGCTTGTCAATGATCAACACCATCAAACAAAGGTTTTCTTCAACCTAAGGTAGGCAGGTCTTTCATTTTCTTTTTCTGACTAGCCCACTTCTCCTAGGATTTGAAAACATGCGATTAGTACAAGATAGTTAGGAAACCCAAATTGAGGCCATAGACATTTTCCTCCTATTTTTAGATCTCAGACGAATATTTAGTTCACTATCATAGTGAAGATTCTCGTTCCCATCAAATGACCATATAGCCCCCCCCCCCTTCCCCCAATTATGTTGACTTTTGCACCTAGAATGGTTGTCTTACTTTGAACATGCAACCCAATATCTTTTAAACACGTGTCCTTTTGGTATCCATTCTTGGAACCACACCAACCCACATACCACTCCAATACAGGTGTCCTAATAGGAAAAGCAACCAAGTAAGGATTATCTACCTTATTGGGTAAGTGAATGCACACTTTGTTCACGCAATGTAGTTTCATATGAACTTTGTTTTGTGTAACAACCCATTTTCAAGATGTTGTAAAGTAGACAACCATTATTTGGTTGGTGTTCTTATTAAGCCACCTATAGTTGAGTGCTATGTGGTTTGGTGTGGCTCCAAGAACATGTATAAAAAAGACACATGTTTAAGAAAAATTGATTGCATGCTCAAATATATGAGAACCACTGTAGACTCAATGATCAATATATTGGAGGAGGGGAGAAAGGGGTTATATTACCATTCAATGAGCACGAGAATCTTCATTTTGAAAATGAAAAAGATATTCATACGAGCTCCAAAAATCATGAGGAAAGTGATTATGGCATGGATTTGCTAACGATCTTGTCTAATTGCATGTTTCGTATCTTAGGAGAAGTGGCCTAGTCGGAAAAAAAAGTAACCATTTAGGACCCATCTACCTTATCCCCAAGCACGGTTTTTTCCGAATCTCCACCCTCTCTATATGTTTAAAGTGTGTATAGCTAGTGCATGTGCCACACTTTCGATACTCCCAAGGTGTAACACACATAAAAAGTTGACCGTAAGTCACTTACACATGGTGCTACATAAAGAAACATGCATGCCATACCAATCAATGTGGCACACCATTCACCATGCGTACTAAATCATTTGAGCTAAATGGGTCTCAAATGGTTAACTTTTCCAACTAGCCCACTTATCGTAGGATACGAGACACGTGATTAAGTAGTACGAGATGGTTAGCAAATCCAACTAGAGGTTGTAGCTGCTTTCCTCATAATTTTTGGAGATCATATGAATATCTTATTCATTATCAATATGAAGATCTTGTGCTATTTAAATGGTCATATAGACCTCCCCCAATTATGTTGATTGTTGAGTTCACGAGTAGATCACTCTAAGGCATTTTTGTGCACCACGTGCGGCTGGGAGTTTTTTTTGTTTTGGGGCTATTTACCTTCAAGGGTTGAATTAAAGCCTCCCTATAATTACTTAAATTTCAAAAATGGCCCATTTGTTTGCACCCTTCCATTACTTATATTGTCCAAGTCACTGTAATTTTTTGTACTCTATATTCCTTTTAAGTAATTTTGGACAGATGGAAATCCCAATTATCATCCATCCCCGTGAGTCGTAAACCCATTTACATACCATACTAAACATACCTTCTAGAATCCTTATCTTCAGCCCCTATATTAATTTTACAAAAAAATAATGGCCCACGTTTTATGTTCATCTAACTTACTTATAATGGGATTGTCTACATTTAATGGCCCCTTCATTATATGGAATTCCTTTATAATTTTTATTTCAAATGATTTTAATCCTCTCTATATTATGCCGCACGTCGTTTTTAAAATGCACTAAGTGATCTACCCGTGGTTGAGTTTAGAATAATTATCAAATTTTGAGTACGTAGTCCAATCTCTATTGAACATGTGTCTTTTTGGTGTTCATTCTTAGATCCACATCTAATCACACACCACTCAAATATAGGTGTTCATCTAGTAGAAGTGACCAAGCTAGGTCCATTGACATTTAAGGATCGTGCATCACCAAGTGTGTGGCTTATGTCCTTTATTGATCATGCATCAAATGCCTCCGAAATGTTTCATAGGTTGGAGCTTTGTGATATCTATGTAAACTCATCATTGTGAACGAAGAAGATCAAAAAAAATAAATCCAATGTAAGCTTAAAACTGATTCTTTCCATGTGCACCCATCCCATACTAATTTGGGGTCTTTGATATCAACTTTGGACCTAAATGGGATAAACTTATATTTGAAAAACATGTTATAAGGGCATATTCACCTTTTCATTGGACAAATATACATTAACACCATGAAGCTCTAGAATATGTCAATAATACCTATTGTGAAAGCTTGAAGTTGAAGCAACTTGCATATTGGATATGCATCATACATCAACCTTGTCTATGGTAGCTTAGGTGGTATGATAGTGGTCGTGGTGCAAGTGCCAATGCCATCACTCACGATGGTATGTCGGTTATTGAAAATAGTGGATCATTGAAAGTCTTTTAAAGTTGCCTCCCTTCAAACCACCATTCCCACACTTTGGACTATCCATACCGCAGTGCCAAACGTGGTCCCTTTTTTGCCAAGCTAAGACCCAGTAAGGCATGTGACCCTATTGTGAGCACTTTCAACTTCACTTAAATTTGTAATTGTTGGTCTAGTTGGGAATTGTCCAAACACTTAGCAAGTGTGAATCAAATAGATTGTAAGTCCAAGCTTAAGCATTACATTTGAGATACAAAAGTTATAGAAGGTTAAATTGAAGAATTTTGTTTTCTTTAAAGTGATTGCCATAGGTCCCCTCCACTGGGATAACCATTGACTTAGAAAGGTGACCATGAGTCCGTGACTAGCTTTTTGAGGACATACATAGTCCAATAGGATTGGAATATCTATGTTTTTTGGTGTCCGTTCTGCTAATAAACTCTTGTCATATAGCACTCCAATATAAGTATCCAATTAAAAATAGCAACCACATAAGACCCACACACCTTAAGTACACAGGGCAAAAACGCCCAATTTCGTTAGTGACCTTGATTCGGACACCTACTTTTCCCCCAAAGTGGGGCACCATATCCTTCAACATGAATAGTAATTGTATTATTTTGAGGACTAATAACACAACTCATTGGCTGAAGGAAACAAAATGTCAATGTGCAACATTGTCCACTTTGAGAGGGCTATGTGACTAGGAAGGGTCAAATGAGGTTTGTGACTTTGAACTTTCATGTAGAAATTAGAGATGTTCCGATTCATGTGATATGTTCATAATGTCATTACCAATTCAAAGAAAACATTAAGATAATTAGATAAGGGACCACAATGCTCGATGTCCACAATAGGCCATTCTACCTTATGTGTTTAGACCGAGTCCGATATTTTGTTAAGATGCGTAGTAGCACAAACATTTTCGGGATATGTAGAAAGAGTCAAAGCCCTTTCCCGTAGCATTAGGTGGATAGGAATTGCTTGCACCGAATTACTAAGCAACAAGTGTAGGCGTTGTATTAATGCGGCATATAGTTGCATGTGTCGCGTAGCGATTGGGAGTTCACTTTGCGTGTGGTTGCGAATGGTTTCTAGTGGATACAATGATTGGATGCGAGAAGTAATGAGGGTTGAACTAAGGTAGAAGCTTCTATTCCACCCACGAGCCAATTCCCAAGAAACCTACACTAAATAGGATATTTAGTGTTTGATACACTAAATACGAACGCATACGCTAAATATCACTAAACCTATGAAAGTAAGTGATATTAAATGCAAACTCAAACACTAAATATTACTAACCCTATGAAAGTAAGTGATATTAAATGCAAACTCAAACACTAAATTATATCAACTATGGTAATATGTGGAAGTTACATGCACGAATTTAGTGTTAGTAGGGATATGAAAAATAAAATAAAAATTAACAATGATAAAAGGAGAAGTGAGGTGGCGGTAGGGAAGGTGGTGGTGCATTTATGTCTGACGCTAATTATCAAAGAATTCAAAATTAGTGTTGAGCAAGATAGGGTGGTAACAACACTAAATATAATCAAACACTGAATATCATATTTAGTGTAGTTTTGTGTTCCAAAGTGGGCAATCACGTACTTTAAATTGACCACTAATGATATGATATCATGGATCACTATACCACTAGACACATTTGGGTCGGTTCCACATTAAAAATGGATGTGCCATGTTCATTAGAGCGGTCTTCATGACTTGTCATGTAGCACCCAAAATGTCGCATGTAGCAACTACAAAGGGGTATATAACCTTAGCACTCTTTGTACGTAGCGTAATGATGAGATCTTTGAATTGTAATTTGTGATTAATTTTTCTACGTACAATAAAACTCTCAAGTGCTCAAAGTGTTTGTTACAAGTGCTCGCACCCTTGACATTGAGTTTTTGATGTTTCAAATTTTCAACGTAGTCCATAAATAGGTCAATTCGGCATCTAAAATCTGACCACAAACGATCACTATGATCCCCTTCCTTTATTTTTGTTACGATTTTTGTTTACCATGCTATCTACAGAATTGCTAGCCCTAAAAATCAAGAAGGATTCTCTTGTCTGGACATGCACCTCTACTTGACTATACTAACGTACACATTTACATTACAATCTATCGATCAGTAACACACGGACGGCTGAAATTTTGTGTGAACAATCCTAACCCTACAAACATGCTCTTCGTACAATTAGATGCATCATTAAAAACTCAGATCGTCTTCAACAAATCGCTGAATTGGGATGAAATGTTTTAGGCAAATTTTGGGGAGATTTCGCTTGGGCCTTTCGAGGGTTTGAACGCGAGATGGACATGCATGGGAGGCCGTTGGAGCTTCACAATGCACCAAAAAAGTCCTTTGGGAAGCACTGTTTCTAAGGTCGTAACCGTAAGTGGTCAACAAACATTCTTCAAGTGTCCTCGTTGTACAAGTGGATAAGCAAAGAGCCTGCGTGGTGGCCGATATTCTTCATGAACTTACACAAATGGTGCCCCCCCCCCCCCCCTCCTTGATTCCTTCCACCGCCTCATCCTTCGACCCATGCCATTCCGTATAGATATCGCCACTTAAGTGCATTCAATTTCCACATATATATATGTTGCCATGCCGAATCCGGAATGAACCCAACAATAACTTCCACCAATAGGCTAACCCCCGTGTATGGTACCCTTTAAAAGGTCTAAGAGGGCTCAACATGTAGTACGACCTATCATATACACTCTAAACTCCGTAATTACAACCATCTTTATGTTACTCCTTCTCTTAATCCCCAAACCCTAGGGAACGGATGCTCTCAGTTCAAATCTCAATCCTTGTTGTTGTGATTCCTTCCCATATATCACGGGTTTTGACATTGAAATAAACCACACGCTCACACGCATCGTGTTGTCATCATTGTCATTATTGTAATGTTGACTTTGTGTTGTTCCCTAGTGTCACATGTTACACTGGTTCTCTTGTATCACGCATCCATGTTAACATTACAAAATTCTTTGATATCACGTGCACTTTGGTTGCCGCAAGCGTGATATTACGGAGTTTAGAGTGTACACACAAGTTGTTTCCTTGGGACCCTACACTATACACAAACATTCCACATTCTACGTTTATGTATGTGGAGAAGAACTTTGATTATGCCATAACATTATCCAACTGAATGAGCATGATGGGTGGGTCCTGGAATATGTCAGAGTTTGTTTCCGAACAATGCAATTGAGATCCTTCACTGTGCATATTCAACCCAAATCATAATTTATCTACTTCCAACATCTGTCTTCTTTCTTCATGTCGGTCCCACTTGCTCACCCTAGACAACCAATTAACAACTCTAAACAACTTGTCTTCTGCCATTTTCTATACTAAGGTATTGATTAGTTTTGGTAGGCAAACGGTTTGCATCGAGGTTGTCTTCCTACCAATATCGACAACTTACTAATAGTGACAACCTAGGAGACCGGCTATTGAATAGGATAGGTCCACTGAATTGTAAACACATTTTCCCGTTGTTGGTTTTACTTTGTAACATTCTTATTTGTGGAATGGAATACGCTTATTGTGCTAAATAATGCTATGGCAATGAGTGTTGCAAGGAGTATGTAGATGTACTAATATGGGCTAGAGCTTCATGTTGTCTAAATTGATGTGTGCAATTAGGTTGCCCCATGTTGATTAAATCACATTCCAAACTATTTTGAATGTTTATTACCACAATAGAAAAATACACGAAATCTACTTTTACTGGGTCGTTGTAAGGATGAATGAACAAAGTAACATAGTATTCGTGGAAATGTCACATTCACATGTGACTTTGTTTTTTTCAAGGCTGACCCAATTTCTAGTCTTATGAAATGCATTTGAACTTTGAAAAAAAAATGTAGTTGGCAAAAACTCGTGTAGTTGACAGAAACTGTGTGTAGTTGGTGTGGCTCCAAGAACAAATTCTGAAGAGACAAGTGTTCAAAAAAGATTGGACTGTGAACTCAAAATATGACAACCATTATAAACTCAATAACCATCATAAATGGGAGAGCACTATATGACTATTTAATGAGAACTATAATCGTCACGTTGATAATGACTTAAGACATTCATACGACTCCAAAAAATTATGAGGAAAGTGACAACGGCCTCAATTTGAATTCGCCAACCATCTTGTAACTTTATCTTGCTTGTCTCATATCCTAGAGGAAGTGGGCTAGTAAGAAAAACGCAACCATTTAAGACCCATCTACCTTATATAAAGCCACGCATGGATGTGACTCACTCGAGCCTAAGTAGTTTGTATGTATCCATGCATACATGCATGTGGATGCCATGCCATGCCATGGGGATATACATACATGGCATGGCATCGCATGGGGTCATTCAAGCGAAAGAGCGGGCAGGCGCACAGACCTCCATTGCGCCGCAGCAACGATGGCGTCGCACCAACAACAGCAGCACCAGATGCACTCCACTTCACCAGGAATCCCACACCCAGGTGCTATGCAATTAAACTACCAGCAAGCGCAACAACAGCAACAACAACAACAACAACAACAGCAGGCTCAACAACAGCAACAGCAACAGGTGAGTCCAAACGCGGTCCAAAACGGCTCAGAAATGAAGCTTTTGCAACACAAACACCCATGGCCGGGATTCTCACCTCCTTAGTGTCCATGCGGGGTTAGGTTTTCTGAATCCTGGAGTGTTGATGCACCGTGTCTTTATGTCTTTATGCCTTTGTGCATTAAAGATGTGGTTAAGGAGTACAAATTGGATGTAGCGGTGATGTTCTTTTGTTGTTTGGTGGATGATGTTTGTGTGTATGTGTGTAGATGCAACAACAAGGGCAATCGAAACCTCACATGCAAAACCAGCAGCTCCAGATGTTCTGGCACCAGCAGAACCAAGAAATGGAGCAATTGAACGGTACTACTACTTACTATAACTCTTACGGAATTGCCTTGTTGGAAAAAGGTCATTCTACGGTATTATGATACTTCTTCCCCTTGCCATAAAAGGTTACGATGCTGATGATGATTTCATCCTGGGACGTGTTTATTTTTTTGCTTGTTCGTCATTTCAGAGAAAACCAGCAAGTCAGAGCTGCTGTTGACACATCTTACAGGTTATTATTCTCTTTCTTTCTTTCTTTCTTTCTCCATCTGCTTATGATTGTATCACTCCATCCTTGAGAGAGACTTTTAGCTGTTCGAGTCTGGTTCATTTAGTTTAGAGCTCTTCAATGTTCAGCACAGTTGATGATGCTAACTGTCCTCTTTGGAAAGGTTCATGACATTTGTATTACCACTCGGTTTAAGTAGGTTTGGTGGATTCCCGTGCGTGCTTTCTATAAACAGGAGTTGGATGTGGCGGTACACTGGCTTTTAGTAGGATGTTAACTTTTTGTTTTCCATCAATTCCTGGTGGCTGTTTACTCGATGGCAGTTTGCCTTGTTGTGCTGTATGTTTGGTTCCGAGTGTCTTGGCTCTTTTCTATTGAAAGAATGTTGCAACTCTCATTGGCAAGCTATTATCTGGATGTGCTATCAAGAAGAAACATTTAAAGTCTTTTAGGGCTTCATAGCACACTCCTTTTGGAATACATTTATTAGAACAGAACGCTCTGGTTGAAGTGCCAAGTTTTTCCCACAGGACGGAGTTGTAGGAAATCATTTGAGAGCAGACTCATATTAGGACTTCGGGATCCAATGTGGGAGTATCTGTAGCAAAAGGATCAGTTTTTCCTTTCTGCAGATACGCTGAAGAGTTTGTGCACTAAGCGACAACTTTCCTTATCGAATGGATTCTTCAGCTTCATCAATTCGCCAAATTAAATTTTAGGTTTCATAGGAAATCTTTGTATGGAAGTACTTTGGAAGATATGTAAAGAGCTGCTCAAAAATTGCAGCTACAGATTTTAGGACAAGCGTTGCCCATGTTGGTGTTTGGTTGTTCCCGACTTGGTCAATTGATCTTGTATGTTTGCTTTGTGCAGAGTTCAAGAATCATCAGCTGCCCTTAGCACGCATCAAGAAGATTATGAAGTCGGATGAGGATGTGAAGGTATGATTTTGCTTTGATGTTCTGACTCAGAGAAAAGGAGAGATTACCAAGCAAGGTGGAAGCAAGTGGATTGCTTGGTTTAGGTCAGATTATGTTATCGAAGTCTGCAATACATTAGGTTTGACAAATTCTATACCACAGGTATTGCTCATAGACGGTCAAAAGAACGAGTTAAGGACATAGTGGAGTCGACCTATTTGAAGTGCCTTGGGCAGTAAGAAAGGTCTGAATAAATCATTTTATTGGTAAACATTTTGTTTTCCGTCAGTTCCTTCAAACATGATGTTTTGTAATATTTACATCTTCCAAAGGCGAGCAATTGGCTTGGAGATTGATATATTTCTCTCAGAGAAGAGTCATTTTGATGAGAACAGAGTATGGTCCATAACAACTTGTCATCAATCTAAGTGGTAATACCTTCATTTTGACAGAGTAATGGGTGTGTGCTCTGAAAATCTATTTAGCTGTTCACCTTCGATTGGAGTTTGTCTTCTTCTACACATCAATGACATTGACTATCAAAATCTCACATAGTATGAAGTTTAGGGTGGTTGTTCTAGAAATATGGTTATAACAAGGTGCACCCTTAGTATATAACAAGGTGCACCCTAATTTTGTTCTCTGGAATGGCGGATTTCATCATGTATGTCATGCATGAGAACCATAACAGTACCGAAGCAGGATCTACTGGTTTATGTGAATTTCTCTGTCACAATACATCATATTGATATAAGCTCACGTCATGTCTTGCTTGTTATTTTTGCTAGATGATTGCAGCAGAAGCACCCGTTCTATTTGCAAAAGCATGCGAAATGTTCATTCTAGAGTTGACCCTGAGGTCATGGATTCACACAGAGGAAAATAAGCGGCGAACACTTCAAAGAAATGATATTGCTGGAGCTATCACGCGGGGTGACATCTTTGATTTCCTTGTAGATATTGTCCCTCGGGATGAGTTAAAGGTGAGTTTTGCAACAACCTTGAATGCTTAAAATGCCTACAACTTCCAGCATGGGGTTTCAGGTCAGAATTGATAAAATTTAGTAATATATCTTGAAATATTATTTTCTATTGTCCAGAAAAAGGAAATCCTTGCTAAAATATTCCAATGTGGGGTTGTTCGATCTCTAAAATTGATACCCATGAAGCAAAGGAAAGGTTGATTAAAAAAACAGGTTTCACAAACTCAGCATAATCATGCAATTGACACATCCATGGGATTCTGTCCAGTCAATTATTTTCCTCTTCAAACTATGAAAAATGGAGCTTTCTGGATATGAGTAGTTAAAATGTGTTTTGTAGTCATCCCACCTCAAATCGGGAAAACAAGACATGGGTTAGCAGAGTGATTTCTAGTTACCTCTTTCATTACAATGACATAACTTGATACTGTGGTCATGTGGGGTGCAAAATAAAATGTTGGCTTCATTTCGGTGTGAGCTGTGATGTCAAAAAACAAATTTCAAATCGGGGATCTCTAAATTGAGGAGGTGGAAGTGACTTACAAAAATGAGAGCATGCCCAGGACCCTTTTATGGAAGAGTGACCCAAGAATCTCAACCTTAAAAAAAATGTTTTCTAGTTTCTTAAAGTTTAATGCAATAAGATAATTACAAACCTGATTTGATAGTTCACTATTGCAGCCACTGCTGCTCCTATGCTTCTGGAATCTGTACTAGTACGCACAAGGCTTAGAGGGCAATTACCTTCAAAGTTCTTCCAAGGAGCATCTAAAGGGTAAGGTATTGTGGTCTGTGGGTCTAAGAAAAATGTTGCATTTCAGGAGGAAGAGTTGCAGAATGTCACTTGGTCTGGAGGTTCTGTGGATCAAGTTCCATATGGTGCCATGTATTACCCACCGATGGTAACACAAGCTATGGCCTACCCTGTTGGAGGTCCTGTAAGTATCTTACTATCTTGTTTTCCTTTTCCCCTTCCTTTCATCGAAGAAAACTTTCCATCTTTATTTTATAGTTAATTAAAAGTTTTCCATTGCTTAGCATAGCACAAAGAATTTCTTGAACGAGTCCCAAAGGAAAATTGTAGTCTTCCCACCTTTATTGATCTGACAAGAGCCATGGGGTATGTTGGCAATTTTGACTGGATTGGAGATCGCATGACAATTTCCATCTACCAATTGTGCCCACTTCAATAAACAGATCCTTTTATATAATTTTCAGCTGGTAAAGTCATTGCAATTCAGAACCAGCCTATTCTTACTCTTTAAGGTCTTTGGCAGGAAATGATGGTTGCACAAGCAACAATGCCTCCTGGTCAGCCAATAATGTATGCACCACCTCAGGTATTATTTATTCCCTATAAACCCCCTCAATTAGAGGCTATGCCTTATTGCTATCACTTATCTTGGCAATGTCTGAAACCCAAAGATCTAGATCATTATGATTTCTTCTTTGTATGTTTGCAAATACAAATTTAAGAGAAATTGAGGGAATGGCTTAGAAGCGAGATGCAACCATCACCACATAGTATATCATTTATTATTACAACAAGTATTATGTGTAATCCTTACGATTTTCATAATAGTTTAAGTAATACAGATGGTATTCTGTTTAGTTCCAATGAACACACTGCTGACAAATTGTTTTGTGAGTTATTTTGCAGCAAGGGGATACACAGTAATGTTTTTGTCAAAAATGTTTAGGACACAATCAGCAGCGGTCACTACAAATTGTAGCACTAGTTTGTCCATATGCAAGCCAAGGTTCATCTAGATGTCACTCTGTACATTACTGATCTCCAATTCTGGGTATCAACATTCTAGACAAAGGGAACTGGCCACTGTGGAGGCCTTGCTTGTAAAGTATGTTCACAGGATTTTTTTTATTTCTCTTGTACATGTCCTTACTGCTCATTGTAGATGATGGGTTGGGTTGTATACGGCAGTAGCTCAAAAAAATGCACCAGTTAGGAAGGTAATCTTGTGGCAAGAGGATGGAGAAAAACTTTCACTTGCTTCTGGTTCTTGCACTCTTTACACTCTTATGAGGGTACGATCCTTTGTAACAATTTATGCCTTTCGAGCTACTTCCGTCATGCTGGAGTATGTCTAGTGCTATCATTACTTTGACTTTATGCTTATCTGCATTGTCAAGTTCCAATTAGTGGTCACCGCAGGGTTATGATGGATTTAAAGAGTAATCAGCTTCGCCCTTCTTGTCATATCAAATCACTTGAATTCTTCCGTGTCAAATTTAAATAGTTTGTTGTTGCCAGTGCTGGTGGCCCAGCTCGGAAACTTGTAGGTCATGCAGAAGTCATACCTGCACAACATTATCTTCATTTCCTTTCTAAAAGCATAGAAAACATAAGATCGGATAAAGCAATTTCAAAGGTGTTGTGACTGCATTAATGTGAGGAGTGTCTCCAATGCTCTTTCCAATTTTTATTTGGTAATTCAACTACACTGTTCATGGTATTTAGTGTCACTATGCGGAGTTGTGCAGTGCTATAACTTTTTGCTAAGATTGTAAGTTTTTTATCAAGTAGTCATTTATGTTGTGCAATAGCCATACCACCTATTTAATGAAAATGTAAAAATGTCCAAAGTGTGGTGAAACTCTCTACCAAAAGATGAGTATTTGAGAGACTGCAAGGATAACTCTATTAGCATAAAGGCCTAGAAAAGTTTAATATGTAACTTATTTTTTGACCTCTACACATATCAAAAATCAAAGTACGTGAGCCTCAAATGCACACCGTTTGGATAAAGATCATAATCTTCTAAAATGTAGCATTTTTGTGCATTTTAAAATGGAAATCCAGAAGATTCATACATTGATATCAATTTGCGAGAAATATCCATTTTAGGCTCATGTACCTTTCATGCAAGTATTGATATGTCAAATATCATAAGAACCAATTCTAAATGTCTTAACCAATCAATCAATAGTTTCCATAATATACCCGGTTTTGTCAATTGAATTATTGTGGAGATTAGGCACCTGAGCAATGAGGTTGTTATTGTTGGATATCATGGGAAGTTATTAAAACTTGTAAGAATATCTTTGAAAGTATCGTTGCATGCACATTGATACAAAAAAATAAATAGAAGATGGCTTCTTTGCAACTTCAAACTTTAGGCACCCCTAGGATGAAAACAAAAAATGAAAATGAATGGAAAAAATTTAGGATTTAGTATTTATGTGGATAAAATTGTTTGAGAATAAAAGAACAACTACACATTGAAATATTCTTGCACACATAGATGATAGTACAAAAATGATAATATAATCCTAAAAATTGCATTACAAAATCTTATTATCATGAACTAATTTCATATAAAAACCTATGAAAGTGTCACTCTTGACTGTCTTCTTCTTCATCGTCGTTGTTTTCATTACCATCCTATTTTCCTTTACCTTTATCAACTTCAACTTCTTCATTCTCAACTCTCTCTTCATTTTCCTCTCCATTTTCATTTTCTTCTTCCTCTACAATTTTTTCAATAATTTCTTCTTCTTCATTCTCATTGAAACATTTGGATTTATAAAGTTCATAAGCAACATCAATCCTCTCCATTCTAATAACATTTTCCATTTTATAAATCTTCTTGTGAAGATTTGTATATATAGATATCTAATTTTCATTCCATACCATGGCCCTATCACAAAAATTTGAAACAAAAATATACTAGATAGACACTCAACAACACATTGAGAAATAAACATTACGCACAAATATAAACTATCAAATAAAAAAGAAGATACTTACACATTTGTAAAAGAATTTGCACGATGTCATTTCAAAATCAGTTCCATCATTTCTTTCCTTGTATTTTCATTTGCTTCTTAATCTATACCCAAAATGAATTCCTCATAATCTTTGTGATTCTCTTGGTAGAAGTAGGGCATTCAAAAATCAAAGTAGCCAAAATTTGAAAATTGCACAATTTTTCAAATTTATTTACATTGATTACACCCTTGCCCAATGACACTATTCCCAAAACTCTTCAAGCTTTTGAGAATTTTTTATAAAAGTTAAATGTGGAAGTTATGAACCCACACGTTGGACCTCCTTATTTTTTGCCTTCAATTTTTCCCATGTAACAATTGTTTTTGTCTTCCATTGCTTCGATTTCTTCCAAAATTCTTTTTTTGCCCTCTTCAATGAGTTTATCATCACCTTTAAGTTCATAGCTTTTACATTCACCACCCTTATGATTTTTTTAAATTTTTTCTTCGGCCCCAGCTTGATTTTAGGAAGAACCATAAGATGGGCTTTCTTCATATGGTCATTCAAATTAAACCTATGTTTGAATGACCCATATAGATATTTCTTTCCTCTTGCCTTTACAAGGCAAATGAAATGTACTTCTTCATTCACAAGATCAACCTAATTTTGTTTCTCAACGGCTTCTTTCAAAGTTTCTTCATCTGATGCCACCTCTCCGTCATTACTTGTGTTTCTTACCATCACTAAACATTCAAAATACATACAGTGATTCACAAAAGTTCATGGCCAGTGAACATGAAGCCACTTGGCATGCAACTGAAAATTCAAAACGATGAATCTTCACTCTAGATTTGGCATGCTGAATCATCATCATGTACTGCAGTAGCAACTGGCTTCCTGTGGATGATACACGTGCTGCATTTTTGTACGAGGTGTTCAATGAATCTTGAAGGTGGCCAACTACATATATTGATTCCAGTGGCTTCTTGCTTCACTTGTGTATTCTATGTGCATAGAGATCTTTGAGAGCTTTTACATGTCATATGTTGCAAGCCTTCACAACTTTGAGTGGTTAAGATGACGAAAATTAGTTTTTATAAGCGTTCACAAGTTATAGCTTTGAGTGAGCAATGATTCTCTCAACGCTTCAGGTCAATTTCACGTTCCTCGTAGCACAGTTGGGGGCATTCTAGTATGATACAAAGAAGATGGATGGGTGCATGATCGTCCACGACCAGGAAGACCACGTCTTCTGAGCATACGTGATGAAAGACTTGCTGTGAGGATGTTGAATGAGCCAAATTCAGGAAATGCAGTAGTTGTAGGTCGTAAGTTGCGAGCTCAGGGTCTTCGTTTGTGTAACGAGCCTGTCCGTCGATGTTTCCAGCGGCAAGGGCTTCGATCTAGAGTGAAGAAGAAGAAACCATTGTTGACAAAAAAACATAGACAGAAGCGTTTACGATGGGCAAAGGCTTTAAAGGAATAGGAAGTGGAAGATTGGAGTCATGTCATTTGGTCAGATGAATCAAAGTTCAATGTTTTTGGTTCAGATGGCCGTTTGTGGTGTTGGAAGAATCCTACAGAGCCTCTTCGTGATTGTCATGTGCAGCCTACCGTTAAACATGGTGGTGGTAGAATTATGGTATGGAGATGCATGAGTTGGGCAAGTGTTGGAAATCTCTACCGCATTGATGACATCATGAATTTGCAAGTTTATCTTGACATTTTGGATTCGCAATTGCTGGATACCATTGGGAGACAAGATCTTGATGAAGCACAAGTGATCTTCCAACACGATAATGACCCAAAACACACATCTGGTCTTGTGCAACGATGGTTGGGGAGGCAGTATTTTCCTGTATTGGAGAGGCCACCGCAATCTCACGATTTAAATTCCATCGAGCACTTGTGGAATGAAGTAGATAGACGCCTAAGGTTGTCTGGCACTTCGCCAACATGCAAAGATGACTTGTGGGAGAAGATCCAGGTCGTTTGGCAGAACATTGAAGTGGAATATGTACAGAAGCTCATTTGTACAATGCCAACAAGGGTGGTTGATCTTCTTACAGCTAAGGGTGGATACACACGTTGGTAGACTTGTAGATGATGTACCATCCGCTACTTACTAGCTTTCAAGTTCATTGCATACACTTTGATGAAGTTTAGTTTGTGTTTTCATGATTTCATATCAAATCAACAAAAGTTCTTGGCCATGGTTGTTGCACAATTCTTTTAATTTCTCATTTCAATGTAATTTTTTTTAATGAAATTGTAACCACATGTTCCTCACAGCAAATGTTGTCTCTATGACTAATCTTACCTATTAATTCTCTTTAGTTTAGAAGATATTTTCTAATTTTCACGTTCATAGAGGGTGGCCCATAACTTTTGTGAGTCACTGTAGAATACCACAAAATCTCAACATAGAGTACTTATAAACCAAACATATCATATCTCCTCTAGAATGATGTAATTGAAAGCATAATGCACATTCTTGTGTTGCGATACTTAAAAATTAGAGGTGCCTAATATGAACTCAACCGAAATGAAGGTTATAAACAAAATTTACCGCTTACAATCACAATCACATCATAAGTGGTTGGATTTAGAATCACTAGTATATTGACCGACTGTGCCCAAAAACTTTTCGGACACTATAACACACAGACATAAAAGCTACCAAAATGTTTGTAAGTCTATGTTTCATTACCTGGTATGCTTTGTGAATGTGTCATACCGCAACTCAAACCGCAATGAGCTCTCAAATTGCAACTCCCTTAAAGTTTGATCAATCTGTCATTGATAGTGTCATCCAACAAGTCAAATTGCAGAAATTGACACCTAGCTGACACAAATGAAATAATTAATAAATAATAGTAGAGCCCCAGTTTTTGAAGGAGCCAAAACCACCCAGCCCCAAAGATTTTTGCAGGTAATTAATCTTCTTGCAACAAGGTGTAAGTACTTCAGATCATATATCTTGAAAGACCAATCACCAACTCATCCATGGGCTCGGAGAGGGCTGAAATGTATTACAGGCAAGTAGACAATAGCAACAACAACAACACAGGAAATTTAAGTGGGGATCAAAACAAACAATATCATAAAGTGATTCTTAGACTCCTAATTAAACAGTCGGAATTCTGTTGATCAATGATCACCAACCCCCTTCACAACACTCAGCTACTTACACAAAAGAACCAATCCCTTGAGTAAGGTAACGATGAAGTCAAAACATAATTTTCTGACATAGTCAACTTCGCTTGAGGAGTAGCAATCTGACTGAAGAACGAACTCCTTTGTTCTTTTTCTCCCTTGCTCAGAAAAAAAGAAAAGAAAGAAAAACAAGAACAAAAAACTCCGACAGTCTTGTCAGTAAGAAGCCAACACAGAAGTGGTGGGAGGGAATTTTGTTGAAACTCTGAATGCCACTCAAATTCTAAAGCTTTAAGAATCATTGAAGCTGAAGCTGGAGCCGATTCCTGAACAGACGTGAGTGACTTCCTCCTGTTGCAATTCCCTATCCTCCCTTGAGGAACTCCACTCCTAGGTGTTTGTTGTTGCTCTCTTGCCTTAGCTCTTACTAGATATTTGCAGCCGTTTGAGGGTTCAATCCGTGTTTTTTGCTGCGTCTATCACCAGAAACTGTACGAGAATCACAATCTTGTCTCGCGGCAACCTATAATCTGGAATAACCAGTCATACAAGTTCACCTAATTTTTGCTTTCTTTGAAGTACGGCAGTTGATGATGAACGACGCTTAAGAACAGAATTAGAGCACTGCTCAACTTCTGGTGACCGACTGCTCTGCAAATTCGGTTTTCTCTTTGACTGTTGATGCGTATGCACTTGTGCACACTGTCTCAATTTTTCTACTCAATGTGGTGAATTTATTTACAATTTTGCTCCCCGAAAGAGACTCTTACTCTGTCTGTAGAAGTAGCTTCAAGAAACCTCAAGGTAGGCTTCTCACCTCTATCAAATCATGGTCAGATGAGCATGCCTTCCCATGCTTGCTTAAACCTACTTCAGCTGCAAGAACGAAACAATATCTTCGTTTCCGGTAGTCAAGCATGAGTTGCTTGACTGCCACTTCAGCTCAATTCAAAAGAACGAGCAATGTGTCCGGTTCTTGAAATTCACATTCCTGTCTCTATTTTTTGATATTCTACCATCGGCTTCGAATTAGAGTCTGCTTGCCGCTTCTCTCTCTCTTTGAAGCTCCTGTGTCTTATAGAGCTCATCGCTATCTCTTATTCAGAAGTTCCGCGTACCTAAGTCCAGTCGCTGTCAAGTTTTTTATTGCACCTGTTTACTACGCCCCCCTGTAGTAAGCAATGTCTTAGTGTTAAGCAGAGTGTCAGATTTTTTTTTCCACCTCTAACGAGGCTCTACTTCGCCACTCCTATTGTCTCCATGTTTCGTTTGTTTCGTCTCCCTTAGGAGTATGAAAATCCCTTTAAGTTAACAGACTGTTTTCCTTACATTCAGAGGCTTACAAGTGAGCGAATCTCTTTTCGTGCTAAGTCCCAATCTCGTGCTGCTGAAATCAGAACTTTTCTCCCCCTTCTATTTGTGCTGGTGCTGTCTGTGGATTACACCAAGAGTTTAATTGTCCATCTTGAATTCGAAGCCCTCACTTATTTGCCCACCTCTATATGTTACAATGAAATCAAATGTTCAGTACAACAATGGATGGTCTTCATCACAAATGGAGGCGTCAGTGTGGGGCAGTCTACCGGAGCATTTACTGGAGCACACTCTTGCGTTTCTCCCTTTGGAGAGCCTGCTTCGAATGAGAACAATTTGCAAGAAATGGAGTGACATCCTTACAGCTCCGAGGTTCAGAAAGCTGCACGCGGAAGTTTCTCCCCGTAAGCAGCCATGGTTTATAGTATCGACAAGCAAGCAGAGGTTCTCCGCATACGACATCAATTTTGACAAGTGGAATCTACTATTTGTTCCTTGTTTACCTGACCCGAATGTGGGAGTTCTTGCATCCTCTCACGGTCTTGTTTGTTTTGGATTCCGATGGGGGGAATTGACCTCCACAGATTTTTACATTTGTAACCCGGTTACAAAGGAGTGGAAACGTCTCCCGCAGCACCCAGAGAAGACAGTTGACCACTTTGGGCTGACCTATGACAGGAAAGCAGACACTTACAAGATTCTAACCATGAATGTTGCATCTACCGGAGCTTGTATTCGCAAGGTGACTGTTTATGACTCGAAATCCAAGCAGTGGAGTGCGGGCGTCGTCCCCAGAAGCTCAAACCATTTTAGCAAAGCCTCCATGGTGTGGTGTAGAGGATGTTTTTACCTCATGGACCAGATACCCATCGAATGTAGTATTACTCTCGAAGATACAATGCCAGTCTTCTAATCTAAGGAATGAAGAGTCACAGATCAAAATGCAAACCTTAAACCCACAACAAATAAAAACCTGAGGGTGTGTAACATGGAACATCCCAAACCCAAAGGCTTCATAGAAATCCGCTTTTCTGTCATCAAAGGCTCCATCCCTCACACCAGAAAACAATCTCAAAACCTAACTTGTGCAAAGCTCATCTCAAAAAATTATTCGCACCTTGGTGAGAGCGAGGAGAAGCGAGCAATAACGGGCGGGAGCAGGAGCAAGCGGAGCAGGAGGTGGTGTCAAAAGGGCCCACCCTAACTACAGTTAACCACTTCAAGTAGTTAACCTAATTTGGATGAGGGGGGCTTGGATGACGAGGCATGGATGGAAGTGTAAGGTACGAGTTTACATGTTAGTTTTCTTCACTAAATTGAGGTATATTCTACAAATTCCTCTAAAGTGATGCGTCATTCTTCTGAAGTTTCAAACTTCAACTGGTTCACCTGTAACTAGCAGTCGGTTCTCCCTGTTCATTGCTCCCTGTGCTCCTCTAGTCTATCTCCATGTTTGTGCATGGTAGGTCAGCGCTTAAGCCCGTTAGTCTTCCAACATACATATATGTTTTCTTTTTGCAATGAAGATATGCATGTGGCTCTTTCTGTATTTTGTAGTTTCTACCACAATAATTTGGGTGCAAGAAAATTAGACTAACTCAATTTAACTATATAGACATAATGTGGTACCCGCATAAATTTGATCTTTGAGTGAAGTTGAAGACCTAGAATCAGATTTGAGCTTATTAGTGACACTTTCTCCACTTCTGTCCACATGAACTACAGCAAGAACTGCACCACCAAGATGCAAAGCCTGTCACAAACTTCTCTCTAAACCAGTGTCCTTTCACACATTTCTCCAAATTTGCATCAAAGATTACAAGACTGCCTCCTGTCAGGCTGAGAACACTGTTGATAGCAGAGTACGTACTCATGTTTTACAGCTAGTTCCTCAATTAGAGCACACATACCTAAAGAGGAGAGCACCTACATTATTTAACCTGCTACACAACTGACACGGAGGTGAAACCATTTTAAGACCCTATTGCTACCTACACACAGTTAACCCTTCAGACTGTCTTACCAGTACATAACTTCATAATGCTGGGACAAATTTCATTCCATAAAGAATTGTGCCACAAAACCACCAGTGCAATGTTACTTCAATGCCTCTGGCACCACTTTCTGTTGCAATGTGTATTGTGGTAACCATTTATTTCCAGGACCTCACCTCTTCACTTTGTATCATGCATATCGTGCAATTACATAAACCTCCATCTCCTAACCTGCTGTATAACTTTTCCTTCAAAAGCTGAAGCCTCAGGCCAGGGCTTCAACAAAGAAAACAAGCCTCGTATAAAATACAAACTCTAAAAAATTCAACCAGCCTAAGTGCCACCTACATTGGAAGAAAATATGGCTATCTATGAGATCAATGAGTGTGAGCAACACGACCCTATCTCGTGTACAGCTCTCTGGATCACTTTTCATGGTTTTGTACAAACTAATATCCTTATCTCAAGTCACTGCTTACATTTAAAGCAGCGTCTCCATTTCTAATTCTAAACCTACTCATAAATCTTCTCACAAGTCACACCTCCCAGTGGGAGAAACAATACATGTCAGCAACTCCCAGGGGTTGCAGGACCAAAACAAACAGATGAGAAAAAGGTCACCTATTCCATCTTCTTCACTGGTCGTACTTCCAGACCACCTTCCACTCTTTTCTGAACGACGTATGGCATGTGCGTCCCAAAGATTTTATCCCATGATATGAAAAAGGGTTGCGAGAAGTTGTACTTCAAACCGTGCAACTGATGGTGGATATCGTGATATGCCGTGTTGTTCCAAAAAATGTAATGAAATGGATTATATGGTAAGCATAACCCACAATGGTCATCGATGGTCTTAATAGTTGCAAACGTGAAGAAATACACCGAAGTCCGAGGAGTCATTCCTGTCAAAAGGAATGACAACGCCCCACCCACCGTGTCCAACAATAGAGCTTCCAAAGGATGATTATAAAGAGCTCCAAAAGCATATGGCACAACCAGGCGGTGGTGATGAGAGTGTACGTGCTTGTACATAAACTTGTTGATGTGCATCAACCGGTGTATAAAATACTGCCATGCGTCCATAACAATCATTGCTGCAAAAAATTGCAGCGACGCCACCCACACACTCGGCTGCTGCACCTTCTCCTGTTGTCCTGTAATCTGCTCAAACCCCATCAAATAAAACACATTAGTGGCAGATCGTAACCCTTCACATGTATACATTTAAGGAATCCACACACCCAACCAACAACATCCCATGAATCACTTGCTTCTGTATCCATAGTCCAATTTCACATCAAATTGAAATAGGCAGCCAATTTACAGACAATGCATTATCTCTATGGTACTCTAGCTAGTCCAAGGACAATGTAGCTGAGGTGGCTACTTTTTGGTCGGCTATGTACCAACTGGTCTCCATGCTGCAATTGACTGTTATTCATGAGTGGTACCCTGTCCCTTCTCAAGTATAGGAACCCTTGAATTCCCTTCACTCTTAGAACCACAACGTGGCTCTTGCATAGCAAGTAACACGCCTAACTAACTGAAAGGATCATGACTTTCTCGCAGTGGTGGCATCTGGAAACCAGCTTAATTTGGCAAATTCTTTGATACTAATTTAGTTGTGGCAAATTGCAGGATGAGAGCAGATGCAGAATGTATGAACCTCCCCTACTTCTTAAGTATCATGAATTAGGACCACCAGAACACGCATTAACCTCTTTTGTCCGTTGGAAATGGTTAACCAGAGCATCCCAATCGATACAGTTTGCATAGCACTGAGGACCTATCACATACTCCACGGACTTTTAGTTGTTCAGTCAGTAAAATGCACCTTCACAGTTATCGTCTAATTCAAAGGAACTCTGCAACTCTCCAACTAATCCCTCGATGTAAAGACCTGATCACAAGCCTTCACATGACCTAACTTCAACTTATGGAAATCCTTAAGACAAGGTGTAAGGTCCCTCATCAGCAACAAGAATCGGGTGAGAAGGCTGAGTGGACATTTACTGTGAGCCAACGAAAACGGGCGTTTCTAATCAGACCGAATTTGGATTATTCTGTCCTGGTAACAACATCCACATCGTCTACATTCGTAGAAATGCGCATCGTCCGAACTACGATAGCATTGTTGAGGTTAAGGAGAGCACCTGCAAATCTCCAAGGATAGGGCAAAAGAAGGGGGTACGATATGCGTAATAGTAAGTCATACCTTGAAGAGAGCGAGAGCAACACAAACTTGGATGGCCTGCTGGAGAAGCACACTCCTCACCACCTCAGGTACACTCATGATGTTTTTCTTCTCCTCCTCCTCCAACGAGTGCAATCGGTACTTCTCCATCCGTGGCAGCATGTGGTAACACCCGGAGTACAACCAATACACCACTATAGGCGCAAATGTTCCCATCACCTCATCACTCACGTAATCCTCCCACCATGCCATCTTCCTGCCTCTCTGCTTGCTCTTTCTACCACCTGTACCCTCAATACCTCCAAATTCAAATATCCCCTGTTGCACGCAATCTCCACCAATTTCGCTCCTGTACGAATCCCTTAGATTTCCACCTTTAAGATCCAGCCACTCCAAACTCTTTCACACTACGCTCCGCTTCATGAAGCTGTTTCCCTTGCTAAACGTTGTCCGAATCATTAAGATCCTCACATAACGCAACTTAGTGGACCCCGCATGCATTTGCGTTCCTCCAACAGCAACACTTGGAGATGTTTATCTGACAAAATCTCTTCAAATAAACCTGCCTTGCTTATACAGATCATAACCTGTGCACTGCCACACCACAAACTGTCAATCCCCGACAGAAAACAAAGGCACGCCTTCGTCCAGAGTGTGAGAACAAAATTCTGTCGAGTACCGAGGTCGGAAGATGCATTAGCCCGTGCACTCCACAACCGACCAACTGCCGAATTCGAGAACTACATTCCAAAATCCTCTCAAACCCTTCACGATATCATAAAACCCACCTTACTCGGACGCTGCTCTTGGCGGGGTGGAACAGCCATATCGATATATATTCCAAATCCGATGGTTATTTTGTAGACGGATTTCCGAGAATCTCAACACCGATGGCGTCACGAAGGAAATCCAGTTTTCTGAGAACTTGGGAATCCTCTCCCAACCTAGGAACACAAATATAAAAGTGCATCTCCAAACCAGACTGCGCATCGACAACCTCTTCCACACCTCATAACCCTTCGCTCCGCATATTTAAAGCTGACAAACACCCACAACTAATCACCCATTTAACTTCCCAAAACTCAAGTCACCATCGCCAAATCTCACCACGGCGGTAGAGATCGAGGCACGTGAGCTCTCACCGCCCTTCCCAAATCTCCCACCTCTCCACCCAAAAACCAATGTTGCACCAAACCCTAAACCCCACCGTGGGGAACGTGGGGAACGTGGGAACGCTTTGTCGTAACACACTGCATTAATGTGAAGAGTGTTTCCTTGGGTCTTTCCAAACTTCAATTAGTGACTCAACTACACCGTTTAAGGTATTTAGTGTCACTTACTATTTGGGGTTACCTTGGAGCTATAACTTTTTGCTTGTAATGTAATTTTTTACCAAAGTAAAGTCATTCATGTTGTATAATTGTGCATACAACCTAACTAATCTTTGTTGGTAAAAACTAAAATCTATAAAAAGGAAGTTATAGTGTTACGTAATTTCAAATAGCAACTGACACTAAATACCATAAGTAGTGTAGTCTCCATGCGATTGTTGTGTTCCTTGTGTTTGTCTTTCCTCACATAATAGGCAAGTCAAGAGCACTAAGAAAGGTGACTTCTTGTTCTTGAGGGGAGCCTCATTTGCATGCATGTTCACTTCGCTTTAACTTTTTTTCCTCAGGTTTACATTGATTACAGTAATGCCTCAATCAATCCCATGTGAAATGACTGCGACAAGATCTCGGTCAAAATTCTAAGTTACCTCAATGGTTAGGAATGTTGAGAATTCGAGCCAACGAATTCCAAGTGTTGAGCATGATTTAGACTAACTTTTTTATTTTTAAATCACGTGGGTTTGAGAAATGCAATGATGGCAACGTTTTGGAAGAAAAGAGCTTAAGTTTTTGAGCATAGATGGAAATATAAGAGAAATTGCCCACATTGATCAATGTCCATTGATTGTGGTAGTTTAAAAGGCAGCCCAAGATCCAAATAGTGTTACACAATTTGAAGTTATTTATCACTTTGATTGTAGAGGGATAATCACAATGGAGTTGTTTGAATGTATGAAGAAGATGGGTATGGGGCAAAAACATAAATTGCATACACAACACAATGGCCATTTTATTATTAATGAAAATGCAAAATTAGAACCATACCACACACACTCACACAAACAACTCCATAGCCATAAATTAGTCATAAACTAATTTAGCCTAAGCATGAATATTAATGCACTCATCCGCCTTGTCATATATGAAAGGATGACAAACAATTTGTTTAAATATTTGCAACACCCTATGCATCTAGAGGCTAAACCATAAAACTTGGAGGAGTACTCACATCACCTTTTGTTTTTTCTGCAAACAAGATTGTAAATGTTAGACTTCAAGTAGGCACTTCTCAAGCTATGAATGTCAAACACTAAGGAGAATTTAGAAGGAAAAAAAAGGGTTAAATTTATGTACTCAATCGATTTTTCTTCACCACCTTCTTGACATGCTCATCATCGGAATTGACGAAGGTTGCCTAAGCCAAAGTTCCACCCAAACCAAGTTTCGGTATTGTATCACACAATGTTGATATGATGACATTGAACAGGGAAATGTCTTCCTCGTACGCGACTAGATGGCGGCCACTATGTCTACAACAGATCCCTACATTGGGTGCCCATACCCATGCCCACCATGCCCACCATGCCCATATTATTGTTCATGGGTATTATTGTTCATGCGATATTATTGTTTGTGCAATATTATTGTTCATGGGTGGGCATGGGTTCGATATTATTGTTCATGGGTGAGCATGGGCTAAAGCAAAGGATATTGGAAGGGGTCATTGAATGAGCTCTCATTCAATGCTTCCGAGGGTAAGAGCACTGAATCACCTTCACCCAGTAAGGTGAGTCCATCCTTCAGTGTGTCTTCTTCTTGTTCTCCTCCTCCTCCTTCTTGAGTGTGTCCCTGGGCTCCCAAGAATCCTCGGTCTCTTTTTTGTCACTTTCTTGTGCTTCTGCTTTTCCCACCCTACCTTAAACCCAGTCCTGCCAAGAGGATTCCAAAACTCAAGAAAGAGAGGATGTTGTAAAGTGGTAGGGAGCGAGAGGAAAAAATTACATATTACACAATTTTTGAATACATGGGCGCAATTTGAATAGCATGGGTGGGCACATGTCATGCTATGTGTGGGCATGGGTGCGCATATGTCATGCTATGGGTGGGCATGGGTGGGCATAGGTCGTTGTTGATGGGCATGGTCTGGGTATGGGTGCATTTTAAAGGAAAATGTTGGGCTCTGGTATACAAGCATAAATGAAGGCACCTAGCAATGAAATGTTGGGAGATCAATCGCTTTGCACAAGCCATAAACAAACCACAGTGAAATTCATATGGCATGGAACACCTTGATAGCATGGGGAACTCCAACATGTACATGCATAAGCATTAATGACAATGGACACTGCACTTTTTCAAAGATTATTCCACAGCTTTAAAAGATTCAACCAAAAGCTGGATCCTGTCAGATGATAAAAACAATGCTCTTGAGCTGCACAGCTTATCTACCGAGCTATTAATTCTCAATTACAATCAGCATAATCAAGCAAACAATTCACTGATCTACCTGACCATTGAGTCATCCATGGCTTGTAGGCGACTCTCCATATGTGAGGGGCTTCGACACGCAATTACATACCACTCCAAAAACAAAATTGTAGCCTCAACAATATAATAGGCTCCTTGTATAAGCCAAGCATGCAAACTATAATGACCTGTAACACACCAAACAAAACGGGTGTTATTATGACGATCTGGTCGACTTGACATCCACATAATCAATGAGTTGCAAACACAATCAATGACCAAAACATGCCTCGAAATCCCTGAGAGAACTTTTTATGTACAATAAGTATGGTTCGATCATACTACCTGTAACGAATCTCTGTGCTGGAAACCCGACATAAATTTCTGGGAATGAAAAATATCCTTCAAACTTGTTCCCAGGTAGTTGAAATGATGGAAACCGAGATTCCTCTCTAATGCGTCCTAGACGCTCATCCAACACACCAAGAATCTGGTGTCCCATATCTCGAAGAATTCCGACAAGCATCTTAAATATTCCAAGGTCACTCTGGTGAAGCACATCCGCGTGAAGGGCTTGATACGGATTTCTAGTGCTTGTCATGCTGCCGTGAATACCCCATAAAGGCACACTGCGTAAGACAACACCATCATCAAATTGAGTCCTGGTCTGGGTGCATGAAGTAGCAACCATGCTTGGATTTACAACTAAGTACACCAAAATGCAGAGATTTTTATTTAATTTTTAATTTTTTAATTCAAGAGATTAGAAACAATTTTACCTTCACAGGATGCAATGACGAAGCTTTCGCCATCTCTTCAGCCTTGGTCTTGGAGATCTCCTTCATTTTATCATAGATTTCTTTGATCCTCGCCTCTGTGTGACTTGAGAATCTTTTTTCCCACGTTTCTTAAATCATCCCTCCCACGCATGCATATGCTGCATGGAGATTTGCACAAATTTGTGTCATAAGTAACTGACACCTTACATCCCTCTGCATTATTTGAAATGTATGCATATAGTAGAGGATGAACAAAGTGTGCATTTCCAAATGGGTCGATTAGTGAGAGTCCGTTGAAACTTGCTTCCTTGAGTGGCTTCAAAACCAACTCTAGACAATTGTGAAGGTACTCCAATGTCTTTGCGTGCGTCAAGTCTGAACATAACAAGTGCAATGGTAGAGGGATGGAAAACATGAAAATCCAAGTATAACTACGGTAGTAGTACACAAAGCAACACACACACCCAAAAGTAAATAAATAAACAGATCAAATAAACAGAACAATTAACAAAAGGAATGATGATAGACATAACCTGATCCTTCAAATGTTGGAAGGATGGCAAGTGTGTCCAGTGTCCTCCCATCGATTCTCACATGATATGTTTGCAAGTGACATGACCAGGGGGTACCCATAAACCCTAGTGTTATTTGACAAACATGTTTGGTCGCTATGAAAATTGAGAGGTGCAAGAACACTGCCCTCACAACTAACGTGCTTTTGCATTTCTGTCCACCAATAGCTCGTGTCAGGGGTTGTGAAAATCCTTTCTCCATTCCTACTTCCTAGTCCGATTACAGGTTGGAGAGAGTTTGAAGTCCAATGCTTCTCTCGAGCTGGAAATAGGGAAGGGAGGACTTGAATGGCATCTTTATAGTATAAATTAACTTCAATTTCGCAAACATTAGACATACACAGCTGGTGCCAACCCTGTTCAAAGTTACAATCACATAAAGCATGCACCCATGTGATGTCATCTCAGCAATACAAATATGGACATGTTGACTATAAAACACAAAAAAAGCATTTAGCAACAAAAGGTCGGTGCATATGTTACAGTATATATGAGAAACTTACATCTCCTTCGCTGTTAACCATTTCTTCATAGCAACCTAAATCTTCAGCACTCTTCACCATAATTGCCTTTGGGTCGAAGCGAGTACCAGATCTCAAATCCAGTAATGCCTTGGTAACCCGCTTTGACGGACCCCCTTATTTTTACAACTTCTGATGAAGTTCACTAAATGAAGTGTGGAAACAAACGACTTTAGTGATGGGCTGACAATGTCTTGCTCCATCATGGCAAAAACCACAGAATCTCTTGATATTGAGTTTGAGCACCCCGTGTCTTGGCACACTAAGAAGTACTGGAGCCCCAGAGTCTGAGCATCTTGCTCGAAACGCTTCCCCCTGTCTTCTTCATTCCTAGTGTCGCAGTCTCAAACAGACTAAGATTTCACTCTCTCATCATCTTAGCATCACCAAGTTGATCATTACGTGTGTTGAATCTCATCCGGTGGCTCATTCCTGTCTTCGCTGTCAAGACTTGGAGAGCCTGCATTGCGAGTCTCGTGTCAAGCAAACTCGGGTATCTGATTGGCCTGAAGAAATTAACGATGATTTCGTTCCTCTTTGCAATGAAGGCTATGATCGCAGTCTTTCATCTGTAATTGTCTTAGTGCTTGCTGAGGAGGAGGGGAGCATTTCGTTTCATGGAAAGCACTTCGAAGTTTTGAAGTAGCTGGAGGAGAAGGCGTAAGACTGTGGCCTGCAGCGGTGTCTTGCTGTGAGGAAGTGTAAGTGGCAGTGGACATGGGCTTGGCAGAAACCATCTGAGTGTCCCAAACTGATTCATCTTGTCAGCTTTTGGAACAGAGTATCTTTTGTGTGGTTGTATGTAGAGCTTCTTGATTCATTGATTTTCAACATCTTTTTTCTGTACTACACGCCAGGGGATATTTACTGTATCACCTAGTGCTTGCAGGGAAGGTGGTTACTTATATAATGGCTGGAGGTTAATATTTTATAAGTGTGCATGATTCCAAAAGGTACTTCTTGGTTCTATCTCATGTCAGCTGGAAGCAATTTGAGTAGTCTCAATCAGAGCAAGTTGACCAACGAAACACCACCCTGATCCTGGCACCTCAATGTATTCTTGACGGAATCACTGAACTGTGAACCCTGCATGGCTGCAATCTGCACTGTGAAGGTTAACTTAAAAAGTTGGTCACGGATAATGTGCGTTGTCGGCCGGAGGGGAACTTTGGTTACTGAAGCGAAGGAAGAGCTTTACCGCATCTTGGAGGTTCCCAGACCCAAACTAAAATGCAACAGAGGAGGAGATTGCAGCTTGGCATGGAAAACTTGAGCTACTTCGTCAAGGTATATAATTCAAATCTATAATAGCACCTCTTCTCCCACATTTGCAACTGCAAGAATGTCGAGTTTCGACTACTGTAATGATCTGTGACTTTTGACTTTCAGGCAACAGATGGAGAGTGGGTTACAAAGATGATAGCTCATATGACCCATGTGGCAGCGATTCCATTCATGGTGCATTAGGAGAGCGATGAATGGTGAATGTTACAACACAGATCAAGCCCATGGAAGTTACCCTTGAACAAGCGGCATTCTCCGACATGCGGTAGGATTACCAACCATGTGCCTTTTTCAGAAAGAATGGGATGAAATAGATCTTGTCTCCAAATGGAGTACCATAGCACCATAGCTGGTTCATGCACCTCAACACGAATTTCTTTTGGGGGAAAAATAAGGTTCGTTAGTTAAAAATACAATTTTTGAAATTTGGGTTGTCCTATGATTAGAAGAAAAAAAGTAATTCATTTTTTTCGGTAAGGTCTAGCACTACCTTTTTCGGTAAGGTCCAACAATATTCTTTTTTTCTTATATAATTTTTCACTTATTCATTTGACTGGCTCATAATTTCCGATTTTTTATGGGTTTTTTTGGGGGAATTATTTTTGCATGAACCAGCTATGATGCTACGGTATCATGTTTAGTTTGCAACTTGATCTGGCAATGCGTGAGAAGATGAACCCTAGAGAACAAGCATATATGAAGCTAGAAGAGAAGATTTCTTGAGTGTCACAATGGGGAACATTGTCGTAGTGGAGAAGATGATTGTAGATGACTCCTAGATTTCCAAAAGACGATTATGAAGGATGAATTTGAGTCTCTATTTGGACATTTAGAACAAGCAACATGGACATTGTTTGCCATCATATCATCTTAGAAGCATTTCCTTGCTCATTTTCTATTGCACAAAGGTGAGATTTACCCTTTTGATTGAGAAATCTCCATAAAGTATAATTGAAGTACTCTAAACTAGAATAAGACTATATGCATATTCTAATGCATTTACTATAATACTACTACACTATAAGTATTGCTTAAATGATAACATATTCGTTCATCAGTAAATTTATTAACATGTGAAAGTTTATTATAAAAACAATTTGATCCTTATCCTTATGTGTTTAGTATTTTTAATATAACACTGGTTCAGTATACATATTCATTAATGATCGTTTACTAAACAAGCATTGCATTATCAACAAAATTACTTAGAATGTTCTAGTATTAGTATAATAAGCATTACCAAGTCATTTATAAGCATGGTTACATTGTAGTACTGAGATAACATTGGTCCAACAGAAATCGTTATAATAGTGGACCCACATAAACCCCTTAGATTGGTTAATGGGCCGGACGTTAAAGTACCCCCTACGAACTTGTAGGGGGCATGTCAGAGCAAAATTCTGCCCTGCCCGCCCGTCGACGACGATGACCGGCACAACCGGTCACCAATGGATGAAGGACGGCAGGGCGGCATGACAGAATGACAGAGAGACTGTGTGCCGAGGTTGTGTGCCGGGAAGCGGTAGGGAAGAAGATTTCGTCCTTCGAGGTTAGCTGTTTAGGGTTTAGTGTTGTCCTTTGATCATGTCATTCATTGGAGTTTGCCTCTCTCAATGGCAAATCTTTCTCATGATTGTGATTGTTAGTTGATCATGATTGTGAAAACTTAGACTTCTTAGGGAGTAATGATTCCAGGACGATACTGAGCACTTTGAGTGGTTTTGTGTTACGTCTGTCGCGCTTCAATTGTGGCCATCTTGATTGAATAGATCTGGTACCCTAAACATCATACAACGAGTACAGATTTGATCCTCTGGTTGATTGGATCATCTATTGTAACACGTCTCTTCGCCATCGCCATGTAGGGTTTCGGTTTAGGACTGAGTCATCGTCAGCATCTCTTTGGTGAGGACGGAGGCATCGCTTTTGTTGAGGACGGAGGCAGCTCTTTGGATGAGTACTGTGGCAGCTCTTTTGTTGAGGACGGAGGCAGCTCTTTGGTTGAGTACTGTGGCAGCTCTTTTGTTGAGGACGGAGACAGCTCTTTGGTTGAGGATATGATCGGATCAGATTGGTGGTGTTTGGGAGGAGCTTGGTTGGTGACGACGAGGTTTGGTGTGTTCATCGATCTTCAGGTGAGCGACGACAGTTTGTGTCTTGTTATTGTAGGTTGTTCTTGTAGTGAGGGATCCTATTTGTGTTTGTTCGACTTGGTCGGTAGGTTCAGGTCGATGCGGATCGGATCCCTGCTCTTCCTTTAACTCCGAGGATTTGAATTTCATCGTCGCCGTTTGATAAGCGACTCACACTACCTCATTTGAACTTCATCGTCGCCGTTTGATAACCAACTCACACTACCTGATTTGAACTTCATCGTTGCCGTTTCATAACTGACTCACACCGCCGTTTGATAACCGAGGAACAAAGTTTGGGCTTTAGCACCCACAGAGCGTGCCATCCCTCCTCCATCGCTGTTGCTCCTCCTCCTCCTCCTCATCATCAATCCACCCTCATCGCATTTCCATCTCCATCTCCATCCTACCAACTTATTTCTTGTTGCTAAGTCATCTTCTATCCCGTCCCGTCCTTCGACTCACCGCTTCCCCTAAGCCATGTCCTATTGTTGTTGGCTGGCCATGTGTGGCAAGGAGCGCACCAGCTGATTTGATCGCTTCGCCAGCCAGCCAGGTCAGCTAGTGTACAAACAGAACAAAAACCTGCTCCCACAATTGCATCGCCTTACCCTTGGAAGTTCGATTGGGGGATTGCGGAGCAGGAATTGGAGCATTGCTCGGTAGCATGTGGTGGCCACGGGGTGGGTTTCGTGTCTGGCGGTGTCACAATTTTGCTGTGATTGTTGGAGTGATTGTTGGAGGTGGTGGTGATTCTGGTTTGATTTGAATTCTATTTTGTGTGCAAAGGCTGTTGGATGTCCTCCAGACTCCAAACCCTGCGGAATTGAGTTGAGTTGGTGATGTGGAAATTGAGTTGGCCGTGTAGAGGTGTGAGAGTAGTAGTAGCAGTAGTATTAGGTCAGGCCTTATCTTATCCGTGTTGGTTGAATTGAATCTGCAGCTTCTGGAAATGTGCTTAAATGTCCCCGCCTATGACAGGAAACATGAATTTTCTGTAGTAAGTATGTGTATGTGTATGTGTCTATATGCATATATATATATGTACATGTGATCTGAATTTGGTTTGATGGATGTGGCTAGGTGGAGGTTTTGATGCTGGATGAGCTCTACGTGTGAGGCCAGGTAAGCTATCCACAACACTAGTATCTGCCTACTTCTATCATACTTCATAGGCACGAATTGTGAATAATTCGAATGCTCACACGAATGACAAGAATTTAGGGTGTCTTTGATTCATGTTTTTAAATAATGAGTTTGAACCCTCACTCAAGAAAATAAACGTTTTGTACGGAAACTGATGACCATTACAATTACGTGTGACCACCATATTTTGGTCTTTAAACTATGTCAGAAACTCCGCAGGCAAGAATGAATTCATTTCGTGGAGGATAGAGCTTAATGTATCTCCTAACTAGGTAATTCAATGATGCCTACTGATGTGTAACTATGATGTCTACTGATGTGTACAGATAAGAGCTACTGATAGTAATACTTTTGCGAGCATAAAGCCAGTATCGATACTCATCATTGTTCTGCCGAGGTCTCACTGATCTCTCCCCATTTTGGTCTTCTGAAGTCCATCTGCAGATATTCCCAAGTGACAAATAAGCTTGTAACACATCAAACCTGCACTTACATTTTGCTACATCACAACTATTGTAGACTTTGTGTAATAGGCAATGCAAGCATGATCACCCTTGTAAAACCATAACTGAATGCAATGTTACAGTTCAATATTTCAATAATTGCAACAACAAACACTAACTTTCTGGTATACCTAACCTCATTGCGTCCTTCAGGATCTATGGCGACCCCTTCCTCTCAACAACAGGTGCCATGGACAACTGCAAAGTTGGTTCCAGAAGCTTTGCAGCATCGACTACACGTGTTGGAGGATCCGCCATTGATCCAGATCCTTGGGCGAGCAAAATTTGTGGACATGGTGGTCTTTGGGTCGCTGGGTTGGCAACAAGGGGTGAGTCATGTTTGTGATAATTAAGCGCCCACAATCTTCTATTTCATTGCTTTCTTGCTCCAACTCGCATCACAGTCTAGTCAGGCTCTTCATATTTGTTTTCTATGTCGAATTTTTTTTGCACACTGGTCACATTCTGGTCAAAAATTTTGCATTTGAACTTATGTTGATTTGGTGGTTTGATTTTCGGTCCAATATTGCTCACAATCAGTTGTCGTGGTTTGGATATTATGTGTTCGGCAGTCTTTTATGTAGTTCACTCATATGTCATGCAATGATATGTGGTCATTATGGTAGTTGTCATGCAGTCATTCACTGACATCTCCCTTACCACTTCGTTTTTTGTCATACTTGCAGGTGTATGGTGGGCAGAGGATTTATAGGAGCACCATGACACACAATAGGAAGCCATGTGCGGCTCTGTTCTTAGAAGATGATTATGATCGTCTGACTCTTGAATGTTATTCGATGGCCAGAGTCACTACCGACAGGTTGAAAAATGGCAGGTATCCTTTCTCCTGTATTTTTTGTAAAGAGATACATAAAGATAAAAATATGACATCTTACCATAGGATGTTTAACCTATGTAAGGTGTACAAGGATCCGACAGCTCTTAAGATGTACCCAACTTGGGAGAAGAGCGATCACGGTGAGTTGAACCGAATTGCCAAAAAATACGGAAGGGTTTTCCAGCAACACATTGCTCCAAAGTCTTCTACAGGCAAGACAAGGAAGGCGGAGGGTGTCCTTCCACAACCTACACCAAAACACCGCAAGATTCCCGCAATTTCTGCCCCCAACCCGCATGTTGTTCCTCCGAGCAAGATATCGCGGTCTCCGGTGAAGCCTTTGCCGTTGCATGTCTCATTTCAGGACACTCATCACACTGAGGATAAGGAGGTGTCACAGGATAGCGACGACCAAATGGTTGAGGGTTCTGATGAACAACAATCATCCACGACCTCAGCCAAAGAAGACAGCGATGATGATACACCACCGGTTGCAGCGCCAACCTCTCCCGACATCCACTCACTAGTAGAAAATTTTGCGTCCGGATCAACAGAAAGGCGTTGGTCGCGGTTGTTACTTAGGACGCGTTGACCTGGACATGATGTAACACAATTTTGTTGATTTTTTCTGTTGATATGGTCACTAAAATATTTTTTAAAAAAAACTTATTATATATATTTATATATATATAACATTAAAAAATAAAAAATGAATAAATGTCAGATCTGCAATTCCTAACCCCTCCCAAGTAACCCTCAACATATACCTCACCTACAAGTATAGACTAACTACCACTCACATAGGTGGCAAGGCCAAGGCCGGAGGTGCCGGCCACGGGAATCGAACCTTGCACCTAGTCATACCCACACATGTGCCTTAACCACTAGGTCATCACATCATACATGATATAAACGGAGTGTTTTAAACCTTTCTAGAATAAGGCCACTAATTTCTCTTTACTACCTACTTGATGTATATATTTACAGTAAATATATACAGTATATAATTACTGTAAATAATTACAGTATATAATTATAGTATATATACAGTATATAATTACAGTAAATATATACTCTATATAATTACAGTAAATATATACTGTATATAATTACAATAAATATATACTGTATATATTTACTGTAAATGTATACATATTTATATATTTATATATTATATACATACATGTTACATATATTGTATACATATATGTTACATATATTATATACATATATTATATACATATATGTTACATATATTATATATATACATATATACATACATATACATACATACATATATATATTATATGTTACATATATTATATACATATTATATATATTAATATATATATATATATATATATAATTAACAATCAACTAATATAATATTTATAATATTTAAACACCTTTGAATTCGTAATTATTTCCATACCCATACACTTACAAGTCCATAAATTGCAAAAAATTAAAAAGATTTTACAATATTCCAATAGATCCTAGAATATTCCAAAAAAGATTCAAAAAAGATTTCACATTTACTAAAATTTTGTTGATTTGGTCATTGTACTATTCTAATCAACAAAAATGTAGGCAGTAAACTGTTGATTTTTACAAAAATTCAAAAATCAGTGAAATCGGTCATTGCAGTGCCCGGATCGACAAAGATCTGTTGATTTTTTGTTGATTTGGTCATGATTTTCTAGTAGTGACTCCACTTCGCGCGAAACCACATCTGAAGGACGTGACTTCACCCACCGTCATTCTGGTTGCATTCTCACACGGGATAAAATTGAGGAGCATGCGTGGCTTAAAGCCAAGTTGAAGTTCCCTGATGGAAACCCTGTATGCATTCCTCCTCCGCCTACACCTGTGATATAAGTGGATTATACATCTTGCTCACCGAGGTGGACAATGATTGGATGCCCAAAGACCTCATTGAAGATCCTCACGCTTGCATTCAATTCCTCCATAGGATGGTGGAGGAGGGGACCCTTGGCGTTAAACTTGGCAGCGCATTTGGCACATGGTACCTTTACGGAAATTCGGTATGTGATGTCATTCATATGTTCAGTATTTGTCCTTCATTGAACTTTACATATATGGTATATGTCACCAGTTGTATACTATGTCATTCATGAGTGTAACAATGAATGACATAGACGTTTCATTTATTTCAGAACAAGCGAGCCCCAGAAGATCACATACCTCTTCTCACCAAGATAAAGTCGCAAATTGCATGTTTCAATAGCCCTTCGGACGTGCAAAGGTATGAAGAGCTCATGCATTTAAAGGAGTACCTCAACTTCAGAATTCAAACCAGAGAGTACGAGGCCAAAGTTGCTGCTGCCCTTGGGAATATCGCCGAATTACGCAGTCAATATGTGAAGGAGAAGTTTGATAATGCAGAGAAGAGTCGTGCCAAACAAGAGAAGTGGGAATGGTCCCCACTGTACAGTGTTTTTAAAAAATGGCATCTGCCCAATTTCCGAACCTCACCTTGGGCGCACACGCGCGATGAATGGGAAGAATTACAGACAATATTGTTAGAGAATGTCAGTACAGAGCCTCTTTCTCTTGAGCTTGAGTGTCCTCATATTGTTAGAGCGTTTTTGGTCTTAGTCAGGACATTAGATGGCAACACACGTCCTCTTCCTCATCCACATGTAGGTCTCACGGAGCAGTACATTTTGGACATTGCAAAAGACAAGGATAAATCGGTTGCATTGACGAATATTGTGCATAGTTTGGCTACGACGGGGTGGGCTTTGTTTCCAGGTATTCAAGAAGTGGTCGACACCTTTAGCAATCTCCATTCGGACACCGTTGCATTGCTTGGTTACGATCCAGAAAAACAAGTTGGAGTTGTAGAAAGGATCAACGCCTTCATTGGTAGAATCGCACATAGGGCAGTCTCTGATATGGTCAGAATGCAACGGTCCTCAGAGCTCGAGGACATGTGGTATGCCGTCAATGTCCCTGAACAACGGAGGGCTTGGTGTGAAAAGGTATGTAATTTGATGTGTGTCATTTATTGTAAATATCAATTTTCATTCATATAAGTCATTCAGTGGCTAATGTCATTCATATACTTCATTCAGTGACTAATGTCATTTAGGTACGTCATTCAGTGACTTACTTCATTTATATAAGTCATTCAGTGGTTAATGTCATTCATATAGTTCATTCAGTGACTATTGTCATTTACGTATGTCATTCAGTGGCTAATGTTATTCATGCACGTCATTCAGTGACTCACTTCATTCATATAATAAATTGGGGACTTCCTTCATTCATATAAGTCATTCAGTGGCTACTTCATTCTTATTGTCATTTAGTGGCTTACGTCATTCATGTTGTCATACAGTGACTTACGTTATTTTTTGTTAATGACATACAGGTATTATGTTCAGCAATGGTCATTCGAGAAGACGCCGACATAGGTTCAGTGGTAGTTGGCGACATCCACAAGAAAAGCACTTGTGCTCAGTTGCGGCTTGCCGAGGCGATTGAATTTATGGTGGCGTTCCGACGCACGCAACTACAACTACTTTACACTGGTTTAGGGTTGGAGGAGGCCAGCGACGATATTGCGGACGATGTGGCAGCTACACGTACGTTATTGGGTGAGTTTACACAGCCAACCCAGCATGATGGGATACACACTCCAAAAGGGTTTGTAGCAGAAATCCAAGATGCACTAAGGTTGGAAGGCCTTGAGGGTGGTCCACTCCCTTTACAAATGCGAGAAGATGGTTCAGAGAGCAGTGATACCCATGACCTTACGCAAACTGTGAAGGACATTGAAGGCACGCCTGTGAAGACGGTTACTTCCCCGACGCCTCTTTCCCCGGACGGTCTGCTTTGCACGATGCATTCAAAATCGCCATGCACAGCAATAGAGTTGCATAAAGATAAGCGTGAAGGACCATGGTTCCGCAGGACTCCAGCGTTGACTGTCATTGAAGCGCCTCCGTCGGTTTCAGTCACGCGCCGGTTAGGACCACCACCAACTCCTACTAATGGCCTCGATAACTCTGAATCAAAGAGCACACGTGAAGGTCAAGTATCATCAACACCGAATACGTCAATCATGTCAGAAGTGGTTGAAGGACATCGCAAAAAACATAAGGATAACACAATCGACGATGTCATCTCTAGGACGTCTCACAAGTCCGATGGACGGTAAGAATTAAATGTCGGTTAGTTCAATATCGTTGTTGGATAAACATAATTTCTCTTATAGTGTATGGTCTTATTGTTCTCTAATGGATATGCATTTGCGGTGTGCAGGTTGGAAGAACTAGTCAACACCATTGTGGCTGATACAGGTGGGGCAGTAAGTCCTTCGTTTGAATTTACGCTTAAGGATGAATTTTGTACATTAGACTGGACGTATGATATAAAGCCACTAACTGTTAGATACGGTGAGGTGTCCAACCACTTGATGGAGTGGACCAGGACGTGGTTGAATCCACAGCTTGAAGATATTAAGTGTCATGTCTGTAGTCCGTATCTCATTCCTATTTTAATAAGTTTTCTTTGCCTGCATCCGACCAAGAGCTTAGAAGTATTGATAAAGTTTGTCCATGAGAAATATCCAAATTTTCCAGAGTTAGACATTACAACTCTCCTAGTACCCTACACTTGCGGGAAACACTGGACCCTGTACGTTCTAGGGGATCAAGGGTTTATTCATTTTGATTCTATGAGCAACTCTGGACTACATTCTGATTCAAAGATTCGCAAGCGGTTAGCAAAGATGTGGACCGCGCGGGGTGGCTACGCTGAACATTCGGTCATGTGGCGAAATGCACAATCACCGACTGTTTGGATCCAGCCAACTGTTCCACAACAGAATTATGGTTGGGCCTGTGGATATTATGTGTTGAAGAACATAATGGAGTATACTCACGCCCTGAGACATAACCCCCAAACCCTGCGTGAGGTCAGTTGCGATTCTGTGCATCGAATAACCCAGTCGTCATTCAATTAGATGATAAAAACATCGTATTTGTTTGTATATTATGCAAGATATTCTATGTGCTGACTTGTGTAATGTGTCATTCACTGTGTAGGGCTGTGTATTTCATTATGAAAGGAGTGAGGCGATAAAGCAACGGCAAGTCATAAGTAATGCTTTGTTTGATGTTTTGACAACTGGGATGCATGAGGGGTCGGAGTGGACTGTGAAAGTGACCACGAAGAAGGGAACGCCACTAAGGAGCAAGAACAGAATACGCCGCCGTCTAACCAGCCAGCACGGAAGAAGATGATGCTTCATTTTCGTAAATGCCGATGTGTAGTATTGTGTAAATATACATCTCCCGGTACAATATGTATATTAGCAACACATGATCACTATAGTATAGTGATCGGGGAATTGTACACTCTTTCTTAATACAAAGCAAAGTTTTTATCATTGTGGTATTCTATCATATGTCTTGCATATGATGATTTTGGGTTATATAGAACAAGTGTAGTTAGTGTGAATGATGTGAGATCATTCAGTCATTCAGCAAAACATTTCAGTTTTTTAGTCAAACATTCAGTCCTTCAATCATTAAATCCTTCAGTCAAATATTCAGTCTTTCAATCATTCAGTCATTCAGTCAAACATTCAGTCCTTCAGTCAATCATGTAGTCCTTCAATCAATCATGCAGACCTTCAGTCAATCATACAGTCCTTCAGTCAATCATACAGTCCTTCAGTCAATCATGTAGTCCTTCAATCAATCATGCAGACCTTCAGTCAATCATACAGTCCTTCAGTCAATCATACAGTCCTTCAGTCAATCATGTAGTCCTTCAATCAATCATGCAGACCTTCAGTCAATCATACAGTCCTTCAGTCAATCATGCAGTCATTCAATCATTTAGTCCTTCAATCATTCAGTCCTTCAGTCAAATTACATGATGATGAACATTTGCAGTGGTAACATGTTTCAAATCGCATGTTTAGCCTTGTTGCAAGACATGGCCATCTAGTCCTTGAACTAAGGACTTTATGAATAAGTCCTTCAGTTTGTATAAATAATGGACTCATTTGAATCTATGTCATTCTAGTCTTGCCTAAATATTTTGGAATGGTTGAACCCATAGATATATCCAGGACATCAAAACATGTACTAGTAAGCTGAATATCTCAATTATTTTATATGTAATACATCTATAGAAGCTTAGGTACATTGTGCTCCAATAGTTTGTACATTGTAGAATTATAAATAACGTTGTTGACAATAAATACGTACTACCACTGGGAATTTAATCATTTCTTTTCTTCTTTCTGGGTGGTGGGTTTTCTAGAAAGCTCCGATGACGCTTGAGGGAGTTATCACCATCTCGCGTAGGGAATGACATGGGCGTGGATGCCGGCTGCAACATGGCGTCACCGCGAGCAATGAGCTCAGTCTGCTTTCCATGGATGTGTTTCAAGTCCGCAAGCAAATGAGCATGAAGAGCGGGGTAAGTATCGACGTTCTTCGTCAATGTCGTGTATAGATTATGAACTGTTGCTCCCGTTGCAGCCTTGCTACTCCCAATGTCGTATTGAAAAAGTTTATCACAGGTCAAAACATTACCCAACAACACCTGGGATGACATCTCGGGAGTGTCTTCTTCGTCCATGATCATTGGATGTTGTGGTCCACCAATGTACCCAATGGTTTCAGTGTGGAGATCCACGATGTCACTGGTGACATTGTCTGTGAAGGTGTCCGAAACATGTTGCGCGTGTCCTTCACGTATGACACCCGGTGGGACCTTTGAATAACACTGAGACATTGGAGTGCTACGATCAACCCTGTGCAGAGTACCTGCGTGCCTAACAATGACACCATCTTGGATGTCGGGGTGGAGCATCTTGAAGACCTTCATGGTATGCTTGCATATCATACCTTCCCGTGCGATTGGACAATCACACTGGGCCCATTCTGAATCAGGTGAATGTATGGTCCATACTCTAGGTCTGTTATTCACAGATCCAACGTATGCTATGTTGTCCTCCATGCAGATCAAAACATTAGTATCTAGTATTCTTGATGCGCGAATGATGGCTGAACATACAATACCTTCGTGATGTTTGTTTCGTACAAATCCAAATGGCTTGCATTGGACTCCGTACCAATAATGTGTAACCACATCACCGGTGAGATGGTAGATGAGCCAATCCATGCGTCTCCCGACAAAACGCTCCTTTGTAGAGGTTAATATACTTTTCAAGTTAGAGTGGTACAACTCAATGGCGGCATTAGTATTTTGGCCAGCATGAGGTATCCTTCTCGCACCCACACACCACATCGGTGCCTTTGTTCTCCAGTTGTCATTCATGTACCTCATGAATGCGGCGGATCGTGGTCTAGTGTTGGTTATAATGTCGAGTTGTTGTAGAGCCCAATGGATTGGGTCATCGTCCACACCACATCCGTTACCATACATAATATCACCCACCATCTGGAGGACCGCAGCACGTTCTGCATGTGTGGGAATTTTTTTAATGGCATTTTCTGCCCACGCCTTCCGAACATGCCAAAGGCAAAGGAAGATCTTCGCATCCGGCCATACAAGCCTGCATGTGCATGACACTGTAAGAATCCCTAAACCCTAACTCGAAATAAGAAAAAGTTGGTTGAAATTTGGCAATACCTCAATGTATTGATTTCAGCTTGGGCATTATCAACTATGATGGACGAAGGACACCAATTCGGCATGTACTCTGCAAGTTTATTGTGGAGGGCTTGAAGAACAGGAATGAGGTCCTGCTCGCGGGTGCGTGAGATAACAAAGAAAGCCACAGGTATGTCATTCCTCCATTCGTCAAAAACCATAACAGTGTATAGCGGATACTGTCACAAACAAGTAAATTGCCAGCTTAAACCAACAAGGACATTAATAAAAGCTTATGAATAGGAATGACAGTGCATGACATAGGTGTTGACACACAAACAGTGAATGACATGCATAAAAGATGAAGGACATAGAGGGAAGTGTGGAACCCGTGTTTGGGTGGTCCCAAATGTTGCGTCAATTGAGAGTGCGCTGTTGTGACCAAATTTTCCCATCATTTCCAGTTGCCATGCAGTTTGGATTCCAAGGGTGAAGGGTGCATCAGTCTGAGTAGAAGAATTCAGGTCCATAAGTGAATGTTCCTGGTAATAGAAGACACTATCAGGGTTTTCTAGTGTCCACATACGAACGCTTAAGGGATCAGAAGGGTGTTTCATCCATAGTTCTTCCGCACGCCTGCGACAAATATTCCTTACATCTGTAGGCAACAAAAACGTATCGCGAGTGACAGGGCCATTAACCAAAGCCAATTCCCGGACATCTTTGGTGTGTTGCTGCATAATTTGTGTCGGAGATAGCCCAAAAGCATGCATTTTAGCTATTTTGTATTTCATCTCATCTGATATTCCAGCACCCAATGCATACCGGAAGCCACTGACCATTGATCCGTGGCTATGTTCACCGCGTGCGTTCAGGTGCATGGTGTTCTCATAAACCAACATGCACAAAGTGGGATCCAGATAGAGTTGGTTAGCAACAAAACAACGCCTGCACCCCCTCTTAATGGATACACCACCAACTGTTTTGCCCACACGCTTCACCTTGGCAGCAATTGATTTGTTTACAGGGAAAGCATCATACTCTGGTATGACCTTCTTCCCTTTTTTCTGTTTTGCTTGTTTCTTTTTAATCCTACGTTTCTGGGTGGATTTCAGAAGGGCTTGCATGTCCTCTGGGACAACATCAGACTTGTCCTCTGGCCCAAAATTGCAGTGGTATCTGCTAGTCACACAATCCCACATTGAAATGTGAAGCACAAACTTTGAATGATACAGAATGACATAGATTGAAGTTTAAAGTATAGAAGAAGTTGCTTGAAGAACGCCATGGATTACAGATAGCTATCATGAACCCTAAACCAGTGGAGGAGAGAGGAGAAAAAGAAACCTTACTACAAGAGCCGGACTGTGTGCACGTGGTGATTTCAATGAGTTAGGCAAGTTGCGCCTAATGACCTCAGGATTGAATTTGCATGGGTAATCAGGGTGATGTTGCTCTCCTGATATGAAATCCTGCAACCTATGCCATGGAATCACAGCCATTCTTGAGCTCTTGTGTCTACCTTTCCCATTGGTGACATGATCTGTCCAGGCTAAGTCCTCCATTCTAAACTCAGCAGGAGGAGGATCCTAAAGTTTATCTCTCATGCCCATAATGAGATCAGCTTGATGTGCTTGGAATGCTGGCGGATTAGTATTCTCAAAGGCATCTTCTGGTATTGGCAATCCTTCAATCAAAACAGTTTGAGTTGTTGAAACCATGGGTACTTCACAATGCATAATCCTATAAACCCCAAACCCTAAACAACCATCAACCCATCAGCAACATACATGTCCAAGATACTTGAAACGGATTTCTGCTATGTGTATTGTGGGAGCTGAGGGAAGATGCTGCATTATTCAATAGGACGTCATTCACTCAACAAGAATGTGTGCATATGCATGAAGAGATGTGTATTGTGGGAGCTGAGGGAAGATGCTGCAGCCTTCAATAGGACGTCATTCACTCAACAAGAATGTGTGCATAGGCATGAAGAGACACATATCGGAGCTACCAGAAATCTACATTCAAAGAACTAACTCGCTACCCCAGCCCCTGAAACCTTAAAAGTTTAGATCTGAGATCCAAAATTTGCGGAAGGACAATGACTTAATCGTGAATGACGTGGGTTTTGTGTGCAGGGCTTTTGGTGTCGTCCTACGTCATTCGTTCGACGGATGGTGGACGAAACCCCACAAGTTTAGATCTGAGATCCGATGTTTACGGAAGGACATCCATTTGAATGACTTGATCGTGAATGACGTTGGCTTTCAGTGCAGTGCTTTTGGTGTCGTCCTGCGTTATTCGTTCGATGGATGATGGACGGAACTCTGTTGCTGACGTCATCGTCGTCGACGGACGGGCAGGGCAGCATTTTGCTCTGACATGCCCCCTACAAGTTCGTAGGGGGTACTTTAATGTCCGCCAGTTAATGGTGTTATTCCAATATACTGCTAGTATTAAACTAATAGACGTTTCATTTTGAGATGTAATCAGTATACATAGACTTTCATAAATTTTATCTTTGAGTGCAGTTGAAGACCTAGAATCAGATTTGAGCTCATTGGTCATACATTCTTCACTTCTGTCCACATGAACTACAGCAAAAACTGCACCACCAAGATGCAAAGCCTGTCACAAACTTCTCTCTAAACCAGTGTCCTTTCACACATTTCTCCAAATTTGCATCAAAGATTACAAGACTGCCTCCTGTCAGGCTGATAACACTGTTGATAGCAGAGTACATACTCATGTTTTACAGCTAGTTCCTCAATTAGAGCACACATACCTAGAGAGGAGAGCACCTACATTATTTAACCTGCTACACAACTGACACGGAGGTCAAAGTATTTAAAGACCCTATTGCTACCTACACACAGTTAACCCTTCAGACTGTCTTACCAGTACATGACTTCATAATGCTGGGACAAATTTCATTCCATAAAGAATTGTGCCACAACACCAGCAGTGCAATGTTACTTGATTGCCTCTGGCACCACTTTCTGTTGCAATGTGTATTGTGGTAACCATTTATTTCCAGGACCTCACCTCTTCACTTTGTATCATCCATATCGTGCAATCACATAAACATCAATGTCCTAACCTGCTTCATAACTTCTCCTTCAAAGCTGAAGCCTCAGGCCAGAGCTTCAACGAAGACAACAAGCCTTGTATAAAATACAAACTCTAAAAAATTCAACCAGCCTAAGTGCCACCTACATTGGAAGAAAATATGGCTATCTATGAGATCAATGAGTGTGAGCAACACGACCCTATCTCGTGTACAGCTCTCTGGATCACTTTTCATGGTTTTGTACAAACTAATATCCTTATCTCAAGTCACTGCTTACATTTAAAGCAGCGTCTCCATTTCTAATTCTAAACCTACTCATAAATCTTCTCACAAGTCACACCTCCCAGTGGGAGAAACAATACATGTCAGCAACTCCCAGGGGTTGCAGGACCAAAACAAACAGATGAGAAAAAGGTCACCTATTCCATCTTCTTCACTGGTCGTACTTCCAGACCACCTTCCACTCTCTTCTGAACGACGTATGGCATGTGCGTCCCAAAGATTTTATCCCATGATATGAAAAAGGGTTGCGAGAAGTTGTACTTCAAACCGTGCAACTGATGGTGGATATCGTGATATGCCGTGTTGTTCCAAAAAATGTAATGAAATGGATTATATGGTAAGCATAACCCACAATGGTCATCGATGGTCTTAATAGTTGCAAACGTGAAGAAATACACCGAAGTCCGAGGAGTCATTCCTGTCAAAAGGAATGACAACGCCCCACCCACCGTGTCCAACAGTAGAGCTTCCAAAGGATGATTATAAAGAGCTCCGAAAGCATATGGCACAACCAGGCGGTGGTGATGAGAGTGGACGTGCTTGTACATAAACTTGTTGATGTGCATCAACCGGTGTATAAAATACTGCCATGCGTCCATAACAATCATTGCTGCAAAAAATTGCAGCGACGCCACCCACACACTCGGCTGTTGCACCTTCTCCTGTTGTCCTGTAATCTGCTCAAACCCCATCAAATAAAACACATTAGTGGCAGATCATAACCCTTCACATGTATACATTTAAGGAATCCATGCACCCAACCAACAACCTCCCATGAATCGCTTGCTTCTGTATCCATAGTCCAATTTCACATCAAATTGAAATAGGCAGCCAATTTACAGACAATTTACAGACAATGCATTATCTCTATGGTACCCTAGCTAGTCCAAGGACAATGTAGCTGAGGTGGCTACTTTTGGTCGGCTATGTACCAACTGGTCTCCATGCTGCAATCGACTGATATTCATGAGTGGTACCCTGTCCCTTCTCAAGTATAGCAACCCGCGGATTCCCTTCACTCTTAGAACCACAACGTGGCTCTTGCAGGACAAATATTGGGCCTGACTAACTGAAAGGATCACGACTTTCTGACAGTGGTGGCATCTGGAAACCAGCTTAATTTGGCAAATTCTTTGATACTAATTTAGTTGTGGCAAATTGCAGGATGAGCACAGATGCAGAATGTATGAACCTCCCCTACTTCTTAAGTATCATGAATTAGGACCACCAGAACACGCATTAACCTCTTTTGTCCGTTGGAAATGGTTAACCAGAGCATCCCAATCGATACAGTTTGCATAGCACTGAGGACCTATCACATACTCCACGGACTTTTAGTTGTTCAGTCAGTAAAATGCACCTTCACAGTTATCGTCTAATTCAAAGGAACTCTGCAACTCTCCAACTAATCCCTCGATGTAAAGACCTGATCACAAGCCTTCACATGACCTAACTTCAACTCATGGAAATTCTTAAGACAAGGTGTAAGGTCCCCCACCAGCAATGAGAATCGGGCAAAATGGCTGAGTCCACATTCACTGTGGACCAACTAAAACGGACGTATCTAATCAAACCGAATTTGGATTATTCTGTCCTGGTAACAACATCCACATCGTCTACATTTGTAGATATGCACATCGTCCGAACTACGATAGCATTGTTGAGGTTAAGAAGAGCACCTGCAAACCTCCAAGGATAGGGCAAAAGAAGGGGGTACGATAGGAGTAATAGTAGGTCATACCTTGAAGAGAGCGAGAGCAACACAAACTTGGATGGCCTGCTGGAGAAGCACACTCCTCACCACCTCAGGTACACTCATGATGTTTTTCTTCTCCTCCTCCTCCACCGAGTGCAATCGGTACTTCTCCATCCGTGGCAGCATGTGGTAACACCCGGAGTACAACCAATACACCACTATAGGCGCAAAGGTTCCCATCACCTCATCACTCACGTAATCCTCCCACCATGCCATCTTCCTGCCTCTCTGCTTGCTCTTTCCTAACACCTGTACCCTCAATACCTCCAAATTCAAATATCCCCTGTTGCACGCAATCTCCACCAATTTCGCTCCTGTACGAATCCCTTAGATTTCCACCTTTAAGATCCAGCCACTCCAAACTCTTTCACACTACGCTCCGCTTCATGAAGCTGTTTTCATACTAAACGCCGTCCCGAATCATTAAGATACTCACATAAAGCAACTTAGTGGACCCCGCATGCATTTGCGTTCCTCCAACAGCAACACTTGGAGATGTTTATCTGACAAAATTTCTTCAAATAAACCTGCCTTGCTTATACAGATCATAACCTGTGCACTGCCACACCACAAACTGTCAATCCCCGACAGAAAACAAAGGCACGTCTTCGTCCAGTAGTGTGAAAACAAAATTCTGTCGAGTACCGAGGTCGGAAGATGCATTAGCCCGTGCACTCCACAACCGACCAACTGCCGAATTCAGGAAATACATTCGGAAATCCTCTCAAACCCTTCATGATATCATAAAAACTACCTTACTTGGATGCTGCTCTTGGCGGGGTGGAACAGCCATATCACTATATATTCCAAAGACTATGGTATTTTTAAAGCCAAAAATCCGATGAATTCCAAGAATCTCAACACCGATGGCGTCACGAAGGAAATCCAGTTTTCTGAGAACTTGGAAATCCTCTCCCAACCTGGGAACACAAATTTAAAAGTGCGTCTCCGAACCAGACTGCGCAATGACAACCTCTTCCAAACCTCACAACCCTTCGCTCCGCATATTTTAAACTGACAAGCATCCACAACCAATCACCAATCTAACTTCCCAAACCACAAGTCACCACCGCGGTAGAGATCGAGGCACGTGTGAGCCCTCACCGCCCTTTTCCAATCCTTCGATCTTTCCATCCACAACCAAAAATTCCAAACTCTCTCAAATGTGCTAAAAATATCACAAACCCATAACCCACAAACCCCAAAACTCAAAATCCACCTCAACCCAGCTCCCAAGAGCATCAGAACACGAGATAACGCCGTTTAATGACACTGCCCCGCTCCACCACCCCGGCCACATACAAATTCCCCAAAACCCCAAAATCCTCAAAAGTACACACATCCAGAACCCAAACTCCAAGGAGCCCAGGGAAACGGGATTGAGCCCCCACGAGCGCGAGAATGCTGCCCGCTGAAGAAAGGAGAAGCCAAACAGCTGTGGCGGGCGCCGAACCCATGTGGCGAGCCAGCAGCAGTAGAAAAAAATTCATAAAAATGATGATGATGAGATAGGGAGAAGATATGCACATGAAGATCCCCAAATTCTAAACTCCCTCAAATATGCTCCCCCAAAACGTACACACGTGGACGCTCCTATGTTCCAAACCCAAAACTCAGAACTCAGAACCCCAACCTGCCGAAACCCAACTCCCAATTTCAAAATGCACCAGGACAGAGGATTTTACTTGTGAATGCCCCACTCTCACCGCCGCACAACCCAGCCACAAACTAATTCCCAGCATCCTCACCAATGCACGCACACCCAAAACCCAAATACCCAAACACCCAGCCGCCGCCCAAGTGACCAGGATTCAACCTGTAGAGCCAAGCCTCCTGCCTTCTAATCAATGGAGCAACAAACAACACCAATTCCCCAAATCCTCGAAAATGTAAACCCACAACCAGGAAACCGCAACCCGCCGGAGCCCAAGGAAACAGGATTGCACCTCGAGCGGTTACCCCGGTGCCTTCTTCTGAGGATGATGATGGCGAGCAGCACCGACGCCCATGTGGCGAAGAAGTGGCAATGACAAGAAGAAGAAGAAGAAGAAGAAGAAGCCTGGAGCAGATGACGTTGGGAAAAGGTGGCAGCACCACCACCACTCCCAAGTATTGTTCCTGAGATTCGGAGGTGCGGGTTGAGTGGAATCTGTTCGGAGTCTTCTTCTAGAGGCTGTGTGCTGCAGCAGGGACGTAGCCATGTGCATCATCGACGTTGCTATTTCTATATTGTTGCTCATCTCGAGCGGTGCAAGGCTGGCCGGCAGGCCTAAGCTATGTTTGGCCCCTCTCGAAGCTTTCCTCCCTCCTTTCCTCCTTCCCTCCCCCCACCTTTTCAATATACGTACTCGTATGTGTGTCGTATGGTATTCCGTATTGTATGTGTATGCGTGTTTGTAGTGTAGTGTATATGTGTATTCCTTAGGTCCTCCTCCATTATTGTGACTATTGTTCTTCTTATTGGGGCTTGAGGTTCATGCCGTCCATGTAAACTCGCATTGTGAATGAAGTCCCCTATAAGGTCGGAGGTGGATTCGTCCCAATTGGACTCTATTACAATCCTACCTCTTTAATATGACATGTTTGGGAAACGAGAAAACCATCGTATAATCAAGGTGTAGAAAATTCAATATTATGACAAACTGGACATTTCTGTCATAATAACGAGGTGCTTCGTGAAAACACACATTAGATATTTGGTCACGTGCATAAAAATGAATATTATTTCAAGTGTCTTTACAAATATGCAAATTTCTCATGAGATCTATGTGGACTTGGAGAAGGAATCACTAGTCCATTGATGTTGTTGCTTCAAATTAGGAACGTATGTCTTATTGAGCTTCTCTGACATGGCTTGACGTTTCATTACATTTGCAGGAGTAGAATCTAATGGGTTGTACATAAAAAGTGTAGCTAACAATTGAGCATGGCGTTGAGCGTCTTCCACTTACAACTTCCAGTGGAGGTCGATCAACTCCTTTTACAAGCAACTTCTAAAACTCAACCAACCTTCAAATAATCAAAACTTTGCCGATACAACTCATGCTTGAGCAAAACTAGCACCAAAAGAAATGCACTTTCAATATTTTTCCAACGACATGCAAATCAAAATGATCAAATCTTAGCTAACCTCGAAATGTGCAAAAGAACAACATTGTCTTGAAATCAACTTTTAAAACTCAACCAACCTTCGAATTATTATAACTATGCCAATACAACTAAGAATTGAACAAACTACCATCAAAAGAAGTGCAATTTCAATAGACTTTTCCAACATTGTGCAAATCAAAACATTATGATAAATATTGAGTTCAAAATGCTCAAAAAGAGATAGTGCACATTGGTTTAGGGTTTAGGTGAAACATTGTTGTGAAAGAAACAAAACCTATTGAGTCCCTTTGATTAGGTTTTGAGATTGAGAACCTACATTAAAAATGGTGTTTAGTGTCACCAATTCTAATTGTCTTGTTGAATACTAATTGTACATCGCAGTATAGTGTCACCAACACTAAATATTAACCCAACATTATTCGTCATTCCTTTTCTAAAAAAAAGTGGGGATCATAGTTTTACAGTGTTGCAATTACTGTCATTTACCAAGTGATTTTTCATCCAAATTACAATCATCCATGACAATATTTCATCACAAGTTGCTGACTAGAGAAGGTTGGGTTTTGGTCAATGGATGAACCCATCCATCATCCATGACAATGATTGTTCACTTACTCATAAAAATTGTCATCCAAAAAGTTACCATGGTGACATAAAACATCATATGACACTAAATATCACATATAGTTTAATTCCCTTTGTTCCAATGTTTTAACATCATTTTACCCCAAAATAAATAAATAAATAAATAAAAATCACATTTCATATGTGAAAGTTACATGTATTTCATATTAACTATGTAGTTATATAATGTATGGGACCCTTTATATATGCATTTATTATCTTTATAATATGACATTGTGGGGATCCACGAGTGACGTATAAACAATGCCACAATTGTATTGTGAAGGTAGATTCTAACTAGAAAAGTTTGGTTTACAAAATCTATGTCACTATATTGAGGTTGTCGTATTATCAAGTGTCATATTAACCAATCTTCCAACGTAAGTACGTTCAATCTCTAAAACAAACATAGAGCACTAGCATTGAGGCGACGTGGCCGCCTCAGAGGGCATCATTTTGGCAGGAGGCTCTAGGCCTCCTCCTCGAAGAGATAGGATTGTAAACTAATTTGAGGTGTATGATGTTATTTTCAAAGTCAAATCATGTAAAATAATCATTTAAATACTATAATACAATGAATTCCATTTTCACTCCACAACGGGACTAAGGATACGTGTTGTTTGCATAAACTCGTCCATTGCGAAGGTGAAAACGTAGTGAAGTACATTGTCACATACAAATAACTATTTTTGTATTATGTGTACTCCGTTTTCACTCCACATCTATTATAATAAAATCTCTAAATCTTGGGGGGGGGGGGACTTTTGTACATCTACCCTCACTTTAGAAGATTGAACAACCCTTTTAAATGTACACACCAAAGAAAAATAGTACCTCCCTCTTATGTATATTATGTATCCTAATGCCTCAATAAGATCCCTTTTTTCACTCGCGTTAGTTAGTACGTGGTATGAAGAGTCCACTCCTTGGGCATCTATCTTAGTAAAATCAAATCCCCTATATGTTGGTGAGAGGGAATTATCGCATGTGTGTGTACCTTTGATTCATCCAACTTTTAATTTTTTTTGAAATAGTGTGCAGTCCAAGTGTTATTAATTTAAGTTGATTTCACACTTTAGTTAGTTTAAAAGAACATGGACTAGTCTAGTCCAAGTTGTTTGAGATGAGTTGACAACAAACCTATAGGGGGTCAAGGTTTTTGTGTTGGATGGATAAGAGGTACGGCCATATGCAATAATTTCCTCTTGCCCTACATGTTGAGGACCGCTTCATTCCAACTACACCTCACTATAGTCATTTGTGTCTTTTGGAGCTGAATTCTTTGAAAATAAATAACGTCGGGTTTTTAATAAGTTAATGCATTTTCATCTTCCCGATGGAGGAGTTTACATAGACACCGTCAATCCTTGGTTGTGAATGGTAACTTGGGGCTTGGGGCTTGGGTTTCGTGGCATCTATGTAACTCATTCACGATGAAGGGTTTACATTATTAACACACCCCCTACGGGATTATGTTTGAGGTCAATTTGTTCCAATTGAACATTGTTACAAAACTTCTAGAGTTTGGACTTCTACAAATAATATTCTTCTAGCCATACAATATTCTTCTACATTTTCACTTTCCTAAAGATGAGTTTACGTAGACACCACAAATCCGCAGGTGTGGTTAGAGCTTCATGATGTTCATGTAAACTCATCCATCATGGACGAATGGACGCAAGTGAAGAACAAATATCATGTAGGTCGAGGATCAAATTCATTCCAATTCCACTTCATTGGATTAGTTTGAGACCTTTGATGTCTTGCTAATCTTCCAAAATGTCTATAAACAACTCTAACATTGCTTTAAATAGCGAAATAACATTTCTCCCCCTATTGGATGAATTTACTTACAAGCCACGAAACTCTAACCACGAGGTGGGTACATGGTTGATCCTTTGTGGTGTCTATGCAACCTTATTTATTATGGATGACTCACGGGGCTTTAGAATAAACAAACCCTCCCTATAAAACGAGAGCCAATTCATTTGCGATTGGATCCTACCACATCGATTTGGGGTCTTTGATGTCGTTTTTTCAAAGTCGTAAGATAGAAGTATAGAGCTTCGGATTATCAAAATAGTTCAATGTGTTTTCACATTTCACCTTCCCAATGATAGAGGTTATGAATACAAAGCTCTAGCCAATGTGGGCCGAGGTGGCCTCCTCGTATATACGCATAGGTATGGTATGAGCCCCTATACGCCTTTCGAGTACCTAACGTAATTACCTACATTTATTCATGGGGTTTTGAATCATGACTTGTCTTGTCCTCGGGGGGTTCACTCCCTCTTATATTTTGCGAACACATGCGTTCGGGACCTATTTATTGGGGGGGTTATTTACCTTGCAGAAAATATTATAAGGTGATGGTATTTTACATGTAAAAAGCCTGAAAATATTATATGTGATGGTATTTTACATGTAAACATGTTTCACTATTTTAAAATCCCCTATTTTACATGTACATTTTTTACAAAATTTATCTACAATGAATATATTGGACCCTATTTTTTTATCACACGTTGTTCTACGATTTCCGCCAGTGAACCCCCTGAGGTCTTGTCTCCATAAGCCGGTACTAAGTTGCATGGAGAGTTGGAGCCATTTTGGTGTGGTGGAGGCTCATGTCAAATTGGTAACGACCGTTTAGACTACAGTGAAGAAGTGTATTGTTTAGTCAATAATTCCAACCCAACACAAGGGTCTTAATAAGGAAAGACAATATAGGAAACCAATACAAATAAATGGCCTAAAGTTGGAGTTCTTCTCAGGTCAAGTTTTTTGTCTGAGGGTTTAAGATTGCCCAAGAAAACTTGACCTCTGGAGAACTTCCCTAGTAAAATTTGTTACCATGTTGGCAACCATGTCATTTTTTTCTTCCATGCTTGAAGTTCTCCACTAGAACAATCACGGGCGGAGTGTAAAACTATGGTTGGTGAAGAACCCGTTTCTTAGCCAATCGTATTGCTCCATTGCCCTAAACTTCTTGACCAATGCACTTCTTCACCATAGTCTAAACCAACCCTAAGTATATGGTTGGTAAAGTGTTTGAACGACAGAACAAGGATTCATGCCACACTGAACATTGTATTTAGGGTCATATGGTATTTTATGTCACTATGGTAATTTTTTTGATGATACTTATTATGAATAAGTTTGCAAAGTATTGTCATCCCAAGTTACAATTTTGTTCTGAAATACTTCAAAAGTTCAACAAGTTTTGCATCCCAACAAGTTATGTAATGAGATGTTGTCATGGATAATTGAAATCCGGATGAAAAATCACTTAGCAAGTGACAATAACTACAAGACTGTAAATCTATGATGCTCAAAGTTTCTTTTGCAAGGAATGACGAATAATGTTAGGTTTCCATTTAGTGTTGGTGACACTACATTGGGCATTTTACAATTGGTATTGAGCAAGACGATTAGAATTGGTGTAAGTACACTAAATATCATATTTAGTGTACTTACACCAATTGATTTTTATAAGTGTTGATTACTGTGTGGAATTACATGGTGTCAAAGATTTATACTAAAAATTGTAATTTGCTTTTAGGAGAAACCACAAAGAGGCTCTTTATTCATGCTTGCTTTCACAATACATGCATACACATGTGTTGAGATATCATATGCTTGGAAATCATGTCATGAAAGTTTAAGAAACAAAATCATGTTGTCTCAAGTCAAGTTGTTTCAATACTTTTTTTTTATTTATTTACCCAATAAGACACAAATCATCATTTGGAATTACCCGGTGTGGTAATTTCTTGCATGTTTTTACCACCAAGAGTATTCTATGTAATATAAAGTGTATACTATCTATGTATTTTCGATGTATTGGTAGATGATCACATTCTTAAGGCCGGTTTAGACTACGGTGAAGAAGTGCACTGGTCAAGCACTTGGAGGGGAGGGAGCAATATGATTGGCTACGAAAAGGGATCTTCACCGGCTATGGTTTAGACATTGCTCAAGACTTTTCTGGTGGGAACACGGGGAGGTCACTCCATTGTCAAGTTGAGAACCACGTGCGAACAAAAAAAATCTACTTTTTCTAAGTTGCATCAACAAAATGGGTCAAAATTTTATCAAAAAATATATATGAGTACATATACATGATATCTATTACATAGTAAAAATTGATAACCAAAATTGATAATTTGTTTTTTCTAGAAAACATATCGTTTTCTAACTAGAATGACGCAGAATTGAACTAAAAAAATTACTAGAAAAAAGGGAGATGACTAAAAATTTCAAAAAAATATACAAAAGATATTATCAATGGATATGTATATATAGAAAAAAAATTCATAATTTTAAAAATTATCTATGGCATATAATATAGGGGTAGCAAACTTTGTTCGCACGTGGTTCTCAACTTGACAATGGAGTGACCTCCCTGTGGGTGGGAAACTTCAAGCATGGATGAAAAAATGGCATGGTTTTCAACATGGCAACAACTCTTGTTAGAGGAGTTATCCGAAGGTCGAGTTTTATGGGCAACCTCAAACCCTCAGACAAGAAACTTGATGTCTAGAAAACTCCAATTTAAAGCATTTAAATTTATTTATTTATTTACAAAAATTACACTTTGCCACCATACCAACCGATGCCTCAATTACCCTTGTCTTGGGTTGCAATTCAATGAACTAGTGCACTTCTTCACCGTAGTCTAAAGTGGCCCTTAGTAAATATTTAAAGAGAGAGTTGTGAATCAAAACATATAAAGAAAAAAAATCGATACGATGTATCGATTTGTGTAGATTTTCTCACACTTCAAAGATTCAGCTCCATTACAAAGTCATTTTCTTATAATCAACGAGGTTCAACATTGATGTAGTCTTAGAGGAGAGACTCTTGTAAAGGGCTTTCTAGTTTGTCCAAAACTAATTACAATCATTGTCATAGTTGCTTACCACGTTATGTACTTATTAAGTGTTGATTCTTTGTTATCTTTCACAACAAAAAAATGACTTTGTATTTCTTTTGATTCTTCCATTAGAAAATTTGAAACAAGAGTTTAAATGAAACTTTGAATCCCCGGAGGGAAGGGGGTGGGACTCTTCATACCATGTACAAACTAACGTGAGTGTAAGAAGGAGTATTATTTGATATACAATTATGACAGCATGAGCAAGCATGTGAAGAATGAAATAAGTCATCACTTTAGTCTTGGACATATTCAAGTATAGACTATTATTACATGTTACAAGTAGCCACCCCCTTTATCTACCGTAGGTATCATGAAATGAAATCAATCGTAGAGTTCCACAAGCCAAGAGACGGGTGGGACCGGAAGAGCATGAAGGAGTAAACAAAAAGTCTAATCCGGAGAAGAAAGTGGGCTCAAAGGCCATGGGTTTGCGACAATGGCAAGTAGTTCAAGGAGGTGGTTGTGGTGTCGCAACCCGATTTCCATCAAGTTTGGTAGCAATCTTTCATAAGCAATGATGGTATGGAACCTTTGTATTGATGGCATGAAAGGAAGTATTAATGTAAACTTCACACATGTAGAAGGAGTACGTATAAAGGAATAAATAGAATATTCCCGGTGTTGCCATGGGCATGAATTACGGTCTTGCCTCATCTTTGAGTCAATCTAATTCTATGTGTATTCTCAAAACGCTCAACACAATATAGTGTAAGGACCTCAATGAACATTGCCTCCTTGCCAAGGTGATCACATCGAACGTGACGAATAAGCCTTGGAGAAGCTAACCTATGACATCTATCTTCCTTAAAGACAAGCCCGTTAGGTTCCAACTTTCCACGTGTTTAGATGAAAATATTCATTTCGGTCGACTTCCCCCGATGTGATTGGATGGATATTGATGAAGAGTGCACTAAGAATCAAATGCTTAAATTGTCATCCATCTTGGAACTAGGAGTAAGGTAAATGTTGACTTATGCATGGTTTTTGGACATAATGGAATGGTAAATCTACACTTTTATTGACGAACCATGTGATGAAAATGGTAGTTTATAGTCCAAGATGTGAGATGCATCTCTTGTTGTAGACAAGCTTTAGTTGCATGCATATTGTGTTAACTATGAAAATACACATCCACGATGATTAATTGACCACGTTGCTTCTCAATGTTTTAATAGACTCTCTTTCCCCCCCCCCCCAATAAAAGAAAAAGAAAAAGAAAAGTTGTGTGATGTGCATTTCTCGATGGCGCATAAATACTCTCACACGCATAATTGATTTCTTGCCCAATTTTTTTTTTTAAGTTCATATTTACTTACATTTTAGTTTTGGGACCATTCCAATATTAGGTGGCTTCACATGAGAGTTTCCATGAGATCCGGGCTAAGGTATTGAGTTTAAGCCATCATCCAACATGTCATTAAAACAATGATGGCATAGAACTTCACAGGCTTTAGGAAAAGAAACAATGTGTAGCCCACATTATACATATGCTAGTACACTAATTATCCCGTTTAGTGCATGTTTTACTAATTACCGAAACACACACTAGGTACTTTGTCAATTTTCTTGCCAAAATCAACGCGGCTGGAATTTCTTAATAGAGTGATACTAAATTCATGAAGACATGCTCATTTACCATACATTTCAAGATAATTAGTGTGTGCTCTAAGATATTTGTAGAGTGCATAATTTGTTCTAGTGAGTTTGGAGAGGTTTCTTCTTCTTCTTCTTGGTGCCACTCAATCTCAATGCATTTCCTAACATTAAGAAACTAAAGAGATCTTGCATCGAGAGTTTATGGCACTTTGATATTATGGGTTCCTGAAACCCTAGATCTTCTCATGGCAATAATTTCATAGTGTAAAGAAATTGAGTATCACCTTCACCAATTTCCCACACATGTATTTAGCCCATCATCACCAAATGGATAATCAATGTCCGTGTCTCCAATCTACCATAGCTCTCTAGCAACTTGGGTAGAAAAGAATGAATTATAAAGGTGCCTAAATATTTGGGAAATTAATTTTGTTGAGTGTCCAAAGAAAAGAAAAAGAAAAACATTCAAAGAGTGCCTAAAATCACAATAATACAAGTGACATTCACTGGAATTCAACAAAGTAGCATTAAATAACTTCAACAATGTCTTTAGGCAACATCAATCTCACTCATGGTCTAAAAAACAATACAAACATGAATTTACTCCACAAACTTCAAAACAAGTAATGTTTGTTAAGGGAAGTGTTTAGGTTAATCGTAGCCGTCGTAGATGAAATTAGTAAAACCATCCATGAATTATAGAAATGACTAGGATGAATGTCTAACTTATTTTAAATTATTTATTGAATTTGCCCAATTGTAGAATATCATTGTTCTGGGTTGCCCAACTTCCTTTTGCACTTTTTTTAATTATTAGACACAAAAGTGCTCAAGTTGCTAGAAAGTTGCGGTAATATTTACATGTAACTTAGACACTATAAGATCTCAATAACGGATTTTAATTAATTTATTAATTAATTTATTATTATTATTATTTTGGTCAACAAAGGAAGACATACTTGTTGCCTTTTGGTGATTTTTTGCTTGTTGATCAAGACCATGGGTTCCATCTTGGTGGGAGCTATGGATAACGAGCAATGCCGCATCAAAACATGGCTTATGTTTATACTTGGGTGCCATACACACAATAAACTATCTTAGTCATATATGGAGATTAAGCATCAAGCCTATGGTTGGTGGTTCACACTTGTGGTCCCCCAAAGTTATCCAAGTTCAATTCCTTATGTTACCACATTTCTTGCACCGGGGGGGGGGGGGGTGGGGGGAACTATACTAAACACTAAATGTATACCAAATATTATTTGTCATACATTGTAAAATATTTTGGACATTATGACATTGTCCCTTGCTAAATGAATTTTCATCCAAATTCAATCGTCATGCCAACGTTTCTTATACGAATGTTAGGGTGCAAATAACAATATGTTATACTTGCAAAGTTGGAATGACAATACATGTAAACTTACTCATAAGAAGTTTCATTAGTAAAGTTATCACAATGACATCAAATGCCATATGACACTAAGTACAATATTTAGTGTAGACGTCTTAATTAAAGTAGACACCGTGCATTATGTTTCTCCAATCCATCGGAGCATGACCAACAAAGATGGTGCAATAGAGACTTGATCTTTTACACAATGTGAATTGTGGGTCTTGTTCCAATTGAGTTCATTAGTTTTGGGAGCCCATAAATATCTATATATTAAGTAGCAATCAACCAACCGTGAGGGTAGAGAGGGCTCATGACATTGTGAAACTCCATTTGCAACTTATTCTATGTAGGAGAATATTCCATGCAAAGGTTATGAATAAACATGTTGTGATTCTCAAAAAATGACGGTTGTAGTCTTAGGGCCACTTTACACACGAGACTGAGAGCCCGTGACCATTACACTTCAAGCACTCTCATTGGTGGAAAAGGCGGAGCTGGTCCAAATTTGCTTCACACTACACTTGAGGGAACAACGGAGTATGTGAATGCGAGATGGATGTAAAAGTCTACATGGATTCCTACATGGCATCGAATGGATCATGTCTCATGGTCACTTGGACTATTTTCGGAAACCACCTCTTGGAGGTAGGCCTAACACAAAACTGGGAGACCATAGCACTCCGAACACTTATAACCGTTGTTTTATTCTATTTTATCATGTGTAAGGACCCGCATGAATAGGAATTCATTGAAATAGCATTTGGTTGACATATGACTTCACACTACACTGGAGGATCTGTGACCACACTACATGATTTGCAGGTGTCTTGGGACGGCCTTTAGACACTTTCTTTTGGGCTCTCACAATTTCATGGTCACGGCTCTTGGCTCGTGTGTGAAGATGCCCTTAGTGTCGCAACAAAGTCCACATGGAACATGGCATCCTTGTATTTACAATGGGTACTTGGATATTTGCAGTATGGCCAAGGATGCAATTTGTTTTTAGAAAATTTGAAACACAACTTTTAAAATGCATTTTTAAATAATCATCAAATTTCGAGGCTTTTTTTAACATTTTTTAATTATAATTTCACTAATGCAGTCAATCTAGACCATTAGGGAGAATATAGACATGCACAACTTTGCCAATTGCTTCATATTACCATATAGACATTAGTACATTCAAACTCAACAAAAGTGTTTGAGCCCAAAGCCTTGCCACACAAATACCAAAATACGGATTTTGCGTTAAGTGACACTCCAAACGTAGTCTCGGATCTATACTTGGGTGTAGAAGAGCTCGAAAAAACTTATTCTAGAAGAGGAGAATGTTTTCGACAATGATTTGCCATAAATGACCTCACGGATTGATGCCTTTGATGATTTCAAAAAAACATTTTTTTTATATAAATATTTTGAAATGTCTCTTATAATGCCATCTCCAACCTCTAGAATAAAAAATGCAACACGAAATATGGCACTAGAAAGTAGTTATTTTTAATTTGTTTTTACCTGAATATTTGTTTATGTTGGAAGTAAAGGCGATTGGACAGTTGTATACCAATAGATGTAGAAGTAATAAGTATAGAGATCCCGATGTTCTAGAAGCCAACTTTTCATTCATGCATAAAAAACAAGTTCACAAAAAGGAAATTATGACATACACCTAACTCCGAACTTATTAGGTACCTAAAGAACTTTACAATACATTTCACGGTACCTACCGTATGATATTGACTAAAGGGCACTTCATGCACAAGCCAAGGGCCGTGACCATGTAAATGTGAGGGCCCTTGATTCCCATCTAAAGGCCATACCACTTACATGGTTTTCCAGAATTTGCGTCAATCCTACCTGTTGGAGGAGGGCATGACGCAAATTCTAGCAGACCATCAAACATTATTTATAGTTTACCACGTAGGAATCCTAAGTAGATTGTTAATCTTTGATAGTTTTTTTGGGTCTTAAGTCTTCACCTTCTAATGTGAGGTGAACTTAGACAGTCACAACCTTTTCGAGCAAATGAGAGATATCATAATGCAACGACCGGGGGCAATTAGTCTTATGTGTGAAGTGGCCATGAGCATGGCTCTAGATTATGCATGATAATTGAAACATACCAATTTTCAAAGGCCTTAGTACTGTGACAAGTCTTTATGAATCGAATCACTTAAAGCATGTACAAAAGTTAAGAGATGACTACTAGGTTGACTGAGTGGCGATGAGAACGAAAGGAAGACGACTTTGATGTTGATTCATTTTCGAGTTGGTCTAAGTCTACATGTAACCCCAAAATGGCCATAGCAAGACCTCTAACCATGTTGCCTCCTTTCAAAGGTGAATACCCTAAATGGGGGTGGACAAACCAACTGGTTCCCACATGGTTGATTGAAAATATATAGTTCATCATATTTCCCCATTATGATTGGGTGGGCTTTAGGTGGTGGGGTGAACTGGGAATCAAGGGTTGGAACATCCCCCATCTTAGGATTGTTTCTACCCACATGCAACTTAACCTCAGAGGTTTCCATGGGATTTATGCTAAGGCCGTGGGTTGAAGCCACTCTTGTGGCGATGAAATAAAGTAGGAGTATGCGATACCGGTGTCATTCAACATAATATATTGCAACACATTCAATGGACTTGTGTAACATGACATGCAACAACTTCATGACACCCATGTAAGGCAACTTTGTTTTGTTTTTTAAATGTTTTTCTCCCGCTCCAATGCCATCATTGTGTCATTATCGGGGTCCATAGGGTATAAACACCTTTAAGATATACTTTGAACACTATGGTTCCCTACTTAAAGTGGACTAATTATCCAATACTTTATTTGGATTCTTAGTTGGGTTTTGAGCAAACAACATAATACCACATGAATCGGAGCATAACTAATTTTTAAAGGAACGTTCAAAGTCACAAATCTCAGTTAACTCTTCTTAGTCTCACATCTCCCCCCCCCCCCCCCTACAGTGAACAATGTTGATCGTTGACATCTTGTCTCTTCCAATTATGAGTTGTGTATAATCTCTAGAATAATATATGTACCATACATGTCGAAATACGTAGTTGCCCACTTTAGAAAGCGGAAAAAAACAAAGTGTTGGAATTGGGCGCTTCTCCCTTTCTAGAACGTGGCCTCGTGTCTATCCAATGTACATGGGGTGAATCTTTATGATATTTATGCCAATCGATTCTTTTATCTTCCTCTAGCCAAACCGATTTAGTTTGAAGGATTGGATACGATAATGTGATTGCTAAAGTGCTTTGTACGAGATGCTCATTGTTCGGTGTGTTACTCGGAGGGACACTATTAGCCCTTAAGGAATCCCACATGCCCATTACGGGACTCATGCATCTTTATGGAAATGTTTGAGGGTTACTTATAAACGTTTTCAATAAATGATGTCAAAAGTGACGCATCTATAAATATTAATTTCATCAATTGCAATTGGACCGATGCGTGTATAAATGCGATTTTAGAATAGTTGGGTTTAGTACAAATGATATAGATTCAAATACATATGATATATATTTGATCAACATTGTTGCGCATCATTGTATTTTAACTTCCTCCTTGTAAAAGATGAAACTTATATACCTCCGTCTCAAAATGATTGTCAGTGTTCCTAACTTTGGCAAGATTAAGGCCCGCTCATCATTGACCAAGTAGTTGTAAGTATGTCTCTCAAAGTAGAAAACAACAACTACTACTCTAGAATGCCCCCAGAAGTTGCGGTGTTGAAAGAATTTTTGATATAGAAATTTTGGCGTGAAAATATTTGACGTTGAGCCTCAAATTTATGGTTGGGCAAATAAACCGGACAATCCTTGTGGGATGGAGGGGGAATACCTCTTAGTTTCCATTATGACTTAGTTGCGTAAGTTCCAACAATTTGGTTTCATAGATCATGTAATTGACCTCCTAATTTCCATCCTTACTTAGTTGCGTGAGTTCCAACAGATTTGGTACATAGATCATGTAATCAATATCTTCTCCCAACACAATATACAATTTTTGGGGCACTAAATCTATAAATGTGCCTAATTTGGTTGCTTATCTTAATCGGACACCTACATTTGAGTGGTATGTGATTAGGTGTGGCTGCAGGAACACATACCAAATAATACGTGTTCATATGAGATTGGAGTACGTGCTCAGATGATGATGCCCATTCTAAGCTCAACAGTTGACATAATTGAGAGGGAGGGGGTATATTCCACCCATATGACCATTTAACGAGAAAGAGAATATTCACTTCGATAATAAAAGTTTGATATTCACATGAACTCCAAAATCACGAGGAAAGTGACTATGGCCATGATGTGCAATAGTTGACCGTCTTGCACGTATTGCGTTTTTGAGAAGAAGTCTATGGGCGATGAAAGCAGCTTTTGGCTTCTGGTGAGGCCACGTTGCATGTGCTCTCTCGACCGTCAGATTTGACCGAAGTAACCCTCCTCCCTTAATCTCCTCCGTCCACTGCTTTGTATCCTAGGAGAAGGTTGCTAGCTTGAAAAACCATTTAAGACCCATGTACCAAGGGCATAAAACACCACATGCAATTGAACATCGACTAATATGTAGATAATTACCTATATCAATCGAGGAAATGACTCTCAAGTATGTTAACCACCACAAACACCATATGAATGGAAAATGAAAAGCACGCTAATGAAAACACATTTAAGAGAGCAACATATTTAAACCCAAAGGGAGGCATTACACCTTATAGTGCTTGTGCACGAATAGCCATTGCACGATAGTAAAGGCCAACAAACTCATACTTACATAACGGCACATACCATCAAATATTAATTATTCATTTTGATTTAACCCTCGAAGGACCCTATTTTAAAACTTTATGTTTTTCACAACTAGAACGTAACTTTCACCTTGCGCCTTATGTACTTGGAGGAAGCTTCTACAAGGATACAATAGTGAGCATTGCGATGAAGTCAAATATGTAACATTCGCCTTATTTGACAACACATTCAAAAAAAATTGTCATTGTTGCAAAGCATGTCATTAGAAAGTGTTCTCCCGCTACATTAACTTTTTTCAATTTTGGATGTTGGGATCTACCTAAACTTGGAAATTTTCAACACACGTAGATGAAAATGACACACTTTGAAAAAAGAATGTGGCAATTGGAAAAAATCTTATGGATTTTTTTGGATGGTCGAAGTTTGATTTTAGAGTACGCGTATTTTGCACTTAAGATGGATCATTTCGAGAATTTAGACCAATCTAAAAGTGAATCCGTCAATGTGAATAGGGGTCATATTTTGCATATTTTGCTTAAAATGGGATTATGTATGTAGGCTACATTCTTCACTTTCCTATATTCACACTACCATTATGAACAACATTGTGGGCTTTTGCGATACGTAATGGGCATCTTGGGCATCGAAAGCTTAAAGAAGAGCGACGTTCTTCAAGAGGACTCTTTGCACTTGTGCGGTTTCAAATTTGCACTTGAACAATGCATTAATATATGAGGAACGAACCCGTGATGTGCATGTCTCTCCTCGGTTATTGTACCATATTTGATGGAAGAAATTTTTTGTTAGAGATTTAAGTGTAGAGTTTGCTAGCAATTGTGTGTTAATTAGTGAGCGCTCTATTGCACCTTTATTATGCCGGAATGTAGTTTCCACTCGGGGAACAAGTGGGTCTCAATTAATGCAAGAATGACACACGCCTCTCACAACGGGTTCGACATGGAATAATCATTCCATTGTGCAAGGCTTTGTGAACACGATTCTCAAAACGGTGGCTTGTCTGCGTCCATTCAAAGTGCTCACCTTCAAAAGGAGATATTAGTCTTTGGGGATCCTCTGATCCTCTCAATGCATGTTTCAAGCTTTTTAAATTATATATATATATATATATGAATGACCAACTTAGAATTGAAACAACATCATATGTCACAACAATGGCAATATTGGAGTTGTTTTTTCTTCCTTTCATTCATTAGTCCCAATCTCATATGAGAAGGGGAGCATCACACATAGAAGTTTTTGTCTTGAATGCATCAATACATCATCTCAAGCAAGATACACAAGAAATCAGAAAAGAAAGCACCAACGTTTATGATTAATCCAGAATCAAGTATAAACCACATGTCACTCGTCACCTTGTAGCATGAGATTGGAGATTGTCTCATCCATTTGGCACTTGTGAATCATGAAGATTGTCATTTTAAGTGTCACAATATGAGTTCAACTGCAAAAGTTATTAGAGGTGAGTATGAAGATCCTTTGTTCTCTTCAAATGATCATATAGGTCTTTCCAAGTGTGTTAATTGGTGAACCCAAAATGATGACTTTATTATAACAAACATAAGCCAATCTCATTATGGCATGTGTCTTTTTGGTGTGTATTTTAAACTACAACCCTTGCCATACACCACACAAATTTAAAAAGATTGCATAAGAATAGTGTTTGGATAACCTTTTATTGCCCATGAGGAACCCCTGGGTGATACACCCTAAACTCCGTAATATCAACCTCCATAATGTCACACACTCTCTAATATCCTGAAATCCCATGAAACAAAGGTTCGTAGTTCAAATCTCACCCCTTATTGTCATATTTATCTCCCTTACATCATGAAATTTGTCATTAATGCAAACCACCAAAAAAGTAAACCCACGCCCTCACATTGCGCCACGTGTCAACATGTGGAGTGTCAACTTCTTCTTCTTCTTCTTCTTCTTCTTCTACCACTTGTTGAATGTTGGTGCATGCGTCCGCCACATCACCCGGGAAGGCCAAGCGGAGTGGAACACACCAGGGTATGTTACGAATTCAACGAATTCAAATTGTCCTCACATCTCCTTAGCATTATTCCATAGTGTCACATGCTCCACTAATTCTATAATATCACGCATCCATGTTAACACTACAAAACTTCATAATATCATGTGCACTTTGGTTGCCACATGTGTGATACTATGGAGTTTATAGTGTACTTAGAATTAGAAGTCGACATGAAGCGTCATGTCTTCATTAATTAGGGCTAGGGGACGCCCACCTATTTGTGTTAAGCCCTTCCACCATGACTCAAGGTGAAAATGCCTACTGTTCTCCCTCTTTAGTATGACACGTTTGGGAAACACAAAAAGCCGTATTATCGAAGTGTCGTCTTCTCATGAATATGACAAATGGTGTAAAGTTGTTGTATTATCGAGGGAATACAAAAACACAAGTAATATGAGCTTTAATATATATATATGCAACGAGTTTAAGCAATCTAGATGGTATGAAACAATATCTTATAACTCCAAACAAATACAAATATTCTCAAGAACTCTTGAAATAGGATTCCAAAGAACTCTGGTGTTGCCTACCAAAGTTAGCAATTGTTATCTTATCTAAAATCCCTACTAACTTTTGAAACCTAATAATTCCATTAACACCCAAATATAAAGAGTTCTCTAATAAGAAACTAGACAACAATGATGCATGACGTTTAGCATTGAGATACTGGTGATACTATATCACCCGTGTACAAGGCAACATACTTGGCAGGAGGCCACTCTAACCCTAACCATGTCCATTCTACACTAGTAACCCTAATTATCATTAAGTTCCCAATGATAAGTGAAGTTCCCAAGTAGTTCCCAAGTGAAAATGGATGTATTTTAGATGTATGGAACATAGATGAAAGGAATTTTGGCATTAACTACCTCTTCAATGTGACATAATGGAGATGTTAAATGTTGCATTATCGAGTGTCGTAGTCATACAAAAGAAGGAGTTTTGAACTAAAAGTTTGGTCTCGCAAAAATGTGTCGCAATATCGAGAGTGTCATATAAACGAATGTCGTATTAATGAGGTTAGACTATACAATAATGTCATAGCATGTAGGTTAATTTCTAAAGAAACATCTTGAAATATTCCATGAAATATTGTCAATCCCACATAACACTATTATGGATCTGAATAATGTTATGAATCAGTCTCGACCAAGCTATAAATATTCAACAATACAAGATCATGTTTAGTAATGAATACATAAAGATATTGGTGCCGAGTGGAAAACCCATTGGTGACGACCTTGCAAAAAAAAATCCACTCGTCCTTATTGCAAAGAACTTAACCCAGCTAAAATGAAAAGAGGTTTTCGAAGTATAAATTAGGACATTCATGGGTGATAAGAATGTGTTAAACACTTGTTTCAAATATGATGTGAAAAATAAATCTACTAGTGTATGCAACATTTGATGCTTGAGGCATGCCGTTTACAAGACATTCGTAGAAAGAAATCATTAAATATGTAGAAATTGTCCCTTACCCGAAATAACTTAGATGGTATATTCAAGCCTTTGAATGAAGAACTTATAAGACTTGGTCCAATGATGTCAATGATGCTTTGACATATATACTAGAAGCCTTAGAGAACGCTCCATCCAAAAGATTAAAAAAAAGAAAGTTGTAGATAAAAATATTATAAAAAAAAAATCAAAGCCGTCTACTATGAAATGTAAACTTTGAAAATTTGTCTTACAAGTCAAGTGATTTTTTTTTGCCACATATGCAACATAGAAAATAATAGAGGCACTTAAAAAATGGCTACCCTACAACAAGCTTTGAGCAAAATCATGGCATCCCTTGAATCAACGAATATAATCAATGCAGAAGACTCCATAACACTATTCAAATCCATAATAATGTTTTGTGGGACTCACAATATTATATGGAATATTTGTGTATATTCCCCACGTTCACACTAGAGATTGTAAACAAATAAAATACTATGACCATAAATTAACTTTGACATCCACTTCGACATCCGCACCATCAATAAAAATAATATCTTCTAAGGCCCATAAACAAAATAAAACAGTGTTTATAAAAGCTACCTGTCTACTATGAACACTTACCAACACAACTATTACTATAGAAACTAATTCTAAGACAATAAACAACCTATACTAACAAGCTACATATTATGGTTCTTAACTTAAAAAGATAAATAATGAACTCACCAAAATAACATACACATATTCAAATATACACGAGAACAATTAATGCATTGTTCTGATTCTTAAGATGTTCATAACAAACACAATTGGAAATCAAATCATAAAAAATAATCACACTAGAAATTCACACAACTAATCACAATAAAAGGCTTATTATGGCACAAATCATTATTTTCTACAAAGTTGTAGAGACATGGAGACAAATTTCGCCCCAATACCAAATCTCCTCCAAATACATCCAACCCTCTACAAAAAAATGTCAAACAACATACTTCTTATCAAGCATAATAAAATGTCCATTAAAATACAAATATTTAACCATCAATTTCAAACTATTCTTTTCAAACCACACATCGAGCCTACACTAAGCATATACAACTACATACAATTGCATGCAATCCACCCCCTTGATAATCATCTATACATTGGTGCTACAACTAGTCCATTTGTTGATACATGCAAATTACACATGCAACAACAACTAATCTTGGATTGAAGTCTTCAATTTATAGAATAGATTACAAGGCTTCTAACCCTCCATAATGATGTGTCAAAAACCCATATCCACTCAAACAACTTCATAACACATATATTAACAAAATCACCATGCCAAATACCATTAACAAATAACTCTACAACTATATATATCTCAATCCTTAACCACCATAATGACTCATGAAAATCCCATACCCTTTCATACAACTTTATAAAACACGTTCGGACAAAATCACCTAGCTATATACCATTAACAAACAACTCAACAATTACATATATCTCAACATGTAACAATTAAGCATATGAAACATACAAGCAATATTCTCATTCTTGCCAAAACAAATCTACCACCCATACAACTAACACCTTTGAATCATGAATTACACCTCATCACTCGGAATGCCTTCTCATTCAACACCTCATTCAACACCTCTGCAGTTAACATCACCATGCTAAGCAACCAAGACCTAGTAACCTACTCACAAACACCTCCAACTATTATATTTATATAAAAGACCAAACTTACTGCCTTGACCAAAGAAACATATGATAATGCCTTATAAACTTAGGGCCGCTTTACACTACGGTGGAGAAGTGCACCGGTCGGTCAAGAATTTTCGCCCAAGACATGGTTGTTGGAGGCGAGGGATGGTATGTAGGAGAAGATGAAAAGACAATAAAATAATGCCTTAAGAAGTCTTGACCGGCCGTAGTGTAACCACCTACAGGAGAAGTGTATTGGACAACTTCACCAAGAGGAGAAGTCCACCGGACTACTTCACAAAATGGTCAAAACCAGCCATAGTAGAAACCTTACCCCCTACATGAGCATTGTATTGATATTTTAAAACATTATATTGATAAAAAAAATGTATATGGAAATGTTTTAGAACTTCTTTCATGACAATAATTTATTTGAAAATGTTCCACCTCTATAATACATCCAAATTAAGGTAAATAAGTAGGTAACATTATCTTCTTATTGATTGTTAAAGAAATTACATGTTGGTATAGTCCAACCTTGTTAATATGACACCCTCAATATTATGACATGTTTTTACAAGACCAAACTTTTTAGTTCAAAACTCCCTCTTTTATACGACTACAACGCTCGATAATGCAACATATAGAATCTCCGTTTTGTCATATTAAAGAGGTAGTTAATGTTGGAATTCCTTTCATCTATACAATGTACATCTAAAATACATCCATTTTCACTTGGAAACCACTTGGGAACTTCACTTGTTGTTGGGAACTGAATGGTAATTAGGGTTACTAGTGTAGAATGGACATAGTTAGGGTGAGAGTGGCCTCCTGCCTAGTATGTTGCCTTGTGATATAGTATCACCAGTATCTTGATGCTAAACGTCATGCATCATTATTGTCTAGTTTCTTATTAGGGAACTCTTTATATTTTGGTGTTAATGAAATTATTAGTTTCCAAAAGTTAGATGAGAATTTAGAGAAGATGACAGTTGCTAACTTGGGTAGGCAACACCAAAGATCTTTGGACTCTTATTTTAAGAGTTCTTGAGAATATTTGTAATTGCTTGGAGTTATAAGTTATTATTTCATATCATCTATATTGCTTAAACTCATTGTATATATTTTTAAGCTCATATTACTTATGTTTTCATATTCCCTCAATAATATGACAACTTTACGTCATTTTTCATATTAATGAGAAGACAACAACTCAATAATATGATTTTTTTTGGTATTTCCCAGAAATGTCAGACTAAAGAGGGAGAAAAATAGTGCAAAAATTTCTCTCGGGCCATCACACCCCCTTACGTTTCATAACCATGTGCGATAAAAAATTGCTACCCTATATTATATGCCATACATAATTTTAAAATTTATGATATTTTTTCTACATATGCATAACCATTGATAATATATTTTTAATATATATTTGAAATTTTTAGGCATCTTAATTTATTGTAGTAATTGTTTCAAATCAATTTTGCGTCATTCTAGTTAGAAACAATATGTTTTATTTTATTTTATTAAAAAAAAACCCATCAAATTTGGTTACCATTTTTTTACTATGTAATAGATACCGTGTATATCTACTCATGAAAAACAATTGATAAAATTTTGACCCATTTTGGTGATGCTTTATGTAAAAAGTATATTTTTTTAATCGCACATGGTGTTCAACTTGACAATGGAGTGCACCCCCCGAGAGATTTCTCTAAGGACGAAATATTTTATTGAAGTTGGAGTTCTCCGGAGGCCAAGTTTCTTGTCCAATGCTTTGAGGTTGCCCAAGAAACTTGACCTCCAGAGAACTCCCCTTGAAAAAAGTGTCACCATGTTGGCAACCATGTCATTTTTTCATCCATGTGCAAAGTTCTCCACCAAAGGACTCTTGGCCGTAGTGTAAACCACCACTGGACAAGAGTGTCACTCTCGGCCAATCAAATTTAAGAATTCCCTTAGAATTCATGACCGGAGGACTTCTCCACCATAGTGTAAAGCGGCCCTTAGCCAATAATAAAACCACACCACACCCTTCTACTCCTCACTATCACCTACTGGGACAAACCAACACATATTTTCACATAGTGCCTAAATGTTTTGTACTTGCTAAACACCCAAGTCAAACACCTCGATCTATACAATAACTAGCATGATAAATTTATTCTAAATCAATGGTCCAAATGCTACGAGCCCGCACACAAATGACATCACTCTATGAGATTAAAGGCCATGTGTGGAGCAATTTTTTGGGTAAATTTAAGGAAGATAGGAGAAATAATGTAAAAGGAGCTCAATCAGAGCTACATATTTAATTGACATGTGAGAAGCAATACCATAGTCAAGGAGTTTGAAAACATGAAAGATTTGAAGGAATTATGGTTTGATTGGAGAATGTGCAGCTCTAGAGGTTAGCAGATGCATTATTGTAAATAAGGAGGCTATCTTCTTCATCAATATGTGTAGATCATTGGTAAAATCTGTGAAGATTGTGCTCTTCAAACAAATAAGCAAAAATTGACCCTCAAGTAAATTTGTCATTGTAATATGCAAGGATTGTAATCGAGTATATGCATGAAACCTTGAGAGCTGGAAGTTGAAGTTGAATAGGCCATAGTCTCAACCGAAAGAATAAGCCTTGTTGGAATCCTACAGCCTTTGGAACGACTAGGTAACAAAATGTTAGGAGGGGAAAGATCATTGATTGGCAAGGTGTTACAATTTCTAGGTAATTACCTTTTAGAAGAAAATAATTTGAATGAGTAGAAACGAATGGTATACCTATCAGCTTAAAGTATTAAAAATAAGAATGAGATATAATAGTTGGAGGCCAAGAAAGAAAGGCAAAGACCCTAGAAGAAGTTTATGGTCTTTTAACTCTAATGGTGTGTGCGATTATAATGATGCTCGAAATAGGTGTGGACAAAGTGGTTGGACATCAACAAAAAAACGATGGCCTTACATTTGCCTCCCAATAATAATAAAATAGTAAAATAATGTTGTCGCCTTTGGGTGACAATTATACTGCCATTTCAAGTCACACTAAAATGGATTAAGCAACATTAGACAATTGACTATAACAAAACGTTATTGGTTTTTGATAAAGATATTAAAATGGGATACTTTTTGCAAGACTATTGTTGATGGTTGTGCCTGTGATTGAGCACCATACAAAGTCTAATTAAAATGAACATGTTGCCAAATTATTGACTGGGTAAATAGAATGAGGTGTGTGGCTGTCAGAAATGCATGAACCGAAGTTGAGAAATTTCCTTGCCTTTTGTTTGTATAAATGAGTTAGTTTTCAACCTATTAATTCCTAAACCATGTGAAATAAACCAATAATTACCATGTTTTAACTAATTTAAGACACCTAGAAGATACAAAACTCACCTTTTAAGTCATCCTTTATTGTTTTAATCGGTGTATGTCTTGTCCAAAATCTAAACTACACCATACTAATATAAATGGCAACGAACAAGCATATGCACTAGCCAAAAGGGGATGCAAGTTAGCCCATAGGCATGCTGCTGCGCCGCATGAACATGCACACCGTACACCATACTGCCTCCAAAAGACTAGTGGCACTTGATGCAAAACACACTAGACAAAGGCCCCATTAGACACTTTGGAACACATATCCTCAAATACAACAAAAGACACAATTTAGTAACTATAGCCAATCAAACACACCAATTACACAAATGACTTGAAAAAATATATATAAACAAACCCTTATTGAATAATTATTGGAAAACTCTCGTTATCACAACAAACATAAAAAAATGCCTAATTAAATTCCGAACTAGACATCTTGGGCCATGCATGCACACATTTTGTTATTTGGTAGAGAGGCCTACCCATCAGACACATGCCCTATATGCAACTCAATGGACACATTATACATGGCTACATATACTCCTCAAATGCATACAACAACACGTCCATGCATTAATAACAAAACGACACAACATAACGGTGTGGGAATTATTAAGTTTCTTATATCAAACAAAATATCCAAACAATAGACATTTGTGATTGCATGAACTCATAATGGACAATATCAAGAGAACATAGTACCAACATGGCTACTTCCATGCACTTGAAACACCAAAGATGCCATTGTAATGCTAGGTTCAAACCCGACTTACTTTGTGTCATAGGCCACCCATGCAATCACCCCCACTAGAAAACCTTGTACCAAAATTCACCAATAATTTATTGAAATTGCATACTGCAGATATAGACTTGCCATGAAAACTCTTAAGAAGAAAACTACAAAATGCCAACCGCTCATCAACAACATCGCAATAAGAGGATGGAATGTAGCCTCAAACATAGTTTTAGTTGTAGGTGATAGAGCCACCTTACACATCCTATCAACAGAAAATCTAGAAACTAAACTAAAACTTCCCATCACAAAAATTAAGAGCACATTTAGACAAATCAACCTGATAGCCACACAATACACACATTCAACACTAGTCCACAAAAGAAGACTGGAAAATAAACAAACTATCACAGACCTCCATGGCCCGCCATAAATCATACCATTTGAGACTTAAACACCATCATTCAAATCCTCCAACTTAGCAAATAAGTAATATGCATCCCATTCCCGACCTCCCACTGCAAAACAACAAAAAGAAAGAAAGATTGTTAGCTGCACAAACCACTTCTAGCTTAACTAGCAATTGCTTAGGGATAGTCCATTGGTTGATATGCATTTGTTGCGTACATCCACATCTAGCAAAACCAAGTCACTTCACACCCGTATCCACTCAAACGAATTACCACAAATCAAACCTAGACCAAATATAGGGCACAAACACTCATTGCCAACCAGCATGGAGCTAATGACATGGTGTCCATCCTCTCCCAACATACACTTTACATCCTACTTCCCAATGATGGTACACCCTTGCACAAATATCCGCTCACTACAATTATAGACTATTGGTCGCTATTACCGTAGTTTAATAGCAGGTTCGGCACAACATAATTCTAAAAATAGATTCCTAACATTTTGGAATATTATTGGCATTTTTGCCGAATATAAAATTAATTATTTTTCAAAATTGCCGAAAAGTAATAAATTTTTACTTCTCACTAGAGTTTTACTTATAGTGGAAGCATATGTGAATTTTGAAGGAGAGAAGGTGCTCCTTTTGTAATCAAGCTCACTTACATTAGTCCACAAAGAATATGGGTTAAGAAGTAGCAAGACTCTAGGTGAGGCTTTTCAAATGTGTTGTACACAAATTTTTGGAGTCCAATTGAGCATAGAAGATGAAGTTTTATAGAATTTTGTCCAACTAACAAAAGTTGAGAGATCAATCCTTCTTCCGCCTCCAACAAGTTTTGTGTCAAAATAAGTCTTTATGCAAAAGATATGGACAAAACATTGCAGCCGTGTAAAGATCAAAAAATTAAAATGCGTTCATAACAGTTTTTTGGAGCTCATTTGTGCATAGAAGATCAACTTTTTGGGAATTTTGTTGGTCTAAGAAAAGTTTAGAAATCAAGTAATCTTTCACCTCCAACAAAGTTTATGTCATTTGAAGACTGTGCAAAAGTTATGCGTGTTATAAAAATGAAGTCTACCTAGGTGCTTCACCTCAAAGTTTACATAACCCATATGCATTGTTGAACACAACTCCACTCTACTTGCATAAAGCACATAGCATTCTCAACTCTTCACTCACATCTTACTTGTCATTCAATGCAAGAGAGATGTACAAGATATAAGCTTAAATAGAAAATTAAAAATGGTTTTAAGCCGAAATTTTAAAAATTAAAAGAGAAAATTGCCTAAAATACAAATATACTATTTTAAGGTGCCGAACCTACTTTTTGAACTTTAATTAAATATTAGGTAGCAAGTTGCCAAACCTGCTAGTAAACTACGGTAATGATTATTACATTAAATATGACATTTAGTGTCACCAATTGTAATTGTCTTGCTCAATACTAATTGTAAACATCGGTGTAGTGTCGCCAACACTAAATATTAGCCCAACATTATTTCTTCGTTCCTTGTAAATTTTTTGGGGGGATTATAGATTTACAATGTTGTAATTACTGTCACTTACCAAGTGATTTTTCATCCAAATGTCAATCATCCATGACAACATTTCATCACACATTGATGACAAGAGGACGTAGGGTTTTGGCCAATGGATGAACTCATCCATCATCCATGACAATATATTTATTCACTTAGTCATAAGAAGTGTTATCCAAAAAGTTATCATAGTCACATAAAAAGACCATACACCACACTAAATACCATATATAGTGTAGTTACTGAGACACTACCTACTCCTTGCAAAAGATAAAGTAGTTCTGCACCCAAAGTCCTTGTTCTTAGGACGTGGTCACTTAAGACGTGCCCACAAATGTTTTACAAACATACACTTTATGCACTCCAACCTTGTAAAGGGATTGGGAGTTCTTATAACTAAGTTAAAGTTAAGTAAGCAAAGCAAGCCAAGGCAACCCCAACGTTTTGAATATGAAAAAGGTGCGAGAGACGTTTTCTTTCACTCCAGGAGTCCACATGAGCAGGGACACATTGAGTGCTGACTTTCAGCACGGGAGCGAATGCGAAGCCGCCACGTGGACCCACGGGCATAGGGGTGCCACCTATGGCCGCCAATCCCGAGGCTGGTTTGGTGCCCGGGCTTACCCTTTGACCCTCTTCCCTTTTCGGTCCCTACCCTGCCTCCCTTCCCCGTCCTCGCATCGCCCCGAATCCGCACACAGCAATGACGATGAATCGCACCGCCACTCAGATCCATCGATCCGCTCCTCGCCCACACCATGTCCGCAAACACTTAGCCTACCAACAGAGCCAATCCATCTGAAGTTTGGTACCGTGTACAGTCGTCACGGGGATTTCGATTCGGGCAGTCTTCGTACATCGCTTGTGAAGGGAGACAGAGCAAAAGTACAAGGCGCGCAATGCCCCGTTGCTTTGGTGGAGTTTTGAGAGGTGGATTATGAAGTTTATACGACTGAATTCGCTGGGGAGGGGTGTGTATGTGGAAGTTCTGAAACCAGCTCCTGGATCTGGATGTGATGGGGGTGGGTTGTTGGAGAACCCTAATTTTGAGGCGTGTTGATCTTTGGAGCAGTTTGTGAGTAGGTTTGTGATACGATTGAAGGCGGAGGAATTTGTTTCGTTTCGTGTTTTTTTTTGAGGGGGTTAGTGGAGTGCCGATCTGCTTGGGAGCGAGCAGGCAGGCCAGACAGGCAGGAGGCAGGGTTGGTTGCGGGCATCGTGGTTTGTGGAAATCGGAGATGAGGTTTGTACTATTTGGGAGCGGTTGTTGTTGTTATTCTTGTTTTTGTTTGCGTGGGAATTGGGAGTTGCGGCCTCCTGCTGCATTATCACTGGTTGTGAAGCACCAGGGTCGAGCTCCGAGTCGAGTTCTGACAAAACCCTAAGGCCAAGGGAAGTGGTGGTGACTATGTCTCGTCATGCCCTAAGGCCGTGAGTGGTTCTAGATTGGTTGCATTCAATGGCTTCTGTGGAGACTATGCCTCCTGCGGCAAGGACGCAGAACGAGCTTCTTCAAGAACGAGGGAAGTTGAGACTAGAGAAATTCAAGCAGCGAAAGAAAAAGGGGAACACTCCTGACAGTAAGGCCGCTAGCGCTGCTTCGTCAAGTGAAACTGCAGCTTCAGGTTCAGCTTCTTCTCCTGCAGACGCAGCGTCTGCAACAGTTTATGCAAATGGAAATCAACAAAAAGCAGAGTCGCATGGTGGAGAGGTTTCCTCGATCTCCTCCTTTGCAGAAGCTGGGAAGAGGGCTGGGGATATTCCAGGAGATGATGCAGGGGATGATGTAGGACAGGTTTCCATGTTATCTTATGCAGAAGAGGCTAAGAGGAAGGAGATTGAAGCTGAAGAAGTGAGACGGAAACATGTTGCCATGTTATCTTATGCAGAGGAGGCTAAGAAAAAGGATCTTGAAGCTGAAGAAGCGAGACGGAGACATGTTGCCATGCTATCTTATGCAGAGGAGGCTAAGAGGAAGGAGCGTGAAGCAGAGGAAGCTAAGAAGGTGTGGGAGGCAGAAGAGTCCAAAAGGAAGGAGAAGGAAGCTGAGGAGAAGAAGAGACAGAGTTTCTTAGCGGCTATTGCCAAGCGTAGGGAGCGCGAGGCTGAAGAGGCAAAAAGGATGGAGCTCGAAGCAGAGGAGGCAAAGAGGAGGGAGTTAGAAGCTGAGGAGATGAAGAGGAAGGAGCGGGAAGAAGAGGAGAAACGGAGGCGGCAACGTGACGAAGAAGAGGCTAGAAGGAAAGCTAATGAAGAGTTCACTGTTTTGGAACAGCACATCCAGGACCTGACTGAGGAGAAGTTTGCGTTGCAGAGAAACCTTGATAAAGCTAGGGCGATGGCTGAGGGGTTGGCTTCTGAAAATTCTAACCTTATGGATGATTTTAATAACCAAGGCCATGTGGTGAACCAGTTGAAGGAGGAAATAGAAATCCTGGAAGGAAGGATACGGGAGCAAGAGGCGTTCGCGAGAACCGTGATGGGTGAAAGAGATAGGGCATATCAAGAGAGTGCCGCAGCTCTTGAACAGTCTCAGACGTTAGCTGGGGAAGTCATTGCTTTGGAAAATCGTATACGCACATTGCGATCCCACGAACTGAAAATGGAGAGAGACATGGGTGCTTTGAGCTCAGAAGTAGAGTCTCAAAAGAAGCAGCTTGTATCAGTGGACAAGGATCGAACCCACTTGAAGTCTGTTATTGATGCACTTCAGGAAGAAAAGAAGTTGTTGCAGGTGCGTCTACGGAAATTAGCATCTGAGAAAGATGTTGCTCCTCGAATTAGTGATCATTCGGACTTTGTTCAAGTCAGAGAAAGAAATCTGGCTGATGCTGCAACTTCTACAGAGGATCTACCGGTAGAGTTTCTCACTACAGCCAGTGATGGGCCTTCTACTCCTTTGGACTCCCCATCACTTGATTTGTGGCATCCTGGGCGACAGTTTGAGGAGCAGCATTCAAGTCACAGCATTGCACGTCCACCACATCTTAGAATCTATCAATCATCCCCATCACCTTTTACACCATCTCCGGTCAGTGATCGGCATTCTCTCCTACTTTCTTCTGAGCCTGGACCTTCTAATTCTCTTCCAATAGGTGGGTCATTTAGCAGTCAAAGTGATGGCCTCATGGCTTTTCACCTCCCATCACTGTCCTCATCCATGCCGCCAGATGTAGCTAGGACTATCAACAACATTAATGATATCATCACCTCTCTAGGAGAAGAGAAAAATGCTCTTGTGAAGGCGTTGAAGGCAGAGTCAAAAGGAGCAGCAGAACTGAGGGCTCTGAATACGGATCTGTCAAGGAAGCTGGAAGCTACAACGCAGCAGCTAGAGCTTATTGTAGCTCAGAGAATGGCTGTGGGTAGTTCACCTGCTGATATAGCTACCCCAAGAAGTGCACCAGCAGCTCTAGACTATGTTGATGAGGGTGATGAGGTTGTTGATCGTGTGTTTACATGGATCATGCAACTGTTCCCTAGTCGAAATCCAAGGCGCAACATGAAAAGACTGTAGACGCATGTGAGATGTCTCTTCTTATGTCTATTTGGCTATTCTTCCTTCGAGTGTGGAGGGGGGGCCTTGAACTCTAATCCGTCAATGGCTGTTTTCAATAATTCATCTCTTGTCCTCCAGGACAACATTGGAGAGATAGAAAGCATTTAGGTTCTACATACTATAGACAAGCCAGGGGCATGCCTGTAATCTTGTCAAACCTAACATTCTTCTCAAAGAATTCAAAACATTCTTTATCCTTTCTGCTTTGATCCATCATGTAGTACCACTGACTACAATTGCCATAGTGGTGTCTTCCAGAGTCTAGGACTCATTGGTGGCAGGAGCAGTCTCAAAGCTGGTGTGTGAATTTGGGATGGGAGAGTCAGACATCCTGGCTGCATTGAAAGAACTCCCAGCTAGTGACCTCATTCAAGCTTGCAACATGGTTGCAATGCAGTCGTCCTTGGAAAGGTGGACAAGATTCGTCCATAGAGAGTATACCAGTGTCCGCTTCCAATTACCAGACATCCACAACTTTGTCAGAGCAGCTTCAAGTAGGTTTCTAGCTCAAGTTTGAGGCTGTACAGTGACATCCAACCCTTGTATATGTACTCGGATATGGCAATGTGCATCACTTGCTGTGGTGATGAAGAGTATTGTTGTGGAAGAGTGGTTCCTAAGGCAGGGTCTACAACCACAGAATCGTGCTTGATCTGCTGGGTACAGCAGGTAGCTTGCAATCTAAGTCTGGCCTAGAGCGCTTGCACTGCATTTTGAGTCTTTTAGCTGCTGTTGGCTGAATTTTCTTGGGTCATCTCTGCACCATGCTGAAGGATACATTCATGATTGTGGAATAGTGTCTGGATGTTGGTCTGTATTACTACTGTAAGTCATATATCTAGCAGTGTAATTGAACATGACTGCGATTCTGATTTGGATCAATGTTTCAGAGTCAATTCCAAATTAGGTGCTGAAAGCATCTAACTTTTTTGAGGGAAATCAAACCGACTGTTTTTTACCTTGAAGGTTCATCAGACATAGGAGAATGAAATTTGAGAATTTGAGGTTCATTTTCACTTATACACAGATATTTGTTATTCAAGACTGCATTATGAGGTCTACGCGCACAGCAAGAGAGTTTCAAGATCACCTAGAAAGTGACAGAGTTCCTAGTCAGACTGACCTTGTTAGGTGCATGAAAATTTGTTTATTTTCCAAGTTCCTGTTCACATGTATCTACATTCTATATCTATTTCATGCAATTCCTTTTATATGGTTCTCAGGTGCATGGCTAGAGAGCACTTGCTTAAGACTCTAGATGTGTCTTAGACTCATCTTATTGATAAGATATGTGAATAGACTTGTTGGATTCAGATTTATACTCTTAGTTGGTCTACAAAACTCATCCATATCAATGGAGTTAGCAACGAATACAACTTATTGATTCTAAAGGGAGAATATGCTAACGTCTGAAAAGTACCCCCCTGTGAGCATCTGGTCAAACGCCATTTTCTCGTATCTTGATTGGCATGCATGAGAAAAAATTCAATGAAGTTTTCCATTGCAATGAATCTTATCAGTGGAACAGCATTGAGTGCAGAGCAGAGCCAATGGAAGAGGGTGTAAGGTGGACTAGATGTACTTCACTCTGCATGCTGGCATAGAATTGTGCATTTAGAATGGCTTAGTTTAATGAGTAGCACTGCAAAAATCTGAACACATACGTGTGTGACTGAATATAGAAATCACTGGTCGTACTTCACCATGTGCTATCTGTTGTGCGTATGGGATATATATATAAATCTGTGTGTGAGTGTGTGTGTAATTAGCATACATACATGTTAGATCTTGAAAATTTCCATATCTGGAGTTCATAATGTCTCCTCTAAAATCAGTTGACTAGGTGACGGGTGATTATATGAACTTGAATGTCTCTTCAGAGGATGTTTGAGTTGAGTGTGTATTTTTGACAACGTTTTTCCAAGTTTTTGACATTTGACATGCACATTAGAAATTGAAATGGCACATACTACTAGGCATGTGACGTTGATGTGACATTTTAGAAAAAAAATGTAGATGTCATTTGACATTCATTTTTGTTTTTGAATATGTCACGTGACACTTTGGATTCGAAGTTGAACATCAAATGAAATTTGTCAAACATACACACAATAAATTGAGTTGAGAAGTTGCCCACAACTATTGAAGATAATTAATAGTTACAAATAACAATATCCCCGAGTGAGAAAATGCACTTAAAAAACATTCATCAAATGCACTTCTTGATATTGTTATCCTTCAATGCATAGCGAAATCTAGCATGACTTGCACCTATCTATTCTTGATTAATATAAGAATCTTCGTGTCAAGTTGGGAGCAATGCTTCTTTTTGCACCCATCACAAGCCAAAAGAAAGGCATATAGAGTTTGAAATTAATCATGCTCGTCGAAAGAAAAGCGAAAATGAAAAAATGTATGTCACATGGAAAGGCAAAAAATAAAATAAAATATCAACTTATCATAAGAAAGGTCCCTACCATTACATATCATCATATCCCATGAATATGGGCAAACAATGTTGCGTCTCATAATATATAAACCACACTTTGATTTCATAGTGACTTAGGAGATACAAATCAACTTTTACACTTGTAAGTGAAACCTAACTGAACCAAATTGAGTTTATGTTAAGTTTTCAATGTGATTATGATATTGATGAAAGATAATATGTATGTAGAAAAGTAATATACATGATCCTTAAAGGAGCAACTGTGAATCATGTCCAAGTCACAGTTATGATTTGTAGCATCCATGGAGATTTTTGGGCATAATCGGTCAAAATCCTAGTGATTCCAAGTCCAACTAGTTACATAATGTGATATTTCATTTATATATTTTTTTCTTTATTGAATTCGGGGGGGGGGGGGGGGGGTCTTGAAGTATTGAACTTCAACCGGTGTTTCCTCAAACTCAATTGGTTAATCTATAACTAGTGATTAGTTCTCCCCACTCATTGATAATGTGTTGTGAGCTGGGTGTTTAGAAGCAATCAACATGGGCGAAGCCTAGCAAGGTTGGCTAAAAGGTCAGTAATCATTGCATCATGCACCCTTAAAATAAATTTGATATTGGACTACAATTAGGCCACTAAACTATTTTTTAGTGAGTTGAAATGCCATCTTTGGTACAATTATGCTTCAAACTTGACCTAGGATGAACTCTCATCAAATAATGTATGCATGATGGTTGTTCCACAACTCTAAACATAGCGTGTATATAAATCATAGTGCATGATTTCATGATTTACCTTATTATACAAAATGTTTTTATTATCTACATGTTTTCAACGCATCAAAACTTTCCAGTACAAAGTGTTATCCAAGTGATGACTATGTCAGAGCAATGGTTGGAGAGATTGATCATAAAATTTGGATTGACGGTAGTTGAGGGTGATGCAAGTAGAGTTGAGTTGCATGAGTTTGTAGAAACGTTTGAGGCATGAATGTGGAAACAATTCATTGTAGGAGGCGTTAATGAGCATGTTACCAATTGGCCACAACTCATGAAGCTTTGACAAAAAAATACTTGTCATTCCCTTAGATATTGCAATTTGTGAAAGGGGAGAATTTGGATTGAAGGGAAGTATTTGAGTTATGGCGCAACATGAAGAATTGTAGAGTTCTTAGTTTGGACAAGATATTGTAAGAAGTTCAAACTTCTCTACATTTAAATATGAAAGAGTATGATTTCATCTTCAATTTTGTGTGAAATATTAAGATTTTCTCAGCCCGTCATTTGATAGATAATTTTTGATGTTGTCCATCGCATTGAAAGGCAAAAAAAGAAGAAAAGAAGGAAAAAAAGTAACCCATAAAATGAAATGAAGATGGACCCGTCAAAAAGGAGCAATGGTTGGGAGAGGAGGGAGGGGGGGGGGGCATATGCTAACATGAGGTGATGGTCTAAAGTATTGCTCCTTTGAGAGGTGAACCCTTTAGTAGGTCATATGGGGCAATTAATGGTTGATATTGGTTGGATGTGAAGAATGCAACAATGATGATGAATAATTGGAGAGAAAGTTCCAATAGAAATATTGCAATGGTATGTATATACCCATTCACATCATACTTCAATGCAACAACGAGTACGCCTAGAGAGTAGACATGAACATAGCTCATTGTGCAAGAATGGTAACATACAAACAAACTATAATTTTGTTCGTCTCCTTCACATTCCACTAACGATAATGGTGTACGACTCTACAAGCATATGAGTCTTTGGCAATTATCTTGCGTCACTAGAAAATTGTCCCACATCATTGGGAAAATAATATTGTAAATCTACCGAAATGATACTTGCATGTTTATATCACCAACGCATGGCGATTGCCTAAGATACATATGTTGGTAATGAGAGTAAGGTTGATAACATCATTTTCCTCTTTAATCCTTAACTTCATAAAGTGCCATATTAGGGCTTGTGAATGACTCTTGAGACGAATTCATCCAAAAGCAAGCTGCTAGAAAAGTCACAATAGGTTTCATCATGTTCCTCATGGAATTCTCTTGTCAATGGGGGTGTTACCATGCAAATATGAAAAGATGATTGTTCACAAGAGAGTTTTAAAGTCAAGAATGAACTAATTTGTTCATTTGTTGGTACATTACTATACATAGTAGCAATATATGATTATCTTGATTGAAAATTGTCAAATTTTAATGGATTCTTTGTCTTACCTCAAAAGCTATATCTATTCATAATATGGTTTTGAAAGTTGGATTGTAGTTTTATTGCATATATTTATGACAATTAATCAAAGTCTAGTGATAATAAAGTGATTATAAAAAATCCTAAAAAATCACTAAACATTGCTACCATATTGATGTGATCTTAAAATCATCATCAACAACTTTTATGTTGGTATAGTAAAAATTGAGATTTAGAAAGCTTAGTTTTAACACGATTTAATGAAACCACAATACTCTCCATGGAGTTCATCTTCATTGTTGGTATTCTTCTCAAATCATAGTTAAAAATACTACGGATCACTTACTTTTTAAAAAAAAATAAAATAAAATTAGTTGCTATAACCCACACTTAGTCCCGTCTTGGGAAGCCATCCATCTACAATTACATGTATGTATGTAGTTCCTATGACATGTCACATACCGTAGTTCTCTAGCAGCTTGGACAAACATATAATAAATTCTAGAGGTACCTAAATTTATGGGAAATTAATTTTGTCGAGTGTCCCCCCCAAAAAAGAAACAACATTCAAAGAATGTCTAAAATCACAATAATGCAAGTGACAAGTTAAGGGAAGTGTATAGGTTAATCGTAGCCGCCATAGAGGAAATTAGGAAAACCATCCATGAATTATAGAAATGACTTGGATGAATTTCTAACTTATTTTTAAATTACTTCTTGAATTTGCCCAGTTTTAGAATATTGTTTTTTGGGTTGCCTAACTTACTTTTGCACTTTGATTAATCATTAGGCAGAAAGGTGCCCAAGCTACTAGAGAGCTACAATATAAGCTCATTAGTCATGTGTACATGTAAAGTTGTAGTGAAGTGTTTCTCGTGCATTGTATGGATTGTGGTCCGGATGTGGGCCTCTTTGATGGTTATGACTTGGTAATGTGAGCACATGGTGGAGCTCCGTCAAAATGATCTCTCTATACGGCCGGCCCTTGGTGTCACTATATCGAGCGAAATTGTCTTTCAATGCTTCGCCTCAAGTTGGGAAGTAGAGGCACCCATAACTGATCACTTAAGAGATTTTGCGCTAGGTCTAGAGAAGCATGAGGCGGTGCAAATTTTTCTCATATAGGAAGATAGGAAGCAGGAAGACTGCAATTTTTTTGGTAATTTCATTCCTTATATTGAAATTGTTGCAGGATTTTGAAGTCAATAGTTGGCCCAAACATATTACCAATGTTTGGAGGCTATCATTACCTCTTGTTTAAACCGCTCGTTCTTCCTTGCTCTAGCACTCAAAACTAGGACATGTGTCATGGCATTATTGATTCCAACCTGATTGAAATTGAGTCTCATCATGATTGAAATTACAGTATCCTATAGATTGCTGATGAGATCCTTGTTGGGAATAGGCTCCTCTACTATACAAGCCACAAGGATTCGCCCATGCATAGTTTCATGGGCCCACCACCATGCACAAGTTATTGTCTTCCTTTGCATTTTTGAATAAGATGACTGCACTAAATATTGTGATTAGATCCATTTGGTCTTTCATGGCATTGTAGTAATTTTTCTATCGACACTTCTTATAAATAAGTTGTCATGTATGATTGAAATTTGGATGAAGATTCATTCAATACTTAAGTGACAATATTTGCAACAATATTTTATAAATATATAATGTCATCTAATGTTAGGTTTACATTTAGTGTTGGTGACACTACACGCACGGTTTGCAATTAGTATAGAGCAAGACAAGTATAAATGATGGCACGAAATACAACATTTGATGCAATGACTAGTTGAGGAGTGCAAGACGCAATTAGATGTTTATTGTGACGTTGTTTGTGGAAGTCCCTCGTGGTATTGCCACATGGTTGTTGCCATTTGACTTTGTCATCTAGCATTCCAATGTGCACTTTGAATGGAAGTGTGCCCATAGACATACTTTCATTGTTCATCAAGTTTCTAGGTATGTATTGCTTCGTCAATACAACTTCTTCATGTAGACATTTATTATTCGGTAGGCTATTGTCTCATGTTTCGTCACATCATCCCACACCTTGTGCCTTTTGGGTTGGACCGTGTTGACAAATTCTCATTCATGGCGAGTCCCCACAAGCCCTAAGCTTTTGTGCCTCATTTACGTAACATTTTTATACATGACATCCATTATGGTCTATGATACGGTGTTTTTGTTGATCCCATATGTAGATATATGCTACAAAAGCGGAAAAAATGGTGGCCGAATGTAATGGACACTCCGTGTGTCTTGATAATTTAGTGTTTGTTGCATCCAAAACCACGACACTCAAAGAGGTCAAAGTGAAGTAACTCATCACCGCTGAGGAGGGCTTCAATCAAATGAAGTACCGTAGCTCTCTAGTAGCTTGGGCACCTTTCTGTCTAATAATAATTGATTAAAGTGCGAAAGTAAGTTTGGCAGTCCAAAACATAATATTCTAAAATTGGGCATGTAAAAAGAGTAATTAAAAATAGGCTAGAGATTCATTTCTGTTTGATTGTCTCATTCTTGTTTGTGTGGTAGTGTGTTAGCATGACTTGTGGAGCAAATTCATGCTTGTATTGTTTTTAGACCATGAGTGAGATTGATGCCGTGTGAAGACACTGTTGAAGTTATTTGATGCTACTTTGTTGGATTCCAATGAACGTCACTTGCATTATTGTGATTTTAGGCATTATTTGAATGTTAGATTTTTTTCTGACACTCAACAAAATTAATCTCCCATAAATTTAGGCAACTTTAAAATTAATTATTTTATGCCCAAGCTGCTAGAGAGCTTTAGTAGAGGCTGCTAAAACCAACATCCCACCCAAAAGCAACAACCGTAAACGTTGCCCAATCACCATCACTCTACTCCCTTGAACCGTTCCCCATAGAAAAATAGTGTCCGGGCTCATGGAGTGACATGCTTAGGTGTCATTAGTGGCGCCACTGCATACCGGTCTCCTCTACCTCCATATAGGACAGGTAACGGGTTCCACTCTATCTTGGGTTAGTTCAAGATGGGTTTAGGGTGACTTCTCAATGCTTATTTCAGTCATTCTATTCACACGCCGGGGGGGGGGGGGGATCATGAAGGTGGCCATGTGGAGCTTTGATCTAGCTTGGGATCATGCATGGGACCCAGGGACCAGTTTAAGGAAGTCAGTGGTTTTGACTTTTGTTTATTCATCAAATATTCAATTGAGGCTAACATATATTTTATTTCTTTATACCTATGTTTAGCTCAAAGGCTAATATGATTATTTATAATATCAACCACATGGCCATATGTATGTGCAATAGTTTAAATTGTTGGATTAAGCACTTTCTATCTTAACTATTGATGTGATTAGAAGCTAGGTCATCATGTGGGCTATTGTAGGTGATAAGCATGTTCCACACTTGATGCCGAAGGTACTATTTATTGCGAATGACACATTCAATTTTACAGGGTTCCAACTAATAGAAAAACAACACGTGGCACTTTGATCAAAATAGGAATTGATTTGTGTTGAAGATGCTTATCACCTATAGTGATTCACAAAGATACTTGCCTTGACATGATGTGCTAGACTATGAGCATGTTACTTAATTTACTTCAAATCTATGATGGTATGGTCAAATCTCATGTGATATTGAACAGTCTCGGAAAAAAATGCGAGCGTTAAAAAAGTATGTATGAAGTTAAATAAATTCCAAACTTGATGACCTTTGTGCTTCCCATGTGGGATATTTTTTAGAATCCAATATATGTGTACACAAATTTGTATACACCGCACATACTATTGAATGTTATAATATTGGAAAACGGAACACCATGAATGTGTGAGGAATTGGAAGTGAGGATTTCATGGGAATTTTAGCTTGGCACAAATGGGACTTGCATGTGATGTTCATAAGGATACACACTAGAAATGGCCCTACAAAGTTAGAATGGGAATGCTTTGGATCCAAAATTCACATTCTTTTTCTTATTGTTAGTTATTTAATTGCTCCATTAAAAACATGTGGACACAAAAGGGCATGTGACGATAAGCTAGATATATGGAAAGCGGTTAAAATAAGTTGATTTGTCCACATTTTTTTAGAGATGGAGTAGAGGAAATCATGAGGAATGCAAGTTGTCTCAGAACTCTATTCCATGTAAATAATTAGTTACATTTTTTCAAAGAGCCAAGTAAATCACAACCCCTTACTTGTACAACAGAGTCTCCCTAATTTGAGCATCACAATATCCTACTATGCATACATATGGACACAGAGCGGTTAACTCAATAGCACCCAAAAGTTTGATTACTCTTTTATTGAGAAATACAAGTTATGAAACGAGCATTTAAATATATCAAACAAACATGCCACATAGAAATTACAAGGTATGTGGGCACTATGTAGTCACTCATACTGATCATACGCCTATATCTTAGTGGTATATGGCAAGGATGAGTCTAAAATTTTAGTAAAATAATAGTGTGAACTCCTTGGACCTGGAATTTTGCTCGTGACCAATACGATTGCTCAATTTTGGAGTTTCTTTGGTCTTGGACCGTAGTGTTAACCTGTATTATGTTAAATCTTTTGGACATGGGAAAGGCGTACAAAGTAAGTGCTAATGCATGAAGGTTCAATAGGTAGGTGGACCCAACAAATTAAAGAAGAGAACGGTTGATCTGCGGAGGCCTTGGATGCATGCCACGTGGAGGCACGATACATCGCGTGCCAAAGTCTTCGACGCTCCCAGCCCTAGGGTTTCCCAATTCTTTCTCCGAAGATTCACATTCACCCTCCCTTTCTTTCTTTCTTTCTTTCTTTCTTGCTCCCTGTCTGTTTCTCTATCTATTTGCCAAAGCTTCCCCAACCCCCCTTGAATGGCTCCATGTCGCACCTCGCACCTCCGCTGCACCTTTCGGCCGTTCGCATGAGCGATTGGTGACTCCAAATTCACCCGTTTCTTACAAATTTTGCAGCAGGAAATGAGGCTCTGGCTGGAGCGAGCTGGGGAGGGAGGGTTTTGGTGAAGGAGAAGGATCTCTCACTTCTATCCCCTGGATCGAAGCAGAAAAGTGTTTGAGAACGGGGAGAGAGTGATTTGCGGTGGGAATTGGAAGTGAGAGTTACAACATCGGGAAGATAGGGTTTGCTTATCACGAGGAAAGGGTGAATCCTGAAGTGGAGGGTTAGGATTCGAGGCTGGAAGGCCGGGCAATTGTGTTGGCCGTAGGTAAGGTGGGAGGAGTTGGTGTTGCAGGTATTGAAGAGTAATTGGAATTTGGGAGTGAAGCTGGAAGCAGGAGAAGGCTCTCGAGGGTTCGGGAGGATAGGGGAAGAATAGATAGGGATGGCAGATTCTACATCTGGTACTGGCGGTACAGGCGGGGACATGGACGACAAGCTGAAGTACTTTCAGGATGTTACAGGGTTAGAGAACGCCGTGCTTGCCGAGCAGATTCTTTTTGCACATAATTGGGATATTGACGCGGCCGTTGGCGCTATGATGGACAAGAATGTAATTAAATCCCTTCTCGCCTACCTCTGTTTCCCTCAATTCTCAATCTGCTCTGCTTCGTAGACTTGGGTTGGCTGGACATTGTTTTGTCGGCAGGGTTTACAGAAAACGTACCCTAGGGTTCCTTCGCTCAATGTATCAAACATTAGACACCATCTCTTACTTGCTCTATAGAACTGCAAGTTATGGTCATCAGGATCTTTGCAGGTTTATTTCTTTTCTGGCTTTTCTGGCTGTGAAAGGATACATGGATTTCATTTATGTCAATGAAGTTTCTTGGTATTTCTCTTCTGACGAAGTCTAGTTTCACGTTGGGTTTTCTGCCTTGGGGTTTCTACAAACGACGTCCTTCAGTTTTCTCCCATGCCTGTTTCCCTAAACAACATCAATCCATATTCTGGCTAGTGTGTGTGAAACTGGGTAATTGTATAGTCTACTGTTTTCAGAGACACATTTGTTGTGCACAATGAAGTTGACGATGATGTGATATTTTTCGCTTGATCATCAACGGGGTATGGTTGGTCTGTGGTGATGGAGTAGTTTTAACCTAAACCATCGTGGCTCGTCGCGTTTTAGTATTTCTGTATAAATTGCAACTTCACAACTGCCTCAACCATAACACCAAGTCAACCCATTTAAGCAGGAGTACCTTCTAAGCAGGTGTTTGTGTCGGAATTTGGGCACTAGTGTTTGTTGGAAACCCTTTGAAATCAGATGCTATTTCATTTCAACTGCAGAGGTTGTGCTGTAGCCAGAGGGAGTTTGAGATACAAGTAGTGCACATGCTGTTCAGGTCCAAGTTTGACTTTTCATATAATCTTGCGTGGCAAATCAGCAAGGCTGCCCTTGTCAAGAGTAATAATTTCAAGACATATTGGGCATCATTCTAATCTTATTTGCTGGATGTGTCCGTGTTTTGGTGAGTGACGGTCCCGTGGATTAGGGTTCCTCTATCTGAGTTTCTTTTGGGGATTTTTTGAACAGGAAAGCACAGAATTTATTGGAGAAATTCCAGGAGAGGGGCTTACTGCGTGGGAAGCTCCAGCTGAGGAGACTACCGGTTTGTTGGAAAGAAGCCCTGGGCCGGCCTCCATAAATCCCGTCCATTATGCGGGATCTGATTTGTTTGGATCTGACGGATCAAGATCTAATTATGACAGATATCCGAGTCCTCCTTCCCATTATGAGAGATTACGGGAACAAATAGGCCCATTACCCATTGTTCGAAATCGCCCTGGACCTAATGTAGTATGGAGGGTAATTACCCTGCCCATCTCAATTATACGGGGCAGTTTCAATCTTGTATATGGTGCTGTAGGATTTGGTATGTGGATTGCAGGAGGTGTGTTCAACTATGGGCTAGGCGCATTGGGATTGAATGGGTCGGAGAGGAGAGGGATTACATCTGTTCCAGTAGGAACGGCTGAGGCAGATTTATTTTTACAGAAATTTGAGGAAGAATATGGGGAGTACCACCCCACTTTTCAGATGACCAGTTTTATGGATGCCTTGCGAACTGCTGGTCAGCAGTTTAAATTCCTCTTTGTGTATCTGCACTCTCCTGATCACCTAAACACACCTGGATTTTGTGAGAGGACACTTTGTTCTGAGCCTGTGGTTCAGTTTGTGAACGAGAATTTTGTGGCTTGGGGTGGGGATGTGCGTACGAGTGAGGGCTTTCAAATGAGTAATAGTCTGAAGGCTTCGACTTTTCCTTTCTGTGCTGTTGTGATGGGCTCATCCAATCAACGGATTGCACTTCTTCAGCAGGTTTGTCCATCTTGCATACAGCTATAACACAGTTGCACATCATCTTTCACATATATTCTGATCTCCAGTAATAGGGTCAAATACTGCTAATGGGTGAAGAGCGTCAGGTGTCTCGGCATTCCCAAAGTAAGGTTGTCTAATTTGTGCCAAGAATGCTAACCTTTTCCAAGCTCGATGCATGCATTGTGTGAATCTTCATTGTAGCAAGTTTGAGAAGTTCTCATTTGCAGGAATGGCATCACATATTTGAATTATCACACAGAATAACGTAATTCTGTTGAGAGGAATGTGCTTCTTCCTATACAACATGCACATGCACACCTCCATGTAACATTGTCTTACGGGGTTCAGGATGCACATTTCTTTGTATATGTGGAGGGTTTCTCCTCATGTTCTTTTTTCATGAGGTATAATTTAATGATGTTGGTTCAAATCGGTTCCCTGAACTCACAACAGGTGGAGGGTCCCAGGTCAGCAGCAGAGTTAGTGTCTATACTGCAGAAAGTAGTGGAAGAGCAAGGTGCTGTGCTAGTAGCTTCTCGTGTTGAAGAAGAGGAGCGGCAAATCAATCGCCGTCTCCGTGAAGAGCAAGATGCTGCCTTCCAAGCTGCATTGCAAGCTGACCAGGTTTGCACCAATCTAAACCTGCACCTGAAGTCAAAAGGGGTGGATTCATATGTTAGCTTTCTCTAATCTGATAACATTGACAATAGAGATGTGACTGGGCAAATTTAAATACGTCACAATATTCTTTTATAGTGATTGTGTTGGGGTATGCCTGTCCTCTAAGCAAGACTTATCTCAATCCATCACTGACGTTGTAGGGTTGCTGTTGGTAGTTTAAAGAGGCACTTGCAATCATGTTTGCAAAGCTAGCTCTAGTTGCGTTCAACAGTATGGATGACATTGGTATTCAAGTGTAGAGGCCTTTTATTTTCAGGAAAGAGAGCGTCAAAGACAAGAAGAAGCTGAGCAGAGAGCCAGAGAGGAAGCGGAAGCAGAGAAGAAAAGAAGGGATGAGGAAGAAGCTGCTGCACGGGCACTTCAAGAGGCTGCTGAGAAAGAGGCAGCATTGGAGCGACGTAGGCGTGAAAAAGCCATGGCCTTGGGTGCAGAGCCTGAGAAAGGGCCTGATGTTACCTCAGTATGTGCCTTCCATCTTCAGTTTTAGAAATTTATTATCAAACCTTGTTCACTTTAGCAAATGTGGCACTGCATGGACACCTTCTAAAATTTTATTGATTTAGCGGACCCTCTAGCACAATCATGTTAGTTGCAGGTCTGTATAAGAAATGGATGGCTTGCATGTGTTTCACTTAGAAGGGCATTGTGGTCAAATGAAATGTGATTACTTACTCTACCTTTTTATTATATGACAGGTTTTGATACGCTTGCCAAATGGAGAACGAAAAGAACGGAGGTTTCAGAGCAGTGCCAAGGTGTCAACAGTCTATGACTATGTTGACTCTTTGGGCACATTTGATGCTGTCAAGTATAGCTTGGTGACCAACTTCCCTCGTGTTGTCTATGGGCCAGAAAAGCAGGCCATGTCACTAAAAGATGCAGGCCTTCACCCCCATACCAGCCTCTTTGTTTCTGTGGAAGATAGCTAGCTTTCTACAGGAACAAAAATTGTTTATTGCCCGAGTCCTGGAGCTATCTTCATCCTGCATGTCTGGCAGTCTCTCTTATGGCTGAAGCAGGGATCACTTTAATTTCATCCCTTCTTCTGTAGATTGATGTTGTGGACCCACTCTCTGCACTTTGGTTGCCATTCATCCATGAAGAGCTAGGTATAGGATTGCAGTATGGTAGAGGTGTTACTTTAATGCTTCTACTTGCTGATTCTAGCAGTTGGTAGTTAGTGTATGAAAGGCCAAGTATCATGTTAGAGTAACATAGAGTCGAACTCAATATGCATAGGTATCATAGCCTCAATTTGCTGGCTGCAAGTGAAACCCACTTCTTCTTCACTGTCTTGCTCTTCTTTCATGTGAATCTGCCAGTGGGTGCAATGTGGTCACTTCCAGGTCAAGATTATACTGATATTTTTGGTTGATCTGTTCATAATATTGTACACAAATAAAACTAAGGCCAAGGTCCACGGTGCTTTCCATCTTGTTGCTAGACTGTTGTTGGAGCTGTTTTTATTTTATTTTACAAGTGTTTATTTCCGAGCTAAATGGGAAGCAGACATTTGTCAGCTCATGTAGGTCAATAGTTCACAGCAGGGGTATTATTTTTTATACTTATTATTGGAATATTGTCATGGTGTTCTGCTTCTGTCGACCCTTTTTGTGCGTGAGGTGTTTTGCATTTTGAAACATTACTGAGAGATATCTAGTTCTATGCATACGAAGTGGATATTTGCAACGAGTTCTGAGATGTCTACACAAGGAGAGTTTCTTGCAATTTTATTCTGGGTGTCTTTAGGATTTGAGAATTTGGAACAAAAGTTGCCTTTCATGCTAAAGTATTTTGCACTTGTCTGGAGGCAAGACACTTCTAACCAAACTTTCATTTCTCAACATAGAAGTAGAAAATCACTCTGAACTAGGTTGATTGGTATAAGCTCATGTGGTTGTCAATGCTCTCTATATTCTTACTGGACAGGTATCATGGGGTTGGTGGCCTTGCCTTCACAACTCAAAGCAGATATTCTTCTGTACATGGTTTAGTGATAATTGAGATTCTTAAGCCAAGAACAGCGTTGGTATCAAAGCTTCCAGTTATCCAGGCTTCCAGCATGGGAGCCCAAGCACTGCAGTCTTGACCTATACTTGAATGCAGTTATAATCAAAGAACCATATTAATTAGTTGCAGTATTAATCAAATTTATATTATTTTGCTTTCAAGATATTTGTGCTTTGCAAAATGCTGGTGAAGCAATATGTGGCAGCATCCTGTTGTTGCTAGAGTGACCAGTTTTAGATGAAACCCAATTTTCCCTTTAGACCTAAGTAGTGCACCACTTTCATGCGGTAGTCAAAGTGTGACAGGTAGCAGTGCAATCGGTTTCTATGGGAACGACCTTGATCAACTCATCCAAGGTACGTGAGCCTCAAATGGACACTGATTATAAATTGGTCAGTGTCTTTTTTCACGAACTACACTGTTTATGTTATCTAGTGTCAATAACTATTTCAGAGTTGTGAATGCTATACCTTCTTACTTAGAATTGGAGCTTTCACTAAGTAAATTCTTTCATGCTCTATAATGCTCAAAATACCTATTTGTACTTTCTTTGTAAAATATGAAATATAGAGTAAAAAGTCGTCTCATTGCAAAATTCCAGTTAGTAACTGCCATGAAATACCATAAGCAGTGGGGTATTTCTTTAAGGTTACTGTGCACCAGTTATAGGTTCACACACCTTCATATTAGATGGATGGTCGGGGGTGTTTTCATAGTCTCATTGACCATGTTGACCAAGACCTGGACGGCAAGCATTTATCTGCCGAAAGAGTTTCTGAGGACTTGGTTTCAAATTACAATGTTGAGGGCCCATATTGTAACCGTATTAACTGCCCAGGTCTTCATTTAGGGGTACCTGTCTCACAGGGCACTGTGGCTGTCGTTGGAAATTGTGTCTTTAGAACATTGCTGGTGCTTGGATCTTCGCGCTTCTTGTGTGAGTCACCCTCACATTTCTTGTAGAATTTGTGAGGGCAATTCACAATGTGGAGCAACTTGTTGTAAATTTTCTCTGAGGGTGCGTCTGTGTTTGTTGGTCTGCGTGACAAAACTTCTCCGCATACAATTTTTGGCACTCTCATCTCTGTTTGGTCCTCTTCTAGGTTCCAGAACAAAGTTTCAAGAATCAAGGTCCTCGAGTACATGTATGAATGTCGAGCCATAGTCAAGTGGCATGAAGCTCTCATTTGTCGACACCTCATTGTTGTCTACTATCTTCGGACTCAAAGCCTTCTTCCATCTACTAAGTCAATTGACGACGTGCATGACTCCACAATGGAATCATTCTTCGGTTATCCGGATTACCTAAGAACTATTCCATTTGCATTAAAACCTAAATAGGCTACTTAAGAATGTTATGGGCAGTGCAATTGTGGTGAATCTATATTGATAGGATACCTAAGAGAAAGTTTGAGAAGCGTCATTGTATGTACACATGTTCATGCCGCGTTTCAATGATTGTGAGAAGGTGTAAGGACGGTCAGTAGTGTTGATGAAATGTGTTGCTTAATGAGATCCCCATTTGTGTCATCGTTTCGTACTTCCCACATCTCTTCTACAGCTTGAAGTGAACATGTCCCTGTGAATTCGTGACAAAGGCACATCAGTTTATTTGGAAATGGATGTGCCTGGGAGGAGACCGAGTCCCTACAGCCTTCAACCATTGGAGCCGCCTGCGAGACCCAGTTCACCCGAGCTCAAAAGTGTGCCACCACGAGAAAGGCTTTCTCCACCAATTGGTGAGAGCAGCCAATATATTCCAGGAAGTGGGGCTCGCGGGTATGCCCTCCCGCGCGATGCATCGTCAGTGCAGCTTCAGCAAAATTCTGCAATGAGCTATACACCAGCAGCCTCCAGATACGAGTTGGAGATCCGGAAGAAAATGCCTGAGTCGCCGTATACTTCACAACTCCATGCGATCGGTGATCGGGATTCCCCACTTTATAGTGAACGATTTAGCAACGATGGCGTGGTGGGCCATGATGTCGTTGAGCTTCACGAGGCCGACCAATTCTTTGGCTTCTCACAACCCCCTCAAGCCATTCAAACTATGGTGAAGATGGTCTCCATGTTGAACTTTATGAAGGTGAGGTTCCAGTTCCATATACTGCCGATAAAGGTAGAATTGCTTTACAGTGGATTGAAAGTTTCTTCATGTGTATTCAGACGCAGAAGCGAGTGTCCATACGTACATACTTTATTGCAAAACAGGTGCTCAACTGGGTTTTTTTTCTCTTTTCTTACATCCATGGCACGTACTGTTGTGCATCCAGATAGTTTAAGAGTTCTCTAGAGTAGAGTTATCTTTCAAGTCAATGGGACTTTTCGTTGGGAGTTGGTTCCCTATGATTTTCCGTTGGTTGTTTTGCATACAACATCAATATTTTCTTACCACTCGTGGTGCAGGTTTGGAGGTAGTGTTTGAATTTGAATGAAGAGCAACTTATTTTGGTTCATTGAGGGCCAAACTTGTTTTAGCACCTCTTGGCATGCCAAAATGCCAATCCATGACCCTCAATGTTCTTCGCTCAAACCTCCAAGCATGCACTGAAAGCTTACTGAACATGCAAGGTGTTGTACGCAAAACAACCAACTTCTGACCAAAAGTCATGTTGAGTTAGAGGATAGCTCTGATATATGTTATGAATCCATCTTGTTTGACCTGTTTCGTGTGTAGGTTGAGTTAGGAGACCAGAAAACCTTGCGGGATAAGGAACAATGGCGAGCTGCTGCAGCCGAGTTCCTCGGGACTTTGATGTTCGTATACCTCGGCTGTGGGTCTGTCGTTGCTTCAGGTTCGCAATATACTAAGGGGTAGAGGGTGCTAAAACCAACACCCCGCCCAAAACCAACACCTATAGACGCCTCCCAATTGCCAACACTCTACTGCCTTGAACTGTTCCCCATGGTGTAGGAGTGTCCAAGCCCACGGAGTGACGGTTTTAGGTGTCATGAGTGGCGCTACCTCATAGCAGCCTCCACTATCACCATGTAGGGTAGGTAACGGGCTCCACTCTATCTTGGGTTGGTTCAAGGTGGGTTTAGGGTGGCTTAAGAATTCCTATTCTAGCCCCATTCTATACACAAGGGGGGGATGGTTCTATCCATTCTATTCACAAAGCCAAGGAGATAGGCGGGTTGGTACCCATGCTGCAAGTTGAGAGTTTTGCAAACGAACCGGATGGGATCATGGAGGTGGCCATGTGGCTTCGCGTACCAATACTTGTTGGGCTTTGATCTAGCTTGGGTCTAGTACCCAACTATGTCGTGTTGGTTCTAAGCAATGAAGATGGGGTCCTCATCATATGCAAGGTCATCATACACGGGGCCTATGGATTGGTTTAAGGAAGTAATGGTTTTGACTTTGAATATTCATCAAATATTCAATTGAGGCTAATATGAATAATTTTTTTTACATCAACCACATAGCCATATGTATGTGCAATAGCTTAAGAGTGTCGGTCGAAGCACCCTCTCTGTTAATGAACAAGCTTATGCTTGGTTCCAGGAGGAATTAGTGCAGTGATTTTATTTCATTTAATTTTAGAGGAGCCTGCAAGTCATCTCCCATTGTCACCAGTCCCACAGATGTGGCCAGATTTGAAGTTTGAGGCCGAGTGTTGTTCACTCACTTGTTGAAATTTGAAGGGCGCAGGAATGTTATCGCAAGACATGAATTGTGCAAGGTTGGTGGCCATTGCTTTGGCACATGGCCTGGCAATCTGCTTCTTAGCAGGTGCCACGGGTGCCATCTCTGGCGGCCACCTCAACCCAGCTGTGACATTAGCATTTGTTGTGGCTGGGAAGGAAACGCTCATTCGCGCAGGCTTGTATGTTTGTGCTCAGGTAACAATTTTCACTCACCCCTCCCAACGCACTTCGATATCGCGTTCTAGTAAAACCACAGGTCTGTTAGAAAGCACTGGGTCTCTTATGGAAAACCTTTATTCATTATCAATGACAAGATTTTCTTCCTTCTTGATTGATGATATAGGTCTCCCCAATTAAGTTGACTGTGGAACATAGAGTACTCGACAGATATTGAGCACATAGTTCAATTCCTTCTAGACACATGCCTTTGCGGTCTCCATTCTTAGACCCACACCTAACCACATGCCACTCAAATATAGGTGTCTGCTTAAGCTAGGAAACTAAGTCCGGCCCGCTTACCGTAGTTGGATTTGCATTTCGAGAGATTGATAAGGTATGAGTGGACCCTAAGAGCTCTTAGGGAAGACTTGCACGTGCTGGCGTCCATTCCGGCAAAAGCAAAAGAGACATTGCTGATATCGACAAAACTTTGGTCGGTGCCTCCAAGCATCTTGTTGGCCGGGCACTTCCATGCGGAGTAGGTTGGCCAACACGTGGGAGTAGATTTTCGTTGTTGGCAAACATGCAAGTGGCAATGCGGCCATCGTCGCATTTACCCATATTGAATGTTGCCCAAGTGGATTTACTGCACATTATATGTTGAAAGTCTAAATCCCAAAACCATGAAAACGTCAGGTGATCCTAGAATAATGAGAACATGCCACATGAAAAAATTGCAGTGCCAGTTACAACAATCTCGTGTCCACACCAAATAGGTTTATGCAAACTGTGCCCTTATACCCTGTCATTAGTCGTGCTGGTCAGCTGTTTGGAGCCGCGATTGGAGCGTGGCTGCTTGAATGCTCAACAGAGCAGGCATTGCAAAGGGGATTGGGCACCCACGACCTCGCACAATACGTCTCGAGTGGCCAAGGTTGTTTGGTGGAGCTTATGCTCACCTTCGTTCTTGTCTTCGTCATCTTTGGTGTGGCTGTTGACCGACGTGGACCTGGTATGCTCTCGACTTCCAACTACATCTAGTATCGTAGAGGCCGCTCTACCTCATCTTTACTTAGTGCTGGAACAGCCTTTCCACATGGGATTCAAACAAACTCGAGCCATGTAGGTATGACGCATGGCAAGATTTTAGGGCAGAATGCTTATTCTTTTGTCGCAATAGATGTAAGAGAGAGCCCTCTACGCTGAACACATAATTTCCGTGGGGAGTGAACAAGCTAACATGTACGATCTCCATTGGCTTTGGACACGAGAGATGCCCTACTTTGAAGATCTCCTCACTTGCAATGCACATCCGGAGTCCCCTTGTATCACATAATGAAGATGAGCCATCACATCTCACATCCGGGGTCCTCTTCTACAAGATTGCTAAGATGAACCATAATATCTCATGCCCGGGTTCTTCTTGTATACTAATATAATATTCGCCATCACAAAGTGGGTTGACTTTAAGTGAATGGTGAACCACCTCCATGAAAATTATGCTAAATAGCCGGAATGGAGGGGGTTCTAAACTTCTGCCATAGATATATTTTGTACCTACATACCTTGTAGGCACCAAAATGAATGAATAAACAAATAAAACCTCCTCCTCTGCTACTACCTAGTACGTATCTCATGTCTTAAAAAAACTTGAGATAGATATCACTGCACTTGAGAGCAGGAGCTGAGGCTGGGATTCGATACTGATGACTCGATCTTCGTGAACTAAAAGGAGGATAATGATGTTAATGTTTTCTGGAAACTGTTTTCATTCGAGTATCAACCTGTCCTTGAATTCAACATAATTCAATGAATATTTGCTTAATGTTCTCCAGCTTGAGGTTTATTGAGTTCGTTATCTTGTTTAGTTATTTTTTTAATTGTTTTTTTTCCTCCAACCCTGAATTGCACTGCAGGGGTGATTGCGCCCATACCCATTGGGTTTGTGGTTGTGGTGGATCACTTGGTGGGCGTGCCTTACACAGGCGCATCTATGAACCCAGCCCGGACCTTTGGGCCCGCGTTAGTGAGTGGCTTGTGGGGTAGATCTCCCCTCGTCTACTGGTTTGGCCCTTGTTGTGGGGCTGTCTTAGCTTCCGCAATATACCGGTACGTAAACAATTTTATATCTACCTACTTAAATCGAAATGTCTTTTACATCTGCCTACTTTTGTATCAAAGCTTATTCCCTGTCGTAATGCGATGAAACTGGTATGACATTTGCAAGGGTTAATGCCCATTTCGGTGAGGAAGTTGTGGTCACATTCGATCCTTGTATATGCTTTTCGCTCTTTATCTTCATGTAGTACCAACAATTGTCGTACTTTGGGCACATTGTAATTCCACATATGCTAAGCACGTGTAAAGCTTTTCAAACCTTAAGCTAGATAATCTTCAACGTTTGGGTAATCAACATATTTAGCTTGGAAGTTGAAAATACTAATACGGAGTTCAATGCGTCGTATTAGAAACAACAGTCGTACAGATGTGGTCCTTCATATCGATATCAACAACTTCATTTCACTTTCAAACCTTGCAACTTTCTCATTTTTTCTAATCAAACAAACCATGTGCGGTGTTTTCTACTGTTGTGTAATCAACAATCCATCAAACCCAACAGGCTAGGGTTCCTGGAGCCCAGCTTACAGCAATCTGTGGAACTCGGTCCACCTCCGAAATATTCCGGTTCCAGGTAGCACCTCGAGTTGCTGAAATCGGAGAATGTCGTCTACAAATCAAGCGTACCAAAACTTGTGCCTTTTTGATGCTTGGAGAACAATGTATAGGGGAGAATGTATCCTCTAGCTCGATGAATGCAATCCATCTGTACAGATAACCAGTCTTAGAATTTCCTAAACGGATCAATATAACATGGATGATTGAATTACCGTTCATGCAACTCAGGGAGCATTTTGGAAGTTCTCCTACTCTCTCTCTTTTTCAATGTCATTTCTGTTTTTGCTTCCGTTGGCTATTGACCTTGAGCAACACATTTCGCGAAACATCTTGCCACACATCAGCTTCTTACGACAGTGTTACCGCCACTGGCTTGGAGTGGTGCTTGATGGATCTTACAAAATGTTGGCGTCTGCAAACTATTGTGGGTACTCTCAACTCCGCATACAATTATGGATGTTCGATTTCAGGAATAGTTTCATTTGAGCAGCAAATGCAGATCGTGGAGATTGTCATTACACGTTTTAGGATCAGAGTTGCAAAGATTCAAGAGGTCAAAAGTGAAGATCATCTTTCTGAGTGATCATATAGCACAAGGGGGTGCACTCACTGTCAGAACATGGAACCACGTGTGTATGATCTTGAATTAATATTCTTGATAAACAAGATTTTGTCCCTCTTACAAATGATCTATGTACAAATATGTAGCTAGGGAATTCCCTCGAATACATACGTAAGTGATAGATAAATGAATCATGTAGACCCAATTATATGTATACACCAAAATGATCATGTGGGAAATATGGCAAAGATATTCTTAGTGAGAGATATATATATATTTTATCATTGTTGAAACATTGAACACTCGTTCATTTGTTGGATGTAATTCATACAAGTTTGTTTCTATAACATAAGTAATTGTAGCCAATGCAATGATGAAATCTTACTCAAGCATCAAATGATTTGTCAAATTGTAGGTTCACATTCACCCATTCTTATTTTGATATCAACATAACTTTGTTTCCATATTGGAAGGTTAGTCCTAGAGGTTGATTGGTTGTCAATACTCAATCCACTTATTGCCAATTTTGCAGCGCATTGTATTGACCATTCCCAAATACCAAGTCTTGATGGTCAATGTTTTAGTCGATTTGTTTTTTTTACCCCTCTTTTCTTCACTCCAGCTATTGCTTGAGAGACAGACATTACTACACAATCACATCAATGAGCAATCATTATCCTCAACTCTAAATAGTCGAACTTTAGGTTTGACATACAACATGCCATACTTGATTCTAGTGAACCTATTCTTGGACAATGTGGGATTACCATTCAACTTGCATATTGGATGAAATATTCATGTGGACCTCTTATAGATTACCCACTTTACTATAATTGACTATGGACCTAAAGGTAGAAATACAACTAAGAGTTTATGAATAATATGCCTAATATATTTACAAAGCTAGAATAAAGAATACTCATACCTTATGTATATTTTGTAACCCCTAGGTATAATTAATACCACTCTTATGCACCAACATGGGTCCTTACGGGCCACATTGAGTGCACCCCCCCCCCCTTTTTAACATATGGGTACTCTCCCTATTAAATGTAGAATTATCAATATATAGAGTACAAAGACCAGTCTCATCATAACCCATGTCCGTTTGGTGTTTGTTCTTAATAACAAGCCTTGCCATATACCACTTAAATATACGTGTATGATTAAGAAGGGTGACGACATAAGGCCCTTGCAACTTTTAGCATGTAAAAATTATTGAAGCCCCTTATCATGTTTGAGGTGGATTTCCATCAACACTTGTTTGTCTCCGATCGGTCTCTATTATGATTGTTGTTGTGTTCCAAGAGAGAGAAAAAGAAGCAAAGCTAGGTGTGCAAGAAGCAATGAAATAATCAAGGAAAATTGCAACATTGCAACCACTTCTTTAATAGTATAAAGACGATATTGACTATGTTAATGGTCCATATACATCCTTCATTTTAGATTTCATGGTCATGATTGTTTAAGGAACGTGGACATGACTTTATAGTTCCATATCCCAATTCTCCTAGCCTTATCTTTAGCTTCCATACCCCTCATTGCCCTTTGCTCACATTGGTTGCTCCTATTATATCCTCATTAAAATTCTAAATAGTTATGGGGCTCCCATAACTAATGACCCCAAATGGAACAAACCCATATTCATTTATTGATACCTGGTTGAAATTTCATTCATTCGCACTACACCATGTTTGGTATTTAGTGTCGCATGTGTAATAGTGTCACTTACCCTATTTTGAGACGAATGCTAGGTCACACTAATGATCAACAACCTCATCATTAGTGTCACCTCATGATACTTGGCGTTCAAGTGTGCTTACTAATATATTGCATGAGTATGTTACGCAATGGTTACAAGTTGACTAAAGTGTACACAAACGACACTTGCCAACAATATGCTCGGGATCATCTTCCTCTTGCATACTAAAATGTAAACACATGACATTTTCCATGGGTATGCTCAATTGTATATTCCTTATGCATACTAAAACACCAAATTATCAATGTGCTATGCTCAATGTTATAATGTAAATATTAGTCACTCATAAAAGTTACTTTTGTTGACGAATAGTATCATTAGCGGACGTGACACTTTGAGACCTCTAGGCATCAGAGCCCAACATTTTCCTTTAAATTGCACCCATACCCATGCCCACCCATAGCATGACATGTGCGCACCCATGCCCACACATAGCATGACATGTGCCCAACCATGCCCACCCATGCTATTCAAATTGCACCCATGTATTCAGAAATGGTGTAATGTGTATTACCCGACTACACCAAGTCTTGGTTGGATCAGACAAATAAAAGGTCGTTCACTATCGTTGGCTTCAGCCCGGAGCGCTTCTTGGTTAGCGTATTCCCTGCATCCAAGAAGTTTGACTCCGATTTGGAGTTGGATGCATGGATGCACAAAACCGAACGCACCACGTGCGACATGATAGGGAATGTGGGGGCTCCTTTCAGCTTCCACCACAAGAGAATATTGAATTTAGCAGTGGTATCCCGATTCATTGGCAATGCTAAGCTCACCGCTACAATAATCTCATTTTTTTCGAGATCAGTGACCTTGTATGTCTCACACATACTGAACTTCCAATATGCTTTGCTTTAGCCCATGCTCACCCATGAACAATAATATTGAACCCATGCCCACCCATGAACAATAATATCGCACCCATGCCCACCCAAAACCCATGGGCATGGGTGGGCATGGGCATGAGTATGGGCACCCAATGTAGGGCTCTGCTAGGCATATAAGTTTAGGCACTTTGTAAATAGTGTGCGTGACACTAAATACCATAAATGATGTAGTGCCTTTCTCCCATGCCAAAAGATTTTAAAAAAAGAGGAAAGACATGGGGTCCAAGTTGTGACAAATTTGAAGTCTTCTTTAGCCACATGGCTCAAGTGCAAATTTGTGATTGCATAGTGGGAAGGAGAAATCCTTTCGAAGAAGGTTGCTATCTTATGTATGCATGCACACAATTTTCTTCCAATCTCCGAGAATTGAAGTGTTGTAATGACTATCTTATTTGGCTACATCATGGGCTTCAAAATCTTGTATTTGGAAATCCACAGCAAATACCCACGAACGTTGAATTGTTATTCAAATTCCCCAAGGGTGGACTCGTTCTTGGAAACCTAAATGACATGCGTGGGTGACTATGAAATCAAACCCTTGTATATGAGAGATTTATGGAACAAATCAAGTGTATAGCCTATTTATTTTATTCTATAAATTTCTCATATATAAGGCTAGAAAATGGAGTCATATGTTTGTACTAAATGATTCCATTTGATGTGATAAATGCCTCCACTACATATGCACAATTTACATCTTGAAATAGAAAGGCTTTTATTACATATACAATCCACTTCCATTATCCAATGAGAAAGTCATTGAACACTTTTTCATCTATAGGATGTAATTCATAACAATATGACCCTAAAAGACACATCATTGGATTTAAGGCAATAATAGCATATAAATATCAATGCTTTTTAATAAACCTTAGGGATCTCTTTTGTACAACTACATTTGCTTCAAAATTGTCAATAACCTTTTTATATGTACACACTAGAGAAAAACACACCCCCCCCCCTGAGGTATACTATGTGCGCTAATGCCTCAACTAATACCCTTTTCTACACTCATGTAGATTTGTACTCCCTTTGTCCCAAAATGATTGTCCTAACCCTAGGAATTTTATATCCCAAAATGTTTGTTCAACAAACATTTTGGGACATAAAACTTTTGGGGGTAGGACAATCATTTTAGGACATAGGGAGTACATGCTATGAAGAGTCCACCCCTTGGGCTTCTACACAACTATGTCTCCTTCGAGGAACACCACAGGTGGTAGACCAACTCTCAGGCCCACAACAAAAACCAAACATGGGACTGAACTCATTCAGTGGGCCTTGGGGGCCCAACAAGTTGAACTTGGAGTTTCCTTTTGACGCACTAAAGTAGTTGGAGCCTAAAAGTGACACTTCCAAAAATTGTTGCTATTTCAAGCATGCCAAATAGCTTAGAATAATTTCAAGTTTTTTTCTATAGATTTGCAAAACATTTTTCCAAAAATAAAATAAAATTCATATCCAACCTATAGAGACTCGCAAATCCATTCCAACTCATCCCGGAGTCAAATCATATGAAGAAGTTTTAAAAAAAAAATGTGTTATAAGAGAGCTGACCTCGTTTTCACGTTAAGGTTCGATTGGTGAGGGCCCAACCCAAAGAGCCAAATTTTGATGAATCAATGAGGTACCCACAAGTTCCGTATGCATAGTTGATGAACATAAAGTGGAGCACTTGGGACAAAATTGTGAGCTCGAGAAGATCCACAAAAGTGCATTTTCATTTACCTTTTCCACCATAGCCAATGTCGACATGAAGAACCGTGTACTAGCCTACACATTGTCATATTTTGATAGGCTTGTATAAAGATCAAGAAAAATGGAAGTGATGTTGTTTCCACATAATGTAACATTGTTAAACCCCATGGGAGGGACCCTTGATAGGACTCGCACCCAAGAATAATGGGACAATTCCTCACCAAGTTAAAGTTCAATCTTCTAAATACAACTCATTCATGCCACGTTAAAACCCTTATTTAAGTTCATATTCAAAAGGCCCAAGTTCCCCAACATTGTGTCATGGCATGGTTGAAATCGAACCACTGGAATAAAACTAAGTGTTATTTAGCTTCTCGCCCACTTTTCTATGTAGGTCGAAACACTGGAATCAAATCCAAGGTAAATTAGTGGCATGACAACGTTGTAGTACCATGGCAAGTTCAACACTTCTTGTGTCGAATATACAACTATAGAGCCTTTTGTGGTGTGAGCGTGCTGTCTTTATAATTTTGATCGTATTTTGTGTTTTTAAAACACAAAAATGAGGTCAAATGGAAACTATTTGAGAACACGTGTGCCTAAAGCTTTGTGGTGTCTACTCGTCCATCAAGAAGGTAAAAACACAACAAAGTCATTTGTAGACTCAAAGTTATGTGGGTTGAGCCATTTTGACTTTGAAAAGGGCATCAAAGACCCCAAATATGTCTAGTGGGACTTAATTGAAATGAGTTGACCCTCAACTTTTGTAGAACAACTTCTTAACTGGACAATATCTAATCTAGACATATACATTAATCTTGTACAAGTGAAATTGTATACACACACTCTTAGTTTTACATTTAATATTGGTAACACTACACGGGCGGTTTACAATAGATTACTGATAAAATAGAATTGGTGACACTAAATACATTATTTAGTGGACTAGTCATGAGGGATTCTTTTTTCTTTTTCTTTTTCTTTTGGGGGGGGAGGGGGTTGGTTGTCGTTTTGAAGGATTTCGGAAGGGTAGATATTACTCTAACATCAAGATCTCCACTTGACCTCATAGAGTAAATGGGGCCTCATTCCTACCAACATCAATGGTATCTTCCAAAGTGTTTTTATAGTGTCGTGGCGTGTGGATTTCTTGTGCCGAGCACAAGTGCAAGGGGTGTGATACTTTATCATGGAATGCTTTTGGAATTGTTGCGTGTGTTCTCAAGCATTGGACACTTTGTAGAGTTATCGTGACATGAATCGTTGTCGGTTGGAAGTTCCCCATGACAATGGCGAGTGGGAGAAGGGCCTCCATTCTTTTCAAAGCACGTACACAATCCATACGAGCCACGTGGTCAAGGCTAAAGATATGGGCTAGGGGTTTGTCACACTCAAGTAGTTTCATAGCTAGAGCATTCTTCCTTCAATTTTATCCCATCACTGGTAATGCTTATTCTGTTACAACCTATTCAACCAATAAGCAATAAGGCAGTCTATTGTCTTGTGCGGGGTCACAAATTTCAAACAACAAATCCTAAGCCAACCCATTAAGTTGTTGACTTTGTCAACTTACAGTCATGTGGGACCCTCCTCATCTTTGCCTCTTCACATGTCACATAACCTACTTACAACATTCATCCATTAAGAAGGTGACAACGCAATGACCTATTTTCTAGTCTTTATGACTATTTGTTTTATTTGACTTTGGAAATGGCATCCAAATAATAACTTCTTAGATGCAAACTTAAAGTCGTGCAAAAATCATGCACAGATTATTTCATTGACGCGAGAATCTTGGGGGTTGGGTGGCAACCCCACCAAGCCCAGCCCCCCCCCCCCCACCCACCCAACTACAGAGTGTTCAGGACTAGGTAACCAGCAAGAGGAGAGTGGATGAAGAGTTGTGGGAGCAGCGAGTCATCCATCTACTCAAAGTTAGTTATCACTCGTAACTGATCAGACCACAAACACAATATGAGGATTATGAATGATATCGCACCTACATGGATGAAGTTGCACCCGTGACGATTTTCCGATAATTTTTCTGCTAGTGGGATGTATAAGTGATCGGTTTATAAAGATCGGTCTCCCTTGACGAAAGAATCTTTAAGGGTTAAGGAGATATAGTCGGGTCACGTGCGGCCATGTACTTTAGCATATAATAAACCTTGAGCACCCAATGTGAGGCACCGGCAGTACAAACGTATTCCACACATACTGTATATACCTCAATTCAGGAACCCCTTGCAAGTTGCTTGGCAACAGGGGAAGGCAAGAGTTAAAAGCAACTAGCCACATTGGTTGCATGGTGTGGTCGGAGACTTTGTCCACATTAATCCTTTTGTCTGGTTGAGGCATCTATAACTGATCCAACTAAAAGAAGGGTTTGGATGTGTTAAAATAGGAGGAGGAGGAGGAGTGGTGGCAGGGGATTATGTTTCTTGCAAAGAGCAACAAATTCTAAGGAGAATGCGATTTATTTACTTTTTAAGTCATGAATATAGAGATTGTTACAAATTTCGAAGCGTAAATTTTAGGGTTTCACGTAATCAGTTCATAGGTTAATCCATGACCACTCATCTCAATGCTACTCCTTGATTTGGGCGAACCAACCCATACACTCGTTCCTTGTTGGATGTCTAAACCCTTGTCTCCAAGGAACCACTGTACGGGTTGGTTCGTCCCAGCCCTACTCCTTGGCGAAAACAATTCTCAAAAATCTTGTGGGGGTAATCAATCACAAGCCGCCGCCATGTAGAGTAGAGGCGCATGTAACCGATCGCTTAAGAGATTCGACGCGTAAGAGATCTGGAGAAGTATAAGTCGGTGCAAGTTTTCCCTGTGTAGGAAGTTAAAAATCAAGAGGATTGCAAAAAAAAAAATTGGTTATTTTATACCTGAAACTGAAAGTACTATGAATTTTTGAAGTTAAAAGTTGACCCAAACATGTTACCTATATCTAGAGTCTGCCATAGCCATTCATTCCTTCTTACTTTAGCACTCAAAACGATGACATGGGTCATGGCACTATTGGTTTCAACCTGATCGAAATTCCGGTACCCTGTAGATTGCCCACTGGGTCCTAATCGGAAATAGGGGCCTCTACTAAAAAACATTGAACTTTGGTTGCTTTAAAAAATATAGATCTCATTTATATTGTTATTACATGACCCTAGTGAGTGGTTAAATGAACCCGGTTGGCTATGGATGCCTCAACCTTAGACAATACATCAAAGTTAGAGCCAAGCCGATGCAATACCCACTTTCTCACGAGTGCAACTTTGCTGTTTTTAGTATACGGCATCACATTGGTCAGTGTGAATCTGGTGGAAATGAATAATTCTATCTACAAATGCTGATATATCACCAAGGGTATGTCTTAACCAGGATAGGTCTACAATGGGTTAATGTCATCATATTACACTTTCGAGTTTTATTCTGAAGATTAATTCAGATGCTCATTGGTTCACATAGCTTCAATGCTCATCACTGGCTCAACAATTCCCATTACAGGCGTGCCTATGTTACTGCTTAAGAAGGTCGCATATATATGATCTTCAGAAATTCTCAAAAACTCGGGTTAGTAACATTAATCTCATTCTTATGGCATTAAACTTTTACAGGACTCACCAATTGACAGGTTTTGTCCTGGACTCGTTGCCCATCAGAAGAGGCCAAACCTTCTGGAAGTAACCATATAGGCTCATCTACTGTAGGTAGCACTTTCAGGTACGGTTTTTTGAGAGGGCTACCTTGTGCAGGAACTTACAATGATTACAGCAGCATCTTTTGTCATGAAAGGTTGTGCAAAAAGAGACTAGTCCTTGCTTGCAAACTAGGACATCCTCTAACCTACTATAGATTTTTCCTGGTACATAAAAAGAATACACATAAGTGCACCAGGCTTTTGACTGACCCTAGTAACAAAGACTCCAAATCTCATGCCATATTACAAGCAAAACACTGAATATTGAGAGAAGAACCAACATGCGGAAGTTGCTCTCTAAACACTCCATTTTTTTTATTTAAGATAACAAGTCACATGATGTTCCTTACATTTCTCAAATTTTTCGGCATAATCAGAACCTCACAGTTGTGCGAGGTGCGGAAGGTGACTGGCCCGGCAAGCTGGTGGTCCTCTTTTCCCGTGTCTGGTGCACAGATCGATCACTCTTACACCCCCCACATTAGTCACCTGCTCTGCATTTGAACTTTTCTTGGAACCTCCCGTCGTGGTGCACAACCAAGTCATAATGACATAGGATGAGAACAGAACCACACTTTAAGAAGGCCATCTCTTGTCTTTGATCAGCGCACAAAACCGGCACATGCGGCATCAAGGATTTAACCGAATACTTTACATTTCGTCTAGGCCCGAAAAATCTGCTTGTCTAGGCTCGCAGAGGAGGCGAGCGCCTATGTTCAAAGGAGTCCCATAGAAGAGTATTTGCTCTTGTGGAGTTGATCCAGTTATTCTAAGGAACACTATTACGGTTTCCCTCTGTCAAGTCTATGTCGTAGGGGCCCCCTTTACCCCAGTAATTTAGTTGTCTCATGTAAATAAACAACCCACTCAAAGTAGGACCCATGCACCAATTCTTGGCTGCTAGTTGAAGGAGAGCGTCAGATGTTGGAATCTGTTTATGGCCTTTGGTCATCATTCCACTTCTGTAGAAATGTCTTTCCTGCTTCATATGTAGACCAGCAGATTGCAGCTGCAGGTGTGTGAAATAACACACGGGGTCGCATTCCTTTCAATAGAGCCCCTGGGCCTTCTCGTTTAATTATACTGCGGGCTGCATCCTTCACGGATCCACTGGTGTATCTATCTGCTCCACACACACCCTGCCAAGAGATCCAATCAGTCGTCAGAGAGAACTCTTACAAACAGAAGTCGGGTGCCTGCAACAAGATAAATTCTTCATGGAGTACCAGGACATCACCCTCCTCTATGTTTGAGCCCCGCTTAAAAAGTTTAGCATTAGTAATCAATCTCTTCAAAACTGAGTCTGCTGCTAGCCTCATCACTACCATTCTTTCACATAACAAAAACAATATCAGATGCACAATGAAAAAGCCATGTTTTCAATTCGAAACACTTTGATGGACGCTTTTGAACTTGTTTCCAACTATCATCCTATCCTTCTGGTAATCACACAAGGATTGGTGTGCAAAGAGAGTTTCCCTCACAATCAAATTACATGACTAGAATTAAGGATCAGAATCCTCCGACCATTTGGAAGATGAACCTTCAGAAAGAAGGGTCACAGATTCTAACAGATATAACCTAGGTTTTCGACCATCAGTATACCGTCCATCTAAATTTGATCACACATCTAGGATTTCGTGAAAGAAAACCGTCACTGTATACCTACTACCTGTAAAGTACTTCCTGTCAGAAATGGATAAAGACAAATGAACAGGGAGAACGGGCTACTACTTACAGATCACCCAGTTCGGTTTCCCAAATCACTGGTTCAAACCAATTTTGATCCGGAGAAACTCTATCCAAACTCCAGGAAATTAACGGAACCATATTCTACCTCAATTTTTCACATTTCTAGTAAATATACAAGAAATAACCGAAGCAATTCTATGAATAGCCAATTCATGATTAAGAAGTAAGGATATTGATAGAGTTTGGATTGAATTTTGACCCGTTCACTGATACTGACAGAGAGCATCAAATGTAACAGACTGAAGTTTCATGAAAGCCTACTGCCCATGACAGGAAAACCAGAAGTTATTACTTGGGTTTAATCTAACCACCTCCATCAGCAGTCAGTTGAGTCCAAACTATGCCTGTGATGGGTTTAAAGGAAAAAAAACGGACTTGTGCTTTGTGCCCCTAGGCACATTACTCTAAAATGTCAAGAGGTAACTCTAACATCATTTCAGTTCATCGGGAAAGCAAGCCCTGAAAACACAAACACTTTACTAACTCACTGTTTAGAAGAATATTATGTCCAACAAATAACTATTTGAAATCAGCAGTCCTTGTCCTTTCCATAGTCTGTAAGGGTGGACGTCTTGCTCTTTAAGCTAGGTCCCCAGCAATCTTTCCAAGGTAAAGGGAATCTAGTAAAGACCTGCCCCCCATAGGTATGTGGATATTTCATCCCAATTGCATCCATCAGAACTAGTGTGGGGCCCTGATGCTAATTCCGGATTCGAATATTCTGACTAAATCAATTTCTGTGTTATAATATAGTTTACTGCATTCTCAGGTAAGATTGGTCGGGCCCAGCTCAAAGAGTAAGACAATATCAAGACCTGCCCTGTAAAGGGTGTCTGGGGAACATTTAGATGCCCTCGTGCTGCAATGACATCTTTCTCGACTAAGCAGCTGATTGGATTTTGTGCAGCCTTCTTATTTAAGTCAAAAGAAATTTACCACATTTTTTTAAAACTCGTTCTATGCACTTGTTATCAGGTTTTTGATGGACTCTAGCAATGCACTATACCAACAGTGTACCGATTTATTCAATCAGCATCTTTTCAGGATCTGGCTGCCGAGATGATACTGATGGTTTAGGTTCTGTTGGATTTGCACGGAACTATTCAATTGACAAAAAGCCTAGAACGTGTAATGCCAGATTACTCACCTAAATGTGTATACGTTACTACAGAACCTGACCAGCAAGATCTGGCCAATCCCACTCTATTGATCTCCAGGAGTTGCAACCAATGAAAGTAGAGAAAGTAGAAAACAACCCAATTGTACTTGGACACTCAAAACCATCACAGCCAAGTGGTCACAAAACGAAGTGCCGCACTGACATCTCTCTATGAACTGCAAGAAAGCCATCTGGCCATTAAGCAGGTATAGACTTCAGGTAAAGATATGACAATAATGCAGCCTACTGAGAGCTACTGACGTTATCAGCATAAAAGGAACAGATAGTAACCGAGAGTAAGTCCCTGGCCACCATTGTCATGGGGGTATCATTTCAAGAACCCCAAGGAAGCATCAATGCCTACATTGTAGTATACCCAAAAGATAGGAAACGACAACATGAGGAAACCAGAGTTGACAACATAGTAACCAAGGGTGTACCTGGCATTGCAATCTTGTCTTGATTACGTCAAGCGGCGTTGTAACAGCGCTTGCTAGGGCTCCAGCAGCACCACCTGCCGTTATGTGGATCAACAAATGTTCCTCATCTGCAAACTCTGGGTAGACTTCTGCCAACACCTACAACAACGACAACAGAATCTCAGCAGGTCAGGTTCGGGGTCAAGCACAGCCTATGATATCATGACCCACAGGGTGCACCGTTTGGTAAAAAATCCCGTTGTTATCGTGAATGCAAAACAAAGCACAGTTCATTTGCCCAACTTGGCGTGGTCATATAGGAAAACTATCTTAAATGTGTACAAGACTGATGCAGTGAGAGACTCGGAGCTACACTTTTACACGAGCCTAAGCCCTGGAAAGATGAAAACAAGATGAAGGATACACAAACAAGGTCAAAACCCCTTCATGAGAAAACACAAGATGTTCACAAAGCCAACACCCAGAGACCTCTGCACTTACAAAGTGCCAACACTCCAAATGCCAATGACTGCAGGTATAAAACTGCTTGAAGGGAGAAGTCGGAATTGAGGAGGTATTCAAACTTGGCGCATCAGGCAAGGTGGGCGTGCCGTGATCATATACTGATTATGCTGAGAAGCGCTTACAACCGGGGTTATGTGATACTTATGAAAAGCGTTCTTAACAAAGAAGTAGCAAGAAGTGAAACAGTCACTTCATTTGTCTCAACGGTACTCCTGAACACAAGGTGTATTGCAAGGGCAGTAATGACTTACATCTTTTTTGGACCTCTAAGTACCACTCACATGTTTCAGTGGTTTATAAGAAAACCAGACTCGGCTGAACATTTTCATTTCGATGAAGTTACCTTTACCTCCATATCCGTGAGCGAGAGGTACTACAAGAAACTAAGAGGGACAGAAACTTGCAGATACCCAGTTAATCTAAAAACTCGAACGTTCAAAGACTACCATCCAGATGAAAGTGGGGACAACTAAAGGCGTCTGCCATCATCAACTCTTCACAGTGAAATGACCAAACGAGCTCACCGGATCATCCCCACAACGATCAAAGGTTCAAATTGGTCAATGATCTTTTCAACAGGACCCACGTGAGCAAGTTCTACGGAGACTACTCAAGTGGAACTCCACATAACAACCTTACATGCTCTCGATTGTGCCGATCGATGTCTAGCCCTGGTTGTTAGAGAAGTAACAATAATACGGGAAGACTGCATGTAGACAACCCACCAAAGATTTCATCAACTCTCTAGCCAAGTAGTGGAATAATTGGCCAGAACTACCTCCGATTCTTCAACCCGGAGCTCCCCAGTGGCATAACGCACCAGTTATTAGGACGCCCAATGCCCCATATGCAAAAGATACATCCACCAAGGATCTCCAGAGAAATCTCTTCTAAACAAGGAGAAGAAGAAAGTTCAAGAATAAAAATTCCTGGATCCTCACGAGCCCCCCTACAACCTTTGATTATGATCGAAGGTGGTGAACTTCACGTAACCTCCTCACTAGCAGCAGGTCTCTGTACGCATTGTACCTTGCGGGGTTATCGCACATACTTTCAATTATCACTCAAATCTCGAATTCATAACTTCGAAATGAAATCGAAGGATGTATGCAGAAAAGCAGGAGAAGCTCTGCTCGACAACACGGGAAGAATATACACTCTCTCTCTCTCTCTCTCTCCCTCCCCGCCGCCAATTCTTAGAATTCAAATAGGAATCAGAATCGCATCCAGCAATTTAGGACAAGATACAAATTTGACCCCGTTGTGGACAGTTGAGGGCGGTCTGGCGGTGAGTAAGGGAAAAATGGTTTATACCTTTTTGCCCGCCTCGTAGGCTGCGAAATGCACAGCGGTGAAGGGGACATTCATGACAACAGTCGTCCGATAACTCTTGTAAAATGCACCCAACCCTTCCTCGTGCGTTGTTTTCTTTATACAATCCCAAACCCCGGTATACGGGCTATGCCTGAGCTGCAACCGCTGTTTCACCACATCCATGGGGGTGAACACCGCGTCACTCGCAATTGTAGCACCCGCACCAGCAGCCGCATGCGCAAACGGATGGTGCCCGTTCCTATTCCCTCCTAATTTCTCCTTCAACGTCTCATAAGCCGAGAAGTAAACCGCATGTGCTGGCCCTGCGCCTAACCCCATGGCGCCGATGCCTCTGTACAACCCTACAGGTCCTTCCTTCTTCACGATCGCGAAGAAAGCTTTGTACACTGTCCGGTGCGCTGAGCCCCCTGCGGATTGCAACATCTGCATGCGCGTCTTCACCAGGTCGACGGGGAACATCGCCATATGCTCCACCATCCCTGCCACTGACCCCGCCAGCATGTATTGGCCAAACCCTAGCCCGTCGTGAAGCTCCACTGACGCTCCGGATGCTGATGCCTCCACCATGGGAAGAAGCTGCTTCTTCTTCTCCCCCCCTACCGCATCCCCACCGCCGCCATAGCTCTTGGTGGTCGCATGCAGAAACGGCCGCTCGCGCAGGTCGGCTGCCACTCCCTCCGCCATGGGAGGCCCGACCCCAAAACTAAGGAAGGAAAAAGAAAAAAAGCAACCTTCTCTTCTCCCCCCCTCTCTCTCTCTCTCTCACACACTCACTCTGGTGAGCTCCAAACCCTAAAACAGAACAACATTCCCTTCATCCCCTTCTCTCCCTCCCTCCCTCTTTGTGTCTGTCTGTGTAGAGGTTGGGTTGGTAAGGTTTGGGTTTGGGGTTGGATGGTAAGCTTTTATGAGGGGCACGGTAATTGGGAGGAGCACGGTAATGGGGAGAGGCACGGTGGAGGGGGTGGGAGATGGGTATGGAGTAGGGGAAGAGAAGCAATGGAGAGTGCTTGCTTCATGAGGGGGAAGAGATGCCAAGCAATGAGCTATAAGTAGTTGTTATGGATGCATGGCACCCTCTCTCTCCTCATCATCCCTCATCACTTTGATGGCCGGGTTTGGTTTGAAAGAAAAAGGGTGAAGTAGGGTGGCGACTTTATTGGGGCTCTAGTGCTTCGTGCTTATTGGCTTGTTAGCCTTCACCCCTTATTTATATATATATTATTAGGGGCACCTCGTAAAAGTACACGCCCTTGTGCGTAACTTTTGTAGCTACCTACCTACCTACCTATGTGTTGGTGTTGCCCTTCCAAGTTTTGGGTGCTTTTTGCTTTTCCGGACCACGTGGAGGCCCCATCCCGTGTGTGTGTTGGTGTTGGAGTTGCTGCGAGGATTCTATACTAAACTTAAGGCAAGGGCCTCGGAATGCGTGCAATGACGTCGGAGTCGAGTTTACATCACGAAGAATACCGGGGATAAGATTTAACTTACCTATTGGCGCGATGTGCAGGGCTTCGAGGATCCGACGGTTAAATGTCGTATTATAACATCGCTAGCAAAAGCTCGCCTCTTTTTGTTTCTAAAGGAAAAAATAAGCTTAAGGTAGTAGATATGCGGAAAACAATCAAAATTGGTTGATTCGGCCAGAACGAGTGGCTTCAAATTTGTGCAATATTTTTCATAAATGAAGTAGAGAGAATGATGAGGAATGCAAGTTGTTTCGTAATTGTATTCTTTGTGAACATTTCTTTCCAAAGAGGCAAGTGAGTCAAACCCCGTATTTGTACACTAGAGCCTTACTAATTTGAGCATCAAAATAAAATTAAAGTAAAGTAAAAGTACACGTACAAGTAAAAGTAAAAGTAACGCCCATATCTGGGTATTGGCGTGAGAGCATCAAAATATCTTGTTCCGCATACGAATGCACACAAAATTGTTAACTCAATAGCACCCAAAAATGAGCGAAAGTTGTGTGAAACAACACCTATATGGCCAATCACTACATCTCACCTATCACTAGAACCTTTTGAGCCCACCACTTTTACAATTAGCCATTTTGGGTCCGCACAAAAATCATTCCACCCCTGGTGTAGTGCACCAATAGTGGTCATTCATTGATTTGGATTTTCCTACCTTAGGGCATGTTTACACTAATGACCAATGACCATGTTCACAACTTTTTTTTAAATCTCTCATTTGTTGAGGAATAAGTGATGATCCCATTTTGTTTTACATGGAATCATGCATGTTCAAAAATAAATAATGTCTTGTGGGCACTCCAATTTTGCAACAAGAGAATCCAAATACGTTGTCTCATCATAAAATAAAGTAACCATGTAAAAATAATTATATTAGTGCATTTATTTCTCATAATTGCCTAATCATAGTATATTTTATCATATAAAAGTCTTTGACTTTTAGTTCTTTTACTTTACTTTTGATAAAAGCATTGTGTCCCGGTCTAAGTTCACTTTACACATTGTCCCATGATCAAGGCTTTCAAAAAGTGAAGTGGATTTCTCTTGGTCATGGTTTTCAAACTACCAACCATGACCACGATAAATTCTTCTCATGATTTTTTCTCATAGCCCTTGGTCACATGCGTAAAATGGCCCTCGTATTTAACAACAATGTGACATTATATAATGCATTCGATAAGTATAAATAATATTAATCTATTTATAGATTGCTGTGGTTTATTCTATTTTATGTGGTTTCAAAGTTGTGGAACTTAAACATGTTTTGGGGTGTGGTGTAAATACATTGAATATAAATGGAGATTCATATTAATATCTAAATACTAAAACTATATATCCCATAGTTGATGATTTGTCACTCAAGATTGTTTCATACGAATTATCTAGAGAAAATATATTGACAAGATGCTTAAGTCATATTTCTAAACAATAGTGTTAGTTGTCTGCTATGTTGAAAGGTATTATTAAAAAATGTAACGAAAAAAAGAAGTTATAACACACCACATATAAGATCATACAATTGTCAAGACACTGCTATCGATAACAATTGGGTGTTTGTAGACCCAACTTCGTTGCCATAACATGTTACCTTTGTCATCATTATCAACGAGGCATAATACCTTGAACGTATCTTCACCAAACCAGGGCGAATCTTTTGTATGTACATGAAGAAGAAGAAGAAGAAGAACTCCGGCCCCTTTTAGGGGCCGGAGTGAATAGAGTGTCTGTTCGTAAGACATCCTAAGCCATACCCCAGGGTAATGGCGTTGGGTGTAATACTGCTTCACCTATGTACATGATCATAAAGTTAATGAATTGAAGAGTACCTTTAGTGTCAGGTGCTCTCGCTTGTAGAGTTTTTTTTTACTCATCATTGCTTCTCACTTTTGTGATGCGTTATTAGGACAAAGCTTTGACCGACGTAGTTGTTGTGGTGGTGGACTTTTGTTCAATGGTGTTTTGTTTAGCTACTATGATGTTAAAAAGACAAAGATGTGTTTGATTCAATCTCATTTCATATAGTTCATATTGATTTGAGCAATGCAAGCTATATTGTCTTCGTAAATCATCATTGGCAATGCTAGAACATTTGGAAATCGGCATGAACTCTGGATGAAGCTATCGACCAATACCAACTAAACATATTCATGTGAATCCTCATAGAATCTTGTAATTTCCAAATGATTTGAAGATGTTGTTGCAAGGCTTTGCTTCGTTGACTTTCAAAGATATTGCCGCTCCTGGTCCGAGGGAAACATAACATGTTTAAAATTTTCTTGGTGTGGACCAAAGAGGTAAGCTTTGTCCATGTATCCTTTGATGTTGTTTCGTCTCCAACCTTGTAGAACAAACCTAGATCCTTTGTGCCTTTAAGATATTGCAAGATAGGTTTGGTAAGGTTGGAGAGGAAAGCAACATCAAAAGAACATGGGCATGGGCTACCTCCTTGAACCACATCAAGAAAAACTCAAACATGTTTTTTGTTTTAGTTTTTCTTTTCTTTTCTTTTCTTTTCTTAAAGATTGGGCCAAGAGTGGCAATATCTCGGAGGTCAATGAAGCAAAGACTTTTAACCACATCTTCAAACCATCCGGAAATTGAAAGCCATGCATGAGACTTCACATGAATATGTTTGGTTGCGCTTGGTTGATAGCATCATAAACATTCTTGTGGATTTCTAGATGTTCCGGCATCCCTAATGGTCATTTACAAAGACAATGCAACTTGAATTGCTCAAATAAAGGTGGATTGCATTAAAAAAAACATCCAAATCAAGCATGTTTTACCAAAGTTATTTTTTTGCTCAAATATTATCAGGATCATATATACTTGTGAATTAGGTTAGATTTCTCGTAACATAGCAAACTTATTTACTAGATCAATACCAACCACTAGGCATAGACAAATTGTTAAGGAAATACGGATGTAGGGTCTAGACACATATGTTTTTTAATTCATATATGATATATATAAAATCGTGTCTAGACCCTTTCAATTTTTTTCCTTTCATTGACATTTTTCACCTTTATTATGAGGATTTTTATCACGGTAAGGTGATGTGATGCCTAAAACAAGACTCAGTGTCTCTAGGGGAAGTGTCAAAACACCACCGTCAACAACAATTGGGTGTCAATAGGCCCAACTTTGTCGACATAGCATGCTACCTTGAAGTGTTCTCATCGTTACTGACAAGGCCAAACCTTCTATATGTACATGAGAAAAAAAGTTAATAAATAAAAGACAACCCTTAGTGTCTACACCGTTTATGGTAATTAGTGTCAAATGCATAATAGTGTCACTTACCCTATTTTGAGGTGTATGCTAGGTTACAATGATGATTAACAACTTCATCATGGTTGTCACCTCATGACACTTGGCGTTCAAGTGCGCTTACTAATATCTTGGCATGAGCATGCGCAATAGTGTTATGAGGTGCATGCATAAGTTACACAACGGTCGACAAGTTGACTAAAGTGCACACAAATGACACTTGCCATTAATATGCTCAAGAATATTTTCCTCTTGCATACTAAAATGTAAACACAAAACACTTGCCATTGGTACGCTCAAAAATATCTTCCTCCTGCACACTAAAAGGCAAGACTATTATCGAACGTATCCCAATGTGCTACTCTAAACGTCATATATTTTTTCACTTTAAAAAGATACATATGTTGACGAATGAAATCATATTGGCAATTAGTTTGAGGAATATGTTTAGTGCATTTTTATTTCTATTTTTAGTTCGTGATCAACTCGTCATTGCACTATGAAACAAAAAAAGATGGAATGAATGAATACCGTATTGAAATAACCATTGATATTTTGATCTTGGTTTTTAAGCACACTCAAATTGAGCATACAATATGTGAATGATTATGGATAGCATCCACAAAGTCCCAATTATGTATGATCTTCATTGGTTTTTGAACTTTGCTTCCCATAGAAGTAGATTGTAGGTGTTGTAAGTGACATAAAGTGCAATACGAACAAATCAGCACAACAACTTTCTCGCCTCCCGAGCATGTTAGTGTTTAGTAACTTGAACCCATGTCATTCACAAAATATGTCATAAATCTACTAAATGGAAGGGTATAAGTAAATGTATAATGATATATGCTTTGGTCAAAATATAAATAATACTTATGAATGGAATAAACAATGGAGGGGAGTAATGTTGAAATCAAAAAAGAAAGTGTTCATAACCATAATTTCATAATGGATGATAATTTCAAAGAGGCTAAAAGGCTATGGTTGATGACAAGGGGGTGGAGTTTGAGCATGTTATGTTTGTAAATATTATTCAATGGCTCATAGAGGTTGTTTATGAGGAGCATATGCAACAATAAAATGACCTATGAAAGGTGTTCGTTGTTGCATCAAAATTTTGTACTATCAAATGGCTTGAAGGTCAAAGACGTCATTCAAATGTTGGGATACTCATTGGTGTTAGTGAAGAGTGATCGTTGATGGTGCATGAAGGCCGACATTGGGTGGGTGCAAGGGGATGAAGCACGGGGCTTGTTGTTCTCATTATGCACAAGTTGCAAGTGGTTCCTCTCATTTCACACATAACACTAACATTACACAAGAGTTATGCAACTTGTCACGGTTGTGGAACATCCAAGCATAACAAAGGTTCATAGGTTGGGCGCATGGCCCAGCATATGCAAGAAAAAGTGGCCCTTGGTTGTTGTGAGCCCCACTTCCCCACAAATTTGGGGGCTCTGCACCCAGATTGGAAACTTGTCTCGCCTTGGCACAAGGCTAAAGCAACACAACCTGGGCCACCACTTGTCATCACCGAGTTTTTTTTGTTTTTTTTATAAAATAAGTTCGGTGAATTGTTCACCTTGTAATTTCATGCATGCTCGTTGTTTAGCCTTTGAGGACCAAGGGAGTTTGGAGCTCTTGAGGGAGTTTAGAGCTTAGCTTCAATTTCATTTACATCTTGAATTAGTAATGCTTGAAGTGGGATTGAGTTGTGGATTTGTGTCAATTTGAGCGGGATAGATGAGATGGACATTGTAGTGGTTTTTTGTAACTATTTTTTTTGTTCGTGGGTGCTTCAAGCCGTGTTCGAAGCCTAAAGAGGTTGCAAACTTTGGACAACATTCCAACTATTAGTGAGACGTATTTGGTTACTCGAGCAATGCATGTATGTTTTTCAATGCTTGCACACACAATGAGGAGTTCAATACGTGATTGGTGGAAGGAGCTTCACCAATGCACACATTGGCAGGAGATCGAGGGCAATGTTTGGGAGACGAGCACAAAATCTTGTGACAATAATTATGAGTTTGCATATTGAATTCGGTATGTTGGATCTCAGTTCCTTATCATAGAAAATGAACATTGGATTAGACTCAAGGTCCTTTTGTTTGTTCGGGAGCCCTTGCTCACGGATATACTTGTGGGTTTAGTAGTGTTATGTATGGCGTATGGATCAAGTGAAAAATTCTTTGTTGATAGATTCAAAGTCAAAGTGTCTACAATCCATAAGTACGTTGATAGAGAATTGAAATAATAGCCAAAATGAAATGAAATTTGAACATACCAATGAAGAATCTTACACAAAATTGCAAAAAAAATCGGAATTGATCAAGTCCTTAAAAACACAAACACCGTACATCCATGATAAATTCTAACATGTATCCACTCACTCCGAGGAACATGGGACTTTGTTGGCCATCATTGTGGAAAACGAAGTTGCAATGGCCATCTGGGTAGCCTTCGCCTCGCAATGAGACTCAATCCATGAGCTATAATGTCGTATGCTCGCTCAAGTCAATCATTAATTGTGTCATGCGTTCAAAGGACTACATTATGTGTTGGTCCATCTTCACAAAGCCCTTAGTGAAGCTCATGATGGTGTTCACCAATTAAACAATGTCGGTGAGGGTGCATTTCTTCATGTTCGACTTCCTTACAATGTCATGTTCTTTGCACATAAGCAAACTTAAGCGAGAGGGGTTTTTGCACTAAGCCCTCTCATATGTGTTGCAAATTTGCAGTGCCAACCATGACTGATGTTTCGGGGTCCACATCAACGAGAGGGTCTAGGATTGGTGTTGTGCAACCAATCGAAGATCTCTCAATGTCCTCGACGTGGGTTTCGGGAACATAACCTTATCCCCGCAAAGGCTCACTCCATGAGGGGTGGCCTTGGTTGCAAACCCCCATTAAGCCACCCCCCTGTGTGGTTCCACCCATGGTATGTCTCATGCGCTTGAACCACACCCACGTGGAGCCAGTGCCACTTGTATGCTCCTCCGTTAGGGTCTTTTGGCACTGGTACTATGCCTCCAATTTCCCAATTTTGTCCTTAATGTGTATGTCCGCCTAACGGAACTCATTTGGCATTTGCCTTGTATGCTCGATCCGGATGCGAGTCCAGTGACGGGCCACTAGTAACCCCATGTTATAATGTTGTCATTCAACTTTGTATAAATCCAATATGTTCGCAATGGCTACATCGTTCCACCTCCCACCGAAATGAACAACCCCACCTACCAAAGCGGGTTTCTTCCTTCCCACCCTCTTCTTAGGTGGAGGTGGCGCTCCAAACCCATACCCATAATTGGAGATGGTGCTCCAAAAATAACGGGAAGAGCATTCAATGCAATGGTGGGCACAATCCTAGCTCCAATAGACCCCTCCATCAATTCCATAAAAGCCTTCATATTTGAATTAGTACCCATCACAAACAAGCACACAAACAAGCACGCAGACAAGCTGATGGAATTTACAACGAAGAGAAATACATAAATTTGAGAAAACAACAAGCCACAAATTGAACACATATGCAAACCCCAATCTAACCGAAGACCAACAAAAAAACTCATGGAATCCTTTGTCTACGTTGTACCAATTTATCATATCTATTAAAAACAATAAACAAATCATGATAAAAACTATGCCAAGATAAAATCCACGGAGGATTCATGTTGGATAAACACATGCAGCTTGCGCGGTGGCCCCACTTGGCATCGACAACTTCTTGGTTGTTTTGTACCGCCACCCAAGTGGTTGCCTGGCCTCCTCAACGGCTAATTTTGGCTGCAGAGCAACAAAGTTGGGCCACGTGCCCAGCCCATCAAACTTTACATTGTGCACTACGTGAACAATGTGCCATGACTACCTTTCTATCGCGTGCAGACTCTTTGTGCTAAAGCTAAGTATAGCCACCAAACGACCACTCCTAAACCAATGTCGGGTACAAGCTATAGGAATGATTCTCCTTGTTCCACTAAATGCAAATATGTATCTATTATTTACCATACTTTAAAATTTGTATGTGCTTGGTGATGTTCACATCCGTGCATTTAGTGTGAGTAACTTAAGGGTTGCATAGTTTGTTGCATACAAGCATGCCCTATGGGTACCATTAGGTACACCATTCTTTGTCCTCAAAGACCATTTATACCATAAAGGGAGAGAAATGTTCTTTAGTGCAAAGGTTGAGAGAAACCATTCAAACTACACATCGTGAAATTAGATACTACAAATGTAGCACATAGATACAAGGTCACCAAATACCTAAATCTATATTTTTTGAAGAAAGGGTGCAAGTTCTTATATAAGTTTTCCAACGGTTGAAAGTTCTAGCGGTGTTTCATATATGAAATGATTCAGAATTAAACATTGGAAATCAAGTCAAGTTTTGGTTTTGGATATAATAAATAAACCGGGGTAAGTAGGAGAAGAGATTACTCCAGTGTTACCACAAGCATGAATTTCATTTGGTGGCCCTATTTTTTATTAGTTTATGTACCAAATGCTCTATTCCATTTGGAACATAGAGAGAAGAATTGTTGACTTTAGTGGGGATACATATATGTAGAATGAATTGTTAGAGATATTTGAACTCATATAAATGACCTAGGGTCAAATACATATTACATATATACATCTAACTATCATTATATCATGTGACTTCATTTTCACTTTCCTTTTTTCAGAAGTATGGATTCAAAATCATGAATCACATAAAATATTATTGAAATACTTCACGAAGGTTTGTACAAATTGTCACATATCCCATGGAAAGACACCATGCTGCTAAGTGTTAATCCCGAAATGAAGTTGACTACACTACATATGGTATTTAGTATCATATTGTATTTTATGTAATTGTGGTTACTTTTCTAATGCCACTTCTGATTAATAAGTTTACAAATATTGTTGACCTAACTCACTTTTAGGTCATCTATTACCTATAACCCTACTTGCTCCACAGAACTGTTGATTTGTGGTTGCATGCTTGCTTTTGCTTGCCATCCTCCGTGGCATAGTAAAATATGAACTCCATGCCAACTGTTGAAACAAAGTTCGATATATTTTGCATCGCGTCCGCATCCTTACATTTTTGTAATGAAACATTGTTATGGATAATTGACATTTGGATGAAAAATCATCCGGTAACTAATAGTAACTACAATACTATAAATCTATGATGCCCATTCAAACAATTAAAAAAGAAACGACAAATAATGTTGGGTTTACATTTCGTGTTGGTGAACCCGTACAAATAATTTACAGTTGGTATCGAGCGAAACGTAACAGTGTTGGTGACACTAAACACGATATTTAGTGCAGTGAAAAGGGTGTTTTTGTTAGGCTGGCCTTTTTAGAACCTCTCCACTCATGAAGCCACAACCAAACCTCTACCATTGGCCCTTCCTCGCAACCGTTGCAAGGCTCCTTGGGAAGGGGGCCTTGCAAGCAAGGAGTCCATTATATGGGCCATCGATCGATCGTACGCCCGTCATTTAGGGAAGCAAGTGCAAGCAATGTCTTATCTAAAGCGCGAATATGCCTCCCGGTTTCGATCAACAAGCCAATCCTAGTCCGGACGGATTGGGTCGAGAATAAATATCTTGGGCCATAGATACCAAATAGTTGCACTTCATGATTGGGGAGTTCCCTCGGGAGTCGAATGGTGGGTCGTAGTAGGTGTGTGAGTGTAGTAGAGGGTGGGGGTGGGGGGGCATAATTCCCGGGGTTGACCCCCTTTCCTTAACTTAGCTTATATAACAAGGAAGCACTTGGAATCTCTCGCTCTAATACTTAGCGCCACCTCACACTCAAGCCAAGAGCCGTGACCATGACATTGTGCGAGCCCAAAAGAAAGTGTCCAAAGGCCGTCCCATCACACTTCCAAAATCATGTAGTGTGGTCACGACCCTCGAGTATAGTGTGAAGTCATATGTGATCGGGCCCTCGACCAATGCCATTTCAAAGGATTTCTATTTATGCAAGGTCCTCCCACATAATAAATTAAGGGTGGTGAGATTTCAAAGTGCCATGGTCTCCCGACTTTCGTGTTCGGCCTACTTCCCAAGCGGTGGTTTTTGAAAATAGTCCAAATGAACATGAAATATGATCCATTTGATGCCATGGAGGAATCCATGTAGACTTTACATCCATCTTGCATTCACTTACTCTATTGGTCCCTCGAGCATATTGTGAAGCGGACTTGGATAGGCTCCGCCTTTTCCACCAATGAGAGTGCTTGAAGTGCAATGGTCACGGGCCCTCGGTCTCGTGTGTGAAGTGGTCCTTACCATCCCTTTCCAATTTGATGGTATCTTGTCCAGCCCCCCAAACCAAGAACCACCATTTATACACAGAAAAAATTCACATACGAATCGAAGCATGGGAAACCCGCATGTAACGGTGGGTGTACACTAGGGTACAAGGCCAAAGAATTTTGAAAATAAAGCAATCTTATTGGTTGAAAGCAAAATTTTGGACCCCAAGAGTTTACACTAGGATCTGAGGCCAAGGCTTGGAGTAAATGAAGCGACACAAATTTCGCATCACTTCCCATACAAATCTCAACAATACTCACTCGAGAAATTATACAACTTAGTTTGAGAAATGTTGGGTCCAATGCTGAATCGGAAAGTAAGATCCATTAAGGAGTGTTTTGGACCCCAAGTTCCTTGGACTTGAACCCTCATGATCATGCCTTGTCATGTAAACTCCCCCCCCCCCCCGTCTCCTTAATTACGTGACTATCGAACTTCAAATAGTTAACAAAATTTCAACATATAGTTTAATATGTTCTGAACAAATATTCTTATGGCGCCCGTTCTTAGATCCACGCCTAACAACACACCACTCAAATTTAGGTGTCCCTTTAGGAAGAGTGACCAAATTATGTCGACTTGCAATATGTGCATAGGCGTGCCAATTGTCCACTTGAGCAATAAGAAAACTGTAGAACCGTGAGGCTTTGTCCTTTCTTGTGAATGACAATAATTATAGTTGTACACTTTGTTCATGCCAATCCATGGATATTTAATATATTTATAACCAACTACAGTCAATTAGATTTTTGTGTCAAATCACAAACAACTATAATTACGAAAGGCAACTAGTTAACTAATCATCGAATTAGTTGGTTAGTTGTCCAAGGTATGCAAGCTTTCACCATCCAAGTTAAAAACTGGACCAAAAACAACATAAACAAGTAATGTCCAAGTGTGAATGCAAAGTAGTTAGGAAATTTGCTCTTGAAACATAGAAGTCGATGCATAGTCTTTGTCCTACAAACAAAGCCAACAAATGTTGATGTGGAGCTAAAGCTTTTAAAGAGATACCATGGGATCACACCGCCATGTGCCCCACACGTGGTATGGTAACAACACGTGAATGCCGGGACTATTCTATCACGATTCCCGGCCGGAAAAAACGAGGCTTATAAAATAAGTGGATACGTACTAGTAATCTACACACACCACACACACACTCAACACACTCAAGATGAGTGGCCGGCCCATGTCTCAGCGTGTAGAGCCTATAAAACACCGGCACGCAAGACAAGAAGAAGGAGGAGGAAAAAGGGGTGAAAATTTCTCCAATGTCCGCTTTATTCGAGCTTCTTCACGACATGCGATGTCCACGAGCTCCACCCGACGAAGCTCATGTCCCTCCCTTGCACAACAAAAACCGATGCGACTTCCTCTCTCTCTCTCTCTCTCTCTCTCTCTCTCTTCGACCCCACCCCGAGTTGGAGCTTCGTGGTGTCTACGTAAACTCGGCCATTGAGAAGGCCGAAAACATAGTGAAAGCGTTCGATGACATCATTCTCTTGTGTTTCTAATTAAAGGTGTTCAAACCGATTTAGCATTGGAAACGGTGTTGGAGACCCGATGCAATTTCGCGTAGTGAGGCCATCTTGGTACGAATCGGCCCCCGAGATATGTGTTTTGGAGGGGGGGGGTGTTTATACCGGAGTCCTTTTGGAAATTTTAATGGATGATTTTACAAAGCTCGTGCCTCCCCCCCTTCATCCCACCCGAATGGGTGGAAAGTACACCAATTGTGTGGAGTAAATGGATCACTTTGAAGAGTTAAGGTGTGTGTGTGGCCCTATTGTATGAACTTCCAACTTTATGGACAATTTTGGCTAATGGCTTGGATCGGACATCGTCTCAATTTGTAAACTATAAAGATTATGACTTCGAGTTTCATGTTAAAGTTGAGATGCAAGAGTTATAAAGGGATCAAAGTGAACTTCTATTTCTCTCTATAAATGAAAATGTCCTCCGAATTATGTTGGATATTGAACCCTAGAATGGTGTCTATACACGTAATCCAATGTCATTGCGACATGTGTCATTTTGGTGTATGTTCTTATTTACAAGGTTATGCGTATAGCCATGAACCATTTAAAAACAAGCATTCGGTCATGAAAACAATTACACAAGGCCCACCTACATTGCAAGAGGAATTATACATATGAGCATACCTCTCATTCATCTCGCATAAGCACGTCGAACTAGTATGTGGGTCCAAAATGGATCGTCTTGAAGGTCCTCACATGAGAATTCATCAATCGATATCAATAAACATTTCAAGCATCCATTATCCAATTGTAGGGACATAAAGAAGTTGGAGTTTACACAATTCAATATTGTTCCAATTGTCAAAGTTCTGCACATATTGCATAGTAAAATAAAAGGAACCACTGATGTGGATGGGAGATTGTCCTCCCTTACAACGATCGTGTTTTTACTGAGCTTTCATAACATGGCACCAATTGCAAGATTGTACCAATCACGAGTAGAAATACGATTTGGGCAACAATGGGGTTCGTTTTGAAAAGGTATAAAAAACGACGAGGTACATATCATTTGCGTGAACAATCCTAAATGTTTATCATCATCCCATCCGTATGGTCAGATCTACCACGAGAGATTGCGATTTTCCCTTAATTAAGTTGTTGAATGGAGATCAAATCATTTCAGATGATTTTGGAAAGATCTCACTTCGACCTTTTAGAGTGAAACAAAACGTCAATCCCAAAAGACCAAGTGGAAACATGACATTAGTGAGTGTCGGGGGCCTTGTACGACCATCCCGTAGACTGCGCATTTTGTAACTTGAAACTTAACTCCAACACAAAAGTTTTTTATGTCATGGTCTTATGTCAAAGCGACCAAGTTTCCTTCCAATGTCATGCCCCACCTTGGATTAGGACCCGAAACGGGACTTTTGAGAGCCGTGAGGCACAATGCATCGATCCGAGGGCATTGTTCATTTTTTTTTTCCCCCTCACGGCTTTTGAGGGCCACCGATTGAAATGAAAATGATTGTGGACCTTTCCTACAATTTGGTGCTTTGTTGGGGCACTACACTCAAGCAAGCAAGCAAGCAAAGGCCGTGTCTGAATCGTTTTGTGTTATTGATACCTTTACCCACGTAGTTGTAGTTGTGGTAGTCTTCTAGTTTGATGCAAAATACTAACTCTTTTAGTAGTTTTAGATGTGACAAAGTCTCATGCGATTTCAATGGATAGAAAGAATACTCTTTGTCAACATATATATCTTCTCCACCGCTGCCATCTTCATGCCTGAATTCGTGTTGTAAGTTAGTGCTTTCTCGGAATCCGGGTTGCACTTCAATCTAGAAAAGGTACGAGCACCTTAAACCGAGACGGCCCCTAAAAAGCAACACCCTCAAAGTCTTGCATAAGAAGTACATATTGATTATGAGAATGTTCACCATGTGAACATCAGCTCCCCTCCTCCTAACGGTTTTGGGTGACAACATAATTTTCATTTCAAAACATTTGATTTATTTTTAGTATTTAGGGGGGGGGGGGGCAACAAAAACCTTGTAGTACACGTTGGTCTCTTTAGTTATGCATGGGAATGTTTTTCTTTGGTTCATACGGCTACCACATGTAGGTCGAATATCTTCACTTCTCAGTTCAAGGCATTACTGCCTTTTTTTTCAACATTTTACGTGGAAAGAAAAGGAAAAATTAACATCAATACTAATTCCAACATAACGGTATTGAATTCCTTGGGTGCGTTCCGTGGATTAGGTATTGGGCGAGCATAATTATCCTCTTATTCCGGAACATGAGTGTATTGTAGAGTTTTTGACAAGCAACTATAATTGATCAAGAATTTGTAAAGTATAGCCTCTGCCTTTGGAAAGAGACTGTAATCTAGTTGCTTAATGAATGTTATGAACATGAATTTGAGATAGTTGGTTATATCGTGTTCAAGAGTCTCCTTAGTATGTAATAAGGTTTACTACTTGTCTTGCAGTAGGTGGATTTATGTGAGTGTGCAAAGATTGGAGAGTGCAATTCATAAGATCAAAAGGGCAAGGAACCCCATCAAATTTTGGTACACTTAATATTTGGTTTATCGTAGCCCACACTATTCATTGTCAACCGACACTAGTTGTCTAGCAATCGGTGGGTGGCAACTAGAGAGGGTGTTTCATGACACGTGGTGCTACATGATAGGCTGCTTAGACCACTCTAATTAACATGCACACTGTGTTTAATGCCACACCTAACCAATTCTTTAGTATGGTTGTTCTTGAAAGTCACTACATGGATCACGTGGTCTTACCCATACACTATGAATTTGGTTTACTATAGCACTAAAATTGAGTGCAATGTTAATTAGAGCAGCATGCATGACTTGCCCAACAACAACAAGTGTTCCATGCCACCTTCAATGGCTGCCATCCAATAATTTCAAAAGAATAATGTGAGCAATGTGCGCCCTTGGGTTGGTGACCCTGGTAAACTTAGAAACCATATGGAAAATAAAGTGAGGTCTTTCTTACTCCTTGGAGCTAGAATTTATAATCCCATTATTTTTTTAAAGGTGAGAAAAAATAGAAGAACGTGTGAGTACAACTCTAACCTCCCCAATATCATGCATGTGGCAACCAAAGTGCACATGATATTATGGAGGTATGTAGTGTTAACATGAATGCATGATAATAAAGAATGTGCCATCATGGAATAACACAAAAGTCAACATGCAATTATGTCAATAACGACAATATGATGTGTGTGACCATGTGGTTTGAAATTTGTAGTGGATTATTTTAATGTCAAAACCCATGATATACAAGAGGGAAATGTGACAACAAGGAGGAGATTCTAACTCAATGCATCCGTCCCGTAGGGTTTTGGGATATAAGAGAAAGAGCGACATTACATAGGGTGACATTACAAAGGTTAGGGTGTATCACTAAGACAAGATGGATGAAAAAAGAAAATAAAAGGGAAATTAGTAAACCTAAATTATTATTGGATTATGCCTAAGAGTGGATGGATAAAGTATTATGAATGTATCCCATGTTGTGGATGAGAACTTGCCGAGTAATAATAGTGTGTTTATTACACTTTCATAATGGGTTTGCTTTGCACCGGCGGATGTTAGCTAGGTCAAGTATGCCTAGAGTCATGATATTAGCTTATTGCATGGTTGGTTGTTTTCTTGCATTTGCTTGTACGAATCTCAAAAGCATCAAAAGGGAAATAATTTTAAACTTCCATAAAAACAGATAATTTTTTTACTGTACTCACCTATATCCAATCAAAGAACATTAAAAATGAAAGTGCACATATTATACAAGCGTGGTTAAAATGACAAAAACAACTCCAATAGATCCCCTTTGAATACTCGAACGTGGTTCCTTAACTTGAAAAAGCAATGACCTACTTGACTACAGAATCGGTAATCATGGTTTTGAAATCCACAACCTAGTGCCCGAAAACCATATAGTGCTCATGAATGAGATGTAAGACTATGTGATTCATGTAGTGAGAGGTACCCTTGTATGCAATAATTATTTTGCTCAAATTAGCCTTGAAGACTATGAATTATTCTCACAAAGCACATGCTTGGAAAAGACTTTGAACTCCAACATGTAAGGTAATGTATTCATTGTGGATGGATGAGAGGTGTGTTTGTATGAAACAAAATTCCCCTCACATCATGGCATTTAGGTGAACTCATTTGTGGTGGAAGAAGGTGCTCTAATAAAACCAAGCCTCATATACATGTGAGGACCAACTTATTCTAGTTTAACCCCACTAGACTAATTCGGGGTCTATGACATTCACATCCGGAACCAATCAACCAATCTATACATCTATGCATGAAAATCCAAACTATAAAATAACTCAATGTGCTTGCAACTTCTCATTGAAAGTATACCTAGACCCCATGGGAGAGGGAATATCAAACACATACCTCTCTTCCATCCAACATTAAAACTCGACCCCCTATAGTGTAGTCGCCGGTTCAGCTCAAATGACTTCAACTAGATTGATTTGGAATCTTTAGAGCTGATTCTGATGTCAAATCAATTATACTTTTGTAACCTTTGGGTTGTGTACTATTTGAAGGCTTTTGTGTTGGATGAATGAGAGGTACACTCGTATGCGATAATAATTCCCCCTTTCCAGCATCACGAAGTATTGGCCTCTTGTTGTCCTCAAATGTGCAATAACATTTTCACACACGTGCTTGATACCACTTGGTTGTTTCATTCTAATATTGGCTCTTTTTTTGGCCAAGAAATGGTTGACACATAGTGAGACCAAGTCGTGGCATGTCCCAACAACATACGGCAAGTAAGGCAAGCTAGCCCATTCCTCACCACCACCCCATTTCCGTGTATCACAATACCAATCTTTGATCATGTTGACATGTCTTGGGTCTAAGTCCAACTCAGCCAAATATCAATGGTTAAGTTAACAACTAGGTTTAGATTGCAAGTACCTTCGAGTGCCTATAATTATGGAATTCAAGAGTTCTTGGTTGTTTAATAATTCGGTGATCGGAAATAGGGTAGTCTATATCACGAGCATAGGTTGAAGAGAATATCCACTTAGAAATTTCATAGTAATTTTTTGATGCATAAAATATTTGAAAAATATATACTGCTTCTTATTGCTATTCTTTTACATGCGGAATTTTGTCCTTGATCATACCTAAACCACATATATGCTAGATTGCTTAACTGGTTGATAATGGATCGGCTACCATATCAAAGATTTTTTAGTGCACCTTAGTTGTGATAGTTTGACATGGAACCCAAGATAAGTGGACCTTAAATGGACATTTTCTCTTTGCACCCACTTCTCATAGGATACAAAATGTGCAATTAGAGTGAGACAATTAGCAATTCCAAACCATGCATGTAGCCACTTTCCTCATATTTTTGGAGCTTTCCGTGTATCACAATACCAATCTTTGTTCATGTTGACATGTCTTGGTCTAAATCCAACTTAGCCAAATATCAGTGGTTAAGTTAACAACTAGGTTTAGATTGCAAGTACCTTCAAGTGCCTATAATTATGGAATTCAAGAGTTCTTGGTTGTTTAATATTTCGGTGATTGGAAATAGGGTAGTCTATATCACGAGCATAGGTTGAAGAAAATATCCACTTAGAAAATTCATATTAATTTTTTTGATGCAAAAAATATTTGAAATATATATATTGCTTCTTATTGCTCTTCTTTTACGTGTGGAATTTTGTCCTTGATTGTACCTAAACCACATATATGCTAAATTTCTTAATTGGTTGATAATGGATCGGCTACCTTATCAAAGATTTTTTGGTGCACCTTAGTTGTGATAGTTTGACATGCAACCCAAGATAAGTGGACCTTAAATGGACATTTTCTCTATGCACCCACTTCTCATAGGATACAAAATGTGCAATTAGAGTGAGACAATTAGCAATTCCAAACCATGCATGTAGCCACTTTCCTCGTTTTTTGTAGCTTGCCCTCCCCCCCCCCCCCATGATGTTGGGTATTGCATCTAGAATGGTTAACAAATTTTGAGCACATAGTCCAATGAAGGCGTCCATTAAGATCACACATTGAAATAGGCACAACTACCTTACTACAAATGCCACCAAGTGGCCCATGTTGAATCTTGGGTTGCAACCCACTACTATCACTTATTTTGACTAAGGCACGCAAGTCTTGAGAGCAAACATTTTTAGCTTTGCATCCACTTTTTGTAGGATATAAAACACAAAATCAATGCAAGAAGTCGAGCAAATCTTAAGCGTGCCCCTGGCAATTTCCCAAGAAATTTTGGAGCTCATATGAATATTTTATCCACTATCACAATGAAGCTTCTCTTTCTAAATAAACAATTATATAGGTCTCCTAAATATGATCCTAGAATGGTTCATACAATATGATCATGTAGTTCAATATCTTTTAAACAGATGTCTTTCTAGTGTATGTTCTAAATCCACATCTAATCATTGCACCATATTGTTAGATAGGCTCCTTCCCTTAATACGTGGACTCGTGTACCTTGCGCTTATGCTATCGTCCCAACATGTTCCGCCACGTGGGTGGAACTTTGCACAAGATGGTTGGCATACAACTACAACCAAGGAGCTCATTCTGGTAATCAATCGGCTAGAATATGATAGACTCCAAGGGACAACTATGAAATACAAAGTGGTGGATGCCAAGGACCATGTGACCAAAGACCACATGGCCGTGGCCAACAACCATGTGAACCTGGCCAACGACAACAATGCCTTGGTCAACAACCAAAATGACGTGGCCAAAAAAGTACATGACCAAATACAATTTGTTTCTTCTTGGCATTTGTCGATGTTGTGATCATTACATGCTCTTAACATTTGATGGTCCTTGGTCACCTTCATGACAATGAGAACACAATTTGGTGGATGCCAAGGGCCGCATATCAAAGACCGTATGGGCGTGGCCAAAGATCACATGGCCATTTCCAACAACCAAGATGTTATGGTCAACATACATTGTGCTCATTATGAAATGAAAATTATATATATATATATTATAATAATGATAGCCAAAGACCACAAGTTTGCATGTTGTGAGATTTGTGTGCAACATAGACAAAGACTATAGCAATGAATAAGAAATGATGGATGCCAAAGACCAAAGAACCAAAGACGATATTGCCATGGGCAAAGAGTGTAATGCCATGGCAAACTACTTTGTGACCAAGGACCAAACATCTCGGCACTTGTCTAAGGAAAATATACCCAAGCCCAACACCTAGAAATCTCTCACAATATGTGCATTCATTATGAAGTTGCACGCCCGTCTAAATATGTAATACATGTGTTGGTTTTAGGTTGTCAACAACCAAACCTTTAAGCCCTTATAACTTTTGCACCCCTTTTGCATATGATGACCAAAGGATGTGTTCTTTAGTGCGTTGAAATCCTCTTGATTTTGCAAAGAAAAACATAATTTCAATCATTCTAAGAATAGAAGATATGCTCAACACTTATTGTGTTAGTTTAGGTAGAAGTCTTAGCTTATGTCCAACCCATTTATGTGTTACTATCAATCCCATGGTGTTTGGAGCCACTTTCACAAATACATGATTATTAAATGGAAATTTTAATAGGCCAATAAACCGAAGACCACAATGTTGTGGTCAAAGGCCATAATGTTGTTTTACCTGGAATATAAACCATTATTGTACCAACAAATGATATTAGGTTTGTCTCCCACATTCATGTTGCCTCAAAATACCCAAGAGCATAAGAGTGATATTGAATATCAACATTCAAACCTATGAAATGTAAAGTGTCGAAAGCAATCAATCATAACCGCAAGTTTAAGTTCATTACACTATGTTCAATTTCATCCCCATTTGGCATAAAATATCATATTTTATTTTACTATTTTATATTTCCAACAACATAATGGATTGGTAGCATTTATTGATTTCATGACAAATTTTAGTGTACATGAATTTTGTTATGAGAAATAAGATCATAAATAAATCTACCTAGTTGATTGAAAAATGAATCCAAAGGGCATAGTAGACATTGAATGTTATGTAATTCATAATGTTTATGAAGGCGTAAAAATAAAAATAACAAAGAAAATTCAATTGATGTGGAAACGTTGATATTATTATGAAATTAAAACCCAAGAAATGCAATAGAATTGTTTGATTTGAGGAAGTTGCCACTTCAAACAATGATGGGTTGTAACAAGAATGATGTGCATGCATTTGAAATTAGATCAACATCAAATTACACAACTTAGACTTTCACTTGCGAGACTTGTTTGCGTCATCCACCCTTGTCCACATTTCATGTTTTACATATGCACGCTCATTTTATAATCTTGGAAGTCTTTCAAGTGCACGTTTTTATCAATCCAATAGCACAATTGTAACCCTATGACTTGGAACTTTGATGTTTAATGTTGTGGGTGGTAATTATTAAGAACCACACTAATGTGTAGATGCTTTTAGTGTGAAAAAATAGTCTTCACAGTGTGACCCGTAATGTTATTCACAATCAATGTAGTGGATGCAATATATCATGAGACTCACGAAGGCTACATGCTAAGGGCCAACTACGAAAGGGGATGCAAATGACATCCTCTATGCATGATCAATGGTCAAATTAATGCAACAATTTTTTTAATATAGAAATAATAAATAAACTATCGACACACATGCACATTTCATAATCACGACTAAATCAAGGGAAGGTCTGATTATTTTTTCTTATGCTTTGTCATAAATTTGCTACTACAACACAAATTTTGTTGCAAAATTTCAATTTGTGCTAAAGGACCATGTGATTGTAGCCAACAACCATAGTGGTCTTTGGCCGTGGCATCGTGGTTGTTGACCATGGTATCATGATCTTGGGTTCTTGGGTCTTTGGTATCCATTTCATCTCCTTTTGTCACAAAGGTGACCAATGACCATTGGATGTTAGTAATTTGTAAATGAGCATAACTTAAACAAGTGTGAAATTTTTTGGTAATTGGTCACTTGATTTATGGCTACAGTATTGTGGTCTTTGGCCATGGTGACATGGTCTTTGGTTTTTGTCTCGAAGGGGTGCACTCATTGTTAGAACCAGGAACCACGTGCGTGCGTGACCATGAAATTAATACTCTTAATATACAAGATTTCTCCCCTCATGAACATGACATACATAGAAATGTATAGCTAGAAATCCCCTTGAATACATACTTAATTGAAAATTAAATAACTCAATTAAACCCCAATCACATGTATACGCCAAAAATATTATGTCAAAACTATGGCTATAGTACTCTTAGCAAAACATATCTATTCATCATTGAACACTTGTTGATCCATTGGATGTAACTTGTACAAATTTGTTTCTACAATATAAGTCATTGTAGCTAATGCGATGATGCTTTCTAGCTCTACCACTAAATGGTCCATCAAATCACAAGTCCACATTGACCTAGTCTTATTTTGATACCAACATAACTCTATTTCCATTTTGGAAAGCTGGTCCAAGAGGTCAATTGGTTGTCGATAGTCAATTCACCTATTGCCAACTTTGTAGTGCATCCTATAGACCCTTCCCAAGTACCAACTTTTAGTGGTTAATGTTTTGACCAACTTGTTTTCTTTCCTTCTTTTCTTGACTCCTTCAACTACTCCTTGAAAGATAAAGGATATTACACAATCACATCCCAGTTTCAATAAATGATTATTATCCCCCATTCTAGATGGTCAAACTTTAGGTTTGACATATAGCAAAACAAACTTAATTCTCTTGACCCTATCCTCGGACAACATGAGTCACACATGAATAATAAGATTGGGGGGGGGGGGGGGATGTAGGAGCCAACGACCCAGACAAAACATATACCAATCCCACTTTTGTATTCAACATGAACAAAAATAGGGAATGGTTGTCACTAAGAATCACCAACCCACTCGGTTGAACCAAAATGCGGTGTAATTAATAATACAAAAGCAAAGGTAAGACAATGGCCAGTGATTGTTGACATCAAAGATGAAAATGGGCATCATAAACCAACTTCCAAACGTTGGCTCTACAAAGGCCCCCAAAACACCACAGTATGAACTGTAAAGTGTTGAAAGCAATCAATCATAACCGCAAGTTTAAGTTCATAACCGCAACTTATACCAAACTTTGTTTTAATAATTACCATTTGGATGAACTGAAAGTAGGTTGAGATGATAGAATTTGTAAACTTATTCATAGAAAATGTCACTTAAAAAAACAACCGTAGTGACATAAAATGCCATATGACACTAAATATCATATTTAGTGTAGCTAAAAAAACGCAATTGACAAACACGCATGGCGGGTCTACCTACTGCTGAAGAAGACAATAGATCACATGAAGGGATTACAAAATGCTACGAAGGGTCGCTTCACACTATGGCCAAAAGTCGAGAGGGCGTCGATTTCCACCAATCAGATTGCAAGAACCCAAAAATTCGGCCTCTCGACCCTTCACACTAGAGGCCAAAGTCCAAAGGCAATCGCTCTCCAAAATGCATGCATGGCATTACTTTTTGACTAAGGTGACAAACTCTCGAAGTTTGGGTCAGATAGGAATGAAAACCCAAACTATGATCAAGAGGCCATCAATGTTTTTTTATAAATAAATAAAAAACTGACAAGATCTTGGCTGTTAGATTGGAGGGGTTGTTTTTGGAGAGACAAATGCCTATGGGTTTGGACTTTGGGCTTGGCCTTTGGAGGCTTCACATTGTACCCAACCGAAGACTCCAATTCCTATATTTTATTGGCTATTTTCAGCCCATTTCTTTGGACTCTCAACAAAGTTTGGCCATAGTGTGAAGCAGTCCTAGCATTTGTACAACCCACCTAGAGGCCCGCAATTATGGACATGTATAGTTGGTCTACCAACTGTTGAAGGAAACCCTAGGCTACAACAAAAAGAAGAAGTAAAAAGGAGCCCTTAACGTCCAAGAAGAAGCCCGTTATGGGCCTCATATCGTCACACAAAAGTGTTTAAGGTTGTATAATAATATATATTTAGATGTTGACATCAAAATGAACCCTATGTAAACAACTATCACTTGCGTTCTTCCATTCATGGGAGACATAGAAGTAGACATGAAAAAACATATTATTTTGATCCGCATCAATAATCTAGATTCAAACAATTTCCACGTACATCTTATCACCATCGTCACATACAATTGTAAATTCGCCTCCTCTTTATGAAGACTCGTGTAGGATATAATTCCACTCTTATAACCCAATTAACATTTCACTTTAATACTCGTTGGAACGTCCCGTGCGATGGCTCATGCCCTCATCACACCAACATTTCCGTCTGGTCCTAGCCATTAATTGTTGGGGATCATGTTGAGAAATAGATGATGGCCCACAACTTTTCACACTGTTACAGCCGAAGATGTCGAGGGTGGTGTTAGAACTGGCCGGTGTGATCAACCCCTCAGACTAATCGACAATGGTGATGGATTCGCTTGGCACCGCTGTCCGAGCCACTTCAACGTAAGTACAACTAGGATCAAGGTGAAGCGTCTCTCATTCCGCCAACTCTAGAAGTTTTTTTTAGTTTTTTTTGTTGACACAAATTGAAAATTCAATTGCAAGAAAGGACCCAAAATACAACCAACCCAGGCGAACGCCAACTCTAAGGTAGAAATACCATAACCCGTTAACCACTCTTTAGCCGTGCACTAGACCGCTGTCATAATAGTGAAGTGCCATTTCTAAAACCAATCATGGCTCGGCAACAACTCCAATGCGTGTACACTTAGTGTAGCCAATGGGAGTCAAGTGTTAATGTACTCATGAGGTAACCGATTTAGGCAATGTTTTGTATGGAAATGTGGATTACCGTGTTCGGTGTAGGGAGAATCTAGTGAACGAACAGGGGGTTGGACAACTTTCCACTTTGAAAAATTGTAGCATTTTTTGTATAGGGCAGAAGAATATGAAACAACTTGCATTCCTTCATGAATCCTTCTCGTCTATCTTGGAAAATCATCTCATGATTGTCAAACCAAATCTTCAATGCGAACGAATCACCTTATTTTGACGAGTTAGGGTATTTCTACCTTAGAAGCTAGCGTTATCTCTCTCTCTCTCTCTCTCTTTTCGAGGTTTGTACAAACTATCACATATGCCTTAGAAAATATACCGGGTTAACTGCATGTAGAGGGAATATGCTCTAGTTGCAAAACTAAACTGTTAGAATATAACCAAGTCGATGCTGTAGCACCGTAATATCATGTTATGTATGTTATCAAAGATGCCATTGAAAGTAAAAGCCCATCCAGTACTTCACTTGCTGCCTAAAAAGTACGTTTCTTTTATAGAGGAATCTCCCCAATTGTTGGAGTTTGTCAGGGGCCGCTTAATTTCCGCTATATATGGCCAAGGGCCACGACAATTAGAACTGCGAGAGGCCTTACAACTCCTCTGAACGCCGTGCCTTGCCGTACCAATGAACCATTGAAAATTGAATTTTGTGTGGTGACGGGACGTCAAGTGTAGTCATAACATTATTCAGATCCATCACAATGTTCCGTGGGACTGACAATATTCCATAGAATATTCTTCATATGCAGTTTAACTATGGGGAATACTCTGTGGAATATTGTTAGTCCCACCGAACACTGGTATGGATCTGAATAATGTTACGGTGTAAGAGACACTACACCAGTTATCATCCTTAGTGTGTGTTAACTTTTCAGAGTTACGCAATGCAATAACGTCTTACGAGAGTTCGATATTTATTTACAAACCTTTCAAAAGGTTGTTCGGACATTATGGAACATAAACGGCTTTGCTTGGTAAAACATATCGTTATGAATGAATAGTTGTAGCATTGCGTAACTCCGAATAACGACATGCGCTCATGGGGATAACCAGCGTAGCGTGAACATGTGTTGTCATGGTTTGTTGCACCTGTGCATATGAATTAGTGTCTTGGGGGCAACCCTGCACCATCGGCTCCCTATCACACGTGCATATGTAATAAGAAAATGGCGATTCGAAAAATAAAATAAAATAAATCCTCTTCGTTTTCTTTCCTCCCTACCCCTACGCCCTGACATCGGTGGTAAGTGTTTAGAAGTGTTTGTAATGGGCACATGTGGTCGTGCTCTTAGACCCAACTCTTTGGGGTGGGCTTCATGCAAAATCTGACATATCGACCATTGAATGTAGGGCTCCTTCATGTATGCTTTTCATCCACTCAAACTTCCTTGGTCTCTTAGGCCCTCAAAGTTTGGTGTAAAGTGACGAAAACTTAAGACAATCACGGCATTTTCCACCAATTAGAGATTTCACATGACATGGTTAAGGGTCCTCAAGCTCTAGTCTAAAGTAACTAATCCTCATCAATGAAAGGGGATAACCGGCTACTACACTAATTATGATGTTTAGTGTCATATGGTATTTTATGTCACTAAGACAACTTCTTGGATGACATTCTTAAGGATAAGTGGACAAATATTGTCATGGATGATGGATGAGTTCATCCATTGGCCAAAACCCTACCTTCTCTTGTCATCAACTTGTGATGAAACATTGTCATGGATGATTGCAATTTGGATGAAAAGTCACTTGGGAAGTGATAGTAATCGGAACATTGTATATATATAATCCCCCCCCAAAAATTTTTTTTTTACAAGGAATGACAAATAGTGTTGGGTCGAATATATTTAGTGTTGGAGACACTACACTGCGGTTTACAATTAGTATTGAACAATACAATTGGAATTGGTGACACTAAATATCACATGTAGTGTAGTTACAAATAAATTGTTTGAGTTTGAGGAATAACCAATTGAAGTTTAAGACTTTAGGGAAATTACTCAACATATTAAAGAATCTACAAAGTGTACCTTAAATTAATAAAGAAAAACCAAAAGATCACAACATGTAACCAGTTGGACATGGAAGCAATAAGCTTTTGACCAATTATGCCCATAAACTCCCCGAGCATTGCCTCTCATGCCCTGATCATACCAAAAAAAGTCACCCGGTTCCAATCGTGAAATTGCTAAGGATTATGTTGAGAAATAGTCTTTGGCCTACTATTTTTCACACACTACAACCGAAGATGTCAACAAATAGTGTATGAATATCAAAGGTGATAACTTACACTAACTTAACCTAAAAGCATGTTGTTGTTGGTGCAAATTTAGGGGAATGTCATATACTACTCTAATACTTTATTCTCCAAGGGCGTGATGGAGAAGATCCGGCAATCTAATGACCTCAATTTGTGGCCAAGTATTCTAGTTCCGTTCTTGGGAGCTTGATATTCCCGGTCAAGAGGCGATTTAAATTTGTGAAGGCCATGTTAAGGGGATGCAATGAAAACCTATCTCCTATAAGTTTGTGGCTCATTCAACCCAAATCATGGCGCGTTTTCATGAGCCGGCCAAGTCGGTAAAAACCATAAGATGACAACGTTTTTGAGCCTAGGATTGGTGCTTCGTGGGTTTTAGAGACATGTTGAAGTTTGAGGGGGGGGGGGGGGGAAGGGGTATGAATCCCCATGCTATTTCAAAGCCGGAAATTGACTTTGAATGTCCTATTTTGCGCTAAACTTTTCATGGTGACTTATTTTTTTAATTTAAATATCCTCGAAAGTCTCATTCTTGTATATTTATTTGCATTTGTTTGAAATCTCAAGATATGAAGTTCAATTATCACCTCCAACAATGTTTGAATGGATGAATGGATGACAATCACATTCAACTTGCATATTTGACAACAAGACAAACATACAATCTCATATGTTGGGCTCCTACATTTGGAAATGCTCAGCCAACATAGTGTAAAGAGATCTTGTCCAAAGCTTCATTGACATCGGTAGATTATGACTTTCTATGTTGTAATGGTGGCACATGGAGGTATGGACCCTATGTGTGACTACACAAGGTTTACATACCTGAAATACCTGAAATACCTTAAAAAACATTTTCCTAGTCGAGGCTATGTTCAACATGGATTGGGAATGATGAGTTAAAAGCGGGCTTACAACTAGGGTCTATAAAAAACAACAAAAAAAACTCCATAACTGAGCGATTTGATTGATAAAACGCAAATTTATTCTGGACCCAAGGTGTTTACACACTAGGATTCATGTCCAAAGTATGAAAATTTGAAGTGGCGCTAACATGGCATTACTTTCCCGCCATGCCTCAGCAATCCCCACCCAAGAAAAAAATACTCTCATACTAGTTTGGAAAACCGATCTTCAAGCTTGAGAAACACGATTGGGTCCAAAAAACAAGGTCCATTGAAAGGGTGGTTTGTACCCCCAAGATTTTCGGACGCGGACTTTAATCTAAACCCTAAACCCAAGTATCACGTTTTCTCAACTCCAACTTAAGAATGTGCATATATATATATATATATCAATGATTATACTTTTGTCTTCTATGGCAGATGAAAAGGAGCCATGGATATTATGGCAACATATTGCAAATGTGTGTTTATAGAAAACAAAATGATTGTCATGAATATAAGAATAACTTGATAGCATCTTTGTGATTCGCCTCGCCTTCCTTGCACACTCAAGCCATGGCCATTGGCTCACTCCGGTGTTGAGCATATCCCAAGTGGAGTTATCTATCTATCCATGGGACTCTAATTAGAGTAAACACTTGTATTGGTGTGGTGTATAGTAGTATGTGTATTTATGCACGGTATCAACATCAACAATGGTATTGAAGTCTTAATAGTGGGTATCAAATTTGTAGTACCAGTCAAATGATGATATTTGGTGGATATGTCAAGGTTACAACATCTTCGTATGCGCATGATATTATTTGGGTCAACAACATTTTCAATCATATTGATATCGGGGCAACTTTGTCTAGGTATGAAGGTTTTTGCATGGTATATTGATATGAGTGGCATGGAAAATAAGATTTTGTCAAATACAAGTACCATAGTGCTATCAAGAATTGCGATATCCTCATTACAAACGCCTGAATGGTAAGAAAAGAAAAGAAAACGATACCATGCCAACAATTGTAAATTACCATGGGGTATTAGATTCACAATGCTAGGTATTTGGAGAGACAAAATTCTTGCATAGAAGTGTACTTCTCATTCATGCAACCCGAGAGTTACTATTTGAAGTTGGTTTGACACTAGAATCAACTTAGAGACCCCGACCTGGTCTAGGCCAAGTCACTGAGTGTGGGTAAAGCTTTTATGTTGCATGCAATGATTCCCTTTCTCATGTGGGTTCACAGTGTCTATGTTAACACATCCATTGCAAAGTGAAAACGTAGTAAATTATCCTATAGCTTACAAGTGATTATATTTACAATACATGTCTCCATGAAAACATATCAGAATTTTTAAATTAGTATAGTGAGATTCGATTGGAAGTAGGATTTAATTGGAATGAATTGGGCCTCGACATGTAAGAAACTTGTTTGTATGTGAGCCCCTCCACCCACAATGTATGATTTACATAGATGCTACAAGTTCCGAGCCGCTTTATGAGGCGCTTTACCATGGGCAATTGTAAATTTTGCCCAACACCAAGTATTTTGACATGGCGCAAGCTTTTGAGAACCAATAGCACATTTTGATATTGGTGCAAACTATTCCTTGGAGTGTCAACTATAGCTTGAGGTAATACAAACTTGAAGAAGTAGTACAAAAGAGGCATGTATTGAACTAGTGCAATGTACTATAGCTTGGATTTGGTGTAAACTAGGACATGGGTATTATACGTATGGGGTGATAACACAATGAACCAATCTAGTCTTGGTATGCAATCATGCATTTGATATATTGCTAACGGAAACTATGTGCATATCTAAAAAAATTGCTATATATAAATCAAACATGTAAATGCAAAATAAATGCATGTTTTTTATTTCACATTTTATTGTATTATATATATATATAAAGTTACACACTATTTTCATTAGTGAGCAATCACTATGGTCCATGATATGAATCTATGATGTTAAACATAGTGGGTTGGAAATGGTGTGCAAATACAATATTCTTCATAAGGATTTTCACGCGAATAGAAGTTCAATAGTATCTTGACTAGACATGTTGGTGTATGGCAAGGCTTGCCGTTGAGATCACACACCAAAATACACATGGCACAAGGAGATTGGGTGATAAGTTCATAATTTGGACATCATTTTACATCCAACGATTAGCACAAGTTAGAAGACATGCCTTGTGTTCGTTTCAATAGAACTATAATTCTCACTTCGAGTTTTAATAGTTTTTACATGCCAACCCTAGTAATGAAACTTGAAATGACAATCTTTGTGATTTGTAATTGCAAGCTAGTTGAGGCAATAGCCAACCCAATCTTATCACTAAATTTATATGTGGAGTTGGCAGTGGCCACAGTAAGGCCACACATGTTATTTGTAATTCGAATGAAGAATACGATAGTCCTGGTTACTGGTGCAAAAAATGTGAAAGTTAGGCGATAAATACTTTCTAATAGAATACATATTGTTCAACTCAACCTATCTATGAAATCGGATTGACCAACCCTATTCTTGATGATTCAATTTTAGTATGAATTAGAACAAATTTGTATGAATGTCACTCGTACATGTGGATCATCCTCAGGTTTGAGATTTGCACCCGTCACAAACCTCAATTGTTTGAAATCACAATCCCAAATGTATACATGATGCACATTTGACGAGTGTGACGGGCATTTGACGGGTATTTGAGAGGTACAAAACTCAACGCTAATCGTGCTTAAATTAGTTACGGATCCTAATTGGATACCTATATTCGAGTGGTGTGTGGTGTTGTGTGGTCTGGCTCCAAAATGGATCATACCTAGAATGAACATGTTTGAAAAGGATTGGATTGCGTATTCAAATTATGATAACTTATCCATGTTTAGTAGTCAACATAATGGGGGGGGGGGACTATATGAGCATTTAATGAGCACAAGAATCTTAATTTTGATATTAAATAAGATATTCATGTGAGCTCCCAAAACTACAAGGAAAGCGGCTATGACCTTGATTTGGATTTGCTACATATCGTACTTAGTGTGTGTCTCATATTTTAGAACACGGTAGGCAAATTGGAAAACGTGACTAATCAAAACCCATGTACCTTATGTGGCTAGGCAATTGAGAAATTAGCACTTGTTTTTAAAGTAAATATAAACAATTCATCGGTTCACTTTAATAATCATTTACACAAAGTCGTGGTTACTCCTTCTTTAGTCCAACCCACAAATATTCATAGTATTGATTATTTACCACCACTTGTATGATGCCACATGGCAACTACTTGCATGATGCTGCACATTATGTTAAGGTATCTCTTTGGTGGGCTCGGGGTTCTTGGTGTCTATGTAAACTTATCCATCATGAATGAAGGGGCTCTAGTTTAAACAAGCCCTTTGAGGATTAACTCCAATCGAATTTAACAAGATTAATTTGGGATCTTTGATGTTAATTTTGGAGTCATATCATCAAAAGAACAACGATTCACATGTTTTAGAATAGTTTTTTATGATTTTGTCTCTCCAATGAATAGGTTTACATACACATCACAATTATCTAGCTACTTTGGAACAAATTTTGTTGCCTAACACTTACATATGGAGTTCAATTTTTTTAATTTTTTTGACCCTATAAGTTAATTATTGGCTCAAACTAAATTAACCTCAACATACTGAAGGTCTTTGGTCCCAACTCATGTGTTAAATTATATTAAGAAAGCAATATTCAGGCTCTACATAAGAATTAGTGTATTTACCCTTCTCAATGGTAGATGTTGTGAACTTGTGCCCCTTTTTAGAATACGCTTTCAATAACTCCCGATCTTAAACACATCAAGAATCAAGTGAAGATGTATATACAATTCTTTCCTTTCAAATATGCATAGTTTCGGTTTTGAGAACTATAGATGGCTCTTCATAACCACCAATTTGTTTCCCTCCAATTTTGCCACACGTCATTGCAATATTCGTTGAAACCCTCTTGATTATCACGTAGAAACGATGGTTGGAACTAGTGAAGATGACATGGGATTTCTTCTTGCAATTAATTTTTCAATTTGTGCCATTTTGTTTTTTAATGACATAGAATGCCCACCATGGTATCGGTGTATTTTGTGCGTTTTCATAACATTACTTAACACATATGAGTAGTTTTGTGGGACCAAATATATTGGAGACATATTCCAACACAAAATGTTAATGTGCGCATCTAAAGGGCTAGGCCTGTTTGAATCATAGCAACCCCAAGACCCCGACAATGCAGTTACATACAACTGAATTAAGAATGGTGCCTTATATTGGTGGACCCCCCCCCCAATGAAGCTAGTGGCAACACCCTAAACCATGACAACAACCTACTTGTTCCCACAAGCAAGCCTACTATACAATGGCCTACTAGGTGGAGATGCCATAATGGGCCCAACGGGCATGACCCTCTCACCCGTGCCAAACACCATGCCCATGTTGAGAAATGTTATGATCTCAATTTCAAAGATCGATTCTTAGATCAATCATGGACTCACATTAGAAATGCATGGTTTGCAATGTTAATATTCATTGATTAACTTTGCTCATCAAATTAATGAGCGATTCTCAAAAAGACGTGGCATTCTCAAAAAATGGTACACGACAAACCTCATTCTCATTGGTTTGTGCATTCATCTTTTTGGAATAATGAACGCTTGGGTGCCCAAGTTTTGATATGAGGTTCATGAGGAGGCCACACACGTTTGAGAACACTGGTCTCAAACCACAAAGTTTGTTGGGCCATGTTAAAATAATGTTGGCCTTGACACGTGCTCAGTCTCGAGGAGCTTGCTTTCAAGGTTGATCCCACTTTCTTTGTTTCATTTTGGTTAAAACTGTCCAATTTCAACCATGATCGAAAACAAAAGCTCCAAGCATCACAAAACCACCGTCTTGGATTGGAGTTGAAAATGAACGTTTATACCCAATTTTTTAAAAAGGGGATTAGCATAGAAAACCAAGCTCCTCAAAGTTAGGCACATGTCAAGGCCGAAATTGTTTTTACCTTGGCCCACCAGTCTTTGTTTCGAAACCAACGTTTTCGAATGTGTGTGGCCTCCACATGACTTGGTGTGGTGACCCTTTGTTGCAAGCAACTCCACATGGGCGGGGTGGGGTCCTCGACGTTCAAAGATGCTTTGTTGTTCTACCATAGCTCATGAGACGTTATGATGAGGTAGAATAGATTAATTATATAAGCATTGAAATCGAACGGTTTGCAAAAGCATGTGCCCAACATACGCTACCTAAGTTAATCGTTATCCGCCTAGGTGCCTACCAAAACGATTGTTACTAAACAATGACCGGGGAGAGCTAATTGCTACACTAAACATGATATTTATTGTCACTTACTTTTTGAAGTTACACATTTCTATATTTTTCTACTACTAATATAATATAATATTAGCAAGTAAAGATGTTAATGTTATGTAATGTCCAAACAACCAATTTGACCTTTGCTGGTAAAAAATGGAATGTTCAATAAACAATCGTAGCGTCATGTGATTCCAAATAGTAAGTGACACTAAGTATCATCTTCAGTGTAGTTACAAATGAACCGGTTGAAGTTCAAGACTCTAGGAAAATTACTGTTCATTTTAAGAATCTATGGAATATACCTCAATTTAATAAACGAAAACCAAAAGATTACAACATGTAACCGGTTAAAGGGGGGCCACGGCTTGGGGGGGGGGGGGGGGTTGGGAGGGATTTCTCTCATTTGTAAGACCAACATCAAAAGAGAAATGCTTGGAGGTTCTAGACTTGCATTCAAATATGAAGAGCCCCCTTTCCGTTTGAGTGGTCATAGGATTGGTGTTGGTGTTTGGGTTGAGCTACCTTAGTATGCAAAGCAAAAGTAGGTCAACATACTTTTACAATGCAAAGTTGTGCACATATTACCTACTCAAAAGTCAACTTCGTTGGTATTTGAACTTGTGTAGCCAACATGCACATACTCATACCCCCCCCCCCAAAAAAGAAACCCTTAGATGTCATGAAGTTTTACAAGGGCTTTCAATCTAAGTTATTTGTTGGTAGCGATTGCACTAATTCGATCATGCATTGGTTAAACATGAATGTTGCATGGTTCAAAATGGAGGTGTACGGTAACATTAGGTTGATGCTATTGATGACTTAAGTTGGTGTATTTGTCATTTTGTTCATCCATCCAAAAAATCAATAAGCTTGTGACTAAAGCTACATGTGGTTTTGGTTATCATTTCTTTTTAGGCTAGGTGTCTTGGTCACTCACATGGTAGTTTGTGTTCAAGGTCAATCACTTCACCATCTTCCTTCTATCTCCTACCCAAGCCTAGCTTGGAGTACGTGGATGACACTTGGGTGTACTTTTACCCAACAAATGGAACAACTCCGTTTGATTATTAAATGAAAAATGAAAAAATAATATTATTGTTTGTGGGCCACATCACCATATGTTCATCTCATCCACAAAATCCCTATTACATCTAAACTTCGAAACTCAACCGAAACCTTTGGAGTGGACAACCATGTTGATCACATATGAATCTTTGAGACATAATACACATTACAAAAGAATCGATCTCTAATGCTCAAATCGATGGTGGGTAGTCCCAGTTGATAGTGGTGGCATTCGGCTTCCACACCTTCCATATGTAATTTGTTGGAGACCTGCATATATTTGTAGACTCTTCCATCGACATTTGATGTGTTGCCCAAGTCTCTTGATATTTGCTTGTAATGGCTCCAACACAATAAACCCATAAGAAATGTCTCCAATTTTAAGAGCTTCTTTTGCAAATGCATGTCTCTCTCATTCACATCAAGGAAAAGAAACCTTATGGGTGTTATCAAGGAGTTTAGATATTGATGTCATGCCTACAATAAATATGCAACATGCTAACTCTAATGCCTCATATGATGAGATATTTAGTGTAGTGTGTGATACTTTGGAGAAGGTGTATCACCTGCGAGCTTCTTAGACTATCACGGTTGCCATCTCAACGATTTCTCCACCCGCCCCTCACATAATTGGTTCTTTTAATTAAGTGTCATCCTTGAAGACTGTGACCATGAATTTAGTCACTTGATAGCTTAATTCACCTTTGTTAGGTAGTATTTATGGTTCTACAGTACATATGAACCAGTTTATACCACCTGGTGGGGGTGCGGTGTGGCAACGACCACATGACTGATGTCGTCATCACAAGTGAGTACATAGACATTAGCAAATGCAACATATGGGTTGTCTACCATAATAGAAGGACCTTAGCTCAAAAATCTACTGCCAACATTGGTACCAAGCTACCAATAGTAGAAGTTGAAGCAAGTTGACGCAAGAACAAGAGATAAGTTATTAAAAACCTCAAATTTTTTTGCACTACTAAAATGAGGATTTTGCATTGTTCCTTCAATTGTTTTGGGAATTTTTTCTTTTGTGTACAATGAACACTTCAATGAAGTCAAATGTCGAGAATTTCATCTCATTTGACAAAACAAAACCAAATTTTTCCAATCTTGTAAGTGGGTCATCAAAAAGCGCTTGCCCCACTTTTGGATGACAAGGCAAAACTAAAATTTAAAAATTTAATGTCAAATGAATAAGTATGTTTAGTGACACACTACTAGATAAATTTAGTGTTGAATAAATCAAATCTTGTGCATTTAATGTAGTCAAAGTTTTCTTAACTGTAGTATATGCGAGCTTATATGAAGCATATTTCACACATGATATTGATCAATTTGACAATTTGGGGAATTGTCTCATCTAGTTAGCGATTACAAATCACATAGATTGTTACTTCAAGTTATAGAATCGTATGTGAAACCCAAAACACATATAAGAACAAAATTCCCATCCTCATCCTCATTCTCATTCTTTTGAAATGATGGCATAGACCCTCACAATTGTTACATGTACAAACGAACCTAAAACGATGTAATTGGTTTGAATGCGTAGTCCAATCTCATCGTGACACATGTGTTTCCGGTGGCCTATACACTCTTAACTACATGCCTTGTCATACGCCACTTAAATAAAGGTTCCAATTAAGACAAGTACCACATAGTAAGGCCCACGTAGGTACCGTAGAGGGCTTTGTATTCCGACACAAAGTGATCATTTACTCCTCAAAAATTGCCATGTGTCATGCACACATTGGCTAAGGCCAGTTGTATCACATGTGGAAATTGTGTTCTGTGGCATAATTGGGCCCACATAGGCACCTCACTTCACTTAAGGGTTGGTTTTACATCATAGACCATGAAGTTAGACCATGGAAGATGGCCTTTTTCCATGGTCCGACTTCATGGTCCAATTTCCATGGTCCAATTTCTTGGAAAACCATTTTACTAAGCCTTTGGGCCCCTCTCTAGGTGTAAATTAAATAAGAAATGACCATGCACCAAAAAAATGAATGTGCTCATTTTTTTAATATATGCCCCAAAAAGGCAGTTTTGAAAATATAATCAAGTATGACCATCCTCTTGTTTTCTCTTGTCTTCATCTTCTCTTCCCCATTAAAAATTCCATTAGAAATTTATCATAACAACATTTCTCTACCATGGGCCCTTGCTTTTTTCTACGAGAGCACCTCTTTGCCTCTCCCACCGCAAAACCCATTGGGCCACTGCTTAGGAAGAATCGGTGGTTAGTTATAGATGAACTGGCTGAGGTTGAGAAATGACCGGTTGAAGTTACGACTTTAGGAGGATTACCAATCATTTTAGAGGAATCTATGGAATATACCTCAAATGAATAGAGCAAAACCGGAAGATGTCAACATGTAATCGGTTGGATTTAGAATCACTAAGATCTTGACCGACTATGCCCAAAAAACTCCCCAGGCACTCTGTTGGACCATGTCATTGGATAATGTAAGCCTTAAAACATGTCATTTGGGGACCTTGAACTCCATGGTCACTTTGACATTTTTTCCTTGGTGTAAACCGAAGTGGTCTTGGAACGAGTTCAACAACCAATCACATGTTTTACAAGGCCTTGGGACGACTTCACGGTCCATGGTTTAAACCAATGATCGGGGATTAGCGATAGTTAGTTATAGATGAACCGGTTGAGTTTGAGAAATAACTGGTTGAAGTTCAAGACTTCAAGAAAATTACCGATCACTTTAGAGGAATTTATGGAATATACCTCAAATTAATATAGAAAAACCGGAGGATGTCTAACATGTAACCGGTTGGACTTGCAAACACTAGGACCTCAACCAAATATGCCCAAAAATCTCCCCAATCACTGGTGTGAACATACCCTAAGTAAATTGAAGCCTTGGTGTTGTTCAAGTTAGCCATCATTAAGTGCACTTGAAGGCCTAGCTAAAATGCCCATGCTAAATCGTGCCTTACATTACGTTTAAAGCAAAGCAATATAAGCTAGGTAAGGCGGGCCGATCGAATATAAAAACTTGGCCCCCTATAGGTTTGTCCACATACATGGAGAGAGAGGTGACTATTGTATACTAGCATATCTCTCATCCATCCAACATACAACCTTGACCCCTACACGTTTGTTGTCAATTCCTCTCAAATGGCCTTGAGCCACACTAATTTGGGGTCTTTACAGCTGATTCAAATGTTAAACCAACTAAAACAAGGTCATGTTTGGAATGCATATTTCTTCAGGGCTCTTATATATGTTGGGTGGATGAGAGGTGCACTCGTATAGAATAATTCCGTTTCTCCCACCTCCATTATCGTCTTTGTCTTGTTTCCCTACATCATTTTCAGACACACGTACATACCAATGTTGGACCGGTATATACGTGAATGTATGGGTATCAATTATCGACATCAATAATGGTATCAATAGAGCCTACCCGTGGATATCAATATGTACTAGTCAAAATTGGTGCTTTGTAGGTCTCTTGAGGTCAGAGCATCTTTGTATACCCATGGCATTTTTAAGGTCAATACTATTTTTTAGCAATATTGATACAAGGGCAGTTTTACCTAGGGTATGAAGGTCCTCACATGGTATATAGATTTGAGTGGTATTGAAAACAAAAACATCCTCAAATCTACCTTTATCCTACTAAACCTATAATGAGTTGCGGGAGTGGTGAGTCATCCACCCATTTGCGTTGATTATCAGACATAACGGATCGCTCATCCAAGAGCATAAGGGTTCAAAAAATATGTCATAAATTTTCATTCATTTAGACATGATATCATCCATATCATTTTTTTTTTGTTTGTTCATGAATTGATTGGTCATGACTGCTCTTGTGGAAGGGGATGATGATTCAACAAATGTGTAAATGGACATCATGCGGCCCCTAGCCATCATGTTCATCACAAATGAGGTGATGTTGTTACGTCATGTCATGTTGGGGGTGACGCCCCTTGACTTATTGATTCTTATATCTAAAGAAAATTGGAAAATTCTAAAAAATCACGGACCATTAGAACTGGTAGCCAACAAGATCTAATGGTTCATCTTTTACGTTTTGGTTTTTTCTTTCAATTTTTTTTCTTTTGCAATTGACTGCTTTGTTGACTATTATTTTGAAATCAGTTTAGCAGTTACCCAGACTGTCGATTAGGGGGTCGACCATGTCAATTTTACCCTGGGGTATGTAACCTGTCGGACTTTCCCTGACCAAGGTGACATTTCTGGATCCAACGTCAATTGAAATCACATGACGTAACGCAACATGACACGTGGAATCCCTCCTTCCGCTCTCCTTTCCTCGATTATTCATCCAATACCCAACTATTCATGAATAATAATTCAGATGAAACATGGATGATATTATGCTCCATGGATGAAAACTCGTGACGCGTCTTGGATGAGCAATCGGTTATCCCCGGCGTTCCTCCGGAGTATCAAGGAGAGTTTCTTCCCGAGTCCCCGCTGTAGGCTAACTGCAGGTCGGGGCTGGGCATACGTTGAATTTGTGAATTTGGCAAGCGCGCATCCAGGGCTCCTGCATTCGCACAAGAGCGATCCGGTTTTGTGAGATCTGCCGAGCTCGATCGGCCGGATGCGTCTCGTTGTTGCCATAGCTTAGTTGGTTGCAAGCGGATTGCGTAAAATAGCAAGCAGGCAGCGAGGGTTTAGAGCCATTCCTCATCGCTGTGCAAGTTGCTGAACCTCGTGCGCGTGACCGCCATAGCCACTATTCGTGGCAGCAGCAGCAGCTCAAGTAGGTCTGTTCGGACCCCCACTCTCCCAGGCTCCGTCCTTCCCCGGTGCGTCTTTTGAGCTCAGTCTCGCGCAATTTGACTCACGGTTGCTAGATCTTCTTAACGCTCTGCCCTCCTCCCTTGTCTAATTAGCTCCGTAGCTCATTCGCAACCGCCCTGTGCACGGAGTTTGTACAGAGAATGCACAGGTGCTCGCTCCTCAGCTGCACGCACTCATAGAGTTCTCTTTTAAAGTAATCTGTTACCATTCTCTCTGAAGTGCTAGAGAGTGATTTGTTATTCCCTGACGCGTCTTTTGAGCTCAGTCTTGGGCAATTTGACTCGCAGTTGCCCTCGCATCAACGCTCACCCCTCCTCCCTTATTAGGTTATTAGCTCCGCATCTCACTCTCAAGCTGCCTGTGCGGTATGTTAGTACAGAAAGTGTCGGGAGTTCGTTCCTCAGCTGAACGCACTCCGAGAATAAATCTTTTTCCTTCATGAAGTAATCTCTTACAAATTTGTGAAGTGCTAGGGGGTGAATTGTTCCCTGGCGCATCTTTTGAGGTCAATCTTGCGCAAGTGGACTCACTTCTTAATTCTCTGCCGTCCTCCCTTATTTGATTTGGTCCGAAGCTCATTGTCAAACAGCCTGTGTTCTATGTTAATACAGTTCGTTCCTCTGCTCCAAGCACTCCGAGTATCTGTCACCATTCTCTGAAGAGCTAGAGAGTGATTTGTTGTTCCCTGGCGCGCCTTTCCAGCTTAGTCTTGCGCAGTTTGACTCACAGTTGCTCTAGCATCAACGCTCTTATTAGATCCGTAGCTCATTCTCAAACTGCCTGTGCGCTAAGTTATTGCAGAGAGTGCACAGGAGTTCGTTCTTTCTTCAGCTGCACGAACTCAGAGCTTTTCATTGTGAAGTAATCTGTTACAAACTTTTTAAGGAGCTTGAGATTGAACTGTGGACTTCACTGAAAGCGGCCTTGAGGAAGAGATTTGGTAGTGGTGAGGCTGGACAGCTGGTTAGGTAGGAGAAGGACGGGAGAATTCTGTGCGCAAGGTATGTTCATCTTTTGGTCTTTTGGTCTTTTTTGTCTTTTTCCATCAATGTGCTCTCTCTGCAACTGCACAGCGAATCCCGGGACCTCTAAGAATGTTCATTAAGATGTCTGGGTTTGAGAGCATTGAGATCTTTCATAGCGGCTCAAATGCTGACTATGTTCCTCCTTCTCGGTTGTAAAATTTAAACAAGAAGCTCACCTTAAGAACCCTCTAAATCGCGCATTGAGTTTTGTAATATTGCTGAGGCCAGATTTTAATTACTGTCGCGGTAGATATTTTATAGCAGGCTGTAACTAAGTAGCAAGCCTCTGTTATGAAGTAAATTATGCTGTCAACTTCAGGTCAAGTCTCGTCCTGGTTGTAAATGGTCTCGTCCTGTTCTTGACCACGGCCGTTTATCGATGAAGATTTCTCACTCATGTCTTTCGAATCGTCTACCAAAGAACTCAAATGTGGGTGCAGCCAAATTAGTGGATGAACATTACGACCATGCCTAACGTCCTTTCGCATTCAAGAATGATAGAGTGGTGTAGTAAATTTATGTCACAAAATCAGTTATAACGCTGTGCATTGTCCATAATCTTAGTGACGTAACCTTCAAGAGGAAATCGCAAAAACAAAAAGAAGAAGAAGATTGTAACAGCCGATATATTGACTCTTGACTGATATATTTTAGTGATCTTACTGATTCTGTCGAGGCCTTTTGTACCTGCAGAGGATATTTATATGTCATTGAAGGAGGGAATCAAATTTCGCGCTCCTGGAAACGAGTGGCTGTTCAAAGTCAAGATGCAAAGATCTCAAATCCGTCAAGCGAAAGGACCTGCAATCTGAATTCGAAGGAGGGGAAATTGGAAGGAAGAGGCTTCTCGATTTGAAACTGTAATCTCAAAGTCTTAAGAGAAGTAAGAGATCATCTAGCTAAATGGTTACTCAAGCTATTCTTGCGGTCGCCGCACTCCTCGCAGGAGTTTTTTTGCTCTGCGCTGCCGAGGGTAGGGCATTATCAGTAAAGGATGCTCACGAAACGAACAATTTGTCTTCGGAATTGGTGTACCATCCTTACAGGCCATGGCCCTCTGCAATGAATCGAGGACAACCCCTAACCAACTCCAAGATTCTTGTGAAGGATCCCGTGATCAACATGCAGTATCACATGGGACCTGTGCTCACATCCGCCATCCATGTGTACATAATCTGGTACGGGACATGGCAGATCTCACAAAAGAACATCATCCGGGATTTCTTGGTGTCGATCGCGTCGCCAGCGACGGTGCAAGGTTCTTCGGTTCAGCAGTGGTGGTCCACGGTGCAAATGTACACAGACCAGACCGGTGCAAACATTAGCGCCACGGTTTCGGTGGCTGGAGAGCACGATGACAACTACTCGCATGGAAAAGTTTTGTCACGGATGAGCGTGCAAGAAGTCATTAGAAGCTCTTTGAAGGAAAATAATGGCACTCTTCCCGTGAATGCTAAGGGAGGGCTATACATGGTGCTATCTGGAGAGGATGTCATGATGCAAGACTATTGCCGAGCGGTTTGCGGTTTCCACTACTTCACATTCCCCGCGAAGGTTGGATATACTCTCCCATACGCTTGGATTGGAAATTCAGGCAAATATTGCCCTGAGACTTGTGCATACCCGTTCGCCATCCCGCAGTACATGGCGGGGAGTATGTCACCAATGAAGAGCCCGAATAATGACGTTGGAGTGGATGGTATGGTCAGTGTCATAGGCCATGAGATTGCTGAAATTTCGAGTAACCCGTTGATCAACGCGTGGTACGCCGGTGAGGATCCCTCGGCGCCGAATGAGATTGGAGATCTTTGCGAAGGCATGTACGGGCCCGGTGCGGGGGGTGGATATCCTGGTACTGTGCAAATTTCGCAGTACGGTGCAAGCTACAATGTTAATGGCGTTCGTGGTAGGAAGTTTCTTGTGCAATGGCTGTGGAACTCGCATTTGAATTCTTGCCAAGGTCCTTAGTGAGAAAGCTCAACTGATATGGGACTCGATAACTGATGTAGTTTCAATTCGGTACAGTCACTGACACTATTTCAAGGTTCAGGGTTTAGGGTTTTAGGTTCTAGGTTTAGGGATCTATTTTAAAGTTGCTCTTGAGGCAGCTACGACATGGACCGAGAGTCGAAGTTCATCGAACAGACAATGGTTGAGCATAAGGTACTCACGAAGTGACTTATGTGTATTGACTGTGGTACTGTCCCTGACACTTGGAAGCGCAACCTTGAGGAGAACGTGTGCAGACTTCTGGCAATTCATGCAGAAATTGTGCCAACACGCTTTGAACTCGTCCTCATCTGGTTGATTCGAGTGGAACTCTTTCCAATCTATTTTAAGGTTGCTCTGGAGACAACTGCGACGTGGACCATGACAAAGTCATCGAAAAGATCATGGTAGAGCACAATGTAAGTCGTACATCAACTGTGATTGCTAGCAATGCCTTGGACCTCCATTGACGGACGATTTATCTTGAATTCTACACAGGCACGATGTGGAGGAGAAGAGTGCGGATCCCTCTTTTGCTTTTTTTCGTTGTGAGACACCGATGAACACCGAACGGAGCTGGAAGGTGTTCTTGCTCAAGTTGTTTGGGAGGTGCCAAGTGCCACGGGCATCAATCAATGTACTGGTGCTTCGTTGCAGAGAATTTTCTATCATCTGAAAGCCACAAAGATTGCTGTGCCTTGCAACAGTCTTGGTGTATTGGCATTTTCGTCATCTGTGAAGTTCCTCTGTTGTTGAGGCTTCTCACAGAAAACAAAGATGCATCATCCCCTATACACTGACTAGGCCTTGGGTCACTGAGTTGTTGGACATGGCGTGCTATTTGAGAAGTCGAAATCTCTTGACATTTCTAGCCCACGATTGAAGTGGCGGAGTTGAAAATTCACTGCAGTCATGAATTTCGGAAAGTTATATTTCTTTGGGGCACTGTACCCATGCATGGACCCTCGTCTCGATAGTGAACTATCTTTTTTTCACGTTGGTGTTTGAACTGATGTTGTTCGTGTACAGAAGGACTCCTCTAGGTATGGTGCAATGGTGTTTGAGGAAATGCCTGACTGATATTCAGATAAAAAATACGACATAACGATTGATACCGAATTCTCAGCATGAAAATCAAAGAATATCTTTATCACTATATAAAGCGTTTAGAGTTTAGGGTACCCGACCTGAATGTGGCAGGGTACTTCCCGTACCTCGAAATATTATAGACCCAACTGGTATTAAATTTGGTGGTACCCGCATAACAATATTGTAAATGTTTATACATCCTTCTCTTTCTCCCCCCTCTCTCTCCCTCCTCTTGATGGCACAAACATTATCACTACTTTCATGAATGGAATCTCCATGAAAGCATGTGTTATGAGGAGGTGGAACTTTGTGCTCAAATTATAGACGCCACTTTTAGATTCAATGGTTAACATGATTAGGAGGACCTATCTGATCACTTAAAGAGAAGGATAATCTTCATTGTGGCTTCTTGGAGCATCTCAAACACCAATTCTGAAGCTTGAAATAACAGTCTTTGTGATTTATAGTCGCGAACTGAATGAGGCAATTCTCAATTTGATCCAATGGTCATGTGTTTGTGGAAGTGTCCATGGTAGGCCGACGCACCTTAGTGTATAACTAGAAACTCTCCATCAAATTTGGCGGTAGATGCAATAATTTTCTCAACAAATAGTATTTCCAAAAGCAGGGTATAACGAAACTCTCACAAACTAACTGCGTTCAAAGGCGAGTTGATGAGACATCAATCGGACACCACTCCCACTATTTGCATGCAGACTTCTCCAGCCTCAGTAATGAATTTCACTAATCAAGCTTCATAGTGCAGCTCAATCATGAATAATTCAATAAATAATTACACTTACTGTAGAAAAAAAAAGTGAAGTAATATGGTCTCCTAGCATGGGTTCACCTAATCTGGAGAATGACCAACAATGGTTCCCAACACATAAGTACATATTCAAGTCCGAAATATGAATGAAAACCATTAAAAAAACCGTTATAGGGTCATCTATGAGTTTCACTTAAGAAATTCAGATGGACTCCAAATACACCAAGTTTGGATGCTCATACGCTCATGATAATCCTCATTTCCTAGCAAACTCCGACAAATTTCCAAATGAACAAACTAAGGTTAGTGTCTACAAAAATCCACCTTACAACCAAAACGTTCGCGTCGTACTGAATCCCCTAAAACTCAAAGAAGCAGTTTACTTGACAATCAAGACAAAGTCGTTTGTTGATCTACCTCCAGAATGTCGTCCAGCTCCAGATTAACGTGAAGAGGGTCTTCTTTGGTTTCGAGGGAATTGTATTACTAGCTAGTATAAATTGAGGCGAGGATGATGATGATGGCTTCTTCCGAGGCTCTTTTTGGACACCCAGCTTGCCGCTGTCGTCCACCTCCTTGACGGTGATGCAGCTGTAATCGCAGCACTCATCGGAGCTCACGATGAGCTTGTCGTGATTGTACCGATTCTGGTTTTGATTTTGATCCCCTCGATCCAGCCCTTCAACACCCGTAAATTGAAACTCCCGGTAGGTTGCGTTGAAATCCACATCCATCGTGTAGGTGGCGCCCTGCTGGACCGTTGCGAGGTCTGCAAAGTGGCGATGGTTGCCCACTCTCATGCTCAACACCTGCTTCGTGTCATTCACAATCACCGTTTTCGCCATCGTCGTCATGCTGGCCACGGTTACTCGTTGAGCCCAACAACGAATGAAGCGATCGATACAATATTCGATCTGAATCTCTGACGAGTCACGCACACAATTAATTAGGCTTCCATCAGAGGTCGGCAGTGGTAATTCGAGGGCAGCACATTGTGTTGGTGATGATTGATGAATCGGGCCTGGAGATCACAAGAGAGCTTAGGGCGCGGCTAGCAGCTTGATCGATTAATTGCGCCGACGTCTCATGAGTTTGGCAATGGGTTGGAGATTGCTGCACAGAAATATTGATGGGTATTGGGACCCTCCATCTTCTCTCTATATATCTCTATACATGAGGGTCAGGTCGCAGTCTCATTCAACATAATTGCCGACTTTGTCTGCCAATTTCCACAGGTAGATTACATAGTCAGTCGACGAAAGTGCGATCCCCATCTCTCTATCCGATCACACTTCGAGTGGGCACTCTTCCACATGCTGGCCAAGTCGGCAAAACCACTAAATAACAAATATTTGGAAACCTTGTGGGAAGTTGCACTAATTTTCCTTGGAGAACGAAGAACCAGTCGCTAGCGTGATTGTAGGGGGACGCTTGGGGGAAGTTGAAATCAGAGGAATGGGAGTTGACCACTTCTCTATTCCGGATTCGAAGTGTAGACGTCTTTCAGTTGAGTGGAATTTTTGCTATGATCGGGGAGAACCGGCAGTGAGTTACAAATGAACTGGTTGAGTTTGAGAAATAACCGGTTGAAGTTCAAGAGTGCAGGAAAATTACCAATCGCTTCAGAAGAATCTATAGAATATATCCCAATTTAATAAAGAAAAAACTGGAGGATGTCAACATGTAACCGATTGGATTTAGAGTCACTGGGATCTCAACCGATTATGCCCAAAAACCTCCCCGATCACTGAAATTAAGTGATTGACATCAACTTCGTGGTGTGCACCTGTGATTGACTTGTTTCATGCTACATGTTTTTCATGATGGTATAATCTTTCAATTGTTTGTATTTATGTATTTTTGTTTTGGCATTGAAATCTACTCTTTCATATGCTAGTCTCCCTACTCCACATGGAATGACGATACCAAGATGCTTGAAGATACTGAGCATCTCCAAGCACAATTTGCAGGTTGCAGTAGGCCAACACTAGTTGAGACAGTATTGCTCATCTATAACTACAAGATCGACGGTAGATAAACGGCCGAGTCTTGAGCCCCGAGGCGCGCATTTCAAAACTAAAGAACCCTCATCACTATATTCGGTAATTGGAGATTCTTTCATGATTTTGAGACTGTTTAAGGACATGGTTTTCAAATAAAGAATAAAGAAAACACAAATATATATTCAATGTGACATAATAAAGCGATTCGCGTGGGCAACATTGACCAATTTGACACAAATACATGTCATCACAATAAGAAATTGGACTAGATATTAAATCATTTGCATTTGATTTAAGACATTCGAAAGTCTCCGATTAACGAATATAGTGATCCTCTTGATGATTAAAGCTCGAGAGCTAAGAGAGAGAAAGAGCCTTATTGGGGTGTAAAATCACTGGATCAAAGTGGACATCGTATATTGCGAATGGCTTGTAGGGTAACCCAAAAGCCGTGTACACATTATGACACGTAATGAAGGAAAACACGTTGAGGGGTTTACGGTTCCTTTACGATCCACAAGTATCAACCCTGTAACAACATGTAGAGAAAGGAAAAGAAAAAAGAAAAAAGAAAAAATGACATTGGTGTTTGTGCATTGCCGTGGTTATGAGCCTTGTTCTCCTTATACTAATCATATTGGTCATGCATGATGCAGTATATGGTGTAGTGCCTTCCTTTCACAAGGTGGACATCGTGAAGTGAACAATAGGGTATGTGATGATTTGTAGGCTACAGTGTTTCGTCTAATTAGTGTGGATTACCAGTTGGAGTTACACATCACTATACCATTTTACCAAGAGTATCAAACTTTATCCAAATCACATGAGTAGTTAGTATGCACACCGGAGAATATGATATACCTTAGTTGGTAAAATACGGTAATGTTGGTTAAAAGGTATAGCAACATGTTAGCCATACTAATTAGGGTTGTTTTACACCTAGAGGCCGGGCCAATTCCCCTTGAGGCCGATTGCATGAAATTTTAGCCCCTTTTGGGTTGGAGGCCGGCTTCAACTACACATTAGAATAAGATTATAATGGGGGCCAATTTTTCCCATATGTGAAGGCCTTCGGACCAAGAAGCTAGGCTGATTCAATAAATCTAGCATAATCCAACGGATCTTGCATAATCTAGCATAAAGCCGTTCATATTCCCACATAATCCAATGGTATGGTTCGTTGAAAAAATATTATTATTTTATTGAAATTTTATTGAAATTTGACATTGACCCCGAAGCCAAGAATTGACCCTCCATTTTGGGTGCACCTAATTCAACGAGCTCAGGCCGTGTCAGATCATGCATTTTTTTATTAAAATATTCATACCACCAAATCATCAGCCCAGCCTCTAGATGTAAAGGGGTTGGGGCCAATTTCAGCCTTTTGGCCAATCACAAGTGAGGATTTCAAACCTCTTACACAACGAATTGGCCTGGCCTCTAGGTGTAAAGCGCCCTTAGACAAAACAGTGTAGTGATGCAGGACCGGACTTAAGTCTCAATCCTAAGCGTCAATCACGCAGTAAAGAGCTCACTTGGAATTCATGGAGTCAGCTACCAAGTGTCTACAACATCAAGATGACCGAAAAAATAATAATAATATTGTTGGTTGCATGTTATTATTTGATTTGATTTTATATAGCCCGGTCAGCTGGGCAGATTTGGAAAAGAATAATTGTTGGCCACAAGTGAACCTTCCTGCCACCGATTTCGAAGCCAACTCTGAAACTGCAGTGAGGGGGCCACTTCACACACACGAGACTGAGAGCCCGTGACCGTTGTACTTCAAGCACTCTCATTGGTGGAAATGGCGGAGCCGGTCCAAGTTTGTTGCTTCACACTACGCTTGAGGGACCAATGGAGTATGTGAACTGCAAGATGGATGTAAAGTCTACATGGATGGATTCCCACATGGCATCGAATGGATCATGTTTCATGGTCACTTGGAATATTTTCAAAAGCCAGCTCTTGGAGATAGGCCGAACACAAAACCGGGAGACCATGGCACTCAGAATGCTCACGACCGTTGATTTATTCTATTTTATCGTGTGTGAGAACCCGCATGAATAGAAATTCTTTGAAATAACATTTGGTTGAGGGCACGGTCCCATATGACTTCACTCTACACTTGAGGATCCATGACCACACTACATGATTTTGGAAGTGTGTTGGGACGGCCCTTTCTTTTGGGCTCTCACCATTTCATGGTCACGGCTCTTATCACTGTATTCGTTAATTGGAGACTATTTCATGATTTGGAGACTAATCAAGGACTTCAAGTCCGATATTGTGTTTAGTGCATGTTTTGATTATGATATAGATACTTGCTATATTTAGAAATATATACTCCTCATGCATGAATATGTAGAAAGTTCATTACCAATGTTCCCCACGTTCACAATATTGCATCCCAAACTATGAGGTAAGTTTATTTTGAGACTTTCCAAAGTCTCCAATTAGCGAATATAGTGATTCTTGGCTTGTGTGTGAAGTGGCCCCTGAGTATAACCATACTGCACCCACTCACTTGTGGACAGTGTCCGGGGAGATTTTTGCGCCATATCAGAGTTCTCAAAGACTAACCACTTACATGTTGACATCTTTCAAATTGTCTCTATTAAATTGAGGAATAGTATGTAAAATCCTCTAAATGGATTGGTAATCTTCCTGAAGTCTTGAATTTGACCCGGTTATTTGTCAAACTCCACAAGTTTATATGTAACTAGCGGTCGGTTCTCCCCGTTCATGGCCTATGGAACGCATGTGGAAAGAAAGCTTGGGTATAATAAGCTTGATGCATACACGCTTTTATCTTGACAAGGTTGGACCAATTACACTACAGTACTCTCCCGCTTAAGTACGCCCTTTGAACTGGAGTCGTTGGTGCCGACTTAGTTGGTAGGTGTGTACTTTGCAAATTTCCATCGAACCAAAAGAAATGAGCGGTTCTAAAAATATCGATGATGCAAACAACGAAGAATATTGTGTTGTTATGTTGGAGGACGTTGATGAAGTTCTAGAAATGATGCAAATTGAAGAAGAACCACCTATCGATGACGAAATCCAACCTATCAAGATATTTATGAATCTAAAAGTGCTACCGACTTCAAAGGCTTTGAAGCTCTACACAACAGTGTCCTCGACATTGATGACCAATTGCTTTGTTCTGATGTTCAAACGGAAGCTAAACAAATGTATGATAAACTACGATGATCATTTGAGGTGTTTCGTGGAAACGTTAACAAACTGACATTGAATATCAAGCATAAAAAACTCATGCATTTGCGGCAAATGACTCTGCATGACATTTTCAAACAATAAAGTATGAACCCTGATTTTTGTCCAAAAAAAATTGCGCACTTAACTGGAATGCGTACTTAAGTGGGAGATTACACTACACTTTAATTTTCGCATTCCTAATCCCGACTGAGGTTGGAGCCCGATTGTGTGGTCAATTGGAAGTACTAGTTCAAGCCTACCTTAGGTAGATGATGCTATCACAAACCTCGGATGGAAAGTAGACCCACTCATAGTCATAACAGCAGGTGCTAGAGGCACCACACACATCCCTTCAATGAAACTCCTCGAAACAAATCTTAAAATACCAGAAACTAACATCAGACAAGCATTCAAAGAAATCAACACCATCGCCATCCAACATGCCGGATCCATTATCTTGCATAAAAGGAAAATAGAAAATAACCAACCACTACCCCTTGATCAATAATAATAATTAAAATAAAATAAAAATAAATAAAAACAAACCTCCGTCAAATAATACACCAATGCTCCAATCTTTCGGGAACTCATGTCTCGCCGTCACCAAGACTAACCGATACCAACCCATACTCACATGTCACCAAACTCTCCAGTCCAGGGTTATTATTCTTATATAAGGTTACTAAAGTGTCTATTCCCGAAAGGGGGGAGTAGTCCCGCACCAATGACCCTTCGCCCTGTGGGCAAGGGCTCATTGTCGGAACGAACAGACACTCTATTCACGCCGGCCCTCTAAGGAGGGCAGGAGTTCATATTATTATTAGATGATGCTAAGGATTTGGGAGGCTAACCATCATGGTATAGCTTGATATATCGACATATTGATAGGTTTCTTTCAACATCAAAATCCAAAATGATACTACTCGGTTGATCGTATAGTACTTGAACGAACTCGTTCGGTAGGTGTTTTCTTAAATGCAATGCATGATATCAATTTGTGTGTGTGTTTTTTTTAATCTTATTTTCACTTCTTAACTTGTATGGACTTTGGTGTGAATCAATTTATGACCACCTTTCATGTATTTCATTGTTGTCTTCTTTAGATCAACTGAAAATGAGCATGTTAAAATAAACTTGGTTTGTAAACTTCATCGAGTGAGGAGTTTGGAATCATAGAATTAAAGGATTTCAAACGCATTATTTCTTCTTATCAATATGCAAAATGTCTTAAGAAGGGTAAGAAGGGTACATGGTATACTTTCAAATTAGAGGCCTTCACGCCATTGTTTAGAAGGTGTGTGTTGTTTTTGTTCTTTATTCTTGTATGTTAATTAGTTTACATTAATGATTTGGGTCTCATGTAGTGATTGTTTTATGTGTAGTGTGAAATAACTTCAGTGATTGAAAATGAATCTCGTAAAAACAATGAGAAAACCCCTCTTTAATCAAGGACGGTAGAAGAAAGATAGGACACCTTACAAAATGCAGCCAAAAGAGTAATAATATTTATTTGTAGGAAGGAGTTCGAAAACTTGTGGTTGTTGCTAATCCAATGAGTGGTGTGGACTTCTTGGGTGAGATCAGTTACTTTGTTTCATTTTGTGATGGTCAATATCCTAAGTTTATATTAGTCATTTATTTATTGACATCTTGTTATGTGTAGATCAACCAACACGTTGGAGTTTGTTTGGATCTTGACATGACACTTAAAACACTACAAATGTTTGTAACTCATCAGTAGAGTCTGTGTTCAAGGTGAAATGGTTGCACTGGTGGAAGTCAAGTTACATATCCCGAGAGTCACTACGGTCCATTGAGGGATGTCAAGGAGAAAGAGTTTGAAAGATGGTTTAATAAAAAAGTATTTTTGGGCACATGTAGTCCTTTACCTTTTCAAAAATTTCAATATGGTATCTTAAGTAGTTTAGTTTGTTGTTGTGATACTTATGTTTGTTGTATTCTACAGTTGGAGGATGGCTTTGTGAAAGAATTTAAAAATATGGAAAAGGGCATGGAGGAAAAGTCAATTGGAATGTCCCCGTCTTATGACATTTTGCTTAAATTGAGAAATGACTCATTTTGTTGTGGACAAAGTACTTCCAACTTTTTTTCAATGGGATGAATGCATTGAATGCATTTCACCAAATATAGTATCTTTAGTAAAGTCTATGGTGGAGGCTTGCTATAAAAAGACTTATTACAAATAACATTTCATTTTCCCATTTCTTTTCCTATTGTTTCCAAGGATATAATCAATACTATCCCAAGCTTGACCTAATCTTATTTAAATGGTTTTGAAATAGGTACTTTTAAATAACGCGAGCTATTGGCTTCTAATGCAATATCCTTCAACGTCCTTGAATCAAGTAATTTCGCATATTGGGTTGATAGGTTTAGCAACCATTTGTATTTTCTCCGCAACACAAATAAAAATCTAGGATTTTCCAACATTGAAGTAATAGAGTGTCCTCTTCCATTTCATACTACAAAGAAAGAGGAGACTAGCTATGAAGCAAGCATGTCCAACAGAGTTATATGCAGATGATATTCATATGATAGAGGATGAGGTGGCAAAGAAAGAGGTACATTTAGATGGAAAAAAAATGAAAACGTGGTGTAAAGACCGAAGAGAGTGCTTCTCATGTTATTATTGTTCCACCTAACTCTAATCCAACCGCATCTTTTCCTATTCATTCAACCCCCACTCCTGCTCCATCTTCGTAGAATACATTTATGCCTCTTCCCACTTTGTGTACTTTGCACTACCAAAAGCCATTGTGAGTAATGTTTTTACCTTATGGGATACCTTGTTCCATCTTGTTGGAGAAGGCATCGATTCCAACAATGATGAATAATGATGCGGATTAGAACTCTTTAATAATGAAAATATTCGAATTTGTGAAGAATGTTAGTATATTATACTTTTGTGAAAGTGATTTTTTGTATTTTAATATTTTACTACATGCCAAATATTATGCTATTAGTTTGAATTGTTGCTTTGATCCTTTGTTTTTAGGTGAACTTCAAACAAAATATAAATGTGTCTACAGAGGCTTGCTCATTTGGAGGGTTGATTTAATAATGGGTGACTTACTAGAGGGCTTTCTTTTACCTAATATGTCCTTGCCTCCTACTAACATTCATTATTGGAATGTGTACAAGAATGAGAACATTGAGGCCCTATTTGAATTTGCTTTTGTACATCTCATTGATGATAGCCATTTGTTATTTGTTATTATTTGTCCCTGAGAAAAAGGATGTTAGGGACGATGTGAGGACAGTTGTGGCCCATTATGATTTTGTGTTGCGGAAGGATTGGTGGGGTTTCCACAAGTTGTTGTTATGTTCTCCATTGGACACATCTTTGACGGTACATCCTACACTCTACATGCATGTCATGCTTTAATATACACTTCTGCATTACATTCATATGTTTTTATTGAATCAATTCTTCACCCCTTTTAATGTTTGTGTATGGTTCACAGACTTGCCGTTTCCCCTCCATGTTGTCGATATGTTCGAATCCAGAGTTAGAATTGTTTTTCAAAAGAAAGGTACAATGTTGGAGGTGGATGTAGAGGCATTGGACCTATACTTAATCTCATGTCCGCAAGTACGCAACTCATGAAAGGGAAAGTGCCTTGGAGAGGTGGTAGAGAAAAAGACTTTTTCAGTGGAAATCTTGATTGAAGTTTTAACAACTCGTGCTTATGTTATTCTTGATGCTTACACATTTACAAGTTGGTTACGTCTCACGGTTTTATAGCTCCATGATAATCAATGTTGGATATCTTGGTGACTTGTACAAAAAAAATTGATTTCATAATGTTTCATTCGTAGGTACGTCTATCTTAATGCTTGCCTCTCTGTGCAGAGAGTGCCACTCGGCTCATGAACACAGATAGCGTCACCGCCTCTTCGCCATAGGTCATCTAGAATTACACATGACATGTATGTGGATGACAAGGTTGCATACTATTTTAGGGTTTTCTCGATGGATGAATGAGAGGTATGGTTGTATGTGATAAGAACATCTCTTCTTTACAATGATAGCATGCGGCCTCATCATTTCCTTGGTGTTAACTAAGGGTCGCTTTACACCTAGAGGCCGGGCCAATTCCCCTTGAGGCCGATTGCATGAAATTTCAGCCTCTTTTGGGTTGGAGGCTAGCCTCAACTACACATTATAATAAGATTATAATGAGGGCTAATTTTTCCATATGTAAAGGCCCTAGGGCCAAGAAGCTAGGCCGATTCAACAAATCTAGCATAATCCAACGGATTTAGCATAATCTAGCATAAAGCCGTTCATATTCCCACACAATCCAATGGATATGGTTTGCTAAAAAAATCATATCTTATTAAATAAAGTTTATTTTATTGAAATTTGACATTGGCCCCGAGGCCAAGAATTGGCCTTCCATTTTGGGTGCACCCATATCAATGAGCTTGGGCCGTGTCATACCATGCATTTTTTGATTTAAAAATTCATACCACTAAATCGGCCGAGCCTCTAGGTGTAAAGGGGTTGGGACCGATTTCAGCCTTTTGGTCAATCACAAGTGAGGATTTTAAGCCTCTTACACAACGAATTGGCCCGGCCTCTAGGTGTAAAGCAGTCCTAAAACTCATTAGATAAAACTTTAAGAGAACAATGGTGGTTTGCAATCGGTGTTCATCCAGTAGAAACCATATTTCATCCAAACACCAAGCATATTTCATCCATTGGATACCAAGCACATCCAATGACCGGTTCCCCATTGAACTTAGAGAGATTTTCCTATTAAGAGAGAGAGAGAGAATTGGATCAATAACTTCCCATTTTTGTCCATACACAAATTACACTAATTGTGATAGATTTGTGGGCCACACTATTGACCTTATTTTTGCCCTAAAGTCATTGGGGATAGTATCGTGAGTGCATATTCTTTACCAACCCACAAATAACATCAAAGGTTTCAATATTTCTATTGCATTGAAAATATTATGCATTTGAATAACTTTCGACTTACAATAGAGACATACACCTCTATATACATGCTTATCTCAATACGATATATATATATTTTTAATCAAAAAAATGTCAAAAATGAGAATCTAATATTTAAAATGAAATAATGCATTTGAATGGATGATTTTTTCAAGAGCCATTAGCATTCATAGTATACATAAGGGGGTGTATACAAATAAGGATGCCATAGTCGTAGAAATTGAATGTAAGAAGCTTGTAAAGATTTGGAGCATTATAATCATGTGGATGTAATTAGATAGTAATAATCATTCACAACTTTGTGGACATGTGGAATGTCTATTGAAACCAAAGCAAAAACCTAGGGTTTGGTTTCCTAGCACCTACCAAAGGGGGTTTGAGATAAACATGCCTCTGTAGGTTTGACTCTAAATCATCCATAATAAACTGACATGCATGGAGATCTTTGACCCAGATTTAGATGTTAGTGGGACCAGAAATTACAATCTCCAAACTCTACATAGTAATTAATGTTTTCGCCCAACCCTTGGTAGGTGTTGTGAAAGCTTATATAAAAATGAGCTTGGGCATTTAAGATAGTTGTACCATAAATCCAACACATCAATCATTTGGACACCTTTATTTGGGTGATTTGTTGTTAGGTGTAAATATAAGAACAAACACCAAGAAGACATGTGTTTCAAACATACTAGACTACATGCTCAAAATATGCCAACCATTCTAAGCTCAATAATGAACATAATTTGGGGAGACGTTACAACCACTTCATGAACACGATAATCTTTACTTTGATGATGAATAATGTACATGTGTTCATTATAATGAGGCAAATGTCTACATGAGCAATTTGGATTTACTAATCATCTCACACTTTTTGTTTCGTATCCTATGAGAAGTAGGTGGACAGAGAAAAGTATTTGAATTACACATGTCTAAGGTACGTGGGTGTAATTCGGTTCTCATGTTCTCCAACCTCTACTAATCATATTTAAACAAAAAAAACTTTTGTTGCCCTAGCAAATCTACATTATTAGCAAAGATCAGGTTGAAAATTGGATCCTCCTTATTTAGTGATGACTATCGGAAGTGCATGCCATGTTGATTCTTGAATTGAATACGCAGGTCTTCCCAATTGTGTTCACTATATGCAATTAACAAAGCTTGCAAAATGTAGGCCAATCTATTTTAAACATGTATATTCTATGGTGTTTGTTCTTTGATCCTCACCAGACCACCACCACTTAGACACAGGGGGTTGATTAAGAAAAGTAATTGACTAAGGGTGACTAAGGCTAACTTGTTGTATATGCCGCTCGCCCACCATACTCTAGTTGGAATAAGGACAAATGCAGATGGAATATGGTGGGATAGTGTTTGTATGTGCCAACCAAATATTGTTATTTTCAAGTATTTAGTGGACACATGAAAGTCTTTTGGCCCATGGTCATTGCCCTCCACATTCTAGTAGGCAACTAGTTTGTGGTTGGTTGGTTGATTGGTTGGTTTTGTTATCTTCATGAGAACATATCCAACCCACTATTTTCTAAAACCTAATGGGCGAGTGGCATACATAGCAACTCACCCTAAGGTAGATGGGTCTTAAGTGACTCGTTTTCTTAATCAGACCCCTAGATTTGATTGGTATGTGGTTCGGTCAAGATCAAAGATAAAATATCATAAATACACATGTTCAAACGAGAGTGGACTATGAATACAACTAGGAGGACCTATGTATCCCATTAAGAAATCAACAAACATGTGTTTCTAATAACCATAACTAAATCAAAGAAAGGTCCAATTTTCAATATGGTTTTTACACATGCTTCATCGAAGATTTGCTAATGCAACATGAGGGGTTTTTTTTTGGGGGGGGGGGGGTTGTAAATCTAATCGGTAGAAGTTGGAGAACATGAAAAATGAACCAAATAACACGCTCATACCTTAACACCCACATACCTTACCTTACCTTACCTTGTTATTAGGGGTGAAATGGGCGCTAATAGAATAAAAGTGAACCTCGACCTTGAATCCTAGGTGGCCACCCATGGGTCCACGTGGACCAATCCTGAGGCGCCAAGAGGCACGCATTCACCCATCATGGGTTAACTAAGTTGGAGCCCTTTCGCCATGTGTAACTTCAGTTGTTGCTAGTTCCGATTGATACTCTTGCGCTTTTCCGCCATAGCCGTGCTTGTGGCACCAGCTCGAGTGGGCCTTTTCACTCCGCGCATCTTTTGAGCCTAGTCTTTCACAATTTGACCGTCAATTGGCTTCGCCTCCCTTATTATTAGCTCCGCGCTCACTCCCCCTGCCAACCGCTTACACACGACTCCTTCAACTTGCTCACCTGCCGCACGCGCTCTCACAACTTCTCTCTCTCTCTCGAAGTGCTACTTAATCTGCGAAATTGGTTGTGGGTCGAGTCCCTCTTCAAGAGCTGAAGAGTGAAATTGTGGATTCCATCGAGGTCGGTTTTGAGGAAGAGAAGAGAGAGGGACCTTTTCTTTCTGAAGGAATCTGTGAGATTGGTTGTAGGCCGAGTCCCTCATGTTACTTACGATTTTTGAAGATTGGACAGTGAAGTTGAGGAAGAGAAGAAAGGATTAGTTAGGGGAGAATTTTTGTTCAAGGTATGTTTATCATCAATTCTTTGCAATCTGCTCTTCCTGCAACCGCACACACAAAGCGATTCGGTTTCGGCAATTTCAAGGATTTTTTTTAAAGATGGGTAGGCATGTAGATAGGTGTAGGATTGAGTTCTTGGAATGAGATGGAAGCTCAACTGCCCGTAATCCTCTTTGTCGGATGTAAAACTCTAAACAGAATTATGTGCTTCCGGAAATCTCTAATTCAGCAAGTTCAAGGATTTTAAGATGGGTAGGTAGGCATTAAGATGGATGTAGGCATTATTTTTGGAATTATTACATGGAAGCTCAAATGCTTATTCTTCCTGTCGGATGTGAAGTTTAAACAGATATAGGTACTTCAGGAAACCTCTAATTCGTGCATAGAATGTGTGATATTGCTTCAAGCAGTAGAGTTTAATTTTAATTTTTTTTTTTTTCTAAGTATCAAGCCTTTGTGATGGAGTGGGGTGAAGTAAGTTCGTTAAATTAAGCTTCCATCTAGCAGGTTTTATATATTCTTATCCTGTTCTTGACCATGGTGATTTGTCACTCATGTCTCTCGAATTGTTCACCTGGGTAATTGCAACCGGAGTCAAGACTTAAATTATTGAGCCCTGACAGAAGGTTGTGTTTCTGTGTGAATTGATAAACCACATTTCCTACTCCCAAACTCGACCTGATGCATGTGTGGAGAAGGAGGCATCATCATTAAGCATCTTCCTTGACTGATAGATGCAGACAATTTTTTTCCGTTTCAACTGCAAATGTCATTATTAGAATAGTAAAAAAAAACACTAATATAAATATCGATTATCTACTCACATTGTCTTCTGTTGATATGAATGTTTTTTTTAAGAGAGTGGGCGGTTGTTGCAGATAATTCACCAGTCTCACATATTGCTTCCCCCCCCCCCGTTTTTTTCCCTTGCAGACAATTGATATTGTAGTCATTGGAAAATTCCGACACAAATTTTAGGGTTTAGGTGGGTTAGGTGGAATTGAAGGATTTATTTACAGAATGTTAGGATTGCAACAAATCCCACAACGGAGCATTACAATAGAGACATGCGCATCAAAAATTTCGTCATTGAATGGCAGTAGAAGGAAGCCGCCAACAGGTCGAAATGGGAGATACTCTGCGGAAGATGGAAGGGTTTTAGCCGGTCGCCAGCCGCAGTCGTTGAAGAAGATGGCGCTTCGGAGTCTGCTAGTTTGTAATTCTTGTAGTTCGGGGTTCTATGGAGTTAGGCGAATCGCAGGAGCATCAGGGAATGGGCTAAAGATTAAGCAACAATCGTTCCGGTATTTAATAAGAGCAGGTATGATCATCTTGACTGTCAAGAATGTTGAATAGTTTTTATGCATCTGCATTACCTTTGATCTTTCTCCTCGCATATGATTCTACCCTTCATAGTTTTGGAATAGAGTCCAGAGTTTTTGACACCCACAAAATTCTTGGGCGTCATGATCGGCTTTAAACCTCGAGTGTTTTGAGCTGGGAGTATATCTGATTGACTACACTTCTTGGGTTTTTTTACCTCCTACTTCAGGGTTTTGTCTTAATGTCTCTCCTGGTTTCCTTGTGTCAATGAAATTAAGGGTTGCAGAAATTGGATGCGTATTACTAGTTCATGTTCTGTGTATAAAAAATAACAATCCCCACCACATAGATTGCGAGTCAAGTTTTATTGCCACTTTACATTTTTTTCATGTCAAATAAGATAGACTCGTAGCAAACAATTCAAGTGCATTCGTAAGGATTGATGTTCAATTTTCATCAACACTTACGGATGAAGGTAACTGGTAAAAAACATAAATTAAGAATCAAGAGATAGTAAATTAAAGTTTTTAGGGTCATATACTCGATAAAAAGAATTAGGTAATGGTGTGAAAAGTTTATGTATCTATATTTATTTAAGGTATGTGGGTGTCATTCGGTTACTTTTCTTGTTCAAGCACCTATATTTGATCGGTGTGTGGTTCAGTGAGAATCAATGAATAAACACCTTAATGCCACATGTTCAAAAGAGATTGAAATATGTCTTCAGATTTTATGAACTACTCAATATTCAACTGTGAACGCAGTTGGGAGGACCTGTGTATTCAGTGAAGGAATCAACAAACATGCACTTCTAGTATTTATAACTAAATCAGGGGAGGTCTGTTCTTCAATCTGGTTGTGTTGATATTTCATCGTAGATGTGCTAATGCTACGCAAATTTGACAAAGTAAATTCAATCAATAGGAGATGGAGAACTGAGAAAACGAGCCACTTAAGACCCTCATATGTTCAATTGACAAACTATTGTTGTTGCTGTGCACAGAAGCTAGGTCGTGGCAATTAGGTCCGGTTGAAGTACCCAAAGGATGGCGATTTTGGGAAGCAGATGATAACTGGAAGACAGAAGCTTCAGCAGCTTCAGCTTCCACGACAAACATAGAGGTTTCAAAGGAGAAAGATTTATCGGATTTTGAAATGGAACTCACATTTAAGGAACACTCTGTAGATTCGCAAACTCCAGGAGGGGAGCTTTCTCCGGCGGCTATTAATACTATTGAACAGTTTAGCAGGTCAGTTTGTTGTTGAGCTACTGACTCCCTTAATTCCAAATAATATTTTCACTTGAATATGATTTTCCTAATAGTTTGGACCATCTAGTTCAATGAATGTTCCAACCTTTCTGGCAATGCAGGTTGAATGGAATCACTGGAAAGAAGATGAGGGCGAACTTTGAAGCAACTGCACCAGTTGCCATCCAGAATGAAGCACAAAATCTTGTTGAGTTTTGTGTCTTCCGGTATTTGGCACGCTCAGGAGCTGATGTTCACCCACTCCTCTCAGTAATGACTTTTCCTCTCTTAATATCCTTTCCTGCATATTTAGAAAATGCATTCTGTTTCTTATGTGATGTATGTGGTATTATTCCATCTTGGCTTGTCAATCGCATCTGAGTGAAGGTAGATGTGACTAATTCTGCTACTTACCTTAAACCAACACCTATATTTGAGTGGGATGCGGTTAGGTGTGGCTCCAAGAACGGATACCAAAAAGACATCATGTGGTTAGAAGAGATTGGACTATGTGCTCAAAATCTGATAACCATTCTAGAGTCAATGGTCAACATAAGTTTGGGGGAGGGGAAACTATATGACCATTTAATGAGCAGGAGAATCTTCACTTTGATAATGAATAAGATATTCATATGAGCTCCGAAAAGCATGAGGAAAGCGGCTATGGCCCTGATTTGCGGCTAACCCATCTCATATTAATCATGGGTTTTATATCCTAGGAGAAGTGGGATAGTGGAAAATAGTAAAGCTTTAACACCCATCTACCTTAGGTCACGTGATGCTTACAACATACCCTCTCTCTATATAAAGTTTCTTAGGTATTATGTAGTCAAGTTGCGTTTTTTGGGAAGTTGAGGGAGCTACAACATTTCAGGGTGAGGACTTGTGTCGGATTTCTATGTAATAACGTGTGTGTGTATGTGTATTGCAGGATGCTGCTTTTCGGCGATTGACTTTCACAGCAATGTTGGCGTGGCAGCGACCTTACTTAGAAGATCTTTACTCCAGCGAGACAAATAATTTGCCTGTGAGTAAACAAGACGGATGTCCTCTTAGACACCCTTGCTTCTCTTTTTTTCTTTTGGTTTGTACCTTGTTTTCGTCAGCTGATCAAAGTCCTATTCATTTGCAGCTTTTAGTGCAACTATTGCTTCCTTTTATTGCTTGAATCTGCAATACAATGGGCATAGGAGGAGAGTTAGTAGAGTGAATTGCTAAGTGATTTTATTTTCCCCCCTCTGGCAGAGGAAAGGTGTAGTTGGAGAAGAAGCTTTTGTTCGAATAGCTTCCTCCATACCAGGCGCAGCAGATAGAGTGACAGCCCATTATTTGTTTCGGGCTCTTACAAATGAATTCGACGAAGGCTTAACCTTCATTCTCTGGGACACGTATCTTAAAGAGCTGTGTTGGTAAGCATGCTACCCTAAGTTTGTGAATAGACTCTTATGTTTACACTAATTCTAATTGCAGACGAGACAAAGTATTCGATAACTTCTCTTGTCTTCTGAATGAATTTGAATGGGCTAATTCCTGTCATTAAGAGCAACTCCTATGGTCACTGAAGAATGATTCTCTCAGTAGTCGGCTTTCTAAGTTTTGGTTCTTTTGTTGGGGGGGAGGCTGCATGCTTCATCCAACTCACAAATCCCAAATGTTCTTAATTGCCCACCGATTATTCAGTTGAGGATGAAAGGACTTTCAAGGATTGTTTCTTTCAATAAACAATTGGTGGGTAATGAATATATATATATATATGTATGTATGTGTGTGTGGACATTATGTCTGAGATGAGCATGTGGCATTGGCCCATGAAAGCAGATTATTGAGATAACCATTTTACAAGTGACTATAGGAGTTGTTCTTAAGGAGGGTGACGACTCGCTTCAACTGCGAAATTTCCATAAATTTTAGAGTCCTAATTGAGTTTTTCCTTAACCCCTAAATCCCTAAGCACCATTCTCCTCAAAATCGGCCTCAAATGACTGTTTCTAAGAGAGATTATTTAGGACTCAATCTGTAGGTGTTTTTGAGCATCCAATCATATGGTTATGATCTTGGCCTTTGTATGAGCTTTACAAAAAAATCTCAACCGTCCATGTGGCAATATGAATGAGGAAATAGTACATTTGTGAAGGTACAATGGGCGGGGTAGATGATTGAAAATAAATTTTAACCCTACTGACATCATCAAATGGATCACGGGACGAGACCCAATTGGGATGAAACTTTTTGCATAAGATTTCCAACTAAATTGGGAACCTTTGAGGCTTGAAATTTTTATGTTTGCACCAAATGTGATTTTTTGAGAGCTCTTGCAATGTGTAGCTCTTTGTTTTACATCCAATCTTACATAATATTTTTTAAGTAACTTTAAAAACTCCAACTACCAATCCCAACAGTAGATATTTGAAACATAAAATAAACTAAATCCTTGCAAATTTTCATAGCATTCCAAGTATACATGAGTGTTGTTTTCCGATCTGACAAATTTCCTAGTGTATCGTGAGGTTTAGTCCAAATCCATTGGAATTTGGGGCGTTGGATGACATTGACAAATTCTACAAGGCTGAGGTTATATTCCAAATCCAATGAAATTTGGGGTGTTGGATGCAAAATGAAATTCATCAATGCTAACAAGGATTTCACCTCCATCTAAAAAAGTCAAAGGTCTCATTTGAAACAAAAACCATCAAAAATTGGTCATTTTGGGTCCCTCAGGGATCTAGGGTTAACTCAATGGGACTTTTCGTTGGGAGTTAGTCTTCTATAAGAATTCATTGGTTGCCTTCCATACAAAATCAATAATTCCTTTCCGCTGCTGATGGTGCATGCTCAGAGGTGGTGTTTGAATTTTAATGAAGGGCAACCTATTCCAGTTCATTGAGGGCCTCACAGAACCGATGTAGAATATTCTTTGTTTAAACCTCCAAACTACCTCCAACCATGCACCAAAAACTTACAGAACATGGAAGGTGTTGTATGCAAAACAACCAACTCCAAACCAAAAGTCACATTGAGTTAGAGGATAACTCTAATATACAGCCACCAAGTTCAACACAAAGTTTATGTTTCTGTTTGGCCACCTCAGTGTGCATGAAGAGCGTAAAAATTATCAGCAAATCGAGGCTTCCACTTTAGGCCTTCAGCCGGGTGAGGTAGTTGTAAGCGTGGGGAAAAACAAGCGTCAACCTGTACAGAAGTGGTCGGGTGGTTTGGTGTGGCCTGGTCGAGTTACGCTGACAGATCGCGCTCTCTACTTCGAGGTGAGCATTGTTTTCTTTCATCTGTCCTTCTATTGGGAAGTGTTTCCTTGCTTTGGAAAGAATTATTCTTGAAAACATGCCACATGGCAGTCTTATATTGCCTGAGACACACTGAAATCCGTGTGGAAATCTTAGTTTGGCATTAAAGCTCTGGGGCCTACCAAACTTAGGGTTGCAAACATAAATGTTTTGCGTCTATATGTTAAAGTTGCAAGATCTATACGGATGGAATGTGAGTTTTTAGTCAATGTTGAATGAATCACTGGCTAAATGTTGAATCAGCACTGTAGATATATTATTACACCCTGAAAGGTATGTAACTGCTGCACTAACTTAACATTACATGTTGCGTTTTGAGATGTGGAACCTTGTTTAGAATGTCAGCATGGAAATCCTGAGGGTTAGACTAAGTACCAGTGCCTTCTCTTGCCAATTCCGACGCGGTCTGAAGAGTAATCTTGGGTTGTGCCAGGCTAACAGTTTGACATCACATCAAGCCCCTGTTCGGTTGGATTTGACTCACAAGGATGCTGTTATCAGTCGAAAGAAAGTCGGACCATTCGGCTCCGAAGTGTTCGACTCTGCCATCTCTGTTGCATCTAACCCAGAGTAAGGATAGTATGCAAAAGGATACTACTTATTCAAGTCAGAAATAAGTCGAGGTCATTTGCATGCGATGGTATTTTAGGACCCTCTAACTCAAATTTTTGATACTTTCCCTTTGTTATTTGCACACTCCGTGTTAGAAGCTCTCAAGAAGCAACTAATATTGCTACAATTACTAGTGGAGAGTGTAATCCAATCCATGAATCACCCCTCCATAAGTTATAAGTGGAGTGAAAACCCAACGCCAACAAAATATGGAGGTAATCTCTCTTGCCTCTCATGGGGGGAACTCTCAAGAATGGGAGTTCACTTAGTTCCACACTAGTTTGGGCATGTGCATATGAATCAATGTCCCGGGCCATCCCCGCACCGTTTGCTCAACATGCCACCATTGACGGCCAACCGTTCTAGAACTTTGGAATGGTGACTGTGTCAACACCCATGTGCCCTCGCTGTTCCAAAGTAATTAAATATACAGTAAAACAGTTTGGACCCATGCCATCCCGTCTTGTTGCACCCGTGCATATGTATCAATGCCCCTAGCCATCCCCAAACCATCCACTCAACATGCTGCAGTCGACGATCCACAATTTTGGAACGGTCATCGCATTAGCACCCATCCGCCCTTGCCGTAGGTTGCCAAAATGTATTTTAGATACCTGGTTCTATTCAATTCCGTTCACATTGCCAGGAACCTCTACATGGATTTCTAGTCAGCTTAGTTCAGCTAAGTCCCAAATCACATGGAACCTTTACATGTTACAGTTATCTTTGTTCATCAAGTCTGAAAGTCCTAAATTTACATTATTGGATCTTTACATGTTACAGTTATCTTTGTTCATCAAGTCTGAAAGTCCTAAATTTACATTATTGGATCTTTACATGTTCCAAATCTCATTTGTTTTCAAGTCTGAAAGTTCAGTTGTATGCACCTGGGGACGAACAGGGAAGAGGCATGGGTGCTGGAGTTTGTGGACTTTGGAGGTGAAGGGCGGCGCGAGACCTGGTATGCGATTGTGAAGGAAGTGATTACGGCATACTGGTTCATGGGTGAGTATGGTCCAAAGCAAGATGACCCGATGCTGCCCTACATGGATGGGTCGAAACAAGGCCGAAAGAAGGCCATCAGTTCTGCTATTAACAGCATCGCAAGACTACAGGTACTTATTACTTGTTCTTCCTCCTCTTTACTTGAGGCTCGCCGTGCCTTGCCGTCATCTTTTCTCATTGTCATTTCAGTCACTCGTAAGTCTGCAATGGCTCGTGCTATAATTACAGGGGACTGCATGCTCTTGTTGCTTGCAGTAGTCCATTCTAGAGTACCTTGAAATGTTAGCTAAAGGAGAGGAGGTGCAGTGCTGTGGCTCCTTTTGCAACAATTTGAGGTAGAAGCGCCAATGACAGACACTTTGAGCACTAGAGACCCTGAACATGCAAGAAAAATTTCACAATTTTTTCTCAAAAAATAACAAATCCATAAGGAGGTCAATGCAATTGAGTTCTTTAAATTTCGACATTGTGGGATTTAGTTATGATCAATGAAATTCAAAGAAACCCCCCCCCCCCCAAAGTTGATAGCGTTGACTTTTTGTCTCTCAATTAATGAGCTGCAGTCCACAATGTTCAATCCTTAGATTAATATCTTTCGGATTCATCTGGAAGTGCAAAACTGCCGTCTGTGGGGCAAAAGAAAAGGTGCCAGAATTGGGTCATTGAAAGAATTGGGCACTTTTAAACCTTAGAATGTGCGAGCTAGCGAGATTCCGGGTATTGTTGCCACAGATGCATGATTGTAGCGAGCCTTTCAGAAGGTCACATCAGGTCATGGTTCAAGAAGGACAATGATTCCTAGTGGAAGGATACAACCTTTTGGTCATGGCTGTCTTGGGTTGACATTTTTGATGGTCGATTGCGTGGAAGACACTGAAAAACCTTTCTGAGGAACCTTGGTGAAGCAAGGATGTATAGAAAACACTGATCAGAGTGGGTAAAGATTCCTTGGGCTCAACCTAATCACTTTGGATCAACTTCCATCCTTGGTACCAGGTACCAGAACATTGTGTGTACCTAAGCTGGTGGGTATTTGAGCTGGACGTATTAGAAAGTAATTCTGTTTTTGAGACCATTCAGACCTAAATAATGCAAGAACCTTCATACCTAGGTGAAATCACCCTAGTGTCAATGTGGCATTAGAATAATATTGACCCAAATAACAACTTGGGTATTCAAAGATTCTTTCATCTTGTGATACTTCACCAAGTATCACTATATGACTGGTATTACAATCTTGCTACCGGTCGGGTGGGTTCTTTGATTCCATCATTAATATTGTGTATTTGGTACCATGCATTTACCTATATACTAATTCAGCATTGATTTGCACTCGTGTTCTAGTTGGATGTAATTGATGTAATTCTCGCACTCCTCCCTCTGTCTCTCAGGCTGTTCAGCACATGATCAGATCAACACCCGAGGATGCTGAGAAACTGCTCCAATTCTCCGGCATTCGGGATGCGCCTAGTGGAGAATTGGTGTACGAAGCACTCGCTGTGAGTTACTGGGCCGGCCGCCTCGACTCCAAGGCAAAGGACAAGGCCGTAGGGACAGGAGGTGGGGAAGAAACCGTGTTTGGAAACGGGCAAAATGCGGTGGGTGAGGATGGGAGCGTGTACCTGAGCCGGTGGATGACGTCCCAGTCGTGGAGCTCCACCAAGTCGACAAATTTCTGGAAATCGTACAAAGGTGGCACGACACGGGGGTTGGTGCTTGGGAAGAATTACGTTGTTGGAGGCATCACTTACCTTGAGCGCGCTGTGAGGGCATGCCGAGAGCAGAGCCAGGTCATCAACAAGACGAAGGCGACCATTGATGGCGCAAAACTGAAAGGCATCCCAAATAACGTTGATCTTCTCAAGGTGAGACTTATCAATGATGAGCTTAGTGTTGACTATGATTTTAGGTAGATTGTCGAGGAGTGGCTTAAACCCAAGGCATCAACCCGGATTTCACAGGAACTGTGAGGTTATGCTGAAGAGTGCTTGGATGGGTGACCTTCCTAGCACTTGATGTCCAGTGCACCCTATCTCTATGGTCCACCCAGTCCTACTAGGAGTATCCGGGTGAATTGGTTATTTTCAAATAACCAGTGGGAACCTAGGGGCTTGTCCTTCAAGCTTGTGCACATCTGTTCAAGGTGTAATCTTCAAGAGGAAGAAATATTTTCCAAGGAACCTCTGATTATCGTCGTGTTTGTTTTGGAATTACAGATAAAATTAGATTAACTCAAAGATGAAGCAACACCATAGTTCATGCTGGTGGCAACATTGAGTCATTTCTTCTCTTAGAATGAAAAACAGAGAATCTATTAGTTCTGCTGTTTTGGTAAAGTTTCTGCAGATTCAAGAGACCACCTCTGATCTGAGGCAGAAGCACTCGGCCCATGGCCTAGCTCCACAACCCACGTCCAGTTCATATAATATGAGCTCAGTATATGCTCAAGGGTGAAGCATCTAAAATTCATGCCAACCTCCGGTCGGAGGTTGGCATCATCTCTCTCTACAGATGCAAGAGCCTATCTTCTTGCTTGACTAAGGGGCTTTGTGTGTCTGTATTGGAGGCCATCTGTTTTATGAGACAGAGAATTCAGTATGGTTCCTGATTTCTGATGGCGGTTTGTATCTTGCAGGAACTTTTACTACCATTCTCAATAATTGCAGTGAACTTGCAAAAGCTAAAACGGTGGGAAGAGCCCGGTGCAAGTGTTGCCTTCCTGTTTGCAGCGACAGGCCTTGTTTACATGTCAGTTCCTACCCTTAACTTGAGTCCTTAAACCTAGGAAAATGAGTGCGCATGTAGATATTTTGCTGATGATCTGAGCAGACAGGAGGTCAGTGTTTTGATTGGCACTAAACCTAATAGGTGTTTAGCCTTTTTTGGACTCAGAAACAAGGATTGCACATTTTATGGTCAAGTATTCTGGAAATGTGTTCTGCCCTTCTATTTTACCATCTAAATGTACGGACATGGTGGTTTTTGACAGGAATTGGCTCCGCTATATAATTCCTGCTATCTTTCTCTCATCCGCTGCAACACTGTTTGCATTACGAGGTTTGAAAGCTCGAGGGAAGTTAGGACATGATTTTGGGAAATTGACCATCAGGGATCAACCTCCGACAAACACGATACAGAAAATCATGGCATTGAAGGAGGCACTGACTGCACTCGAGAACTTCTTAGTAACCACAAACATTGCTCTTCTGAAGCTGCGGACTGTCGCTCTTTCACGTCACCTTCGTGTAAACACCTCTCCTTTTCCTTGCTACAATGATGGATTCGATCAAGAGTTTGACATCACACTAACCATAGTGATCAGGCCATGATTTTGCTGACATGCCTATTCCTGAATGTGTATGAGGAGGCACATTGTCACCCGGAATTGATGACCCTGCGATGGCTTGATCACCAAATCTGGTAATGAACCAGTGTCGCCCTGCCATCAGCTATTATAGGCACCCAATTTGGGTGCCTACTATAGCCTGTGGCAAGGCTCCTCACATCCACTACCTAGTTCATAAAAAAACAAGTCCTTGAATTCACCAAGATCAGAATCTTCAGGTGGGATTAATCTCAATGGACGACTTGATAAATTGCAAGATGCATGAAGGTTTGCAATTATAAAGGTGATATGCGGCACATTGTTAAACGAGCCCCTCTCTTTCCTTCTCAAGAATTCATGGATTTTGCAGGGTCAGTTCACTCAATTTCTACTTGTTTCCTGTGTGCAGTCAACAAACGAGGCACTTTTGTCACTACTAGCAGCAGGTGTAGTGACATGGATTATACCTTTCCGGTACCTGTTTGCTGGATTCCTCGTCGACCAATTCACAGTTGAACTGCCGTTCCGAAGAAAGGGTGTAGAGGATGTGATGAGCCGCCTCAATGACTGGTGGTCCATAATTCCAGCTACTCCAGTTGAAGTTCTACCACCTGAAAAGAGCTCGAACAATACAGATGCTCATCTGCCAGAGGAGTCAAGTGAGGGACCTAACCAAGGCGAAGCATTGTTACAAGCACTGTCCGAGTGGTTGGGGGATGATCAATAAACCCCATGTAAAATAATCTCGACTAGGCTGCTGTGTGTAGAGAAACTAAGCTAGTTGTTTCTCCAATCAATTTTTGAAAGCAAGATTTACAATAGTGCATTACCTCTTGGAGGAGTAGACACATAGATTCTTTGATGATTATATTGATGTACTTTGGCATCTGTTATAGGAGATTTCGTTCCTGTTTCTAACATTAGGTCTAGCTGTTGAGGTTTTCATTTCACCTCGATTCATGTACTATAGACAATCTGAAATTTTATATACCTCACCTACGTTCTGGTTGCTTTTCCATCATTGTGTGAGCTCTGAAAATTGGCTAACAGTAGGAGAAAGGTGTCTTGACTTCATCCTACTCTTGTAGGCTGGTTGGTGTTGCATTCTTGGTGACATCTGAAGCACATCCCTTGTAACACAAATTTACCTTTCTCCTGCTCAATGTGGCAACTTTCATAGACCATCGCAAACCAAAACACGAATTTGCATCTAAAGTTAGCAGTGATCGCTTCATCAGTACCTGGATTTAACCTGTCCAATCTAAGAAAGGTAATATGCAATCTAAGAAAGTGCATTTGGACCAAGCAGTGTGGCTGCCACAGTAGGATAAACGGGCTGGCCAGTGTTTGAAGCTTCTTGGGTTTAAATTCCAATCCATGAAAGAGACTTGACCATAGAAGTGGCAGTCAGCTACCAATCTACTTAGGTTTTCCCTTTTCGGATGAAAATATACTATCAACGGTGTCTTTCGCCGAACCTGCAACTCTAATGACATTGTTTACTACACCAGTTGCCACCAGCCCCGCACTTCGGAGCCACCGCGTGGAGAAATCCTCGCTAGGAGGACTAGCACCAACTGTAGTTGCTTCCTGTCGAGACAATGGGGACGAAACGGGAGGAGATTCTGGATCCTCTTTGTGCTTGTGGTGATGATGATGACGATGGTGAGGATGGTGACTTATGGGTCTCCTGTCCGCCAAAAACTCGATGCCGACACATAGAGGAAGCTCACCGTTACCCTCAGGTGGTAATCTGGAAATAGCAGAGGGATTGATCTCCTTGTGGACACCATATCCCAGGCATGCGTATTTGAAGTCTTTGGTAGCTTCTCTCTCTTCCAAGGCTCTGTAAGAGTGGGGAATGCTACGGCTGAAGCCATAGCAGGTAGGATTTTGATTTGTGTCTCTCAAGTAGCTGGAATAGAATAGACACCCTCTACAGCTTCTACTCTTGGGGTTTACCACACCTCGTTCAACTCCTATGGAACCACCAGATGTGCCTCCGCTGCTCGAAGGCGGCTCCTCCTCAGGCATCTTGCTTTCCTTCCGTCACTCGCACACCGAGAAGAAACCGATCACGAGTCCCCCAACACTTCGCGAATTGACGCTTCCTACACTGAAACGATGGAGTGCCGAGAAAACAAGAATACTTGCATATTCACCGCAGATTTTTCCTGTCGAGGTTGTGGAACTGTGGCCACCTTCAGATGCACATCAAATCATAACGGGGCTTCTTCTCCAGTGGTCATGCACGATCCAATTTTGGTGCTAACCACGTTGGGAAGTTTGGCAATCCCTAATGCTGCGATCACGAGAGGCGCGAGATGACGGTAATCGACGTGACCGACGGCCGTCGACTGTTGGACACGTGACCCTTCGTCTCGCATCGCCCAGGACTGGGAGTCATTTCCCCAACAAGAGATGAGCTTCCGAGGTGCAGGATTGGCACGATGAAGCGTACACCATAGATGATCAAGCATGTCGACTATGTTACGCTGTGGACTTCATACCAAATTATGTAGGACACAGTCTTATTATAGCAAAGAAATCGGTGATTAGTCAAATTCCACACACAGGTTGCGGATGGCGGATGTGGGTTTAGTGCTACTTTTGATCTTGGAATTCCACCGCCGAGCATTCTACAAGATGGAAAGGCAACCGGCTTGAAACGATGAATTTTCAACATCTTTTCTTGAGAAAATGTTGGGACACGTGACCCTTCCTCTCGCACCGCCCAGGGGTGCAATTAATCTCCCAACAAGCGATGAGCTCCCGAGTTGCAGGATTGGAACAAGGAAACTTACGCCATAGGTGATCAAGCAACACGTCGACTATGTTACCTTGTAGACTTCATACCAAATTATGTAGGACCTTGTCTTATTATAGCAAAAGAGATTGGTAAGTAGGCAAACTTCCACTCACAGGTTTCGGATGAGGATGTGGGTATAGTACTACTTTTGATCGTGGAATTCCACCAGCGAACTTTCCAAATACACGAGGGGAAAGGCAACCGGCTTAGCACGATGAATCTTCTTATTCGTAGAATCTTTCAAGCAAGATAGGACCTGTGCACACAACACAGTGCATCCTGGGTGAGTTCCTCGTAGGATCAGCCCAATTTCGATGGCTCATGATTCAAGTGATTTCCTCCAAGTGACTTCAGCTACCATATAGAGGTAGTCAGCGCCTTTAGAACAGTAGAAAGATTCATCTGTCGGTAACACACTGGTACTCGCACAAGCACAACAATCATCTACAGCGACAGAGCAGGGTGCAGATGATTTGCTGAACTACACAAAATGCTGAATGACCACATTGAGCTAAATATCTCGGTATGAAAATTGGCGCCCATCCATGCGAAGCTACTCAATGTACACCAAAGATCTGCATGGACACATTGAAGTTTGTGGCCCTCAGCTAGGGAACAATAAGAGAAGCCAATTTCAGTTTGTATGTATTAATCTTTCCAGCTTCTCAGGCCCCACCTGCTTTCCGTGGATTGTGCTCATGATAGTACAAGATATTCAAAGATTTTCCTAGACCTCCTAACCCCATCATACACTGGCTTCACTGGCAAAAGTGGCGCCATAAACTTGTAGGAAGATATCTGCACACTATTCTTGGCTTTTAGGTAGTATTAAATCCAACCCCTCTGAGACTACCTAATGTACAATCTAATGATGTCACACCTATACAGTCCTAAAACATTATGTGTGAGTTGCAAATTGGCGCACTGTGCAATCACGGTCACAACATAGGACTAGAGTTTCTTTAGAATGTTATGGGGCTGAATACCAAGACGAATTAGAAGGGTAGAGAATGGAGACAAGCGATGAAAGTAACTTGGCCATTTCATTGTATGGTACAAATCTTCTGTGAGCTTTTCACTGGATTTTCATGGTGAACAAAGGATGTCAAAGTGAGGCCTGTGACCTGCAAACAGGACAGTGTGGAGCATAAATATCAATTGTGGCCAAGGTGGGGAATATAAGAATAAGTGAGAAATAAAGTATATCGCTATTCAACAACTTTTGCAACTAGGGAATAATGATGTAGTGTGAAGTTGCCTTTGCGAGTATAAACACAAAACACAAAATGCAGGGGAGAGTGTGTACTCACGTCGAAATTAACGGGGAGAATGTCGAAGGGCATCTGCCGTTTCTGACATGAGGCTTCAACAACGGCTTGATGTTGCCTTCTGCACCAAGCGCTCGCTGATTCTTTTCATGCCAAGATGTGCACCACCATTACCCTGCTCCTTAATGCCTCAATGCCTCAATGCCTTATGGGCGTTTTGTCAATGTTACAAGTCTCTTCATCTCGCTTATTGAACAGAGGAACCCTAATTAAGTTAAATCTCTGTACAGAGGGCACATATGGCAATTTATGAGGAATGATTGTAGATCTTCAGCTCAGGGTCATACACCATCTTGGTAGATATTTCCCAGATATAGACTAAGAAGTTGACAGGCTTCTAGAAACAAGGTAATGCAGACATCGTTAAGAAAGCCGGTGATCGGTCTTCTCCCTTTGAGTGACTAGAGACTGATGAAGAGACTAAGGTTCTGCACTTCTTGATTGAAACCTGGACAAGCTCAAAGAAGGCGTAAAACTGCCTTGTACGCTTTGGACAAGAGTGTTATTTTCAGCTCCTGCAGACATGGAAAAACATCAATTCTATGAGTACAGCAGATTCACTTACTAACGCGCCTTTTTAATGAACTCAAAGTGTCTATAAGCACAATAAAACTCTTAACATCTTACTTTAGTCTTTGCTGGAAAGCAGTTGGACTCAGAATGCTTCCTTTACATAATATACCGTAAGGATCCCCACCATCTGCAACTTCGCTGGAATAACACTCTCGTAAGAATTTTAAGCTATCCCCATTATCGAGTCGAAAGCTTCCGCCATAACAGCCTGGCACAAATTTCAAAGTCGTACCACATTTCGTTTCGTAGTGCTCAGGACTTATACTGGAAAAACTCGTAGAGACAGAAGCTTGAGAAGAAGCGCCAGAGTCAGATGTCAAAGGAGGTTGCTCATGTTGCGTGTTACCATATATAGTTCCCAGTAATTTGACAAGTTCCTTTGATAACATTACTGGGTCTGTAACCTGCTCCAAGTCGACTTCTATGTCCTCCCCTGTTCCATAGAGTTCTTCACTTGCCTATCCACAATAAATGTACACATCAGGAAATCCACTTTTACACGAGAATAATAAAGATATCAGTATCGAGCTTCAACAGGAGACGAATGTTAATTAACAGAATTACCTACTTCAGTATAATGAGTAGAATAAGGTTCACGAACAGTCTGGTATAATCTTCCCACAAGTGGAAAGTAAGTGCAATACCTTCACATGGTTCGGAGGTTTGTTAGAAATTGATATGCAGTCTTCACCAGAGAGCTCGTCAATAGAAGCATCCTTCGACGTATCACTTTCGTCAAGACAAACAGCCCTAAGAGGAACAGACTTCTCATGGTCTGTCTTAGAACTCAACTGACGCTCGGCAATGCTGGTTTTCGCATTGCGTACCACAGGATTTTTCTGAGCTCTCTCCTTCTGTGCCATTGCTGCCAACCCATTTGATTTCCGGGGAGGACATGTGGCGTGAAGTTGAGGTTGACGAGGCAGACGTGAGGTGACTAATCTGTTTACGTCACCTCTTTCTTTTGCACTCGGTTTAGGAGTCTTGACCACTTTTTGATTACGAGCAGAATGAGGAGGTTTGGCGACGAGGGCGTTGTTCAGCCCTGATCGAGCCGGCACCGTCGTCCGCGGTTTTTCATTACCTGGTTTGCCCCTCAATGGTTTATTTAAATCTTTCTTCATATCAATAGGGCTCTCAGGACCAGATGAGACAGAAGGTGAACACTCTTCGTTGTCTTTTGGGATACTCAATTTCATTGGGATGAACGGGACAGTGTAACCCGCTGCTAAGTAAGCCTCACGAGGTTTCTTTGTGACGATCACGATCTTACTGCTTCTATGGTCCGTGGAGTTTCCAGGGGATATCTTACCAGGGAGATTTCTCTGCTCTTTCGACTTTTGAGGAGCTACCCTAGACGGGTGGTCACTACTCTGGTGCGCTAAGTTTCTGCGGGGTATTAAAGGCTTGATGGGGTTGTTCTTCGCCCCTGCCGAATTTTTGGGATGATTGACGCCTTTGATGGAGTCGATCCTCTTCTCTGCGGAGATTACAGCAGGATGTGATACCTTCGTTAGATTACTGTTTCGCTCAACAGTTTTTCTTGGAGAGATCATGGGCTTCTTGGAAATGTAGTCGGGGGAGACACTAGGAGACACTGGAGGGGAGAGTGAAATTTCTGCCGCTCTTATTGGAGGTGAAGTTTGGGTAAGGATCTGCCGGACATTCTCATCCTCTGTCGACGGCGCTTCCTCGTCAATCTCCCTCTGAAGCTGCACCACACGCTTCTCAAGTGATACTACCTCCTCTTCGAGTACAGCCACTTCCAGGAGGAGCTCTGTTATCTGAAGGTCACAATCAAAGATGTTCCGAGTCAGAAACTCCGAAACACAATTTAGGTCACCAATGCAGAATTTACTAAGGTGTTCATCGCCTCCAATGAGTTCTACGATTCTAAAACGTATAAAGAGGGATGCAAATGAGTTATACTTTCTGGCAAGTTCATCGTCCATGCACAATCCATTCTCCCCAACAGGAATTGCCAATTGCTCAGACAATCTGATCGCATAAAGCTTTAAGAGTACTAAGAGGGGACTGAGGACGAGGCTGAGGTCACAGCACGTATTGACTTCAACATCGCTACCATTCGAGAACTTATCGCAGCTCACTTGTGATGCAAATTATTTGGAGTGTATTATTGAAGATGACAGACCTGAACAGGCAAGTTGGATGACACCCGCGGGAGAGAGCCCAGAGGTCTGCTGAGGCCACGATTGAGAGCGATGCGTAGGTTTACCTCTTGCGTCAGCATCTTCTGTAGTCGGCAAACCTGATGACAAAACAACATGTATCCACATACTTAGTGGAAGAGGCCAGAAATGTGGCTAGCAGGATACGTACTCTTAAGTCCGATATCTCTATTTTCACAATTAACACACGCGGAGCTAAAGCCCTCAAAAAGAACCGCTCTCGACGTCGGCAGTCTATTGGTCCTGCTTATCTAGTGCCGTAAGTGGATTATTCCAGTATTGTCTCAATAATGTTAACAAAAACATCTTAAAGAGAGCGAAAAGGAAACAGTCAAACAATACCAAATCGTTTTCAATATCACTACAGATTTGTGCACTTACATCCGTCTCCAAGGCAGCCCGTTGTTCTCTGCAGTCCCGCCTTCCATTCTTCCGAAGTATCTTCGAGTTTACTTCCTTAACCTGCGAACATAGTCCCCCGTCTATTGTTAACATTCATTTGATTTGCGAAGACGTATGCTCCATAAAAAAAGAAAATAATCTGCTTTGACACTGTAAGTTGAGCAAACAACAGATTCTTAGTTGAAGGAAAATTTCTTGAATACGCAGAGCACTGCTGCGGCAACCGCAGTGAAACAGAATTCTCAAACTTACACTGAGTTCGTCTTGAAGATCTTCATAGTCGATAGGAACGTAGGACACGTCGCACGAAATTTCCTGCATCGAGACTCCTCTGCATAGGTCCTGCTCACTCCAGCCCCATGTATATAATTAAGTCAGCCTTATACGGCGAATCACAGCATTACTTTCTGGATACAACAACAAAAATTTATATAACTAGCCCCACTGGTTTATAATTTTTCAACAATCCTTGTTATTGAGGAGTTTGAGGAAGACCAAAACGCAGAGTGTATATTCACGCTCTCATTGTTGGATAATCGAATAGCAGTACTAAAGCTTGAACGAATCGATAAGACTACATAGAGGGACAGAAGTAAATACCTGTTGAGAATACGGAGTTGTCTAGGTAATCGGGACTAAGAGGTTCCAAAACTACTTCGTCGCTGTTTCTGCTCCTACGGCTCCCATGTCGGTATCTGTCAGACTAGCATTCCAACAGAACCTTCAAAACACTTGCCACCACACTCTGATATTCTGCTTCACATGCACGGCTACTTCAATTATCTTGATGTTAAGTTATTGTGCGCCTGGAACCTTCGCAAGATGGACACGAGAGAGAGTTGTAAGGGAAGCTTACAGGCAGAACGTATAAGTTTCGATTTCTATGCGCGGCGGAAACATCTAGAGGTGAAATATTGCGCAAAGAAAAGCTACCAGAAAGAAGAGCGGTGGACGTCAATAGTGAGATTCTTCCTATAACGCACTATCTCAAGAGGAAATGCAGCGTGATCTCAATTCAACAGCATTAAACATCTAAGCTAGTTTAATGTACAAAAGCAATGGGAGTAATCGCACAGCTGAGGTGACGGGAGGTGAGTAGCACTATAGGTAGGAGGAGCTCCTGTTCTAAATTGTCGTTACTGTCATTCCACAACGAACACAGTCTTAACCTCTTCACTTCCTATATGTCTTCCATTATCGCACATTCCTCGAACATTATTGATTGCAGGAAGCCGAAACTCTACAAGAAAAGAGGTAACCTCTTCGATCGCAAACCTCAGGGAACAGCTACGGTTAACAATATACGCAACCGCATGTATTCACACTGGACTGGAGTCACTGGACTCCCCCGGGTTTTAGTGCATGATTCACAACAATATGCCGCCTGGTTTCCAGACTCTATCAATACATCGCTATGATATTGTAATGTATTAAATACCTGCGTGCAATACTGCACTAGATTCTATTCCGCAGTGTTTGTCGGATTATGCGCCTCCGAACCCCTGCTTTTCCATCATCAGAGCACCAAAAATGGCTTCGGCCATTCCATAGGTTGGCAGGTAGAAATAGTAAGCTGAGCGGAAGAATGAAGACGGCGTTGTCAATCAATGCTTTGAGCTTGAACGCGCGTACAAAGATCGGATATCGCGTTTTTCTGGCAATTGCATAGCACTCAAAGAGTTTACTGCACAAAGCGATCTGCGCGCAGTGTCGATTGCGCAAATCCTGTAAGCTCTGGAGAAGAAGAGCTCAACTTAAGTCTATGGCCAAAATAGTAGAGAACGTGATGTAGTAACACGAAATGCTGTAGTTGGTGAGGAGAGTAGTGCAATCGCATTAACACTTACAGGATTTTACTGCACAAAGTGACCTGCGTGTACTGTCGATTGCGAGAGTCATGTAAGCTCTGAAGAAGAGGACCTCAACTAAAGCCTATAATTACCTACGAGCAGAGAGGGAGCTCCAGTTACAGAAAATGTTGTAGTTCTTGAGCAGAATAGTGCAAGCAAGGAAGGCTCGGAGCGTTCCAGAAACGAAACTGCAGCAGAAGACTACATCTAGCGAGCACGTCGAGCACAACAGTTAGAGGCCAAGACGACTCCGCGCGCGTGAACCACACCAATACGGACTAAGTTAGTCTCGCGCCAACAGATTTTCCAGCTCAACACACCACTCTGCCACTAGTTGATAACTTACACGTCGAACAGAAACGGACACGGAATGTGAATGTGAATGCCCCTACCATTGAATGCTCAACGGGATATAAGTTAAGTTAAGTGAGACCCTCGCAGCAGCTCTGCAGGCTCGCGAGTAGTACTGCCTACTACTACCACTGACACAGGCGTGCAAAAGGATTCTTCAGACTGGCCGCTGCACAGACAGAGCTGGAGGAGGAGGAGGAGGAGGGGAAGACGAGGAGGTTAATTAGGAGGAGCTGGAGCAGTCGATGATGACGCGACGACATCTTGTCAGTCGCCAATGTGCGCATGCTCGCTGGATCTCACCAAACCATGTCCGATAATGCACAATCCGGCCCCCTCCCCTCTCCTTAGACTCATCGCCTCAGGCAATCAACCTCCCTTCCACCACTCGAATGCTCTCTCTCTCTCTCTCAATCTCTCTCTCTCTTCTCTTGTTTCCTCTTCTCCTCTGTGCACCTCTGGCTCCGCTAAGTTACTCGTCAGAGAACTCCATACATACTTACGTATCTACACCGATGTGGAAATTGGGAATGGGAAAATTAGGAATCTGCTTAGGCCGGTGGCTGGCAGCGCGCGCACAATGTACTTCGTCTAGACTAATTCGCCGGGGAAGTATGTAACTGTTCACGTAACTGACTTGCCTTCGCAGCAAACTGCACTACCCTCCCCCACCGGACTGCGGGCCGTTCCAGGGCCCTGCCTGCCGTTTAGCATTTGTTTACGCAGTTTCCCATCACCCAAGGGTCACACCTCTTCCCTTCAGAACAAACATTTCCAAAAACAAACACATTGCTAATAGGTACTTCTAATGATTTTAGTCTTATTTTGGATGGACTAGATAACCAAGGAGATGAGAGTGGATGACGAGCCACAAGAGCCAGCGAGTCATCGTCCGTCATCCACCTACTCGAGTTGGTTACTGGTCATAATCGATCAAGTCGTGCACAAAATCTGAGAATTATGGATGATATCATGCCATCGTGGATGAGAACCTGAAGAAGAAAAAAAATGATTGATAAGCTTTTTGTGTTTAGATGAGCGACCCATTATGAATTCTTCTTTCACAAAAAAAAAAAAAAAAGTAACATGGCTAGGAAGAGGGCTTCGAGAGGAATCAATTGATACAATTTGTGTTCGAATTAGAGAAGGTGTTCGATTTCAGTTGTTATCTATAGAGCTAATTAGGAGCAATTTCTTTTACGATACACCAAACCCCCTAGATGTCGAATACTTCCCCCTAGATATGTTAAACTGCTTAGATTTTAGAGTCTTGAAATTGTAGAACGTGTTTGTGTTTTCTATTTCATCAGTGCCTCTAACAAATTCCCGATATGTCATTCCACGATGAAGACATTGTAGTTCATGTAGGTCATGAGGTAACTCTAATTCGCATCATCTCTCATTCTTCAACAATGAGACTATGCATATTAATAATGTTATCAAGGTCATTCACACCCCACTAGCGTGCATGGTTTTGAATAATTGCCACCAAGCTTGCAAGATTTTGAGTGCCATTTCCATATCCTTTCTTGGATTTTCTTGTTGTTGAGTGTAGTATGCCCTCTCCTTGTCTTGTGGTTGATGAACGGTTTGCACAAAGCAAGATCAATTGGGGTAAATCCCATCTGCTAGGAGCTCGTAACAGGAATGCATTTGAACCATTAACACTAAATGAAATCCCATCCCCCTGTCATTAATCGAATTTCCTATAAGAGAAGAGATCTCCAACACATTGACATCGTTGTTTGAACCTACAAACCCTAGAATATGCATGCCATATCCACATAGAGTAGTCAACCACCACTTTTAAAACTATTGCCTTCTTGTCATCCTTGTTCACATACTGCCCAATTGGAAGGGCAATCCATTTATTGTTGGTGCATGCACTCTATATTGGCAAACATCCTCGGCCACCCTCATTTTGTATTAATGTTCACTTGATTTAAAATACCATTACATGTCAGTTGCCTAAGGTACTCTTCCGTAACTATTCTCTAATTGCTCTAGCCCAACGCTTCGTGCACTCATTGGTCACAGTAGCACTCAAACATCAATCGTCATCAACAAAATCACTTGAAACACCATATGCTAGCATTCTAATTACTGCATTACATTTTTAAATGACTTGAAACACTCAAAGTGTTTGTGCAATCATAGCATTGGGTAAAGTAGGCATCATGGGCAACGACTACATTCATAAGTCTTAAGAATAAAGAATGACACATATGAAATTGCCTTCTAAATGTTTGATCATGGTCGCAAGGAGGGATCATTGAAATAATCTTTCACTATCTTGTTGTGTCCTACCTCTCTATTTAGATCTATAATCCTAGCTCTCCCACTAAATGACCCTCCAAAGCAAGATTGTTTGGGTTCATTCCACATGGCATGAACCATCTCAGCCGAAGTATTAGCTATCTCATGCGCAAAGAGGTCCTCATCATAGTCATCGTGTAAGGCCTCATCTAAGATGTTATGTTTTTATTCATATCCATGATTGAAAGCCATTTGGTGAAGGATAAGAAGAAGGCTAAGAAGAAGAAGAAGAATATATATATAAATCAAAATCAAAATAAACAAATCAACAAATAAAATCAACAAATAAACCAATCATTTGGAATGGATGTTCCTTGGCTAACTTAACTAACAAACACCCTTCGGTCACCAAATAGCACCAAAACAAAACAAAACAAAACAAAACAAAAAGTGAGATATTAACCTTTATCCACTTACACATGGTTAAGGGGGGGAGGGGGGGAGGGGGGGAGGGACATTGAGAAATAATACGAGATGCTTTTTTTTTTATTTCACTACATGGAATTTCTTCTTCTAATCGTATCAAAACCGTAGACTTGCTAAATTGCTTAATTGGTCGAGAATGGGTTGGCTACCTTAAATGGCATGCTTCTACCCCAAATGAGTCGAGTGAGGTTAAAGTTGGGATGAACTAATCAAAAATATGTAGAGTTGGTTTTAACTAAACCGCAAAGTAGTGGGTTACCACTAATCCCAAGCTGCCACAACAAACAATTGTACCATGGTGGCAATCTTGTGTTTTCTAACTACATCCTATATTTATGTGCCAGAAGCTAAATTGGGACCAAACATGCAACCTTGAAATCTAGCCTTTTTTGCATTTGTACTACGATGGTAACATAATTACCAATCCCATGTTGTATAAGTGACCCATAAAACATCATTTATGGGTTTTTTGTGGGGCCCATTCCTTACAAACCCTAAACCTTGACTTTAAATCTCAAATTCTCACATGTATTTATTCTAATTTCTAGATTTTCTTTTCATCAAACTGGGATTTCATCCATCCCATATCCAAAATTATTATTCAAAAAAAACAATTGGTCAGTTGTCCCAACTTGGAAACTCCAATTTATGACCATTGGATCTTCTCATATTTTGTTGAAATAAAGACATCATAATTTCACATGTTCATATTGGAATTGACTTCAACGTACAAGTGACATCACACAAAATGGGGTTATCTATGTGGGATCTATGCAAGGCTTTATTAGACTAGCGTATTCAAGTGTACAATGCAATTATCTTCCATTTATTTGCAGGTGGCCCTAATTTTTTATTGTGTGTTACCTACACTAAATTCAATGTCTAACTACCCACCAAGACATGTTGTATTGAAGAAGATAAGCACAAAAGCAACCTTCCATCATAGGATTTGGGTGTAAGATATCATATCTCCACATCTTCATACTGGAGGTGACTTCAATGTACGAGTAACATCACCACAAAATGAAATTATTCATGAAATCGTGTTAGGCTTTATTAAACTAGCATTATTTAAAATTCAATTGTACGATGCAATTATTTTCCATTTTTTTGTGGGTGATCCTAATATTTTATTGTGTGTTATCTTTGCTAATTTCAATATCAAACATTATCCTAATAGTAACTACCCACCAAGACATTTTGTATTGAAGAAGATAAGCACAAAAGTAGCCTTTCATCATAGGATTTGGGTGTAAGATATCATATCTCCACATCTTCATATTGGAGTTGACTCCAATATATGATTGACATCACCACAAATTAGGTTATTCATGGAATCATGTTAGGCTTTATTAGACTAGCGTGTTCAATTGTACGATGCAATTATTTTCCTTCTTTTTTGCGGGTGACCCTAATTTTTTTATTGTGTGTTATCTTCGCTAATGATTCAATATCAAACATTATACTTATAGTAACTACCCACCAAAACATTTTCTATGGAAGAAGGTAAGCACAACGGTAGCCTTTCATCATAGGATTCGGGTGTAAGATATTGTATTTCCACACCTTCATATTGGGAGGTAACTTCAATGTACAAGTGACATCACCACATAATGAGGATATTCATGGAATCATGTTAGGCTTTATTGTACTAGCATATTCAAACGTACAATGCAATTATTTTCCATTTGTTTGCGGGTGACCCTAGTTTTTTATTGTGTGTTATCTTCACAAAATCTAGTATTAAACATTATCCTTATAGTAACTACCCACCAAGACACTTTGTATTGAAGAAGATAAGCACAAAAGCAACCTTTCATCATAGGATTTGGGTATAAGATATCATATCTCCACATCTTCATGTTGGAGTTGACTTCAACGAATGAGTGACATCACCACAAAATAAGGTTATTCATGGAATAATGTTAGGCTTTATTAGACTAGCGTGTTCAATTGTACAATGCAATTATTCTCCATTTGTTTGCGGGTGACCCTAATTTTTTATTGTGTATTATCTTTGCTAAACTCAATATCAAACACTATCCTTATAGTAACTACCCACCAAGACATTTTGTATTGAAGAAAGTAAGCACAACGGTAGCCTTTCATCATGGGATTTGGGTGTACCAACAAGTGCTTTTGTACCCTTTACAACTTTGTACCATTTGACAAATGCTACAATCTTTTATATTCATCTTCGACTAAATTAGGGTTTCAATTACTATCAATATTGATATTACATACTTAGGCTTTTCTCCTTTCATTGCACGGAGCTCACCGAATATTGATTCCTCTTGTTTTAGCATAGTTTAAAAGAGAATTGTACCATTATAATAATCTACACTTTTTTTCCTCGATTCTTTGTCCTTGACCTTGAACTCTATATGTTTTTGTGTCTCTTTGACTCATTGGGGTAGATGATTACAAATTAGTATGTAAACTTGGTTGTCTTGGTATTACTCCCAATGATTCTATAGGTGGTTTGAATCATACACAAATGGGTTGAAATATTCGTGTGATAGCCACTTCTATGGGTTTCTCTACCTAAAATTGAAACTCTTGCAAAAGGGAAAATTTCAAGAATTTTGTTTAAACGTGTAATATCACTTAGTGTAATACCTCCCAAACAAATCCAATTTTTATTTGGCTTTACAGTTTATTTCATTGTGGGTTCATTGTGGGTTCATTGTGACTTCATTGTGTTCCTCCATCATAAGCTCACGGTCATGAAGTCAAGCTCTTCTATCTTTCATGAGTCTTGAGCATATCTTTAGTAAATTGACTCCCAAATTGGGTTGTCAAAGTAACCTCTTAACATCAGTAAGCGTCTAGTGGGCATTGAGATGTACCCGTATAGTGTCAAAATCCATTCTACCTAGAATATCTCTATCCCTGAAACAAAACAAAGTGGCTTCTATATTTTGACCACTCCAAATCCACATTGTCTCGTGCAAAAACTATGGTGGTTTTTGTGTCTCCGCCCTCTCCAAGATGAGGTTGGAGGAGCAGATGAAGCGGATTGGTGGAGATATTTCAATCTTATGCCACTAGATCAAAATCGTCCTACCACGAATAATAATAATAATAAGGTTGTGTCCCAAACACCATGGCTTCAAACAAAATGCTTTGTTGCATTAACAAGTTTAATCTAGACCCCTCATAGATTGGTCTTACTTGTTACAAAGAAAATGTTTGGAGTTGTGTTATTTGAGGCCATGTTTTCTACAAGTATGCCTCCATGGCAAAAAGGGAGTTTGGATCCATTTGGCATGACCCATTTTTCCGCGTGTAATTAGGGCATGGAATATATGTGTCAAGTCAACCCATTTTGTGTCAATGCATGTGATATGGTACGGTTCTTGTAAATAGATGTCTACAAATTAATGGGCCTTGTCAAATGGACCCCTACTTCCTTGTTGTGCTCGTAGGGGTTGCATTCAAGATGCCATCCCCAATAATCATGCATCAAATTGCAAAGATTACTTAAAGAATATGGAACTATTGTCATGTATGGAACGAATTCCAGCAAAATAATTAGATTGGTCTCTATTGTACATGATAAGGCAAAAGAAATAACAAAACAAAACTAGGTTATGTCTTTTTTTTCATCTTCTCCTCCAACAAATTTGTAAGTCCAAAGGTCTAAGAGGCGCTATCCAAGCATCAAGACATCGTACGGAGGGGTCTAGGAACACTCATTGGAATTTTCAGCTAAAAGTGTCAAGAATGACTCTATCTTGAAATGTAGACATTCATCATTTGCACTATTCCAATTGAACCACACATATGTGTAGGATTGATCATCAGGAGCACTTGAGTTTGTTGTAATGACCTAGACTCAAACACATGACATGTATATCTAATCACCATCATCAAAGATACCTTCATTGTCACTTCTTGCTATTCATAGCATATGCTAAAAGAGATTCAGCACCACAAAACACATAAACTATTATTTTCATACTTTTTAGGGTCGGTGTACAAATCATCACGCATCCCATATATGAACATCCTTGCCCCTATAAGAGTTAAGAATGAACTTGTGAAAAATGGTTGAAAAGTAGAGAAATAAGTGAGTGACATGTCAACGACTTGGATGATAGTGTCGTGTCCTCCCAATGATGCGAGGTCCCGAGGAGATTATGGGGTTATTGTTGTTGTTGTTGTATGGTCCACATAAAAGTGTTCGGGGGATGTTCGCAAATTATTATGTTTTTAGTAGATTGTGCCACAATGACTTTTAGTTTCACGAGCATATATACATACATGTGCATGATCATTGCCAACAAAGGTCAACCAATGGGCTACTTCCTTTGACTTCACTCTTGTTGGTTTCCCTTTGCACTAGGACCCACACCTTGGAAGCCACATAAGGCAAACTTCCTTGGCAACCTTCAAAGAATAAGAAATTGAACCATATATGATAGCCATGGGGAGTTGGATCCACATGACAAAAGCATTATTTGGACTCACATGAGAATGTTTGGGAAGTATCTATGGAGTGGTCTTTCACCATACGTGAATAAAAGTTCTAACATAACATTACACAGTTCTTTGGTTGCGTTTCACGGGACCATGTATCACATGAGCATACTCTTCTATTAGTTCCAAGATTCCTCGTCTATGAAGAGCACTCGGGCTGTAACATGTGAACTTTTCGACAAGTGGCTGTAAATTATCAAAGTTTCAAAATTGCAACCTCTTTCTATGAAAAGAGCTCATCATGTACGTGCTTAGCATTGTTATGAGCATTCTCAATCTGGTTGATTTTCTTAACTTATTACATAGATGGGTTATCAAATTTGTTCATTTGGTGTCCCCTTCATCTAGCTTAATGTTTGGCATGTAACCTAGATTGTGAGGTGGATGTCTAGTTAGCCAACGGTGTTGCAGAGTTTTACACAAAACAATTTGAAATTTGAAACATGTTGAGACCTTGTCTTCTTCACCATGCTATCTTTAAAAAAAATGAAACCCTCCCTATGTGTGAGTTAGTAACCTTGATATGAGAGATGACCCTAACCCCTCGACTTTTGGGGAACGGGGGCAAAGTCCAACCGAGCTACAACAAATCGAAAATAAAAGAATAATTATGTCTAGTGCCCGCAATAACTTGAGAGGGTGGTGTATTGCTCCTTTGGTCATACCTCCTCCCTCCCTCCCTCCCAGTAAGGTGGCCCAAAAATTTATTATTGTGGTACATATTGTTAGTTATAGGTTTAGTTTTGGTTATGGGTATATGTACAAAAGTACATATAGGATTCAATGACATTAAATTTACATATGACCATCCTTCACATCCCACATTGGTGATCACGTTATGTATAGGTGGGTAGTAATGTATATGTAAGAGGGCAAGAGACACAAAGAGACGATTCTTCAAGGTTAGTGTGATTGGGATTCACTTCTTCATTGAACATATGCCAATGTTCACATCTGAGTGTAAAGCGACCAAGATTACGCATCTAGATTAAGGTAGAAGCGCCTATGATGGACATTGTGAGCATTTGAGATCCTCAATGTGTTCTAAACTTTTCATAAGAAATTCTAGCAAGTTACGTTATTGGGTTTGTTAAACTTTGAAATTGTTTGAATCAAATTATGATTAATGATAATTAAGGGTCGTTTTTTCTTCCAATCGATAGTGGCTACATAGGCCCTCACAAACATATGATATTGAGTGTTGATATTTCGTCTCTTGTAACAATAAGTTGCATTTCATAACCTCGTAATGATATCAACAGTACTCAATTTTGAAAGCATGTGGAAGTCCACTCTAGGGCCACAAAATAAGTGTTGGAGTTGAGTCGCTACCAACACTAACCACTTCTACTCCTTATATTATATACATAATGTTATGTGGGATATAATCTAAAGGCCACTTCACATCCGAGCCAAGGGTTGTGACCATGTAACTGTGAGGGCCCTTGATATTTGAAACCTAATTTTTTAAAGGTTATTATTAATCTATCTTAACTTGATTCCAACAAGCTACTTCATAGTCTCTGATGCTATTTATAGAGTCAAAGTCTCCACTTTCAATAACAATATTATTATTATTATTATTATTATTATACACGGTTTATAAAGGGATCTGACTCCCCAAAACATTTCGCCTTCAACTCAACTTACATGCATGCATTAAAAACCTTAGGCTATAAATGAACGGACAATTACACACGCAAGACTACTGGTGATACTGGTAAGTGCAGTAGAAATAGCTCATATTCTCACCGTAATTAATAACAGAAAGTAAATACATGGGGAAAAAAATGTCATAAAAGCACACTTGACACATGAGACTCATCTGGGAGGGTATTAATTAAGTAAGAAGAAGGTTTTACTGCGAGTTGCTAGGCGTTGAGCAATGCCGTCCAAATATACCAACTCCGGCCCTTGCAGTGTGTAATGAAGGAAGTAACTTGATGGCCCTGTACGAAGCTTTAAACCCCGGAACGGTACCAAACCCCAAAAAACTTATGCTTTCGTTCATCGAAAGTCTTGTGTAGGAATGAATACCTCGTGACAATCGTGGAACCAAAGTTTCAAACATGCCAAAACCACCCGTGTAAGTAAGTAAATAAATAAAATATAAATAAGTAAAATAAGTAAAATAAATAAGTAAAATAAATAAGGAAGTAACTTGATGGCCCTGTACGAAGCTTTAAACCCCGGAACGGTACCAAACCCCAAAAAACTTATGCTTTCGTTCATCGAAAGTCTTGTGTAGGAATGAATACCTCGTGACAATCGTGGAACCAAAGTTTCAAACATGCCAAAACCACCCGTGTAAGTAAGTAAATAAATAAAATGAATAAGCAACGTTAGGCAATTTGGCGTGAACTTGAGCCTGTTGGACTTATCTTGCTCAAGAATCTTCTTGGCAGAGGGTGGGGTTTACTGCTTACCTTGCGGTGGGTGGGTTCTTGGCTTCCTACCTACCTACCTAGTTTTTTCTCTATCAAGTAGAGAGAAGATTTCACAGCGAGAATCGAACCGCCGGCCACTCCATTTGGGAATGGGTACCTTTTTACTATCACCCCGTAGTTTAGAGTCATCTCGGACCTAGCACTTGCGTAATAATAAGTCAATAAGCACGAGTGATAATTATCACATTTGAACCACAATAGTAATGTTACATGTAGCAACAACAACATGACAATTTTTGGAGACGAGGGAGAGAGAGAGAGCCTCTCATTAATCAAACATAAGAAAAAGACATCAAATAGTATGCAACCCATAGTTGGTTTTTTTTTTTGTTTTTTTTTGGACATCAAAAATAGTTTAAAAAATCATGAATTAGTCTAGTTAAGGTTGATCGACATGGAACAGTCAAAATCCTATAGGGGGTCAAGTTGGATGGTGAGAGGTGCATTTGTATGCGGTATAGACAAACAAAAAGAAAAGAACCTTGATATTAAACCAGATAGAACCCCGAATCACATGAACAATAGGAACATCTATGATGAACAACCAACCTCCTAAAAAGAGCAATGCACACCGACTGGGAGAGTAAGGGTGCAGCTCCGAAGTAGCCCGCTCGAGCCTAAGAATAATAGATAAATTCCTCCTCTCATTCTCACGTCCTCCTTTAAAGATTAAATGTGACGCATGCAACTATTTAACCTGAAACATTTAGGGTTTGCGATATTAGTATCCGTAGAATGTGGATATTTAATAACAAGGGAGTAGCGTGTCTCGTATGGGTATACATACTCATATTTTCCCTCCTTGACACAAGACAATGTACATAAGAAGGTCTCAAACACATCAATTTATAAAATACGAATCATGAACTCGGTGGAACCTGTACACATTGCATGTACGCCCATATATTGAGACCCAACGTCCTCGTTTAAAGATTAAATGTGACGCATGCAACTATTTAACCTGAAACATGTAGGGTTTGCGATATTAGTATCCGTAGAATGTGGATATTTAATAACAAGGGAGTAGCGTGTCTCGTATGGGTATACATACTCATATTTTCCCTCCTTGACACAAGACAATGTACATAAGAAGGTCTCAAACACATCAATTTATAAAATACGAATCATGAACTCGGTGGAACCTGTACACATTGCATGTACGGCCATATATTGAGACCCAACGTCCTCGTTTAAAGATTAAATGTGACGCATGCAACTATTTAACTTGAAACACTTAGGGTTTGCGATATTAGTGTCCGTAGAATGTGGATATTTAATAAGAAGGGAGTAGCGTGTACACACGACTACCTATTTTGAAATAAATGGAGTCGGTCCGTTGAATTCACAGGGAAAACAATCATGGCCCTTTTCCGCCCATTTGAAATCTAAGGCACTCGAGGGGCAACTAGAGCTCGGAGAGAGTAGGCCCTAGAGGGCTTTTATGGTGCAAGGCGACAAAGCATTCACAATGATGGTAGATAGGCCAAGTCCTCGAACGACTTCAATTGGCACTTCCCTTACATACGCCCCATGGCACACAAAGGGAGGCTCCACTCGAACACCACCAATGCCATGGCATTACTAGCTCCTTCTTTTTCACCGGTGTATGTAATAACTTCAGGTTGAGCTTTTGGCCAGAAATTTTCAACCTTTTTCCGTAAGAAACCCAACCACACACACACAAAAAAAGTGCCCGAAAACTAAATGCCTTCTAGTGTGTGACACACCCGTGGCTCTCGAGTTCCTCCAACAAGTCAATCCCATAATGCCCTTTCTCATAAAGAAAATTCCCCGTAGTAGTTCCATCATGGTTTTTTTATCCGTGTTCGTTATTTCAATCATTTGGAGGGGTTCAAAAAACCGACCGATGGAAATCCGACCTTCGAAAGACTTGAGAGACGTTTTTTTTTTAAAAAAAAAACTTTAGATCTAGTTGACAATGAGGTGGACTACCCTTGTTTGGTTGATGTTTCTTTTTATAATGACATCTATGTTGGAGTAGTATGTGGTTTGGGTGTGGCTCCGAGAAGGGATGCCAAATAAACATGTTGTACTTTAAACATGGTAAGCGTTCTAGATTCAATAGTCAACATTGTTTTTTTTTTTTGTGTTTTTTTTTTTGGGGGGGGGGGAGGCCACTGTTATGGCCAATTTTTTGAGCACGAGAATGTCCACTTTGATATTGACAAAGATCTGCATGTGAGCTCTGGAAAATTATGGAGTAAGTGGTTGTAGCCTTGTCACGGTATGCGGCAAGACCGTGAAGTCGGACCATGGAAGATGGCGTTTGTCGATGGTCCGACTTCCATGGTCCGACTTCATAAAAAGCATTAAAAAGCATTAAAAAGCTTTTTTTTTACCATGGGCACTTGCCTATTCCTACCGGACCATCTCTCTTGCCTCTCTCAACGCAAAACCAGTTGCACCATGTCAGTGCATTTATTAGGCTTTAAAATTTATATTTTGGGTACCTCGACCTTCATGGTCCCTCTGTCATTTTTTCTCTAGTGTAAACCGAAGTTGTCCCGAGACGACTTCAACAACCAATCAACATTCTTAGATCGCCATGGGACAACTTCATGGTCCATAGATCAATGTTTATCTTATGAGATATTGGATGCTTCCCAAAAGATGGGGATTCCACGTTAAAAAAGAAAAAGAAAAAGGAACGATCTTCATAAACTTGCTCAAGCCAATCGTAGTTTTTTCGCATCTAATTCGCATGTTTCGTGAACCTACGAGAAAAGCATTCATCTAAAGACACATACACTTACAAGCCTCGCCAATGTATCCGACCCGATGCCCACATACTTAGTAGATTCCATGCAAACCTTCCCGGGACTCCACTTGAAGTAGGTAGGTTCATCCGCAACTTGCATTGTATATTAATTAGTAGTGACTAAACCCGTGGCAAAGGGAGGGGATCTCAAGCCAAGTAAGACGCCGTTTGTTCCCGGCCGGGGAAATAGATTGCATTATTCCTAAATGCTCCACCCCAAATTATAGATAGGGTGGCCTCACATGACAAGATTCTCATGACTCGGTGCCTTAATTTGGGACACATCAATAATACGGTGTCCTATTGTGGTCACACGACATGACCGTTAATAAACTTGTCACTAAATTAGGTGGCCTCGCTAGTGGGCGTAGCTAGCTGGAGGATCCATAGCCCGGTTTCGGCTCCATGCCATGTTACATGTATGTATACTACTTTGTGCATTCGGTGTGGAACCGGGAAGCCAAAAATATCACTCAAGTTGCACATTGGTGTGGTTGATTGATCGGGGGCGATCGTGCATGTTGTTGGTTAAGTGTCTATATATGTGAGGTAGATGGGTCTTAAAATGGTTAATTTTTTTTTTCTATGGCTAGCCCACTTCTCCTAGAGGCTAGGGTATGGAATGCGGGGTTATGTTTGTGCAAGATGGTTAGCAACTCCAAATCGAGGTTGTAGTCGCTTTCTTTATAGTTTTGGGAAAGCTCATGTGAATTTCTTAAGTTCATTGTTAGTGTGAAAATTCTTGGGCTCATTACATGGTTATGTAGGTCCAGTTCCCTCCTCCCAAAATATATATATAATAATAATAATAATAATAATAATGTCGATTGTTGAATCTACAGTTGTTATCATATTCAGAGCATGTAGTCCAATTTCTTTTGTTATCTTTTCTTGGAGCCCCACACCTAACCACGTACCACTCAAAATAGGTGTACAGTTAAGATATGTAACCGAATTAGGCACATCCACCTTACAATATCAGAGTTAACCATAAAGCAACCAAAAGTGGGGACAACTCAAGCTTTTTGATGGAATCTCCCATTTCTGCCACTTCCAACACTTGTGTCTATTACATAAAAGTAAAACTAGGGAGGGAAGTCGTTTTGCTCTATTTTGGGGCAAAAAAACTTTGATTTTTTTTACTTCTTTCTTAAGTTTGATTCTGTTTGAGGAGTACACAAGCGGTGAGAGGAGCAAAGAGATGCATGTGCACATAGGTGTCAAACAAAATGTGAATATTCTTAACATATAAAGATAGAACATGTCGACGTCTAAAACTTAAAGAAGCCCTTCAAGACTTGTCGATTACACTCAAACAAGGAACCATTAAGGCAATTTGACTCCAATTGATCCCCATGTGTTATGATACGAGTAGAACCACCTATTCCCCAAACCATGACCCCATAGGGTGCCATAATTTTGATAAGGTTGGGATTGATTTCGGTAATTTCTTTTCATGGGTGGTTAAAATAAGGTTCCACGTTTCACGGTTTCTAAGGGTTAGTTTCCATGTAGGCTGCTCGCCCACCAAATTCTAGTGGAAACGTAGATGTCACCATGTCGAATCTCCATTTCCACTAGAATTTGGTGGGTGAAGCGGTCTACATGGAAACCGACCCTAAGTCTCCAATTTTGGTCATGGCATGACCCGGAAATCAATAATGACATGACACATGTTCCGGGTTTTGAGTGCTAAAGTGAGGAGGAATTCATCTAAAAATAAGCGGTTATGGTAGACTCTAGACATGGGTAATGTGTTTAGGCCAACTTTCGGCTTCAAATAATCATAGTAATTTAGATTTAAGGAATAAAATTACCAATAAAATTGCAATCCTCTTGAATTCTATCTTCCAACACATGGAAAATTTGCGCTGCCTTATATTTCTCCATGTTTGGCCCATAATCTCCTAAGTGATCGATTATGGATGACTCTACTTTAACTTTATTAGTCCTCAACTTTTTGAGCAAATAACTCATAGCATGCCCACACTTACTACTGCATGCAATTAGCGAATAACTCCTACCAACAAGAACCACTTTTAGCTCAAATTTTGACTAGTGTTGGCCACTGGATGTAACCAATACTAATAGAAACCGTTCAAATGTGGCCCACACTACTAAGTGTGGGCATGCTATTAACCAAATGAAAACTCGTGTTGGATGTATGCCTATCCAACTAAGTAAGTAACTCATGGGGAACACTCCTAAATTTCTAGTGGGTGGCTAATCTTTTTACCTTGATTGAGATTAGACGGGATGTGGAGAATGCTCCCCAACTGCATGCTTTTCGAGAGTGGATGGAGAGAGTACAAGTGGACACTATGACCCGGAGAGATGGAGTTATCGCACATGAACGTACCTCTCACCCTTCCAACATCAAAACTTGACCCCTAAAAGGTTTGGTGCCGATTCATTTCAAATGACTTGGACTAGACTAATTCAGGGGTTTTTGAGGCCACTTCCGGTGTCAAATCGACTACAAAATAGTAACATCCAATAAGCATACTATTCCATGGTTTTTTAAACGGACGGATGAGAGGTACGCTCACAAACGATAATTCCCTCTGACCTAGGGTGTTGCTAAAACACAGTTTACTCTTCTTTCCAGGAAATTGATGCCCTCTATTTTGTTCCATTAATGTGGTGGTGGCTAAAGGTTACTCATTTTCTTGATCACTTAGATGTTTTCTTATTCAAAATATTTTGAATGAAACCACAATTCTTTTTAAAAGATATATTTCTATTAGTTTAACATGGTTTATGTGTTATTGGTTATCAAAGGGTTTTTTTTTCTTTTTATGTCATCGGACCCTTTGCTTATTCTTTCTTATTCAAGTTTTGCTTGTACACACACAATTCATGAAGGCGCTAAACCATACATTGCATTGTGGTCCACCATTATCAATATAAGGTGAACATGTTCATATTCACACTAGTGACAAAGATAACTAGTGTTTTTTTAATAAAATAATAATTTTTAATTTTTAACATGATTTTCGTGTGAAGGAGCCAGTCCAAGAACGCATTTTTCCTCTTTGGTAGGATTTGGATCACCAAACGACACAAGTTCACCAAGCCCACCGCCCCCAAGTGGAAATACCTTATCCCGACGTCAATGGTGCCACAGTGGAATGTGATTTGGCACAAACATCATGTTAAAAAGGGAGGTTGCTTTCCTTTGGTCAGTTTTGCACAAAGCAATGGCAGTGAACGAGTGGCATGGAAGAATCTCTAAATAGATTGATAAGAGTCGTCCACATTGTGGCCTTGTGAATATTGAATTTGTGGAGCACATATTTTTTACCTGCTCCCTTGCTCAACAAGTTTGGCGCTATGCAACGAATATTGTTTGGCAATTGCTTGTCAAGAGTCTAGTTATTGATGGTCTTCGGAGATCCTCCCCCCTTATTCAACTATATTTTTAGCAAGAATATGAATAAGTCTCTTAAAAAATTCAATAGGAATTTGGTTCTTTCTTAGGCGTGGTATGCCTTGGATCATTTGGTGACAACCCAAGATTTTGGTTTTTACACAACCTCCAATGACCGGTTGAGAAGGTTCATCATGTGGTGTGGGACTCTCACCTTGACTATGAACAATTACCCTTGCAAAGAACTGTGAAAGACTTAGAGAAGCTCATGACGTGACTTACCAAGATGTTCTTAATAAGTTTGACTTGGTGTGATGTGTTAGAAAGTCTAATTGCTAACTTGTAGCAATTTGGCGGTTACTTACGGTCATCTTCTGGGTTTTCCCCGTCGGTGGTTGTATTGTTGGTTACCTCTTATAATTCAACTCAATTTCGTTTTTTTGGAACACACGATGCGCTTGACCACTTGGCTAGTTTTCCGTCAAGTGGAGAGACAATTTCGCGGCCGGGAATTGAACTGCCAACCCCTCCGTTCGGTTTGGACACCTCTCCACTATCATCCGGGGCTGGGGCGAACCAACCCGTACACTGGTTCCTTGGAAGCAAGGGTTTCAGGCATCCAGAAAAGAACGAGTGTACGAGTTAGTTCGCCCAGATCATCATCCAGTAGTTTAGGGTCATCTTGGACCAAATTACCCCTCCCAATCGAACCGACCCAAGGAAAAACTTTAAAAACTAAACAATAAAAAGACAACAAACAGATGGGCAGTGCCGTGGCTTGGACGGGATTTTGGATATAAAAGGCACATCGGTCACCAAAATCCAAGTGGCACACGAAAGTGTATTCACAATAACTTTTTGTTACCCACATCACCTGAAGTAGTAATGAAGGCGACCGGGACCGGCTTTGATCACATCACATGACATCACCTTCCCCTCCTCGCTTTACAATACTTATAATTGCAGGCGGGGCGGAGTTATAATACTACTACTATTATTAACCTCGCTATCCCGCATCTTCAAGGCGGATGAAAAAGCGCGGATGCGGATGAGTGGGCTTGCTCTTTATAAGTTATTATTGAAGAGTGCAACATAAGCCACGGCCCCGACTCAACATAAGTCCGGGGCGGGCCATTCGATTCTTGGTTGTATCGAAGCTTTTAAAGTGTTTTTTCCCCAACGGACACATGAGTTCCAACACGAGATGGGACCATTGCCTTCCTCACTTTTTATGATGTTTTGTTTGCGCATCTTCAAATATGTCAAAGAACAAATCCTCATGTTCCAAAAGCATTACTCAGACGTAGGCTGATCCACCGTGGGGTCAGGAACCACATCCCGCTTCAGTTTGGGTTTCCCCCACATTTTGGATATACTCAAACCTGTGTATTTGTTCCTTGTCCAACAATTATCATTGGCAACATTACACAAGACCCACATACCACATGCAATTTAGCAACAACAATAAGGTCTGCATAATCGCAACTGTTGTTTGAGCCAGTTTGACGTCGTTGTGGGAATGACCGTATCGATAATTATTCTCGACTAACCTACCGTGCATTTGCCGGATATTAATGATGCCTATTATGTAGTTGTAGGATCCCTGGAATCTACTATCATCAGTTGGCAGGCCCACAGTTATGAGCCTCTCATTTTCCTTCTTTTAGAATGGGAGTGGAGTGGAGAGGTTGTGGAATGTTTATACCCCGTCGCTGATCGCTCGTATTATAAAAACATATACTATATACACATTACATAAACATGTATTTTTTCATCCGTGGAGGTGCAACACCGGTTTGAATTATGAGTTGATCGATTACGATTGACAACCAACTCAATTAGGCGGATGACAACTCTTGTGCCTCTTGTGGCTCGTCATCCATGCTCCCCTTGTTGGTTATTTAATACATACTCGACACATGTCGTATTGTAAGTTGGGGTGATCAACATGGTTGCTTTGTGATCAAATTATAAGGATCTTGAAACAAGGTCGAAGCACCTCGTATTGTCACATGTAATGTTAAGTGTGCAATTAATGTACACAATAGACATGGACAGGACCGACGATCGGAGCTTCTCAGCATCTATGTAAACTTGCCCATTGTGTAGAAATCGAAAACACGATTGAAACGTGATTTACTGTGACATATCAAAATGTTTTGGAAGTTTTGACTCCCAATTTGGCTTTAGTGACCTCAAATTACCTAGTCTAGTGGGAGGCTAATTGGAAACGAATGGGCCTTCAACCTATAGGGTTTCTCTTCTTTTCTTTCTTTCCACTAGAGCAAGTCCCTTATCTTCATTATGCCCCCTTCCCACCCAACTTTACCAAATAACCAAAGTCTTTTTTTAAAACCGGGTAAAGCTCTCTCGGTTATAGCGGAGGCATCTGGCTATCCTAATGCACCCAGAAGAACTTACTCCCGAGCTTTTCGAGTAGGTTTTAGTTAAGTAGCTTTCACACGTGTTCATTGTTTTATCTACCAAGCAATGAATGTTGGATAGTTTTTGTCCCATCCCCAAATGCCTTACTACTCATCTATCTTACCATCGGTTTTTTTTGTTAATGAAGCTCTTTGTGCCCTTGTAGCTAAGACTAAAAGCAACCAATCACAAGGGCGGGAGGCAATACTTTTAAAGGTCCTACAGACTTGCCTCATGTCTAGGTATTGATGGGAGGGTCGGTGCTTGAGGCTTAAATCCTCCACTTTTAAACCATGCCACATCATTTGCCAACTAGGCTCGGCACTAGATAATGTTGATGGTGTGAAGGCCGTGTTTTTAGAACCAATTTTTAGGCTTAGCTAAGGGCCACTTCACACACGAGCCAAGGGCCGTGACCATGAGATTGTGAGAGCCCAAAAGAAAGCGTCCGAAGGCCGTCCCAACACACCTCCAAAATCACGTAGTGTGGTCACAAACCCTCAAGTGTAGTGAAAAGCCATATGTGACTAGACCCTCAACTAAATGCTATTTCAATGAATTTCCATTCACGTGGGTCCTCACACATGATGAAATAGAATAAACCAACGGCTGTGAGCGTTAGGAGTGCCATGGTCTCCCGGTTTTGTGTTAGGCCTACCTCCAAGAGGCGGTCTTTGAAAATAGTCCAAGTGACCGTGAAACATGATCCATTTGATGCCATGTAGGAATCCATGTAGACTTTACATCCATCTTGCATTCACATACTCCGTTGGTCCCTCAAGCGTAGTGTGAAGCAAACTTGGACCGGCTCCATCCTTTCCACCAATGAGAGTTTTTGGAGTGTAATGGTCACGGGCTCTTAGTCCCGTGTGTGAAGTGGCCCTAAAGTCAAGTGGGAAGGGGGCGTTAGATGTTATAAAGATGCCAAGAATATCTAGCATGGACCAAATAAGCCTTTAAAGACCTCACATAGGGATCTTCGAATACGTTTGTTTTGTATCTTACATCTACATAAGTGTCATTTATGGGAAACGCTTCTATCTACAGGCATTCTATCTATTATGCTTTTCTGATCATTCTAACAAATGTGTTCAGAATGAGATCCAAATTAGATTGAATAACTACATCTTAATATACAACAGTCTTAATAATATCTCTATCTCTAATGCATACGGTCGTTATTTTCACAAAATATTGATTTTTTTTTGTGGCACAATATTTCATATAGATTCAAGATTGTGTTAAATATATACAACATTTGAATACTATGTGGTTTGTTCATAGGATTTGAACCCAAAATCATGCAATCCAATTTGTTCACGGTTCTTCCACATCCCAAGAACGAATACAACTATTTCCATCCATATGTGTGTTAACATTCATATTTTTCCAACTCATTTGTAGAATTGAGAAAACTAGCTTCATACGTGATTGAAGCTTTCATATTGAACCATCTTACTATTTGCATAATTCACGTTGGAATTTGAAGAGGTTGGCCCCCAAAAGATGAGCATCAATGATCGGGGAGAACCGGCAGTTAATTAAGTTACAGATGAACCGGTTGAGTTTGAGAAATAACCGGTTGAAGTTCATCAAGACTGCAGGAAAATTACCGATCATTTTGGAAGAATGTGTAGAATATACCCCAATTTAATAAAGAAAAACCGGAGGATGTCAACATGTAACTGGTGGCACTTGCAAACACTAGGATCTCAACTGATTATGCCCAAAAATCTCCCCGATCATTGATGAGCATGCACAAGATGTTCTTTTTGGGTCAAGCCCTTGTATGAAGAGAAACATGCTCATGATTATAGGCAAAATCAAACAATCTATGCCATTATCACGTACGTGAATGTGAGCCCATTCGCCCTATCATGTCCAAGGCTTGCCCTACCTATGATTATAAGCATTGTGAGGAAGGAGTTAATGCAACAAGTCATTTCATCCTAATGTTGTGTGGCATACGTTTTTGCCGTGGAGCAATAATCACTTGATGCCTACGTGAATAATAATAATAATAATAATAGGGTGACATTTTCATAGAAGGCCCTTTACTATGATGTATGAAATGAGAACTACTCGTAATCAATAGGGATGTGAGGAAAAGGGTTGGTGGAAAATGAATGTGACGAGCCCTTCGACCGAGTTTACACATGGTGGTGTAACTTGAAGGAACAATTATCCGAGCTAATGATTATGTTCAATAACTTGTTCACGTGACCCAATGAAAGGAACCATGCCTTTGAGAAAGGCGTGCCTTCTTGAGTCCCAAACTATTAAGACGTTGTTTCATTAGTGCTCTCACGGATGGGGTGTTCCCATAAAGGAGGATGTGTTTTGGTCTCCAAAGGCATTGGTCATGTTTGACCCCATCACGCATAAAGGTGGAAGCGCCTATTTCCGTCATCTACATTCAATCGAGGTTTAAGTAAAATTAGACTAAGTCCAAGTCAAGATGACATGTTGAATTCTGTTATAAGATCCTACAATAGAATATGTAGAGTTCATGATGATAATATTATATGAATTTTTTTTTAATGTTTTGATTACATGTCATTTACTTGTGTATTTAGAACATCGAAATACAATCATTAGATCATTCTAGCATGTTTTATTATCATAACATTTAGTGAGAATTCACACATCTCCCATAAAATTTACAAATATTGGAAGTGTATCGATGGATTTGCCCATAGAATTGAGGTAACCCAAAAATCCAAATTTTGAGATAATGTCCATATTTACATAAATATGAGTTATCCCCCCCCCCCCAAAAAGTGGAAAATTATGTACCTAAACATGAGCACTAATTGTGTCATTCTAAGGGTAATATCCCAACTCATTGGTTGAAGGAGGGGAAAAAAATGATTATAATTTGTCCACTTTGGAGGGGCATGGAAAACTAAAAAGGGTAAAAAAAAATTTAAAAAAAATTGATGAATTTGACCATTTTTATAGAAAGCGTACACGCTTGGGTTCATGTGGTCTTGATATCATTGCATTCATAATGTAATGGCAAATCCAAATAATATAATGTAAAATATTTTTGGGTTAGGTTAAAGACCATAGTGCTCAAAATGTCTGCAATGGGCGCTCATAGGCACTTCTACCTTACCTACCATCGTCAAAATCATGATCAAAAGTTTATAATTTCACAGACAAATTCCAAACTCAATAAGGTGTCACTGGGTTGTTAGTGGTTTATCCAGTAACTCATTAGAGTTATGCATAAATTATTAGGACCAAACTGACATTAAGTTGGCTAAACGTGAGTTTGAGTGGGTAACCATAAAGTCACCCAATTTTCTTAAGGCTTAAATTAACATGTTCAAAGAGTGATGTTAGGCTATTAAATATCAAAATCGTAGCTTGTGATACTGGGATGGGTGGCCACATTAACCTTGGATAGGTTGGCTCGAGATTTAGGGTGGGAAACCCATGGATAAACCCTATTTTAGACCCCAAAATTTTCTCAAAGTTTTCGGAATGACAAGAGGAAGTCCAAGGAATTTCACCCAACTTTCAAAATAGACTCCGAAACATGACACAACAAACTCACAAGCTATTGATAAAAAAAATCCTCTCAAAGAAGGAACAATCCCATGACTTCATCCTCTTTGAGAGACTATAGGCATAACTCTATTGTTCCATTAATCACTTGCACCAACACTACATTAGATAAAAACAAACACATAATGTCAACGATTCTAACTAACCAATTTGATTGTAGCGATTAACACGGCCATTGAGCTTTGGCCAACTAAAAGTAGATATCTTATTACTAATGATACGAGATTGAAAGTAATTGACAACAATTTGCCACTTTGAAAGCAAGGAATGTAACACAAATATATATATAATCATGCCCTAGTACAACCCACCAACAAGTGTGTCAAAGTATTTTCTATTCTTGGGGTAAGCCCAACGACTACTCTATGTAGGTTGGGCATCACTACAATAGATGTGCCTAATTTCAACAAAGCTATTGGCCACTCAACATATAGACATCTAGATTTCTCATAGTCCATGTACCACCCATACCTTGAAAAGATGTGGAGGCCCCCAATTACCTACAAGACCAACTCCATATATGCAAGAGGGTGGTCAAGCATATTCCATGGTGGAAGGACAACGAATACCAAGTGGCACCAATTTTAACTTTAAATATATGGAAAATTGACTTAATGAAGCTTTGAAATGCAAAAATGAAGCCAACATAGAAGTAGAGAACGAGGGAGCCAATTGGTAGAAGCCAGTGGTGACTATATTCAAGAATTTGATAGGAAACCCAAGGTAAGTTAATGTGGACAAATAAAACATTGAAGACGCCAAAAAAATGGTGGCCACTTTATTTCACCCACCTCACACATGCTTCTGCACATGTATGATGCAAGCAAATCTAACACATGTGAACCAAACATTGTTATTGTGGATGTTGGTATCTACCACACAAAAGCCTCCTAAACTTTAATGCAACACAAAGCGTCCCTTCATAATACCGCCAGAAACACTACCGTTGGGGCCACATTATTTAAGTGTCAACCATCAACTACACCAAATTGCCGTTAAATACCTTACATACCTAATACTAAACAAAAGGAAGCTAGACAACAAACAACCCTCCATAGACCCCCCCCCCCTAGATGTAAGATTCCGAGCATTTTAAACTAAAGGAGCCCACCTTCCGAGAGGGAGGGAGTACCCTTCCCATGACGCTTGGTTAAACATGAACACGGTGCAAAGGAATGGACTCCCATTCACGTCGGTGTATAAACTAAACCCCAACATTACTATTATTTATTTTATTTGTCAACCAACTAAGAAGTAAAGAAATCACATGAAGATAGAAAAGAAGAAAGAATGCAATGAACCTAGCAAACATGCGATGCGATGCCTTTTGAGATCAACCTTGTTGCTCGAAGGTGAAGCTCATAGAGAAAAAACTTCTCATTTTTGGTTACCAATTCATCTTTCTCCAACGAGCAATATATTGCCTAAAAGTAGGTGCCCATGTTAGAATGTTCATATCTTTGTACTCTTCAAGTATTTTACCTAGATGGGTACACACGGCCTCCGTAAACAACACCATTGCAAAATCAAAACCATTATGTAAATGTAACAAACCCAAACACAATATCATTACATGATGACGTGTTGTATCTGCTAACAATAAGTTGCTTTATGAAGGTAAACCGCCAATCATGCATCATTCCCGGCAAAGGAAATCCTTCCTCCTCATTTCAAACCTTATTAATGTTCCATATTGGTAGCCATTTAGCCTTCTCCACGAATCAACTCGAATGCACACAAGCTTGTATAGCTTTTCTTGACTTATTTCTAGCTCAACACATGTGTCATAGTGCCTCTTGATTTGAGCTAGAAACTTTGGTCCTAGCTCTAGGTTTGCAATAGCCAATAACTTATGAAACTTGATGCTATATTCGTTGAACACCTTCTTGAACTCCTTAGTGATGACAATTTGCACGTCAAAAGTAGTCATATCCCCAACAATTGACATTTGGAGCTCATATGTGTCTATGGTCACCTTTGTGGCTCATGCATGTTCATTATACTCAAAATGATAAAAATTTGGAAAGCATTTACATAAGATATACAACTAATACCCTTCCTTAACACCTTCAACTTCTCAAGACAAGGAGGCCCCAATTATACACATAATAACCTAAGAAATGGCTTTTACTTAGCCCAAAAATACTGCACCCACCCAAAATGTCAAGTCAACACATACCTTAAACTCAACTTTGACCACTTCCTAGTCACCATGCAACTCCCCCTACTTCATAGCTAGAAGATCCCCCACCACACCATCCCACTCTCATGTACAATATACCTACTCATCCCAAAGCCTCACATAATTGCATTCTTAACAAAATTTCACAAAAATCTACCAATGAACAAAAATTCTAAAAAAAACCCCTCCCCCTCACACGTGAACAATGGCTCGGATCACAAGTAAAAATTATTTACATCATGCAATTCACTGTAAGCGTGCCCTACAAACATGCACAACCCCTCCCCCCTTTTCAAACCTACTCCACAAACACATAACAAGGGGGGCTTCCTCCCCTGCAAAACACAAAAAACAATGGAAAAACGCCTCCAATCGGCACATCATCAAGCACGCCATACGAATCACCATGTTCCCATCACCCTCCAATTGGCACTTACTACAACCCATCCAAAACACACAAAAACTCCCTACCATCCCTGCCCCACCACACTCTAACAATGGATAGGCGAGATTCAAGAATTAACCAAAAATGCATGCATCAAAGCAAGAAAAATCTCAACTTTACAAACAACACAAAACTGCAAGAAAGCAATAAGAAAAAAATGGAACTATGCTAGACACAAAACCCCAAAAACATCCACCAACAAATCTTCAACCCCCAAAACTTTGTATCGCTAGACTACCTTAGGACAAAAGTGGCAGTTTTGCAACACACCCGGATGCATAGCCAAATCATACATGACATAGAAACAAAATCCTTCCACAAACAAGCCCCACTATGCTCAAACCCAACATACCACCATGAAGAATGTGTATGCGCAATCCGACAATATCCATGGATCATAAAAGAAGGATTTTCCCATGAAAAAAAAAAAAAAAAAAACATCCCTCAACATCTCATTAGCCTCTATGTTCACTAGAATAACGTGATACATGCTTTAAAACCCCATTAAAAGGAGGAAAAAAACCCGAGTGATATCCTAAAAGCCCTCCCCAATAACTTCCATGACATGCTATTCCTCTTCTTCCTACAATGCTATCAACAAAATTCCATACCTAAAGAATGGAAACACAACATAACCATCCTACTACACAAAATAGACAACTCTACAATTATCACCAGTTACAATCATATGGCCTTGGCATGCACCATCAACAAACTCTTCACGAGCACGTTCACATCCTGACTCACTACCTTTGGCGAATATTACGAAATCCTAAACCATAATCAAGAACGCTTTCACCTAATGAGGAACACATTCGGCCGAATCCAAGCAATCATCGCCACCCTCAAAGATGCTAAATACAAAAACAAAGACATATACCTCACCTACATCGACTTTAAAAAATGCATTTTGGCTCGTTCAGCCACCCAAGGCTCCTAGCCATCGTGGAGGACCTAGGCTACACACTAGAGATAAGATGTTTCAAAAATTGCTAGCAAGTAAGAAAATTGAGGTACTGCAAATAACATAAGGTGTCCAAAAGTCAAACAAGAGTGTATTCTTCGAACATTCAAGAAATATTTTCATTTTAACGGTATTAATACCCCCCCAACAACAACAACAACAACAACAACAAAAATTCCTTTGGACGCACATGGTTGTCGAATTATACAAAGAGTGACCTCCTCTAACCACTACTACTGGACAACGTATGAGACTCAGGTGCGGTTTACACTATGGACCATGAAGTCGTCCCACGGCCGTCTAAGCGATGTGATTGGACGTTGAAGTCGTCCCGGGACGGCTTGGGTTTACACCAAGGGAAAAATGGCAAAGTGACTACGGAGGTTGAGGTCCACAAATTTGTTTTTTTAAGCCTACTCTATCCACTGCCATGGTCCAACGGGTTTTCCGTTGGGACAAGCAAAAGAGGTGGTCTAGGAAAAATAGCAAGGGCCCATGTTAGAAAAATGCCGTTTTAATGATTTTTTTGGATTTTTTTAATGATTTTTTCCCCAACTTAGTTAATGACTCCACTTTTTGGTGCATGGTCATTCTTCATGGTCCACATTCGGTTTACACCTAGTGAAGGGCCCACGAACCATGTAAACTAATATTTTAGTAACTCGGACCATGGAAGTCGTCCCACGCAAAATAGGCCTCTTACGTGGGACGACTTCATGGTCCATAGTGTAAACTGCCCCTCAGAGTTCATGTTGTCTGTGTAAATCGATCCATCATGAATGAAGGGGGTCTAGTGAAAAACAGGTTCCCCTACATGTTGACGGCCGATTCATGCCAACTGGACCCCACTAAACTAGTTTTCGAGTCAACTCATTTAAAAACAACTTTTTCCATGCTATAAAATTTTCACGATTCCGAATGAATGAAGTTTAACGTACATAGCATGAAACCTTAGCCATGGGGTCGGGTACGACGTGGTGTGTTGGATGATATAATTTGTAGGTATGTGGAGATCTGCAAGCCCATGTACCTATGTACTTACCTACTTATTTGGAGGCCATTGGATTGAAGGGTAAGCTAGACCAACTTACGGTATTCCCCCCCCCCCTCCCTCTCACTCACAACCCTAGTACAACAATATATATGGGAAGGACAAAAAGGGTAAAAGAAGACCTTCTCCGGCTAACTAACGACATGTTGAAGACAATTTGTTAAAATATACGTGTGGGGATATAATGAATGGTGCAAAAAAAATCTACAATGTTGGAAGATGGCTCGGGCTCCACTCTCCTCGTTTGGATGTTTACAATGTTCGCAATGTATGGAAGTATGTAAGGTTACCACTTGAAGGACGTGGGGTATACACTTGTACGGCCATATACATGAATTTATATGGGCTTCACCAAGTTCGTGAATCATGTTTTGTATATTCATGTGTTTGAGACCTTGTTATGTACTCATACTGGACACTGATGATCAAAATATAATGTATGTATTTGCATCCGAGGGCACCCCGAGCTACGTGTTTGAGCTTGAATATTCAATAACATCATAATGTTTAGTCTGTTCAAACATGGCGCTTGAGGAATAAGTTAGTTTCAAATAGGGTCCACGTTCAACATGATTAGTTGTAAATGAAAGTACGTAGCTCATATACGCTATTGTGTGTTTTTTTTCTTCATTTTTTTTGGCTTGAGGAGGCCCAGTCTAAGCATCTTAGACACGTAGGAGTTGATAATAAAGTAAGTGAGTGGAGTTTATTCTATGCCAGAACAACGAAGACGGAGGGAGAGTTTTTGAGGAGTCCCTCCATGCACGTGCACGCTTTGAACTCGATTCTTCAACAAACATCAAAGTGTTGAACGTATGCAACCAATGCACTTGAAGAATCAGTTGATTTCAAATAGGATCAGTTTCGACACAATTAGTTCAAACACACTCTTTGTTTTTGCTTGGAGATGCCCCATGGACGCTTCAGGGTTAAACAACAACTACGTGTAAACAAGTAACTAATTAAGCTGTACTTCACCACAACAACGAAATTGGAGGGAGAATTTTTGAGGGAGCCCCTCCGTGCACGTGCATGTTTGCACTTGAATCTTCAATAACATCAAGCGCTTAACATAATCAACCCGTGCACTTAAAAAAATAAGCCGACTTTCAAATAGGGTCAGGTTCGGCATGATTAGCTGAAACACCGCCATTTTAATTAATGTGGGGCTTGGAGAGGCACGGCCTAGGCCCTCGTAGACACTTAGGGGTTAATCATAACGGCATGCAAGTAAGCAAGCGAGCTTTACTTTACCATAACAACGGCTAGCTAGGAGTCCCTTCCCTTCCCTTCCCTTCTCTTCATGCCCGTGTGTGTATGTGTGTGTGTATTGATTTGGAAGTAAGGAAAGAGTCGGAGTGGGTGGCCTGACTTTCCCATCATTTGCTCTGCTCTCACACAGCTAGCATAGCATGTGGAAAGAGTACTTAACCCCCCCCCCCCTTCCTCTCATTACTACAAACGCAACAAAACTACACAACGCACGCCCATCACTCACTCACTATGCATTCCCGGAGAGAGTTTTGGGCATAGATAGCCGGCCGAGATCCTAAGGTAGAAACACCATAACCCGTGAAAATAAGGTGATTCGTTCGCATTGAACATCCGGTCGGACGATCATGAGGTAATTTTTCAAGATAGACGAGAAGGATTCATGAAGAATGCAAGTTGTTTCATATTTTTCTGCCCTATACAGAAAATGCTACAAATTTTCAAAGTGGAAAGTTGTCCAACCCCCTACTTGTTCACTAGATTCTCCCTACACCGAACACGGTACTCCGCATTTCCATACAGAACATCGCCTACATTGGTTACCTCATGAGTACATTAACACTTGACTTTCATCGGCTACACTAAGTGTACACGCGTTGGAGTTGCTGCCGAGCCATGATCGGTTTCAGAGATGGCACTTCACTGTTATGACGGCGGTCTAGTGCACGAGTAGAGGGTGGTTAACCGGTTTGGGTATTTCTACCTTACTACAAACACAACAAACTACACAACGCACGCCCATCACTCACTCATTGCGTCCCCAGCCATGTCTGGGGAGAGTTTTGGGCATATATAGCCGGCCGAGATCCTAGAGTTTCCTAAGTCCGACCGGTTACGTGTTGTGATCTTCCGGTTTGTGTTCATTGGTTTGAGGTATATTCTATATAGATTCCTCTAATATTGGTTCGAGATGACCCTAAACTTCTACTACTGGGTGACACTGGAGAGGTACCCATTTTCGAACGGAGTGTGTTGGCGGTTTGACTCTTGTTGTGAAATCTTCTCTCTACTTGACATGAAAAACTAGCTAGGTAGGTAGGAAGTCAACGGCCCACCCACTGTAAGATAGGCAGTAAACCCCACCATGCGCCAAGAGGATTCTTGAGCACAACGGGCTCAAATTCACGTTGGATTGCCCCGACATTGGTTATTGACATATTTATTTCGTCTAATACGATGGGTGATTTTCATGAAGTCTTCGAACTTCAACTGGTTCACCTATAACTAGCGGTTGGTTGGCCCATGTATGTCGTTTCCTGTTATATACAAATGAACTTGAGGGGTTGTTTAACACCATGGACCCATGAAGTTGTCCCAAGGCCCTGTACAATCTTGTGGTTGGCTGTTGAACTCGTCTCATAACCACTTTGGTTTACACCAAGGGAAAAAGTGTCCGGGTGACCATGGAGTTCGAGGTCCCAAAAAGACATATTTTAAGGCCTGCATTATTCATTGACATGGTCCGATGGGTTTTGCGGCGGGAGAGGCTAAAGAGGTGCTCTAGTAGGAAAAGACAAGGGCCATGGTAAAGAATTATTGTTATAATAAAATTTTAATGAATTTTTTTTTGGGGGGGGGGGAGAGAAGATGAAGACAAGAGAATGGGAAAAACTTGATTTATTTTTTGTTTTTATTTTCAAAACTGCCATTTTGGGACGTACATTAAAAGAATCAACACATTCACTTTTTGATGCATGGTCATCCCTCTTGGTCCACATACAGTTGACACTGAGTGAGGGGCCCAAAAGCTTTGTAAATGTGTTTTTTAAAGAACACTGGCCATGGAAGTTGGACCTTGCAGAAAGGCCATCTTCCATGGTCCGACTTCGTGGTCCATGGTGTAAATCGGCCCTGAGATGGCTACCATGGAAAGGGAGGACCAATGACTAGTTACAAATGAACCGGTTGAAGTTCAAGACTTGAGGAAAATTACCCATCATATTCAAGGAATCTATAGAATATACCTCATATTCTATAATAACAAAGCACACGAATGATCATTTTTGTTGTGGTTGTTATAGATATGAATAGATAAAGTTATGAGATTTTGTGATTTGGATCTCATTTGAAGTTTTTGTATGAGTAAAGTTTACAAAGGCGACCTAATCGCACATATTAGTGTAGTTGTCTTACCAATCACAATCTACATTTGGCAAACCTAGGGATTGAGATTTGGGAAATTTGGCAAAATTATACTATCCCCGTTTGTGTGGGTAGTAATCTTTGACGATGAGCAACGAATGTGGGGGTGCCGGAGGGTGATGTGGACGTCATGTGAGCTCCACAATCGTCCTCATAATTTTTACATATTAATACCATGGCAAGCAAATTTTATTTGCTGCAATTAAGTAGTTTCCCTCCAAAAAGTTGGAGTTGCCTCTTGTGGACCCCTCGGCCTTATCCTTCTTTTATTATGATTGATTGTCCAATTTTTAGGGTTGTAACTGTTTGAAGCAAAATCATCATCCTTACTATAAGCATTACCTTTGTCCTTAAAATGGAAAAATCAACCATCCAAGATTTGGAGGTGCATCTTGTCTTTGGTGTATTAGATGAGTTTTTTGTTTTTTTTGGGGGGGGGGGGGAAGGGGCTCAACAAACACTTTGAATATAGACAAGTTGGTCCCATAGCCTTGGAGCTCCCTTGTGGCTCTTGACAAATTCTCAAGTCCAACTTAAATGTTCCCAAATGAAAATGACCAAACATGAGATTGGACACCAATGAGGCCAATATCAAGAGGGAGGAAGAACTCTTTGAGCATGTGTTTATTTAAAGGCCTCAACACAAGATAGACAAGCTATCAATTATTTTTCTTCTAGTGTTTCATTGTCTACGCAACTTTTAAAGAACAAGTCTAATGCCTTATCAACTTTGGCACAAAGTAATGATTTTACTAAGCATGGATGCCACATGTCACACAATGAGTTGGTTGGAAAATGGAATAAGTTGACATGACATAGAGATCAATTCAATCTTGGCAAGCAAAGTCCAAAAGCGTTAATGAAGTATGGTGCTTACCACTATAGAATTATATACACCAAACTCTAAGTGGCAACAAGAGTTGGCAAGAGCTTTGAGGTGTCTAGGTAATCTCATCCATTGTGAAGGTAAAGATGCAATGATTTCATTATGATATAATTTGGCTCCAAAAAAAGGCAATGGAGACTCCAAGTTAATAAAGTGGGGATAAACCTATTCATAGTGGATCAAGGGGTTCTCGTAAACCAAGCCCCTCATGGGATGTAGGTTGAAGGCAAATTAATTTCATATGTATTCACCACCCCGATTTGTGCTCGTTGACACCATTGATTTTGAAGTCAAGTCGGAGTTAAGGAACAAAATAAGGTTACAAAATAGCTCGTTGCGTTTGCACATTCCCTCAATAAATCGAGTGTATCTAGGGTGTATCTACAACTCAAGTATACAAAGATCCTCTCATCTTGAGACACCCACCAAATATCAAAATCTGATTAGTCATCCAATTTTGATATTATTAACGCAAGTCCTTCAAGACCATTATTGATATTGATTAATGATAGCATACATTCACCTATATACCTGTCCAAAATTGGTATATACTACATAGTGTTGGGTTTTTGGGTATGGCGATCACGTTATTATGTGTAAACCTATCCTAACATACTAATTGTGTCCAGTCACTTATAATTGAAGTGATGTTGTTATTGATACCACTATTGATATCTTCAATACCATTATTGATAACATGCATTCACATGTATACTAGTCCAATATTGGTATATACTACATAGTGCTGGATTTTTGGATACAATGATCACCTCATTATGTGTAAACCTAACCTACCTCACTAATTGTATCCAATCGCTTTTAAATCGAAGCGATATTGTTATTGATACCATTATTGATATCGTTATTTGATATCTTTAACACCGGTATTGATATTGATCATTGATAGCATGCGAACCTATATACTGTCCAACATTGGTAGATACTACATAGTGCTGGATTTTTCGATACGGTGATGACCTCATTATATGTAAACCTAACCTACCTCACTAAATGTGTCCAAGCACTTCTAAATCGAAGTGATATTGTTATCGACACCATTAACGATACCGTTACTCGACATCTTCAATACCGTTATTGATATTGATCATTGACAACATGCATTCACCTATATACCAACCCAACATTGGTATACACTACATAATGCTGGGTTTTTAATATGCCAGTCACGTTTATATGTCTAAACCTAATCTAACTCACTAACCATGTCTAGTCACTTATAAAACTAAAGTGATATCGTCATTGATACCACTATTCATATCATACTTTGATATCTTCAAAACCGTCATTGCTATTGATGATTGATAACATGCATTCACCTATATATCCCGGTCCAACATCGGCATATATTGGGGTATGGCGATTGTGTTATTACGTATAAACCTAATAATAAACCCAATACACTAAATGGTGTTCGGTCCCTTTATTATAAGCTTGAAGTGAGAGATCGTACAAAGGGGAGCGTTTCTACATAGTATCACGAAAAGTTGGGGCCGTCCCAATTGACATAAGTGGAGGTGTAAGTGCCGTATGCTGTAAGTTCGTTGCCTCCCTTTGGACTCTAAAGCCTGCAATGTAAGTACCGACATAAGGAAAAGAACGTACCCAATGACAGCCGAGACTCGACTCAAAACACCCCAGCTGCCAGGGCAGCAAAAATATTGATTGATGCCCGAAGAAGAAAAAAAGAAAAAGAAAAAGAAAAAGAAAATAAATTGCTTGCAGAAATCAATAATTTTTACGTCGATTCAAAGTTAAGTTATCGCACTGCCATTCTGACCGACTAACCCAGAAAAAAAAATTATTTACGTGTGTTTTTCTTCGATGAAATGAAATTGATGTTGAAATCTAGGAAGCTAGGAGGTTTTTGGGACTGACAGTACATATGGATGGTGTTAAACTGATTGATTTTGTAGGGTGACGGAGTGCAGTGGCCCTTTGTGAGATGGAGGCTAATATTGACATGATGGTCCAGTTGGAAGAAAGACTTGAGACTCCCCTGATACTGTGTTTTCAAGTAGGGGTTGAAACTTGTTTGTGATGGAGTTATGTAGGGGACACTCCAACTACGTTATGAAGAACAAAAGTGGTAAAGTTATGTTATCTTCAGTGATAGGGTTAGTTGACCACTGTCCAATTTCGATATAAAACCGTTTATTGAGGGGCATGGGGTAACTGGGGGTTGGGGGCTTGACACTAGAGCTTGAGGGCATGTGACTGTTGAGATCTAAAGTTGTATTGGTAAAAAATGGCGGGAACATTTCACTTCATTTTACAGTAAACTTTGAGACATCTGGAGTTGGTTGTTGAGGGGCTAAGGAAATTGATTGGATGAAAAAACTTACAAAGAGCTTACATGGCATGCAAAGGATAATGGTTCATGGTCTACTGGATTTTGCTTGAAGTCCACCTGAAAGACGTATGTCTAACTCAAAAGCGGGGACCATGACACTTCAAAACCCACAACTGTTGATTTATTGTAACTTATTGTATAGAAGGGTCCACATGAATAGGATGGCAATGAAATAGCATTGAATCGAGAGCCCAGTCATGCACGTCTAATTTACACTAAACTTGAAGGCCCATGTCTAAACGAACACCAACTTCAAATTTGTATGATATGGCCTTATGGTAAATTTCAAGGGTTCTCACGATTTCATGGTCATGGCACATGCCCATAAAATTGTGAGGGGCCTTGAAACTCAGCTGGACTAAGACCAAGATCAATACCAACATTTCTCAAACTTTCAAAATTTTAACATGTACTTTTCTTTTTGAAAAATGAAACATTCAAAAGGAAAGTGCATTTAAGAAATAACTACAACTAATGTTGAATTTGTCATGGTGATACCACACAAAGGAATTGTTGAATATGAGCATACCTCTCATCCATCCAACATAAAGACTTGCAGCCTCTATAGGTTCGTAGTTGATTCTTATCAAATGACTTTGACTAGACTAATTTGGGATCTTCGAAGCTCATTTCAATATCAAATCACCTAAAAAAACACACCGAACCGCTTTCTATTTCATGACTTTCATGTTGGATGAATTAGAAGTACGCCCCTCTACGAAATTTCTCTCTCGCCATAGTAGCTATGTAAGAATTATCCAATTTGAACATACTTCTCATCCATCCACCATATAAAAACCCTTGAGCCTGTAGAAAATTTGTGGTCGATTCATCTCAAACGACTTCGACTAGACTAAGTTAGGGTTTTGAAACTACTTTGGGGGTGTCAACTCAACATTTTTTTTTCAAACTTCCAAACCACATACTCTCATACGGCTCTCATGTTGGATGAATGAGAAGTACATTGCTATGTAGAAATTGCCACATACGACTATACCCCTCATCCATCCAACATAAAAACTTAAACCCTTCTAAACTTGTGGTCGATTCATCTCAAATGGCTTTGCCTTAACTCCCTTAGCTTCCATGTCGAACGAAAGAGAAGTACGTTGCTAAACGATGACTCCCGTCTCGCCACGGTAACTTTGACACATCGATTTTTGGGCATAATCGATCCAAATCCAAGGGTGTCCAAGTCCAAGTGGTTTACATATTGTGATCTTTCGGTTTTTCTTTATTATTAATGTGACCTATATTTCATAGTTCCCCTAAAATTTCTGAAAGCGCAACCAATCCAATGCAATGCATCTATCTGCAACTAACGGTCGGCTCTCTCCTGCTGTTCGTTCATTGCTTTGTAAGTACTTGGCAACGTTTACGTTAACTCTGCCTCCTAGTTGCTTACACTTTGGCTGACTGCGAGAGGCATTGGAATAGCCTGCCGTCACCATGAAATGTGTACCCAAAAAATATCATTAAAACAAAAAAAAAACAAAAAAAACACACGAATCCACTGCCGGCCCCTTCAGCAATCATGCTCGCGTGCATTTGAGCTAAGGTAAATGAAAGTAAGTAAGTAAGTATATATGTGGGTGGGTGTTATTCGGTTCTTCAACGATTCTTCTCAGGGTCTCTAACTTCTACCGAATAGGAGTGCTACGACGAAGCATCGACGAAAATCGGATTAACCGCTACTATTTCCCCGATTTAGTTATGATTATTGGAAGTGCATGGTTATTGGTTTTTAAGAGACTGGGAATATAGGTTTACCTAGTTGTGTTCGTGAATAATAACCGACGTGAATTCGAGTGTTGTTGGCCGCACCTTGCTCAAGAATCCTCTTGGTGGAGGGTGGGGTTTACTGCTGACCTTGCGAAGGGTGGGATGTTGGCTTCCTACTCACCTAGCTAGTTTTCCTCCCATCAAGTAGAGAGAAGCTTTCATAGTAGGAATCGAACCGCCAACCGCTCCATTCGGAAATGGGTACCCCTCGACGATCACCTGATAGTTAAGGGTCATCTCGGACCTAATTGTGTTCATTATTGAGTGTGTTATACGTAAAAAAACAAAACAAAGGAAGACATAGTTCAAGCAGTCTCTTTTAAACGTGTGTCTTTATGATGGTGTTTGTTCTTTGACCCTCACCAAGCCACATACCGATGGAATTATAGAAGTCCAATTGAGAAGAGTAACCGAATAACACCCGCACACCTTTACACGACTTATGCTACTGCAAAGTTCTTGGGGTGGGGATGATGGGAAGACCAATGAAGTCGATCTTTAAATTTTTAATAGGCCGGTGCATTATAAAGGACCAAAGACCGGGATAGCAAAGGCCAACTACCTCCTTTTTGGGGAAGAGATTTATGAAGGACCAAAATTCTGACATAATTAATGGACGTTTGAGGAGCATATGTGTACTAAACTACTTGGGCCCCACTCCCCCCAGCCTGAGGCCACCCCATGCACTCTGCTCTCTCTCTCTCTCTCTCTCTCTCTCTCTCTCTCTCTTCAATCCAACAAAAAGGTCACTCATTGAGTCCCGTTTTACGAGAATCGCCACAAGCAAGAAGTCATCGGGTTTTAACACACCATAGTACTACTCATTCACGGCCACTAACGTAGGGAGTGAATAGTAGGGAAACTTATCGTATATGAGCGATTGTACCTCTCGTTCCTTAAACATTTCGACCCCTATGGGTTTGTCGTTGATTCGTCTCAAATGACCTTGAGTAGACTATTTTCCAGTGTCAAATCGACTCTTGAAAAGGAACCTTTGGGCTGCATATTATTTCATGGTTTTTAGGCCCGGTTGAATGAAAAGTTATGCTTGTATATGATAATTCCCTCTCTCCAATCGTTACAAGCAAGAGGTTATTGGGTGTTACCACACCACTCATTCACGGCCACTAGTGTAGAGGGAGAGGGAATTTATTGTATGCGAGTGTAGTACCTCTTATTCATCCAACATATAAGCCCTGGAATAGTGTGCATCCGGGAGGTTTTTTTTTTTTTTTTTTTTTTTTCCCCCAGTTGATTTGACACCGGCATAAACTATAAGACGCTAATCTAGTGTACTTGAGGTCATTTGAGTTGATTTGGCAACAAAACTATAGGGGATCAAGTTTTTATGTTGGATGGATGAGACGTAGCCTCGTATACAGGAATTCCCTCCCTCCATAATGTAGATTGGGTCTTGAATGGTTTTTTTAATTTTTATTTTATATAATTTTTACTAGCCCACTTCACCTAGGATATAAAACATGTGATGGAGCACAAGATGGTTAGCCCATTTAAATCGAGGCCACAACAACTTTCCTCATGAGTTTCGGAGCTCATATGAATATCTCATTCATTATCAAAGTGAAGACTTTGATGCTCATTGAACGGTCATGTAGGTATCTTTCAATTACGTTGACTATTGAACTCCAAATGGTTAACATGTTTTGGAGCATGTAGTCCATTCTCTTTTTAAACACATGTCTTTTTGGTGTTTGTTCTTGGATCCACGCCTAATCACATACCACTCAAGTATAGGTGTCTGATTAAGATACGTAACCATATTAAGCACATCTACCTTAGATGATTTTCGGATTTGTGAAGATGGTTTCATATTGTAGAGGCGGTTAATACTAAATGGAGTGGACTATGGGTTATGTTATGCACAAAGTACGCCATTGCCCATTGGAAATTGCCACAAAATTTGTATAGGCGGTAATGCATTGTCTCAAGGGCAGTGGCTGAAAATCCCACAATCATAGACCCCAAGTGCATTACGTTGCATAAAGTACATGAACTTTTTTTCTTGTATGGACAACGGTGTGGGTAAAAGACATCCACCTTGGGTGGGCATTCTATGTTGGCATTATGCTTGAGAACGGACAATTATTGACAAACTCAAAAATTATAGGTGTGCATTGTGATCGGTGCAAAAAATAATTCAATTCTCATAACATATTATTAAGACCAAGCATGCTTACCCTTCAACCTAAAAGGGCAACATAGACAGGCTAGCATACAACTAAACAACCTAGGGTACCTAAATACCACCTTTCATGTGCATGGATTCGTATAGCTATGATTCTTGTTGCACTAGCTTCCTCATCTACGGATGGCCGCCTCTTAGCATCTTGGGAGACTTGATTTAGACTTCTCCATACACAAAAAACATGTGGTTTGAGCTTCTTCCATTTTTGGGTTATGTCATAATTGACCCTAACTAAGTTTATCTTATCAATCAAATTCACTTTCACATTAGTTGTAAACCTCAGAGGTAATCGAAGATTCGTGTTCAAACGCACAACATGAACATCCTTAATACAAACAAATGCTTAATATCCTTATCAACGACATCACCAAGGATCCTTAGCCGACCTAGATTGGGCCTCTTAGACACTTAGGGGTTTACCGGTGCTATGACGCGAGCAAGTCGACAATGCCGGCGTTTATTCCTCAACCCTAACTCTTTCAACTTGCAGAATTCTCGGTTGCAATGGTTTTTCTCCTCCTTCCATTCACGTACAAAGATATTTGCACATGCCTTAGTACCTTATCGCCCACTCATAGCCACATGTGCCATGCAGATGACACCGACTCAAAGAGCTTTCAGTGCAATATATGTGTAATATATCATGATGTGGCTTATATGTCCAATATATATATACATATATATATCATGATGGGCTTGATGCTCATTGATTTGCGTGTGTGCAGTGGTACCGCCTCCACCCACACCACCAATCAAAGCATACCCTAGGTTTGGGTTTACACTTTACACTTGGTTTCGGGACCAAATAAACTTACAAAAATCGGGCGATCCTATTGGTCGAGAGCAAGAGTTTGGTCCCAAGGATTTCTCACTAGGGTTTGGGTCCAAGGTAGATATGTATTGATGAAGTGGCGCTGACGTGGCAATGTTGTCAGCGGTTCCCACTTAGGGAAGTATTCCTCCTAGTTTGAGAAACCGATCTTCAAGAGTTTTAACATGTGTACACTACACATGTGATTTAGTGTGGGGTCAGAATTGCTATGCCATGTTGATTTGAGTGAATCGGTTCATGATTTGTCATGCAAGACGTGCGTCATATGACACCCTCTCTGAGATGGACAACCCTTGTTTGGCTACTTGTCTTCTTAACCAAACACTTATATTTGAGTGGTACGTGGTTTGATGTGGCTCCAAGAACGGATACCAAAAAGAGATTGGATTGCATGCTCAAAATATGGTAACCATCATGGGCTCATTCATCAACATAATTGGGGCACCCAAACGACTGTTCAATCAACATGGGAATATTCCCTTTGAACATGGAAATGGGAATCATTTAAGACCCATCTCTTAGTTGCCGCAAGGTAAATGCAAGACAATTTAACATGGGTTGATGATGAATAGTGTGGGCCATGCTAAATCATATGGCCACATTGTTCATGGTATTTATTGTCACGTACGCCATTTGAGAAGGGCCTAAACTAGATGTCTAGAGGTCGCAAAATACCACCTTGCTAATTGCCAATATGATGATACTATTAGCCAACATAAGTACCTTCTTGAAGTGAACATTTGTTTACATTACGACATTCAACATAGCACATTGGGATACTTGAGATGATCATTTTGCATTTTAGTATGCAAGGGGAAGATATCATTAAGCATACTAATGGCCAGTGTCATGTGTTTACATTTTCATATGCAAGAGGAAGATATTGTCAAGCTTACTAATGCCAAGTGTCATTTGTATACACTTTTAGTCAACTTGTGGACCATTATGCAACATAGACATACACCTCATAACACTATCGAACATACTCATGCCAAGATATTCATGAACGCAGTTGAACGCCACGTGTCATGAGGTGACACTAATGGTGAAGTTGTTGATTGTTAGGAGTTGTTTACACTATGGACCATAAAAGTCGTCCCAAGGCCTTGTAAAATTTGTGATTGGTTGTTGACCTCGTCCTAGGACCACTTCGGTTTACACCAAGGAAAAAAAACCTTGTGACCATGGAGTTCGAGGTCCCCAAAAGACATATTCGAAGGCCTACATTATCCACCGACATGGTCCAACGGGTTTGGGGGTTGAGAAGATGAAGACAAGAGAAGACTAGTGAATGGTCAAACTTGAATTTTCTTTTTCTCCTCAAAACTGCCCCTTTTAGGCATATATTAAAAAAATTCAGCACATTTGTTTTTGGGTGCATGGTCATTTTTTTATGGCCCACCCACACTTACTGGTGGGGGCCACCAGTGCACGGTTCCTACTAGCAGGAACCACTTCTAGAGTTGGTTCAGCCAACGAAAGCCACTATAGTGCTGCGCACATGAGGGTGCCTCCGCCGCTTGGCCAGGCGGAGGCCGACGAGTTTCATCCTCCGGTGGATGGCCACCCTCCCTCCGCCGGCTGTGGGAGGCGGAGCGGACCGTCCACCTCAGCCCGGAAGGGACGGGTCCGCCCCCATCAGCCACGGGGAATTCCCTTACCTTTTAGGGAAATTCCTCGGGTAATTACCCTAACCGTCTTCTAAAAATAATAGGCCCAGCTCCTTCGTAATGAGGCATAAGATTAGCTTAGCTCATCTTAAGCTCTCACTTCGCATTTCTCGGTCTCTCATTCACTTGAGCATACTGAGGATTTAGTTGGGCGGGCCTTTTTCAAGTTGAGGCTCTTCATTTTTACCATGGAGGAAGGGTTAGGATTTTTGGGGACCATGGTGCTTGCATCGCCCCCAATTTTAGGCACTCCGGGACCCTCAAGTGACGGGAACGTTGTGGGTTTAGGGTCACCGCCTCTTCTAGCAAGGGAGTGGACCCATGGAGCTACGAAATACCTAGTGGAGTTGGTAAAGGAGCGCATTGAGACTTATGGCACCGCGGTTTTCAAGCAACAACATTGGGAGCGGATTCGAGAGCAAGTTACAAAGGACCATCCAAGTGAGGCACGACGCACTTGGACACAAGTTCGGGACAAGTGGGACAAGCTTAAGCGCCATTACCACAAGGAGAAGAAATTACACAATGTAACCGGCGACAATGTGGGTTCCCAATGGATTTGGTTTACTATGATTGACGAGGTTCTTTCCGGCACAACTAAGGCTGACGGGGTGCCTGGTGGTATGGACAACGGTTGGCCCGTGGGTGTGGATGATCAGCCGCCAAGCCAACCGGAAGAAGAAACACAATAGGTTCCAGAGGAGGACCCAGAGTCGCCAAGAACTCGAGCCTCCAATTTACCCGGAGTTAGAGGGCAACCCGTGAAGAGGAGGAAGGTGGCTAGTGATATGGCGGCCTCTTTGGATCGGTTTTGCGAATCTACTCGTAGAATCGAGGAGTTAAAGCTGGAGGCCGCCATGAAATTGGACGAGGACACTAGAAAATTAGAGTTAGAGATGTTTAAATTGACACAAGCATCGCAGGAAAGAATGGCAAACCTTTTCGCCAATGTGCTTCAAGGCCTTAAGAAGTAGTTCTACCAATGTAGCATCCGAATATATTGGATTGCATGTTGTTTTTTTCTTATTATGAAATATATTATTCTTATTATATATCTTTACGATTAAACTCTACATATCTTGTTTATGGTCTCCTTTGTGTATACCTACTTTATACCTAATTTTATCCAATAATGAAACTTCTATTCTAGGGGGCTTAATTTCTTCCTTGAATTGTATGGTGATTTTTTCACATCAACCTAACATTTGCTTGGGAGTTGGTTGTTTTGCACACAAAACTTTTCATGTTACATAAGTTTTCGGTGCATACTTGGAGTTTGGTTGGAGTTCGAATGGAGAATGTTCCATATTAGTGTATTGGGGGTCAAACTCATTTCAACACCTTTTGACATGTGTAGTGAGTTTGGTCATGAATGAATTTATATGAAAAGTTCTTTGTTCAAACATCCACACCAACTCCAACCATGTACCAAAAATTCACCCTACATGCTAAAGTTGTGTTAGAATTCGCTTTCAATTGTTAATGAGACATTTGTTTGCAATGGGAACTGTGCTCAATTTTTTTATAGGATGACCCACGTAGTTCATATTGCCCCACAAACAAAACGAAACGAAAATGAGTGTATGAAACCTGAAAATATACAAACAATCTCACACCCTTGGCAAAAAATCCTGTAATTGGAATATTGTGTTCGTAATACATTGATGTGATTTCAAGTACTTCCGTGATAATTACTATACTTTGTTATTCTCTTTTATGGTGAGCCACTTATACTGCTACATTTCAATAATTTTCCGGAGCCCACACCAACTATCATCTTCCGAATTAATGTGGAGCCACATTCACTCTTAAAACACACAGACATTGTTGTGAAAACGATGGATGGACCATATTAATGAGTTCATACTGGTAAATCTTGATGTGCAGATGGATTCATTTTATGATACATTTGTCCTATAATTGAAATCCTTATACTGATCGGAACTGTTTTTGATGACTCAAGAAAAAACCGCGGCTCTTCCACGCACATGAATTCCACCTTCACTACAAACTTTGTGTGGCCCACGTTCATTATTTCCACGATAATATTTTGCTTATAGTAATAGGACTACTTAGTGTAGTGGTTTAGGGCACAATGAACCCCGCAATGTGTATGGTTCCAAATAGGAGTTACTCCCACCGAAAACCATGTTTCCCAAAAAAACACACTACGTCCCGTAAATATTATTGTCTCGGTAACTTGAGAAACCACAAGACGCGATTGAGGTTACGTCTTACTATTACGAGGATGTCGTCATCTCTTTAACATGACAGATGCTGTGAAGTTGTCGTATTATTTAGGGAACATGAAAATATAAGTAACATAAGTTGTTATATATATATATATATATACACACACAACCATATTAAGTCAACAACATTGTCATCGAATAAGAACTCATAGCTTTAAACAAACACAAATATTAACAATAATTTATACTAACAATAATTTCAAATATACCAAAATATAAAGAGTTGTTTAATAAGGAAGTATACAACAATGATATATGACGATTTCGCGGGCCGTGGCATTCCACATACTTTAACCCTTAACTTCCCAAGAGACTTATTTTGGGCTTGTGGATGATTCTTTAAGGTAAATTCATAAAATACAAAGATGCTCAAAATATATGAGTTCTCTATAATGCAATGCGTCATATGTGACAATTTGTGCATAATATATTTCACATACTTAGAATATAAAACAAAATATTATAGCTCGTATAATATAACAAAATATTATTTTATAATATATCATACATTGGGGTTTCTTGCAACCCATGATTCAAAAATCGTTGCCCTCATCTGTTCTCCAGCTACCTTTCCCGCCCGACCATCACCAGGCAATCGCATAGCACCCCTACGAACTCCCACAAAAGGATCCGGACGTTGAGCCACGTCTTCCGGTAACAGAACGCGCTCCCCGTAGATCTCACAAAAATTATGCAATACGCAACAAGCGAGAGTTACTGTGGCAGCCCTATCCATATTTATGTTGGAATTCTTTAAAATGCGCCATCTATTCTTAAGTGCTCCAAAAGTATGCTCAATGACAACCCTACCCGAATTGACGGACTCATCGAACCTCTTCTTGTCAGTGAACCTAGGGTCTGTGACACTAGGCTTAAAGTTTTTTAGCAAATAAGGACGGCTAGGGTAGGCTGAATTTCCTAGCAAATACGGCCGGACCTAAACGCCACCAATTTCCAGAACTGGATCAGCTAGAATGTCTCGTCTTCATAATTGTGCGTAAAGACCAGACCACGCAAATTGTGCTGCATCGTGCACTCCTCCAGGTTGTCCTGCACAAACATTCCAAAAAAACCTTTCCGAATCGCACACACCTTATAACAACACACTGTAAAAAAATTTCCTATTGAAAAAATCACAAGGCATAAGAGTTAAACCCCGTTGGGGCTTACATGACAAAGGAATATGTGTCCCATCAATGGCGCCCACTACATTAGGCATACCGGTAATCTCACGAAACTTACGGATAGTATCGGTTAGTCTATGCCCAGCAGGTGCGTGAATATATCTCCCGAACAATCCTTCATGTGAAAAAAGAACTCTACAGACAATAAGTGTGTATTTTCTAATAGTGGATTGTCCACACCCATATAAGTTATCCATAGCCTTACAAGATAGACCTTGTGCCAACCGGTACACAACCAATGATACCTGTTTTCTAACGGGTACGAGAGGCCGCACAAACATATCAGCAGTGGGACGTAAAAAGGGGGTCAACTCGGTAACTAAATGCTCAAATGCCAAAAAACTCATTCTATAACTCCTGCGGTATTTGCGGTCCAACATGTCTGGAGTGGTATGCCATACATCCCCTTCGACGACATCGTAATGCACATTTTGCCTAGGCTCGATCCACCACAAACGTTGCGGAAAACGGCGCATCCAAGAATATACGACGACTACGGGAAAATACCTAGCCCCAATACTACATTCCAACAAATCTAATGATGGCCTAGCACGCGCTCTACGAAGCGGAAAACGTCAAAAAAACCACCATAAACGCGAAAAACACCAAAACGATCTCCTCCTCACTCGTCGCCATATTAGTTCAAAGCAATGGAATGCAATTAGGAAGGAATGCAATGTGAGTGAGGAGCTGGGCCTCTTTCAACCCATTTATGCTTTGGGAGAACCAAAAGGTAACCGTCCTTAGCTGGGTTTTTTTGAACTAATTTTTGGTGAAAAAAAAACTTACCCCGCAGCCTAGGAAATTTCTTGGCGGGGGGCTGGGTGGCGGACCGGTGGGAGGCGGAAGGTGTGTGCGGGGCCGCCCAGCCTGGCGGCTCAGCCAGGGCCCACGAGCTTGACCGCCCCCCCCACCGGCCAACCGCGGGGGGCCACCTGGCTGTCGCCAGGCGGAGGCTGGCGGGCCTCCTCCCCCATGTGCCCAACACTTATATGTAACCAACGATGATAGGAACCGTTCACTGGTAGCCCGCACCAGTAAGTGTGGATGCGCTATCAATCCACATTCGGTTCACACCCAGTGAGGAGCCCAAAGGCTTCGTAAATTGATTTCTTAAAAAATCGGAGCACGGAAATCAGACCATGACAAAAAGGCCATCTTCCATGACCCAACTCCATGGTCCATGATGGAAACCAACCCTTAGTGTCACTAAACACACCCCGCAAACTAGGGTACATCGCCCTATTACGCATGTGACACCAAACACCATGACCCGTGTCGTGGAGCTACACCATAGATAGGTCACCATAACATACATAACCACACCGGTCGATTGACGAAGCTGGACAACAGCGGTCCTTTCGGAACCCCTTCCCGAAAAGCAAGCAAAGCGGAGGTGCCCCGCCTCCTGCTCCTGCTCCTGCTGCTGCTGCAAGCTTGCTCTTCATGGTGGCAGCTAGCGAGCAAGCAAGCGAACTTGCAGGGCGGTGAGTTAGGGCAGAGAGTCGAGTCCGAGTCCAACTCTAGATGAGTGGCTATGCTGCTGTTTATTTATTATTAGTAGTATTATTGTTGTTATTATTATTATGAAGCAGCAGGAGCAGCAGCAGCAGGAGCAGCAGCAGCAGCAGCAAAGAGGGTGGCCGACTCCACCACAACTGAAGCGAATCATCCTGCAGCAAGCCCAGTGGTTGAGTGAAGTATGGAGCTGCCCTGCTCGCTTCCATGACTGACACGCCTCCTGCCCCCATTTTGTCAGCCTATGCATCATCGTTGTCGTAGTCGTGGTAAGGTAGAAACACCATAGCCCGTGAACATAAGGTGATTTTATTGCACCGAACATCTGGTCTGACGATCACGAGGTAATTTCCCAAGATGGACGAGGAGGATTCGTGAAGGAAGGAAATGCAAGTTGTTCCCATGTTTTCCTGCCTTATACCAAAAAAAAAAAAAAAAAAAAAAAAAAAAAAAAAAAAAAAACGCTACATTTTTTCAAAGTGGAAAGTTGTCCAATCCTCTACTTGGTCACTAGATTCTCCCTACACTGAACACGGTAATCGGCGTTTCCACACAGAGCATCGCCTAAGTCGGTTACCTCGTGAGTACATTAACACTTGACTCCCATCGGCTACACGAAGTGTACACGCGTTGGAGTTGCCGCCGAGCCATGATCCGCTTTAGAAATGGCACTTCACCATTACGACAGCGGTCTAGTGCACGGCTGGAGGGTGGTTAACGGGTTATGGTATTTCTACCTTCGTCGTAGCAGTGACCTATGTCCGGGAAGAACCGGTGGTTAGTTACAGACAACGAAGCGGTTGAGTTTGAGAAACCACCGGTTGAAGTTGGAGACTTTGGGAGAATGAATTACCGATCACTTTAGAGGAATCTACACAAGAATATACCTCACATGAATGAAAGAAGCAAAACCGGAAGATGTCGTCAACATACATGTAACCAACCAACCGGCTGGATTTAGAATCACTAGGATCGATTTTGACCGACTCTATATATATGCCCACAAACATCCCGGGCACTGGTCCAGCCATTCCAAGCACATAGGACTTACCTTCACCAAGGTTACGTGGTTTTCACATTCTTCGTTCGGATTAGCATTTCCGTGACGCGTTTTTTGTTGCATTCGCGACGATACGATGATGCAGCGTTTCTAAAGATCGGACTGGGAATGGGGGGGGGGGGGGGGGGATATTAGGGTTAATCGGAAGTGCCTGTTGCTTGATTCCCTCAACGTTAGCACATGGTTGGTTGTTGCACTAAGAGGCGCTTCACACTATGGCCGAACGTCGAGAGGCCGTTGATTTCCACCAATCGTATTGCAAGTAACCAAGAGTTCAGCCTCTCGATCCTTCACACTAAAGCCAAAGTTCAAAGGCCATTGTCGTTTAATATGCTTACTTTTGGAAGAAGGCGACAGACTCTCGAAGGAAGTTTGGGTCGGACAGGAATGATAACCCAAACTATGGTTGAGAGGTTGTCGTTTTTTTTTCATTCATAAAAAAGGAATCAAGCATTGACAAGATCTTGGCCGTTAGATTGGAGGGGTTGTTTTGGGCAGGGAATAAAGTGGGTTTCTCCTTTGGGTTTGGATTTTGGACTTGGCTTGTGGAGGGCTTCACACTTTGCCTGGCCGAAGGCTCCAATTCCTATATTTTATTGGCTATTTTCAGCCCATTTCTTTGGACTCTCAATAAAGTTTGGCCACTCGATCCCACGGCCGCTCAACTTTGATGGCCGTAGTGTGAAGCGGCCCTAAGTTGACTCACCGAGGTATGTGGGTGTTTTTTTGGTTCATTTTTTCACCTTCTCCAAATTCTACAGATTAAATCTCCATGACGATGTTTGTGTGGCATTAGCAACTCTAGGACGAAGCACTTGTGGAACTCGGATTGAGAATCAGACCATCCTTGATTTAATTATGGTTATCAGAAGTGCATGTTTGTCGATTCCTCAATTCAATACATGTTTGTTGATTGCTTAACTCGAGCCTCAGGTCCTCCCAAGCGTCTTCACTTTTTGAGTGTGGAGTAATTGATAGAATTTGAAGATGTAGCTCAATCTCTTTCGAACATGTGTTCTTATGGTGTTTGTTTCTTTGACCCTCACCGAACCACACACCAATCAAATACAAGTGCCTCTATTATGAAAGCTTTCTGAATAACACACCCATACCCTTAAGGTAAATGGTGCTAAAACCCTCACTTGTAAGTGTTGAGAGTATATCTATTGTTATTAGATTGATAGACTTCCAAATGTTTGTTTTTGTCTCGTCAAAAGCAACGAAACATCAACAAAAACCGTATCGAAATCCGGGTCACCTCAAATTCAGTCAAGATAATTAGAAATGCATGTTTATTGATTCCTCCACTGAACACATCAGTCCTCCCAACTGTGTTCACTATCGAGTGTGGAGAAGCTAATAAAAATCTAAAGACACGGTCCAATCTCTTCCAAACACGTGTCTCTATGGTGTTTGTTCGTCGTTCCTCACCCAACCACACACCAATCAACACACAAGAGTCCAACCAAGAAGAGAAGCAACTGAACAACACCCGCATACCTTATACTTATACATACATATACACCATCGAGGACTCCCTGCTCCATCTTCACATGTACCGAAATGTAGTTTCCACGTGGGATACAAGCAGGCCGCGACCAATGTGAGCATGACACGTGGCACATTTTGATTGAGGGGAATGTAAAATCGTTTTTTTTCGTCGGAATGGAGCCTCGAGAGCCCCCTCCCCTAGCTAGGGTAGCTAGTGCAAGGCACCCTTTCGTTGGCTAGACTTTGGCACTGGCGCATGAAATCCGGGGGCTCCAGGCTCGCAATATTTGAGGCATCTTCATGAGATTTGGCTCTAAAGTGAACACAAGCATAGGCCAAACTCGATGACATCAGGCTAGCCCAAAAGGGCCAATAAGTAGATGTGTGTCGAAAGCCCCTCAAAGTCAAAGAATGTCGTAAGAAAGGCAACAGTGAAATTTGATGAGGCCTCGAAAGCTTGTTCAACAGCCCCAAACTCTCATCAATCTCACAGCTACTCTGCTACCCTAGACGCCAGGTAATGTGGCCCTATATATAGCCTATATATATATATATAGGGCCCCATTAGGCATTGCGTCGGGTGGCATATTTTCATTATGTTTGAGTCCAACTTCTCATGTGATCTTGAGTGTTGGAACTTGGACCGGATTCGGACTCCTCGCATCCGCTTAGCTAGGGCCGGTGAATCACATTGGGCCGCAAGTCCCACTTATGTTATGCCCCCTCCCCACTTGACATTAGCAAATAACCAAAGACTTCCCTAAAACCCGGGTAAAGCTCCCTCGGTTATAGCGGACACGTCCGGCTATCCCAATGCACCTACAAGAACTTGCTCCGGAGATTTCCAAGTAGGTTTTAGTGTAGTAGCTTTCACACATGTTCATTGTTTTATCTACCAACCAATGAATGATGGGTAGTTTTTGTCCCATCCCCAAATGCCTTAATACTTACCATCGGTTTTTGTTAATGGAGCTCCTCGTGCCCTCATAGGTAAGACTAAAAGCAACCAATCACAAGAGCGGGAGGCAACACTTTTAGAGGTCCTACATTCTTGCCTCATGTCTAGGTACCGATGGGAGGGTCGGTAGTTTTAGCTTAAAACCTCCACTTTTAAGCCATGCCACATCATTTGCCAACTAGGCTCGGCACTAGATAATGTCGATGGTGCGAACGCTCATTTTTAAGAACCCACTTTTAGGCTTAGCTAATGTCAAGTGGGGAGGGGGCATTAGCAAGAGTCCCAACTTTGGAGCCTCAAGACACCATTAGAATATGGTTGATTGTCATGAACGTCAGATCTTGATTAGTTTAATGTAAAAATACGAGTGGGATTTGTGTTGAGAGTTGGGTCTAGCTCTGTGCTCGACTCAACTCTCAACACAAGTCCCAAGCCTCATCTTCAAAAAGGGTTGTCATGTAGACATCCATGTCGTACTTGGGACTTAGGATTTGGGACCCTGTGTGAAGTGGCAAGTCCCAACTTCCATGCTCTCGATGGTGGAGATTGCGTAAATTGACCTCAAGTGACTTGCGACCTTGTGTGAAGTGGTAAGTCTCAACTTCCATGCTCTCGATGGTCGAGGTTGCATGGATTGACCTCAAGTGACTTGGGTCTTAGGACTTGGGACCTTGTGTGAAGTGGTAAGTCCCAACTTCCATGCAATCTCAATGGCTGAGATTGCATGGATTGACCTTGGGATTGAGGACTTGGGACCTTGTGTGAAGTGGTAAGTCCCAACTTCCAAGCTCTCAATGGTTGAGATTGCATGGATTGACCTCAAGTGACTTGGGACTTAGGATTTGGGACCCATGTGAACTAGCCACACAATCTTGCAAGACTACCCTGCATGAGGTATATGTATAAGGTACATATATACCGCTTACACGTTACACTTAATACGCACCTACGAGAGGTCAAAGTGAAAGATTCTTTTTCTTTTTCTTTCGATGATCACATAGACCCTCCTATTTCATGTCTTAATTATTGAACATGTAATGGCTTCTATGTTTCAAAGCACTTAGTCCAATCTCACCATGTCACGTGTCTTATTGGGGGTTGGTTTTTTACTACAAGCATGTCATACACCACTCCAATACTATCCGGTTGTCCGATGAAGACGAGTGATCACATAAGGTCCACAAACTTTAGATTAAGATTATATATTATGCTTCTTCAATGTACCATTTGAGTATGGGTATGTCAAGAGGAGTAATGAATATGATACCGGTGAGGTCTATGAACTAGCCATGTAATTTGAAGGTGAAAATGGTTGGGAGACCTCTTATAGCTCGGAAATTTTCGCTTCAAAGCATTTTCGATCTTAGAATTAGCATCAAAGACCTAGAATTAGTCTAAAGAACTTGAGTTGGAATGATACAACCATAAACCTAGTATGGGATGGTTTTACTGGACTTTTTACATGGTTGTCGTGAATCCTAAGTCCATGCAATGATTGTGATATACATGGATGAAAAGATTTGAGGTTTGATTATGCAAGAAAGAAAGACTAACCATACTTTGTTGTACTTAGCGTGTGAGCAAATGGTGTTTGGAGTCAAACAACTCCAGGGAAAGAGATGGTCAAACAACCCAAGAAGGAATGGTGCACAAGGGCTAGGCAACCCGTGAAGGATTTATGCATAGGATTTAGACAGCTCCTAATCGAAGATCTTTGCATTGGAAGGAGTTAACCACCTCCCTCTGGAAGATCTTTAAGTTGAAGTTAGACAACTCCACCTAGAGGATATGGATCATAGTTAGACAACCCCCAACGGATGGATGTCATTGCTTGGATAATTGTTAGACAACTCTCAATGAATAAATGAATCTTGCTGGAATTAGACAATTCCAACGAGAAGAATGGATGAATGGATTTAGTTGGAATTAGGCAGTTCCAACTAGAAAACATGAATGAATCAATCAAGCTGGAATTAAACAGATCCAACTAGTGGATTGCGGTTGAGCTAAAAGATAGAAAAGTTGTATTAGAACTAAAGATATAACTATTAATAGAATATTTTTACTATATGAGAAATCAAAAGTAAAAGTAATGCCTTTGGCATAAAAGGGAGCTCAAGGGAGGAGAGAGAATCTTTGGGTCTCTCTCCTATGGTCGGATGGTTCAAGCTCATAGGCCATCACAATCTTGTGCTTAAGTTATAAACTTTTGTAATGCACAAAGTTGAAAGTTTACAATCTAATATTTGATGTGCATTTTTTAAATGTATTATTTTGTGAAAAAAGAAGGAATGTGACAATGACTTCACTACTTGGCCACCTTGCACACATATACAAACATAGGATGGGCTTAAATATTAAGTAAGGTATACAAATATTCTTCAATCTAAATGATGATGTTTGTTATTTTTTATATTAGTCAAGGATGCTCTCTCATACCATTGTGCAATAATTAGACGAGACCTTACATACAAGCACAACACAACCGTAGACCACGAATTCATATTAATTTTCCTCGACAAGTGGAAGAGCGGAAAGAGTAACTACCTACACTAAAAGGCCATTAGTGTGACTAGCACTAATTTCCAAAATATTCATGTATACCATGTTATTGGACCCCAATTATTGTAGAAAATATTCTAAGTTGTAGTAAACACATAAGAGAAAATTACCATTGTCAATTTTGAAACCATGGTCTCTCTAACATGTTCAACGTAACATACCCACTCACCAAACTCAAGTGCCTTCACATACAAAATCGACTTTCTTTGAGTAGCATGGAAGCATAGGTCAAGTCAACACAAATTGTGTCACTATTCTAAAGGTCACACTCGTTAAAGGAGAAAGGGAATTATCGCATACAAGGGTACCTCTCATCCATCCAACATTAAAAACTTGACTCCCTATAGGGTTGTCACCAATTCATCTCAAATGACTTGGATTACACTAATTTGGGGTCTTTCAAGCTAATTCCGGTTTCATATTGACTAAAAATAATAGCATCTAGATTGTATACTATTTCTAGACTCTTTACATTGGACGAATGAGAGGGGTACATTTGTACACAAAATCTCTCTCTCCCTAATGAGAACACCTAACGGATTACATATAAACCCATGGACTTTACAATATAACAAGCAGTTGATTAGATGGGATATTATAAGGGCCACTTCACACATGAGGCTGAGAGCCCGTGACCATTGCACTTCAAGCACTCTCATTGGTGGGAAAGGCAGAGCCGGTCCAAGTTCACTTCACACCACGCTTGAGGGACCAATGGAGTATGTGAATGCAAGATGGATGTGAAGTCTATTGGATTCATTCCTACATGGCATCGAATGGATCATGTTTCATGGTCACTTGGACTATTTTCAAAAACTGCCTCTTGGAGGTAGGCTTAACACAAAACAGGGAGACCATGGCACTCCGAACGCTCACAACCGTTGGTTTATTCTATTTCATCATGTGTGAGGACCCGCATGAATAGAGATTCATCGAAATAGCATTTGGTTGAGGGCCCGATCACATATGACTTCACACTACACTCGAGGATCCGTGACCACACTACATGAGTTTGGAGGTGTGTTGGGACCAGTGTTGAAGATTGAGGCCCTCATATGAGTTTTATTTTGAAGGGCTCTCAAGTTTCAGCCCTTCAGTTGAAGGGATGGTTCAAATCCAAGAAGTCAATCTAAGAATATAAAAATGAAATACAAAACCCATATCAAACTTGTGCATGAATTATATGATACATATTTCTAGTACAATGTGAAGAGGTAAGAATCAACCATCTAACTCCACTTCTTGTAATGATAATGCCCTACGCTCGTTGGTTCTTGTGGTGGGCAGATTATATTGACTTCAAGTGACGACGTCTTCATTTTCAATTTGGGGTTGCGTTTCGAAGGGTTGTTTTAAGAGAGGTATATTTTGAAGGGCCAACTCATGTTTGAAGAGCATCGAAGACTTCAATCTTGAGCACTCGTTGGGATGGCCTTTGGAAACTTTCGTTTGGGCTCTCACAATTTCACGGTCACGGCTCTTGGCTCGTGTGTGAAGTGGCCCTTATAAGCTAGAGCGACTTGGGGGTGGCTCGTGTATATGTATCACACACCTTCCGATGGCCAAGGATTCATGGCACTCAAGTAAAGTCATCCGGTAACAAAAATTGGATGAGTCCATCAAGAAGCTCGGATGGAGCTTACTTTAGTGAAACACCTCCGAGTTGGCATGTAAGACCTATTTTCTCATTTATAGCTATTGTGAATTACTAGCTATTTTGTAAATATCAATTAGTTGGCAAGGGGCAATGATGCGGCCTTGGATGCTCTAAGCCTATTTTCTAACCTCCCATGAATTGTTTCCAAGGCCATGATGTGAATTTGAATTCCACATGGTTATTTTGATGAATATCGCAAGATATCAACGTGTGCAACATATAATTATGACGTGTTGTCATAGACATTTTTTTGGTTCATAATTCATTTATTTTGCACGGGTTTGATTGCTCAAACATTTGGAATATGTCAAAATAATATATATCACCGTATGGTAGATTGGTGAACTCAAAAATCAATTCAATAATAATTTTTATTTTATTTTAAAATAATAAATATACATCATGTGATTTTAAAGATTATACAATATGTGATGAGGATAAAATATTACAATAGTTCAAATAGGCTATAGTCAGAAACTTATGATTTTCTGAGTATACCCCATCCATAACGTTGTCCCACAAGTCTAATGCCAAATAAAATACCATTTATTTATACCTCACATAATATTATCTAAAAAATAAGATTGATTTCTATATAATATTTTTTGTTATATGTTCTATATTCTATCTTCACTATTTCATCTTGTTCATCTTATGAACACTTGTACTAATCTATTATTAGAATAACAAAGATAATGGAAAATGGTAAGTCACAAAATTATAACCTCAATATCAATGAGGATTTTGTAATGTTTTTGACCTCCAAGTTAATTAAGTGCTTGATTTGATGGTTTCACTTCCGGAATGAAATCCCAATCAATTGCTTATTTACTAATTGGAAGTGCACATATATATATTGGATTTTAGACCTTGAAAGTGAAGTGCATTCAATATGGGATTTGTAGTCAAGCGGCCTTCAAGAATGCAAGAGCAATGTTTTTTTTGAAATTAGGCGGGATGGCCAACAGTTTGTGAGGGGGTATTTAACATCCGCCCATATTAATTTCTTTAAATTAACCGGACTAGTAATGATAGATTGGCAACACATGATGCACCCACTTGCTTCTATATGAGGCATTTTTTTTATGTCTAACACCCTTTATATTATTGCCTTACGTATTAGATTAGATTTGGATTATTTAGAACTACTAAAACTTGGTATTTTTGAAACCCTTGAGACAAGGAGCCGAAGACGTAAGATAGTGTCTAAGTGGTTCATCTCATCCGCAAAGATGAATGAACTTACACTAATGAAAATACATGAGTGCCACGAATCCCCGGCCCCTTCCGATGCGGGGCTTGTCTTACTATACGAATAACATGCAACAATAATAATACACCATAGTGTTGTACGGAATGAACGAGAAGCAATAATTCATGGGAAAGGATAAGTAGGAAAAAGGGGGGGGGGGCTTGGATATATAAAGAAATGGGAATAGGAATAGTAGGAATAGTAAGAAGGGGAAGGGGGTTCAGGTGGAGCCTGGAGGTGCAGGCACCTCCTTTGTTTTCGAGCCTTGTGACGAGGGGGCCTACTCCAACAATGACCGACATTTTGCATGGGGACAGCCCGAGACAAAGTGCGTCACAGCTGCCACGTCCCCCACTGTGTGCAGTCTTCAAGAATGAAGTCTTTGATGCCCTTCTAATGTGATTTGGCTCTTTAAAATATACCTCTCTCAAAACAACCCTTCCAAAACGCAACCCCAAATTGCAAATGAAGACGTCGTCACTTGAAGTCTTCAATATAATCTACCCACCTCAAGAAACTAACAAGTGAAAGACATTGTCACTACAAGAAGTGGAGTTAGATGGTTGATTTTTAATTCTTCACATCGTACTGGAAACATGTACCATATAATTCATGCACAAGTTTAATATGAATCTTTTCTTTTATTTCTATATTCTTAAATTGACGTCCTGGATTCGAACCAGCCCTTCAAAATGAAACTCATATGAGGACTTCAAAGTGAAACTCATATGAGGGCTTCAATCTTCAACATTGTCCCACTGTGTGTGTTCTTTGTTGTGGCAAGGAATGGGGGACACCGGATTACTAGAAAGTTACAGATAAACTTGGTTGAGTTTCACAAAACGGCCAGTTGAAGTTCAAGACTTCCTTCATGAAAATTACACGTCGTTTTAGAGGAATCTATGATAGAATATACCTCAAACTAATTAAAGAGAAACCGGAAGATCATAACATGTAACCGATTATTAGGTACCTAGGTACAAGGTATGGGGGAGGAGTTTGGGCATCCTTGGCCCAAAATCCAAGTGTTTCCAAGTCCAACCTCATAAATGTTGTGATCTTTCGGTTTGTCTTTACTAATTTGAGGTATATTCCTCTAAAACAATGGGTAATTTTCTTGAAGTCTTGAACTTCAACTGGTTATTTCTGTAACTCAATTGGTTCATTTGTAACTAGCAATCAGTTCTCCCCATTTGTTGCTTAGATATCATATATATACTTTCCTATCTTGATTTGGTTACTTTTACATTAATATAGGGCTTGGGTCCAACTTTCCAAACACTACTAGCATACGAGCCTTAGGCAACTACCCTACATTAGTGAAAGCACAATGTAAATTTATTGATGTGATAGATTTGCAGAGTTTTTTGGTGACACATGACAAGTTTTGAGTGACGCAACTCATTTGTCTAGGACGCTTATGCTTGTACTGGAAGATGCCAAACTTGTGACACTTGACACTTTGGGTTTCTTTCATATTTCACTACAAGCATATGAGTCCTTGGGCAATCTTCGAGCGCCAAGGGAAGAAATACGAAAAGCTATCGTCGTGGTAGATTTGCAGATTTTTGAATGACATTGGACAATTTACCAGTGATGCAGGTCAATTACCCAACTTTAATATGGTTATAGTGTTGTGGGAATTGGTGGTTGAAGTCTTGCATCTTGTTTCTCTGTCTCTTTTAAAGAGCTTTCGGTCGTGGTCAGTCCATGAAGTACCACAGGATTGAGGCTAGTTCATTACCGGAGGGACGAAATATATGTTCATTTGGACGAAAGCATCGTATAAGGCTCATTTGAAAATTTTCAATAACTTTTCATCAATGATTTAGGAAAGGTGTTGTGAATACAAAATGCGCCATGTTAGAATAATCATAGTTTGTTGTCTCTAAATGAAGATTTATTTTTTCATAAAATCAATGTCACGACTTCAAGATTTTGCAAGTTTTCGTTTTTTTTTAATTTTTCATATAATTATTGATGAACTAGGGTCACTACGAGTGTAATTGTTATTTATACTTTCAATGGTATGGAGATATTTCAAATACGGAGGGGTAGAAGTGATCAAAACACTACTATACAAAGGTGGGTTTACATTAGGCTATGAGCCTGGTATAGGTCCAAGAAACTTGGGGTCCAAAATTACCTCTTAAGGGACCTTACTTTTGCATTCAAGATAAGTTCCAAGCTTGAAATCAGGTTTCTCAAACTAGGAGGTAGTTTCTCATGTGGAGACTACCAAGATTTGGCACAAAAGTGATGCCACATGAGTGTGAATTCCTCATACTTGGACCCTAGTCTAAATTGATTGGGTCTTAAATTTTCCACTTGACCAATTGGATTGCTCAGTGTTGGAGTTTTTTTTTAGGGTTGGATCCTAAGTGTGATTTCCAAATGAAAGAAAAATACATATTTCATCGTACAATAGCGAGTAACTTCCCTTCACCTCAATCTTCTAGTGCCGACTAATGAATTTTGATGATAAAAGTAGAATTGCCTACAATGGACATTTTGAGCACTTGAGACCCTTATCCCATAATTGCCCCCGAGTACATTCCACTTGAAGGCCGGCTTTGAAGCATGTTTGATATGTTGCCTCGACTATTAATTGAATATGATTGTTACTTACAAAGTGCAACACCCATGACCAAGAAAGCATGCCTCATCATTCAAGTCTTAGTGAGCTTCTACGAGCATCAAATTTACTTGAGAGCACCAATAACTAGAATTTACATAAACGTAGACAGAACAAATAAGTTTATAAAATGATTATCCTTACGAGAGTGTTGTTTGTTGTGTCAATACATGAACATTTCTAAACAAGTGTTTCGCGAGATGGCAATGAGACGCATATTACTTTGAGACTAAATGTGTTGGCGACACTACTCTAGATAGGTTATTTTTTTCATGAATAACAACGTGCATCCAAACAAAAAACATGCTTACAGCAAGAGATGCAATCGGCATCGTAGGTTGGTTTCTACAACTCCAACATAAGATCTCGGGGGGGGGGGGGTAGTCATTGGTTGGAGTAGCAATATATGTGCGAACAAATGATAGGGTATTTTAAAAACATGGGGGCTAAAAATTATAAATGGACTTAAGAGTAATATAGGGTATCAAAAATGACACTGGACATCTTTAAAGTACTATAGGGTATGGAATAATAGGTAATTTGGAATTATAAGTAATGCAAGCCATTTTTCTATTAACCCAAAGTAGAAATTTACATAATGATAGCATGTGAAAAAAAAAAGAGAATTAAAAGTAATACCCCCCTATAAAATAGTGGTTGTTCACACCTATATCCTTAACTTTTTAACACACTGCCCCCCCCCCCCCCCCCGAGCATAAGATTTGTTGATAAACAAAACGTATGCAATTTCATTATGTCTAAGATTCATACACAAGTCTAGATTTACTTAATACGTAGCGCAATCACTCATTTTTTTATTGTATCATAATGAAATCTAATGAGACTTGCACATGTCTATAGTTGGAACATCATATAATCAAGAACATAGATTTCCAACATCACAAAAATCATACTTCATTAATAAAAGTCAAAGTTTTTATATCTCAAGAGTAATATCATAAATAATTCATTTAGAAATATGTAGTTACTCACTTCAGGAGCAAAATAAGGTTCACTTGTAAAAATGGGTGCTTCTGTCTTATGCAAGCTGCATCCAAAGCACATAATCCCTCATTTTAACACAAAGTTGATAAACTACTTAGCATATTTTGGAAATTGTTGAACGTTTCTTACTATAGAACCCTAGCTTCACATTTTTATCATGGGGGTTACCGGTAAATCTAGTGTGCCTTACACTTGGAGAATGTCGTACTAAGTCTCCAATTGGGCCACTTTAAAATTCAACTAAGATTTTAGGTCACAAATTTTTCAAATTGAATTTATAGGGTCACAATAAGTATATGGATATTTAGTGAGGCTAATATGGAAGTGATGTATTGTTTTTTCAATGCAAATTTTGTGTTTTCAATTTTAGTCACTCCAATCAAACATATCCTTATGATATGTATACTAACCTGTGTAGAGATAGATTACTATATGAACAAAAAAACCGAGGTACACTTCAAAATCGTATCGGCATGTGTAGTGTGATGTCCTTCAAAAGTATATTGTAACAGGTAGGCTTTTTTCCTGTGATGTGTGAATCTTTCACTATCATGGATTTATTGGTTGAAATTCCCTTGTCCTATCCTTTGCCTTGAAATAACCTCCTTAAGATACTCTATTGGTACCATTGCATTTGGAAGACACTAGCGTGTTGACCAAATTCATTGTCATCAAAATTTTGTCAACTCGAGTCCACTCCAAGACCTAGATATATTAGAGTTATGCATAAAGTGTTGGGAGTTATGCGTAGAGGTAGGAGTTGGCTAAAACATGAGAGCAAATCCATTAAGTCACCCCAAGTTTTCTTCAGGCTTAAATTTACATGTTCAAAGAGTGGCGTCAGTCTATTGAAAATCCGTTTTCTAATTTTTATACTCAAATTGGTGGGCCAAGCTAGCCTTGCATAGGCCGATCTAGGATTAAGGACAGCGGGTCCCATGGGAAAACCCTATTTGAGGTCCTAAAGTTTTCTCAAAGTTTTTGGAGTGGCAGAGGAAGATCAAAGTTTCACCCAACTTTCAAAACAAAGTTCCAACACATGACGAGCTAACAAGCTCTTGATAGTTTTATTTTATTTTTATTCTTAAAAAATCTCATAGAAAGATCAAACCCATGGTTTTGTCCCTCTTTGCGTGACTTTAGGGTTTGAGGGACACAGCCATGCACAACTTTACTGGAATTATCCATAAAGTCCCCCAAATAGGGATGAAATTGTGGGTTTGGTCCTTATTTGATAGAACTTTCTACGAAGAGCTTGTTAGCGAGTTTTTTTTTTTTTTTTTTTTTTTTTTGGTAAGCTGGGTGAAACTCCATGGACCTTCTCTTGTCATCTCGGTTTTTTTGAGAAACCCCTAAAGATCTAAAGCAAGATCCGTCCATGGGACCTGCCACCCTAAATCCCATATTAGCCTATGCAAAGCTAGCTTGGCCTAGCCATCCTAGTAGCGCAAGCCAAAAAACACCTTCTCAATTTCTACATCTCATACAATAATCTAGAAACAAACTCGAACTAGAACACCTTATCAATTCCGGCACAAGTGTTTTTTCTCCTTCCCATTGAGTGATGATTCCACATGTCACACAGTCATTGGTTAGACCACATGCAAAAGTTGATGTGGCATGAACCCAACTTCAATTCCGGCAAGTAAAGTGCCTAAATTAACAAGGTACTTATCACATCACAGATCACAGTCTGGTAGAGTGATTTAAATTCCAACCTTGTGTTTTTGTCTTGTGTGGCATTTTATTTTATTTTTGAGGAAGAGAGGGTTACGTAACCACTCAAAAGAGCCATCCCCCCAGATAGTCAAATGGTGTGTGTGCGTCTTAGTCTGTCCTTGGCCGTATTATTTTGTACCCAAAGTTAGTTTGGTTGAAGCTCCGTTGACATACCTAGCTTAGCATCTCTTCAACAAAGAAGTTGTGCATGAAGCGACAGTGTCCTGGGAAATTTTTGGGCATACTCGGTCGACATCCGAGTGTTTCCAAGTTCGAGTGGTTACATGTTGACACCTTTCCAGGTTTTCGTTATTAATTTGAGGTATGTTCTCCAAGAGCCCTCTGGAATGATTTTCCTGAAGTCTTGAATTTCAACCGGTTCATCTGTAACTAGCGATCGATTCTCCCTGTTCATTGCTAAGACAACAACCTGCTTTAGGTTTAATAATGATTTTGTGTGTCGATTAGGTACAAATAAGGATCACGTATTCTCACACTGAGGGCACCTCTCCATACTAGTGAGACAAGCCTTAACTAACATGGAAAAAAAACATGGAGAGAGAGGGCATTATCGTATACAAGCACACCTCTCATTCATCCAACATGAAAGTCCTGAAATAGTATGCAGCCCGAAGATTTCCTTTTTGGAGTTGATTTGACACTGGAATGAGTTTTAAAGACCCTGGATTAGTTTCCTGGAGGTCATTTGAGATGAATCTACCACAACCTATAGGGAGTCGATTTTTTTTTGTTGGGTGGATGAGAGGTACACTCATACACAACACTTCCCTCTCTCCCACCCAAATTTAGGCACTTGCTCAGCCGCTTGTATGCGAAAGGCTAACTCTTAACACAAAGACGATGTGGATGATTATCCTCTTCATTGCAACAAAACTTGAGATGATCCAATGATGGTACAGTTGAAGTTTTCAAGTTGGGACGACTGTTGAGAATCCTTTTTTTCTTTTCTTCTAGATTCCAACGAATAAATATGGGGTGGATTGGATCCTTGAATCAAAATGAAGTAACATGTATATAAGTAGAATGGATTGCAGTCTCTAGGTCAGGGATTGCAAACCTACTTTAGGCTGGGATTGCTAAGATTTTCGAAGAAGAGGTAACTTGGGAAAGAATTGAGGTAATATTAATTTCAACAGGAATTTAATATTGATCATCCCGTAATGGCCACTCCCATGCATTCACTCATCTGCCCTCTGAAAAGTCCAAAGTTAAAGTAGGGCTTGCCTACAAACAATGCTGCTATGAAAATGTGCCACTGGTAAAAAACTTCGATAGCTAATTATCATTTTTATTATGAGAGCCATGGGTTATTTAGATTCTCAAAATGTTGGGCATGGCTGCTTGTGCACCAAGGCCTAGGACTGCCTGTGGAAATTCTATTAGACTTCAGCAAAAGCTTATAACTTGCCAAGATTCCATGTCAATCTAAATTTGTGATACCTGAAGGCTACAACATAGAACTGGAAAGCATGAGTTTCCATATTATGTGTGCTACAATGTAGCCCATAGCCGATTATGGTGTCTACATCAGTGGACATAATGGACAAAACTTTGATTTGCAGTGAAAACTACTTGCCTGCATCCTCATTTCATGCCACCAAAATTCATCTTGGATGGAGGATTTCACTGCAATACAACTGTTGATTACTTCCACAATAAATTCCAATCAATAAAATTATAAAAACTGTTGGACACACACATGGGAGGAGGAGAGGCAGAAAGGGAGAAGGGAGGAAGGGAGGAAGGGAGGAAGGGAGGATAGATTTTACTATTTCTGTAAGACACCATGGTTGTCATCTTTCAAATGATGTGGCGCCTCTACAGAATTTTCTTCATTCAAGATGTAGTCCGACTACATACCTTCACAATTCTTAAAAATGAAATTCCTGAGATCTCATATCTGATGTTTCACCAGTTTCCTCCAACCTCAAAATTACTATAAAACCAGCAGACCAAGCCGACCGTGTTGTTATTATGCATGCAGTTCTCTTAGCATTTATTAACATCAACAATTCAACTCACAAGAACAGGGGCTCTTTCAACAATTAAAAATCATTCACCTTGCAAGAAGATTTGGACAGAGATCAAGTCATAAAATAACCTTTATTGGAAGTAGGGAGGAAGCTTTTCCTCCAGTTCTGCACCGTCCCTTGTTTTCCAGGTCCAGTAGGAGTGGCCTTACTTTACAAGTAAACACAGTGTTGGGGTAATCATCTATGGGGAGTGTGTTGACAAAAGGTTGAAGTAATATACAATTCCTCCCGAGTTTTGGAACATCCAAGATAGCCGACCTGGCTTTGCCTGATTAAAAAGCTTGCAGCTACACATTCATGATCTTCTCTTGAAAGGTTTCCAAGCAAGCTGTGTGACGATCATGACAACAAAACAGGCAAGCCATGCAATTCGGCCCCCACCAAGTTCCTGAACCTTCACCACCCAATCTGCTCGCGACGTTGTTGTCCCTATAATTAATAATGCTACCATCAATGCGGCAAATAGATAACGGCCTACCAGACTTGAAACCGTTGGCTGCATCATCCAAACCACAAAAATCTTTGTTAGACACCTTAGGCTCCATACAGTCAGTTCCCTCTCTATCACTCTTATTTGTAATCTCATGACTGAACCCAAAACCCTGACTGTTCCATGTCCAGATTCAAGACAAATTAACAGATAAATATCACTACAAGGCTGGTGAACTACAGCCTTTTCTAATTTCATGAAAGGAAAACCATAATGCAGAAAAACCGGGAGCAGATGCCAAACAGAGTGTGACCAAAGTCATTCCATTCAGCTGTCGCTACCTACCTCCTCAAATAAAATCCACCATAAGAGCAATTGTAGGATATCCCTTTTCACATTCCAAAAAAGACTATCTACACTGCCGTTACCTCGCGCTATAACGTGGAAGTCACATATGACTCTAGGGCTGACAATACTACAGGAAGATCACCATCACTCCAGGGCGTCCACAAACCTCAGGATCAATCTCATGACTGAACCCCAAACCCTAACTGTTCAAGGTCCAGAATTCAGACGCTCAAATAAATCACAGAGCACGGAATAGGTACTCAAATGCAGTAAAACCGTAATGCACAAAATTTAGGAGCAGATGCGAAACAAAGTATGACCAAAGTCATTCCTCTGGTTGTCGACACCTATCTCCTCGAATAAAATCCACCGTACAGCAATTGAGGCATATCCCTTTTCACATGCCAAAAACAACTATCTACACCACCACAACGTCACGCTATAATGTGGATGTCACAGAGAACCCTAGGGCTGAGAATGCTTCTAGAGAGTACAATGTCCACCAATCTTAGGGTCAATCTCATGACTGAACCCCATTCCTAACTGTTCAAGGTCCAGATTTCAGACGCTAAAACGAATAATTTCACTACAAGGTTGGCAACTGCAGTCATCATAATTTCACAGATAGAGGTAAGAGATACTGAAATGCACTAAAACCCTAATGCACAAAAACCAGGTGCAGATGCCAAATAGAGTGTGAACCAAGTCATTCCATTCGGTTAAAATTGTAGCATATCCCTTGTTCACATGTCGAAAACAACTTATCTACGTCACCACAACCTCAAGATGTAAGTTAGCATGAGTGTCCACAAACCTTAGGGTCTCCATCGAGGCGAATGATGGAGTCCGGTTTCCCGGAGTAGGAAACCTTCGAAAGACCGTTCTTTGGGTTATAAAATTGCTGAATGCCACGACCGGCAGTGATCGAGTATGCGTACACATTTTGCAACCTGCATTTGACCATGATCGCTTCCAAGTCAATCTGCTTCCTTTCATAGCCTTGTAAAGGTACCTTTAACCTGTGTAGCGGCCCTTTTCCTTTCACATACACCTCCACCTGCACCATCTCCTCCCATTTCGACATGGCTAAGCTGGCCTCAATTTCCTTGGAATGCAATCCCTCCGATCACTCCCTGTCAAATCTCGCACACTCCAATTGACTTGGAATTCAGCGTCGATGGTGGTGATTTAGGGTTCGGAGTCCTCGGTACTCTTTTCTCTGCGGTGTGAATGCGGAAGGAAAATGGATCTATTCTCCATTAAAAACTAAAGCTACTTAGGGCCGCTTCACACTATGGCCGTCCAAGTCGAGAGGGCGTGCGATTGAATGGCCAAACTTTGTTGAGAGTCCAAAGGAAATGGGCTGAAAAGACATAGCCAATAAAATATAGGAATTGGAGCCTTTGGCTGGGCATAGTGTGAAGCTTCCAAAAATCAAGCCCAAAGTCCACACCTTTGGCCATGAACTCCCACGGCCTCTCAACTTGGACAGCCATAGTGGGAAGCTTTCAAAGGTCCAGCCCAAAGTCCAAATGAAGAAGGAGCATCCCACTTTATTTCCTGCCCAAAACAACCCCTCCAATCTAACGGCCAAGATCTTGTTAGTTTTTGATGTTTTTATGAAGAAAACAAAATCGACGGTCTCTCAAGCATAGTTTGGGTTTCCATTCTTGTCCAACCCAAACTTCCTTCGAGAGTGCATCGCCTTGGTCAAAAAGTTCTACCATGTAGGCATTTTCGAGAGCGATGGCCTTTGGACTTTGGCCCTTAGTGTGAAGGGTCGAGAGGCCAAATTCTTGGTTTCTTGCAATATGATTGGTGGAAATCGACGGCATCTCGACCTTCGGCCATAGTGTGAAGCGGCCCTTAGGTATAAGAAACTACAACTACTCAAATCTATTGGCACAAATCTACTATAAGAACTCCAGATTCTTATAATTTTAAGATTTTTATTTTTATTAAATTGATGTTGTTAAATATCATCTCTAATAGTTCATTTTTACTAAAAATATATATATTCATAAATTTTAATTTTCTATTTATTTAGCTCTTGAAACTATTCTACAAATGGATTAGTATTGGTCGACATTTATATTTATATTTTATGCTAATATTAGGCTCTATCACATTGGCCAAGTCTAGACATCCACTTATTTAAGTTGCCCCCACTAATATTTTCAAATATGAAAATGTAGCCATATATATTTCAATATGTAAATCTTGTTTTTAACCTAGAATTAGCATCCAAAGTTTCAAATTAGTTCAAAGGGACCCACTTAAGATGATTTACCACAAATCTATGGGGGCCTGATATTCATCATACCTCTAGGGCTAAGTTCAAATAAGTGGGCGTCTAGTCTCAGCCCATGGCATTAGGTTTTGTTTTTCTAGGTGTCATAAAATTTTGAATAAGTTCTTATGGCAAAAGGCGCCTAACGGGAATCTAATTAAATACAATTAAATAATTCGTGATGAAACAAACAATTTCATATTGTTGGGCAAGAATTTGAGTATGGATAAGGCTAACGCTTTATAAGCTGGGGCAAATCCCCAATGAAGCCAACTTTATGTTTATTTGTGTAAGACACAACACATGGTATATGTGTATGGTCAAGGCTTAGAGTAGATTGTAAAGTGAGCACCAAGTGGAGGTTTCAATTGGGATTTAAACATGTGTTTGAGTTCAACTGAAAATAAGGGTTTGTTGGTTATATTTGGTCACACGATTGGGCATCATGTTGGGTAGCAGGGCATGGATCAACATGCCAATTAAAGGGCATTTGGTGTGAAATTCTACATCCACATTGATCGCATGGCATTAGAAGGCACCATTTTAATTTAGACTCTAATGGCTAACCGCAACAACTAGCTAATGGTGGGTTTAGTCACGAGCTCACCCTCTTCAAACCTCATAAATCAAGTATATAATTGGCTAATAACCTCCCAATGCACAAGTTTCTTGCCAACCAACCTGCAAGCACATGCAACTAATCAACAACTCATCAACTCATCAACTACACTTTGCTCAACCATCAGGAATTGCCAACCTAGTCTAGCAAGATCCAATTAGAATGAATCGGCCATCAACCTATAGGGAATTTGCTTTAACTGCACCTAGACACCAGAAAACCCAAGCCAAGATATGGAGTCGCATGGAGGATGCAAAATACCTCAATAATTTATGATTTCGGAGAAAAAAAATCCATCTCAAAAGCACTTGCAACCACTTTAAGGCAGATGTGCCCAAATTGGTAACTTATCTTGATATACACCTATATATCAGTGGTACGTGAGTAGGTGTAGCTCCAAGAACAAATACCAAAAAGACATATACTTAAAAGGAATTGGACTACGTGCTCAAGATATGATTATCATTATAAGCTCAATAGTCAATTTAATTCAAGAGACCCATATGATCATTTAATAAGCATGAGAATCTTCACTTTGATACATTTGAATAAGATATTGATATGAGCTCCAAAAATTATGAGGAAAGTGGGGCCTCAATTATTTCCTAGCTAAACGCGTGTTTCATATTGTAGGAGACTTTGCACGAGTCAAAAAAATTAACCATTTTAAGACCCATCTACATTAATGGACTCTTGTTATGTAAACTTGGCATCAAGAACATCTACCGGCTCTAACCCTAGTTAATCCCAAAAAGTAACCCAAGTTGATATTGAACCTTGGTTGGTTTGTTTTGGCACCATCCTCCAGCTTCAAGCAGCATCAGACAAGAGACACACATATAGAACTCTTAAATCTTCCATTCCGTAGATATGATTAGGGAAATCTTGCTGAAAGTGCCCCCAGATCTTTGTAGGGGTTAGATTCTAGGAGCAGGGGACAGAGAAAGCCAGAGAGAAAATAATAAAATGTCCTTTTTCTACCGACTGTAGTAGTATCGACAACATGAATCGCTTCACGGAGTGATCGCACCATTCCATTTACATTCTCCTGATATTTTTTAATTTTTAATTTTTTGAATCGGTGGCTGGGTTTTCTTCATAATTCTTTGAAACAAAACTGGAAAGTTGGGTTAAGCTTCTATAAGTTGTAATTTGTTGGAGTTCTGTGGGTTTCGATTTCAGAGTAATAAATAATCCTCAACAGGTATGTAGCCGATGGTAATAGTCTTGAGGGAGCTTTGGAATAACTTAATTTATCACCTCTCCGAATTCATTCTGTCTTTTTTGCGATGGGGGATTAATTTTTAGATTCTTTGTTTTTTCTTGGCACTTCATTTTCGGCGACCTTGGCGTAAATCGTTGTTGTGGGTGCAGATAGAAGTACCGTGAAACTGCATTCTTTTGATCGGACATAAGTTCATATTATTTTGTTACCGAGATGTGTATTTCAAAGTTTTAAGGATTATCATTCAGTGATTCCATCAATCCCAGCTCAACACCTCCGGAATTTTCACTTCGGAAATGAGGGAAAGGGGTTATGGTTGGATATGGCGAGTTTTTTGTTCTATGGAAATTTTCTATAAACCCTATATGACAGAGCCCTTCTTGACCATCATTGATAATGGATTTTGATGGGTTGCTGTGCAGGACATCGTCGGATGATCATTTCTAATGCTCAACATGTCGAAAATCAAAACTTCCTCGCAATCTGAGGCATCACAAGGGGAGAACCTCCATAGTACTACTACTGCAAGCACTACGGTCATCAACATTGATTCTCCTAAAAGAAGTCAGAAACATCGGTTTTTGGGTCGGCAATCCAGTTTTGGACTTGGCCCACAAAATAATGGCACCAGTGGAGTTTTTGGATCAAATTCTTGGAAGAAGGCGTACATGTGGGTGTGGAGTGGATCAAGATACTCTGGTGTGGCATGCATGTTAGTGTCATCGGCAGCTTATAGCTTAATGGGCCTTTTTGTGAAACTCCTGGCTGGTAAGTCTCAATTTCAAAAAACCAGAGATCCAAAAAATACATGCTCTCCTTTGTAATTACTGGTTAAAATTCATCATGTATAATTTTGTCTAGAATTTCTGTGTGGCATGTTTTGTCCTTCACTTCTGTTTGAGTCAAGAAATGTCAATCGTAGTTCTTGTTGCTCCTGATACTTCATAGCACCTTGTTCAATATGACCCTAACACTGGTTGTCCAACCTTTACATTTGAAGCAATTTTAAATGTAGATCATAGTTTCTTCTTTGGAACCACCGGATCAGTTTATCATGTCTAATTTTGTCTAGAATGTTTGCATGTATTTGTCCTTTACTTCTGTTTGGGTTAAGAAATGCTATCATGGTTATTATTGTTCGTGACAGTTCATTACACCTCATTGAATGGAAACCTAATAGTGAAGCACCAGAGAAAACATTTTTTTCTTCTTTGGAACCATGGGATCAGTTCATCGTGTCTAATTTTTTACTAGAATTTTGGTATGCGTTTCTCTTTCACTTCTGTTAGGGTTAAGAATTGTCAATCATAGTTCTTGTTCAATGGAACCCTAATACTGGAATAATGTTCAATATTCTACCCTAATGAAGTCCAACCTTTCTTTGCAATGTTGAAGAGATAGTTCATTTTGAGGTTTTGGATACCTCTTTTTTCCTTCCTCTGGCAATGCTGGTAATAATTCTTGAGGAATTTTTTGCTTTTTGTCTGACTAAATATTTTTTGTGATGCCACAGTAACCGGAGTTCCATCGTCGGAGATTGTGATGTTTCGGTGCACAGTGATAGCAATACTGGCTGGAGCAGGGTTGAGAAAAATGGGACATCCGCTATTAGGAACACCTAAAGTGAGGCTTTTGGTAATGGCTCGTGCTGTCATTGGTTACTTCGCTCTCTCCACATATTTCTATAGGTCCTTTTCCCCTCTACTTTCATTCATTCATTCATTTATTCATTCAGCACCCCCATCAAGATTTATTTTCCCATGCTGTATGAACAACGATCCTTTGAACTCAATGGGACTTTTCATCCTGAGTTGGTCCCCTTAGATTTTCCATTGGTTTTTTTGCATACAATATCAATAATTCCTTTCCACTTGTGATGGTGCATGCTTGGAGGTAGTGTTTGAATTTCGAATGAAGAACAACCCATTTCATAGGTTCATGAAGGGCCAAACTATTTTAGGACCTTTTTGGCATGCCAAAATGAGTTCGACCCTCAATGGACTGATATAATAGGTTCTTCGTTCAAACCTCCACACTACCTCCAAGCATGCATTAAAAACTTACCAGGCATTGAAGGTGTTGTATGCAGAACAACCAACTCCTGACCAAAAGTTATATTGAATTAGACGGATGCTTGTGCAGCTAAAAACTGGGTTGAAACTCCCGGTTTTGAGGTCCTTGTGTGCTAACTAGCTAATCACATGCTATCATTCCTCGAATAAAATATTCTTCCTCTCATTGTATGTCAATGGCACCAAGGAACGCTACAGTTCTCAGCTCCTAATCAAATGTCAACAATTTGGGTTCTGTGAGATGCTTGTCCAGCAAGAAACAGTGTTGTAATTCCTGTTTTGTGGTTCTTGTGCGGTAGCTAGTTAGTCACAAGCTAATATTCCTCACATGAGGTTTTCTTGCAGTTTGTTTTGAATCATGTTCTTCAACAGCCCAGCTCTCAAAGTCCTAAACCTTTGCATGTCAATAGCACTGAGAAATGCGCAGTTTTCAGTTCCTCTTTAAATGTCGACAGTTTGAGTTCTGTAATCTTCTTGGATTGGGGGAGCCAGTCTCCATTGAGTCTCACTTTTCATTGATGATTTCTGAATCTGTGGATGTGGGTGGAAAAGTGTGCAGCATCCAATTGTTACCTCTGCGTGATGCAACCGTGCTGAATTTCACAATGCCAATATTTACAGCAATTCTGGCAGCTGTGCTCTTGCGTGAGAAGTGGGGTGTCCATGAAGCTGCAGGCAAGTACCCTGAATAGAACAACACCGATACGCTGAATTTCTGGAACTTTTGGCACTAAAATCTGCCTGCAAAGCCTCGGTATCGAGTTTCTTGTTGTGATAATACCACTGCTTCGGTTCAATTGATATATTTTCAGGAACTCTCTTCAGCTTTCTGGGCGTCCTCTTCGTTTCACAACCGGAATTTATATTTCAAGGTCTGCACAAATCCTCAATCTGCACTATTTGTATCTTTGAGACCATTTGTATCCTTTTTTGACATTCAAATCCTCAAAAGAGCAACTTGTAATGCCTCAAAAGGAACCCTGAGATTGATGATGCAACTTGTGAATTATGCTCAAAATTAAAGTCCTCAAAGCGATCAACTTCGCAGAAAGAAGCCACAGAATTTTTACTTAATAATAAATCTACTTCGTCATCCTGTGCAGTTTCTGAGTACTCTTATTTGTTTTTGTGACAACAGGAGGAGCAGTGAAGGTCACTACCTCAAGCACATATATGGGCATGTTGGCAGCCTTGTTCGGGTCTTCATTGGGTGCTCTTTCGTACATCATTGTGCGAGCCGTGGGCCAAAGGGGTGAACCACCATTGTAAGATATTACATTGTCTTCTTAGCTTGTGCATCTTAGTACTCTCTAAATGCTTTAGATAAGAAATCTGCATGTTTATTCATCCCATCTTGGATGTTAGAGTTATCCACAAAGTCTCTCAAAGAGGGACCAAAGGAGTGCGGTGCCTCTTTGAGGAACTTTTCTATTAAGAACTCATTAGAACGTCTTGTGTTGGAGCCTAGTTTTCAAACATGGGTGAAACTCCTTGGACCTCCTTTTTCCATCCAAGAAAACTGAGAACTTTAGGATCTAAAATAGGGTCTCGCCCATGGGACCTGCCACTTTAAATTCCCGGCTCGGCCTATGCAAGGCTAGCTTGGCCCACCAATCCTAGTATAATATGTGTTTTATAACCCCACCCTGCTCTTTTAGCATGTTAAATTAAGCCTTAATTATATTTGGGTGATATTATTATGCATAAACTCTCAAATTCACCTTTTAGACAACTTACCCGAAGTTTGACCTGGAGACTTTACATGTATTGTATATTTTGAAAGTTGAAACATAGTTTTTTGGAAGAAATTGACCAATTTGTCATATATGCAGGGTTTGTGTTTTTGTATTTGCAGCTCTGTCTGTGCCTCTATCATCAGTCGCTGCACTACTCCAGGTGAAAAACATATCTGTGTCATCTTAAGATGCTGCAAGAAAGAATAATATATTCTCCTTTGATTAGTACCAAGATTGGGCGATAAATGTTTCACAATTTCCTTACAAAGTAGACAAGAATTTCTGGACTTTTTATTGCATCTAGATTCTGATAGATCCAAGGTTGCTTTACAGGGATACAAGATTCCGACTCTACTTGAAGCATGTGGGCTTCTGATGGTGGGGTTGACAGCGTATATTGCACAGGTTGTTAAATCATGTTTTTTTGACCATTAAGGTTGAGTGGAGCAAGATTTTGTGGAAATCTCTGTGTATTTACTGTTGACATGATCCTGCTTAAAAGTAACGAAAGGTTCGAAACTGGTGCAGGTTTTCCTAACAAGAGGACTACAATTAGAGAATGCAGCAAAAGCAACTTCTCTTCAATATCTTAAGGCACGTCCATCCCTTGACTTTCATGTTCACATTGGTTTTATTCACATTTAAAATTTTATCACATGTGGCCGTGGGCAGTTACATGGAAAGCACTTTTTAGTATTATCAAGTTTTTTCTTGAGGTTCTGCTGAGCATTCTGAAGACATGGAAAAAAATCATTTTTCTTTTGTGAACAATCAAACTGGTAGATGGATACTTTGTGACTGATAGATATTTAGGTTTTATTGCTCCCTTGACGACTTGTGATGATGGAGTGTTACGCCAAACCTGAAGTGATGAATTTCACTTTTTGTTTTGGTTACGACGACTAAGGTCCTGTTTCTACATCCACATTGATGGTTAGAAATACCTATATGCCTGGACGTTGGCTTCGTTTGTCTTTGGAAATTACATGGAGCTTAGGGCCCCTTTTACATTAAAGAGGTTGAGAGCTCAAAGAAAGGAGTCTTCTCATTGGCAAAAAGGAGCCTCTTACACTCGCTTGTTCACTCAAGTCCACTTTGCACTCAAGCTTTCAACTTGAGAGCTTGAAATCCTTGCCCAGCTTACAACGCTGAGATGGCGCCTTGATGGATCCCATTTGGAATGACTACACTAAGCTCTCGGTCAAAACCTAAGCTATCTCATGGAGGTCAAGCTCTCATTTTTGTGGGCCCCAAGCCAATGAGCTTTCAAGCATTCTTTGGCTTGTCGTGAATCCCCCATACTTCAGCATCATTCCCCCTTGATATCTCACTATGAGCATGACCACTTAACACTTCGTCAAATTATTGAGAGCTTGAAGGTATGTCAAGCTCTCAATAGATTGAGCTTTGGAAGAGAGCTTGCCAATTCCAAGTACCAAACTCCCAAAAATTGCAAGGTCAAGCTCCCAACTCGAGCTCTGATGTAAAGAGGATTTTTCCTCAAATGGAAGATATTATCCTCCGAATACTGACACCTAAGCTCCTAACCTTGACCAAATTGTGTGCGTCAACAGGTACTCTGCACTTACTTGCTCGGCGTGGCGTTCTTGGGTGAAACTCCTTCAGCGACGAGCTTGTTCGGCGCTTTACTGATAGCTGGCAGCTCATTCTCGCTTTCAAGCAGACCAAAATCTTGATCTCAACAAATATAAATTCAAATTTGCATACAGAAGTCCACTCACAGAGTTGGTAGAATAAGATTGTAGCTCAGATGATTTTAGATTTGACCATTGGAAAATGCTGAATGATGAGCCACTACAAAACAACAACCCTTGAGAGCTGCGGAGTCTCGATTGTGCAAGTAGGTATGCGCAATTATTTGAATAGATCTTAGCAATAGGAGCTATGTCCAGTTAACCATTATAATAGATATATTATATTTGTGCTAGTATATTTGTCATTATATCATATTATATGTATGCTATTATATTGTCATATATTATACTTGTTCTATTATATTTGTGTACATTGTCACTAAAATAAATCTTAGGGTAGAATTTATGAATGTGCAAGAGATGGCTACGAATCGACTCTGCCTTGACTCCATCCAGCCCAGGATTATGGTGTGCATAGGCTAACTCAGCTTCAATGTTGTGTCAGTTTAAGTGGACATTTGGATCACCTCACAACAAGTACAATCCTAAAGACTGACCAAGAAATAGATTGTGGTCCAAGTTGGATTTACACTTATATGTATGGGCCATACATATAAGTGTAAATGTATAAATGATATATAGATGAAAAGTTCCCCTGGAAATTGTACATGGCCAAAATCAGATAATGTTATCCCAGTCCCTAGGAGCATTATTCTTGACCAACTCTAGCTCTAATCTATTTAATGGATCATGCAATTCACATTGTTAGGCCTAAAAACCAATGAACACATGACCTCGATATGATCTCTCTTGCATTTACACCAAGACAATGCAAAATACCACAACTTTGTCTTAGCCCCCGCTTCCCATGTGTCATGTGCCATTGCAACCAAGTGGTCATAGTGTAACCACACTGGAGACATCGGTTTATGTCAGTGTTTCTCAAATTGTGGTATAATTTCAAACACCACAATACCTCAAAGAACCAATTTAATAATTTCAGGTCCTTGCAAGGTAATAAATGTAAAATGTTAGCATTATGATTGTCTTTAGAATGACCAACTATTTTGATTAAGAGAATGGTACTGCTACGTGTTACCTCACAATGTCAAGGGCAATGTGACTTTGTTGGGTTAATGTATCTACAAGTTTAAAATCTGGCAACTCCAAAGCAAAATCAGTTTCTTGGATGTGTAGTTTCCCTAACAAGGGCTCTGAATCTGTACTGACTTCAGAATCCTCATGTGCTATCCTACATTTGTAGGAACCTGACTTTGGTGGTTGATTGAGAGCATTAGCTACAGGCAAATGGATAACGCTTTCACTTCTTGTGAATCCATCAGTTGAAATGAAAAGTCGATGTGGCCGACCAAGAAGCTCTTCTGCATGCTTCATGTCTCCTTCTGCTAAAGTTTTGCGGATACCCGTTGTAGAAACCTGTCCTTTCTCTTTACCCTTGATTTCTATGGGGAGACCTGCCTTTTGGGCATCCATGACAGGATCCACAATAGCTGATTGCAATCCATACTTTTCACACAATTGCACCAAGTCTGATGCCTTCCCTGCTGCTCTGAAACCAAACCGGTAATCCACTCCTGCAACACCTCACCTTTGTTCAACTCAATGAAGAATGAAGTATGGAAGCTTCATCAGCACTATAACGTGCATCGGCGAATTTGCTTGGTATAACCAATTCACTTTGAGTAATCAGTATACAATGATTAGTCTCGTTAACTTGAGGAAAATACAAAGTCATGTACAACATTATATCCTGAAAATGCAGACCAAGTTATGTACACCATTATTTCCTCAAGAACTTTTTGACAAGTAATATACAAGAGATAATGGATGTGTTTCATGCAACCACTACATGCATGACATAAACCTTCTAGTTTATACTAGCCCACACTATCAACAGAAAAGGGTGTGATTTTACTAAAAGGTTGCTTTAAATTCTAGCATTGTAGATTACGAAAAGCCCAATGATATATGAAATGATTAGTGCAAATAAAGGATGTGGCAAACAGATTCATAAGAAAGTTGCGCTAGTACATACCTGCAACAACACCTTTCACCTTTAACTCAGTAGCAAGCTTCTCCACAAACTGTTCTGGGGTCCATGACCGTATTCTTGCAAATTCAAGGACATGTTCTTGAGGAACCATACCCTTGCAGTGTTCAGCCCAAAGTTTCATCACACGACCCCGGTCATATTTGGCCACTATTGGCAACCTGCAATTGTTCATCCAACAAATCAGCAGATAGCGTCCCTTCTACAGTGAGCATAATCAAAGATACTCCAAAGTGTTGTGACAGCTCAGCAACTTCAGCATCAATACCCAATAAGAAATCAACTTCTAATTCCTATTCAAAAGAAATTAGAGATTGTCAGGATTTTTAAAAGGCTTCTTGAACAAATGTGAGGGAATATGAAAAAAATGCCCACATAAAACGTGGTAGACCAGATCTTCCACCATAAGTTGCACAATGAATGTATTTCCATGCAGTAGATGAATATTGATATTCATGCTTTGCTATAAGAGCTTCCCACCTTTGGACTCTGGTTACTTCATTACACGCATTTCTAGTACATCCGTGCAATGCAAAGGACAAATGGACCAGGGCTTATTATTTCAAGGACCTCAACAATACCTTTATGGGAGTAAGTCTAAAAGATAAGAATTTGAGGAATAAAAAGGTTTCAAGAACATACTGGGGCTCCCAACCTAGGACCTCCGCCATCCCCGAAAATGACAGCAGAAAAGGCGTCCCCATTTCTGCCGCTCGCTCTGCAAGAGCCCGATGACCCACATGCAAGCCCTCGAACTTGCCCAGTGCTACCACACTCCCTGCCACTTCGCTTCCTGTCACTGCAACACCACCACCTTGTTACTTTGCCATCCAATGTCTACTGAATTCAACTATTTTAGAAAACCTCGCTAACTTTCTCCAGGATTGTTACCCAATACAACAACGATCAGAACTCAACTAAACATGTCAACCAACTTCCTCGGATGTGGAACATACACGTGTGTAGTACCTTAGAGGCAAATGGTTAGTGGAATGGACAAGATTGATATCAGGGATAAGATAGCTTATGCAACTTTAGTATAGGATTTAAAAGAATTGCTCACTTTGTTAAGAGATTGTGGTTGCGCTGATTGCCTTGCAGTAATAGATGGTACCTCAATTCTCTTCCAGCGCCTGTAACTCAGAAAAGGAAAAATGTCAGCATTTTGTTTGCCAGTTCAATCCAATTTGACGGGCTAATTGAATGACAAGCAGGATCAGATAAATGATTGCCATATTTGGAAATGCAGGAGGTGCTTATTTCAAACAGATTAATAGAAGAGGTCCTTTTCCTTGTCTGGTAAGCTCTTCAGCTGGACAAAGGCAACTTCCAAAATGGTCAAGGAATCCTAATATTCGAGTATATTGAGAGACTCATTGGAGCACCCAAGCAGAATGTTATTCTTTGATTTCTCCTACACACAATATTTCTGTCTGGCGAGAATATAACGCAAAGTGCGAGTAATTTTTGTCAGCACTATTCATCATAAACTACTGAGGACAACAAATCTCCACCTCACACAGGATCTCTAATTATAGGTTGGAGCAGGAAATTCAGACACGTTATACCGCTTGAATCTATACGACGGAGGTGGATAAGACAAACAATACTATTGCTACAAGTGAAACATTCAGGAAGAGGAGATCTCAATCATCGTATATGAAGAAAGAGGTAGAAATTAAATCCTAGCGCAGTAGGTGTGCCATAATGCGAGCAATATAGCCACCCGCACATTAAGCATTGGAGGGTAGAGGAGTTCACCAGGAACCTGCACATGATTGCAGACCCTCCCACTCATCACACTGTAAACTAAAACTAAATATCTGCTTCAAATGATGTAAACAGAGTCAAATCTGTAAGCAAAACGATGATATCCTACATACATCCTCCATAACGATGCTCCACGAAGATGAAATTTGCTTGCCGTGTGCACAATTGCGAACACCATCCTGTCGTATACAATTGACTAGACTAGATATATCCTCCTCTTTCGGGGATAAGATAGAGTCCAACTAATACAGAGTAACTGTGAAAGAAACGCACCGAGACAGCAAACAAGGCGAATCTCGCGGACTAAGTCTCTAGTTACAGTAAAGACGAAAACCAAAGATCCGCTTCAAATGATGTAAACAGAGTCAAATATGTAGGCAAAACGATGACATCCTATGTGAATCCTGCACAAAGATGCTTTATGGAGATAAGATTCGCTATCTATGTACAGAACTACAAACACATTCCTCTCATACACAGTTGACCAGCTACATCCTCCTCTACCGCAAAGAGGCCAATTGATACAGAGTAGTTGTGAAAAAAACGCACCGAGACAGCAAAATAAGTATGCTTACATTGCCGGTGCAGTAGAGGACACACATAACAAAATGGCAACACTGTAACAGACACAAGAACTTGAAGACCACAGAGGTTCACACATGACCATATGTGGTGAAAATTGGACATAAACAACATCGAGAAGAATTCAAATGTTGTATGATAAGTTGTGGAGAATGTGCAGAAGAGGAAATCAGAGCTTACGGTCAGGCAACGGACATCAAATTCGCGTGCCACAGCAAGCTACAGCGATCTTGGTTTCACGAAACCCTAGACAAGCATACTTGCATGCGGGTCTGATGGACCTTGTGAACAAAATCTTCGTCTCCCAATTGAGATCCCGAAGCAAGTCTTGAACCCACTGACGTCACCAAATCATCAGACTGGTCGGCACCTCATCCGATCACCCACTTGCATATACGCACCTCGGTGTGCCCACTTGTTCGCGTGGAATTAGTGTGGACCATAATAAATATATATACATTATATATGTAAAATATATTGCATAAATATAAATGTCTAATTATGTAATTGGGTCTTATGTGGACGGTTATTCTTATTAAATGGACTCTTATATTTTGAGTGGCAAGGTATGGGGTGAGTTGTATTGTGTGAGTTGGGTGGGGATGAGTAGTATGTGTGTGTGATAATATCCAGGTGTAGTGTGTGGTGTAGGTTGGTTGGACGTATATTTTTTGGTGGGTGTTATTTGGTTACTTTTCTTTATCGAACCCATACATGTGATTTGGTGCGTGGTTTGGTGAGGATCAAGAACAAACATCCATAAAGACACCTCATTCAAAGAGATTGATCTATGTCTTCAAATCTAACTAGTTATTCCACACCTCAATATTAAACACAGTTGGGAGGACATGTGTGTTCATTTAAGGAATCAACAAACACGCACTTTTGATAATCGTAACTGAATCAAGGTAACTTTGCTATTCAATCAGGTTTTTGCTGATGCTTATCATAGATTTGCTAACGCAACACAGTTGTTCCCTTGTGTGTGTTTGATTGGTTGAAGTTGAAGAACATGAAAAAATGAACCAAATAACTCATGCATACCTTATATGGCAAGGTTTATGATTAACCCTTGCTCAATGTAGGACATATGTGAACAATTTCTACAAGCCACACGAAGTCTTAAACTTGTTTTTTTTTTTGCATATTTAGGGTTTTGAAACTCCATTCATAAATTACATTATAAAGTCGATGATAAAATAAGAGCATACTCATTATGTGACACTAATAATTAAAATACATCATATGTATTTGTATCCTAGGGCACTCAAGATGTGTATTTGAACCTAAGTCTTCGATAACATTAAGGTATTCAACCATTTTGAAAAGTGCACTTGACAAATAGGTTAATTGTAGACGTTGACATTGTTGACACAATTAGCTCAAAATGGAAGTATGTAATCCACATACACAAAATTGTGGATATGGAAGTCCAGTCTAAAGCTCTCAAACACATTAAAAATGGATATCATTAAGACATATATTATAACAAGATTGAACTATGTGGTTACAATACAAACATTCTCGATGCAACAGTCAACACAACTTAGAGGGCTTGTGTGATCTCAGAATTTTTGCATCTTGATTTGATTTTAATACTTGATAGGAGATTGCTTGTGATTCACAACTGCAAAATGGAGAAGATTGTTCTTGACTTGATCCAATGGCCATAAGTGTATGTGGAATTGGAAGTACCCAAAATAGGGTCACATACCTTTCACACCTTTGGCTCCCCATATATGGTTTGAAAAATATAGCTTACTCTACGAGATAATCTCAATTCTTGTGTGCTGCCAACTAGGTGATTCTGAGGGGTTGATCACACCAACCACTTTTGGCATCATCATTAGCATCTCCGGCTGTAATAATATGAAAAGTGATGGGCCAACATTTATTCCTCAACATAGTCCCCATCAATTTCACAGTTGAAACCGGACAGAAAGTTTGGTGTGATTGGGGTATGAGTCCTTTGTATTCACGGTCTTTTACCATCCACGTTGTTTAACCCTAATGACATTGGCGGTTGACCTTGTATCAACAATTTATTCATGCACACCTATTTAAAATAAAAGTGTAACAAGGGAAATCCTACAATTTTAAATAAAAACTATTGAATGAAATATAATTCTAGGAACGAACTACTTATCGAGCAACAATGCACAACATTCTCAAAGCACTGCAATATGTCTTAAACTAGTTTAGTGCACTTCCTACTTCCAGATATAAACTTCAAAATGAACTATAACAAACAAAAAAAGATGTACATGCGTATGTATGTATGTATGTATGTATGTATGTGTATCCTAGATAGATAATTACTTTGAACAACAATTGTTGATTCCTTGTCAAAATACGCAAGGCTATGAATGCCCTGGGCTAGATCACATCTTCATTCGGTTGGGCCCACCCCTCCTTCACTACCCGGTCTTCATGCCTGCATCTGCGCGAGAACTTTTCCTCGTTGGGAACCAATGTGACAATACCCGGTCATTTAAGTCATTAAGCGCCCGGTCCAAATCTCAATCATTCATGACAATATTTCGTTACCGAATTGTTACGATGTGGAACATATCATACTTTGTTTCAATGATTGGCATGAATATCATACATTTATGCTAAAGTTGTAAACAACAACAAAAGGCATTTTAAAATCACACACCCACCCACCCTTGAAGATCACAACCTCCACTCTCACGTTCGAGGACTTAAAACTAAGTTGAGATGACAACAACTATAAACTTATTCATAAGAAGTGTCATTAAAAAAAGCTACCATAATGACATAAGATACCACATGACACTAAAGACAATATTCAATGTACTTCCCCGAGTTTGTTGGACCCAAATTCTAACGCATTTGTAATCTTTTGCTTTATCCTTGGATCACTTTCTACGTAATACGATAGCCAACCGGAGATTATTGGGTTGCCACCAATCACATCCATGTCGTTGTAGTTTGGTACATGTATCTTTCAATTGTACATTCATGTCATTTCATAGTATACCTATAAAGGAGTAGGTATTGCCAAAAAAATGTGTTTCAAAACTTGGGAAGAAAATAGAGTCACATTGGACTAGAAGTCTAAGAATGTAAGCTTTGCTAAGGGACGAGCAACTTTGAGATGTGTAATCAAATCATAATCACCATGACACTAAAGGTGTGTCCTACTAATATAACACATGGAGGTTTATAACCCTATTGTGGGTGCTTCTAACTCCACAAACAATTTTGACTATTGGATTGGTTCTCTTTACCGTAACTTAGCACTTGTGAGTCACAAAGATTGGCAAATTTTAACGTCTTAAATTTTTAATTCAAACACGTATACTATAAGAGATAAAATGAAGGTTGAATTTCTCTTCGAATGATATTGACCCTTCAATTGTGTTACATACTAAGCTTTCTAATGGTGTGGCCAATAATTTGAGCACAAAATTAATTTTGTCGTAAGAGATGTCTTTTTGGTGTGCGTTCTTAATCCTATAAAACCGCCATGTTATCTTTGTGCCTCCAGTACGAGGGTTAGTATAATTGTGTGTTTATGAATGACCGTGGCATGTTTTTTATAAGTTTTTGGTCCTCTTAATACTGCGATCAAACAAAATAGGTAGGTAACCCACTTCAAGACAAATCCTTACACCCATCAAACAAATTCTGAAATCCTTTTTTTTTTAAATCCTATGGTGCAAGAGGGGGCAATGCTATCATGTGAGTGGTGAGCGATAACACACGAGCAGTGAGGGTGGGATTTTTTTTTGGAAATACACCCACAAGCAACCTGTACCCGTGGTATTTAGGAAGATATGATGACATTTTTCTATTAATATGTGTGTGTAGAGTTCAAAGAAAGTCTACATAATCTAATCAATGCCTTACACCGAATTCTAAATCAAAATTTGCAAGATATAATATTGTTGTTAGTTTGAGCATAAAAAATAATTGAATTGGTGGAGACAATGCACACTGCAGTAGCTTAAGGTTTGAGGCATATATGGGAGTATAAAGCGATGTCCACCAATTTTGTAACTTTAAATGGAGGCCAAAACCCCAATATTTGTCACACAGTGAATTGGCAGTGGGCTCAAATAACATCCAATCCAATATTATCAAACCCAATTATATAGAATCCAATGATTCTTGTAGTGGATGGATTTATCAACTATCCTCTGATGCCTCTAAATGAACGAGCATTTCTACATTGGAATTGAACGCGTGAGACTTTGCGCGAGGTGTAGGTGTCAATGTGGCCATTTGTGCATGAGCACAAATGACATGGGAGGGGATGACAACCGCTGCATCGTCTTGTGGACACTACATATAAATATACATAATGAGTGTTGATTCATATGGAAATCTACAAAACCAAAAAGACAATAAAGCAAATTATGGTGGGCAAAACTCACATACTCAAACATGATTTCATGGCCACTTTACGAGGAGGTTTTCATTGTCCTCCAATGACAATGGTTGTGATAATTGAACGACTATGGGGTTTTGAGACGACAACTCCCAAAGAGGTTCAAGTATTTTACTAAAAAGAGGTAACATGCCTCGTAAACGACCAGATGGCATCCATTCTTACGAAATGCGTGGAAAGAGGCACCTGAGTGGAACAAAATACAAATCATATACATCAATTGTTTAATGAACAATACAAACAAAGGTAGAATCATTGAAACAATAACGTGCAGTTGTTGAAACATGAATGTAGAGATCACCATTGGAAAGCAACTTAGTAAAAATTGTGACATTAACAACTACTTCTCCATGCTTAGACAACTCCTCAATAAACATTTGAATGAGAATTGGATGTTTCTCACGAACGCCCCATTGAGGCACCAAGCCATTCATTAGCTAGTCTTCCTCCATATCGTAGCTAAAAACTTAATGTCATCATCGCCAACATGTACCCTTTTCTTCTCACACTCAATGTTTTTGTTGAACAATATTTTCACATTGGCATTCTTCTCACAACAAAACAAACAACATGCAGAATCTCTTTGACAACCAAAAAAAAACCACAAATATTAGCATAAGTTTTCTCATAATGATTTAATCCAGTTTAATGCATTGTAATCGATAAGATTTGAATGGGTGCCTTATTGTGGTGGAAGCATTGAAACCACAACCACAACTTCATGACTATCATATCCCACCAATCTCACACTATAGTGAAGTCATATGTGGCGGAATAGGTACGAACATCTTCACAAACACATATACATTTTGGGACGAAGAAAAGAATAGCGTGAAGGAATGAAAATGTGAATTCAAAAATTATTTCAATCTTCGTGGCAATGTGCTTATTCCATTATGGCACAACCGTCAAAAGGGAAGAAACCCAAGGGGTGTATTTTTCATTGGAAACCTAAATAAAGTGCATGGATCACCGTGAAATTAACCCCCATGTATACGAGAAGTTTACAGAGAAAAAAAAATGTGTACCTACTGACTGCATGGTGAGTTACATGTAAAATCCATATTCACTTTCTAATGAGAAAGTCGTTGAACATTTTTTTCATCCACAACATGTAACTCAACGATTGCATCAAACAAACAAAGACAATAGCACAATAACTTAGCCACAATCCGGAGAGCAAAATCCGAGGGAGCCCATAAGCATTCCAAGAGCCTCTAGCTTGTCCTATAACCCAAATGCAAACCTTAATAAGAACCAACAAGGGAGTCACTGAGGACTATTACCACATGACATCAATGGATGAAAATATGAATTAGATGAAACCGACACATAGGTCGTCAAACACATTCTATAAACCTCGAGGGCCCTTTTCATACATCTACCTTTATTTCAAGATTCTTTACAACCTTTTTATATGTACACATTAGAGAAAATTCTTAGATCTCCGTTATGTATACTACGTACACCAACACCTCGAGAAATATCCACACTTACACTCACATTAGTTTGTACGTGGTATGAAAAGTCCATCCCATGGGGGAAGAAATACATGAGACAAGAAACCCTTATGGCAATTCGCAATCAATAAATCGAAACCTCAGTGCGGGCACAAACATGCATTATTTCTTCAGTCCCCTCAGTTTTGGGCAGCTTCTCTTGAGGTGGTTATACTTTTTCCCTGCAATCAATTCATTTTCAATTTGTGTCCCCCCCCCCCCCAAAAAAAAAGTTGGAAGTGATTAGTATGGACCAATTTGTAAGATATTCCCTATTTGAATTCTTCGTCGTCATAGCATATTAACATTTTGCAATTTCAATTGAATATATGCCATTAGTTTCAAGCTATGAAATCAACATTGTTTCCACGTTGGGTGGTGGGTGGGGTGGTGGTTTTGGCACTTGTCTATCTTGGAGGAGGAGGTGGTCACATGCTTTTTTCCCAAACATGTCGTGATTGGGTGCCTCTTGGATTTGGACTCATGAGAGTTACGCAACTTGAAAAGGGACAAGGACGATGCCAACTTGATTGCCAACCAAGTTATTGTACTTCCACACACGACTTCAACTCCTCACACACTTCCCGCACATTTTGAAAAAGCTCTCCGATCCCCCCCCCCGGTGCGGGCCCCACCACACACCACGACTTATGAGGTAGGCTTTGTGAAATTCGAAATTCTATAGCACAATTTATAGTGGTGCGAATTGAAACATTTGTTGCAAAACTCCAAATCTCCAAGACAAATTAAGCTTTTTAGTTTCATGTGTGTCAAAATTACAAAATATCAAGGAACAAGTACCGTAGTGGAGAGAAAGTTATGGTGACTCACAATTGAAGGGGAGAGAGAAAAAGGCCAAGGTAGGGGGGAGCTAAGTAAGGAGGCTTCACTAAATTAGCATCATAGACAAAAAAAATTGCACAAAAAAAATAAATTGTGAACTCATTGGAAGGTTGCCTTTTCTTAGAATGACATCTATATATAATTGAGCCTATATAGATTGGATCCTTACTAAATATGAAAAAAACTTGTCATGGTTGAAGGGCATACCACTTTTCTTGTTCACTTGTCCATGTTGGGCCCACATTATCCATTTTCAACTGAGGTACCTAATAGCATTTAGTGTCATGTGTGGCCACCATCTTCGACGATAAGCATGTTCGACACTTTGATGTAGAAATGTTGATTTTTTGAAACAACACATGGACTTTTGTAGAGGTCTTGAGCAAGTGAAGAGTGACACGTGCCACTTTGTTCTAAATCCGAATCAGTTTCACTTGCTTATTAGGGCCACTTCACACACGAGACTGAGAGCCCGTGACCATTACACTTCAAGCACTCTCGTTGGTGGAAAAGGCGGAGTTGGTCCAAGTTCACTTCACACTACGTTTGAGGGACCAACGGAGTATGTGAATGCAAGATGGATGTAAAGTCTACATGGATTCCTACATGGCATCGAATGGATCATGTTTCATACCCACTTGGATTATTTCCAAAAACCACCTCTTGGAGGTAGGCCTTTCAAGAAATTGGGAGACCATGGCACTCCGAACGCTCACAACCATTGATTTATTATATTTTATCATGTGTGAGGACCCACATGAATAAAAATTCATTGAAATAGCATTTGGTTGAGGGCCTGGTCACATATGACTTCACACTACTACACTTGAGGATCCGTGACCACACTTCATGATTTTGGAGGTGTCTTGGGATAACCTTTGGACACTTTCTTTTGGGCTCTCACAATCTCAAGGTCACGGCTCTCGGCTCGTGTGTAAAGTGGCCCTGATTCATAGTTGTGATAATACAATACAAGAAACAATTTAATTACACAAAATAATTTATCTAATCTTAAATATGTACTTAAACACTAATATATCAAACATACAAGATGAATGGGCTTATTTCCGTCACTTAATGAAACGTCTAGATTTGAGTTGGGTTTAATTCCGGCTTTAGGTTAATTACTCAATACACGGGCGATCCACTTGGGGAGGGGTGAGGGGGAGCTATACAATCATTCAAGAAGAAAGAGAATCTTCACTTTGATACTGAGTGAGATACTCACACAAGCTCCACAATTACGAGGAAAATGGCTACAACCTCAACTTGAACCTCCTAAGTAGCTCATAATGATGATGTATAATATATTAACATGAGTGGGCTAATTGAAATATGTTTCATTTTAATAAGACCCCAACAATGTCTTAATTACACAAACGAATTTATCACATTACATCTATTGTATTGAGAGAAATGGCATGAGATTTTGACGACAAGTCATCGAATTAGTTCATACAAGGGTGAGAGAATGCCACGTTCATACAAAGCGATGGATGCCCATATATGACAATAGCATGTGGGTTGGCATGAACAAGAGACGTTTCGTCCCTTGATAGAAGACCTAGCTTGTATGTACACCATGACAATGATGGATGTCCATATTATCAATATTGGTATCGATGCAAATTTCATATCACAAATTTGTGGTAGATAAGGCCCGAAAGGGTGGGGGGGGGGGGACTATGTGAATACGAAGGTTGGCCTTTATTTGCACAATGATTGCCTCATAACGCATAAAACCATGGTGCAAATTTTGGACCATTCGATGCACGATAAGATTGATGGTGATTATTTATGAGATTACATAAAAGGTCATGTTGTGATCCACAGTGAACAATCACAACATATAAGGTGCCTATGTTTTACAAAGCAAGAGTATGGTGAAGGATATTACGATATCGTTACTAACACCTATGTACGAAACCCTTGCCGGTGTAGAGGTGTTGATGTAGAAAAACTCAAAAATCCAATCCAATTTGTTTAATATATAATTCGAAGTTGTAGTGGATGATTTGGGAATTTGGAAATTGAGGATGATAGAAAAATGCAAGGATGAATATATGAGGCTAAGGAGCGTGGATGGATGAGAAGTTGGATAATTATGATCAAAGGAAGATCACAACATCAAAGGATCCTTTTTACATATAATTTTTTTATATATATATAGTGGAACTTTAGACTTCTAAATATATATATTTATATATTTATATAAAGTGAGACTTTAGACTATGTATAGATACAAGGTTCGAGGGAAGAAAAACACATGTCATGTTTTGTGTGTGTCTCCATGTTGGGAGGCATAACATTACTCAACTTGGGTGTTGAGGTGGGTTGGCCATGGGCCCGACTCACAAGATGTTGGGAATCATTTCACATTAACATGTCGTGTTAAACATTGTCAGCCTGAGAATACCATGACTGCCCAAGTTGGTAGCATCTTATCATCATCTTATCAACATGTAAACGAAGCAAGACGTGAGAACATTTGTTGACTAATGTTATGGGTGAGATCATGCCGGTATGAAGATACGGGCGTACTTTTTCTTTTCTTTTTCTTTCTTTCTTATGGGTGAGCTTTTAGATCAATAAATGATTTTTTTAATTCATGTGATAAATTTGAACAATTTAACATGCTTGAGTAGAGGCACATCACATAAACCTCCTATGTTATGTAAAATTGCATAGACATATGTGGGGGAATGCATTACACTTTCCATGAGGGCATTACATTTTACGATGGGGCATTTAGTTTTCCCTAACCAATCAAAACCATTGAAATTTGGCATGGATCTTACATTCACAAACACCTGTATTCAATCCTTATGCCTCATGTGGTGCTTTTACCCCCCAACAAAACATTGTTGATTGTTCTACATGTTATGAGTCATCATGCCTTTGATAATGATGCCACCAATCCATCCCCACATATGGCAATACAACTCCGCTAGGTGATAGCAATGGTTCCCCCTACAAGGCAATCCCAACCCAACCCCCCCTAGTGGAATGCACCGGACAATCTGAAAATGGAATATAATCAACTAACAACCAACAATGTTTTATGCAATAGAACAACTTTTGGGTCATGCATTACACACAAAGAATGCCCTCCCCTCCCCCTTGTGGCATTCATATGCACATAATGCACTCCCCCTCACGCATTTACACACAAAGTTGACGAGTCTTAAGTGACTCGTTTTTCTTAATCAAACCCTTATATTCGATTGGTATGTGGTTCGGTGAGGATCAAAGAGCAAATAACATAAAGACGCATGTTCAAAGAGATTGGACTTTATCTTTAGATACTAATAACAACTATACACTCAATAATGAACACAACTGGGAGGACCTATGTATTCAATTAAAAAATGAACAAACATGCACTTTCGATGACCATAACTGAATAAGGGGAGGTCCGATATTGGTAGATGTTTCATTATAGATTTGCTAATGTAACTCGATCTTTTGTGTGGTTTAAATCGAATCATTAGAAGTTGGAGAACATGAAAAAGGAACCAAATAACACCCACATACACCTTAGATCAATATCTACTAAGCACAACAATATCTTAGTTATGGGATTGCCAACCACCGTGACATGGAAGCTTAACGTATTTGATGAGGCAAACGGCAGAAGAGTGTGGCAGTGAGTCCACCAGTTAACTCAGAAGAGGCCCGCAAAAGGCCGCGTTCACACACAGAAACGGGCCTGTTCGGAGGAAAGCGGGGGACAAGATTAGGGTTTGGACCCCGTCTCTTTCTCGCCCTCCCTCCCTAGCCTCCCCCGCGAGAGCTGCTGCTGCCTCTTTCTTCCTCCATAGCCAAACCCTCGGGGGTCACTTTCTTTTCTATTCCCTAACCTTCTCCTTCCTCCCCCTTTCGTCGCCGGTGTTGCGTCGTCTCATCTCATCTCGTCGCTGCGCTCGCCGTAGCCGTTCACGTAAGCTCCCTCACCTCACTCCCCTCCATCACTTCACATCACTACACAGCACTCCACATCACTTTTATCGTCACCCAAGGGTTTCGGCTGTCGCCGCTTTCGCAACTCTCGTAACATGTGCATGTATGTGTCCCGCGAGTTTTTCTTCTTGCTAGGCTTGAGTTGCTGCTGAGGGGTTGGAGTGCGCGGGTTTGCGGCGGTGTATGTTCGCGCGCTTAGCGAGTTTTTGTAGTTTTTTTTCTGTGTGGAGTTTATTGTCCTGGTTTCGGCATACCGGCCGGGTTAGATTTATTGCATGTGGAACGGAGCGGGGGAAAGTTGGAGGTGCCGCTAGGGTGGGGAGGAACAGTATTGAGTGGGCCGGCTGTGAGGTTTTGGCATGGGGAACAGGGTTTCCAGATGCATGGAGATCTGAGTGGTGAGGGAGAAGAGGGTTGTGATTCTATGTGCATGTTTCGGAGTGTTGTTATTCTATGTGTGAGGCGTGGGGGCGAATCTTTTTTGTAAGGGAGACGGGGGAAGGGGAGTGTTTAAAAAGGTTGAAAGCTCGTGGTTGAACTCGAACTCAAATACTTGACTATCTTAGCTTCGTTCTTATGGTCATTCGAGTTTTCTCGACTCTGATAGTTGTTCGGTGGTCTTCATGATGTCTTTCTGCTAGAGTCGTCTGCTGGGAAGGCTCATTCTATGCTGTCGAGCATGAGCATGCTTTTGTTGTAGATTTGTCTTTTCCTCGTTCGTCAGCTTTAGTGCTATCTTAGGGATCTGCTTGAATGCTCTCATTCATACGGCTTCTTCTGGTGGTGCTCGGGGGGTCTAATTTCGCGCAGGTCAACTGAGAGAAATGTTTTAGGCAAGTGACCCGCCGTACATCACAGATTAGTGATAAGAGAGATCAGTTTAGTTATGGATGAATTTCTTCTGCACCTAAGCACTCGATACGGATTAGCCAGTGCTTCATGTATGTTGAACAACTCGATCCAAGTTTTTTCACAAGCAACCTGGTTTCATGTGTTGCAATAGATGATCAGCTTTTTGGTGGCTTCTTTTTATGGTGAAGCAAACAGGGTTAATAGTTAACCTCAGTTGACAGACTTTGGAAATACAGTACGCACGCGCAGCTATAAGAGAGAAAGAACTCACTTGTCTTAGTTTGAAAAGTAAGATTGAAAGAGATATGTGTGTAACTCGATTTAAGATTTTTCACATGCAACCTGGTTTCCTTGTGTTGCAGTAGATATTCAGCTTTTTTTGTGGTTCTTTTTGGTGCAGGTAACAGGATAAACTTCAAGCAGACTTTGGAAATATAGTAAACACGCAAATTGATAAGAGAACAAGAATCCACAAAGGCTTTGTTGAGAGGTACTTTGAAAAGTAAGATTGAAAGAGATATGCCATCAGCATGGTCAGAGTCGCCACCCGAGATGGTGGCAGCTGAAAACGGAAGTGGAGCAGCCTCAGGTGGGCGCCCTGCCAGGACTTCGTCATACGTGCCTCCCCATTTAAGAAACAGACCTCAAGGCGCTGCTCACGCTGACGGTGGTGCCGAAGTAGCCGTTGCAGAACCAAAGGCTGCAGGTGGTGCCGGAGTATTGGGAGCTAGTGGTGGTGCACCGGGTGCCAGACCAGCCTGGGGCAATCCAAACGCAGTTCCTTTTCAAGCAGCAGGTGCTGCTGCTGCACTTAACACAGTAAATGGAAGTGGGTGGGGCTCTACCCCAGCGGTGAATCATTCGGCTAGCTGGGGCAATGGTGGTGGTCGAGGTTATGGAGGTGGTGGAAGAGGTAGTAGGGGTGGTTGGGAGAGGGAAGCAAATCCTTTCGCAAACGATGAGCCAGTGTCAGAGACAATATTTGAGCAAGAAAACACTGGTATCAACTTTGATGCATATGAAGATATTCCAGTAGAAACAAGTGGACAGGATGTGCCACCGCCAGTGAACACGTTTGCTGAGATAGACTTGGGCCCTGCCTTGAACGAGAATATTCGGAGGTGCAAATATGTTAAGCCAACGCCTGTTCAAAAGCATGCAATTCCCATCTCACTTGGCGGAAGGGACTTGATGGCTTGTGCCCAGACTGGGTCAGGGAAGACTGCTGCCTTCTGTTTCCCCATCATTGCTGGTATTATGAGGAACACTCCGCCCGGTCGACCCCGAGGAGGCCGAAAGGCATTGCCCTTAGCACTGATTTTGTCACCAACAAGAGAGCTTTCTTGCCAGGTAAACTTATGAAAAGTTTGATTACGGGGATGCTGATTGTGATGAATTTGCCGGTAGATCCACATCATGCCCTTTATTTCTTGTATTGCGAGTTTTTCAGCAAGAACTCTACATATCTTCATTTTTGAGGAATGTGCTGAACCAGTCTTTATGATTGAACAGATTCATGATGAAGCAAAGAAGTTTGCATACCAAACGGGTATAAGGGTGGTGGTTGCATACGGAGGTGCTCCTGTTCACAACCAGGTATGGGTCTAGTCTTGTCTTATTAGGAATCTTCCTGCCTTCGTGTTGTGGAATTTCTTAGATTGGTTAATGTTCCTCACCATTACCCGACGTTCTTTTGTCTCCCCTTTTCTGTGTTCCTACTTTTCCTGCATCTTGTTTTTGAAATTTGGGGATCACCATTCCTAGGGTGATGGTGAATTAGATTGTCAGCAAGTCTTAAGAGTGATTGTCTTAGAGTGATTGTTATTTAGAGTGATAAGTCTTAGAGTGAAGGCATAAGTGTTAACATAATGATGGTGTATGTGCAGCTGAGAGAAATGGAAAGAGGGGTGGACATCTTGGTGGCGACCCCAGGACGATTGAGTGACCTTTTAGAAAGGGCAAGGGTGTCACTGTCTATGGTGCGGTATCTGGCTTTGGATGAGGCAGATCGAATGTTGGACATGGGGTTTGAGCCTCAAATCCGGAGAATTGTAGAGCAGATGGACATGCCACCAGTTGGCCAGCGTCAAACTATGCTGTTTAGTGCAACTTTCCCCAGAGAAATTCAGGTTCAACTTTGACACTCTGTTCCTACTTACTGTGTTTTAATATTCCAACTGTTGTAGCTTGTTTTATCTGTGCAGGTCTGAATGTTTGTTGTTTATCTTTGTGGACGGATGTGATGTATCTTGATGAACTGAATAAATTTCATTACTTATGTGATTATACATTTGTTGTATTGTTTCAAACCTTTTGCTATGCTTATAATGTAAAGATGCAGCAAATTCTGGTTTGTAGGAATTTCTGAAGCCCTGAATCTTGCATTGCTCCTTGTAGTGTCAATGCCCTGCATCCTGAATGGCGCTGTGTCTCTTTATCAAGACTAAAATCTGATATTCATTTTGATGTTGTGTGCAGAGACTGGCATCGGACTTCCTTGCAAATTACATTTTCCTTGCTGTGGGAAGGGTGGGCTCAAGTACAGACCTTATTGTCCAGCATGTAGAGTATGTCCAAGATGCTGATAAGCGCAGCATGCTCATGGATCTGATTCATGCCCAAACTGCCACAGTTCCACCTGGCCAGGTAGTTTATTGACATTGTCCAAGGTCTTAAGTCACATTTACAGATAACTACACATGTTTTTCTTAGTATTGTTGTTTATTGAAGTTCCTGACTTTGTTGTTTTGGATGACCATTGTAGCAATCTTTGACGCTGGTCTTTGTTGAGACCAAGCGGGGAGCTGATGCATTGGAGGACTGGCTATGTCGTATGGGTTTTCCTGCTACCACTATCCATGGTGATCGTAACCAACAGGTAAGTTTTTTAAAGTTCATGGAGGCTTACCTGCTACTTTTGATATCTCTGTTCGGATGTGCCTGTTGTCCTAACACCTACCATGTTTATTACCAGGAAGTTTTGACACTTTGCACCAATGAGATCTGGGCGGATTTTGCCATGCTGAGATCATGCTATTGTGTTCTTAAGCTGTTGTCAGCACACTGTGTCTGAATTTTGAAATCTGAGGATGTTGAATTATCTTGTATTGGTGAATGCAGGAACGTGAACATGCTTTGAGATCATTTAGGACGGGAGTGACACCTATTCTAGTTGCTACTGATGTAGCAGCTCGAGGTCTGGATATTCCTCATGTGGCCCATGTGGTGAACTTCGACTTACCTAGTGACATCGATGACTATGTCCATCGTATTGGTCGAACTGGTCGTGCAGGGAAGAGTGGATTGGCCACAGCCTTTTTCAATGAGAAGGACTTGTCATTAGCCAGACCGTTGTCTGAGCTGATGACCGAGTCTAATCAAGAGGTGCCAGGGTGGCTCACCAACTATGCAACCAGGTCAAGTTATGGAGGAGGTGGTAGCAGGAACAGGCGTTCTGGTGGAGGATCTAGATTTGGAGGACGTGATTATCGGAGAGAAGGTGGAAGAGGAGGTGGTGGCGGAGGCCATCATGGTGGATATGGTGGTGGAGGTGGTTATGGTGGAGGCTATGGAGGCGGCAGTAGTGCGTGGGATTAGAGACCCTAGTTGGCCATATATTGCAGTTGGTAAATTTTTGGTAGCTTCATCTACTGGCCCTTGAGATTGGGTCAAAGCTCAGTTTTGCTCACAGTTCCTTTTACCCTTCTAGACATGATAAATGCCCCTTCTTTTCTGTTAGGTTGTAGATTGACTGGCTCCCCTTGGCCGGGTGTATATTAGCGCTCAGTATCTGAGGCAGAGCTGAAGTCATTGATAGCCGGGGTCTGCATTTGTCATGGGGTGCGCTCCACAATTGTCTGCAGAAATGTAGGAGAAGCTACATATTCCCATTTCATTGGTGTCAAAGCAAGTCCTTCTATTTTCTAGTGCTCGCAATATGGTGCGATGCATGCCAGATGGCCACTTTTTTTCCCCCCCCCCCTGTAGTTTGCTATGAATGCGAGTGACACTTTCTGGTACATCGGCTTAATACAGATGTGAGAGTTGGATGCTTTTCTTGATGAACCCGAGGACAAAGTCTTGTATATGTGTCTATAATGCATCTTTTTTGTCTCCCAGATCAGGAAGTTGCGGATGGAGATTGTCCAATTACCAGTGTGAAAGCTTCTTTTTGCTTCAATTCTGATGTTCCTTCTGCTGGACGTTTTTAAGTTCCATTTGCGACCCTGATTGTGGTTGTGCTCAGAGTGGTCCACAGGGATATCTGGATTAGGCATTCTGAAATCCCCCTTGTAGAGATGTACTTGAGTTTTGTGCACGCTGATATTTTGTTGATGCTCCGAAATATTCTCTAGAAGATTGTGCCATCTTTTATAGACTTGTCCAAATAAGCTGGCTCTGGGTGTCTGTAGCATTAGTCCAGCATATCCTCAAGCAATCTCAGACATGGGAACTGAGGTATGTTGGCCTTATATGGTTTCTCTTAATTGTACACTTACATGTGAGTGGTATGTGGCAAAGGCTTGTAGTTAAGAATGGACAAAAAAAGGCATGTTTATGATGAGATTGGATTATATTCTCGAGGTTCAGTTTGTTTACACAATTGGAATGGCCTGTGTTTACTTTGAAAAGCCTTTGACTTTTAACCCATGGCTTTTGTATCTCAAGTCCAATGTTGAAAATAGGAACCAAGGTCTGAAATTTGCAAGTACTACTAATTAGATCACGCAGTTCCAGATTTTCTCGAACAGTCAAAATTGCCTGGTTGCTGGCAGTGGCTGTAATAGTGGCCACATACCTTGTGTTTGATACGAAAGTTGAGTTTGCTTCAAAGAGCCTGTGGCATGACTCACGTAAGCATGATGAGATTAGAAGCTCTTGCACATTCAAACTTTCGTGTTGCTGGCTCTTCCTAAAACCTGCTAAATATTTATAGTGCTTGCCCATGTGGTGAAACAACTGCCTTACTTCCACTGATAGATCAGGAAGGTATGGATGCAGATTACTTAGTTACCAGTTTTAAAGTTCACGTATCTGTTTTGCTATAATTCTGAATCATCCTGCACACCCACCACAAAACAAGCAGAAGATATGGTTTTTGTGGTCATTTCTGCTTCTTCAGAATGCACATGGTAATCAGTTTTTTTCCTTGTCTTCTATGTGTGATGCATGCTTTTCCAGCCTTGCAAGAATGTGTTGGTACTGAGAAGGCAACCTGCTCAGGATCTCATAAATCATCCTATTTCATCTATCTTGAAAAAACGCCCACCTCCTCAGCTTGGAATTGAATTTTGAGTCAATCAGAATAACATCTTAAGGAAATGGAGTTGATGATATTATATTGAACATAGTTTGACTCTTGGGATTGGAGGCATGTACTAAGGTAGAGGGTGCTAAAACCAACACCCCATCCAAAACCAACACCTATAAACGCCTCCCAATTGCCAACACTCTACAACCTTGAACCGTACCCGACACTGCAGGAGTGTATGGGCCCACGGAGTGACGGTTTTAGGTGCCATTAGTGGTGCCACCTCATAGCGGCCTCCGCAACATCCATGTAGGGTAGGTAACAGGCTCCACTCTATCTTGGATTGGTTCAAGGTGGGATTAAGGTGGCTTATTTAAGCTTATTCTAGCCATTCTATTCACAATGCCAAGGAGGTAGGCCCACAAAGCACAAAAGGGTCATTTCCCATGGAGGTAGCTATGTGGCTTTGCGCACCATTACTACTTGGGCTTTGATGTGGTTTTGGGTCTAGCACCCAACTATGTTGTGTTGGTTCTAGGCAATGAAGGTGGGGGGGTCCTCATCACATGCGAGGTTGCTATACACGGGGCCTATGGATTGGTTTAAGGAAGCTAGTAGTTTTGACTTTGAATATTCATCAAATATTCAATTGAGACTAAAAACATTTTTTCTGTCTTGATACCTATGTTTAGCCCAAAGGCTAATATGAATATATATTTTATATATCAACCACATAGCCATATGTATGTGCAATAGCTTAAAGTGTTGGTTTAAGCACCCTCTACCTTATCATTATTTGTGTCTCTCCAAGTACTAACCGTATGAGCCAATTCAGAGATGGCATGGCTGCCCGCACGCAGCTCCGGAGCAGTGCCGCAACCGAGGATGCACTACGGAGTAGACACAAACTCAAACCTGCGAAGCACCTACCCTCGACAATGCACCAAGAGGAGTGCGGCTTTTGCCGCAATCGAATCCATAACAAACCATCGTTGGCGTACAAACACTAGGACCCCTGACACATCCTCAAGCTTTTACAACAAACCACAGCAAACCTGCACAGGTGTGGCCTCGCACGAGACTCAAAACTCACAAACTCCAGCCGGTATGAGCATCAACATCAGACCAGAAACACCTCAAATTTATTAAGGAAACAAGCATCGCTCCATAAAGTGTGCCCATAGAGATCTCCACGACCTTGGGTGTCTTACCCTAACCCTAGCATTTCTCCTCCTCACCTCCCTTATCTCTCCTTCACCACAATGTGCATACAAACTACAATTTCCGTTATCTACAAAATGTGAAGTGAGCCTCTCACATCAATGTCTGCAGCGACCCTTGCAACGCCTGCTAGGGCTCGATTTCCTGCAAACAGAGCCACCCAAGCTTTGTCGACTATCTCCATGCCCAACCATTGCACTTGCAACTGCATCCCTCCTCACCCAACATGTAGAGTATCGCACTCTTCAACCACTCCATATTCATTGCTTGCACCCCCATCTGCAACACACACAATGTTGTCCAAACAACACCCTCCACGCAAAATACATATTGCCTCTCCTCACACACATGGCCTTCTTGTTGTTGTTGTTGGTGCCATATCCACTCTACTCAGGGCATCGCCACTGTTCCCCCCAACGGCCACGCCAACGGCAGGTGGCCGGGGTGGGTCCTGGTACAGCCGCCACCGCCCTCCTGGCAACCCTAAACCCACTGCCGGTCACGCCATCCCAACTGCCTTGGACGGCAGCTTGATGTGCAATTTTTCCACCCTCCAAAACTTGACTTTTTCAGTCTGACACTGTTGGAGGTTTTGTCAATGGCTGGTCGGAGGGAACAAGGTGGTGGAATGGGATCACCGGAAGGGGGTCCAACAAAAGTTTGGTTGCAAAGGAAAGAATTTTATGAGGGTGGAAGAAGAGCAACTTTGTAGGAGTGTGATGCTGGTTTCGCAAGATCGTGTAGTGGGGAATCAGCAGAAGGCAGGTGTGTTTTGGGAGAGGATTACTGAACACTACAATGCAAACCGGCCAGATGGAGTGCGGCCATTGCGAAGTCTAGAGACAAAGTGGGGTTTGATAAAACACAATGTATCAAAGTTTTGTGGCATTTACAGTCAGATTCAGCGTATGCACAAGAGTGGCAGCAATGCTGCAGATACATTGAGAGATGCAAAGGAGTTGTATAGGCAGAAAAGTGCAAAAAAAAAAAAAGATTTTGTCTTTGAGCATTGTTGGCTGTTGCTCAAAGACTGTCCCCGCTGGGCTGACGGATGGACGTAGTCGCCTATGGGGAAGAAACGATCAGCTCATGAGTGCGAGGGAAGCAACACACAAGATCAAGATGGTGGCATTTCAGAGGGTGCAGCAAGGTCTCAAACTGTGTATAATGAGTGGCCGGGGGGAGTGAAGCAACAAAGCAAGACAACATGCAACAAAAGATAAGGGAAGGAGCATTGTATGCTCAAGCTGAGGCAACAAGGAGTATGGCAGCAGTTCAAATGAAGAAAGTTGCTCTTATTGAAGACCAGAATATGTTGCTCTTGATGACCATGCCAATAGAAGACAGTGCAGGGGAGGATGCACGCGAATACCTGAGGCTTAGGAGGGGAGAAGAGCTAAAAAAACTGAAGAAAATGTTGTGTGAAGAGGAATCCAGAGAACATGCAGAGGAGGAGAGGAGGGTTGCAGCGGCAGAGGCCGAGAGATCCGGCAGCCGCAGAGAAGAGGTGCCGCAGGAAGACTCCCAGGTTTTACAGCGGGGAGGGACGTCGGCCAGAGGGGGAGGGGCGTCGAACAGAATGGGAGGGCCGTCGGAGAGATGCAGAGAAGCATCGCAGAGAGGGGGTGCTACGGCAGGGAGAGGGAGAGGGACGGCAGGGAGAGGAGGAGAGGGGGAGGCGTGGCAGGGAGAGGGGGAGGTGCGGTAGGGCGAAGGGGAGGTGCGGCAGGGAGAGGGGGAGGGTTGGGAGGGAGGGGCAGGGCAACACTACAAGGAGGAGGGGCGTCGGGGAGTGGGAGAGAGGCGTCGGAGAAGGACTGGGATCCAGAGCTGGAGGGGAGGGATTGGGACGAGGAAGAGGGACGCAGTGTGGGGGAAGAGAGGGAGGAGGAGGATGTGTGGGAGAGGTCTCTCCCTGTCGAGGAGGGAGTCCGCGGAGCCAGCGCGAAGACAACGAAGCTGCAGGTGAGGATGTCGTTTATTTTATTTTTGGGTTTCGATTTCAAACGGTCTTCCCCTTCCTCGTGTTCTTCGGTGGCTGTGGGAGGTGCTGGACACAGACCGCCTCTTCCCCTTCCTCGTCGATCTGTGTTGCTGTTGGTCGTCATCGCCTTTTTTTTCTGTGTTGTTTTTGGTCTTCCCCTTCCCTGTGCTGATCGTGGTCTTCCTGGTCGTACTCGCCTTGATGTTGTTGCTGATGGTCCTCGTTGTTGTTGTTCCTCGTTTTTGGCTCTTTCTGTTGGCCTTGATGTTATTGCTAATCTCTGTCTTGGTGATGTTGTTGTTCATGTCTTGTTGCTGTAGGTGGCGAATTTCATTTGTTCCCTGGAGGTGTTGGTTCGTGGCTACAAATGCAAGCAAGCAATTCAGACTGGAACGGGGTAGTTAGTAGGGGTTCATGTCCAGTAGAATTAGATGATGATGATGAGATGGTAGAATTAAGGCACGCAAATGGATGTATCCAATTTTATTGAAAATAAAATGTTTTTATCCTTTCATACACAGTTTTTATCCTTAAAATCATTATAGGTATGTGAAAAAATTTGAATGACATAATATTCTACATCAATTGCTATTTGTCAGCAAGTACCATTCAATGAATCCATTCTCTGTGGAGAAGCAAATAAATCACTACGTAGAATCCAATTTACTCCATCCACAACAAACAAATCCACCACTAAAAATTGAAGTCATCATTTCAAATTTTCATAACCGAACTTTTAAGAAGTATGAAGAATTTGAATGAGTATGAACTTGAGAAATAGACTTTGCAAAAATAAATATGAAATTGCAAAAGAAATTGGGGTAAATTTGTTTCTTCATTACCATGACCAAAACCAACACACTCCAACATGTACTAGACCATTTTAACGATTTCTCAATTTCAAATTCAATTTAAAGAGAATTAAAAAAACAATAATATGTCACAATATCAAATGACCATAAAAACTTCCAAAATCCAAACTTCCTTGATGTAGCAACTATACAAAAAATTATCACAAACTTAGGCCTCAAGATATGAGAGTCGTGCAACATTTTATAATGTTGTGACTAATATGACTAATACCTTGGCAGGGTATTAGTCACATTAGTCACATCCTTATACAATCGTCTATAATTTCATTTTATTGTATATGAATTTGCATGTAAAACATTCCTATCATTACCATGACCAAAACCAACACACTCCAACATGTACTAGATCATTTTAACGATTTCTCGATTTGAAATTGAATTTAAAGAGAATAAAAATAAAAAAAATCAAAACAATATGTCACAATATCAAATGACCGTAAAAATTTGCACAATTGAACCTTCTCTAATGTGGCAACTATATCAGAAATTGTAACAAAGTTAAGCCTCACGGTGTGAAAGTTGTGCAAGATTTTATAACGTTGTGACTAATGTGACTAATACCTCGGTAGGGTATTGGTTACATTAGTTACATCATTATATAATATTATTTTATTTTATATAAAATTGCACGCAAAGCATTCTTATCTTGACAATGACAAAAACCAACACATACCTATAGGTGTTTGGCCGTTCTATTACTTTATGCTCTTTTACTTTAATATATTTCTTTTATATTTAATATACATTTTTATTAGACCTTAAAATTTGACTTCTTTTATAGATCCTAAACCGTTTTCTTACATCTTTTCGTCAAGAAATATATTCATTTATCTTAATTGTATTATTGAGCTTTTGTGCACAATGACATCCGCGTCAAACCATAAACCACGCAAGTATGCTTCACTAGTAGATCAGAAACTTTTGGAGGACAAAAACCTATATGAGCTGATATGCAATGAAATTGGATTTGTCGGATGCTCATATTTTGCACATCGGGAATGACAACGTCATTCAACAATGTATGTTATTTCTTGTGAATACACATTGAAAAATGACATTTTCAGAAAATTGTTCAACAGTCAAAATACAGATCTCTCAAAATGTACAATTATTGATCATTATCATAAAGTATGTAATAATTGTCTTAAAAAATTAAGAGAGGAGGGGAAAAGATGTAAACCATGTCCGAATCTTTGGGACATAGATTACACATTGCATTGTAAGCCCATGTTGAATTTATGGAACTGTCGAGGTTTCATAATTCAAACTCTTTCAGATTATGAGGCAATTGTTAAAGGTTGCAAAAAATTTATTGACAACAAGAAAAATAAATTGTTGTTGGGGTTGATTGTTCAATGTGAGGTGAGACATACATCTGCATTGTACAAGTGTACTGTTGAAGCTTTGAAATTGCCAATGGGAATAACAATGCATATTGCTTATTCTAATATATCGAATCAACATAAGATTGTCTCCAACACATAACCGGCACGGATTGCGAATGATTGCAAACCGGGCTTGAAGAATGCCGAAACACCTCTTCACATCTTTCCTGCAAGCTTCTTGCCTCTTTGCGAAGTGTTTCCTCTTCTCATCCTCGGGGTTGTGGATGCTTTGGACAAATTATCTCCATTGTGGGTAAATACCATTAGCCAACAAGTAGTAGCGGTTGTACTTTTGGCCGTTTACCTCAAATGTCATGTCACATGCGGCGCCGCTTAGCAAGTCATGGATCAAGGGGGACCGATCTAAGACATTCATGTCATTGTTTGAACCGGAGAGGCCAAAATAAATGTGCCAAATGTGCAAGCTCTGGTCAGCCACAGCTTCCAGGATAATGGATTTTTTGCCGTCTCGATCTCCAAAATCACCATGCCAAGCCACAGGGCAATTATTCCACTCATAATGCATGCAATCTAGAGAGCCAAACATACTGGGAATCCACGGGCCTCATTGATGGTGAGTTGTTGCCGGTAATCCCCATACGTGGGTTTCCGCAGGTAGTACTTCCCAAACTCCGCCCGCATTGCAGCACAAAATCTCCCCATGCACTCCATGGCTGTGGACTCACTCGTCCGGCAATAGTCATCCATGGCATCTGCATACACTCCCAGTGCTAGCATCCGCAGTGCAGCGGTTACCTTCTGCCGTGAAGACAACCCTAGCAAGCCAGCCGCATCCCTCTTCTGTACAAAATATACATCCCGGGCACACACCCTCTTCAAAATATAACAAAAAAATGACCTCCTCATGCGATATCGACGCCGAAAGATATTTGGGCCATGAGTAGGACGATCTGCAAAATAATCCTTGTGCATCTGTGCATCCATAATCACTCTATCTCTCTCAATGTTAGCTGCCTTGCCTTGGCGTGAACCACCTGCAGTTCTCCGTGACAAGGGTTCATAATCAATGAAGTCATGGAACTGGTCAATGGCCATCTCCATGTCCACGTCATCATCTTCGTCGTCCTCCAAAAACCTCTCCCGGGACTTCCTAAACCTAGTACTCCAAGCCTCCATCCGCCTAAGCAAAGATAAACTCAAATTTCAAAAAACTCCTCCAAACCCTACCCTAAACCTAAACAAAACTCTCCTCAAACCTCTAGAAAACTCCCCTAAAACACCATGAAACCTCTCATATGTCAATTTAAAAGCAACTAATATATTTCCCCCCTTAAACCTCCCAACAATCTCTCCAAAATGTCCCCACAACCACCCAAATACTCCCTCAATATCTCCAAAAAAATTTAAAAACACCCTCCCAAAACCTCTTTAAAAAATGCTTCACCAACACTCGTAAACCTCCCCTAAAACTTCCTAAACCTCACCCCCTGCACTCCTCCGACATAAACCCTGAAATTTTGCTAAAAAACATAACACAATCCCCTCAAAATAAACAAGCAAAACTCCTTGCAAAAGTGCCAAAAACAAGGTGCTCACAGTTTTGGTGAGCACTGATAAGGGAGGGGAAGAATGGGGAGGGGGAGGAGGGGCGGAGAGGAAGGTGTAGGAAAGGGGGTGGAGGATGGTGGAAAGCACAAGGAAGGGGGCCTTGTCAGTGACCCCCCTTCGCAGTCCGCCACTTGTGCGGTTGGCGGGCCGCTGCTCGGGCCCGCTGGCAAAGAGCCCGGGAGCTGCCCCGGCACAGTGGCCGGCCCACGCCATCCAGACCCTCCCCCCGTTGGCGTTGGGGGGAATGGGTGGCGATGCCCTCACTACAGTATCTTCGCACCCGCACAAACATGCCTACCACACATCACAACGAAAAGTCTACTCACCATAGTCGTCCTCTTCAACTCACCAATCCCACGTATCTCCAATATGACCACACCCCACTATCCTGCAAATCATGAACTACCACAACAACATTCACTTAACATAACGCTTCTTCTATCACCCATGAAACATTCATCTTCGAACATCCACCCCCATACGATGATGCCACTCATACATTCCAAAGACGTATATCTACCACACCATCATCCCCCATACGTCAAGAATATACTCCCACCCATAATAAACCTCACCCCTGTAGGCACATTTCTACAAATATCACATACACACCAAAAATTTCCAAAAAGAAAAGAAAAGAAAACATTATTGTGTATGGAATACCTCCACCCTCCTACTAGTAAGAGATATCTCCCCTAACCCATGACCCACGCATCATATCTTCAATGACATGCCCATCTCTTTCAAATATAGACACTCGTAATACTACCAAAGTCAATCCACAACACTTAAACTTGGATACACATCATTATTTCCCACCTTCCTTCCCTACATACAAACCTCCCCACAACACACTACACTCCAACATAAATCTCCACGCCTCACATGTCACTCCCAACTTTTAGACACTTATGATACCCCCAACCTCATCTACAACTTAATAATCTTCATAAGCCCAATCCCCTTAGTATGTAACCAAACCCTACAAAATGGATTCCTGGCAAAAGACCTCACCCTCCTAAGAAGATTATAATCCATGTCACCACTGCTTGACCCCCCCCCCCCCCCCCCCACCCCCTTGTCTTGTATCCCATCACCCAAATGCTCACTTCCTCCAACCTACCAGAACACCTCGTACAAGAATTATACGACTATGTCACAAACACTCTCCCTAATCACCCGCAACCATCACAATCATCACTTCAACACCTATTCCCAGCATACCCAAATCACATCGTAAAAAAAAACCCTCCAAATTCTTCAACCAATACATGGCTTCTCCCACAAAACACGCAAATTGACAGGCTTACACTTGCTAGGGCTTAAGCACAACCAAGTACACAATTCCATTACCCTGCATAAGTTTAAGTGGAAGTGATTCAAAAATATATATTAATTTTGAGTTTTGTGAAGGAAAAAAATCATAAACATTTGAAAAACACTTTGATCTACAAAACCAAGCAAAATATGTTGACAAAAATGATTTCAAGAAAAGTCTACATATTTTAGAAGATGGTGCAAGTAGTGTGCAAGTAGGTATATCAAACACTTGATTCTCTAAAATTTGTTTAAAATATGATAAAATATGACAAAATAACATGAAATTGATGTTCTTGTACATTTTCTTGTAATGGTGCCCTCAAGTTTATTATGAATTCAAGGAATATTAAAAAAATCCAACTTCAAAATATTTAAGGTCATGAAATCTACGTTCAAAACATGATTTAGCCATTACCTTTTAGAGCAGTATTTTTAATGATAAGTTTTGAAGATCTCATCTTCATATTCTATATTTGAGTACCTAACACAACAATAGAGGGCACCATGAAAAAAAATCCAATTTAAACAACACTTTGATATTATCTTTAGGTGTTTGAATAAATAAATTATGGTTTTAATTTACCGGAGCGTTTTTCCCATATACTTGACCGTGCTTGCTCCCGCCACCTACAAATAACCCCGATTTCTAACACTGCTACCTTTTCAAGACAAGGTGGCCTTAACTATAGCCATAGCAATCTCATAGATGGCTTTTACATCTAGATAACTCACTTTAACTAACTACACCAACACACACCTACACCTCAATTCAAACCACTTCCCAATAACCCTCCAATTCCCTCAACTTTTAGTTCAATGATCCTTTGCACCTCAACCAATACACCCCCACAATACATGTATCCCACACCAAAATTCAACATCCAAGCCTTCCTCACTAAATTCAATGAGCTCAATGTCATAAAATTTTCTCCAACTGACTAGATTACTACAAATTACCTCCCCCTCCCCCCCCCCCTCACTTGCCCTCATCCCATAAACAAAGCGTGAAGGTGGATTCCTACCCTGCAAAGCCCAAAAACAATGGTAGCGTCACGTCAACACATATCACATCATAGGACAAGCAATTCTACTGACCCCGATCCCAGCCCCACCGAATTGGAAACTTAACCCCACAACACAAATCATGGAAACACTCCTTAACATGTGCCCACCACCCACCTTCAATGATCTAGATGATATACAAATGTGTTTAGATATATAACATCACCAACACAACCAAGACAACCAAAGTTGAAGCCTGAAAAATCACAACCTTACAAACTAACCATAATTACAAAAGATACATTAAGAAATAAAGAGCATGCTAGGAAAAAAAAAAAAAAAAACCAAACAATACACAAAAACCTTTTGTCTACAAGATATCAACCCACTAGACTACCTAATTGACAAACACGGCAATCTAACAACTCATCCAAAAGCCATTTCACATATTATACACTCCACACAATCTGAATCATTTCACTATGCTCAGACCCCATTGACCATCCATTAGAATGTATGTGTACTATCCACAAATACCCTTGGCAAGACAGTGATGGCTTCACGTTAGAAAAAGAACCTCCACACAACTTCCAACACTAGTTACATCATTCACACAAATCATTATGGCACATGCTTAAAAACAATCTAAAGGCAAAGCACATGGTCTGCAATGATATCTTTAAAGCACCACCTAATAAATTCCACGACATGATGTATCTATTCTTCCTCCAATGCTACCTCCAAAAAACTATCCCTGACCATTAGAAACATAGCACATAATACTATAAACTCATCACATTAGCATGCACCATTTACAAACTCTTTACAAGCACACTAACCTCCCTCCTAACCACCTTTAGAGAACAACACAAAATTATGCACCATAGCCAAGAAGGATTCCGTCCCAATTCATTCCGAGGAGCCCACTTCACCACAACCCACCTATCCAAATTAGTAGAGCAACCTTCCAAAGCGACAAACTAAGCCCATATCTATTTATCATCTTATTAGAACCACGACTCTAATGGCTTGAAAAAAACAAACTTAGGTATAAATTCTCCACCTCACCAAATTCCCTAACGACCGCTACATATGGAAATGACTTGGTCATCCTCATGGTTCACATAGAAAACATAGAACCACAACTCAATAAACTAGGACAATACTCAAACTGGGCACACATGGACCTTGGAATAAATAAATGCGTGATCACATGCTACTCCAACATATCCAAACTCTAACCCCTCACATTTACCATCAATGCATAGAATGCCAACTGCAAAAACTAGTAGCTCCCCATACTCTCACAAAATAACGCATACACATACCTAAGAATAAAACTAGTTCCATCCCTTGAATGGTCCATCCAAAAGAAAGTATTTTACCAAAATAAAATCAATGCTGCCTTATTCCTACCACTAACATCAATGCAACAAAAAATAAAACTACTCAACATGGTGATTGGCATGGCCATCAAATACACTTTCCACATCACCCCCTTCTTGGTCTGTGACATTCATAAATTCGATAAGCTCTTCATCCATCTTACTAAATCTATATGCAACATACCCAAAGACTCCCTAACATCTACACTCAACTCCAAAAGGCATATTTGGAATCAAGACCTATTCCCTCCTTAGAGAGGTATGCCACCACTCTTAGTGAACAACCCACACAAGCATTTTACAACTTAGGCCACTTGGTGATATTTATCAAGGACTTGTAAATATCCCATACTTTATCATTAACAAACATAGTTAACAAACATGGAGGAACAAAATACCTCCCACTCATGAAACCCCAAGCTTGCACCAAATTCCCCACCACCCGTACCCTCTACAAACCCTAAACCCTAAACCATTACACACTCCCACCTCAGATCCTCGCAACCTTAAACAAAGATTCCAACTCACCCACTCATACTTTTCTAGCCCACTCACATGCCCCATGAGCTTCTCACACTATTACTCCTCACATGAACATAATATAATCTTCAGCTTATGGAACATCAATGGATATGCCCACATAATGGATCTCGATCTCCTTCCCAAAGTAATCAATTGGGCACAACTCGCATCCCACACAAACCCTCACTCCACAACCATTATCACCATTACCCGCTCCGACTGGTCAAACAATTGTATCATCATTTAAAAGGTATGCGCTCATACAAACATTACTAGAAATGAGGAAGTTGGTAACCTTGCCAAACAAAGTGTTGACGCACCACCCATAATATTCACCCCTTTCTATCTTATTGGTCACCAAGCACCATATTGGCCCTCCATCCCTCCAAAATCCACCCAACAAGACGGATCAATCTGTAACTTGAAAAGATACATTGAAAAGAACATGTAAGTGTAATTGTATCACAAACAACCAACACACTATCACATGCACACAAGAGGATTTCCAACACCAACCTCCACTTTAAATGGTCCAACCTATTATGGGACACCTCCTGGGTTAAATAATGCACAAATTACATAGGTCCTTAAATTCCGCTATGATAAATATCTTGGTAACTATTGCAGACAACACTTCCTCAAACAAGACATATCCCCCTTATGCAACCTATGCCCATCATGCCAAAACGACACAAGCCTCCATATACTCTCATGTTGTAAAAACAAACACATAAATAACCTACGCACAAATTGACACAATGAAGTCGCATATGCATTAGCCAACATATTCCTGGCCCACCCTAAGACACACTACTTCACCTTAATAAATGCTGGCAAAACCCCCAATCGCAACCCGGACAACACCATACCATCTTGGTTACTACCGTGACTTGGAACTTACCCAAACACAAATGCCTATCCCGCCTACAACCAAATATATTTTGCGTACTAAGGAGCCCCACCCAGAGCCAAACCCCCCTTCTTGGTCATTCCAAACCTAAAATTCTAGATCTTTGACATATTGCAACGATTGTTTCCCCATGGAAGTCACCAACAAAAAAACTCAACAAATATGCTCTACTACAACCATTAGTAATCCAACTAGGTTGGGGAGTACTTTTGCCCATCATCATCATGACAGGCATTCGCGGCACCATGCATAAGCCCTCCATTGGGAACCTTCAATAAACTAGGGATCCCATGCGCCAAAATACACAAATCAATGGAAACCTTCTCAAAATCCATCATAAGATACCTAACACACATTACTCTAAACAAAAGAAAACTCGAAAAAAAAAAAAAAACAAACACTGATCCCGCTCAATGACAACATCTAACTTCCACTAACCCCCTCTGCACATATTATTTGACTAACATTAATCCACGGCCCACCTATGAAAATATGAAAGAAACCACCCTTGTCCCCATGGCCATACAACCATGGACTGGAGATGGCAAAAGGACATTGCATGTCAGTGTCAAAACAAACATTGATATTCCTTTCTGTCCCTTTGTGTCTCTTGAACTAAAAAGATAAGTTGTTCCTTCACCATCAATATTTACTGTTGCGTGTGCTAGTAGCGTCAACTTAGAAATGTGGGGTGTCTTTTATGTCATTCTTGATATTCTTTGGCACCTTTGGTGTAGTTTGAAAATATTAGGGAAGAAAGAAGATCAATTAATGAATGAAATCTCTACATGAGAAACATTTTCAATGAAATTTGATTGAACCCACGTTTTGGTCTCCCAGTTCCTTAGGAGTTAAGGATTAAGATTGTACCTAAAGTTTAACATGCTTTTGTCAATACTAAATGTGCAATCTATAGTAGAAGACATGGCAAACATCTCAATTTTCATTATAATACTAATTCCTCCATATCAACTTGCACCGCAAATTATCTTTGCATATCAATTTACTAGCAAAAACAATAACTAACATTTAAGTATATTGGACAAACCACTTATCCACAAGTAATAAGGGATGTGTATTTGTGGGGGCAAAAACATCAAACAATAATAACAAAAGCAATAACACAATAACCCACGATTTCGAATGTCTGTATTCCATGTTTGCCAACCACCATATTTGTGTAGTTTTGTGACTTGGTGTACATCATATTGGCAGTTGGAATTGTCGAGAAGTCATGCATAAATCCAAATATACTTAAATCCTAGTTACATACGTGGTAATTTGTTTGCATCAAATGAGAATGTTCATGGTCCACATAACATAACATGCACAATAAGAGAATACAAATAAGTATATGATTAATTGATCCATCTTTTTTGCTTTTATATAAGTTGGGTGTCATTTTTTAGTATGAAATTGACCTGTGATGTGTATGGGTTATTGTCATTGTTGCTTATTGTACATCAAATCATAGCCTTTGTCATTGAAATTGGCCAGTGGTTGACTATTGCAACTCATAGTGATAAAAAAATATGCCTCATACATATAGGAGTCCAAGTTTTTACATTGGATGGATGAGAGGTACGCTCTTCTACGTCCCCGTCCCCAACTTTAAGGCATTAGGCTTCTCGGACTTTGAAACCAATTTTGTTTCAATTCATTGACGTGTGCCACGACATAACCAACCACGAACAAGCACGTGGCAGGCGGGCATAATGAAGGGATTTATTTTCGGATGTCTGTGTTGTATGCGTTTTGTCCTTCCTCTCGCAACTCTCTCTCCAGTATTGAGCCATTGCAGGATTATTAGGGCTTGTGCTTTCGGAGTAGGTGGTTGGGGTTTGCATAGCCTCGCGATTGCTGATTCTCTTCATTCCTATTTTTACGAAATCGGGTGAGCAAGCAAGGTAAGCTATCATGGAGTGCAAAGAGCAAGAGCAAGAGCCAGAGCAAGACGATGAAGGTGAATTAGGAGGTGAGCAGGATGATGACCGGCTCTTAGAATTCCTCCCCGCGGAGGTAGAGTCCGACAAGCATCGTGCAGAGAGAGAAAAAGCGCCCGACAATGCTCAAGAGCGTGTGGTTCACGACGGACCAGGAACGGGAGCAGCAGCAGCAGCAGGGGACTTAGGTCTAGGTGGTGAGCAAGAAGATGTGGTTATGCGTAATGAAACGGAGGGTGAAATGAAGCGGGATGTGGCTGTGGAGAAGAATGCCACGAATAGGACAGGCTCGTCGGCCTTTGATGATAGAGGAGGCGCAGAAGACGAGAAGGCAGCAGAAACAGAAGTAGAAGTGGAGGCAGAGGCAGAGGCAGAGGCAGAGGCAGAAGCTGAGGCTGAGGCTGAGGCTGAGGCTGAGGTTGAGGCTGATGGAGATGGAGATGGAGATGGAGAGGGAGAGGGAGAGGGAGAGGGGGAGGGGGAGGGGGAGGGAGAGGCAGAGGTAGAGGGAGAAGCTGAAGCCGAAGTCGAGGCGGAAGGGGAAGCAGAGGCGGAGGCGGAGGCAGAGGCAGAGCGTGTCACGGGAACTGGTATTGAAGTTGAAGTTGAAGTAGCAGCACAGCGAGTAGGAGGTGCGCACATCTTCTCTCCGTCATATTAATATTAGTAATTAATACTTCCTCACTTCATCGATTTAGTTTTGCTAGCGTTTACAAGTTGTAAATCAAGTGCTCGGCCTCCTGCTCTGGTTTTACATCCGAAGGAGACCGTAATGCAGTCAGTACGAGTTCCTTACGACTAATGTTTTAAGTCTGAACAATCGGAGCGAGTGTCTTAGCTACTAATCCTCAGATATTTCTTTAATTTCAAGCATCAACTTGTGCAATCAAAGTCCATCCTATTCTAATATCCTTCGTTTCATCGGTAACTGACAATTGAAGTTGAAACTGAAGTAGCAGCACAGCAAGTAGGAGGTGTGCAGACCTTCTCTTTATCAAATAAGAGTAATAATAATAATAATAATTCTTCCTTTCTCACCACACTGATTTAGTCTTGCTGACCTTTACCAATTTAACGTAAATTCTATGGCCTCCTGCTCTGGTATTAAGTTACTTCCTAAAGCGATAGTAGGCGAGGTGTATTAACGCCTCCCTCCTGAAATAGTAATGCAGTCACCACGAGTTTCCTGATAGTGAAGTATGAAACTGAGGTAGCAGCACAGCGAGTAGGAGGTCTGCAGACCTTCTCTTTGTCGAATGATTACTATTCTAGATTCCTCACTTCACTGATTTAGTTCTGCTAGCGTTTACGGGTTTTACATCAATTCCTCGGCCTCCTGCTCTGGTGTTACATCCTAAAGAGATAGTAATGCAGTCAATGCGAGTTCCTTATGGCTAGTATCTCAAATTCGAACAATCGGAGCAAATGTCTTAGCTACTTTAAATCCTCAGATATTTCGTTAAACTCAAGCATCAACTTGTGCATCCAAATGCCAATACATGCTGATACCCTTCGGTTTACCGGTACTGACATTGAAGTTGAAGCCGAAATAGCAGCACAGCGAGTAGGAGATGGGTTGACGTTCTCTTTCTAGAATAATAATAATTATTGCTTCCGCACTTCGCCAATTTAGTGTTGCTGGCGTTTACCAGTTTTAGTCAACTCCTCCGACTCCTGCTCTGGTATTACATCCTAATGAGATAGGAGGGGAGGCGAGGTGTCTTAACGCCTCCCTGCTGAAATAATAATGCAGTCACTACGAGTTCCTGACATTGAAGTATGAAACTGAAGTAGCAGCACAGCGAGTAGGAGGTGTGCAAACCTTCCCTTTGTCGAATATTTATTATTCTAGATTCCTCACTTCACTGATTCAGTTTTGGTAGCGTTGACCAGTTTTACATCAATTCCACGGTATTTACATCCTGAAGAGATAGGAGGCGAGGTGTGCCAAAACATCGCTTCTGAAATAGTATTGAAATCAGTACGAGTTTCTTATGACTAATATCTCAAGTCAGAATAATCAGTGCAAGTAGCTTAGCTACTTGGAATCCTTAGATATCTCCTTAACCTCAAGCATCAACTTGTGCAACCAAAGTCTCCTATTTTAATTTCCTTCATTCTACCAAAAATCAACACATGTGTAACGCTGCCTCAAGTATCACTATATAGCAATCAAAAGCCTTGCTGAACTGTCTTCCTTCCAACACTCACCCATTAATTATCAAAGAAACTATTGATACCATCAAATGGAAACTGAAAGGTTAATAGATGGAAGGAGTATGTAGACAACATATAATGCTTTGTTTGTAGACAAACTATTAGTCAACCACAAACAATAGTTTATATCACTATATGAACTACAACAGATGCATTATGGCTTTTGCAGTTTATAGGAGAACAGCACTTGAATTCCTCACAAATATGGGCCATGGCATTACTTTTCCCGTGGTCTGATTGTGAGCTCCAGAGGAGACTTTTAGAGGTACTGAAATCTGGGAATCGAGGTGAAGGGACGCAATCTTATGAAATTTAGAATGTTGCTCGCAAAGTGCACCATATAAATGCATTTTGGTGAAACTGATGAGTTATGTCCACTCATGGATTAAGGAAAATTAGGATGGTAATACCCAGGTCTGAAAGGCAAACTTAGCGTGACAAACTTGCTCCTCAAGTTAAGAGTGCTAACCTATGTCATGGCTCGGTTCCCTAAATGGCCCTGCAGGGATATCTTTTAAGTGATGTGTTCTGGACAATAAGAATGTTATTGTATCTTGGGCTTCTGTTCTCATAAAATTAACTGCAGCTCTAGCATGAAGTTTGTGAGGGAGATGTCTGGATGCTCATCTGTGTGTTAATTGGAGACATTCTGTTTATATAATGTGATACATTGCAATGTGTATCAGGACCAGGTGAAGGTGGGACAAACTCCACTGCAAATTTGCCTCTAAAGAGAAAGGGATCAACAGCATCCGATGCCCCTGATGGTGCAAATGGAGAAGTTGCAGTGAAAAGACCCAAGAAAAGGACCAATGTGTGGACCAAGACCTCAACACGAAAGAGCAGTAAAAAGTCTAAACCTGTCAAGATTCCAAGTGGTGAAAGGAAGGATGAGCGTGTTGAAGTGAACCTCTCCCAACGGTATCAGCTAGAAGACAAGAATGGAATACAATTATCTAAGGTGAGGTAGGATGCAAGCTATTGTTTTTCTTTCTTGTCTGTGCCAATGCAGCTTGCTGGTGTCCATCTTACATACAAGTATAGTTGTATTGATAATTCTGGCTCAATCATATACTTTAGATTAATGAGCAATCCTGTCACGAGCTAGGTGATATTTGCAAGCAGGTGATACCACATCAAGTGTGATTCTACAGTAGCCCCAGCGGTGTTTATGAGATAAAGATGCCCAACATTTGTAATCCATAGGGGTTACAAACTATGGATGCATTCCATGTGGGGAGTGAGTTCTCGTATTAGGCCATGTATGGCTCCTTTTCTGGTTGGGGGGACATGGATTGGAGCTTGTGCCTGTCTATTTACACAAAGGACATGGATTGAGTGACGTTCATTTGTTTCTACGGAGCCTGGGAAGGTTGCCTTATTTATATTTTAAAGAACAAGGTAATGTAGGATCAGAATTGCAAAACATTTGGCAACAGCACATGGACTAATAAGTGTGAATCCTGCTTTATCTTTGCAGGATCAGAAAGCAGAGAAAGTAGAGCTTTCTGCGGACAAGATGCAAGCCAGCAGCGAGAAGGGATATCGAATGGTTAGGGCCACTCGTGGTATAAGTGAGGGTGCTTGGTACTTTGAGATTATTGTTCAAGATTTGGGAAAGACAGGACACACGCGCTTGGGGTGGAGTACATGGAAAGGTGACTTGCAGGCACCCGTTGGGTTTGACACTAACAGCTATGCATACAGGTATTCCTCATCTGGCATTCTTTTATGCCAGAAATGTAATGTTGGTGAGTGAGGTTCTTTTTGCTAGATATGCATTCTCTGAGTTGCTATATTCTGAAGCATGGCAGCTACTGCCAAGGGTATAGTTGCTTTGGGAGTGGCAGAGTTGATGATAGTACCACAATTTGTATTCATGTGAATGTTAGGATTCTTTTTCCAATTTTGAATTACATTACGGTGGGTGGGGATATTCTCTCTGTTGGTAAAGTGATACATGTACGAGAACTAGCCTTTTTTTAATGCTGTCAGGTGGTTGAAGATACTTGCGCTTCTGTGATTACAGGGATGTTGATGGAAGCAAGGTACATCAAGCAGTTCGAGAGACTTATGGAACGGCTTATGTGGAAGGTGACGTGATTGGCTTCTACATAAATCTGCCCAATGGGGCTGAATATGCACCAAAATATGAACTTTATGTAAATAAAACAAACAGGACGGTCTTCCCAGTACCAGTAGAGAAAAATGAAGGCCCTCCAAAGCGGGTTCCAGGTATGACATTTGGAGACATCATGTTATACATTCTCATCCAGGTTACATATCACCGGTTTTCTTCTTATAACTATATAGTAGGCTAGACACAGTTTTTGATGCATACTATTGTTGGAAGGTCTCTCAAGAGCACATTCTTTTTGTGATTTGCTTATGCGTTCATCTTGATTTGCAATGAAAGGAAGACCTAAATTTTGAGGGTTGGGGGTTCTAATATTACTGAAATTTCACCTTGGTTTTGTGGTCACTTCTTGTGAACTGATTATCCCTTGTCTGATAGAGCATGTCCTGTTCTCCCTTCTCTTACAACATGAATTCTTGTCTGAATTTTTGAGTCTTCTTTTTATTGGAACAGGTAGTGAAATTACATACTTCAAGAATGGCGTGTGCCAAGGTGTGGCATTTAGGGATATTTTTGCTGGTGAATATTTCCCTGCGGCGTCCATGTACACACTCCCAGCACCAGAAAAGAAATGCTCGGTGCGATTCAATTTTGGACCAAATTTGCAATTTCCTCCTACAGAGTGGGGTGACAGACCAACTCCTCGACTAATGTCTCAAGCCCCTCCACCAGAAGGCTTGGGAGCCAACATTGAAGAACCGCCACCTGTTGATGACCTTAAAGAACCAAAGAAGCCTGACTCAACAGGTGGTACAGCAAGTAAATTGGGAAGTAAGCAAAGAATGGCAGCTGAACGTGGAAATGGCATTGCTGTAGCAGGCTTAACTGTTGGCAGTAGCACTGGTGGTGGTGCACGGACCAAAAGGGCCACAGATCCAAAAGATAAAGGTCGACGCCCGGGGTTTCCTGGCAAGAAAGGAGTCCTTGGTAAGGGCCCCAAGAAGGTTGTTAGCTTGGTGCCCTCCCTCAGTCTAACCAACAAACACCGAAATAGTATTTCGAGGCTGGAAGTGAAGGTGGTTGCAGGGGGTTTAAGTGATGATGCTAGTGGAGATTTGGAAGCTGACCAGGAAATGGAGGAACCTACACAAAGCTCTGATGAGCACTCAAAGTGGGGCTCATAAAAGGTTGATCATCAAATTTCCCTTTCAGCAACAATGAAGTAACCGACTCCCTTCAGATGAAAGAGTCTCAAACTATCTGTTTCAGATGTAGTTTTTTGAAATGGGTATTATTGCAGAAATTGAATGAGGAGATCATCAAAGGATGACGTGCAGGTTGATGTGGATACTGAAGCTGACATAGAAGATGGAAACCACATGAGAGCGAGTTATGCGATTGATCACCAGCAAGTGAGTTCCTGGAAATGTTTCCAGTGCAGCATTTATAGCATACAAGTGCAGGCGCTCAAGGCAAGACTGCACTTCTATTGATCAATCTTGCTCACTTGAGTTGAAAGGCAGGTCGAGTGGCAGGAGTATCCGAGTTAGTGATGATGGAACTAATCATCCAGGAACTTCTGGTTGTGAAGCTAATTCTAAGTCAATCAGTCAGTAGTTGATGGTCAGTAGTCAAGGCCTGTAAATACATTCTCAGAGTGTTAAGGAAACAATAATGGGGAGTCATGACTTGATTTTGACTGGCATTTGATAGTTATGATTTCATTGCACATGAACTCAATGTATAGGTGATTGCATAATGATAGAGGGGTTAAGAAGTGTCATTCTTTTATAATCAACGCCCAGCTGCGCTTCCAAAATTCTGTCAGTAGTTTGAAAGTTAGTAGGAAATTATCTTGAAAGATTTGAATCTTAGGGGCTTTGAATTGGAAGAACTTGACAAGTTGACAAGTATCCTTCTTGTGCTCCAATTTATATGTCACATTGCCATAGAGAATACTCCCAACAGGGTTTTAGGAATATATAGGTGGAGTAGGCAGTAGATATTCAATGCTTTTTCCATTGCAGGCTTCCACTTGACTGATTGACTAACAAGATGCCCAATTCTCAACAGGCTCTTTTAATTTCAGGGAAAATGGTTGTCATGCACTGCTGCCTAGTGGAATTCACAAGCATAGATTTTCCTCTGGCTATCGTAGACCCTGCTATCAGTGCGCCTCCAGAAGCATCACAAAGGTTTGGAATTATAATCTAGATTTGTTTCAATACCTGTGGGTAGTTGGCCATACCCATAACTGATTACTCTGATGATTTGGGGCAGAGTGGTACTAGGGGCACTTGACTAGAGCTCAAGAGCCCATGACCATTGAAATCTAAAATCTCTTACTGTTTGACTCATCCTGAGACTGTCTGCCCCACTTCTCTTAACGCAAGAGCTTGAGGGCCTAAGAGACCAAGGAAAGTTTGAATGGATGAAGGACTTACATGGAGTCGTCGTACATGGTGTGAAATGGATGATGAGTCATGGTCTGCTGGTTTTTGTGTTAAGCTTTACTCAAAGTAGTGGGCCTTACACAAATTTGGGAGACCATGACACTTCAAGATCTCACAACCCTTGATTTGCTGTCACTTATTATATGCTTAAAAATGTATAGAAGCCTAGGGAAATTGAACCAAAATAGGCCCATCAAATGTAGTGTAAAGACATAATGCAACCACACTAAATATGATAATTATGGTCACCGATTCTAACTGTCTCGCTCAATACTAACTGTAAACCGCGGCGTAGTGTCACCAACACTAAATGTTAACCCAACATTCGTTGTCATTCCTAATGAATTTTTTGGGGGATTATAAGTTTACAGTGTTGCAATTACTGTCACTTACAATTTGATCTTTCACCCCAATTTCAATCATCCATGACAATATTTCATCATAAGTTGCTGACAAGAGAAGGTAGGGTTTTGGCCATTGGATGAACCCATCCATCATCCATGACAATATTTTGCTCACTTACTCATAAGAAGTGTCGTCAACCAAAAAGTTACCATGATGGCAGTTAATACCATATTTAGTGTAGCCTCTCAACCCAAATGCTATTGCATCACCAATAATCCTACTCATGTGGTTGGACTACATGCTCAAAAATGACGTGCATTCTAGACTCAATAGTCAATATAATTGGGGGAATTCTATATGACCACTTAATGAGCACAAGAATCCTCATTTTGACAATGAATAAGATATTCATATGAGCTCTGAAAATGATGAGGAAGGTGGCTATGTCCTCGATTTGGATTTGCTAAGCATCTCATACTAATTGCGTGCTTCATGTCCTATGAGAAGTGGCTAGTTGGGAAAAGTAACCATTTAAGAACCATCTATCTTACAAATTTCCTGGCTATGGCCCTTGGTTATAGTGTAAAGTGGTTCCGAATTCTGCTTGAAGATCCCAAATAATGTTCCAAGAATGTGCTCTCTATCATGTAGACTCACTTTGGGTAGTATGTGTGTTCCTTTGGTTCGAAATGCAATTGACTTCGGCTACATTGGTGTCAGTAGCCAGAAGATGCGTAGATAGAATCAGAGAATTGATGTGGTTGGAATGCAACTTTCTGTTATTGCTGTCACTGGGATATGTACCACAGATCGATCGGACACTGGTTTGAAGAAGACTCAACAACAATTACGTCAGCAAATGACAATTTCAGGATCTTTGAGGAATATAGTATAACTGGATTCTTCGTAGCATGTACGAAATTTCTGATCAAAACTTCGATTGCACTTCATCTCGTCAATTGTGACCTATAAGAAGACCATGAGGACGACTTCTTCTTCATCTCATCTTTAAGTATTTCATTCTACATCTTTAATCCTCTCTTCAGGTACTCGTCAGAGTGCAGGTACATTCGATTTTATTGCTGTCTTCACAATTCGAGTCTACAGGATTTGTACTTTCCATGCTTGCAGAATTTAGCCTATGTAGTCACGATCATCATTCACATCCTCCCCGTGTGACTCACCATGATCTGCATATTCTTGTAAGGCACTCAAGGATCGACGGTTATTTACACCATGAGCAGTTTCTTCAACAATTAATCAGTGCTGTATAAGCATTTCAAGTTTTTTTCTTTTCTTTTGTTAGTGTAATCTGCTGCTAGATTCATGGTTTGTGAAGCGGAGTATCTACAACAACAGGTTGTATCACGATGAGCAGAATCTTCGACAATTCATCCTGTAGATTTCATTTGATTATGTGTTTTTAGAAATCGTTATTACGTCATCTACTTCTCGATTCATGCATGGTTGTTGAAGAATGCTGTAACATGTTGTATAATTTGAGAGATTACCATGGCCCTGAAACGAATTTCTCGCTGTTCAATTCGACAAAATTTTGCAAGCATTTGTACGTAGTCATGAGCGCAGTTTCGTCAACAAGTAATTAGTGTTGTAGAATTTTCAAGATTTTTACTTTCTTACTGTCATCTGCTGGTCGATTCATGGTTGTAGATTGTTGTCAGGGCGCACTGGCCGCATCACCATGAACAGTTTCTTCGACAAATCGTGATGTAGAATTTAGTTCATATAACTTTGAAATTTGTTTCGATGTCATCTGCTGCTCGATTCATATGAATCGTTTAAGAGTGGTGATGAAACAGGTGGTGGGCATGTGGTAATGGATTTGAGAGATCATTACTATCGTCTCGAAACAATCATTTCCTTCCTGTTCTCAATTTCTAATGACCTTAGGGTCTGATAGATCTTTCACTGATTCTTTGATATTTGCAGGTCATCATCGATGGCAGAAGCATGGACTTATCATCCGACATGGAGTTTTCTCCTGATCATCATGGTAATTTACAGCTTGGCATCTGCATCCACATTGGTGGAGGCCCAGCCCAAAATGTGGGTTCGCATCGTCAACGATCTGCCTGGCGCTCTTCAGCTCCACTGTCAGTCCGCAGACAACGATCTGCACCCGCAGGTGCTCTCATCCGGTCAGCAGTTCTACTTCGATTTCAACATGAACTTTTGGGGAACCACCGATTTCTGGTGCCAGTTCAACTACGGGAGTAAGTGGCAACACTTCGATGTCTGGAAAGGTCCTGGGATCTTTGGGCGTGGGTTCGTGCGGTGTCATCAGTGCCTGTGGGTGGTGAAGAGTGAAGGATTCTATTGTACGCAGGAAGGCCTCGGTATGGTTCCCCAATTGGTCTTTCCTTGGTAGACTTACGTAATCCGTGTGAAGTACTCATCATCTCCGAGTACCTAGCGAACAAAGTGCAACAAGCTATGGACTCAGGAATGTTTATCAGGTCTATGCAAATGTTTGGAGGAATAATGTTATGGTTCGAAGCTGTCACGAGCTACTTCTTTGGTCGTAGTAGTTGTCTGCATCAAGAAGGCATGCTTCACCGAATCACTGACAGCAGAGTGAGAGAAATTAAAGTATGTGGTTGCTTTATGTGATTATACATTGCGTCAAATGTGAATGTTCGGAAGGATGTAGCTCATCATTTCGGAAGATGCTATTGAAGAATCTCAAATACATGGTTTTCACTGGAAAATAATTACAACTACATGGTACCTTGTTCTGGACTTCTTGATGATGAATACCTTACAAAATCCTATCGCTGGTCTCCTTGATGAAGAAATATAATGCGGAGCAATCCCAAAGAACAGATCACTGCTTCACTCGCCTCGAAAGAATTGAAGACCACAAACAAGTTAAGATGAGATAAGGGAACACAATTCTTCAGCAGCAGCTTCCAAGTGGCTTTCTCCTGAGTTGTCAAACTTGTAGGATGCGCCAGAGTGTCCGGAACCTAAAAGTGCAATCGACTTGGGAAGAAAATGTCACAAAGGAGGTAACTCAATTCAGGAGTACTGAAGAAATCAAAGAAATCAATTCACTACATACGCTAGCAAAAATGTGATGAGTCTGTTGCAAGCGTAGTTTCATCCCGAAATAATGTCTCAGATATGAAGATTCCACGAAGAATATGCCCGGGGTATGTGGCCTCTCTACCTTCAATTTAAATTATGTCTGGAGACATGCAATCGACAAATCGCACACGGGTTTGGTAAAGGAGGATACTTTTTCGGAAAGAAACAGAATCGACGCAAGATGAAGAGTCTTCACCACGACTATTCATCAATCACTACGTGATCATTTGGAAGATTCAATTTCTAGATCCTCATCAGCTGCGATGTCAATTCAAGAAGAACATTTGTAGAATCCTGGATATTTCTTCGCATCTTCTGGATTATACCTACTCCATCAATCTATAGCAGGGCATGGCTTCCTTGATCAGATATTTTCCTGACAAAACTTCAATTCCACCCCCCCTCACCAATGCAAATTAGTACTAAGGGGATCACCAGACGACTTCTCGTCCTGAATCTTCAGCTCATCACATTCGCCAAGTCTCACTCGAACTGTACACGATCTCTCCGGTTTAAGTCTTCATATATAGTGGTAGGCATTCTCCTTTCGTGCTTCGATCAACTGTTTACAGCTGATATTGCTATCCGAATCCCAGTTGCAACATTAATCTTTTGTCGAACACATACTAATTTAGAATAAACCGGAGTGATGTTTCCTTCACACTCTTTGTATTCAATTCAAGCCTGTTGTAAGCTGCCAAGGGCTAGAAGATTTGGTTCTATTCAGTTGTAATACAAACATGGACAAGTCGAACGTGTGAATTACCTTTTCTAATTCAGACACAATGGCATCGATGGATTCCTCTCAACGCCCTCTTCAATCCAAGAATTTTGCTCCCCATATGAAGCATTAAAAATCATCATTTCACTATAAGAAGAATTAGAAGTGATTTGGAAACAGCCCGGGATGGGTAGAATATCAAGTTCAAGGCTGTTAATGTCTCTAGCTAGATTGGCTTGGACCCCTTGAATGCTGTATAAAATTCTCATGAACTAATTTTGTCGCCTCTGATCACTGCAGGTAATTAATCGATGGAAGAAGTAATAAAGCTCCTGGTTATTGTAAGTTTCCTGGTATCTGCGGCCACGCTGGCCGACGCCAAGATGTCGGTCCGAATTGAGAACCAGCTACCCGGGACTCTCGCGGTGCATTGTGCATCCCGGGACAACGATTTGAAGCAACAATACATCGCGGCGGGGCAGCAGTACTTCTTCGATTTCGAGATGAACTTCTGGCTGACCACCGATTTCTGGTGCGCATTCCGCTACGGCACCGAGTGGCAGCACTTCGATGTATGGACAGGTCCTGGATTCATCGGCCAACACGAGTTCCCATGCCATCAGTGCCTGTGGGTGGTGAAGTGGGATGGTTTCTACCGCACGCAAGAAGGCCCCGGAGCGGTTCCAAAAATCATCCATCCTTGGTATCTCTTTTGATCGTAGAGCTCTTGTCACCGAATTCAATTACCTCCGACAATAATCAGCTGCACAAACCATCGTGATCTGTTGTGAAGAAATATGCTACAATTGCCAGACTTATAGTCCTACTGCCAGACTCTTGACCGATGCATTGGATTCATTACCAATACATTGGATTCCGATCCTTAATTCATGAGTGCAATTTCGATCGCAACGACACAGCGTGAGACGAATGGCTTTGGATTTCAGCGCCTTTCTATTTGGTACGACAGGATTGTGGTATTGCTCATATTGTGTTTATGTCAGATTATAGCAGCTATCGTCTATCATATAGCTGTAATCATCGCTACTGATCTCTTCGGGACAAACTTGAGATGTGTTGCAATAAACTTAGTATACCTTGAGATCTTTGAACTCTGTTACTTGTTGATTTGGTCAATTGTACAAGAGTTTCCTATATGAGGCGTCAATGTGGAGGATTCCGACGATTTATATATATGAAGTTGCAGATATTCCACAATTGAAGTATTTGGTCTTCTCCTTGGCATCAGACAAGTAGAGAATGTTGTCAACAAAGTCTTCTCCGCATGAAACATGCATATGCGTAGTGACTAGCAAGGTAGAAACTTCCCAGATCGCTATAGCTAGGATCACTTCGGGTAATTGAGTAATCATGCGGCTGGGTACGAAAAAAAGTCACGTCGATCACGACGGAAGTTGGCCGACAAAGGCGTAAAATGCAACCCAATGTGGTCTCAACCCCAAAGGTTGTTGTGCGGCTGGTGTCCCTGGAATATCCAGACAAGTCTCAGTATATCTCTGACGTACCAGCAAGACAGTCATTTGGAGTATGCATTAGTTGTCGGATTAAGCAACACAGAAGTGCATTATGCGTGAAGAGTCTTTCAACTTCCTTTGACCTTACTCAAGGGATCAGCTGCAAAAACCGACGCTAGGTTAAAGAATCTTTGTGAAATTATATTGCACCACCTCCATTCACACTAGGACATGACTTCTTCCCTTACCAGGCGTTGCTTGATCACCAAACTTCAGTGGCACTTCTCGCCAAATCTGATATATAAGCGGCTTCGAATAGGGAACTCATGTCGGCGCTCAAGTCTTGAACTTCACATCTCTCTGTTCAGGTGTTTCCCAGCAATTGATTTCCTTCATGTATTCAATTCAGTCTCACGGTTCACTCACGCACACTTTTGTTCACACATGAGACTCCATCTCCCCTGCAGCGTTGAGTAGACTAGCATTCTTCACGACATCAAACCCTAATTAGGCCTGTACCCGTATGCTTTGCACTCGCATCTAATTTTCCCTAGCGTGATCTTTGCACAACTCAAGCATGTTATATGAAATTCACTTCGACTTGTCACTCAATGATCACCACGTTGTGATTCCACCATTGATGTCATTAATTCTGATGAATATATCCTGCTCCGTTGATTCTTGCAGGGACTTAATTAATCCGCGATGGCATAATTAGCATCGAGCCATCGGCATTTGAAATGGAATGTGCTCGTGGCGGTGTGCAGCTAGGTATTAGCGGCTGCCATGCTGATGGACCAGGGTGTCGATGCCAAAGAATCGGTGCGAATCGTGAACCAGCTGGCTGACACTCTGACGCTCCATTGCCAGTCTCGAGACGACGACGTGCAGCAGCAGGCCATCGCCCCCGAGCAGCAGTACTACTTCGATTTCAAAATGAATATCTGGATGACCACCGACTTCTGATGCTCCTTTCACGATGGGGTCAGATCGCAGCAATTCGATGTGTTCCAAGACCCTGGGTTCTGGGGCCAGCACTCTTACCCCTGCTTCTATTGCCGATGGGAGGTGCGCTCGGACGGCTTCTATACCGCATCAACAAGGAGGCCGGCGCAGCTCCCCCCAGACGCATCTAACCTTGGCATTGACGCATTCATACTTTTGCCTAGTTAGGTTGATACCTTAGTTGATCAATCATATACAATTATGTTGATGCATCCTCGATCACTAACGGGTCACTTAACCTCAATGGTTTACATATCTGTTCTGAAGCATTGCGATCACTTGCGATGGGGACTTCTTATCCAAATGATTCTTACAATTTTATTGCATTTCTAAATTCGCTGTGACAGAGGAACTTCTCATAGCTGCACATGAGTGCATATGCTTACATTGCAGATACAGTTTGTCTTCTTGTTTGATACAAATATGCATGGTAAATATTGTTGAAGTAGGTTACTGATCAATTTTTGGAGAGTACTACACTATCCTGTTTCCCTACGAGCTATCTCGACGAACACATACTTGACGTTGTGAATGTAATTTTGCGATGGAAACTTCCGTCACTGATCTGTCACTCCGCTTTGCTACTTGCAGTGCATGCAGCTGGTTGTAATCGGAGTTTCTCACATTTGTTTGTTGAACAAATAATCCATTATCGAAGCTGTTGAGCTTTCGTGACAATCTATAGCAATCAACAAAATTCTGATATTTTGCTCCTTTCGAGATCAACTGCAAGCCTGTTGTAATCAACTGTTTATACTCGATAACACAGGTTGCTTGAACATTGGTGCTTGAGAGAATTGCGATGCTTAACTGCCATTATCTGCGAGGTTTGTGATTGCGAACAACGTGACGATATTTCCTGAATGAAGAAACCTGGAACTCCCCAGAGAGCTGTAGCATCACTGCGGGTAATCAAGTAATTATGTGCTTAGGTTCGAAGACGAGTCACGTTATGAGCGATTGGTGTGGCCGACAATGGCGTGCAATTCAACGTACTCCTCCGACCAAGATGTGGTCTGAACGCAAACCCTGATATATCCAGACATGTCTTAGGATATCGGGAAGGAGTACCAAACACCCATTTGCAAAGAAGCACGCACTAGTTGTCGGATTAAGTAACAAAGAAGTAAACGCTGCATGTAGACTCTTTCAACAATATTCTTTGGGCTGACTCAAGGGATCAGCTGCAATCGATGTCACTTCAAGTATCTTTGCGGAATAATATTCTAGCACCTCCTTTCGCATCCGAACGTGGCTTGATCTCTTACCGGCAGGCGTTGTTGCTTGACGAAACTTCAGGGGCACTTCTTCTGGCCAAATCGGATATATAAGCGGCTTCGAATGTGGAACTCATGTCGACTTTCAAGATTTGCACAACACTTCTCTCTGTTCAGGTCGTCAAAGTCGCCGGTTCATTTTCAACCTTGCAATTCTGGAGTCTCACAGACTGGCATACAGTTTTGTTTAAACATATGAGACTCCATCAGGATTAAGCACTGCCATTCATCACAATATCAACCCCTAATTTAGCTTGCACATATACCATTCGTACTCACATCTAACTCTAGCCTGATCTTTGCATTCAACTAGAGCATATTGTTCAAAATTTACTGTTTCAAATTTGTCACACAATCACCATCACGTTGTAATTCCACCTTGATTGATGGTATTTCTTATGACCTTATGGTCCGTTCTGCCTCTTATTTTCGCAGGTAATCCGCGATGGCGAAAGCACCGTGTCATTTATTGTGTTTAATGCTCCTGGCCGTGTGCTTGGTGCTGATCGACCAGGCTGATGCCAGTGAGTCTGTGCGGATTGTGAATCAGCTGGCTGACACTCTGACGCTCCACTGCCAATCTCGAGACAACGACCTGAAGGAGCAGGCCATCGCTCCCGGGCAGGAGTTCTACTTCGCCTTCAACATGAATGTCTGGATGACCACCGACTTCTGGTGCTCCTTTCACGATGGGATCAAGCACCAGCAATTCGACGTGTTCCAAGGCCCTGGCTTCTGGGGCCAACACGATTACCCCTGCTTTTATTGCCGATGGGAAGTTCGCTGGGATGGCTTCTACCGCAGCAACGAGGTGGCCGGAGCCCCTCCCCCGAGGATCATCTGGCCTTGGTTCCTCCAGTGAAGCACTAATAACTTTCAGAATTAGGCTAATTCCTTCGTTAATCGATCGACAGCAATCGCTGCACATAGAATAATGCTGATGCGTCCTCGATCACTGGCCTCCAGTGGTTTACATAACGGTTGTGAAGAATCGCGATCAACTTGCGGAGGAGGCATCTTCCTATCTATATGATCTTTGCAAATTTTATGGTATAATTGCTATATTCGCGGTGACAGAAGAACTGGATATAGCTGCACAGTACATACGCTCACTTTGCAGATTATTCAATTTGTCTGTTGTTTTACAACGCATCTGGTTGGCATTTGGTTGGCAGGTGTTTCATGACCTAGGTTTGATTGCACTTCGATTCTCGTTGAATTGTAGGCTGTATAAGGTCTCGACATACGTGTATGAAAAGGTCTATCAACCTCACCTCTTGAATCAACTCGTCACCAGTTTTAACACCCCTGTGATCAGGTCGTCACAGCGGTCCAATACATTCCTCTAATTATTGCCTTATGCTCTTGAGTTGTCTGTGAGTCTGATTTATGCATGAACTTTTCCCGAAAGCATACATCTTCCACAAAAACAAGAAATTAATTTGTAATGCCACCAACACACATACATCGCTCATATCTAAATTCCCCTCACACTTTGACTTTAATTACTATTGCAACCAAGTACCATATTCGACGACCATGTGCCCCGCGGAAACATCCCTGCCCTGCAAGTCGTCATAGCCGATTCGTAATTATCTTCCAATGCTTGCAGCTGGTATTTGTAAAACGAATCTATAATGATCGCCTACCAAGAAGTTGAGCTTTCATGGAATAATGTATAGTATGTGATAGCATTCTAATCTTTTGTCTTGTGGATCAGCTTCCGGCGTAGTGAAATCAACTATTGCTGCTCCTTAACGCAGACTGCTTGAACATTGCTGGTTTAGAATATTGCGATGCTTAACTGCTATTTTCTACGTAATGAAAATAAAAAACGTGGTAATTTCTTAACTTTTCGTATTATTCACCTTGTAGATTAATTTGTCCACCCTGTTTGTATGTTCATGTGTTCATATCTAGATGGCTATGGCGAGAAGATTGCAGTGCTTTAAATCAACAATTTACCAGCCATTACCGGACATCATATTTACATTTCTTGTGCATTGATTGAGAGGCAACCTCCATTTGGGGATTATATATTGTCTGCACTCATCAGCAGCCTTCATGTCGCTGGATTATTTATAAGAGGGTTGCAAAAATTAAACTCTCGACGTACACACTGATGATTTTTTGTGCACCGCTATAAACTACTTCCAAAACTCCATCTGTAACTCCACTTGATCACATGCCTGAAGAGTACTATAACATACTTGTCTCATTCGAAGGACAAGTCGCTTCAACAAATTAAAAAAAACCGTGTACAGGTAGAATAGTAATCCTCCAACTCAAGCCGAATCTACCCAGTCTAAATTCTTTGTCGCATTGCTGTACTGACCTGCAGTGGGATAAGTTTACAGATGTGTCTCAATATATGCAGAGGATTGGACAAAGAAAGAAAATATGTTGGTAGCAGCAACAGATCACATAAAGCATGGTGAACTTGTCTCTCCCAATATCCATTGGATAACTTGATTCTTCATCGCTGATGTACTTGTACCATCCTTCACAAGAAGACATGCATGGCCTACTTGCTTATCTAGAACATTACAAATTTACCTGAACTGCAAGTCTTCTTGGATCCTCGCCAAAATCTAAGCTAGACCATGCTACATATGAGAGTGCTTAACCACTCGAATCAGTGTCCAAGTCTTGAACTTAACCTCTTCTTGCCACTATAAATTAGGGCTAGGCACGCTTCTTGGAACACTCCAGGCAATGCTTTTGAAAACACGTTTGGAACACTTCCAGATTGTGTGGAGTGATGTATTTCAACAGTTGTGTTGTAAAGTTTCTCAAAACTCTCTTACTAATATAGAAATCTGAAGCTTGATAGGTTCCAATGTGCTACTTATAAGTGACAGTTTTACAATATGGACAGGAAGGTTCTTGCATGATTTATACACCTGAATGGTGTTGAAAGCAGAAATATCCTCAAATACCCATACCATACTGGTATCTTCATTATAGATACCCGAAAGGTATAAACATCGGATCAGGTATCATATGGGCCATGGGGAGTTGTGCGATGGAGCTTCCAAATTTCACTAGAAGTCTTTGCGTGCTAGGACAATTTTAAAGTTGAAGACTCCGTCATAAAGGATGATGCCAGCTACCACTCAGTACGCCAGTAGAATTGCAACATATAGGAAGGTGGCTATCATTTTCAAGAAGGGCATTAGGATTCGATATCCAGCTCCTTTTGCCACTCCTACCAGTTGAAAGGCAGCCATCGACCACTGACATGTTCAATAAGTATCTTATTCTGTACTCCAGAAAAAGGCCAAGTTTGGTTATCTGTAAAATGTCAACGAATACTTCACTGAACTTCGACTTGACGTTAGGCTGGCCTAAGGCACATGGTGCAACAGATTTGCAGTCTACAAATATACAGATGACCTGGGAACTCGAGTAAGCCTGGGGCCTGGTCCAATCAAGAGCCTTTGTGAACTATTAAAACCAGGTTAAAGGCAAACTGTATCCCCTTTCATTCACAATTTGAGATCTTGAACTGGACCAGCTTGTTGCTTACTTACCAAACCTTTCATTCTATACATATAAGTAGGTCATCTACAAGCAGACCTGTTTTGAAGACATCCAGATCTGATCCCACATAGATGACCTGGTTTCTTTATGTACAGGTAAGTGCCCTGGTTGAAGGTCACACTAATCACTCTGTGTTCTGGTACTGTTGCGTCAAACACCCTAATTGCACATTGTGACAAGAGAACACCTCAATTTGGAGCTCAGGAACATACGAAGAGGTTGTGTGCCCGTTTTAAGGTTCCCTTACGGTGTTGCGTCAAATTTAAGTTCGAAAATGAACCTGGAAAGGCAGCCTGGTTCGACTCTGCTGTCTGTGACATCGCTCCACTGTTTCGTGGACATGTCACACATGAGCATAAGATAATTGTCATCCCGATCCACAATTTTGAGTTCATCCCCTTCCTCATCGTATGTTGCACCGTAGAATAAATCTCTCCTCTCGCCAAGCAGCAGAATCACATTCCCACAAGCAAACACACAGAAGAAGTAGCCTTCTAAATCATCTTCTCTTGGAACACGACAAAATTCCTTCCATTTCAGAGTTCCAGTTTGGAGCTCCCATAGCCTGCCTGCATCCATTCTCAGTAGGAACAGACGGCCCTGGTTGTCACCGGCAGTGGCAGGGAAGAACCCTTGCTCTTGTGCGATAGTGTTCTCCCCGAATTCGGGTGGCAATGGGACAGTGCTCGACGCTCCTGGCCATAGGTCACATGTATGTACGAACCCACGAGAACAATCCACCAAAATGTAGCGGCCAACATCCGTACCTTGAGGAGTCCCGAGACATCTACTCCATGTCTTTGACTTTGAGTTGTAGACATGAACATGTCTGGGCTCATCTGCAGTAAGGTTCTCTGCAAAAAGAACATCCTTGTAAATATCGAGGTTCAGACAACACTACCAGATAAACATAACAGATGCAGGATAACAGATAACAGCTAACTACTAAACCGCATACATTAGAATCAAAAGGGATAGTGACAAACTCACTGCACTCATTATGGTAAATAATATGGGCCACACTATTGAGCTTATATCCATGCTAAATTTTTTGGGGATAGTACTGTGGGTACACACTACTTACCAAGCCATATTATCTAATCAGAGGTCCACGTTGTAGGTCACAAATTTTCTATTGAATTGAGAATAGTGTGTGCTTGAAAGGCTTCCAACCTAGGGGGCAAGGGTGAGTTTATCACGGGGGCATGACAAGTGTAACTAGGTTTGCATACTATTTTCTTGCGTAATGCTGTAAACTGTGGGCGCACCATAGGGGTGCCCAGGATAAGTCCCTGTACATCTGCCCACACTATTTTCTAGAATTAATGTACTGATATCCAGAGGTAAGGGGAAGACTCAATCAAATGGTTGTCTAGCATGAGTACTTAAACCTCGAGAGATAAGAAAAAACCCTGAAGTGGGAAGAATAAAAGTGGTTAAATTTGTTCAAGAAAGGAACCTAGAGTGCAAGGAAAGCTGCAGAAAAACAAAAGGCCACTGAACACAATCTTCAAACTCAAAACACTTTCAGATTCAAAGATGACCTGGTTGAACAACTTTTGAGTGATACTGCGATCACTCTAGTCATTCCATACTAGATGAGTTGTCCCCATCACACTTTTGTAATTTTGAATACCACACTTTTGCCACACATCTACATCTCCAGAGGTAACAGAAGACTTCAGCATATTGTTGTCTAGCATGTGTACTTAGACCTCAAAGGAAACCAGGAGAGATAAGACAAAACCGTAAAATAGGAGGAGAACAAAAGCCAAAATTTTAATCTATTCGAGAAAGCATCCTAGTTCTCTGAGCAAAAAAGTGCAAGGACAATTTGAAGATACACAGAAGGAACAAGTTTCAAACTCAAACACTCTTAGATTGAATGATGCCCTCATTGAACACATTTGAGTGATGCTGCTGTCACTCTATGTTGTCCTTATCACATATTTTGCAATTTTGAGTACCACAGAAATGGTGTGCAGAGTGAACAGAACACCAAAACCTTTAAAACAACTGCAGACTCATACAAGCCTGCTCATGATGTTGGTGGCAAAGAAAACGAGCAGGACATTGCGAGAGGGTTACGTAAGTACCTATGCAAAAGATGGAGTACTGCTTGAGTTCGGAGTCCACCATGATATGAAACACCCTGGGCATCACCTTCAGTTCATGTGGAGGGGGAAGCTCACGCCATTCATGTGTGAGTGGATTACACACAATAACTCGACCTAGCAGACGTTTGTTGAACTTTACGAAGCATAGTAACCCTCCTCCAGCAGCAACTAAATAGGTGAATGGCAGGTACTGAAGGGGTAGCCCATTCCACCGCCTCTCCATCACATCATATGCCCACACCTTCTTGGGCTTAGCCCTCTCGCTGTCCATCACAACTGCAAATCTCTGGGAGTTACCAGTCTCCCGGTACGCATGCTGGAAAGCGGGTAGGGTTATGTTGGCATGCCATTGCTTGGAGAGTGTTCGAAGCTGCACTATGCAATGTAGAGGTAGCCTTGCAAAGATTAGCTCCAGCAAACTCTGCGGTAGCGTACTCCACATGTCAGGGTCCATGGGCTCCATAGCCATACCCACAGCCATAGCCATTGCCTTAAATCTTTTCCTCACTTTTGCTAGTTGCCTGCCTTCTCGTTTCATATCCTCTGGAAAACCCCACATGTGCCTTTCAATTTTATCTCCATACCAAAGCACCAGACTGCATCAAAATTGGTCCTGACTTGAAATATTCTCGTAATTCAAGGCCAAATTTCTACCACCACGGTGAGCAAAGTTCGAAGACTGATGAATTTCTCCACAGTGGTATAAGAACTGGACTTGACAAGGCTAACTTCGTTGCACAACTTGAGACACCCTGCATCATCGAGTGAAGAGTTGTGAGCTCAATCTCTCGCTCTCTGTCTCTCTTACCTGCTCGTTGAGATGTTGCAGAGTCAAGGAAATGGAAATGTCCACAGCCACTCAAAAAAGTTATAACAGGATGCCCCTACTTACCTACATCCCGAACTTAACAGAGTGTAACAGGTCGACAACCTTGTGTGATTGAAGGAGAAGTTCAACACTTTCTGCTTAAGCCGAAATTTGCAACGTGATCGAAACATCCAAAATCATGTGCAGTGAACCATGGATGCCAAACTTTGGCCATGGCTAAAAGCTACATGTCTTGCTCTTCCCACGCGTCTAATCATTACAGAGGTTAAGGGGTTAAGTAACAAACCTGGCTTCCATAGGTTCGTGGATTCTTTCCTAGGTTTGTGGTTAATCCATGGGTTCCATAGCCATCGCCATATCTCTTGCTCAATCTGCTCGCTGCCTTCCTTCCGATTTTATAACCCCCAGATGAGACCTTCAATTTTCGCTACATACTGAAGCCCCGGTGATCGCATCAAATTCCTGAAGCAAAGTTCCAAGACTGAATTTCATCAACATGGTTTCATAAAAGGACTTGGCTTCATCAACAAGGCTAACTTAGTTGAACTCATGAGGGTTAGCTTAATTCCAACGGATACAGCAGCGTAACTTGACACATCATGCATCACCGAATGAAGAGTTTTCAATCTTCACCTGCTCAGAAGATGTTGAAGAGATTATTCCTCCGCACCACCTTGTAGCTCAGGAACTTACTAGTGTCCACAGACCCTCAAATGGGTGATTGGAATGATAAGACGATGGCCCTGCATCCCGGAAACAAAGTGTGAAAGGCCAATCGTTCCTGCGATTGGAGGAGAAGCTCACTTCCGGCCTGAGCCGACTTTGCATTCTAAAATCACGTGCCAAGGCGCTAAGTAACAAACCATGAGGGATGCCACGGCTATCTTATTAGAGAGACTTATTAGGTCCGCTTCCACATGGGGTCCCAAGTCCCAACATGGAGGCCAAGTCCCAACTTTTGAGCCTCAAGAAAGCATTAAAACATGGTTATTAATGTCGATTAGTTTATGCAAAACAATTCTTGGGAATTGTGTGGAGAGTTGGGTGTAGCTTTTTCTTCAACTCAACTCTCAAGACAAGTCCCCAGCCTCCAAAAAGTGTTGCCATGTAGACGACACCCATGTGATACTCGAGACTTAGGACTTGGAACCCTGTGTGGAGTGGAAAGCCCCAACTTCCATGCTCTCAACGGTTAAGATTGCACGGATTGAACTAGTATTTAGGACTTGGGACCCCATGCGAACCGGCCCACTTACCACTTCACACGGGTCCCGAGAGTTGTTTGTATAAAATAATCAAGATTTGACTTTTAAGGGTATAAACCATACTTTAATGGTGCCTTGAGGCTCAAAAATTGGGACTTTTTGCCTCCATGTTGGGGCTTGCTGACATCAGTGGGACTTGGGACTTGGGACCCATGAGAACCAGCCCTTGGTGGTAGTAAAGTTATTCCACTTCTAAGTGGACCTTGTTGGTCATTAATCTAATGGTACGTTGACATCACATTCGTATATTTTACATTGAAACTCAACTCTTTGTATTGGTAACTTTGGAGATCGGTGATATGAGAGTTAGCTACCGTTGGGGATGGTATATGTCGCGTATTAGTGCATGATGAAGAACATTGTCCCCATTTTACGTTTTGGAATATATATAGTCATAATGTTGGAACTTACTAAAGTTTTGAGGAACACAATGTAGAGGATTGCAACAAAAGGGACCAAGGAAGATATAAGATAGGAAGGAAGTGACAATTAGGAGAAGAGAAGGAAAAAGTTATTGTAGTTTTATTAGATGTACTTAGTTGTAGTTGGGTTGCCAGTTTTGTGCACAAAAACTTGTATGTGTCAACCATATGTTGCAACTTGTCCATCGCAACTTATGGTGAGAATATGCACAAATAAATCATTTTGGTTGTCAAATGGAGGTCTTTAGTTACCAATTCTCCCAAATTTGTAATAAAAAACCTGCGATTGGCAACCAAAATGAATTATTTATGCATTTCCTCACCATGAGTTACGATGGACAAGTTGCAACAAATGATTGCAATGGACAAGTTTTCTCCTAGTGGGGATGTGCCATAGACTGATGTTTGGTTCAACACTTTGACTACTAAAAGCTAATCAATGAGTTTGGTCTTGACCAATGTGGATAAGACATGTGGCATAAAAACTTCCGAAAGATGACAATTTTGTGTGGAACAACATTGCACCATATGGCATACCTCGGGGAGTTCACTGCGATAATATTAGAAAACAACGTGCGGGAAAATATAGGGTAATTTATATTCACAAAAGGAAAAACTTAGAATTTTCTTAGAAGTAATATAGGTGAGTATGTATGATAAAATTTATATTATAAATAATATAGGTTTGATACAAATAACGCATATTTTAAAAATATTTGTAAAAATATACCGTAGGATTTAAGGATCCTAGGTTTTTTTTGAAATAAGGTGTCCTTTGTGTTCAGAGGCGGGAAGATTTTGGATGAAAAAGTGTTTATGAACACTCTTAATGTAAAACCTTGTTGTGCCTTGGATTTTGGTGACTTAGTACTTTGAATGCTCTTAAACCCTTTGGAGTAAAATCAAATAATTATAATGAACATACCCAGCTTAAAATTAGAGCTTCATCAAATTTCAAAGTAATTATAGGGTCATTTAAAAAACAAAAAATTAGCAAATTATATAATAATACGGTACAAAAATTTAAGGATGGATAATTAAATACACCTTGAATAAATACCCTTGTCACGCACGTGTATACATATATGCATGTCTAGTGAACTCCCCGAGTGGCATACATTTAACGCACAATATATAACATACAAACAATGACACAGCCAAGTTAATCAAATCTTACACATAATTTTACTTAATACAAATGAGTTAGGTGGGAAACACTTCATTACATATAATTAGAATTGTGTGATTACTTGATGCTTTGTTCTTAGCAACTTTGAGTACAATACTTACTTCTCAAGAATATAAAACACCATTCATTTTAATTCAAGTTTTTCTATTCTTTTGCAAGTGATCCCCAGGCAGAAAGCTGTAGGTAAGCTGATACATCGGCAACTTTCCTAATTTGGTGTACTTAATTTGGCCAAAGGACGAGGAGATTCCAAGTATCCTATTTTTGAAATTAGTATAGAAGCTTAGGGAAATTGAACCAAGACCCAATCCAAAAATACAACATATTGAATTCTATGGGATGGTATTATTCATCAATTGATCATATAATATATATGTTTAACCTAAAAGAATAAGTATATTGATTTTCTTTCATTAGTTTTCAGTATCATAATATTTAAGTGGTCATCAAGGATTCATCACGAAAGGGGGAGAAGGGGCAAGGGGGTCTGTATAATATCACATGGATGTACAAAATATTATTTAACAAGATGTTTTTTTGTTATATAGCATATATATTGGATGCCCTTATTGTTTGCTTTTAAAAAAATTAGTAGGGTTGGATACATGTTGAGTTCAGAAGCATCCAAGGTGGTGAGCTTCAAATGTTTTGTGGAGTTTATGATGGCTACATTTAGATGAATTAAAGGGAGTATTTGGCAAATGCACAAACTTATGTGTCAATTTGGATGGCAACTTCTAATTGTACATGGAAAAAAAATCCAAGACTACATATATGCTTTGGTAAGGTGAAAAATGGCCCTATATTTTGAATTATAAGCGAATAAGTGGCCCCATATTTATATTGCAACCTAGATGTGGCAACCACAAACCAAGGGGGAAGTTGGCTATGCATTGAAATTGAGAAACCCATTGAAATTGGCTACACAAAAAAATTGGACTAGCCCCTTAAACCTCCAAAGGCTTCCAAGTTCAATTAGTTTGCAAATGTATGAGAGGATCAACATGCGCATATCATACATTTCAAGCACTTAGCAACATCTTTGGCTACCAACCCTCTAAAACATTAATGTCCACCCAAATGGAACTAGTTTGCTTACATATAAGATGATCGAAGTTTAATCATCATACACTTAAAGTACCTAATGCATTTGAATACCCAAGAAGATTGGACCAGCCCACTCAAAGAAGAGATTATAGCCAAAATGAACATCATTGCTAAAAAAATACCACTCAAACAATCATACATACAAGTACAAATAGGTAGAGAGGGAAACATAACATTATTCAATCATGTGGGTCGGTTCCATGACCTTGGAATATGTCAATTATATTCCATGGGCCCCTCAAACAAATTGGTAATATTCGTTTACTATTCATACATTTGGGCCGAATTTGGAAATTTGGGTGGAGTTAATACTCCCAACACTATGGGCAAGAATTACTATTCATCCCAAGAATATTCATAGGAAACATTGTTCATCCCAATATTATACCCTGCAATTATTATTTAATAAAAACACTATGATTGAAAATACCGACATTATTCCTAATATTCTTACTATTCAAACTAGCTCTATTCATTATCTGTACCCTCGGGGTAATCACATCCCCTTGCTTTCCGTAACCACGTGCGATAATGGGGTATTTAATGGGGGGATATTTATGCACCTCTCAATATTTGCTCCTTCCCTATTTGTAGATAAAAAGCTACTTTGACGTATTTTTTAGCACCCTATATTTATTTGTCATTCTTTAGAGATGCTAAATTTTGGCATTATTATTTTTTAAATAAATCGTACAAGCACCAAATAATGGACGGAATACTATAGTATTGTGGGACCGACTATGTGAGCAACAAACATTCCATACCATTCAAATTATCATTCGTTTGGTTTTAATTAGTAATACCAATCCTAAACCATTCACAGTACCATTCAAAACACAACTAATAATACTTGGATACTATTTAAAGGGTTAGCAATAAACATGGAGATAACCATAATATACAAGATGAAATAGCCAAGTTATAAACATGGATAGAGAAAAACAAGAAATACAATCAATTATGACAAGACATGAAATTTTGCACAACTACCTATTCCAAAACAAACAAGGTTGCATTCAAATACAAGAAAGCTAAATACAAAAAATTAACCTCTCCCTCCATGAGTGTTGCCATGACCTCAGTTGATACAATTTGTGACTGCAACATATATTCTTCACTTAAATTACTAATGCTATAATAAGAGGGTGGATTTGCAGGAATTTCATCGTATCCACTAGTCTCAACAGTGGGAGGTTGTGACATCATGTGCTCATCTTCATTACTTTGAATTGTGTCCATGAAGTGGTATTCATCTCCAAGGCACTGTCGTTTATAGGCCAAATCTTCAACCTCCTTGTAGACGGCAAGGATCATGAAAACCTTATCCTCAAGGTTATTAAGAGATTAAAGACTGGTTGCCACTCTATAACACTCATCTGGATCCCAATACTGGAATTAAAACTTAAAACCTTCTTTTCTTTTAGGCACATTTTTAGGTCAGCTAAAGATTCTCCAACCTCCCCTTTCATAGTTCCAATGCAGTTTGGAGATGTTCCTTCATCAGTGAGTGTATACACCTTGATCTTCTTCATTCTCCAGCCAAACCGTTACCGTAAATTTATACCTTGCAAGACTAGATCCAAAACCCCAAAACTACCTTGTAACTAAAAAAACAACAAAGAAGAGATGAACCATGAAAACTAAACCATAAACCAAATACATGCGGAAAACATTGCACACAAAGTGGCCACTCTGCATCATCAATCTGCATGAAAGAAACCCTAGAAAGTGCTCAAAATAAATATGAGCTTGAGGTCGAGGATTGAGGTTGTTACAAAATCAAAACCGATCGCAAGAAGCGGTTGAGGGTGACGGTGAAGGCTGTCAAGTTCTAAGCCTCCAGCGAGGTCCCATATGTTCAATGCCATTGCAAAATCCCAACAACCATTGAGGCACGCCAACACATTCATTCTGACTCCCAATAAGATCCCACGACATTTCCCTCCATACTAACACACTTAGTTCAAATTTGGGCAAAAACTACACACTTCTTCATCCAAGTAGTCAACCCCATAATTATTTCATTGATCCTACTACACAATTTTAGGGGGATCCTATGCCTATGACCTTATTTTTTTTCTTCTGATTACTAAAATGGAGGAATTATCCACCATCCTATTTTGCATATAATCATGTAAGGGACATATTTTCCATGCTATGGTAGATCTAACAAAATTATAAATTTTACCCTATACAAATTAAATCGACCCTAGTTTTTTTTTTATCTCACGTGGTGGTCTAAAATTCCAATAGTCACCACCCCGAGTTTGTATGGGCGTTAGTTTCATTCTATTTTCTAAGTTTCTTCCCATGAAAGGTAAGATAGCGGAGGCCCATGTCATATGCTAAATATATATTGGAACACAACCATGTAGCTGAATAATGTTGTGGGTTGACCTTTGCATTAACAAACTTGGATCAAACGGTCCAAATTTGGTTACAAAAGCACATGTTACTACACTAATTACCCCAATTAGTGAGGGTGGTACTAGTTCTTGAAGCATGCATTATTTAGCCAAATCTCAAAGTTATTGAAAGCTAATTTTATTTACTGAGTGACACAAAATTCATGTATACATGCTCATTTACCATATATTTCAAGAAAATCCATGCATACTTTAAGTGTTGTAGAGTGATAAAAATACATTATATGAAAACACATGCTTGTTAGTGAATAGTGCAAGTGTTGGTACTTTCAGTGCATAGTGCCAGGATGAACAATGCTTCCTAGATATTTTGGTGGCATTAATTTCATAGCGTGAAGAAATTTAATATCGCCTTCACTAATTTTGCACACTCATTATTAGCCCTCCCTCACTATTTGGGATAATTAGTGTTATAGGTATCAAATCTCCTACTAATCAAATTCAATTCTCAGTTCCATATCATTGGAATTCCACTCCTCCCATCCATGAATTAAAAACCTTATCATAAGGGAAATTGTCAAGGCTGAAATGCCTTTGGAAGTACATACCCACTACAAGCCCTAAATGAGAATCTCTGCAAGCCACCTTCAAGGACCACTAGTGTGCTCCAATCTGAAACTTGAAATTTGGTTCCCAAAATGATTAAACTCCATTATAATCAAAAGGTGGCATCATTAATCGGCATTGTAAGAGAAAAGAGGATACAAGGTACAAGTTGAGAGCAAGAGAGTGGCGACTAGCAGAGTGAAGACTGGAGGAGAAAGTGTGAACACCACTCACCCCACTCAATTAAACTCTAGGCAATGTGAGCCCTTGGATGGGAGGGTTGGCTCCATCCACAACTCACAATGGAGCTGACAAGCATAGCTATATGGTGGGTCCCAATTTTTAGGCAACTCCACTCTAGCCATGTGAAGCTAGTTGATGCTTCCTCTTACGCACAAAGTGTAGAGGTGGCACCTTACATGGCAAAAATTCAAAATTTTAACATGTGTGTGTAAATCAATTCATATCACTGTAGCAAAGTGGTTACTACACTAAATACACCAATTAGTGAGTGTGGGAAATTGCTGAAGGCGTAAAATTAGTGAAGGTGATACTAAATTCTTGTATGCTATGAACTAGTTCCACCAAGAGATACCTTACATTTAAGACTAGGAAGCATTGTTCATCTCGGCACTTGGCATGAAAGTATCGGCACTTGGTATTGATCACTAAATGAATCAGCACTTGGCGTTATTCACTGACAAGCATGTGGCACATGCTAATCACAAGCATGCACTAATTTTCTTGAAATCTATGGTAAATGAGCATAGAATTTGCCATAGTCATGAATTTACTCTCGCTCAATAACAACTTTAGCCCTTGGTAACTCTGAGATTTGGCTAGATTGTGCATGTGACTTGCATTGATACCACCCTTCCTAATTCGTTTATTTAGTGTAGTAGCCAAGAAAAAAAAAAAGGTTTCCATGTATTCTTCCACTCAGGTTTGTAGAAATAAACTGGTAATAAATCCTAAGACCCCCCACCCCCACCCCCACCCCCGTAAGGTTTCTTAAAAGAGGAGTTTATTTCATCTATGCCCTTTGGGAACACGTGCGGTTACAAAAACATTCTCTCGCATTGTTCTTTATTATTGATGTTTTTAGAGAGGTTTCGATTGTCTCCCTCAAGAATAATTGATTAGCATGACATGTATAGCTTTGGGATGCATTGGAAAGGATGTGGGTTTGAATCTCCCCCCACACATGCACAAACATAACTTTGAAACACATAACTCATTTGCACACAATGTTTTTGTTACTAATCGTCACCCTTGTCAGATAATGTCAGATAATACTTCAAATTTGTACTCAAATTGAAACACCAAAAAATTATAACATTGAAACACTGGAATATGATAATTACCGGGTTTAGGGTCATTTACCCAAGTGATCATTGGGCTCCTTCCCTTAGGGCTACCATTGGCATGTCATCCCATGTCTTGCTATTGCAATGCATTAGTAACCACCATGATAAACTGCAGTTCGGGGTACTTAGATAACATGGATGTATATGAGGAATGATGAAGAAGGGTTAATTTGATTAGGGCAACCCCGCGGCCAAAGACATGTTGCCACATGGCGATAAGTTGTAACACTTGCAAACATTGGGTTGTAGGCAAACAATGCCATGATTTTTTGGTAAACCACCCCATTATAATGGTGCATTCCTGGCAAGCGACATGATGAACAATTTGTACCAATCTTCTCCTTTTCCGCTCGGGGGGTGCACCTTACATTAAAACCTAGAATCACGTGCGTTCACTGCATACTCTAAAAACCCCCTATATACAAGTTATTTTTTGTGAAATGAAGTAATACACATACAATTGCAACAATAAATATACAAGTGACAATATGTATACACAAAAAACATCCATTCATATATAGTCATTAACATAAGTATACAAATATACTTTTGAACAATAATCAACCCCTATAATATGTATAACAAAATATCCTAGCTTTCATCAGCAAAGTCGTTGAAAACTTTTTCATCTCCCGGATGTAACTCATAAACATTTGATTCACCAATATATGTCATTGTAGCCAATGCAATTATTGTCTCTAAGTCTAGCATCAAATGATCAGTAAGATCATATGTCCACTTGTTGTTAACCCCTTTTTGATACCAACATAAACCAATCTCCATGTTTGATGGACGGTCCATCAAGTCAATTGGATCCCTATACTCCACCCAACGATTACAAAACTTCCTTCGCATCCAATATGAAAACTTATGATATGTAGTATAGTAACAATACCATACAAGTACAATTATTGTATTCTTTTTAAAGGCCTTCCATATATGTACGTAACTATAAATTATAACATGTATACCATATGTATACGTAATACGGCAAGGTCCAAATCAATACCCCTCATGTGCACTCACGTATACTCGTACATGTTTAGTACAGTGCACCCCCCGAGCTTTTCCGAAAGAGTTTGAGATATGACTCGAGAAACATTTCAAGTTACATGGTTTCCGAATCCACGTTGAAAGGCTCATCCAATGATATAAATAATACACACATTACCAATAGCTCGTCCAAGATCAATTTAATGCTTATCAGGGTTCGTCACACTTTTCCATGCATGAAGACGCGAAATCATTCATAATCCCCAGATTTGGTGCATGAGTTCATCAATTCACCAAGAATATGTTCGCCTGGTAGCATGAGATCCCCGAATATTCCAGGAGAATAATCTCTACTCCGCGCAGTATCATCAGCTTTAGTATGCCACCACTGTGCTGAATAGGTTTCTCCATGAATTGCAAGTCACTTAAACTGCAGGCAGACTTAGAGGAATTCGGAATTTGTGACCCTTCCACTGAGTTCTGCTATTTGCCACATCAAGTTTATGTTTGCGTAATTGATGGCACTGGAATATTCAGATATGTCGAAGCATGTGTACAGCTGAGAAATAGGGTTAGGAGAGTTAGGAGAACCGACTCATAATATTCTCCGAGTAGTTATAATATCCAGTTGGTCAAGTCACTCAACTTCCAAGGAGCTCCAGCACCGATCCCATGCATGAGTGGGAATCTTTGTAGAATATCACTGGATCATTCGATGGATCCATCGATCTGCGCAACTTTTGACCTTATCGTGAGGTCAATATGATTATTGATTGGACTTGCATTGCACTTCTACTCGCCGAATCTGAACTATAAGATAACCAGCAGGACTTCCAATCTTCAATCCGCTCATCACAACTCTACACATCTGTGAACTAACTCTGCCGGTCCTTCCATTGGTATGCATTCCAGTTTCGTTATAATTGAAGTTTCTGCAGTCCACAGCTCTTTGTTTCCTGCATCCACAATCCTGCTCGCACTCGTAGCTGCACACCATTCACATCTCTGCATTCATATCAAGAGTTTTAAAAGTTGCTGTTGCTAGACTACTTCCCGTGGACTTATATGAGCAGCTTCTAAATATTCATGTTCAAACATTCTGAACAAAACAGTGAGATGCCTAAGAATTAGTCCTATGCTGTTTGATCCACGTGGTCATCTGAATTGGTGATATTTGTAGTTGCTGAAGAGCTTACTAGCAATGTCTAGCATATAGGTAGTGTACAAGTTCGAAGACTTCCACTCTCGAAATTGCTTCTTCAAACATGAGAAACGTCTATGAATGCTTAATGCTCTACGAACGATTGGTGACTATAAACGATTACACAAAGATAGAGACTCAAAAAAAGAGGTAGGAATAGATTCGCAAATGAAATGTATAGTAAATTCTGGAAATAGAAGGACTAAAATGATAGTAAGAGAGGTCCACTTTTGAGAAAGGTACTAATTGATAGAAGTGTAGGCCGAAATACTACTGCAAAACACATTGTGAAATCGTTGCATAATATTTCGTAGGATGAATATTTCGTTAGAAAGTCCCATTTTGGAACTGACTTGAGAACAGATCAGACAAATTTTCATAACAGAAATTTTATCGCCATTGGAAGATATAAAGGCAGAATACATGGCCAATTGATAGGGGCTTGGATCCTGAAAATCCTGATAGCGTTACAAAATTGTTCACATATAGGGATTGGTACTCATAATCATGATTTCTGATGTCCAACTGATAATCTCTGCAGGTATCAATGGCAGATCAAGGATCCAGGAGTCGTCATCGACCACATCATGATCCGATCTTGATTGTGCCCTTGCTCTTGTCAGTTGCAGCCACCGTACTGATCGGCCAAACCGAGGGCAAAATGTCGGTCCGCATTGTGAACCAGCTGCCCGACACGCTCTCGCTCCACTGCAAATCTGCGGACAATGACTTGGGACAACAGTACATTGCACCCGGGCAGCAGTACTTCTTCGACTTCGAACTCAACTTCTGGGGGACGACCGATTTCTGGTGTTTCTTCAATTGGGGAGCCAAGTGGGGGCACTTCGACGTCTGGACCGGCCCCGGTATGTGGGGAGAGGGCGCTTGGCCCTGCAAGCAATGCTTGTGGGAAGTGCAGCCCGGGGGGTTCTACCGTGCACAAGATGGAGCCGGTGGAGGACAGCCACAACTCATCTACCCTTGGCATTGGCCACCAACCAATTTATCCGCCACTAATGTCACCACCACCAATATTGGTGACATTCATGTCACCGTGACTCCGTGATGACACCTTCAACCTGTTAGCGTCTCTTCTCTTAACCTGTTAGTGTCACCGTGACTCCGTGATGACGCCTTCAACCTGTTAGTGTTTGCGATACTCAATATCGTAGTAGGCGAGACGATTACTAGTAGTTTGTGGTTTTTGACAATAAGAAGCAGTTTGTAAGGAAGTTTTAAAGTTGCTTTGTCTGTAACCCCAGCTCATCTACACTTGGCATTGGCCGCCCACAAATTGTTACCACTATCGATGCCACCACCACCAATTTTGGTGACATTAATGTCATCATGACTCCTTGATGACGCCAGCATGTTTCGGTCCACTGGAATAAGAGACGTTTCATCAATGGACATTGTCTCTACTCGTATGTGAATTTGAGGCAAAGTACCGCTTCATGGTTTTCTTAGCATCATCCTTGCCAATCCACAAAGAGTTGGTGCTTCATGAAGAAATCTTTAATGTTAGAGATTTCTGACTTAGAGATCTCCAATACTCAACAATTAGAATCAACACGGTTGATCACCAGTGACTTGTGATTTTTGACAATAAAGAGCAGTTTGTATGAACAAATTTGAGGCGGAGTACCCTTGATCAAATCACTTTGCATTGTAAAAACCAACCCACAAGCAGACTTTTTATGAGGATATCATTATCATAGTTTCCTCTAAAGACCCGCTAAAGAGGGGCGATCCTCAACAATTCAAGTAGGCAAGTCGATCATTAGTACTTGTGGATGTTGTTGATTATAAAGAGGAGATTGTATAGCAAGCTTTCAAGTTGTCGTTTTTGAGGTGGGACAAAGTGTTTCAGTAGTGTAACACTAGAACATGGAAACGTTGTTCCAATTATTACCATCCTGTTAAAGTCGGCATGAATAAGAGAAGCTTCATCCTGGGCATTATTTCTACTCGTATGTGAATTCAAGACTGAATCACCCTCCCCTGACCAATTCTCTTTGCACCATTCTCGCCAATCCACAGGCAATTGGTCCTCCATGAGAAATTTATTAGAGGTTTCTCTGAGTTAGAGATCTGCAATATTCAAAAATCGGAGAAGGCAAGTTGATCACCAGCAATTTGTGGTTTTCACAATACAAATCAGCTCCTTTAGGAAGGTTTGAAGTCGCTCTATCTTGGTAGGGACGAAGTGTTAGTTGACTCGGACATGGAAACATGGTTGCAATATAGCACTACAACGATAAAACACTACCATAACGGTGTTACATGCAGAAATTCAACTTCAGGGACCTTCAGCCTCCACTCACTAGTCTACATTAGTATTCCAGTTTCATAGTTTACATTGAAAATGTTCATGTTGAAAGATTTGACATTGACAGTGTTCACATTGAAAAAGTTGACATTGAAAGTATTCACGTTGAAGGAAGTTCACATTCTCTCTGGGAATATGACAGAAATCGTTCATATACTAGGCAACGAAACCAGTGGGCATATATTACTCAAATTGAGTCAGGGCCACTTCGGCTGGTAGGTGGCTTGATGTTCATGACTCTACAAATTAGAAGTCACTGACTTAGATATGTGAATATAAACGTGTGAAGCATGGAGATCAACATTCAAATGATAGAATCTTCAACATTGAGAAATGAGAAAGAATGTAAGTCACCGGCGGAATATTAATAGATAAAATTTTCAAGATATTTGTACTCTTTGTTTCAAAACAATGCGCAGCAACTCGAAAGAGCTTGCTGCTTGATACAGAAAGAAAGTTTGAAGACCGCTGATTAAGATATATTAACAGCTGTGGGGTGCCCAGAAGTGTCCAGGACCCACATTCCCAGTGGGGGCATGTTGAGGGATCAAGCGAAGTAGGAAGCCGAAGAAGTCAAATCAGAGAGGACCTACACAAGGACAGAACAACATCTGAGTGCAAATCTCTAATAAAACACTAATAATAATAATAATAGTACTAATACTAATAATAATAATCACATGATAAAATACTGCATAACGCATACCTCTTTAGAAAAATAAAATACAATTATGAAGAACATTGGCATATGACAGGCAGAGGAGAGGAAGTGTGGACATGCTAGGCATCATGAGTGTCACCATGCACTCTCCTCTTAACAGTCACAAAGTAGAGGCCCTAATGCAAGAAGACCTACCTCCAATTGCTCTTCAGAGAAGGATGATTTTTGAAAACTCCAAGTGTCAGAGTGAGTGCGTCGGAATTCAGCAATTGTCTTGGTCACTGTGCTTCGGATCGGAGCCGGTTCTCTATTGAATGCAATCAGCTGTGTCACCATTTCCGGCAGCCAGCTGCACAACCAGGACCACATATAATCAAACATTTAACTTTCACATAGTTGAACAGTTAAACTCAAGAACAGATGTCTGCAAAACACAAAGGAACACAATATTCACCTGGGCATATCGTAGGGCACAGATAGGACACATGCTGCAAGCCCCAACACGATACCATGAAGAGCATTGGTGCTTAATCCAGCTTGGCCTGCTGCTCGTTTCCTGCACTCATCAGATAATTGTGTCAATAAGGTTAAAGTTCTTCCTTCCAGAATATGAGATTCCTTTTAAGATAAACAGCTGGAGGCCACATAATACCTGCTCTTCCTCCCACCCGATGAACCTTGAAGGCTAGTCACCGTTGCCATGACCTGCTCACGGAAAGCTTTGGTCTGTTTTCCATTGGTTCCCTTCAGCATTCCTGATAAAGTAGTTGCTGCTGCTTCTCGTACCTGCCCACAACCTGAAAGTTAGCTTTTATTTTCTCTTAAGAAAGGGTCATGCGCAAGAGCAGACTCCTCATATTGAAGGAATTGTCACAACATGCACCTCAAGTTGAGAGTCTGAAAGCAGATCCTGTACTTGTCTCCACAAAGCATCTGCAGCATCACCTGTCAAGATAAATGCGTGCCTGCAAGACCAAGCATTGATCATTAGACACTACTTATTAACAACTCTCTATTACATGATAAGTCCACCTGCTGTTTCTTGCCCTTGTGTACACAGATGGTAGGAAAAGAGAGATGTCCCAGACTTGTCACGAATATGGCTGCTGCCAAACACTACACACCTGTACACCAAAGACTGTAGGAAAGTTAAGGCTGAAACACGGGTGTGCCAGTTGGTATCATTGGCAGCTCCCAGTACTGCCACAACTGCACCACCTACATGATCTATGTCATACGGTGCAGCAGAATTTAGTAGCTGCAATGTCCTCTTTGCCAGAGCCGAGAGCTCCTTATCTGATGTTTCCTGTTCCTCAAAGTACACACCAGTACAACTCTTTAAGTTAATTGCCAAACATGGACTGGAAAGGGCTAGAGCGGAAAATGACGCTGTGACATTTGTAGTTGGTGGAAAAGTCCCTCATTCTCATACAGAAACCCACATCTGGGCGAATTATCATCAGTACTCTATGACTTGCTAGGTTATATGTCACTATTCTGGTCAGAACCTTAAATGTTTTTCTATATGATACATTAATCTAGCAGACAGGTTTTAGGGGTTACAGAGAAAAGTGCCCCTCAAAGGCAGGCCTAAACATGGAGAGTGAGGTTTGCCTCTGACCTGTATAGAGAGAATAGGTTGGAGAAGACCGACAATGATATTGTTGAGTGGAATGGCTCTTCCTGACTTCACACTTGCAATTACAAAGTAAAGTGTCTGATTCACAACAATTGGAAAGTGTTAGAGCCGGTATGTAACATGGATATAGAAGTTACTGACAAAAACTGCTGTTATTTTTAATTGCAGCATGTATTGTGGTGCTTACAGTTTCCATCCACTTTGAAGCAATTTCCTCTTCAGTGCTTTCATTGTCTTGATTGCTGCTGCTCGATGGCCCAACACCACCTAAAGCTGCGAGAGCTGTGCCACCAAGGGATGGTCCTGTCCCTGCCTGAATTTTGGCTGCAGCAGCTGTTGCACCCTCAACCACCTCAAAGGTCCACTTCTTCACACTTCCTCCCACTAACAACCCTTTCTCATCCATACCCATGCCTGCATTGCTGTTCGCTTCATGCAATCGCAATAAAATAGCAAGATTGCTAGCAACAACGCACATCAAATTCCCTACTCCTTCCCGAACCTGGAAGAAGACATGGAGAAGTGAGATGTTGGAATATCATAAAATGCACAGACCAACCAGCAATCCAATATCTCATCTGGATCTTACAGATTGCAATACCTAATGAGCACCATGGTAAACATGAGAACTGACAAGACCCCAAAATTGACCGGCCACTACACCAACATCATGAGGTCACAGGTTTTCAAGTCACACCTGGGCTGCAGGATGAGTCATGCATGTCATCAACTCAGTGAGAATAGAAGCCTGGTATGGTGCATCACTGGTAGACCATGAGGCAGGCGAAACTTCCACAAGTGCAGCCCGCAAAAACATGAGGCGCTTGGTGACCAAGCTAGTAGATGCGGAGGAAGGTGCCAAAGGCTCCACTAAGCTTCCCAGAACCTGAGAACGCAGCAAAGGAGCATTGCGGCCTAATCTCCCCTTTCCGGTGACAGAAAATCGTAGGCAGGCTGCCCACTCTGGTGCAGACTCCACTGTTGACTGCAAGAGTGCTTTGCGCAATAGGGAACACAGCCACACAGGCCATGCATCGACCACACATTGGACATCTGCATGAAGAAGACCAGAAACTAGTTCTGCAGCCACACACTGTTTGCCACGTTCGTCCACAGCTTCAACAGCCTCCTCTAGAGGCCTCCGCAATGACGATAACACCACATCTCCACCTTCTTGCACCAACCTCTTGAACAACTTGGCATTGCTAGAGGAAAACGCCTCACCATTCATCACTGCATCCCATGTTCGCGTCCGCGGCCATTCACGAAGGAAAGATGGTAGCAGAGCTGTTAAGCCAAGTTCTGGCATTGATCGCATCAGGGATCTCACACTCCTCCCTGTCCCTTCTGAAAATGTGTGATCAAAACCCAGGTTGCTTACCATCTTATCAGCAAACTTTTCTTCCTGGAATGTGGCTAAAACACCCTGTTGGGAACAAAGAGCAGCTGCTTGATTCTTTTTAGCAAGGTGTTGTACTGGAGGCACCTTAAACGGAGCCGGTTGCAGAAGCAGCAACAACGCCGCCACTGACAAAGGTCGAAGAGGTGGAAGTTCACTTTTAAGGTTGCTCAAAAATTGCCCTGCGCCAATATAAATATATTCTTCAATCAACTCTTCACTGATATGTGATGCATACTAATCACTGTAGTGATTCTCAGTTTGACAGCCGTTTAGCTTCTCAAATGCAAAGACAAATTCAGAAAGGAATAATGTCCTGGAGTTGTAAGCTCACCAGTGATAAGCTCTCTAGACTCCAGCACTGTACTTGACATGGATGTATCTGCACTGGTCTGAGGTGCCACCATCAACAAAAGCATGGCTTGTGCCATGATATTATACCTGTTATGCACGGATGCCCGCATCATCATTGAGAACTTAGGGTGAGGAAAATGCGAAGGAGCACCACAAATAAGATGATGAAGGAGCAAATCTAACTGAAGCAAAGAGTACTGCAAAACACTGGATTGGCAAACAAGAAGCATACCGCCAGTGAACATTTGCAGCCTCATCCCCAACATGATTTTTGATGCGTAAAACAACTTCAGCAAATGACACTGCTCCTGTGGTCTCCCCTTCCATGTGTAGAGCACCCACAGGAAGCCCACCAAAACGCACATTGAAGACAATAAAAAGCTGAAATACCCTTCAGATATGTCAGAATGCAATTTACTCACCTTACCATCAGAAAAGCGCACTTCGGCATATCAAGCAAATACCTTCATTAACAATAATCTTGAAAGTCACAGCAAGGACTGGATTTTTAAAGGTCGATTGATAACTAACCTCGTTAATAGCAGCCTGAGCCTTAACAGAGTCATGATGAGAACTGAAATAAAATCAACATGTAGACTGTGAGGTGGTAATAATGGTGGCACAACAAAACACACAGCCAATGTGAAATATTTACTACTCTCATACTGGCCTTATTACATCCAGACAATTAATTTAGTCAGTGACGGTAGAGACAGTAACTCACGCACCTGTTCAAAATTGCCATTAGGAAGGCAACTAGATCGTTCCAATCCTGCACACAACAAGGTAGGATAAGAAACTATGCCAAGAACCCCATGGAAGGCAATTACCAAAAGGACAAAGTTCCAATGCAATCCTTATAAAACATATACCCACCTGCAGGAGGTGCCGAAGCACACTTCTGGAGGTCAATATCTGACATGCACCTATCGCTGTCTCCTCAATAGCTCCAGTATCTTGCAAACTTGAAGTCAACGTAGGTATGCAATTTTTCACTAAATTTGGAAAGCGCTTCATCACCTTGACAAGGGAGTCTCCTGCAGCTCTGCAATGAATAACAAACAAATTTGTAAGTTTAACATCTACTCCCATGATGCCAAAGTGGGTTGGAGGCTCCATCAAATTGATCCATAAAGACTCCAGTACCTCAGCTTGACTTAGATCTTGGAAGGCAGAGACAAACCCCTTTTCACAATGCTGAGGACCTTAATGCATTGATACTTTGCAGGAAAACAAAATATTAACATTCTTGGAGAAGATTTGTAATGTCCATTATGAATGAATAAGGTAATAAACTTGCAACAGGGAAACAGAAACTACTGAGAAGTGGAAAGAGGAATTACGTCCGTACTGCATCATAGCGATGCAATGATAACACAAGGAGGTCCTCTAGCAGTAGAGGAACGTGTGGAGGAGCAACAAAGTCACCAAGCTCTTCACTGTAATATCGATAGCCAGCCTGTGAAGCCCTCAAAGCATTTTGTGCATATACCATTTCCACCACCAACCACCTTGGCCTACAGTCATATTCAAGTGAATAGTCAGCATTCTGACAAATAAAATAACAGAGCCAGAATCTGACTCCAGATCCATAACACCAAGATGGAACGAATGGGCCTTTCAATGTAACCTTATGCATGCAGGAAATCCACAACAGATTGTGGCAGTAAATCCAGTTGATATCTCTAAACCAACATACCTTCGCTTCCCCTTGCCATCAACATTTGTTATATAATTTACTTTTGGTTCTGAAAGGCATTTTGATTCGGTTCGCCATAGCTGTCGTTCTTGCAACCAATGACCGTATTCAGTCCATCCTGCATGACATCATCCATGTTAAACCATTCTGCATCTTGTTCACGGCTTGCAACCAAAGTTGAACTTGGCACCTACTCTAAAACAAAATTAGAATGCGTACCATAATTAACAACCATATCCATTACTCGAATGAGTAGCATGAGCAGGACAGTGTCATCTGCTCTCTTTCTGAACAAATACCTGCATCAATCACCACAATAAATGCCAACACTCATCACCTTCCATGCAGAAATCCGATGCTGTGTGACAACCAACCAAGTGTGGAAGCTAAAAAGTTCAAAGCATCTCAGAATTTACTTGAATGTTGTGTGCAACGTGTCAGCTGTCTCTTCTCTTAATGCTCTGCTGGCAACAGTAGCACCAGTAGCCCCTGCCACTGTCAAGGAGCGGCCACCCACATCTTTGGCAAGCAGTTGAAAATCAGGCAAACATGACCGTACACCACGAAGGGATGCGTCTACTCGCAGCAAGAGCACACGAAGTTTCTCCTTGACCTGTCCTCCTGATGTCAATCAGACAGAAAACATAAGTGAGACTGGAAATGTCCCTGGACAGCCACATATGAGAAGGTGTTAAAGGCAACCATCTCCAGAACAAAACAAGAATTTTCAGAGGCATTACCTGACGACTCCTGTTGCTTGTCTTCACAAATGCTGTGGAGATCTGCAAGAGGACCCTCAAGATGCAAACTGAGCAAGTGGTTTGCGAATGCCAGTTCTGCACCATCTGGAATATGCCAAACTGGACATTCTGAGATATCCTTTCTGCTCATCCAGTTTTCAATCCCATCACTGCCAGGAACTACCCTGCAGTCACAAATCTCTACACTTTAATATCATAAATTAGTCTAAGCTACACATATTCAACAGCTACGATGGCTTTACTGTTGCAATGCTTAAACATCTCAATTTAATACGAACGGTCAACAAATAGCCCATGAACCTAAAGGTTAATGATGGCCCAATCAATAAAATTGCCATGCCAACTGCAGTCTAAGGATAGAGTCAAACTTGATTCAGTGAAGAAATGAACAGCCACATTTATACTGATGAGTTACTTTAAATGGCTATGATAAAATAAATAACCTTAATTACAGAAATTTTTCAGATTCCTAAGTCGTCAGTGATAAAAAAACTTTAATTCGTCTTGACTCTACTGGGAAGAATTCCATCTTCATTACTGTGTTTTCTTTCTTAGCTGACATCATAGATTAGTTGTTTCAGAACCACAAATCAGAACCAGATTATATTCAGAAATTAGACAAAGGTCAAACTGTCAGAGGGCAATTTGCAATTGCTATAACAACTTGACAAAAAAATTATTATACTCTAATTTCTTAGATGTTGCCCGATTCAGGTCTACATCTTACATGTAGGATAAAACTCACTTGTATTGATCAACTGGGTAGAAGAGAACCATGCTCGAGAGCACACTAGTCAAGATCCGACTGCCAGCTTCGTTGACCTGCCCAATGTAAACAAGGAGTTATTGCAGTGAGTGAACAATGGAAAATTACATACCATCAGATAATGGAATTTATCTTTGAATGCCAGAGCAATCAGAGTACATTTTGTTGAGATCTAAACCAATGTCTTCTCACTAAAACAGCCAGGAAATCAGAAGCAATCAAGAGGAGAACCACCTTAATTGATGGCGCATCAAAGGCAGCTGCTATAACTCTGACTAGAAGGTCTTTGTATTCAAGCAGAATAGAACCACTATATGTCAAGGCAATCCCCAACACATTAAGTTGGTAACTCACTGATGACTCCAGTCCAGGTGACAGCCCCACCTGTACACAACATTGAATGTCTGACTAAAAGTAAGATACTAAAATGGATAAAAGTCACTCTAGTTGAAAGTTATTGTTACTGCAAGAAGCACCTAAAGAGAAAGAGGAGTAAGAAATTAAGTTGCAGTAGATCTCAACATCAGCACAGTGGACAATCAAAATGAAGATATCTTATGTTGCATTCATGCTGATGAAACACCATGAAGTAGGAAAACCAACTCTTCTACACAGCTTCATTACTCATAGAGAACTCAAAAGTTTAATCTTTTCATAGAGCTACAAGAGCAGAATGGCCTTTGGACATATCAGCAACTGCAAATATGTCTGGGCAAATAAACGAGGTGAACATCCCAGACCAAGTCACCATGGGGAATGTCAAAATATTGGAATTCACAAAAGAGTGGAAGTACTCGAACCAGGATCAAGACTAATCATTTTCATAAGTGAAGTGGAGGCATGAAAACTGAAATGCAATGGTCTTGCACCAAATAAGCAGATCTGATTGAAAGTCCCAACAAAATATAAAGTAAACATCACTAACCTTGTACTCAGCTGAAGAAGCCTGGGACCCTTGGCCACTATACCCTGTTGATGGGGTGTCTGCAAGAGCTGAAAGAACTGAATTCATCAGAGGCTCTAGCAACTGTGGTACAGCATATGCAGGATTGGCATACACTGCAGCTGAGCACAAAAACCCAATCTCTGCAAGAGCTCCTGGCAAGACTTGCCCATGAATAAACTCTCCCACCTTGCGAACAGCCTGCAAGTAAAATACATCGCCAGTCGATCAAAACAGCAGTAGGAAAAAACCATATGCTCCTAATCATGACAACATTCGAGGAAGAAAAATAATCACATGTCCAAACCATACCTGTTGGTATAGAGGTTTCGTCAATCTTCCAAACATAAGTTCAAGGACATGATGATAAAAAGACCCTCCTTGCATTAAAAAGGTTTTGGAAGAAAGATGAGAACTGTCATCTGTCTCTGGTGATCTGCATTCAGAAACCATCCAACCCTGCTGAAATTAGCTTGCACTCTAATGTGAAGGTCGATCAGGATCAACTTTGTTAAGATGCTTAAAAAAGAAGATGAATACAAGGACTAAATGTGTGAAGTCATCTCTCATATATTTTACTCATACATGGATCCAAGGCACTGGAAAAATCAGGTCAATGCAATCTTTACAGATGGGTTTCATTTCCGTAATAGTAGTTCAAAGAAGACGTAAATAGTATACTAAAGAAGAAGGTACAGTTGAGCAACATTTTCCAATATACTCAATACTCTTATGCCATGACCCCTCATAAGAAAAGGCAACACAAACAAGCATCATAGTGACCAACTTACGATTGGCTGCTTGGCTCCAAGTGCACCAGGAGAGTAAACAGACGAGAAAGAAACTCATTTAACCACTGTAACCAATCCAAGGGCAGAACTGCAGAGCCTCCATCTGATTCATCTCCCAGAATGCCTATCTGTATGTTCAAAACATTCCATCAGTCAGTACAGTCTTGATTATCACCAATGCAGAACCTACCATCCCAAAACTTCAAAGATACTAACCAATACAGCAGATCTCTGAAAGGTTTTTCTGGGGATGAAGACTTACACTTGAGAACACAGAACAATAAAACTGCATCGTAGCCAAGGTCTTGGGTGGATCATTTGCATCCAACCCCATCAAAGTGTTGAACATTGCCATGACAAGTGTCTCTTTCAAGGATGTGGCAGACTCAGAATCCAGCATGAGAGACTGCTCTGCAGCTTCTTCTTTTGCTGATGCAAGTATAATGGCCCGAGATACAAGAGCCAAACTTGTAACTGCTGTTTGCAATTGATGTGTTGCAGTTATCTGGTAAGAAAATCAAAATGTTACATCATCACGCTTTGTGACTTTACAGTACAATTGACACGCACAAATTCAAAATGTATCTCAGTCCCTACCAAACCTGGCTGAGTGGTTCCCAAATGCTAGCCTGCATTATGGAACAAGGCTGAACTCTGAATGACATGACAGATAAAAGTACCAGATACTACATATATATAGTCCAATGATTTGATAACTATTTGTCAAACTGAGTTGGACCCAAATGCACAACCGAGTGTGAACCTTGGCTTTGCAAAATAGAGGCATGCCCTACCACACATCTCTAAATAGTGCTCCAAAAGGTGCCTCAAATCTGCAAATATATCCTAAAGATTAACTTTCAAATAAGGTAAATGCAAACTTACAGTATCCATAGCAGAGTAAAAGCGGGACACCAGGAGAGGCAACACCAAGTATGGCTCAACAAATGCCAAGCTTGAAGCTGCATTGGCTGCTGTGGAAGCAAGAGCTGGATTTTTGCTGTATTGTCCTCTATCAATCAGCCGCAACATGGCCTTTACAAAAGTTGCCCTCTCCACCTCTCCCAATTGCTGTGTGTTGTCACCTTGCCTTCACAAAGCCACAAAACACCAATTATAAGAACACAAGCCAACATTTTCATTTGACCAACATTGAGTGATGCTAACTGCACACTTTGCTCACCTTTGTCCAGCAAGGCGCTTCAAAAAATACTGAACAAGGTGCTGCAAGAATTGCTCAAGAGAAGAAGTCCAAGATCCACCATTCGATGGATGAAAGTACCTGCAATTACAATTCCTCTATGTCAAAAGCCATGCACAACTGTAAGCAGGTATTAAATATAATATCAACAGAATGAGAAACCATGCCACATCATAAACCATGTATACCAAAGTGAAGGACGTAACTGTTCCAGGAGATCGACTAGGGTTTCAAGTTCATGCAGGGCAGCACCATTTTTCTTTATCAGAAACACCTTCAAACATGTCGTATTGAACCAGATCAGATTTGCACCTCAAATGCAAAAATTAATTCCTTCAGAGCTTATTCTCTATGGAGAGTAAAAGAACCTATGAACATATATAGAAGGAACACAACATCTCAAACAGCATATCAAACCAAAGGAGAAAGCACCTCATGAGCCCACTTCATTACTTCTTCCAGAACAAATTACAAGAATATCAATAAGATTACAAAGCAGAACAGGCTTAAAAAACCCTTACAATTGATTTTGCATTAACTTTGGAAGCAGAAAATGACCAGCCCGAAATAAATGCTATCATGACCTCCCTTGGAATTTCCCTTTGAACTGGGGACGTTGCACTGGCCCGACCCACAGGCACCTGCCAATAATCTCAATTTCATGATTTCAGGTACCAACATAACCGACTAAAGTCTTCCATCTAAGATCAACACCTTACTTAGGACTCCTGAAATGACGCATCAAGAGTATGATAAAACATGCAACATCAATAAATCATAGCACTCATAGCTGAACTTACATCAAATGACTGCAAGTAGAATGTGAACAGTATTTGAACAAAGTCTTCCCAGTCTGCAAAAGAGCCATGTGAATGCTTGATGATTCGACTAAGCAGGTAAGCCCACTGATAATTCCAGAATCGGCAGTTTGGCATTGCAGCCCAAATATGTAAGACCTCATTTAACCACTCTCTGCCATAACAGAAAACTTAGCTCAGTTGCAATAGAACCCACCTTGACTGCCTTATAAAATAAATAGCCACAAATACAACATCATCAAGAAAAAGTCATATTTGCTTGATTTCAGCTGTAAGGACGCACTTTGTTAATAGGCCTGTCTCTGTCCCATGCCTGCCTAGGGTACTGGGAAGGAATAAACAAACAAAACCAGCAGCCTCCAAGGAAGAATTATGTGAAAGGTCCTCAAACGCAGGCCTATTATGGACAAACAACACAAAAGTCAATAAAGAATTTATCACAATCATCCACTGAACATTTTCAATTCACAAGAAGCCTACTACAAAGGACTGGGTCGCATAAAGCTTCCTATAATGTGGATAAAATCAGCTTCTTCATTTTAACAAAAACTTGAGTACATCTAATGCAACAACACTTTTAGATTGAGCAGATAGCCATGAGCTGATGGCTCTTCGAACTAGACTTCTTTAGTATGGTAAGAGCTCCTATAGAGATGGATTTCTTCTTCTGCAAACGTGCAGTACATAGGGAAAATTGGAAGCGAAATCTGATGTTGCATGAAACCTCACCCAGCCAAAGCAAGATATACATAGTCAGAATGAAAGAAAATGACACCTGCTAGGATGCCAGAATCAATACCTGAACTCATTCCATATTTCAACAGATGCTGTAGGAGGGAAAAATCGACGGCAATGACGAACAAGAGTTGTCAGAGTCTCAAGATGGATCTGCTTCAATGCCAATCCATCATAATTTTGGCGCCTGTAATAGAACATACAGCTGTGCTCAATACCAATACCTCAAAAGCAGACAAAGTTGCATTATGCTGATGCAAAGGAGGTTACGAGAATGTGAATCACGCTCCTTTTGCATTGTCAGAGGGGAAGCTCAATGAATCATGGGCTGCAAATGTAGATTTTTCTGATGTGTTTTGTTCTGTTTGTTAGAGGAATATGCCACCTACCCAGAAATGAGACTGTGAAAGTGAATATGTCAAGTTCTTGATACGGCAACACTACCTCTTAAAGTGTGCTTCGGAAATAAGCACATGCAGAGGACGCCATTCCACTCTGATATTGAGTTTGTTCCGAAACTTCTTCAGCAATTTTGAAAGAAGTTGTGACCATCGAGCCTGCTCCACGACAGAAATAAGTGATACATACTAGTGCACAACAAGTTCTGTTCAAACCCATATCCACTTCATGACTCTTGCAACATGAACATTCCCTCCAAAGTAATCAGGTACATAAGGCAAAACCAACCTGGATAAAGAACTTATCCGAAGATCGTAGTAATACATCTAGTCCTATTTTCACCACAACCTCCAAATCTGCAAATGCAATTGGGGATTTTGCCTTCAAGAATCTGCAGCCATAGAGGATGCCATAACAAGGCCACATGAGCTGCAATTTTTAGCAGATTTAGATGTATTCATGCTGTTGGCATAACTAAACAAGACCCAGCTATGATGTAACCCATGTTGATGTCAATCAATCATATAAATGCGGTATCCAAATGCATGACTTTAACAAAAAAAATTGGCCTCATATTTTGCGTGAATCTTGGACAATGGGCGAAAGCCTGATCCGGCAATCCTTCAATTACCCCACATTAGATACAGAGTCTCCCTCTTTGTGGAGGCAAGGTGATAAAGACACAAGTATACTCTCGGATTGTTGCTTGTAAATAAGGGTTATTAGGGCTAAGATAGTGGATAACCAGAGTCTTCAGTGCGAAAGTATTCAGCATTTAAATGATAAACCATTCCATAATACTATGCCACATATTTTTCTCAAAAGATGATAATTGACAGCAAGCTGCAAAGACAAGCTTGCAAAATCTACTCACGTGGCAATAACAGGAATCCACTTCAAAGTAGCGAATCTGGTCTGCAGATAATCCTCCCGCCAGCCGGATTGCAGGAGACCCACCACGTCATGGAACCTCTGTGTTTCAGATTTGGATTCCTGAGCGACAGGGAGCCAGGCATTGTAAATATTCTCTGCCACTTCACCTCCTTCATCAAGCTCCATCTGCACATCCATGACTGTCCTCCTTCTGTCAGATATGTCGCAAATCGACCAATTGTATGTCTGCCTGCGGGTTGTGCTAGAATGACTAGGAATCTGGAACGAGGAAAGGAGGGACAAACGTGAGTGCCACTTGTTCATATTATGAAATTTTACACCTGAATCTTTTCGAATTTCGCATTCTTACAAAATTAGAAGTTTTGAACACGAATCCTATCCCCTGAATTGCATCAATTCGGATGTCTTAAGTTGACTGCTCAGCAAATTAGCAACTCAGTACATATGATCAGTATGTCTGATCTCTGCATGAACTTCCGACTAATCGAGAAGTAATACCATGGGACACTGATAGATTCATCTGAGAACTAATGAACATTTTCTTAAATGCTCTATATTATGCACTTCCTGTCGCAGGTGCAACGAGTACGTGCAGATAGAAGATACATTGAAATCCTTCGAGCTACCAGATCCAGCCTTCCAGCAATAGAACTTGACCGATGTCGGATTGCTCAAGTTGAATCCCGCATTTCATATGGCTCACAAAAGTTGATATTCTCAGTTTCTGGTGCAAGCAAAGTTCAACCTTTGAGCCACAATCCGAATTGGCGATAGAACAAAAACGGTCCAAAGAGGGGGGGCTCGCCACCGACTTCAACAGTCTCCCCTGCTTCTTTCTTCTCCTCGTGTTACAACAAAACTTTCCAGGTCAAATCACCAACGACCACTCCAACCTCAACCAATGGCTTCTTCAAAATCCTCAACTTCTTCTTCCCTCATCAATTTCTCATCGTTGTCGTTGCGACGATGATAATGTCGCCAAATCAAATAGGCCTCTTATGAAACCCGGAGTGCAAGCAACTCTTGTGGCAGATGACGCAACGAACGTCCCCTCACCGACCTCCTGTGTCCACTTTCCTTCCATATAAATTACTATTAGAATAATAAAAATAGGTCGAGAGAGAGAGAGAGTGGGGGGGGGAGGGGGGCCGATTGCGGAGAGATTGGAGGCTATCGTGGGGAGCAAGACAGGCGTAGCATGTGCTTCCGACGACACCTCCTCCTCATTCCGGAACAATCTTAAGATTTCTTCCTTTTCATCGCTAAGCCAGGGATTGAAATTAGGTCAAATGGATGCAGCAGAGAATCGTGGATGGAAGCGTGAGAAGGAAGGCAAATGGGCCTCCAAGTGTGTTTTCAACTTTCTACAAGCTTCTCGGTTGCGGGAGGGAAAGGTGAAGGGGGCAGGAATTGAGCGGGTGTGGAGGAAGGTGCATAAGTGGAGTTTGCTGTGATTACGGTGAGAGTCGCCATAGCCACGATGGCCAGCCCTTGCCTTGAGGCGACCTGCGGAGTGAGTAGTCTGGGGGTCAGCCATGGCCATGCCAAATGGAAAAGTAGGTTGGCTGGCTGGCTGCTGACAAGGACTCCGCATCGCCTCCACGCACACACACAAATTCATCTCACATTCAAGACTTCCCTAAGTTGGCTTCCCTAAGATGATGGCCCATAAGTGGCTTGTTTTCTTAATTGGACCCGTACATTTGATTGGTATGTGGTTTGGTGAGGATCAAGGAGCAAACATCGTGACGTGGGTCGGTTATTAGTTTATACGTATACATTTACGAGTGTTATTGGTATTCCAAGTATGTGTGTAGATGAAGATTAGTATGATGTTGTATTAATCATGTTCTAGTTAGTTGTTTAGTGAAGAACCGATCTTGAATTCAAGACTGGGAAGATTTAGTAGGTATGTCAACATGTCATTGGATTGAGACATGCTGAGACACATTAAACATCTTTGAGTTAGTGTGTGTGCCATTTACTTAAAGCGATCTTCTTTGCTTGTCATGTAACACCAAGTGTCATACGATACACACTCTAACGTACTCATGCCTCAAAATGACAACATCCTTAACCCCTAAAGGACCGGGCATGAAAACATGTGAGTTCAAGAAGAAATTTCACACTTTTGTGTATGGGACAATGTGTGGGGTGTGGCAAACATTTATTGGTTTCCAACTTGATGGATTGGATGTTACCTTCCTGAAGTACCATAGTAAGAAAAACCTACCCCTATGTGTGCATTTGGTCCATTGAGATTGATGTGCGCCTCTGTGGTCTGTTGGGATTGGACAATTGCCCGAACTTCAAGAAACCACTTTGACGGGGCCGTCGTTTCACCGTGATTTTCTTTTTGGGTGACATCTTTGCATCACATCCATTGTTGTGGAGTTAATGACATGTCACTATTCAAAAAAAACTCGATTTTGTTTTATTTTGTGTGGTTTGGGGGCCTTGTTGTATGCGCAACTATGAAGTGCTCCAATTATAGTGTTTGAGTGCATAAAATACATAATTATGAAAATTAAAGAATCTAGATAGTAGATGTTTTATATATATAGGAATCCTAGGCACAACCTACAACTAGCTATGGTAGACCCTATATCTAGGGGTGCCAACCTCATGTGTGGTCCCACCCCTCCCTCTATCTGGGTTAGAGAGCTCAAAATGTGGTGAGTTGTCCATATCCCTATCTAGATGCCCTACTATGTGCTTTGCTATGGCCTACTAAACCCATCCCATCCATGTTGCCCACCCTTTATCACAACCACCCTCCCATTGGCCCATATGAAGCCTTTCAGGCATGTCCGAAGCCAAAATTTGGATATGCCACCATGTTTTTGCCCCCCCCCCCCCAAAAAAAAACTAGAATAAATCATATGTATATATTTTTATATATATATATATTTTTAATCTTTTTTGTGCACAACATTAACAATTACAATACAAACCCGCTGTATCTTACCATGTTCAATTTGACAATGATCCCACCTTTGTGGCCCTCCTCAAAATTGTTGGAAAGGCCAAATATGGCCTCCTAGTTCTCTAGGGGTTGAAGCAACCCAAAAGCAAAGCCTATTTTTTCATCCTTAAACTATCAACGAGTGTGACGGTGCATTGTGTAAGGTAGATGAGGTTAATTTGGTTTGCTTCCTTAATCAAACACTTTGATGATATTTGGGTTAGTCACCTTTGCAAAAATCAAACTATGCCATCATCCTTCATAAGTAGGAGTGCTATCCACTGAGCTATGGACACTTGATTTTTGTGGACGAGGTGGGCAAATTTGGAGGTGGCAACCTTGGCAAAGTAGGAGGCAACATGTGGTTGTGGGTATTATGTAATGAAAAGCCAATATGACAACATTTTATATTACCCGTAACCACTTTAGAGACATGACACAACCAATGTTGGCATTAAACATGGTTTTCATTGGCAATTGACTCATGCAGGATTTGCCAATAATATAGTCCACTTGCACAACATTGAAAGACAAAAGAGTTCCCCTTGTGGCACCAAATTGGGAAGCAAAAAATATTCGATTCCGGAGCCTAGATCAACACCTTCCTTAGATCTGATTTCAACAATTTCATATGCTTTGGTCATAATTTGCAAATGCTAACATGCTCAAATCCATCAGCTAAATGATTCCACAAAGCTGGAGGTGTCCACATTAGCTTGATCTACCTCATGTCAATGTGAGAAGCCACTGATCATATGTGACGTTAAACACAAAATAACACCAAGTTTGCTAATCATAGTGGTTGTGTAAGAAGGGCTTGAGAAGAGCACCAATGTAGGCCAATTGTGATGATAACCTTATTTTGGATCAATCCACTCAACAAGGCAGTGTAAGAAGTGTTCAACACCTGGGGGAGGACTTTTCTTACCATGTCGAACTAATGTGAGAGTAAGAAGGGGTAGTATTTGAGACATTAGCATAGATAATATACGTAAGGAAGTGGTACTATTTACTCTAGTGTGCACATTAAAAAATGATACTAAAAATTTTGAGGTAAAAGAAAGATATACAAAAGGGGACCCTAAAGTTTCAAGAAAAGCTAGACAATAGATATGTTGCACTAAATATCATATGTAGTGTCACCATTACTAATTGTAAACCGTGGTGTAGTGTCACCAACAGTAAATGTTAACTCAACATTATTTGTCATTCCTTGTAATTTTTTGGGGGATTATAGATTTACAGTGTTGTAAGCACTGTCACTTAGCAAGGCATTTGTCATCCAAATCTCGATCATCCATGACATATTTGTTCACTTATTCATAAACAGTGTGATATGAAAAGTTACCATAGTGACATAAAATACCATATGACACTAAATGTCATATTTAGTGTAGTTTCGTCCAATGCACATTTTCATTGATTATTGTTACATGGTCATAGTCCTCAATGACTACCTTGTTTATTCTTGTTAGGGTTTGCATTTGATTTTTGGTTTTTATCCATAAAGCTCTTGAATTGCTCCTAGGTTTCCTTGAGTTTTTCTCTATAAGTTAAGGCTAAGATATTATGCTCTTGTCTTTGTTTGTTTGATGCATTGATTTGAGTTACATGCTATGGATGAAAAAAATGTTCAATGACATTTTCATTGAAAAGTGAAAGTGGATTTTAGATGTAATAAAGGGCCTATTTAATGCATGATGTATATTTTGTATACTTAGTGGAGGCATTTATCATATCAAATTAAAAAGCCCGGTAGAAATAAGTGAACCATTTTCTAGCATGTTATTAATATGTCTACATTTTGCTTTTCACTACAAACCTCTTGTATACAGGAGGTTTAGTTTCATAATGACCCACGCACGCCATTTAGGGTTTCCAACGAAGAGTCCACCCCCCCAGGTTCAACACAAGGTGAAAAATACCCTCATCTAATATAAGACTCTCATGCATAACAAGTTTGATTTTGTGGTCATTCTCACTAAGCAATCCAACGTTAGTAAACCCCCTAATGAATAAGAAAAAGCTAATTTCTGAAAATAACTTTGTGAGTTCATGTGGATTGCATATGAAATTATTATATTATGATTTTTGGTGAATTCTCCATACTTTTATAGATTGATGGGTTTTTGTGGACTTTGTCCGAGCTATTTGACCTACCTAGAAGTTCAAAATTGCTAGAAATGATGCTTCTAGGGTCAACTACAGTCTAACCTTGATAATGTCACCCTTGTTAATAAAACACCTTGATATTGTCACCTAAAAGTTTGAAACCGATTTTCATAGTGTAAAACTCCCTCGTTATTATCCCTATCACCCTTGGTAATGTCACTATTTTTTTCCAAAATCCGTAGTGTAAATGTGATAATACCAAGTATGGATGGATTGTATGTGATGGTTGGATGGACATATTGTAGATAGATAGATAGTCAAGAAAGTTATAGATGGGTTTAATGCTTTTGTACTCTCCCATATCACTATCTTGTTCCTTCCACCAAATGTGACTTTAGTTGTTCAGCCTTTGGATCAAGGAGTGATTGCAACATTCAAAATGTGCTATAAGCGCAAGCTTGTTGCCTAGACTTTGCAACAAATTGATAACAACTCAAATGGAGATTTGGGGAAACTGAATGTTGATCTATTTCAAGCTATGCTATGGTGTGTGGCGGCATGGCATGAATTAGATGATCAAACCATTAGAAATTGTTCGAGAAAGTCCGCCATATTGCCTACAGAGTGGAATGCAGATATCAATAATTTTGATGAACGTTTGAAGTCCAAAATGGAGGAAGCAACTTTGGAATTGGGCAATCTCATCGCCGCATTGAATTTGGGTTTGGATGTCGAAGGCAAGCCTATAGAAAAGCTTTGTCCTTTGGAGTACATAAACATGGAAGGTGAAGATGATTTTGAGGTGGAATATTCTACTGAGGAGCTTGTGCAATTAGTGCAAGATGGCAAACATGTTCTTGATTCCATGGAAGTAGACCCATTGATTGTTGATAGCAGTGATGATGAGTCTAAAGTAGTGAAGCTAAGCGATGCACAAAAATATGCTAAAGATGTTTCGAATTTTATGGCTAGCCAAGGTTCTCAGATTTTCAACACTCTGGAGTTGTTAGGAATGGAAAAAAATCCATGACAAACTCATTAGAATTGGTGTTGCACATTTAACATCAACAAAACAATGTGACATTAGAAACTTCTTTGTCTCTAGTGAGAGGTCTTTACCTGATCTCAATGACACATTATGATGTGCTCTTGTTGTTATTCACAATTTTGAATTAGATCTTACATTCAAAAACATTGAAGTCTCGTATTTGTTATTTTCTTTTTTACATTGTAATTTTATTTTGATTTTCTACCTATTTTTTGATAATATCACATTATGCACAAATCTTCAAAACGTGACATTATCAAATATGTCACACCTTGTTTATATCACTCTTTTTGGTGAAACGGATGGTGTGACATTATCAAGGTTAGACTGTACCTTAGTTGCCACCCAATGATTGAAAGACAATTAATGTGGGTCGGTGATCAATGGTGTGGGCCACACTAAACCATATGTTTAGTGTAGTGGATCTACCTATCCTCATGTGAATGTGAAATAGTGATTATCATTGGGAATTTTTTAAGTTGCTAAACTTTGTTTGGAAAGAAAGATACGTATGTAAGTGTTTATAGAGTGGATCAATGAAAGGCAGCAATAACATGCAAGCAAAGAGCTCTCCATTTATACTTGCTTCCCTCAGGAAGCCCATGCTAATTTGTGAGCCCTTGTGTAGAAAGTTTCAGAAACTAATGACAAATGAGTGTGTTCATGGGTGTGGATTTAAAAGGTATTGAAAAACGAGCCTTAGGACACCCATTTTCAAGTACTGTATCAAGTGTTCCAAAATCAATTCTAGTCACTTTCAGATTTTGTGATGGACAAGTCCTACAAACTAGAAATTAAACTGCACTGAACTTGAACAAAGTTTTTGTCACTCGGATATCAATATAATCTAGGAAAGGAGTGTGTTCTGCAACGCAAAGCTTTCTGCAGCAGCATAAGGCTGTATACTACAAGCAAAGCTGAAGTTGAGATTGCAATTTGGGAGATGGTCATGTCAAGATAGTTATGGTTATTTGCAACAAACACCTGGTAAGTTGGCAAAAAGACGAGTTTGAGAGGAAGCCACCCAAGTTTTCTTAAGGCTTAATTTACAAGGCTCAATGCGTTACGTTGAGTTATTAAAAATTGGCTCTCTGACTTGTCATACCAGAATGGGTGGGCCAAGCTAGCCTTGCATAGGTGGATCCACAATATAGGATGATAGGGCCCATGAAGAAACCCTATTTAAAATCTCAAAATTTTCTCGGAGTTTTGGGATAGCAAGAGGAGGTCCAAGGAGTTTCACCCAACTTTCAAAACAGGTTCGGACACACTAAGTTACAAGTTGCTATTGAGCTCTTGACAGAAAATTCTCTTAAGGATCAAACCTATGGTTCAGTCCTCTCTGAGAGACTTTACAGATCACTCTGGTGATTTGGACACTACTGTAGGCTGCTGTTTGCTTCAACAAAAAAATGATCATTTCTTGAAAAATCTTGCCACATGCCATATGCACATTGGTCAAGGCAATGCTCAATCCAACGTCGAAATTAGCTTTCGGCAATCGCAATGTTGAACCAGATATCACTCTACAGTAATAGCACAGTTTCTGGTACTAGACAGAGATGTTTAATGAGGATGAACCCGCATTGGATGAGAAGCTGACATTTCTTACACTTCCATGAGACACTCTGATGTGAACTCTGATTTCTATATGACCTGATATATCTAATAGCTTTAGTGGAACATCCAGTTTATGGTCATTTAGAGTGAGCAATGAGCTCATCTTGCGTCATATATTTTGATAGATGCAATCAACTCCTAAATTCTGGAGGGAATCTACACAGAATGGAGTGTGACAGATAATTTGTCACAAAGCCAGGGTTATCAAATGAATATAGATAGCTGTGAAGGATGGTACTTAATTTTCACCCTGACCTTTGTAAAAGGGGTGGCAACTAATTTGACAATATGACTTCTGATAAACCCAATAAGCAAGGCACATGATTAAAATATTGTGTTTGGGACATCCAGTTTATGCTCACAAGAGATCATTCAGAGTGAGCAACGATGAGCTTCATGTTGTGATTCGAATATTTTGACAGACATGACCAACTCCTAAAGTTCTGGAGAGTGACACTTAATTTGTCACGATCCATAAACAAAGCCAGAGTTATCAAATGTGGATAACTATGTGGATACATACCATCCTAGCCTTTGTAGAAAGGCGTGGCATCTAACCTCGGTTCAAAGGAGAAACCATCCAATTCATGTTGGAACACTGACCAATTCCGTGGCCGAGGAATGTTGAGTGCACCATCTCGAAGCAATGGGCAAGGTGGAACCCATTCCCACTGCATTTTGGAGAGGCTGTACATTAATCCGAGAGGTGAGTAGAAGCGAGTGAAGAAAATGAGATCGCCATATCCTGCACAATACATGCTGTCACATGGCCATTTTTTGTATAACCGATCAAACATGTCAGGAGGCATTCGTCCATGCTCCACCCATTTCATAGTCTTCAACTCCAACAACCACACACACAATCCCAGTGTCTGATTTCTGGAAGCTTTCCCCACAATCCCTATCCTTCCTTTGCACTCAAAGAGCTGGCGGGATTTCACATTTCCAGGCATCCGCTGCGTCTTCACTTTTGACCATAGTTCATGTTGGATGTTGTATTCCAACAGGCCACCGTTTGGCCCACATGTCAAACAGTATAATGATCCTCTGGGATGACACAAGAATGTTGGTATGTTATTCACTCCAAAAATGATCAGAAAGAAATCCCTTTTCTGAGACCTCACATTAGTAATAATTTGTGTTGAGAGGAAGTGATGCTACAGTGAAGAATTGAAGCACATCTCTTCTGGGATGACACAACATGATTGGTTTGTTATTACAGAAAAGGCATCACTCCAAAATTGATCACAAACTAAAATACCTCTTCTAAGACCTCACAGTAGAAATAATTTTGTGTTTAAAAGATGTGATGCTACAATGAAGAATTGAAGGATTGTGGCACATATCCTCTGAGATGTCAAAAGATTGGTGGATATTATTAGAGAAAATTCATTACTTAGAAATTGATAACAAACTAAACTACCTCTCCTGAGAACATGCAATGGGAACACGAAGCTACAGTAAGGAATTGAATCATTAAGCACATGTCCTCTGGGGTGACACAATATTGTTGGTATAAATTACAGAAAAGGCATCTCTTCAAAGATTGATCACATATAAATACCTTTTCTGAGATCTCACAACAGAAACAATTGTTTTAAGATGACGTGATGCTACAGTGAAGAAGAATTGTAGGATTGAAGGACAGAACCTCCGGGATGAGGCAAGAATGGTGGTATGTTATTACAGAAAACACATCACTTGAAAACTGATCACAAATAAAATATCTCTTCTGAGACCTCACATAGAATCAATTTTGTGTTGCGATGACGTGAGGAATTTGAGGATTGAAGCACAGATCAGATCAAGTGTGGAGAATACGAGTGTAGATGGCCAAACCTGCAGCAAATAGCACGTTTAGTGAGCTCTTCTTGCAATAAACTCCCAGAAACTCGCCACAAACTGGTCACGGAATCAAATACTTCGGTGGTCCAACGATCATCATCAGTTCGATAGCCGCCAGCCGCTATGATCTTGTATGTCTTCGCCAGTCTGTCCACAACCATGCAAACAATTCTTGGTCTGCGTTTGCAAATTCGAGGAGGCAATTGCCTTGCCACCTTGGTGATGGGATTACATACAAAGAGAGCAAAAGGCCGATAATCAGCCACCAAACAAACTAGACCCCCAGCTGAAGCAGCTGGCTGGATCTGCATTGGAAGAAAGTCAAACGCAATTCGATGCCATTTGGACAACGTAGGGCTGTACCCCAATAATACTCGATCGGAACGCCGGTCAGCTTTGATGAAATAATGCCCCAGCGAGGTGGTTACCTGCAAAATGCTATAGATACATGTTGTGAGGCCAGCGACGCAACTTGATGAGACCAAAACACTTATGAACAAATTAATGTATAGTTCACCATGACACCAACAATGTGAAGAAGGTGTGGAATGTGGCATTCTCTTAACCTCAAACTATCCATACTCCAGAGTTTCGGTAGGCCCTAAATGAGCCTCAAAACTGGAGGTGAGGTGGGGGAAGAAAGACTCACTCAACTATCTGCAAACTCGAATCTTTTGTATCAACCATTTGATTGGAACAAACAGGAAATGAGCAAGAAGAGAGATGTTTGGACGGTGAGGAAAACTTTCATGGTGAGCATTAGAGGATTTTCACTTTCTATATAAAATATATAACCACCACTGTATGCCACGAAACACTTATCATATCTACATGCTCAGAAGTGGGTGAGCTTAAATGCAATAGGAAGAATGTGGAGCCAGAGTTGCAGAATGAATTTTCAATATCCTGCTATAATGATGGATGGCATGATAATTAAATTTTGTTCTTTACTTACATACATGTTGTCATTGCATTTAAGAGTCAAATCCTTTGGCAGTTCTCATTAGCACAGAGTCATAGTCCGTTGACGGCAGAATTTGCAAGTGTAGACCTATGCATGCATGCCATCTGCACATCGTTTCAGGCGATTGGATCTTTATTTTATAACTATGACACTCCTTGTTAAAGTGAACGACAGTTTTTGAGATCCTTCCCACGGGTGCAAAGGTTAGGAATTGGACAGGAATTGCCTACCTCGGAGCAGTCTCCAAGAAATTCGGGGGAGAACATAATAGCGTTCCATCGTCTGCAAACGGCACGCAAGCGGAAGAAGCTGTCCACAGGGAGTCGTGCCAGGACCCTCTCCAGAAGCTCCTCTCGCAGGTCACCCCATAATCTCTCATCCATGGTCTGGCCTCCCAAATCGTACCACCACCAGCTTGTACTTTCTGGTCTTGGCTTATTCTCTTTCCCATGGCCTCCTTTTCCATCCAAGCGGACCACGAAAGGACATCAGATGCCTCGAGTACAAAGACTCGAGCCACAGACACAGAGAGAGAGGTAGAGGTAGAGAGAGGCACTTTGAATACAGTTAACCAAGACTACAACGCATTGAATCAATGCGTCCAGGGATTCAGAGAAGATGACAGGAAAGTAGGATAAATAACGGAACTAAAACCCCTTAAACTAGTGAACTGAGGGTTTTCGTTCGTTGGTGCACAAATCTTTACAGAGGGCATGTATTAGAGGCAAAGTTCAGCCATCAATTTTTTCTTGACATGCTTAGCAGCAAGAAAGAATCAACTCTTACATATTGTCAACTCTAGGGAGAGGTAGATGAGCAGAAGAAAAGGGTGACAATGGCAATGGGAAAACGTGAGACCATCAGCATTAAGGATCATCATCCGAGCTGATATACAGGATTGAACCTACTAGGTGCTCACAAATTAATCAAAACGACTCTGTCGTTAAAGAAATTGTGGGGACGCGGTGTAAAGCGTGAAGGAGGTCACGAAGAAGATTATTATTTTATATAGGACATTGCTAGTGGCAAATGAAGCCATAGGGCGAATTAAAGAGGAAAGAGGCCTCAATGTGTGCTCTAAAACTCCACCAACTTGTTATACTCGTACCACTTCTTCATGACAGGTACATTGACTAGACAAGACATATTTGCACGTGTTTTAATGCCAGGAAAGCCAAACAGAATGCATGCACCACATGGGTATATACAGTATGAATCGGTGGCACAATCAGGTTTGCCACCTCTTGATGATGACTCTGTTCATGCAAAATAGATAACGGTACCGCAGACACAACACTTCTATAAATTTTGATGTTTTTGATGTTTCTTGCATTTCCCTGACACATCCATCATCCATAGCAGAAACTCCTCAGCAGGATTTGCGATCTACGACGACACACCAGTTATAAATGCCTCTTGTGGCTCTACCACTGCAGATTGCGCACCGTACCGCAGCACCTTGACTTGCATACCACGTACACAGATTCATCATGATTAAGTGGCCGCAGATGATGATGAGGAATTACAAATTCCACCAATAGAGGTCGTTCACCCGTAACTCCAACCTCTGAATTGAAGTGTATCTACTACATAGGAAATGATGCGCTCACTGCTGGCATTGGGCCAAGTACATGATGTTGAACCTCCTGATGACCTGATGATGATGCATCCACATGCCTCATTTTGATTCTTAATCTCACATTCTCAATTTCAAAAATGAAAGGTCGCGGACATGTTGTAACACAAGAACACCATGCACCATTCACCACAGCCTTTACTCACACGCCATTGGATTCTTGTAAAGGTCCGATGAAAGCTCTTCAAGGTATCATCAATGCACCATTGCTTCCGAAGAGTTCGATGTCTTTGGTAAGAGACGCAATTCAACAGGAAAAATATTTAAAGAAGATAATGAAGATGATGATGATGACATGCAGCACACCGTGACTGCATTCAAATGCAAAACAGGCAATAACCTGGTAAGCTCCATGGCCTTTCCCGGCCTGCACTCCATTTTCTAATTCCAACCAACGACATGCCTCTCTTTCCTTCTCTCCCTCCGCCTTCTTCTCCCCCCAGACACGAAGAATCGCGACACTCCCTTTCTCTGGGTCTCAAACACCAGCCATGTCCCAAACCCAGATCTACAGACACGTGTTGGATAATCTGGCCCTCTTCGGAGGGATGAAAACCTGAACCACGGTGGGACGTGGTTTTGGGTCCTTGCCAACCTGCTGCGGATGTGGCATGAGACCTGATCTCGACCTCATGTCTTCAATGAAACCTATTATGGCACATATTTTCTCTCCATGACTAGTAGTTTTTGGATGCACTATACACACCTTCCATTATTTAAGGGCACGTTTTCATTGGGAAGCGGAAGGCAAACGTTGATGTGATCAAGAATCTATAACACACTGCGTTCGACCTATACCTAACAGTTCAATTCCCTTTGAGATGCATTTCCAATGAGTTGGAACACCAAACTCATCAAGAATAAAGGGTGTAACTACTTTCTTCATGCACGTTAATTATGGATTGATTCTTCCAGTAAGGATGCATCTCCATTGAAAAGTGGAAACGGATTATTGATGGTATCAAATGTTGATGCACACATTTCCTTTTACAATGACAATTCTGGATAGATGAATGTCTTGTGATACTATCTCGTGATCTATATTTTATTAGCAGAAAGTTGAAGGTTCTGCCATGACACCATTGAAAATAAAATACCTGTTTAGAAAGGGCGACATGAAGATGACAATAGCATTTGATTTCCGCTTCTTAATGGAAGCGGACCCTAATACGGTGTCCCCTTACTCCATCACTCACAATGTCCCCTTGTTCCCACTGGCCATGTCGAGAATGCTTTAACTTTTGGAATAGTACATGCAATGCCATTGATTGCAGTGAAGCAGCATTTAGGAGCACATATTGTCCCCAAAATGCTAATGAAGAATTTTTTCGTGTGAACTAAACAAAATACATTCCATTTGACTGACCACCAATGGTTGTACACCAATAACAGCCAAAAAAGACTCAACAAAATAACTTGCTTGACTTGAACACTGCACACAGGAACATAGACACGGCAATGGCTGTGATTCAAACTATATTATAGGGCAAACCAGAACATTGATGAACTGTACAACAAAACAAGTGCACGGAATTATATGCGGATCAGTGAATTGGCCTGTCTGCACATTGCATTTGATGTGGAGCTTGCACTTGGCCTACATCAAGTCCTCCAATAATGGTTGCTGCTGATTTGGGACAGAAAAATACCTGTAACACCACCAACATATTTGCTTCAAGGTCAAGAGCTGGAATACACAAACCAACATATAGCAGCCATTCTACATCATTCCATGTGCTTTATGAATGTTGTGAGCTAATATCGCTTGGAAACATTTGTGACTGATATGGGTTACATAAAACCTTGTACTTCTACAAAAATATACACATGATGTGTTTCATTTGTAGAGATTGTTAATAGGATGATAAGATTGCAGACTGCCATGGCTTTAAGGGTACTGTCACGTGCTAGGCCAGGTGTTTTTTTTCTTAAGAACAAAAGCCGGAGGTTATGGGGTTATGACACTTGCAGGAGCAAATGGACCAGGAAAGCATACATGTGCTCAGAGGAAAAGAGGGTTTGTCAAGCATCCGGACCCAACCTTCCTCGACTGCTCACCAATTCTTCCACAGCCTCTTTCTCTTCCAACATCTGCATCAGCACACATATCTTAACAGAAGCTACACAAGGAACATAATAATTTGTGCTAACTTAAAGCAAAATGGATGTCAAGAACCTGTCTCAGAGCAATTGATTTCCCTACTAATCAGCAACATCAAAAGGGTACAAATAAGGATGTCACACAGTGACAGGAAGATTCAGGAATCATCTGTGGCAATCAATGTAGACTAGAGATTGGTTAATGAGATGTATGGCCACCTCACTAACTGCTTACTAATACATGCCCTTCTGTCAATTACTGTGCTAGGGGGTACATTAAACGTGCATTCGATAATCATGGAGAGTAGGCAAACCCAGCAAGAAACTATAGTGAAATGATTCAACGGTTGTGTGGGTCAACACACATAAGCACAGGAGTGGCCTTCAAGAAATGCTCACTTGCATATCAGACTAGGGTATGGGCTCTTGAAAAATTTGGACCCTAGTAGATGTCTACAGTGTAGCTCATACTCATACTCACCTCAGGAAGTAAATCCTTCCGAGTTATCACTCCCACTACTTGTGCAGGTCGTGGCACAACACATATATGCCGCAATCCAAGCTGCCGAAAAAGATTGTAAACCTGCGATACAATCAAAGACCCTCATTGGACACTACCACATTACTCATGGACATCATAAGCAATCATACCAGCACAACCTGGTGCAATGGCATTCCTATAGCATCATTGGAGTAATAGGCTCACGCTAAAGTTCACAAGGTGATTAATTTCAAAACAATAGAGTATGTCATCTCAGGTAGTGAAGGTGCAGTACTGCCCAAATCTGCTGTTTTGAAGTCTAGTAAACAGGAGCACACACAAATCGGGCAGACAGAATTATCAATGCATGAAAAATTCTAGACACAATGGGAGAACTTCCCCCTTGACATCTAATTTCTAGCTGTACAATTTCTCTTGAGTGAACACTAATGCACCTCACATATAACCAGGAAGGAAACATGTTATCCACAAAAATATGCTTGCAGAGTTATACTATCCAATTTGTCCTGAGTTAGAATCACAGACAGTTGAGACAATGATTACATACTTTGGTGAGAGACATGTCTTCGGGAACAATATATGGTGTTGGATTCACGAAGGGTTGCAAATCTATGTACATCTCCATCTCCTGAGGGCTAATATTAATCTCATTGATGGAGAGACCCTTGCTTGACACTGGCTTTGCAAAATCTCCAACATCATATCTGCAGACAACACATTACAAATTAGCTTGACAGAAATAGAAACGTCAGATACAACAAGGCAAATTACATCAAGAAGTGATGTGATGCAGAACGCCTGTCTGAGTAAGAAAGGACCAGAGAATTATTCAGTCAGTAAGTTTACACATGCAAGAGAAAAAGAAAGCTAAGAAAGTTAAGCTGGAGGTGAAGTAAGTCACCTGAAGTTCATCCGTCCCCGTGTATCACCTGGAATAGGATAAAGCTGAAAGTCTGATTTTGCTTTGAGAAGAACAAGTAGGTAACTGCGATTCCAAAATTTGGTTAGAATGGACCTGAACAAAGTTATCTAGTGCAAGAATACAGTTCACGTATATGTCATAAATTTCTTAGGTGTACAGACACCAACATTTCAAAATACCAAAAATGGTAGCAAACTCTTCCTTTACCTCCTTAGTATGAGGCCAGTCACAACTGGCTCCCCTGTCTCCAACTTATCAATCACCTACAAGAATAGACCCATCATATGATCAATGCACATGGACTTGTGAATCCTATCTACATCATCTTAGCATTTATAAGATGTGAAGCGATCCAATTGTACTGAGGCCTCCTTCTGATTTGGTGTCTGCAGATGTACTACTATTACAGAAGTCTCGAAGACTCAAAAGTCACTTCCAAAGTTTCAGTAACTTACTTATAACCCCTAATGACCTATGCGACCATAATCTGGTCGTGAACAGTTCATTCTAACCCCTTTGATGTTAATTCAGATGGTTTCTGGACTGTTTCAACTACTCCTCTTGTTCATGTTCAGGTCTGCTATGCCTTGCCACATGAATAATTTTGATTGGAAAAAGTTAGCTATTTTTGGATTAATTCAAATATGGGAGTGTGCTCTCAACTGGTTTACAATGGAGCCGGTCCACAAACACCTACTTGACATTTGTCACCTCCACAATTTAGGGGCCGCATACCCTTAACAAGTTTTTTGTTGATCCCTATGTGCAAATGATTCCCAATTGACCTGAAAATTTGCATGGCACTCAAACGCAGCATATCCTAAACATCTATTGTTGGAACTTTTAGTTGGGCATGTGGAAGGTGTGCAGTTGTGGCACTGCTGCCACAAATTGCGAAGCTTCCCAAAAAATCACAAAATAATGGTTTCAAGATTTGTGAGCTGATTTGAGGCCCCTTTGGATAACATTTAGAGATGATTTGAGTGGAGGTTCAATCAAAAAACCCACCTCAATATAATTTCTAATTTGTTGGCCCTCAAGACCACTATTGACATTCCTATTATAATCTCCTACAGAACAGACTTTCAGTGTTTAAAATTTGGACTGTGCATAGCCACCTCTAACCTGCAATCACCTATACGATTGGATTGTCAAAAAAGCTTTAGATCTTCAGCTAAATTCTCTGAAATTGAGGTCACATTTTCTGGGCAGACTTGAGGGAAATTGGGCATGGGAAGTTAAAAGGTTAACCTAACATCTTGCCTTCAAAGATATGAAAAGCATATACTTCATATATATTGAAATTTAAAATAATAAATTAATAAACACACATTTAAGTAAGGTAAGCAAACCTATGACGAATCTCAGACCTTAAGAGCACCCAAGAACTATGTGGAGTCTATGCCACAACTCTTTACTATCATACTTAAGGCTGACTCATTTACACTCGATGGCTTATCTTGCCAATGTATTTGGACCATTTAATTAGCAATGTGATGCTTCCAAATAATTAGAGATTATTAAAGATTTGAGCAAATGTGTACCAACTCAAAGAGAACTTTGTGAAAATACTTGGGCAAAGCTCACCAGACCATTAACTTGAAGGGAATCAAAGGCTTATTTGGTGGTCATAGGCTTGTTTACCTTATCAAAAATGTGGTTGCACCAGCACTAACAGCACTACATATACTCGTGTATCACATACCCATCCTCTATTGCCAATCATGCATAATATGCTACCCATGGTTTCCAAAGCAGGAGTCCAGATTAAACACAAACAAGAATATGAGAAGAAAGGCAGATGAACTCACAGGAAAGCCATGATGGTTGGTGCTTCTCAAAACTGCTACTATCTGGCTAATTTTGGATATCCTTGAAAACTGCACAACCTGAATAGTTCCAGCCACAGCAACAGTTCATAAGTTTTTCAGCATCTCAGTGGGAAAGAAACATCTACTCCTGTTTGAAGGCAGTTACACATAAAGATAGGAATAATATTCAACAAAATAACTAATAAATACATTCAGTAACTAATTGATATGCAGTACTAGGGCACGTCATGCCACACAAGTAGACATGATACAGTCCATAGAAGATCGTTAAAGAACACATAAGTTCTGAAAAGTCATAAGGAACCAAACATCGCCTTACAACCACAATATGCATACAAAGGTCATCGGAAATCCTCACACCTTCTTGGTGCTAACTGCTTCTTTAGCAGTCATGTTGCGCATGAAACGTTGAGGCCTTGACTCAAGGAGAGGGAGACTACGCAACTTCACCTGCTCCTCATAAAGACCAGCATTGAAGGCATCTCCAACAGCCTGCATCATCAATCCCAATTAGAAATTGAAAAGAGCTTGAAATATGGAGAACCCTTCCCAGCAGACATTGTCACTGATAAATTTAAAATTGGGAACAATGGACTCAAAATTTGAAGAATCATCATACTCAATGGAGCATTAGTCAGGTAAACATTAGTCAAGTAATTATCATCACATTTCAAGAGTAAACATCTAGGTGATCCTGCACATACACAATCACAAACACTTTGGTAACTGCAGCTCCAAATCAAATAAAGATGATTAGGACATTCTTGATGAGTATAAGCAAAGAGACACATCACAAGGAATATTTGGTAGAGGAATGTAGTTCATTAGAGAAGTATATTTCACCTTTGAGATGAGTAGAACCAGCATAATCAGCGGAAGGAGCTGGAGATTATTTGTGATCTCCACCATGATTACACAAAGTGACACAGTCATACGCATTGATCCCCCTAGAAAAGATGCAGCACCAAGCAATGCATACCTGCTCACATATGTTGGAGGAAACATCTATAAATTTCTAATCAGGAAATAGTAAAACACCCATTTGCTCATTTGGATTCATTAAGACAAATTATCTACTCTCCAAAGAATGCACATAATACTTTAATGGTACAACTATATTTCAAGCTCCTCGCCTAGACACACTTACAAGTATTTGCCAACCATATTAATGATAACAATCTGAAAAAAGCAGATAGGTCATTGCAAATGAAAGGCATCATCTCTCTTCACTAGGGATGCCCATTAGAATACAGATTTGATGCAAATACACATGAACTTCCTCCACAGATGTGTTCACAGATGTCTGCCACAATTAGCATGAGGGAAAACTTCCAAAGAACATAAAGTCAGTGAAAAGATCACAATACGTACGTTCCTTCGTCAACACTATCTTTACTGGAGGCATTGACAACCAGGATGCCAACAAGTCGTCCATACGTAGCACCAATCATAATACCTGGAACAAACTGCCCTGATGGAACAGCTGTTCCATATGTCAGCACTGCCAGTGAGAAAAACATCATCTGCACACAGGCCCACAAAACTGACGTTGATTTTCTAAACAACTTGCATAACACAGTAAACAACTGTCGACACATTAGCAAGACAACAATAGTATCCCCAAACAACATGAGCTTTTCAGCCAAAGCTGTGAATTTTGAAGTTGGAAGATAGAAGGATTTCATAGACTATCTGCCAGATCCATTGCTGCTCAGCAATCAGTAATTTATGACATACCAGAAATGTAAGTAGACTGCGAGATGTATACTCGTGTGGAGTGTTTGTGCTGAATAAGTTTCTGATAGCATCATCCTGATGGACAAAATCAGATGTCACAAACAACTCTGATGAGAACATATACGTGAGAACATACAAGGGATATCGGATGACAAGTTCAACCTAAAATTAAACTTTTGTTCCTCACAAACATATCAATATACATTTGACACACCAAAAAACTCATGGAATCATGATTTGTTGACTATTTGACAGTGATGTTTAAAAAACTCATTTCTCACTCAATTTTTATATTCTAATGAGCAGACAACTAGTTGGAGTGGTCCAAGTTGTAGGGATCCACTACAATGGTCATTATGCACCACTCCATTTGAGTTTTATACCCTCAAAAGTCCATATTGGCCACTGTGGCATTTAGAATAAGTATTTGCCCAAATTAGCACAAAACAGTTCTTGGAATTCCAAATTGGATAGAATAGTACCTGAGTATTGAAAAATATTGTTGCAAGATCATTGTACTCGGTCTCTTTCGAACAAAAGAACTACAAGATTGCAAGAAAATCACAACAAAAGGTCAGAACACAGCTCTCTTATAAATCTCTCAAGTATGGAGTAGTCCCCCATTACAGCACTAGAATTATTTGATTGTAGTGAAAGAAACAAATTGACCAAAGAGCAACAAACTGCCTGTTGCATGAACTCCAAAACAAACAGTCTAGCATGCAGATGAAATAAGATAGACAATCCTCAACAGATCTGCTTGACATATGCAAACCAACTGAAAGAGAGAAGAGACAACAATCATTGGACAGAATTTACAAACAAATATGCTTAGAATAGAAAGCTTAAACTTTGTTAGTCCAAGTAGGATCCTCGGCAGAATAGTATGAGGATAACAACTGTCTAGAATGTAGACCTCATTAATGCAAAACAAATCAAAGTATTACATTCTTCAAGAAAAAAAATGTGCCCAAATATCACTTACATTCACATAGTTGCCATAATTTCCAGAGGGGCGAGGGCAAACAATGTCTGGGTACTTCACAGAGTCAGGACATGGTTTACATTTGGTCATCATTGGAAGACCAAATGATAGAAGAGATGTAATCAAGGACACCAACAAAACCTCAATAATCTGTCATATCACAATACTTTCCAGATCAGTACTTCTTTGACAAAACCAGAACAAAGTGTACAAGCACCTCAATATAAATGTTTTAGACGATTGTTCCCTGCCAGAATCTCTGCCAAGATATTCCACTACACTACCCGACAATGCACAGATTGCTGCATAAGAAAGACATGACATGGAAGAGAATACAACTGACCTCTAAACACCTAGATGACCCATGAGGAGCCTCAAACCTATTAAGACTTCTATTAACCTCATCCTCCCTTTATAGTTTGCATGGTATTTCATAGTTTTTAGTACAAATGTAGCTCCAACTTCATTGTGGTTTCAAATTTGAAAGAGAAAGGAGTAAATGATGGTTCAATCAAACAAAGTTATACTCGAGGCATTACTTTCAATAATCACATGTGTATTTTATTATTGATCAATTAAAATAGCCTGGTATCCAAACACCAAATTTCAACTTTGTGATGAATTTTTGGGTTAACCATTGATCAAAATTCTATTTTGGATCTCTGACAAATCCGAAAGGTAAATGCAGAGACCCATTGTATGAGGGTGATTGTGGACACACTAGAAATAACTTCATGATTGCACACAGCAACCTTGATTTTGTTTATCTGAGTTCTTGTACTGAATTCAGCTGTAACGCTGGGGAATCAAGGCATAAACCATGAAATGACCACTGGACAGAAGGGTGTACTTGATTTCTAGAATTTATGTTGTAGCCAAGATGAGTACCTTCACGCGGTTTCCCCTCTTGTGCAATACATTCCGTCTCCACGTTGAGATAAAGATGGTCAGCTGGTTAAACAGCGCACCTGTAGAAAAACATTTCATCACTTCCTGATCAAGATGCACTGGGGGCTGTTGCTGTCTTATAGAATTGTCAACATGCGAAACTTGGCGACACTCATAAATTCTGCTCTGAACTACCCACCAAGGTGGCATATTAATATCAGAGTGGAAATAGGTGTATGCTTTGTACCAAGTAAACCTCCAATTGCACCAAGCATTGCCATTGGTAACAGTTCATAGAAAGAGTAGTCATCCTGACCCCTGCAGATTGACCAATAGAAGTGATGAGCAAAATATTACATGATGTACACCTTATCTGCTTGAAAGCATTCCAAAATTTTAAATTGAATCACTTGTGGTTATGCATGACTCTGCAACTTTAGAGCCTGGGCAACAATCAGTTACTAAGCTTAGTATATTCAGAACATCTGTTCTTCACAGATGATTGAAATGTACCACATGGAAGACCTTACCCTGATATATCCCATATGATGAAACCACCAGAACTGAAATGCCCACAATTTCCATTCTTACACCACCCCATAGCAGTCCGCACAACAACAGCAACCACAGCTGAGGTGAAAAACACCCGCCATAGGAGCTGACTTCTCCACCTTCATTCACAACTCATGGGATTGATGTCGGTGTCATAAATAATATTAAGAAATTCCTTGTAAGCAACAAACTGTGAAGAGCATCCTACATCGTCCAACTACTCTTTCAATTGTGATGTTGACACTGCTCATAGTACAAACAAGTAAATAGAATTTGCAAACACACACCAGGCTATATACAGACAGTCAGCACTCAATAATCATGATGAAATCAAATATTGTTGCACCAAGACAGAGAGAACATTAAGCACCATGAAGTGACCTCCTCAAGGGCAAACAAGACACCCCCAACAGGAGATCTGAAGGCTGCTGCTACTCCCGCTGCACAGCCACAAGTCACCTGCAACAATCAATCATACTCAGGTCACTCACAATGATTCAGCAGGTATAATAACCTGGAACTCAAAAAATGATATCACAAGGAATTTCAATGGTGATCACAAAGATTTGAATGAAAACAGCACAATCCAATAAACTGCAACTACAAGGAGCATACGTTAATCTTATTCAAAAACTAAGGAACGCTAGAGTCTTACAAGATCACGACGATCTCGATCATTCCTGAACCTCCTAAGCCATCTCCAATTCACATTGTACTTGGTTGAGCCACCCTGCCAACCTCAAGTACCAATAAGTCCAAAGCACACAGCACAACATTGTCTGAAATGTATGCTTCAGTCATATAAACACTTAATTTCATCTGTCATTAACAATGGGGGTAATGACACCAAAGACAAGGTCACGTCATTCCAATTGCGCTGAAAGTCCATTCTGCAATGCCTAGCTTTTTACCTGTCCAAGCACAGATGCAATACAGGCCCCAGTGTGCACCAGAGGCCCTTCTTTGCCCAAAGCTAACCCGCCTCCAACAGAACCTATGCTCCCCAGTATCTGCCAGAGAAGCAGTTCAAAAGAGGAATCAAAATCCATCACTTTTCAGATCATGCAATAATTTGAGAAGCCCGAACTTTTTCCTCCATTCTTATCGGAAGAGGATAAATAAAAACTGGCCCTACAAAAATGACAATCAGCAAGAGCTGGGATCATCATCGTCACAACTGATTGATGAAGGGGGGGTGCGGGGGGTGCAAATAGGATCACACAACACCCACCTTTCCAATGAGAGTCCGGAACAGGAGAATACCAGGAGTATCAATACCTGCAACACAAAAATGCTTGATATCATACCAAATTCAAAGTACACCATACACAGAAAAATATACTCGTCAGCAACTTCCAAATGCTGGAAACTTGAAAACTAGTCCAAGTGCCCCTGCCACCAACATTCTCATAGATGTTAAAAGAGGTTGATGTAAAGCAATGGTTACATTGCAACATACCATTCAGATAGGCCTTGATCTCAGGTATGCCAGACCCTGCTGCGGCAGGGGCAAATTGTGTAATAATGTAGACTGATGAGAAGACTAATGCTGCATTAAAGAGAATGTATATAAGTAGTCCTAAGAAGTATGAGTACTTCATAACAGCAAATGTTGCTGCAAACTTCCATCCTGAAAAATTCTCGACTGCTATATTGATAAAGAAAGCAGCAAGACCTGTCCCTGCAATTCAAACAAACCTGAAGGGTCAATTACTGAGCAAAATTGATAAATGCAACTACTTTCTGTCCAATTGAAAGGAAGGAAAACCCAAATCACTAAAGAACAACCACTCCATTGGTTTCACATCTGTAACCTCATTGGTCATAATGTACTCAAAAATGATCACCTGCTTGTTAAAAGTTTGGGTAAAAGGATTGAGCTGGAGCAGTAATTATTCTAAGTTGCCAAAGTCCTCTGAATATGGAGGACAAAAAGGCCATGAAACAAGATGGAAAGCTGTAGCAAGTAGTCCCATGTGGGTACTACCTCAGCACTATTACTGTTTCCAATTCTTGCAAAAAAACCACATCTATTTATGAAGGCTCCTAATGCTCATAAAAATTAAATTGCAAACACAGGAATAGGTTTTACTACATTCCACAAAAGCACAATGTGATCACCAAAAAACTCTGAAAGTCCTCTGCATTAGCCCCTTACCACAAGTGTTCCTACTTTGACAACCCACCCTATCTCTGTGCTTCAAAGTAGATGCATTTGGAATGACAATTACAGGCCAAGGGCGTATTATGATTTACCTATTCCTATGAGAAGTGCAAAGATCCATTTCAAGGTTATGTAGGACGCATGATGCCAGATCCCTCTTTGAGCCTGCAGTAGAATCATATATGATATAAGCAGCAAATCAGAGTCATGACTGTTTCAGGGGATTTTCTATCTGAGCTTGTGAGGTGAATATGCCACACAAGGCTCTGCCAACAGATCATGGTCCATCACAACCCAGCAGACATATATACACAACCACTCTACCTGTATCTCTGTACCAAAAAAACTAGGAATCATGTGATCATTGTTGTTTCCAATTAAAGTCATGGGAGTAGGAATGATAGGGAGAAGGCCTTCTGAAAGTAGCTGGTATTCCAATAAAAGAAATACAATGTCGGGCAGAAACATTCAAGCTTGCTTCAATCATATACATTGCATGATCCCAAACCTTACTTGCAAATCAGTACTGATTACAGTACAATCGAATTCATACGTATGCCAGAGACTGCTCCCCACTAAAGCAGAAAATAAAGCAGAAAAAGCAGAGACATCCGAGAGATAACATATGCAATACAATACCTGGTCTTCTCGATATGCTACGCTCTCCACAACCTCGTAATCAAGACTCTCCATGCCTGGATCCCCAGTTCCGTGCAACGGATCCTCTTCGACATGGTCCGAAGGTGGGGGCTCACTGGTGAGAAGTTGTGACCACATGGGCCCTCTGACCCCTGGCATGTTCTTCCCCTGCATGCCAGGGTGTGCCTCCAGCTCCTACCTACTAATTACCCTTGAATACACTTGCAGAAACCTCTCCACCCAAAAAAATTCAACCCTTGGAGGGAACAGAACCTCGTTACTGGTCCACCTTCCAGAAGATATGTCCAGTGTTATTCGCTCCCCTTATTACCAAGGAAAGATAACCCACGTCAATCAATCACCGATAACCCATGGCCGAGGTTGTCTCCTACTCGTGCAAATTGCTTATACACCTTGTCCTCCAAACAGTTTGGTAACAATTGTAATGCTGCCCAGGCAATTTGTGATGGATCTGTTCTACATTTCCTTAGTCCACACAATCCCTGATCCTAGAATCTCCTCGTCCACAGCTGCAGCTCCTGATGATTGATCCAAATTCTGCTCAAATTCTGCTCAGACGGATCAGATTAAGAATCAGGAATAAATACATTGAACCACGCACGCTTCGAAGACTTAGGGATGGTAAGCAAATGTGGTCTGGCCGCGCAATGCCAAACGAAGAACATTGGAGAGTTTTAGCTTCAATTATTTGCTATTACAACCCTGAAGTAAGACAACACCATGACTGAAAGACCCCATGAAGGAAGTCCAGCTCCCAGATTCTCTCAAAGTTCTAGCAGTAATCCAGCTGAATTCTAAGACCCATATGTCACAAAATACCAAACCCCACAGAACTGGGAGAAGCCCATAATATATTGTTCAAACGAACTAAGATGATTATCCATGACCGACCCACCATAGCAGAATCTCACTGCTTTAGACCAGTAAACCTAAATTGAAAACAAAGTAATGGACGTTTCCCAGAGATGCAGCCAATCGAAGAGGATGCAATGTTCGCATTTAAAATTTATCCAGCCACAAACACCGACTCTGCCACATTGGTGCTTAAGCAGTAAGTCCCTACCACACACCTACACCAAACACACCCTTACAAAAAACCAATTCCGCGATCCCCTTAAACAAGCCAAACCCTAATAATAATAAGGTACATAACCTCCTCCCACTTAACATCCATGTCCGGAAATGTCCCCACATTAGATAGATGCAGCTAAGGAGAAGCTCCTTCATAATTGCAGCTCAACCATGCCTACGTAGAGAATCGATCCGCATTAAATCTCTACACGCAATCAATCTCCACACGAGACTCCCAATCTCCAACTCAAAATACCTATACAAAGAAAAACACGTAAACCTACAACACAGAGCTCCCATAACCTCCGGAAACTAAAAATCTAAGCTCTAATGGCGACAGAGCTCTTCTTTTAGCCATTCCAACATCCCAGATACCTCAATTGCACTAAAATCCGCACCACCGCCAATCTGAAGGAACATAACACCAAACTCCGACGGGAAAAAAAAACGAAACAAATATTTAATCAAAAAAGTACAGAAAAGTGACTATCCTCTCGCACCAGCTTCGCTACTTCCAACATGCGATGCAGTGTGGCATTTGAGCCAATCTATGCGGGGTCGAGTTAGATCGGCTCCAGCGCGATCTTGCGTGTTTCCCAAACAAATGGGTCCCCGAAAGGACGCAAAAGCTCGATACAGAAGTGTTGTCGACGTGAGAAGGGTGTCCGTGACGGGCGCGGAGAGTCGGGAAATTTAGAAGGGGTGGTGAGAGAGGGCGGTTGCGAATCCTGGAGGTGGTCTGGCCGCTGGCAGCGACTTCCGTGGCTATGGTGCGGGAGCACTTACAGAGCCTGCAGCGTCGGAGAAGAAGCGACCAAGACGAAGGCGACGGAGGGGGTCTTGGCACGGGGTCTTCGGGTGTCCGGGGCTCATTATTACCTAAAGGGGGGGGTCTTGGGGAGGCCAACTTGGAGTGGGAAGCAAGAGTTGGGGGAGGGGGGGTCTTGGTGCGGGTCTTCGGGTGTCTGGAAACGGGGGGCTCATTATTACGTAAGCGGGGGTCTTGGGGAGGGAAGCCAGCGGCGAAGAGGGGGATCTTGGAGAGGTCGACGGAATTATGTCATATTAGGAGTGCACCTGTCATCCATCCAACATAGAAACTTGAGCTCTATGGGGTAAGGTATGTGGGTGTTATTCAGTTCATTTTTCATGTTCTCCAACATTTACCAATTCGAGTTGCACAATGAAACTTGTGTTGCAATAGCAAATGTATGATGAGGCATTGACATTTGAATTGAAAATCGGACCTCTCTTAATGTAGTTATCATTATCATGAGTGCATATTTGTTGATTCCTTCATTGACAGATAGGCTCTCCCAATTGTGTTCATTATTAAGTGTGGAGTAGTTAATGAAATTTGAAGATGTACTTCATTGACAAGTGTATTTATGTTGTTTGTTCTTTGATCCTCATCTAATCACACACCAATCAAATATAGGTGTAGCGTGAAGAAAAAGTAATGAAGAACGCCCGCATACCTTGAGGGGTCTAAAGCAGATAGTCTTAGTTATGTCACGTTTCTTGTAGGATATGGATCACACATTTAGTGTGAGATTATTATCAATCCAAATCATGTCATAGCCATGTTCCTCATAACTTTTGGAGGTCAAACAACTAACTTATTCATTGTCAAAGTGAATATTTTCTTTCTCATTGAACGATCATAAAGGTCCACTCAATTATGTTGACAATCAAGTCTAAAACGGTTGACAATTTTTTGAGCACGTAGTCCAATCTCTTAAAACCCATGTCCTTTTGGTGTTCGTTCTTAGATCCACACTTAAATGCACACCACTCAAATATAGATGTCCCTAGACAAGATATTACATTAAGCACATCTACCTTGTCACAAAAAGCCATGAAATAGTGTATTCATAGTGAAGAGGTTAACTTTTATGCCGAACATTGAAACTAATTTAAAAGACCTTGGATTAGTATGATAAGTAGTCCAAATCATTTAACATGAATCGACCACAAACCTATTGGGGGGTGTCAACTTTTTATGTTGGATAGATGGGAGATATGCTCGTATGTGACGATTCTCTCTTGGCAAGTTGGAGTGGGAAGGAAGGGGGGGGTCTTGAAGAGGCCATTCTTGAAGTGCGAATGAAGGAGGCAAAGACAACCGGGGCGGTCTTGGAAATACCATATTGGGGTGAGAAGGAAGGGGACGAAGATGGGGGAGGGGGGGGTCTTGGGAGCCAATGATGGGATGATTGATTGACATGGTCTATTATGTATCATGTGTCTTCGTAGCAACTTTTAGATGGTTGGGGTGAAGCTTCCTCTCCCCCGAAATTCAAGTCAGAGCTCCACTGGCACATTCTAGGCCATACTAAATGATTTCCAGTGCAATCCTGTTTATAAACGGTTCACAACACATCTGCTTGCCAGTGTCCGGGGAGATTTTTGGGCGCAATAGGTCAAGATCCTAGTGTTTCCAAGTCCAACCGGTTCAATGTTGTGAATTTCGGTTTTTCTTGAACTGATTCAAGCCCTCTACCCATCTGACACTATCAAATGGGTTGTAATCTACTAAAAACAGTATTAGTTAACATTTGTTCTAACCCTCGGCATTGTATTAGGGCCACTTCACACAACGAGCCAAGAGCCGCGACCATGAAATTCTGAGAGCCCCAAAAAAGTGTCGAAAGGCCGATCAGATCAATAACAAAATTCATGGTGATCCATTGCTAACCGGTGGTAATTTGAAATATACCTGGTACCCCGAAATTCATGTTTTAGGGTCTGTCCAGCCCAATGCTCAGGCCCTTGGGTTCATGAATCTCATCTCAAGTGGTCACTCTAAAGTCGCTTCTGGAAGGGTATGTGTGAAAGGGCGGCACTTGCAGGATTCATGACTTCGGTGAGATTGATTTGGTGAAGGATGTGGACAGTAATACTCTGATATAGCAGATCACAGCCAAGAAATCAAAACTTGTTGGTCGGGGGGTAAGCCTGGAACTTGTCTTTGGACTTTTGAGCCTTCAGGCACTATTTGAAGATGTTGAAATATACGACATGATAAATAGGTACATTTATAATTCTTTGGGTTGACCGGCTCATGATCAGGTACCCTGGGTCGCTACCGTAACCACGCTTGTGTCTACAAGCTTCAGATTGAGGCAATGACCAGGGAGATCCGGCTACTAGTTACAGAATGATGAGCCGGTTGAGTTCGAGAAACCACCAGTTGAAGTTCAAGGCTTCAGGAAAATGATCGACCCATCATTCTAGATGAATTTAGAGAATATAGCCCAATTGAATAAAGACAGACCGAACGATGTAAACATGCAACCGGTTGGACTTGGAAACACTTGGATCTGGACCGATTATCTACACCCTAAATCTCCCCGGACAGTGGATTCAACTCCCAACAGGTAGTTTTTGCCTCCGCAATCAAATGCTTCCTCCGTCTTTGAGACCGCTGCAAGCGCCTCATCGTTTGCTGGGTCACCCTAAACTCAATTGCACAGTCGAATTGATGAGCTTAAAGCTCTCTCCCCGCCAAGTGCTAACTTGTCCAAGCTTACTATTGAATTTCTATAGTACCAAGAATGTGGTTTCGGAGGAGGCTCTCTTCATAACGGCTACACTAATTAGGTTATTTAGTGTTTGATACACTAAATACGAACGCATACACTAAATATCAATAGCCCTATGAAAGTAAGTAACATTAAATGTAAACTCAAACACTAAATATCAACTATGGTGATATGTGGAAGTTACATGTTTGATTTTAGTGTTAGTAAGGATATGGAAAAAATATGATATAACAAGGGAGGTGACAGTAGGGAAGGTAGCGGCACATTTATGTCTAACACTAATTATCAAGGAATTGAAAATTAGTGTTGAGCAGGGTAGGGAGGAAACAACACTAGATAAAATCAAACACTAAATATCGTATTTAGTGTAGTGGTATTTGCTATTACTGCAGTGTGAGGACATGTAGTATCACGTAAACTTCGGTGGCGGTTGTCTGTAGTATTTGGTGATTTAACACTCAAGTGTGACCACCACTTGAAGTTCACACCAAGAATATAACCCCAACCTACATGTCTATTTGTTGTTGTGTGAAAGGAAACATATGCAAGTGCTTCAGGACATTTAGTTAATTATGTCACTGTTAGTTAGCACTTGGTGGGGAGAGAGCATAAGATACAATATATTCCATAGATTCCTCTAAATGATGAGTGATTCTCTTGAAGTCTTCAACTTCAACTTATTATTTCTCAAAACTCAACCATTCATCTGTAACTAGCGGTTGGTTCTCCCCATTCGTTGTTGCTTGCATAGCAGGTAATGTTTAAAGCGTCTCCTATGGTCACAGAAAAGTGATTGTCTTCTTTTATTCTTATTTTCATTTTCTTCGGAACACAAGAGGGGTGCGATCATCTGGGGAGGTTTTTCCATCAAGTAGGGAGAAGATTTCACTGTCAGGGATTGAACCACCGAGCACTCCATTTGATTTTGGGTACCTCTTAACTATCCTCCAGTAGTTTAGGGTCATCTCATACCTCAGAACGAATAAATAAATAAAATAAAATGACTATCTTCGAAATCAACTTTCTAGGTTTTTGGAGGGCCAATTTTGCATGCTCATCCCACATGTGAAGCCCATAGATACATTTCTCAAATATGCAATGTTCATTAGAGTTATGTGTAAAGTAGCACTCAAAGAGGAACCGGATCATGAGTTTGATCCCTCTTTCAAAACATTGCTTGGCATTGTGTGTTTGATCTGTGGGCCCGAAAAAATATAACCATGGGATGTGAAGAGCTCGGTCTAAATCCAAGTTATCCCATGCTTATAATTCCCAAGGTTCACATAATGAAAGCATGTAAACTCAATTTTTGGGCCATCGCCTAACTTTCGAGCTAAAACCACTAAGTTAGTGATTATTAGCAGCGATAGTCACTTAGGAGTTCACTGACAGTGTGAAAAGAGGGCTATAGCCATTCCAAGGCGGTTGCAACCACCTTCTCCTTCCCCGATTGATAAGGAGGCCGGCTATTGCCCAAGTAGGCTATTTTCAACTGAGTAAAATCTTACATAATCTCAGCATAGATAGCAATAGGCAGTGAACGTTGAAGCTCAGTGATTGAGTTCGGCCATAGACACTTAGTTGGGCAATATGCTTATAAGAATAAACGTAGATGCAAGAGCCGAGTAATTCGGACTCTGATTTGACAGTAGAAAGCAAACAAGTTGCTAAGTGCAAAAGTCTTTTAGAGATGGAAGTTTGATTGTGTTTTGATTGATATTCATGAATAAAGGAAATGTCATGTGTGACTTCTGGCAATCGCCATGAGCGTTGAAATAGACGTATCATCCGCCGAGAGGGCGAGGAAGAAAGAAGCAATGTCTTTGTAATAGCAATAGTCGAAGTTTGAATATGGCCATAAGCAAGAGAGAGACTTCTCTCAGTTTGACGTAGAAGTTAAGGGCTATTTGCCATGTATGGAAGCAAGGGCAATGGCCGTGAGAGCGATGAAGAGTGTTGGCAAGTAGGCCAGTGAGCGGTAGAGTCTAGAGAGACCCTCGGGGGGTTCACTTAGTGTATTTTGGTATAGGCACCTGAGATAACGGTGTATTTTACATGGGGGTATTAATTTTTTTTGGTTGATTTATAGGCACCCTATTATTATTTAATTATGTAATATCGACTATTATACACTATCGTATATTTCTTTAACTTAACACCAATCATCAAATAAATACCATGGTATATTACAAAAAATGTAATACTAATCATTCTCCTCACTTTCAACAAAAAAATGAAATCTCGGGGGGTGCACTGTACTAAACTTGTACGAGTCCACGTGAGTGCACAGGAGGGGTATTGATTTGGACCTTGCCGTATTACGTATACATACAATAAACATATTTAGAACTGAAAAACATTCACGTATACTTACATTAAACATATATTTAAAACAGAATACATCTGCACACAAAGGTATCTAGACATATAACCTCTTGTATACTAGGGGGTTTTTAGGAGGGGTCATGAACGCACGTGGTTCTCAAACATAATATACAGTGCACCCCCCGAGAATGAAATAATCAATTTTATTTATTTTTTACTAGAAATAAATTCAGCAAGAGCCTCAGCATCATTAGCATCAAGAGTGTACACATTGTGACGCTCATTGTAGCTCATAGTAACTGAACTTATAAGTGTTTCTAAATCTACCCATATACTATCTGTCAAGTCGTACTTGAATTTTAAGTGGCCTGGGGCTCTTGAAAAATAATTCAAGTGCACTGCAATCGTTATGGATGGCTTATTCATCAAGTCTACTGGTTGATTAAGTCTCCCCCAACTATTTCCTTTCTTCACCTTCATCCGTTGAATTCTACCTAGATACCACAAACCTTGATCCACAGCTGCAGTCACCGGTGCTGCCATACCCTTTCGTCCCCCCTTCTGTTTATTTCTTTTTTGAACAGCCTTTATAGCAGATGATTGAGTTGTGGATATTCTCTGAACAAAATAGACTCCAACATCTGTTCCTACTCCAACAAAACATGTTGAAGAACTATTTGCAGCAGCTAGATAAGACTCAGAGTTGTTGAAATAAACTGATGACTTCACACGAGTTAGCCTATCCTTACTCAAAAATGGATTGACATTTAGCTGGCTAACCAATGTTGATTTGAAAATAATATTATCTTCAAATTTCACTGTGTTGCTGAACGAGATAGTGTTCTGAACGATGACATTCTCTTGTGACGCAGAAGATATCATCTCATTCACAATACCTCTAACCTTGTCTTCGACCGTTGCAGCATGATCGATACCATCATCGAACACCAAGGAGGTCTCCACTTCGTCGCCTAGAGGGGACTCAATTTGTAATTCAACAGAAACTCTAACGTCTTCACGCATGACTTCACCATCTCCATCTTCTCCTTGAACCGGCCTTGCAGCGGGTTTAAAAGACATGAACGTTTTATCCTCTGATTCCAGCAACCAAGGATTTGTGAACCACTTGCGATTCTTTGCTTGAATCGAAGGGGCCATATTACATGAGTTAATCAACCCCTGGGCTTGCTTAAAGCCCTCTTTTAACGCTTCGACAACTAGGTCGTCTACACCCAACAAGACACCTCATTAGTACACTTGGCCATATTCATTAGAGTTATGCTAAAAGAGAAGTTGTGTTTGAACAAGATACCATGTGTTTTGATTTAATATACTCTTATTTGTTCAGTCTCAAAGGTTGTTTCAATGTAACAAATATGGCCTTGACTTCAATCATCCAAGTAGACACCTTGAATTCAAAGAAGAAAGTCACCTTGAACTTGAAGAGTCAAATGTGAATCAAGATAACATACCTGTTTCAACTAATGTGTAGTCACTTAAATCAGCAATCATCTCTCCTGGCTGCAACGGGTGTAGCTAGTCCTAGACGTTGCACATTTTGTTATGTGCTCGATTGAAAGTCAGACCATTGCTTCCATATTCAATTGCAGACAGTTGATTCATGGCATTTGCACATTGAATGAGCTCTTGAAAGTCATACACGCGTTCCATACCAGCCATGCCTCCCACTTTGCTGAAAAATATCTCGCAACTATCTGAACCTGCACTACAAGAAATCGCAGTCCGAATCAACATAAAATCAACTAATTTCTGTTGATTTCAACAGATTTGGGAAAAACAATGTTGAAATGGATCCATTGTGCGACACAAATCAACAGAGGGAACATTTATCTGTTGATTTCAGCAGAGGAATTTTAATTATTGTTTTTTAATTTTTAAATAACACTAATTATGTTGAAGTAATCAATTACTATGATTCCTATAATTTAAAATAATTAAATAGTTTGATTAATTTGCAATATTTAATTATTTTAATTACTTAAATTTACAATTATAGTAAATTGTGAATGATTGTAATTTTGTTCTATTTATAGTAGCTTTAATTACTAATTAGCAATTACTCTAATTATTGTACTTACTCATTAAAGTAATTACAATAATTACTAATTACAGCAATTACTCTAATTATTGTACTTACTCATTAAAGTAATTACAATAATTACTAATTACAGAAATTACTAATTAAAGTAATTACAGATATTAATAATTAAAATATTTACATGAATGACTAATTATAGTAATAAAACAATTACAGTAATTACAGTAATTAATAATTTCTGTAATTACTGTAATTATGTAATTATGTAATTATGTAATTATGTAATTATAAATTTTACGGCCTCTTTATACAAATGTCTTACATACTCATTCCACATCATGTGATGAGTGGTGGCTTGGTGGCTAAGGCCTCCTCGCGATAGCCAAGAGGTTCAAGGATTGATACCCTTGGACTTCACCCTTGGGCCTAGCCTAGGTTAGGTATGTGGCTAAGTTCATTTCTAGGCTAGGCAAGGTGGTCCTTGGTAGTTTGTGTGTAGGCCCGGGATGTGAGGAGCGGAATTACTAATTTACTTTTTTTTTACTAGTATAACTTGGACATTTAACGAATGCCTAAATCAAGAGATATGTGTTAAAATTGTTCCGAATCAAGAGTTCCAAATCAACAGGTAGAATCAACAGAATTCTGTTGGAACTCTGTTGGAACGGAACCGTTTTTTCTTGTAGTGCTGTAAGATGGAACGGAATCTCTAGGTGCTGATAATTGTCACGAAAAGTAACAATTAAGATAACGATAAAGTGACATAGTGATGTCTATAAAACATTGATTTGACACAAAACAATCAGCCAATGTTACAGTCATTGAGTTTCCACCAACACCGTGGCTACCGTGTTTAATCCACAGACGCCAGAGCCTAAGGAAAAAACAAACCCTTGCTGCCACCACAATCTTGCTACGTAAATCCAAAAGAGGGGACAGAAACAAATCAATGTAATCGCTGCAGATGGAAAGATATGTTTGCGTGCCCAATGTGCGCTCTTGATGCATCCCCATGCCCCGCACAACTTCAAGGCACTTCTGAACTCGTTGTTGGCAGATCCTTTGAGCATTCCCCCATTTTTGTTTGTCTTTACAAACAATGTCTTCTTGTTTGAGCCCATGCTCTTCCAACTCGAACTTGTTGTATATTCCCTCAATGTGTTGAATGCAAGCAACATCCATTCCAAGTTGAAGTGTCTTAGCATGACTGTCTAACGGATTTATGAGCTTTTTTCCATTGTGAATAAAATCTTGATCGTGTAATCCCATACTCTCGCCATCAACATTTAAGATAATAGATAGCTTCCAGCCCACCCACGGTATCGATCGTCTATTTTGTGTAACATCGTCACACAAATAATCTTGTAACATAAGTTGCCGACGCCTACTATCACCATCTGAGGCGTGCCCGACAATAGGACTCACAACCTGCTTGCACTCGGCAACCCACAATTTTTCCATGTTTAGCCACCGTTCTCGAACCCAAGGCGACTTGAAAGAGTTGCAAGTACAGCAAATGGCTATCACAAGTCGGGGGAGCTTTACGTGCAATGGATTGACCATAATCACCCTTGCAAAAGTACCCATCCTACAGTTGTGGAAGCTGTCTAGGATCTTGTTGTAGCCAGCTTCGTCGTCACCAACTAAAACACTGTATCCAGGTTCGCAAATGTGATCTTCCACCCTTCCGCAAAACCCAATCAATGTGTCAGATCGGCTCTCCCATGAAACTCGTGTCTTGATTTTGGTTTCGTCTTCTGCCATGAGAACAGGAATGGGTCCAACCAATCCACACGCTTCTATGGCATTCTTGTAGATTGACGCCACTGCTGTGAATATTTCTGGCCTAAATCCACCCACAAACTACACACCTTTTTTGTTTGCTAACTTCACAGTAGACAATGAGGGCCCCGATAAGTTTAATGAAAATAAATCGGTTAAGCGTCTACCCCCATATAATTTAATTGTTTGGGCAAATGCTACGGTGTTTGAGCTGTATCTGTCTCCCTTGGCCGACTTCGTATTTAGATTATTACCAACATCTACAATAAAATCCCAAAGGGCTGCTTTTCCTCCAAACGCTTTAGTTTTATGTGCCAGAATAATGTTGTTACATAGTTTTAACACATCCCTTCTATTCTCACACTCTGCAACTGCCTCTCTTAACGTTGGCCTTGTGATTTTCAATTGACACACTAACGCCTTCATCCTACATAGCTTCTGTTTAGCAAGCCGAATTTCATATGCTCTATGCCTAGAATACCGAAACAATTCATGGCTTTGCAGAAACCCTAGCCTCCTACCCCCGGCACTAGATCTAGTGCCCCTCTTTTCCAAACTTAGCTCTTCACGTATTATTCGATGACGAAAGTTGATTTCCTGTGGAATCCGTGCGCAACAGGTACATGTCAAATCGTCAAACGGAGCACCGCTCATTGACACCCTCTTACAATCCTTGTGTCTGAAGCAACCTTCAATGATCTTGGTCTCCCGTGCACCCATATCAACCTTGCCTTTAGTCTCTGGCTCAGCTATCCATGAACCTCCAGGATGTAGATCTAGCAACAACCTTTTAACTAAATACATCTTCCCAGCATACTTAGAGACAGATCTCCAGTATCCCCAACATAGAAGGGAAAGAGGATGGTGATTCTGACCTGACTGGCTATTAGAGCCTTGGCTAGTGAACCATGAGTGAAGTTTTTTTTGGTTCTCCAAACATACTCTTGATGTTGATGGACGTCCTTTCTTCCATGTCCGCAAGACACCAGCTCGGCCTCTATTGTTCTCTGCCACTTCCACTGCACTTGCGTGTTTTGGACCCATGATGTGATTGGTCAAGTTGGCTTCTAAATTCCTCCTAGGAAGACAAAGCTGGAAAAAATCCCCACAAAACTTGCACTTTACCTTCAGCCAAAAACAACGCATATGAGGCGAAGATCGATCTCCAATAATTATCAAAGGTTTGTGGTCTCCATCAACACTGTCATTGATCATATTCACAATGTGTATGCCTTCGTCAGCGAGTTTCTCATGATCTGCTCGGATCATAACAACTCCTTTCTCTTTGGACTCCGATTGAGGAAGTGAACTGAATTCGGTCTTTGTTCTTGTGCACCAATTTCTGATGTGAGAAGTTGAAACCAAGTGCTTCTTGATAAAGTTTCCGAACAGGTTAGAAATGGCCGTTTTGCTATGGTCTCCAACTGAATTACCGTATAATTTGCTGCACTCCCCACAATACAACTTCACTATCCCCTTCCCATCCTTATCCCACGATTTCAAACACCACATATGATCATCCACAGTCGTCCTCTTCATTTCAACCTTCAATTTATCTATAGCTGTTGAGTACTTCGCAAGGACCTCAGTTGACAGTAGGGTCGACTTCATATCATCTAACAACACCTCAAAAGTTGTTGTCAAAGTGGTTGGCAAAGTGCTACCAACTTCTGTATCAAACAGACCGCTCTCAAGTGGAGGGTCATTGTCGTCAAAGGGTAGGTTTAGCACCGGAACCATCTCTTCGCCATTGCCACTTGCAGGAGAACTAGGTCGCTTCCTCTTTTCTCCAACTGTGGCTCCAACTTCTGCTTCTCCAACCGCCGGTATCATGAAAGCATCAGATCCAATCTTGTTCAACCGCTCTAGCTTCTTTCTAATGCGGCACTTCAAACTAGGATCCCAGAAATCAAAACCGCCGTCAAGTATCTCGGCCTCCTCCAACAACACTCTCAAAGCAGCATAAGAATCGTTCTCTGTACAGTCAAGAGAGCCGAGACATTGAGGATTGGCATCTTCACTCAACAGAGTCCAAAGGATTAGCTTAACTCCAGCCATGTTGATTGCATTCTCAATACCCTAGACGCAAACAATCAAAGACAATGTTATTACTTTATGAAACCCTAACCCTTACGCAAGAAACACTCAACAGAGAGCATAACGCAATGCTGGCAAGATGACCTTTCTCAAACCCTAACCCTTACGCAAGAAACACTCAACATAGAGCATAAAGCAATGCCGACAAGATGACCTTTCTCAAACCCTAACCCTTACACAAGAAACACTCAACATAGAGCATAACGCAATGCCGGCAAGATGACATGTCCTTCTGATCGGAAAATGATTACCTCAAACTTTTGAGATCCACATCTGAAGCGAGGTCTTCAAACAACCCAACCAATAGGACCATGACACGTGTCCTTTATAAATTTTGAACCCCTAATATTAATTTAAATATATACATAATATCAGCCAATATACATGACCCTATATTTATTTAAATCAGTCTTCAAAAATAAAAGACATGCAGTATTACTTTGAAACAAATTGTAATTTTTACTTTGAAACAATTCATTGCACCCTATATTTTTTTGGACGTCATTTGGAATGAAATGGAAGTAAACCCCCTGAGGAGAGACCGCAATGTCAGGAAAAAAAAATCTTGGGCAATAGGCCAGAGTTGAGGGAAGTTGAACAATTGAGAGGAACATCAGCGAGGGCAAGTAGTGTGAGGAGGACAATCGCCTGTTGGAACCAGAGAGCCGAAGCGTTAAAGAATGGCTATCGCCTGTATCACCCGACTATCGCCTACATGCAATCAAAGAGGCGATGAGCGAGAGAGAGAAAGGAAGTGTCGTAGAGAGCGTTGAGAGAGGTATAGTCGAGAGGGTAAAGACATGTAGGGCTATAGGCTTTACAGGTGTCGTCCCTGAGGGAAAAAAAAAAAAAAAAAAAAAAAAAGGACGGAGAGGCCAGCTTGACAAAGCATAGCCGGATGCCTACTCTGAGGCATTACTAGGTGTGAAGGTGTGAAGCCAACACAGTGATTACATACAAGATATATTAGTAGCAGGCTATAAGTTGTGAAAGACATTACCATCTCAAGAAAGAGAAGTTACTTGACTAGTGTAAGACATTACCAAAGGCAAACCACCTTGAGATTAAAATGGACTAAGGATTTAATTGAGGATATATCGCCTAAATTGTTGATGCTTTGATTATATATGATCTTGTGGATGTTTGTGGTGACAAGTTGTCAGATAAGTTGAAGGTGAAGATGATGATTACAGTTTTGAGAAGATTGGCCGAACGATTGTAAGTCGAATTAAAATGAATTAATTTGAAATTATTGCAAAGCTTAAATCCTGAGATGCAAAGACGATGTGGCATACAAAAGACATTACCCCGGACTATGTCCTGACAAATTGCCCATGACAACTTGCCAAGTTTTTGAGCTTCACGACTGAAATAGGTCAAGACATAAAGTGATAGGAAATTCCCTGAAGATAGGACAAAATCACTCACGACAGAGAAAACACAAAGAAACCATAAGAGTGGAGAATAAGTGGAATTAAGAAGGAATGAAGAAAGAAAGACCCTAAGTTGTTATTGTGATCCTTAATCCAATGTGACACTAACCCTTATAGACACTATCTCAGTCTTCCTGGAGACTTAGTTCCCTGGATTTATTATTTTGAGTCATAGCAAAAACCTAACTACAAAGCACAACGCTAGGTGATGTTATGTTGAGCAACAATACTATTCAAAGCCATGACCTCATATCATGTTTTTGAAAGATTGGTGAAAGTTTTGAAACATGTTTAAGAGAGTCCCAAACTTTGGCTCATGCTTTGATTTCTAAAATTAGGCTATTGTTGGCAACTAAAATGTCATTTAGGAAGCCATGTGGTGCTTAAAAAGCAACCAAGAAACCACCTTACTAGACTGGGTTGCTTGATGCTCCGGCAAACTAAAGTTTTACGGATATCCTCCAAATTGTGGGTTTGGGGATTGAACCCAAATTTTCATCCCTTTTACTTTTCACATAACTCTATTGAGCAAGGATTGTGTCCCCTCTCCCCCACACTATTCGGCTTGTACATTGATAACTTGAAACATATTTGGACGAGATTGATGGGGATTCTTTATGTTTATTTAACACGATGGTTGTGACTCTTCTTTGTGTTGATGGTGTTGTTCAAGAACAAGAGCAAGACTTCCAAGACCTTTGAACAAGCTATATGAATTTTGCACTTTTTTAGGTCTTGAAGTCAATTTATCAAAGACTAAAATCATTATATATGGGCACAACAAAAGGAAACTAAACCAAGAGGAATTTTACCTAAACAAGGACCAAATTGAGATATCCCATAAATACAAATACCTTGGGATGTATTTTTATTTGCATGGTTACTTTGAGCCATCTAGTAAAAGGCGAAGAATCACAAGTATGAAACATTTTTAAGGAAAGAAGCAATATTGGGAGTCACATGTCGGGAACTAAAATCCCATCTATTCAAGACTTCGGTGCTTCCAACTTTCACATATAACACTAAAATTTGGGGAGGCAACTTGAAAAACTCTCACTGGATGGTTTTAGAGAAGTGCATGAAGATGCATATGAAGTCTCGCCTCAAAGTGCGTTCTCCGACTACCTATCATATTTATTTGGCCAAATTTGAAAAAAAATCACATTTAGCTATACACTCTCAAGCTCAACATGGGATTTCAACAAGGGCTTGCTCATATCTACCCCACCCTCTTGGTGAGTCAATAAAGCAACCCCAATATCCCAACACCTTGTTGAACAAGGATTTAACACATGGCACAAATTGACAACCATGTAGAAGCCATCACGGGGTCTATCTCATCAGGAAACCCATGGAAACCCAACCACATCAAAAATAGTATACGATGATATTAAGGAGATTTTTTTCCAAAGAGTGGCACTCTTCCATCTCTCATAGAAGAAACTAGATTATCCCCACCTGAAGGATTATTTTCAAATATGAATATGAATTGTACTTAAAGCAACCATTGACTCCACCACAACGCAAGATCATTGCTACCTACTGCACCTTGAACCATAGACTTGGCATTGAAATTTGACAATGGGCAACGAGGGAAGCTATCTTATGAGCGATGAGCAGTGAGCGGTGAGCGGTGAGCAGTAACACATGAGCAATGAGCAGTAACATATGAGCAATGAATCCAAATTTAGTAAAGACACACGGGTTTAGGGTTTACAACCAAAATTTTGACAAATTAATTGCATATTTTCAATTATAAATTGCCAATATTTTAAATGAAGCACAAGTGAAAGGGCCCTATTTCCATGGATCATTTAGAACACTTTCAATCCATTGCTGATTTTTATTATAATAATTCAAACCAATACATGTCATATATTGACATCCTTATACATGTAGCTACAACTAGCACTTGTACAACTACTCACATTCTACAACACCAGCAAATTCAAGTAGGTGCATAACCTCATTATACATATATGTCGGTGCCATAATTGTGAGCCACTCAAACTGCTCACGGGTTGAATAAAGGCCCATAATCTACAAAAGAAATAAAATTATATATTAGAAATACTGAATATGTAGGTAGCTACTAGGTTTTGAGACATCCGCCTGTGGATGCGAGTTGTGTAAGAGACTGGTATTAAGTCTGGATCAACCCAGGTTCGAATCCGGTTGGTTACATTGACTGGTGCTATCCCAAATTGAGCTAGTGATAAAGCAGGAATAATCTATAGGCGGATACCAAGAAGACGTTACTACGCGAATGTGCGTAGAATCTTCTTAACTATTAATTATTTTTAGAAACGTGATATTATTTATCCGTGTGAATCAATCAAACCACACATGGTTGGGTCGCAGTCTAAATAAAAATGAAGTTACTGAATCATTTGAAATACTTTCAGTCCACTGCTAATTTTTATTATAATAATCCAAACAAAAACATGTCATTTATTGACATTCAAATATATGTTGCTTAATATAACACTTGCAATACTACTCACATTCTACAATACTAGCAAGTTCAAGTAGTTGCATGACCTCATTATAGGTATATGTAGGTGCATGAATGAACTTGTCACTCTCGTAATCCACCTTGCACAAAAATCTAAACACATAATAAAGATGTTTACAATACACCCATTTTCCTTTCTTTCCCAATGCATGAGAGGACATTTTCGTGAAATCTGGACATGTGCAATGCGGGATATCGCCAATTGTGACATGATAGGTGATATCCTGCTTGGAGACAATGTTGATTATCACTCCAAAGCCCAGATATGGAATGGCAGTGACCCCAACCACATAGTAACCTTCCATGAGTCCGGCGCTCTCCCATTTGTTTTTGTGATCCGCCAGAGGTGCTGTTGGATTACGACGAACTGTCTTCCCAAATCTGAATGTAGGGTGGGCGTCTGGGTTTGGTGGCATAGAAAAATGCGATCGAGGGATGGGAAGAGTTGCGATTGTTGAAAACCTACGACGAGGAGACAATGCCTCCCTCTGATGTAGTTGAAATCCAGCATCTTCAAGTGCCAAAACCTCCTCTCTCGATAGATTGGTACCTATATTCACTGGCCACGTGTTGGGTACTATAGACCAATCCAACACATATTTCTTCTTACTGCCACTCACACAACGTTTGATGTCGTCAGGACAAAACCAAAATTCATACTCCACATTGTTGGGAGAGCGAAATTCCTTCCTGAGCCCTTTGTATGTTGGAGCAGGTGTGCCATGTTTCCCAGTCCCGACTTTGGCATTGCACATAGTCCCTGTAATGGCCTGCAGTGCCCAACAACGCTTGGCTGAGTTGGATGGCAATCTTGCAATGTGCCACTTAGAAGCAAGACAATCAGTCTCTAACACGGATGTAGTATGAGCCACACCATGAATTGCAGAACTCAACGATTCCTCTATGCGTTGACGAGTTGCTCGGGTGTTGGGACGAGGAATGGAATAGTTCACTTTGTCGGGTCGATGAGAATCACAATCAGCACCCGGTGGTAGGTTGAGTTTGCGTTTGGTGGAACCAAAGAGCTCTGACCCTTCCAATGCACAATCTCTCGTGTTGACGTCTTCTGCCCCTGGATAAGACTTCATGGCATCGGCCAACATTTTTGGATCTCCACACCTGGTAGCCGCTTTGAGTTTCAAGGATGCTGAATCAGGACCTTTACCATCAGACCCCCCTTTCAACCATGTCCGGTAATTTGCAATTTGCATGAACGCACGAATCATGTCGTCCACTATAGCTTCATATAAACAAGTCATCTTGTTGCCGGACTGTTGAAGCCATTTGTTGTGTACAGTCTCTGCAAGGTTGCATGTTGGCATTTCCGCACGTTCTTCTATTGTCATATCCTATGAACAACACACAAATATGAGGATAAGAAAAATAAAAGATATATATAACAGTGGAAGAAAAATGAATGACATTGAAGAATGAAATTTGATATGTACTTACAAATAGCATATGACCACCCCATTGTCTGTAACGAAAGTGCCAAAAACCCAACCACTCTGAAAGGCCAAGCATGCCTTCTTCTGAGGCAGCTCCGGATGACAACCACCAAGAATGAATCACATGATACTTAGTCTCGGCGTCGTCCATTGTTCTTGCGTCTTTGTAATCCTTGCATATTTGCTTGTGTTGAAACTGCAAGGATGGTTTGATATACTTTTGGGTCACCTTATCCAAGCTTGCAGACCAATGGAAAAGACATGTACGCTCACGTGCAACCATGGGTAGACTTGGATCACCATCCCCGTAAATCGCCCTCACCGCATTCCAATTAGCTTGAGCACTATCAGCCATAAACCCTTTGAAGTTTACGTTTGGTACACCATTTTCTGCCATGACATTATTCAAATTTTCCCAAAAGAGAATTTGTGCTGCACCATCTTTAGATTGCATGTCACAACACGCAATAGTCAACACTTTACAGTATCGACTGTCCTACACATGGCAAGCCATGGTCGTCCAGTCCTTCAAACGTTTGACATGGTCAAACATAATCCATGAATTCTCCATGTCCCCACCGACTTGCATCCTCTTCACAAGCTCCACACCACTACCTGGAAGGTCTACAGACATCTTGAAAACAAACACTTTGTCCTTTGACTGCCCTGGAAACCGACTACCATGGACGAACTTGAAAGCAGAGTGGTCTTTGAGTGCCATAATACTATCCATAGTTCTCATTCCACTACGCAAAAAACGCTTTGATCCGGATACAAAGTTACGACAATTCGGGGACGCAAGAGTGCTGAATTTGTCCATGACGACCTCTAGGGATGAACCAACCAAGTGATGGCCTTCGACATTTGCGGGAGATTTGAGAAGGTAATCGGCCAAGAATTGTTTGCTTGCTGCCATAACTATGGCTAAATTTTTGGCTGTAGGTGTTTTCAATATTTCATTTGCAACGCACTGGTATGCCATGTCCAATGACTCACGGCATATGCCATTGGCCACAGGGTGATCATGTACACCAATATGAATGCAAGCCCTGGACATTCGAACAGATGTGGAATGGATGTATAGGATTCGAGCATGACATAAACCAATGCACACAGGTGTGGAACGACATACCTTACACTCGACAGTGGACCTAGAAGGAGGAACATTACCCACAGCAAATGGGAGAGGAGTTGAACTGGCCCATTCAGTGTTGTTCCGGAGGCCCCCATTGCAATTCATGTAATCACAGTAGTCATTAGGACATTGGAGATGACCAGCACAAGTGGAGCGCCGGAAGGACAATCCAAAATCATTTTGGATATTGGTGGTTTTGGTGGTGCACCAAGGGTGACCGTCGCACATCTTGTCCATGCCGTCCATTGAGCGGCCATACGTACTTGGAGCTTTAAGTGTCACAGGGGGTAAGAGAAACAAAACATCACCATTAAAAGAAGATGGTAAGTACTTGACATCATGAACATCTATACTATCAAAATCAATGGATGCGAGATCTGACTTTGATATTTTTCTAGACTTTGTAAGCTTCAAAGCATCAACGATAGTCAACCCTATAGATGAAGGTGAAGGGTGTAGTGGAAGACGTTGAGAAGGTGAGAGCTGGGGAACCAAACTCTTGTACATAGGACCGCATGGAGATTTGGCTACATGTATAGGAAGCTGTGAAGAACTCGAATGAAGACTTTTAAATGGAAACGGCGATGTGTTTGAAAGATCAACAGATGCACAAATGTCATCTTCTGAATATGATAGCACAAACACACAGTCATCAGGGGGTTCAAATTTAACAGGTGCGACATAGGGAATTTGAACGGTGGATGTACCGGATTCGTTTGTCAAGATGACAGTTGAAGCTTGCATCTGAGATTCAGAAAGACCTATTACCCTAAATGAACCAGGTCCTAAGATCCACATAAAACCAACCTCGGTTCTGTTTTTTTGAACCAAAACCGTTTCATACACCTCTCCATCTGCAGAATACATCTCTTGCTCTGAATACATGGTTCCTATCTGGAGGTTGAATCTCAAACTAAGCAAATCCTCTGAGACATTGACATGACCATCATCTTGAAGTGGCAAAATGAAGGGAACAAAAGATCCATGAGCTCTAATGGTAGCCATGGAGAAGAAGAAAAAGATGAACAACACATGACAATAATCTTAGATCAACATCGTTTTTGTATTGAATGATGGAGAATATAATAATAGATGTAAATTAAAAGAGGTGATACCATAGCATCCAATAATACAAAAGAAGACAGATCATAATAGTAGACAGAGAATATTTGCAAGGAAGATATAGAATCCTAAATCAGATCCCAAAAAATATCTCCTTTAGAAACTAAGCCATAGGAAACTTGAACCCACAAAGGAGTTGTCTAATATAAGATTATCACATGGGAGAAATGCGGGCACAGATATCATGGAGAAAACGGCGTCAAATAATAAACAAGTTGGCAGAGTTTTAAAATATGACTGTGTAGGCTGGATGTAGATGCAGGAACAATTAAAATTGGCCGGCAAAGTAAATGATTGGCCATTATAAATAGAACAAAGTCAATATGGTAGGTTGGGATATCAGAGAAATTTGGCGGATATAATAAAAATAGAAGCAGAGTGAAAGACGAATTAAAACAACTTGATCATTGGACGCCAATTGCAACACTGATGATCGTAATGTGCACTAGGTTTAAGTGAGCTCTAAACACTAAACAAATGTATGAAAGTGGAGTGGTAGAAGATATATCATAGACAACAATGATAGTGGAACATGTAGAGAGAACACTAGTGAGGCAGAAGAGAAGACATAGGAAGGCGGAGGATGATGAAGGTGCAGAGAGCATGCAGACGATGGTATTTCGGAGTCGGAAATGAAGACGAGTTCACAAAACAGAAGAAACAAAAAGGTAAGTCAGCTTCTGAAATTGTTTGATTTGAAATTATTTTGTTATGTATTCCTTAACAAGATGTTGTTTGTTTATCTTGTTCGAAATATTCATATGGTTGATTGTATAATTTTTATTTGTATTATATTATGTATGTATTTAGTTGAATTATGATGGGTATTAACACATCTATGTTGTCAGGTGCTAGTAATGTGACGTTGGCGATCTTCTTTTGAAGAACCAAAATTTCTAGCAAGTCCATCACCTTCATGAAGCCTCCCTATCTATGCTGAGACCGTGGCTTCTGTTTGGAGTTCATAAATTTAGTGGCCGAATCATTATTAACATCCATGAAATGTATGTTGTTGAGAGTAACAATGTAGTGCAGAGGGTAGCTGAATGCGTTTAAATGTAAAAGAACGTCATTTATTCATGTTAGCAGTGGTTACTCCAGTGAAGGGTAGGAAAAAAAATAGGCGAAAAAGTAGCTTTCGTTTTTCAAGTAAGAGACAATTGTCAAGGGCTAGAATGAATAGACGTATTTCTCGAATGAAATGAGTGGACCTATTAGGTACAACAAGGAATTTGACGTACGAAGATATTGTGGCATGCGAAATGATAACGGAAGATGTTTTCGAACACCAAACTCCTACATGTGAAGCTCAACCACATATCGTCTCTGAATGCAATGAAGAAGATGAAGAAGAGAAAAACGAGGAAGATTATGATAAAGGCATCGATGAAGAGCAAGCCACACAATACGAAAAAGAAGAACAATCTTCTGAGGCGGAATTGGAGGTAAGTTGTACGAAAGAAATGATAAGAGAAGAAATTTAAAATGAAAATCAATTTAGAGGTATATAATATATACTATATTGTGCACACCGAAAATACGATTCCAACGGTATATAGCATGAACAAAATAATTTTGTTTTGCTTGTTTTAGAGCCAAAAAAACAATTAGAGCATCTTAGATTCTTCTAAAATCTTCAAAACATGAAGATTTTATGCAGAAAATCTAACCATATTAGTTTTAGTAGACTTTGACGATTTATGTAAAATTGATATTATATCCAATAATTCTGAAAACAAATGGAGTGAATGGCAAGGCTTAAATCTATGCACTAGATTTTTGTGGAAATTAATTAGGATATTTGAAAAAGTTATAGCAAAGATTCCATAGACTGAAATCTACCAAATTTTTACTTGTTTTTTTTTTTTTTTTTTAGAGTCCGACTTACCCTAATCTCTTGAAGCCATACTCTTCGTAATGTCTTCAGACATCCTCTTTCGAAGTGCGGCGGCAACAACATACGCAAGAAGCAAGAGCGCGCACCATGGAGGATGCAGATGCTGGTACAAGTTCCAGGCGGCGACGTGGGCACAGAGACAAAACGAGCAAGAGCGACAAAGAAGCTGCAACTCCGGAAAGCGACTCAAATGAAGGTGAGTTTCTCTTCCAATTGGGTAGCCGTTAACGGCCACCCTTTCTATGATGCCCACTTATGTGTTGTAGTCTGTTTCATCTAAAAGTGTGGCCGTCAACGGCCACCCTTTGTTGCATCTTATATTTCTGAGTATATGTGTTTCTTTCTTCAAATATACACACATTTCCTTAAATTTTTTGTCCTTGAAATTTAAGACTCTTCTCCATATGTGTTTTCTTCTTCGTGTATGCACTCAATTGCTTCATTTTTTTTTCCTCCAACAAGGGTGGCCGTTACCGGCCACCCTTATTCACATTTCGGATTTTTGTTCATAGGGGTTTCTTTCTACATGTACACACCCATTTCTCTCATTTTTTTTTCCTTCAATAAGGGTGGCCGTTAACGGCCACCCTTATTCTCATTTCAGATTTTTTTTCATAAGGGTTTCTCTCTACATGTACACACCCATTTCTCTCATTTTTTTCCTTCAATAACGGTGGCCGTTAACGGCCACCCTTATTCTCATTTCAGATTTTCTTTCATAAGGGTTTCTTTCTACATGTATACACCCATTTCTCTCATTTTCTGTCCTTCAATAAGGGTGGCCGTTGACGGCCACCCTTTTTCACATTTCGGATTTTTTTCCATAAGGGTTTATTTCTACATGTACACACCCATTTCTCTCATTTTTTTTTTCCTTCAATAAGGGTGGCTGTTAACGGCCACCCTTATTCTCATTTCAGATTTTTTTTCATAAGGGTCTCTCTTTACATGTACACTCCCATTTCTCTCATTTTCTGTCCTTCAATAAGGGTGGCCGTTACCGGCCACCCTTATCTTCACTTCAGATTTTCTTTCATAAGGGTTTCTTTCTACATGTACACACCCATTTCTCTCATTTTTTTTTCCTTCAATAAGGGTGGCCGTTAACGGCCACCCTTATTCTCATTTCAGATTTTTTTTCATAAGGGTTTCTCTTTACATGTACACTCCCATTTATCTCATTTTCTGTCCTTCAATAAGGGTGGCCGTTGACGGCCACCTTTGTTCACATTTCGGATTTTTTTTCATAAGGGTTTCTTTCTACATGTATACACCCATTTCTTTCATTTTTTTCGGCTTCAAAAAAGGTGGCCGTTAACGGCCACCCTTATTCATATTTCAAATTTTGTTTCTACATGTATGCATGCATGTGTGTATGCATTCATTTCCTTCATTTTTTTTCTCTAAGAAGAGTGGCCGTTAACGGCCACCCATATTCAAAATTTAGACTTTTTGGGAATATGTGGTTTTGTCTATTATGTATACTCTCACTTTCTTTAATGTTTTTTCATTTTGTTTTAGTTTGCATATATGATTTCTTTCCTATGTATATATTTCTTTTGATTTATTTTTGTTTTTCAAATGGGTGATATGTTTTGTGCTTTAGATTTGGAAGTTGTACATCTTTCTGAAGAGCAATTGGAGATGCAATTGCATGCATTTTTTAAGAAAGAAACTGTCAACACATCTTCCCGTCTTGAACGGTTGAGGTATCAACCAAGGGCAAAATCAAAATTCAACATTCCACTATGTCGAATGATTGCATTGCCTGTTGTAAGGCCTTTTCTAAAAAATGACGTTATGAACCTGGCTGCACATTTTGTTGCTTGTGGTTATATGGAGGGCAATGGGGTTTTTTATGTGGCCTTGGAAAATAATGAGGGGAAAACAGTAGATGTTACCGATAGTATCATTGAATCTTGGAGTGAAAATTAGGTGAGGGCTAATGATGCCTTTGAAAAAATATTGCAAGCTGATGAGGACCTCAAGTTTTTTCTGGGAAAATGTTCATGGTGTGGGACGGAAATTACCGTTTGCAAGCATGGTTGCCCATTATTAATCGAGATCACACACATGATCCGGTTTGGCATTATGTTGTTGAAAGTATTATTTTGGACGTCAAAGGAGATATTACAACCATGTTGGCAACTTTACATGAAGTCAATTGGTAATTACTTCATTCTTCTCTTTTTATTTATTCGGTTCATTTGGTTCTTTTTTTAGTTTTTTTTTTATTGTATATCTCTTTTCTTTGGCTTATCATTGGATGTTTTGTTTTGACAGTAGGAACCAAAAATCTCATGTTTGTACCAATCTTGTTCATAAGTTTTTCCGCATTCAAAGCATTGCTGGACAACCACTTTCATATTTTGAGAAACTTGTTTCTAAAGAAGATCTTACTGCCGCTGATGCCAAACAAAAATCCAAACATAGGACTTGGTTTACTTTGACTGTTGAGGCTCTTAATGGATTTCTATACCAGGTTATTTTTTCTGAAGTATTCGTTTTTCACGATTTTTGTTTTCTTGTATATTTTTCTTGTTTTCTTTTTATTTCGATTTCTATAACTATATTTTCTATTGCATCTTATTTTTATAGTGTGTGATTATTCATACTCTTGTATGTTTTTTCGTTGGTGTAGCAAGAGTTGGGAGATGCTGCTGCTACTGCTCAAAGGAAATTTTATGAGAAATATCCTGATCCTGCGCATTGGACTTCGAGTGCAGTAGATGAATTTGTTTCCAAAGTTGTTGAGAGGGTGAGATTGACTTCTCATTCGGAATTGAAGAAACAACTTCCCATTGCGGATCCTAAACATTATCCTATGTTCTTAGAGCAGGTGAAGTCTCATTATGAAACTCACGATGAGAACCCTGAGATGACTCAAGAAAAACTTTGGATGTTAGCAACTTCGGCAATGGACACATCTATGAAGATTAAGTGGCTTGAGAGGTGGAACAGTCCCCCTGCTCTTCGTGAGGCTCTCAAGTTTCCGAAACCAAAATTCAATGATATAGAGTTTCCTAAGTGGCTTCATAAAGCTACTTGGTGGGCTCAAGTGATAATTTTTGTCCTTCTATTATGTTTGGTTCATTTATTTTTGGTCTGTGTTTTTAATTTATTTTTAATATTTTTTCAATCATTTAATTCTTCTAATCTTTATTTTGTATTTGGCAGTTGGCTATTGAGACCGAGAAGCTCTTTGATGCTACTGTAGCTTATATGCATGTGTCCATCAACTACCTTCCAGATGGTATGGATCCTTTGCCCACTATTTTTGATTATGTGGAGGCAATGCGCATATCATTGTGGGATACTGCATTTTTTCGTGAATTCGGTGTGGATAAGGGAGTTCACAAAAATCATAACATTGACAAGCAACTCAATTTTTATCCGCCCATGCGAAGGGTGTTTTATAGGTACTTCAAATATGTCTTATTTCCTGCGAAAGCCATTTCCAAATCTCCCATTTTTTTGGCTAATTATTTGGATATCGAAAGTGAAGAATGCATGTTCACAGAGGGGATCATGAAATCTTGGGATCCTGTGCATTTTGAAAAATGTGGGTGGTATTTGGATTGTCTTCTTAAATCACCTCCCACTTTTGATATTGCCCTTCGAAATTCCATTCAACCCGCCCTCAAGGGTACAACTAAAATTGTTCCTTCTATAATGGATGAGGATGCAGCCAAGATGCCCAAAAAAAAAAGTCTAAGCCTAAAAGATCAATCCTCCTCATTCATGATAGCGATGAGGATGCTCCAATTCAAAGCAGTCTCAACAACCTTGTAGTTACTGAACCTTCTTCTTCAAATCTAGAGGCAACGTTTCATACTTCAAAGCGGCAGAAAACAACCCCTTCTCCTACCTTGGATATGCCTCCCAAGCTTAGACGTATGATGAATATCTTGCCTCCTTTACCTGCAAATCATACATCTTCGGATTTAATCTTGAATGATTCTTTTGTGAGGATTATCGAGGATAAGAAGCAAACAGGTACATTTCGTGCACCATATGACGACATTGTGGCTTTTCTATCAAAGGTGAGTTCATTTTATTTTACAGTTTTTACTTTATTCAAGTTTTATAAAGTTTCACTCGTATTTTGTTACGTTATTTTAATTTTAAATTTTAATTGTCGTCTTTATTCATGAATTGTAATATTTATATTTTATCTTTGTAGGTTGGTGAAGGTAGACAATTTTTTTTTGATGGCCAATTGCAAAAGAAACATGTTGTGGACCTCATTGTTGCGGATTACCCAGATGGTCTTTGGGTTCCAGGTGTCTCGGATCCGCCATCTCAAATTCCCCCTTGGAATGCCAATATTCCAAGTTTTCTCAACATATTGATGGCATTTGTTGTTACCTATCTTCATGATGATGGAGCATTCCTTTTGTTTTATCTTGACAGTTCTGCCATGAAGAGAGAAGTGGCAGGATTCTTCAAGAACTATAAGTTCAAAATCAAGGATGAGTGGACTATCATTAATTCCTTGCACTTGGCAAATCCTATGAATCCGTCCAAAAATGTAAGTAGCAATTATGACATTTCATTTTGATTGGTTCATATTTGAATTTGTTTTTATGTGTTGTATATTTTTTAATTTCAATTTTATATTGACTTTCAGACTTTGAAGTTCAAGGCTTTGTTATTGGTTCGATCATTTTCAATTCCCATTGCGAGGCAACCTCAAGAACTTCTGATCACCATACATCCTTCAATTCCTGAGGTCGATTTAGCCACAGATGACGTTCTCTTCAACTCTATTACTATGGAAATTCAATTATGTAGACAAAGAGATGGCAAGCCATGGAGGGGTGCAAAGGAGAAGTCTGAAGTTTTAATGAAGTTATTTGTTCATGGTTTGAGTCCTGTAGGCGGTATTGTGGCAGACATGACTGCTTCTACAGGTATTGTATATTACAGTATCCAATTATTTGTTCATATGTTTTTTAATTCATACTTCAATGTTCGTATTTTTCTAATTAATGTTTTGCTTCATCCAGGTTCTTCTATTAGAGCGGCTCATTCATCTAATCGTCATATTCTAGCATTAGAAAGTGATGCCGAACTCTTTGATGAGGTACTAAAACCTCTTCAAACACCTACAAATGATACCTCATGCGATGGTATGGACTTTGATGATGATACTCCAATAGAAGACGCCGCACTTCTTAACTTATGTGAATAAGTTTTTTCATTGTTTTTTTCTCAACAACTTCAATTGCAAATTCTAGATTTTGTATTCTAATTTGTTGTTACATATTCTAATACATGGTTTGTTGTTTGTAGTTGGATGAATCCATCGCCGATACAAATCTCGTCATTTTATCGGCACCGTGGATTATTGAGAAGCCCCTCTCTTAGTCCTCAGAGCCTCCCTGTGTATGCTGAGGCTTTAGCTGAAGCTTATGCTAATGCTTCATCTACTTCATCTTCAATTTCACCTTCACCTCGTAGATATTATGATACTAGAGTATGTGCTTATTTTGAACTCAGTGCATCTGAGTCCGACGATATTTAAGTTTGTATTGATGATTTGATTTTTGAAATTTGATTTCCAAGAACTTCAACAATTTTAATCTACTACCCGATTTATATCTACAATCTATTTTTGTTGTTCTTTATGTTTTGGACTTCGTAAATGTCACCCTCATGATGGTGTTATGATGTATTTAAATTTTACATTGATGTGTATTATAGTGAGACATTCTAACATGCTACACTTGTTTTCAACATGAGTTTGCTTACACATTGTCTCCAATTACATTATTATTATCTCAACAATTAAATGTATATTAGTTCATTTTTAGTACAAAATTGTTATAGCAACATTCTCATTTGTTGTTCATTTGGACTATAGACCCTTACATGTAATTCCACAGTCATAGGCCCCCAACGGATTTACAAACCATAACCGGGAAAAAATTGAAGGCTCACATGTTCACGCTCGCATGCTCACATGCTCACATACTAGCAACCCCGAGTCGTGTACATATTGGTCTTTTTCATTGCTCACTACTTGCAATCTAGCATTCATATTATTTGTCCTCCCCAATCTTCTTATTATTGAACCCTAAAAAAATATTTCTTTAGGCCACGGTTATAGGATACTCGGGGTCCTATTACCAAATATTTTGTTTTCTTCACCGCTCACAAATTACCGCTCATCGCTCACTGCTCACCGCTCACAAGATAGCACTCCCCAATGGGCAACCATCCCTATCTCTATAAATACTAGACTATGCCACTTTTGTTCTTATAATGCAATTGAAATTGAGACACAATTTGTGTTGGATTGTCCCCTATACAATATAACCCCTTTACAAATAAGTTTTCATCACTAGTTGAGAATCTAGTTCTAGGGAGCCTCAAGTCTTTCTTTCAATTGGACCATCAAGTTGGCATTAGCCTCTATCTCACAAAGACTACCGCACTCTGCCACTCTAGAGAATTAGCTAGTTTGAAACCACCTTACGTACTTTCAATCCCATTAACCTTTTCGGGTTCAAAGACTTTAACATCAAATTCATTCCATCGAGCAAGACAATCTTCTAAAGTCTTTTACACCTTGATTGTTGAGAGTGGGAAGGGTTTTGGGGGTCGTTATTGCTATTAAACATGAGAAAGACGATGCCAAACCTTAAATGTTGGCATGAGCGAGATAAGCTTCACCTTGATTAGAGCCATGAGCTTGTATGTGAAGTAGAATTAGGTTGACGGAGCAGGGCTACACAACTTGATACGAAAATCCTTTCAAAATATCAAACAACAATAGAGCTAGCCTTTGATTTCTCTAGAGTTTTTGTGGGAGTTGGTTGTTTTCCATACTAGACTTTCCATGTTTAATAGGTGTTCGGTGCTAAGACAAGTTTGGCCCTCTCAATGATTGATATATAATTGTTCTATGTTCAAACATGCACACCATGTCCACGCATGCGCCCAAAACTTACCAACTCGGGGGGGTTAGTGTGTTAAAAAGTTAAGGATATAGGTGCAAACAACCACTATTTTATAGGGGGGTATTATTATTATTATTATTTTCACGTGCTGTCATTATGTAATTTTCTACTTTGGGTTAATAGAAAAGGGGCTTGCATTACTTATAATTCCAAATTGATATGAATAAATGATATGGTAATTTAGATTTAAAAAAAAAATCTACTACAATTTTTGTCCTTCATCAAATTATGAACACATACATGAACACATACATCAAATTATGAACACATACATGAACTATGTAGGTTAAAGTGTAAATGATATAAAAGAGCAATTTGTATAGATCACGTAAAAACAATACAAACCTTTACTATGACATCATTCATATTATGAAACACAATAAAGTTATCCTAAAAGTCAAGTGGTCTTTGAACAAATAAGAGTACATTAAATTAAAACACATGGCATCTTGTTCAAACGCCACTTGACTTTTAAAATAACTCCAATGAGGGACCACCAAGCTCTTTCAAACTTCATAACTATTTACAATGAACAAATAAGAGTACATTAAATCAAAACACATGATATCTTGTTCAAACGCCACTTGACTTTTAGGATAACTCCAATTTACAAAGTATTTGTGCACAATCATAGTAGTATGAAATAAAATGTTCTCATTATGTTTACAAACACAATGAATGAAACTAAATGTGCATATCATGGAGACACTGAAAAATAAAGATAAAGCCGTAGCTACTTGAATAACCTGCAATGCTAAGTAGTTTTTGATACAAATTCATCTAGCACCTGCTGATTAGTCTCTTGTAGGGTGTAAACGTTGTTATTAGATTTGAATGACAATGCAATGATGCAAATCATGCTTTCAATGTCAATCCATTGGGTGTCAGTCACATCGTACTTATATTTGTTCCTCCCTGACGATGATTTGAACCAATTTAACATTATTTGAATGGACGGTGAAGAACTTCCCTTCTTACCTGCTGAGGTGTGAGCCATAAGGCCGACATGGTTTCTACACAATCTCCACGTTTTTCCAACCGTCCTTTGTATTTTTTGGACTCGGCCCAAATACCAAGTGCCAATGTCCGGGCCAACGGTCACAACAGTTGGGTGTCCCACATGAACACTGGTGTGGTTCCTCTTTTGTGTTGCTCTCGCTTCAAAACTCTGGCCCAGAGTTGGTGATTGCATGAACAACACAACGCAGTCACTTCCAAGCCCAAAGAAAGCGGTTGATGTCGAATTTGCAGCAGAAAGGTAATCCTCTGCGTTATTGAAGTAAATAGAGTTATTTGATGCGAGTCAAACGGTCCTTTGACAATAAAGGATTCCCATTCAATTCACCTACTAACGTTGATTTGTAAATGGCCTTGCCCTTGTTACTCCACCACCGGCTCTATTTTCTGTACTAGGTTCTGCCCAGTTAGAGGCATTGGTGGGCTCGGCTCAGCTGAATCTAGCATTTGCGAGATTGCATCCCTGCATTCTTCCTCAGCAAGTTTTAAAATTTCTTCCCTATCATCCAAGGAAACGTCCACATTACTCATATCCACGTCAATGTCCACAACACTCATATCCGGGTCTACGTTGGCGCCGTCACCATCCACGGTCTCTTCTTCCATCGGCAAAATTTCGGAGTTCCTCATGACCTCACCATCGCCATCTTCGTCGGGGACAAGTTTTTCGGGAGCCACATATGCCCAGTGCTTTGGATCCGCCTTCTCGACCATCCAAGGCTGCAAGAACCACCGTTTATTTCTAGCATAAGAGGATGGAGCCATATTTAGCACCTTCAATTGGGTTTGGGTTGCCTTTAGACCTTCTTTCAACGTTGATACGAAGTCCTCATCTGTGGCAAGGGCGCTGTAATCTCCCAAATCTGCAGGGGACTGTCCCCATTCTAAACGATGCAAGTCAGCCCAAATGTTACGCTGCTTGTTATGCGCTCTACCAAATTGCAGTCCATTGGATCCGTATTCAATCGTAGCAAGCTGGTTCACTGTGTTAGCACAACCCACAAACTCTTGGAAATCGTAAGCTCTCTCCATACCATGCATCCCTCCCACCTTGCTAAAAAAAAATTCACACGAATCAGATCATGTAAGGTGCAATGGAACTGGCAATTGAAAGAATCCATCACGAAAATACCTTATTAATAAGACCACAAAATGGCAAGACAGTTATACATCAAGATAGCACAGTGATGCTTTTGGGCACCCTCCCTCCGAGGGAGCCTAAAAGTACCGTACAAGTCCTTCGGGTTGCTCTCTCCTTACCATGTATACCGCACAAGCCCTCCGAGTTAAGTTTTCGGTTGGTTTTGCCCATGGGGGTCGTACAAATTTTGTTGGTTATTGATTAGTTTAACACGGTTTGTCCACAAAAATTCAACTTGATGGGACCGGGGAATAAGACAACATGTGTGTTTAACCTGTTGCATAATCTTCAAGGGTTGGGGGCATCACTTCCAACCCTTGAGGCCAATAACATGATGGTGGTTTCGTGGGTCATTACTCTCACCTTACCACCTACAAACATGCAAAGTGGTCATGCCGGTGATTAATCCGGCTTCACCACACACGAACGAATTATGAATGGAAAGCTACTACCACAACATTTAACCGAGAGGCTCCGCACACATGAGAGTTGGAATCCCCCTCGGCGGCTAGGTGGGTGATGCCCCCCTAGTCTTACATGGATAGTTGGATTTGGGTGAGAATTTACCTTCGCCGTGCTCCTTCTCTTCTTAAATTAAAGGGTGTAAGGGTAAAAAACTTACCGATTGATTCTCATCTTGGTTTGGCGATGGTTGGTGCGGAACCCCTACTCCAACGCTTGGCCGCACACAACACCAACCTTGGATGGACGAACCTCTTATCGTAAGACAAACACCCCTTTGTTGAAACGGCCATAATTTTTGCTCACAAACTTCAATTAGAACAATTGTTAGTAATATGGAAAGCTAACAACAAGAATTATAATTCATCCAATTATGAAACCAATTTCATATATTCCTTTAAAGATATGAGCTTACAAAGTGAGCTTAGAATTCAAAAGGCAGCTGTGATACCTTATTAACTTAGATTCCAGCAAATTTAAATTTTCCAAAAACCTTCAAATCAGATCTACAACTGCCCCAAATATCACAATAACTGCATGTTTTTTCTTGTGGGTATGAGCTTACAAAGTCAACTCTTATCTTAGGAGGCAGCTCGGATACCTTCATTCAAACATTCATAACGCTCACTCCTTAAATCTGATTGTGACAACCTTATACTTTTTAGAAAGATAACAACAATAACTATAATGAATCTAAATATCAAAGCAACTAAACAATTCATATTTTAGTTATGCGCTTGCTAAATCAACGCTTGTAATTTAAGAGGCAGTTGAGACATCTTCACTTAACTACTCATAATTTTTGCTCCCTAACTCTGATTTTAACAAGCTTAGGTTTTTTGGAAAGTTAACATAAATGGATAGATTCATTTGAAATTTGAAGGCTAAATTGTAATGTTTGTGTCCACTACAGTCAATTGAAAGTGATACATCTACTTAAGGGTGTGTTCAAAAACACACTACATTTTCTCAAGAATTTTAACTATAAGAATTTTAACTTATACTTATATTTAATAAATGAGAATGTTTTTTTTTCCTTCTAACTAAAATTCTAAAGGGTTTCGCCTTGTTATAAATAAAGAACTTGGAGAGATGATTGAAAGGGGAAGAAGATTTTTATCATCCTTTAAATGAAGGGTTGGGCCCTTCTCCCTTCCATTCACCAAGGGGCCCTGTTCCCTGAACGATGACAACCAAACCCTCGGCGGTGAATGAGGGGGATTGATGTCATCTCGCACCCCACTTGTTCAAACCCTTAGAAATATTTTTCCATTTCTAATTGAACTTCATTTTTGGTTGGCAAGGGGGACAACATGGCCCCCTTGCCCTAGTTGGCAAGATCCCTTACGCTCATAGTTGTCAATTTCTTTTTTTCTTGGTTGTTTTCGGAAACACTCTTATTTTCTGCCGCCGTTTGACTTTTGCTTACTTGAATTGGTTGTTCCTAACTTAACCTACCTACTTACTAGCCCAGTACTTTCACACTTTCGATTCAGGTAAAGGATATTGTTTTTACCCCTTCGGTTTTTAATTTCTACTTGCCCAAGAGTTTTACCCTAAGGGTAAAACACCCTTAGCTAACCTACCTTAATCTAAATAATTTTTTCGCTAAAGTAATCTAATAATTTTGCTAAAACACCTCAATTATGAGCCAAATTGCCATTGGGGACAATTTTGAGGCTCACAAACACATGTTGCTTACAAAACATTTATGTAGCGTGAGATTCTTTGTATTTCCTTCTACACCGTGGTCACCATGGTGGAACCACAACTTCCATATTCTAAAAAAGAATGACATTTTGCTAGCAAAAACCACCCTCTCCTTTAAAGTCAAAAATACGGAAAAGAAAATGTTAATATAATTAGCACATATAGACAAGTACATCTCAGTCCCCAAAGTTCTTTTATAATGTGCATCCCTACAAGTTATGAGTTCCTGCAATCAAGTCTTTGTCTTCTTTGGACAAATGCGTTGTGTACTAGGCCAATTTTGTCTGTCTGTTCGGTCCACATTTTCCTTTCTAAGACGATGCTGATCAATACCAAACTTTTGATAAACATGACCAAGATGATCTAGGTAACAGACATCAGCCCCTAGTTGAAGATTCTTTACAACATTGTCAAGTGGGTTGATCAATTTTTTACTGTTATGGATGAAATCATGATCATGGAAGCCTTTAATTTTATTCTCCCCAAGCCACTCAGAAGATAAAGACCAGCCTTCCCATGGAATTTCATACATGAATCCTACCTTGCTGCAGTAGTGTTCAACCATCAATTGCCTTCTCCTAGAATCGCCATCTGAAGAATGCCCTATAATAGGTCCAACAACCGGCCTACAACTGTGTTGCCAAAGGGTGTCAATAGTCTCCCACTGACTTCTCACCCAAATGGAATTAAATCGATTGCAAGTGCATGACACAACAAGGACAAATATGGGCAACTTATCATGCAAAGGATTGACCATGATGACACGAGAAAAACTTCCTTTGACATTCATTCGGAAAGAATCAACTACGAATATCCACTCTCACCATTCCCTACTTGCGGTCTGAAAGTAGAGATGCACACATGATTCTCTTTTTCTCCACAAAAGCCTACCAATCCATCTGACCGAGCGTCCCAAGAAATACAGGACTTAACTTTCATCTCGTTTTTAGCTAAGATGACTAGGACTGGTCCTACCACTTTATGACTTGCTTTGGCCTCTTTGTAAATGTCAGCCACCCCGGCAATGAACCGAACTTCTTTTTTGTTTTCCCTCTTGGTACAATCATATGACGGCCCACCAAAATTCAAAGCAAACAAATCACACATTCGCCTCCTACCATAGATCCTCATAATTTGTGCAAGTGATTTTCAATTTTTTGAGAATCTATGACCCTGCCTCATACAATTCAAGTTTGTAGCAACATCCCTAAGGAAGTCCCACAAAGTTGGCTTTCTGCCAAAGGCGTTGGTTCTGTGAGCCGCCAAAATGTTGTTACAAAAAGAGAAAACATCCTTTCTATTAATGTTTTCTACGGCACTAAGTTTCAGACCGCGGTGACTTACTTTCAATTGCGCAACCCTAGCCTTCATGAGCCGATGCTGAGCCTTTTCCTCACGATATTTCCTCACTAATGTCCTAGATTGTGCAGCCACCTCAGTACATTGCAAATAGTCTATCCTTCTTCCAGACTGTGTATCCATGCAACCGCGCTTAACAAGAGCACGACCTTCCCTAAGCACTCTAAGTATGAAATCAGTGGCCTCCTCAATTTCTATGCAATAAAAACAAGTGAAATCCGTTAAAGGTTCTCCTATGCCACTCAAACGTTTACATTGTACATGACGGAAACAACCTTTTACAACGACAGTCTTGCTTTTGAATACAAAATCTGCAGTTGTGTTGGGCTTCGCTATCCACAACGATCCAGGCTTTGAATCATTGAGCAATGAATCCACTCTATAGCACTTCCCAGCGTTCTCAGTGATTTTCTTCCTAAATCCCCAACACAACAATGACAAGATAGAGTTTGAATGCATACCTGATGGAGATTCGCATGTAGTGACGGAATCTGTACTGCATGAACTGCTGAACCAAGAATGCATGTCTCGTTGATTTCCAATTGTTGTTCTCGACCTTGCGCTAGGTCTTCCTCGCTTCCCGGAGCTCAATGCACATGATGTCTTTGAAGAATTCTTTGCCCTTACCAAATCTTCACAGCACTTGGTATGAGGGAGCCCATGGACATGATTCTCTAAATTAGCTCTGAGATTTCCCTTTTGCGGGCACAAGTACATTAGTTCTCCGTCGATTTTGCAACGCACCTTGAACCAAAAGGACTTCAACTGAGGAACCCCCACATCTCCCACTACTACAAATGGAGGATCATCTTCCGAGATGGAGTCATTCATACTTTGAAGAATGCTGACACCTTCTTCCACAAGACGCATGTGATCGATTGGTGTCAAAATTATGGGTTTGCTAGAGTTGCCCTCCTTCTTCGGGTGATCGATGTACAAGATCTCCCTCTTCCTACACCACTGCTTGATGTGAAGAGTGGAATGCAAGTGATACTTCTTGAAATTCACAAACAAGTTTTGTATGGCACTCCGGGAGTGATCACGACCTGTACCCCCGATTTCTCTCTTGCACTCCCCACAAAATATCTTCACAACTGCCACACCATGGTGATCGTACGTTTTGAGGTTCCACACGTGATCAACAAAATCCATGGACTCCAACTCCCTTCTCAGCTTCTCAGCACCATGCTTGTAATTCTCAAGCACATCAACAGATAAGAGTGTTGATTGCAGCAAAGTATTTTCCTCTTCGTGAATTTCAATCATATCTGCCTCTTCCAACGTCGGGGCAACACCGCTTCACCCGGCACTTGAAGACGACACCGCTTCTGAAGTCCACCTTCGTTCTCCAACGAAGGAATGACATAGACACGGTTTGTCACATGATTCATGGCCTCAAACCTCTTGAGGGTTTGACATTCATCTTGGAAGTCCCAAAAAAAGAAAGGCCACTCCACGCATCCACCATTCTCCAAGTGCGTGCACAAATCAATATAAGTGTCGCCCGTTTGGCAAAAAAAATGGCTCAATAGTTCCGGCCGCAAAACATCATCTTCCACCAAGTACAACCTAATCTTGAAATTTAACGCCATCTTTCACACCAACCAAAACCATAGTTGCTAGTGCACTTGAGTTGCGGCTGGGATGATTAAATTGAACCCTGCATTTCCCATTTCCCGCAAAGAAGACAACACTCGTTATTAAACTCTATACGACGAAAGGTAAATGACTAATTCAATTGATCATACTGTGAAAGATCAACAATGGAGCCAAATTTTATAACGTTGCATGTGTTGCTCACGGAAAAAAGAAGCTCAGGAAAAAAACGATAACGTTTCAAATTTGCAAAGATAACAAACTTTGCATGCTATATGAAAAGCATGAGAAAATATAAGAATGCACGACTTACTTGATTAGTTACAATCTTGTGGCCTTTCACGTCTGTGTAAATTGTAGGTACCACCTAATCACAACCAACTCACTGTTGAGCAACACCTTGCATTAACTCAAATAAGATCAAAATCAAGTACATACCAGAAAGACAAAAAATCATATGAGAAAATCTCACCTTGATGAAATACTAATACATTCCATGAAGGGGTATTTGTGTCTGCTCCACCCTGTAATGCAACGAACTCAATATCCACATACTTGGGGTTTCTTGATATAACCAATCATGACGATCAAAAGAGCAACACCTCCTAGGTAACTGCTATTTTAGCACCATTGATACATTGGAAGTAAAAATGGGAGAAAAAAGGGTCGTACTTGTCCAAGGGATTCACCGCACCCAAAAATGGACACAAAAGCTTAATTCATTGATTTTGTGACTGAAGTTAAATTTTCTTTCCCAAAAGCCATTAGATTGTGAACGAACTAAAAAAATTGTACTAAAAAAGATACACACACAAAGACACATAAATACTTCAAGTCTCTTTTCCCTCTTATGATTTGACTTGCTCAATCATTCCACCTCTCACTCGCATCCAATCAATCAAAGAGAAAATAAGTACCTAGAAAAATGAATGCCACATTGCAGAACGAATAGGTTTGCCAATGGCAGCCTCGCCTTAGCTCGTAGTTGAGGAAGACGACTTGGATCAAAATCCCTGAAGCCACAAATTCGACACCTCCCGGGAGCTCCAAAAAGCGCGCCAGGCACAAACGGCAACAACAATACAATGTCGATGAACGCTACGAAGTGGCTCCAAACACAATGATGGCGATGGCGATTGCGATTGAAGAACGCAAATGGTCCTCCTCCACCAAAATCAGTATCTTCAAGTCTTTGCTCTGATTGAAAGATACCTAGGTGATACTCCTATTATAACTTGTGAAGTAGGCGCACAAGCAGATTAAGCAAAAGCATCTCACACCCTAAACCTCCGAGAGCAGATCAGAGATCAATCAGCTTGATGCAAGAACATCAACGACAACTCAACATGTCGCAACCCTTGCTAGCCCCCCTTGACAATCTTGCCAATTTTCAATTCTAGCAAAGGTTACGAGCGCTAACCATTCGCATTCCGCCATGCTAATGGTTAGCTCCTCCCACCCCGGACCTTATAGTTCATAGGAGGGAACCAACCCTCCTACTTTGCTTTCGGGACTCACCCCTTAATCGGTAACCCATTCCTAGATGTGGACTTCCATCCATGGAAGTCCAATCCCATGTTGATCATCGCATTGCCGGAGCAACACTACAACAACCCGAACCATACTAGGCAACTATGGCTTCACAATGGGCCAATGCCCATGGAGGCCTTGCCGTTCAGCCTCGGGTGGGTGAGGCCACACCACCTCACCCATATAAGCCTCTAGGAATTTACACGGGGCCCCTACCCCACCGTCAACCCACCTCTTGTCTCTCTACCAAGAGTTGGGGCCAAGTGGACATTTTCCTTTAGCTGCTGGGCCTAGAACCCCCCCAGCAGCTTCAGACCATCATAACTTCCTTGTATAATGTCTTATCATAACAACCAACCACTCCATCTTCATCTACGCTTCACGTAGATGCCGATGGACTCCTCACTTGCCCCATTCGGGCAAGTCTTGAGGAAGTTATGCCTGTTTGAACCTTGGCAGTCCTGGGAATCACTCCCAGGCACTGCTGTACCAGGGCGCTGTCCCGGGACAGCGCCCCACTCAAATGGCCTTAACTCCTAGCTCACACCTCTGATTGAGGTGATCTTGAGCATTCTAGAATCACCACGCCATGAGCTACGCATAGCTTATGGCCTTACCCTAATACCTCCTAGTCTCCGTGGGTGGGAGGCGTTCCCAACGCCCGGGGCCCTCACCCAAACTAGGATCACTTGGGCCCTCTCACCAATAGCGCCACAAGTCCCGGGTGTCACTCCGGGGTCCCCCTTGTGCCCATGGTGTTTCGGGCACTCCTCATGGAGAGGTGCGCGACACAACACAAGTAGACATACACCAAACGAGAGGAGATCGGATCGGCAAATACTTCAGTTCGAAGAGCCACCTCGAAGCACAAGCGCAACCAAACTTAGCCAAGAGAATAGGAATGCAGTCAGGAAAGAGCAACGACAACGTTCCCGGGGTAAGAGCAACAACGGAAACCTAGCAAAAACAATAGAAACACCAAACACGGAGGGACAAACACAGAAAGGACGACTAGGTGAACTTAGGGTTAGCATAGGGTTATTATTCAATAGAAGGCCCGGGCCTTGGCCACTCTCGGCCGCCTTTTACTTTGACCAAATTTTTGTGTTGATTTGGGATTTTTAATTGAATTTTAAGAGAAAACCTTTCAAAATGAAATGAAAATTATTAATAAAAATATGATGCATCCAACCATACAAAGGCGATCTTGTCATTGACATTTGAAAGAGCTTGGTGGTCTCTTAATGGAGTTATCCTAAAAGTCAAGTGGCGTTTGAACAAGATACCATGTGTTTTGATTTAATATACTCTTATTTGTACACTGTAAATAGTTATGAAGTCTAAAAAAGCTTGGTGGTCTCTCACTATTAGGTGTATAAGAGCTTGGTGGTCTTCAAACTCATGCACAACTAGTTTAGCCGTTTTTTGTGACGGTTAAACTAATTGTGCATGAGTTTGAAGACCACCAAGCTTTTACACACCTAATAATGAGAGGCCACTAAGCTCTTTCAAACTTCATAACTATTTACAGTGTACAAATAAGAGTACATTAAATCAAAACACATGGTATCTTGTTCACACGCCACGTGACTTTTAGGATAACTCACAATGTAGCATTTTCGTACTTTTGGCCAAAAATAATAATATAAAGGGGGGTATTTTAGAACTACTTCATTTTCTAATGGGACCTATTATTCCATACCCTATAGTACTTTAAAGATGTCTAGTGTCATTTTTGATACCCTATATTACTCTAAGTCCATTTATAATTTGTTGCCCCCATGTTTTAAAATACCCTATCATTTGTTCGCACGTATATTGCTACTCCAACCAATGACTACCCCCCCCCCCCCCCCCGAGCTTACCAAACATGAAAATATTGCATGCAAAACAACCAACTCCTAACCAAAAGTCTACTTGAATTAAAGGACAACTATAATCCATCTTTGCTCTTGTTCGCCAAAAAGCAAATGATGAACATGAAATATCATTGTGAGTCATGAGTGTCACCTACACCAAACCCTCTTTGACAATTTGAGGCTCGTTAAGGTGTTGAGACCAGGCTTTCAATATTGAATTTTTGCCAGCCCTAGGCATTCTCAAGTTATTGCAAAAAACTATTTTGTGTTTTATTTGATGTGTGAATGGGCATTCTCCATTGACCCAAAATACTTTGAAAGCCAATTATTGCCAAAATCATTGTACAAAGATCATAGGAGTTGCTCCAAGTGAAAGAGAGATGACACCAACCATAGGCTGACATGCATGAGATATCTTTATCCTTGATCAAAGCCACAAACTCAAATCCAAGATCATTCCTCTAACATTCATTTAATGTGCAATTGCATTGTCAACCTATTATTAATCATAAACCATTATGTTTCTTTTTAAAGGACATTGTTTATGGTATTTAGTGCCACTTACCATGCGTAATAATGTCACTTACCATGTTTAGAGGTGCATGATAGGTGTCACTAGTGTCACCGCATGGCACTTGGCATTCAAGTGCACTTGCAAGTATCTTGCACGAGTACGTTCAATAAGTTAGTGTTTATTGATGAGGTGTATGCATATGTCACACAATGGTCTACGAGTACACAAAATGACACTTGGCACCGACACGCTCAATAACATCTTCCTCCTGCATACTAAAATGTAAACACACGACACTTGCCATTAGTATGCTCGATAATGTATTCCCCTTGCATACTAAAAATGCAAAACTATCTTCTCAAGTATTATGATGTGCTACACTAAATGGCATAATGTAAACTCGGGGGGGGGGGGGGGCAGTGTGTTAAAAAGTTAAGGATATAGGTGCGAACAACCACTATTTTATAGGGGGTAATTACTTTCAATTCTCTTATTTTTTTTCACATGCTATCATTATGTAATTTTATACTTTGGGTTAATAGAAAAATGGCTTGCATTACTTATAATTCCAAATTACCTATTATTCCATACCCTATAGTACTTTAAAGATGTCCAGTGCCATTTTTGATACCCTATATTACTCTTAAGTCTATTTATAAAATTTTGCCTCCATGTTTTAAAAATACCCTATCATTTGTTCGCACGTATATTGCTACTCCAACCAATGACTACCCCCCCCCCCCCCGAGAATGTAAATAAATCTTCACTTTAAAAACATAACGTTACTCAACCATGTGGATTGGTTCCATGACCCTAGAATATATCAATTATATTACGTGGCCCCCTTGCAACAAGTAATAATATTCATTTACTATTCATACATTCAAACTAATACTTGTAAAATTGGGTGGTTATACTCCCAACACTATTCTTGCGAATCGTAATCCATATTGGCACTACTCTCATGAATCATTGTTCATCCCAATATTATACAGTGAAAATATTGTTCATAGCATTGGTTATACTGAAAATATCAACACTATTCATTATTTGTACATGCATCAATTTTTTCCTATCTTCTAAGTTTCTTCCATGAAGGTAAGATAGTGAAAGTCCATGGTAAATGCCAAACATAGAATGGATGCACCGACATATTATGAAAGTTACCTATGATTATGAATAGTGTCATGTTGATAATTACTGGATGTAACACTTTGAGACCTCTAGTTATCTCGTTTAGGCCCTTCGCAAATAGGGCACGTGCCTACTAAATACCATAAACAATGTAGCCGGAACTGGGAACGGCAAGTTGGAGCATTGAGATTTGCAAGAATGTTCTTTGATTAAGTAAAAGGTCCTTCGTCATGGAAATAATGGCGAAAATGGGTGTTGCAAATGCCTTCTCCAATATTCACGTGCATTGAAAACGTTTAACATATTTGTGATAAAGTATATTTTATTGCAAAATTGTGGTACATAGTTGTTTCATTTGAATACTAAAATGCACACATGAGGCTTGAGATCCAAATGCCGGAACCCCAAAACCACCTCGCAGCAATACCCGGAGAGATTTTTGGGCATAACCGGTCGAGATCCTAGTGTTTCCAACTCTAACCGGTTACGTGTTGACTTCTTTTGGTTTTTCTTTATCATTTCGAAGTAATTTACATCCTATATATTCCTTCAAAATGATTGGGAATATTCCCAAAGTTTTGAACTTCAATCGGTGATTTCTCAAACTGTAACTAGCAGCTGGTTCTCCTTGTTCATTGCCTCACAAAACATTAGGAAAAGATTTGTTCATTGTGAATCACGGCAAGACGTACTAGTGCTTATATAAATCATTATCGTTGTCAACCGGAAGGTTTGGGTTACTCATTGTCCAAAAATTGCAGCCAAAAACCTTCAGTTGTCAACCAAAATGATTATTTATGCATTTTTCCTCATCGTGAGTTGCATTGATCGAATCACAACAGATGGTTGCAATGGACAATTTTTTTTCTTCTAGTGGAATTTGAGCGTGCCTTAATGACACTTGGAAAATTGCATCACTTGGAATGTACAGGTCAACAATGACATGATCACATAGTAGCTACATGATGGCCTCTTTCCAAAGAAAGAGGCTGTGATTAAAGAAACTTCGAGAGTTTACTTTTGCTTGTCAAAAAACTCACAATACTCAGTTTGAAGACTCCCCCAAAATTAAAGGATAACTATGCTTATTTGATACTTGGTCCCACATACCACAACCAAGGAGTTTTGTCATGTTATGCATGGCCACAAATGATACAATACATTACTTATTAGGTATGCTCTCACGACATGTTTTGTGCGTAAATAAAGTTTTGGGGATGCTTTTCTCACCCAAATTTTGTCATGAATGTGGGAGGTGCAAAGGGGATCGACATAAAATGACACATTTTTGGTGAACCTGCTGAAAAATTGGTTTATAAAATAAGCTTTATTTACACTAGTCCCAAATACCATGACCACTGTTTTCTAAGCTCTCTCATTGGTTGAGAAATGAGTGGTTGTCCCTCTTTGTTTTACACAAGGTCACCAAAAATAAGAGTGGCAATGTCATACATGGATGAGAAAGTGCATGAAATCTTACATGTTCATAAATGGATAATTTTTGGTGGTCACCTAGACTTTGTGGTAGGGAACCCAACAAAAAAATGCCAATGGTCGTGTCATGAGGACATCTTTTTTGTAGTAAAAAAATGTTTTGAATAAGACTTGTTCTTAGCAAATGCAAATAAAACCACAAAATAAGACTTATTTTGTGGTTTTTGTTTTTATTCTTAAAATCCATTCTACAATCATGTCATGTAACCAAGGCTTTTAAAAGTAGCGTGGAGTCCTCTTGGTCATCGTCTTTGGACTGCCAACCATGACCACGAGAAATTCTAAATCATTTTTTCTCACACCCCTTGGTCACATGTGTAAAACGCCCTAACTTGCTTATGAAACTAGCGCATGTGTAGGAAGGGAGTGTAATCACCAGCCTAGCATCGCCCCATCCCTTCTTCTTATTACATGTTTTCTTCAAGCCAACTTTGCTTACATGTCCCCTCGTTCCAAACAATGGCATAGTGTTAGTGTGGCCCCGAGCGTTTTTTCATTCTTTCATTGTCACCACTGCTCCTACAAAAGACAACAACCTTGGAAGCTCACTGAGTGGGGAGGTGTGTAACGGGTACTCCCTCTATCCCAAATGATTGTCCTACCCCCCGGAGTGTTATGTCCCCAAATGATTTTCTGAGTTCAAATGTTTATTGTTTTTGTCGATGTAGAAGTTTTCCCCAAACAAATTGGTGCAACATTCATTATTTCCAACTAGATTCAACTCCACGTACGACTAGAAGACTTTCATTCAACTAGACTCTATTATTTGTAAGACTAGAGTACTTCACCATGGGAGATCTAATACTTCTAAAAGGTATTATTACACGATGTTCTCACTCGTAAGCATTGATTGTTAGTTAAAAGCACTTAACTCACCCCAAAGGCATGAAGGGAGAACCGGTTAACAATATGTTTGGGGACTAGTTGAGGGGGGCTTCAGCTCTTAGTTCCTATAAGTATATAAAGCTCAAGATTGGGTAGATCATGCCTCTTATCTTTCCTCCCTCTTTTTGAGACACATTGCACCATAGTTGAGTACTAGACTAAATATTGTATTCTCGGGGGGTTCACTCCCTCTTATATTTGCATACACGTGCGTTCGGGACCTATTTATTGGGGGGGTTATTTACCTTGCATAAAAGATTATAAGGTGATGGTATTATACATGTAAAAAGCCTGAAAATATTATATGTGATGGTATTTTACATGTAAACATGTTTCATTATTTTAAAATCCCCTATTTTACATGTACATTTTTTATAAACTTTATCTACAATGAATATATTGGACCTTATTTTTTATCGCACGTTGTTCTACGATTTTCGCCAGTGAACCCCCCGAGATTGTATTTAATGTCACCAATTCTATTTGTCTTGCTTGATACTAATTGTAAACTACCCGCGTAGTGTCACCAACACTAAATGCAAACTTAACATTATTTTACATTTCTTGTAATAAAAATGGGCACCTTAGATTTACAATGTTACAATTATTGTCATTTACTATGATATCTTTCATCCAATTTTTAATCATTCATGACAATATTTCGTTATCCAAATTGTTAAGATGCATAACTTTGTTTCAATAACTGGCACAGGTTCATTCAAATTTAAAATATATGTGACAATACTTGTAGAATTATTCAAAAGAAAATGTAATTAGAAAATAGCCACAATGACATGAATTTCATATCGCACTAAATACAATACTCACTGTAATGTCATGCAAGCTAGAATGGTGGCTAATATTTGAACTCAGGTTGTGGTTAGAAAAGGGCAGGCCATTGCATCAATTTGGGTGTTTTGTCCTTAGCCCTAAGTACACTAAATCATGTGGGTGGAAAATAAGCTTCGAAATAATTAGCGTGGACCACACTAATTTTCTAGTTGAGGAGGAATTAACATGGGCCAAGACCCATGCTCTTCTCCTGTGTTTTCGTGAAGATTTTTGACCAACACGTTGAATATTAGTTACATGACAAATGTAGCATAACATAAACACAATCACCCTCATTAATTGTCTAAGAACTACACAACTAATGTGGTCCATGCTGATTTCTACTATAAATCTTTTGTGAATTAATGATAATTGAATGTAAGATTAATGTGACCCATATTAATTAGCGTTATGATAATTAGTATAGGCTACTGATAACTATTGTGGCCCATAGCACTAGGACTATCTAGTGTAGCTTTTAAGACTACTATTATTAAGTGTAACATAATTTATTGGCATTTTTCCATGAGTATGAATAAAACGGTTTCGAATTTTGATTTGTTCACACATACAACCTTCTCAAGAAAGCCTTCACACCATCTTTTTGGTCTCCCAATCCTTCATTGAGGGTTAAACTCTTGCCCACAATGCCAAGAGTGTGGCCGAGGTCAAGCTCGTGATTGGGAGGTGGGATGAATTCCGTGTCCCATACAAACACCGGACTTCCAACTATAGACCAATGACACGGCCCTAACATTACCCAACCCAAAGGTCTTAACTCCGGCGCGGAGTTCGATGCGGCTCCGGGGAGGTTCGGATGCCAGCTCTGGTGGGTCCATTTTTCTGGCCCTCCCCATTTTGGCCCCTTGATGACTTTTTTTGGTTTTTTTTACTAAATTTGGGTTCTACGGCCCCAAATTACTCTAGGAGGCCCCTTATGAGATCAAGTAAGGCCCCACCCAATCAAAAAAATAGGGGGCAATTTTTGCCCCAACCCACCCGAACCCACCGGAGCTGGCATCCGAACCTCCCCGGAGCCGCATCGAACTCCGCGCCGGAGTTAAGACCTTTGGGTTGGGTAATGTTATCCATGACACGGTGCCCGAGATTTTCATCTAACTTTTGTGATTGATGAGCATCTAAAGTTTCATTGTCAACACATAGGTACATGTGCCGAAAGCTAGGTTACCATATGCATTTATTGAAAAAACAATATACATGCATTTAGACATACTATTTGTAACCCTAACCTACTGGGTGATAGTGGAGAGGTACCCATTTCCGATTGGAGTGGTTGGCGATTCGATTCCCGCTTTGAAACCTTCTCTCTACTTGACGGAAAAAACTAGCTAGGTAGGTAGAAAGCCAAGAGCCCACCCACCCCAAGAAGATTCTTGAGCAGGGTAGTGCCAACGGGCTCAAATCATGTTGGATTGCCCAATGTTGGTTATTTATTTATTTACTATTTATACACCACAATGTTATAACATGGGAAACACATTTAAATTCAATGTACTATAATGTACTCTTTTTTAATATTGCAATACTTTTTGGGTCCCATTCTTATTGACAGTTGATTCATTGACACCAATAACCTACTCCCATGCCAACTTTATTTTTAACTAAAGAATATAATAAAATCATGTAAGGGATCCACATTATGATAAAGTGACGTATTCTCTATCCATTTAGCATAATGCAAACATGTGGTTGTACCGTATAGTGTAAAGAGGAACTCCTCTTGGGGAAGGTTGTTCCTTACATATATATGCACAACCAACTTCTTAGCATTTTAATGTTGTAACGAGTAAGCTTGATCTACTTGGGAACCACACTGATTATCCCTATTAGTGTGTGTGGTATTAATTTTGCTAAGTCTCAAAATTAGTGGAGGGTGAAATGTTCACCAAGTGATACTAAATCCGTGAATACATGCTCATTTACCATACATATCAAGGAATTAGTGCTAAGACATGATCTAAGGTGCTTGTAGAGCCATGAAGACGATTATTTGAAACTCGTGGTTGTCAATGACTAATGCCATGATGATTAATGCCGGTACTTTTAGTGAATAGTATTATCAATGGATTGTGCTAGGATGAACAATGCTACTTGGATTTTTTGGTGGCACTAATTTCATAATGTAAAGATATTTAGTGTCACCTTCGCTAATTTTCCCCACACACCATTAGCCCTCCCTTCACAATTGGGATAACCAATGTAGTGACCCCCTTCACTACCATGACAAGGGAGGGGGGAGGGTAAAGAGAGGCTATCACGAACATTCCATTGAAAAACTAAACAACCACACAATATTGAGAAACACCACCAAACACCTCCAAACACCTCATGAAAACACATACATCAAAACGCCATAAAATACCTCACTTACTTAACACTAAACAAAAGAAAAATAAATAACAAACAAGCACCCCCCTGCCCCTGGCCATGGTCACTACCTCAGCCCCCTACACCTTGGGTCTACCCCTAAATACGTTGAACCCTCTTTCCGAAAGAAAGGCACGACGCCCTATCATGCATCATGGACACTCATTGTTAGCATAAGGCTAACGTGCTCATATATATGACAATGGTGCTAGAACATGAACATTTATTTATTTGTTTGTTTTGACTCGAGAACCATTTTCCCTACAAGTTATACATAACTATCCACATGTCAATTCAAGGTCACATGCGAGTGACACTTTCTTCCATGTCGTTCAAAATGGTTAAATGAATGGACAATAGGTAGGAGGTTTTTCTTTCTCTTCTTCTAGTGCCCCCATTTTAAGAGACTCCCCCATCTCACATCGGGATCCCCAATTGTACGTAATCCAAATACATTGAATAGAATTGACAACATATATAAATTATAAATTACATGTTATCTACAATACATACATAAATGGTAGAATACATGTATTCTACAATACACACACACAATACTCGGCGACCCAGGATGGACGAACGTTTGCCTCCGTCAACACTCGTCGTTCCCCCGCGTCCACCTGTGCCCTCCCGCCAACACATCTCTTCAAACATGTATCCAATCGCTCCAACAAAATATATATTAACCTGAATCTTTGGGTTTGAAAAGCTTCAGCTTCGAGTTACAGCAAATTCCGGTCTTGGATCGAGGTATTGTAGATTGGGCACTTGTTGTGGCTATGGCTATGGCGATGAATGCTTGGGATAAGAGCTGACCGAGATGTCGGAGTGGAGAGTTTTTTTGGATTCAGGCAGAATAAAAAGGTTGGGAACGAAGTGATGGTGCAATGATAATTTTTTAGAGAATTGGACCTGGGATAGAATTTGGAAAGTTGTGGTGATATGTCGACAAATATGGAGCAATGGGATTTGGCCCCTGGTGAACCCATCTCCCAATATTCGAATGCCAGGGTTTTATCCTCTCAGATGCTGGACTGTCCCAGTGCTCCATACAATTCTGAAGGTATGCCTGCCTCTAATGAGATTGCCCTAACGAGATTGTTTGTAAAGAAATTGGGTTTAGGGTTCTTTTGCAAATAGATTCGTCTGCCTATCCTTTTCCCATCTGCAGGGTATAGGGCTAGTTGCGTGGGGAAGTTCGTTTTATGAGGAATGTATTGGCAATTATGTGCAAATGTTGTGTAAACTGCTCTCTCATAATTTGCAACCGAAATGGACATAGAATTGGAATTGGGTTTAGTTTTATTTATTTTTAGTTTAGTTTTGTAAATAGATTCGTCTGCATATCTTTTTTCCATCTGCAGGGAATGAGACCAGTTGCATGGGGAAGTTTGTTTCATCTGGTATGTATTGGCATTTATTTGCAAATGTTGTGGAAGCTGCTCTCTGTTGATTTGCAACTGAAATGGACACAGTATTGCATTCATTATTGCGTTCGTTCCTGGGTTGAAGTTATTCTTCCTGAAACAAGAGCTATGTTAATCACTAGCAAGCCGCTGTCTGCATCCATATTGCAGTACAATTTTGCTTTGTGTTCTGCAATCTGTGAGGTCCACCTATGCAGGCAGCTCATGACCACTGAAATCCAGGTCCAGACATCTGTGTTTATGACACACATGTCTCTACCTTCCAGTTTTCATTGACAATGCACTGCAAATTGCAAGAGACCAATGTTTAATGTTGAGTACTGTTTGTACATGGTACATACACTTGAGGTTCAAATCATTCCAGAGCTAATTCATTATTTAGCTAAGGATTCATTCAACATTGGTTCAATCTATAGTTCAGCCTTTTAGGTCTTGCAACTATAAAATGTAGGAACAAAATAACAAAATCGCAGTCCTATGTTTAATAGGCATTGATTGAATGTTGTAGTTTGATGTGATTGAATCAATATAAAATGAGTTGATATACTGTATGTATTTAGAGGTTTGTGATGTGGCATAGAGCAGGTTATTTCTGGAAGGTTGTTGTCTCTTTAGATAAAGGATGATTATCTCTTTTTCATAGAAGCCCTCACTAATCTATGTATTTGCCCCCACTTTTTCCGGGTTGTCTTGAAAATTAGAGGAGGTGAAATTGTTGAATGTTGAGTCAAGGTTATATCTGGAAGTGATGGGTTTGGTGAATAATGCAGACCCTGAGTATTCGGATACACCAGTTGAATGTACGCCTGGTTTGCCCAAAGCCTCACCTCTTGAGGAGTCTGAGACTTGTGAAGACAATGAAGTTGCTGCACAACCTAACTCAATTTCATTCCAGGTACATGTCACAATTTTGTGTGTGTTAAGGACCAATTTTGAATTGGTGGTATGCATTCTACAGACACTAGGCTATATAGTATTATTCAGGGTTGGAGTACTTAACCACCTGAGATGAAGAAAATACTGCAAAGCATACCTAACTCAGTTGCCTCTATTGCCAAATGATGAACGATAAACTGCAAAGAGCAGTCTTTTGTGTCTTGATCAAGTTCGCTGCCTTATTGTTCAAACATGCTCTCTCATGTGTAATCTTTGCAGAGACATCCAACACAGCCACCCCTCTCTGTACATCTTCAGGAGAATGATGCAGACAGTCATCGGAAACTTTCCAGTGTTGTTTCCGAGCTTGTTGGTGAGAATTTCTGTGATGATGCTGAAGTAGTGTCCTACTAACAGTGTCTCTGGAACTCTTCCCTAATGCAAATTACCAATGCCTATTCAATTGTTTCTTGAGATTGGTTGTGTTTCCATTTTTCTGTGTTGAATATTCTACTTGATATGCCAGTATTGCTTTATTTGCTTTCAGAATTGTCTTCTTGCAAAGTCAGTGTGAAGTGACATTCCTTTTTTGTGTGCAAACTCTTTAGTGCTGTGCATGTGAATTGTCTTAATAATGGAGCAATGTAGGTCTGAGAGTTGCATTTCCAACCCTCCTCATGCAAGATATTTTTCCACGTCAAATCAGGTACTTCAGATGATAGAGTCACGGAGTCCTCCTCAAAGGGTATAAACGATGGACACAATTTGTTTACTTGCTCTGAAGGACTTTCAGTGCCTGATGATAGCTATGGCTCCATGGTTTCTAAAGGTTGCTGTCCACAAAGCCTTTGTGATCCTAAACTTCTTGAAGAGGACACGCTCAGCCCCATGGGTTCTGAAGATTGCTGTCCACGTATCCTTTGTGATCCCAAACTTCTTGAAGAGGACACGCTCAGCCCTATGGGTTCTGAAGATTGCTGTCCACGTATCCTTTGTGATCCCAAACTTCTTGAAGAGGACACACAAGAAGACATGCAGATCTGCAATCCTGATCTATCAGATATTCCACTTCCAGGAAAACCATTATCTTTGATGATACAAGATGAGATACCAAGCAAGACACCCCTGGTATGACTTGCATCTCCATTTATGTTCTCTTGTCTTGCTTGTCATCTTCTGTCAACCCACGCTCCACATATCTGCATGCGCATGCTATGAAGATATTATCAACAACTTATGAGCTCTCCAGGAGTATCATGTAACTTAGGCAGATAGTTTACAATTAATAATATTTCAGCAAGTTGCTGAACTATTTCTATTCTGCTGGAAGAGTCCAGAGTTGCCCAGGCTGGATGTAGCTTTGGTTTCTTAGATGGACATATTAGTGTGGCTTTGTTATCTACATCATACTGACACAAATTTGATCTCACTGAAAATGCTGTTCTACAATGGTGTTATTTGAGACGTCATTGCAGTTGATTGACTGTGTAGATGTCTTTGTAATCATGCGTCCCTTAATTGTTTTGAAACTTTTTGGTCATAAATGTTAGAAAATCATATTCCCAGAATTAATGTGTATTATCAGTATTTTGAAATGTCTTCCTTTGTTTGTTTTGTGCAGACTGCTTCGCAATCAGTGGATAGAATACCTCCGGCTGATGCACTATCAGAGGCATACTCAATACCTGAAGACGATATCATTCGCAGGTGGGAAAACAGGAAAAGGAAGGCTCTCTCCGAGAACACCAATCGATCTCCCCATTTAGAGACTAGCTCGTACAATGTGACAAAAAAGAAATCAAACCAACCTGTAGTTTTGGAGATGCTTGAAAATGCTTGTTCTCAGAGAGACTTTGCAAAGAGGCCCACATTTGATGATAAAGAAAACTATAGAATGCCAATAGTGAGCACAGGTACATCACTTCCACTTTCTATTCCATCAAGCCCGGACGCAACTCAAGATGTTCAATGCATTGATCTCACAGGAGACCGTGTTGACATAATTACATCTGCACAGAAGCCGAAAAGATTACGCACAAGTGATTTGAAAAGCTTCTGGCCTCAGAGTACATTAGAGAGGAACACTTGCCCAGAAGTACTATCTGGCTCGGTTAATCCAAGCACACCAGAGCAACAAAATGCAGGAGAATGGGTATGTCCAAAGTCAAAGAAGTCAGGAGGCAAAGGAAGGCAACGGACTATGGATTCATGGATTCGCTGATTACCTACCTTGGACAAATTTTGTGATATACTATTTTGTTTAAATCTTATTGAGCAGCTTTTGTATACCTCTGATATGGTGTAGATTCCACCTACTTTGACCAAGTAGCTGGGATGAGTCTTGTAACCTGTTGATATTAAAGCAACAAAGGTGATTTGAACACATAGACAAGGGATGAGACTACCTGAATCTCAAAGTGAAACTTTGCAGCAAGTTTGGGCATGCCTATGGGTTCATTTTTGCCTCGTACTAATTCTTGTTTGTGGGCTTTATTGTATTATGGATTTTTAGTGATATTCATAGGCTTTACAGATTATTCACTTTAATGTATTATGGTGCTTAGAATTACCAATTTCAGATGCAATGGGTCATGGAACTCGCCTATCTTTGCAGTCTGATATGTTGGTGGTCATTTGAGGTCATTCAGGGCAATTTTGGTACCTGATATGACGGATGAAGGATATGATGTTAATGGTGACAGATTAAGCTCCTTGATCCTTGTCCTCAATTGCCAGGTTAGGGTGCGAGCGAATGGGCAGGTGGCTTTGGCTTTCTAGTAATCATTTTCCTCATCATCAATGCGGCTGTGTGCTGAATGCTTCGTTCTGTTGGCTATGGTGGAACTGTTTGTTGCTATGACTTTAATATCCACCTGAACCTCTGACCTAAAGCAACCCCACAGTAGGTCTAGTATGGAAAGTTGCAACGTCTTATTACTACATTCATCGGTTCCCAAGAAATTCCATTTCCCAGATTCCATAGTACCTACTGTGTACTCTACCTACTACCTACTACCTATTACCTATTACCTATTACCTATCCCTTGAATGGCATGATCCAGTGGCTGACCTGACTGCCTTTTCTGTGTCTGTTATTTTGGGGGTGATGGGCTGGGTCCCTTCCTTCGCTGCCTCATGTTTAATATGGTAGGCCCCTCCTCCCCCTCCTCCCCCCTCTGACGCTCTGCTAACATCCGCAAACAGAGGCTTACTAGATAGATGTGTGCATGTACGCATCACAGGTACGGGATCAGTGTCGCTTCTGTGCTTATCAGTTAATTCAATTGGACTCTCATTTTGGGGAGCTAATTCATTACCTCACAAACTCCATCTCTGCATGCTTGCCATGTGGTAACTTAAGTGCGTACATTAACCAAGTTAGAAGCAGAAGCAGAAACAGAAGCTGCGTCGAGACTCGGAATCTATCATAATTTGAACCTATCGACTAACAGGGTGAAGGAAGCAACAGAAGGGGCAGGTTCACTTTCCTTCCTTACTGTTGTTCCCTCTCGTCCAGGTTTTTCAGGAAACCTGGAGGTGGGACTGGGATACACACAAACTTTGCGAACGTCTCTCTCTCTCTCTCTCTCGCCGCATTTTCTCTTGTAGCGGCGCCCCTCTGGTTCAATAAAGACGAGGGTTTGTGCTTCTTTGGGTTAGGGTAAACTCTAATACACCAAGTTTTCGACTCAAGTCGTGCTTTTCTTTCAATTTTGATTTCACACGAGGAGTAGTCCTTCGATGCTTGTGACCTCTTCTTTGTCACAGATCATCCTCATCATTGTGTCCTAAACCCTGTCTGACTGCTGACACGGTGGGAGCCGTGCATCTGGGGAATAGAGGAAAAGGGCTAGGCAGTGACTTAGAGAGGGAGAACGAGGGGGAGAGAAAGACATGGAGGCAGTGTTGGCAAGGGTTCCCAGCGTGGCCTCCATAGCCACGCGAAACATTGCAGGCTCCAGCAAGCGTCTCGGTTCTACTCCTGCCGTGCTCACCGGACCCCTTGGACTTCGGTTGGCGACGATGACAACCTCTGCTACCGACGGCGGTCCTTCGAGCTGCAGACGAAGAGCTACTTCGATCTGTGCATGTGCTACAACGACGACAGCCATGGAAGCAGCAACAACACGCAAGGGCCTCATAGCGCCTGATGGGGGTGTGTTGGTGGACCTTCATGTGTCGGAGCAGGAGAGGGATGCGAAGCGGTCGGAGGCTGAGGCATTGCCCCAGATTCTTCTGTCTAAGGTGGACTTGGAGTGGGTGCATGTGGTGGCAGAGGGCTGGGCATCTCCTCTCAAGGGATTCATGCGCCAGCAAGAGTATCTGCAAGCACTGCATTTCAACTGCCTGCGTATGCCGGACGGCAGCCTTGTCAACATGTCCATCCCCATTGTGTTGGCTATCGATGATGAGAAGAAGGAGCAGTTGTCTGGGGCTACCTCTGTTGCTCTTGTAGGACCTGCTGGTGACCTTGTTGCCATCCTTCGCAAGTATGATGATGATGAACTCTATACTTGAACCCCCTTGCTCGTACTCTAAATTCAACATAGATTCTTGCTGATTGCAAAAATTTGGGAGGAGGGTTGACTTGCGCTTTTTGAAATGCATCCACCGCAACAAAATCACAGGCCTATCACAGGCATCTGAATTTTGAAATGTTAAGGATGAGATTTCGAAAGGTGTGACACTATGCAATTGTTTAACATAGATAGATTCTAGCTGATTGCAAAACTCTGGAAGGAGGGTTTGACTTGCACTCCTCGAAATGCATCCATTGCAACAAATTCACAGGCATCTGAAATTTGAAATGTTGAGGATGGATTTCGAAGGTGTTAACTCTGTGCAAATGTTTAACATAGATAGATACTAGCTGATTGCAAAAGTTTGGAAGGAGGGTTACAATTCTTGAAATGCATTCTGCGCAACAAAATGCATCATAGGCCTACCGCAGGCATCTGAAGTTTAGACGTTAAGGATGGGTTTCGAAAGGCACATAACTTGTGCAACTTTTTGTGTGGACAATGGAGCTGATTCCATAGAAAAGAATTCTGGCCAAAGGTGGCTGTTTTCTGGGGTTTTGTCGGGCTTAGGGTTTTCACGTGATTCTCCACGGAGCAGTTTAGTGAAGGATGATGGTGTGAGATCTAACTTCTGTTTGTTATGTTGGTGGAGGTTGTGAGTTCTCTTCTGAGAACTTCTGTAATGCACAAGGAATTCCACTTCTAGGGCTTATATTTTGGTCAAGTTTGTTGAAGGATTTATATTGATAAGATCTTGGCCCTTTCTCTGCAGTTTTGAGATCTACAAGCACAATAAGGAAGAGCGAATTGCACGCACCTGGGGGACTGTAGCGCCTGGGCTACCGTATGTGGAGGAAGCTATTGCAAACACTGGGGACTGGCTCATTGGTGGGGACTTGGAGGTTCTAGACCGGATTAGATACAATGACGGATTGGATCATTACAGGTTATCACCAGCGGAGCTCCGTGCCGAGTTTGAGCGACGGGAGGTAAAAGCACCAAGCCATGAACATGATTTATGTTTTATATTTTATATTTAAACAAGTGGGGGTGATATTTCTCTGCAGTTATTGCAGTGTTGTAGCTGAATAATTCACTGGATTTTCTAACTTACCAACTTAAGTGAAGCCAGTCACTGGATCAATGGTATTTAATAGGTGAATCTCCACTTCTGATATGAGGATGGGTTTTAATGTCTGTAATAGAATCATGTAGGGTTGAGAATACTTCTTTTTCTTTTAATGAATCTGTCAGTGCTTCTCTCACTTGTACTGAACCCACTTTCTGTAACAATTTCAGTTGCATTCAGAATGCTAGTGGCATACAGACTCTTTTATTACTGTTCTTACATTTGATCTAAAGTTATTTTGTAGGAAGGCAGATGTCAGCAAGCCAGGTTGAATTTTACTTTTATCAATTGCATTTTCAATGTTTCAGAACCTGATTTGTGTCTTGTGTGACGTGAATGTGATCAGGCAGATGCTGTCTTTGCATTCCAGCTGCGCAACCCAGTGCATAATGGTCATGCATTGCTCATGACTGACACAAGACGCCGACTGCTAGAGATGGGCTACAAGAACCCTCTCCTTCTATTGCACCCTTTGGGTGGTTACACCAAGGCTGATGATGTTCCTCTTGAATGGAGGATGAAACAACATGACAAGGCAAGTTATGTTTCACTGTACATCCACGCGCATCTAAAATCTGATAAAAAATGCTGCTCTTGGAATTGCCTCCTAAACCACCACTCTACTTGAGAGAAAGCTCAGGTTGTGCATATGTGAATCAATTGGTCGGTGAACACAGTGGTTTCTGTTTAAAATTTCAAAACATGAAAACTTAAAGGTGGGGTTGTTTTTTAAAATATAGAACAGACAGGTTAGAGCAGGTTAAGAGTACTTTGCAATGGGGACAAGGTTCAACGTACCTTTATTATCTACTCAATAGATCCTAAACAAGAATTACTACTTGATTGAAGTATTACAATGTATGGAAGGTTCAGTCACCGATAAAATTATGTGCAAGCAGACAAGTCATACAAGTTGGTGATAGGGAAGAGGTTTCGTGTTGGAAGAGAACATATGTAACTCTTGTCTGTTTGTTGATGTGTAAAGACCACTAGAAATGTCTGTACATGTGACCATCATTAATTACTGCCTAATTGAAGTATCAGTGTGTACGTAAGGTCTGCTAACAAAAGTTTTGTGTACCGTTGCTGGTAGAGCAGGTCGACAAGTCATGGATAGTTGAATGTAGTTGGTGATAGGTTTAGTGTTGAACGAGAATATATACATTGGTCATGTCTGTTTGCTGTTGTGTAAATACCACTCGTGATAGAATATTTGTACATGTGACCATCAATTGTTCCTTCCAATAAAAGGAATAATGAAAATTCGCCATTAATGCTTCAGTATTTTTGTTGGTAGAGCAAGTCGACAAGTTATACAAAGTTCAATATATAGTTGGTGAAGGGGAAGATGTTTGTGTTGCCCGAGAATATACACTACTCATGTCTGTTTGCTGTTGTGTAAAAAGAACTGGTGTCAGAAATATTTGTGACATGTGATCATCAAATTGTTCCTGTCACTTTCCTGAAAAGACACTGGGTGTGCAGGTGCTTGAAGAGGGCATCTTAGATCCAGCAACAACAGTGGTGGCAATCTTCCCATCGCCCATGCATTATGCTGGACCCACAGAAGTGCAATGGCATGCCAAGGCCCGTATTAATGCAGGTGCAGATTTTTACATTGTGGGTAGGGACCCTGCTGGCATGGGTCACCCCACAGCAGGCCGTGACCTATATGACCCAGACCACGGGAAGATGGTGCTCAGCATGGCTCCTGGCCTCGAGCGACTCAACATTCTGCCCTTCAGGGTACTTGCAGTCTGATTATAATTCAAAATAACTGCGAAGTCGTGGCAATGTAAAGTTTTCACATCACCTTCAAACAAGGTGTAAATCAAATCTAAAATCTGGTGTCTTAGCTTGTCACTTTTGAAACATCTCATTCTTCAATTTTATTTAATCACATACTAATGAGTGGTTAGTTCTGCCATTCTTCCTAATTAACTGTCACATCTAATGGGTACGATGCAGGAGTTTTAATCACAGATATAAATGATCTCCTGAATGTTCATATAATGATAGTATTTGTGTGTTACTTTGAAAGATAGGAATGCAAACTAGGTAGAAGTGCAGTCACAGAAATGAGACTTGTATCTCTGACCTATTCTAGTACATGTAAGTAGTCTCCATACACTAAAACTCCAATAAGAAGAAAACCTTGTTCTGCAATATGTTGATCTAACATAACAAATGTTGCTTTTTTGAACAGGTGGCAGCATATGATAAGACAAAGAGCCAAATGGCATTCTTCGACCCATCTAGGGCACAGGACTTTTTGTTTATATCTGGAACTAAGGTTGGTACCCCTAAAACTCAACTGTCTTTGGATGTTGGAATTAGATCCTGAATATTGATCATGTCATTTGCAGTGTGCTTTTATACATGGATTTATGTGACATAACTGAAGTTTGCATTTGATTGTCATGACAGATGCGCAACTTTGCCAAGGAGAATGTCTCTCCTCCTCAGGGATTCATGTGCCCTGGAGGCTGGCAGGTTCTAGTGGACTACTATCAGGGCATGCAATCTAAAGAAGCAGGCCCACTCCAACCTGCTTAGACTCTCTCACATGTGAAATCCCACTTTAATTCACTAGTTATTAACTAGAAGTGCAGAGGTTTTTGTAGTCTATTCCTTATAAATGAGCCTGACTTTTAGAAGGGCGGAGGGTTTTGTTTCAAGGACTGATTTTGCTCTTTACATTCTGAAATTAGGTTGCAGCACGTGTTTTTCCAAATGCTTGGCCAGGTCTACTGTGGGCTTTATCAAAGTCCTGAGCAAATCTTCCAAATTAGGTGTGAATCGATTTAGTACAACCAACTCGTTGTACATGTCCTTGGCAAGAAAAAAGTCGTTGAAAGTTGCAAATTGTTGCTGGTGGACTGCTACACTGATTCTCCCTGGGTATCAAATTGATGCCTCCATCTGTGGAATATTTACATCAGTACTTCCACCTCAAAGTTTGTCTTTGTTGTGGTTTAATCAACTGATGTAGGTTGAATAGACATGATTATCCACTCTCAGATGATGGATGAAGATGCTTAAAAAGCAGTTGTGTTTTTGAATCAAGTAGTTTACAATTTGAAATCATCATCAATACATTGAACACCTTCTCATTTTCAGACACAAGTCTCTGGGATGGTGCTGTGATATATAATTCTAGTTCTTGATTCTGGACCTTGTTACTGAAAGCATCTCATCAGATGTGCGACATGGAAGTTGTACTCTGAGTACACCCGTCTGGGAGCTGCAATTGCATGTATTACATGCGAGGCTTTAGTATTTGGAACAAATTAACCAATCTTATTCGTATATTTCATCAACCATATGTTGAATCGATTAGTATTCAAAGGATGGCTGCAGGATAAGATGCTTGAAATGCATAGGTAGTAAGTAAACTACACTGATTGCGGCAAAAAATGAAGGCATATGTGTGGAAGGGAATTTGTGTAACTAAGTATAGTAAATGTGTCTATTCCCGATCAGAACCCATTGGCGATCTATAGAATGTTGTAATTTGGATCAGGCTGGGGCTCGATTTCAATCAGGTTTTAAACTCTATCAGGCTGGAACCAATGTTGCCATGATACATGTCTTGGTTTTGAGTGCTAAAGTGAGGAGGAATGAGTGGTGGTGATAGATTGCAGATATTGGTAATGTGTTTGGGTAAAGTTTTTGCTTTCCAAAGTAATGTCAATTTAAGTAATAACATTATTGAAGAGTTTGCAATCCTCTTGATTTCTTTCTTCCTACATGGGGAAAAATTACACTGCCTTATACTTCTCCAGACTTGGTGTAAAATCTCTTAAGTGATTGCTTACGGACACTTCTACTCTAAAGTCATACACTAAAAAATATTGGATGAGTCCATTAAGAGGTTTGGATGAAGCTTGATTTAGGAAAGCGCCTCCAAGTTAGGGCAAGAGATACTTTACACACATGAATGGTTGGTTTGTATCCCCTGCTTCCTTTTGGGGCTGCCCCCTCAAAAAGGTGCTATGATGAACCCAAATTTTTTCATCCAAAGGCTGTTAACATTCTATCCATACTTTCTTCTTTATTATGTGTTCACAATGTTGATGGTGGGGAACGTGGTGCTCGACTATCATTCCCCACCACCAACATTGAGAACACAAGCAAAATATTGGAGAAACCAAAGCATGTTCATTATCGTTCACTGAAGTAGTGGTATAGATGTGGGTATAAATGTGCCATCCATTGCCACCCATTTGGATTCGATACGTGTCGGCCTCATTTTCTTAGAGAAATTGGAGCTCACTTCTGAGGTGCAGAATATAACATTTTTCTAAGTGAACATGTTAAGTTCGAATTGGGACTGGCTTGGTGAGGTGGATGAGACTCATCAGCCGATGACAAAGAGTTTTCCACGGCCTCGATGTCGCACCGAGGTAAACCATGGAGGTTTGCACAATATTCCAAGGGTGGAAAAAACCCAACTTTTTCCGTCCGATGCATTGGGTTTTTGGTTTTAATACAAAAGAACCTAATTTTTGCAAATAAAACCATGGTTTTACTTCGGCTGCCGCCATGTGTATTCCAACCAGCAATTATCATCAAGGGTGGGAAAATCCCAACTTTTTTCGGCTGATGCATTGGATTTTGATTTTAATGCAAAAAATTGAATAAAACCGAATAAAACCATATTCTGCGACCTCAGATGATTGAGTTTTTAAAGAAAAAAACCCAGAAAAACCCAACTGTCAAAAACCGCATGCTCCTATTCCCTGCAATATTCTGAGACCGAGTTGGCATGCCAGTTCCTTGTCCCCTCCTAGACGTTGCGAAATCCTCACAACGTGGGACCTCACTTTCCCAAGCTCATAGATCATTTTCATACCAATTGCTCGTCTTCATCTCCGGGTTGTAAATCACGAATGAGCGGTGGCTTCCGTTCCACTTGTAACGTGCGAGACCCCAAAGGGGGTGTTTTAATTGTGCCGAATGTGCAAGCGCGGATTTCCTTGAACGCCTCGCTTTGCAGCGCAAATTAAACAATGTGAACTCAGAAATGTGGATGTGAAAAACCTTGGACCGTTGAAAGTTGCTGCATGCACCGCCGGAGTCAAAACATCAATGCTCGCGTCGTAAACCTGTTCTGACAATTAACCAAATTGGAAGACGAGCTTCATTCGCAAATAGATGGTAAATTAGTGGGTACGGGACTCTACGCGTTGTCTTGTTGTAATAGTAGTTTCGCGCATTGGCAATGTGAACAATGTGAACTTAGAAATGTGGATGTGAAAAACTTTGGACCGTTGGAAGTCGCTCCATGCACCACCGGGAGTCAAAACATCAATGCTCATGTCGTAAACCTATTTTGACAATCAACAAATCGGACAAAGAGATTCCCAAGTAGAGTGGCAAATCAATGGGTACTGGACTCTCCACGCAATCTTGTTGTAATAGTAGTTTTGCGCAGCGGCAATGTGAACAATGTGAACTTAGAAATAATGACGTGAAAAACCTTGGACCGTTGAAAGTCGCTCCATGCACCGCCGGAGTCACCACATCAATGCTCACGTCGTAAACCTGTCATGACGATTAACAAATCGGACAAAGAGATTCGCAAGTAGATGGCAAATCAGTGGGTATCGGACTCTTCGTGCTGTCTTGTTGTAATAGTAGTTCCGTGCATCGGCACTCACTGGCCCTTCGTCTCTGCTTCACCTTAGCGTATGGTACATCAAGCCAAGACAAACATATTGGACGCCTCGTGGAGGAGGCTGTTGGGCCCTGATGCTCCGCGAGAGTTGGGACGCATTAGTGACAACCCGGCATCCACATCCTTCGTCCTGTCAAAGACCGGGAAATTGCAAAACTATCGCATGGTGTATGTATGTATGTATGAATGAAGCCACAAAACAACTTCGGCGAGGATGTCATGGCCACCTTGGTTCAACTCCTTCATCTCGCTAAGCCAATGATCATTGAAAAACTGTTTGCAAGGATATATATAATTTTTTGTTTTGTTTTGTTTAGTTTAAAGATATGATACAAGTTTTGCGATTGTTGGCACACCTTCTGATGCGGCATCTTCATCGCTGGAGATTGCATGGAGGTTCTTTTCCCCCATCCGGTATCGTCATGGCCGCTTTGATACACGACAAAGAAGCAGTGATCGGGGTGATTTTTGGGCATGAACGGTTGAGATCCTAGCGTTTGAAAGTCCAACCGGTTACATGTTGACATCCTCTGGTTTTCCTTTATTAAATTGGGGCATATTCTATAGATTCCTCTAAAACGATCGGTAATTCTCCTGCAATCTTTAACTTCAACCGGTTATTTCTCAAACTCAACCGGTTCATTTGTAGCTAACTGCCGGTTCTCCCCGATCGTTGCAAAGAAGGGATGAAGGTGCCTTGTAAAACACCATGACCCAGTTTGTAATTAATGATGGAAATTAGCGAAAAGCTAATTCACATATATTAGAAAACTACACTATGAGTAGCCATGTCGGTTGTTGCCACCTTTGAGTGGTGGCGGTGTTGGTGCCAACGTACATCGGCAGGTGTAATTCAAAGCACATTGTTTATTTTGAGATCTACAGGATTAAATTCTATTTTGATTCATAGCACTAGACTTGACTTTGGGCAACTTTACACATGAGCCAAGAGCTGTGACCATGAAATTGTGAGAGCCCAAAAGACAGTGTCCAAAGGCCGTCCCAGCACACTTCCAAAATCAAGTAGTGTGGTTACATGCCCTCAAGTGTAGTGTGAAGTCATATGAGACCGGGGCTTCAATCAAATGTTGTTTACATGAATCTCTATTCAAGCGGGGTCCTCACAAATGATAAAATAGAATAAATCAACGGTTGTGAGATTTTGGAGTGTCATGATGGTCTCCCAATGGTTTTGTGTTAGGCCTACCCCCAAGAGGTGGTTTTTGAAAATAATCCAAGGGACCATGAAACATGATGCATTTGATGCCATGTAGAAATCCATGTATACTTTACATCCATCTTGCATTGACTTGCTCCGTTGGTCTCTCAAGCATAGTGTGAAGTGAACTTGGACCAGCTCCGCCTTTTCCACCAATGAGAGTGCTTGATGTGCAATGGTCATGGGCCTTAGTCTCGTGTGTGAAGTGGCCCTTAGAGGGGAGTGTGTCCCATGGCTAAAATTGTCAAAACTAGTTTGATTTAAAAAAAATGAATTTTATGATTTATGATTAGTGATTTGATTTCTTAAGAAATATGCAATACGCCCGAAGTGTGAAAAAAAATTATGATTTTTTTTCAATTTACATGTGATATATTGTATACATGGATAAAGTTGGTGATTCTCATAGTTTCTTTTTAAATTGGACCAATTTTTTTATCTTATAAAAAAGTCTTGTCTTAGATATGAAATTATAGACATTGGCATTACTAATGTATCCACTGGCAATGCCAAACAATCGAAATCACTACAACTTGATCAATTTTTGTTCATCAATGTTGGTATGAAAATCCTTCCTGCATCTAAATAAGATTTTTCAAGGATAGTATAGTTATTTGTAAAGTAAATCGGATGAAATCATGGGTTTAGTCGCAAATCCTGAGTTTATGAGAATTAACACAAAGTCACCCCAAGTTTTTTCAATGCTTAAAGAGTGGTGTCGGACTATTGAAATCTGACTTTCTATTTTGTCCTACTAGGATGACTGGGCCAAGCTAGCCTTGTGTAAGTTGATCCAAGAATTAGGACAACATGTCCCATGTGCATACCCTACTTTAAATCTTGAAATTCTATCAAAAATTTTGAGATAGAAAGAGGAAGTCCCAAAAGTTCCACCCAACTTTCAGAATTGCCTTTGATACATGATAAGCTAATGAGCTTTTAGTAAAAAAGAATTCTCAAAGAAGGATCAAACCCACACTTTCGTCCCTCTTTGAGCAACATTACAAATAGCTCTAGTATTCGGAATGACCTACATGCCATGTCTTGTCTGGGTATAAGCTCATTTCAAGCAAAAAGCCCGAGTAGTTAAATCATCTCCTATTACATAAATTTTGTAATTAAGTGGAAGTAAAAAGAGGATCATTGTGATGGCCCACAATATAGATATGAAATATGCATTATTTTTGCATCGTAATTTTTGAGTTTGTTATCTTTTTTTAAATGCGACTTGTGATCGAGGGAAATGTAGCATAATTGGAACTGATATTATACAAGAAGAAATTACAGGACAACGATCATAACATTACTCAGCTAATGAGTTGTGGATAGTTACCCTGACTTTAGATTTAGTCTGAGTGCAATGGGATTATGGCATCCAGAGTCTTTATTCTCGCATCTACTACCGAACCCACAAACAAAGCTCATCACTCGTGTAATCTTATTATATATTCTATGAATCCTATTTTAATTTTGAGGTAATAAATATGATAACCCAATTGGCATATTTCATCGATATAAAAATCTTGATATTTCTAATGTTTTGGTTATGGTAACACCTATATATGAATCTTTTTGAAGCAAATCTGATTGATTATTTAGATAGAAACATTAGTATAAGTATTGATTACCAACCTAAATCATTTGTGTTTTCTAATATGTCCTTTGGAAGGTAGACACTGTCTCATTTGATGCAACACCTTCATAGCAATTTAATGATTGTTGCATTGAAGGATGGATTTAGTAGATTTTGAATTCAACATTTAATTAGACATGAGTTTCGGACAATTATTTTAACACTGCGAGTGAAGTCCCCAACAACTATGAAATTTAATGTGATTTGTCAATTCAAAGATGAATTTTATCTTATTATGCACTTGAATTATTCAATCAATAAATATTGTAAACACGTCTATTTTTATTTGAAGTTTATATGAATCCTACCGGAGATGATGATATAGTGTGTACATGAATATAAAACGCAATGAAAGCCAACTCATTTGGATGATTTTAATGTTCGATCCTACAAGTGAGGAGCGTGTATTACATGAGATACAAAAATATTGGTTTGGGCTTTACTGGATTTTACAATATATTATTTGAATTTTAACATTTTCATTACAAAATGTTTTCTATCATCAGCGCACGACATCTTGCTTTTCTTTTTGGAGGGTTTGTGTTGTTGTGCTGAAGGCAGAGAAAGAGGTAAGGGCCGTGGTGTGTGTAGTTGTGTTGTGGTGGTGTGAAATTGTCTTGTAGAGTTTCAATGTTTCTCATAAAGTTGTGGTAAGTTATGAGAGTGGTTTTGCATCTCTTTGTCCCACAGTTAGATTGATGAGAGGTTGAACCTTCCAAACATGGGTAGTAAGAGTTTAGGTCATAAGGGGAGTATATTTGTTGAGTTTGAGTTGGATAGCTTGGTTTGGGAATCTATCAAGGGAATATGGAAGTTCAATTTGGCTCTTGGGATGTCTCATCAAGGAGTTTGGGACATGCCCTTACCATTCCAGGTAGGTAAGTAGGCCAAATGCCCATGGGACTAGCTGCATTATCCTTAGGAGTGGAGGAAGTCCTAAGACACAACTCTGTGACTTCACTACCCTCCCTTGTTCGCACTAACCTCTATTACCTTCAACGCTCTTGAAACAAGTCCTATGCAAGCCTCTCATTCATGTACATGCACTCATCCTAACTTGTGACTACGTTACCCTCCAACACTCTATCATAACTTGAGGGATAAAAGAAGATGATGAGCTAGTGGTAAGCGGCTTAGTTGCCGCAAGCTAGGGCAATCGGCGTTCTAGAAGCATGTGGGTTGGTTTAGCATTGCTATGACAATGTTGAAGGGCATCAAGTGATGAAGAGGTGGTTTGGGATCAACTATGGCTATTACAAGAACCTAGTAAAGTGTATTTGTCATGAAGCACATAGCAGGGTGATTGCATCTAAAGACTGAACTGACACTTGTGGGAATAATGATCAAGTGGTAAACTTGGGTGTCAATGGGATATCATACTACAAGAACAAAAATGCCATAGTGGGAGGGGAACAATTTGAGCAGATGATCTAAATCCTTCATCACATGCACTTGAGGTGCAAGTTTAAGATGGAGCAATCCCTCACATTTGGTAGTTGCTCACCCTCGCACTAGTGCTCCAAGAGCTTAGTTTGAGAATGTAGGTATTTGAGCATGTGGGCTGCACATGTACAGATGCTAAGACATTATTTAAAGGTGCCAAAACTAAGTAAATAAGACAAGATAGTTGAATGCTTAAGGTAAGATGAAGCAACTGAATTTCAAGCCAAGGTTGCCGAAGGTGATGGGCTAGGTAGCAACCCAGATGTTCTTGATAAAGGGACATTTTTAACACACTTAGTTGTTGACGAAGGTAAAGGTATGGCGCAATGTAGGTGGAGTTGTGGAATGGTTCAAAACTTGTTGTCATTGCCGAAGATTTCGGGCATGGAGGCAATAATTTATGCAAAGAATCCAACATAAGAGCCCGGCGCAATTGGTGATAAGTGAACTTTTGTGTGGCATAATGTTTGTAATGTGGAGAGTCCGTACACAAGTGGGGTCGGTTAGGTTGGTATGATAGAGCCTTCATGCCCACCATGGTCTTGGTCTACCACATGACATGCCGCCAAAAGCACTCAATGGTCAAAAAATAAATTGTTCCTATCGCAACCCTCGTTAGCACCTCTTAACTAACTTGGTCATTTTTATTTCTAACGAGGGTCACGAGCGCTAAGCCTTTGCATTCTGCCATGCTAATGGTTAGCTCTCCATACCGTGGACCTTATAGTTTAAAAAGGGGAACCAACCCTCCTACTTTGCTCTCGGACTCACCCATTAACCGGTAACCAATTCTTAGATGTGGACTTTCATTCATGAAAGTCCAATCTTATGTTGATTGTCGCGTTGCCGGAGCAACACTACAACAACCCGAACCATACTAGGCAACTATGCCCTCACATTGGGCCAATGCCCATGAAGGCCGTGCCGTTCGGCCTCACGTGGGTTCGGCCACACCACCTCACCCATATAAGCCCCTAGGACTTTTGGCAAGGACCCTACCCCACCGTCAAGAAACCTTTTGTAGTTCGGGCCAAATAGACATTTTCCCTTAGCCGCTGGGGCTGGAAGCCCCCAACAACTTCAAAACAACATAACTTCCTTGTATGATATCTGATGGTTACAAGCAACCATTCCATCATCATCTACGCTTCACGTAAATGCCAATGGACTCCTCAATTGCCCCATTTAGGCAAGTATTGAGGAAGTTATGCCTGTTCAAACCTTGTCAGTCTTGGGAGCCACTCAAATTGCCATATCTCCTAGCTCACACCTCCAATTGATGTGTTCTTGAGCATTCTAAAATCCACACGCCATAAGCTACTCATAGCTCAGGGCCTTACCCTCCTGCCTCCTAGTCTCCATGGGTGGGAGGCGTTCCCAACTCCCGGGGCCCTCACCCACATTAGGATCACGTGGGCCTTCTCACCAACGGCGCCACAACTTCTGGGTGTCACTCCGGGGTCCCCCTTGTGCCCATGGTGTTTCAAGCACTCTTCATGTAAATGTGCACGACAATTTCCCTATTCACAAATATGTGTGTTTGATATTCACTTGAGTATGTGAATTGGTGGTTGACAAATCACACATTAAGTGAAAAAAACTTAGAATTTGAGGAGGGGGAGTTGACTGCCTATTTAATTAAAATTGAAAATTGACTTTCATTTGAGCATGATACAAGTGGTTTGTAATTTTGCATGAACATGTTGGTGTGAAGGAGAAGATTGTCCTATCTTATATTATTGTTCTTAGACTAACGTACACTTAATCTACAAACCCTCCCCATGGAATTCATACGCATTGGATTTATGTTCAATAATATTTAAATGAGGCTGATAGTTGAACAAATCCCACGGGTAGATCACTCTAAGGCATTTTTGTGCACCACGTGCGGCTGGGGTTTTCTATTTCCGGGAAATCGGCCACTTCTTGGAGACTACGATCTACTACATGAGTCCCATCATCAAGACGACGCCGTTTAGGGGCCTCCTGGACTTCACATTGCAATGGCAGGACATACACATCACTTACTACATCGTTCAAACCCTCCATCTTTTGCCGGATTCTACACCTATTTTCATTGTCCCAAAACTGAAATGGCCACTCCAACGCAAATTTCTCCTCCAAACGAACCCTAAGGGAGGCGTATGTTTCCTCCTCCAATACTTTGACTTTGCTGAAATACTGCGGCACAACAAATTCCCCCTCCATGGTCCACATCTTGATTTGGATTGCCATAATTCGAATGTAAACCGCCCCAGTAGATGCAGATCAATACACCAAACAAGGTGTGCACGCACCTAAACCCAAACCCAGCTCTGAAAACGCACCTCCAAAACACAATGGACGAAAACGCGAAGCAAATTGAAACCCTAGCCATCTGCAAACGGGCGTGGGGAAGATGACCCCAACGACGGCGCGTTCCCTTTTCATCCATTTTTGGACAGACGGAAATCCCAATTGTCGTCCATCCCCGTGAGTCCTAAACCCATTTACAGATCATACTAAACATACCTTCTAGGATCCTTATCTTCAGCCCCTATATTAATTTTACAAAAAAAAATAATGGCCCACGTTTTATGTTCATCTAACTTACTTATAATGGGATTGTCTACATTTAATGGCCCCTTCCTTATTTGGAATTCCTTTATAATTTTTATTTCAAATGATTTTAATCCTCTCTATATTATGCCGCACGTCGTTTTTAAAATGCACTAAGTGATCTACCCGTGACAAATCCACTCATGCAACATAAAAAAAGAAGGGATAAATAAAATGACAACGACATTCCAATTTGCATATTTGATAGCAAAAAAAATATAGTCTCTCATATGTTGGCCCCCAATATTGAACGTGAAAGGGATCAACCAACAAAGTGTTTACCAACAAACTTAAGAAGAAGCTCGTCTAACCATTGCTTAGTTGCAATGTTGCTCGAATAAACATCTTCACAATACCTAAGAAGAAGAAGAAGAAGAAAAACTTCGGTCTCCGGAGGAGACCGACGTGAATTAAGTGTCTGTTCGATCCACCCCCAATCCGATGCCCTCAGGACAAAGGTATGGAAGTACAGATCTACTCCTCCCTTTCGAGAGTAGACACTATAGTCACTAGTCACCAGTAACAAGGACCATAATGGTTGGTTTTAATGGTTTTATCTATGGGGGGTCTAGTGTTTGGGGTAGCGGTTGGTGGTTTTCTATTCTTCTTTTGTGGAGGAGGATAGACATGGCATATTTTATAGCGATAGTATTGATGTTTTTGAAGGTATTTTTAATGGTAGGCATAGGTATTTTAAATTTATTTTCGAGTGACTTCATTGATGGAATGTGGGTAGTGGCTCTGGCGCCTGCAGTGATTATAATAAGGGGGTCGGTTTTCCATCCTCTAGCAGTGATACTATCGATTAATGGTCTATATTTGTTATTTTTTTGCTTCGAGTGTTTCTGGTGAGAATCTATCATTACAATATGTGAATTCGATGAATTGTATGGTGAGGTTGGGGTCTATGTCTGTGGGGGGGTCGTTTTGGTATGGTAATCCTCTAACACAAAGGATGTCAGGTCTAAATCTGGAGTTACAATGGCATCTTTGAGTACCGCATGTGCAAGGGAGTAGCCAATTGGGAACAGTGTTTTCTTGGGGTGTGTTATTGAAGGTGCCAGCATTCATGAGAATATAACATCGGGATTTTTCGGATGAGATTAGTAGTTTCCTAATTTCCCATACTGCTTTGTTGTGTCTGTTGACGTGGAGTGAATGTATATGTTGTTGTTTACACGTAAGTAGTACATGTAACCATGTATCCGGCTCGTATGAATTGCAGATGGGGCATGTGATAGATGGATATGTTTGTCTACCGAAGAACAGTTGTTTTCGAGCATTTCCCATATAAGTTCCGGTTCGGAATTTGATGAGGCATGATTTTTGTTTATCTGAGATTTCTGGGTTTTCCCAAAATTCATTAGATAATTCTTTGTCTATTTCTGCGTTCCCTGTCCATTTGTACATGTTAGGAGTTTGTGTGGCCATGTTTTCCAAGTTATTTTCTCTATCATATTTTATTATTTGCTTTTCTAAGAATCTAACGGGGCCTTTGTTAGGGACGTCCTCCATTGAGGCCCAGACGTCCTTTTGGTAGTAGTATGGGGTAGCATGGGCATGCTCATGTGGGTGAATGGCAATTATGTGCTCTAGTTCTAGCCCTTCTTTTGCCAATTTGTCTGCTTGTTCGTTGCCGTAAATGTTGACGTGTGCTCTGACTTTGTATAGTGTGATTGGTTGTGTCCGGTTTTGAAGTAGTTGTACCATGGTGACGAGGGTGATTTGGTCGGGGTGGCTATTGTGAAGTGTGGGGTGTTTAATTTGTGTGTTAAGTAAGTATAATACATTGAGACTGTCGGTAAATATGTATGCGGGTTCGTTTGGATATAGCGTATTAATGATTGTTAGTGTTTCATGTATGTCACAATACCTACATACATTTGATAACCTATCATTCAAGCTATCTAACACTCTTTGCCCATTCTCCAATGATACCATGGAGAGTGCAAACCCTTCCATATATAAGAGGATAAGATTTCATCTATGTTCCAAGTGCAAGACAATAATTCATTTGTTGAGAAAATACTAAAAGCCTGCAAAAAATTGTGAGAGAAACTTACATCCTCCCCCAAATGATACTCCATGTTTTAAATTGAAAAAAACCAATGTGTGCACAAATTAAGTGACCGAAATGTCCAAGTTGTCTCCAATCTTGAGTAATGTCAACATGTTCCTATTGGACAATTTGAGTCAAATTTATAGCTCCGTCAAAATGTCAACCATCCAATGGACAAAGGATTGAAATTGAAATGAAGTGAATTTGTGATACATACCATAGAAGTTCATGTGTCGAAAATGTCTCCACAACAATCTCATTGTTGTGTTCTCACACATACGGGTGGGTAAGTGAATAACTAGTTTTTGAACCTTTGCAAAAAATTAACATTACAAAGTTCGTTGGCTGTGTTTTGTGGGACCACATATCACATGAGCATAATTTATCTTTAATTCTAGGATATCCCTGTTTCTGGGGAGCACTTAGGATGTGTACAATGAGCTTTTCGACAAACAATTGTATATTTTTTTAGAGTACTTAAAACGCGGCCTCTTTCTTTGGAAGGAGACCATCATGTAGTTGCTTACTAATGTGTTGACACGGACAATGGTCAAGTGGACCTTTGAAACATGAGATGTAATTTTCTTGTTAACAAACTGCCCAGAACCCGACGTGAGGGGTGAGAGGGGAATATTATTGTAGAGCGTACCTCTCATTCATCCATCCATGAGGCACACTTTGTGTTGGGCTGTCCCCTCTACAACTCCATTAGAGACAAGTTCCCTTCCCTATTTTAGAACGCAACTCTAAGTAGTCTCAAGTCTTTCTTCCAATTGGACCATCAAGTTGATAATAGCCTACATCTTACTGAGACCACTCCAATCTTTTCCTCGAGAGAATCGATCTCTTTGCCACCATCTCGATGTACGTCTAGTCCAACAAACCTTTTATCATTCTGGACTTTAAAACCCAATTTCAGTTTCTATCATTCCGAATGCTTCGTGCTAGACTAATTCGGGGTCTTGGAAACTATTTCCGACATCAAATTGTTTGGAAAGAAGGGCCTCCAATCCACATACATCGTACTCTCGTGGCCCTTTACGACCCTCCAATACTCGGGAGCCGACGTCGGCAAAGCCTAAATGTTCTCGGGCTATAACGGCCGGCATGGCATGGCATGGAAGTTGTTGCTGTTATAGGGCGATGACCTTTTTACGTGCCTAGGAATAAGTGAAAAAAGTGGAGTGGATCCCCATTGGCTAGTTGTGGCAGACCCCTACCTGGCTGCCAGGTGGCAGTGTCCGAACCACTCTAAGTTAGGAGTTTCTCCCAATGAACGGGGAGAACCGGCCGCCAGTTACGGCTGCACCGGTAAAGTTTGAGAAATAACCGGTTGAAGTGGAAGACTTCAGGAAAATTACTCACCATTCTAGAGGAATCTATGGAATGTGCCTGGAATTTATAAAGGAAAAACCCCGAAAAGATCACAAGACGTAAGGTAGATGGGTCTTAAGTGGTTCGTTTTTCTTAATTGGATCCCTATCTTATATTTCATTGGTATGTGGTTCGGTGAGAATCAAAGAGTAAACATCATAAAGACACATGTTTCAAAAAGATTGGAATACGTTTTCGAATGGTAAATATTGTTTTGCACTCAATAGTCAACACGATTGGGAGGACCTATGTATTCGTTTAAGAAATCAACAAACATGCAGTTCTAATAATCGTAACTAAATAAGGGGAGGTCCGTTTTTCTATCCGATTTTGCATACGTTTCATCGTAGATTTGCTAATGCAACACAAGTTTAGTTGTGTAAATCTAATCAGCAGAAGTTGGAGAACATGAAAAGGGAATGAAATATCACCCACATACCTTGTGCCCAAAAATCTCCTTGGACATTGGTTGCTCCTCTAAGGGTTAGTTTCCTCTGAGGGCCACTCGCCCACCGGATTCTAGTGGAAATGTAGATTCCACATCTTAGCATCTACATTTTCAGTAAAATTTTGGTGGGCAAGTGGCCTACATGGAAACTAACCCTAAGCTTACCTCTCTCCATTGGCCCCCATGAGCTCCACTCCCTCTTGTGACCTCTCTTCCCCTCCTTTCTTAGATAAAGTTAACGTCCACAATGAAGCCACCACCACAATAACTCTCCAATCTTTAATTGGTGGAGCTAGATGTGTGCATTCCAAGCTTAGATAAAAAGGATCTTATTCTTTTGAGATAAAAGGTTTGCAACAACGTCTTAAGCGTGTAGATGTCTATATATAACATGCATTAATTAATAAATCAAAAAAAAAGTAAAAAAAAGTATGTTAAAGTGTCATGGCGTGGTTTTAAATCATATAAATAAAATATTCTATAATGACCTTCTCAAAATTTCTTACAAATGTTGCTCATCGTAGCAGTGATCCTTGTGCATGAGTGATTGATAATAAATGATAAATTGGCAACATGCAATATCTTGGAAGCCATGAGGGCGAAATCTTGGAGAATTTAAACCTTTGATGTAAGAATAACAAACCAAATGCATTGTTGTGTTGTCTTTGTCAAATGCATAAGACATTGCTTGTTTTCAAGTCACTTTTAAACTTGTGATGAAACCCTTGAAAATTGTTGATTTCTTAGTCTCATGAAACGATTTCTTCCAATTGAATAAATATTTTTTCACCCCCGGCAATGAACTAGCCTCACTCCTACGGCCTTGACCTCTTTCCTCATATTCTTCTCTCTCACTATAACCTCCCAAGCTAGGCCGGACCTAGCCCCCTTTCATCCTCCTACCCTACCTTCTAGCCTAGGAAATAACCACCAAGGTAGTTATCCCTCTCTCCCCTAGGTCGGCTAGCCATTCTACATCCTACACACGGACATTACAACATGCTAGACAATAGACTTCTTCTTCTTCTTTAATATCCAATCGGCCTTGAACAAAAAAAATAGCATAGTTTCGACGAGTATTTGATGTGAAGATTGCTTCATGCAACTCAATAGGGTTATGATTCATGTACAACGTGGTATCAATAGAGAAGCATGGAGGACTTTGACTCCAGTCAGATATGTACATGAATGGAAGTGTGATGAACAAGTCAAAGAACTTTGGAGAGCTTGCATAACAGTAGTTAACCTTCGGTTGGGTAGGCCACGGAATCCTAAGAAGATAATCACATCATCTTGCCGATTTTTGCACTCCATGCTACAATGTCAGCCTGATGATGTAGGCAGACCCCTTACTCTGTTGAATAATGTTATGTGAGTTGCATTGATTTGAAGCTGCTAAATGAGGTAGGATTTGATGCCATTGGAGGCACATCTTTTGTGTTTGGTGGTAGATTGATGTGCACAATAACTTGTGGACATTTGAAGAAGACCTAGGTGGAGGATGATTACATATATTATGAAGGTGGATAATTTGACGGCGCGGAAAAGAAATAAAGTAGCACATTTTGTGGAGCTCTTGGGTCACGTCTTTGTATCATGCTTCCGTTGTTCGTAACCTTAATTCCGTGAAATGTCTTTCTTGTCCCTTTTCCATAGTTAAGATAGAATCGTTTTAGAATTTTGATTTGTTTTTTTTTAACATGAACATGGATTCACATATGAGTATGAGAAAAGGTTCATTTCCCAATTTAAAAAGAGACCGGATTCCCAATGTTATGTTAAGTTGTTGATTGCAATTACAACGCCTCCAAATCCGGCCACGCATGTTATATGCAGTATGGGTGGGTTAGTCCAATTTGTGACACCATTTGAAGCACATTCAATTTTTATTTGATTGGAATTTGACACACATGAGTAGATGAGGCCTAAACGTGAGGCGAAGGCTAGAGATTATTATGATGGATATGGTTAAGTGATTAGTGATGAGATCCATGCCTTCTTTTTCTTCTTTTTCTTCTTGTCGACACCGCAATTTGAATTCGCACATTTGGGGGTGTCGTTTATTTGTATTGTCACAAGGGGACTCGAATTTGGGAGCGGGCGGCTGAGAATCCCGGGCAGGATTTTCGGGCGGGAATTTCGGGCGGAAGAAGGACATAGATGTACGGTGCCAGTGGCGACGATTCTGGTGGCCAGTATGCGAATCGCCTGCCCAAGCAGCCCCGCCTCTCCAGGTAATTAACTCAATTTCTCTTACCAAAATATTATGATTACTTCTCTTACTAGTTGTCAATTTTGTTGACATGTCAAACCCTGATTGGATGTGAGGGCGCACAATATCATTGGCGATGGATGACCTTGTCATGGTCTGACCACTAAATCTAGGATTAGACATGTGTTGCTTTGCCATTGATTGTAGTAAGCACCCAAAACCTACTTCGTTGATCCAATATCTAGGAATGTGGTAGATGGTATCATTGATGAAAGTGGTACATCTGCCCTTATCCTAGGAATTGGGACAAAGGTGATACCCTTCAAGCCACTACACTATAACATGTGATCCATTGTTGATCTATATTGATGTTTTGAGATCATTGGTTGACAGCTAGAGAAGGTGACACATGACACTTAATGCCACGCCATATTAAATATATAGTGCATTACCATAATAGTGCCAAAGCACACATCTTATGAACTAGGAATTCTTAGAATTCTATTACAAATATCGGTATACCCAAAAAAAAATAGTTGTACATGACGTGTGGTCTCAGACTGGATGTTGGACGTTCAATCCCTAAGCACCTAAGAGACCATTTTTTCTCTCTCTCTTTCACCTTTGCAAATTGGTTGGGGTTTCAAGGGTAGCTCCGATGTGGTTGGAATCTTTTATTTGATTTTGTAGGGTAGAGTGAAGGTTGAGGCTTAGTTGAGCCTACTGTCCACCATAATTAGACCAATTGTTTATTTTGAATGCCTTGTCAAAGTTAAGGACGCCACATATTTGTAGTCATATCCTTGTCATGACAAGTCGTAGCAAAATTATGACTAAAGAAGGTCTAAATTATATTTACAAGATATTTTCGAATGACAACCCTTTTATAATACCAAAACAAATATAGTAAGCTTCACTCTAAGCACCAACCATATATATAGATTTATGCGCTGCTCCTTCATGAAAAAACTTTGCCTTCGTAAAGTTAATATCTTTCATAGAGAGAGCCATACTTGTTATACCAAATCTTGTAATTGTTCAAAACCCTCAGGCGTTTAGGGAGAGAGGAGAATTCTTGCATACAAGCATACCTCTCATTCATCCAACATAAAACCCTTAACCATAACGCATGCAGCCGCGAGTTCACTATTTCTAGTCGATTCGGCACGAGAAACAACTTCAAAAAAACCATGGATCCATCCAATTCAAAATACATTGCGATGAATCGGCAATAAACCTATAGGGGTCCCGATTTTCATGTTGGATGGATGAGAAGTATGCTCTTGTATACGATGATTCCCTCTCCCGGGCGTGTAGGGGTTTTAATCACTCCATTTCCCAACGTTAAAATCACTAACCTCCGGTTTTTTCCCAATGGCACCACACTCGGTCAACAGGAAGTTTTTTGTGTTCACATTTGACTCCTCCGCAGCGGTGAAGAGTTTCTTGTTATTCGGTCCATGAGTGCGGTGGTTTCATCTGCCCGTTTGTTTTCGTGGGGCGTTTAATCATGTAAGGATGCTTCATCATAACACCGTCACTTTAAGCGTTGAGCATAGATATAATATGATTGAATTCAAAATCTAAGTGTTTTTCAAAGTTGGCAATTGACATGGGGTTTTCAATGCACCAAAATATGTTATATTTGGATTCACTTGTATAATTATACTTCCTCCGTTTCAGAACGATTGTCCTATCTCCCAGCTTTTTTTTGGTTCCAAAGTGATTGTCTGGTTTATCTGCCCGGCTAGAAACTTGAGGTTGAAAGTCAAATATTTTTGCACCAAACGTTCAGCATCAAGAAGTCTTTCGACACCGCAACTTCAGGGGGTGTTATGGAGTAGTTGTTGTTTTCTAATTTAAGTATCATACTTACAACTACTCAGTCAATGGTCAGCGGGCCTTAATCTTGTTAAAGTTAGGAACATGGACAATCATTTTGCGACCGAAGGAGTAGGAATTTTGAGTTTTACTAGTAGATGACCCAAAAACAACATGGAAACTTGATATTAAGGTGGTGGACATCCTTAGAACGAATATCTATTAATTGTCTAAAGAATTTAGGGTGTTGGTCTTAGAACCATCTACCTCAAAACCCAATCAAACCTTCAATAGTCTTCAATGAAGTACACATGGAAGTTGTGGACAATTTTCTCCGATTCCTCTAGGTTTTGGCCACTTCACTGCATATTTTCCTACATGGGAAATCGCTCAAAGTTTGTTGGAGGACCGACTAAGATCACATATCGATTTTTGTGAGACACCAATTTTGCAAGCAACCATGCAAGTTCTTAATTTACCTCTACCATAAAGATAAGAAATCAAACCCAATCAGATTCAATCCATCAATCATTCTTAGTTAACTTCAATGAATGACACAAAAAGTTTGGACATTATCTCTCAATCCTTCAGTTTTTATCATCCTCCTTGCCACAAATTTTCCTAGATGATGAATTCTCTAAGATTGCTCGTCATGATTCGTGCATTCATGCACAAAAATCAGCGGTTATGAATGAAATGCTCTTTGCGTGGATGAAAAAACACATGCAACTTGTTGGATGTGGTTCCCACTTGGATGAGCAACCGGTGGTTTCATCGACATAGCGATGACGGGGTGTCCTCATTAGAAACCTCATGGGATTGGAAAATGGAAGGAAGCTATTGACTTTTTATAAAAAAGTAACCAATGGGAAACTACAAGAACCAACTCATGACCAAAGCTGAGTGTTCCTTGAAATGAACTTCTAGTGTCCGTCACACCTTTCGGATATTTATGGCTCGCTTCTTTACAAGTCAAATCGTGACACACACTCTCTCTTGCATGTGCTTCTTAACCCCCTCTCATCAGTCGCCAACTTCCAAGGCGTTAAGCCACCATTAAAGCCCAAAACTAAGGTAACCGGGTGTTATTTGGTTCATTTCTCATGTTCTCCAACTTCTATCGATTAGATTTACGCAACATAACTCGTGTTGCATTAGCAAATCTATAATGAAACGTCCGTAGAAACCGGATCAAAAATCGGATTAAAAATCGGATTAAAAATCGGACTTCCTTTCATTTAGGTATGGTTATTGGAAATGCATGTCTGTTGATTCCTTGATTGGATACATAGGTCTTCCCAATTGGGTTCACTAGTGAGTGTAGAGTAGTTATTAATATTTGAAGTCGTTGTCCAATCTCTTTAAAACATGTGTGTTTGTGACGTTGGCTCTTTAATCTTGACTGAATCACATACCAATCAAATTTAGGGGTCTGATTTGAGAAAACGAGCCACTTAAGACTGATCTACCTGAGACCATGTCATATGTATTAAATTTTTTGAACCACTTCCTCTACCATGGGATTCCATGAACAAAGTTGGAATATAATAAGATAGCCAACTCCAATACTCATTCACTTGAGTCAATATCAAGGTGTTCAAATCAAAGTCACATGCGTCCATGTCTAAAAGAAAACCGTTCAAGAACTTCTACGAGTTTCACTTCGCGAAATCGAAAGATATTCATCTCGGCTCCATTAGTTTTGAGCTCAATGTTTATGTTTTCTCATTTGGGTTTGTTGTTGTGTTCATGTAGTTTAATAGGCATCCCATTTATGTTCATAATTGAGTATGAAAGGGTTGATATAATTTGAGCACACAAGATGAGCATGCCTAATTTGGTTATTTATTTCAAATGCACACTTGTAATGAGTGGTGTGTGGGATAGGATGGAATAAAATAAACATCGGGTGTTGCATCCACTGATGTGAATTAGAGAACATTCTCCCTCACATCGATCATGTTTTACCATGATGCAATGTAAAGCTAATGACTTCCTTCTAGAAGATGGACTCTGTTAAGAATGGACACCGTTAAGAATGGACACCCAAATGACATTTGTCTAATAAAGATTATCCTACGTGTTTGACATTTATGAACAATTGTAGACTTAGTGGTTACTAGTTGATGTAGTCGGGGGGACATGTATTTCCAACCAAAATCTTCATTTTGATAATGTTAAGAAATCAAACATCTATACAAGCTCCATATATGTGAGAAACTCAAAGACTCGGGCTACATGCGCAATTTGGATGTGTTAGTCATCTTGCACGAATTGCATGTTCCACATCTTACGAGAAGTGGGTGCAAAGCTAAAAGTGTCTATTTAGGGCCCACTTACCTGAGTCCAATCTCATCGGAGCTTGGCATGTGTTTTGGTGGCCATTCTTACCTACATACCATGCCATAGACTGGGAGAAGGAAGGATCTCAAACGGCTGTACCTCTCATCCATCTAAGATTAAAACTTTGACCCCCAATAGATTTGTAGTTGATTCATCTCTAATAACTTAGACTAGACTAATTTCGAGTCTTTGAAGCTAATTTTGGTCTTGATTCAACTCTAAAAAAGCATTTCTAGAGACTTGGATACATGCTACACTAAATACTGTATTTAGTGTTGAATATGGTATTGTATGTCTGTATGGTAACTTTTGTAATGACACTTTGTATGAATAAATTTACAAACACTATCATCCCAACTTACTTTTATTTCATCCAAGTGCCAATAATTCAAACAAAATTTGATATATTTTGCATCTTAACATTAATGTGATGAGGAATTGTCATGTAGGATTGAAATGTGGATGAAAAAATCACTTAGTAGGTGACAATAATTTCAACATTGTATCCAAAGTGCCCAAATTGTTTGATGGAACAAGAAATAATGTTGGGTTTCCAATTAGTGTTGGTGGCACTACATGGGCAGTTTATGACGAGTATTGAACACGGCGAAGAGAATTAGTGACATTAAATACAATGTTTAGTGTAATTCAGGACATTCTATGTTGGATAAATGAGAGGCACATTTGTAGAGGATAATTCCCTCTCTCCTATTTAACAGTCAAATACATGTGTCCAATTAAGAAGAGTGACCCAAATAAGGCACACATCATAGGGGACCTTAATTCCAGTTATTTTTCAACATAATAAGCCAGACGGTTTGAACGCAATACCACATGGCAGACCGGTAGGTAATTCCTTTTGTTTGTAGTGAAGGATAGAGAGGATAGGGCGACGGGGTGGGCCGGTAGTCAGGAGGGGACACCGGGTATAGCCGGTGACGGCAGTCGTGGATCAGCTTCGCTTTTCCTCCTCCCCTGGGAAGCTTCAACCACCATAGCTTAGTAACCACATTTCCTGCGCACAATTACGGGTTGGGGCGGAGATTGGGCAGGATTGGGAAGCAGGTATGATCTCGTGCCATCCCCGCATCACAAATTTAGGGCTTCCGGGCATTTATGGAATCGGTTGGGGGGCCAAATTGGCTGCGACCGGTCCTTCACCGCACCCCAAACAGCCTTGTTGGATGATGGGTATGGATATCATCACAGCAGCAGCATCACCATCGACAACCACTTCCACACTCGCTCTGCCAAATTTTATGTAGCCTAAGTGTGTTCAACACTCGGTGAATGACAGATGCCTCACAAAAATTTCTTTCTCCCCACTGCATGTTTTGGATTACATGTTGTGTTTGCATGTTTTGGTTGCCAGCATATTCACATGTGAGGAAGATGAGTTTGGAGATGAATCTGTGCCATTGGGCTGTGAGGTGTGCGGATTGTGGATTGTGGAATTATTGGGGGTGGTGTGTGGATGTGGTGGAGGCTGAAGGAAGGGAGGAAGGAATGAATAACTGAACGACTGAATGAAAGAATGAGGCATGTAAGCGTGGGTTAAGAAGCTATGTTAAGTTGCAATAAAAAATGTATGTAGATGGTGAATTGGTAGCTCCGAATTAGCTGTGAAGAAGTTCCAAATGGCTGTGTTGTGTGAGGAACGTGAGAATATATGAGAATACTACCATCCACCATGTTTGGGGAATAGCCACATTTTTATTTTTTAAACACCCTTTTCCGTTTGTCTGTAATTTCCAACTCCTGAAGCAGCAGTGTACTCTGAAGCTTGCCATGATTGGCACCCGGATTCCCGTGAATTCGAATCATTTGACATCCAAATGCTGCAGTTCCGGGCTTGTCGTTTGAAGAAAAGGTAAGGAAGGAAATCTCTCTTGGTAAGTAAGCTTAAGTTGGTGACATTTTCTGGGCCTGCCTCTCATCACAAAAGGTCAGGTCCGGTCCGGTGCAGGGCTTTCTGACAGGACTAACCCAGCAGTCGAAAGAAAGAAAGAAAGAAAAAACGAAAGAGGGATGGGTTGGAAAATCAATAGGAAAGGTGTGCTGCATGTAAGTATGTGGATTGAAGGTTTCAAAGTGGTTGACGGATTGACAGAGGGGAACTTGTTGTGTATGGCTGGCAGAATGCAGGGCCTTCCGGAACAGATCAATGGAGAAGCTGGGATGTTGCAACGAGGGTCCAAGCAACCACGGCCACTGGAGGATGGCAACTGGGTGTGTGATGACCCTTCCTGCACCAATGTGAACTATCCGCGCAGAACCGAGGTTCGTTCCGTTCTTTCGTCTTCCTCATGGTTCATTTCCCTAGCATAACGATTGCGATATGCCTCTCTTCCTTCATCTCCTCATTTGCTTCCCTATGTGGAAGAATTCATGTGACTTTGTGGTGGAGAACTTCTTAGGGTTTGGGAGGGTTATCATGAGATTCATAGACCGGTTGTGTATTGTGAATTTCTGTGCCAATGATGACCATTGCGGATCAACTTCAAGTTTATGAGCTCTATAGTAGGTAGTGGCTTTCCCTGGAACACATACATCTGCCAGGAAAAGGCATGAAGTTTGTGATCATTGCAATTAACCATGCCAAAGTATTGATTAGTAGACCTTGTGCATTGTGAATTCTAAATGAATGTCTACTGCGGATCAACCTCGAGTTTATAGAATTTGAGCTCCATGAATTGGAAATGGCTTGGTAGCGTCTTCTCCTGGAACACATACATCTGCCAAAAAAAGGCATTATGTTCGTGATGTTCATTGCAAGTAATTTTTCCAATGTATTGATTATTGAACCTTGTGCATTTTGGATTCTGTATGGATGACCATTTTGGATCAACCTCAAGGCTATAAAATTTGATCTCTATGGATTGGAAATGGCTTGGTAGTGTCTTCTCCTGGAACAAATACATCTGCCAGGAAAAGGGGTTAAGTTTGTGATGTTCATTGCAAGTAGTTATGCCAAAGTATTGATTAGTAGACCTTGTGAAGTTGTGCATTGTGAATTTTGTATGAATGACCATTGTGGATGAAACCTCAAGTTTATAAATTTTGAGCTCTACGAATTGGAAATGGCTTGGTAGCGTCTTTTACTGGAATACATACATCTGGCAGGAGAATGTGTTTAAGTTGTGTTCATTGCTTGTAATCATGCCAAAGTATTGGAGACGATGCCCAGTCACTAACCACTGACCACCTTATCATGGTAACATTTAATAGTGCAATAAGTGCGGAAAGCGGAGAGGGCCACTTGGAGATGCAGTCGTTAAGGCGTACATAGACACAATCAAGATATCCCGAGATATGGCTCCTGCATCAGGGTTAGCTCCACATTTGGTGAGACAGTCTACCTATCTTTCCCAACTTTTACTGGGTCATTAGTATTCTTCTAGGAGCACATGCAAGTATGAGAAAAGGTTGGATATAGGCAATCCAGATATGAAGACGATCGGAGGCTGCAGAAGTTCTGTGCAAGCCTAGGTCTTTCTTGTCAAGGAAGAGATAAGTATGTGGGCATGGATGGATGGATGGATGGATGGATGGGTTCCTTGAACTTCACACTCAGGTTCTGCTTCAAGTTTCAGGATTATACAAACAAGAGACGATCCACCATGAGTAACACACAAACTTCATGGCAGGTGTCAGGGGTGGACCGGGGTGGCATATTACCCCGGAGTATGATGGTACAGATGGCTGGGGCCGAAAATCAACAATCTGGAATGTCCATTTCGCCTGGTTCCAGCCACGTCACTGTAGGAGACATGGAGCCTTGGATGGTAGGAGTTTATGACACACCTCTGCTTCCATCGTTTGCATCCCACTATATGATCGGCGATGGTGTATCTGGCCGCCGATCCACTCTCAGGTGTTTTATCCATCTTGCACTTTATTAACCTTTAGAGGGAAAAATAGAAAAGAAAAGGAAAAGGAAAGAAAAGGTCAGATTTTCCAGATGTTACTGCAAAATGGTGAGATGCTCGGTATAAGGTATGTGGGTGTTATTTGGTTTGTTTTTTATTTTCTTTAACTTCTAAAAATTAGATTTACTCAAAGAAACTTTTATTGCATCAGCGAATCTCCAATGAAGCATCAGTAAAAATTGGATTAAAAATCAGACCTCCCACTGTTTACCTATTGTTCTCGGAAGTGCATGTTTTTTGATTCCTTAACTGAATACATAGGTCCTTCAAATTAGGTTCACTGTTGAGTTTGAAGCAGTGGAAGACGTAGTCCAACCTCTTTTTATACATGTGCCTTCACAGTGTTTGTTCTTTGATTGTAACTTAAGCACACACCAATCCTATCTAGGTGTCCGATTATGAAAAGTAACCGAATAACACCCACATACCTGAAGAGTTTCGACACATAAGGTCACATTGTCTCACACATGCCTAATTTGATTAATTATCTTAATTAGACACCTATATTTGAGTGGTGGGTGGTTGGGTGTGGATCTAAGAATGGACCCCCAAAAGCCATGTGTTTAAAGAGATTGAACTACGTGCTCAAACTTTGCTGACTTTTCTAAATTCAGTAGTCAACACAATCAGGGGACCTATATGATCATTCAAGAAGAGAATCTTCACTTTGATAGTGTATAAGAGATTCAGATCCAAAAACTGTGAGGAAAATTATTTAGGTCTTTATTTGGATTTGCTATTCATCTCGTACTTATGACATGTTGAATTTCCTAGGAGAAGTGGGTTATATGGAAAAAGTAACCACTCAAGACTTACTGTCTTAGACTAACAAAAGGTTCACATTTGCTCCCAATATCACTTGCTGTCACTGACATGAGGTGTGCAAGCCGTAGTTGTTAAGTGTTGGTAGGATGTAAGCCTCCAGTGGTCAAGTTTATTGGTGTAAGTTATAAAGCAACCTGAATCTTCTCCACGAACTCAAAGAAAAGCAATATGCCCTTCACCTTTCACAGATCAAATGATTTAAGGTGCCACATGGATAATCTGAAACTGGATGTCCTTATTCAAGGGTTCATTCATTGAAGGTCAAATGTCACACTGGCAGGACGTACTCTCAAGTCAAGGGCAGAGTAACTGTAATGCAGCAGTAGAGGGGACTACTAGTTCTGCTATGTGATATTATTATCTAGGTTCTTGGTTCTCAAACTTAACACCAACGAGCATTTACCACACTGCTGATCTGTATCCTTTTGAACACACTGGATGCCCATTAAAGTGCCTGACAAAAGGTAGAGTTTGGAGATTCATATGTAATGTTACTAGATTGACACATTTAATCTGGTAATGCCGAGCGAAGTCAGATGTCTTGCCAATTTTTGGGACATATTTATAGTTTTCTGGCAAAACAGCTCCGTTTAAAGATTGTGATTCTTGAATTTGCCTCCAACATTTCCTCCGACTTCTGGTCGAAGAAGTATGGCACCTGTATAGGTTGACGAGCTCTACTCTGCTCAGTAATTATAGCATTCTTAAGTGGTGTACTGAGTGTTCACCCTACATAAGCATCTTGGAGAGCATACACTTGGTGGCATTATTTCTGGCAAGGTTTTGAAGTTGAATGTGGTAGATGGGAGAAGTTTCAGTGACAACACTGTAGATAACAACGAGGTGTTGATTATTGAGAGCTTGCCACTTAAGTATGCTTGACATTCATGCATGTTATCTATGACCTTGAGTCTCGGATGTATTCTTGAAGCTAGAACTGAAAGAGAACGTCCTTACACATGCTTTAAAATGCTATGATGTGCCTCATGGACAACTTCAACACATTGCTCGGAGGCAACAATCTCCTCTACGGCTTGTTTAACTCCATTATCTCGTGGAATGCCAAGTTGCTGTTTGTTGGCTTAGTTGATCATGCTGAGGGGTCACCCCCCCTTATTGGGCTTGTGGTGTTGTGGGGTTCTGCCGTGTGCACCCCGGAGAGTTACCCCTCTGTCTGTCTGGTATGGTTTTTTGGTCAATGAAATGAAATGTTTCATCTCTTTCAAAAATAAAATAGAAATGATATGATGCGCCAAAGTGACAGAATGTATTGTGTTTGCTGCTGTTTGCAGTGCTGCAACAGAGGGTAAGCGATTAGCCGAGCAACTGGTCGCATCATTTGCAGCATCTTCAGATCCAGTTGGGGATGCCGGTGAATGCTTGGCCTCGGCTGCCCTATGGCTACAAACCATGAAATCTAGAATGCAAACTGGAGAATCTGGCAGTTTAGCCAAGTCATCTCTCTCGTGTTTAAGCTCCAATGCGAACTCGCTTGGCCTCAGTAACCCCCCGCTCAACGGGGTTAGTCTGCTGTCACAACCTCATATAAGTGGCAATTCAGGGGTTGGAAGTCCTGGACCAGGTGGCTTAGGCAGCCTTGCGATAAATTCTGGACTCTCACACAATAACAATCTAGGGAACTACTTAGCACGGGGGAGCTCGCCTGGTGCGGTCGGGAGTTCACCGGTGGCTCGAGGAATTATGAATCGCCCAGGTTTACGCTTCGAGGACTTCAAAGATCGGCCCAGCGACTTTCTGAGGGTACAAGCCCATCGCAGATAAAAGGCTCTACTTCTGTGTAACCTACCTGTGGGCCACATTAGGTGTAAATTAAGTATTTGTTATGAAAACAAAGTGCCACATGTCATTGTGTGATTAGTTGGAACTTCTTTATAGATGACATGAAAATTAAATTAAGGTAGAGTCGCCCAATCAGGCCTGAATGTACAGTGGTGTCATCGATTTTGTTTTTATGAGATGTAGAGATGATTGTATTACTGCTCACTGACTATGTTAGAGATGATTGTTTGTTAGGAGTACGGGGATCCAGCAGCAGTAAATGCAACAGCAATGGGAGGCGGTCAGAGGCCAGAACCTGGAGTGAATGGCAATTGGGAATGTGAAGAATGCAAAAATGTGAATTTCCCAAGACGGTGAGCTTGCTACACCATACAAAGTGTGGTCCATTTGTTGTACTAGAAACATAACAGGAAAAAAATGGCAGAGCAAAGAGAACTGGGAGGTAATTTCCACTACGAATATAGATTGCATGGAGGCGATCCTCCGTGGTCATACCTCAAATGAGTCCGTTGCCGCATGAGGGCACACCATGCCTTAGTATCAATTTTAGTTGCTCGCGGATATGTGACAGTGTACGAAAGTTTGGCAATGTCTATTCGTATTCTGACACGACTCACACATCCACAAGAATCTAGAATACGAAAATACGTGAATTTGTTGACTGAGTATGCTTTCACCTGATGACACTGTTATATTCTGATATGTACCTGCTGTGAAGTATCGATGACAGCAGTGGGGAGTGGTGGCAACTTGTGAATAGCATACATGATGGAGGTGATGGTTGACACCTTGTGATTGAACTCACACGGTTATTATTGCACATTTTCTGCTGCAAAAGTTTTGGTTTGACTTGCACTGATGCAATCCGCATCGACCTCCCTGTAAAATGATATTGTGGGACCATAAATTTGTTTTCATTGTGGCACAGTTCTTGTTCTGGTCATATTTTGACCTCCGGAGACCAAGAACACAACTCGTTGCTGTGAGAGTTAACAGCGTTCTAGGTATTTAATGTCATTTAGGGTTGCTGACATTCATCTAGGGTTGGTGGTTGCAATAGGACCAACTGCTTTCAATGCCACAAGCGGCGAGGGCCCAAGGGAGAGGAGATCGTCCGCAAGTATGTACGGATTTTAATTGAAGACCCAGGCAGTATGCGCACTTGAGCGTGCCGACGACGACGACGACAATTATTCATCAAAATTATGTATCAAAAGCTTACAGAACATCATTTAGGATTCTTCCATCGTGAGATGCTTGGACTTTTGTATGGAAGAGTTACAATAAGGTAGAGTGCCTTCCCCGACCCACACGAATTCTTCAACACGACCCGGAGGAAGGAGTCAAGATGCACCAGGCAAGCAAGAATTCAACCTGGGGTTTCATTTGTTCAGGCCCTCATGAGGTGACAAAACGTATTGTATCAATAGCCAAGGAGTTTCTTCATAGTGATGTAAACTGCTAGTGTGGTGATGAGGTTTTATGTTAGTAGTACCTAGCTAGTTAGCGTTCCAGCTGGGTCTCTAGAGTCTAGCTCCAATCTCTAGCCCAAAGTTCAGAGCTAGCACATTCAAGTTTAGTTTCATCAGGTAAATCTGTCGATATGATCATGGTTGGTTCAAATCAGTCTGTACCATCCCACCTTGACGATTTGGAAGGACCATAAGAATTTAGTCCACCCCACATGGATTAAAAACAAGGGAATGTTAGTTAGATAGATAGGAAGGGGGTTTAGTTTTACTCACGATTTTGAAACAATGCATAGTTTCTTTCAAGGATTCTTGTCCATCACCTGAATTGTGTGGAGCCGCCAAAAATGATGTGCTCTCCACATGAGGTTGTAAATCGACAATGTAACTTGGTGTTTTGGTATGTGGAAACCTTCCTACTTAAAACTTTATTTCAATGTTTCTCTCTTTTGCATTACAAACATCTACAGCCGGAGGGGGTGTTGGAGGACTAACAATATCAGATTTATCTGAACACATTGCCAACACATGCAGAAGTCATGACTACTTTCTTAGATGAGAACAAGACCTGGTAAGGCCTGTGGGCCTTACGTGGCCACTCTTCTTCAATGGACACATGTATTTTGACCCTTCATTTTGATCTCTCTCATTACTTTTGCATCTGAACTCTGATTTTGGAACTTAAAATGACAATCTTTGTGGTTCACATTTGCTAACTGGATGAGCCAACTCCGGATCCAATCCAATTGGATCCCACATTAGGTGCCCTATTATGCGAAGAAAAATCCTAGAGTTGACCTCAAGGGGGGTTAAACGGCCGTTGCACTAGAAATCATGGTGCGATAAAAGATAGGGTGCCGTTTATTCATGTCAAGTATACTCTATAAAAGAAGTAGGTCTACCAGGCTTCCCACACATGTTTGGTCTATTGTTATATATAATGTAAGGCTTCAAATAAGGAGAAACGCCTAGTAGATTGTAGCAGTGTTGAACCGTGGGTTAGAAATGTGCAAAAAAATGAAAACCAATCCGGGAACTCCATGTTATTATATGTGGATGACATTTTCTTTACAATGGGTGAATATTGAATGGGTGAATATTTGATGATGGGTTACAAGTCTGATTGGGTGCCTTGTGTGTTGTTGCTCTCGATGGTGTTATTTGCTCTATACAAGTTGGATAGTTTAGGGGTTGGGTTTGTAGGGGAAGACACATGTTTTGTGTACATGATTTTGTTTTGTCAAGTTCGAGAGGCCCTTGAGAGTGCGGCAAGATTTGGCATAACTCTCATCAACAACCCCCATGAAGGGAGGGTTATTGTTAGGATTTTGACATCTTCAAACGCCACAAATTCCAGTTTCTGAATGTATAGAAGGCTGAACCCAAGCATATGGCTTGTGCCAAGTAAACCTCTAGTAGGTCAAGAAGTTGGCAATTACAAAGTGTTGAGGGAAGGGTTGTATATTCTTCAACCAATAATTGGGACCGACATGTCTACAAGTGCTTCTAATGATAATCTTGAGAGTGGTCTATTTGACAACATTTGTGATGTGGAGGATGTTTTGGATACAAAGATGTAATAACAAACTCATGATGTAATAACACACATGTTATGTGAAAATGAGGAACAAATACAAAGGGCCCCTGTGGCCTCAATACTAGTGGGTGCTAGGTTCATAAAGTCAATTGTGAAATATGCATGCCTTTCCATAAACAAGTCCACACTAGTGTCACTGCGCAATGGGGACCCGCTTCTATCCAAAGGATATACTAACAAGTTAGTTAGTAATTCCAACTTTGCATCGAAAGTATGATCCAAGCTTACATAAAATTACGATAAAGGTAATATTTTCTAATAACTGTTGGATGTAATGAAACCTATCCTTGCATATGGGGATTGGTTTGATATGGAATTATTGGTTGATAGGGTATGGATTAATTGTAGTAAAATCCACACCAAATAGCTATTTGTAAATATTGGTAGAGTCCCAAAAAACACCTAGTCTTGGAAATTTACATAAAATCAAGGTTGCCATGTATACCACCTAGAAAAATAGATACCCCCACCCCGGGGGGGGTGGAATCTGCATACTACATACAAACAAATGTAGGTGTAAGAAGGGTTATTATTTGAGGTATGAGAGAATACATAGTATACATAAGGGAGAGGTATTATTTTTCTGTAGTGTGTACATTCAAAATGGATATAACATGGTATTCGTGAAAACGTCACATGGCACGCAAACATTTCACAAATGATGTTTTCTTGAATACAAGGAGGGTTGGCTTGAATTGGTCTTTGGAGGTAGCTTTTGCCAACTACATATGAAGGTATTTACAAAATGCTAGTATGTGCAAGTGATAATGAGGGAAGTCATCTTTTTATATCATAAATGTTATATTCTTCATTGTTACTTCAGACACTCTTCAAAGCAATCAAAACTTAACATTGATGATGTAAATTCATAATGTAAAAATATGTTTCCTTTACTCTTGGAACTTGTATGATAGGTGTCCATAAAAATATAGTCTCAAAATATAATTTTTTCCAAAGTTGAAGTGCACTCCACAAGACTAGAAACTAAGTCGGCCTTGAAAGAAAAAAAATCACATGTGAATATGACGTTTCCAAGAATACTATGTTTTATTAAGAAATTTGAAGTAAAGGAATATGTACAAATGGGGGCCTTAAGATTTAGAGAAGAAATTAAGAATAGATGTGTTAGTTTCATCCAATTTACATTTTCATCCTTTGTTGTCATATGGTAGTAGTACTCAATGACTATCATGTGCATTCTTGTTAGGGTTTGCATTACAAATTGGAGGTGCTTGGAGCGCTCATGAGCTCCCTCAAGTGGGCATTGAGTTTTTCTCTCCGAATTGTGGCTAAGTTACTGCGTTCTTATCTTAATTTGTTTCATGTAATCAACAAGTACATGCTATGGATGAAAATTTGTTCAATGACTTCCTTATTGGAAGTAAAAATAGATTTTATATGCAATAAAGGCCTCTTTAATTCATGAATTATATTTTGTATATGTAGTGGAAGCATTTATCACATTAAATTTAAAGCCTAGTATAAATACATGGTCCATTTTCTAGTATCTATAACTTGTTTTTCTCTACAAACTTATCATATGTAGGGGGTTTAATGTCTTAGTAACCACGCACATCATTTAGGTTTCCAATGGAGAGTCCACCCCCAGGGTGTCACCCCCCCCCCCCAACCCCCAAAAAAACAACAACAACAACAACAACAACAAACCAAAACAAATAAAAAACAAACAAAAGTTTCCCATTTTTAATCTTGGATAACGTGTGTGTGTGTGTGTGTGTGTGTGTGTGTGTGTATAATTTAGCAGCATGTACCTTTTCCTCTAAAATTCTCTCATATATAAGGGGTTTTAATTCATAGTCAACCACACACATCATTCAGAGTTTCATTCAGAGTGGAACCCCTCGGACATGACCCATCAAAGTACATGAAGTTAAACCCCCCCCCCCTCCCCCCCAAAGCATGTGGAAGTTATCAAGGGTTATATCGCAATCGCATGCATTATCAACTTCTATCAAGAACATGGTTATTTGTGAAAAAATCACATGGCACATAAAAATATCACATATGTTGTTTTATCAAATACAAGAAATGTCGGCTTAGATTGGTCTTTGGAGGCAGGTTTTGCCAAATACTTGAGGTTTTGACAACTAAATTTATTTTTCAAAGTTCAAGTGCACTTCACAAGACTAGAAACCGAATCGGCCTTGAAAAAAGTCACATGCTGTGACATTTTCACGAAAATTATATGCAAGATATTTTCCCAAGAAATGCAAGCTTAGTCCAAAAGTCCTTACTATATAATTTCAAAAGCCTCTTTTCATCCCACCTAAAGTTGTTAAAGTTAAGATCATTCCTTTCAATCCAAATCATCCAATACGTGATACCTCTCAAAGGTCTCAAAAGCAGTTGAATTTTAACATACTTGCTAAAGGAGAATTAAGCTCATGCAAATGTATTGTAAATGTTACATTTCAAGTATGGTTTTTGAACCTAAAACGGACTCTTTTTAAAGGATTATCAATCTACAATGATCTTAGATTTGGAGTTTGTAATGAAGAGATGTACTACAATGTATTGAAATGAAATGAACTGAAATGGAATTGATTTTGAAGTCCGGGAAGCCAAAAACCTAATGGGACTAATACATGTACGAGGCTCTCATACTTTAAGGGGTGAACCAAACCACATTATTTATCCCTTGGTATATGATTCTAAATTATTGCCATTTCCATTTATTGAAGATGTTGGGTGCAGGCCCTCGTCTGCTTGAAAGTGTAACAAACACCCAACATAATGAGTTTGTGTCCATCAAATGAGACTATTTTGTTTGCAAATCCCTCTTGAAATCTTTCGGTGGAATGTCAAGCTTTCAGTCTCAGTGGTTGAGTTTTGTAGATGCCACCACAAGTGACACGAGTTCAAATCCACCGAAGTTCGATTCATGAACCCCCCACAAAATGTAGTAGATATATTCCACTTAATGTTGGTGACCAAAAAAGGTATGCAATAGGTTTTGGGCGTCTAAGGAAATGCGATCAAATAAGCATAGGAAGTTGAGAGGAAGTTGATTTTTTTAATTTTTTTTAATTTTTTTAAAAATGGAATGAACATGCAATCAACAATGTTGCAATTTATGATTTGTCGCACTATCTCCACTAGGGTGTGGTCACTGGTGTGTGATGGTTTTTGCCTAGGAGTGGTGAAATCCATGTTTCTCGCCCTTTTTCTCTTTTTTATTTTTGGAACACAAGATGCATTTGACCACCTGACAAGTTTCCCATCAAGTAGAGAGATGATTTCATAGTCAGGAATCGAACCACCAACCACTTTGTTCGGTTTGGGTACCTTTCCACTGTCATCCGTAGTTTGGGGTCATCTCGGACTATTCCTCAGCAATTATTTGTATTTTCAAGAATTTTATCCGCATCAACCAACAACTATGATAGGAAGAAGTTAAAATATCATTGTCCCCTATTCCTCCACTTCCGTGCTCCCATGAAATTTTCCATAAGGAAAGGGGGGGGGGTGTGCTAGTCCGTCTTGTGATTTTGGGGTTAGTAAGAAATTCACTAGTGATATCACACATGGCAGACTTGCCTTGCATGTCTCTAGTGTTGAGCTAGTGTTATAATGCCAATGCACTCTACTTTGACGCCCATCGGTTATGTTGGCTTCAAAGATTCTATCCCAATCTTGCATCCTTAACAACAATTTTTTGAATAATATAAAAACATAAACATTCAAAGCACCCTACAAATGTTAGTGTACCACAAGTTCATTGCAATATTCACTTTCATTTCATTGTCACATTGAATTAAAGTGACAATATGCTAATCCACGTTAACCTTTTATGTATACGCGACCTTATAGGCAAGGGTGTCATATTCTTGTGGTCCCATATTCTCTCAATCATGAGGTTTAGGAAGCACTTTATCCCACGCAAAAGGTGGAGGCATGATCTAGATGGGTAGCACAAATGCATGTCCCTATATGACCACAATGAGTTTCATAATATTTTGGCTTAGAAATTCTATACGGAATTGACATTTGATTCATGTATTATAAAATTTGAAACTTTCAAGTTCACTTTAAAGGCCTAATCCAACAAGATAATCAACACATTTATTGGATCACTCTAACTGCCCAAACTTGCCAAAAGTGCCGGAATTAGGTGCCACTACGTTAATTTGTAAAGTGTTAATACAATACAACTTGTTTGCCACTTAGCATCATGATAGCATCATGTGTAGAATAATTTGTTCATCACACAATTAGTCTACCTTCAGCACGGTAATTGTGAAAATGTCACATGGCACGTAAAAATGTCACATATGTCGTGTTCTTGAATGTAAGGAAAGCCGGCTTGAATTGGTCTTTGGAGGCAGCTTTTGCCAACTACCCAAGTTTACGCCAACTACACCTTTTCCCAAAGTTCAAGTGCATTGCATAAGACTAGGAACTGAGTGGGCCTTGAAAAACAAATGTCACATTCACATGTGACGTTTTCACAAATACTTTGTTCTTCTATTTCTCAAGCATTTAAGTGTTGTAGTGACTAACCTACTTGACGGCCGTATCAGGGAAAGGCACTTAATGTAATCCAAACAATACTACATGGGTGCATAGAAAAGGTATTCAATAAGAATATGGCTTACAAAGTGTACATATGTGATGGCTATTGTTTCATCCAGTTTTGTATAATTAATTTAAAGTAGTATGTGAATTAAGGGGGAGAGGTTAGTGTGCATTAAAGCTCCCCTAAGGTTTCTCAGAAGAAGAGCTAATTTCCTTCATACATACGTTGTACCCCCCAACAATTCATACATTTTCATCCATGAAGTGATATTTGTCATTCCCACATGTCATGCTCCAACGACTTCGTCAAAAAAATAGTTTATGAGCATATACACAACAATTGTGTCTCCCCCCAATCGCTTATATTTTGTATACATAATTAAGGCAATTCACTCTAGGATTTCATAATGCTTGTATACATGAGACTATTATGTAGTCTATGGTTTTCATGTACATGCTTTATCTATATAATTATATGTTTTTGTCATAAATTATCCTACACACATGGGTTTTGTGAAGGGGTCAATCACGCACATGGTCCCACTCTCAAAGGAAAGTCCCCCTTTGTACACCTACCTTTACTTCAACATCCTAAATAAATTTTTTAAATGTACACAGTAGAGAAAAATAAAACCTCTATGTTATGTATACTATGTAACCTAATGCCTCAAATAATACCCCTCCTTACACTCACATCAGTTCATACATGGTATGAAGAGTCCACCCCCAGAAGTTGGTTCAAGTGCAGTTAACTACAAGTGGCCCTCCCACCCTATGGTTCACATGTTAACTAAACCCTAAACCGATTTAGGAGATTGTTTTTTTCTTCTTCTCTGCTTCTAGTGGCCTCATGTCACACCTAAATGATCAAGGGAGCGACGTATTCAAAACGGTCCATGGGAGAGCCCTCACGTTAGGGTTTTCTTAAGAGAAATCGAAATGTTCTCGGTATGATGCAACCGCACGGATGTGAAAAAGGGGAGTACTTTTGATTTTTTCCACATACATGTACCATTTTTCGGGGAAACATGACAAGTATGTGGGTGGTGGTTTGCTGTGGGAAAAAGGGACCTATCGTTTTTTAAGGGAACATTAGAGGAAGATATTACCTTTCCAATCCAAAAAAAAAGGGTTTATGAATTCCAAAATGATGTAATTTTTTTTTGAAATAAAAGTTGCAATACTACAATCTTCTAAAGATGCCGCACATGAATCCCAAATGCTTAAAACTGATATTTTCAACTATGAATGGTCGGTGTATTTGTTACATAATTGAAATTGTCTTGTAAAAATTTGATGATTTGTACCTAAAAGTGTGATATTGAAAACCCCCATTGATAGTTTTGGGGGTGAATTGGTCTTGAGAGATCCCCTTTCAATCCGGAAATTTTCCCTTCACGTCGAGTTCTTGTTAAATCGTGAATGAATACATGGGCGTCATTGCTTCATAAATGCAAATTTATTTTTGGCAATCATTCAAATGGATTCGGGTTTGTTAGGAACCCCAAAGGCCACTCTAAGCATGGAGTGTGTAACTTGCGGTCATACTCTAGTTTGCCTATAATTGATTTGTTTTTTCTGCACAAAATTTGTCAAATCTTGGAGCCATAGTAATGGACTTTTGAAAGATTAGACCTTGGACCCATGAGCAACAAACTAAGCGTGATGTCATGCTATCTCCATCATTCTTATAAGACGTCGCCTACTTCAATATATATTTTTTGAAATTTTTTTGATGAAATTCTCAAAAATAACTTAGATAATCCTCACAAATTGTTTTCATCCAATATGTATTTAAAGAGATTGTTGCTTTAATGATTTTTTAGCCTCGCTCCTACGATATGTGACCCCATGAGTTTGAAAGAGTTAGGAACCCCCATCTTGCCTTTGGACTCCATACTAGTGATTAAGGATCTTCCTCAAAACACAATCGCAACATTTCATTTCCAAAAAAAAAAAACGCACGTATAAATATCCACAAAGTGTTGGTTTCCCTAGTAGTGATGTCATTGTTATATGCACTCTTACTTAACTCTTAAACACCCAAAGTTTTGGGTTTGTAAGATAAGTGATGCTACAATCAACTCCCCACCCAGAACCAACACCCTAAAATCTTACACAAGAACTAATTATAAATTATTATGATAAATCTAAGAATGTCCACCACCTTCAAACATCAAGTGCATGTTTTGGTCTTAGACCAAGTTTAGGCCATCTACTAGTACCACTTTGAAACCTTACAACTTTTGCATGCAAAGTTCAAACAAGACATACTTTGGTGCGTTGGAACCGTCTTCCAAGACTTGTTAAATCTAACCACTAAATAGCACCTATTATCAATGCTTGAAGGGGTGGTGTTCACACCATGTAATTAAAGCTTGAGAAAAGTGATACTCTCATCGTCATCGGTGGGCTTAAGATGGCTATCTGTGAGGTGGGATCATTAAACATCAAGTGCATGTTATGGTTTTAGAGCGGGTTTAGACCATCTCCCAATACCACTTTGAATCCTCACAACTTTTGCACGCAGAGTTCAAATAAGACATACTTTGGCGCGTTAGAATCGTCTTCCAACTGCTAACAAGCTAGAACTTAAAACGCGTTAAATCCAACAACTCAATAGCACCTATTACCAATGCGTGAAGGGATGGTGTTTGCACTGTGTAACTAAAGCTTGAGGGAAGTGGTTATCCCCCAGGGTGGCAACTCAAACAGATAACTATAGCGGGCTCGTCCAAAAATTTCACAAAGGCATCGATTATGTACACATAATCGTACATACAATCTAGATCATGTTTCAAATAATCTACAACTTTCAACTATCGAAGAGGGGTTGAAGAGTTTTAGAAGAGAAGCGGGAGAGAAGCCACCGAGAGAAGTCGGGAAGAGAGTTAGGGTTAGGGCTTACAAGCCAAAATAATCTACATATCTTCAAAATTTTGTAGACTACATAAATTATAATTAAGTATCATGAAGACCAGATTATGGACTAGCCCCCTGTCCAAGAGGAAGCCCACATTATTTTCAAATTACTCATGTATTACGATACACAGACATGTTCAAATCAAAAAATTATTACGTATTATGAACGGTCTCAATGTGCTCTACATCACTCCATTATAAGTTCTGTAAAATTGTTCTTTGGTATGAATGTACAAGGACAATATGGATGGATTATATGTTACAAATTGTTTTCCACTAGTTGCCACCCCGGGGGTTATCCTCCTCGTCGGTGGGTTTGAGATGGCTGTCTGTGAGGTGGGCTTGATTGAAGCCTAACTTACAAACACTGTTGGGCCTTGGGAAGAGCCAGTACTTCCCACCATAGCCAGCCAATTCTCCTGCACTGACGGTGCCTCTCGTCACCACTGTGGATCAGAGTCCGAAACGACCCCGTACAAAAATGGGTGGGTGTGTGAGCCCTAGCTATAAGGTAGTGGCCACTCCGCACACGATTGTGGCCATTGGATCGGACTGGCAATCGTGCGATCCGGTCCACAGTTGTGAATCACGAAGATCGCCGTTTCAATTTCCAGAATCGGAGTTCAGAGGCAAAAGTTAGAAGAAGTCCAAGCAAGGATTCTATTTCCTTAGTTAACCGGGTCGTATATATAGGCCTATCCAAGTGAGTTGACTATCGATCTCACTTTAGTGTTTGCATTATGAGCACGTAGTCCGATCTCGTCATGATATGTGTCTAGTATTTGGTGTCTGTTCTAATTACAAGCATTGCCATATATTGTATCACTGAATTACAGATGTCGGATTAAGAAGAATGATCATATAAGGCCCACATACCTTATATAGTGAGATGCATACGAGGGCCTTCAGGTACGAACAATAACAACTTTGAGTGTTGGAGTGCACGCATCTAAAAGTGTGTGACCCGAAACTAACGCGTGATTTAAATAGTTTCCGATGTGCAATCTTCCTAGGTTTGCATTCCAAAATGAAGAGGAGTGTTGCAAATTAGGAGATTTTGACCACTTTATAGTTGGTGTCCATTTTGAGGTCACTATTCCTTAAGTATGAAACAGAAATACAACGACCAGATGCACACCAAGGCAAGCTTAGACCGAAGAGAATTTAAAGGTGTCAAAGAAAGACACTTGTACTGAGGCCCCCTTTTACACATGAGCTCGAGTTGAGTTCTCAAAAGTGCAATTTTGGGAGGTTGGTTTTCAAATTAGACAAGCTTACTTGATCCTAAGCTCAATTTATCAAGAGCTATCAAGTGCTTGACTGATCCTTATCAAGAGCTTGACTAATCCTTAGGCTCTCAACACTTTGAGCAAGTGTGACTTCCCACTGTTTAATGGGAGGTTTTTATCATACAAAGGATACTTGAAATCCCATCGCCTCAAGCCCACACAACAAGAGCTCACATTCTTGGCATCCTCCCCTTGACATTCCTACGTGAATCGCAACCTTCATAATGTAGCTTAGCAATTTCGATCAACAACTTGTCGTAAAACTAGGATTTAAAAGTAATTATGCACAAAATATTTGTTAAAAATCATTAATGCATGTGGGAGTGATTTTTATGTTTTTGAAACATGCACAATGAAAAAAAAAATTATTGGGGGGTAAGAAACTAGAAGAATATGATGAACATGTTGATTATGTATATTTTTGAGAAATGATGTGGTCCAATAATCATTTTGGTTACGTAATTTATACGAACAATGGTATGCATGTGTCCTATTTCCTACTCTGGAGTAACTACACACATAGCCCCCGAAATTGTTGCCATACACTTTTGAGGGATTTGAGAGAGGTGTGGGAACTTACAAGGAAGGAATGACATGAACAACTGATAACAAGGTTGAGATGATCTTTTGAGAAGGGCTCCAAATTGTTCTAATTAGTTCTAAAATTGGGTATCTTGAAAAGGAATCAAAGCAACAAAAATACTACTATGGTTTACATATTTTTTGGTATGTAAAAAAATGAAAGATTAATAAAAGTATATTTATATTAAAAAATTCAAAAGCTTATTATGCATGTGCACATGAATTTTAAAATTAGGTTTTGCATGTACACATATAGAGGGGTTGTTTCTTACCATGTGAAGGCATGTGATAGGAGTGATTTACAAAGAATGCATACCATGGGCCTCCGAGTCAAGCTCTAAGGAAGAAAACATACTAAAAAGATTCATGCAATCAAGCGTTGTATGTCCTTCATAAAAACATGTTGTGATTTCGAAGTCTATATGCATATGATATAAAAAATATATAAATCAAATCAACAAGCTTTTCCAAAAGATGTGGGATGTTCAAACTTGAAGAAATTGTTCAATCAACAAATTTTGGAGCTCATTTGCACAACGAAATCCATCAACATCTTTTGGGTCATATTCATCTGAGAAAATTTCACGTCTCCAAAAAATGTTCATTTTTAGGTTTGAATTTCTTTTGCACAAGTTATACACAAATACATAGAAGATGAGTACCTAAACTTATGAAGTTTACACATGCCTACTCCACCCTACTCCAACACATGTGTATATATATTTATCAAAAAAAACAAGAACTTCCTCCCAAATCTCACATTTTAATCAATGCGCAACAGTTTTCATGATGAATGCCTACTTTATACATCTATTATTCGCAATACATGTAACCCATAAGAACTGCGAAGAATCTCATGAAGTACATTGACGAAATATTCTGAAGCGTACGTATCCCATACGCATTCTTGAAACTACTCCAGGGTCCGCACTACTCCACTCTACTCGTACAAAGAGCAGGGATATCCTCCCAAATCTCCCGACTTAATGAGTCCGCAATAATTTGCCTTAAATGAACCCACCTCACGATTTCTTGATATCCATGCATCATAATTCACGAAAAAAAAACAACCAGTAACTTAAGAACTCCCAAGAATGAATGTCATGAAGGTTTATTAAGCAACACATTATATGCGGGAGTAAAAACGACTGACAGGGAGCTCTTGATGGGAATGAATTGTACGGCCGCGCAGCTGCTGCTGCTCCTCCGTTAACTTATCTGCACCGGTTTGCGCCTGCATTCACTGCCAAGTTTCACTGCCAAGTTCATGATGGAGCACTTCAGTGACACATTGAATGGGCCGCGCGCTTTCTCCTCTACACACCCTTGACTACGAACTCACAACAAGATCTGCAAAAGCATCATGAATACGGGGAAATTTGAAGACCGAGAGACAAAGCAGCAGCAGCACCAGCAACTTGGGAATTTATGAACTTATTGTACGTGACTCCGCCGCAGCATCTGATCTGCATGCCAATCCCCAGAAGTGGCAGAATTTATTTAGAGCTCTGATGAGCTCCTCATTTCACCCGCACTCTCTCTATATACACAGTGCCCATGTCCATTTGCCACATGGATGACGGGTCAAAACGCTGGGCATGGAGATTTTTGAGCATGGAGATTTTCGGGCATGATGGGTCAAGATCCTGGTGTGTTTCCGAGTCCAACCAGTTACATGTTGACATCATTCCGGTTTTCTTTAATAAGTGTTTCAGGTATGTTCTCCAGATTCCTCTAGAATGATCGGTGGCTCTCCTGAAGTCTTGGATTTCAAGCCGCTCGTCTACAACTACACTGATTATCCCAAGTAGTGCGTATTACTATCTAATGAGAGTGTGTGATATTCTACCAAGGAAAGTCAGTTTTGTTTAATAATGTCCGAACAATCTATTGAACTTTCGTTAGTAGAAATTGGAGTCATGAATAAAGACTTTATTGCATCGCGTACCTCCAAAGAGTAACACACGCTAAGTGGGATTGTCAGTGTAGTGGTTGATTCTCCCCATTCATTGACCCAAAATTAGTTTAGGGTTTAGGAGGAGGAGGATAATAAGTATTGTAAGTGAGCCTTAATCGAACACTACATAGTCTTATGGAGATGTATATGAGGAACAAGTTTTTCTTTTCTGTTATTTCTCTTAATCGGACACTTGTATTTGAAGGGTCATTTACAATAAAAAGAAGGTTGTGGTTGTGGTTAACCATCATAATTAACAGCAACTATCATTTTCTTTTCATTTACACTTGTCATGTTCGGATCCTTGCGGTTGTGATTTCCATTGATGGTAGTAAGGTGTGTCTTCTAAATCGTAATCTTTTTTCAGTTTAGGTCTTGCGTTCAAAATGAAATCAAAGTGATTATCATTCTTGTTGGCTTTGGATTGTAGTGTTAAAGTGGTGGTATCCTCAACTTTCTCTCTGGGCCTTGGCCTTGAAGCTCTATATTGATGCCACATGAGCATGAACAACTACCCCAAGGATGGTTGACCACACGCGGAGTAGGGGGGTTGGTGGTCGTTAAGGAGGTAAGCATTTATTATGGTCTTTCCATGAAAATAGAACCTCCAAAGAAATCAAACCAAAACCACATTCACAACCACAACACCCCTAGTGTAAACAACCCTTGAGCAATGTGTGGTTAGGTTAGAATTAAGAACAAAACCCAACAAAACATGTGTTCAAAAGAGATTAGACTACATCTTCAAAATACATCAACAAGTCTCAACGCAATAATGAACACACATTTGGGGCGACCTAGGTATTCATTAAAAGAATTAGCACACGTGCAATTTTGATAATCATAACTAAATCAAAGGAATTTTGATTTTCAATTCGATTTTTGGATATGCTTCATCATAGATTTGCTAATGCAACACAAGTTTCAATGTGCAAATTTGATTTGTAGAAGTTGGATAACACAAAACTCCAAATAACACCCACATACCTTATTTGAGTGGTATATGCCAAGGTGTTTAGTTAGGTTCAAACACATGTTGCAATGGGATTAGACTATGAGCTAATCATTCTGGATTCAATATTAAACACAACTAAGAGGGCCTATGTGACCGTTGAAAGAGAAAGCATAATCTTTAGTGTGACCTCTTATAACTATTGCATATCAAACTTAATAGTCATTGAAACAACAATATTCATGATCCACAATTGCTAACCGCATGAGACAATTTGTAAATCATCCATCAACCACATATGTTTGTGGAATAGGAGTTTGTTATAAGCTCACATACCTTATGTGGTCACTCTTCTCAATTGGACATCTTTATCTTAGTGGTATGTGACAATAGGTGTTGTAATCAAAGACAGATACTTTCTGTAAAAAGTTATAACAACATGTAACTCATACATCTAGAAATGCAGCTAATCAATGTCCGTGGTGATACATAGAGTTCAAAGTTTGATATCTTCTTAGTGCTAACTCAACATTTAGCTGATTTCAATTCACTAAACTTGAATGAACACATGCCCATGCAAACTTGCAGGTGTCGCAACATATAACTAAAATATTGAAAATTGCAACGCTAATATGGCTCCTTGGCATTAATTCAATGTGACAGTTTGATGTGATTGATTAATGTGATATTATTGTACTTTTGATATCCCACACTAATTAGACAAAATAGTGTCCTACTTAAGGGCCCTTTATGGTAGAGCTTGGGTTGAGAGCTCAAAGAAAGAGGTTCTCTCATTGGCAAGGAGCTTCTTACGCATGTGTGTTCATTCAAATCCACTTTACACAAGTATTCTGAACTTGAGAGCTTGACCTTTTTACTTGAGGGCTTAATACGCTTAGTTGGCGCTTGATGGATCCTGTGTGAGAGTTCTTTGTCAAATTCCTAAGCTACCTCTATAAGGTAGGTTATGAACCATTGAGAGCTCGATCTCTAGTTCCATGGGTCCCAAGCCCATGGGCTCTCAAGCATATTTGGTTTGTCAAATAATGCCCTCTTCTCACTAGAGGTTAAGTTGACAGCTTGAACCTGTGGTTTTTGGGTGTCCAATACTTGGAGTTGAGAAATCTTTCATCCAAGGCTCAAGTTATGGAGAGTTTGATCAGTTTCAAGCTTTTCTTAGTTTGAGCAAGTATGAAGTGGCTATCCTCAAAGTGAGACATCAATGGGGGGAATGTTACTAAACAAAGAAGCATTCAGGACAAGTCAAAAAAAATATGCTTGAAATCCCATTGGCTTGGGGTCCACAAAATAAATAGCTTGGACTCTCCACAATCGTTAAGCTACCTTATAGAGGTAGCTTAAAATTTCTATGTAGAGCTTGTCAAAAATGACAGAGAGCTTATTGTAGCCGTTCCATGTAGAATCCATCAAGGCCTCATAAGTCCAAGCTTTCATGTTGACAACTCATGTGTAAGTGGGTTTGAGTGAACAAGAATGCATAAGAGGCTCCCTACCGATGAGAAGCCTCCTTCCCTCGAGCTCTCAACTTGTTCTCGAGCATAAAGAAGACGTACACAAAGAAGTATTCATGACAAGCCAAAGAATGCTTGTACACTCATCGGCTTGGAGCTCCACAAAACCCAATTAACAAATGCAAACTCTCAACCATTCTTAAGTTACCTCCACGAAGTAGTTTACGATTTTGACAAAAAGCTTGGCAAACAAGACTGTGAATCGGCCATAGTCATTCCACACGGGGATCCATCAAGGCGCCATCTAAACGTTGTATGCCAAGTAAGAAGGCTCGTTGCTTCCTTGAAACTCAAGACTCGAGCTCTCAACAGTTTGAGCTCGATCGATGCAAGAATGCTCTCAAAAGTTTGAGCTCGATTGATGCGAGAATGCTCTCAAGAGTTTGAGCTCGATCGATGCGAGAATGCTCTCAAGAGTTTGAGCTCGATCGATGCGAGAATGCTCTCAAGTTGCTTGTGGCTGGATTATCTTATGAACTCAATTAGAGAATCCACAATTGTTTGGAGGTTGTCTGTGGCCGAAAAGTCCATATGAAAACCCAAGTGCGAGGGGTCCAAACGTGCTGGGCCGACGCAGGTGGAAACAAATAGACAGAACAAGTGGCCTGTCTGTGCAGCTGCAGCACGAGCAGAAATTGGTCCACAATGGGGAGAGAGGCAGAGGCAAAAAGCCTGAAGGGCGACTGATCCCAGAAATTCATTGTCGGTCTCTACCCTTGCATGTCCTTGCCTTCCCGAATCATCTGGAGTCCTTGCAATAGCTCATGTGGGCTTATGTGTATGTATGTACATTCATCGCCTCCCCCTCCTGTCTGCCCCTTTTGATATAAGGTATCCGGGCTATTATTAAAGTGTGGAGGTATGCGGGTGTTGTTCGGTTAGTTATGCTCGTTCTCATCCTCTATCGATGATATTTATGTCTTCAAGTGTTTGTTGCATTAGCAAACGTGTTATGAAGCATCAACGAAAGAAAGAAGTCAGACTTATCTTGATTTAGTTATGTTCATCGGAAGTGCATGTTTGGTGATGCTTTATTTGAACACATAAGGTCGTCCTAATTGTGTTGACTATTGAGTGTGGAGCAATTAATAAAAATTGAAGACGTAGTCCAATCTCTTTTGAACATGTGTCTTTTATCACAAGGTCAAAATCGTGTCACAAAAACTTATAACATTGTATATCCACCTTTATGGCAACCACAGTTTATGCATATTTTTCTTGTATTATGTTGTTGTGGTAACAAATGCTTAAAATAAATTGGAGTGTTAGGGTAGATATTGATAACTAAATACTTCTAATTATTAGCAATCTTTTAGTATCTCTTGAAATCAACAAAAAAACACCAAGAAAAAAACATATGTTACAAGGAGATTGGATTATGTGCTCAAAGATCATAAACATTATAAGTTAAGCTTCATAGTTCCCAAAAATGTAAGGACCTCTATGATCATTTAAAGTGAAAGATTCTTCACTTTGATCTCTTTATGTCTGTTCCATCTCACCTCCAATTCTATAACTTAAAATGACAATCTTCGTTATTTGGGATTGCAAGTGGGATGACACCGAATCCAATCCAACGGCCAAAATTGTATGTGGAGTTGGAGGTGCCCACAATATGGTCACATATCCTATGTGGGTGGTATTTGGTTGCTTTTCTTAATTGGACACCTATATTTGAGAATTTGGTGTTTGGTTAAGTGAAGATTAATGAACAAACACCATAAAGACACATGTTTAAAAGATATTGGACCATATCTTCAAATTTTACACCCAACACTCAACAACGAACACAATTGGGAGTACCTATGTATTTAGTTTTGGAATCAACAACCACTCGCTTCCGAAAATCATAAGTAATCAAGAGAGATTTGATTTTCAATCCGAGATTTGATGATGCTTCATTGTAGATTTGCTAATGCAACACAAGTGCCGATGTGTAGATCTAATGATTAGAAATTGAACATGAAAAACAAACCTTAAGTCAATGGGTTTCCAAGCATGCTTTAACTTGTAATGAACTAGTTTCGACATGTGTTGTCCAAGCGCCATCTTGGCCCGTTGCACCAATGCATATAAAGTGACACCCAATGTTAGATTGGTATCATCTTTTTATACCGCTTGGGTGTCTACAATGAGGATTTCATTATTTTTTAATAATAATAAGGTATGGATATTCGAGGATATTTTTGGTTTTGGTACACTTTGGGTCTATATACAATCCAAAAGTCTTTTACTTCTAGGTAAAACCACCCTAGTAACAACATGGTTCAAGCTATTGATCCAAATAATGAATCGGGTATGCAAAGATTCTCTCGCTTTGAGATACTCACCAAACAAAGATATTTGATTAGATGTAGTTGAAAGACATTTTGCTTGGCCCATTTGTCCAATGGACGGTAGGAAAATTTGAAACTTGCTACCAACAAAAATTGGGGCTTGACGCAGTCAATGCTATTACGTCGAAGTCCTCCGGTTTGGAAAATTTTATTATAGATTGTCCTTTGTTTTGTACAAAGCCTCCCTTGATATCTACCCTTGAGTGTGGCCACTTTACTCTTTGTCAAACTAGTAAGAGCTTCATGATTGGTCAATCTATCAATAGATGAAGTTTTTGATGAAACATCATCAATTCCAAGCATCAACTCGCAAAACTTGCAAGTTTGAGGTTTGAAATCAAGCTTTAGTCTAAAGGAGGCCTTTCTATGTATTCGAAATCTTACAACTTCATATTTTCTTAAACCAAGGTTGTCATGTTTAGGGCCCTTCTCGCACATGTGATGGGTCCCATAACCATGTTGGTTTGTTCATTGGATTTTTTGCCATCCAAGAAAGGGGGATTTTGGTGACACTATCAAAATAACACACCATTAGTTTCCATTCACAAAAACACCAGGCATGCAACATCCAACGAGCAAAGCATGCAAAACTTAGCTCCACCCTTAACAAAGTAGTTGTTGCAAAATGGCCAAGGGCCTCTAATGTCCAATATTTCATCAACTCTCATCCCTCTCCAATTGAGAGACCCTTCATGGAAGCTTTGCTAGTCATGTGAGTTTTGTTGCTTTGCAAATTCACAACAAATCCGCAATGCGTAACATGGTGCCATCAATGTTTGCACCTCAAGCAACTCTTGAAATCCAATATTATCCTAGGTATGTCATCTTGATCAAGGCACACGTGCCTCCCAAAATCCACGTTGTGCGCGCTGAGGCAGAAGTTGCTCTTGATTCTACACACCTACCTCCCAAAATCAGAGGGTTGTCACTACTACTTACTCTACCAATTTAGGCAAATCCGGTGATGTGCTTGATAGATTTGAGTGGTTGGTCATACCATGTTGAGGCAAATAGATTCTTGGGTGCTTAAGGCGCCTCCTGAAATTTGGCGTAGTGTTTGACACTTTGATGTTGTCATTGAATCTTGAAATTTGGTCAATTTAGTGATGTGGTTTACATTGAGACTTCTGATCAACTAATTTTTACTTGCACTTGAGTGGCCTACATCAAGGATCTTGATCAATTTCTTGGTAGCTCGGAAAGTGCCATCGAAAGCTTCAAGGTTTGAGCTCCAATCACAAGGAGCCCTGGAGGCTTTCCCCACATGGGAGATGTGGGAATGTGGCTTGTTCCCCATCTGGGTTGGAGCCTCCAAGTGGGGATTCATTTCCCGACTTGGACAAGTTCCCATATGTTGGGCTAGGGCAGCAAATCATGTATCAACATTGCTCCAAGTCAACAATGTTTCATTCTTCATTTAATAAATGAATCAACATGATCTAAATTATGTAATCTAGAGTGCTCATACAACTCTAACACCAATTGTGCCTATTGCAAAGTTTAGGTCATACTCTAATCTAAGAGGTCATGGGGTTAATTTTGAATCTCTTCTACTTAAAAGTTGAAGTTCAAAAAAACCCTAGAAACCCAAATTCTCAATAGTGTAGGATGAATGGTTTGGTGGAAGTCATTGCACGATGGCATGTTTGCCCCTCATTGTCCAACTCTCCGGTGTGCACATGTATGCCTAATGTCAACTTAATATTCATTTTGGCAATACCATCATCCATATTATTGCATATGTGCTTTTGGGACATGGTAACCCACATTTGAAAAATTAGCTACATCGGGGCCTTGTAGTGCTTACTAAATTCCTTCAAGATTGGATTACGATGAATTCATGTATGATGCAATGAAGCGAATGGAATTGTGAAGAATGCATATGATCAATCGAAAGCTAATGGGCATGAAGATTCTGTTTCAACCAAATGCGAACCGGCTACAGTCGCATAATTATATGGAACATAATTGGTGTAACTATACCACTGGATGAATTGAAGTTGTGTTGTGGGTATTATAAGGGTGCATATTTAGAGTTTCCAATCACAACTACTGTGTCACGTTGTAAGCAATACTTCTCCAATTATGTCTACTGCATGGTTTAGGTCATACTCTAATCTGAGACGTCATGGGGATAATTTTGCATCTTTTCTATCCAAAAATTGAAGTTCAAGGAAGCCTTAAAAATCCAACTTCTTAATAGTGGAGGATGAGTGGTTTGGTGGAAGTCATTGCACGACGACATGGTTGCCCCTCGATGTCCAACTCACTGGTGTGTACATGTATGCCTAATGTTAACATAATATCATTTTGGCATTATTATTGTCCATGTTATTGCACATGTGCTTTTGGGACATGGCGACCCACATTTGAGAAATTTGCTTTACCAGGGCCTTGTAGTGTATATTGAAATCTTTTGACACTGGATTGCAATGAATACATGTATGATGCAATGGAGTGAATGGGATTATGAAGAATAACTCATATCTCGTATTGTGGATTCTGGTGGATGAATGGAAATAACACACTTTTCCAAAGGAAGTAGTGTTGTGCACTTGAAAAATAACATGGTAAGAGTGGAAATTTATGCATTGTGGAAGATGGCAATAGATCCTTCTACTTGATTCACATATTTTTATAATATGAAAAGTAGAGAAGTGCAATGGGATCCCCCTACAGCCGCAGTAAGTGCAGAACTACTGGCGGAATGGAAATAATCAATTGATATACAATCATGTGAGGTAGTTTGAGAACAATATTTTAATGTCATGATAAATAAAATCAAATATTATAATACAATCATGTGGAAAATTTTATGTACGTGTTGATTTTCGCAAGACATAATTTATTCATGTCCACATATAGGATGTATTATTATGATGAAACATTAGGAGATGTCATATGGGAGCTTCTAAAAATATTTTTTTAATTAATAAAGAGATGGCAACAAAAGTGCAACTTGGGGTCAATATGGACAACTCCGTATGGGTTGTACATAAATGTCAGCATATGCTATTAAAAGAAACTTAGGAAAGTTCTTTGGGTTATTTGTATCAAAAAGCATAAATTGTAGTAATTGTTTTGCAATGTATGAAGTTATGTTATGAATGTGAATTGAGTCCCCTATCTTTGAGCCATAATGAGAATTGGCGTTGAATTATGGGTTAAAATCCAAAAACATAAAACAAAACATAAAATTCAATGTTTTTGTAGGGAATGACTAATCATAATTATGGATTCAGTTTGGAAGCATGCCCACACTTTCATACGACCAGATATTTAATTCAAAATTAGTTGGAAAGCCATGATCATAATGGAAAATATAGAAAATTGTATTTGCGAGATCTTAAGCACGACATTGATTGGCTTGCTCACTACGAGAACATGGAAATTGTTGGAGAATCATGATTTAATGCTATTTTACCAGAGGTGCGTAGATTTTTACACATCAACATGAAAAAAAATTAAAACTTCAAGCAAATGTGAAAGATTACATTAAGAGAAATTTTGATATAAAACCATGAGCATTATATCCTTATCAACTTCATCACATGCACAATGTTACTACCATGACATTACAATTGAAAAAATTATGAATATTTCAAGAAAATAAAAGCAGATTATTTGAAAAAACAATATACGATAACAAGATCCATTTGTCAACTTCGAAGGTCCAATAATCAATGGGCCAAACAATGTGACTGATGAAAATGCAATATCACTTCAACATGAGAGTGGACTTTATGGAGAAGAGGATAGAGATGGTGAGAAAAATGAAAGAACTCATAACTTCGTGAATGCTGATAAGGGCTATTATGAATCAATAGTACAATATTTGATGGAAGAACTAGGCAGCACGCAGATTCAGCTACAACATCGTCTTGAAGAACAATAGTATGGACCTTCCCACAAAATGTCTTATGTCACAAACATTTACTGGGTGAAGGATATACTAGACACAAATAAACAACAAGCAAAGGCTATGAACCCACAAAGAGAAGTTGTAGAGCTTCATAAGTTTACATATTGCCTGAAAAAAATGCAACATGACTTGGACAAGGATACTATGTCATATATACAATCTGGACAGATGGATGAGGGCATGTTGAAGGAGAAATAAAAGAGGAAGAGTAAAAAAGAAGTACAATAGTCATGAAGCACCAAGAACCAATTTGTTTTTTAAACAAAAGCCAAAAACAAACAAACAAACAAAGACATGTTTTACTTAGAGTGAAACAGTCGAGAATATTGATCTTCAATATGAAGTTTCAAGTATTGATATTGGTATATTCTTTGAGGTATCGAAGAAAATTATTGAAAAGCATGTCATAGGATATGAGAATTGGTTAGAAGTGATGAAAGGAACATCTGCATATGTAAGACATATTTTCTGCAACAAGTAATAAAAGTTTGCAAAAAGAATTACAAAGAAGGCATGATATTGGAATTAGACTTTGTTTTGCAATGGACATTGGAGAAAAGAATTTTGTCAAAGATGTTGATCATTTTGAAGGTTTAAGAATAATCAACGTCTATTCAACAATGGTGATAGATAAACGAACAATTGCCAAACAATTGATGGATTTGCTAGGTTGCGTTTAGCAGGGCCCAAAGGTGAAGTCATACCCAGCAAGTCGTATATTCTAAAAAGACATCATCATCTCATGATAGTTTATAAGAGAATAAGAGTGTGTTGAGCATTACCAAAAATAGTCCTTGCATTTTTTTCATTGTGACCGCTACAAACCTCATTTCATCTCCGCTAGCAAATTTCTTGGAGCTTTGCATACCACTTGTAAATACTTCGGCATGTCAACTATTTGAAGTCGATGTGAAGTAGGAGTTCAATGTTGTGGGTTTGGAATTTAGGGGCACTTCGACAACTCCAGTGGTTTGAAGCACTCAACTATCACCTTTTTGTTCCAATTGTATACAAAGTAGTTTGGTTATTTCCAAATCTTTGAGAAATGTAAGGTGTGTTTTACTACACGCACTTTGTTTATATTAATGTTCAATCGAAATCATTCTATTATTGGTATTTTCTTGTGAGTATTACCTAAAACAAGTTGCAAATCAGGATGTGTAGGGGTTTGCTAGGGGTATAACCTTCTTGCAATATAGCACATGTTGCTCTAGCAAGTGTGGCGGCAATACCAATTGCAACACGCCATGTGGATAGCAATTTGCAAACTGAAAGGAACACACATGTAAGCTAATCTTTGGCATCTTGTAGCTAAAGCAACATACCTCACCATTGCAAGTGGATTAACACCTTCCTTTGATGTGCCCATAGCATGTGGCGTGCTTGCAGATACATCCGCTCCATGCATTCCTCTTTACAACCACATGTGTCAAAACATAGCATGCCCCAATGTTTAAACTTATGCTTGCAACATTATCATCAAGTATTGAGATTGTTCTCTCTACTCTACAAAAAATGGGAAATTCGATGAGGGGAAATTCAAGTAGGAAAAGAAAGAAAACAAAACAATGTCATTTCAATGATTGGATGGGAAGGATTCCACAAGAGTGATGAAGACAAGAATTTGTACTTTGAGGTCATAGAGTTGTCACTCCATAAACTGGTGTCACTAGCCTCCTTGAATGTAATTTTTGTTTCATACTCTTTCTCAAGACCATCTATGGTTACAAGATGAACTCTCCTCTCATTTTCTTACATCTCCACTATTGACAAGTAGTATGGATTAGAGTCCTTCAAAATCAACTAGGTCGTGTGCAGCACATTGGCGGTGCTTGTGACCCATTGAACCAATGATGCCATGTTTGGGAGTGGAAGGACTAGAAAGATTAATGCCTCCTTGAACAAAACTTGGAGGTTGACTTGGCAAATTTACTCTGCACACTAGGTTCGTAGCAGTGGATGGACATGTAGTTACGCAAAGAAGAGATGAAGGTGCTCATCCAAATCATAATGAGACGACTGACAATCGCCTATCGCTATCTTGGAGGTTCATGGTTGTGGAGAATATCACCCTTCTTCCCACCCAAAGTTCACAACCTACATACATTGCTTGGGTTATTTTACTCTTTGGACTAACCCCACCACTCACCAACACCACTACAACCCAAATTCCCTTTCAAATGTTTGTAGTTCTTAAGCAAGTCATACCATTTGTTTGTAAAAGCATTTTGATCACAAGGCATGAAACCTACAATAATATTCAAATTAATATGTATTTTGCGTTAGACATCCTTTCCATTGATAAAAATCAAACAAGTAAAAAAATAAAAATGAAAACTTCTCTTGAGAACTCACAAGGACTATCATGGTGATGTCTTCACTTCTCCTAATCCAAAGGAGATACTCAAATTTAGTCCAACTAGGGCCTCTTGACCCAAGAGGGGGCTTTGCTTTACCACCTCTCACACCTAGACCACAACCACGAGCACCTCAAGCACCCACACAAATACCACCACCCACATTGAGTTTTTCAATCAGTTGTTATTTTGGCAGCATGTATGCTGAGAAATGGTTGTGTCTCGCATATCAAGTCCTCATATTCACAGTCATCTCCAAGTGACGAGTTATCAATTTGTCACCAAATAACACATGTGCATTCAATTTTGAGGAATGTCATATACATGTTATGTATAATCGGGTTGTGATATGTTATGCAACATGAAATCCTAAAGCATGACAGGCAAGTATGTAAGGGTCACTCACCTTTGAACGATGTGCATTTTTGCAAAATAGAAAGAGCAAAGAGCACACCACCCCTTGACACCAATGAAAAGTTATGTAGCTTCATGTAATGCACCTAACTTTCAATGTTACATGGTTGGCAAGCATGAACAATTAATTTCATAATGATATTTCTTTTACATATTATGATTTTGAGTTTGCTTGACCAAATACTAAAGTCCCAATCACATTTGATTACATCATCCAAGCTTGTCAAAAAAATTTATCAATTACAAAATGGATACTTACTCTAAGTCACAAACACAACAACCCTCAAACAAATTCAAATTTTGGATGTAATTGATTCAACTTTGCCAGATGTCAATGAAGCTCAACCTAGGCAATCCAAGATCCTCAAGATGCAAGTGCATTCAGAAGCCGCAAGACAAAGCCACAATTCCAATTTGTAGTCACAAATTTAAAGACAAAAGTGGTAGAGGTAGATTGCAATGTGAAGACATGATTGAGTGAGTCTATTTCTAAATTGCCATTACAGCCTTCAAATTGCAAACATAAGATTGAGAATTACAGCTCTTGCCTCAAATTCATCGGTTGCAATTGCAAATTACCATGAAAATTCCTCAAATTCCACATAATTGATTTGTTTGTGCACATACAACTTACATGTGAGCACATCATGGATGCAAATTCAACTTAGAGTTTGGCATTACTTGGGCATTGCTTTGGCACTACAATACAATATTACATGGGCATCGATTTGGCATTAGAATACAACATCACTTGGGCATCAATTCAAAACTAGAATCAAGCATTACTTGGGCATCAGTTTGGCGTTAGAGTTGGCGTTAATTGGATGTCAATTTCACATTAGAATTCGGCATTATGTGGGCATTAGTGTTAGATTTAGGATTCTCCCTTAGAAAATGACCCAAGATTTGATATTGCTTTAAAATTACAACACCCAAATTCATCGACTTCTACCATGGGTTGCACTCCCAATATAATGGTAGCAATTATCCTCACCTCTTGGCTCACAACCTATCTGCAAGTGCAATATGTAGGCACCCACAAGCATGAATAATTTCACGCAAATGTCTACAAACTTCATACAAACACCCAATAAGGACTTCAAAGGGTTGCGCATGGAGTAAAGGCAAGAAATCTTACCTAAAGTGGCAATGATTGTGGAAATATAGTATATGGTGGACAAGCAACCTACATGGAAACTAAGCGCCACTTCACACACGAGCCAAGAGTCGTGACCATGAAATTCTGGGAGCCCAAAAGAATGTGTCCAAAGGCCGTCCCAAATCACCTTCAAAATCATGTAGTGTGGTCATGGATCTTCAAGTCACTATAAGAAAACGTTGTTTTTTTGGACGTCAAAAAAAATGGCAAATCACGTTCGCTTTGACATGGAAGTACTCCTCTGAGACGTCACCTAAAATCCGTTATGAAGGACATGGCAAAAACGCCCAATAAACATAGATAACATGCCGAATTTCAACATGTTTTTATGTGACGTCATATAAAACGACATCTTCCATGCTCCCGACGTAGGGGCACGTGGAGGGCATGTGGCCTCCACGCAGGCAAGTTTTAAGCGGGCACTACCACAACGGCAAGTTTTGCATTTGTTCCCTTGCTGACGTGGGGTGTCATGTGGACCCCCTTTAGAAATTATGTGGACCGCCAAATTGCTGACGTGGCTTTCGTTATCGCTAACGTGGGGTGTTACGTGGACCACCTTTGGAAATGATGTGGACCGCCAAATTCTGACGTGGCATTCGTTATTGCTGACGTGGACATTGTGTTCTGTGAAGTTATAATGTCTTGTGCGCGGTTTGGCAGACGTCCACTGGGACAGGGAAATGTCATGTGAGACATCTTGGTCGACGCGGATATTCAATTCGAAGGATTTTGGGTTTTGTGCATTGTTATGTTTGACGGCCTATGTGACATAAGAACGTTTTCTAGGGCATCATGTTGGACATTACATGTTTTTACGATGTGGTGGGAAAAACATAGCATGTGTGACGGTGAATTCTTGGAGACACCATCCCATTCATGAGAACATCGTTTTCAACATGGGCTTGAGTTGGCGTGGATGTTGGCCTGAAGTACTCAATGACAATGCAGACACAGAGTCTAAGGGCTATTAGATCTACCAATTGTGAGGGGGTCATCTTTTAGGGCATCTACATGAATCAGCCTCAACGCCACGTGTTGCACATGGCCATCTAACAGACATAAAGGACGCAAGGAACAAATATTGTAGACCAAGGCGTTGCAAAACATAAAAAGCATTGTATTGATTGAGTAAACACTTTGCGACCACACGGACGCTATTACATATCGGAAACTAGTCCACCAAAACTTAATGCTTGTTTGCAATGTCAAAGTCTACAACGGCTATTGTAGTACTGCAAGGCTGGCTAGAACATGCTTGAGCCACTCCAAACTTCACGATAGGCATTACTGACGATGTCTCATTTCTTCCGTTGCGGCTGCGGTTTCGTACCACCCCCTACCTGCCACATCCCACCGCCATTCACAATACACCATGACATGTATTAGTGGGTTTCATTCCATATACGTGCCATACATACATTGTGCGCATGTGCACTTGTTCATGTCGATGCTCCCACAAGCAAAGGGAGTCGACCCAAATTGACATACATGCACTGTTTCCCTCACCTTCGGAGGAATTTGGGGAGGTTTAGGCAAACCAACCGCTTTTGGAGCATTGAATTTCACCATTGCTGATTTAGCCGCGCTCCTCCCGACGCGGCGAGGTCTGCCAGCTGACTCTTCAGTTGCCTGTACATCCTCCTGCCATGTGCAACCGCAAGGGTGGGAAGTCTTTATGTCAAAGTAGATGTCCAAAGACATATCCTGCCGACAAGGTGTATGTCACGCAGAACATCATTGAGGATGTCAACATGAAGAACGACTTAGCCCAGCGTTATTAACAGAATGCCATGTATGAATTTCAGCATAGGGTCTTGGTCGATGTTACCTGCTCCGGGTTGGCAATGTCTTCGGGCACATCCGCAATGCCCTCAACCTCGGGCTGCCCTTCGTTGACCTCCTCCACGGCACACATATGCACATCCTCTGATTCGGGCTCTGCTACGTCCTCAGTTGCTTGTGGATCAATAGATTTTTTACCCTCTTCGTCTAGGATATCCTCAATGATGGACGCTATAACGGTGTCAGCGCTGTTGTGGACTCCTTCGTTGTTTGTGGCAGCCTCGGTCGCAGCGTCTTCGGCGACGTCACAGGGAACATGAACCTCAGACGCCAATCGCGTGTTCGCAGTGGCCAAGGCGGTCACTAGTGCGGCGGGGACGGGATGATGTGGCAACGTTGTGGGCTCTGCCGTGGTGGACGTCAGAGTAGATGTATCCAGGATCTTCGCAGATGACGAAGGTTCTGTAATGTCCTCACCTACATTCACGTGCTTCTTGCCCTGATTCTGAAGAATCAACTGCATCATATCCTCCAGGCGTTTATGGGACGCCGTCACGTTCTCCCCGAGGCGTGTGATGCTGCCCTCCAGCTCTGACACACGAGTGCGCACCTCATCTATCTCGCGGCCATGATCTGGTTTCACCCTGCGTTTTTCCTCTTGTAGGCGTTGGTATTCTTTGGCGACTTCTGCGTCGACCTCAACATCATACGGTGGCCGGCCTTTCAACATCGTCTGCAAAAACCGCAACCCTTATTTTCGATTACACGTGACAAAAAAGGCTTGACTAGAACATGTGAACGCACCAAGTGCCACCAGAAAGCCAGCCTCACATGAATGTATGCTCCAATGAATTCAAAAATTAAATGAACATCTTCCACTTCAAGCAAACACTACGTTGAGTCAGACGCAGCTCATAAAAAATGATGTCGTTCTTGATGGATGAGGTTACATATACGGACACAACTGATGTCAACACCAACATCTGCTTCAACAAAACCTCGCTGGTTACTTACCAATCGTGACACGGCTTCCCTTTCAATTGCTTTCATCTGAGCTGTGGTCGACCCTTTCCCTTTTGAGATAGTTCGCATGTGGTCAGACTTTACCTGCGCGGCCTCGGTACCGCGCATAGATACTAGTGTCTTCCAGTGCTCTGCATCCACGTCAGCTGGTTTGGCGGCATTGTTGTCAATAAGCTGATTTAGTCTCCAACGAGTGTTGATGAGGACCTTTGTGATGATTGGCCGCATCCACTTCTCGCAGACTTTGTCGCTATGCCCGCACAGCTGCCATTCTGGTGTGCAAAGGATACCAACAACATCTCATTCTTAGAAACAATGATTGCTCATGCAGAAAGAGGGATTAAAATACAAACGCATTGCCATCACGGTGGATGTTCCAAGCGACGTCTTCGTGTCCCTGCACATGTTCCTAGCGATGACGGTCTGGACACAGATCTGAAGGACCAGCGTTAATGTTTAAAGAGACATGAGCCCAAGTACTTTGGCATAAATCATGTGCTACGCTTACCTATGTACAAGCGGCGGAATAACCGCTTTCTCTCATGCCGTGGTTGGCCTTCCCACCCCGTCGTGGGATCCAAATCCTTGGCATACTTCTTGATATCGCTGGCAAGTACGGCCTTCATTGAGCCAAAAGGTTGTCCCTGTGCGTCCAGTTCCACTCGTTTCTTCATGCCCGTGCTCCCTGCTCCCTTTCGTGATGGTTTCCGCTGCGAGGTTTCCACCGCATCACTGTTGCCTCCCTCAGAGTCTTCTGTGTCCGAATGTGTTGCGTAGCCTCGGCTGCACACACCACATTCCCTGGATCATTACATCCTATCTGTGTGTAGATGATGTCTGAGATAGCGCCAGGGCAGCAACATACATTCAGGTGTTTTCCTTAGTCACCGACGCTGGCGTTACCAAACGCCCCCTACCCAGTTGGACATCAACATAGACATCCTCGCGTCCATGCTGTCAGGTGTTGGACTTGTTTGTGACTCACTTAAACCAGCACGCGAACCCTACCCAGTTTACCTAAATCACTCATCCCTGGATCATTCGCTCTGCCTGCAACGAACCTACACTACACGAAAACGTGAAGGTAGCCAACTGAAAACCAAGTAAACTCTGTTGGAAGTAAGAGGAAATTGGAAATGGCGATGAGGTTGCAATGGAATCAACAGTAATCAAGTGTGGACAATTAATATCAAGTGGAAATTGTTGGTATGTGAAGTGCCAGAAAGTCTTGGCACATGGTGCCTTAGCCAACCACTTTGAATGAAATTTATGCAAGATTTTATAATGTTGTAACTAATGTGACTAATGTGACTAATACCCCGGTTGGGTATTAGTCACATTAGTCACATCATTCCATGATCTTCTAAAATATTATTTTATTGTATATTAAATTGCATGCAAGCCATTCCTATGATAGACATGACACAAACCAACACAATAGCATAAACATTTAGCCATTCTAACCGTTTCTCAATTTAAAATTGAATTAAAAGTTAAATAAACCAAAAAATTATAATAATAAGTCACAAAATCCAATGCCCATAAGAACTTGCAAAATTGAAACTTCTTTGATGTGGCAACTACCCCAAAAATTATCACAAAATTAGGCCTCGGGGTGTGAGAGTTGTGCAAGATTTTATATTGATGTGACTAATGTGACTAATACCCTGGCTGGGTATTAGTCACATTAGGCACATCATTCCATAATCTTCTAAAATATTATTTTATTGTATATTAAATTGCATGCAAACCATTCCTAAGATAGACATGACACAAACCAACACAATAGCATAAATATTTGACCATTCTAACTGTTTCTCAATTTAAAATTGATTTAAAAGTTAAATAAACCAAAAAATTTATAATAATAAGTCACAAAATCCAATGCCCATAAGAACTTGCAAAATTGAAACTTCTTTGATGTGGCAACTACCCCAAAACTTATCACAAAATTAGGGCTCGGGGTGTGAGAGTTGTGCAAGATTTTATATTGATGTGACTAATGTGACTAATACCCCGGTTGGGTATTAGTCACATTAGGCACGTCATTCGATGATCTTCTAAAATCTTATTTTATTGTATATTAAATTGCATGCAAACCGTTCCTATGATAGACATGACACAAACCATGCGTGATACCCTATTCAATTATCCATGCAGCTTGCGCTCTGCCTCCAAGGGTCCTACAAATCCACTGCTCAATCATCCATTGCGCTCAAGGTCGCTTAGTCCAACTACCCTAACCCTGGCTCCCTAAATTTTCAGGTTGGACGTCAACATATACACTAACCCGAATAATTAGCTGCATTCGTAGACACCGACAGCGGCGTCGACATAGACAATTGGATTCCTGCTTTCTGAGACTCTTAGCCAAACAAACGAACACTACCCATTTTACACTGCGCACTGAACCCTGTATCATGCGCTCTGTCTGCAAGCAAAGACGAGGCGCCACTACTGTATTACCCTAACCCTGCCATCATTAATTTTTAGGTTGGATGTCAACATAGACACTCGCACGTCTAAGGAGATGCACCCGGTGACGCAGACAGCGGCGTCGACGCAGCCAAGTGAGAAATTCTTTGTGGCACACTTAGAGCAACAAACAAACCCTACCCAGTACGAGGAGCCACATGTAGGTGCCGAAAGGCAAGTACAGCCTATGCCGAGGTGAGGCGACAGTGTGAAATAGCGAAATTCAAATGCGACAACAGCACATACCTCTAGGATTGTTGTCGATCACTCATCCCTTCGCTATGGTCGCCCTCTTCTGCCTCCTCACCCGAAGTGCTCACCTCAATTACCCTGTTGCGCTTCGGAGGAGGTGAGTGACGCTTCACATGTGCTCTGCATCTAGAGGGCGGCACGCTCCTCACATCCTCCCTAGCCTTCGACCTCCTCTCTCCCGCCGCTCGACTGTGCTGCCTCAATGCAGCAACATCCACATCGGGGGGAGCCATGGAATCTTGAGAGGTGGCCTTGCGCTTCCCGCTCCGATCGCGTGAACGCACCATTTTCGACTATGGGGGGCAGCACAGGAGCGTCGAAGAGAACACCGAAACAAAGACAAAGGACGCATGTGTGAGCATCTGGGCGTAATGAGGATGACGGCGTGACCTATGCCCGCGCAGAGTCCTATAGTTGAGCTCTCCTATAGACCTATAACCATGGATGCCACATGGAGCCCCCTCGGCAGAAGCCCTAAGGGCATGGAGGTTCCTATGGCCATATGGGTACCCATAGCCGCAATAGAAGACCCTTGTCCGTCCGGACGCCAATACCGCCATTGCTGAGGAGCTCCGGCAGTGGCGACCGAAAAATTTCAGCATCCCTCAAAAATCCCCCTTTGTTAATTGTAGAAATTATGAAGCACACGTAGGCTAAGTTAGATTCACCTGTGGCGCAGGTGGATTGTCATGTATGTTTCTTGATGGAGCATCTGCCATGTGGTTTTCACTCCTAAACATTTGGAGCAGGCGTGAGCTGCGGCGGCAATGTGCGGGTTGGGTGGTGTCGAAGGTGTTTGAGTTTTGTGGTAGATGTCGTCGCATTGTTCTGTGTACATTGTAACACCAAATTGGATAGCACCTGTGCTGCATCGGAGTCATCTGCGTCCACCCTACACGCTTGTTGGAATGTGTCGGCATAGTTGACAACCCTAGCCGTCGCACGTGCTGCACGCGACATCGCCATGTTCCCGAGTGTTGCGCTTTCACAACAACAAAGAAGGTTCACCGCCGTGCTTAGGGTTTAGAGGATACCCGCGAGCCTGCTCGAGCTCTTCTGGGGCATCAAGTTTGAAGGATACCCTATGGACACGTGGGAAACTGACATTTACATGGGTTTTTTACTCGGGTGGTAGAAAGCATTGTTTCCACAGATGTCATGTTGGACACCCAAATTGGCGTGTGGGTGATTCTCACAAAGTGTGGTGTTCATTGAGCGATGGACTGAAAGTGTCATGCCACCGATAAGATGAATGGCTAAGTGACCTCCACAACAAAAGTCCTCCGTGTATAGTGATTTCAGTGGTCATTCCAAAGAAGCGAGGTCTGGAGAGTAGGGGATACATGTGAGACCTAGCGCTTTGCGCAGATGGTCTTCAATGGCCAAGGAATTCTACACCAATCAGAGTCCACACATGTGTTTTTGTTGAACACCCAGCGGGTCGTGTGGGAACCTTCATTTAGGTGTCTTAGGAGATGTCATGTTCGACGTGTTCTCAGCAACCCCGACGGCATTGTGGACACTAGCGGTGACATGCACACATTTGATTTGCACGGTATGGATGCATCTTCAAGGAGGCACACACTTAGGCAGGTTCAATGGTGGACTCTGCGAACATTGACAGCAAGGGTGGCGATGTGTGTGGGCTAAAGCTAGGTTGTTGTGAGTCGCGGTTGCTACACGACCCTCAAAGTATCTTCAGCGGGCGTTCTAGGGATTGCAATGGGGGAGCCATATGGGCTCGGTGCAGCGTCGAGGTGCGACCATTCGTGTCACTAAAGATGGTCGCATGCTACGCCATGTGCCTATTGGGGACATCATACTTCACACGGAGTTGCGCGTGGCGACGGAGCATAATGTGCGATCATTTAGGTGTCCTTGCAGAGAATGCAAGGGTGGTCGCAGGAAAAGCATCCAAGTCATAAGACAACACCACGCGGCGGTTGGTCGCGATCCATTTCTGCGTAAGTCTTTACTAGGTGGAGACCCCCCAGAGGGCTATCCACCGGGTGGAATGTGGGTCGAGGACATCTGTTGTGACAACGATGTCATAGAAGACATCCCAACGGACACAACACATGTTCATTTGGACGTTGACAATGGAGGAGTTGACGAAGAACAACCACCCCCCCTCCTGGACGAATTCCACGAGGTCGAGCGGCAAGTGCTAGAGGCCTTAGGCAGAGGGGATGCACTGCATGAAGAGGCCGAGGACGAAGGACCCTTACATGTGGAGGACGAGGAAAACATCGGCATTGAAGACGAATTGGACGGTTTGTACACGGAAGCCACCACGGCATTGTACCCGGGCTCAAAAATGAGTGCAGTGTTGGCTACAATCATCATCATCATGAACATGTGCTTGGTGTTCCGCGTGAACAACACATTCATTGACAAGTTGTTTCGTTTTTTGTCAGGTGATTTGTTGCCAGTGCCCAACAAATTGCCGAAAACTCATTATGCGGCTCGGAAGAGCATCCGCCGGCTAGGTTTGAACTACAATAACATCCATGCGTGCCCCAATGGCTGTATTCTATTTGACGAAGAATATGCAACACTGGATGTATGTCCGAAGTGCACGCAAAGACGATGGATAGATGGCAGCAACAACATTGCCGCGAGAGTAATCCGACACTTCCCCCTAATTCCAAGGTTCAAACGGATGTGGCGCTCGTCTGAGATAGCGCGTCTATTGACAGGCCACACCAAACACATCAGTACTAACGGCATCATGCGTTCAGTGGTCGACAGTCTGGCATGGAAGCACGTCAACTCGGACATCGCGTTCGGCAATTTTGGACGTGACGACCGGAACATGCGACTGGCTCTAGCACTGGATGGGGTGAATCCTTTCAAGCTAAGCAACACCAACTGGTCAACGTGGCCGGTGTTGATTCTGATTTACAACTTCAACCCATGGTTGGTGACAAAAAAGTTTTTCATATCATTGTGCATATTGATTTCAGGAAAGAAGTCGCCGTCCTCTGCAAATATTGATGTGTTCATACGTCCACTATTGAAGGAGCTCCAAGAACTTTGGCATGGGGTGGAAGCACTAGACTTCTCACAACCGCGGGGGAATCGCACTTTCACCTTGCGTGCCTTACTTATGTGGACCATTTCCGATGTCCCCGCATATGGCCTCATTTTTGGTCTTACTTGTAAGGGCTACAAGGGGTGCCCTTGTTGTGGACCAGACACGGATGCGAGGATGGCAAAAACAGGGGACATGTTACCAAACAGGAGCATTAGGGGCTCCAAGATTGTATACGGAGGCATTCGTCGATACTTACCACGACACCACCCGTATCGCCGCAATAGAAGATTTAATGGCATGCAAGAACACCGTCCGAAGCCAAAGGTGATGACGGGAGGGGATGTCATTCGGTATGCAGCGTGGCGCGAATCATACCTACAGATGGGTGGGAGAGAGAATGGACCCAACGATCCTGTGCACGCCACAGGTGTGAAATGATTGAGCGCTTTGTACGAGCTGGATTACTGGAAGGTGAGGCCTATATGTCACTCCATGTTTGGCGTTCGCGTTCAATGACAATGTTTAAGTAGACACATCGCCTGCAAAGCCAGACGCGTATGATGACATCCACAACGACGTCTGACGAGGTTTATGATGTTCTTGTTGGACATGGTACCCGGAGGTCTTTGAGGAGTTGGCGTGCACTGCGTTGGCTTTACATTGATGGTACATGTCATGTGTCTTGTGCAGCATCTGCTAGAACGGCACATCCTCGATGTCATGCATTGTGAGAAGAATTTGTGCGAGAACATATTGAAAACTCACTTGGGCATGAATGATAGTCCCGGAAGCAGGGTAGATGCTGAGGACATGGGCATCCGCCAAGAGATATGGTTGCAATCCCCCCGGCGAGAACGTGATGGCATGGGTACTATATGCCGCATCCTCCCTATGTATTCAGGGCAAATGAACGCACACAATTTGTGGGAATCGTCTCCAACATTCGGACACCCACAAACTACGTTGGTAGCATTCACAAGCGACTTGTGGATGGCAAATTGCAGTACATGAAAACACACGATTACCATGTTCTGATGCAGCAGGCAAGCTTTCTCAAATTCTAGTACGCCGTCCTGTATCAATGCGGTTTAGTTGTGAAGGCAGACAACACTTGACGTCGTCCATGACGTCATACAAACGTGGTTGAGGTGAGGTCATCCATGTAGACGTTCATCGGACAGTGCTCCAACAGCGATGCATGCTTATCGTTGTGTTTTGGGTGATGTCTGTCAGGAGGAGACACAATGTCAATCTGAACTACAATGTGATGCATGATGCAGATTTTACCTTTGGCTATACGGAACGTACTAGACAAAAGCGTGCGCGTTGCTATAATTAAAATAAGCAGAGTTTTCCAAAGACTTTGCGCCAAAGAGGTGAGGGAAGGAGACGCACAGATTATGATGTTGGACGTGGTGATGGCGACGTGTGTCTTGGAGAAAGAGTTTCCTCCAACATTTATGAACGTTATGACGCATCTTCCCGTGCATTTGGTGGAGCAATTGTTTACGTGCGGTCCGGTGCACTGTCGGTGGATGTATCCAATAGAACGATACATGAAAACATTGAAGGACTATGTGAGAACACTTGCACATCCGGAGGGCAGCATAGCAGAAGGTTATCAAATGGATGACACGCTAGGTTTTTGCACCGAATACATGCATCAGTACAGAGGAACAACACATCGGGTATGGGATGTTGAAGAAGACGCAATCATGAATGATGAGATTCTCCGTTTCAACGCACAACAAAAGCGGAAGATGTCCGATGAGTTCCGTGAGTATGCACATGCATTTGTTTTGGACAACGCCTCGTCCTTGGAGACTCACCGAGAGTGAGTGGAACCCCTGAACATGCGTCCATGCCTCCATGTTTTATATTCCCTGGCATGTTTTGGTCACCCCGAGGATGTGTTGGAGACGGTGTCCCTTGTGACACCGGTATTGACAGAAACCGTTGCATCTGATATACGTGTTGATGTGCAATCTTGTTACGCGTTCATTTTTATTGCTTATGAGGTGGACACACAATCGCAATAACTTGACACTTGGTTATTTGTAGGGAATACATGGCGGCTAGAGTAGAGCGTTGGAAAGAGAGGGAGGAATTTCGGCGCATGTTTCACCGCCGCCATCCTTCCGTGGCAGTGCGCTACCCCTCGGAACTGCAGGATCTACCACGTTTTGCATCATGGTTGACATCGCGACTAACTTTTCAACGCCAGGCAGGCGAACATGTCGACGATGATGTCCTCCAATACGCGCAACCTCCCGAACGATATGCTATCTCACACCGGAAAATGTATGCATTTGGCATGCACTTCCGGGTCCGTAGCGCTGAGGGCGGCCTCGTCACGCGTGATTCATGTGTTGTAGCCTCTTTCACACGGCAAGTACCGTGGGGCTTGCAAAATGGGGAACCCATAGAGACAACCGAGGAGTATGTGGGTTACATTGAGGAGATTTTAGAGTTGGACTATAGAAACCATTGCACGACTGTGCTAGTATGCGATTGGGTCCGCACAAGCCAGGATTCTCGACATCCAAACATCGAACGGGATCGGTATGGCTTCACTGTTGCCAACTTCAACTGCATGGATGGCAAAGTGCACTCAAATTCTTTTGCATTTCCATTGCATTGTCAACAAGTCTTCTTTTCCAACGACCCGACGAGACCAGGATGGAAGGTTGTATGTCGAATGGACGTGAGGGGTAGACGCGGAAAACTACAAATCAACCACCCTATGCCAAACATAATAGATGTGGGAAACGACGTTGACTTCTTGGGTTTACAGCCACGGCTGGAAGACGTGGAGCCCACTAGGGAGCCTGCAACAGACGGCGGGGTGTACATCCCAGCAGCAGCAGACGATCGTGGGCCAGAAGACCATGAAGAAACACAGTGAAATGGCGACGACCCAAAGCACCTGAAGCAACGTCACAGCGCACGTGGCATCCAATGTACCGAAGAGTGTCACAACGCATGTCATGCAAGACAGGAACCCAATGTCAAAGCTGACGTCTACTCATGCGTCCACAGAAATGTCCACTACAGTTGACTGATCAACGATGTACCAACGGATGACAATATGTTTCGCGCATTATTTTCAGCATGAGCAGGTGTTCATTTCACTATGTAATGTGGCCATGAGCCTCTGGATAAGAGCAAGAAAAGTTCCACGCATGTATTTTCGGGTTTTTATGATGAATAAAGTGCCACATTTTTCAATGATTGGAAGATTCTTCGTGTATTTGAATTTAAATTATAGGCCGCAAGCTCAAATGAACACATGAAAAGCTTATAAAATTAAAAACAATGTACGCCTACAATGTCGGTACTGCCACAAACACAAAAGGGAGTCGTGCCCTTCATGTCTTACATTGTTTACCAAAGATGTGGACATTATGGCAAAGACATAAAGACACTATAAACCTCAAAAGTCTTTGTTCTCTTGTTCACAATCAGAAAATATTTCAATGGGTACGGGGACAATATGAAGCTAGCAAATCACCATATTCAGCGATTATGCGGACTTTATGTGGCATTCCCTAAATTGTTTAGGAAGAAGCTCCATTCCCATAGCTAACCGCACGTAGCTGCCCATTCCCCTACATTTTTTTTCCCGGGCAGCTCAGTAAGTCTGCCCATCGCGACCAGTGTAACTATACATGAACAAAGGCTGACCTGTGGGGATGACGTGGCGTGCTTATGTTTCTTGCACACGTTGCCGGAGAACGTCTACATGATTGAAATGACATCCAACAAAACATGCCCGTCCTTCACAACATCTACATGTCGTGCATAATTCTGTTACATGTTTCCCGCAACATCCATTTAAATTTACAATACTGAGCGCGTTTTTTGCCGGACACAGTGACATCTGTGAAAACAAAACCCGTTTACCTAAAACGACCCCAAAAACGCAGGTTTCTTATAGTGAGTGTAGTGTGAAGTTATATGTGACTGGGCCCTCAACCAAATGCTAGTTCAATGAATTTCTATTCATGTGTGTCCTCACACATGATACAATAGAATAAATCAACAATTGTGAGCGTTCGGAGTGCCATGGTCTCTTGATTTTGTGTTAGGCCTACCTCCAAGAGGTGGTTTTTGAAAATAGTCCAAGTTACCATGAAACATGATCCATTCGATGCCATGTACGAATGAATCCATGTAGACTTTACATCCATCTTTCATTCACATACTCCATTGGTCCCTCAAGTGTAGTGTGAAGCGAACTTGAACTGGCTCCATCTTTTCCACCAATGAGAATGCTTGAACTGTAATGGTTATGGGGTCTCAATCTCGTGTGTGAAGTGGCCCTAACCTTTATTCATAAGAAGTTTCATTATAAAAACTACTATAATGACATAAAATAGCGTATGACGCTAACTACAATATTTAATGTAGCCCTCAACACCAGTTAAGTTAACCGGGTTAGTTAGGGAGCCATTTCGGCTACAGGACCCACAGGTTCAGCAAGTATTGATTCCGATGCACTGCAACACCAACTAGTGGATGAAAATACTACATGGATGAGTCTTGTCATTCAACCTAATGAACCACTTTTGGAAAAATGAAAATGTGACTAATGCACAAATATTCCAAACATTTAAATTCATGTACGCTTAATACATGGGTAACCACCGGAAACATATCTTCTGGTCCCTCACACACCAAAATCCCAATTGTACTTTATGTCATAAAAACGACATAAACATATGGCCACACCTCCTTTCAACATGTGAAAACCCATACCTAAAAAGGCCTAAGAATTGCACGACACAACAAAGCGGTACACCTTATTATTCAAACACTCCAAGCCAATAAAAACACCAGGTTCTTCACACTAGCCAATGCAGGGAAAATTAACAATAAAACACCCGACCAAACAATCCCAGATTGGATACTCAAATGCACATGCCCACAAACACAATGCAGATGCCAAGCCAAACTTAGACCAAACATCTTATGCATAATAGGAGCCCCAAACCAAACACAAACACCTATGACACCCTCCCCCACATGCATAGTCCAACTCATCGAATTCACGTATTGCCATGACAAATTCCCCGAACAAGCCCTCATGCACAAACACACCAAGTATGACCCACTAAATACCACCATACAAAACAATGGATGGAAGACCAACCCTCTCATAACCATCACAGCAGGAGTTAGAGGAGCCACACGTGAACACTCTATAGATAAGCTGACCAAACTCAAATTCTCTAAAACTAACATCAAATTTCTAATGAAAAACTTACACCAAAATGCCATCAAATACCTCACATACCTAGTCCTTAACAAAAGAAAACTAGAAAACAAACAAACACATGTACCCCCACCCTAAAGAAAAGGGATAACTTTTACACCATCAATGCCCACCTCCTAAAGGAGGCAATACTCCTTATGCTACATCACATAACACCGTGATTAGCACAAGGACAACGGGCTCACATTCATGCCGGTACCAGCGACGCTATCTTGTGAGCGGTGAGCAGTGAGCGGCGAGCGGTGAGCAGAAAAATTGATTTTTTTTTTTTTTTAAATCAGAATATTTGACTTAATTCTTACACCGAGTAGGACTCTTCGTATAGTTTTTTTACAAATATGACTAAAAGTAGATGGTACGTTTAACTGTGGATGGTGCCTATAACCGTGGAGTGGAAGAAATTATAAACTTTTGAAAAAACCATCCATAAAAAGAAACGGAAGAAAACGAAAAAAAAAATTAGAAAAAAAACTTCCAAAATAATAGGGAACATAAAATAAGGGATAAGAATGTAAATTAAAATTTTAAGTATTTATCCATGAAAACTCAAAAAAAGGAAATAGGACCTTGATTAATTTTTGTTAAATAATATGCATATTTTATAGAATGAAACCATAAATTCTCCACGGTCATAGGGTCTATATCATACATTTCATTGAAAAATTTGAAGAATAAAAATTCAAATTTTCTGCTCACGGCTCACTGCTCACCGCTCACAAGATAGCATTCCTGATGCCGGTACTTTGATACGGGCGTATTCTTTTCTTTTCTTCAACCTAATGAACAAAACTGTGACGCTTTTTGAATAGCATTGTGACAACTTCCTCAACAATGTTCATTTATTTTAAGGGCTAGTTCACACTTTGTCCTAAGTCCCAAGTCACTTAAGGTCAATTTGTGCAATCTCAATTGTTGATAGCATGGAATTTAGGTTTTACCACTTCACACGGGGTCCCAAGTTCTAAGTACCAAGTACGACATGGATGTTACATGGCAACAAAAATTTTAAGGTGGGGCTTAGGACTTGTGTTCATAGTTGGGTCGAGCAAAAAGCTAGATCCATCTCTCAACACAAGTCCCACAAGTGTTTGGCATAAATTAATATGACTTTAATGAATATAAACCATATTTTAATGCTTTCTTGAGGCTCAAAAGTTGGGACTTGAGACTTGGGCCCCCATGCGAACCGACCCTAAGATGACAGGTTCATGACCTAGTTGTGCCATGTTACATAATAAGGTATGGGCAATTATTGTAGGGGCTTCCAAGTCCACAAACCTAAGTTATAAGGTAGAAAGAGTGCTAAAACTATCATTTTAACCCTTTATTGCCATCTGGTGCATTCAAATGAACTTGGAACCTTTTGATGTCAAAGGCCAATTCCCACTTTCACAATTGTACTTTATGACCATTTAAATATATGTAGAAACCAACTCCATTGTAAAGATTTTAAGAAGAAAAATCCCTTCGTTTCAACACAACGCAAGAAGATCCAATGGTCGCAAAAGTTGAAGTTCCCAAGTTGGGGCAACTACACCAAATAGTCCTACTAGCGTGGGTGGAAATTAGCGTGGAAATAGTTAGTGTGCATCACATTGAATTTCTAGTCAATGTGGAATTCATATGGATCCAAGGCCCCAAGTCTTCCTCAAAGTCTTCATGAAGACTTACCACTAACACATTGAATATTAATTAAAAGACAAATGAAACACAAATAAAATAGTCGCCCACATTTATTTTCTAGAAAAAAATAAAAGTGGCCCATGTTAATTTTCTAGTAGAAATTTAGCATAAGTTGAAAATGAACAAGGCCCAAATTATTTCTCATCATGAGAATTAGTGTGGCCCACAATGTTAGGCATATTTGGTGTAATGAATGATCATCTTTTAATAAGTTTGGATGATGGGATGGATGAGTACCCTCCATAGATAATTGAAAAAATAATTAAAAACCCGTTGCAATATGTAAAATATCCATACATGCGAATTCGAGTTTTCAAATTTAGAGTTCGTGTGCCTATTCTAGAGGTGGTCAAAGTTCATTGATTGGATGATGAGTGTCTCTTACAATGAGCTTGACTGCCAATATTAAAACGAGTTTGCTTTGGAGTGTTCCTCGCACCACTAAAGATGGATGGTCCTTGAATGGGCACCACCCATGGGCAAGAAAATTTGCTTCCTCCTTCAAGTCTCAGTTTCCTTCTATGAACTTCAAGAAAAGACTCCGGATCATCGGTGTCCTTCAAATTGAAACAATGAAAAAATGCTCACACCTATATATTTTTGAAACATAAAGAATCTCCATCCTGGACAAAAACATGTCATGGCTCAACAATGCCATGTCTTTTAAAAAGAGCCCCAATGAGACTCTCACTAGAAATTAGAGGTTAAGCAACGAGTATTTCTACTTTTGGGAGATTAAAAAGTAAAACAAAAACAAAAACAAGTGTTGTTTTTGCTAGCAAATGAAAGTGGTTTGCAATCGACCAAACACATGCTTTCTTTGGATTTGTGTGAGACTTGTATGCAAAAGTTATAAGGTTTCAAAATTTTGTCGATAGTTTATGCAAACCTGTAGGGGAACATAAGGTTAAGGTAGTAGACATTCCCAAAATCAATATGTACTTGTTTTGCAAGATTTCAAGGCATTGATTTTGGGTGGGTTGTTAGTTTTAGCACCCTCTTCCTTAGGGCCATTGGATAAGCGAGTTGAAGGCTTTTACTTCACTAGAATTCATAAATGAGAAAATTGCAGCCAATGAGAAATTTACAATTGGTGTCCATATGCTCACGGGGGTCTCCAATCAAAGTACAAACTACATTATTCATAAAGTGGTCTCGTGGGGGGGCCCCATTCCAAGGTTCACATGTGATAAAATTGACACCTTGCATGTACTTCCTCAAGTGTCACATACCATGCATGCCATTTAGCCCCTAAAGGCTCAAACCTTTTCCAAAATAGTAGCATGCATCGTTCATTTGCTATAACACCAGCGCTTAAAGCTAGAACTAGAAAGTAACAAATTTTGAAGCAATCCACTTGTTGGGAATCATGTAAAAGAACATATCCATATTGTCAATGTCACCGCATAACTCGATAAACTCCATGCAAGCATTTTTTTTAAAAAACTTTAACGTTGAGTAAATTCCTCACTGATCAACATTATACAACTCGTGCTCTTTGCAAAGCTTGGTAGCATGTCACAAGGGAGCCCTACTAGAGTCTTCTCTTTGGATGTTTTGGGCACTCAAAAGGTTTATGATGTTTCAAAGATGAGAGTAATAAACAATGGCATGTGCACAAATGCACGAATGTAAGAAACCTGACAAACGAAAACTCTTCACCGCCTTTGATCATGCCACCAATTGAACCTAGAATGATGTCTATGCTCTGAACACATAGTCCGGTCTCATTGTCTCTTTGGTGCTTTATGTTTCCAGATATACGTATCCGATTACAAAGACCCGTGACCAAAGATCACCTTATCGCGCAACACTCACGTCACTCCCTCACTCACTCACTCACTCACTCACTCACCCGTGACTCATTCATTGAGACGATGAGGTCTTTTATGTGGGAAGCCAGGAAGAATCTTGAGGCGGCTACCAGCGGGATCTTGTCTGCCATGCCTCTCAATGGCCGTGTACTGCAGCAGGACCAGGGGCCACTTCCCACACGAGACTGAGAGCCCGTGACCATCACACTTCGAGCACTCTCGTTGGTGGAAAACGCGGAGCCGGTCCACGTTCGCTACTTCACACCACGCTCGAGGGACCAACGGAGTAAGTAAGTGAATGCAAGATGGATGTAAAGTCCACATGGATTCATTCCTACATGACATCGAACGGATCGCGTTTCATGGTCACTCGGACTATTTTCAACATTATTAAGCTCATATTAAACTTGTACATGAATTCTACGGTATATGTTTCCAGTACAATGTGAAGAACTGAGAATCAACCATCTAACTCCACTTCTTGTAGTGACAATGTCCTACGCTTGTTGGTTTTTGTGGCGGACAAATTGTGTTGAAGACTTTGAGTGATGATGTCTTCATTTTCAATCTAGGGTTGCGTTTTGAAAGGTTGTTTTGAGAGAGGTATATTTTGGACGGACAAATTGTATTGAAGACTTTGAGTGATGACGTCCTCATTTTCAATCTGGGGTTGCGTTTTGAAGGGTTGTTTTGAGAGAGGTATATTTTGGAGGGCCAAATTACGTTTAAAGGGCATCGAAGACTTCAATCTTGAACATTGCGCGTGTGTGAAAGTGGCCCTTATAAGCTAGTGAACTTGAAGGCCCTCCTCCTCTTCCCCCTCCAACGCTCCTCCCGGGAGGGGGGGGGGAAGGGGGCAATTGGTACCTTCTAACTTGTTAAGTTACTTCCCCGGCAGCAGCAGCAGCAGCTCAATTAGTAGTATGTAGGCCTGCCTGCCATCCATCATCCGTCACAAATAATGTGCCTGCCCCCTGCCACACGACTAGACTCCTCACCCCCTCCCCACCTCCCACGTGCGACGCTCCCTTGCGCTCTTGCTTGCTTGCTTTCACCTTTTGGCTGGCTAAGCTCCGGACGGTGCTTGCTCATCACCGGATAATTCGTTCATAAAAGGAGGAGGAAAAGAAAATTGAAAATTGAATGAGGATAAAATGATGTAAGGTGGATGGGTCTTAAGTGGCTCGTGTTTCCTGCATCATATCCATGTGGTTCGGTGAGGATCAAAGAGCAAATATCACAACAACAAGTGTTTAAAAGAGATCGGACTATGTCTTCGAATGTTGATAACTAGGTTTAGTAGTGAACACGATCAGGAGGACCTATGTATCCAGTTAAGAGATCGACAAACCTGCACCTTTTAGTAACGGTAACTAAATAAGGGGAGGTTTGAATTTCGATATGGTTTTTGCACGCGCTTCGTTGTGGGGTGTGCTGATGCAACGCGAGTTTTGTTGTGTGAATTGGATCGGTAGAAATCGGAGAACATTAAAAACGAACCAAATGACACACACATACCTTATGTAGTATGTAGTATGTAATATGTTCAACGTTTGACGTTCGCAAGAAGCCGGCTTTCAGCATTCTCAATTTCCATTTCCATTTTTCCTATTTGCAAGACCTTTGACTCACCATCGTCATTGTTGCTACAAGTATCGCTTCTCAGATCTTCTATCTCAAATGTTGCATGTACATGCAGTTGTTTGTTGGCCAGAGGTTCATGGCATATATTGAAACTCGTCCACTGGAAGGTGAAATGCAATCAATTGCTTTCTAGCATGGCTAATTTAGATGACTCGACTTTGGGCATGATATCAATTGAAATATCTTGAATTAGTGTAGTGCGGTCCAAGTGGAGTAAAATTGATGTGCTCCTTACCCAAATGATGCAAGTAATCCACCAATTCTATCTTCAGAGGGCTTCATTCTCTTGTGTCTGTTTATAAGACCCCACCATGCTCAATGATGTTTACAAGTATCCCTTCAAAAATCTTCTCTGTTGATGTTGCATGTAACATGCAATTGTTTGTCGGCCAAAGATTCGCGGAGTCTAGGTAAACTTGTCCATTGGGAAGGTGAAACACAACAAATCTTATAATCTTGAAGGTGGTTATTCTAGATTATATTTGACATCATAATTAGTATTAAAGACCATGTTAATTTAGGTTCATGGGGTCCAAACATAGTAAAGTATAAACATAACCCATAATCTATCATTTATATATATATGGCCATCAACATAAGGAGATTAGTTTCTACTATAATCCCTTCATCCACAATGGGTGAATTTATATATATAGATGCCACAAACCCTAAACCTTGTTTTGTCACTTGAACTTTGAACCTATCCCATGGTGCAAATTTTTGTTTCTAGAATATGTGTGCCTTATGAGTTCGGTGGAGAGAGATGACTCCAACAATGCCAACATGATGAATTATGGTGTTGCTTCCTGTTCGAGTCTTAACTCTATAATAATGATTGTGAAAATAAGTACCATTGAGAATTATAGGGCCCTCAAAGACTTTTGCCTCATGTCAAAGGTGAACAACCTTGAACGGGTGTGGACACATTGGCATGCACCCATGTCCCCAAGGCAAAGCCCTTCCCTTCCCACATGGTTAGTTATACATGTCGGGAGGTTGATATAAATTGTTGCATAGGCCATACAACGGACACAAATCCCTTCAAGCGTTAAGGTACGGTGACATTTTGTGGCGAGTCTTCTTAATCGGATGCTCGTATTCGAGTGATATATATCCATGCTCATTGTTAAGAGCAAACACAAAAAGACAAGTGTTACCATCAGATTGGATATAAAACCACTTCATGTCTAATTGTTAACATGGTTGGGAGGGTCTATGTGAGAAGTGTTAACTGAGAGGAACAAAATCTTCACTCTGACTAATTATGACTTTTATATTTCAAATGACAATCGCAGTGATTTGCAATTGCTTACCAATTGAGACAACACCTTATGGAGATTGTTAAATCAACCACGTAGTTTGTTAAAATGACCACAAAGGCATGTTGTGCGGTCATCTAACCTATCAAAATTAGACTTTTCATCACACACACAAAGAGGAGCAAGATATCAACTTTGTGTTAGAATTAAACAACTTGGCCAACACTTTTGCATGCGTCTTTGTGGTCGATTCAACAAGCCCCTATCTTATTTGATTAAATGATCAAAATTGTATATGGAGTTGGAAGTGGCCACCATGGGAACATCTATCCTACACTAGAAAGCATGTTTACATGTATTATTGCAATGGATTATGTTTATGAATGCTTTATGACAAATCAAGGATTCCATTAAACAAAGTGACTCTAAAATGGAAACATCTAGATGGACCGGTGAGTTTGTTTTTGCAATTTTTATCTCATAATCAGCTCTAAACACAAGTACAACAGTCCAATGTTTTCCAAAGCCAAGGTTTGAATTGCTATCGAAGGCTCCCACTCCAAAGTCACATTCTAGAGTATCATAAACATAAATTCAACCACAGTTTACACATAATGCAAATGCTTCCATATGCTTCCGGTTGAGTCCCACACCTCAAACAACGTTTCTAAGTAACTTATGCACACACCAAGGTTTACACAAAGGCACGGAATCTCCTTTATCAAGAGGAAATGATGCAGTGGAGAGCATGTGGAGCATGAACTCTTGAAGGTTCAAGGCTCCCCCACATGCTTTGTGCCGGGTGCATTTTTTGGGGGGGTATTTATACACCTACATAATTGTATCTTCAACCATTTTAACCACTTAAGAATCTAACTTATTCTAAGCAAATTGTCTACTGCACCTTTTTTTTATTTGTGTAATATGTACATACATCTCATAATAAGATTTGTTTTAAATGGATGCATTCAATTATGTCAGACTTGTCAAAAAAGAATTCTTATTATATGTATATGTTCCTCTTTCTCACTTGATATTGTATTGTCTTTCTCAATTCTTGTAGCATGTTATCCTAAATATGGGTTGGATCTCATATGCAGACTTTATTGATTAGATCTATTCCATTATGATTATTTATATAGTTTTGAAATGATCATCATGAATGTTCATCTCCTCCATACTACAAATGTGTATACAACTTCCAACTATATGATATTATCTTGATGTCCTTTTTAATCAATTTAACTCTTGCAATGAAAAGAAAAGGGAATTCAAAGGTCATTAAGCCTATTATCTTAGGTCATCTTGCATTTTTTTGGTTTAATTGTGCATATAGGAATTCCTCCCCTTTTTGTTGGGTCGATTGTTCAAATCCAATGTTTATAACCTTGTCGTAAGAGTTTGAGATTGATTAGGTTGATCCTTAAAGGACCATGCTTTTTTAGCGCTACTAGGATGTGATTTTGGCTTCTCCCTCAACCCCTAAATGCATTTGGGAAGATATTTGATCCTAAGTTTCATTTTGTTATGTATAGTTAATTCAATCATATTGACACAAATTTGGGTTAATAGTTAAACATTGTGTTAGAGTCAACTGCAAAATCTCAAGTTGGGTAAGAACTGGTATCCAACCCATGGTTCAAGATGCCAATGAGGATGATTGTAGCATCTGACACAAATTATGAATAAACATGGGCACCTAATTTGTTGTTGTTATGTTCTTGGCAAAGAATACGTCCCTCCCCACCTTGGTGCCAACATTACGATTTGACAACAAACTACCCCCCTTCCTTGCCTTACTTCTAACTAAGGTCAAAATATGTTTTGCTTACTTCTAAGTAGGACAAAATATAACTCCTGTGGCCTCTTATCTATTTTTAATGGAATACTTATATTATTAACAAGCCTAAATACGTGTATTAACAACAAATCAATTGGAGACTTATTAAATTGGCAAGGACTTTCCGGTTAGGCTCAATGAATCAGTTTGGGCAAGGATTAATCCCCTTTTCCTACATAGGCTTCATGGTTAATTATGATGACGCATATTGTCCCTAGAAAAAATTGAAAAGAAAAATAATGTGCAACCTTGGGTAGATTTCATGTGGGAAGGGGGTTGCACAATCCAATCATGTCATGTACCCAAATTGGCACTAATTAGTAGGTCAACAAATTGTGTGCGACACCTCACCAAACTAATGACAATTCAGTGCGGGTTGATTTTTCAGGTTTCACTTGCCAGAGTTTGATTTCACAAAACAAAACTTGGCCGTTTGGGCTTAAAATTTATAGGCTAGTATTGATTGGCATTTGAAGAAATGTCCATTGTCATGATTTTATGAATTTATGCTTGTCAATGACCATCCATTTGACTGAAGTTCTAGGCTCATTGGAGGTGGCATTTAGGGTTAGGCCATTGTAAGCATTGGAAAATTCACACTCAAGTAAATCATGATTTTATTTGAATGCATTGGTATTCAAATAATGAAGCAATTCCCTATAGCTTTTTAATTAAATTCATAAATTTGATAGGAAAATTATCACTTATTTCACTCCCTAATTTTATTTTATTTACCAATGTTGCCCGTTTCAAACCTCCTATATAAATGTTAAAATCTACCTGAGTATGACACATGGATGACCCGCAAAAATTTGTAAACTTTATAAACTACAAACCATTCACATCTGTACGATTGAATTCCACTGAATATGCATGGATTGACTTCAACAATAGCTTAGACCCAAGTCATTGAGTTCACATATTTTCACGCCTAAATGCCCAAGTGCATTTAGGGGTTACATTTTTCTTTGGGACTTCAATTTGAACTCGATGGATAGTTGAACAAAGGATTAGGGTAGTATATGTAGGGTGGCAATGTAAAGAGTAGGGCATACTAGCCTTTGCCATCGGAGTTGAGACACAAAAATTATAAGAAGAGAAGTGAAGAAACTCTTTCTCTTCAAGTGATCAAGTGTGGATCAGGTTACCCCCCCCCCCCCCAAGTTTGTGTTAACAATTGAACATACTCTAATATGTGCAATTAGGTTGCCTTTGTAAATAGGTAACCTTTTACATGTGCAAACCAAGATAAAGAGACTTATAACCTTGTTAATACATCCAAAGATCAACCACAATGATTGGGAAAATTAAAAATTAAAAAAACTCTAAGTTTTGTTAATGTGGAATTACATATTCAAAATAGTGTGGAATGTCAATAAATTGGCTTCGGGGAACCAAATTGTGAATAATTGTGTTTATATCTTGGGCACATAATACAGCCATGTCGTAACTCGTGTCTTCTTACATGTGCATTTTAAACTACAAGCTTGCCATATACCACTCAAGCACATGTGCCCAAAGAAGGATCGCCATCCTACCACATAACGACCACATAAGCGTTAGACACTTACGTGTTTGAGTTGGGCCTCCATCACTATTACCCAAGAGGAAAAATGTAGTCATTTATATTACAATAGGCATTCATCTTCTTCTTCTACTAGCTAATTAGACACTAGAATTAGCATCAAATGCCCCAAATTAGTCTAGAGAAGTCCACTCGAGATGAACTAACCACAAATCTATGGTGATCAAGGTTTGCTAGACCTTCTTTACCTTGGCAAATACTAGTGTGGTGCGGGGCCAATTCAAAGAGATGGGTGTCTACCCTTGGCACCATAAACTTTAATTATTTTGTAGTGAGCATAACCTACATGTCGAGTTATTGTAACCTATGCATGGTATTTAATGTCACATACTATTCATACTTACGCAATACTATATTTCTTTTTCCTTTTTGCTAAGAATGTAAGTTTTCATCGAGTAAGGTCATTTATGTTGCATGATGTCCATACAACTTATCTAAAATTTGTTGATAGTTAAATATGAACTTATTAGCTTAATTTTATGGTAAGAAGTTCTCAGCATCGTGTAATTCCAAATAGTAACTGACACTAAATATCATAAACAATGCAACTTGAGTTAAGTACTTGGGACAATGTTTGGGGAGATTTTTGGGCATAATCAATCAAAATCCTAGTGTTTCCAAGTCAACCGGTTATGGGTTGTGATATTTTAGGTTTTCTGCATTGATTTGAAGTATATTCCATAGATTCTTCTTCAATGATAGATAATTTTCCCGAAGCTTTGAACTTCAACCGGTTATTTCTGAAACTCAATATGTTTATCTCTAATTACACTCATTATCCAATTACTCATGGAAGGGATAATAGTAAATTTGTGAATGTGATACTAAATGTCTTTACGGTGTGAAATTAGTGCCACCCAAAAAAAAAAAAAAAACATTGTCCATTTGAACACTATTCATTGAAAACACTAATCATAGTAGCATTACCATTGAAAGTACTAGCACAACCTATTCATCTTGGCATTATTCTCTACCAAGCAAGTGTTTGCATCTATGTTTTTTTAATCACTTTAAAAGCACTTCAGAACATGCACTTGTTCTCTTAAAATGTATGATAAATGAGCATGTATTCACGAATTCAATATCACTCATTAAAAATCCAGCCCTCACTAATTTTGAGACTTGGCAAAATAGTGTGTGTGTTTGGGAATTAGTACCCCACGCACTGGTTGGGATAATCAGTGTGGCAGTCGCTTCTCTCGTTCATTGATGTGGGGGACTCTTTACATTCGGCTACTGGAGGAAGCAAGAAGGCAAGCAGGTGGCATTAACTCTATAGCACCAGGTGGCAGAGCAGATTTTCATTAAATACGCTCATTAACTCATTAAATCTGCGATGGGCATGCAGCAGCTCCCATCCCCACGGCAGGCACTAGGAAACATCAATGGGTGATTATTAATCCCATGACTTAAAAATAAAATAAAAATTTGGCAAATGGCAAGGTTGGTGTTCATGGTGGGTGTCGACCTACCTTACTTTACTTATGCCCCCTTCCCACCTAACTTTATCAAATCACCAAAGTCTTTTCTAAAAAAACCAAGTAAAGCTCTTTCGGTTATAGCGGAGGCCTCCGGCTGTCCCAATGCACCTATGAGAACTTGCTCCAAGGATTGTCGATTAGGTTTCAGTTCAATAGTTTTCACACATATTTGTTGTTTGATCTACCGAGCAATGAAATGTTGGATAGTTTTTGTCCAATCACCAAACGCCTTACTACTTCTTTTGCCTTACCATCGGTTTTTGTTAACGGAGTTCCTCGTGCCCTCGTAGCTAAGACTAAAAGCAACCAATCACAAGGGCGGGAGGCCACACTTCTAAATTCCTACATTCTTGCCTTGTGTTTAGGTACCGATGGGAGGGTCGGTGCTTAAGGCTTAGAACCTCCACTTTTATACCATACCACATCATTTGCCAACTAGGCTCGGGACTAGATAGTGTCGATGGTGTGAAGGCCGTGTTTTTAAAACCAACTTTTAGGCTTAGCTAAAGTCAAGTGGGAAGAAGGGGGCATTAGGGTCAGTTTCCTTGTAGACCGCTCGCCCACCAAATTCTAGTGTGCATAAGGACAAACCCGCCCACACGTAGATGGAATACGGTGGGGTAGGGTTCGTATGTGCCAACTAGCTACTTCCCATCTCCTCACATCCAAGTCCACTTACTAACCTCCTCCTCCCGGTACCAAGGATGGAATCCTAGACCAATATTGGTTATCTTGAGTCTTCAACCGGTCTTAATCCTTTGGTGACTAACACTTGTAGGTTAAAAAGTTCTTTACTGGCTGCATGGAAGTCTAGAGGCTAGTGTCCATGGCCCTCCACATTCTAGTGGACCGCCATAATGTGTTTGGATGGCGATGTGTGCTTATCTACATGCGAACACCTCCGACCCACTATTCTCTAGAATCTAGTGGGCGAACGGCCTACGTGGAAACTCGCCCTTATATAATGCAGGGCACTCCGAGCCTTGGAGAACAAATTGTTGGGCCCCAGCAGCAGCATGATCTGAAGTTGTGGGCAATGAGCACCACCACTGGCCCATTTTGCACTGAACATTAGAATTTCCTAAATAAAGTCCACTACATAAACATCTTCAAGGGCTTGTGGGGGGTTGCTTGAAAGTAGCATTAAGATGGCTAAACTTGTGATCATATATACCTTCTCTCCTATGATAGTTTAGTAATTAATCTAACTTTAGCCAATACCACAGTGCGGGGTGCTACATTAAGGGCCACTTCACACACGAGACTGAGAGCCTGTGACCAATTCGCTTCAAGCACTCTCGTTGGTGGAAAAGGCGGGGCCGGTCCAAGTTCACTTCACACTCCACTTGGGGGACCAACTGAGTATGTGAATGCAAGATGGATGTAAAGTCTACGTAGATTTCTACATGGCATCCAATGGATCATGTTTCATGGTCACTTGGGCTATTTTCAAAAACCACCTCTTGGAGGTAGGCCTAACACAAAACCGGGAGACCACGGCACTCCGAACGCTCACAACTATTGTTTAATTCTACTTTATTATGTGTGAGGATCTACATGAATATGAATTCATTGAAATAGCATTTGGTTGAGGGTCCGGTCACACATGACTTCACACTACACTTGAGGGTCCGTGACACACTACGTGATTTTGGAGGTGTCTCGGGACGGCCTTTGGACACTATTTTTTGGGCTCTCACAATTTCATGGCCACAACTCTTGGCGCATGTGTGAAGTGGCCCTAAGTTAAACATCTGATTTACATGACATTCTTCAGCTCGTTGTTCATGGCCACTTCACACATGAAACTGAAGACCCGTGACCATTACATTCTAAAGTCTCTCATTGGTCGAAAAGACCGAGATTGTCCAAGTTCACTTCACACTTAGAAGGTGAAGACCGAAAGGCCCCAAAGAATTTATCATGGATGAAAATCCACATAAATTCTTAGATGGCAAACCATGTTAGTCAAACAAATGGCATTGCCTTCTTATGAAAGTCAAGGGCTCTCACAATCACATGATCACGGCCCTTGGCTCGTGTTTGTAAAGTGGCCCTTATGTTCATCGGGGTTCTCCAACGAGTGCACATATTGTTGAATCAAGAGCAAAACGGGTGCATTAATGCAACTTTGCATTCTGAACTTATTGGATTGCATGGCCTAAATTGATCGGCCATCCATGTTGACAACTTTTTAAAAGTAGGTTTGTGACAATTTTATTGTCATTGGCATGCTAGCTTGGTACTGCAAGCCCACCATTACTAACCGGCAAGGCCCGCTACCCCTTTTTCACGTGACTGGTGTCATTGACACTCTTACATATACATATAATGCAAACACTCTGATCAAGCTCTGAAAAATTTGTAAGTAGTTTGGCATGAAAATTGGTGCGCTTTCTTAATAAATTAGAGTGGTCTTGGTGGTTTGTCACATGGTACACCTTCACAACTATTATTAGTTACCGTTTGGAGTTACGCGTTGCTAAGTCTTTGAACTCTTATATCAAAATTTAATAGTAAACACATCAAGGAACATAATACAACTTATTTAATAAAAGATGGTACTCGTAGTGAAGAGATGTAGCAACGTGTAACTCCAAATGGTAAACTATAGTACTTTGTCTAAAAGGTGTAGCACGTGTCACGAGAGTTCTCTCTCTCTCTCGTTAGTTGCCACCTGGTGATTGTGATACATTTAATGTGAGTCGATGATAAATAGTGTACGCCACACTAAATCTTTATTTAGTGTGCTTGTTAGTCTATTTTACAAGTCATATATGGGCTTTATGGCATCTATGAAATGAGATGGGAATGATACATGGAAGTTCAAGAAGCCAAAAAGGCTTATGGTCTACGTGGCTTTTAGAGGTTGTTGTTAATAAAGTGGGACGCCTAAGCGTTGAAGGCGCTTCCGAAGTTTGTCACACGGAACCGTGTCAATGGCTTTTGTGAATTCAACAAAGCAAGAATAGAGACATCAACCGGCAAATGTTTCTTGTTCAATTAAAGCATGTAATGTAAGGATGTGGTCCAAAGTAGATCGACCTCCTTCAGAACCTTCTTGTCTCCCTGTCCTAACACTTTTCAATTCCCTCCACCAACTAAGTGATCTTTTCTAAAATGAAGGCATAAAGTTGGCCAAACATTGTGCCTAAAATAATGGTCGTAGAGTTCTCTAGGAAACATCTTTTGCCATACTTAAAGACCGTTTATAATGTTGGTGGTCCACGAGGTTGAAAATCTCTCTACATCACTAAGTTATCACTCTCCATGTAAAGTCATTCATCGTGAATGTGGGGTTACAATGAAAGCAAACCCCTTATAAGGTTGAGGTCTATAATGCCATTTATGGACTTGACTTGTGTTACATCATCATATTTGGTTGTAAAGTTGTTCCTTGCATTTCACATTCCCAATAGATGAGTCTATGTAAACATCAAAATCCTCAACATAACGATTAAATGACGTGTTATCATAGTATGTTGTTGAACATCCATGGGCATGAATAAGTTACACTAAACCAACTTTCATATCATGAGTTTGTGTGTGATTTGTTGCCATCCATATGAGGTATGTGGCCATGTTGAGGACACCTCCAACTCCACGTACAATTTTGACCATTGGATCAAAATCCCAATTTTCATTTTTGTAAAACATTGCAAATTGCACATTTTGTCATTTCAAGTTTTAGAATTGAAGTTGAAGTTGAAGTAGAAAACCTTTCAGGAATCATAATGATCACATTTTACTTTTTCTTTTAGTGATCACAGAGGCTCTCTCATTGGTGTCAATGATTCAACTTATTCAATGGGTATTATGTTATGAAACATATAGGCTATCTCACCAAAATACATCTCTTTCCAATGGTCATTCTTAACCACAAACATCACCATACACCAATTAAACGTGCATGTCCATTGAAGAAGAGTGACCACATTTGGCTAATGTAACTTATAGGGTTGCTTCTTCTTGGATGGGAGGTGGCTTGTAATCCTTATTTGTATTTTCCAATTGTTGGATTACGGCCTTCATAATTATATGGAAAGGTTTGTAGGCATTATGTCATTGGCAATCTTCTTAATTGGATGCATGTCTTTCAAGGATATGACATGATAGGGTTTGTGGTTAAGAATGGATACCAAGGAAGAAAAGTGGCATGATGAATTTTGAACAATGTGTTCAAACTATATTAATTATTCTAGGTTCGATTTTTCACATAATTAAAAATGCATGTGCGATCATTAACATAGAAAGAGATTTTTCACTCTAACTATTGTAACTTATCATCTATTTCAATTCTAATATTTAAAAATGACAATCTTCATTCTTTGCGCTCGATAAGGTAGGTGGGTCTATTGTGGCCACTCGTATTTTGATTGGACACCTATATTTGAGAGGCATATGACAAGGCTTGTAATCAAAAAAGGATGTCAAATAAACATGTATTGAAATAAGATTGGACTAATATGTGCTCATAATATAGACATTGAGGTCTAGGTTCAATAGTTCATTGCTTTGAACTTATGTGATTAAATTTGCATATCAATTATGATTATGAAACTTGAAATGATAGCATATATGATATGCAATTGTGGAGGTCAATTTACAAGTTCGATGGTTAACACAACTGGGAGGAACTATGTGATCAATTGAAAATTAGCAAGAATTTACTTTAATCGTTTGAAATTTCTCTCAACTGAAGTTCAATCATGTAACTTGAACTAACGATCTTTGTGGTTTACAATTGGTAAATGAATTAGAGAAATTTTGGATCCAACTCAATGACCAAAATTTCTATAGGGTTTGGATCGGCCAACTTCACCTTACAGGTTGGCCATGACCATGAAATCGTAGGGGCCCTTGAAATTCATGTGAAAGCCATGCCATGAAAATATGCGATCACAAGTTTTCTCAGGTGCAGTGTAAAGATATGCTATCAATTTCATCATCATACTCATTTTGAACTTATCAACACAATAAGTTATTGTAAATTAAGAATTGTGAGATTTCAACGTGTTATAATTTTATAGTTTTATGTTAGTTTGATGCAAATTCCGATAGATCACAAATGAATGTCTATCAAATGCGATATAGAACTCCATGTAGTATTTTTCATCCATTCAAGGCCTCTTGATCCCTTATTTTCTTGAGCTCTAGTGTAAAATAAAGTGAGATAGTCTCCAAAATTTTCACCAATGAGTGATTTTAGATTCTAATGATCATGGGCTCTCAAGACCTAGTGTAAAGTGCCCATCACTTGCACATATTTTCCAAAGTCTCATTGCTCCAAAGGCCCGTGATACAAAGCACACTAAAAGGGTTGCAAGTCACCCTCTAGTGCAAGAGTGGAGAACATGGCCACCAAACACGCACAACTTAAACGAAACGTAGTACTTAACACATGGCATGCAAACCCTTGCACGATTCGGCCTACATTTGTCGCATAACATTTTGGTATGACTGAAAAAACTATCCACTAGCAACTCCAAGTGGGTTTCAACTTCCTTTAGAGACTCACTTTGGAACTACACAAGTAGCATGAAAATGTGAACACCCCATAACGGAAGTAGTCCGGGGAGATTTTGGGCTGAGATCCAAGTGTTTCTAAGTCCAACCTGTGACATGTTGAAATCTTTCAGATTTTCCTTATTAAGTCAAGGTATATCCTATCTATTCCTCCAAGACGACCGACAATTCGGCTAAAGTCTTGAACTTGGACTAGCTCATCTATAACTACCACTTGGATCTCCCTATTGCCTCGATGATTTTCGAAGTGGTATTTCATGTTGGCCACACTACTTCTGCAAGTGGGAAGAGATAGATAGAAACTCCGGTCCCAATTCAGGGGCTGGCGTGAATAGAGTGTCCGTTCGTGATGCCAACGATCCGATGTCCACAGGACATGGGGAAGCTGGGACAAAACTACTCTCCTCTTCCGAGGATGGACACTATAATAACCAAAAAACATGGGTCCAGCAAGGCCCACTAGGGTGAATAGCGTTAAAAGTATAAGGAATTATTAGTGTGGGTGTTACATATATGACTGGTGAAAGGGTTACTGATTACTCCCTGATGTCATGCACATGTTTGTTTTTGTTATACCACGCTACAATATACTAACATATGGATGCAGTTGTGTGGATTGCATTTGGAGATTGGTTGGGTTTTTTGACATATAGGAGCTCTAGTGAACACAAACCCATGGAGGTTGTGGACAAATTCATCTCATTTGGATCTCATTACATTAATTTGGGGTCTCATGTGTTGATTCTAGTGAGTTGGCGGAAGAGAATGATGTCCATGCTCTAGAATGGCTTGTTGCATTCTCACCTTTCCAATGGATGAGTTTCCCTACTAGACATCACAAAGCTCTAACCATTGCTACACACACGCACGCGCACACACATGTGCGTGTGAGATGTGTAACTCCCAATGAATGATTGGTCAAAATACTTAGCATCATTCAACCATGTAGGTCGCATTCTTGTCTTTGAGTTTTTCTTCCCAGGAATGGAAGTACTCAAATTGTAAGATTATAGAAGCCCATCAACCCAACAATATGAGACTTGCCCTCCACCCTTAGATCAAAGCATGGTGCAAATAAGTTGTTTAAGGGTTAGTTTACACGCAAACCAAGGGCCTTGATCATGAAATTTGAAGGACCCTTGAAAATCATCCAAAGGTTGTATCGTAGGAAATAAAAATCAAGCTTTCCATGGTCACAAGCCCTCAACCTTAATGCGAAGTGAGAATGAACCATGTTGAAAGACTGCAACATATTCTATAGATATTCCCCCTTCCTTTAATGATGTAAGGGATTGTCATTTGTGTAAAAGAATAAAAAATCTCTAGCCCATATAAATTCTTATATTTTGCTCACAATATAGGATTTTGCACATATAGGCATGTTTAATATATTAAGTCTTCCTCTCTATATTTGTAATTGAGAACAATGAAAACCATCATGGATCAACTTATTAAAGAGGAAGAGGCAATCTTTTATTGTTGGGTTGTCTTCATGTTGCACATACCTACTTTTGTAACGTGTACACAATTTGCAAACATCATGTAGAGTTGAAACTATCACGGAACTTATGGCCACTTCACACACGAGCCAAGGATTGTGATCATGTAATTGTGAGGGTCCTCGACTCTCATCTAAAGGCCATACCAATTATTCAACTGATATGGTATGCCGTGTAGAAATCCAGTAGACATTTCATCCATGATGTTTTCTTTGGGGCATTAGGCCTTCACCTTCTAGTGTGAAATGAACTTGGACAGTCTCAACCTTTCTGACCAACAAGACATCTTAGAATGTAATGGTCAGGGGCCTTCAGTCTCGTGTGTGAAGTGGCCTGGAGTTGACCTCAATGCAAGAGACCCTCTCAAAGCTTTGCAAAATAACATCTTGGGGCCGTCTTTGGAGCATTGTCGGAAGAGTTTGAGCCATTTCCAACCATTGAATTGCATCGTCTTTTCAGATGGGATCCCACTGAAGGTTTGCCAGAGCTTTACTGTAGTGCATGGGCTTTTCTGTTGTTGTGAATATTCTATTTGTAGAAAGAATCATTCCCAATAATAGTTTTTATATGTACCTATTTCTAGGCATACAATTGTTCATGCCATCAAATTGCGTATCTTGAGTTGAAGGACATCCATAAAGATGCAACTCGTTGAAAGCAATCCATTACTTTTGCAATGCAACTGGTTTTCTTTCTTTCTTTACTCTGCATGTGGGATCAAAGCCCACTGTTGCTTTAAAGTATGTGGGTGTTATTTGCTTTGTTTTCCAGGATCTCCAACTTTTACTGATTACATATACACAACAAGACTCGTGTTGTATTCGTAAATCTATGACGAAACATATGCAAAAATCGGATTGAAATTCGGATCTCCCTTGATATAGTTATGGTTATTGGAAGCGCATGTTTGTTGATTCCTTGACTGAATATATAGGTCTTTCCAAATTTGTTCACTATTGAATGTAGAGTAGAGTAGATATTTGAAGACGTAGTCCAATCTCTTTTAAACATGTGTCTTTACAATGTCTGTTCTTTGATCTTCAACGATCACATACCAATCAAATATAGGGGTCCGATTAAGAAATGAGCTACTTAAAACCCATCTACCTTAGTTTTTCCATAGGTTGGTGGTTGATTCATTCTAATTGAATCTCATTCAAGGTAGATGTGTCATAAATGGTTGTTTTTATTGTTGTTTGTGATGATCTCAAATTGGATTTCATAATGTGAATTCTTGGATTCACGAACGTGATATGATATTTCTACAATAATCTATGGTATGTGATCATGTTGTTCTTTGTTATTGCCATGATTATTTAACATTAATAGTGCTAGTAACTCATAATGCAAGATTGGAACATAATTGCAAGAAATATAGTCCTTGCCACATAAGATGAGTTTGAAAGGTTGGTTAATGCGGACCATTGCTACCTCCCCCCCCCACTCACAACTTTGGTTTGTGGTATTAGTTTTTTTTTTTGTTGTCTGTGTTGTTGGTGTGATGTGTATGTTATACAATAGTGCCCTCACTACTTACAATATACTTTTGGTGGGGGCCTGTCTCTTCAATTTTTGAAAAACATGTCACCCCCTCTGCATGCCCACGTAAGATGGGCTCAAAGTTAGTGCACGTGGTGGAAAAAATAGGTTCAAGGTCTTTGATGTTGATTCCAAAGTTGAGGTCAATCAAAAATATATAAATAAAATTTGTGTTGCGATATTGTTAGGACAAACCTTATAAGAAAGGCAAAAAACCTTCCCCCCACCCCACCCCCAGACACGTAAGGTGTGCTTTCAAGCCAATTCAGAAGGTTTGTTTAGCGCAAACATACTCATAGAGGAATGCGAGAAAAATATGATTAAGGAGAAACTAATTAAGATTTTTGATGTTACGATATTGTGAGGACCGCATTACATTATAAGATTGGCGGAGACCTTGCCTGCTCAAATAAGAGCAAAACATGGCCCCCACCCACCCCCGACTGAACATGTAAAAGGTGAGCGATGAAGCCAACTCGAAAGGTTCGTTAGCGTGGGCAGGCGGGCGGGAGGTGAGAAAAGAGGGAGAGAGAGAGCACAGACAAAGGTGCAGCTCCAACCTCTGGAATAATAATCATGGCTCCTCATCTGCAAGTCAATTTGCTGACAAAGGGAGGGGGGTAAGTAGTTATTGAATTCCAAGGCCCACAAAAAGGCCGGAGGATTTTGGACACCCAACAACAGGCGCCTGGTGGACGACTAACTTACCTCCCCTCCCCTCCCCTCCCCTCCCCTCACCGCCCGCCCATCCCAAAATAGGCCCCCCCGCCACTGCAAGCTCCCACTTTTGTCCCTTGCATGAGGTTCTCGCAACTCGCTAAAGTTGCAACCTAGCTAGCTCCATACCAACTTATACTGCCATGGCCACTGATCCTTGCAGGCATCATCAGCCGTGACTTGGGTGGCGCCTTGCTGCTTCCTGTTCCCTCCCTATTCCTTCCTGCATTCGGCGACGGCCGCCAGGCTGATCTTCTATGTTACTGGTGCTTTGGAGTTTGAAGTAGTGGAGGTTGTGGGTACAGTAACCTGGCTCTTCTTCCCAGTAACCTGCTCCGGAAGCTCGGCTGTCTGTCGGTGGCAAGCGGTAAGGCAATTTGCACCAACTTCTCTCGATCGGTACAGAGTTCTAATTTCAGGTTGAAAGTGCGAGTTAACTTAACTTAGTAGTTGGGGGGGAGCCCTGAACGACACCAATACAAGCCTCTAGGTCGCTGACTTTTCAGTGAGTGAGCGTGCAGCAGCGCTGCTGCTGAACTAGGAGAAAGGCCAAGGATCATCCTCATCGTCATCGAGGTTGGAGTTCGCAAGAAGAATACAGTTAGCTAAGCTAGTTGAGGAAGCAGTGAGTTGCAGGACTTAGCTACATAGCTGCCCAGCGGTCGAGAAGGGAAGGATGCCAACATCGTCAAGGCTGTTGCGGAGGTTTTGGGTCACTCAGTAGTGGGTTTTTGGGGTAGTGCTGATGCTGCACTAGGAGAGGAAGGCAGAAGGAGGATCCTTTCTCGCAATGTTTGATATTGGTGGCGTTTGAGTTTGCAGGAAAAGAGAGACAGCTACTTGAGGAGGAAGAAGTGTGTCAGTGGAGGTGTCAGTGGGAGCGTTGGGTTAATTCCTTGGGTTGCAGACGCACTGCTAATTCACTTAACTCGAGGAGCAGGAGCAGGAGCAGGACTATTATCGTTTGCAGGATTAAACCATTGTTGAGGAAGGAGCAGGGCGTGTGTCAGGTTCTGTTGTGGAGTTCCTGGAGTTGCAGGAGTGCTTGATTGCTTGCTGGCTGGTTGAGGAGGAAGAAGAAGGGTATTACGGTCTCTGCTTGGTGTGTTTTGAGTCTTCAAAACTGGTCTGCTTGCAGTTGTGGAGAGAGAGTAAAGGGCGAGGCTGGGTTAAGAGTCCAAGTAGGCAAGTTTCGTGGACGAAGAAGCTCTTGGTCTTGTGAGGTCTCTGGGTCGGAGCAGTACTGGGTTAGCTAGCCCCAAGCTGGAATCAGCCCCCTTCCGAGCTTCGAAACTTGGGAGGCAGGTAGCGAGGTGTTGAAGTGGGTTAGTTTCTGGCCACCTAGCACATATAACCTGTTCTGAAAACGTTGGTAGTGTTTGTGACCCCTACATTGGCAACACGCAGCCAGCGTTGAGGAGGCCCCTGCCGAGTGGCAGATTGGAGGAGGTTGATAGCTAGTCCAGTCCGGGCTTTCAATTGAGCTTAGAAGCTGCATTATCATTAACATTAGCATTCGTGCTGAGGATGATCCTGTCGAAGCTGCAGATTGGAGGAGGTTGATACGTAGTCAGTCTTTTCCGTTGGAGCTTTATTTGGAGGTTTGGAGAGCGAGGAAGCATCGGCCATGGCGTTCGAGGTAGCAAGAGTGCATGGGTTGATCACGCAGTCCAGCAACGTCGGGGAGGATGATGCAGCCACCGGGCACCACCGGAAGATGCCCATGTCTTCTTCATCCTCTCTACTCGGTCGCCACTCCGATTCGGAGCCGACTTACAATTTCCCTTCTGAGTGGAGCTATGAAAGCTACGAGGCCATCGGTACAGCAGCAGCAGCAGCAGCAGGACAGTGGTCTCAAGCGGGCTCCCCCATCGAAACCTCTCCTTGCACCACCGAGACCGAGAGCGACGAAGAGGACCTGGCCGGGCTCGCAGACCGCCTCGCACGTTGCTCCTTCCTGAGCCATGAAGAGGAAGAGCTCATCGCCAGCCACCTGCGAGCTCTTTCGACTCGAGGAGCTTTTGGCCATCATCATAGTGTTGGTGCAGGAATGAACATTATGAATGGTTCTCCACCGTCATCAATGATGGTGCGGAGCTCCTGGCTTACCGCGAGCTCGGAAACCTCGTCTCGCATGTCCTCGCCCCCCTCCACCCCGCTGTCTGTTGTTGAGACCACCGATGCGTGGGAGGATCTGCTGTATGAGGCCGCCGCCCAGCATCACCATCATCAACAACACTTTCATCAACAGCAAGCATCGCATCTGCAAGCGATGCAGCGAGTGCACGCTCAGATGTGGGCAGCAGCACAGCATCACAACATCACAAACGTCGCAAACAGTCACCAGCAATCTTCTCAGCGAGCCTTCCCAATCCACATCAACAGCCCTCACCCTCGTGACCGGATGTTTGCACCTGCAATGCCATCCCAGCCGCCATCGCAAACCAGGAACATGAGTCCTTCGGCATCATCACCGAAGCTGGTGGTCGACCACCACATGGCGGGGGGTCATCATCATCCAAACTCAGCTCAGACTTACCACCGGAGCAACCGGTGCTCTAATTCGAAAGGGCTGCAACAGCAGCAACCGGCTGCAGGGTGGGCTCGACAGAGCAGCAACGGTAGCGGCAGATCTTCATGCTCTCAGTCAAGAGGAAACAAGCTTGCGGGTCGAATGGGGGATCCGAACTGCACCAATAGGATGTCGCTGCAGCAGAATCGACAGCAGCAGCACCATCAGCTTCACCCCGCTCATGTCAATGGAGGCTCTGGCATGCGAGCTGTGTTCCTAGGCAGCAACGGCACCGGGCGTGAGTCGTCGGGTGGTACCGGAGTGTTCCTCCCTCGAACGGTCGGATCTAATGAGTCTAAACGGAAGTCGGCCTGCTCCACCGTCTTGTTGCCGTCGCGGATCGTCCAAGTGCTCAACCTCAATGTGGAAGACATGAGTAGTATGAGTCGACCTAGCCCTGGTTCTTCACCTCCTGCTTCGATGGTGAAGGGTAACCTCCGATCACCACCGCAATTGGCGTCATCACCATATGCATATGGAACACCGCCTGCAACAGCAACAGAGGTGAAGATCGGCCAGAATTTTGTTCAACCCTCGGTGCAGGCTCATCGACAAGTGCCCCGAGCCTCCGAGCCTTGCCTTCCGACGGAGTGGACATATTGAGGGATCCATCTCCGGAACAGAGCGCAATTCTCATTCTGAGATTCATCATTCTCAACATCATCCTCTCATTGCAAACCTCATCATCCCCAACTGTAGCTGCGAGGTTTGGTGCTGATTCGAAGGAAAATACCGAACTTTTTTGCTGCACGACACTTGACATCCACATCTAGTTTATAACATGGTGGTGATGACCCTGCTGATTCTTCTTCGCAGGCGAACCCAAGCTTTTGCGGCAATAAACATATTCAGCAACTGTTGAACTCGTGCTGATGATGGTTTAACCCGGTCATTTGAGATCTTCACGTTTTGCTGCAAGGATTAACTCATCAAGCATGTGTGGTGCTGATCACGAACCTGCGGATTCTATGGAGAAATCCATGTTTTTGCTGCATAAACTCATCAAGCAGATTTGGTTCTGATGATGATCAAGTCGCTGAGTCGCTGAAGGAGAACCCTAGTTTTGGCTGCATGAAACTTTCAATTGTGGTGCTGAACCTGCTAATTCTTTGGAGAATTGAAGTTCTTGCTGCCAAGTGGGTGAACCTGCTGATTCATTGAAGAAACCAATTGGGTGGGCTTGAACCCAAGTTTTTGCGGTGCGAACTCATCAAGCAGGGCTGCCAGGGTTGTATAACAGTAGCACTTCTTCACATTGTATTGTACATTGAATTGCGAGTTCCCATCACTCTTGCTGATCAAGGGAGAAGTTCATCTTCTTCAGCCCTTCAGAAAATTAGCCTCATTCCTGATCAGCAAACGTGGATTGTAATTTCTGTGGAAAGTCTGCCATACTAAGATTCACAGTATCAAGTTATTACGCAGCAGCGGTAGGGTAGGATTGGATTGTCTTTCAACTTATGTCCTCTTCGCATGCACAATCGGCACACAATAATTACTTCTGATCAGATCAGATCAGATTACATTAGGTTAGACTAGATTAGATCAGATCCGGCTTCATTTTTTGGGTTCATACGGAAATGGCCTCTGATGATGATGTTTCATTTTCTTGTACCATCGACGACGCTAAATAAGCAGTCGCATGACAACACAACCCCCCAAAGTATGTATCATTCTTTGCATCTATCTGCCAGGTCCATTTTGTAGTCCCACTGGTAGCAGTGAGAGGACCTTTTTGTGTAGTATTTACTTCAATAAACTTAATAGAGCTCCGAAGTTATGTAAGTTAGTCCAAGACTTTTGGCTGGTTTTCGTCAACCTGTACAGGAAATAAGTGGAAACTGCAATGATCATGCGGATATGTATCGAGATTTTGAATATGAATTTTTGAAATAAAGACACCTTGCCTTGGGTAAAAGTAAATAGCACCATCATTTGCAATAAATAAATTTTTCTGCCGTGGGTTTATTTCTTGTACATGGCAGTAGAATATGTCTACCCAAATTAAATACTGAATGAATGTGATGCATGACATTGCCGTTTGAACATGTAACGGATGACTTGGCTCTTGAATATTTCATCACTTTACGTAAGGTAAGAGCACCCAAAGCCAACATCCTGAATTCTTGAATAATAAGTACATGCTGATTATAAAGAGGTGAAGTGTTTTTCTAGCAAGAGACCATCTTGAATTTAGTGGTAATGAGAGAACATATAGACAACTGTTTTATTTAATTTAACCTCAAAGTTGGCAGCATGAACTTATATGTGCTGATAATGGCAAGTTGTGCACATGCTATGAGAGAAAGTACAATAGTAACTGGAAAAATCTCCACTGCGCTGGTCGTGTGCATGGATCTTTCTTGTGGAAATCTTAACAGCTTATTCACCACATACTTTGATTTTACAATGTTTCATGTCGTCAATCCATAGTTTGTGTGTAGACGTTTAGTCTACCCACACTGGGTTATGCCATACTTGTTTGTTATTGTAAAATTATCTCGTGTGAAAAAAAAAATGGTTGTTAGTAGGTGGGACGATCCAAATTTGTCAATGTCAAATCGCAATTCTTTTGAAGAATTTAAATGTTCTCATTCTTCCTAGGGCTCTCGATCTAGAGTTGGTGGAGGGTTGCATGGACCACCCCAATTAGCATATACAATGAAATTATGCCCAAGTGACTCCAAGGCAATGGTTGAATTGTATGACTTGAGGTTTGATGTCACAAAATCCTATGTTCAAATCTGCTTGTGACTTGACTTGGAGGTTGTTTTATCAACACCAAAATCTTGTCCAGTCAAGGTGTTGTGTATCAAGAAAATATGTTGTAATTGATCTCGACGAGTTTTTAATTAGGACTCTTGATGTATAATTGTTCACACTTTTCTTGCATCCACGAGTCTAGATTGGATAGCAACAAGCTTAGATCACATAAGCAACTTGGTGTTATGATTTAGTGGCCTTGAATATTTATTTTTTATTTTTCTTCTCCATTACACAAAGATTTTTGCCTGGCATAAAGAGCTTGTACTTCACATTTTTCCAACTTTTCAAAGAGACATGATGCATGCAATTGAGAGGTTTTGGCCATGGCTTCTTCTTATTCTTTCCATGTTCTAATGATAGATGAAGAAGTTTGACCTTTGTTGACAACTTATCCACATGCCTAGGACATGATACGTGACCGCCTTGTAGATACATGTTCTAAAATTGGGCTAATAAGTAGTTATTTCAATTTACATTGTTGAGCTTCGTAAGGCACCATCCTTAGATGAGGAATCAAAGGTCATTGTGGCAAGAACACCTAATGAGCTCATTCCATGCACAATAAAGTTGAATATACTTTAAGTTAAGTTTATGTTTATCCCAAATATGCTAGTTTGTGTAGCATGCCCGTTCAGGTAATAAGATTAGCATACCCCCAGGTCTTAACAACATTACGCGGAGATGTATCAATTTAAGATTAATCATGGACTAATCCTCAAAGTTTATGGTACTACTCCAATAAATTGACAACATTTAAACCATTTTATAAGTTCAATCAAAGTGCTTCAAGGAGGAGTTACACGTTGTAGTTATTTATTATGCCATGATCTAATGATGGATGAAGGAGGTTGACTTATGTTGACCCGCTATCCACATGCCCGGGACATGATGTGTGACCACCTTGTAGATGAGATATTTGTCTTTTCTTTTTGATGATGATAAAAGAATAAAGGCCAATGTCATTGAATAAAAGACCTTGGGGGGGGGGGGGGGGCGGATACTTGCGTTCCACTAAAAAAATCTTCAAGTAAAAAAATCATAAAATTATTAGAAAAATGTGGGGTATTGAAAATGCACTTTGAGAATTTAGTGGATAGAGTCAAAGAATATTCATCAAATATGTGGGATATCCCATGAATGTGCACATTAGTTCATAGCCCTCCTGCCCCTAATGCTTAAAAAAGAACAAAAAGAAGCAGCAACAACACAAGCCCACTTGGAGGGGAAGTGGAGCCCTCAAGTGTAGTTGTGTTCTCAATTTAAAGATTGGGCTACGCATGTGGCTAGACTAAATTCGATTAATTAGAGAGAAATTTTTAAGAAGTTTATTATTGCTCCATTTACATTGACGATACTTGGGACCACAATTATTTTGGTCCAATTAGGGTACCTTCAACAACTAGATATGCAAGGAAGGATACCTACTTACACTCTCCATCCACTACCTATATCTAATATTTGGTGATAATATAGACTAGAGCCCTCCAAGAGGAATAAGCGATGTTATGTAGGTATCTAGGTTCACCCTTGTTAATCAATAAGGATTCTTGTATGGGTATAAACAACCATCACAGTTGACAAAACTTTTGGACATTTTAGGAATATTTTCAATGACATGAAATGCTAGCTATGCAAATATTCTTAGTTTTTTTTCAATACCCTTCAACTACTAGTACTAAGATACGTGTATAAATTGTGGACGCTTCCAACTCCATAGACCAATATGGCCATCTAGTCACCTAGTTGAAGAATTCATTTTGCTAGCATTTTGTTTGCTAGTAAGATATTTGGTCAAAGTGCATATTCCATGACTCATAAAGTGGTCATGCGGGGTGCACCCATTTTGAGGTTATATTTACTGAGAATGACATCCTTTGTGCCTTATTTGGGTGTCAAACAATGCGTAAAAGAGTATTGTGTCACATTCAAACAAGCAAGTCTTGTCAAGCAAGTTTTAAACTTTGTCTACGAGGCACTTGTTGGTTATATGGAAGTGGTCTCATGGTGGTACAAAATGAGACGCCTCTCCTTCCTTCCTTAAATGGAAGTGGTCTTTAAGTGGTTCTCCTCCTTCAACATCGGCATCAAGTTCCATGAATGAAAGTGAAGGTGTACTCTGCGGTTGTGGATCTATACCTAGAGTGACCTAATAACTTTTGATATACACATGATTAAAATTCAGCCAATTCGTGTGTGCTTAAAGTCCAATAAAAGCCCCATACTACACCAGTATCACAATTTAGTGCGTTTACTATTTAAAATTCCCCATTTCAATAACATTGTTTTCAATCGATAGTATCATAATTATTTTTATCATTTAGATATATCATGTTCCTTAATGTGCATACTAGTTATTTATGTTGTATGGGTAAGCAATAATACTCTTAGTAGAACTAGCAACTCGTAACAATAAATGGAAACCACACTAATAGGTGACATCGGTGTGAGCATGCACATAAAAGTAGTGAAAGGTTTGGTTTCTTAACACCTACGGATGGGATAATGATAAAAATGTGTCCCCTATAAATTGTTGGTTCATCCCAACTCAAGCTCACTAGAAAAACTTAAAAGTTCGGTTCCCAATTTAAACAATCTTAAGAACATCGTGCTCTGCACAAACAATCAATGTTTTCACTCTTCCATCTAGTTTGCACTCCCCCTCGATAAGTGTTGTGAACAGTCACCCATAAGTGACCACATAAAGCCCACATACCTTACGTGAAATAACCGACACCCGGACAATAGGAGCCATAACCAACTAAATTCCTCCGGTCGGATACGGGCTCCGCACAAGGGACATGGGAGGCTAGCACTTGAGACTGATAATGTGGGAATACATGATGAATGTTGGGAATACTACTTGATGAACATGGGAATACTTGATGAATGTGGAACAGAAAGATGGGAATCACCCATGAAGTGGGAGGCCAAAGCACTCGAATGGGCAAAAGGCATCCGGTTTCCTTGTCGTGCACCATCTGACTCGCATCATTGTGGCCTAAGTAATTGAAAACCTGCCAATCCCAACCAGCTCTTCTGCTTACTTTTATGCTTATGTTTCTAGTGCGAATCTCCTCCCACTCGCCTTCATGACTCGGTTTGAAACTCACTTTTCTCGCATGCACATGGGGCCCCGGAGTGGGCAATATTGGCGGGCTCTCACGCGTTCACCGTGTTCTATAACTACGTGCATTCATATAGATGTTTGTGTATCATTGTAGTACTAGCATATGAGTCCTGGGCAATTGTTTTATGTTGGTGAAAGAACAATACAGATCTATGATTATGGTGCATTTGCATGTGCTCCAGTGACGTAGGACAAGTTCCCAATGACACAAGTCGATTGCCTACGACTCATGTGCTTGTAGTGTTGGCACTACCTTCTGTCTCAAACTCGTTTGATGTTCATGTCTTTGGTTTAATTATTAGTGTGTGTTAGTGCTTGGAATCAAGCAACGATAGATTTCAACCAACTTTTATGTAATAATTTGAAAGAATTCAGATGGAGCACTTGAATTGTTGGTCAAAGATGGTTAAATTTATAATTACAATATTTTACCCGATTTGTAGTGTCGACAAATATGAAATATGAAAACGCCTCTCATAGTGCTAAATTTGAAAGGTCGTTAGTATGCGGACGTAAAATACTTTTCACTTTAGATCATAACAATAACGATTGTGTTCTATGTTATCAATAGGAAACAACAAACCCACCCACATGTGTATTACATAAGTCAATTGTGCAATTCATTCCCCTTCCCTATACCCACTTGGGTTGGTATAGCTATGACACCTAAAGTTGCATGTGGTGATTATATAGGACATCAAGGACCCTTTAAGGTTGTTCGTACTTGTGCAATGCTATATTAGTTGTAGGAAGAAAAGTGAATAATCTTCCAGTTTGTAAGTACTCTCAAAGTTGGTGGCTAGCATATCACACCAAAATTGATAATCAAAGGGTTGAACACCAACCATAATATCACAATCAAAAAAGTGTTCAATCATGTTGGTCTATTTTTGGCAACGGAGAAGCACAACAACTAGCTAAGACTGTTGGACACTCAAAAACCCAACGTACATTTTCCTCATAGTCCATATTGCTCCTTATTGGCGTCACAATGTCGTGCAACACCTAGATCAAGCGACAATCATGGGAATTCAATTTGAGAACTCAAGTTATAACTAGATCCACAACAAGGTTCCTCATCAACCCTCCCCAACTACACTCAAGTGATTTCATTGAGTGTGGACATCTAACTAGTGTGCACAATAATTGAGGGTGGACCATATCTATTTCATAATTGTTTGGGAGTTAAGATGGACCAAATACTTTGTCCACTTGTCACAAATATAGTTGCCATCAACAACTCACACCCCCCGCCCCCGCCCTTGCCCCCATAGTCAACAGAATTGACTAACATTAAGAACTCACCAACCCTATGTCAATCATAAATGAAGTTGAAACCCTCCTACCACCAAATGCTTCCCCTCTTCTAGTAAGATTATTGATATCAAGTATGTGCTTAGAAGTGATCAATTATGTTGCATCATATTTTAATTGAAATACACATTGTTTTTGGGTATGAAAGTTTTGCATTGATGAACCTTAATACAAAAACGTTATCTTGGTGACTGAACTGGTATTGACATCAAAATATTATAATCCACACCAATTTTAAGATTGTGTGAGCTCCAAAATCAAAATTTGTCAACACTAATAAAAATAAAAATAAAAATAAAACTCTAACGGTGCCAATTTTTTTTTAAAATGGTTTATTGGAAAAAGATCATGATTTAAAGTCAAACTCATGGTAGAATTTTCATTGAATTAATGTGTCCTTCATGATTTACCTTTGTACAGTAGGGGGGGGGGGGGGCTCAGCCCTCCCTGACATCACTAGAAGAAAACTATGTCAAAATGATTGCATATTTTCTTCTTCTTTTTGCGACTATAATGTTAAAATTTTGGGGTGTGTAATATGCCATTGGAAAGGTGTTTTCAAGACCTTTCCAACCGTATATTAAAAGCCCCCAAATTACTAAATTTTCAATATGTAAAACCAATTTTTTTTTGCAGTCGTTTAGCGCAGGCTGGTCAAAAGAACCGCCAATGGGAAAACAACTGCAATTTGTTTTCGCAATGTTTTCTACGAGGTCATTGAAGGAAAGTTGGGCATCTGTTTATTATTGGCAATGTCTATTGGCGATGATTGGATGGTTAATTTGATGATCATCTATATTGAAAAAACCATTGCCAAAGCTTTGGATATTAACGACATTATCAAAAACAATTATGGGGATTTAAGCTCGATGAGTCCAAATCTCTCGATAAATAATAAAATTTGACCACCTATTGAAATTTTAAAATAAAATATACATTGGATATTTTGATATTTTGAGGTTAGCCCCCCCCCCCCCCCCCCGGTCAAAATCCTGGCTCCACCCCTTCCTTTGTATATTTGATTAGTAAGAAGCATGTCCAACATAATTCAAGTGGATTATTAATTTTCTTAGGTGAATATGTGCATTGTATTTGAGTCATCTAAGGATGATTTGGAAGTTGAGATTTGAAGGGGCAACTTTGTGATATGAATATGGATTAGAAGAACTCTTAGAGAAGTGGTTTGTGTTAGTGTAATGGATCTTAAATGGACGTATCTATACTCAATAGTTTCAAGAAACGGGTCTATAAAAGTGTTGGGTGTCTCTTTAGTATATGGTCACATGTAGGCACATTCCATATGACCGGTGAGTGACCTAGACCTATTTTTGAGGTACGAATTAGTTGATTATAATTGTAATATAAACCATCATGAAGTTACTAAAAATGCAACTCATTGACTCAAATAAAACAAAGTTGTATAATCATCCACTCAACACTATCCATTTTATATGGCCTTATATAAGCTTCAATTTCCGTTAGTATCTAAATTGAAGGTAGAAGCGCTTAAACCATGTACCCTTGAGCACTGGAGTCTCAAGTCCATGCTCTACAAAATTCAAATGAAGTTTCAAAGAATAGCAAATGCACGAGGTCAATTCAATTGAGTTCATGAATTTTTGACGTTCTATGATTTAGATGTGAACAAAGATAGCCAAAGTTTTTTTGCAACCTAAAGCGGTTACATAGGCCCTCCAAAACGGAGAATGTTGAATGTTGATTTTCTTTTCCCCTCTCTCAACCAATGAATTGACGTAGATATTGATTCTTATAGTAATAACATTACCAGTCATTGTGAAGCAAATTGTTTCCCACTTTGGAACAAAAACTAGGTGTTAGATTGGGATCGCTATGAGAATCATGATCTTTTTATTTATTTATTTTGCTTTAAGTCATGTGGTGTTTGTGATCCTTAACATCCATCTAAGAAAGTGTGCTTCACAAGTTTATTGCATAATACGAACGTGTTAAATTTCAACACCCTCAAATTTGACACAAGAAGTCAATATTGATTATGAGAATGTTCACCATGGTAACATGAAAATGGTTTTGTTGGTTTTGGGTCATACATTTTGACCCCTAACAACTTTTTGCATACAAAATTCAAATTAAACATACTTTGGTCTAATGAAATCCCATGGCAATCGCTTATGAGAATCATTTGAAATTTGTACAATCTTATAAGTCTATGTATGCTCATCGCTCAAAGTGACAACCATGTGAGTAGCATCCACACGATATTTGTATGACTTCACCAAGAAAAGATTGAATTGTGCATACAACAACACCGATATGTGCAATTAGGTTGCCTTCATGAGTACGTCGCCTCTTTACCCATGCAAAATCACATTGGGCCAAAACTAAACCACAAAAGCACATCACTTTGTTTCTTCATCCATATAGGAACCCTGTGAACACATAATCCATGTATTTGGTTATTGTGACATACTACATTCAGAATCGGTGTGGAATGTTGATAATTTAGCGTGGGGCAACCTAATTGCACCAATGTCCGGGGAGATTCTTGGGGCAGAAGCAGTCAAAATCCTAGCGTTTCCAAGTCCACCGGTTACATGTTCGGATCTTTCGATTTCCCTTTATTAATCCAAGGTATATATTCTATAGATTCCTCTAAACTGATGGGTAATTTTCCTCAAGTCTTGCACTGCAAGCGCTCGTTACTTAACCTCAACCGGTTCATCTGTAACTAGCAGTCGGTTCACCCTGTTCATTGAATCGATTGCACATCCCACCCGTGACTATAACTCAGCAGTGTGTACTTTTGACAAAGTTTTTGCAAGTTTCCAACAATCGACATGCAAAAACTTGCACAAAAACAAACAAGACGTCAATCAACACGCACAATCTAGATTTTGGCATGTAGTGTGACTTGTGAAAGATTAAAAAAAAAAAAAAACCACACGTCAATCGACACGTTAGAAATCGAGATGACACGTACTATTAGGCATGTGACATTGAAGTGACGTTTTCGAAAAAAACCGTAGACGTCGATCGATTGACATTCGTTTTCCGTTTTCGTTTTTGACAACGTCACGTGACACTTTGGAGTTGAAGTTGAACGTCAAATGAGATCTGTCAAACATACGCACTGGAACTTAGGACGTCGTTGTCACAAGGAGGATCGGAGCATCCTGCCCGGACGGACGCATCCTAAAAAGCTTAGCATTCGACAGGCGAGTCTCTATCTGCTGATCCGGGGACCTGACCTGACCTGCCTTTGCCTTGCCTTTGCCTTGGGTGTCAGAGCAGCTTGATTGAAGTGCAACATCAATCACATTTCCATTATCTGGTTGATGATGGCTGCCTGAAGGGAGGAGCCCCCTGCGTCACTGCCTGCGACTGTTGGGAATGAATAAGATATACCTGACAAATGAGTGGGTTGCAAGTCTTTTCTCGAAAGCGTGTCAGGCCTGGACACAGATTTCGGATCGCGACAGCAGTCACTACCTTGGCCTCGGAAGAAGCATCCTTATTATTAGAAGTTCCTCGGACGCTCAAGAGCTTCTTATCTTATGATTTGACGTCACCGATAGAGTGGGGGCCTAAGCTACAATAATACGAAGGTCCTAATAACGACCCCTCCCTCCTCCGCCGACTTCACCACACCAAACTGTCCTGCTAGTGTGGGTTACCGTCCCGAGTTACGTGTTGCTATAACCTTTTACACCAACTAAGATACATGATATATTCGTCGTTTTGCATACTGACTACACTAAATAGGATGTTCACTATTTGATTACATTTAGTGTTGTGACCACCTTACCTTGTTCAACATCGATTTTCAATTCTTTGACAATCAGTGTTAGATGTAAATGTGCCGCTACCTTCCCTGCTGCCACCTCTCTTATTATATCCTTTTCTTCTTCTTCTTCTTCAAATCCTTACTAACACTAAATTTAAACATGTAACTTTCACATATTACCATAGTTGATATTTAGTGTTTGAGTTTACATTTAATGTTGCTTGTTTTCATAGGGTTATTGATATGTAGTGTATGTGTTCGTATTTAAGTATCAAACACTAGATATCTTATTTAGTGTACTTATGTTAATTGGGTAAAATATGATACTCTCGGTATAATGTTATAGCAATGCGTAACTACTAATGGTGACTCACACTAATTAGACAAAAAGGTGCAGTTGGAAGGTAAGGTAAAACGTAGATGGATCTTAAATGGTTACTTTTTCCTGACTAGCCCACTTCTCCTAGGATGCGATACACACGATTTGTACAAGATGTTCAACAAATCCAAATAAAGGCTGCAATCACTTTTCTCACAAATTTTGGAGTTCGTATGAATATCCTGATTATTATCAAAATGAAAACTCTTGTACTCATTGAATGGTCATAAAGGTCTCTCACAAAGTTCGTATGTTGACTATTGAACTTAGAGTGGTTCTCATATTTTGAAAACGTCATCCAATCTCTTGAATATAGATGTCTTTTTGATAACCATTCTTGAAGCCACACCAACCCGCCTACCACTCAAATATAGGTGTTCAATTAAGTTAAGTAACCAAAGTAGGTACTTCTACCTTAACAAATCTAAAGTGAGGCCATACCACTTTCCTTATAATATTTATAGCTCATATGAATATCAATCCTTTTTATTGGCGGAAAAGGCCTAAAAGCACCATAAATAAGCTAGGTTCTCTCTTGTCTTTATAAAGAAAGTAATATTTGTGTCTATGTTTGCCTCAAAACTACCATGTTGCCATTGGGATCGCAATACGCCTCTTGAGTGGCCAGGATCAAATCGCCCACAAGCAACAATCCTGGCCCCATATCACCGTTCCATTGCCAAAAATTCAAAGTCATCTTGTCTTCTCCTTCTCTCACACAGTGTGGTTTGGAGCCATCAACTTTGGGGATGGAATTCTCATGAACGCCAGAGAACAGTGGCATGTAAGCTTACTTGAATTCTGCCACTAGGTGCTTTCAAAATCAAACTTGTGCTAGTTGGTGCCAGATTTTGTAGCTTTGTCTCTTTAGAAATTACTCTCACGTGGTCACTAAGTGAGAGATTGTTGTGCAATGGCTTGGATAACGAGGTTTGATAACGGTCTTCAAATGTGATTCTTGAAGGAGTACACTTGCACTTGCTGCCTTTCTCTTAAGATTTTGTAGAGTGGGGTTGAGCTTGAAATGCGATGTGTGGACATTGAACTGGCTAACATGAGATATGTGCCAATGCTGCCCAACATATCTGCAATAATGTTTTTTCACATCTGCGATAGTTTTGTAAGTTTTATGTTGTCTTGAACATGAGTTCCACGAAACCTTGTAGTGCTCCACCGTTTTCTTGTTTTCTTGGTATTCGATTGGTAATGGTCGATCATTGCTCTTGGTTTTGGGAATGTGGTAATTGTCGCCATTGTTGGCATTGACGCAATTTGGGTAGTCAAGATGCTTGTTGGTTTGGCTTTGTCTCACTACTTTACCTACATCAGCGGACCTTTAGAGTCATTTGGAAGCTCCAGTCACTCCAAACTTGAGGATGGCACATCAACCAATAGTCAGTTTAGGGTATGCACTAAGAAGCACACTCCTCCACAATCAAAGCCACGAAAGTGTCGTCGTAGTCATGAAACAATGTTCCCATTGCCACTATCCACTCCAAACACGTCCTTCCACTTTCATTGATTTATTCATTGATAAACAACTGTCATTAGTGAATTAGCCCATAGTGATACAATCGAAGGTCCCAGTGATGAGCATGGAAGGTGTAATGTGCATCTATTTATTAGTTACCTTTGGTATCTCTAATTCCAACTAGACTCTACTATAAGTAAGACTAGAGGACTCTAATTCCAATGAGACTCTACTATGTAAGACCAAAGGACTTCACCTTGGGTGATCTAATAGTTTGAAAAGGTAAAAGGGACTTACCCCACTAGTTGGGACTATGGTGTTACACAATGTTCTCACCTTGTAAAGTAACAATTTTTAGTTAAGAGCACGTAAGCCCCCCACATGTATGAAGGAGCGTCCGTTAACTATATGCTTGCGGAGTTGTTGGGGGAAGCTTCAACTCTTAGTTCCTAAAAGTATATGAGGCTCAAGGTTGGGTGGAGGCTCCCCCTTTTTTTTTTTTTTTTTTTTTTTTTTTGAGAGAGAGAGAGAGAGAGACGTTACATTGGTATAAGAGCTCCAAATCTTGTATTGTGGTGTTTTGGATCTTGTTACTTTTTCATTGCGTAACATTTGTCTTTTCAAGTTGGGGAGACAATTAGAATTATTTTACAAAGGAAGGAAATGATTTGGTTGTTTTTTGAAGTATAAGGAGTAGATGTAGTTACAATTTTGCTATTACTCCAAAGGAACCTAAGGAAAACAACCCAAGGCTCAAGGACCGAAGGAAGACTAAACTAGTGTCTTTAAGGATTAATGTCATGTTGGATTGAGGATTCTAATAAAAATCTATGTTTTTTACTCCTTCATTCCCTCTCAGTAAAGGTCAATTCACACTCTTATGGTTCATTGGTGTTTTCTCAATCATGTGTGATTCCGTCCTATGAGTGTAGACTCCTTTCACTCTAATTTTATCCACTATGTTAGTCATGAAGTTCTTTCAGCTTTGGCAATTGTCTCTGTAGTGGCCATAGTCTTCCAACAAATTTCATCCTATTTGGGTTAGTATATTCTTCCTTAATTAGAAGGCTCATTCAATGTCATCAATTGTAAACTAAATTGCAATGCTAAAAGATTTTTATGAACTTGATTTTTCTCTCTAACTTAACAAATCTCTTATCATTCGACTCAATTCTAGGCCAATTGCCTTCTCTTCTGCCTCACCTTTCATAGGCTATTAACTTTATTTTTGTTCATTTATTGCCTCACCTTTCACAAGCAATCAACTCTCTCTTTGGCTATGACCTTTTACTTCCATGACGTTGCATGCTACAACAATCTTAGAGCTTTTTATTCTCTAACTTCCAATCGGTTGCTTTCTTGCTTATCTGTGCAATTTTGATGATGTTGTCGGAACTTGATAGGTTCCAACTCTCTCCTCTCACTCACTATATCCTCACCACATTAATCTCATGCCATCGTCTCTTGACATTCAACCCTCTCAACTCTATTTCCCAGCATCACACACATACCATCACCCAATACTACAAGCATTGCTAACCTTCTATGTTAGGTTCTATATCGCACTTTGATCTCATTTCTCTCTTGCTTCTTATTTTAGTTGTAATATTGATTATGGCCTACAAGTTCACTCAATCTCTATATACGTCTTCCTTTGTCTTCTGACTGCATTAACTTGCATTCTCTCAAAGTCTTCATCACTTGCTCTAATAATGCCTTCTTCTTTTTGGCACAATTTGAAATTTCAATTGCAAGATCCTTGCTCTAATATACCACACATTCTCTTAGATTGTTTTCTTCAGATCAAACATTTACTCACAATCAACCATTTCCCTCTTTTCCATATACATCCTCATTGCCATCTTTCCATTTTAACACATTGATTGATCACTTCAATTCTTAACTATAGCCAATGCATCAACATATATTACTCATTACTCATATATGTGCGCAATAATCCATAATATTTCATAAGGTCAAAGTCTTTTGCTCCCTTATTACTGGTGATAGCAAACTCTACACCAATCTCAACAAACTACCGCACTCTACATGACTATGGCCAAAAAACACTATTTGTTCATGGCTTCCTACTTGCTACTCAACAACATGCTAACTTTACTCATTGGAAATGGCCCTCTTGTTTCCTCATGCAATAGTCTCTTATCTTTGTCTCTGGTAGACAATTGTGACCTCTACCTTATGCTTATTGCATGTTGCAACCACTCCTAAATGACATTCATCATACTATAGTTTACCACTTTCCTCTTAAGTCCACAAGACAAGAAATAAAACTTTCCTATTGAGACTATAGCTTAAAATTTTGTTCGGCACACTAGAGAAAAATAATACCTCGATGTTACGTACATTGTTTACAGTAATGTACTAGATAATATTGCTTCCTACACTCGTGTTAGTTTGTACGTGGTATGAAGAGTCCATCCCCCAAGCCATATTTGTATATTTAGTGGAAGATACACCTAAACGACAATTTAAGGTCCTAAGCTTTGGGCTTACTAATGCCCCAACTGCATTCTAATGAGTGACGAACCATGATTTTCATACGTTCATCAGGAAGTTTATGTTAGTGTATCTTGATGATATCCCAATTTTTTCAAAGAATGAGGAGGAACATGTACAACATTTAAAGCAAATACTCCAAGTTCTAAGAGAGAATCGGTGTTATGCCAAGATGGCTAAGTGCCATTTACGGGAAAGAAGAATTGCACTATTTAAGCCATATTTTCATCAAGGAGGGCATTAGGCTGGATCTAAAGAAAGCTAAGACATAAGCGATGAATGGTGAGCAGTGAGACATGAGCGGTGAGATGTAACACGTGAGCGGTAACATGGTGTGATGAAGCCAAATTAGGTGAATGTGCACGTCCTAGGGTCCACACTCTAAATTTGGCTCTCACTCGATTGCATTTTTACAAGTCTAAAGTTCCAAAATTATGATAATCAAGAATGTTGGGGGCCTATTACCATGGATACATGAATAAATTATCAATCCATTGCTAATATTTACTATAAAAATTCACAACAATACATGCTACTTATGGACATTACAAAAGATGCGGTTGAACACATCTTTTGGGCATCACTAACTCCCTACAACACCAACAAGTTCAATTAGCCACGTGACCTTGTTGTAGGTGAACGTTGGGGCGAAAATGAATTTGTCACTATCGTGACAGGTTGGGAATTGTCTTCCTTGCAAACAATGTTGATTATTGCTCCGAATCCAAGATATGGAATGGCAATGATTCCAACCACGTAGTAACTCTCCATAAGTCCAACACTCTCTCATTTGTTTTTGTGATCCATTATGAGTACAACGAGATTGCAACGCATTGCCTTTGAGAACTTGGAAGTTGGGTGGGCATCTTCTTTAGGGGATACACAGAAGTGAGACCAAATTGGAATTGTAGCAATTGTTGAAAGACTAGGCCGTGGTGAAAGCACCTCCCTCTACTCCAATTGGAACCCGGTGTCTTCAAACACCAACACCTCTTCTTTTGAGAGATTGGTACCTATCTTCACCTGCCATGTATTGTGTACTATAGGCCAGTTTACCATATACTTCTTTTTGTTGCCTTTCACATAACATTTGATGTCATCATGGCATGTCCAAAACTCGTACTCTACATTGTTGGTGGAACGGAACTTTTTCTTCAAACATTTGTAAGTTGGATCAAGGTAGTCCATCTCTAAAATTGATATAGTATGAGCCACACTATGCTTTGCATAATTCAAAGACTCCTCTATGCATGCATTTTTAACAAGATCATTAGAGCGAGGAATTAAGTAGTTTACTTTGTTAGATCAATGTGAGTCACAATGAGTACTAGGTGGCAAGCCTAGCTTTCGTTTGGTGGACACAAACACCTCTGAGCTTTTCAAGGCACGACTTCTAGTGTTACGATCTTTTGCCCCAAGAAAATGCTTCATTGCATCTGCAAGAATCTTGGGGTCTCCACACCTCTCCACAACCTTCAATTTCATGATGCCAAATTGGGGCCTTTACCAATAGATCATCCTCTCCACCACCACCTATAATTTGCAATCTCCATGAACGCATAAATCAAATCATTGATTGTTGCTTCATACATGCAAGTCATTTTGTTGCCGAGTTGTCGCAAACTTGTTTTGTATTGTCTCTACAAGGTTACATTTTGGCATCTCCGCATGAATAGCACAAAATGTTAAACTTTTCTTATATTAGAAAACTAAGTGATATTTAAAAACATAGTTTACTAATGAACTTACAATAAGCTTATATATGGCCACCCCACTGTCTATAATGGTAGTGCCACAACCCCAACCACTCGGAGAAACTCAATATGTTTTCTCCCATTGTAGCACCAGATGACAACCATCGTGTTCACAATCACGTAATATCTATTCTCAACATTGTCCATTGTTTGTGCTGAAATTGTAATGATGGTTTGATACTTCTGGGTCATCTTATCCAAGCTCGATGACCAATGGAAAATGCATGTGCGTTCACGACCAACCATGGGCAAACTGGGGTCTCCGTCCCAATATATCTTCTTGAGAATATTCCTATTCGCCTAGGTTTTATCCGCCATAAAATCTTTGAAGTCTAGTCCTTCAACCGATTGATATGGTCAAGCATTATCCATGATTTCTCCTTGTTCCTTTTGACCTAAATGCACTTCACGAGATCCACACCACTTGGAAGGTCCGCTAACATTTGAAGATAAACACTTGATCTTTGGAATGCCTAAGGAACCTACTACCATGAACATATTTGATACTTGAATGATCTTTAAGCACCATAATACTATCCATTGTGCCCATTCTATTCCGCACAAAACACCTAGAACCAGACACAAAGTTACCACAATTTAGGGAGGCTAGAACACCAAATTTATTCATAACCACGTCTAAAGACAAATATGTTAGGTGATGGTCTTCGCCATTTGATGGAGATTTAAAAAGGCAATTTGCTTGCTACCATTAATATAGTATGGTTCTTGGTAGTGGGTGTTTTCAGGACCTCATTAGCAACAAACTAGTAAGACATTCCAATGACTCACGGCATGTGCCATAAAAGACATGATGATCATGCAACTGAGATGGGTAAAGCCTTAGACATCCTAGTGGATGTAGAGTGAACATGTAGTATGCAAACATGGCAAATAACTATGCACCCATGTGAAATGTCATACCTTAGAGTCCAACTTAGATTTATAAGGGGCTATACTTCCAAAAAAAAAAAAAAAAAGGAGTTCATCCAATCCACTCTCTGGAGTTGCAACACCCCCTCCCCAATTACGATATTGGTAATCACAATAGAATTTGGGCATTGGAGATGACTAGCACAAGAGGAACGCCTAAATGAAAATCTAATATTGTTATGGATATTATTTGTTTTTGTTGTGCACCAAGGGTGTCCATTGCACATCTTATCCATACCATTCATAAAACATCCATACACATTTGGGACTCCCATAGCCACGAGGGGCAACACAACCAACATGTCACCATCAAAAGATGATGATAAGTATTTGGCATCACAAACATCAATGTTGTCAAAGCCAACAATTATAGGATCAATTTTAGACATTTTTTGGGATTTAGTTAGTTTCAATGCCTCCACAATATTCAAACCCGAAGATGATGAAAGAGGTTAAGAGGTGGACGTTGGGATGGAGTTCCTTGGCGAGTCAACCTCATAAACATGGGACTGTACGGGGTTTTATCTATATCCATTGAGACTTTGGAATGAGAAGGAGTTGCGCTTCTAATATGGAAAGGCAATGTGCTAGAAGCATTACCTATTGGACAAATGTCATCATCAGAATCAATTTAATACAAGAACACCATCTCCACTAAGCTTCAATTTAACAATTGTGACTTTTGGGATCTGGATTGTCGACATGCCACACTCATTAGTTAAAATAACATTGGAAGCTTGTATTTGGGAGTTAGAAAGTTCTATAACCCTAAGCAATCCCATACCTATATTCCATATGTAATCATCTTCAGTCTTGTTGTTTTGCAGAAAAAATTGTTTTTGATATAACATTGTCCACATTGTGCATCTCTTGCTCCACGTAAATGGTTCCTATCCGCATATCAAACCTCAAACTAAGAAAATCCTCTGAGATACGCACAGAACTATCATCCTCAAGAGGCAATGTGAAGGGCACAAACGATCCATGAGCACAGTTAGTAGCCATGATAAAAGGAGAAACCAAATGTCCATCACAATGTGGACAAACACACATATTTCTATTGAGCGTTGTTTAGTTGGATACATATTTAATTGGGAAACAATACATATGGAGATGGTGACCCTAATAGACCTCCTCTGACATATGGCACATGGGTAGGTAAAAGTGACAAATCTTATAAACATAATATATCCTAGAGGAAAAGGTTTTAAAAATTGACAAGATACAAATTCAAATAAAGGGATCAAACATTGTTAGGTCTATCATGGCAAATGATGGCATTCAACAACAATGCCCAAAGTGACAGAATGCGAGAGCACGCCATGTGAACAAACACCATAAAAAAAAAGCTTCGTTTCAATTTAGTACAAAAAACAACCAAAGAAGTCAAGGATGGACAAACATCTATCACAAGTAGGAGAAGAGAATGTTGCAGACACAACAATGATTTTACCATTTGAAAGAGGGTTGATATCATGCACTGAACAAGTGGACTAGGCAAAACTCCATTATTATGCAAAAATGATCATGGACTTAGATTCCAATTCCAACTCATATACAAGTACACAAACAATTGTTTAGCTTGAAATATTATTTTAGAATATGCATCAGTGATTGGCACTTGCTCATAGTATATTGCTAGAAATTTTAGTTTAGTGTCTTGTGCTTGATGAAGAGTCACGATGATAATTATTGCATCCATAATGGCTATCATATTTAGAGCCCATATCCAGTGTCTTTGAAATCCTTAGCCAACCTACTTAAATAACTAAACTAGTTGAATTAACTAACCCAAAGTAACTAAGCTAACTAGCCTAGTTAAGTAATCTAAATTCCTAGCTAGTCTTTAACTAACATAGCCAACTTACTTAACCAACCTTGAAACCTTTACCACAAGGTACCCCCCAGCAAATCCCAACTAAGACCGTAACCAAGGAGCGATTTCAAAAGTTGAATGTTGGGGGTTGGAAAGAGGAGGGAGGAGAACGAGCATTTGGGGACAACAATAGCTCCAATACTATAAGCTACGAGCTTGCAATTGCGACCTAGCAATTGGGTGGGTGAAGTGCAAAGGCAACAAGCTAGGAGCGTGAAGCACCAAGGCAACACCCCAAATCACAATCTGAGGGGAGGAATGATGAAAGTGGAGCCAAGAGCATGGAACTTGAAGGGAGTAATCCAATGTCTTCAACAACTTTAATGACCTGGGCATTTTTATGTGTGAGTGTGTTATATGTATGTGGATGTGTTTGTATATATGTGTGCATGTGTGTGAGCGAGAGACAATAATATTGTGTGTGTGTGTGTGTGTGTGTGTGTGTGTGTGTGTGTGTGTGAAGTCAGATTCAACAATAAACACATATACACACTCATTTTCATATAATCCTAAACATATGTATATATGCATATATGAAAATAAATAAATGTGGGTGTGTATGATTGTCAATGTAAAATATTGAAATCTTAAAATTCAAATTCGACAGATGTTCTCAACTTGGACTCTCAAGTTTATGGAATTTTCTAAATGTGTATGTGTAAGGATTTGTGGGATTGAGTAAAATTTGGGTTGGAGGGGATCGATTTGTTTTTATTTTATCAATGTGGCATCTTGGATCCGAAAGTGAGCTTTGAAAACAAAAATATACTCTCCATGTTTTAAGTTTTCCCAAATTTAACAAAACATTTGCACTCAAATTTTTGTTCTCACATTTGAAAATTCTTGAAATATGTGTGTGGAAGTGTATGTTTAATGTGATGAAATTTTGTAATACTTTAATACATTTAAAATATATGTGTAGAGGTGTGCATTTTCTTCATAATTTCAGGGTAGGGGTGATCATTTTCTACTAAAAAGGTGGCATCTTGAATCCCAGATGCCACCTGAAGAAAAAATCAATACCCCCATCATATTTTAGAAATTCCACAAGTGTGTCTTTACACATGAGCTCAATTGTTTGGAATTGTTTAGATGTTTGTAGAATTTTCTACAATTGTCCTAATTTTTATACAATTGATTTTCAACAATTTAGCAATAAGAGGATTTTTTTCTTAAAAGTGGCATGTTAGATCCAAGATGCCATACCTAAAAAATAGAATGAACCCTTCCTCTAGAATTTTCATGAAAATTGTATAAAATATAAATAGTTTCTAGATCATATGCAAAACTACAATAATGGACTTTTTGGGGAAAAAAATATTTCTTTTTAATCTTGAAAGGAGGAGGGATTGGATTAGTTTTTGAAAAATGACATTTGAGATGCCACATTTTAAAATAGAATGAACACCTTACATATATTCTCATAAATAATTTTGAACAATTGTAAAAAAAATTTCAAAAACATTTCAAAAACATGACTTGTTTTTTTTTTGACAATGACATTTTAGATCTAAGATAAATTATCACATTCACAAAATAGAGTGAACTCCCTCCCCATAATCTTCATAAAACATTTAGAACAAATTTAGAAAATTAAGAACAATTCAAATTGTTTAGCTCGTGTGTAAAGCCTCAATTGTAGATTTTGAAGAGAAATTTCAAATTTTTGAATATTTTCAAATTATTTTCAAATTTTAGGGGGTGGACCGGTTCGTTTTCTCAAAATGATATCTTAAATCTTAGATTTCATATTTTTTTAAATAGAATAAATGCTTTCTCCATGAATTTCCATAAAGAATTTAGAGAAAAAAATCCAAACAAGTTTGAAATATTTAGCTCATGTATAAAGCCACAATCACAAAGAATTGAGATATTTTTGAATTTTTGGATAGTTTTTGAATTGTTAAGGAAGGGTGGAATCAATTTTAGGGTGCATTGTACATGTGTAAGTGTGAATAGGAGAGTGGAAGAGTGAGAATGTGTGTAAGAATATGATTGTGAGTGTAAGAGTGTCATTGTGAGATGGTGATGCAAATGTGAGTGAGAGCGAAAAGATAAGTGTGGGAGAGGAGCCAAGAATAAGAAACTTGAAGTGAATAACCCAATGCCTTCACCAAATCCATTGATCAGGGTATGTTTATGCGTGAGTGTGTTTGTATGTTGTATATAATTTCAATGTGAGAGATTATTGTATGTGATGGTGTGTGTGTATATATATATATATATTTATTTATTTCTCATTATACAAAGCATTACATGCATACACACACTCACATCTACATAATTTTGAACATGTGTATGCATATTTGAGAAATTTCAAATATAGGTGTGTAAGATGTCAATGTGAGAAACACATTATGTGTGTGATTGAAGTTTGATTCAACAATGAACTTTTCACACTCACTTTCATATAATTTTGAACATACATATGCATATTTTAAATAAATAAATAAATAAATAAATAAATATTAATATGTAAGAATCTCAATGTTTGTATGTGTGTATGTCATTGAAGTTAGATTCAACAATTAACTTCACACATACACCCAAATCCATCCAATCTTCAACATGTGTATGCATATCTAAAGATTTTGTATTTAAGTTCACAAGTGTTTATTCATGTATAAACGTAAGAGTCAATAATTTTCAATCTTCTTTTTATATTTTTAAATGCTGTTAATTTTTTGTTGAAAACTTCAAATGGGGGATCCATTGGTTTTTTAAAAAGTGTTATCTCAGGTCCAAGATGCTGCTTTTTAAGGAAAAACTTGATCCTCCTCCAAACTTTTGAAAAAAATTCTAATTTTTTTTTCCACATTTTAAGATTTATGATACTTAGCTCTTACATGCTTGGTTTTTATATATTTGATTTTTCATATTTGAATTATTGCATACTTCAATTCTTGATTATTTCATTCTTGAATTTTAAGATATTTAGGTGTTACATATTGGAATTTTTCATACTTGAATCTTGAATGTTTGAATTTTTTCATACTTGAATTTTATATACTTGATTTCTTGATTATTGCATTCTTAGATTCTAGGATAGTCAGCTTTTACATGCCTCTTCCATGTTCAAGTCATGCATGCTTTGCTCTTACAAACTTGATTTTGCATACTTGAATTAAAACATAATTCAAATATTTATTTTTTCATATTCAAAAAAAGAATCTAGACTTTTTTATTACTAATTAAATTTAAAATACTTAGGTCTTACATATTTGAATTTTTCATGTTTAAATTTTTGGATACTTAATTCGTATATACTTTACTTCTTGATTCATGCATTCTTAGAATTTGACATACATAGCTTTTATACATTTATTTTCTAATATTTTTATTATTGTGTACTTCAATTTTTAATTCTTTATTATTATTAATTTGGAATATATGATACTTAGCTCTTACATGCTTAGTTCTTACATTGTTATTATTCAATATTTGAAATCGTACTTACTTGTATGATCACTATTCTAATCATAAAGTATTAATATTTAATCATTCTTGATTTTATTGAAGCATTCATGTTTTGAATACCTTAAAGTTGCAGAGATAGCAATTGTGATGGTTTTGGGGACAATAGATGATGAACGCACCCTCAATACATTTGCGTTCATGAAGAGTATACTGTGGAACCGACTTTACACTCACATGACATGTGGTGTGGGCAAGCATTCCCAACCATTCTCCACGTTGGAATACTTTTCTTTACATCTTGGCATATGAGGATTGGTGAGTATAAGAGTATCAAGACGATGCTTAGTTTGATGTTGGAAATTGTTGCATCATTTTGCTTTGTTTGACTTATCCAAGTTACTAACTCTATGGCTAAGATTTGACCATGATGAATCCAAAGTTGTGATGCTTGAATCTTGCATGCGAACCTTTGGTGCAATGTCTTGCCTCTTTGAACATTTTGTATTATAATGGTGGCGTTTGTTTGTTTCATGTTGTGGGGTTTGAGTATGTGTAGCAATGCACAATTTGGTTGGTTGACATGTATTTTGTTTAGTTCACATTGTAGAAGGGGGAATCAATTTTTGTGTAACTTGCAAGCATGGTTTTGTTTAGAGCGAGGGGGAGTCATGAAGTCACATGTAATTCATTGAAGTGTTTGTTTGTATTCAAGAGGCGTGGTACTTGATCAAATAGACAAGTAATCCCTTGGTCCCAAACCATACATGGGTGTTCACTACTCATGGTTAACAAGATAGCCCTTTTCTTGAGGGAGTTTATGTTTAGGAGTCATATTCTGAGTGTAATTTCAAGAGGCAAGTAATGTTGGTTGAGTCATACTTTGACATTTACTAGTCTATGTAGCTAGTGTTTTGAGGAACTATAATTTTTAGGAGCCATATTTTCACTATTGGAATTTTCTCTATAGCTTGCATATTTTACAGGCCATGTAGACATATTGCCACCTAGTGCTTTCTATTGAAATATATAAAACAATTTTTTTCCCTACAAATAATGTTTAATTTGCAGTCAATTTGGTTTGGCATGACTTTTCTATATATTGCCATATTTTCACTTATAACCTTCAAGTCACAACCACTTCAACATTTTTATTTTAAAAAAATATATATTTAAAAAAAAAAAAAACCTTAAATTTTTTGATGAATATCTTATTCACTATCAAAGCAAAGATTCTCGTGTTCATTAACATAGTCATACAAGTCCCCCTCCCCTAATTATGTTGATCACTAAGTCTAGAATGGTTACCATATTTTAAGCATGTAGTCCAATTCCTTTTGAATATATGTATTTTTCTTGTCCGTTCTTGGAATCACACCTAATTGCATACCACTCAAATACAAGTGTCCGATTAAGATAAATAACTAATATGTCTACCTTTATGTGGACCTATAACGGATGCTCCTAACTCCCATGCACTTATGCCAATACCCAAGGCATAAAGGAAGCATTTCCTACATCATCTGAAAATCACCAACCACCCCAACCTTATTAATACCAAGCCCATCAACCAAGGGTGGGAAAAAACCCATTTTTTCCGGTTGATGCATTGGGCTTTTAGTTTTGATGCAAATACCCGATTTTTGCGAATAAAACCATGGTTTTATTCTAGCACTTGACACTCGGCACTCGGCACCGCCATTGGCGAACATTGGGCCCTCTGCCCTATAATCTCAACTTATTTGCAATAAAACCGAAAGAACCGGATTTTACTAGACCTCAAATAATTGGGTTTTTTAAAAGAACTATGAAAAACCACATTGTAAACAAACCATGTGGTGCCAGCCTTGCCATCAACTAGGCTAGCAATATGCCTATAGTTAGAGAATACTAACATGTCAAGATAGATGGTAACCATCCAGATGATTATGCAATAAAACCAATGGAACCCAAAAAATTATCAGATATGCCCAAGATTATCTACAAATCGTCTCATTCAATGAGCAATCATGATACATGAAGATTGTCAATTTAGGTGTTAAAATCGAAGTTGATATGCAAAAGCAATAAGAAATTAAAGTAAAATTTCATGTGTGAATGCTTCACCTTGACCATAAGTGTCACAAGAGTGTCACCTTCAACATCACCATAAGTGTGAACTTCATGAGAGAATCACTTATTTTAGATACATCATTGTTCATTTTATATAAATCTATTGAAAATCTATTGGGATTATATTAATCTATTGAATAATTAATCCCAATAGTCATTACCATGTAATTGATTGACCTTGAAAAGTTTTGGATCTCTACTAATTTTCTCGTTTTCTTCCTGTCCATTGCTATAGTCCCTTCTACCGAGAGGTTGCCACCAGTTTTGCCTCTTCTTATTTGCAGTAAATGATGGCAAAAAACTCAACCGATTAGCAAAATCTTCAACAAATCCAATATCATAAGAATCTATGAAGATAGAATGACAATTTGGGACGAATTTTCATAGAGCAAATACACAATCTTCTTAAGTGGTTATTGTTGAGCAAGAGTTGAACATTGATTATTTCATGTACCCAAACTAATATGCCATCATATTAACATAGTGGATCATATTCTCAATAAATTCGCTTTGGATTCACACATAATTGCGCAACTATGATCAAGGTGAAGTGTCACAAAAGCGTCCCTCATTCATGCTAGCCCAATCTCTCTCTCTCCTCCTCCTCCTCTCCACACACACACATGTATATATATTCACTCTATGTATAAGATAAGATTGGATATAGGGATGAGAACCAAATAATCTAGTTTTGATGAAATTCCATGCAATATCCTTTCAAAGAAACACATGTGGCCTTCCAATCATCATGAATACATATGCATGGATGCATACCGTGTCCATGAAGATACATTGTACTTTTAAAATTTATAAAAAGTTGGGCTCTAAGCCATCAGGCCCTACGTATGTACCGACTAAGGTCTCAACTTAAGGTGATGGATGATAATGTAAGACCATACCTACCACATCCTAAGGGACATAATGGAGGTGTTAGTCCATACCTTAAAATATCCAATCCATCCATACCTTGAAACATCCAATCTTAAAAGTTTAGGGTTAGGGTGAACCCTTTACCTTCACTTAAAGTAAGCACACTCGAGTGGCACTCAATCTACTTCGTGTGACATTGTGGGTAAGTGTTATCTTGGGCTTTGGTAAAAAAAACGCACGTATCACGACTACCAAGGTGCAAAGCACTCCTTGCTCCTAGAGTAAAATATTAATTACTACATAAACTTACCACCATACACTTGTTTTTCCCTTTCTTAGGTAAAATATCATGTGTGCATAATTCTGACCTCAATGACAAGTGGAATAGTATTGTGGACACCTCATGTACACAATTGACCTAAATTTTATTATTGTTGGTTGTATGTATACAAGTGTGGCAATTCCTTGAAGGATGTAGTCATAAGGTTTTTTGCAGTTTTGGAGGAGTTTATGTTGAGATGCTTTAGTTTTGAGTTTTGTGAAGTACAGTAAGCTCTCGCTTAAGTCCGCATTTTGATCTAGTGTCTCCAATGCGGACTTAACTGGGATGCGGACTTAAGGATATTAGGGTTTATTAGGATTTCTTTAGGGTTTCTTTAGGGTTTTTAGGGTTGTATCATTTTGGAGCTTCGAAGCTGCTATTTCATTCCGAAAATGAGGTTGCAACGTTCTGGAAAGTGAAAGGGCGAAGGTCCACGTCTAAATGATCGTCAACGTATGGAAATCATAGCATTGTTTGACAAACCCAAGCCACCCTCGATGTGAAGTATTGCTCGAGAATATGGAGTCGATGAGAAAACCATCCGAAACTTGAGGTTAAACAAGGATATTGTCCGTGAAAGAGCACAAAATGTCGACCAAGCTACTCAAGAAACTACGAAGAGAGTTTCTCAAGCTATGTTTCTAGAGTTGGAGAAGAGGATGTTCGACTGGATAGATGTTGGGCGTCGAATGTCACTTGTATTGCCACCGAGCCTGATCTGCCATAAAGCAAGATTGCTCGCCCAAGCAATTGACATTCCTGACAACAAATTCAAGGATTCGTGGGGTTAGTTGGTCAGATTTTGACACCACTACGGTTTGAACTTCATGAACCTCTGTGGGGAAGGAGGTGATGTTGACAAGAATGATCCAGAGTTTCTGCAAGCATTAGACAATTTAGGTTTGATTATCGATCAGGAGGATCCTTCTTGTGTTTACAACATGGATGCAACTGGTTTATTCTTTCGGCTTCTTCCTCAGTATGCAGTTCTCTTGCCAACAGAAGATGTTTCAACTGTTCGGGGCAAAAAGAAGGCGAAAGATAGGGTGACCCTGGTCGTTTGCTGCAATGCTACCAGGACGGAACGATTGCTGATTGTAATGATAGGTAAGGCGAAGGAACCTGCATGCATTTTAGGAAATTCTTGGCCAATTCCGTGCTTTCAGCAGAAGAATGCTTGGATTGATGTACCAACATTAACAAATGGTTTGATGAGGTATTTGAGCCTCATGTGCGGAAACACACAGGGCATAAGGTTTTGTTGATCCTTGATAATGCTCCAGGTCATTCCACTGCATTTGAAAGGAATGGAATCCGGGTGGTCTTCTTTCCTCCAAATGTCATGTCATGGAAACAACTGATGGATATGGGTATCATCGCGGCTATCAAGAAACAGTACAAATTCTTGTTGATCAAAGAAATTATCGCGTATCATGATACCCCGCAACATCTCAAAGATCAGTTGTCTTTAGCCGTTACGAGAATGAATCGAGGAGCTGCGAGAATGGTGTATGGTAGGCCACCGCATTTGTTGGATGCTGCAAATCTTGTCAATCTTGCTTGGAACGAAATCTCATCGCAATCTTTGAAGAATTGCTTTCAAAAAGCAGATATCATTTCATCCTTTCGAGCATGCAATGAAAGCAATGTTGTGAACGAAACCGATGAAACTGTAGACGAGATCGTGAACATGCTCCGAAACACGTCAATCCTTGGCGAGTATGAGGATTCTGATATACGCCGTGATATTGAGATGTGTTTCAATGATGACAACAACAATACCGAATTCGGCAAAAACACACTTATTGAAGAAATCGAGGATGCCATGAATTATGCCTTGGTCATTGGCGAGTCTGAAGTCGCTTGTGAAGAAATCGATTATGAGAACGATCTTGTTAAACCTTCTGGTGAGGTAGATCAGCGTGAAAATATCCACAATGCTTTACAAGAGGTCGTCAACCTCAAAATTACTGTCGGTGAGCTCAAGGAGTCACCATTCGTGTCGTCTGAGCACATCTACCAGGCTAAATCAGCCCTCTTAACGCTTCGTCGTATCTTGCAAAGTGGTCGGTCGGCAATCGCACGGGAGCGCATTGAAAACAACCGCCAAATGACTGTGTTCGATTTTATGCGAAAATCAAATCGATCTGGAAAATTTTCATAAAAAAATGCGGACTTAAGTGGGATGCGGACTTAAATGAATGCGGACCTAAGCAAGAGCTTACTGTAGTTGGAGAACTAGTGGTTGACTAGATGTATCTGCACATGCACGTCAACTGAAGCACCTTGGTTTTAATTAATAATGTTAATTGACTCATGAGAGAGCTTGTATACCTAGTGGCACTCTTGATTTACATTAAGTTTTGGATAACAAAGACTATAGAGTTTCTAGGATGGTAAAAACACTTTGTCTTTACTTAGAGGATTGTAAATAAGGATTTTGGGTGAAAATATTTGGAATTTCTAATAAATATTTTTTGCATGTGAGTAAAAAAGATAAGAAGGCAATACCTTGAAAGAGGAGTGTTCCCACCCACTCTTGGAATTCCCACTCGTATGGGTCCTTAAAACAATATTATAATTATTTGACTTAAAAGAATTCAAACCATTTCACATCCAAAAGTATTTGGTTCGATGTTTTAGGAATGCAAGTTCACCTTCTAGACATGTTAGGAAATACTCATCACCCCTCAACAACATGCTACAAAACAAGAGAATTCAATACTTAGCAAGAAAATTACTCAATTGTTGCCCCAATAACATTTCATGATTCATAAAAGATTAAGCAACTTTTAGCATGAGTTTTTTTCTAGCACATATATATAGCCATGTGCATCTTGTGCTAGAATCTAGATGGTGTATCTAATGTTAATTGCGACTTTAAATCGTGTTAAGTATTACGTTGCATCTCATTTGCTTTCCAATTATAAATTTTGCTTGTGACTCTAAATCAGTTGCCATCCACCCTTTGTAATGTGTTGGTGTGTGTGTGTTGAAGGGGGGGGGGGTGACGATGGGGGTTGAAGTATTGTTTAGAAGCTTTCACATATTAAGTAATACATATTATGATTTGTTTTTGTTGTTCTTGTAATGGACTGTGAAGGACGAGCCTTGGTTGTTGTGTGCAAATATGATCACATAGTTCTGCTTGGTATAGATTCAATAGACCCACCATCGCAAATAATAATTTTAAGAACCAATGACAATTTAATTGATTGTCATGGCCACTTATATTGTATTAGACTCCCTCCTTTCGATGAGCCTAATGCAATATCCAATATTTATCCACTCGTTACCATGTAGGAAACCATGCATATTTTCATCCACTTAAATTTCTTTGGTCCCTCGTGTCTCCAAAATCTAGTGTTACGTGAACTTAGACCGTCTTCTACTTCTTGAACAATCATATAATTTGTATATCACGGGTCAAGGACCCTCAAGGTCTAGTATAAAACGGCCTTAAGTGTGTCAACCCCACTTACTTGGTCTACTTTCATCATGCTTCCAAAAAGTGACGGTGTTAGAAGCACCCTCTACCTTTAGTGACCACATAAGGCCCACGTACCCTCAGGGATGTGAATGACGGGTACATTGATTCCAAAGCCCAAAAAGGACAAGTGCTAATTGTCTTGATAATATTATAAGTAACTTAGGAGGCCTCACAACTACGGTACCAAGTCCCACGTTCACTCCCACTTGAATTTGGCACAAATGGGGGAGTACAAGTGTCAACACAAAGGCCGAGCGGGTAATAAGTTACTCAATGGCCACATGTGAAGGTGTTAATGTGGCCCCGTCCTTGCAAGGCCCATTACTAAAAACCCATAACTTTCGACTTGACTTACCATGATGTCGGATCTAACAATTTAACTCTATGGCCCTCCTATTGATTCATGGACGTGGTACGAGGGCCCACTTCATTATTAATTACCGACAAAGTGCAACAATAGGTCACATTGAGACTAATCGAACTCTAGCTCTCTTTTTCTAGGTCATGATCATGGCAAGTGGCTAAGATATCTTAGGGCCGGTTTACACCATGGACCATGAAGTCGGACCATGGATGATGGCCTTTTTTCATGGTCCGACTTGATGGTCCAATTTCCATGGTCAGTTTTCTTAAAACAATCAATTTACAAAGTCTTTGGGCCTCTCGCTAGGTGTTAACCGACTGTACCTCAAGTGGAATGACCATGCACCAAAAAGTGAATGTGTTGGTTTTTTAATATAATATGATATTATATATATATATATATATAAGTGTCCAAAAAGGGCATTTTTGAAACAAAAATCAATTTTGACCATTCTCTTGTCTTCTCTTGTCTCCATCTTCTCTTCCCCCATAGAAACTTCGTTAAAATATTATTATAACAATATTTCTTTGTCATGGGCTCTTGCCTTTTTCTATCAAAGCACCTTTTTTGCCTCTCCCACCCAAAAAACCGTTGGACCATGTTAGTGGATGATGTAGGCCGTAGAATACGTCTTTCGGGGACCTTTAACTCCATGGTCACTCTGACATTTTTTCCTTGGTGTAAAACGAAGTGGTCTTGGGATAAGTTCAACAACCAATCACAGATTTTACAGGGCCTTGGGACAACTTCATCGTCCATGGTGTAAACAACTCCTTAGATGTGCCTCACTCGGTTACTTATCTTATTTGAATGGTATGTGGTTAGGTGGGTCTCCTAGAACAAATATATAAAAATAAATAAAATTGTGTAGAAGAGAATCGACTACTTGTTCAAAATTTGATAACTATTTTAAGTTCAATAGTCATTATTTTATAAAATAACTTGGGGGGGGGGGGGAATAGAGCATTTATAACCACTTAACAAGCATAAGAATCTTCACTTTGATATTGAATAAGATATTCATATGAGCTCTAAAAATTGTGAGGAAAGTAGCCACAATTGCGATTTGGATTTGCTAACTATCTTGTATTTTATAGTGTGTTAAAAATTGTAGGAGAAGTGGGCTAGTGAAGAAAGGTACAACTCTACCTTACACCAAACACTTTCACCTCTGCATCCACTTCTTTTAGGATATTGAACACATTATTAGGTAGCATGAGATAATGAAGAAACCCAAAAATCAAGGACATAGCCATTTGATTACATTTTCAACAGCCCATGCATGTTTAGTGGGCCTTGAGGACAATGGTGTTGAATGCTTGAATCAAGGGACTTTTATTCTCATGGTCTCATTGTGAATTTGAGTTTCGTTGTACTTTGTCATTTAATTTATAAAATGAGCATATATCCCTTACTACAGACTATTATGTTTCCTCATAATTTATGGAGCTCATGTGAATCTTTCATTAAGCATCAAAGTGAAGATTTTTTTCTTCATGCAGAATGTCCTCAACCCCCCCCCCCCCCAATTATCTTGAATATTGAGTATATAATAAATGAAACATCATGAGCACGTAGTCCAATCTTATTCAAATGCATGTTTCTTGAGTGTCCGTTCTTAACCCTTTATTGCCCACGGGTGCACTCCAATGAACTTGGAACTTCCATACCACTCTTGATGTCGATGACAATCAAATTCACTATCATCAACTACTATTATGTGGATACCAACTCCATTATGAAGACACAGGAAGAAAAATCTCTTTGTTTGAACAAAATTTGAGTAGATCCAGCAATCATAATGTTGAAACTCTCAAGTTGGGGCAACTACTGTAGTGAAAATTACTTATTATGAAACGTGGATGATGGGATAGATGAGGAACCTAGATAGAAGGAGAAATACTTATATACATTTGGAATACAAAATTATTTGAAAGTTCAATTTTTTTTAACTTGGAGTTCATAAGCCTATTCTATAGTGGTCGAAGTTCACCAATTGGATGCCATTTTTGAAGCATGTTTTGTTTGGGGTGTTGCCCACTCTACTAAAGATGGCTAAACCTTGTAGTGGGCAACACCATGAACGAGAAATTTTCTTCCTCATTGTAGTCTTAATGACCTTTGACAAGCTTCAAAATCACTTTTGAACATCGTCCTTTTGCGAATCAAACCAAAATCCAATGTGACTTGCACCTATCTATTCTTATTACACTAAAGATTATGCATGGCAAATGGGGTGGCCGCCAAGGATGAAGACATGACGTGGCTCCATGGTGCCCTCTCTTTTTAAGAAAGAGCCTTTGGAGCTCTCACAAGCAATAAAAGGTTAAATGCACACTCAACCACACAAAACGCAAATGTGGGCATTGGATAAAGATAAGTTAGCGAATTAGACAAGCTAACCTTATGTGATTTGAACAGTAGATCATGTTTAGTAGTAAATATATTATGAACATATGTTGAATGTTGAGTAATATCAAATCTCGGTTATTATGTTTGGTACTTTTCAGGTCGAAAGTTTAACGTCTAAATGCCTCAACTAAAATTGAAAAATGAAGGTAAGTGTTCCTAAAAAGTAACACTAGCCTTTTGGCAACACTTATAAGTCAAGCCATTGAAGTAGTGAGAACCATGTTATTCCCTTGAATCCCCATCACCCAAGCTTGGAGCAATGCTATCGTGTGAGCAGTGAGGGAGAGGAAGAATAACTTGTTAATACACCCACTAGTATTCTATACTCGTGGTAGTTTGGCATAATAGGTAATATATTTTATGTGTGATATAAGTACATCAGGGTGTAACAAATGCAATTAATGTAATGAATGATTTTCTCTATGATCACAAACTACAAAAGTGGCATGAGATTTAGGGGTCATCATGAATTTCAAGGTTGTTGCTAACTTCAACATGAACTACACAATTGCTATCACATTCCAAGTATGGAGCATGTAGCACACTAAATTCTAGAAATCACTTAAGCTTGAGAAATGACTAGAGAGAAAGAAATTAAGTCACACAAAGCTAAGTGACATGCTCAAACTTTTTGTTTTATTTACAGTGTCAAATCCAATGCCTTTCATGTTCCATACCGGCCATATGCAATCAATCTAGTCATATCCAGTGCAATTCAATCCAATCAAACTTATGGTGGATGGTATTGTCAAATATCTAATTGTCCCTCCCCCCCCCCCCCCGCGTCCTTTGATGCCTTTGTTTGGAATAGCATTTCTACATTTCTACGGAGGGAATGCCACCAAGTTCATCATTCTACCAACATTGTGCACAAACGTTTGTATTACATTGAGAAATGACCACAATTGAAGCATATATATATATATATATATATATATATAATCGAATCATTTGAGGCTAAACTCACTTACTCAAATGATATTTTCTTGTAACCTCCGGAGGCGGTTCCTCATCCTTGTCCATTGGTGGAGGCTATGAGGTAGGACCAACTACAAGCTCTTGTGAAGGGACTCCCGAAGCGATTGCAAAATTCCTTGAAAATGTGGTCATCTACTTTGTAAGCAACAAGATGGCATCCATTTTTGTGACAAACATGGACAAAGGTGCATGCATTGCTTTCTACTCAATTTGTCACTATGAGAACTTTGTTTTCCATCATCAACCCACTAGCAAGTGAGTGCAATGGTTAGTAAGACTATGTTAAAAATGACTAGATAATCATATGTCGCATTAAGTACAAAATTGCACCATATAGGTCAATCATAGTGGTGATGTAAGAAAGATGTAAGAAGCTTTAAGAAGCACCAACTTTGGCCAATTATAATGGCTAATCTAGGATCTACCTGCTTAATGAGGCCGTATAAAAAGTGTTCCAAAACAAGTGAACAATATCTTCATCTAATAGATGACTCTTGCCCACAATGAGGCTAATTTTGTGACAATTCTCACCTAGCAATTGAACATTAATGGATACTAAAAGAGCCATCTTTTGAAACAACTCTGCAAATTTTTGTAGGTTGCATATGTATTTAAACTTCTTTACTTTTAGTTTCATGTTTTAGTTCCCCCTTTCATAGAACCTTAATAATTTTGAAGATTCTAGGTTTTTTATTTGTATAACCCGCATGAAAGTGTTTTTATTTATTTGTTCAAAATTTATCATTTGTCCTACATGGCAAGCTCTCTTAAGTGTCTTTAAGGTTCTATTTAGATTGCACATAAACTTGTATTTGAGCTACATACTTCCATGTATAGTTGATTATGTCAACCGTGATTGCATTGTAAATTTACTCATTCATCAGGTGCAAATTTTTGATAAGTTGAATACCTCAACCCTTTATTGCCCAGGGCTCACCCTTAGTGACCCAATGAGTCATCTCTTACAAGGAGACTATTCTAGATCGCTATCTAACATCATCATTTGTGCTTCCCACTTGGCACGATGATTCTTATATGTTAAAGGAATAAATAGGTGCAAGTCATGTTAGATTTTACTTTGATATGAAGGAGAACAATGCTCCAAAACGAGTTCGATCCTTGCAAAGGTCACTAAGATATGAGCAAACATGCAAAATTTCTTGCATGTGGGTGGTGCCCATTATAAAAAATCAACTATTGTTAGCAATTTGGGCAACACCTCAAAGCAAACATGCTCTAAAGATGTCATTCAAGTTCAAAATGAGAGACATCCATCACCCGATCAATGAACTTTGACCACCTCTACTTGAGAGGCATGTGAACTCCAAAATTGTGGATTATGTTGTGATTGGAATGCCAACACAACAACCTCGAAATCCCCTTCATTAATAGGTGGGTGGATGTATTATTAATGAGAGGATCCAGGGTTAAGGAAGGTTGCGCCTTCATAGTAGATACTCATAGGTAGTAGCACGTGTCAACTCATTAAGACTGCCCATACCATACTTTATATAAATTGAACCTCCCACCTCTCACGGGTATGGAGAATTCTATCTACTCTCGTCTATCTTAGTACTACCTATCTTTTCTTTACAACACGTTATCAGCACTTTCGCTCTCTTGCGCTCCTTCAACTTGCGATTTGAGTCTGCAGTTCTGATAATCTGATAGTATGATAGCTTGAATCTGCTCGATTTTACTTGAAACAACTTGAATCTGATTAAGTCCACTGAAGCCTAATCGACTATGCTTAAGTCTGATTGAATTTGTCTTGTTTGAGTCTTGATGAGACAGCTCTTAGATAGATTCAGTCTGCTTGAAGATAGTTTGAATCCACTTGAATATGTTTAAATCTGTTTGAGTGTGTTTGAGTCCTACCATTTTGAGTTCTTATACTCTCGGACAGATCTTAGATAGTTTGAATTTACAGTTTCAGGTAGCTCTATGGCAGCTTACATCAGAATGTTTGAGTCCTAACATAATTCGACAAACCTTTAGAGAGATTGTTGTCCGATGCCGAAGTCCTTGTCATCCAACGTCAAAGGTCCCTTTATACAAATCTGTCTACATTTTAGTCACTGTAGTAACATAGTATCTGTATATGGTAAACACACAGTTGTTTAGCTACAGCCGAATCTATTTTCTGATATAGTTATATTTACTTTTATAATGCACCTTGCATCTGATCCGACTTTCTACATAAGGTAGAGGGTGCTAAAACCAACACCCCATCCAAAACCAACACCTATAAACGCCTCCCAATTGCCAACACTCTACAACCTTGAACCGTACCCGGCGGTGTAGAAGTGTCTAGGCCCACGAAGTGACGGTTTTAGGTGCCATTAGTGGTGCCACCTCATAGCGGCCTCCACTACCTTCATGCAGGCTAGGTAACATGCTCCATTCTATCTCGGGTTGCTTCAAAGTGGGATTAGGGTGGCTTGTCAATGCCTATTCTAGTCATTCTATTCACAACACCAAGGAGGTAGGCCCACAAAGCACGAAAGGGTCATTTCCCGGGATGCAAGGGGGTCGGTTCCCAGGATGCAAGGTGATGGTTTTGCGATACCGTAGCCATTTTTCAGATTATCATATTAAATACCTACGTATGAATAATGTCCAAAAATTTAGATCTTATCTTTTTAAGGATTATTGTACCGCCACATGAATTTCCTTGACATATTATGTTTTTTATTAGCACTCTTAGAACGGACTAGCTAAGGTTTTCATAAAAAACATTCAGCTTGTCACTAGGCCTCTTCTTCTCCATACTAATCTTCCTTCATCTCTTTTGGGTCATGTTATTTTACATGCAACCGCATTATTTAGGTTACGTCCAACCGTGCTAAATGTTCAAATCCCACATGAACTTTTTTTTGGCCTAACCCCAGATGTATTCCATAGTCGTATTTTTGGATGTCAGATCTGGGTATCTATACCCTAACCTAAAAGACATACAATCCGTCCTCACTGCCAATAAAGCATATACATTGGATTTGATTATAATCTTTCCATTGTATGCTAGTTTGTTCTTTCAACCAGAATCCTTCTTAAGGCTAGATTTGCAAATTGTAAGTTTATAGAGACCATTTTCCCGCGTATATCATCATGTTCATCCCCTCTACCCCTTATATTTACCGCCCTAGAGACCTTGACCCTTAATCTAGACCCCCTTACATTCCTCCCAAACATTGAAGTAGCAAAGCTATTTCACCTCAAAACCATGGTAGAAAATATTCCTGATGGTTTCTCATTAGGCTCTCGTATTGTTAGAAACTCTCTTTCTAAAATGGGAAATATTTTATCCCATAAACGATGCGCACCCGCATTTACTACTCGTCGGAAGAATCCAAAACCCTATGCATTGTTTACCTCTGATACACTTGATTATGATCCCACCTCTTTGGCTAAAGCCCAATCCCGTTTGGATTGGCCTAAGTGGCAGACTACTTTCAAGGCAGATTATGCATCCTTACGTAAGCACAGAGTGTTTGGATTTATTTTTACAGATTTACAGAAGCCATCGATTGGTTATAAGCTTATTTTCACCCGTAAGATTGATGCACGAGGCAATGTCACTCGTTATAAGGTATGATTGATAGTACAAGGTTTTTGTCAAATATTAGGGGTTGATTTTTACCATACTTACCCTCCAGTTACGGATATAGTATCTTTCCGATTTTTTCTTGCCTTTACAGTCCAATTGTCCCTTCATATATACTTACTTGATGTTGTCATCGCCTATCTACATGGTATTTTGGATACCATCCTCATTCTTTCACCCCCACTTGGTTTTTTTTTCCCATACTCCATCTCCTACTCCCAGTATGTACACTGGCCTTAAGATATTTAAGGCATTATATGGCCTTAAACATGTTGGTTATACCTGTAATCACCACATGTGTAATTTCTTGAGCGCTAAAGGTTTCACACATAACCCTACCCTCCCCTGCATTTTTACTTATTCTATCTCTGTTGGATTTGTTATTGTAGCGGTTTATATTGATGATCTTAATATTATTGGCACTTTGACATTTGCCAATATACTCAGAAATTGTTAATCCAACATTTTGACATAAAACTTCTTGACAAGACCACGTTCTGTCTTGGTCTTCAGATCCACCATCTTCTTGATTTATGGTTCGAGACAATGGCCACCTCCTAATCTGCAACAGAGATTCTTGGGATAGCCATTTCTTGCACAAGCTGGACAAGGTTCAACAACCATTGAGCTTAATGCTTTCATATGCAATGGTCATCCATCTTGGATCAACATCCGTCAATGGCAAAGTCACTCACCCCCGTATGCATCTCAAAAGGTTTGGCAAACTCCGCAAACTTGAGCACGGGCGGCGAAGACAACTTGCTCTTAGGCTCCCCAAAGGCTTGGTGTCAAGGCTAATCCCACTCTTGGGATAGCCATTTCTTTCACAAGCCGGACAAGGTTCGACAACCATCGAGCTTAATACTCTTATATGCAATGGTCATGCATCTTGCATCAACATCCGCCAATGATGAAGTCCCTCGCCTTCATATGCACCTCAAAATGCTTTTGAAAACCTGGGAACTTGACCACATATTGTGAAGAGAACTAGCTTTTGAGCTCCCCAAAGGCTTGGTGACAAGGCTCATCCCACTCTTGGGATAGCCATTTTTCAGCAAGTTGAATAAGGTCCTAGCAACCTTAGAAAAATCTCGAATGATGTGGTGGTAGTAGTTGGCTAAGCCATCCAATAATCTAAGCCTTTTTGAGTCAAGGGCCAATTCTCCTATTGGATTGCCTTGACATTCTTCATATTTGTCCACCAACTTCATTTGTCACCACATACTTCAAGAACTCAATATCTCGTTGAGCAAAGTTGTTTTCCACTCCTTGGTGGTAACATTTTGAGCAACACATCGGTGAATATATTCTTGTATCTTTGGAGTTGTTCCAATTGAACCACGACCATTATTATTATATTTTTCCGTTTATTCATTTGGTCCATTAAGACCAAATTCGACTTGGTTCCTCCTACCATAGGAGTCCTCGTCAATTTGTAGTTCAATTCTTTGCCATCATGACACATCACAAATGTACCGCAAGCTCACCGGCTTGCGCCTCACATCTATCATGTGAGTTCCAAAGAAGGTGACCTTAACAATGACATGCACCTCATTTATTTCACATAGTATGAAATCTTGTCAAAAATCCAATGTCCTACATTGAAAGGTTACATGCATCGCTGTCTCCTTTGCCTCATGCAGTCACCCTTTGCAAATTGCACTTTGGTGGGCTTGTCCGCTTTACCGGTCCGCAAGCCCCAACTCCCTTGTGAGCTTTGGGCTCATAAAGGAATGCCTTGCCTCTTTGTCAGCACATGAGATATTTTTTTCATTGATTCGGGCCATGATATACAAAAGACTTGGCCTTGGCTTAAGGCTACTAGCCTCGGTTACAAAGCCATCGTCTAACATTCGGTCCACGGCAACAACAAGATTTGGCTTGGTCCGCGAAGCCAGCTTTTTTTTGTCTTCGGGACCATCAGCTTCAATTCTCTTGCAATGATCCCCGCCATGACCTTAATAAATTTTGGGAAATTCGAACATGGTATTCACCACCCGCTTTTGAAACCCCACCTAAAATGATGCATTTCTTACAAAGTTCGTCCATTTTAGGTGTATCCTTCATTTGTGCGTTTGAATAGTACACATGGGCCTTAAGAGGCCCCGGGTGCCTCATTTGCACCAATTCCAACATCACCACATTCTAAGCATTTTGATTTGGAATTTCAATCCAACATTACCACCTTCCAAGCTTTCGGGTGCATTTGGTATTTTAGCCCCCGAATACATTTCGAGGTTTGCGGGAGCCCTTTCAAAGAACTCCTTCATTTTCTTTATCGAATCAGCCCTCATGCCCACCATTGTCATTAAAACCAATGGTATAGTCAAACTCCATTTGCACATGATCCTTGTTCAAATTTGAGCCTCACAACCTATTGGAAACCAAGGCCTCACCATCATAACCCGCATTTTTGATAGCCATGTCTCCCTCAAACTACTAGCTCAAATATTGGAACCCTGCTCTGATACCAGGTGTCGCAACCCTTGCTAGCCCCCTTAACAATCTTGCCAATTTTCAATTCTAGCAAAGGTTACGAGCGCTAACCCTTCGCATTCCGCCATGCTAATGGTTAGCTCCTCCTACCCCGGACCTTGTAATTCATAAGAGGGGAACCAACCCTCCTACTTTGCTTTCGGGACTCACCCCCTTAATCGGTAACCAATCCTTAGATGTGGACTTCCATCCATGGAAGTCCAATCTTATGTTGATCATCGCATTGCCAGAGCAACACTACAACAACCCGAACCATATTAGGCAACTATGGCCTCAAATTGGGCCAATGCCCATGGAGGCCGTGTTGTTCAACCTCGGGTGGGTGAGGCCACACCACCTCACCCATATAAGCCTCTAGGACTCTACGCGGGGCCCCTACCCCACCCTCAAGAAACCTCTTGTCTCTCTACCAAGAGTTGGGGCCCAGTAGACATTTTCCCTTAGCCGCTGGGCCTAGAAGCCCCCAGCAGCTTCAGACCATCATATCTTCCTTGTATGATGTCTCATGGTAATAAGCAACCACTTCATCTTCATCTACGCTTCACGTAGATGCCGATGGACTCCTCACTTGCCTCATTCAGACAAGTATTGACGCAATTATGCTTGTTTGAACCTTAGCAGTCCCGGGAATCACTCTCAGGCACTGCTGTATCAGGGCGTTGTTTTGTTGACAAAACATGATACTAAAAAGAAAAAATAATTTTAGTTCCAGTTTAGAATGACAACGATCCTTTCAATGGTAAGTCACAACAATTATAACCTTAGTGCAATTATGAAGGTTTTGTTATATTTTGGACTTCCAAGTTAATTACATGCTTTATTGATTGATTCACTTCAAAAAGTATCCCAGTCAATTGCTTATTTACTTAATGAAAGTGAACATATATAGTGTATTTTAGATCTTGAAGGTGAAGTGCACTCAATATGGGATTTGTGAATAAGTGGCCTTCAAGAATGCAAGGGGCAATGATTTTTTCGAAGTCGGGCGGGCATGCAAAAGTTGTCAGCCAAGTCCAAAAAATCTAGATTTCTTTTTGGGGGGCTCACCCTGCCCTAATCTACCTCCCCCGAAAAGTTCGTGGGGTGTTCAATGTCCACTCAAGATTTCCTACCCACTTTTGACCAAAAAATAAAATAATTTTAACATTACACGTACTTTTCAAGTGTAGCTACTCTCACTTTCCAAAAGAAAAGAAAAGAAAAAGAAAAAAGAAAAAATTACGCCCGTACATTGTACCGGCATGAATGTGAGCCCGTTATCCAAATGCTTAACGCAGCGAACCGTGTTGTAGCATGAGGAGTTATGCCTCTTTTACTCACTTTCCAAAACAGATTATCCAAAGCAAGATCGCGTAACTAGAGCCCACATCAGGAATGCTTGTCCATGATGAAAAGCGATTGAAATCATGAACCTTCACGTGGACAACGAAACCTCCAAACCTTGTTTGAGCAATGTTAAGCTGAAGAGACACTAATTTGAACCCATACCAGCCGAGTCCATTGCACCTGTGAATATGAAATAATATCCCATACCATCCGCTCAACACACCATTGTCGATCATTGGCCATTTCCAAATGTATAACTGTAGGTGGCAGATTCAAGACTGCATTCTCATATTGTTGAGCAGCAACTTATGGGTGTTTCTATGATGGACAATATGGCAGTGCATGTTCTGGAATGCTTTGACTCACAAGCCCTCAAGGCATGGTGTGCCGTCTTAGTTGTCTTTCTGGTTACGATATCTTATGCTTGCACCTCAAAACTTCGGAACCGTAGAATGCCACCAGGTCCATTTCCTTGGCCAATTTTTGGCAATCTCTTCTCTGTGAGAAGAGGCGGACACTTACTGTTGGCACAGCTCGCAAACCGCTATGGCAACATCATGTGCGTGTACTTGGGAAACATCCCCACAATCGTCGTGTCAGATGCAAAAACGGCCAAGGAACTTCTCTATGTCAGTGATGCCCAATTTGCATCTCGACCAATTCATAGCCTCATGTACACCACCACAAAGTACTTGAATCAAGCGGAGCCTGACTGCGATGTGGTTGTGAGCCATTACACGCCCAAGGTGCGTGAGCTGCGCCAGATTATGAAGACCGAGCTTTTTGGCCCCCGGAAATTGACCACCACCACCACTGCACGGAAGGAGGAAGTGGCGAGGATGGTGGAAATGATCGAAAGTTTCGTGAGCGCGGGGCAACCCGTGAACTTCCGAAGTGTCGTCAGCGAGTTCGCCATCCGCCAAGCCTGCCGCACTCTCTTCAACAAGCTCTTCGTCCATTGCGAGCGTTCCAAAACTGAAGATTTGCAACCCCAGGATTTCAAAAAGATGGTGGAAGAATTTGTTTACCTCCTTTCAGCTCCCAACATATTTGGCGACGTCTGCCTATCTGTGCTCCGGTGTTTGGATCTGCAGGGGCTCGAGAAGAGATGGAGGGATTTCACCCTAGACAAGGATAAGAGGATGGCCCTTTTGTTTGACTGGTATCGAAAACAGGCAACTGAGGACCCGGTGCAACTCGGATCACTTGAGCTACCCGAGTTTGACTTTGTGGAATCTCTGTTGCAGATTAGGAAGGAAGGCAACTTAAGCGAAGAGACCGTCAAGGGTCTCACTTCAGTGAGTCCTCAACCTTAGAATTCTAGCCTATTTCACAAATGTCCTGAATTTCCATTTTATGCATGTCCCCAGGATGATCTGAAAACCTTTCAATATAAGAGGGGCCTTAGGTGGTCGATTGTCTTAAACAAACATCCTATATTTGAGTGGTATATGTCAAGGCTCATAGTTTAGAGGAGATACTAAAAAGATGGGCTACAATGAGATTGGACTAGTGTGTGCTCAAAACATAGAGACCATTTTGGGTTCGATAGTAAACACAATTGGGAGGGTCTATGTGATTGTCCAAAGAGAGAAAGAACATCGATACGACCTTTTACAATTTTTATATGTCAACTCCAATCATGAAACTTCAAATGAGAATTTTCATGATTTGCAGTTGCCAAATTTGTTTGTGGTGTTGAAAGTGCGCACAATATGGGCACAAACCTTACTCACAAACTTGCATAGATCTTGTGTGCCACATGTAATCAAGTTCAGCAACTCCTAGGGGCTCAGAGTTTATCTTAAACCGCTCTCTGTAAGGGCGTCCCCAGCAGCCTCGCCATAGGGCATGCCAACGCCAAAAATGGGGCATCCCGGGTTCTTAGGTGGCGGTACCGGCATAAATTGATCCCCACCAATGTCCGGTCCGGCATAATTTAGAAGCGGCCCGGGTATAGTAAAGGCCTTCCAACGCCATAAATGGTTCATATGGCGGCCCTCCTCCGGCCCGCCAAGAGATTACTTTAATATCAGATACTCCGATATCCTACTTTATCCCATGTCAGATAATAGGTGTCGTTGTCTTATTGATTGCTTCCTAATTATACCGGGGGTATGCCTAGGCTTTGGTGGGCTCTGACTCAAGATGAGCGGCCCCGCCCAAGATGGAGGGCTCCCCAAACACCCTAAACACCATATAATATATTATTTTTGGCGGGTTGCTTACTATCTCTCCTGGGGATGCCCTAAGTCCTCCTTCAAAATAGAGGATTTCTTTGTCAGAAGGAATATCTCATTCACAAGCTATGGCCAATATATTCCAGTTGCGATTAAGAAGAAGACACCACAGTTTTGGAGGAAACTGAAAACATGTAACATGCATCCTTAGCTCCACACCTGGTACCTAGTAGAACATTTAATTGATTGTCTATAATATAGGATGCAACAGGTTCCAAAAGATCACATTTGAATATTTGTTGAAGTGTATATTTGTCATGTGTTGAAGATGTTGATGCTGGCCAGCTCGGACAGCATTGGGGCAACTTTGGAGTGGGCCATGCTGGAGCTCATACGTCACCCCAACGCTATGCAAAGACTGCAATCAGAATTAGACTCGAATTTGGAGTTGGGTCAGCACATTGAGCAGGACTTGGCAAGCCAGTTGCCCTATCTGCAGGTAAACAGTTATAAGAGATCATGTCTAGGCATGTTAGACTTGGGCAACACATCATGCGTCGATAAAAACCCAACAAAAGGCGGGGAGGAAGGCACGTGGGTTCAAACCTTACTCAAAACAAAAAGCCATTATTTTCAAGCTTCGAAAAAAATAAAATAAAAAACAAATTGACCTACGTCGCTGGAAACCATATAAATTCATCACAAAGGTAGATTTGCATATTCTTTCATTGTCACAGGATATATCGCACAAGTCTCATATGTTGGTAGTGTCTTAAGAACTTAATTAGATAGCATTCAATCTATTGCATATAGATATCTTACATTTTTATTGATTATTTACAAATAAGGATCCAAGTCAAACATTCAACATGTTGTCCATCATGGCAAGAATTATGTTCAGTTGATCTCGATCGATATCAAACACGTGAATTGGGAGGATCTATTTGTTCTCTTTGGACTTTGTTGATAAATTTAGTGATTCATTTAAATCGCCAATGAAATGAGAACATCCCCAAGCTGACTAGATCACTGTGGTCAAAAATGTTTGTGAAGTTAGTATTGCCCACAATAGGGCCACATACCTTCCACAAACTTAGAATATGAAGGCTCAACTTTTCTGTCTACTGTGAACATTGGTTTTCTATGTGTTGCTTCTCTAGATCCAAATTTCACAAATCTTGTATTTAAGTAAATTTGGACATATTTTAAAAATATAGGCATTTGGTGATGGGTGGATTTGATGATACCCTTTTGATGTACCAATTTTTTAATGGAAGACATGTGAATCCTTAGTGCCAACTTAAATAAGATACTATTTTTTATGATGGAGAAATTTAAATATCTCATTTTTTGAAGTTAAATTTATAGAAATAAACATTGAATTTTGAAAGCATTATCAAACAACTACTATACATTTTTGTAATTAAATCTGCATATTTATTGAAGGATCTTATGATGCAATTCTATCGTAAGATCCTAAGATAGAATTCAACATGTTATAATTTTGAAGTTGGACTTAGTCCCGTTTTACTTAAATATCAGTTACATTTATTGCCTTTATTTAAAGCAATCATGCAAATGTGACTTGTCACACCTATCTAACATTGTTAAGACAATATTATGACAACCCTTTTGTTAGAAGGATAAGCGAGGGTGAAGCTTAGGGTTTAAGGGCACGATTGTAGTAATTTGGGCAACCAAAGTTGGGACCACATTGTTGATATTGGCAAGGAAGAAGGCTCTTGGATCTAAATTCAATGTGAAATGGATTGCACTGAATCATTATTGTAGATCATATGTCTCCTGCTTGAGATTTCTTTATCAAGTTTCTCTTTGTGATTCGATATAGACAAACCTATTATGGTTGCAAGTGCAATGCCTCAGGATGTATGCCCCTCAGCAAGTGGCTAAACAATGTTATGTGGAACATGTATGTACCATGTTTATTGTGTTGAAATATATTAATTTTCTTATGCTTTGTAGGCTGTGGTGAAGGAGGTTTTACGCTTGCACCCACCAGGCACACTCGGCATCCCACATTGCAACACAGAGGACGCAATGCTTGCTGGCTATCACATACCTGCAGGCACAACTGTGTTGACCAATTTATGGGCCATCAATAGGGATCCGGCCATGTGGGGTAAAGATGCTTCCGCATTTAATCCAGATAGATATCTAAATTTGAGCACAAAGGAGAATGCATATGGCCATGATTTTCACCTCCTTAGCTTCGGAGCTGGAAGGCGAATCTGCCCTGGAAAAGCCTTTGCCATGGGAGCCCTTTGTTTTACATTAGGCTCCCTTGTGCATGCTTTCAATTGGTCGGAGTTGCAAGGAGCTATGCTCACGGATATTGAAGAACCCGGTATGACAATAATCATCCGTCCAAAACATCCATTAGTTCTTCGATGTCAATCACGTCTACAAATATGAATACTACTTACAAGATAGCCAATCGAAATTGAGAAATAAATTGGTTGTTGTCATTGCGCCCATACGTAGATTATGTCAAAGTGTACCACAATTGCTAGTGGTGAGTGGTAATTGGGGAAAAACAAGGAGCATGCATTACATTACTTTGTAGCTGGGTCAATTCAGGTCTATACAAGCATTTTCTAAGTCGCAGATGACAATATAAGTGAAAAATTTCATAGATCATTATGATATATAAACCTCTTGGTAACACTAGACAATTTAATGTATTGTGCTTGCAAATGTGGTTACCATGTATCATGTCTCAAGTGCCAATATACTCCAACCCTCCTATGAAGTTATGTGGGACAATAATTTCATGTCTTCCGCAACATACATGACCATGACCACACTACCACACATTCAAGAGTTGGCAAAAATGGACCACATATGGCAAAATCAATGCTCTAGATGAGGTCATGTCAATAGGAAAATGGCACATCTCACACCATGAGGGATCGTGGAGACACGGGTAGATCACTCCATTGTCAAGTTGAAAACCACGTGCGACCAAAAAAAATCTTCTTTTGGTAAGTTGCACCGCCAAAATGGGTCAAAATTTTATCAAATGTTTTCCATGAGTAGATATACACAGTACCTATGACATAGTCAAAAGTGGTAACTAAATTTGATGATTTGTTTTTTTCATAAAACATACCATTTCTAACTAGAATGACACAGAATTGAACTAAAACAATTACTAAAAAAATTAAAGATGACTAAAAATTTGTGTCTCTCCTTCACTTGCTTTGCACATAACACGTATTGGTTCACAAAAATACAAGTTCTCACACACTTGGGATGAAGTTGTGCCTTTAATGACTAAGGCATGTACTATAATCATTTTTTAATTTCCTTCCATTCAGTGATTTTGCCATGTATTGTCTTTTTATATTGTATTGGCATTTTTTAGTTGTCATGTTTGCCCTTATAATATTTATCGTGCTAATAATGACATTCATTCACTCTTGTATTTCTACAATTTCATTTTGGATTATATAAATAAATAAATAATTGTTAATTTTTTTTCGTTGTTAATCATGTTATGTCCACATTCAACATTTTATGTAATATAATTTTATTTTTATTCAAGTAAATTGACCCCATCTTGTCAATAGAAATAGTGGTTCAATTACATACTCCAATGTCTTCTTCATGGCTACCATTAGAGCTTATGAATCCTTTATGCCCTTCACTTTGCTTCTAAAGGATCATAATCATGTGAGTGTAACAAAAGATTTACTTAGGTTGAGGTTCAATCTCCAAATAGGAATTATGTATATGAAGCAAGAGATGTACTCTATGAACTTTGATATTCGGGGAAATAATCTTGCTACATAAGAACATGAGCAAAGATGGTCATTCTTGGATTTTGGGCCTATGATCATTTGGAGTTATAGGTCTTTCTAATTCCCAAGTTCAAGCACCCACTATTGTACTAACAAAAGATTCTTGCACATCCATTATCCAATTACCTATTGTGGCTAATGTCAAGATAGAACCATGATATTTTTCTTCTACTTTCGGAGTGGGATGATGATATTTGTCATGTTGTTGATTTTTTTTTATACATCATCATTTCCTTTTAGAAGTTAAATTCCCACTTCACCTTTGATTTCTATATGCGTTTGTAAAATCCCTCGTAGTCCGCTATGCATGAAACCGCCTCGCCATGGACCTTCTTGTCCCCATCCAGCTCTTCATCTTCTTTATGCATGAGTATTGTCAATATATTGAACTTGACAAAGTCTAGGAGAAGGTTAAAATCTAATCTTACTACAATTAATTTTGACTACATAGATGTGCATGATGCCAAGTATTTGCCACCCTCTTTTAATAGTGAACTTTTATTTGTGTTGTCCCATTGTCTATGGGTGCTCCTAGTCCATATGGTTGTTCTATGGATGGCAAGGATAATATGTATGACGGCCACCCTTGGTATACAACAAAAACAACAAATATCCAAGATGGTTTTGGACTTTCTTTTAGATGAACTTTTAATACCGGTCACCTACAATGCATAAACAAATATTATGATTATACGTATCACAATAAAGTGTCCCCAACTATACCAAATAGATCAAATCAACTCTTATCACATTTTTTGTGGGAGATGTTGCCCCAAAAAAATCAAGATTGAAATATAAGATATGCCGTTCCTTACCATTGTATATTGCATTGTGTCATACTCTCATTATACAATTTCACTCCAATTTTTTTGAAATGTTGAGGTTTTGTATATATTTTGGTGTTCATGAATACCCTATATCAAATGATACAGACTATGAGTCACTTGACATGACTTACTAATATATTACCAATGAGGTCATAAAAACATCCACTACCAAGAACTTTGCTATAGTATTGGCAACGAGCAGACAATTCCTTGCAGACTACCTCCTCAAATCTCCAACAAACAATCTAGGACATCATTAGGCACGTTCATCATTGGAGGTTGTTATGGATAAATTCAATACTCTTGCCTCTCCAAATTGTTGTAACTTTGTGTCGGGCTCCAAGCATTTTATTCATAGTGGAATGGACATGACTAATAGTATCAAGGCATTCAAAGATTATTCGAGCTTCGAGTACGTTCATGGCAAAAAACATTTTGGGTAGGATGAAAATAAAGTATTTGTCTGTAGATCTTGTAGGGAGTGTTATTGATCTTGATAAGCGTATACATGTTGGAGGAAATGTGAAAATTTCATGAATAATGTTTGACCTCGTCAAACGCCTAAACACTGGACCACCCTAGAGTGTCATGTGTACAACGGTGAATATTGTATGGTACTGACCATTGCACGGGGGCCCTTACATTTTGTAACCACGTGCGATAATGGGGTATTTAATGGGGGGGGGGGTATTTATGCACCTCTCGGTATTTTTTCCCTCCCTATTTGTAGATATAAAGTTGCTTTGACATATTTTTAAGCACCCTATGTTTATTTGTAATTTTTTAGAGAGACCAATTTTTGGCATCATATTTTTTTTATAAATCGTACAAGTACACAAATAGTGAACGGAATACTATAGCATTGCAAAATCAACTATGTGGGCAACAAACGTTCCACACCATCCATCTTATCATTTAATCGGTTTCAATTAGTTATACCAATGCTAAAGCATTCAAAATGCCATTCAAAACACAACCAATAACACTTGGAGTTTAGTTAAAAGATTACCAATGAATATGAAGATAACAAAATGTACAAGCTAACATAGACAAGTTGTAAACACGGATAGAACAAAACAAGAATTATAATCAATTGTCATAAGACATGAAATTTTGCATAATTATCTACTCCAAAACAAAAGATTGCATTCAATTGAAAAAACCAAATACAAAAATTGAAAACATTTACTTTAATTGTGTTCACAAACACATTCAACCTTGTACCAAATATTTACAATGTGAAGGGTTAGGATATAATTATGCACCCTCCAATACATGTCAAGGTACATATCGATATCCTCTATAATGTCATGATAAGACAAAATGTTTTGGAGAGGTTTAACACCAATGATGACAAATAACTAAAACTAATTGTTGGCATGAGGCGGGCAACCTTCGAAGTCTCCAACCACTCCAACACGTATCCTCCAAGGCAAAGCGCAATCCTCCGAGTCTACCATGGTGAGGTGCCAAATGTTGTAGCGCATCATCGATCATCTACAAAAGGTTGTTGTAGCAAAAAGGCAATGAATAGAATGTTGGCATATTAGACACTACTAGCAAGACAAGTAAAACTAATAACAAAAATTTATGAAGAATGAACTACATTCCAATCTTAATTCTCATAATTTCATGGCTTGAAAACTAGATTTTTTGAATGAAACACCTGTGTGAATGTTGTGAATGCTATGGAGCAATGAAAAAAGCTCCAAAAAATGTGTCTTACCCACCGCCTTTGTGCCACGCTTCACTACTTCACCCCTTCACGCTTCATGCTTCACCAACGCAAGACCTCCTACCCAAACGCTTCACCGCCTTCACGCCACTATGCTTGTCCAAACCCTAAGCCAACCCAAGGGCCGTTGAGAAGTCACAATGTTCCTTCCCCAAAAAAAATCCACAACATTTTCCCTCCATACTAACACTTTTCATTCAAATTTGGATAGAATTTACACAATTCTTCATCCAAGTAGTCAAACCCATAATTATTCTATTGATTCTACTACACACATTTGGGGGGATCCAATATCTATAATCCTATTTTTTTTCTACTGATTACTAAAATGAAGGAATTATTCACCGCCCTATTTTATATATAATCATGTATGGGACATATTTCCAAAGCTATGGTAGATCTAACAAAGTTATAAATTTTACCCTCAACGAATTAAATTGACCTTATTTTTTATCTCACGTGGTTTCTAAAATTCCGATAGTCACCCCCCCATGGACCATTGTGTGTTGTGACATGCAATCTAAAAATAACGTAGTTCAAACATTTTTTGGGAAAGTTTGAATATTTTCATAGCAGAGAATGGAGTGTCAAACATGAATTTCAAGGGTTTTATGATGAACAATGCGCAAACCAATTGGATTGCGGTCAGGGAGATACATGGTAAAGACAATCCAAGTTTACCAATAGTAGGTTGCAAGCGCACTTATCTTTTCTATTGGTCGCAAATGTTGTATAAGGTTACGCAAAAATATATTAAGGCATCTTTGCAACCTCAGCACAAGCACCTATTCAAAGACTACAAGAATGCATAAACAATAGATGAAGTTGAAACTAATATCATGTCATTCATTCATGGTGGTTTTTTTCTGAAGCGGCCATAGAAGAAAGCTAAATCAAACTCTCTAAGTAGTTGGAATTTTGGCACTTCCGTTGTAGGCAATGGGGTAGTCATATGATTTTTGCATGTACATCACCGCTGTGTGTTTTACAATATTCAATATTTTTAAGTATCGATGATATATATAATCTACTATCATTTGTGTAATATTTGCAAGCTATGACTATGGACAAACGTGCAAAAATGCCGACGTGTAACCTTGTAGAGATGATGCACAACAAGTGGCTTTAACAATCTGGAAACAATATGACTTATCTATACAAAGTGATAGTGGATGGTTTGATATGTGCATTCATGCCAAATGCAAAGTATAGGTTGTGGTTGAGAGGTGGTTTTATTGGTAAAGGCCTTGACTATGCGTCCTAGAAATTGAAGGTTGTTGCCAAGTATGGAGATCTAAAGCTACTGGTAGATCTCATGAAGTCCTACCCAATGGTGGAAGATCTCAACACTAGGGATTGTACTTTGGAAGGGTCCATGTCTTTTGGATCTACCAAATGAAAGCTTAATCTGCCACTAGGTGCAAATTGCAATTCACATCAATATGACGAAATGAACTACTCGAACGAGGGAAGCTAACACATGAGCAATGAGTCATGAGCAGTGAGTGGTGAGCGATAACACATGAGTAGTGAGCGGTAACACATGAGCAATGAACAGTAATACATGAGCAATGATACCAAATTTGGTAATTAGGCACGGTTTTAGATAACCTTTTCTAAAATTGGCATTCATATTCTTGGAATATAAAGTATTCAAATTTTGATTGAAGAAGAATGAAAGGAACTTATTACCATGGATACTTAGTCCATTGTTGGTTTTTATTAAAGAAATGCACACTAATACATATCACTTACTCAAATTCTTGAACATGCGGTTGAATACAACACTTGAAATATTACTCACATTCTACAACACCTGCAAGTTCAAGTAGCCGCATGACCTCGTTGTAGGAGTACGTTGGAGCATGAATGAACTTGTCACTATCATAATCCACTTTGCACAAAAATCAAAACACATAATAAAGATGTTTACAATACACCCATTTCCATTTCTTTCCCAAAGACTGAGATGACATTTTGGTGAAGTCAGGGCATGTGCAATGTGGCATGTGGCATGTCGCCAATTGTGACACGATATGTAATATCATCCTTGGAGACGATGTTGATTAACATTCCAAATCCTGGATATGGAATGGCAGTTATTCCAACCACATAATAACCGTCCATAAGCCCGGCGCTCTCCCATTTGTTTTTATGATCTACTGTTGGTGCTGCTAGATTGCGGCGCACTGACTTGCCAAACCTGGAAGTTGGGTGGGCATCCGGATTTAGTGGCATATGAAAATCCATCCGAGGGATTGGGAGCATCGCAATTACCAAAAGCCTACGGCGAGGAGAGAGAGCCTCCCTCTGCTGCAATTGGAACCCAACATCTTCGAGTGCCAATACTTCTTGCCTTGAGAGATTGGTACCTATCTTCACAGGCCATATGCTAGGAACTACAGGCCAATCTAGCACATATTTTTTCTTGTTTCCACTTATACAACGTTTGATGTCATCATGGCAAAACCAAAACTTGTACTCCACATTGTTGGTGGAGCGGTGTCGTAGTGTAAATACATACATTATTTACATGTGTACGTATTTTGTGTTTCATGGTGATTCTTTCACTTGGAGATGAAGGAGGAAAGTAAAAGGGAGTAGAATTAAATTACTTTTTTTGTTACTCATAGTTATTCTTAGTAACTTTTAGTTTTTTTTAAAATTCTTATCTATCTTTTTTACTCTTAGTTACTCTTATTACCCTTTTAGCCTTATTTCTAGTTTTATCCTTAGTTTATCTTTAGACCAATGGATAATTAGAAATCACGTGATGAGGATAAGAGGAGGATTTGAGGCCTTATCTCATATATGTGGTTGAGGAGAAGAGAGTGGGGAGAGCCAATTTTTTGTTGTTGAAAGCTCGACGTTTTTGTTGTGTGTTTTTTTTTGGAGAAGAAAACTTGAAATAAAATATGCAATTGAGTTTTCATGTGATTGTTTTATCTTGAGTGTTTACATGCTTGAAGGAGAGTGAGCGAAAACAAAGTTGTGCTAGTTTGAATGGAGGGAAGTTTGCTAGCTCTTGCATAGAAAGAGCTGAGACTTCGACCGTCCACAAAAAGACGGACAAGTCTTTGTTGGCAACAATCCTTTGAGAGAGTAAGACTTATTGATAGATTTGTTTTGTAAAGATTTGAAAGATTGAGGAAGTTTTGAGGACAATTGAAGATTCGACGGTCCGGCGAGCGAAACCATTTGCAGCCAAAAGCCTCGTGTTTTCCTAAAGCGGACCCCTCTCTCCACGACAGCGGTATTCCTTCTTCAATCCTTTGTACATGGGAGCTGGTGTGCCATGTTTGTCAGTTCCGACTTTGGCATTGCACAAAGTCCCTATATTGGCTTGCATTGCCCAACATCTTTTGGCAGAGTTGGCTGGCAATCATGCAATATGCCAATGGGAAGAAGAACAATCAGTCTCTAACACTGATGTGGTATGTGCCACACCATGCTCTGCAAAAACCAAAGATTCTTCTATGCATGCCCTTCTAACCCTAGTGTTAAGGCGAGGTATGGAGTAGTTCATTTTATCGGGTTGGTGTGAGTCACAATTTGTACCCGGTGGCATATTAAGCTTTCGTTTGGTGGATCCGAACAACTCAGACCCCTCCAAAGTACAATCCCTAGTATTGAGATCTTCCAACCCCGGATAGGACTTCATGGCATCTACCAGTAGTTTCGGATCTCCGCACCTGGCATCACCTTTTAATTTCAAGGACGCAGAATCAAGCCCTTTACCAATAGAACCACCTCTCAATCATGATATGTAATTTGCAATCTGATGCAATCTGCATGAATGCACGGATTAAATCGTCCACTGTTGCTTCATACAAACAAGTCATCTTGTTTCTAGACTGTTGGAGCCATTTGTTGTGCACTGATTCTGCAAGATTAAACGTTGGCATTTCTGCACGTTCATCCGTTGTCATATCCTGCAAAAATATTACACAAATTATAATAGATGATATATGTAAATATATATCATGGATTTTTGAAAGTAAAATTACATCTGAAATACATAGTAATGAAGCACTTACAATAATCATATGACCACCCCATTGCATATAACGAAAGAGCCAAAACTCCAACCACTCGGACAAGCCGAGAATGCCTTCTTCTGGGGCAGCTCTAGATGACAACCACCATGAACGAATGACATGATATTTAATTTCAACTTCATCAATTGTTTTCGCGTCTTTATAATCCTTGCATAGTTGTTTGTGCTGAAACTGCAAAAATGTCTTGATATAAGTTTGCATCACCTTATCCAAACTTTGTGACCAATGAAAAAGACAAGTACGCTTACGACCCACCATTGGCAAACTTGGGTCACTTACACCATAAATCTTTTTGACATCATTCCAATTAGCCTGAGCGCTATCTGCCATGAAACCCTTGAAAATTACTTTTGACACTTCATTCTCCGACATGACGGAGTTCCAGTTTTTCCAAAAGAGCGTTTGAGCTACACCATCTTTAGATTGCATGTCACAACACGCAATGGTCAACACCTTACAATTTTTGCTATCATGCACATGACATGCAAGGGTGGTCCAGCCCTTCAAATATTTGATGTGATCAAACATTATCCATGGATTCTCCATATCTCCTCCCACCTGCATACGTTTCACAAGATCCACACCACTTCCCGGAAGATCTACTGACATTTTGAAAACAAATACTTTGTCTTTGGATTATCCTGGGAATCTACTATCATTGACGTACTTCAAGCCTGAATGATCTTTGAGTGCCATGATACTATCCATCGTACCCATTCCACTACGAACAAAGCGTTTTGAGTCTGATACAAAGTTACAACAATTTGGAGAGGCAAGAATACTGAATTTATCCATGACGACCTGCAATGACGAATCTACTAGGTGATGTCCTTCACCATTTGATGGAGATTTTAGGAGGTAGTCTGTTAGGATTTTTTTGTTCGTTGCCATTACTATTGCAAAGTTTTTGGCAGTGGGTGTTTTCATAACCTCATTGGCAATGCATTGGTAAACCATGTCAAGTGACTCACGACATGTACCATTTGATATAGGGTGTTTATAAACACCTAGATGTATACAAGATCTTGACATCCCTGGGGATGTAGAGTGAACATATATTATGCGAGCATGACACAATGCAATACACATTGGTGTTGAACGACATACCTTACATTCTAATCTTGATTTTTCTGGGGCAAAATCTTCCACAAGATATGGGATAAGAGTCAATCCAATCCATTCGGTGCAGTTGTGAACACCTTCATTGCGATACAGATAATCACAATATGTATTTGTGCACTATAAATGACTGGCACATGAAGAACGTCTGAAAGAAAGTCCAAAATCATTTTAAATATTTTTTATTTTTGTTATGCATCAAGGATGTCCGTCGCACATCATATCCATGTCATCCATAGATCGCCCATACATACTAGAAACATCCACAGCTATTGGAGGCAAGATAAAGATAACATCACCATCGAAATATGGTGGCAAGTACTTGACATCACGTACATCTATACTGTCAAAATCAATTGCAGTAAGATCGGATTTAAACCTTCTCCTAGACTTTGTCATTTTTAATGCATCGACAATATTAAAACCTGAAGAAGATGAAGAATGATGAAGAGGTGGACGTTGAGACGAAGTACTATGATGAGCCAATTTCATGTACGACAAATTGTAAGGGGTTTTATCAACATTCACATAGACCAAAACCGGATTGGAAGGCTTAGTCTTATAAGAAAAATATGATGTATCAAAAAGATCGACAACATGACAAACCTCTTCATCTGAATCCAACAACACAAGAATATCATCGTCACTTGGTTCTATCTTGACAGTAGTTATACTAGGCACATTGACAATAGATGCATCAAACTCATTTGTCAACAAAACAGTGGACGTTTGCATCTGATAATCAGTAAGCCCTAAATGATCCTGGACCCAAAATCCAAACATAACCATCTTGACACATGTTCTTCAAAATTAAAATTGTCTCTAAGATATCGCCGTTCGTGAAATACATCTCTTGCTCCACATATATGGATCCTATCCGGAGATTGAACCTAAAACTAAGCAAATTTTTTGAGACTTTCACATGATAATCATCCTCAAGAGGCAAATGGAAGGGCAAAAATGAGCCAAATGCTTTAATGGTAGTCATTTTGAAGTAAGGGTATTGGAGAATGAGAGCTCTTGAAATGTGCAAATAAAAGACTATTTGTATTGGCAATTTTGGGCCTTCGCAACAAATCCTAAATTAGAACAATAAGAAAATGAAGAAACCCTAATATCTAATAATTATAAAGGTGACCACATTCAAATAATAAATGACAAGGAAAATATACGGTGTCAGTATATTTCAAAATAAATATTTTAATCAATGTAATAGAACTACGCGTTGATAAGATTTAATATATATAAATAGGAGTATGCATCAAACTTCATGTGAGTGTTATAGGGAGTGAGTTGCATAGCGTTTAGAATTTACTATCACAGATGCAAGAGGTAGATCAACATGAAACTAGTACACAATTGAGTGGAAGAAAGAAAAGACGAAAAAAATCTACTTTACATCAAAGAAAATTTGAGAATGAGCAAGCAGTATGAGGAAAAAATCTAACATTGTAGTGCAGAAATATATAGATGATTTAGCAGAAACACAAAAAAAATATAAATTTGAATGATTTGGATGAAGAAAATAAAGATGCAAGAGAAGAGGTTGATGTGAATGTATTCAACAATACTGCGGATAAGATTAAAGTCCACGATGATGATGAAGAAGAAGAAAATGAGCACATCAAAATGCATGAAGAAGATGATAACAACTCCCCGCATGAAAACGAAGAAGATGAAGATGAAGACGAAATTTGTTGTGTAAGTATTGCCCTTATATTTATTATCTTTTGAGTATCTTATAGAAAATAACACATATTTGACATAACGCAAATGCTATTGGAGTTGCAATTCGATGAGAACAATAGTCAGCCAGATGGTTGAACAAGCGCATTAGTTTGTTGAAAGTAGATAATTTCATTAAGAAATCATTAAGAATGATCTACGCACACTTGCATAGAAAAACCTTATAATTGACCCTAGCTAGCACAACCAATCCATCTAATTGACCCTACACTCTAACGCCCATCTAAACCCTAACCAGGAGTGAGTTCGAAGGACAAATGTTGGAGGGAGGAGAGGGAACCTCCGTAGGTTGCAACATCCAGATGCAAACTACGAGCCAGCAATCACAAGCCATGCGAACAATGAATTGCGAGCCCTAGACATTGGGCGGAAGGAGAATAACAAAGGCTAGGCGCGATGGTGCGAGGAAGAGGACGAAGGAAGGGAGGTAGGAGAAGAAGGAGAACCAAGGAACAAATAGTAAAGGCAACAAGCCAGGAGCTTGAAGCACAGACCCAAAACCCCGAATCGCAGACTCAATCCGAAGAGGAGAGGAGCGATGGAAGAGGAGCTAAAAACAAAAAACTTGGAGTGAGCGACCCAATGCATCTACCAAATCTAGTGACCAAGTTATGTTTATGTGTGTTGGAAAGATTATGTGCGTATGTGTGTACATGAATGCGTATGTGTGCGTATGTGTGTACATGAGTGCGTATATGTGCGTATGTGTGTACATGAGTGCGCATGTGTCATAGAAATAAGATTCAACAATAAATCTCTCACACACACACACTCACATTCATACAACCTTGAGCATGTGTATGCATATTTTGGAAGTTTCAAATGTGGATGTGTATGAATGTCGATGTCCATTTTTTGAGATTTTGTGTCAAGTTATTGTAATAGATTATTGAATATTTGAAATTTTCTCTAAATTCACTTGAATTCTCTGTAAACATTTATATCAAGGGGATGGATGTTTAATTTCTAAGTTTCATCTCGGATCCCCCATTCCCAGAAAGTTTCCTAACTAATGCCCGAAGATTCCAAAAAATTCTAAAAAATTCCAAAATTTTCCAAAATTTTGTGTTCATAAAATATATCAATAGTTTTGGATTGTGTGATTTTTTTGGAATTTTTTTGGATGTTTTTGAAATTTCTTCGACTTGTTTGTAAAATTTTATGGGAGGTAGATGTTTTATTTTTCTCATGTGGCATCTCGAATCCGAGATGCCCCTTTCAAAAGCATTGTCGTGGCCCACAGTTTCCCAAATTCTTAATTAACCATGTTTTTAGGTTCAAAGAATAGATAGGACAACGGAAAACAAGATAACTAGAGTAATTGAGGGTAGATTCTTAGGTGAGTTTTTTTTCAAAGCGAGAAGAAAAATAACAATCCTTAAAGTAGTTAAAATTATCAAATTAAGATTGTAGTAGGAATTCCATTTCGGCGGAAACCTTAGAACAGAGTGGACCGCACATGCGACCGCGGGCCGCAACCGCCATGGCGACCTAATCCCGGAGGAGGATATCGGACAAGCCGATAGCCCTCCGTAAGGTACATGTCTTTACCTCCACGAGCAGAGAGGAGAGTAATGAGCTGGAGACAGACCTAAGACGCATGGGCTACCTCGGGCTATTAGAAAAGTCTTGGAGAGTGCGATGTGAGGAGATGGTGAGGGAATTGGTCACTGGGGAGGTGGACCAGATTTACGCTTCCACCATCCGGGGCCGACCGGATAGGTGGAATGCGGAATTGTAGAGTAGGGTTTACGGATTCAAGCAAGGAGGGGAAGGTAAGAAAGAGGATTGCACCAGGGATAAGTTCTCTCAGAAATTGGACCCCAAATATGGCTACTTTGTGAAAAATTTGCAAAGACAAGAGAGAAAGGAGAACGTTAGTTTTCTTGGTACCCATTTTGAGCCCGGAGAAGCCCTACAACATCATTCTCACTTTAGCCACCACATTGCTTCTTGCATACTCCGAAAAGAAGGTGGTGAATTGGGGGAAGTATCATTGGGGAGTTGGTGCACTGGTTGGCAACCAACACTAAGCGCGGACAATCATCCTACATTGGTCATTTCCTCTTCCACCTTAGACGCACGAAAACTTGCTTACGGACAAAGAGGAAACCCAATGGACAGGGCATCAGATCATGCGGGAGCTCCAGACCACCGACTCGGAGCCAGAAATGGGCCAAGAGTATTCGAAGGAGGAAGATGTGGCGGACTTCAGCAACGAAGAGCGGCCCGTGTCTAAGAAGATGAAACTGATGTTGGGGAATCTTGCGACGCGGACCAGGTCCGCCACCAAACCCGGAGGAGGTGGAACCTCCACCTTCACCTTAGAGGACAATCCGGTGGATTCCATTATCCGCGACCTAGAGGGAGTTCGGTCCCGGATTGCGGAGTATGAGCTGCAAATGCAACAGGTGGGGGAACTTGTGGACAACCCTCCGCGGGAGAATTTGGTTGCCGCAATACAAGAGGCCATCCAAGATCCGCGCCGGTTGTGGGAGATGGAGCGTAAGGTGAACCACCTTACTGTGGAAAATCGGACGACGACGGAGCAAATGCGGAAATTGAAGACGGAGCGAGAGACGCTCCTGAAGCAGGTGAAGGATACCACCCTCACAGTGCAAAATGTGAGTGACATGGTGTATATCCCGGGGAATGTGTGGTGGAAGGCCAAGATGTTCGACACGGAATTGAAGAATGCAAGTCATGTTTCCGGGTCGAAGATGGTTACCTTCATCATGGATCAAGGAAGTAAGATGAACGCAGCTTTGAAAGCAATGAAGGCCCTCATTGCTAGCTGCATGAAGTTGTTTCCCACCACGGTAGAGTCATCGGAAGAAGAGGAGACCTCATTGAGCTACTCCGACTTGACCCCTCATGATGTGGTAGAAATTCAGGGTGCCGCGGTAGGAGGTGGAAACCAATATGGGGAAGAGGTGGACCAAGTGGAAGACATCACGGCGCTCACGGCACCGCCGGTTTCCGCCACTAAGGTGGTGGTTCTCAATGCCAACCCGGTTTCCTCCACCGTTGGAAAGGAAACCTTAGATGGTTGCCACGTGGCCGAGGTAACACCACCGAGCCCTACTATGGCCTTCCAGATGGTTGCCCGGGATCCGCCGCCGCTTGCACTATTTGCTCCGGAATTTCCGCCGGACAGCCAACTGTCCGCACCACTGGCGCCGGATGTTACGGAGACGGTGGACCATGTGGGTGTGATTCCCGGGCCCGATGGACAGGAGGTGTCAGTGCCACCACCACGTGCTCCATCTTTGGCAATGGACAGAGTGGACTGCCGTGAGGAGCGGAAGCATAATAAGAAGGAAGCCAAGCTGAAGAAGCGGAAGAATAGGAAGTAGATTTTAGTTAGAATTTCATTTTGGGTTGTTTTGGGCAAGTAGTTAGTTGGCCCCGAGTTGTGTGTTTTGTCATTTTTTTTGTTTAGGTTCTGACCTCTCAATGAGGTGGATTGTCAGGACTGCCACGTGGCCCGCGATTTTCAGCATGGAAACCATGACATGTGGGTGTTAGTTTGGTTTAAGAGGGAGCACTTCGGTGTTTTCCTCATCATTTTGCAATGCAAGTGTTCTTTTGTTCAATTCAGACTTATGCTTTACTCCACCTTCGGTTTGAATTGAGTCTTAAGTCCATGTGTAATGCAAGTGGTCCCTCCTTTCCGTATTTGAGGTTTCCAAGTTTTCCGCCATTCCCTAGCACTGTGTAGGTTAGTTAGGTTAGTATTCCGTGATAGGACACGGGGCCAGTAATACCCCGAGGTGCGTGTGGTTAAAACGCCCCTATGTGAGCATGTGATGGGCGGAAGAATCTTAAGCACGGAAAGGCGGAAAGAATTGGACGAGCAAGGGGAAAGAACCCCACCGTGGGGTTGTTGGGCAAGGGGAGTTTCGCGCACATGGTAGATTCTTCTCCACTTACTTCGTCCAACTAGGGACCGACAATGAGCAGCAGTGGATAGACCTGTCCAATAGTAGGGGAAGAGTTCTGGTTTACGCCTTTCGTTTGCCGTGACCTGGAGGTGGATCATACCGATCAGCAGTATCGAACTGATCTAGAACACTCATGCACCTGCCGCGACTGGCGCTTGGTTTCCACCGTGGATGGTAGGCGTGGTAGCCCCATCCCTATGTTAGCCCCGCCGTCACGGAAAACAGCATACCCTGGTTCCTATCATGTGTGACCGGTGGAACATCACAAGCTACCCATTGTGAGGATAGGAACGCAGATGTTGGGTTTCCACCTTTCTCGAGGGAGGATTCGGTTTCCGCGTGTGGTATAGTGGAAACTGTGTCATCACGGAAAGCGGATCAGGCTGGTTTTATAGACCCAAAACTTCCTCCACCTTTCCCCCGTCAAAGGGGGTGGCACGTGTTGGATACATGAGTGGGACACCTTCCCGAGGGAGGGTTGCCCCCATCATAACACCAGTCTAAGGGAGTAGTAGTTAGGAGGAGGAAGTGGAGATAGGGAGACAACCCGGAGAAACCAACCCAAAGGGCGAGATTTTGATGAGCAACTACCAAGTCTCTCTGAGCATTCTAGCCTAAAACACTAGAATTATTGTCCTTGGGATACGGTAAAAAATCTAGCGGATAGTGGAAATACAGGTCAGATCCGCTACCTCTATCACAGAAACCTTATCCCGGAAGTCATGACCCGTAATAAAGAATCTTAGAATGGAGTGTATATAGTTGTTATACTATGGATTCAGGACACTGAGTCTATTATTGTTACTACTCTAGGGTGGGAGCTTGTCCATACTTTGTGTTGTGTTCCCTACCTCGGTCCACTACCAAGAAGGCGGAAATTTCCGTGCTATAATTTCCGTAATATCCTGGATTTCTTAATCCGATCTGTGTTATCTTAGTTTCTGGTGTTTCTTGTGTGTGTGTTGGTGAAAGATTTCCTCCCTCTATGTTGTGAACGACCGCAGGTTTTTCGTGAGAACGAACTTGGCGCGGCTGTGACGTTTTACGTGTTTATCAGGTTAATTTAATGAATACATCACCACCGTGCTACGACAAGCATAAATGATCTCCCTTGCCCGGAAAGTTTCATAGTTTGTTCAAAAAAATTCCACAAAATTCATAAATTAGTCCTCCCATATCAGCTCAATAATTATGGATTTCATTTAATTGGTTATGAAACCTTATGGGCAAGGGGGATTGATTATCATTTTGAAAGTGGCATCACGGAACCGAGATGCCACTTTAAAAAATATATTGATCCCCTCTTCCTATAAAGTTTCATAACTAATGCCCAAAAATTCCAAAAAAATCCACATTTTGTGTTCATATAATATATCAACATTTTTGGATTGTGTGATTTTTTTGGATTTTTTTTGGATTTTTTTGAAATTTGTTCGAATTATCTGTAAAAAATTATGCGGGGTAGATGTTTTTATTTATTTTAATGTGGCATCTCGGATCCGAGATGCCCCTTTCAAAAGGACAAATGATCTCCCTTGCCCGGAAAGTTTCGTAGTTTGTTCAAAACAATTCCTCAAAATTCATAAATTTGACCTCCCACATCAGCTCAATAATTATAGATTTCTTTTAATTGGTTATGAAACTTTATGGGCAAGGGGGATTCATTATCATTCTAAAAATGGCATCTCAGATCCGAGATGCCACTTTAAGAAATATGTTGATCCCCCCTTTCCAGAAAGTTTCATAACTAATGCCCGAAAATTCCAAAAACTTCTAAAACATTCCAAAAATTTCCAAAAATTGTGTTCATACAAAATATCAATATTTTAAGATTGTGTGAATTTTTTGGAATTTTTTTGGATGTTTTTGAAATTTGATGGGGGGTAGATGTTTTTTTTTTAATGTGGCATCTCGGATCTGACATGCCCCTTGCAAAAGGACAAATGATGTCCCTTGCCTGGAAAGTTTCGTAGTTTGTTCGAAACAATTCCACAAAATTCAAAAATTTGTCCTCCCACATCAACTCAATAATTATGGATTTCATTTAATTGTTTATGAAACCTTATGGGCAAGGGGGATCGATTATCATTTTGAAAGTGGCATCACGGATTTGAGATGCCGCTTTAAAAAATATATTGATCCCCTCTTCCCAGAAAGTTTCATAACTAATGCTCAAAAATTCCAAACACTTCTAAAAGCTTCCAAAAACTTCCACAATTTGTGTTCATATAATATATCAATATTTTTGGATTGTGAGATATTTTTGGAATTTTTTTGGATATTTTTGAAAAAAAATCGAATTGTTTATCAAATTTAATGGGAGGTAGATGTTTTTTTATTTTTAATGTGGCATCTCGGATCCGAGATGCCCCTTTCAAAAGGATAAATGATCTCCCTTGCCTGAAAAGTTTCATTGTTTGTTGAAAACAATTCCACAAAATTCATAAATTTGACCTCCCACATCAGCTCAATAATTATGGATTTCTTTTAATTGGTTATGAAACTTTATGGGCCCAAAAATGATGAACCATATCTGCCCTAAACCCTACTGCTAGTCCTACACTCCACAAACATTAAGAAGAAGAAGAACTCCGGTCCCTACCAGGGACCGGAGTGAATAAAGTGTCTGTTCGTAGGACAACCGTGGCCGTACCCCAGGGTAGCGGCGTTGGGTGTAATACTACTTCACCCTTTGCAGGGAGTAGACACTATGTTAGTAACCGATGTTTTGACCGGTTGAACCGGGGGGGGGGGGGGGAGGGTGGTGTGTAGGGTGCATGGGTTTTAATTTAGAATTGTGTGGGTTTTTCTACTTCATTGGAGACGGGAAGCGTGCGTATTTGTTTGAGTATAAATGATGGTTGATTGTGTTGTTGGTCACCAAGTCATGGTTCCAAGGTTGGTTGGATAAGGACGTGCGTGTTGTATTAATACGGTCCGGGTTCGATTCGCGTTGAATTCGTCTGAGCGTGTTAGTGCAATACACTTTGACTTGGTGCTGCAAGTGAGTTAATCATAGGCAGGAAAGTTATACCAACCAGCCGGCTACTCCCCGCCTTTCTGAGCTATAGGTGGTAACTTAATAACTAGTGGTCTGACCACTACCCCTCTCTAATTTTAGTTATGATTTTGTAGGTTTGTGATGGGTTGTCTATTTTCTATTCGTCTTTTGTGGATTAATATTGAGTGTGCATATTGTATGGCAATTATGTTAAGTTGTTTGAATGTGTTCCTAATTTGTGATGTGGGGAGTTTAAGCTTTGTTTCAAGTTCGTTCATTGAGGGGACGTGAGTTGTGGCTCGGGCACCAGATGCTAATACAATAAGTGGGGCTACGTTCCAACCCTTTGCGATGATATTATTTATGAGTGGTTGATATTTTGTGACTTTTTGATTTATGGTTTCAGTGGAGAATCTGTCATTACAGTATGTGAATTCTATAAATTGAACTGTAATTTCTGGTGTGGGTGCTTCTGGTGGTGGGGAATCGTAAGGGTGCCCTATAATGCATAGAATGTCGGGTTTGAGTCTAGCATTACAATGACATCTTTGGGTACCACATGTGCAGGGTAGTAACCATGTTGGTACTGTGTTGTCTTGGGGTAGTTCATTATATGTACCTGCGTTCATGAGTATGTAGTGTCTTGTTATTTTATTTGAGACAAGAAGTTTGCATATTTCCCATACCGCTTTGTTATGTCTTTTTGTAATTAGTGCGTGGATGTGTTGTTGTTTGCATTTAAGGAGGATATGTAGCCATGTATCCGCTTCTAATGAGTTGCAAATGTTACATGTATGGGATGGGTATGCAATTCTACCAAAAAAGAGTTGTTTTCTAGCTTGTCCCATGTATTGTCCAGTTCGGAATTTTACTAAGCACGTTTTTTGCTTGTCTGAGATAGCCGGGTTGGTCCAAAAGTCATTTGATAATGTCTTGTCGATATCTTTGTTATCAAGCCATTTATGTAATTGATGTGTTTGGGTTGCTAGAATGGCTAGGTTGTGTTTTTTATCGTGTTTGATGATGTATTTGCCAAGGTGGCGGATGGGGCCTTTGTCTGGTGTTTCTTGCATTGAATGCCACCAATCTTTTTGGAGGTAGTATGGCGTGGGGTGCGCATGCTCATGTGTTGTTGTAGCGTCTCTATGTTCTAATTCACAACCCAATTTTGCTAATTTATCGGCTTGTTCGTTACCTTGAATGTTTGTGTGGGCTTTGACTTTGTGTAGTGTGGTGGTTTGTGTGCGGGATTGCAGCATCTTAACTATGGATTCTAGTATCTTTTTATCCGGGTGGCTATTGTGTAGTGTTGGGTGTTTAGTTTGCGTGTTCAGGAGGTATAAGACATTGAGACAATCTGTAAAGATATGTGCCGGTTCATTCCGGTATGTGGTAGTGAGGAGGTGGAGGGTGTGGTGTATAGCCATAAGTTCTGCCCTAAGTATATTTTGGAGTCCGGGTAGTCTTTCTGTGATTTTGAGGTTTTTGAAAGGGTTGTATATACCATACCCTGCTTTTTCTCTTCTCCAATGCCCGCGGGTTATTTCTTTGGGTGGCATGAATGATCCATCCGTGTAATAGCAAAATTGTGGGTGATATTTGAGGGGTAGGCATATGTCGTGATTCGTGTATATGGGAGTGTTAGAAGTTTGGTTTGTAAGTGGATGGGGGGGCGGGTATATAAGTTGGGACCATTTCTTGCTTCTATTTACTAAGGTGTTTATAGGTGTAGGCGGTGCCGGTGTGTGAAATGATGTGGGTATTTGGAGGGTAGTGCTAATAGTGTCCATACGATTCGCATATTCACATGATCCGGGGGACGTGTGTTTGTGGTGTATACATAATATGTGGATGTCATGATTTTCTGTTCGTGGGTTAGTTCGTAATTCCGGGGGTATTGTGGGTTCATCATATGCAAGGGTGTCTGCTTTGAAATGTGAGATAACGTGAGAATCTGGGAAAGGGCCTTCATGGGGGTTGAGGTTGTAGTACCAGTTTGGGTCAGTTGTTATGAGTATTGTGATTGTGTCTGGGTTATGTTTGGCGGCAAGTCTAGCCCAATGTAGGGCTTGCTGAGTGTCTTTTTCTGTGTGCGGGTGGGCATATCCCACCCCTGCCCATTTATGTTGGAATGCTGTGCCTATTGACCCGAATACCTTGTCCCTAGAAAATGGGGAGGAGAATTGTTTCAATGTAGTAGGACATGTGATTGGTGATGAGAAGTAGGAATGAGTGATGTGGAAGGAGTCGATGATGTTTTCTATGATGGCATTTGGGAGGGTGTATTGTGAGAGTTTGAGGGGGTCGTTTTTGGGCATTCTATATTTGTACCTTTGATACAACCATGCCACTTCTTTTTCAAAGGATTGTGTGGGGGGTTCTAAGTTGTGTGGTTTGTTTAATGCATTTTGGTATTGTTCCCATAACCATTGTAGTCTTAGTTCGGGAATGGTAATTAGGTAGCGTCCGTCATTATCATAGATGTGTGATGCGCCATATTGGCTTTGAATGGTGTGTTGTGTGCATTCAATGTCATTATCTGGGTTACATTCATTGGTATAAATGTGGCATAGGGGTATGTTTTGTGGTGGGTGGACATATCTTGTATCTCTCATTTGTGCTTCACTAAAGTTTATTTGGAGAATGTTGGTGAAGTGTTGGTGTTGTTTTTGGGTGTAGTATTGTGTTAAGAGTAGTATGTTATGATTTATAGTGTTTTGGTTGTTCCATGGGAACAAGTCTCTTTGTGGGAGCCATTTATGGTATTTGGTTTCATTAGGAAGTATCCATTGGCAAAGGTAGGATGTGTAGTGTTTTGTGATTTTGTATATGTCTTTGTATGTGTGCGGGTGGTCATTTATTATAGATTGTATTGGGAATTGTATGTGGTTTTGTTGGATGTGTAAGGGGGGTTTTGGATATTCCGGTAGTGGGGGTGGCATGGGGTGTATGTTATGTCTACTTAGGCTTGTGTTTATATGATGATTTTGTATTTTGTAGGCGTCCTTGAGAGTATTGGGTGTCGTATGTGTTAGGCAAGTATTTGGGCATTGGTTGTGACAAGGGGGTTTACAAAATATCTTACGCGCGTGTTCTAGGGCGGTTTTAACTATTTTAGTAGGTGGGGCATAATAGTACTTGAATTCATCATTTGTCATGAGGTGTGTGCCATTAGGGTGCGTTATGTGTTTTAGTTCGGTTATGTTATGTAAAATTAATTTATGTAAGTATTTGAGGGAAGTGGTGGGAGTTAGTGTGGGTATATGGTGTGCTTGACTCATCCATTGTGTCTCTAATGGTGTAGGGTGTAGGGGGAATTTTGCAAGTGTACTTCTAAGGTGAGTGTCACTAGTTTTTTTGAGTAGGTATAATGTTCTAGTAATTGGTGATCTCATGCAATCATGTGGGGATATTCGGGGTAAGTGGAGTGATCCGCCATGTTTGGCAAGGATATGTTTGGTTAGTCCATTATATATTCTTCCAAGTCTTCCTTGGTCGTTGAGGGCATTTATGAGTTGTTCGCCGATACATGTTATATAGGCGTTTTTTAGTGAGAAAGCTTCGGTGCCAAACATATTTTGTGGAAGTTGTGTAACGGCGTTTGATAGGCATTTCGGGAGGCCACATATATTTTTGTGTAGGGCAATTATTCTTTTATCTAGTTTTTTAATAGCGGGAAGTGAGTATGGGACGGCATAAAAGCTATAGGCTATGCCGGCTCTTATGACTGTGTCAACCATTTGTATTTTTTGCTTCATGGTGGCTGGGCATGTGGTTAGGAGTTTACATTGTTTGATTAGTTTGGTTGTTGTGATGTGCGTTTGTGTTTTCCATTGTAGTGATGGAACTAAGTTGATTCCGAGGTAGACATATGGTTTGTGTTGACTTAGTATCGGTATTGGTTGGTTTCGGAAGTTAATATTGATGGCCGTTAAATGTGTTTTAAAGGCTTGTGCATTTAGTTTGGATTTATTTGGGCATCCCGTGATTGCGCATTTCGGTATGCCTAGGTCCATTCCGGCCCATTCGCAATATCTATCTAGCTTGTTCAATTGTTGTTGGATGGATGTCGTGTTGTTGGATATTACCGCTAGGTCATCCGCATAGGCCGCGGAGCTTAATTTTGTATTAGAGGTTTTAAAGGTGTATCCGTGGGGTCCGCGTTGTAACCATCTAAGTAATGGTTCGAGAAAGATGATGAAGAGGTAAGGGCTTAGCGTATCTCCTTGTATGGTTCCCCTTTGTATGGGTATGGGTAGTGTTTTATCGAAGTGTTCCCCGATAAATGTGGTAGTTGATTGTGAATAGATATTTCCTACTAGTGCTACGGCATCTTGCGGATAACCGAGGTCTTTCATAATGGCGAGGAGTCTAGCATGGTCGATAGACCCAAAGGCATTTTTGAAGTCTATGTATAGGATGTAGATGTCTTGGCTAGTGAGTCGTGCATCTTCTAATGCGGCAATGAGGGTTTGAAGTTGTCGGGCGGTGCATCTTTCCGCTCTAAAGCCCTTTTGGCTATCATGTAGAATTTGGTATTTTTCCCCGTACGAGGAGAGTATACTAGTGAGCGTGCTAGTAAATAGTTTGTAAATAGTGTTGGCAAGTGCAATAGGCCGATGGTTGGTGAGGTGATGGGGGTTGTCTTTTTTGTATAAGAGTATCGTAAGGCTCGTTTTTCAAGCTTCAGGTATTTGTTTTTGTTTATAACAGTGGGTAAAAAATAATAGTAGAAGCCTGTGGAATCTTGGCGGCATATTTTTTAGTATGGTGTTAGGAATTCGATCGGGTCCCGGCATTTTCCCGTTGGTAAGGTTTTTAAGACATATATCATATGTTTCTTGGTCTAGGTATGTGTGTAAGGGAGTTAAGGCTTCACCTCTTTTTTCTATAGTAAATCCGTTAAGGTCGTGCCACGGGTATTGTCTAACTCCACATAGGCATTGTTGTGGGTGATCGGGTTGATAATGGCATGTTGGGACGGTTGGTCTATTGCTTATGAATTGTTGCACATGTATTTCTTGTGCGATGTCTGTGGGGCTTGTAAGGATATTATTAAATCGATCTATTAGGCAATCTAGAGGGGGGTGTCAATATTCTTGAAGACTTTTCTATTAATTTTCTTGAGACTTTTGTCATATAATTGTTGGTATTTGCATATGGCTTTTTTGATTTGTTGGGTTGTGTAGTTTGTTGTTATTTTGCGGGCTTTATTTTTAGCTTCTTTGGCGATGTTGGCTAAGTTGGCTAACCATGTTTCGTATGGGTGGGATGGATGTGGAGGTGGGGGTATAGTGACAGAGGTATGGTTGTTAATTTCTTGTGTGATGATGGGGTGAATTCGCCAATTTGGGTTGTTTTTTATTATATATATTGTTTTTCTAATAAGATGGTAGGTAGATAGATGTATTTTCATTCTTTTTGGAGTTTCTTTGGAAGGTAGCCTCCTTGCTTAGCAATTTTGTTTGAAAGCGTGAGGATGGGTGGGACACTACATGTTTCTAGGACGGTGGTGGTAATGTTGTCGGTGAGGGAACTTAGTGATTGACATGCTATTTGCCATTGTTCATTTGTCAAGTGGTTATTTTCTAATAATTGTATGAGCTCGTCGATTTGGTTTGAGTTGTCCTCGAAGAATTTGGTGTGGAAGGTTTCTAGGTTTTCCTTAGGTATAGGGTTGAGTATCCTAGGTGGTGGGTCGGGGGTTGTGATTGGTTCTCTTGCTATAAGTGTGTTTGGGGGTATTCGGAGTTGTATAGGTAGATGATCGGAGTTTAGGTGTGTTGTTTGATTTGTAGTTGAGGTGAATAGGTGGTTATGTGGGGTTTTGATGTAAAATCCATCTATTAGGCTATTTTGTGTGTAATTATGTCCTCCTTGCCTTGAAAATGTTGTGTTTGTCGTGATATATGTTAGTTCTAGGTTGGTTGTAAAGGTTCGCCAAAGGTAATCTTCCGGTTGTGGCGGTGTGGTTTGTTGGTCATTTTGTCTTCCAATCAAAGCAACGTCTCTATTGAAATCTCCACATAGGATGTATGCGTGATTAGGGTGTGTATTTATTTGATGAGTGATGTTAGTTTGTATGATGGGGATGAGAGGTAGGTCCTCCTCATGTGAAGGCATATATAAATTAATTAAGAGCCATGGTTGTAAAGGTTGGTTTGCTATGCGCGTTACTTGGAGGAATGGGGATATGTTTGCGGGGGTGGGAATTTTGGAAAGATTTCCTGGGAATGCATGTTTGTTGTGTATTAGTAGTAGTAGTCCTCCTCTATATGTCATTCGTTGGCGTGTGATTCTTGTGATGTTGTGTGTGTTGTTAAAGAAAAGTTTGTATTGAGGGAATAGGTGTTGTATATATTTTGTGGATTTAGTGGCGGAAAGCTTGGTTTCTTAAATGGTGATGATTGATGGGGGTTGTTGGGGGTCCGTGATTAGTTCTTGTAGACATGGCATGGCAGTGTTTAGTGAGGAGGCATTCCAGGTTATGGCGTATGATTCTTGACTAGTTAGCGGGACCGGGTTGGACGAGGGTGATGAATGATAAGTAATGGGGGGATTGGGACGTGTGTATTCATTTATAGGTTCGTTATATCTTAGTGCCTCCATTAGTAGTTGTCGTGGTAGGTATGGGAATTTTTCTTGTAATTTTTCTATATTAACGGAGTTATGGTTTAGATGTATATAATCATATAATTGTTTGTGTATTGTATTAGGAGGGGTGATAGTGTCTTTATATATATGACAAAATTGTGTATATGGGTGTGGGGTATCTATGTGTCTTTCTGGTGGGTTTTGCAATCTTGACATTCTTTCTAGTAGTTGAAATGTCAATTCTTGTATTGGTTGGTGGTGTAGGAGTGTGTTACATGTAAGAGTGGAGGGACTAATGGTTACGACTATTGTATAGATGACCCTTGGGGGAGGATGGTGATTATATTGTTGTATGTGATTATACAAGTATGGGAAGGAGCGTATTATTTGTGTATGTAGCGGATGTGTGTTTTGGAAAAGGGGTTTGAATGTTTCGGCCAAATGTTGGTATTCTGGGTGGAATTTGATCGTACTTGGTAGGAAGTATGTTGTTTGTCTTTTCTTGTGGGCAGGGGGGTGTGTTTTTAGTAGGTCAGGCATAGGTCCTGGATTAGGGTGAATGTCTCCGCATTGTAAAATGAGTAAATGTAGTTGAGTATGGTGTTGTATTGTTATGCTTAATTGTGGTTTTTGGTTGGGTTTTTTCGTGATTGGTTTATATTGGTTCGTGTGAAGGGGGGTGGAATTTGGTGGTGTGTATGAGTTTGAAATGTGGGGGTTTGGGTAAGGTTTAAGTTTTTCTTTTAGGAGTTTATAGAGTATTTTAAACATAATTGTGTTAGTCATGAGGGATTGTTTTTGTCTTTGTGTGTGTGCATGTGGAAGAGTGTTTAGAGTGTGGGAAGGTGGGCCCGGGTTTGTGTGTATGGCTCCTCCTAGTAATATGAATATGGAGTTGTTCCATGTATAGTAGTGTTGAGGTTTGAGTGTTAGGGTTTTTGGTATAAAGTATTGTTTTTGTCGTTGTGTGTATTCTTTGGGGAGGTTTTTGAGGGTGGTTGAGAGCGGCCCCGGGTTTAGTTCAATGTCTCCGTGTGAGATTATAAGTGTAGAGTTATTCCACGTGTAATATGCTATGGTTTTCAGTTTTGGTTTTTTGTGGTGAATGTGTGTTATGTAGTAGATATTGCCTATATATATTGATATAGTGATGGGGATGATTATGTGGGTTGTGTTGTTGTGGTTTATGTGTGGGTTTTTGTTTATGTGGTAGTGGCGTTTGTATGTGTGTGAGGTACTCTTTCTATAGTTACATTGGTGGGTGTTGTCTATGTGTGGTGTGTATGTTGTGATATTATGTGGTCTATGGGAGTAATGGGGATTATAGATGTATGCGGTAGGTATCTTATGGTTGTTTGGGAGATGCGTTAATGTGTGTATTTGTAGTGTGTGGGTAGTGATAGGTTTGGAGGTCTTCGTGTGTGATGTGTGTTGTAGTCTAGGTGGGATTATGGGTGGTGTTGTTTTTTGGGTGTGATTGTGAGGGTTGTACATGACGTGTCTTAGGGGAAATTTGTGGGTATGGTGCGTTGGATTATGTGTGATTTTGGTGTGTGTGTGTTTTGTTAGGAGGAAGAGGGTAGCAATTAGTAGACATATATATTGGAAGGTGAGTCTAGCTCTGTGGGAGGTTATGTATGGAGAAAATATACCCTTAAAAAATGAGGGCATTTTATTATATGAAAAGAAAACAATACAACATATAGAGGAGAGGGACCATTTATGGTGTCCTTGGAGGCGACTATCCATTAAACGCGCTAGGTCCTTGGTGAGACATTGTTGGGTTGTTATGGAAGCCCGGTGGTGCTTGTAGAGGTAGCGGGGAGGCGGTCGTGTTGTAGCTTTGTGGTAGTGGGGGTGGGGCGGTTCGTTGTAGAATTTCCGGTGCGGCGGCGGCGAGTCCGTTTACTAGGCCTTGCATGCGGAGGTTCGATTGTTGGAACTCGTGAGCAATTGTACCAAAGAGTGCTTGAAGGTTGTTGGTGTGGTGTGTGATGGTCGCCGTGGTTGTTTCGAGGCGTCGATCCGTATGCGTATTGATTGTGGTGGTGAGCGTGCAAAATTTTTCATCCAATTTGTCTTCGAATTCCTTCATGGTTTTGGTGAGGTAGTTTTCCGTGAGGAGTGGGTTGGCGTTGGTGGCGTTGCCCATGGCTTGGATTTTCTCCGCAATGGCTTCTCGCACGGGAGCTTGGGCTAGTCTTATCGCCGTCTTGTTGGGGTCTGTACCGTCTATACTTCCTCGGTGTGGGATGAAGTCGATGCGGCGTCCAAGGATGAATGTGGATTTGTGAAGCCACTCCGTGTACACCGCGGTGTTGAGACATTGGATGTGGCACCATCCGGCTTGTTTGTCGGTGTGGGGTAGGTTGTTGTTGCCGAAGCTAATGCCAACGATGTTGTCCGTCCCGAATGCATGCTTGATGGCCCTTGTAATTGTTGTTTGTGTCTCCCGTTGTGGTAAGTTGTTAGCCACTAGTGTTGTGCTAATTCGGAGCTCCGAAGGGTTGCCGGTTCCTCGGTCTCGGGTGATGCTTACTTGAAGCCTCTCATGGTTGAATGTGAGCCCCTCCTTAAATATGTGGTCGCGTGCTTCTTCGGTGGTGAGTGTGAGAAACGCAAAATTTTTGTCGAGTTCCGGCTTGGTGAGGCCCATGAATTCGTGTTGTTGTCTGTTGTAGTAGCTCTCCCGAACAATGGTTTCGAAAATGTTGAATGCATGCTCATATCGAAGTGTTTTTCCCTTAAGGTGCAATCTAAGATTGCGGGCTTTAGTGGCAAGCTCGTACCCCTTCTCCACCTTACCAATGACCAACTCTTTGTCCTCCATTTCCATGACAAATGCGCGGTTTCCTTGAAGTAGCGCATGCCCGTCGCGTTGTTTTTTGGAGATGGACCTTGATGAAGCCCGCCCAATTTTTGGTGACGGCGTTGATCCCTACATCAAGAGGGTTCGAATATGCCGTGCCAAGTGGAATGTCCATTTGCTTAAGTCTCTCAAGGCAAGCCCCTCTAGCTTCTTGCCTACTAATACTTTTAAAGCCAAAGTCAAAACGAATGGTTACATGGAACCCTTCGGATAGGCCGGTTGAGGGGTCTACCTTTTCTTGTCTTGGGATTTGTGTAAAGTGGAGGTGGTTGCCGGGGACCGCGTCCGGGCGTTCGCTTGGATAAAAAAGTTGTGGGACTCTTGGAAATGCTCTCCGAAGGGTTTTGAAGTGGATGATTTCTTTCGGGGGTGTCCCAATCCGAGCAAAATCTTCGTTGGTGCGGAGCTCTCGTATGACGTCTACACCCTTTTGCACCGCAACGGCTTCATGGATGGGGAAGCCCAACCACATTTGGGACACTATGTCAATGCTTGGAATTGCTTCCTTGGACCTCGTGTTGTGTGATTTGTGTGAGTCGGGGTTGGCCTCTATTCCTCCCGATTCGCTTCGTCTTCTCTTCGCACTTTGGTTGTCCTATGTGGCTACATTCATTGAGCTCTTGTGTGTTGTGGTGGTGGGTGTCCTTTCGGCCAAGTTGATGGTGTCAAGTCGAAGTATGGCGGCTTGGTTCGGGGCGGCCATGAATTCATCATTTGAGAGGGAAAGTTGAAGTGAACTCCCCCCATGCTCGGGGGAGACGTTTTCTAATTGCATGTCGATGTCGATGTCTTGGAAGGTGAGGGCCTTCCCCTTCATAAGCGATGGTGGCATTGTGTGGAGGTCGTCTTTCGCAACTTCGTCTTCATCGCTGTAATCTTCGATTAGTGCCCTCCTTCTGCTGCCATTACTGGTGCGGGTCCCGGTTCCTTTGTGGGCTGGGTCCTTGTTGCCTGCCGCTCCGTTGCTGCCGAGTGGTGGCGCCGCTATGCTCCTCCCTTGGTCTTCCGCTCCGCGGGCGCCCTCCTCGCTCTCTCCTTCCTTTGCTCGGCGGCGGTTGCTGAGGCAGTCCTTGCCTGCGCTGGCTCTCTGTTTGCTGATCTCGCTCCCTGCCTTTAGTCGGAGGCTGCCCTTGCTCGTGGTGCCGGAATTCCGAGTCTGCCTGGCTCTGCTCCGTGGTTCTACATCTGTGTGCATCGCGGTGTCATCATGGGGGGTAGCCATGGTGGTGCTACTGTGTGAGCTGTGGAGTGGGATGAAAGATTGGGAGCAATGCTGGGGTATTTGAAGGGATCGGTGGGAGAGGTTGGATGGTTTTTTCTGGTTTGAGTGTGGGCTTGGCGGGTGGGCACCGATCTGCTGCGGGGTGGCGAAGTGTCGCATAACTGGTTTTGGCTGAGTGTTTGCTGGAGTGTGATTTGGTGAGGTCAGAGGTGTGCTGTGTGTAGATCTGCGGCGCTGCTTGGGGGTATTCGTGTTGTGGGTGGATGTCGGAGTAGTCTTGGCTGGGTTTAGGGGGTGTAGGGTACTGGGTTTCGGCCAGATTTGGGGTTCTTGAAGGTAGGGTGTGTGTCTTTTGTGTGAGGCCTTAGTGTTTGTTTGTTTTGGACCTGCTTTTGGGTGGGCATCGTGGTAAACTTGGGTGCCTGGTGGTGTTCTTGATTTGGTTTGTTGGGCTGTCATAGTGGGGCTTTCTGATCTACTCTGGTTCGGCGCGGTTTTGGGCTTGGCGTGAGGATTTGTGAATGTACGAGGGGGCGCTGGCCAGCGGGGATCAAATTTTGGAGGTAAGCCTTTGATTAGTTTTGTGGTGCTTTTGTGCTTTTTTATGAAGATAGTTTGATGATGGTAGGGGCAACCAGATTTGCTTACCCTTGTGTGCTTGTGGGGGTGTGTTATGGGCGGCCGTGGCGATGTGCGTGGAACTGGTGGTGGCTTGCGGGGAGAGCGCGGATCTGGTGGTCTTTTTGGAGGGCGCCCTTGGTGTTCTATGAGTTTGGATGGAGGGCTTCTTGCTGGTGTTCTTGGTGGATCTCGGTGCGGGGGCAGAAAGCTTAGAGGGTTGAGTGTGAGCGTTGCTAGTGTGAGATGGTAGTGTGGAGGGTAGTTGGTAGGGGTGTGCATTTGTGGAGTAGTGTAGGGATGTGTGTAGACACACATGAGAACGGTGCTTAGGAGCACCCATTGTGTAAGGAAGGGTGAAACCCTAGTTTTTTTGAAATAAGTTGACGGCGATCCACTTCCTGTTCCTTCGCTTGAGTCTGGATCTAAGCGGCTCCTCCTTTTCTTGCTGATCCGGTGCTTCTTCTCTGCGCTGTTATGCTGCGGCCGTTGTCTGTTGGCTTCTGTGGTCTTCTCTCCTGGTGTTTTCGCTGTGCTTGAGATCTGGGTTGTCGGGTTGCAATCTTGTTTTGTTTTCGGAGATTGAGTGTGCCAGTTGGTTGAGTTCGGCGTCGGCGGTGATGCTATCTTCTTCTGTGCTGAGTGCCTGTCTGTTCGGTGGTGCTCTGCCCGAGCCATCCCCTGCATACCTTACATGTTTACGAACCTCAACCGGATGGAGGCGTTCTAAATTACACAAACTCTAGTACTATATCCCAGCAACCTTGAATATTGTTCACCTCAATGCTTACCTTCTCTATCACTGTAACAACACTGAGCCTGAGCGCCTGACCATCCGGATCGCCAGACGTCAGCAGCATTCCTGAACAGGTAGAGTGCTGCAGCTGCTGCCTGGTGAGATCGATTAAGCCGCTCACCGTCACCGCATGCTGCATAATCGCACAAGTGTCTCTCTCTCTATATATATATTGGAGAGAGAAAGAGAGAGAAGGTGGGGAAGTCATCGACCATCTTCATTGCTGCAGCAGCGTCTCTGCGGGCTTGGATCGACGCGCGGTGTGCTCTGATCAGCAGCTTGAACCATCAATCACACACATCGATCTGCTGCAGATTGCTGGAAATGGGTACTCCTCTTCGCGGAATGGCGAACGATTCAGCCTCCACGGCTGCCGTCTTCTTCCTGGTGCTCTTTCTTGTTGCGGCAGATGTGTGTGCTCTAGTTACACCAGTTGCTGCTTATACTTGGGCTCCAGCTCCTCCTCGCAAGCTGCTCATCACCATTATTCCACTGCCCGAGCTGTGTCCCGAGCTGTGTCCACCATCCCCCGACGTCGCCATCTCTCCACCACCCCACGCCACCACTAAGTCTCCTCCTCCACTAATTCCCAACATAGCTCCACCACCCCATGCCACCGCTAAGTCTCCTCCTAGTCCTCCCACAAACATTACTATTACTAGTCATACACTACACAAACTTGACTACACATTATATTGCAAACATAATTCAAATAATCATACATTTCTCACAATTTATTCAGAATTTTGGTTTTTCTTCAATTCATTTTTCATGCTCTCATTTCTAAACTCGGGGAGAATTATCTTTTTTTTGGATACTCTGCCAAGATGTTTGTAGCATTTCTTTCAATGTTTTGTTTTGTTTTCCGGTCCTTGTGTTTTCCACCCCTACAATGTTGAAAGCAACCAATGTCAACTTCATACTATTTTCTTACTCTTCTATACGCATGTGTAGGTCTCGGTCTTGGCCACATATTTGTCAAACAGCTGGACAAAGAGTTGCGGTCAAATCTACTTCCTCTACGGGAAACAACGGATATGTGGCTCGTCCTAGCCTTTCGTATTTCATCCCCCCTCCATCTTTGCAACTCCATCTCAATCTCTTCACGTGTTGCAACCCTATCCAACTCAATTATATGCACTAGTATAGTCTTCCATATCATTGGATTAATACTTGCTAGGTAATAATAAAATATGGCCTACAAAGTTTAAGAGTTTGGAACTCACCAAGTTTGTTGAGATCTCCTCCTCACCACAATAATATACTTTTTCTTGTCGTATTTTTTTTTTTTTTTGCCACCCATGATGGGTGTTGCTTAGACACCTTCTATCTTTGATTTCGTTGCTTAGATGCATGTTTATGCAATAACACACTCCTTTACACAATTACACTGAAAGATGGTTGGCCTGGCATCTACTTTGTCTATGCAAATGGGTTCGTTTTGCAGTTAAGAGTTCCAACTCTACCTTTGTTATTTGCACGTCTAGGGACTTCGCCTCCAAAGTTGTCAATATTCAAAGATGGATTCACTAGGTCATGTATGTTGACATTCCTCTTCCAAGAAGTCATGATTGGATCCGTCCTCGTGTCATGACTCCTTCGACATTTTGATTTGCTTGTGGGATTGTTTTTACTCAATGTTCGGAAATGAGGCTTGGAGACCCTACATCTCAAAGGGACTGTTGGCATCGTCTAGGATTATCTTCTTACCTCCCAGATTTGAGGTTCTGATGTTTGGTGTTTTTCCTATACACGTGGGTGATTCAACAAATGAATACACAACCACTAGCAATGACTAATTGCATAACTAGTCGTAATAATGTTTTCTAGATTAATGACTATAATTAATCATAGCTATGACTTAGATGATTAGTCTTAGTCACATTTTCTATAGAAATGACTAATCTTAGTCATTTTCTAAAGTAACAATTAGTCTTAGTCATATTGTTTAAACTAATGACCAGTCTTAGTCATATTCTCTAAGGATTTTGGGTTTAGGGTTACGCACCTTTGCTATAGGTTGTTGACTCGGCGACGGTGTGTTCTTTGTCCCACTTTGTCATCTTGTTGTTGTGTTCATCCCCACTGCCTCGGGTGTGAAGGTCCTCCTTTCTTTGTATAACACTGGATCAAACATGGAACATCAAGTGGAAGAAGGTCCACACCGTGGTTTGGAACGGCCACTATGAGGAGTTGACCCTCTCTTGCCCAAAATAGGGACGTTCCTGGAGTCCTTAAACATGTCAAACAACATCCTTGATATTTGATTCAAAACAACACTCAATATATGTGGTATTCTAGCATTTCCTTGGAATACCTCTCCAATAAATTGGCTACGGACCTCGATATCACATGTACAAAGGAAGACGACAAGAGTGGAGGTATTTGAGCCATTTTCCTTGCAATGAAAGACCAATGTTGAGCCAACAATTGATTCAAAGGTTAGAGACACCTAGAAGCAAGCCTCACATCTCAATAAAGCAACAAAACTTCAACTAAGGAGACGAAGGAGAAGACCAAGCACGCTGGACCATAAGGAAGAATGTTGAAGAACAACACACTAGAATAAAAAGGGAAGTAACCACAAAAATAGGTATTCAACCACGGAATTACAAGGAAAACGCACCATAATAGGGTAGGTAACCCACGGGGATAGGGTAGGCAATGGTTTTAATGAAAAAGATATCCAATGTGCAAGGGAGATTATGAATAGCAATGTCATCAATTAAAGGGACAACTTGTGAGGACGTTATAGGAGAATATAAGACTAGTGATTAGCATTCAACATGAATTTTTCTTTGCCAACTCAAATCATTTTGATTATATTATTTGCACCCAATTTTCACAAGATTAGGTTAGACACAAACCCTCCAACTATAAGCAATTAAGGCAGGAAATTGTGGACACGCCAATGTTGTAGTGAATGACAATTGCAGCTTAAATGGCGGTTATGGATTTACAATTTAGGTGTTTAATAAGTGGCATATGTATTAGGTTTAGGGTTTCTTTTGCATGTCCTCCATGTTGCATGTAGGTTTTAGGTTTTTTTATTCCTGATGACTACATGCAATCATTGGTTTACAAAGAGAATGACTACATTTAGTCATGGTTGTCCTACATGTATGACTAGTCTTAGTCACATGTCCTCGGTTAGGTTTAGGTCATTTTCCATTGCTTATTGTATTCATAACTATTGGCAGTCATTTATTTGCTTTCTTGAGCACTATAACAAGTCATAAGTTGACTAGGCATAGACGTGATCAACTTCATTCTTAGTGAAATTTTAAATAATCCAACCGTCATCCCTGTACTTGTACATGTCCTTCGCAGGACTGTTGTGTACAAGAAAATGATTGGATCTTTTTCAATTGAATAAAAACATTTGGAAATGAATCCGAAATCACAATAGGATCTTTTGCAGTTGTAATTGTGGGACATAGAGAAGAAGGAAGCAGATAGACAACAAGTAGATAGTCACAAGATATGCATGCCCATATAAAAAATGCATGGGTGCAAAATGTTATCAAAGAAAACCATTCACAAACATCTTCGAGACTACAAGCAAGATTCTGAAAGAAATCAATCATGATATGTTTGCTAGACATCGTTGATGTTTTTCTTCTTCTGAGCACTGTATAGGTGGGATGGTATGTAGCTTGCTATATTACATTTAAACATGTAGGAAATGCAAAGATCTTATATGTAGGCTGCAGTCATTACTGCTTACAGTTTATAATCTCAGCTACTCTATTCCTTCAAAGGGATGGAGAGCCAAGTTTATTTAGCGACCAACAAAAGTTGGCGTGTAATTTTGGGACGGATATTTTTCATAGGCAGTGGGGCTCATGAGCAATTCCAAAACTCACTCCCTTTACATATTAGAATAGGAAGTGGGAGGTTAGAATGTCAACGGATTCATACATAGGATGGGTGTATTTGCATTGCAAGTATCAAAGGCCACATATGAATTATTGTCATTTGTAGGGCAATTGTTTTTTAAAACGGAATTCAAAAGTATGTACAAAGCAAACCCATGGTTTAAAAAATATGTGCTACAACTAAAGAATACTGTCTACGGAGATGAGGATGTTTTGAATGGACACATGGCATATTTCATTTATAACTCTATTGGAAAGGAGGAGATTGCCAATGTGTAGTGGAACCATGTGTCGTTGCCTACACCGTGAAACCCCAAAGCCTGGGGATATGCCATACTGTAGCAACACGAGATATTAAAGAGGGATATGAGTTATTCACGTATTATCCAGTAAATTGAACCACTATGGTGGCCTCAAGTGAGGAATGGATGCACTACTTCATTTGGCATGGTTTAGCGAGAGTTTAGCAATTCCAGAGTTTAGAAATGAGAAATCTTTTCTAAAATGAATTGTTATAGCCGATTTCCATACGGATGACAAAATGTAGTCATTGTTTTGGACTCTAGGACTACAAACTCTGAAACCACATGGATGACTAAATGTAGACCTTATTTTTTATTATATGACTACAAAATTTGAACATAGTAATTGGTTTCTCCAAATACTAAAAACGAACATGAAGAATTCGAAGTTGTACGAATGATAACACAGTGTCTAGGCAGTTACAACAACAATTCTACCACAATGAACAATAGACTCGAGGATGATGAAGATACCATTGCTATGGAAGAAGAAAAGTTTGAGGAGGTAAAACTCACGAAGGTCCTAGAGAAATAAATAAATTCATTGTACGAGGGTTCTCGAACAATGCGTTTGATTGCGGTGTTTCTTCTCTTAAATTGCTTTACGATTATTGGAGTATCAAATGCATGTACAGATGATTCACACTCTTCAAATTTGATCGATTGATCCCTTGATCCTATGCCGGCGTGGTGCTCACCACCTTAGTCCACCCAACTATGGTGGGGGGGGGGGGGGGTCCTTGGACCTTGTTGTATGGGTACCTCAAAGCCCTTTGGGGGGATACCATGTCCGGTATCTTCAAGGCACTAGTGGCTAGCTAGTAACTAGTATAGTGTGTCACTATAGTGTCCATCCTCGAAAGGGGAGAGTAGTATTGCCCCAATGTCCCCTTGTCCGGTGGGCATCGGGTCATTGACATTACGAACGGACACTTTATTCACGCCGGCCCCTTGTTAAAAAGGGACCGGAGTTTCTATCTATCTAAGGCAGGGACAAGAACATCATGACCTAAGGTCCATATCCACTTCCATTGACACAGCACATGGTACCCTTGTATTGAGGATATGCATGGTTCTAACTATGAAAGACGTTAAATCGAGCGTTGGACGTTGTGGAAGAAAATCCAGATATAGAAGATGATGTTGTCCGACATTAGGAAGGGAGGTTGCATGGCAAAGATAGTAGCTATAAGTGTAGATCATTTTTTTTGTGACTGTATAGATTATGTATTTGCATATTGCAAAGTCAAGAAATAAACTATGATGTCGTGTAATAGTAATAGAACTCAAAAACATTGCAAATAAGTAAAAAAAAATGGTTGTATTGTCAAAATTCAATATACAACCAACAAAAATGTCATTGCCATAAAACATTTGTTGAAATGATTAAAGACTGGGGACTCACAACATAAATAGTACGAAGGAAGTCCAAATGCAATATAAAAACCGTTCACTATTAGGACCTGAAAATTGTAATGAGCTAAATACTAATCTTAGTGATGTGGTCTGTTATGACTATCATGAAAATTAAAAATATTGAGAGAACATGTTCCCAATACGTTCTCTACATGGTTCCCATCTAGGACCTGTCCGATATGACTAAAAGCCTAGTCATATGATGACTAAAGTCACTTCTAGTCATCACTTTGGTTCAACATGCTATTTTAAAAGCAATAGTCATATCCGGTCATATGGTCATAGTCATTTTTGTGTTTTCCTTGTAGTGTGGATTTATCAAAGCAGATAGGACAAAACGTATTAGTCCTCATATTTTCAGTTACTCACAAGATTTAGTTGAAAAAGGTCAAACAGAAATTAGAAAGATAGAATATGAAAATAATGTTGCAGATATGTTGACTAAGGCATTGACCGCCTGTAAGCACAAAAAGTTAGTATGTGCACAAGTATGATATCATTACAAGAACTCATCTCTTCCTGAAATAATACTCTTTTCTTTATCAAGGTTTTATCCCATTGGGTTTTACTTGATAAATTTTTTAATGAGGTTATCTCAGGTTCAGGAGGAGTGTTGTGACTGGAATGCCAACACATCAACCTCAAGATCCCCTCCATTAATAGGTAGGTGGACATATCATTAATGAGAGGATCCATGGTTAAGGAAGGTTGCTCCTCCCACGTGGCTCCTCCATAGTAGATACTCATAGGTAGTAGCATGTGTCAGCTCGTTAAGACTGCCCATACCATACTTTATATAAATTGAACCTCCCACCTCTCTCGGGGTATGGAGAATTCTATCCACTCTTATCTATCTTTGTACTACCTATCTTTTCTCCACAACAAATTCAAATCCTCACATGTACATGTCTTCCAAGTTTATACATGAGTGTCTATTTTGATCATGGGTGCACATCCATCCTATCATCCAAACTAAGAAAAAAACAATTTACACCGATTGCCTCAACTTGAAAACTTCCACTTTGTGACCAGTGAACCTTCTCGAATTGCATTGAAATGAAAAATATTTTTGTTCTCACATCTGCATTATGAAGTTATCTTCTACATACCAATTGCCAATCAAAACCAAAGTTGACAACAATGGTGGTCAAAGGCCCTTGATGTCAATTTCCACGAATGCTTTTAATACCAAGTAGAACATGTGCTTTGATTTAGTAAGTTGATTTCAAAAGGTACGCTATTTCATGTTTTGTTTTTGGAAGGATAGCTATGAATTTGTTTTTTTTTGGCAAACTTGTCGTTCTTTTTTTGGGCTTGTAGTTCAAATCAGATGAAAATCCTACAAATAATGCACAACATTATTCAACTATGTGGATAAGCTTCATTGACCCTAAAATAAAGAAATTATATTATCTAGTCCCCCCGAACAAAATAATAATATTTGGTTATTGTTCATACATTCATGTGGACAATTGGAAAATTGGTGAAGTTATATTCTTGACACTATCCACAAAAAGCATTGTTCATCCCGATACTATTCACTAAAATTACCGACATTATTCACAATGTTCGTTATGTTCAAACTAGCATCAATTTCTCCCTATTATTTAAGTTCCTTCCCATGAAGATAAGACAACAACGGCCCTTATCATATGCTAAATATAGAAACGGAACTCTACCATATGGCTAAATAATGTTATGTGCATGGTTGTGGCCAAAGATACTATCAATGAATCAACTATAGGGCAACTTAGTTCATGGACATGTTTGGCATACACATTTGCTTGCTTGCTTGCTTGCTTTTGGGCGCATTTCAATTTGATAAGAACAACAATTCATATAGAATTTTGATATAATTGAGATGTTGCGACCACAAGTTATGAACTTTCAAAGTACTTGAATATTTGTTCCTCGCACTCCAAATAAGAGGCCGATGTTGGCATGTAACACCTTTAGGAATGTGCATTGGCACATTGGTCAACAACTTCACACGAGCACTGTGTTTTGTTTCTTTAAATGCTTTGTGGGTAATATTATCTTATTGTCAACTTGTATATCAAAAATGCCACAACAAAAAACATCGACTATTCTACAAAAGAAGGAATATCATAGGGTTTCTATACATAGAGACCAACCCAACACCACTTTTGAAGATTTAGTGAGCACCTATGGTCACTGCAAATGATAACTCTCTCATCAACCTATTAATACAAAAATGAGAAGTGTGTTGCGTTTTACGAGATTGGGATGAGTGCTACATTATGATTGATGTCCATTTTAGATTCACGTAGTAACATAGTATTTGCGAAAATGTCACATTCACATGTGACATATTTTTCATGGTTGAAAAAGTTTTTAGTCTTGTGGAATACACTTGAGCTTTGGAAAAACTTGTAGTTGGCAAAAATTTGTTTAGTTGGCAAAAGCTCTCTCCAAGAATCAATTCAAGGAAGCCTTTCTTGCATTCGAGAAAACAACATATACGACATTTTAACGTGTTGCGTGATGTTTTCACGAATACCATGTTATGCATTCCACGCTAGCTTAAGGATCTTGCCAAATCATGATTGATATCCAAGGGCAGTAACTATGTATGGCATATGCCAAATCAATGCAACATGGGTTTGAATTGGGGTCTATGCCAAATCTTGTCAGTCTCGTTTTGAGAAGATAGTCCATCTAGGGGTGGGTTTACATTTGGGTTATGGGTCCAAGAAACTTGAGATCCAACATACCTTTTCATGGACCTTATTTCTAGACTCAAGATTAGATCCAAGCATGAGGTTTGGGTTTCTCAAATTAGGGTGGCTTTACATTAGGGTCCAAGACCAAAGAAACTCTAAAATCGAGCAGTCCTACTGGTCGAGATCAATACTTAGGAGTCAAAGAGTTTACACTAGGTATAAGGTTAGCATGGTCCAAGGTATGAGTAACGAAGTGGCATCATGTGACATCACTTTCCTGCCAAATGGGGGCCAAATTCCAATGGTTCTTACTCAAGAAAACACTTATGCTAATTTGTGAAACCAATACTTAGTCCAAATAGTAAAGTCACTTAATAGAGGGGTGATTTAGACCCCCATGTTTCTTGGGTCAGGATCCTAATATAAATCCCACCCTTGAGTGGACTACTTTCTTGAGTTGGAATTGATAAGATATGACAGAAATGTGGTGCCACATTTTTACCAATTCAAATTTTTCATCCATTGGATTTGGACACTAGTGTTGTGTAAACTCTTTGGGTCCTATCAACCAATAGGGTTGCTTGATTTTAAAAGTTTCTATGATCTTGGACTCCGCTAATCATGTAGTAAACACCCACCATTAAATACGTTCCCATGCACTTAACATACGAAGCGCCAGCCGCATTGAAATCATCTTGTTAATCATTTTGTTAATCATCCAATAATCGTCTATACCTAGTTTTCATCTAGTAGGTTAGAAGCATCTTCCCTACAATGTTCACTCCTTTGAATGCTCTGCAGAGTTTGCGTTTCCCATTGCTCACACCACCGAATTCGAGCAAAAATGTGCCCCCAATTTGCCTTGGCATCTGTGGTAATTACCATTTCTGAGACTCTAGGACCTTGTGGAAGATTCATTGAAGGAGACTCCGCAAGTTTCTACCGTGATTGAATGTGCATTGGGTGAATGAGGATGCAATTCAGGGTTTTCTGGTTTGGAACTTAGAACCTACCAGATGAGTGAGCACCCATCCGATTTCTGCAGTCAAGTGCGGTCATAAAGGGTCTCATATGTGCAATCAGATCGTGGTCGAGAGGTATGTGCTTTTGTTTCTCTCCAATCTACTGGCATTGCATCACATAGGCGCCAATTTGCACTTGTGAATTACCGACCTTACAATTAAAGAACACATACGGAAGAATCTGTGCTAGGTTGTATGAAATTTTCCATTTCCTATTTAGATGGAAGCGACAACACCTCGGGCTTTTGCCAGCAAGAGTCCTTTCTCCCTAGCTGTCTCGTTGTTGGATGGTTTGGGAGGGGTGAGAATTATGGAAAAGCATGAATGTATCAATTTTGAAATGTGCTCTTGTTCTTCATTATAACAAAATTGGAGAACACGCTGCCTTACATTGGGGCGGTTGATTCCAACCAAAGTAAGGTCCATATTATTTTACAAGCCAACTGTGCCGGGGTTTATGCAAGTATGAATATTATATAAGCATGTTGTGACTTGCAAAGAATATGTATACATTGCATTCATATGCAAATGGTGCCAAACTCGAAAGGACGTACCATTTGCATGTGTATACATGTGCATGTATTCTACCTGATATATACGAACATTGTTACTTCAGTGGTTCAGTATTTTTATACCTGGAGGTCCCTTTGAACAAGTTAGATGCACCACACATGCTTGTAGATCATCCTCACTAACCAATAATCCAAAAACCAGAAATAAGGAAAAGAAATAGAAATTTAAACATCTTACTAAACTTTATGGTGGTGGGCTTTAGCAGATCAGACCTCTCTTAGATACGCCGCATCAACATGCGACTGCTGAATCTGAATGAAATATTGGATAGGTCAAACGTGAAGTTTCTGATGTATACTCGTGTCTATTGTTTGTGAATAGGTGCAGCATGAAGCTCAGACAAACCTAAATCTCAGCATAAGGAAGAGTTTCATATGGCGTATGAATGGCAGTAGGAGAAAATGTGTTATGTGGATCTTTGCTGTGGGGATTTCAATGCTGCACGCAAGAATTACAATGAAACATATATGTTTGGCGCTGTGGAGCACCTTTCTTCTCCCAAAAGGTCTTGGGAGACCACCATCTTCCAACCCACCCAAGATGTTACATGGTAAGACCACTGTTCTTCTTCTCTGGTCGACATATTTTATTTGTATATCAGTAAGGATGAGAATGTGGAGTAGAACCAAATAATTGTGTTTTTGATTTTAACACGACTTATCACTGATACTTACATGTTCAGTTGGTCAGGAGATTCCCATGGATTTCATGGAGGAGCATGGCTCAAGGTTTGGCACGTTTGTAAATTTTGAAGAGGATGCTTCAAGCACAAAGTGTATGAGGATCGGGGGCAATGTCTATGTGGGTTTCCGATTCAAGTGGAAAGGAATTTGCTTTTTCACATAGCATTGTAATTGGACACGTCTTTGTCTTCACTCTTACTCCAAAGTCGAGAATCCTTGTTCAAGTCTATAATAATGGCATTCCAGTCATGGGCACAGGGGATTTGCCTCCACATGGAACAAATTCTGTGCCCAGTACTGGGGACATGCAGGAGACTACATGCTATACACAACAAAACACAAAGAATACCAAGGAGCATGTCAACCTCCCACCTACTGCTGTGAAGATTGAAAGTCATGAGCAGACACAACATAGAGCAGAGGTTCCCAAGGAACATGCTAACATCCACCTGCTGTTGTGAAGAATGAAAGTAACGAGGTCGAAGGTCATACACAGGAGAAATTATCCAAAGAACATCCCAAACCCTTATCATCTGTTATAGACTTTGACAGTGATGATGACATTGAGAATTATGAGGCTGAAGATTGGCAGAAGGCCAAATCTTCACAATCTGTTTTGAAGACACCACACGCTAATTCCATACCAGATGCCAAGGTAAAGAAAGAATGGGTAGAAGGCTCAAATGTGCAAGGAATCCAGGCGACTGCAACACCAGGTGCAATTGCCAATGGCCAAAGAAGTTCTAAAAGTGATCCTGATGACTGCGAAGAGTTGGAGGGGGGACTGAGGAAGAATCTCTTTGAACAACATTACAGATTAAGGTGCTGAGAGGATGGCGAGGGCACGGAGAATTTGTCCAAGCGTCAAGAATCCTCTCAGTTTGAGCAGAATATCGCCTGAGGGCAGGAAAGGATGCAAGAAACCCCGACAAAGCTAGAACTATTAATGAAGGAAAGGGCATACAATAACTCTCCTCTTGCTGTAAGTCAAAAGGGGGCGGTGATGTATCTGTAACATCCTCATCCTCAGCTTCACATAGATCATGTTCTCCAAGAAGAAATGCTTGGGAGCGACTTTGGATGAGGACTCTGCTGATGGATTCACTAAGGCTTCTCTTCTTCATAAGCATGGAAAATGTGATGTTGAGGATGTGGACTCTGGTATGGGAATCACAGCTACTCATATTAGCGATTGAGTTTTTTTTGCATATCTTCTCCCACCTTTAAAAAAAAACCAGAGACATCTTTGCCTTCTTACATGTTGAACTGTTCATGTCAACAATGAAGTGTGATAAAATACTGGGAGGTGGTGATATCAGTATTTCTGCTGTTTAGTGAGCGGAGTGTCATATGAGCGAAGTATTTTTATGGGTTTGGTTGGTTTCCTGCACATTATATGCAACAGTCATGGTCTTTTCTCTGCTTCTATCTATGTTTTTCCTAGTACACATATATAGCTCTTTCAATCATCTCTTATTAAGCTACTAACTGTATTTAAAAGCTTCCATGTCTATAAAAAATTGTTGGTTGTGACTGAAGAATGTGGGGACGCAAGCACTGGACAGGAAACAAAGTATGGGCGCGGCTCCTCAAATGGAGTAGCAAATCATAGAAGAAGCACCATCACTCGAGCCCAAAGGTGTCAAGTACTTGATGCAGCCTATAGTAGAATGGGTTTGACAATAAAATGTCCACAAGACATTATCATCCTCACTCCATCAAAATGCTTCCCATATTCTGCAGCAGTGAGTTTCTCCTCTAAATGGCTCCATTCGATTAGCTGATTGCATATCATATTCTCAATGGGATTTTTGCTTAAAAGTTGAAACCCTAATAAATCAGTTTTCCATCACCAAAGTTCCTTCTGTGAATAACATTATAAGTCTTCATGTTGTGTGTCCTGTTCTTTGCAGGATCTCTCCAAAACATCTGTGGGTCCGCTTCTGGTGAAAGGAGAGACTTTGGTCAAGCTTGTAGACAAAAATACAAAAGAATGGGTTGTGAAATGCAATAGAAAAGGTGTGCTGAGTTCGGGGTGGATGGAGTGCTTGTGCCCGCCTCCTTGATGAGGGAGATGTTTGCGAATTTGAAATCATCAATGCTGAAGATCGGTCTTTAAAGGTCCACACTTTCAGGGTGCTTGACATCATTGACCGTGAGCAACGGGATGAGGTAAAAGCTCTGCTCATATCCTCCCACTTGGACATTAGGTTGCCAATGAGTACCCGCCATGCCTTCTTTCTTGCCACCAATGTTTTCTAGCACATGATTATTTTATTAGAATACAAGTAGTGTAAAAGTCTGGTCAAAGTCAGGACTGGAAGAATAGGCATGTTGAATGATGTGTTTGCAGTGGATTTGAGTTACCATTGAAGGGTTGTTAAGACTGTAAAGGTGGTTTTGGTTGTGGTTAACCTTGACAATCAACCACAATTGCGAATTTCTTCATTCACACTTGTGATGTGTGAAGTCCTGCGGTGTGTGAATTCTTGTGATGTGTGATATCTTGTGGTTGGTATCAATGGTGGGATCGGTCTTCCAAGTTGCAATTTATCATTGGCTTTAGGTTTTGGACTCTAGAAGAAATCATAGTGATTATTTTCCTTGTTAGCCCTGGATTGTAGTGCTAAAGGAGTTGCCTCCTGAACTTTCTCCCTGGATGTTGGCCTTGAAATTCTCAAGTGGTGCCACGTGAGCATGAACAACTACCCTAAGGGTGGTTGACCACATGCATTAGTGGGTTTGATGGGGTAATGGGTGGATGTGGTTGTGGTTAGCAATAATTTTGCCTTTTCCATATAATCGCAACCATAGAACTTTCTATGTTGATTGAACTTTAGTACTGTCCACTTCCAAAAGTTTGAATTTTATTGCTCGAACTGATGTTGATGATTTGAATTTGTTTCCTTGCAGCAGGGTGAAGAGTGCATGAGCTCTAAAAAAACTGACTTACTGAGCGTCTTGGAGGGCAATTCTGAGAGCTCAGAAGGGTTTGCATCCAGTGGGAGCAATGGTGGCGATGAGAGCAATAGTGAGGAAGATGAAGGGAGGAAGCCATTGTGCGAACGGAAAGGAACTAATTCCTATTTTGGAAAGGCCCCCAATAAAGGTGAAGGGAGTGCAGTGGAGAATGGCCAAGAAGTGCACGACGATGATGAGAATGAACTGAAGGCATGTTGTCCGCAGTATGAAGTGCAAGAGACTAACAAATCTGCAAGAAAGTAGCACAAAGAAGTGACTAAGAGAGGGAGAACCTATGTGTCCAGACGTTGTCCTGTGACGGAAGCTGAGAAAGAAAAGGCAAACAAGGCAGCACAGGAACTGCAGACGCCACATCCCAGTTTCTTAAAGAAACTGTGCAAAGATGTTCCTTACTGCAGTCTTATACTTGTAAGTTGTTGATCACTTGTCTACTGGGTTTTTGCTTCCAGCCCACCTTAAAGAGGTGCGTGTCATAGAACTTTGGGAGACTATGACACCTTCAAAATCTTCCAACCCTTGATTTATTATAATCTATTGTGTAGAGGAGCCCACATGAATAGGTAGATAATGAAATAGCATTTGATGGAGAGCCCAGTCTTTACACTACACTTGAAGCTCCCATGGCCACACAAAACTCTATTTTCAATGAAATTTTATGGTAGGGCCTTCGGATGAGTTTCAAGGGCCCTCACAACTTCATGGACATGGCCCTTTGGTCATAGTGTAACGTGGCCCTAAAATTAAGCTTGATTTGAAGAAACAGGATGCAATAGAAACGAAGCTTATAGGTTCACTGACATGTTGTCTTTAAATAAGAAGTCAATGATATTTATCTTTGCAGATGCTAAAGGTTTGATGAGGTCGATTTTAGACTTGTGGTTCAGGGAAGATTTGAGCTTCAAAATGTCAATGTTTATTCAGATGAAGGATGAGAATACTGGTGTGTAAGCAAGGTCTGTACGTCTCTACTTATACTGAATTGATAGCATGTGGTGAATAAAAGTTGAAATTGTTGATGTGATGTTTGCAGTCACTACCCAAACCGTTTTACAGAGACCACTTTCCAAAATGTAAATACAAGGCAACTCTCATTGATGGGAATGGGGACTCTTGGCCGACAGTGATGAATATGGAGAGACTCTTCTGGAAGCCCTTTAGTCTCGATCACTATCTCGAGGAGGATGATGTGCTGGTATTTGAGCTCACGAATGTGAGAGAAGGTCATGTTACATTCCTGGTTCATATATTTTGGGTTGCGGATGTGAAGGTCACACTCACAGGCAAGAAAGGCTGGGCTGCCCATTATCACATTGTGGAATGTACAAAGAAAGAGTACAGGAAAGAATTGCAAGCACGTCGTCAAGCACTGAAGGTTAGATGATAAAGACAAATGCAAATATCTATCTATCTATCTATACACAAATGTACACCTTTTTTATGCAAATTGTGTGCAACAATATGTAAGGTAAGCAGGCCTAATTCGGCTATTTAGCTTTATCAGACTCTTACATTTGAGTGGTGTGTGGTCAGGTGTGGACCTAAGAACGGACACCAAAGAGACATGTGTTTAAAAGTGATTGGACTATGTGCTCAAACTTTGCTACATTGTCTAGGTTCAATAGTCACCGTCTTTGGGGAACCTATGTTATCGTTAAGACAAAAGAGAATCATCACTTTGATAATGAAATTGAAAGCCATATGAACCCCAAACATTACAAGGGAAATAGCTACAGCCTTGCTTTGATTTTGCTAAATATCTGGTACTACTCCTGTGTTTAATGTCCTTGGAGAAGTGGGCTAATCGGAAAAAGTAACCATTAAATGCCTGTCTTCTGTTTCAATTGAATCGGAGTTTCTAGTCTGTGCAGACTGCTCTTCCTGACAAGACCATTTTGTCTTCTACAGAATGGAGGGAGAAAAAAAAGCACACAGGTGTAATCCACCTTCTGGCTCTTCTAGCATTCACGAGAAGGAAATCAAGGCTCACAAAAGAAGGTAGCTTACTGTAACAAAAAAATTTCAGGCTGCTTGCCAGATCGCCAGGTTAAAGCAAGCAAAGGAGGAGGATGAGAAAGAAGATTTTTGAGATGATCTGTGTCATAATGGTCCGGCCAAGTAATTTTGCTGATATATCTATCCTTGGAGACGAGGCTGCACATCATCAATTGTAATGACTCTTATCATGGCCTGAACATTACATCCGGTAATAGAGATTCTTCAGACTACCATTGGTTGCTACAAGTTGGGCATCTACTACCCTACATTCCGTGGCAGAGCTCCGCGCATCCATTATCTAGTTTCATAGAGGAATCCACACCCTATGGCAGAGTACGTTTACCCGTGACATGGCTCCTCACATCCATTATCTAGTTCATAAAGAGGATTCCATACACCCTATGGCAGATCTTGTGCTTCATCTCTGCCAGTGTATGAAGAATTTTGGTTATGTCGACTTCTGGATCTGGTTTCTCCAGTTCTGATATCGAATATGCGACCATCTTAGTTTTACACCAATAGTGCAGAGGTAATCATATGGTTGTAGAGGGCCTATCAAAGTACTTAATAATCTACAACCGTATCATCATGAGCCAGCTTGAGGAAAGATCTGTGTAGAACACATCCTGTGCCGCCTCTTGTGTTACGGACTGCTTCGAGTTAGTCATGCAAATAGTGACGCTCTTGTCTTTGATTTAGTCACTGCTGAATTAATTAAGTTAGCTGGTGTTGGGAGATGAGAGGATATCAATCTCCATGTGCTTAATGATCCAATTTGGGTCTCTCCAATCACAAAATTCACATTTGATATTCAATCCAAGTGTGAACTGTGGCCCAAATTGTCTATTCATTCAATGTAGGGAGTTCAATGAAGTGATCAGGGAGATTTTTGGGCATAATCGGTTGAGATCCTAGTGTTTGCAAGTCCAACCGGTTACATATTGACATTCTCCGGTTTTCCTTTATTAAATTGGGGTGTATTCTATAAATTCCTCTAAAATGATCGGTAATTTTCCTTCAGTCTTGAACTTCAACCGGTTATTTCTCAAACTCAACTGGTTCATTTGTAACTGCCAGTTCTCCCTGATCATTGGTTCAATGAGAAATGGATAAGGCGGAGATCATGTCTTGAATGTAAACTTACTGTATGGACTTGAAATAGCAACCCCTTTTACTATGTACACTATTTATGGTCATGGATGTTAGATGGAAACACATCTACACTAAACCCTTATAGACATTGAATTTGGACTTCCATTTGTTTATTTAAATAAATGCATTAGAGGAACGATCGACAGTAGTTCAGTTGAAAAGCTTGATTTAAATTATTCTTCATTTGAAAATAGCGACCTGATCCATGGATTGTTATCTTTGAAATATTTGTCATGACTTTTGTTTTGAGAACAATGGATTTAAGCATTTGAGATCTTTGTCCCTTATCCTTTGTACCTTGGGTCATTTTGGATCGTCTTGAAATTTATTTGGCAGTTATCTTCACTTTTGCTTTGTGCTATATTCTTGAAAGTATTCTTGAAAGTATGAATATTCTTGAAAGTAGCCAGAATTATCTAAAATATTATAAAATATACATACCACATCAGCACACTAAATTTAAGTGTCATTTAAGAATGACGAAGACAATTTCAAATGGTAAGTCATAAAAATTATAACCTCAATGTTGATGAGGATTTTCTAATTTTTTGACTTCCAAGTTAATTACATTCTTGGTTGATGGTTTCACTTCCGGAATGAAATCCCATTTAATGCCTTATTTACTAGGTGGAAGTGCACATATATATTGGATTTGAGACCTTGAAGGTGAAGTGCACTCAATATGGGATTTGTAGTCAAGCGGCCTTCAAGAATGGAAGAGCAATGTTTTTTTCGTTTTCGGGCGGGGCGGGCAGCTATTTTCGGGCGGGTTTGGAAAAAATCCGGGCGGGGCCAGAAATTTCGTGGGAGGGCTGCCCCCGCCCGAATATGGAATCCCTATTAGTTCGTGGGGGGTACTTAACGTCCCCCATTCCAAAGCAAGATCACCTATATTAGTTATCCTGACATAGTATGAGATCATTCAATCTATTTGACCTCTAAGTATCATTTGTAATCTGGAGAGGGGAACATTACTTGGTTGTTCTTGCCCACAGTCGAAGAGGAGGGAATTTAATGGGGAGGGAAGCTCGAGAAATACGCTCAAAGTTTGTGCTCCTAGTAGTTTTGTCTAGGAGACAGCCTAAATTTTTTTTTAGTGTCACTATGGTAACTATTCGGATGACACTTCTTATGAACAAGTGAACAATTAGTGTCATGGATGATGGATGAGTTCATCCGTTGGCCAAAACCATACCTTCTCTTGTCAGCAACTTGTGATGAAATATTGTCATGGATGTTTGAAATTTGGGTGAAAAATCACTTGGTAAGTGACTGTAATTGCGACATTGTAATTCTATTATCCCCCAAATTTTTTTACAAGGAATGACAAATAATGTTGAGCTAACATTTAGTGTTGGTGACACTGTACCACGGTTTACAATTAGTATTGAGCAAGGCACACTAAGTGTCATATTTAGGGCAGTTATCTACATTTGTGAGTCTCCCAACTCTCTGTTTCTTGGCTTAGCTTGATGTTTGTGAGTTGTCCTAGTTGTAATTGTTACTTTTAGCAATGAACTTGCACTTGCACCGCAAACAAAAAAGAAAATAATAATAAAAAGAGTTCTCTGTAATCTTGGGTCCTCTGTCACAATTGTATCATTTGAATTATTACTGGCCCTCCGCCATGCCACCAACAAACTTGGGAACAAGAAAGAAATAGGGGATCCATGTTATGAACTAGCCACTCGGGGTCCAAGCCCCACCGTTGGTGGGAGGAGGAGGTCCTCGTAGGAGAGGCAGTGTTGCAATATTGTAGATCACTTGGCACACGGGCAATCTCATGCACTCTAAACGTGAAACCTCCAACAATTTGTTTACGCCAAGTTTGTTTAAAAAAAAGACAACAAGAAAATGCAGTATTGAATTTCATACTTTACTCTATCATGATCTGCTCAATATGTATGTGAGTTCAACATCTACATGTCCATGTGCCGAAGGTGCTCAAATAGGTCTTAATCAAAGAAGTCCAAATCCTCATTAAAGACTACTAAGTCGATAGCAAGAAAAGGCAAACATATCTCGCACAACTCACTCACAACACTTAATAGGTGACATCAAGTGAAGAGAACAAAGAAGTGATTGGAATTTGCAAAGAATCGCATAAACTGCAAATAAAAATGCATTGTATCTTGAATCCAATATATCTTTAGGATTGAAGAAGCACATAATCCACTTCTTTCAAGTTTCTAGGAGTCTTTTGCGTGGCATACTAACAACAATCATAGAAGAGAATAGTACATCAAAGATTTCATGACAATATAGGGGTTTCTCATATATCTAATTACGCTTCTAATAAGAGGTGCATCAAATGCAAGCATGATGATTCTCATTCTTCCTACTTTAAAAAAAAAAAATCCTTGCTTCAAACCCTAATTCTAATTCCTTGAATCTCCTCTAGTTTTCTTGAAAAGATCTCCACAGGATAATGGAGCAAGGTGAACATTTCTTTAAGCATACTCCATTTCAATGTGTTCATGGGTGCGCCCATGATGTGTTTGTCATTCATCAGAACGAGCTTAACAAAATTTTGGCTAATCGATGGATCTTGGAAATACGTCAAAAAAATCGGTTTGCTTGCCCATTTGAAAGGCAAGAAGATGCATGGCCCATTTTTGGTTATGTACCACTCTCAACTCTCTCTAATTGAGTCAAAAAATTAAAAAGTTTATTTATTTACCTCTGCTTCTTTTTGCATATACATAACTCGATGCAATATTCTTATGAAATGTGACATGAAATGTTTTATCAATTGCAGATTTGATCATGCCTTAGAAGTTATTCTCTATCATTTAGGTAATGGACAAGATGGGTGTGCACAACTACAAAGAAATAACATGCCCATGTGTACCGCTAAAGAAACATTTCCAGTGATTGTCATCTCAAATTAAGTTGTCATGAATGATAGAAAATTTTCTTGGCAAAATACAAATGGAAATACGTAGTTATGGATGAGGTGAGACATTTGCTATGCAATCCATATTGTTTAATATTTAGATGAAGGTCTTCATTGTCTTCACTATTGCATCATTATTCTCTTGCTCATGGAAATCCAAGCTTAGTCAAACTTTTATTGAATTTTGAGGGTATGCTTTGGTTTTAGTACTAAAGAGTCTACAACTTATATTCCACAAGTCTAGTCACAACAAGTCTTAATCAAAGAAGTCCAAAGCACAAAGAACAAAAATATTTTGCACAACTCATTTACTACACTTAGCTGACATCAAATGAAAAAAACAAAGAGGTGATTGGAAGTCACAAAGAATCGTAGAAACTAAAAATAAAAAATGTGTTGTATCTTGAATCCAATATATCTTCAGGATTGAAGAAGTACATAATTTGCTTTTCCCGATCCACTTCTGTAAAGTCTCTAAGAGTCTTTTGTATGACATACTGACAACAATCATAGAATAGAACATCTCGTAATAGTTGAGGTGCTTTTGATAGATCTAATTACGCTAGTAGGAAGAGGTGCTTCAAATGCAAGCATAATGATTCTCATACTCCAAACTTCTTTTCTCTAAAAGTTCCTTGCTTCAAACCCTAATTTTGACCCTTTGCTTCTTCTTTAGTTTTCTTGGAAAGAACTTGGGCAACTCCACTTGAACCCCGGAAGCTCCGTGGGAAAATGAAGCGATGTAGACATTTCTTTAAGCATACTCCATGTCAACATGATTATGGGCGCGCCCATGATGTGTTCGTCATAATAAAGAGAATCATGTTGTCCCAAGGAGTAGGCATGGAATGAAGTCTAACGGGACCAATTTTCTTATAATCCTTAGGTTTTGCCTATATGTAGTTTTAATAACATGACATAAGTTAATCTATGTGCAAATGCATGATTTCAAATATCAACAACAACCTTGGTTGATATTGTAGCACTTGGTGATTTGTGGTCGGTCATTGCATATGCTAAAGATTATCGGGAACGATGTTCAAATGTATGCTTGTGTTGAAAATTGTGACGCTTTAAAAAAGTACGCGTTGATGTCCCTATGAGTTGAACATCAAGGTTGTGACCACACCGTGGTTGTCTATAGGGACCAATGAAATTGTTGCAGTTGCACTGTTCACAATGCCTTTGACAATACCGACATTTGATGTGCATATAACAAGCGCGCCTACAACTGCATGGTGAAGTTAATCGAATTTTGTGTCATTCGGCTATGTTGATACATTGTGAGTTTCACATGAATTATGTCTATTGGGGCAAATTTTGCTTTGAACATGATGTCATTGTACATGGTGACATCTTCTTGATGTGAACATAAAATTATTGTGGTTGCATCTATATGGTCTGGAAGCACATCCTTGTCAATGAAGCACACATTGAGTGTGTCTTCAATCTCTGCTTCTGTAGGTGGTCAATGTCGTGTTGCGTTGAGAAAATTGAGGTATATTTAGTCAGATGCATGTCTGATAGATGTTTGAAGCATGTGTTATTTGACAGCTACCCAATATAGAGCGGAAGTGATATGGCATGCTTTGCAAATGACGTCTAGCAATATATTTGTGTGTATACATATCATAGGTCGTTGGGCAAAGTCCCCAACTAATAGCAAAAACTTGTTTTGGAATAAAAATGTGTCCATGTGTGCGGGTGCTTTGTTTGAGGGGTTGTCTCATTGCACACAACATATTGGTAGTCATCAATGACATTTTGTCAATGATTATGACGTCTGTATTCTTTAGTTTAGTCAAAACGAGGTTTGGTTCAGACAACACAGACAAATAGCCATGTGTAGGTTTCCGAAACACAATGTGGACTGTAGATGCCGACATAGAAAGTCTGAGTGCAGTTGCTCCCATAGTTGTTGAAAGAATGATTATTTTATTATGAATGTGAAAATATTGGACAATTTATTTCACAAAGAGTGTTTTGCAACTTCCTGGAGTACCTGTGAAAATATGTAGTCCTTGTGGATTTTGAACAATGTTGTCCATAACGTGTTTGTTGTTCTTCAGTGAGCATTATATCTCCAATATCAATATCAAATACGTGGTCATTATGTTTTGGTGCTCGTCTTGAATTCACTCTTGCATGATCCAATGACAAAATTGAAACATGAATGTCTTGTGGTTTTAGATCAATTTGCAGACTCAAAGACAACATTTCATATTAGTCTACACATTTTAGAGTTATCCTTTGAACTCAATGAAACTTTTTGTCGGGAGTTGGTCGTTTATGAATTTCCACTGGTTGGTTGCATACAAAATTAGTAATTTATTTCCACTTGTGGTGCATGAACAGAGGTAGTGTCTGAATTTGAATGAAGAGCAACAACCTATTTCAGTTGATTAAGGGCCAAACTCATTTTTAGCACCCTTTAGTGTGTTGGAATGAGTTTGGTTGTCATTGAACCGGTGAAAAAGTGTTATTTGTTCAAACCTCCACACTACCTCCAAGAATCCACCAAAACGTACGGATCACGGAAGGTGCTTGTATGCAAAACAACCAGCTCTCAACCCGAAGTCATGTTGAGTAGAATCACGAGATACAGAAGGTTGAAGTGCTTAGAGCATCAAAGCCGTAATTCTAAGATTGCATACATTGCATCAAAGAATGCCACTAATGAGAAGTCTCTTATTCTTCACCTACCACCTGAGCCAGAGTATGATAAAATCTTCATATGTTTATCTTAAACCCTTCCCCAGAGGAGTCAAGAAACATTGGAGAACTCAGACACTACTGCAACCCTCCATCTCCTTTGGAAAAACAAGGTGGGCGGGGGCGGGGTCCTGGTAAAGTTACAGAACACCTCAAGGCCTTTTGTCCCATATCGTTTGGGATCGTAAGTGGGGCGGTGAAGTATATAGCTCTACAGCGATGGCTTCCAACTCATGCAGCCGGGTGCTCAGCACAGAGCGAACTATTCTTTCGCCTTTTACTAAAGAATACCGTGCGCTGGGTACACCTTCCGGCATACCCTTTTTTTTGGACTGCCCCTCACGGGGCCCACCCTATAAAGCTTAAGAAGCACTCTGGACTTGAGAACCAATTTAGGGCCACGTCACAAGAAAGTCTGGTGCCTGTGACCACCGCATTTCAAGCACTCTCATTGGTGGAAGAGATGGTGACGTGGCCGTCTCAGAGGACGGCACTTCAAACCTTCTCTTTGGAAAAATGGCTCAAGTGTAACCTTCTCTGATTGCATTTCCACAAGTGAGATTATTGTTATTATTGAGTGTAATCTTGTGATTGCATTACCACAAATTATTTTTATTTTTATTTTTATTATTTTTTCCAGAAGGTTGCTCTCTTACAAGTGTGCACACAATTATCTTGCTTTTGCTATATTTGTTTGGCACGGAAGAGGGGTACTAATGGTAATGATTCAAGTCGACGTATCAAACATTGAGACCTCCTGTCTTGGATATTACAATCTGAAACATGCTATGCCATGTGGACCTTATGTGGTCACTCCTCTTGATTGGACATACATGTTTGAGAGGTATATGACCACGCTTGTAGTTGGTAATGGACATAATAAGACATGCATTACGACAAGATTGGACTATATGCTCAAAATATAGACAACATCTATGGGTTCAATAGTGAACACAATTGAGAGGGCCTACATGATTACTTTCTCACATCCCAACTCCCTTGAAATCCTAGGGGACACCTCACAAGTGATTTCATCCATCCGCAATTTTTCATAAAAAATCAACAATCATTCATTCATGCTTTGTAATTGAAGTGCAAGGTATATGATTTTTGAGCACAAATAGACCACAAACTCTTTAAGCACTTTTGGAAAGCTGAGGGTGTAACCAATGCCCAAATTACCCAAACTCTTAAATTGAGATATGCCCAATACATAGGAAACCATAGGAAAAAGAAAATTTGGCCCCTCACATACCAAAACCCCAATTGCATCTTGTGCCCCAATAATGACAAAGACACATGGCCACACCTCTTATCAACATTTGAACCCACACATAAAAGGCCTAAGAATATCATGCCACAACAAAGAAATACACTTCATTGCTCAAAGACTACAAGCCAACAAATCCACTCGGTTATACACACTGACCAATGCAATTAACTTCAACAACAAACCTCCTAACTCAACAATCCCGGAATGGCTCCTCAAATGCACATGTACACACATAACATGCAAATGCCAAGCAAAACTAAGACCAAACATCCTATGCACAATAGGAGCCCCAAACCAAATACAAACACCAATATCACCCTCCCCTACACTCACAGTTTAACTCATAGAATTTACATATTGTCATGATAGATTCCCTGACCAAGCCCTCGAATAAAAACACACCAAATATGACCCACTAATTAACACAATACAAAATAACATATTTGATATGAAACCCCTCATTACCGTCACAGCCAGGGTAGAGAGGAGTCATACACAAACAAGCACATGCCCCCCCCCCCCCCAAAAAAAAAAAAATGAACTTGGGACAACTACTTTATTACCAGAGCCCACCTCCCAAAGGAGGCATAACACCCTATGTCGCATCATGGTGTTGTGATCAACATATAGCTCACGGGCTCACATTCATCCCGGTACCTAGATACGGGCGTTACTTTTATTTTGTTATTTTATTTACTCCATTTTGTACACACATTATTGATTAAATCTCAAGCATCAACTACATCCATATTATATAAAATATTAATTATACATATCAAACATGTTTGAGATATTTGAATCATTTATGACAGTCTATATAGTTAGACCTATTTAAGCATTTTAAGCATTTTAATTTTTTGGAGAATATAAATATCATTTGAAGATACTCAGTTAAGATGTATTGAAGATGTATGCTATTTAAATCATATAAATATATAATTTATAGTATTTCAGACATTAGAATAAGATTTTAGATTTTAGATTTTAAAGATAAATTATTATTATTATTTGCAAGGTATATGATAAGTCAATGGTAACCAAATCATCATCTTTAAGATGTTAATTATTAATTTGATAATTATCATGCAGGTAACATTGAATTTTTTTAATTTGTTTTCTAAATGGCAAGTAAAATAGTCAAAGAGGAAAATTCTTGAGGAAATTGAGACCGCGAAATAAGAGAGTAGTGGTTTGACATTTAATACTTTACTTCAACAATTACTAAAATATATGTATTTGAGATAGGTGCGCAAAATCATCATAGAAATTGATCATCGAATAACCAGTTATTATGACAACTTAGATTCAATCAAACATTGAAGAATTTGACTACGTCTATTGTGATAAAACATATTTTCAAAAATAGCGCATAATCCCAGATATTTCATATATATATATAATCCCAAGTATTTCTATTAGGGATGATGCTTGTATTGTACTAAATCATTAAATTAATTATACTATGAAATTTTGTAATATATCTCTAAAAAGAACCTTACCAAGCGGTTTAATGTTAAAAAAAATTCAAATATGATGTTTCTTTCCTATAATATTTTATTATATAATTTCATAAATAACCACTATACTCCTATATTTTGGCACTTAGACACGATCATAAAAAGATCATTGTTGTCGAGCACTATCTGCACTATCATCATCCTCAGCTTCAGATAGATCCTGGTGTCCGGGAAGAAATTTGTTGAATCAACCTGTGGATGAGGACTCTCCTAATGGCATCACTAGGGCTGCTCATCTTCAAAAGCTTGGAGAATGCGGTGTTGAGGATGTGGACTCTGGTATGGGAATCACAGCTACTTATATTGGCAATTGAGTCTTTTAATCTTCGTTTACGTTTCAAAATAAAAACCACAGACATCATTGCTTCTCGTATGTTGAACCCTGTCTCTCTTTATGCCATTCTGAGAAATTTTAAGTCGTTGTTTCTGATATTCACGAGACTCCATAAGAATGTTGTGGCCTCCCACACCAACAAGGAATTCTGATTATAAACCATGTCGTAATGATATCAGCTAAGCATTGCTGTGAAAGCATTTCTATGGGTTTGGTTGGTTTCCTGCACATTGTATGCAACAGTCATGCTATTTCCTCTGGTTCTACATATGTTTTTCCTAGTACACATATGTAGATCTATCAGTTTTCTCTTATGAAGCTACAAATTGCATTTGAAGGCTTCCATGTTCATAAAAGTGTGGCTTTGGTCTAAAGGATGTGGGGATGCAAGCACTGGACAAAAAGCAAAGTATGGGCGTGGCTTCTCAGATGGAATAGGGAATCACAGAAGGGGCACCATAACTCGAGCCCGAAGTCGTCTAGTACTTGATGCAGCTTGTCGTAGAAAGAATTTGACTATACAAAATCCAGAAGACATAGTCACCCTCATTCCGTCAGAAGACTTTCCGTTCTCTGCAGCAGTGAGTTTCTTCTCTATATGCCTGCATTGGAATAGCCGATTGCATATCATATTCTCTTAGTGAAATTTTTGCTTGAACTTGAAATCCTGAAAAATTAGCTTCCCTTCACCAGATTTTTTTCTGTGAATATAGAAAGCCTTCACATCGCGTGTCCCGTTTTTGCAGGATCTCTCCAAAACATCTCTGGGTCCGCTTCTGGAGGAAGGAGAGACTTCGCTCAACCTTGTTGACAAAAATGAGAAAAAAATGGGCAGTGAAATGTAATCAAAATGGTGTGCTGGGTTTAGGGTGGATATATATTTGGTTGTGCGCACAACCTTAATGAGGGAGATGTTTGCGTATTTGAAATTATCAATGATGAAAATTGCTCTTTAAGGGTCCACACTTTCAGGGTGCTGGACATCATCGACCGTGAGCGACAGGATGGGGGACGAGCTCTGCACATATCCTCCCACTTGGAAATTGAAATGCCATGCCTTCTTCGTGGCCACCAATCATTTCTAGCACATGATTAATTTATAAGACTAGCACAAGTATCAAAGTTTGTTCAAAGTCAAAAATGGAGAAATCGTCATGTCGGGTGTAACCATATTTTCCACCATCCTAATGTAAACGACCCATGCCCATTGATATAACAAAAACTTTTTCTCTCTGGTGCTTTCCATGTAGAATGGACTTCAGTGATGCCCACTTCCAGAAGTTTGAGTTTTATTGGTCGCATTGATGTTGATAATGTGCATTCATTTTCTTGCAGCAGGATGAAGAGGGTCTGAGCTCTAAAAAGAGTGGCTTAGTGAGCGCCTTGGAGGACAGTTGTGAGAGCTCAGAAGGTCTTGCATCCAGTGGGAGCGATAGTGCCAATTAATGCGAGCGACAGTGAGCAAGAGCAAGGGAGGAAGCTGTTGCGCCAACGGAAAGGACCTGATTTGACAGCCTGCTTGAAAAGGTCCTTTAATAAAGGTGAAGGGAGTGCAATGGAGAATGGTGAAGAGGCTACTTGTCAGCAGTATGGATCGCAAGAGATGAACAATGTTGCAAGAAAGTGGAAAGAAGAGGGGTAATGTATGCGTCCAAACGACGGCCTGTGATGCATGGAAGCTGAGAAAGAAACGGCGAAGAAGGCAGCATGGGAATTGCAGACATCGCATCCCAGTTTCTTGAAGCAACTGCACAAAGAAGTTTGTTACGTCCTCCTTATTCCTGTAAGTTGTTCATCACTTGATACTTTCAGGCACTAAGGGCCGCTTCACATGGCTCCCAAAGTCCGAAGTCCCACCCATGTTAGCAAGTCCCAACATGGAGGCAAAGTCCATTAAAACATAGTTAGTTATCATCAAAGTCGGATTTTGATTATTTTATGCAAAAATACGCGTGGGACTTGTGTTGAAAGTTGAGTCTAGCTTTTTGCTCAGCCCAATTCTCAACGCAAGTCCCGAGCCTCACCTCCAAAAAGTGTTGTTATGTCGGCATTCATGTCATACTTGGGACTTAGGATTTGAGACCCCGTGTGAAGTGGTAAGTCCCAACTTTCATGCTCTCAACGGCTAAGATTGCACGGATTGACCTCAAGTGACTTGGGACTTAGGACTTGGGACCTGTGTGAACCAACCCAAAGGGGCACTTTACATTATAGCTGGAGGGCCTAGGGGACCAAGGAAGTTTGACTGGATGAGCCAACCTACGTGATGTCATACATGGCATGCAATGGATAATGTTTCATGGTCTACTAGGTTTTGCATCCACCCACCTCAAAGAGGTTGGTCTTAAGGTAGCTGAACCTAAAAGTTACATTTTAAGAAACTTTTGCTATTTCAAGCAAGTTGAATAGCTTGGAAAATTTTGAAAACAAATCCAGAGATTAGGAAATCTGTATTGAGTCTACAAATTTTTACTTAAAAAATAAAAAATTCAACATGCAACCTATATAAATTCGCAAAGTCGTTTTAAGAATGAGCCATTGATGTTGGATCACTAGGTGAGAATCAACACAAAATGAGCCTTATTGCGGGTGAGAGTCTTCTATTAAATGAAGGTGTTGTCCCCCTTTTGCGGATCACTTCTTACACTACCTTGTTGAGTGGATAGATTTCCAATTAGCCATTGTGATCAGCCAAAGTTGGTGCTCTTCTAGAAGCATTCTTACATTCTTCTTACACCGTTGTTATGAATGGCCAAAGTGTTGCTATTTTGCACTTAATGCCGCATATGATTAATCACTTTGAACAATGACTTACTCGATGGCAATGTTGCACTCACTGGTTGACGGCTTAAGGATGAAAAATAGGTGTCGCCAAAAGGAATGTGCTACTTTAAGACACCGCTACCTTACACCAAACTAGTTTACACACGTTGGTCTTACAACCTTGATTTATTATAACTTATTGTATGGAGGGATCCACATGAATAAGATGCTATTGAAATAGCATTTAATTGAGAGCCCGGTCACGTATGCCTTTACACTACATTTGCAGCTCCTGGGACCTCACACAACGTGATCTGAATCAATGTCCATGGCATGGCCTGTGGATGAGTTTCAAGGGCCGTCGCAAATTCATGGACATGGCCTTGGCCATAGTGTATTGTGGCCCTAAAATACAATTTAAGATCAAGAAACATGATGCACTAGAAAAGAAGCCTGTAGGTTTCAAATAGAAAGTCAACTATGCCAGGAATTTGCAGATGCTAATGGTTTGATGAGGTCCCTTTTAGACTTGTGATTATTAATCTAATTGAAATGTATCAGGGAAGAATTTGAGCTTCAATTTGTCAATGTTTTATTTGGATGAAGGATGAGAACCCTGGTATGTAGCAAGGTTGGAACACAAGCAAAGAATTGCCCAGATCTCTAGATCTACCTATACTGAATATGCTGATATTGTGAATGTGATGTGTGCAGTCACCACCAAAACCATTCTACAGAGACCACTTACCAAAATGCAAATATAAGGCAACTCTTATTGATGAGAATGGGGGGTCTTGGCTGATGACAATCAGTAAGGAGAGATTTTTCTGGAAGCACACTAGTCTCAATTGCAATCACTGTTGTGAGGAGGAGGAGGAGGATGTGCTGGTATTTGAGCTCACAGACGCAAGAGAAGGCCATATCACATTTTGGGTTCACATATTTCGGGTTGTGGATGTGAAGATGACACTCACTGGCAAGGAAGGCTGGGCGGCCCATTATTGTACAGTAGAAGGCACAAAGAAAGAGTACTGGAAACATCTGCGAGCATGTTGTCAAGCACTTCAGATTAGATGATATATATATATATATATATATACACTTTTTCTTCACAAGTTGTGTACCACAATATGTAAGGTGAGCAGGCCTAATTCAGCTACTTAGCTTAATCAAACACCTATATCCGAGTGGTGTGTGGTCAGGTGTCCATCTAAGAACAGACACGAAGAGTACATCATGTGTTTAAAAGAGATTGAACTTTGTGCTCAAAATTTGTTAGCGATTTTAGGTTTGATAGTCAACATTTTATATATATATATATTTTGGGGGGTATATGTTTTACTCTAGCAGGAAGAGAATATTCCTATTGATAATGAAGAACGTATTCCATATGAGTTTTAAATATTACAAGGAAAATGGCTACTGCCTTGATTTGCATTTGTTAATCGTCTTGGACTGATAATGTGTTTAATGCCCTAGGAGAAGTGGGCTAATTAGAAAAAAGTATCCTTTTAAGACCCGTCTACCTTAGGCACTTTCATTGCTCTTTGTGTTTCAATTCAATGAGAGTTTATAGTTTGTGTGCATAACATTATTAAGTAGTGTGTGTTCATTCATGTGGGGCCTTGAGAATATAACCATAGGATGCCCCCAACCTAGTGCAAGGGGACTCAAATTAAGTCTAAATGTGCACTAGATTGGGCATCCCATGGTTATATTCTCAAGGCCCACATGAACGAACACACATTGCTTAATAATGTTATGTGCAAATTGCTCTTCTTGACAAGAACATTTCATCTCCCACAAAATGGAGTGAAAAAAGGAGCACACGATTGAAATCCACCTTCTAGCTGTTGTGATGTTCATGAGAAGTTGATGGAGGCTCACAAAGAAAGAAGGAATATAAGATAGAAGATCGCTCGGGCCACTTGACAAGGAGCTAGGGCAAAGGTAAAGCAAGCAAGGGAGGACATGAAAGAAGACCTCCCAATTTGAGATTACTGTGGTGTTATAGTGGTTGGGTCAAGTCTATCAAATCTATGTTTGATTGAGTACGAGGAGGCATATTATCACTTGTAATTGATAACCCTATCATGGCATGACCATTATGTCCGGTATCAAACACGTGCCACCTTGCCATTGGTTGTAGTAGGCACCCAGAACCTCCCTTGCTACTGCGACGTAGTAGATTGGGCACCTGCTACAACCCATGGTAGGGCTCCTCGCATCCATTTACCTAGTACATAGAGAGGACTCCATACACAATTTGGCAGAGTAATTGTAGTTATGCACTGCTTGTGCATCAACTCTGCCATTCTATGAAGATTTTTGGTTATGCTGAGTTTGTGTTGTGACTCCCGGATCTTGTGCCTCCACTTCTGTTTATGAATGTACGGCCATTCTTTAAATTGTAATTGGGACTTTGAGAATGCAATCAATGGTGCAGAGGCAATCAGAGGTTCTAGAGGGCTTGTTGTATCATATGAGCAAATGGGTTGCTCCAGAAGCAATTAAGTTTAAGTCTGAAAGCTTTTCATTAACAGATATATCCATTCAAAAATAGCGAACATAGCGTTGCCTTGTCAAAATGCAACTGTGTTTCACCCACTTTGTAGCAATAATTTGCACAGAGGTGGGTCCATGAAACTGGAGCTTCTCAACAATACCAAAGAGTTACTGTATAGATTAAACATACTGACACATGCAGGAACGCATATAAAGCTGTAAGTCAACCCATTCACTGTCCAACTCTGCACAAATTTTCTCAACTTTGTAGTACAGGAATCTCCCGCTTAAGTACGCACTTTGAACCGGAGCCATTGGTGTACACTTAGTTTGTTGGTGCATACTTTACTCATATCATTTTTTAAACCCTTTGATTTGATGAATCGCAACATGAAACGGATGAAACCTGAGATAACCCGCTTGATCGAAGCCCAATAATGTGAAATCATTGCAAAGTTGAGCAAGCCGAACGCACCGAGCAAGCGGGCAACGCTCGATGATGCAAACAATGAAGAATATTGTGTTGTTATGATGAGGACATTGATGAGGACATTGATGAGGACATTGATGAAGTTCTCAAAACGATGTGAATTAAGAAAGAACCACCTATCGATGACGAAATCCAGCCTATCAAGACATCTGGTGAATTTGAAAGTGCTACCGACTTCAAAGGCTTTGAAGCTCTACACATCACTGTCCTCGACATCAAAGACCAATTGCTTTGCTCCGATGTTCAAACGGAAGTTGGGCATATGTTTGATGAACTGCGACGATCGTTTGAGACGTTTCAGCAAAACATTTTCAAATTGACATTGAGTGTCAAGCGTAAAAAATTCATGCATACGCGACAAATGACTCTGCATGACATGTTCAAACAATAAATTATGAACCCTAATTTTTGTCAAAAAAATTGCGCATTTAACCAGGATGCGTACTTAAACATGTGCGTACTTAAGCGGGAGATTACTGTAAGTTACCTAGCATATAATGTGCACATGGCTGAAACGGTCATGTCTTCAGTATTGATTGATGGATGCTTGAAATTATGGAATCTACACTAAATAGACCTGTTTTATTTGGGTGAAATACTTCCTATGTGGTTGAAGTCTATAAGTGTGCACATAACAGCTTCTGTCTCTCAAACCTCCAAGTGTTGCAATGACTCATGTACATGGGAGTGAATTCTTGGCTCTATATGGACAATTATTTGTACTTTGCAAATGACACTTCCTCCCCGTGGTAATTGCATGGACAATGAACCAATGACTCATTTGTTTTTTCTTTGCTTCTAGTGGTCTCATATAAAGTATACCATGTCATAAGGGGTCCCAACGAGAGGTGGTTTTTATGTGTGAAAGGGGGTACTAGAATCAGAGAAACAAGAATTTCATGCTAGTTGTCAATTTATGTAACAAATGTATGGACCACCAGGAGGAACCACCACCTGTAGGTGAATTCACTTGTACTTTTGAACTGGCATGCTATTTGCCCATGATGAGTAGGAAAAATAAAAAAGTCAGTGCAAAACCTAAATGCTTGATTAATAGAAGGTGGTTGTGTGCAGATAAATAAGAAACAAACCTTCTTTGACTGGACTTCAACTTTGTAAACTTGCAATCACAAATGTGTGCGGGAGGTGAGCAAGGAATTCCTCATTTTTTTGATGACATGGATTCTTTTTATCTTTTCCCTTTTGCTAGATTTATTTAGCATGGGATAAGGGTACTAGTGTAGTTATATTAACTTTCAAACAAGGGGCCACAAACATCAGCTTCCCCAATCACATGGGACAAAGAGTTACAATATGAAACATGCTAACTTATGTGGGCCTTGTGTGGTCACTTTCCTTCAACATACACCAATATAAGTGGAATTAGTGTACCACTCGTAGTCAAGAACAAATACCAAAAAGACATGTTCAGATTGGACTATGTGCTCAAAATATAGACACCATCTATGAGTTCATTAATGAACATAATTGGGAGGACCTCTGTGATCGTTCAAGGAACACGAGAATCTTCAGTAAATTGACCTAGATTTATGACTTTGGCATTTGAACTCTAACCATGAAACTTGGAATGACAATGGATCTTCATGATACACAATTGCTAACCAAACCAAATGAAACAATTCCAAATCCAATCAAACAACCAAAATCGATTGTGGAGTTGGAAGTGCTCACAAATAAGTGGTCTATCTTCACAGTGACTACCCGTATCTGCGTAAGGTAGATTGATCTTAAGTGGCTTGTCTTCTTAATTAGACCCTTATATTTGATTGGTATGTGGTTCGGTGAGGATCAAAGATCCAACATCATAAAGACACATGTCTAGAAAAGATGGGACTACATCTTCAAAAATCAATAACTACTCTACACTCAACACAGTGAACGCAACTGGGAGGACCTATGTAACAAGTTAAGCAATCAACAAACACGCACTTCCAATAACCATAACTAAACAAGGGGAGGCTCGTTTTTCAATCCGACTTTTGCAGACGTTTCATCGTGGATTTGCTAACGCAACACAAGTTTTGTTGTGTGAATCTAATCGGTAGGAGTTGGAGAATATGAAAAAACAAACCAAATAGCACCCGCGTACCTTACATTGCACACATCTTAATGTTGAGTGGTGTAACTTAAGTAACTTACATAAAGCTGCAAGGGTTGCTCTCATCAGTGTGGACTGCCAGAAGCCACATTGAAGGCTTCCCACACTGCCGAGCGTCCAAAAGCTTCCCCTTCGTGGCCGAACACCAAAGGATAACAAAATGCGCTCGTGCCCCGTGTCTGCGCCACGTGTCCCTCGTGCAGCCTTCCTGACTGCTAGGGTTTCTTAAACCTGGGCTTCGCCCGGCCCGCCCAACACAACAAGCCCATCACTGTATCCTGCACTTCTTCATGCAATGTTGCTTCAGCGAGCCCTCACCCGCGCCCCCACCCGCGCCCCCACCAACCTCTGTGAGTCCGACGACCCTTCCGAAGTGCTACAGTTGACCGCCTTGTGATTCAGTTTGTTGGGTTTCGGTGAATGTGCCATCGGATGCTTTTATATAGGTTGTTAATATAGAGTATCAGGATCACAAACTGTCTCTATGTGGAATATTCCTTAACTTGATGGGCCTTTTCGTCACAGAGCTGGCCCCCTATGGTTTTGCATTGGTTGTTTTGCATACAATTATCAATAAGTTCTTTACACTTTTGTGGGTCAAGCTCAGTTTAGCACTTCTTAGCATGCCAATTAGAGTTCGACCTTCAATAAACCGATATAGAATGTTCTTTGACGAAACCTCCACATTCCTATCAAGACTTATTTAAACACACATAGAAGGCCACCAAAACTCATATTGGGTTAGAGGACAGCTCTACTGCATGCTGTATATGGGTTGTTATTCCTTATTCTGGTTGAGTTTTAAGTACATGAAATATGTAGGAAAGATCTCCAGTAATTTTTATATGTGCAATGTCCGGGCTGGGTTAACTTCCAGGGGAATGCTTGCTGTTTCTATGGCTTTTAATGGTTGAGTTTAATGTGATTGAAATATGTTGAAAAACCACATCGAGTTTCTGGTTGAACCTCCCATCGTTTGTAATTTTGAGATGTGCATTAACTCACTATGGCCAAGATAGGGTACCATATTGTTTTCATTTCCATTTTTCCCTTCTGCAAGAAATTGAATGTTAAATCAGGTGCATCACCTATTCGAGGAATGTCAGAACATTCACTTTTTGGGTGATGACGTTAGCGTTGTTTTGAATGCGATAGCGACGGTGGATTCAAATGTGGTTCGTGTGCACAGGTCCATCGTGCGCACTTGTTTCTACATTCCACACATTTGCTCGTGAGCCTGCACTATCCTTGACTTCCAAGGTAAATTTACAAGGCATCAGAGTTCCCTTCCAAGGAAATACGTCTGTCAAACACCAAAGAAGTTCGAAATCTTACACCATGGCCACTACTGCCGGTCTGGATTTGGAAGTATTCGGCAAGGGAAAGACTGGTGCTGGCAGCCCCAGCAAGGAGCGTGGTGATTGTAAGTTCATTTGCTTCACCTTTTTTATATTCCCCTATTACAGAGATGGTTGGTTGAGTTTTTATTTGGTTGTGCCTATATGGAGGTGAATGTTTACAACAATATATACACATATCTCTCTGTATATGTGTGTGGGTGTGTGTATTGTTATATAACACAACATGTAGATGCGAAGAATGTCAACTCTTGTTAGATTATGATTAAGTCCAGCTGTAAGGAATTTTCTACATGGTAAAACATAATGCAGATATTGGGCTGGACCATGAATATGATGGTATCTATAATGTTCGGATAGAAATCAAAGTGCGATTATTACAACTCTTCTCAATGTTGCTGCAGGTCCTTTCTCACAGAGGATTTTCATTAATTTAGAAGGTATGTACCCTCCTGATTCCAGACTTTAAAACCTCTTTCTGAGGCCTTTTGTCATCTGAGCTTTATTTTATGAGACAGTACAAACTCCATAAGTTTCTGGGTAAAATACTGTATCTTGCAACATAGAAATGATTTTATTCAATGTCTGCTCAAATGTTTTTGTGCTGGACGGAGTAATGATTGACTGAATGATATTCTTGTACTCACAGTGCCTACAAAATTCTGATTGTTGATGCAGAGAAGAAACTCCCTTACACAGCAACATTCATTGAGGAGGGCAACAACAAGCCTGACTGGTACACCTTAAACTTTTCGCCCTTCAAATATGTAATTTTTGCATAGACAGAAAGTTAAACTTATAAATCAAAATCATTACAGCTGTGACGTGTTGGAAGTGTTCGAAAGAGTTTGCACAGAATTAATTTTTATTCTTAAGTTTGCACAGAGTTCTATGGTGGGTTTGTGGGGTTTAGAGGATATCTAATGGAGTATTTTGCAGCAATTCCTTTAATTGCTTTGTCAATGTTTCTGAGCCTGCTTTTTACTTGTCCTTATACCAAAACTCTTCAAATTTCTATTTTCATAATGAAGGTTTCTGGAGAAAAATCCAAAAGGTCTGATGCCTGTACTTCGAGATGGGGAGGCATGGATTCAAGACTCGGATATCATCGCTGAACACCTTGAGCAGAAGTATCCAGAAGTATCTCTGAAAACTCCTGAGGAGTTCAAGCCAGTGTAAGTTCAGATGTGCACAATATTTATCTGTTATTCTCATTAATAGCTATGAATGGGGATCAATTAAATCAATCTTCGGTTTACTAGCTACCTAATGTTCAGAAGTTCAATTTCTGTTTTAAACCTTGTCTCCTCTTAAGAGGTTTCATGAACCAGGTTTCCTTCTTATAGAAGGAGTTGAAGATTTTAAAGTATATTGTGTGCATTCAGCATGAATTATCTTAGTGTTGACTGGATTCTTACATGTCCAAATTGTCAATGTAATGTTGGAATGATTCCGCTATCATTTTACTGAATAAAAGATTTCATAGGTGTCTTGGAAAGTTCTCACAAATTTTCATGTTTTTCCACATGGCAGTGGTAAGAGCATCTTTCCGTCATTTGTTGCATACTTGAAGAGCAAGAAAGCTGACGACAAGTCCAAGGATGATCTTGTCAAGGAGTTGGCTGCCTTGGATGAACATCTTCAGAAGAGTGTAAGTATTATTGACATACTTTGCATGCTAGGAATTTTATTTAGAGATTTATCATCCTTTTGTTAAGTTACATTGACCAAAGAATTTGGTCAGTCCTTGGTACTTCTGTTTTACTATTACCTGAACATCCAGTTATTTGCTAATCTTGGCTCGCTCCTTTCAGGGTCCTTACATTGCAGGGCCAAATCCAACGGAGTCTGACTTTGCTTTGATTCCCAAACTGCACCACATGCGCGTGGCGCTAGCGCATTACATGGATTTCCAGATTCCTACTGAGTTTGCAGCTCTTCACAAGTACATTGAGGTGTGTGATTGATCAACATTGCCTATTATTAACCATTTCCTTTTTGTCTTGGTGATACAAAGGGGCATTTAACACCAGACCTCAAGAGTCCATGATTTTTGAAATCTAACATGTCTTTTTTGTGGAAAATTCTGAGACTGTCTTGCTTCGCTTCACACTAGAGTTTGAGAGCCAAAGGGGGGCAAGGAAGTTTGACTGGATGAAAAATATATGTGGAGTTTTACATGACATGGAGAATATAGTATTTTCTCATCGTTCAATGGAGTTTGTGTCAAACCTACCTCAAAGAGGTGGGTCTAATACAAAATGGAGAGACCATGATACTCGAAAATCTCACAGGTTTTGATTCATTATAACTTAAGGGCTCACATGAACAGGGTGACAATGAAGTAGCATTTGGCTGAGAGCTGGTTTGTATGTCTTCATGTTACACTTGGGAGGCCTGTGACCACACGAAACTCAATTCTCATAAATATACATGGTATGGGCTTTGGATGAGTATCAAATGCCCTTGCAAAGTCATGGTCATGGACCAGTGTAAAGGGGAACGAACTGTAGGAAGCCATCCTCTGAAAATATTACAAACTTTCATGTAAATGAGATTATTCTCTTTCATATCTGTCAATCTCAACTTCAAGCACCTTGATCACTTACTCTGTAAATTTGGAAGTGAGAAAAATATGTGTTTATTGTGAAATAGTAACTGTGTACTATGGATGATTGGGTTACAGCTGCTGGAAAGTCGGCCTAGCTTCCAAAAGACCAACTCGCCAGACGAATTGATCATTCAGGGCTGGAAGAAGAAGTTTGGCTTACCTGACCAGGTAGTTGAGCCTTCAAATGCGTGAAGGAAATTCTCGAGTAACTGTAACAGAGGACTCATGAGTGTATCACGGGTATGGATTCTGTAGCGAAGAGCCAGCAACTACTATAGTAGCGCAAAAACTGAGTGCTTGTAAATTCCAGAGGTTTTGAAATGAATATCAACCTCTAGCTGTGGTTGATCTTCTTCAGTGACTGTTGTATGAATTTGTGTTCATAAGTACAGAATATATATATATATATATATTAATTTTTATGCTGAACATCATTACTGCTAGCAGCTATACCGTCAATCAAAGTGACGTGACTATATGGTGCATCAAAGTACACTCTACAGTCCTATCACTGTGGGTGGAAAATTAGTGTCGATGTAGTTAATGTGGGCTATTCTCATTGTCTACAGTTGGGTGGAAATAACTTGAGGTCAAGATTTGGGGTGTTACCCTCGAGTGTTCCTTGAGACTTTCAACCAATATTCTTTACATCAAATTAGCATGGCACAAAATACTTACCGACTTCATTTTCCTAGAAAATTGATCAATCTGCCTCGCACTAATTAATACGAAAGATAAGATGTGGTTGAAAACTATTGAAAATTAATGCATCTCATAATAAATTACCATAATGGGACTTATACTAAATAGAAATTTAGTGTCACTTACTATTTGGATTTGTATAGCGCTATATATTTTTCCTATTTATGTAATTTTTTACCAAGTGAAGTTGTTACTGTTTTATGATGTCCAAACAACCAATTTAACATTTGTTTGTAAAATATGAGATATGTAGTAACTAGAGTGTAGCATTGTGTAATGCCAAATAGTCAGTGAATATTATATTTAGTGTACTGTGGGTTCTAAAGAATTATTGTAGCCCATAGTATGGTAGAGGTGCCTACTCCCGATCAGGATTCCAATCGATAGAGTATCGTAATTTCAATGAGGTTGGAATTAATGTTGTCACGACACATGTCTTGGTTGTGAGTGTTAAATGTGAGGAGGAATGAGTGGTTAAAATGAGTGGTTACGGTAGACTCTAGACATTGGTAATATGTTTGAGCCAACTCTGACAAAAATTTCAATTTAAGAAATAAAATTATCAAAAAAATTGCAATCCTCATTTTTATAAATAAGAAATTTTGGCACAAAATCTCTTAAGTGATTGGTTATGGATGCCTCTACTCTAATAGGATTGCTTGGTGTAGCTATGACATCACTTCCTGGAAGGATACCCATCCATTGTGGGTGGTAGGAATGTGGCATTGTCCTATATCGATGACGGTAAATAATGAGTACCACAATTATCAAGCCCATTTCTAAGTAAAAATAGTGGGGATACCCTAAACCCTATCATGTTGCACATTATATATCAACCCACAATATCTAACATCAAAACTTTGTGTCATATTTTATGATATTTCTGTTAGATTGAAATCGAATTGAGTATTGTATTATGTGTCACCAATTCTATTTGTCTAGGTCAATACTACTTGGAAACCACCATGAAGTTCATCAAGTCTATTTGCCTTGCTCAATACTAATTGTAAATCGCTCGTGTCACGTCACCAACACTAACTGTAAACCAACACTAAGATCTTTTGAAAATTCATATCAATTCAAACGAGCTCAAAATTCCTTTGCAATTGAACTCGACTTGTCTATCTACCAAACTAAGTTCTCAAATTGGATCTTATGCCATAGCAAAACAAAATGAAGCACCCATTTAAGACATATATATACCTTAAGTAGTTCAATGCATTGTGATTCAGGATGGATGAGTACACATGAATTCACATGCATGTTGTGAAGCTATGGATTTCAAGGTCGATGTACGCAACCATATCTGCGTCAGTTTCGTCAACCTTATATCATGAAGACATGTAGCCGACATGCAACTTATATGAAATCTATAAATAACTACATTCTTCTTTTGAAAAATGAAAGATCTTGTACATTGTGAATTCAAATATCCAACATCAAACAGTTTTGAGATGTTAAAATTTTAGACTACATTTTATGTAATTTAATCATCAAGTCAAATAAAACTATTTTTTTTATAAGAACTCATAGGTGCACAACTAATAGCCTCCACCTAAGGCTGGTTGTTTTCAACACACACACACAAATACATGTTTGTGAAAAGAAAGTTCAAATCAGGTAGAAAAGATTTAATGCAATACCCATTGAGTGGTATGTGGTTAGTGTGGATCTAAAAATGGACATAAAAAGATGTGTTTAATAAAATTTGGATAGTGCTCAATATTTGTTAGTTATTCTAGATTCAATAGTTAACATAATTGGAGGTGGTAAGGGGGGGACCTATATAACCATTTAATGAGCTTAAGAATCTTCATTTTGATAACAAAGAAGATATCCAAATGAACTCCAAAATAATGAGAACAGACACGATTCAATATTGGCAATCATCTTGCACTAATTGTGTGTTTAAGTTTGCGGCTTTGAAGAAGTGGGTGCCACAAAGCTAAAAGTGTCCACTTACATCACTTTCAGCCAACTTGGAAAGACAAAGGTAACAAGAGTTGCTTTAACCCCTAATGTCCTATGCGACCATAATTTGGTCATGAGCAGCTCGCTCTGACCCCTTTGACACTAGATTGGATGGTTTCTTAACCGTTTCAACTACTCCTCTTGTTCATGTTCAAGTCTGCTATGTTTTGCCACGTGGATAATTTTGATTCAACATAGTTATTTATTCTTGGATTAACTCAAATATAGGAGTGTGCTCTCAACCGGTTTATAATTGAACTAGTCCCTGAAGCAAAACTTGACTTTCATCAACTTCGTGGTTAGGGGCAACATATCCTAAACATGTTTTTTGTTGATCTCTATGTGCAAATGATTCTCAATTGATCTGAAAATTTGCATGACACTCAAACGCAACACATCCTAACTATCTCCTGTTGAATTTTCTAGTTGCACATGTGTTGGTGGGTGTGAATCCATGTGGAAGGTGTGCAATTGTGGCTCCGTTGACTCAAATTGCAAAGCTCCCCCCCAAAATAAAATAAATATTAGTTTCAAGATTTGTGAGCTAATTTGAGTTGGAATAATGCCCCTCTATTGAACGAGGGTAACATTTTTCCAATTAGATAAAAAACGAAACCTAATTCAATTTCTAAATTGTTGCCCCTCGAGACCACTATTGACATTCCCATTATAATCTACTACATAATAAAACTTCAACATTTAAAACTTGAAATATGAGTAGTAGTTACCTCTAACCTGCAAACACCTATACGGCTAGATTTGTCAAAAAAAATAACGTTATATTTTCAGCTACAGTCGCTAAAATTGAGGTCACATTTTTTGAACAAATTTGAAGAAAATTAGGCGTGGGAAGTTAGGGGTTAACTTAATGTATGCAAGAACACATTGAGGGTTCCACCATCCCTAGACCCCGTGATCGGGGCCAAGAATATAAATACCTAGCTTGTAAATTATATTCCCTCCGGTGGGGGTAGTAAGGATGTGATGAATGATTGGAGTTTGAGGACCGTGACAAAAAGTATGCATGTATGTATACGTCCCATGCCCCACCGTTGCTTGTAAATCAAAAGACGATTGCAACAACCACCTTTTTGTTGGCATCGTTTGTCCCCCCCCCCCCCCTTTCACAACTTGATTCATAAAGGTACGTGGGTGTTATTTGGTTCATATATTATTCGGACATGAGAGGGAGGCAATGAACGGATATCGCATGTCAAGGTGGAAGACTCTTATATTCTTCTTTCTTTTCTTTTCCTTTTTCTTTTCTTCGTATCTCATTTTCATCAACTTCTACCGATAAGATGTACACAACGAAAACTTGTGTTGCAATAGCAAATCTAACGATGAAGCATCAACAAACATTGGACTTAAAATTGGGTTCCTCTCTATTTAGTCATGGTTATCCAAGATATAATATACCCAAAAAATTCAATACACACAGAGATATATGAATTTATCCACAACCAAGATACTACACCAACACCAATCACCCTTCAAAATAAATTTCCCTTCCTCCCAAATCAATTGATCACCGAAGCACTCCGATGCCTAGAAAGCATCAACGAATACTCACACCCACCCCCACCCCCAGCTACTCCCACACCAACCCCAAGAATTAACACCGACACCGAGCACGAAACAAACATAATAACATGGAATGCGTCATCACTCAACACATCATTACCAAACCTACAAAGTCTAATAAACAACTCGCTAAACAACACAACAATCATACATATCCAAGAAACCAAACTAACTGCAAATAAATCTACAAAATACATCCAAAACCTATTTCCGGAATTTAAACTTATTTTCAACAACACACATGCATTCACAAGATGCATACAACAAAGAATGCCTTATACACCCGGAAGAGGAGGCTTACTCACACTTATCCACAAGAAATATGCATTCCCTGGGAATATCACCAAAATTCCCACGCCAGTAAATATATCCTCATACCTATAAATAATTAAAATAAACAACCATCCACTAATACCTTGGCTAATCATACACATGTACATACCTACACACTTAGAAGACACATGCCTCATTCCACACCTTAAGAACGAAATCACTATACACCCCAATCACATGTATACATTATGTGGGGACTTTAACCGAGATATCGCACTTAGAGGCAGAAAAAATAACAACATTAACACCCCTCCACAAGAAGAAGATTACCAATGGAAAATTTTCACCGCATCACTCAACCTAGAATATATCCCAACTAACACTAGCATCTCCAGACAAGGAGGCTATAATTACACATCAACAAGTCTAATAGATGGATTCTACATTCACTCACCAGACAACAGCAAATTCATTTCTACCACAATCACAAATATGAATCTAAACTCAGACCATTATCCAGTTGTACTACATATCCCCCACAACACCCTTATAGCCAGATCTCCACCCCCCACAAACATGTCACCAACTAGAATACTAAACCCAATACCACCAGAAAACATCGAAAAATTCAACATAACATTCTTCGAAGAAAACTCTGCACATATAAAAGCCCTTACCACCCTACTCAAAAACCACCAACACTTAAGCCCGGATCAATGGGCGGAAGCCTGTACAACATTCGACCACATTGTATACAAAATTACAGAAACAATTGAAGAAACATGTAAAGCAGACCCACTACCCAACCTTACGAACAGAACATCACAACAAGGTGGGTTTTTGCCGCGCAAACTTGCGAGAAAATGGAAAAGACACCTCAATACATATCACCTCATCAGGAAAACCATATACATTGCACAACACGATCCACTCTGGCAAGTACACCCCATCCTAAACGATATATGAAACCACCAACACACAAACATCTCACACCCACCTGTTACAACGACACCTCCTAATGAATGGATTGATGCCATAGCAACCATCGCAAAAAATGCAAATAAAGAAGCCAGGAAAATCACCACAAAATACACCAAACACTGCATTCTAAAGGCCGTATCAAAATACCGTCAAATGTATGAAAAAAACCCCAAAAAGATAAATCGAAAAGTCTTTAAGAACACTGAAATCTCACCCCTGGACTCCATCATTGATAGACAAAACAATATATTAACTAACTCAGAAGACATCGCAGCAGAAATATACACGCAACAATCCATCAGTAACCGTCCTACAGTTCTCACATGCCAATATCAAAATACACCCCACTACACTGCACATGTGGAGTCCGACAATATCCATGGCATGACTTAGACGGATATATCATTGACAAACGAGGAGAACCCCAAATCCCCCTACATACGTATTTTGACCAAGAAACATACGACTTTTGTCTTAAAAACCTAAGTAATAACAAAGCCCCAGGCCCAGACAAAATATCCAATTCAATTCTAAAAAATATGCCTCCACGCTTCCATAAATTACTCTTCTTATTTTTTAAACATTGTTATAAACAAAAACAAATCCCTGCATCATGGAAAACCAGTCTAACAGTTTTACTATACAAAAAAGGTAACCCATCACAACTAACAAACCATAGACCTATTGCACTAGCTAACACCATATATAAATTCTACATGAGTACATTAACTTCTATCCTATCAGCGTATGGAAAAAAAATACCAAATATTACACGATAGTCAAGAAGGGTTTAGAGCAGAGAGAAGCACTTCTAGACAAATCCAATTATTAATCACAGCGCTTGAAGACGCAAGACTCACGAACCAAGATATATATATCCTTTACATTGACTTCAAAAACGCCTTCGGCTCCATTGATCACGCTAGACTTTTAGCCATAATGAAAGATCTGGGATATCCCACTGACTCCATAAATTTCATAGGAAACATATATTCACAATCCTCAACAATATTCACTAGTGAACACTTCGGTAAAACCTTACCAATCCCCATTCAAAGAGGTACAATACAAGGTGATACCCTTAGCCCATATTTATTTATCATATTCCTAGAACCCCTCCTCAGATGGCTACAACAAGGGAATAATGGATACACTTTTGGTACATCTAAAATTAAAATCTCATCAGCAGCATATGCAGATGACCTAGCAGCAATCGCTAATAAACTAGAGACACTACAAACACAACTCAACAAACTAGACAAATTCTGCAAATAGACAGGAATGGATCTTGGAATACCCAAGTGCGTAATAACTGGATGCCCAAACAAATCCAAACTTCACCCCATAACCTTTAAAGCCCTAATCCAATCTACCAATATCAACTACAGAAACCAACCTATACCAGTCTTAAACCAACATGAACCATACACGTATCTAGGAATAAATCTTGCACCATCACTCAAATGGAAAACACAAATAAATACCACTAAAGCTAAAGTAATAAAACAGTGTCAAGCCCTTGTAACATGCCCAGCTACTATGAAACAAAAAATAAACATGGCAGATATAGTCATACGTGCTGGAATAGCATACAGCTTTTACGCAGTGTCATATTCCATACCAGCTATTAAAAAACTCGATAGAAAAATCATAGCACTTCACAAAACGATATGCGGAATACCCAAATGCACATCTAACATCGCTACACAACTCCCACACAATCTATTCGGAATCGAAGCATTCTCACTACAAAATGCCTATTTAAGATGCATTGGAGAACAACTACAAAACGCCCTCAATGATAAAGGTAGAATTGGGAAAATATATGTTGGTCTACTTCAATTCATACTCGCCAAATATGGGGGCTCTAAGGAAATCACCCGCATTAAATACCACCACTGTGTTAGATCACCCATCACTAGAACATTATTCTTGCTCAAACATAAAGCTGGAGTCCACCTAAAAAGTACAATAAATAATTTCCTATTAACCCCATCCCCACTTGAAACTGCATGGATGCAGGAAGCACAAATGCTTCATGGCCTAAATCCCAACACCTCACTTAAATTATTACACAAATTACTTGTACATAATATAATCACACTAGACCAAATTACCATGCCTAATGGTACCACTCTAATGAACCTGGACGAATTCAAAATCTACCACTCCACTCCTTCTAAACTTATCAAAAGCGCACTTAACATAGCTAATCAATTATTTTGCCATCCCCCTTGTAATCAATGTCCCCTACCATGCCAACAACATCATCCACCAAGATCCCTAAAAAATAAATATATAATAAGACACCACAATATTCTACCACACCCACCAACCGCCCATGTACACCCCCCTAACCTCCCCATCCCCCCTCTACCCCCTCCTCCCAACAACATGCTTAAAGACCCCCGACAATTCCCCGTACACAAAATAATCGATCATAAACAAAAACAATCCAATGACCATAACGGAATAAAAAGAACAGTCATGTCGTACTTATGTCAATGGACTACAACAAATAACAACACATATAACAAATGGCGAACTCAAAGGCACCTATATCCCTACTGTGAAGCCAACACATGTAATCACAACACAGACCTACTTATCCATTACTACAAAAAAAAACAACATAAACATTTTTCAAACATAATTAATGCCTACTTCTCCACAGAACAACATAGAGACACAAGATACGTCACACCAACCACAATAATTCCACTAGCACATATCTCTATTAATGAATGCAACCCAGAAAACGACATCGAAACAAACTCTGGTACCATCCAAACACAATTCAATGTCGCTCACATATACGAAGACAATGGCCGACACCTCATTACCATCCCGAAAACTAGACTAACATGGCTATGGAAACAATACCAATCGGCAAAAAACAACACACACGGTCTAGAACCATCTACCCAATCGTTCGAAACTGAAATTGTTTGGTTATACCAAAGGTACAAATACCGTATCCCAAAAAATGACCCACTCAAACGAGCCCAATATACAATACCAACCCAAATATTAGATCTCTTGATTACAACATTCAATATTAACCACTCATATTTTTCATCCCCAGTTACATGCCCCACACAATTACTCAATTCCACTCACCATTCTCGCGAGACATAATATTTGGATCCCTAGGTAAAGCGTTTGACCATAAATGGCAAGGAATCGGTTACGCACACCCTCATAATGCAACAGACCTACAACAAGCTATTCACTGGGCGCGCATAGCGGCCCAAAATGATCCATATACAATCACTATACTTATATCTCCGGATACTAATTGGTACCAAAACTCCAACCCACACACATGCCCATTCCCAGACACACACGTCATTGCCCATTTCGCCGCTGATACGATCACGTATGAGGAACCCACAATACCCTCCGAGCTCAATATCACAAGAAAAGAACCATCTATCATACAAATACTTTGTATCCATCACCAAAACAATAACATAGGCACCTACGAACAAATGAAATTAATAAGCGACACAGCAAATAACCTCCAAATAGTACAAAGTCACACACAAACTGCACCACCCACCCCTCCAAACATCACCGTTAACCCTAGTAAAAAATGGGTTAAATCAAACTACCCAAACACACCCCTACACAATAATATCCCCACCCCACAACTTCCAAACTAACTTACCGCTAAAATTCCACCCCCAATTTAGCTACTACACAGACGGATCCTTTATAAAACCCAAAGAAATTGCCCCTGGGGTATGGAGAAGAGAAAGAGCTGGATACGGTATCTATAGCCCCAAAGGCTTAAATATCGCCAAAAGACTCCATGGGCATCAAAACATAATACGTGCAGAAATGATGGTTATACACAAAACACTAAGAATCATCAATACAAAATTCCCTAATGAACCCGCATTCATATTCACAGACAGTCTAAACGTATTATACCTACTCAATATATAAATTAAACACCCCACTCTCCATAATAGTCACCCAGACCAAACCACACTCAACTCCATGGTAAAAATCCTCCAAGACCGTACACAGCCAATCACACTATACAAAGTCAGAGCACACATCAACATTGACGGTAATGAAAAAGCGGATAAACTAGCAAAAGCCGGGTTAGAATTAGAACACAGAATTGCCATCCACCCATACGAACATGCCCACGCCATCCCGTACTATTACCAAAAGGACGTCTGGGCCTCGATGGCAGAAGTCCCAGACAAAGGCCCAGTAAGATTCTTAGAAAAACAAATCAAAAAATATGATAGGGAAACCAATATAGCAATCATGGCCACACAAACCCCCAACACGTGTAAATGGACAGAAAATATAGACATTGACAAAGAACTGTCCAACGAATTCTGGACAAATCCCTTAATCACAGACAAACAAAAATCCTGCCTTATTAAATTCCGCACAGGAACATACATGGGTAATGCTAGAAAACAAATGTTCTTCGGTCACCAGAGGTACCCCTCTATCGCATGCCCTATATGCAATTCAAACGATCCAGACACTTGGCTACATGTTCTACTGAAATGCAACCAACAACATATACACTCACTAAGAATTAAAAGACATAACAAAGCAGTCGAAGAAATTAGGAAGCTTCTAATCTCGTCCGAAAAATCCCGATGTTTTACTCTCATGAATGCCGGTACCTTCAATAATAACCCCCAAGAAAATAAAGTCCCCAATTGGCTACTCCCCTGTACATGTAACACACAAAGATGTCATTGCAACGCAAGATTTCGACCTGATATACTCTGCGTTAAAGGATTACCATATCAAAATGACCCTCCCATTGACATTGACCCTAACCTCACCATACAATTTATTGAATTCACATATTGTAACGACAGATTTTCCCCAGAAACAATAGAAGCAAAAAACAACAAATACAAACCTTTGATTGATAGTATCGCTTCCAGAGGATGGAAAATCGAACCACTTATTGTCATCACAGCTGGGGCCCGAGCTACGGCCCACATCCCATCTATGAAAATACTAGAAGAAAATCTCAAAATACCCCTGGTTACCATCAAAAATACCTTTAAAAACATTAATACCATTGCAATACAATATGCCATGTCCATCCTCCTCCATAAGAGGAGAATTGAAAACCACCAACCGCTCCCCCAAAACTTAGACCCTCCATAAAACCCCAAAAAAACTTATATAATATTTAGTATCTATTTACAGCTCACAAAGGGATTGGTGCCGGTTGGTTGGTACAAATTTCCTGCCTTTTACTCACTTGCAGCACCAAGTCACGCGTTACATTTTAGACGATCATACGGACTCGACTGAAATCGAACCCGGAACGTCTTAACTCAAACATCCTCCCACAACCAACCGAGGAATCATGACTTGGCGTTCACTCTCATAACAAAAACACTAATTATACCTAAAAGGCATGCACCGCCGTGGGCCATGATCGGCCCACGTTATTTGTTTCTCGGTTACTATAGTGTCCATCCTCGAAAGAGGAGAGTAGTTTTGTCCCAGCTTCCCCATGTCCTGTGGGCATCGGGTTGTTGGCATTACGAACGGACACTCTATTCACGCCGGCCCCTAAAAGGGACCGGAGTTTCTATCTATCTATCTATCTATCTTTCTATCTATCTTTCTATCTATCTATCATGGTTATCAATATTCCATGTTTGTTGGTGCTTGAACCGAATACGTAGGTCCTCCCAATTGTGTTCATTGTTGAGAAATTAAAGACACAGTCCAATCGCTTTGTGACATGTGTGTTTATGGTGTTTGTTCTCTGATCCTCACTTGGCACCACACCAATCAAATATAGGTGTCCAATTACAAAAGTAACCGAACAACACCCGCACACCTTAACACTACACTAAATATTGCATTTAGTGTCACTTATAATTTTAAAATGCTATATCTATTTACTGTATATCTCATATTTTACCAACAAATGAACCTTATGGCGAGACACTGGTCTCCCAAATAAATCGCAACCTCCTTAATGATTGATTTTATGGTTTTAAATGATCAAAAATAAAAACCAACTTCGAACATCAGAACATGTACAAGATATCAAGATAATCTCAAGACCGCTTTGATTGCCTTGAACTGATCATTTTTGGTGTCGACACAGGCTTTAGGGTTTAACTAGTGTATTATAGGACACATGTGTTCTCCCATAAGGTTCAAATGTCAAATTGGTTGTTTGGACATTATAAAAGATCAACAACTTAACTTGTTAAAAAATTATTTAAAATTTCTTGCATTGCGTAGCTCCAAATAGTAAGTGACACTAAATATCATATTTAGTGTAGTAAGTTACCCCTCTTCCATGTCAAAAAGATATAACAAGGGGCATAATAGTACTCATTTTTAAACAGAAATGGGATCCAAGTTATGATGAAAGGTGGGATAATTTCTCATCCACAGGGTTCAAGACTTGCAAACTTGGCTGGGCTTTATAAGTTAGAAGATGTTTATGTAATTGATACATGGATTGAACCACACGATGTCCTAAAATTGACTATAAGAGTATTGTGGAGGCTCATAGCCCACTCATAGTATGTAAGGATTGCATGTTACATCATAATTCAATCAACACTTCACACCAGGGTTGTCTATTGTGTCGTGACGGAGGCTAATCCCGACATAATGTCGTGGGGTCACGACACGTATTTGTCACGACATTATGCCAGATGCCGTCTTTATCCTGACGAACTTGAATTTTACCGTATTTTTTGTGTAATTACATTACCCCAATCAGGACACTTAGGATTTACGATATCCACATATGGTGCCATGTCAGCAAAGTAGAGGTAAAGTGGGAAAAAAATTATTAGCGCCCGTCCCCCCCCCCCCGTTCCCCCCGTTCCCTACGTTCCCCTCCCCCATCCGGCCTCCATCCGCCCCCCCCCCCACCCATCCGAACCCCCTCCCCCCCCAATCCGAACCCCAATCCGGCCCCCATCTGGCCCTCCATCCGGCGTTCCCCCCGTCCGCATCCATTCCCGCCCCCGTTCCCGTTCCCGCCCCCGTTCCCGTTCCCGTCCCCGTCCGCTCCGTTCCCCTCCCCCCCCACACCCTCATTTGTCATATTTTACTACTTTGATTTTAACATAATGATAAACACAAAGGCAAAATGATTTACCTGGCAAGGGAAATATGCACATCCACGTCGGATTTTTCTGCCACATTGGATGCCACCTTGGCAAGAAGGTAAGTATTTTACCCACCCTACTAGCTTCCCCCTAGTATGACCCTACGTGGACCCTATTATGTCGTGACGGAGGGGTCCGCCCCGACACGACACGTCATGACGTCATGACGTCATGACGGTGGCAGGACGTCGCGATAGACAACCCTGCTTCACACATAGACATTCAACATCGATATGTATATATAGCATATAAATTATTCACTCATAAAGATTCTAAATCATTACTGTTCTAATATTTTAAAAAACTAGTTAGTTGTAGGTTCCATAAATAGTAACCCTCATCTCTTGGGTACATCAATAACCCACGTGTGCTCACCACAAGTAAAGAGTTTCAACCTTCAACCAAATCCATGTAATCTTTCCAAGAAATGTACCTAATTTCAAGCACAAAAGTGCTTAAATAGATTTCACATAGTATGAGTACACTTATGCATCAATGTGATCTCAAAATGAATATCAGCAATATTACTTTCTAGCCTTGCAACCTTCATTCTATAGTAAAGGCACATTGTTTGATAGTACTTGTTAAACCCTCAAAGTGGGCAGTAAGTTGTGTCAACAGTGGTGCCCGTTCTTGTGTGATGTTTGATGATCGACTTGGCGGAGAGCTTGTAGTCACTGCCAATGTGGTTGTGACTCTTGGTTTGTGTGTAGTTGTTTTGTCACCCACTAGTTGTGTTTTTCTTTTTAGGTTCTGTTTTTTGGTCCTTCATTTATCCTTCCCAAGACCTGCTTGGGATAAATGGGTGGCCATGTTGGCTTATATATATATATTAGACTTTCCAATGGAGGTAATTACCATTTGAATCCAAAAGGGAGATGTTTTTATAAAAAAAAATCATGTGAAATATCAACATGTCTACATCGGTGTAGGCCCTAATTAGGCATGTGTATTATGTATTCGTTAATGGCTTTTGGGTGGAGGTAGCTGCAAGCCCGGTCCACCCAATTACTGATATCCAATGTAATTTCCAAGGGGAAGAACTTTATAAGCATTATTGAAGAACTCTCATGCACAATTTATCCACCATATGACATTTCCAAAGTTTATGAATGTATTCAAATCAACGGGTCACCCTCAGAATCCTTGGGTGGACCATGATCTCTTCCTAATGAACATTATGGACTAGATAACAAATGAATAGAATATGAATGACAAGCGGCAAGCCATCCTCCCACTTGAGTCTATTATAGTCAGATGGGGGTAGCTCATGGACATAGTCTTAGTATTATGGATGATGTGGCGTCTCCATGGATGAAAATTTGTGACGAGTTTTGATAAGCCTTCTAGTCTTGAATAAGCAATCGTTTATGTTTCACAAATATACCAACGAAGGTCACTCATATAATTCTTGTGAGACAATAGAGGTCCACATAAAATCTTGGGATCAAACTCCTATTGAGTTGGCTCAAAATGCGAGCTTGAGAGTGTATGCATATAGTCCCCCAAGTTATCTTAAGGCTTAAATTAACATGTTTGAAGAGTGGTGTCGGGCTATAAGAAAAACCAAATGTCTAGCTTGTCAAACTAGGATGACTGGGCCAAACTAGCCTTGCATAGACTGATATGAGATTTAAGGTGATGAGCCCCATGGGCAACTCTTGTTTCAGATCCTAAAGTTTTTCTCAAAATTTTGCAAATGACAAGAGGAGGTCCAAGGAGTTTCACCCGACTTAAAAAATAGGCTCGAACTCACAAGCTCACAAGCTCATAAATAGAAATAACTTTCCAAAAAAGGATAAAATCTTCGATTTCATCTCTTTTTGGAGAGACTTTTAATGTGCATAAAATTCAATGTGTGGGGTTTTGGTTATGACGATATCCGTCAATGTTTTGCCTTGTTGTTGTTGTTAGATGAAAGCGCCCCATGCAGCACAACCTCTTTGTGTGGCACTAAAACCAAGTGATCTCATAGTCCGATCCCGATTCCGATGCCATCCACAAATTGTGCAAGCCAAAGCCAAAACATGAAGAACCAAAGTTAATGCTTGGGATCCTCGACATGGGGCCACACTGATAGAGAAACTCAGTTCACTATATACAGGTACTAAGGTAGATGGGTCTTAAGTGGCTCATTTTCTTAATCAGACTCCCATATTTAATTGGTATGTGATTTGGTGAGGATTGAAGAGCAAACATAATCATAAAGATTGGACTACGTTTTCAGATATTAGTAATTACTCTACACTCGATAATGAACACCATTGGGAGGGTCTATGTATCCAATTAAGGAATCAACATACATGCACTTCCAATAAGCATGACTTAATCATGGAAGTTTCAATTTCCAATCGGTTTTGGCAGATGTTTCACCAAAGATTTGCTGACGCAACATGAGTTTTGTTATGTAAATTTCATCGATAGAAGTTGGAGAATATGAAAAACGAACCAAATTACACCCACATATACCTTATGACATAGGAATGAGAAGTGCACCCGTATGGCAAGGTTTTGAAGCGCATCTTTCACTCAAGGACATGGCCTCCTTTTGTTTTTCGAATGGTACGAATATGATGAACTCTTTTGACGTATCTCGATACACCGGAGATCGATCCCAAGTTCCCTTATGTTGCACATTCTTGGGTTTTGGTGCCCTTGGTTTAGGCTAACTTATGCCACCATCCTCGATTTCAACTCGGATGCCGATTCTGATCCCATCCCCAGATTGAGTGGACACAGCCAAAACATGAAATTCTCCTCGCCCTCTGCGCCCATTGAATATGTTTGGTTAGGTCCCCTATTGATACATAACATTGTTAAGAGCCGGGTATGTTAATGTTTTTTTTTGGTCACTTGGGCAACTTAGGCAAGGTAGTAAATTTAGGGTAAGCAAACAAAACTTGAGATAGGAAACTGGATTCAAGTTTGATGTGTATGAGATTGGCCCATTAAGTTCTTGACGTAATTCATCATTTAAGGGTGGTCCCATAAGATGCTTAAACTTGATGCATTAGTACTAGACTTACTCCTCTTCCGTGTTAGGAAGATCCAACACTATGTAATAATGACAATAATAATAAATAATTGATCCCCGGTAACATGGCTCAATTGCAAACTAATGATTATATTAGTGTAAACATTAGAGGAAACCGTGTCCAAAGTGAACCATGTTGTGTGGTGATGGTAGCATGTATGTCCACTGCCATCCTAACCGAAACCACTATTTCCATTGTTGTTTCCGTTGCTACATGGGTGTGTGTTACCCAATTGCGGGTGTGATCTGGAGTTTCAAGGATTTAGAGTCGATGTCAACCCTTTCATCTCACCCACCACTTTCAATGAAGCAATCCTCTTGAAGGAGGTTGCTCTCTCCTACGTGTGCACAACATCGCCTTCGATTTCTCAAACCATTTTAATACATTTGAAAATTGCTCGCAACCTCTATTTGATTATCTAGTAGGCAATTCAACACCAAATCAAGTTTCGATCTTTTTTTCCAATAAAAGACGAAAACTTTATCAAATTTAAACAGAAGTCCAATACTTTGTTAAGTATCTCAAATATCCAACATTTCGGAAAACTTATCCTACCACAACTTACTTACCCCTTCGTGTTGGATTGAGCAAAGTATCTTGGAAAATCACCCACTTGTGTGTGGTAGTGTAGCCACACTGGGGGTCCAGTTGGCCCCCGGCCAGTCCGGTCGGTGCACCCCTCCCCGCCGCAAGAATGGTGTTGCCCATCCATGCAGGATGGGATAAGCACCCAAAGCCCACCTGATGGATGGCTGCACACTAGGAGGGCTTGCCCCATCCTGCCTGAACGGGCGGCCCCATCCTGGAGAGGGCCCCGCACCGGCCGGGCTGGGTGGGCCCCGGCTGGACGGGCCGGTGTGGCTAGCATATGAGTCTTCAGCAGCCTACTCCTCTTGAGCGTTGTTGTTGGTTCAAGCAGCACCGGAAACCAAATGCAGGGATGATGCGAGTTGTGTGAGCCTCAGATATTCATTTCCAAGTGGGTGCCACGTCAGCCCCTTAAGACCGCGAGCCAATCGCATTCGAGAACCGGTCACGGTCCTCCCAAGGATGAGCGCCTGCTATTGGCCCAGCCCCTATCCACGCCCTCCCCTTTCTATCCACGCTCACCAAGAGCTCTCGCCTTGCTCGCCTTCACCTGCCCCAACACTCACACTCTCCTTCGCAATTCGCACTCCAATCCAATCCGCCCGCAAGCAGCCGCAGCCATGGCCACCGCGTCGCTGCAGGCCGCTCTCTCCTCGGTCTCGCTCCGAAGCGCAACAGCCTCAGCAGCTACAGCAACATCATCGTCGTCCGCGCAGGCCGTGGCAGTGCGGGGCGATGCGAAGCGCGGTAGCTTGGGCCGCATGGTGACGCTCCAGTCGTTCGATGGCCTGCGGGCGTCACCCTTGGGGTCCGACGCGGGTTTGCGGGCGGCAGCGGAGGGAGTGCGGACCGCTGTGGAGGCTGCCGACGTCGGCGTGGAGAGGAGTGGAGGGTACAAGGGTCTGGTGGTGTACGCCGCGAGGGGGAGCAAGAAGATTGAGGGGCGGAAGCTTCGAGTGGCGGTAATTGGCGGCGGCCCTGCGGGAGGTTGCGCGGCTGAAACCCTCGCGAAAGGTGGAATTGAGACTTTCTTAATTGAGAGGAAGATGGATAATGCGAAGCCGTGCGGGGGGGCGATCCCTCTGTGCATGGTGGGAGAGTTTGACTTGCCACCGGAGATCATTGACCGGAAGGTGACGAAGATGAAAATGATTTCCCCATCCAATGTAGCCGTGGACGTTGGAAGGACATTGAACGACGACGAGTACATTGGTATGGTGAGGCGGGAGGTTTTGGACGACTTCTTGCGTGTGCGGGCCGAGAAGAGCGGAGCTAATGTGATTAACGGGTTGTTTCTCCGGATGGAGATTCCCAAGGACGACGACAGCCCCTACATTCTGCATTACACCAAGTTCGACGGTACATCGAAGCTGGGGACACCCTCCGTGATGGAGGTCGACGCGGTGATAGGAGCCGACGGTGCGAACAGCCGTGTGGCGAAAGACATTGACGCCGGTGAATACGATTACGCCATTGCGTTCCAAGAGAGGATCAAAATCCCCGAGGATAAGATGGAGTATTACGAGAATTTGGCTGAGATGTACGTCGGGGATGATGTGTCCCCTGACTTTTACGGATGGGTGTTCCCCAAGTGTGACCATGTCGCCGTGGGAACTGGAACCGTCATCAACAAGCCTGCCATCAAGAAGTACCAAACCGCGACCCGTAACCGTGCCAAGGACAAGATTGCCGGAGGAAAGATCATCAGGGTGGAAGCTCACCCTATCCCCGAGCACCCCAGGCCACGGAGAGCCAACAAGCGAGTGGCGTTGGTTGGAGATGCAGCTGGGTATGTCACCAAATGCTCAGGTGAGGGTATCTACTTCGCGGCTAAATCTGGACGCATGTGTGCCGAGGCCATTGTTGAAGGCTCAGCTAATGGAACCAGGATGGTGAACGAGTCTGACCTCAGGGTTTATCTTGACAAGTGGGACAAGAAATACTGGGCCACATACAAGGTGTTGGACATTTTGCAGAAGGTGTTCTACAGGAGTAACCCTGCTCGAGAGGCGTTTGTCGAGATGTGTGCGGATGATTACGTCCAGAAGATGACATTCGACAGCTACTTGTACAAGGTTGTGGTTCCTGGAAACCCTCTTGACGACATCAAGCTGGCCTTCAACACCATTGGGAGTCTGATCAGAGCCAACGCCTTGAGGAAAGAGTCGCAGAAGCTTTCAGTGTAGGTTTTCTTCACGACCATCATCATCATCATCATCATCATCAGTATTACTTAAAAATTGTCGACAATTAGCCGGGTTTTCCCTGGCGATTTAGATTGGGTAGAGGGCCCTAACCCTGCAACACTTTATCATGTTCTCGGAGACTCTTAAGTTCAGGCAGGCAGGCATTCGGACACCTTGTCAGTGAAATTTGTGCCATATCGAAGCTACAGGGGTTAGGTTCATTGTAATTATCTTACTTCATTTTGACACAATGTGTCGCAAAGAGAATGAAGTACTGCTTTTTGAGGATTCAAAGTTTCTTTTGACCCTATGATGACAATCTCAATTCCCCCCGGTCTTGTTTTGGATGGAAGTTTTCAAGTAGAATATGTTTGGTGGGATGATCATTATTCTGTGAGGTGTTTTTGCTGTTGTGTGGATGTCGTACTCTAGGTCGTATCGAATAGGATATTAAGTGATTCCAGAGGTTGTCAATGGCTGCAAACTGCTTGCAGCTCAAATGTGCAATCATGAGTGCTTAGGAACTGAAGTGCAGGAGAATTATCGTCAGGGCAATGTGAACAAATTGCAAGAAGGTATTGACTTACAGATAGGGACAATTTGTTTAATGCAGACACCTAAACCTTAAACAATGCACACAAATATCACCTCCTTCCGGTTTGGAAGTGCCGGTTGTAAGGAAGGGTTTGGAGGTTTATCTTTTGTAGTACCAAATCTTCTTCCTGCCCCTGGGTTATATAAGTAAAGATCATCTACACAAGTCTCTACATTCGTGTACAACTTCTCAGGTTGTTTTGCGGGTTACTCTTTGAGATGGCTCCTTCTGATGTTGGCATGACAACTGATCCCTAGTAGCTCTAATTGGCATCTAAAAATTCTTTTAGGTGTCTGCATTAAACAAATTGTCCCTATCTGTAACAACAAACTGCCGAAAGGTGTCTACAGAAGGTCTCTACAGCATGTTGTTGGCCGATCTTCATGGCATACCTTGGCCTAAAATCAAACCCAATAGAGTTTATTTCTTGGTTGATCACAACTTTACGAATTCATATGTTCCCTCATTTCAGTCGAGGTGTAAACTACTCTTAAGGTACATGCTAATGTACATTTGTGATGAATAACATCACACAAAGCATGTGCAATGCTCGAGTCTCTACATTGAACATGTGGTCCACAGTATTCATCATCAACTAATACTATTTGTCTTGCAATTACTGGGGGACAGTTAGAAAGGTTGTTAGATGACACTTGATGACACTTGATGCTACATGACAAATGTCAAACACCACTATGATTGACATGGAAATTAATCTCGAATGCTATACTATATAAAATATTTAGTGTAGTGAACATCCTTTCTGAAGACAATGATTCTATGTGTGAAATGATGATCAATCAATTGGTGCCACTCTATTTTCACACATATGTTGTTGACCCCAAAATCTTCAAAATAGCATAATTCTAATATACTGTCTGATTTTATGAGTTATGTTAGAATAACGTTATGTGTCATTGTTCCTACATTAGTGTCAATAGGCCTAGCACGGAGCGCAAAAGTGCAGCCATTCTCTTGGGCAGTGGACTCAAGGTAGAGATACAAAATGGTGTGAACGAGAATTAATGCTACTACCCCCAGATATAAATTTACCATGATCATTTCTATGGTAGTTATGTTTGGATATTATTTCATTCCTTTCAATTCTTTCATTTGAAAAAATATTTCGATCATTTAGAATGGAAGTGGCCTTCAAAACTTGCCTGAAAGATTGAACTAAAATATCCCATTTTTACCCTAAGAAAAATTATAGGAAAAAATAACAACACATAATAGATTCAAATTTCTACCAACATAGAATTTGCACAAAATTTAACATGTGCCATTTTTTTTCATATCAATAATAAATGTAAAGAGGAGGTCTAAGGTACCCACTTAAGTCATTTTGGATGTATACCATTGATTGAACCCCATGGGCATTGCCTCCTCTTTTCAAAATGTCTCCCATTTTCAAGGAGGGATTTACCACTTTGTCGATGTTTCTTAAAACACTTGGAAATTCCTACATTCCAAGAATGATGGCATCATGTAAGGTATATGTCTTAATTCAACGCCTATGATAGTCATGGTACACCTACTAATGTTGAATTGTGTCAATCAACATCATTAGGTGGTCGCTCACCTTTCAAAATCATATTCAACCTACACTGTGAGCCCAACTATAGCTAGATTAAGGCTTGAAAAATATGAGCTAGCCCAACTAGCTATTAGTTAGTTAAAAATAGGTTAGGTAGCTCAATCGGCTCAAGCTAAGGCCTAGCCACACCTAACTTTAGGGCATTGTGGTTTTAAATGCTAAAACCTAGAAAGCTTGCTTGATAGAAGTAGCCGCCGCTTTGCTAGCATCCAAGCCTGGATCGGGTGGGCTAGAATGTGACTTTGGCAGTCTAAATGATATCATTACCTCAAAGAGATCATAGCTTGGGGGAGGTTTTGCAGAGGTGTCGATGATGCTGAAGTTGAACAAGCATTTAATACCATACGATCTTGAAAGACTGATCTCGTTGGACAATTCTGATTGGAAGAATCACATTCCAAAACGCCCTATTTTCGATGAGGAGCTGCAGATAGAGGATGATGACGGTTCGTTGGTAGAGGATGGCGAGCAACATGAATTAAACATCGATGACGTTGAGTGATTTCGATTGATATGAAATATGATTTTATTGATGAAACGGCGCTTCCTACAATATATGAGCTAGTTGAGCTAGCTCTTTAGGTCAGCTAGCCCAATTATATGGTTGGAAATGGTACTTGAAAAAAATGGGCTTGCCTAGCTATGGCTAGATCGAGGCTTGAAAAATATGGGCTAGCCCAATTATGGCTAGATCGAGGCCTGAATAATATGAGCTATCCCAAGTAGCTAATGGACTATAAAAGGTCTGAATTAGTCTAATGAACTCAATTTGGGGTGAATCAACAACAACCTAGAGGGGCAAGGTTTTACTATTCCCCCTCGTTAGTTGTTGTTGAAAAAATCCATTGCAAGAACCTAAAAATTGTGAGTTTTTAAGATCTCACACAAGAAGGCTTCAAACTCAGAAAAGTATCCATTTAAAACACGTATACCTTCGTAATACTTATGTGGACATAGAAGAAATCAAATTTTTATTGCTCTCTATACTACATTGACTCCATTGACACCATGCAAAGGCACACTTGCTTGCTGGTGTCCAGTGTGACCAAGGCTTAAGATTGACGATGCTTGAAGTAATGTTTATTAACTTGGACAAGAACAAAGTGGTGTGGTTTGATGGTGATGACGTGGATTTGTTGCATGCAAGCTTCTGAACACCGGAAGTGCTCTCCACTTGATGAGGTGGCAACATGTTATATGATTCTGGACCAATAAGATTGCTCGAACCATTTTGGACTGTTGCGCTACTTGGAACCCTACTTTCGCTCTGGTGCTTACAACAGTGCATGGAGTGGAGAACAAACCGCTGGTCTCAACCTTCGTCCTTCGGTCGCAGGAACTATTCATCGGCCGGTCGGCTCGTCCGCGCCGAATGGTGCCGAAACAAACACCGTCGGAAGCTCAATACTGCTTACGAAAAGAACGAATTTCTCTAGCACAATTGAATGTTCAAAGGACATTCGAGTTTCTCTCCTCTTCTCTCCTGCCTTCTTTCAATAATCCTGTCTCGCAAGCCGTCTTCCGGAGTTTGAGATCGAATTTGTGCGGATTGAAGGACTTTTGTGAGGTTTAACGACGTCATTTGGACTGCAAGGTTGGCGAGCTTGAGTGGAGAGCATCAACTCTCTGAAGGTCGAAATTCTTGCCCACTCCAAACTCCTATATTCCTCCTCCTTCAATCATCTTCCTTCATTTCCTTCTGAGGGCTTTTTACATTGCTCGTGTCAATTAATGTCGAAGCATGCGCATAGGTTCAGGATACAGATGCTCTCCGAAGGGACTTTGTGTGAAAATTCGGGTACCACATGGCTTCGCTTCTAAAGCGTGGGAAAAATTGTTCCACTTGACTTGGTCTGTGTAAGTCCGAGTTGCTGTTGAATTTTAATTTTGAGGTTTTACCTTCACACTGGGGGATGGGGTTTTGGCGTTCCGAACCCATAGCCAAAACCTTGGGTGCTTCACCAATTGCACACTTACAAGAAATTCTTGCACTTGAAAAGAGGGTGAATTGTCAATCTCTTTGCTCCTCGTTTAATCATTCGCCTTCATTGACGTTTGAGGATATTTTCATTACATGTGGCAATTAATGTCGAAGCATCCTCTGCACAGGTTCAAGAAGTATCCTTTGAAAGGAAATTTTGGATGCCTCATGGCTTCTCTTCTATCTGCCTCTCTGGAAATGTTTGTTTCAATAGATTTCTGTCGTTGTGTCGGACGATGGTGCTGTTGAATTTTTATTTTGGGTGTTACCTTCACACCTGGGGGATGGGGTTTTGGGGGCGGTCCGAACCATAGCCAAAACCCTGCGTCCATCATCCATCGTAATCTTACATCCAGAACTGATTCCTCCTCCCCTCCCATCAGCCTTGTGATCATGGGGTGTATTTTGATATTATTCTATGTAAGTGCGGAATCTAATGGGCTCAGAGTGGTTGTAGGTTGCTTAGCTCTGTCTTTGAAAAGAGAGTGAATTCTGAACTGCTTTGCTCCTCGTTCAAGCATTCTCCTTCTTTCCCTTTTGAGGTTTTTATTTATTTATTTATTTTATTTTTATTGCATGGGACAGTCAATGTCGAAGCATGCGCACAGGTGTAGGATATTTACTCCGAAGGGACTTTGTGTAAAAATCCGGGTGCCGCATGGCCTTGCTTCTATAACGTGGAAACATTTGTTCCCATAGATTTTGCCTGTGTGTAGGACTCTGTTCTCTCTTTGAAAATTGATTTTGAGGGTTTATCTTCACACGTGGGGGATGGTGTTTTGGGCTGTACCGAATCGTAGCCAAAACCCTGGGTGCTTCATCAATTGTACACTTACATTCAAGCTTTTGTGATCATGGTGTCTATCTTGATCTAATTTTACGGAAGTGTTGAATTTACATTGCTGCAGATTGGTCCTCTCTCTTGGAAGAAAATTCCTTGTGCAAGTTGTTGACAATCTCTATCATCATCTTCTATTTGTCACTCTTCTTCTTTTCCTTTTTCTCCGTCTCTAGAACCTCAACCTAAAACTCCAGAAACACCTGGTGAGCGTGAGCTTAAATTTGTCCAAGGTTGATGCCACTGGCATTTCCTAGTCTTATCTGAAAGCGAGTGTGACTCTTCCATTGTTGAAGATTCCTGTGAGTTTGGGTATTCTTCTGATTCTTGTACTGGCCCAGCTCTCTCTTGCATGCTATCCGTACAATAAGTACGATGAAGAAGTGTATTGTGGTGTTGTATTTGAAGATTTTGACAGGCCTGGGATGAAAGACTTTAGTCAGATTGACTCTCTTGCAACAGCACATAATGTACCCTGTGGTTATTGGATTCTTGCAAACCAGGGCGTGGAATTTGTTGGTCATGATTTGAGGAGAAACTTTTGCACAAGATAACCAGCGAGACGCAAGCTATGGAGACTGAAGTCTCAGAGAGCGTGAATGGGGATCAACCAGACGATGCGAATGATTCTTCTTTGTACTGGGAGCTTAAAATTCCTCGCGAACGCATTCTGTTTGTAGACACGGCAGGGTCAGAAGAATTTAACCTCCTTCTCACAGCACTGGATGAAGCCAAGATTGTGGCCATGGATGCAGAATGGAAGCCTGTGCATAAAGCAGGCGTGTTGCCGCGGGTTTCGATCCTGCAACTTTCGTGCCGCATGGACCAGAATTCCAGGTCCTGGGCAAACATGGAGAGGGTCATCCTCTCGAGGAAAATTAGGGTGGAAGCTGAGGAGAGCTTGGAGGCTCAGAAGTTGAGGTTAGATGCAGAGATGCAGAAGCAGAAAGATGCCATTCAAAAGCAGCAGCAGAAGGTTGACAGGGATCGACGGAGGGTTGAAAAGGAGGGACGCAAAGTGAAGGTGCAGAGAGAAAGGTTTGAGAAAGAGAGAGCTGAGAAGAAGAAAAGAGATGTGCAAGAACTGGAAGATTTGCAAACAAGGAGACCATCAGCAGAAGATGGTGATTGTGATGATGGCAACAAATTGACTATGACGAAGCTCGGGGATGGATTAAAGGGTCTCTTCTTAGGACGGAATGGCGAGGTGTCCGAGTTTTGTGAGGACCTTGAATCTCTAAATCCTTCAACAGAAGCTGATCACAAAGACTCGTCAAAGAAAGTCAACAGCGATGATGCAGAGCAAAATGTGGACAATTTGTTGGATGTTCTCGCACATGCCGAGAAGGAGATGTTGAAGCATCAACAAGGTGAGCAGCACACGATACACACAGAAGCCAACCTGGAGACACTAAGTAAAGACACATCAGATATTGCACCAAATTATGTGTCACCTGGTAAGAATTTTGAGGATGAAACTAGTGTGAGGAGCAAGGACACAGAGATTGAGGTGGACAAAGTGAACAGGCATTTCGATTTGACTGGTGGCGATGATTCCCGAGAACAACAAATGCCTGCAAAGTCGAGTGACAGGATTGATTTGGGCTTGAACGAAAGGGATATTGATGACTCAACAACAAAGGCGGTTGAGGGAAGGAGTGGTAATGTGGTGCCACCGTTGTCAGAGGCTTCAGTTTCTCAAAGTTTTAAGGACTGTAGTGATTCATTTTATGAGGCTGGTCATATGGAAGAGCAGAAGAAGCCACCCAAAAAGAACCTAGAGAATGGTTCAGGAGGGATTGTTGCAGCTTCTGGGTTTGGAAGAGTATCAGATGCAGAAGAAGAAGAGGAAAATAGTGAACCCAGCACTTCTGAAGAACTAGAGACTCAAAGTGACAAAGATTTAGATGAAATAGCGGACTTGATACTAGGAAAATCCTCAAGGGGACACAACAACGCTGCTGGCATCAAAGGACTTACAGAAGAGGAGAAGAAGAGAGTAGAAGGGGAGGAGGTTATTTTTTTGTTGGATTTGATGTCTCTTTCGGCAGAGGATTTCTCATCTGCGTTGAAGAAGATGTTATGTTCGCCTCAGGTTGTGAAGCTGGGATTTGCATTTAAGCAAGACCAGCTCCATCTTGCTGCCACCTTTCCAGGTCCAGAAGCTCATGAATGTTTTGAAAAGGTATTTTGGGGAAGATGATATTGTTTTAAAGAGAACCCAGTCAAAAGTTATCAAAACGTCAAGGGTTTAGGAGATATGGCATGCCAAGGTCTTCATATTTGCATTCTCATATTTCAAACTAGGTTTCTTGGGTCACCCTAATCGTGTAGTTAGCTTTTACATCTGATCCTAAGGTTAATGTGTCTTAAATGGTTAATTTGTATTGTTTGCCATGATTCTCAACTTGGATATCAGAGTTAGGATTTTTCTTTGTTCTGCAAATGTGATAAATGAGTTTAGCAACTACCTATAGACCTTTCTAATCCCCCATGTTGGTGCTATGGTTTTTGAAAAGTCAAAAGTGCCGGAGCTAAAACGACCAATTATGTAGGTAGCACCCCCCCACCACTATGTTCACTATTGAGCCTAGGCTAGTTAACAAATTTTGAGCATATACTCCAATCTATTTTAAACACATGATGTCTTTATGGTGTCCGTTCTTATATCTACACCTAACCACACACCACTCAAATATAGGTGTCCGAATAAGATAAGTTATCGAATTAGGCATGTTGACTTAGATGTTCCCGACTGGGTTTTGACTCCATTGTCTGTTGTTCTGTTGCATTATTTCAGGTGGTGCCTTATATTGACATAGGAAAGTTATTTAAACAACTACGTCATGGAAGCTCTGCAAATATGAAGCACAGGGGTAAGAGGTTATCTGGTGGAGGGGCACATAGCCTGACAGGGATAATGAAGACAGTCCTTGGGGCGCCTTTGTGCAAGGTAACAACAAGACCACCCCCTGGTGGCAACCTATTGCATTTAAGGAATAGCTTTAAAGGAATGGCACTCAAGCCTTGGTAAACTTGAACAGTCTCTTCCTTTTGAGAGAATGATGAATCTGGTCACTGCATATTACTCAAGAAAACAAAATTTTCTTTGACTGCAGTTGAATCTGGAGCTTATGAGGTTGTTGGTAACTGTACCCTTTCTTGGAAATGGTTTAACGTAGGTGGGTCATAAATGGACACTTTTAGCTCTGCAACCACTTCTCGTAGGATATGAAACACACAATTAGTGTGAGATAATTAGCAAGTCATAATCATGCTCGTAGCCATTCTCCTCACAATTTCTGGAGCTCATATGACTATCTTATGCATTGTCAAAGTGAAGATTCTCTTTCTTAGTAAATGATCATATAGGTCCCTGCAATTATATTGATTATTGAGACTTAAATGATTAACAAAGTTTTGAGTCCATAGTCCAACCTCTTTTTTTTAATACATGATGCCTTTTGGTGGCTGTGTTATATCCACACCTACCCACATGCCACTAAAATATAGGTTTTAATTTAAGATTACTGAATTAGGCCTGCTTACTGCAGGATGCTCAATGCAGCAATTGGGAGCAACGACCACTGTCACATGAACAAATCAAGTATGCCGCTGCAGATACACAATGTTTACTTGCGCTTTTTGACTCTCTGTTATCTGAAGCCCTAAGATCAATTGGTCCCTGTCCAGCTCAAACATCGACTGCTGCAGGTTAGAGAAACTCTTGGCATACAAATAATTGGAGAATGACTTGAACCCATTGTTTTGTGTTGGTTATTCTCAAGTTTTTTTGTTTAGTGTTTTGCTGCCTGCAGTTACTTTGGTAGTTGTTTGATAGAGGTCCCTGCTATGACCACCCTAGATTGGACTTTCTTTGTGGAGTCCACGTCCTATTTATTGGTGTTGATGATGTGAGGAAAACTAATGACTCAAATATGACGATGCCAGGTGGCAGGCCAAGTTTGATGAGAAATGAATCAAGTCTCTGTGGGACCAACACAAGCCAGATTGCAAACTACATGGACAGAAAGGGATTGAAACTTCTCACAGGTAAGGACAAAGAGTTCAGTTACCATATGGTTGAAGTCCTCCCCACACAAGTATGACCCAGAAGTGTAGCATGTATATACCATAAGGTGCTTCATGCTTTCATCGTTTGATGTCAAACTATAATTTTTATGTGCGATTTGAGTGGGTGTCAATCAAGTAAGATTGCCATGTGTCAAACCTGAAGAGTAATTCTAAACTTAATGTTGAGTCATGAAGCACTCTACGGTATTATGGACTTATCATCAAGTTTGGGAGGTAGTATAGGTTATAGTCTTCAGTAATTGTAAATATTTGTTATCAGTGCGCCCTTTCCACTGAAACATTTTCAAGCACTACTTTCTGTGGTCCTTAAAAATGTAAGATGCGAGTTTGTATAGGCAAAACATTCTACTCCAACTAATACAATTTATCTTATTATCTAGAATATGCAGAGATTTCTATTAACCCATTTCCCGAATCTTTTTGTTGGCTCTTCCAGGCATGGAACAAGAGAAAACCTCAGTCGGCCACATTGTCACTCACAAGATGGGAGTTGCAAAAGAAATGGTTGAAGCGGCGCTTCATCCGTCACCAACTTCTTCACTACAAACCTCTGTCGATTCTGAGAAACAAAGAGACCCATTTTGGAGGTATTCTAAATTTATGAAGAGATACTCTGAATGTTTGCTTGCTACTGGAGAAAATTGTAGTAAGTCACGTGTGCACAAGCCGAGAGCCCGGAGAGCTCGGGAGGGTTTGAAGAATGGTGAAGCCAGAGATGAGCTTCTGAATTGGGTTGGACCTGCGCCTTGGGATGTAATGATTGGTGGAGATGGGAAGCACAAATTTCTATGTGATGTCATGGTCTGTGTACTGGACTCATCCTTATTCTCTGGTTATTTGCTGCTTATATTCCTTTGATATTCCTTTGAAACTTTCAAGATTGATGTATCATCTATTATATTATCTAAGACCTTCTGATGGGAATTCTAATGCTGTGCAATTATGAAGCTTGCTGCTACAATTTCACTTAATCACTCTCTTGCAAGCAATGGTCATGCTCTCTTTCTTAACTGAGACAAGGTTGCTGAATTTAGACTCCGTCCAGAAAATTCCATCCACATTTCTATTTGTGGTAATGAAAACTAGAGTGCAGTGTTACTAGTTTGTTGGTGTTTTCTGTGCGAAATTCTCTAAATTAGAATTCGCACTTGTTTCCCCAGGTGGAAGGTTTGGCACGGCAATTACGTTGTATTGGAGTTGATGCGGCAACTCCCCCAACCAAGAAGAGTGATCCAAGGTAGTTTCCCATAACTTCAGGGAGATGAACGATCAAAGGAGCCAATGAAAGCATGAAGTCTATGGGATTAGCCTTAAGTTTGGCTTTATTACATCAGGAAATAACCAAACTTCCTTGCTTGTTTTCTGTGATTTTCTTTTAATCAATTCAGCTTATAACTGAAGCTAATCAGGCAGAATTTGTAGTCTGACACTTCTACTATCACTGGTCTTTGTTAAGCATACTACAATAAAGGAAAAGCAATTAACCCAGTATCCTCTGTCTACTTTAAGGAAATATAGTTTAAGGTAAGTGGGCCTTTCATGGTCACTTTTTCCAATCAGACAGCTATACTTTAGTGGTGTGTGGTCAGGTGTGGATGTAAGAACAGACACCAAAAATACATGTGTAGAGGAGATTGGACTATGTGTTCAAAATACATTAGCCATTCTAGACTCAATAGTCAACATGATTGGGGAGGACCTATATGATCAGTTATTGTCCATGAGAATCTTCACTTTGAGGATGAATAGGATATTCATATGAGCTCCAATTATGAGGATAATGGCTACAGACACAATTTGAAATCGGTAATCATCTTGCACTAATTGCGTGTTTCACAACTATGAGAAGTGGGTGGAGAGCTAAAAATGTCCATTTAAGGCCTGTTTACCTTATTGTCTGAGAGATGTGGAATTATTGCCAGCATGATTAGATTCTAAACCTTTGGATCTATTATGATAAATCTCGGTTTTCAACACAGGAAGCTTGTGGAGCAAGCCATAGGGGAGGGCCGTGTACTTTTGACGAAAGACATGAAACTACTTGAAAGGCGGCTGATGCCTGACAACCTTGCCTATTATGTCAGAAAGTCTGGCAAATGGGAACAGCTTGTCGAGGTATATACAATATAAAAAATTTAGGTCGTTCCTGGATAACGTAATTGTAACCATCTGCAAAGTGACCATCTAAAAGTAATCCCTATGGTCACTGTAAAACGATTCTCTCAATAATCGGCTTTCTGGTTTTTTTAGGGGCAAGATGGCATGCTCATTCCACCCACAAAGCCTATATGTTTTCCAAAAGCTTCGCACCCAGTAATCATAGAGAGAGACTCAACCCGACAAAGGAATTTAGAAGGTCTTCTCATTTGATTATTGGTGGGCGATGAAGATTTATGGTATATATCGACTTTATGTAAATGCATCAATGGCCAAAAATACTTTGAAAGCCAATTATTGAGAGAATCATTTTACAAGTGACCATAGGCGTTGCTCTAAGTGGTGTTCTTGATTCGAAGTATATCATGAATTGTGTTTCTACCAGCTGATGGGTTTTGAGGCTGCAAATGGCACAGGTCATGAAGGTTTTTGAGATCTCAGTATTACAGTCGGACATTTTGTCGAGATGTGTGAAGTGCAATGGAAAATTTATTCGAAAAGCTTTGACAGCAAACGAAGCAAAAGCTGCTGCACCTGCTGGGCAAGAGGTACCAGTGGCAGTTTTGAAGTCCTGTGACCAGTTTTGGCAATGCTCTATGTGCTTTCACATATTTTGGCAGGTATGTTCCTCTACCCTGTTGCTTTCTTAGCAATTTTGTGGGATGTTTTCAGTTCTTGGTGTACAGTAGAGTTATCCTTTAATTCAATAGGTTGGGAGTTGGTCTCCTATGATTTTTCATTGGTCGTTTGCTTACAATATCAATAATTTTTTTCACTTGTGCATGCTGGAGGTAGTGTTGAATATCAAGGGCCAAAATACCATTTAGCACCTCTTGGCATGCCAAAATGAGTTTGACCCTCAATGAACCAATATAAAATATTCTTTGTGCAAGTCATTCATTATCTGTGATTTTGCACAACTAAACTGTATTCGCCTATACTCCTCTGTGTCTTTGTTTACTAGGTCTGCAGATTTGGGCCATGTAAGCATATTTTCATCTTGAGGTGTATAGTGTCGCAAAGTATCAGTCCCCTAGGTTATTAGAATCTATGACAAACTATACCTGGAGCAAATGCAAAAATCTAGATTTCTTGGTACTCAAGTTTGAGTTCCCAAGCAAGACATGGCCTCTACTTTTCTGTATGTATATTTTGGCTACTGCATTCTGTTCAGTATATTTCTGAAGCAAGAAAAGTTGAGGGCTTCACTTGAAAGAATGGAATGCCTTAGTCGCAGTCATTGGATGTGCATGAATTTAAAAAAAATCTTTTTTCATTGAAAGCAGGGGTCACAGTTTAACAGGGCGAGGGAACAATTCACTGCAGCATGCGTAACTCAGGAAGAGATTCCAGATGAAAGATTCATACAACCTTTGGATGTTGCCTCCGACTTTTTGGAAGAAGCTGAGGAGGCTTTCGCTCATGGTAGCTTATAGATGTGATTATTTTCGCCACAAGATGTCACTTCCATTTATCATGTGGTTGCTTGAGAGAGGTTCTTGAACACACTGACAATTGTTCACATTTTTTTTTCCCCCCTTTTTATCAAATTTAATGTCAAGTAGGGACAACACATGACATTCACAAAAGAGCCTACTTGGTTGTGAACAATAAAAAGTGTAGCTAGACTAAGGGTTTCATCATGTCAAACCCTGACGTCAAAGAGGAGGTTCTTCACGAAAAGACAAGTCATCGAATTAGAAATGTTTATTTTCTTTACAATCTGTGTGTTGCATGGATTGGGGAATGCTTAATACCATGCAACACACAGATTATAAAGACAATAAATTTATTGTGATTCAATGTACAAAATCGTAGAGGAGATTAAAAAGTATTTTTTGTACACTGTGTAGCATGAACCATCACATTGTGAAAACCTAATCAACCTATCCTCAACAACAGAGGAATTTAGGCTACTTTGTTCACAATGTTGGTTCATATGAAGAGGATATGTAACAGTATTCCAACCTACTTGAAAGTGGATATGTGGAATATCGATCGAGTTTGATTGGTACAAATACTTTTGTACACAAGTTTGAATTTCTAAATTGAGCAATTCACTTGATTGGCATCACAACAAATTAAACCTTTGTTAATCTGGTAAGAGATGTTACTTGTGCACACACTCTTTCGTTCACTTCAATGTCACCCCCGCACAAATATTTAACTTTTGAGATGTGCAGGAAAAACATGGAATCGTGTATTTCACTTACCGACTCTTTGACCACAAGGATCATGCAGGAACAGAATGTGCTACTGGGCATGATTTATGTTATCCCTTGTAAAGGTCAGTTTGAATTTGGGAGGGAAAAATTATGATGTTTTGTGTCAATTAGTAACTGTGATCTTGGGAGGATTCCAAGTGCTCTAGACTTTGGTGAAGTAGCAAAAGGGTGGTTGTAATCTGCTTGTATCTTAAAGAATGGGATGGTTGTCTTCAAGTGTACTGTTTGCATAACAAAGTTACCAATCAAAACATGATGTAACCAACAAGGTATTCTTTCACAGGCTATCAACAATCTGATTGGAGACTGGGCCTAGAGAGGAAATTGATGTGTCTACCACGTCCAGTCTCTGGAGGAAGAGTGGAAGATTCCCCCCAACCTTCATAGTAGATAAGCTATTCATATCTTATTCATAATCTATTCATTCCCTTTTCCAACTAGTATAACCTTTCCAAACACTGTAGCACTATAATGTTCAATCTATGCATTGTTGGACCTTCCCTTGAACCTCAGAGATTCTCTACGTGAGTGTTTCACTTTTAAGATTCAGCTTTGACACCTCAGCTTCTTTGATGGATTCTTGAAAGCAAGTAGACCAAGCTGTGTACTGTTTGTTGCAAAAGGCTATGTAAAACTCCTGATTGTTGGAGGCAATATATATCATATACCAATTAAATTGGGTAATGTGTGAGATGGGATTTCCAAAATGGAGGCATGAAGCTGACAAGTTAACAATCTTCTTTTAACCATGTGAACCATATGAAGGATACCATTTGCATTTAAACTTAAACCAACATGTGGATAGTTGCGTGTAGCAATTAGGAGAAATGAATCCCCAACTAGGTTAGTCACTGCAACACTTCGGCTTTTGATAAATGGAAGTTGGTTATTTGCTCAGGTATGAAAGAGAAACCTTCTTTAACAAGGAATTGTCCTTTGCATTGGCACAATCACAAGTTTTCACTTTTGTTATGCATTTAGGAAACAATTTACTTGACAATACATGGATCCCTTGCTTTATTTCTTTTGTAGATTTTTTTTGGCATAGTAATCAATCAATGAATCAAGTTTCAATAAGGGACTCAAGAAAAAGAACAAGTTTAGTGGCTTTGGTTTCCAAACAAAAGTTTAGTGCTACAAATGCCAATTCCATCATCATAGAACCAATCAAACAACAATGCCAACATTTTGGAAGCTCCAGCTTACCAAGTTAAAGTCATCTTCATTTCTAAACACATGGAGACATGTGGAGTTGTGTGACCATATCTATGGCTAACAAGATCAAGGTTTCAAGATGCTAATTAAAATTCACAATGACAATCTTACTTATTCATTGCAAACGTTTTTTTTTTTTATAATGGTTATGGTCTAGCATTCTATTTAATGGTTGTACTAAAGTATGTATTTGGGATACTTGCAAAATATAAGGAAATTAATGCTAGTCACATCATGGGCAAGTTAGGTGTGGCAAAAGCTATATTGGGGACACAAAATTTTGATTTGCCACATTTGATAGAGTTGAGATGTCATGACAACAAGGAAACAAGGGTAGTTGAAGTATTTGCGCCACAAATTTGTCCTAACAAAAGAGTTATCTTCTAATTCAATAGGAGTTTTGCTCAAGAATTAGTTGGTTTCATACAATACTTTTCATTTTCAGTAAATTTGTGGTGCATGGTTGGAAGTTTAAGCAAAGAACATTCCTGATCATAAATTTGGAAAGTTTAAGCATTGGAAAAAATCTTGATCATAAATTTTTTGCATTGGAATCTCGAGATTTACAGTCAAAGCAAAGGCAATATCATGTATGTTTGTAAACAATTCCGTGCAAAAGTGCAAAGCCACTTCCAGAAAACAGAAATTTGTCAAGACAATTTCAGATGCAAATGTTGTAACAGACACATGAGATTTGAAACTTGAGAATGATATTTAGTTGCAATAGAAGCTTTCACTAAACAAGCACTAATCAGCTACAAGTTCTCATTGCATTGCACAAACTGATTATCCTGGGAATAATATTTTGAAAAAAATGTAAAAGTCAATCACATGCACATGAATTTGTATGGGACCAAGAGTACTTAGTCCCTTGAAATAATCTTGTACTTTCATGCAGACAAGCCAATTGTTGCTGGAGGATGTATTACGGTACTAAAACCGTCCGTTTATGCAGTCTGAATTCAAGCCAAGGCCGAAATACAGCTTCTGCAAATGATAAAATCATGAAGCTCCCTTTGGACCATACAAAAGTTTTGTGAATTTATGTGGCAATTTTATAAACCAGATACAAAATGGACACAAAATGTGTCTTTGCACATTCACAGACCAGGAGGCTTGAGTTGCGGAATTGGATTGAAAATGCCCTCCACATCGATTGGAAATTTCAGTAGAGACTTGAGAGGCTCTTGAACTTGAGCTTTTGTTTTCCACGTGCTGTACCAGGGACCTCCACCAACTTCCAATGCACACATGTCGCTCGAAATGTCCAATATTACCTTTTGAATAGCCCCACACAAGTAAATTGTCAGCCATACATAACCTTGCTTGTGGAGTAATTAGCTCCAATCTTTAATGCTGAAGTTACATCCATTTAGGGCCATTTTACACTATGGCCAAGGGCCATGACCATGAAATTGTGCAGGCGCTTGAAATTCATCCAAAGGCCATACTATTGAAAATTGAAATTGAATTTTGTGTGGTCATGGGCCTTCCAGTGTAGTGTAAAGACATATGTGACCAGGCTCTCAACCAAATGCTATTTCATGACCATCTTGTTCATGTGGGCTCTTCTACAAGGGTCATGAGATTTTGAAGTGTCCATTTCCTGGTTTTGTGTTCAACCAACCTCTTTGAAACATTACCCAATGCATGTCCATGTCATGTCATGTCATGTCCATGTAGGTTTGATCATTTATTCGAACTTCCTTGGTCTCTTAGGCCCTCATGCTCTAAGTGGAACGGTCTTGGCATTTTCCATTAATGAGAGGTTTTAAATTACAATGGTCACGGACCCTCAAGTTCTGGTGTAAAGTGCCCATTATACTGATCATTGAATTGAGAACTAACAAGTCTACAGTTGCCTAAGAATCTCAAGTCTCACCTATTTGATAAAAGAGAAGGAACCAGTGACATACATACCTTGCCCCGACCAGCTCGTGTTCGTTCCCATAATTGCAGCTTTAACTTTCCAGCAAATGTGTCCTTACAAAATGGAGCTAATCCTGCATCTGAAGTTGGGGCCCTCAATGTACAACCAGGAGAATCCGCAGTGGCTTGCAAGTGTACCTATGTACAAATCAAAGTTATATCCCCAAACAATATATGTTAAAGTGGGTTGAAAACACTCGTTTCCAGAAGATTTGAGAAAAATGAAGGTCAAAACAAGGTTAGCCCCTAAGCATCAGAGAGACCTTATTATACCTCTCCATCTACAAAATCGTGTATTTTGAACTCCATAGGTACTTTCATTTTAAGTTAATTATGTCAAAAGTGAAGCTATTCAAAATTCACTCATTCTTCAAGTACACGTTTCAAATTGGTTGAGTACCTTATTGATGTTATTGATGATTTGGGTTTGAGTACAAAGCATAGGTGTCCTTGAATGCATAAACTTATGCATAGTTTCATCAGCATTGTCACATAGGAGTATATTATTGTCTTCTTCTTGACATGAGATAATGTACTAAATATAGTTTTAAACCCATAAATTATATATATATATATATATATTTAGACACTAGGATTTAAAATTATGATTTTGAGACTTAGTGAGGCTCATAGAAATTGTGTATATAGATCGTACAGTGAGTACCTTGGTCCTTTGAGGGTCAACTGCTGGGATATGAAACAAAAAGATTGATATGAATCTGATACTTTGTGAACTTGTGCAACTCACCTCATACATATTTGTCTGGGCTGACATACTCCAGGAGCCCCATGGTGTGATTTCCCACTCAACATTTCCTTCCCAGGGTACAAACTCATAAAATTTACCACCATGGTGTATACCAACCTGCACATCAGTTGTTAAGCAAGTCAGACACCTCAAGGCACAAACAGGAGAACACAAAAACATTTAAATATCTCACCAAATGGGTAGATTTGTCTGTGAAAGTCTGGTAGTCCAGCTTTAGTATAGCTTACTTATTTGAATGGACAAAGTGTACAAAAATGATCATAAACAGGGACCATACTATCATAGACAAAGTACTGCCACACCATCATATTTTGATGAATTTACAGGGTGTGCAAACACCTTGAGCAAATTAGAGTCCAAACTTTGAGACAGATTTTTATTTCTTGTCAGAATGGCATACCATGGCAACTTCCTCAAATGCGCCAGGGACAAAAGGAAGCCCTCTTCGACCCCCACCAGCTGTTAAGGCAACCTCTCCAGATACACCTTCAAATACATTACATTGGACCTGCTCCCCAAACAGATCAGCCGTATTTACTTATGGTTATAATTTTGCAGCACTTTGAAATCAAAAGCTCTGTGATAAAGGTATTATCATAAGTTGGTGAGAAATGTCTGAACATCCTCAGGAACATGAGTATAGAGATGCGAAGCACAGCACAAAGAAAATGTAAAATTGGGGCTCAATAAAAGGTTAACATCTTACCCAGAACCATTTCAGTGGAAATGAGCCACCCCAGTTCTTCTCAGAGTAGGAAGGTGCATCTTCAAATTCATATCTCTTGTCACCCCACTCAATCCAGCCTGGTGCAGTCCATAAATTTCAGACATCAGTACCATGACAAGGGTAAGGGATTCCAATAACATTGGCAAATGAAGAATCATGCGAATAGCTTAAGTGGTGGGGGCTCATCTCCACCAACACATGCTAGTGTTACCTGCTACGATCCAACCAACCATTGTGGGGGTCATCAGGTCAACCAATTATCTTAAAAATTGTGGGTACCAAGGAGCTTAACGAGCAAGAAAGGGGAGGAGCAATGGGCAATCAAGATGGCTTGATTATGGCCGTTAGAAACAGTCCACCTCAATTACTTTGAGGCATGCCTGCGGGAGAAGAGACTCTGTATTCCATACTATTGTTGGCAAACTTAGGCTCTATCCTTTTCTTTTCCGTTTAGTAAAAAGTGTATCAAGATGGCAAGACAGGCAGGAGGGTTGTATACAGAAGAGAGATCACCAGCCATGGATATCTGCCAGTGCAGTTCAGAAACATGCACGGCAAGTAGTGAAGACTCAGGAACTTGGTGAGCCTTGTAAGGTAAGGAACAATAGGCAATCAAGTTGCCCCGGTTAAGGCCGTTAGAAAGAGTCCGCCTCTTATTTGAGGCAGTAGCCGGCATGTGAAGAGACTATAATTCATGTTAGTGTTTGCAAACATAAGCATAATTGAGAGCCAAATTCAATTTGACATGCCAAGAGATCCTAAAATGAGTTTGGCCCCCAGTAAACTGATATAAAATGTTCTTCGTTCAAACCTCCACACCAATTCCAAGCATGCACCAAAAAGTTACTGAACATGAAAAGTGCAAAAAAATCAACAGCCAACCAAATCTCTGGTTGAATTAAAGGATATCTCTATTGTGTACCAATAGAAAGACGATCATCATGCATATCTGCCAGTGCGGTTTAAAGACAGGCAAGACATGCAAGGTTACAGCCGTAAGACAGAGTCCACCTCTTAATTGAGGCAATAACCTGAGGGTGAAGAGACCCTAGATTCATGCTATTTGTTGGTGAACATAGGCATTATCCTCTTTTTTTTTTTGGGTGGTAATATGACAAGACATTCAGGAGCACTGTGTACCAGTAGAGAGGCCGCCCGCCATGCATATCTGCCAGTGTGGTTCAAAGACAGGCAAGGCAGCCAACCAGCCTGCCGTTGCTCGCTGCTCAGACCCGACATCTCCCCACCCATAGATGGGGCGAGTACTGTACTCCCACCTTGCGGTTGGTACTGTCTCTACATAGTTTGACCTGTAAAACACAGAATCACATATAGTTATATAACGTTGTACATGTTGAGGTTCAATCGCTACTTACAGATAGAAGAGAAAGAGGCGACTCCAATGTTGCAACAGTGTGAGTAATTGTGTTGCTTCATCTTCAAGTTGGTCTAATTCTATATATGTAATCTCCGAACAGGAATCACAAGAATTAGAGGCCCTAGAAGAATACTGCCTCCTTTTAAAGATGAACACCTTTGAACAGGTGTGGACAAGCTGGCCTGCAACTATTTCTCCCGAGGGCAAGCAAGCCCTAGGTTCTCGTATTTGGTTCAACCGGACACCCCCACTGTGATTGAGTGAACCATAGTGGTGCGGTGTACCAGGAAATCAAGTGTCACGAAGGTCACCCAATCCTAGCACTATTCTGGCGTTAGGTGGCTTAACCTTGGGGTTCTCATGGGCATCTGGGTGATTTAAGGCCTTGGGGTTTAACCACCCCATTTACAGATAATGGCAACCAACAAATCAAAAAATTAGCATAAAGAGAGATAGTTAATCCAATGCTTTAGAGTTACAAGTTACTCTATTCAAAGCAATCAAAACTCAAATGGAACACTCGAATGAAACAGAAAACAAATCATGCATGCAGCAATCATTAAATAGTAACAAGCCATTTGACCATGGACCATTTGTTTGATCAGTTCCTGTTGATAGTGGATGTATCCTTGTCTTGATTAGTTTTTGCTGCTCATCTCCAGAAGCAACGAGAAGACTCAAGCAAATTGTTGATGTATAGGATGTGTACTAAGACCTCAAATTTCACAGCGAAATCGAGAGCTAAGCCAAAACCCTGAAGTAGGAGAAACAAATGCCAAGAGTTTAAATTAGAGAGCACAGAAAGTGTCACCTGCAGGTGATGTGTTAAGTCTAGGTTTCTCAGGCAAATCCAGATGGACATCTACTACAGTAAACATCTGATCTTGTGTGGCATTAAAATTGGTGTGCTGTGTTAATTAGAGTGATCTCAGGACTTGTTATGTAGCACCAAGTGTCATCCAACGCCCTCTCTAGTTGCCACCCAGTGATTGCAAGACAATTAATGTCAGATGGCAATGAATGATACTACACTAAATCAGATGTTTAGTATACCCAGCTACAAAGATGATGACTCCTCCATGAAACATTGGCAATAAGTAACCAAATATGATTTAGGTTTTCTCAGTTGCACTCTACCTATGGAAACTAGGGTAGTATTATAATGCACCTGCCATTATCACGAAGTGAGCCTTGGTGCCATGTCGGTGTGACTTGAAAACCTTCGTCCACACGATTCAGAAACTCCTACTCTAAACCACAACATCCCAACCCACATCCTACTTTTAGATATCACCTTGCAATACAAACAGCTTTGCAGTAAAAAAAAAACAGAGACAGATGAAACTGGATTATCACTAAGGTTGAATGATCACCATGGGATTGGTCTCTGCTGTTGGTGGTGATACACTGCCCTTTGACAAGAATGTGTGCCCAAGTGCCAGTTCATGTCGGCCTGCACCATACACAAAATCGATTGATGAGGCTTTCGAGTATTCAGTCTACAAAATTGATCCACGCATTGAATGAGAATCAGTTGATGTTATTTCAATCACTGCTGTAAGTGTACAGAGAAAACCTTCAAGTAGAGACCAGGCCATAGAGTTATCCTTTACCTCAATGGAACTTTTCGATGGGAGTTGGTTGCCAATGATTTTCCATAGGTTGTTTTGCATACAAAATCAATAATTTCTTTCTACTTGTGGTGCATGCTAGGAGGTAGTGTTTGAATTTGAATGAAAAGCAACCTATTTCAGTTCATGGAGTGACAAACTCATTTTAGGACCTCTTGGGATGCCAAAAAAGAGTTTAACTCTCAATGAACCAATAGAATGTTCTTTGTTCAGACCTCCACACCACTTACTTCCAAGTATGCATCGAAAACTTCCCTAATATGACAGGTTTCGTATGCAAAACAACCAACTCTCGACCAAAAGTCATGTTTAAGTAAGAGGATAACTCTATTGGGCCATGGTCGTGATTTTTGTTGTGAGTTTGTCTTGAAATGCAGTGCAAAACCCTAGTTAGGAACAGAACATTTTTTCCAAGAAAACCAACACAAGAAAATGGGTGGATAAACAATCTGTGAAAATGAAGGAACTTACTTCCCCAGAAAGATTTCACGCTCTCGTCGAATTGACACAAGTATTTGTCATCGGCGCCCATAATTTGGGCGCCCACACCAGGGAATTTGGTTCCCTCAAAGAAGTCTCCTACCCCAGAGAGGCTGCCATTTGCGGCGCCAGGATCCTCCACCGAATACATCCATGCAAAGCTCTGCTTCTCCTCAGGTAGAGAGACCTTGAAATACCAGCCTTCAAAGAACCGCCGGCTCGTGCCATCGAAATGGTACCTGTGAAATTAGACAATTCAAGATGGAGCGTTCATGATTAAAAACACGATCCAAACTCTGGTTCAACAATTCAACTCGTATTATGATCTCCATCATACTCGAACCAAGCAGTCCGAACCTCTTCACGAACTCTTCACGTCAATTGTGAATCCTATATTGAAATTTAACATTGGAGCCAAATTGAGTGAATCTTGCACATATTAACTATCTAAGATGGCTACCATCCGAAAAGTTGGTGCAATCAACAAATATTCTTAAGTGGTGTAGTGAGTGTTCACCCTAGATAAGCATCTTAGAGAGTAAATAGTCGGTGAGATTCTTTTGGCGAGTTCTTTAAGTTGGATCTTGGTACATGGGAGAAGGCTTCTCCGAAGACAAGTAACAACGAGATTACGTCAACTAATGGGAGCTTAAAGCCACTTGACAATCCTTGGCATTCATGCATGTATTAATCAAAGACCTTGAATAATGGATTTTTTCTTGAAGCTAGGATATTAGAAGGAGAACGTCCTACACATGCTTATGAATGCTTTTAAACCCATTTGAACATTGCAACAATGTCAACTTGCCATGAAAAAAAATCCCGTGTTCTATACTATAATTGATGAATTTGGAAACAGCGAGAGAAGAAACTGACCCACTATGCGGAGTGCGAGTATCTCTTCGCACCGCCGATGGCGTGTACTCGCCAACACTTTTCTTGCGAACCACCATCTTGCCCTTCACTCGGTCCAGGAGGGCGTCTCCCTCCGGAGTGGAAGTTCCAGTTAGAGGATCCGTTACACCAGCTGCGTCGGACCTCACCATCACATTGCTCATCGAAATTGCTCTTCCCCACACTCCTGTACACGCCATAGCCAACGCCATAGCTCCGAAAACAAAACACACGTATACACACAAAGAATTCTCCCTCTTTCGGATTCCCGAGCTGTCTAGAGAAGGCTATGTCCAAGTCAACCTAAAGAGTGAATTATAAAGGAAAAAGTATACAATTGTTGTGTGGGAATGCAGGACTGAAGAATAAACCGCGGCTATGGTTATTCCTTAAAGGAGAGTGCTGAAAACTAAAGCAAAATGTCTGAGCTTCGAGATTTGTGGCAATGGATATATATTACACAATCTCTCAATCTTTCGAAGCATCCAACCAGCTCCTAATCTTTCAATTTGTGAAACTTGTAGGAGTTGGGTTACCCACCCAAAAGGGTAGGGATCATCAACATGCACAAATGGAGGTTCTGTACCGTAGGAATGGAAATGGTGCTGCTCACTTGGCCAACGCAGAGCTTGCCACACAGACAGACTCTGCAACTCCACTTTCCACCTCAAAATTCAAGGTGACGTTTGCTAAGGGAGGATTTTTACATGGAGAATTGTGGTTGTTTAGTTGCCAATCGATCAGACTCGTCTTTCGCCTGGTGAGCCACACATGGACTGGACATGCACAAAGGTCGATGACGGATGAGTCTTGGTGAACTGATAAGAACGATAATGAGACAGACATGGAGCCGAAATTGGTAAACGATCGATGTGTTGGAAATGAAGTATCCGGATGGATGGATATATGGATGTGGGGATCTCCTTCATTTCAGGGCGACTGATGTGTGACCACTTTACTTTTGAGCTTTCAACTTGAGAGCTTGAAAATTTTACCGTGCTTACAAAGTTTACATGGCACATTTATGGTTTCATGTAGAACAAGCTCTCCATCATTTTTGACAAGCTCTAGGTCAAAATCCTAAGCTACCTAGATGAGGTAACTTAAGAATATAGAGAGTTTGAGCTCTCATTTTGTGGGCCCAAGGGCATTCAAGCATTCTTTAGCTTGTCATTAATATTCCTTTGCCTCGTTATGAATGTTCCTTTGGCTTGTTATTATTATCCCCTTTCCTTGATATCTCAATTTGAGCATGGCCACTTTACACTTGCTCAATTGAGAGCTTAAAGATTTGAGGATTGGTGAAAGTATCAATAGTTTGAGCTTTGGATGAAACCTTGTCAACTCTAGTCCGAGCTCTAGTGTAAAGGGGGGGGGGGGGGGGGGCCTTTTGGCTCCGAGGAGTGGAGAAATGACAGGATCAACATTGAAGCCCACAGAAAGCAGGTCTGTCTTTGTTTGAGCAGATGGATATCCTATAGTCCTTGCGCAGGAGCCTTCAGAAAGAAAAAAAGTTGAATCCAACAATACATGTGATTGCTTTTAAACTTCCTCAAAGGTTGGTGTCCCTCATCGTGCACTTGAAGGCTATCCAATTACTTCATCATATACAGTATACAATTTTCTGAAATATAGAATCAACTGAACCATTGTAGAAAAACGTTCTAATCTGGATGATTGAGGTAATCAGGTATCAGAGAAGAGTACAACAACCTGGTAAATATTCCTACAAGCAATCTGGTGCCTTGTAGAACCTTCAGGACATTTTCCTTTTATTGCTGGTTGATTGGATTCACAAACACTGCATGCTTCACGATCTTTCAAGCGCTTCTAACCATTGTGAAAGTTTGTTTCTGCTCCAAAAAGTCTTTTCTTCAAATAAAAGTAGAACGATTGCATGCAAGAAGCAGCAGGAATGATAGAAGATCAGTGTAAGATACTAGTAAACAATGAGTTCAGTATCAATTACTTTTATGAATGTTTATGTCATGAATAATCGACTCTATTTGGTTCATCAAATGAAAAAGTAACTAAAAATAATTAATGGTTCGGTGGTTGACGTGATCTGCACAAGCCAAAAGCCACCAGAAATTGCAATAATTTTACATCTTAGATCTCTCAGCATTGAGCTTGGACAGGGCCACTGCTGTCTTGGAGGCGGAGGGACGCCCTAGCTGCTCGCAAATGAATTCACCAACCGCCATAACCTTGGCAAGGTCCACATTGTGGTGAATACCAAGGCCGTTCAAGAGGTATAGTACATCCTCAGTGGCCACATTCCCTGTTGCACCCTTTGCATATGGGCAGCCACCGAGGCCCGCAACTGATGAGTCCACCACACTTACGCCCATCTGCTCATTACATTGCATAAACTATCAGCCAATCATGCACTTCTGCCTTGAAGTCAATCTTGATATGTACCAATTTTGCAACAACCACAACACGACCCGGGGTGGTTTACTCTCTTGTAGGAATGTGGTATTTTCAGGTGGGCTATGAAGTGATGCGCATATTCACAGGGTGTTCTATATATTCGATGGATATGTTCTCAAAACACTTTTCTAGTACCCTATATTCATGTTAGTTGTTTTATAAATTTTACTCTTTTAAATTATATTCCACCCTCATATCCACCCTTATATTTTATTTTTGCATGTGGTTCTTAATATCTTCAAAGAGTGACCTCCCCAGGAAACACGAGCATGAATGTCCTCATTTTTCCTTGTCGGAACTGATCTGCTCAGCCCTCTTACAAATCCTTCATTTGTAGTGATTTGACACGGGTAGAGAAAGGCCACCTCCATCCTCAACCCGGACCCCAGAACCTCAATATTTGGTTGACACTATATATAAGTTTGGGTAGGAGCACATTCCCACCCCAACCTCCACTCTATCCCTACATCTCAATATTGGATGAAATTACATGCGGTTGACGTCAGAAACATTACCACCCCAGCCTCAAAACCTCAATAGGATTGTGGTCAGGACTCAATAGCCCCCTCCTACTTCAATGTGGCCGTTCCTCACCCTATTTTAGCCATCCAAATATTGAGGTTGTCCGGTTGGGGTTGGGGTTGAGGTTGAGGTCAGGGTTATCAGGCTCTTATATAAGATTTTCATAAGAACTGAGTACATCCTTGTGCAGAGTAAACTGCACCCTTGTATTGTAGGATTGCTTTTGGAGGGTAAAAAGATGTGTAAAGGAGCATGTCGAAGGAATTTTTGGCAAGCATGATTTGGATGGCCAATTACCAGAGATTTGTATTCCAAATCAGCAGTCAACAGAGGCAAACAAAAATTTACCTGGAGGGCCACCATAATGTTGACCAATGCCTGGCCATATGTATCGTGAAAATGCACAGCAAGACACTCAACTGGCACCACAGCCATCACAGCTTCCAACATTGGCACCACCGTTCCTGCATGTACATGAGACCATAATACTGAATAAGTTGTGCGGTATTCTTTTGATCATATAATTAGACCACTTCTAAGGTATCTACTGCCACTTTGTGAGGGTTTCAATCACTAATAAAGTGAAATTAAAGCCAGAAACATTTCACTAGGGCCAAGTATTTGGGTCTCACTATTCTAGCAGCACTTAGACTGGACATATGACAAATCACTTCATTGCCTGGGATATTCTTCACCAAGATACTAGTTGCAGGAATTTGCACCCAGCATTTGTAGCGGTGAGCAACGTGAAAAATCACCTGGAGTACCCACACCAATGGTGTCACCGAGGGAGATTTCATAACAGCCCATATCATAGAGCTCTTTGGCTACTTGGGCAACTTTTGCTGCTGACATGGGCCCTTCTATGGGACATGATATTGCACATGACACATACCTGGCGCAGACAAACAAAATCCAAACTAAGAATCAGCCTCTCACAATCATATGCTCATTTCCCAAACACCAAAACTCGTGTAAGATTCTCATCTAGTGATCAAAAACTAACAAGAGTGTCTTTAAATTAATAAATAAATAAACAAAGAGCACTAATTTATCCACATCATAAGTTTGACTTAGATATCTTATATTCATTTTGCAGTGATAGACACGAAAATATTAACAAAACAAGAGGCACAAAAGCATACCCTCGGACAGGAATGTTGCGCTCTTTGGCTGCCTTGCAAACTTGACGATACCGGACCAAGCTCTCCTCAATAGAACAGTTGATATTTGCCTTGACAAATGACTCTGAGGCAGCTGTGAAAAAGGCGACTTCTTTAGCCCCTGCTACCATTGCTGCCTCAAAGCCCTGTTCAACCCACCATCCAATGCAAAATTTGATGATGGGATTGATGAACAAGTAACAACACCTCAATTTAATTTTCTCCTGCTCCTTTGAACTTTTATTACATGACCTTTGTGTCCCCATGCCACAAACTAGACAGCAGCCGCATTTGTTTATCCTCTCCACAAAGACCGCACAAACAGGAGGCTTGGACAAAGAGTTCCTGACAACATCAGAGAATCTGGACTTGTTTACTTGGATCAAATAACATAAGAACAAGTGAAAGAGAAACTATGTGAATGTTCCTTTAGTTGTTTGAGAAATGTGCGATCCTGTAGGACTTTCTCAGGTCTTGCAGGACCTTTTTAACATAAAGGTTGTGTGAATGTAGCAATCTAGTAAGTCATCTCGCAATGAATGGATTACCCAGACATGGGCAAGGTAATCGATCAAGTCCAATTTCACCTTCATGTTAGGAGTCAAAACTGGGAAACGACGTCCACTTTTACAATTAGCCACATCCGCCATCACATCTTTTGCATCTGCAAGCTGCCACAGTTTATAGAACAATCTCAGCTGCAATCCTAGTAAATCGAGTTCATCATTCTCAATATGTGAACAAATTTAGTCAGGTGTTGCTACAGTAAATCGAGTTGCAACTATTCAAAGTACAAATGCATTTGTAGCACACATGGAACATCAGATAGATTGGTTTCATCCGTACCCTCAGGATTCTAGGTCTATTCTTCTCCAAGCCTTTGAAAAGATCCAGAAAGGGAGAAAATATTTATCCAAACTTGCAACCTTATCTAACTCATCATACATCATTCAGAGATAAAAGATGCCACAACAGAGGAGTGAAAAAATGAATGGTTTGACATTCTTTCTGAGAGGTTATCAAAAACATCAACAGACATTGACTTTCCAGTCCTTACCTGGGGCACCCACTTTGGAGAAACAAAGCTTGTAGCTTCAACAACCGGCAAGCCAGCCTCAGCAAGCCGCCGAATAAGCTCCACTTTGACGTAGGTTGGCACTGTTGATTTCTCATTCTGCAAGCCATCTCGTGGCCCCACTTCAACTATCTTCACATAACTGGGCATTCCTCTGGGCAACTGGTGGAAGATCTTTAAAAAGTGAGAAATCGGATGTCCCAGCAACAATGTAATGTGCAGCATAAGGTAGCAGTTCAAAAATTCCATATCCAGAAATTTAAAGGGTTCTCCAATATACAAAACCCTAGTTCATGGCTTGTTCCCAGTGGTTGGCATGCACAAAAGGTAGCCTGTGGTGGAAATTCTGGGAAAAAAGGGAAGACCATACTTGCTTGCAGAGTAAACTTACAATCTTTTTGGAGGGAAGGAAGAAAGGTGAACTTACTTTGGGTCGGAAGCGCTTTGAGGCGTCAGGACTCTCAGATTCACAATCCCCTTGTGGTACCCACAGGCCTGGATCTCCATTTGCTATGTTATGGTGCTGTTTGCCGCCTTTTCTTGGTGCTCGAGCACATGACAGCTCTACCATCGAGGGCTTTGTGTCTATGTGGTTGCGAAGCTGCATCATTCTTTCTGCTCTTTCCTCACTAATAATCACACAAGACCCCCATGTATGTTGTTAGCATCTAAGGGATTACAAATCATTTTTGAGATAAATTCCAGAGCCAGATCTCACAATGTGAGCAGAGATTATAATCAACCACAAAAGGATTGTACAAGCAAGTGTGGACCCGGGCTGGCAACTCTCAGATCAGTTGTTTCTAAATCATTTCTAATGCTTCTAATAAATTCAGAATTTGGTACTAAACAAAGAGGAGCAACACTCTTGGAAAGAGGGCATTACTCCATTTAGATCGTTTGTTTCTAAATTGATTCTGATGCTTCTAATGATTTGATGATTTGTTACAACACAAAGAGGAGCAACATCTTTGGAAAGAGGGCAATTATGTCTAAATTAGAATAGGTTTACACTAATGTTCACCAAGGCATAAAAAGAATTATCGTAGCCCATCTTATAGAGAGTGTAGATTCTTCGAAAGCAAGAATTATATTTTTCACCTGTCTCGATCGAACCTAGGTTTGCAGCCCCCTTCAGGTTCCCTTTCGTCGGCCATGGAGGATGCAATGCTTGCTTCGCCACAGTTTCGTGCACGTAGAAAGAACATCCCCAGCCCCGTGGTCTCACTTTGTGGCGGCAAAAGATCTCGCTCACACAGACCTCCAACGCTCGCCATCCTTTTGAAAACATATACACATGTAGTAAGTACTCAGAAGAAAGTATTTTGCAAACCCACTCAGTTTTGAGTGTCAACATTTTTGGCAGTCCTGAATTCAGTCTCACATCCTCAGGGACACGAATTCATCGTGATTTCGAAATGTCTTCACGTTCGGAGCACAATTTCTCAAGCCGTACATAGAATTTTATGATAATGGCGGTCTATGGGTGATCAGCATCTGCATTGGCGACATGGCGATGGCATGCTTCCTGAGGCTATGAGTAATGAGTATAATTTCTCATTACTCATTCAAGTGAATAATGAGTATAATTACTCATCACTCTTTCCGATGAGTAAAGAGCAATGAGGAATGAGCAGATATTTTGAAATTTTCTATTTTGAGATCTTACTTCAGATGACAGAGCCACTCAACCTTGAATGTCAACTTTTTGGCAGTCCTCAATTTAGCCTCGCATCCTCAGGGACACGAATTCGTCGTGATTACGAAATGCCTTCACGTTCGGGGCACAATTTCTCGAACCCTTCAATAAACTTTATAGCAACGGCGGTCCATGAGTGATCGGGATTCGAATTGGTGACATGGCCATGGAGTGCTTCCGGAGGTTAATGCCATTCAGGTGATACGGTCCAGGTTAACCTCCGCAGCTACCGATTCAGAAGCATTCAAGGTTCGGATCGACATCCAAGCAGCTTAAGAAAGTTGGTAAGTAATGAGGAGCAAGTGTTTTGCAAATTTCTTTTTGTGACCTTAGACCAGGTGATAAAGCCACTCAACTGTAAGTGTCAACTTCTTGGCAGTCCAGAATCCAGCGGGACGTCCTCAAGGACACGAATTCATTCTGACTACGACATGCCTACACATTCGGAGCATAATTTTCTCGAAACCAAAAAATATATGGCAACGGCGGTCAATGTGTGGTCACCATCTGGATTGACAACACGGCCATGGCGTGCCTCCCGAGGTTAACGCCATAGAGGGGATACAGTCCAGGTTACGACCGAAGCTACCAATTCAGATGAATTCCAGAATCAGATCGACATCCAAGCAGCTCAAGAGAGCTGTTAAAGCCGTTCAGACAGGTCTCTCACTTGCAGGGTTTCGTATATTCAAGAAAGGAACAAATTGACCTTAGCTATGGCGGAATGAGCGGTACCAGCTGGTGATGCTTCAACCTTCTGCAGAAACTGCAGCCAATTGCAAGCAACTGTTCTTGGCCAGTTAGTTGAGGATATCTTGAAAGTGATCCTAAGTGTGTTCTGCGAAAACTCATCGCGACTATATTGAGTAACAAACAATTCGAGACCAAGACAATCCACCCTCGTCGTTACGTTACATTCGCGCGCAATTGCTCACAATAGGCCCCCGCATTTTCGGCCCACAATACAAGCAGCTGTACAAGTGCACACGCACAGATGTCGATGTCTGTACTAATTTGATGTTTGCCAAACGAATTACGCCGATGTTTCCTTTGCAAACTCTGCCGATACCTCCGCTCGTACAACAAACCCCAAACTGCAGGACCAAACACTCGCTAATACAAAATCGGGGAACTTACCAAGGATCAAAGATTGGGCAAAAGATTGCACAACTCACCTTGGAACACACGGGGAGGAGGAGAACAACAACAACTACTTCTCTAATATTTTCCTGCTTCCAATTAAGCTTCTTTCCTTCTTTCCTTCCGTAAGAAGTCGCGTGAGGACGCGGCGACCTGTACTTCCCCAACTTACACTTGTTCTTCTTGCCAAAAGGGCTGAATTCCAACACCCACCACAGTTCCAAAATGATCTCGATGCAAATCCAGTGATCCTGGAATTTATGCCCTTTGACTCCCAAACTCGCTCTTCTTCTTCTTCTTCCTCTACCTCTACCTCTCCCACAACCTGCATGCACCTACTGCTGCTTACGAGTCCTGGAACTCCACCCAGCCTAGCTGACCCCAGACAGTCAACTCCCACTAAACTTAAGCCCAGTTAGCTGAGAACGCATGACACCGGCAGCAGCGGAGACGTCTCAGGTCTTGGCGTGCACCTGACCTGACCTGGCCACCTCCTCCTCCCGAATTCCGAATCCCTGGAACTGGGAGTCGCTCCAGGCGGGTCCTGCAGGCAACTACAAGTCTAATTCTTTGGTCCAGGAGCGTTGGAACCTGGGCCAGTGGCAGCGAAGAAGCGAGCGGCGGGTGGTCCATGCGGGGCTTGTGGAAGAGCGAGGCGGGTGAGTGGGTGGGTGGGCCAGCCATCGCTGCGAGCGAGGAGCAGGGAAAGCTTGAATCCGGAGCAGCAATGAGTCGCGGGGGGCGGCGGAAAGCGTGACTTTCCTGGCACTTGGGCGTCAAGTATGGCTACTTCTGCAACCCTCCCTCCTTCCCTCAAATGGAAGTCAAACTAATGAGCTCAAGCTCACACGGGTTTCCGGAGACAAGGGATTATCGAATTATCTTATGTGAGTGCACCCCTCATCCATTCAATATAAAAGCCATGGAATAGTATGCATCCCAAAGCGTATTATTATTTTAGTTGGTTTGACACAGGAATTAGTTTTGAAGATCTTGAATTAGTCAAATATTCAAGTTCATTTGAGATTAGAGAGAGGAAATTTTCGTATGCGAGCATGTCTCTCATTCATCCAACATCAAAACTTGAACCTGGTCCGTTTGTAGGTTTGTTGCCGATTCGTCTCCAATGACCTTGATTATTTGACTAATTTAGGGTTTTCAAGGTTAATTCCCGCGTAAAATCAACTTTTAAATAATTAGTAACTTATGGGTTGCATACTATTTCATGGCTTTTATGTTGGATGAATGAGAGGTTCACTCGTACATGATAATTCTCTCTCTCTCCAATTTTCACTTGAGATAATTCTCTCTCTCCAATTTCCACACAATGTATTATAAGATAGATGGGTCTTGAATGGTTTGCTTCTTTTTTGTTCACTAGCCCACTTCTACTAGGATATGAAATACGTGATCTATATGCAATGATTAACAAATCCAAATCGAGGAAGTTGTAGCCACTTTCCTAACATTTTTTAGAGCTCATGTGAATATCCTATTTACTATCAAAGTGAAGATTCTTGTGCACATTAGATGGTCATAAAGCCCCCCCCCCCCCAATTATGTTCACTATTGAGTCTAGAATGATTGTCATGTTTTGAGCACATAGTCCAATCACTTTTAAATACGTGTTCTTTTGGTATCCGTTCTTGGAGTCACACCTAATTAATTACCACTCAAATGCATGTATCTGATTAAGATAAGTAATCAAATTAGGCACATCTACCATAAAACCAGTATTTGTAAGTTCTTGCACCTATGAGCATGCACATTAGAGTTATCCATAATGTCTCTCAAAACTTAATGTTTTGGTAGGGAGTTCCGTCCACTTTTGATAATTTATAATGTTTAAGGAGTTAAAAAGTGGTGTCGGAAGCATTGTTGGACTGGTATATAATGAATACATGGTATTAGTACTAAACATCAATAATGGTATAAAAAAACTTGCCCGTAAGTATCAAATTTTTAATACCACTCAAGTATTGATAATTGATGGACATATCAAGGTAAGAGATTCTTTGTATATCCAAGTTATTATTTTTCAAGTCAATACCATATTCTAAACCATATCAGTACTATGGTGGTTTTGCCCAAGCATGAAGATTCTTGCATGATATATAGACCCAAATGGTATTGAAACTAAAAATATCCTTAATTACTTATACCCTCCGAGTATCAAAGAATGCCAAAATCATCATCATAGATTCTCGAATGAAAATATAACAATGGTCCAACACTAGTTGGAACCCCCAATTTTGGTGAATGAAAGTGGAGGTGATTGACTTTGACCAAGAGACGATTATATGATAATAAAATCTTTGTAGAAATGTTGCCATGAGATATCTATTGAGACCCTTAGTTGTGTATGCCTACCAAATTTCAACATAGTTCAAAAATGAATTAGTTGCAAAGGGTAAAGTCATGTGTCAAAATAATAATAATAATAATAACATTTGGAGCCAATTAGATGCCAGCCCTTGCTCATTCTCAAAGGCAAGAACAAACCTGCGTTTGTTTGAAGTGTATTGAGGCTTCGGTCATGATTGCCATGGAAGGGATGGATGTGGACGGCGGTCTTCTTGTGAATTTGAGGAGGAGCATAGAGGAGCATAGTATTGTTGGGTTGTGCTCCGTGGAGAGAGGTGGGGCATTGACGCACAAGCAATTCCAAATGGTGGTCAAGAGGAATTTTACTAGTCTATCAGTGTTCAACAAGAAAATCAAGGCTTGTTTGGGATGGGATGAGAGTCCGCCGATGGGTCATGTTGTCTCATGCAAGACGTTGAGGAATGAGAGATTGCATATCTTCAAGTACATTATCGGGTATTGTATGAAGGACACTTGGGAGAAGCATTTTGAGTTTGTTCATGTATCGGCAGAGGACATGAATGACAACAAAATGGAGTACATGAAGTTTGAAAAGATGGGTTTGAGCAATCAGAATGAGTCTCTCATAGCAACATTTCCATATGAAGAGGCATTTGGGTGTTGCTCTTCCCGGCACTTTGTACCAGAGCCCTACATCGGGCGCCCATACCCATGCCCATGCCCATACCCACCCATGCCCATGGGTTTTGGGTGGGCATGGGTGCAATATTATTGTTCATGGGCGGGCATGGGTGGGCATGGCTGTGCTATTATTGTTCATGGGCGGGCATGGGTGGGCATGGGTGGGGCATAATTACACAATTACATAATTACACAATACACATTACATAATTTTTTAATACATGGGCGCAATTTGAATAGCATGGGTGGGCATGGGTGGGTATGGGTGGGCACATGTCATGCTATGGGTGGGCATGGGTGGGCATAGGTCGTTGATGATGGGCATGGTCTGGGTATGGGTGCAATTAGAAAGGAAAATGTTGGGCTCTGCTTTGTACCACATGTGGAGGAGTGGGCAATTTTACCCAAATCCCACATGAGCAATCCCATTGAGGTGCCCGGGGATGGATGTCATGTTGGCGGCCTCAACATGGAAGATCATGATGAACCCACCTGATATCGAGATGGAAGACATATCCAATGTCTTTTTTGATACGATCACTGGCGTTTCAACCATGAGATACTTCAATGCCCAACAAATTGCACTTGAACATCGTGCGGAGGAGCAAGAAATTGATCAGGCTCAATGTGAGGAAACACATGTTGTTGTGGATGGTGATGGAGTGAATCCGGAGTTGGAGGTATTGCAACGCGTGTGGATGGTGGAAGATGTCGCAAAGGCAGTTAGTGGCTACTCCAATCGACCTATTGCTAGAGTTGTTAAGGTTTTCCATCTTAGCATTGTCAATCGAAGTCCCATGGACCTTGCATGCGGATTGGTGGGCGTGGCAACAACTTTTAGCTACAGCACGGGTAGCATGCATGTCTTGCTCTATGTCCCTATGAGAGGGCTATGGGAGGTCGAAGAGGCCTTTTAAGGCCTTTGCATGTATTTTTTTGTTTTTCTAAAAGTGACATGGTTGGGTGCTCTCAATTGATGTGTCTTTTTGCAAACATTTTTTTATTTGTTGTTGCCACCTAAGCCACAAATAATTAATAAGATACACAATACTTGGATATTCAAGCATTTGATTTATACAAATCCAACATGGTATTAGAGAAACTCACGCTATGTCAAAGTGTTGGAAGAGGATGTACTGCTCACCTAGTAGACTACAACAAGTTGATCAAAGTCAAAGTGGTCAATTTTGTTTGTTTCCTATTGGATGATGATGAGAATCACATTTAGACATAAATTAGCAAGAACCACCAATTTTAGTATGTGGCGATTTAAAGTTAAAACACTTCTTGAACACAAGGATTTATGGGAATTAGTTGAGAGCACTACCACAAAAGGGTCAATAATTGTTGACATACCATAAAAGATAGATGCAAATACAATTAGGTAGAGGTTGCTTAATGGAAACACTTCATTCAATTTAGCCTACTCTTGGAGTCCATTTGAATAAGTGGTATTCATGATTGGATTAGCAAATTGGCTTAGACATGGTAAAAAAAATAAAATGAATTGCACATCATATTAATATACTACCAAAATTTTAAGTCACTTACCCCTAGCTTCCTAAATCTCTCCCTAGGCCCACATTTTTCCATTGCAAATGACTTCCAAAACTGCCCTTGTTTTTTTGTCCGAAATCAACCCTACTTTCTCTCAAACTGCCCCACATTTTTGTCCAAACAGAACCTGCACAAAAGAACATTCCACCCAACAAAACAATTGAAACATTATAATCTTTGCATGCAAAGTCTTAATGAAACATATAAGTAACTCATTGATGCTTACATTCTGGCACTTGCCCAAATCCAATCCCTCTTTCACCCTGCATTCTTCCAAAACTGTCCCGTTTTTCACCCAAATTTGCCCCACGTTTGGACTAGAGACATAATTTCGAACGATTCTTGGTGTGTGGAGATTAGAATGATTCTTGGTGGGTGGGGTGTTGGTTATAGCACTCCCTCTACCTTAATAATATGGGTGTGCTGACATCATTACATTCTACGTTAACATAAAAAATTTGGGAAGATTTTTGGGCAAAATCGATGGAGATCCAAGTGTCCTAAAATCCAACAGTCACATGTTAATATCTTTTGGTTAACCTTTGTTAATTTAAGCTATATTTGTAAATATATCAGTGAATGGTAGATTTTGTGGAACATTGGTCAAGAGCCTAGTGTTTCCAAGTCGAACTGGGTACGTGTTGAATTCTTTCAAAATTTTCTTAATCAATTTAACACAAATCCCATGTACTCTAAAAGAATCGACCATTTACCTGAAGTCTTGAATTTGAACCGGTTATTTCTCAAACTCAACCAACTCATCTATAACTACATCATTTTATGATACTGAGCATAATTTACCCTATTTTGAGGTTTATGATAGGTTACACTAATGATCAACAACTTCATCATTTCTATCACCTGATGACACTTGGCGTTCAACTATGCAAACGGATATCTTGGCAAGAGTATGCTCAATAATGTTATGAGGTGTACGTCCATGTCACACAATGGTCTACAAATTGACTAAAATGTAAACACATGGCACTTGCCATTAGTATGCTCACTAATATTTTCCCATTGGATACTAAATTGCAAAACTATCATCTCAAGCATCCCGATTTGCTACACTTTAATGTCATAATTTATCTTAATTTCTCATTGAAGAAAAGTTTACTTTGTTAACAACTAATATCATATCGGTAATTTGCAGACGTGAAGCTTGGAGACCACCAAGCATCTAGTTTAGGCCCTTTGCAAATAGCGTACACGACCCAAATGACCATAAACGGTGTAGTGGTCGGATCTCCTCATTCGTAGGAAAGGATAGGAAGTACAAATTCATACTGAAAGATAAGAGAATAGTATGAGGATCTCACCCACATTATTCGAGCATCAGTGTGCAAAAATCCTCGGACCCACAAAACACAAAGTGCCATCACAATGAAGTCGGAATCCAAATTTATGTTCTGGTGAATAAATAATGGTGCACAAATAATACATGGTGTGGGCCACCTTTGCCTCAAATCAGTGGAGGTGTCGTACACAATTCATAGCTCACCCGATTCTTGACTCCCAAGTTCAAATCAATGAACAGGGAGAACAGACAGCTAGTTGTAGATGAACTAGTTGAAGTTCAAGACGCCAGGAACAATAGCGATCGATTTTGAAAAATCTATGGAATATACCTCAAATTAGCAAAGAAAAACAGGAAGATGTGACCGGCTGGACTTGGAAACATGAGGATCGTGTCCAATTACCATGCCCAAGAACCTCTCCAGACAATGGATCAAATCATCAGCAAAAACCCCAGCCGCCAGAAACATTAGCGATCGTTTTAGAGGGATCTGTGGAATATACCTCAAATCACCACCCATTTGGCCCTGAACTGCAAAATCCGAAACTGAATAAGCTGGTTCATCTACTATCAGAGTCAGGGTAACGGACGATGCCCCACCCATGAACTCGTGATTGAGTTCCGGGTCGTGGGGGGCCCTGAAAAAGCAGGTGAAAATTTCACTTTACACTTTACGTAAAAATTCTCCTTTACAGATAATTTAGGGTTTACAGTACGCCTCAGTGATCAGGTAGATTTATTATTTAGGGTCTTGACTGGTTGACATCCTAGTGTTTGCAAGTCCAACCGGTTACATGTTGTATAGGCACATAAGTATACAAAATAAATTTTTTTTTGTTGTTCTCTCAAAAATACAATAAGGTCTTCATTAAATATAAATAAATGGACTTACAATGTCAGTAATCTATAAAACATACATTTTCATGAGAATATACTATCAACTTATTACACTATTGTGTCTAACACCACCTATACATGAGTAAACTATAAGCTTCCCTTTAATGCCCACAAATGTTCCATGAGGTCATTTCTAAGCATGTAGTGTGACCTTTCATCTCGAATCATTTCATGTCCACGTACATAATCTTCAAAGTTTAATCCACCTCTCATAGGTCCATGTCTCCACGGTACATTAATGGTATCTGCAATTATGGGCTCCAATTCTTGATCTCTTTCATCTTCAATGATCATGTTATGCATGATTACACATGCCATAAGAATGTCCTTGATGGTATTCAAGTCCCACTGACGACTTGGATTTTGAATAATTCCCCATCTTGATTGCAAAACACCGAAACAACGCTCCACATCTTTACGTGCAGCTTCTTGCATCTTCGCATAGTATTGCCGTTTCTCTCCTTGAGGATCATGAATTGTTTGTACAAATATAGTCCATTTGGGATAAATCCCATCTGCTAACAAATAGTAATGTGGATACCTATGACCATTTACTTCGAAACTCATATCTTGGCCATGACCCTCTAAAAAGTTAGCGATCAAAGGACTACGATCAAGTACATTAATGTCATTATTTCCCCCAGGCAAACCAAAGAAGGCATGCCATATCCACAAGCTTTGGTCTGCAATAGCTTCCAATATTATGGAGTTTTTCCCCTCTCTATCTTGAAAAGTGCCTTGCCATGCAGTGGGACAATTCTTCCACTCATAGTGCATACAATCTAATGATGCAAACATACCAGGCCATCCACGTTCTGTATTAATTGCTACTTGCTTTTCTAGATCCTCTCTGGTAGGTTGTCTAAGATATGTTCTCTCATATATAGCCCTAATAGCCCTCACAAATCGTTTTAATGCCAACATTGACGTGCTCGATGCTAATCGTACATATTCATCTGTAGCATCAGATGCAATGCCGTAAGCTAAAATACGCATCGCTGCTGTACATTTTTGCAAGCCACTCAACCCCAATTGTCCAGTAGCGTCTGGTTTTTGCACAAAATATGAGTCATAGTTTTGCACACTTTCCAAAATTCTTAAAAACAAACGCTTGGACATTCTAAACCTTTGACGAAACATCCTTGCATCATAAACTGGATCCTCCACAAAATAATCCCTCATCAAACGTTCATGCCCCTCAATTCTTCCCCGTGCAATATTCGGTTTTTTTCCACGTCTTGAACCGCCACGCCTAGGAGGATCAATAGCGCCAAGTTCCAACACTTGATTATGGAGATCTCTAACTACATCTACAACAACTTCATAGATATGTACATCTTCTTCATACATTGTTCTAATTACTTCATGTTGTTCCCTCCTCATAGTCCAATAGTTATTGTCCATCATATGCTTAGAATAATGAATTGGTCAATAATGTGGCTATAAGTCCATTTGTTTTATTGTTTATTTATATGAATAAAAAAATCCTTGTATTTTGTATTTTTATCCTTTACCTTTAGGTTTAGGGTTTATAATTAATTGAAAAACTTAAGTTTCACCTTTTTTTTATATGTTTAAGTTTCACCTTAACTTTATATTATGCAGGTCATTATCTAAAAATAAATAAAACTAGTTTATTTATAAGTGAAGCTAAAGTAGACGAAGGTGCTGTTTTAAAAAAATTTCTACCGAGAGCTCTCTTTTTTTTGTCAAAAGAAAATTGAGATTTAACCCATAAAGGATTTATAACATGATGAATTCTTTTAGTACAATTAGGTTGCTCAAGTAAGGTTAAATAAGATAATGATTTAAAATACTTAAAAGCTTTCCATAAAGTAGCTAAAAATAGTTTTAATTCATAAATATGAGAATGCCATAAAAATAGAGATAATTCAGTTATGTCTTTTTCATAAAAAAAAGAACTTGTATCTAAAATAACTAAAAATTTTATTTTTGCAAAAAAGAAATTGTAATAAATGTAGAAAAGAAGCGCAAAAAAGAGCTAAGGCACAATTAGAAGCTATTGAAAATATCTCGTCTAATTATACCTTTCCAGTAAATAAATAAAATATTTTAAAAAAATATTTTTTCAAGCCAATGGTATCAGTCAATTTTTAGGGAATCAATTATTTATAAATCAATCGAAATTTATGGTTTTTATTGGTGCAAATCAAATTACCTTGATGTGGATCAAAAAGCATTTCCTCTATAATATTTATTAAAGTATGAATTTATTAAGCAGATCCAAGAGATAATAAAGGTTTGGAATAAGCATGTGTAATTAAATGCCCTAAACCAGCTTGATAAGAACCTGTCGTAACTAAATCTTTAATTGAATAAAAAATCTTTCAAGCGAATTAGTTTTGAAATAATAAATTTAGTTTGCTAAATTTATTAATATATTTATTATGGTTTAGTATGACAGTGATTTAACTTGACGTTCAACTTCAAATCCAAAGTGTCCGTGACGTTCTTAAAAACAAAAATGAATGTCCCTTGACATCTACATTTTATTCCAAAATGTCACCTCAATTTTGGTTTACACAAAATTTTAGGAAACCTAATATTTTGAATAATCAATATGCAATCTTGATTTGTAACAAAAAAAAAAAAACTTATCAATTGAGCGTAAGTATCGTTCGGTCTTGCATGTTTCTCCAAATGTTGAAGATGGTAGCCCAATCCATTGCATAAATTTCGAGCCCACAAATAGAAACCCGCATAAGAGCATCAACGGTCTTAAAGTTCAACCTATTGCGCAATTGGCTTTTGATTGCATTTTGTTTGGAAAATCCTCTTTCACATTGCCTCTCCTTGTTCCCAGTTAGTCTCGCTATCTCTTATCACCGTCTCAACTCCCGGTTACAAAAGAAAATTGCAAGAGCGAAGCTGAACTTAAGTATGTAAGTGAGTTTAGGAAGTTCTCCTAATGTTATGGGTACTTGATACTTGAGCAGCAGTTTATAGTACTCAAGTTGCCTACTAATACGTGTCATTTGAATTTCTAGTGTGTCAATTGACATGTTTTTTTTTCTTCACAAGTCACAGTACGTGTTAACTTCTAAAATGTGCGTGTCAATTGACGTGCATTTATTTTTTGTGCAAGTTTAGGCGTGTCAAAAGAGAAAAACTTGCAAAAACTTTGTCAAACATATACACTGGATGAGACCATTGTGATAAACGAACGAACGAAAAACTAGGTCGGTGTGTACACCAATATCTGTAATTGGGTTGCCTTGCCCTAATTTACCAACATGTCACATTAAAATATTTGAATATTTATTTACAAAATAAAAATATACAATAATTACTTTATTAAGTGTGTTGCAATTTGGCTGCTACAAGTTGATTAAACAAAGATATAAGTGTTTGTGAGTTATTACAAGGTGGTTTGTACATTGGATAAAGGATGCATCTTGCATCATGAAGACAACCTAATTGCATATATCAACATACACTCCACCCTCGATAAAAGTTACACTTATAAACGTTAACTCATTATATTTGTTAACAAGATTGTACTCCCCTCTTATTGCTAACTAGAATGTTAACTATGTTAAATGTTAACAATAATTTACTCCCGTCTTTGTTAATTTGCCACTTGTAAAAGTTAACCTACGAAATACATCCAATATTGTGTGATGACATCCATTACGTTGACGCACACCCTAAACCCTAACACTACAAAGTCAACTAGCATGTTGTTGGGAATTGACAAGCATTTGAAGATTGTAAATGCTTCAAAATCAGTCCAAATAACTATTGATTCTTATTTTATTTTTCCTAAAAGTAAAAGATGATTTGATACACATATTTTATATACGATAAATTTGTAAACTCTCCCTCCATAATTGTAGTGAATTTATATTTGTTGAGCATTCAAAAAGCTCCCTTCATAACTGTTATTTAGTTAACTCACTATCCATGTTAGGAAAAATTTACTATTGAGCCTAACATTCATAGAGGGTGGATTGTAATTACTTCCTTTATGCCCAAGTCTCAAAAAAGAGCCCCCAATCCTAAACTTGGCTTACTCACATACATTATAGGGCAAACAGTTCACATTCACATCATTATAAAGCACACTAATGTTCTTTGTTTTTCTTAATTTTGAAAATTTCCGAGGTTTGGGATTCAATTCCAAATTCGATTTCAAAAAAAGGGAACCAACACTCTGCCATTCTAGGAACATGTAAAGGTCTAAATACTCCTACAAGCTTCAACAATGATTTGTTGTCTTTTGTATTTTTATTCTTTATTTTTAATTTTAGGGTTTATATTTAATTTTTAGAACTTAAGTTTCACCTTTTTTGTATTAAAAATAAACTTCATGACTATTTTTCTTTGAATCATCCTATAAATATGTATAGGTATTAATCAAATTATTTCTTTCGCATCTAACATCTTTGAACTTCATTGCCGTGAGTTTCCTTTCAAACTCACAATAAACGTCAACATGTTAGAAGAGGAAGAGGGTGGCTCTCGGAGAGCCAAAAATTTCTCCCAACATGAGGAAATCCAACTTTGTCGAAGTTGGATGCATATAAGCCAGGATCCGATTGTTGGGGCGCAACAAAAAAAATCAAAATTTTGGGAGAGGATTGAAGATCACTTCAAAGCTGCTATGTTCCAAAACTTTGGAATGCCAATTCAGCCCCGTGGAAAAGGTATCCATCTTTTTTCTTTTTTTTATATATATACGTATATTGTGACAATACCATCTTACATATTTAATATTTGGTTGCTATGCTAATTTGATTTATGTCACTTTCAAAACCTTTGCTAATAAACTACCATAATATAAGTCATTTTGTTTGCAGGAAGAACTAGTCGTTCATTGGAAGCAAAGTTTGCCCAAATAAGAAAGGACACTATGAAGTTCCAAGGACATATTATAAATATTCAAAAATTGAATGAATCAGGGTCGAATGAGGCTGATGTGATGACTAAGGCCATGGATGCGTATAGAAGGACGCATGAGAAGAAACACAATTTTGGATTCATGCATTGCTACCCTATAGTGAAGGATCACCCTAGGTTCTTTGACACGGACAGGATTGCAACTCCTAAACTAGGAAAAAGGAAGTCTAGACTAGAAGATATTCCTTCAACTAGTACAGGTGTGGGTGAAGCTAGGTTTGGGCCCTCATCACTTGGCAATGAATCCCCGTTTCCTTCTGCTCCTGCACATGGAGGTTTTCTGGATAGGCCAATGGGTTCAAAACAGGCAAAAAAGACGAAGGCCGATGAAAACCTTAGGGAATATACGCTAAGAAGAACTGCAGCGGCTGCCAACAACTTGTCCTCCGATTTGGCTTATCGAAACACAATTGCCAAAGAGCAAAACGATAGGTTAGCTGATCAAACAGCTCTCAACCTATTTGAATTTGCTCAAAAAACAGACCCATCTTTGGCAAGTGAGTTTCGTGGTTCATATCTTCGATTACGTATGCAAGAAGAGCTACTACGAGTAACACAGAGGATGGCAAGCCAAATTCATCAACAAGGAGGGACTCCACAACGACCTGCATCCCCACCACCACCCCAAGGTCCACAGGGAGGTTCATTGACCCAACAACGTGACGAGGAGGAAGGAGAAGAGGATGAAGAAGATGAAGAAGATGAAGAAGATGAAGAGGAAGGAGAAGATGAAGCATATGAATATGCTACAGAAAATTTGTTGTATCATGGCATGCATGACCATGAGACAAACTTGGACTTGAACAAGTGATATACATGAGTAGCTCGTTTCGTTTTGGCTAAAGTTACGTAGTTTATGTATTGTTTAATTTGCTGCGGGAATACAACAATTTAAATTTTGTACACTGTGTGTAGGTAGAATAAGTGCTTTAATCTAAGAAATTTGTAATGGATGAATGTACATGGTGATTGATTTTTCTCTATGAATATGTAAACAAGGGGTAGAAGTTTCTGTGCTGTTTAATTTGCTGCAGGAATGCAGGCATGTATCATGCACTTACAGACTTGACTTGCGATGATGTCTCTTTTAAACAAGTGTCGTATGGTGTGTGTTCTTAGATCCAAACCTCTCCATGCACCCTTTAAACATAGGTGTTCGATTTGGATTCCTCCAAACATTGAATTGCTTTTGTATAATGATCCACCATAATATTATTTTACTCGTGTGAATGTGAGAGACATACCCTCTGCTCTCAAAATATCATGATTTGCCTTCAATGTAACTCCACGCAGAGTTTCTGTAAAGCCCTAATTACAATTCCTATGTGCAGTGTGTAGATATTTAACTTTCGTGTATTGGGTGCTTATGAGAGGTATCACTACCCCAATATTTTCTACAGGGTTCGTCTTGCCAGTTGTAATTTTGGCAGGCAGATTTGGTATCTGCTTGAAAGGTTGTCAAGAACATGAATGCCACATCGAGGACTCTAAATAGTAAGTATTAAACAGATAATCAAATGTATTTGCGACTCTTTTCTCGCCATCAACAGCTGTGTGGGATAATTCTGAATATTGAACTGCTCATTAGGGTCAACTCTTGTGTTCTATGCAGTGTTGGTGTCATAGAGGGAGGAGAGGATTGAAGCAAGGGTTTCTGTGAATGAGACATATCCATGGTGACCAAAATTGAACCCAAGAAGGTGATCATAGTGGAACCAGAGCCGGAATTCAATCCACCTACAAGAACACCAGCAGAGATTGAAGCCAGGAAGCGAGCAGAGCATGAAGCAGAGCAGGAGGAATTGGACAATGCGTGGAAGAAAATTCCTTATGTTGACAAGAAGCACTTGCAGGCTGGATACTATGCTGGTCTTGAGACGAAGTTGAGATGAAGAAGTATCATATTGACTGTGAGGTGGACCATATTTGGTTCATTCCAAACCTCTTGCAAATAGCTAATTACATCTGTAGATGATTGTTGTACAGGATCACTTTCAAAAGCAGATATTTTCCTTGTTGCACTGTGAAAACCTTGACATAATTTGCACCAGAATCTTAAAGAGTCAGTGTTGTTCCAACATAACATATGCCAGAAAGAGCATAGCTTCCTCTTTAACCTTCACATTACATGCAAAACTGGTGTCCCCAAAAAAAATGTCTCGTGTGCAAATATTCCTTAAAAAAAAAATGAGACACTTACCATGATGGAAGGCATAAAAATGCCACCTGGAGTAGCAATTCCATAAGCCAAGGTGAACAGCACAAGGAAGGAACTCGAATGGACGGCCAAACTAGGAATCATGAAGGGAGAAATCTTTTCATCTCCTAGAGCTAGAAGCTTCTGAATAGTCTGCGCATTGCAGAATTCCTGGCCATTAGCTCAGCTGTTTATAGTGCATAATTCAACACAATTATAATCCTCTGGACGTGGTTCCTAATTTTATTCCAAGAGAAAGTGGCTGTGGAGGTCAAGATTTAGCATACTACTGCTCAGACAGAACATGGGGTTCAGAGCCAAATGATTGAAAACAAAGCGCTTCGTTTGTTTTTTTCCTCAGTATGTTCTCATCTATGTGATGGTGAATATAGTGGGTTTTGGTTAGAAAAATACTGCGTTGACAATTTAGTGCTCGAGACTGGCAACCTGATAACTTTTGAAATTTAGGATTTCAGGAGGCACACAGGCACTAATATTGGTCCTATCAAATTTGCTGTGAGAGGCCATTACACCATTTTGTAAGGGAATTGTAGGTACCTGACTAGGGATAGCGAAGTAGAGAGAGGCTAGATCGTTATAATAGCGGACATCCGTTTTGGGATCATGCACTGGACATGTGTATCTGAACCAGTACTCGTCATTTTCTTGCCTGAAGAATCATGGGGCATAACAATGTTGCAACGTCACATATCTTCACATGAAGCTTCACACTTTAAGATCGAACAGACAAGTTGTCAAATTTCATGCCATTCGGCTACCACGTTCTAACAAGCCTCAAAATCATGTGAATTGAAGCTCCTCAAACTCCAAAGCCAATCAAAGCCACAAAATCATGTGAATTGAAGACCCTTTGACAAAGTCCCATGCGAATACATTTGAAATTTGAAAACATTTGAAGATTTTTTTGAGTTCAAGCAGCATAATCGCAAGTAAAAGCAAAACGTTGTGGTTTAAAGGAATTGATTCCATCGTACATTTTCTGAATGGGCAGGCAACTTCCAAATAAGTGGGGCAGCATAAAAATGGCCGCAACACATATTAATGTCACTAGGCATGCTTCAATCACCCTGCACATGTCAACAGAATCCGATACTTAACATCATGTCCTAGAGCAGACTTGCTCATCTGTGAGAAGTTACAATGTTCACTTCAAAATATAATACTACTGTGTACAAAGTTAAAGGAACTATTTTGCAGCTAAGGACGTAAAGCTCAAGTTTAGAACTGTACCTGAGTGATTTATGCTTGGAGGTTGGACGAAATTGTGCCAACCGGTCATGGAGAATGTTAAGAACCGCACCAATTACACCAGCACCAACACTTGTGATGACAAAAAGTGGTAAGTCGATGAGGTTAAACTCTGGCTGCCAAACCCTAAACCCAAATTAGACACTACACTCTGAAAGTCCAAGAACTATTACATCGTGATGTGCTCTTTTGAGTCTTATCAAGGTCAAATTACCTGACTTCATTGGAAGTGAATGGAGACTTCGTGCATTCTGAGGAATGATGTCTCCCATTATAGACAAATTTCAAGACATTCAAAATATTTGTACAGAAACCTCTTGGCTTACTATAAATACAGTAATTATAATTTCATATGAGGAAGTATGAAGGTACCTGAGATGGAAGGGCATGGATACTTCGCTTCCATACCCTAAACCCTAATTTCGGGAGACAAATCAAACAAGTAAAAGTGAGCAGGTAGTAAAAGTGAGTGAATCTCTTTCACCTGAAGGGGAAAAACAGTGCCCGCAATCTCCTCCGCTCCCTCATCGTCGCTTGTCTCATTCTACCAACTATTCAGTTCAGGGCAGGAAAGCTCCCTGGAAAACCACCCAGTTTTGCAGGGACTGACTCCGAAAATGGATGTAGAGTAGTTCAGGTCGTCAGCTTTGCCGATGGGTGGGGCAATTCGAGACTGAACTGAACTACTCTACATCCAGTTTTCAGTTCAGTCTCGCATGGGTGGGAATGCTCTCAGCAAAGAAAAACTGGAAGATGTCAACATGTAACCGGTTGGACTTGGAAACATGAGGATCTTGTTCCATTACTGCACCCAAGAATCTCTCCAGACAATGGGTCAAATCATGAGCAAAAACCCCAGCCGCCAGAAACATTTTCGATCGTTTTAGAGGAATCTGTGGAATATACCTCAAATTAGCAAAGGAAAACTGGCAGATGTCAACATGTAACCGGTTGGACTTGGAAGCATGAGGATCTTGTTCAATTACTGCACCCAAGAATGTCTCCGGACAATGGGCCAAATCATCAGAAGAAACCCCAGCCCTGAGTGGGCATCAAAGGTGTAAAGGGTGGACAACAATTGAGCCCTTTTTATGGCTCAAGCTCCTTTCAGCCATACATGATGGTAACAGTTTGCTTTTGTGGGGAGGTAACCTAGACGAGCCTATAAAGGTGACTCCTACCATTCTGCTTATATAGAGATCCTAGAATAAAGTAACAATTCCACAAGGATGTTGGCAAATTGAAATGAGGAATATGACGAGCGTTCTATGTACGATTGTTTCGGAGTCAAGGCAAGATCTCTTTTGAGACTGAGGAGTTATTTGTGATTTGTTTAGCTTCGTAAGATATGTGAGGCCCTATGATCTTGACTATACTGTACGTAAACATGTGGTGTATTTGAGTTATGTGCTTCCATTTTAGGCTCATTTTGTGACCCTGTCTAATTTTAGCTCATTCGTCAAGTGCGGTTTTTAGACTGGTTGGGGCCAAAGCATGGTTAGCAAACCCAAAATAAAGAGCATGAGAACTGAGCTATCCCGGTTTGGAGTCGAGGTTAATACCATTTGCATGTATGTTGAATGCTTGAAGTGAAAGACATACATGACCTATACTGGCTTTCTTACAAATATATACATTTCAAAATTGGATATGTACCTATATGTTGACATCCAAGATAGGTCACGATTCATGATAAGTGCACTCACTTCATAGGTCGCAAATTGAAGCCCATATGCCTTTTAGGGTGAAAGTAATTTTTCATTGGATTGCACATTGTGAGGGTTGTGAGTACACAATTCAATAATATGCACATGGGATACACACATGCGTTATAGTGAGAGGTAAATGGATAATCATACAGTTGAAATGACAATTGATTATCATATCTCTATTCTAAGACCAAAACTTGTGGTTCATTGGGAACAAGTTTGGTGCTAAGAAGTTGGGACTTTGCCTTGGAGTTGGGTTGGCCAAAAATGGCGATTGGATTCCAAGTCCTCATAGAATAATTGACAAGCTCTCGACCCTTAAAGGTATATCAACGGTCTCTCAGTTTCAAATGGGTACTTCTCAAGATAAGTAGTGGATTTGTTTTTCATGCATAGCTATTAACATTGACTATCACACTAAAAGCTCAATCACAAAAAATATTAGTGGAAGTTCACATCTAAGCAAATGTTTTGACAACTCTACCACTTGAAGAGCACATATGTGACTTCCTATCACAATGTGTTTCTTTGAATTAAGAAAATTTAGCCTTGAACAATCAAAACAATGACATTTATGATGGGCTATTGTTTATGATGGATTTTTGAATCAATCATTTCTAAATTCAATATAGGAAGATCAAAGATATTTCTCCAATTTTTAAGCATGTACACACACACACACACACACACACACACACACACACACACATATATATATGTGTGTGTGTGTGTGTGTGTGTGGGGGGGGGGGGCGTTTAATGGTACCTTGTGACTTCTCTTTTGTGACAATTCTCATAAGACCCTTGAAAATATATGTTTATAAAATATCTTAGGATTTGCAATCTCTGTCATCCAACTTTAAGGTCAAATGTTGATAGGTTCTCCCTCACGTGAATTCCAAACGAATATTTTGACTATGTACCTGAAAGCAACCGGCCCACGAATCTACTTAGTATGTACTTGGAAAATACCACATTATTCTAACTTTGTTGATTCTACCTCCTACAATGATCAAAATTGGCAACCACCATTGTCATTTTGGAATCTTGTTAATGAAAAAAACCACTTTTCATATAATGCAAAAAAGATGATGATGATGATATGTTCCACAACCATGAAGAGGCAAGAATAAAAATGAACAAATTCAAGTAGGCTCATAACCATGCCTAAGAAGATTAAAAGAATTATTTAAGAAAAACTAAAGTGGCCCTCTAATCCTTCTCTTACTTGCATAAATGGTAAAAAGGAAAACTCCTTTAGCATTAAGGGTTTGTATTGGGGAACTACACTATGGAAGTTTTAGTAACCTTGTTTTTTGACCATGGGTTAGTGACTTGAATTACGTCTTTAACTTCGGTTATTGCACCCTATTCATCTATATTGTTGGTACATTGTTGAAACACATGATTAGGATGAAATGGTTAGCAAATCTAAATCGAGATTGTAGCCACTTTCCTCATAAATTTTGGAACTCCTACGATAATCTTATTTATTCTCAAATTGAAGATTCTCATGCTCATTAAATGGTCATATAAGTTCCCCCCAATTCTATCTACTTTTAATCCCATAATGGTTATTGTATTTTGAGCATGTAGTCCAATCGCTTTCAAACCCTTGTTTTTTTTCAGGTATCCGTTCTTGGTGCCACATCTAACCACTAAACATTCAAAAATAGGTGTCCGAATAAGAGAAGTGTCTGAATTAGGCACATCGACTTCAAAGCTCATGAAGTTGAGACTCTCCGTGGGACTTTGCAAATTGAGACTTGGGGACGTAAAGAAAAGCATAGAGACAGCATTATGCAGTTCAGGTCCTGTCGATACAAAAATTTGAGCTGGTATACAACCCTTTGCTAGACTTTCTGCACGTTCTTGGTGCCTCTATAATAATGATTGTTGGATTTCTCACGGCTTCCAGAATCCAGAGTCCCTCAAGGATTCTGAACGATTTTGGACCTTGGCAAGGCTTCAATGACCGGCCAAAAAAAATTTATTCTTTTATATAGATTAATTGATCTCTGAACTTGAACGAACTTGATCTCCTGTGATGATTTCTTTTGTGTGGTTCCTACAAGAATTTAAGTTCTCAGACTATCTGTAACAATCTAACTGCCAACAAAGCTCCTTAAACCTTTTCTGCAAGGCTCTGCAAATATTGCACTCTTGAAATCCAAAAACAAACCTTGCACTACTGCGTGTTGATTGTGTCAACGTCAACTCATTGAGCACAATAATGTCACAAATATGACACTTTCTCTCAGAGGAAACTAAGGATGTCACAAAGTTGACAAACGAATGTGACATTGAATTCACTGGATTCCAGTAGTGTTGGCTTCCTCCAAATGCTCTATAAGCGATCTGAAAGTGCTTCAGTTCAGCTCACTGCAAAACCTCGAACTACTCTTAGATCTTCCTCTCCAAATTAAGTGTCTTCTATATAGTGTGCTCCCTGTGATCGCAAAGAATTTCTCACTCTCCTTGGAAGGGCCGCCGAATTCGCCCAAGATATCACGACGAAAACCCTCTGTCGGAGTGAAGATCAGTTACGTGCATGCATGGGCAATCAAACCGAGCATTCTCCAGTGCATAGACTCATCCACCACCATTGAATTATACACACTGCTGCAATCTTGGATGTTTAAGGGAATTACGATCGACTCTGTAAATTGCGGCCGCAAGCCAGCCAGGGGGAGGAGCCGGGCAATCCTTGCCACCAATGGATATGTCAACATTCGAATATCCACATTTCATTTCAGGACCGTGCAAAGTCTGCAGAGTGTGCGAGGTTGAATTCAGCCCATCAGTGTGAAGAACTAACTATAATAAGGAGTAGCTAAGGTGAATATGAGGTCTTGCAATGACGCTATACGATCACTTGTTCCAAGGAACATAATACGGGAGGAGCTCAAACTCTAAAAGAGATCAAAGATTCGAGAGCTGTGCATTCTGTTTGGAAGTGTAAAAACCAACTTGACCAAAAAATTATGAGGATTCATGTTCAAGAATCCTTTTTTTGCATATTTTTGGTTGTTGGAAACAAAGTTTTTACAGGGTTAGGGATTTGAAGTTCTATAAGATCATGGTAGACAAGTCCATTAATATATCTTGTAGTCTTTGCATCTTTTTGAGAAGAGGGCCGGGCATGCCTGCTTGTATTTTCTTTCCTACAGTTTTGTTGCATAGAGATGACGCTTAAAGAAGTTGCTATCGTTTTGATACTCTACCGAAGAACATAAAGGAATGGGGTTTGGATGTGGACAAATTGCGTGGAGCATCAACTATGACAGGGTAGAGATCAGAAGTCGCTGACCATATGAGAGATGAGAAAATTCATGTTTAAAATCCTTGGTGTATTATGTAGCACATAGGGACAAACCTTCTCACCTCATATGCTACTAAAGCCCATTATGCAAGGAACTCTTGAAAACATAGATTCAATTCTTAAGGAGGTAAGCTTAGAGGGTGCTCAAATGGGGTTTAAACCAACCCTTTGGCCAATCTAGCCTATTTTGGAGTCCATTTCGATTAGTGGTATGCATGATTGGCTTAGCAAGTTGGTTTGGAAATGATAGATACAAAAGTAATAAACATTATACAAGATATGAAAATAATACCAAATGTTGGAGTCACTTACCCTTAGGTTCTTAGAACCCTCCCTAGATCCACATTTTTCTCGCTTCAAACAGCTCCTCAACCATCACATTACTCATCCAAGATCATCTCCTTGTTTTTTTGTCCAAACCGAACCTTGGTTTCTCTGATTTTTTGTCCAGAACCCCACACTAAAAACAACACTCCACCCAATAAAAATTTGAGCCCTTATAACTTTTGCATGTGATCCACCTTCATAGGACAAATAGAAGTAACCCACTTCTAGCTACATTCCAATGCTTGCCCAAATCCAATTCCATTTTCGCCCGAAACCAACCCTGCATCCTCCAGTATCCTCCCAATGTTTCACCCAAATCCGCTCATGCTTTGCACCAGAGACATTCGGACTGTCTAAGGTGTGTTTTGGTCACATGATTAGGTGGCATGGGACATTTTTTATGATGAAATTGGAATTAACACATGTGAGTTAAGGCTCACTGTTTGAGTTAAGGCTCACTGTCTAGTTAAGAACGGAAGTTAGTTATTAGCTCGGTGAGGACACTTAGGAAAATTAGTAAACATGGTGCGTTAAAATATAGGGTGTATTTTATTCATAAGCAATAAAATTTAGAAAAATTTAGATGTAATATAGGATGCTTAAAATTCAAGTAAGAAATAATTAGAGAATAATTAGAGAATATATCGAGAATATACCTCAAATATTCCAATTATGTGATAGCCTCATTTAAATACCCCTTTAACGCACGTGTTCACACAAAGTATAGTGAAGTGTCCCCCCCGAGGTTATTAGGAGTAGATTAATATCAATTAGTTAGCATTGGTAGACGATTAGGCAATACACAAAGACCCGGCACGATGTTGTGTAGATGAAGATGTGTGTGGACGAAGATGTATGCGGATGAAGGTTTATGTGGATGAAGGCATGCGCGGATGAAGGCGTGTGATGAACACCGTGAGTTGTTCCTTTGCAATAAGCTAGGTAGACTCTCAATAGAACATTATGATAATTTATGATCGCTTGAAAAATACAGTGCCTCATTAATGTGCTCGGCCGAAAACTATTGTTTAAAATATTAACATGTTTTTCTTCTTATGATTTAAATATGATTACTTTGGAACTAAAAGATCTCAATTTTAATTATATCCACTCTCGATGTAAGGCTCATTGATCGTGGGACAATTAAGATGGAGTGAGCTTTTAGAGTTGTGTTATTATAATAAAGTTTCATCCATATTTTTTAAAACTGAATCATTTCAATCAATATTATTAATTGTTGATGACAAAAGAACTCTCCGAGATATTTAATTAAATTTTCCAAGCTATAATCATTTAAATTTAACAATTCTTTTTAAGGAGTTCAATCATAAGTTGTTATTTGTGAAAATTAAATAAACTTGAATTCAATTATATCAAGTCACTGATGAGATTTTAAGATGTAATTCAACATCATTTTGTTTCTCAAAATTCTTCAAAGTCTTGAGCACTTCAATCTCACCCTTATACTACTTTTTTGATTGTTTGCTTAAAAGAGGCTACTATCTTCTCAACTATCAAATCATTCAAGTCTGACAACATCCAACAATCCACAAAGGATTGAGAGAGAGAAAAAAAAAAAACTAACATTTCTTGAGTATAGAAAAATTGAATGTGTATTGAGAAGGATACCTCGAAAGAGGTGAGATACAAGATAAGCTCAAATGTCGTTTAATACTCAATCTTAAAATAACTACGTTGTTGTGGAAAGAGGTCTTCCTCCCAAAAACATCTTCCTATATATATTTTTTAATTCTTCTAACTAGATTTTATGTTCCAAATAATATACATCTTCTTTCACTCTAAATCCTATTTTATTTCTAACATTCTTAGATGAGATTTTTTTTTCTAACACTTATATCCAATAAGCCTTTAGGATGATCATAATCCTAAATTTCTACTTTCATCCTTACTATTGCTACATATTCCAAATTCCGTATAAGTTTAAATGTACCAATACATTTTACTAACATAATTGGTAGTTACATATAGGTGAGATATAGGTGAGGTGGTTTCAAAATTGATTGATTTGATAAAAAAATCCTACTTAATGTGTGGTAACTTTATATCTCTTATACTGTAACACTATATTCGTTAAATTGAGACTTTCTCTAGTCTCAAATTAATATATGGATCAAACAACATTCCGTGTTCCGAAACTATATTGCGAACAATCTCAAATATATTATATGTTCTAATATCCCAAATCTATTATGTGTGGACATAAGCACATATGGTAGAGCACTCAACACCAACTTCATCAACAAAAACACTTTGGGTAGAGCACTCCAAACTAGTTTCATCCAATAAACATATAAAATGGTTTATATTATTAGCATGGTCAATAAAATATAGACATTGCAACATACAAAGTGCATGCAATAAATGCATTTTTCTTCAATGGACAATTTAGTCCCAAACTTAATAAAAAAAATGAACTTCACAACTGTATTGAAATATAGTAAATGGATATTCATCCAACCCCAAACAATATAGCATTCGCAAGTTCTACCCAAACTTTGCCCCAAGTTTGAGGAGCACACATATGAGTAATATATATTCGTCGAATTACATATTACACTATAATCATGCTAACACAATCCTACCAACTTCTCATTTAACGTGGGTTGCTTCTTCTGCGATCCGAGCAAGGTTGTCTTTTGCAAAAGTTATGTACTTTTGAGGGATGGACACCGATCCACTATGATTTTTCCGTGGTTTCCATGCTATGAATATGGAATCTGTATCTATCCAAGATGGACCATGCTCAGAATCCACCTTCCACCGAAAGTTAGGGTTTGTATCCCAGCTTGTATAATGCCGAACAACATCTTCATTCCGTGATGTCGGTCGGTAGTACTCTACTTGTATTTGTCGAAAATGAGGGCTGGAAGTTACAAAATTTGGTTTGGACAAAGCTCTTGCCACCCACACTGGCTTTGCATATGTCTCATCTCCAGGACGCAAAATGAGCATATAACCTTCATGACAATCCACTGCAATGCGGAAAGATGGTGGCGGACGACTACTAGCAGGCCCCACGTAATGGTCGTCCACATCAAACTCCTCTCGAACCTCTCCATTTTCCAAAAGACTAGCCTCCGAAGCTTGTACATTGACACGTGTTTGTGGCCAAAACCCATGCCTTAAAGTAAGGGGTGTATCTTGATGAAGGTTTGCCAAAGCGCCACGAACACGTGTCCAATATTGTATCCAACTTCCGTAACGAAGCCAACACGATCCACCAACATCCGCTACCCTCAAACTCTCCCAATATTGTATGAAGCCTGATATGCCTTTACAAATGTCCTCCAAATTCTTCATGGGTATTGGTTTGCAAGGCTTAGGCTCTCCGTCAGGCAACATCGTCCTTCCTTCCCCATCAACACGCCATACAAGGAGACCCTCCGGCGGGCTCCAGTCTTGTGATGTGCACAACAACTTGTATTGCATGGCGGGGACACCATCGTCACGCACGTAGAACCGAAATTGTTGTGCCTTCGTATGCCCGATCAATCGGTGAGCTCCGCTTCGAATATACGGTTCTATAAATGCCTTGAAGTCTGGAACCTCCTCAATCATATGTGGGATGACGAGAATGTTCTCCAAATCCATGTACGACTTCATCAACAATGGGATTGTCGGAAAATCCTCCTCGCGCAACTTCATGCTCCACCGCCCAAAGGACGCATCAATATCATCGTGCGTGTGGCCTACCAATAGAAAGGACACAAAAACCTCCTTGAAAATGCCTTTCGCAACCAACAACGACCAATATGCAAAAACATATCTACTTTTATTGTCCTTCGCACAATTGTCCAATTGGACACGTAGAGTTGGGGGCAAATTCTTGGCAATCACATCTTCACTTGGTGGCTCCGGCAATGAGTGCACGCATACATCTCTTCCATCCAAGACCGCTTCATATAGAGGTGTTGATCCCGAGTTTTCAAATAGCAATCTTGATGAATAGGACGGCGGTTTCTCCAAATCACGTAAAAGCTTTGCAAATGACCCTATCGTGTGGTTTGAATCCCCCGGATACAAATCAAGAGCATAATGAGCATACTTGACATCTCCATGCCCATGTGCAATCATTCCTGCAAAGGCAACCCAATGGTTTAATATTCAAGTATAACACCAAAAAATTCACATGGTGTACATGTATGGCCCCAAGTACAAACCTAAACGCACAAATTTGTGTTTAGGTAATGCAATGCAATTGTTATCAAAATCACCTGTAACCGAAACAGGAAGCTTAAAAAGGCCGTCCGTGGCTTTTATTCGATTTGCAAAACATGGTGAGGCTGTTTTGGCATGGTCCATTTTGTCATGGATGATTGTAAGGACTTCCAAAGGCCTGGAGATGGACAAAGCTCTATTTGTGTAGTAATCATTACGGTGTGCCTCTTGCATGTTCACATGCTTGAAATAGTTCATTTGATGTGCGGCATAGGACTCTGTCCCCATCGTGTGTGCATCTCGAAGGCGTTTCAACTTCTCGCATTTGGAACAACGGGCAAATTTGTCGCCTCGTCTTTTTGTGATGTATTCGCTAAAGTGAGATTTTTTTATAGCACTCAGTTTCGACAACGAAATAGGGTCCAACCCGGCCTTCTCGCCAACTGCGTTTACGTCCAACAATATGTCTTTCCATTTCGTGCCTGTAGGAAGAACCTTCTCCACAACCTTTTCACCGGTTGCGAGTGTCCGTGTTTTGTGCGGCATTGCATCGGCAAGGGGGACAATGATGGTTGCCAGAGTGGCTGTTGCTTGTCTCGTTGCTTCTCTTGGTTTCTTTAAGCCCGTGTTCCCATGGTGACGGGCACGGCGGCCTTCATTGGCATATGCGGCTTGTCTATAAAATTCCGCTTTCGATACACCGTGAATGGTGTACTATGCCGTACAACACACGTCTATGCTCTCAAGGGTGATGACCTTGCGACCCGCTCCGTTCACATGTATCGCCCTATGGACATCAAGTTTTTTGGTGGATTTTAGACGGAAATCTCCAAGCCACATTTCTTCACGGATGGCCTTCAATTTATCTCTTGGGAACAATTGGCAACAACGATGTACACAACAATCCTTCGTAGCAACTTCTCTAATAGACTCCTCACAGAGCAACCTTTGACGTTTACACTTATTTGCAGACGGAGTAGGACGTGTCAATGTTTCGTACTTCCGAAGGCCTTTGCGTGGCCGAATGTTTGCTTGGAGCTCCTGTTGGATTTGGACGTGTCGTCGCTCATGGTCGCGCAAGCTAACCCCCTCAATTGTCACATTCCTCAACGGCCACCTTCGCAACGAGAACCTATGAGTTGGATTGACTTCCGAATGTACAAGTGATTCTAATATAACAACTCCAACGTCCTCGGTGCCAAGGGAGTGTTCATCAATGCAATCTTGTGGATGTGTGTTACGACAAATACCCTCCGCCACAGCAACTCCACTGTCATTAACAAGTACCACATCCAAATTCACCCATGAAGCTCGTGAAAGCCCCGCACATTCCACAATGGGGCAAAAAGGGTCAGATGGCGAAGGACTCCCCAAATGACCTTCATCTGCACTGTCATCAAAACTATCCTCCCCGACAATGTCTAGCTCATCCCCAGACAGAGATTGGGTGCTGCCCATGTCTTCAGAGAAGGAATCCCCTCTTCCACCAACTCCCTCCATTGCGCCTACACAAATGCACATGAAACCTCAACAAACATGGACACAACGTAAGAGTCCAAAAAAATCAAATATTGGAAAATGCAAAACATCACGATAAATGGGGACACTGAGGATCAAGACATTTGCAACACAAATGCAATGTGAGCTCCCAATACTATGCGCCAGTCCACAAAATGTTCCACAAAATATTTTGGGTGGGAGTTTGGGTCGGCCGACCTAAACCCTGTGGCACCAGGGATTGAGGGCCATCCACACCTTGCCCGTGGGATAGGGTCGGGTTCCGGTCGACCGACTCAAACCTTGTACAATGATGGGTTGAGGGCCATTTAGAATTCCATCACGCTGTGGGGAAAATTTTGGGTCGACCGACCCAATCCTTGTCATGGTCAACTACAACCTCCGAAATTGGGGAAGGGGTTGGGTCGACCGACCCAATCTTTGACGGGGTTAATCCACCCACACTGGATAGGGGTTTGGGTCGGTCGACCCAAACTTTCACAGGCTAAATCCATCCACACTGGGAAGGGGTTTGGGTCGACCGACCCAAACTTTCACAGGGTAAACCCACCACACTCGGAAGGGGTTTGGGTCGGTCGACCCAAACTTTCACAGGGTAAGTCCACCCACACTGGGAAAGGGTTTGGGTCGGTCGACCCAAACTTTCACAGTGTAAATCCACCCACACTGGGATGAGGTTTGGGTCGCTCGACCCAAACATTACATATGATGGGATAAGGTTCCTACTCTGTCCGTCCAAACCTTCTGAGTACCTTGGGTAAGGGCCATTAACAATTCGTTCACGATGTGCGAAAAAGTTTGGGTCGACCGACCCAAACCTTCTGAAAGGTTTTACGATAAACGCCCATAGTGGGGTAGGGGTTTGGGTCGACCGACCCAAATCTCAGAAGGGTCAGACTAGACCCCCCCCCCCCAACACTAGTGAAGGGGTTTGGGTCGACCGACCCAAACCTCACAAGGGTCAGACTAGACCCCCCCCCCCAACACTAGTGAAGGGGTTTGGGTCGATCGACCCAAACCTCATAAGGGTCAGGCTAGACCCCCCCCCCCAACACTAGTGAAGGGGTTTGGGTCGACCGACCCAAACCTCACAAGGGTGAGACTAGAACCCGCCCACACTAGTGGAGGGGTTTGGGTCGATCGACCCAAACCTCAGAATGGTCAGACTAGAACCCGCCCACACTAGTGGAGGGGTTTGGGTCGACCGACCCAAACCTCACAAGGGTCAGACTGAAACCCGCCAACACTAGTGTCGACCGACGTATAATACAACGTATAATGCGGCGTATAATGCAGCGGATATTGAGAGGTGTGTGGAATTTCATCTCATTGCAAAGTTCACTGCGGACTTGCATGCTGTGAATAGGTCCTCATGAACAACAGCGTGAACGAACCTCGAAGTACAGCTCCGACTAAGAGTTCTCTCTACGAATTCAGGAGTGGGAGAAGAGCAAAAAAGAACCAACTTTTGGGGGGTGCGCCCCTTTATACTATCCACCTCCACTTGCCCGACTTCCTCATTGGATGCCTTTCCCGCCTTCTTATTTCAAACCTCCTGACAGAATTCCCCGTTTTCTGTTTATTGTAGAAAATGCGCATCTTTCAATGCCCCTCTCATACCCCAGCCGTCATATGTCTTAGTCTATGATATTTAATCTTTTTTTGGTTTTGTGTGTATATGACATACGACATTGGGAGGAAGGGTGGCGGCCACATTAATTTTTTCAAGTGTCACAACGGTATATTTTAACCAATATGTATACCCAAACACAACTCCATTCAATGCTTTCAAGTGCAAACCTATTTAGGTGGGGTTGGGGCCATTTGGAGGTTGCAATTATGAGAGAGTTTCCAAGGCTTGAGGCCATTGTCATGATGAATAAAATTATTTATTTGTCTCCCCTAAACCCTAAACCCTAGAACATTGCGGCTCTGTTATCTCGCATGGAAGTGTGGCAATGATAAACGTATGTGGACGTTGTTAAGGGGATACTAACTAGCAATGTCGCTTTTTGGTTCAATCTTTTAATGTTATTTCAATCCATCCTCAAGTTCACTTCAAGTTTACTAATGTGTGTGACCAAAACATCCAAAGTTGGACCCTAAACCCTTATAACATCCACAACATGAAATACGTATTGACAAAATACAAAACCAATTAGTATATCATGTTTAAACGTCCCAAATAACATATTAACATGATCAAGATTGTATTTACTATAACCTTCCTATTAGACTCTTCTTCATATTATGCAAACAATATCTGTTATATCTTTCTCCATTATCCAATACATGTGGAGGGAACAATGAATAAGAACATGATTGCGTGAATGGCTTCATTTGATGTTGTGCTTCTCTTATTTACTTTTGCATCACATTCCATATATTAAATACATCATGAACCATGGTTTATTGGCGACTATGTGATTCCCTAAAGTGAGCAAAACATCCAAAGTTGAACCCCTTACCCCTAATAACATCCACAACATTTCATGTTATTTGAATAAACACAAGACCATTCACTATATCACGTTTAAACGTCCGTAATAACAAATAAACATAATCAAGATCGTCTTTTCTATTACCTTCCAGTAAAAACCTATTCTCACCAGTAAGTCAATGTTATATGTTAATATTGGATAGATTAATATGTTATAAACCTAACTCCTAAACCCTAAACCCTAAACCCTAAATAGAAAAATTCGTAGTTGTTCACTGCTACCTCCACATACAAACAACATGAACTTTATCTTGCGCCATTATGTAATATACGTGGAGGGAACATTCAATAACAACATGATTGCGTCAAAGGGCTTCATTTGATGTTGTGGTTCTCCGATTTACTTTTATATCACATTCGAAGTACATATATCACGATCCATGGTTTATTGGCGACTATGTGATTCATTCAAGTGAGTATGTAAGGGATTTACTAAAAACTTGAGCATGTTAGCATTTCGACATAAGGATCATGCAATTCCAAACCCTGAGAAAATGCTCTTGGGGAAGGTATACATTTAGCAAACACATTCAAATATCCTAAATTTCCGAATTTCATGTTGGGGGACGGGGGTTATATTTTTTATTCATTGCATATTGTGTGAGTTCTTGGCATCATTGGTAAAGTCTAAATGTCAACGATTACATCGTTAAATGTCACGCAATTGTATTATTTTTCTAACTTGCTCAAACAAAAGAGAAACCAATGATTTCAACTTGTTTGGGAAATTTAGGTTATGGTGTCATGTGAGTAGGGGTTAAGTCTTAGTTTTAGCATAACGTTGCGTTGTAAAAATGCATTAGTTGTATAAATGGTTTCATTTTGTAGAATACCGCATTTGATGTGCACCTTATGGGGCATTCCCACTTGACATTAGTTAGAAGTAGTATTAGTCTAAATGCGGTTTTAGTTATCTAGGTTTCACACATATGGCTCTTTTTAGTGCTGAGCCTAGGTGGCAAATGATGTGGCATGGCTTAAAAGTGGAGGTTTTAAGCCTCAACCACCGACGCTCCCATCGGTACCTAAACATTAGGCAAGAATATAGGAATTTTAAAAGTGTCGCCTCCCACCCTTGTGATTGGTTGCTTTTTAGTCTTAGCTATGAGGGCACGAGGAGCTTCATTAACAAAAACCGATGGTAAGATAGGTGAGTAGTAAGGCATTTGGGGATGGGACAAAAACTACCCAACATTCATTGCTTGGTAGATAAAACCATGAACATGTGTGAAAGCTACTTAACTAAAACCTACTTGAAAATCTCCGGAGCAAGTTCTTGTAGGTGCATTGGGATAGTTGGATGCCTCCGCTATAACCGAGGGAGCTTTACCCGGTCTTTATAAAATAGTGAGGGTCTTAACTAAAGTCAAGTGGGAATGCCCCATTAGGGTACTCCAAAGTGTCTTGAAAATACTAATGCCCGCTAAGGGTTTACAGTTTGGCTTTAGGATTTAGGGTTCCCCGTAATCCTAATTCTGTTGGTGCCCTAATCCCGTTGGCACCCTATTCGTGCGGTTGGGGGCCAATTCCCGAGGCATACAAAACCCCAGCCGTCACAACTTTTCGCTCTTTCTCTCTCTCTCCGCGCCAAGCATTCGCTCCGCGCCTCTTGTGGAAGCGCCGCCTCTCCTGAAGCGCCGCTTTCGCGAAGCGCCGTGGCGATTCAGGGTGGTGATTTTCTTCTCTTCCCTCCCTTCTTGTTGCTTTGGCGCCTACTGATTCTTCTCCTTCCCTCCCTTCTCTTGCTGTAGAAGTTAGGAAGTGTTTGCAATAGAACAGAAACCTAAGGAGAGAGTTTTAGAGTGCGTGAGAGTTAGTAGAGTGATTGTTGTAGAGTGAAGTAAGTAGAAGATTGTTGAAGGGTTTTCCAACATTCTAAGCTTGCGGGTTTTGGAGGCTGTATTGTAGTTGGAGAGTTTGTGAGATTTAGGAGTTCTATAAGATAATCAGGAGGTGTTTGAGAGATACAAAAGTCATTTGAGAGAGTCAGTCATTGTTTTGAGAGATTCACTTGTTCTTAGGGATTCAGAGGTTGTTTGAAACACTCAATTGTTGTTTGAGAGATACAAAAGTTATTTGAGAGAGTCAGTCATTGTTTTGAGAGATTCACTTGTTCTTAGGGATTCAGAGGTTGTTTGAAACACTCAATTGTTGTTTGAGAGATATCTAAGTCATTTGAGAGAGTCAATTATTGTTTTGAGAGATTCACTTGTTCTTAGAGATTCAGAGGTTGTTTGAAGTATTGAATTGTTGTTTGAGAGATTCAAAAGAGATCTAGGAGTTGTATGAGAGATTGTGGATTTGTGTGAGAGGTTACATTCAACTGTTTCTGTGTTATTGGAAGAAGAACACCTGTTCTAAAGCAACTGTTTACAACAACTGCTACATACAACAAAGGTATTTTCTTTTATTATATGCAATAAGTGTTTGTCAATTGAAGGTATTGTAGCATACACAACGCATAAGCATTGTATATGCTACGTGCCAACTTTTAAAAATTACATTAAAATAGGAAAGTTTGGGGAGACGACCCAAACACGGCCACAGGTTTGGGTCGGTCGACCCAAACACAGCCTCTTGTTTGGGTCGACCGACCCAAACACAAAACAAAGCATCATGTTTGGGCCGAACGACCCAAACACAGCCTCTTGTTTGGGTCGACCGACCCAAACACAAAAGAAAGCATCATGTTTGGGCCGAACGACCCAAACAACGTCTTCTAATTATAAACTCATAAAGAAATCCATGATTTTTGCATCAATATAAAATTCACATCCACTAAAAAATAATAATCAAGGAATGTATCAAGGAAAAATATCAAGTAATCCTGCATGTCACAAACAATATAAAATGCAAATCCACCCAATAATCAAAACATTCTTATTATCAATACAAATGATGCTGAAATATATAAATATACAATCCACCTAAACCTATTCATGTCGTAGATGTTTGGGTCGAACGACCGAAACTAACATTGCACATTATTTTCTTACAGATGGCTCCAAAGAAAAGACCCGGCGAAAGGTGGTTCATGCCTGCGCCGGACATGTTGTGGCAGGAGCACGAAACCCCGCAGGATGACTCCTATTCCCCTAAGGACGGGCTTGTCCTCGCGTGGTCTATACAAGTGGTTAAGGGTTCGCAATACAAAATGATTTTTGTTGTGAAGGTTGGGACCGTGGAGAAACACACATGGGCTACTCTTACGGGGTGGGAGGTGGCATCGGTTCAGTCTCTTGGAGACTACGTGGATGTCATCCTCGAGAACAACGCTGTCCAGAACGCGCATATGTTTATGCACCAGTTCTCCGAACCCTTTGACGCTATCTATGCAAAAGAAACATGTGTAGAACCAGACGTCATCAAACCGGAGTCCATATTCATCGATAACAGTACATCGAACACAAAGGTGTCGAGCAGATTCACGAAACTAAAGCATGCAATCAGCGTGCTCAACAAAGCCCTGCAGAGCAAAACCAAGTCTCAGCAACCCATGAGGCGGAAAGCAACCACAGAGGAAGGAGCAGGGTCGTCAAGACCTCAATCGGTGAGGAAGCCGCGACCAGTACCGGCTGACTCGCGGAGGACCACTCCCTCCCAAACACCTGCGGATAGCGAGACGCCTACACCTTCTGGGAGCCGTCAAACAACTCCATCCAAGAGGGGGAGAGAGTCATCTGTGATGACTGACGAGCCAGTCTCACCGGAGTTGCGCATGCCGAAGCCCGGCGAAGAGGTGGATGCATGGGAGCTGCAGAAAATCGTGAACAATTTCACGACGAAATGCTCCCACTGTTTTTTCATGGGCAGGGATTTTAAGTTCGACGTGAACATCAGCCAGTGCCATCTAGCGCCACCGGAGAAGTGTGTCCGGGCAAAGGAGGACGCCTACGTTGACTGGATAATCGCGCATATCGTTTGCGAGCAGTTTAAAGACGACAGGCAAACGATAGTAGTGATGCCACAGGGTCTCAAGAAAATGCCTACACCTGAAATGTGGCCCACAATTCAGAAGGGCGATTTTTGGCTCATAGACGGCCAGCACAGCGTGGAGGCATCCAAGAAAATCCAACTCATGAATGAGTGGGATGATCCGAACAATCAGAAGGAAAAGCTGAAGGTTTGGAAGGCACTGGTGGTGTGGTCTGACGACGAGACCAAGCTCAGCGACATCTCCCGGTACTTCAATATGGGAAATAAGAAGAGGGCCTACCAAGCTTCCTGGATAAGGAATATCATGGCCTCGCGGGAGGTGTGGGAGTTCTATGGTAGGCCTCCCAAGGAGAGGGAGAATGCGAAGGACAAGAATCCCAAATGGGAGGTGAGTATTGTTTAGGTCGACCGACCCAAACTCCTGATGCAGCTAGTTTATTTAGTTTGGGTCGATCGACCCAAACTGTTGTTGCAGATGTTGGTCATGATATGGGTTGGAAATCACATGTACATATCTAACACGCATTCAAATGTTCTGTTTTGTGGACGTGCAGGATTTCAAATACCAAATGATCAACAAATTCTCCTCCATTGATAATTCGAGCCACAAGCAGAAGAAATACAGCGACCTCAAGGGGGAGATTTACTTGATTACAGCATCTGACTCAGTTTGGAGGAAGTGGAAAACCGTGTTTGAAAAGCACGAGACGGGGGATTTGATCGACCCCGACACTGGCATTTTCTTCAGCCAAACCTCGCGCTTCAAGCAGATGAAGCCTCTCGTGAGAGAGTTCTTTAGAACTCTTCAAGGGCTGTCAGAGACGGAGGTGGAGAAGGCGGCATCTCACATCCTGCACGTGGCACCCACGGCGAAGAGGTGTTGGGTGCACCCGAAGATTGTCTTCCAAAAGCCCAAATCCTTCGTTCCTTCATGCTACACCATGAAGGAATGGACGGATAACAGGAAAAAGAAGACGACTATCGTGCAGGAGCTGCATAAACTAGTGCCAGAGAGGAATATTGTCGTGGACGGCGAGGTCCATGAGGCTAACTGGAGAGCATTCAAAGCTGAATATAAGTTCACCAGTGCCTCCATGGCGGCTCTAATAAGGGAAGCGGGGGACGACTTCTTGCGGGCCAAGATGGTGAAGGGTGGGAAGAACCGGGCGCTTCCGGATCACACAGCGCGTGCGTTCTCAAACTTCATCAAGGAGAAGAAGATTGTCCAGTTTGAAGGGGAAGCGTACTTCAACCTTGTCACCGCCGACCCGTTGAAAATTCAGGGCTGGCCAGGTCAAGACGCCAGAATGGCGATAAGGACGAAAGCAAGGGACCGCTTTCCTTTTGGGATGATTGATTTTAGGAATATTCCTGGAAGCTCATTTGAGGGCACGATGAGCACCCTCTTCTATGACCCCTTCCTATCTAAGTTCGTCGATTATGCAAGCCCTAAGTTCAGGGAGGTAGATATCTAGCTTTGGATAGTCGAGGATAGGAGGGCGGAGCAGGTGTACGAGCTTGTCCGGAAACTGCAGCCGGAGTATGCAGTCTCCAAGTCTCACTACATCGCCGCACCGGCGGAGGGAGCTTACACGACGTTGAGGGACAAGAAGACCAAGTTCGTCAACGTCTTGTGTTTGTACTTCGTGTACAAAGCGGAGTTGCTGAAGGTGCCGAACCACCCTATATCCCGGATGGACAAACTCTTCCAAGTTCCAGAAGGGTTGGGTGTCAACAAATGCCTCTACGACGAGGCTAAATACGCGAACTATCCTTTAGATGAGCTGCGGATGGAATTTTACGTGAGAATGATGAGGACGCTGAGGAGGAGAGGGGATTGCATCTTCAACGTCTTCGGAGGCTCTAAACCTATCTATGCTGCCATGGTAAGCGACTTTCTATAACTCGTGCACAGTTTGGGTCGATCGACCCAAACTAGGCTCTTTGTTGGTTTGGGTCGATCGACCCAAACTAGTCTCTTTGTTGGTTTGGGTCGATCGACCCAAACTAGGCTCTTTGTTGGTTTGGGTCGATCGACCCAAACTACACATTGTACTTGGTCTTGTTTATGTCCCTCGCCTAATTCTAATGTCTATATAACTTGGATTGTGTAGATGTCGGGGCTGAGTATATACTCCTACATAGAGGATGGCGATCTGCCATTTTACAGGACGCAGAGATCGTTGGCGAAGAAGATGGACATCCTCGATTGGATCCCGGGTAGCTACGTCGACGAGGTTGTTCAGGGGGGCGAAAACCCTCTTGATAGGGTGAGGCGGATCAACCCGGAAGAAATGGCCATGAGGGCCACAACCCAAGAACCCGAACCTCTTGTCGGGTTGCATCCGGGCAATCCGTCCCGCACAGAAGGTGGCGATGTCGAGGAGGAGGAGGAAGAAGAGGAGCACGAGGAGGCGGAGAAGGAAGGCGACGTGGAGGAAGGGGCAACGGGCTTCACGCAAGAATCCGAAGCCCCTCAACGGAAGAAGGCGATGCGGGCGGCAACCCCGCAGAGTAAGCTCGTGCCCGTCCTGACGGTGGACGATGCACGGGACATGTACTCCAGGGACGCGACCGCCACGTTCAGGGAGAGGAGGAAGATGAAGGGGAAGAAGCTGTATGGCGACTACTCCGTGGAGGAGACCATTGCCATAAGCAGCGAGGACGACGATGACATTGAGCTCGCCAAACGGCTAAGATCAGATCCCCCGTCCCCGACAGCGTTCGCTGGCATGGTTAGGGTGAAGCCCGAGGTCCTGACTGTGGAGGAGGCGAACGAGAAGATGAGGAGGGACGAGGAGCAGCGAGTCCGCCTGCAGAAGGCTGCCGCGGAAGAACCCTCAATGCGGAACGAGGTAGCAGAGCTAAGGGCTCTCCTGTTGGAGCAGGAACGACAGAGGGCGATGGCCCAACCTCCGTCCCACGCCGAATTGATATCACAAGTGATACAAGGAATGTGGGCGCAAGGTTTGGTGGTGGCTCCCTCCAGCTCCTTCCCGCACTTGCCCCCCGGCTTCCCTCCGCAGAGCATCCCTCAGCAGCCTGTGCCGCAATCGTCTTTCAGCTTCCAGCACTTGATGCGGCCCCACCAAGTTCCGTACGCGCCGGTCCAGCAAGTGGATGACCCCAACATCTGGCGCGTCTCTGGAGCCTCCTCCCCTTTGGGCCCTCCACCACTTCGGCCCCCGATAGTCATGGCCCCCCCTCACCAATCGGACGACCCCAGGATGTTTGGGTCGACCGACCCAAACCCACCATCCACTGGAGTGTCCGAAGGGCCCTCTCCAGATGCAGGACAGTTTGGGTCGCCCGACCCAAACCCCGTTGCAGCGCAGTCCTCCCTTGACCAACATGGGTGTCAACTAGACACGGCCATGCTAGATGTTGAAGGCTTGCAAGGGCCTGGTGATACCTCTACTCCTAACCAAATCGATGAACCCATGCATGATGCAAATGCGGAGATTGGTTTAGGACAAGGGCCTGATGCCGATCGTTTGCAGGAGAAGGTTCCTGACGTCGTCGGAGAAGGCGGTGGCGAGAGAGGCGGGGCAGCGGGGACGGTGGAGGCTTCCACATCGTCGAGACATGACCAGGGCGAGGTAATACACTGAGCCCTCCCCAGTTTGGGTCGACCGACCCAAACTTCCTGGGTCATTGTCTTGTTGGCGTGGTCGTGTCCCCCTTGCTAGGAGGAAATGCACACCCCCTGCCCCCCATGCTCTACACTTGCTCCCCCTTCCCCCAACGTGCCCCCCCGCGATCCCCTTCGTCTCACCTGCACTCGACTATGCTCGACCTTGGCGGCGCGCAACCAATTTTGTAGATGTAGAATTAGGATAGTGTGAATGCCCTCGTTCACCGCGGTCCCCCCCCCCCCCCAATCAAATTGTACATAGAGATTTGTAAAAATAAAATTATTATTTTTGGCGCCCATATGTTTGCATCCGTGTCCCAATGTATGTTGTTCCCCTTGTATGTTTTTGTTGCCACCAATGGTCCAATTCTTCTTGTGTTTGCACAAAATTTCCGTTTTGCTTGAGATGGACATAGCATAACATAGTCCTCGTCCGCCTTCTCTCGCTCGTCGCCGCAGGGTTCGGAGCATAGCGTCGCAGCTCCCCACCGATCCTCTCCGAGGAGTGTGGAGGACAGCGCGGTGGTCCCCCCGATTTTGCCCTCGCCACCTTCGCCTCCCAAGACCCGGTTCCTGGTGCTAGACCTCAACGGGGTCCTTGTCCAGTGCGTGCATTGTCCGAGGGTCCCCACGGTGCCTTTCTGCAAGCCCGAGGACGCCAACTACGATGGTCCCCCCGCGTACATCAAAAGCAAGCTAGTGTACCTCCGCCCGTGGCTTCGGCGCTTCCTGCAGGTCGCCCTATCCAAATGGTGGGTGATCGTGTGGAGCTCCATGAAGTCCGAGAACACCCAGGCCGTCGTGGAGTTCATCTTCAAGGGACTCCAACCCCCGTGCTTGGTCCTAGGACAGGACTCTTGTAGAACGTTATACACCCCTGAGGGCAGGGTTGTGAAAAAGCCCAACAACCCCGCCGTAAACCAATTTCTTAAGGTCTTGAAGCCAGTCGTATGGGACCAGCGTCCGACCATGGTCGGCTGTCCCTACGACGTTCGCCCCACCCGTGACAACACGTTGATGGTGGACGACAACGCTTCCAAAAACATTTTGAACCCGACCTCGAACTTCATAGTTTGCCCCACGTGGACGGTCGAGAAGGTCCGAGACCGCTTTTTGTTAGACCTACTTAAGTACATTCAAACGCTCGTGGGGAGCGGACTACCCGTGCCCCGGTTCCTTAGTTGTAATCCGATAGGCGAAAGATACATGGATCCGAAGGACTATATGTACAGAGAGTTGTACGCTCACGCGAAATATAATAAACTCATTTGAGATACTACATGGTGTGCCATTGTGTGTGATATATTATGCCTCAATTGTATATCGATTTTCACATGCTCCCCCCTCCCCCCCTCCCCTTGGGTTTTGTTTTGTTTCCTTTTTTGCGCCAGCGTTTGGAGCCCTTGATTGAGATCGTCAACGAATCAAACTTGGGGAGCTTCTTCTACGAGACCGTCTACGATGCCGCGTCCACCATCGACTACTCCAAGGAGCCTATCGACGCCGGCGTCGTCGATAGCCCCCCACCCAAGCAAATCTTCCGGCCATCTCCGTCCCCGTCGCCGCTCAAGGGCATAAATCGCAAATGCGTCCGGACGTCCCCCTCTCGGCCCGGCGGCAGTATTACACCTCAACGGCGGCTGCGGATGGACGCTCGGCCCACGAAGAGTGGCACCCTTCCTATCCCTTTGCGGGACGCCTTGCCCCTCCTCGCCAACTCCGACGGGAACGCCCCCGGTGACAAGGTGAACCCCCCCCCCCCCAAAACATGGTTAACCGCGCATTACAATCATCCCGCACTTAAAAATTGAACGTGTGACACGTTTGGGTCTTCCTCCCTAAACTAACACATGTGTTCTTGCATTGACGCGTTGCAGGTTGCTCCCACCCGTAAACCTATGCGGGCTAGTGCGTCCGTCGAGTTGGAGCGTTTCTACTCCATGACCAGAAATGCAAGACAGTCCACTTCATCGTATTCGAATTCTCCGTCGTATAATTCGGGCGGCCGACGGAATCCAAAATGTGTTTTTGATGGCGGTCACCCCAAGAATGGCTATAGTCGCGGGGCGGAGATTTTCAGGAATGTTGAAGCAATGCGAGCAAAAGAAGCCGCAGCAAAAGAAAAAGAGGCAAAAGAAAAAGAGGCAAAAGTAAAAAAAGCAAAAGAAAATGAAGCAAAAGAAAAAGAGGTAGTCTCCGAGGCTAGATAGGCCATAGTAGGCGTAGGGTTTTGGGCCATAGGCAAGAACATTTTGGGTCGCACTATCCAATGGATGTGTGGTGTTAGCATGCTATGCATTTTACATGCCACACTTTGTATGTTTTTTTTTGCAATAATATAAGTGTCACATGATTTCCCCTTCCATATGGTCTAAGGTTTGGATTGCCCTACCTAAACCATCACAAATATGAGTTTGGAATATTTTGTATGTTATATTATATTGGTTCACATATTTCCCCTTCAATATGATCTATGGTTTGGATTGCCCTACCTAAACCATATTCATACAAGTTTTTGTGCGATAATATGAATGTTTTAAGATTTCCCCTTCAACTTGGCCTAAGGTTTGGATTGCCCGCCCTAAACAATCCCAAATATGAGTTATTAATGGGGTTCTTGTTCTAAACACCCGCTTCAAAGTGTTTGCATCTTACAACTTTCTCCAATACGTGTTCCATTTATCCTTGTTCTTATTTCTGTGAATGTCTCAAAATGCCCAAAAAGTCTCAATTTAACGAATATAGTGTTTACTAGATTTTATCCTCATACTTTGTTCTTTCAAAATGATAGCTTTGATCTCTAAAATCTTCTTTTATTGATATTTTTTCTTTCAAAATGATGGCATTGATCTCTAAAATCACTCTACCTACCCTATCCCCTTGGGTTGAGTATCCTATTGTTGCACACCTTCCTTCCAACTCAATGACATCTTTTAATTCTGGGGAGGCTTTTAGTTCTCCGTGCACTCTCCATCTTGTGAATTCTCTCGCATCTTCAGCTACCAACTAGTCCCACCACCTTCGCTCTAGCTGTAGACGTTATTGTTGTGTATTGTTTGTGCAAGCTTCTAGTGTGTCGTCTTACCCTAACCCTTTGGCTTGGTTTATGTATTGACAACATGTATAAGTGAAAGCAAAGGTTGTTGGATCGAGAGTGCAGTGAATAAAGACCTTAGGATTTAGACATTTAAGTGGTGTGGAGTCGGCTGCACATACTCATTGTTAGATTTAGGTATGGCCAGATCTATAGCCGGTAGGCCTTGTGGGTGGAAGGAGGTGGTCTGCAAATGTTAGCGTTAGGCTCACTCTCACTCTCCTCCTCGGTTAAGACTCTCTCTCTCTCTCTCTCTCTCTCTCTCTCTCTCTCTCTCTCTCTTCGTGTACGTAGCAGTGCAAAGCTCTTAGAATGCTAGAAAAATTAATGTTAATAAAAAAGGTTTGAAAACCATGTTGGAGAATTATTGTATGGATATGTGGTTAATGGAGTGAAATCTATATAGACATGTGGTTGTTGGAGTAAAGACCGCAGCTAGTTTCCGTTTGAGGTTCTACATGTTGTATTGCTTCTATTGTAAGGCATCTGGTTGTTGTATTCTGATGTATTGTTTATGGTTGTATTGCTTTTGGTTGCATTAATATGGTTTCATTGGTGGTTGTTAAGAGTTTTGCGCCATTTGAGGCATGATGTAGAGATAAAATTAGTATTTAGTAATAAAGTTAATAACTAATGCTCTAGCTTTAATTTTGATTGGAGTATTGGCTTGGAAGGTGACAAAAGGGTCACTCATCCAAGTACCATTTCTCGGAATAGTGGCTTGACCCTCAATCCTTCTATTACTCGGCCAACCCAACCAAAAGTGGCTAGTGTGAAAATTAGTGGAAGTTATGTACCTTGAGCCAACCCCCCCCCCCCCTTGCGGTAGCAAATACTAGGTATGATGAATGAATTTTAGATGAAGTTAGGATGATTTAGGTTGGATGAAAAGTGGAACATCTCATTGACCAAAGTGGATGACCTTAAATTTTTGCACAAACAAAGTACAAAGACAAAGCTAACAATCAGATTACAATAGCTTTGTACCGTAGCACCATAGCTGGTTTATGCACCTCAAATTTTTTTGAGAAATAAGGCTTGTTAACTAAAAATATAATTTTTGAAATTACGTCTGCCTCATGATAATAATATATTAATTTTCTTTTCTCGGTAAGGTCCAACAGTATTTCAAGTAGGTTGTTAATTTTTTCATTCTTTCGTGGCGGCTTCTTGGCCTCAAACCTAAGTATCCACCTTAACCTTACTTAGTGCGGCTCTTGTTTGTCTTTGCACAGTGAATGTGTTAGGTCTTTTGAATGTATTTGCACTTTGACATGTGTGAGAAAAGTGTTAGAAATAGCACCAAAACAACGATGGGTTGATTTTATCCCTATTAATAAGGAGGAGAGAGAGATGAACATAGAATACAAAATCCAAAAATGAGACGTTCAGGGGCGGTTTACACTATGGACCATGAAGTCGTCCCACGTAAGAGGCCTATTGCAAAACAAATATTGTAAGCATATTGGGGTGTGTAATATACCGTTGGAAAGGTATTTTCAAGACCTTTCCAACGGTATATTACAAGCCCCAAAATTCCAAACATTACATTTGGTAGACAAAAAAACAAATCTGCACTTGAATTCTTGAGTTCTAGATGTCCTGCGTTGTTTGGTGAAACACGTGTGAGCCGGTTTAAGGGGTAGGGCAAGGTAGTGCTGGTATGTTTCATGGGCTATGGTATAATTAAGGTGCTTAAAAGGTAGATTCATTAAAAATTTATTGAAATGGTATTTCTCTAACATGGGCCGTTGCCTTTTCCTACCAGACCACCTCTCTTGCCTCTCTCAACGCAAAACCCGTTGGACCATGTCAGTGCATTTATTAGGCCTTAAAATTTATATTTTGGGGACCTCGACCTCCATGGTCCCTCTGCCATTTTTTCCTTAGTGTAAACCAAAGTTGTCCCGGGAGAACTTCAACAGCCAATCAGCTGCCTTGCAGAGCCCTGGTCCAACTTCATGGTCCATAGTGTAAACCGCCCCTCAAGCGGCCAATAGGAAGACCAAGGAAGGAGAGACAAACAATGTTGTTGTAGCCATAGGTTGAGAGGATGAACCCAATTATCAAGCCAAACAAGGTTAGAGGTTCATACACCAATTGGTTCACCCCTACTCTTTGGCTTCCTAATTACAAGGCTATAAAACAACATCGTAATATTATAGAGGCGTGGAGTTTTTTTAAGACAATTTATAGAAAATTGGGAGATTTTTCATGTGCCTATGATAATTTATCTAAGAACTCTATGTGGAAATGGTTTCATTGGAATGGGGATTTGAAGGAGACATGTAAACGTTGTGTCAATTTTGACATTTACTTTGCCAAATCCGCACAACGCCACTCAATCTTGCAATGTCATTCAGTTTTGAAGAAATAGATTTGTGCCATTCTTAGGAATCAAAGAAAGGCATGCCAACCTTTGTATGTAGTTTGCATTCAACCACCTATGAAAGCCACAATCCAAAAGAAACCCAAATTTCTTAGAAGGCATGCACAAAACCTCATTTAATGTTCCTATGCTTGGACTAAGAACTTTATAAAAAGTGAACTGAATTGGTATTACCGAGTAGCACGAAAACTACCAAAAGATTAAAAGGAACAAAAAAAATGCTATGGCTCAAAGATGTACATACTTTGTGAGTGTTCACAATATTCATTCGGAATTAGTTGTGAACACTGACTAAACCAGGATACATTTTGTTCCTATAAGTGGTAGTAGAACATAAGAAACAAAGGGTGCTAAGCATATTAAAGTACATGGACAACATGACAAACAATATATTACTGTGGCAATATATTTTGTAGCCAATGCAACATGCCTATCTTTTCAGGCACTTCTCTAAAGGACAATTAATAAAAGTCTATCAAAGTTAGAAGGGGCGATGTATGATTGTGAGCATGCAAGGTGGAATCTCACTTTTAGCCATAACCATTTGTCTATTTTGGACACATGTAAAGAGTTTGTGGAAAAGATATTGCTACCGTACAAGGATTCATAAGTGAAACAAGTATCTATGAACCCACGGATGTTATTATTCAACGACTTTCAAACATACGTTTCGACAAACATTTAACAAGTATACTAAGGAGACATGTGAGGATGGATACATAAAATTCAAAATGTGAGTGGCTTTATATTGCATCGGCAAATATTTCAAGCCGGATTATTATGGTCCTTATGAGTAGAGAGCAGATTGGACTCCTATGTGCGTTTGATAAAGAATTTCATTAACAAGCTATCTTGGACAACATGAAAACGTCATTATTCAGAACAGCTGAAGAGGATGTTCAAGCATACAACACAAGGTGCAACGAAGAGACAAACGTTGAAGTGTCTTTAGACATTGTTATGGAGGAGAATTTGGCAAAAGTTGTTGAATTGCTAAAGGCTATTTTCTCCAGCTTTATGATTATTATTAAATATCTAGATAGAAAAAATAATAACTTTCATTCTTTAAATTTTATTTCAAACATTTACATTTATGTATACATATGTCTAGAATTTACACATAAAGTTAAATGTTATCACTACTTCTATTCAGAATTATTCAAGATATATTTATATCAATTATTTAATTTGTAGTAGATTTGAGCTGATTGAATTGATTGTTACACAATCTTTGCTAAGTATGCAAATTTAAGAGGTCGTTATTGTAAAATTTATGAACTATGAGAAGGATGGATATTACATTGCTAAGAAAAATACCCAAATATTACATCTTTCAGCTCAAACCTAAGATCGCCACTACGCCCAGTAACATGGCAAGAGTTGCACATTTATCAACTGCAAACATAAACATTAGACCCATTCCATTAATCAAAGACTGGTCCAGAAGAGGCACACTCACCACTACCCAATCCATTCTATACAATATAAGAGTCTTCAATCCCATTATAGTAAAACCGAAGAAAAATAAGTAATTCACTATCATATGATTTAACTTAAAATAAAAAGTACAATCTCACCAAATTTTATTGAACACATCTTTAACTCTTCAGATCTTATAATAAACACAAAGCAAAAGCCTTCCTCCCGCATTAGGATCCATTATGATACTACAATAGTAAGATCGGTTGGTAGAGCCTCCTCCCCATGTTTAAGCCTTTAGGACTCTGTAAAGGGGCCCTATCACACCGTGAAATAATTTTTTGTCTCTCTCCTAATAGTTGCGACCATGTAGTCAATTTTTCGAAGCCACTCAGGGACGATAGCATTGTTGCCATCTGTGAGCCCAATATGGTGTCCATATGTGTTTCTAATCTTAAGAACCATTAAGACCGTATGCTTTGGATTTAAATTGAATGTGCAAAAGATAAAAATGGTGAAGCTTTTAAATTTAGGTTTGATTTTCCGCAGTCTTCTGATTTTCCGCAGTAAGGCAGTTCACCTTACTTTCTAACTCCCGCAATCGGCGTGGATCTTGTATGGCCTCTTGTACCACGGCAATTAAATTCTCCCGCGGAGGATTGCCCACCATTTCCCCCTACCTGTTACATTTGTAATTCATACTTCACGATCCGGGACCGCACTCCCTCGAGGTCGCGGATAATGAAATCCACCGGATTGTCCTCTAAGGTGAAGGTGGATGTTCTTCAACCTGCGGCTTTGACGACGTACCTAGTCCGCGTCGCTGGATTTTTCCCTATCAGTTTCCTCCTTTTGAACACGGGCCGCTCCTCATCACTGAGTTCCACCGCATCTTCCTCCTTTAAGTCCTCCTGGCCCATTTCTGGTTCTGAGTCCGTGGTCTGGAGCTCTCGCATGATCTGATACCCGGTCCATTCGGTCTCCTCTCATCTGTGAGCAAGTTTTCGTGTTCATAAAGGTGGAAGACGAAAGGTCCGATGTAGGAGGGTTGTCCGCGCTTGGTGTTGGCTGCCAACCTGTGCACCAACTCCCCAATGATACTTCTCCAATCTATCACCTTCTTTTCGGAGTAGGCTAGAAGCAAGGTGGTGGCAAGGGTAAGAGTAACACTGTAGGGCTTTTCCGGACTCAAAATGGGCACCAAGAAATCCAACACTCTCTTCTCCCTCGTGCCTTTGCAATCCCTTACATAGTAATCATATTTTGGGTCTAATTTCTGGGAGAACTTGTCCCGAGTACAATCGTCCTTCTTTATGGCCATACCTTTTTTTTCCTGCTTGAACTCATAAACCCTACTCCATAGTTCCGCATTCTCCCTATCTGGTCGAACTGGGTTGGTGGAAGCATAAACCTTATTCACCTCCTCGGTGACCAACTCTCTCATTATCTCCTCACATCCTTTTCTCCAAGATTTTTCCAATAACCTGAAGCATCTCATGTGCCTCAAGTTCGTCTCCAGCTCCTTATCCTCCTCTCGGCCGGTGGGCAGGGTAGCTAAAGTATGAGCAGGGAGCAAGAAACTAGAGCATTGAGCATTGATAAATATTAAAAAAATGTATAATTTTTTTTACCATCAACACGCTCATGTCCGCCTCCCCATTATCGATGCGCTCCTGTCCATCCTTCCGCATTACAACGCTTCTCAAGTTCATTATTGAAGCAAGAATGAACAATGCGCACTTAAACGCAACAATGCAAAATAAGAAGACTATGCCAAATCAAATCCTAACATACCATGTGAAGTTGGGCTTTAGGGTTTAGGCTTTGAATATGATAAATAAAATTTAGAATATTATAACTCAAAAATGTAGAATATCAATTGAATTATTTAATATAAAATAATAATATATTTCTACCACAAATTTATTAAAAATTATCAATTCTTTAGACTTTGTTATTCACACATTTCATAGCAATTAAAAAAATATTAGTTTTTCATTCTTTTTTAAAACTATGTATTTGTGTTTCACTAAATAATACAAAACTTACTAAAATAATAAATATAAAATAGATTAACTGCATAAGATTTTATCTTGAAGTTATATAAGACCAGACATTTATATACTGACAAATATATTATTTAAATAAATTAAATAGAATTCAACCTGAAAAAAATTAAATCAAAATGAAGAGATATAGATAATATGACATGCATTTAAGTTTCTTAATTGTAGCAAATAGACTTGATATTCATACTATATTTTTTTTGTCTTTAAAGTTGTTATAAAAAGCCTTTTCATAACTTGTTCTATTACTTATGCATTATCTATGTTATTAAATTAGAAAAATAGTTTAATCCTATTTGTTATATCTATATCAACTATTCTATAGTGTATTTATACTTCATAATATTAATTTTTACTGATATAGTAAATCAAATTTTAATTTCATTTTTTTTCCTTCATGGTGTTACCTCCTTACATTTTTGTTGTTTGTAATTCCAATCAAAATTTTTGTATTAAAAAAATTTTATGACCTTCATTTTCATTTTACGCTTACCTTTAGTTGACAAATAACATGATGTAGATTCGAAAGCCTTATAAATAAAAATATTCTAATAATTTTTTTAAAAATCAATAATTAGTCCAACACAAACGTGATTCTTGTGGAATAGGTTACGTGATTTTTATACAGTTATTTTTTACCAAATTCAATGAAATATGGCTTATAAGTTCAGATGACCTTCAAAAAAAAAATTCTTAAAAAATAGAATACGAAAGAAGATATTTTTAAGTTGTCTCCCGAAAATATTTATAATTTCGAGTCAAATTTTTAGAATGAAAAAAAACTTATTGAAAAAGAATGATAACTTTAATATCTCACTATCATTATAAAAATAACAGCAAATGAACTCTGTAGTAAGTCAAGGTGAAGCTACAAAGTCAGTCGTACCAAAATAAAATATTAGTTACGGAAATTCTTTAACTTCTAGACATAGTAATGAATTTTTATAAGACCAATTATGTTGAAATGAAAAATTTATAAGCTATTTATTGTTTTTGAAATATGTAAGAATTAGATTTTACCTAAAGTTATGGTGAATTTTCTAAATTTGTTTTTTTTTAAATTTCTGAATCATGATCTAATATATCATTATATAATAAGAGTGTTACTTCAACAAAAAGAACAAGAATTATTAAGAAATATTCAATCCATTCGAAGAAATAATCATTCAGAGAACGATTTAGTAACTTACAATAAGTTTTTGTTGAAATGTAAGGTCAATCAAAACAGAAGTGGTTGGGGTTGGAAATGAAAATATTAGGCTTTATGAAATTTGAACCTCAAAAAATACAAAATCGAGTAGAAGTTGAAGAACAAATAATAAATGTCTCAATGTACCTTGGACACCACTTAAATAGGGTTGTGTCACGCGATGTTGTTGACTTTCGCTTTGCAATGTACCCCTTTGCAAAAGATTGTCTTAGCGATCATCGAATATTGTTGTTTATTTTTTATTTCGTAGAGTCAAATTACATTTGTAAAAATGAATGGAACATTGTCAAGTCAAATATGTTAAATTAAATGACATATTCGATAGTGAGGATTTTTAATTCCACTTCTTTAATTATATCAGTGTTTAGTCGTGTTCGGATCTTAGATATATTATCAACTAGTCATTTATTAACTTTAGTTTAGTAAATTCTAAAAAAATCATCTTATAATCTATTGTCACTTTTATTTTTAGGAATTTATTTAGTAAGATAACTTTAAATCTAAACTTATTAAATTCATCTAATATTTTATTATTCACCAATTATTTATCATTATTACGAGATTAGTTTGATATAGAAAATAAAAAAATTCTTTATATATAGTGGCGTACCTTTTGAGATTGGTTGATAAGTTATCATCTATTTGTTGTTTCATTGAACTACAGTATATAAGGATATATGCTTGACGGAGGTTTTTTGCTCAGAAGCTACATGTATGCAAACCCTATGTCTGTTTAATGTCTTTCACTATGTCTTTCACTATGTCTTTCACTATGTCGAGGGAAGGGTTAGCGATGCTTGATATGAATGCGGATTCGGGATATCTCCGCACGTAAGCCGTACGAATATGCAAAACTTGAGGAGGTGAAGGTATAGGTAAGAGCCTTAGATGAAAAATTCAACACAATGCGGAGCTCGCTAGATGCGATGATGACCAAGCTTAGTATCACAGTGGAAAAAATGACAAGCGCACCTTCACGTGGAAAACACCCTGCCAATATTGATAAAATAAGGTCAAACTCCCGTAGAAGTGTGTGAAGAAATTACATAAGAAAGACTAAAGAAGAAAATTTAATAAATGATCATTATTTTATTGATGTAGAAGACAATGATAAAAGAGGTAGGTCGCGGATGGCAGACCTTACGAAAACATGTTCTACCACGGTGGGGAAGATCTAAAGGAACAATCTTTGTGTTTTATCCAATCCAATTGCATGGCTAAAATGAGAAGACGTGAAGGTGAAATCAAAGTGGGCCATTATCAGTGAGCGACAGTAGGATAATATGCTTCGCGACACAATCGAAAATCCTATACTAGACAAAATGCCTCCCTTCGCCTTGTTTTTTATCTGGTCAATTAAAAATAATTTTGACTTTGTGGCGTGGTGTGATGTTATTTTTTATCTCGCCACATGAATGGCCTTCAAGCGAAGTAAACCATTTCAAGACTGGATAGCGAAATCAAAGTTGTCATATATGTTTGCGCTTGCGCCTGCTTTTTTTCGTGAACGATACGAATTGAAAGAATCCGCGAATATCCGCGATGTTCTTTTTTGTAATTCTGCGGAATATAATATCATAGCGTATGTTTATAAAAAAATTTGAGACTATTCTTGATCATTACATTAAGTTGAAATCTCGTCTTCGTGCATCTTCTTTAAGCATTCGTGCCCTCAGAGCTGAGCGAGCTATGACATTGGCTCGGAAAACACAATCCCGAACAAGCGATCATGACATCGAGTGGAAGGCGCCTAGTCCCGAGAATAATATCGAAGCTAATTCGATAGACGACGACGAAGAAGAAGAAGAAATAAATATCATTTGAAATTTAATATTCGTATTACTTTTTGAAATGTATATTTTTTCAAAATATAAATAATAAAATATTTATATTTTTTAACATTTTTCTAGCATATTTATAAGATATTGTATACAATAATCATATGTTTTAGATTCTACGATAGGTTATAGTCAGATTCTATACATTTTTTTAATATACCTTATCATTGTTATTTTCATATTATCTTTAAAATGCCAATATATAATACCTTATGTACAATTATCATCATTTAACACTTTCGAAGATAAGTTTATGGATAAATATCGTAGATAATAATGATATGGTTTAGGTTCTATGGTAGGCTATAATCAGATTCTATTCATTTTCTGAGTATACCTTATCATTGTTGTTTTCATATTATCTTAAAAATGCAAAGCAACGATATTTTATGGATAATTGTTATCCATTCGTTGTGAAACCTAACCATCTCTTCATTGCTCCATGCTAAGATTTTATAGATGAATTCGTGTTTTATCCCACATGAGGAATTTTTCTTACTTGCAGCCCATATGCTCATACTTAGAATCTAAACGACACCTTATTTAATATTAATATCCATGAATTTATCAATTTACTATACCTTATCATTCAAAGTTATTTCATTGTAAAGTGTTAATACTTACCAGAATTTCCATATCATCCCTTAAAATATGCTTGAAATACATCAATATTATGTAGGTATTTTTCCAATTTTTAAGCTATTCGTTGAGTTCCGCGAACATCCAACGACGATACAATCGGAGGTCTCTGATAGTCTTTTGTCATATTAAATATAAAATTTTCATTTGTTTTTGCTCGCTCAATGAAATCATTTTCAGTTTCTTTCCATCTAATGTCCATATACATCACCTTCCGCAAGCTATAGTAAACCCAATTCCGAGATTCCTCATCCAATTTCATCTTTGCCAAAGCGTTTGCTTTCCAACTCCAAAACATGCTATTGACACAAATATATGGAAAATTCCTTTCCAAATACAAGTCTTTATAGATTTAATTGAGTTCATTTTTTTGCATTATGGGATAGAGCAAGAGGCTATTGGTATGGACTACAACTCCCACCCCTATTTTTGGGTGGGGCACTAGTGCAATGACAATGCATCATTGAGGCGTCATCCAAATCGTTATTACTTCATTTTGTAAGATTGAATCTTAACATAGTGATTTAGCCAATGATTGATATTAAGGGACTATCCATTTAAGTTTTAGATGTAACTTGTGCATAATACTCTCTTGTAAAATGTTTCTTATACATTTTGGTATCATGAAATCCTGCTACACACCATCCTCTTAGCAAAACCTTCACTACTTGTATCACCTTAATAGGAGTAAGCACGGTCAAGTACACAACTTAATTACCTTTCATAGTTTTTAAAGTGTTCATGTTGACAAAAATAAGATTCGCAAAAAATATACATAATTTAGAAGATGGTGCAAGTAATGTGCGAGTAGGTATATTGAACACATAATTGTCTAAAATTTTCTTAGAATATGATAAAATTACATTAAATTGATCCATTGGCCAAAACCCTACCTTGTCTTGTCAACAACTCGTGATGAAATATTGTCATGGATGATTGAAATTTGGATGAAAAATCACTTGGTAAGTGACAATAATTGCGACATTGTAAATCTATAATCCACCAAAAAATTGTCAAGGAATGACAAATAATGTTGGGTTAACATTTAGTGGTGGTGACACTATCCACGGTTTACAATTAATATTGAACAAGACAATTAGAATTGGTGACACTAAATATCATATTTAGTGTAGGTATCTTCTCAAATCCTAACATGCTTACTAACCTCCTCCTCATGGTACCAAGGATGGAGTTTTAGACCAACATTGGTTCTCTTGAGTTTTCAACCGGTCTTAGGGGGGGGGGGCCGCACCCAGGGGTCCCAGCCCGGAAACGGTGCTATGACCGGCAAAAATGGCATACCGGGGGCCTCAGCTGCCGGGTCCAAACCGGGCCTGAGGTAGGGGTGTCAGAGATTTGCACTTCGACCCATTCTGGTTAGTGGTTATGGGGTTGCTCTCTTCGCTTTTTGATGCACATGCTGTGTGGCTGCCTACGGGCATGGTCGCTGGGCCTCCGCCAAGGTTGCATACAGTCGCATTGACGGGTCTGTGCTCCTACACGCCTGCTTTTTTTTCCGCTTCGGCACCAGTAGCCCCCGGATATATGTTGCTCTTTCCACCCTCTGCCGGCGCCTCCGTGTGTTCAACTCCGCAGTCGTTGTTATACGGCTCCCCAGTGTCGCAGCAAACACTGCATGCGGGGCGCGCTGCCCCGCCCCAGGTCCAGGGCTCTGTGCGCGTGCACAACCTGAACCCCAACCTCCGAGTTTCCCTTCTCGCCTTCCCCCCGTTGGCACCTGCCCTTGTCACAGAAGCTATCGCCTTTCTGGGTTGTTGCTGCCACAGACTCGGTTCACACGCTTTCCGCCCTCTCTCTTGCGTTCCTTCTCGTGCTCTGGGTGGCCCTGTTCCGGGTTTAATCTACCTTCACCACTGTTATTGGCGCCCCTAGATTCTCTGCATTTGCTTGCACCAATTTGGTCGTCGGGGATATGCGGTGCGTGCTGTGTACTCTCTCTGTTGGTTTTCGCACTTTGCAGGCATGGCGATATTGAATGGGGTCCTTCATGGTTATGTATCCTGGTCGTTTGTGGTTGTCTTGTGCCGCATTCTCCTGGTCTCCATGGTCATTCGGTGTGTGTTGCCGCCACCTGCATAGCACAGGCTGCCGCACTCCGGGCTGCACTGTGCCTTCCTCGTTCAATTCGTGTTGCCATGCGATGTTCAAGTTGGCCTGCATGGAATTCCATGCTTGCAGGTTTTTTTTTTAATCCACCTCCGCGCTCCTGCGCGTGTTGACGGTGCTCGCGGATCATTGCCCCAGCTCCCAGGTCTCATCCACCTGCTCTTGGAGGTGTCCCTGCAACAATCGGTATGCAGCCGTTGATTTTGGGCCGATTCTGTCTCCGAGTGTGCAGCAGTATGGGCGTCCTCCGCACGTCTGCCCATTTCTCTCAACACGTTCCGTGAGCATTGGAACTGTGTGCCCCCAGGCTGATGAATGCCGCAACATTCAATTCGGCCCGCGCGGCAGACCAAGACCACAACAGGAAGGCGGCCACCCATTTTTTCCCGGTGCCCAGAACAAACTTCTCGTCATTTATTGCCTGCGGTTTCCCTTCTCGCCCAATGGCACTGTTGTTTTCATCAATGTGTTCGTAATGCAAGCTGAACAGACATCCGTATATGCGTCCATGTGTTGATGTCGACTGTGCCTTTTGCAGCATTGCTATGTTTTTCCTTTGTTTATTGGTCGACAGTCTGTGTAGACTGCCCCTCCCTTTCTGACTTTGGACGCCCCCTGCGCAATGTGCAGACCATCTCAGAGGCGATGGAGGACATCGCCGATTTGGGTGCCGACTCACTGTACCCATCAACTCAAATTCCAGTGCAGGTGGATGTCGAGCATGTTGCAGGGTTTCCAGGCAGCCAGTCGCTGCCTTCCCCATCTGCAGGTCCTGGACGAGGTCGTTCAAAGGGCAGAGCGTCTGGCACACGGTCTTTGTCAGGACCTTCGCAATCCCAGAGTGCTGCCCCGCACAAAGTGCGAGGTCCAAACTGGACTGAGGCCGAGATGCTCGTTCTCATAAGTCAAAAGTGAATTGAGTGGGATGGAAGACACAACTGTAGCCAACCTTCTTTGGCGAAGTTTGTCTATGGCACAACTGCGTGGAAATTGGTGTTTGCGGGATGCATGTCTGTGGTGGGGTTCCGGGAGAGGGATGCGGATCAACTCACAAACAAGTGGGATGGTCTCATCAAGGACTACAAGAAGCTGAAGGATTACATAGAGGGGACTGGGTCTGCAAATTGGTGGGGTATGAATAGAGAGGAGAAGAGAGATTTGTGTAGGACCCGGAAATTGCCTCTAGAGTTTAGCGAGTCCATGTACAATGAAATGGAAAACTCTGTGGGGAAGCGTCAGATTTTTGGACGTGCATCAGACATAGTGGACTCTGACCGCATTTCTTCACCTCCCGCCAAGCAGTTCAGCCGCTCCCCACCCTCACCACGTGCAGCTTCCTTTGTGGGTGTGGGCAGCCCAGCCACAAGCTCTACAACCGCACCTAGCCCTCCAGTGGGTGCAACACCCGGAGACGACATGCCAGGCTCCACTGGGCGAAAGCGCAAAGCAGTCGGCACCGACAACCTTGTGGATTTCGTCAAAGACTTCAACTTTGAGTACCTCTCTCGAGTGGAGGCGCAAGATAAAGACAAGCGGTCTTGGAGAACAGAAGTCATGGCTTTGGACAAGGCCCGTGAGGTGAGGATTGCAAACAAAGGAGCGGAAGCATTCCACATGGACAACAAACTCTATGACTTGGAGGTGGAGAGGACTAGAAACTTAGGCAACATGACGAGTGCGTTGCTAATGCTTGCATCATCCATGGACTCGCTTACAAGGTTGTGTATGAACTCTTTAACTTTATTTCCTTTTGTTGTCTTGGACTTCATGCTCTTCGTGTATGTCGTCCTATGTAATCAAAGTTCTGCATGCGTACTAGATAGTCCAATAGGTCATCTCTTGCCATCTTGCCTTCAAGCAATGCTCGCTCCTCGCTCACCAAGCCCATTGGCCTTGGTGGTCGAAATACTTCACCTTCATCCCCTTGAGAGTAGTCCTCCGCATCCATTGGCGGGAGACTACACTCGGCAAGTATTTGGTCAAGTGTGCGGTCTTTGCTTGCTAGAAGTATGTTGTGCAACACACAGCATGTGTGCACAACAATTGGCAAGAAGTCGAGTTTCAAAGATGACTTCCCTCCAATCTCTTTGAATCTCGCCTTCAATATACCAAAACCTCTCTCCACGCTCATATGCATGGGTGGAGGAGTGCTTGCGGTTGAACCAAGTTTCCTCGTTTGTGATGGGCATCCCCATGGGCCCCATCTTGTAAGGTGTGATGCACCAGCTGAGAAGGGGGTACCCACGATCAGCTACTATGTAGGGAGGGAAGGGTAGCGCCGTAGGCCATGTCATGGGATCGTCATGAAAACCTCCCATGACACCCAGCTCAACCTTCCGGTATAGCTCAGTAGACTTGAAGTGCGCATTGTCATGTAATGAGCCCGGGGGCCCCACGTTCACGGAGGTGAAGTAGCACTTGCTGTCCACGACCCCCTATAGTAAAATGTTGAATGACTTGTTGCGGTTGCGATGATCGGCCGCCACGATGCTATTGGGTGGAGCTGCAATGTACACGTGCGTGCCATCAATTGCACCAATGCAGTTTGGCATCCACTGTTTCGCCTGGAATGCGGCCGTCACCCTTGCCAGCCTCCGTCCAACAGGCCAAGCTATGAGGTGGCCAAAGTGGAGGCTTATTGTGGAGCACACTTGGCGGAGGATTCCATGCACGGTTGATTTCCCTAGTGCGGCTTTGTCGGCGACTAGAGGTATGGACACACCATGCATGAGCTTAAACAATGTCACGACCACCTTCTTTTCCACTGCAATTGGTTCCCGCCAATGTGTGTGTTGCCCTTGTATAAAGGGCCGTAAATCTTGGACCAACCTGTCAAATGTCACCCGCCGCATCCTTAGAATGTCGTAGAACATATCCGGTGTGTAGATGTTGAACAAGTATTCGTCGAACCAACATGTGGAACGGGGCTTCACATACCATTTTGCATTTAGGACTTGTGAGTGCCAAGCTATGAGGTCATGCAGTTGTTTCTCATGGGGGTGAGGCAAATCGTCGCTCTCGGCTTCATGCTCCTGGGTTGCCATGTGCGCCGCGTCGACGCACACGTCGCCACCCACACACTTTGATTTTTTTTCTGGATGAAATTTGAGCTCTGCTGCCCTCCAATGACGCACTGTGTATGTTCAATATAACAACTGCCATGTCGATGATTGCCACAATCATCGGAACCATGGCGGCAAGTATGCTTGCTGGGATTGACTGTTGGGGTGCTGGAGTGTGTAGAGGTATGCTGGCCTCCGGTTCGGCACGAGAGGCAGGAGGTGGGAATGCATTCGCTCCCGGAGGTGGTGGAGGCGACCACTCGTCGCCTGTGCCGGAAGCTGGGCTGAGGGGGAACGCTGGAAGGAGCTCTGGTGGCCGAGCTGCGCATACAGAAGCTGGAGGATCCAGGTGCAGGGAGCAGAGGGAACGGTCCTCAAGCTCGGAGTCCGGCTGAGTCGGCACAGTCAGCCTCGCCTCTGGAGCCTTCAAGACCAACACCCGGGAGCCACAAGCACCTGTTAGAGCGATCCACATAGATGCACTTAGGACTGTGCTGCAGGCAGAAGTGTAGGGAATCGGGTGACATTTTGTTTCTAATTTTTTGTGTTTACGCTTAGAGTGGCTGCAATCAGAGGGCAGTCACATGACGATCCTGCATGCTGGGAGTCACAGACTGCCAAACAAACAAGGCCGGGAATAAAAAATTTATTTTGTACAGCAACTATCTGTGTCAATGTGGAGGTGGATGCGCTTTGCATTTTTTGTGGGCATGTTTGAAGCACAGACAGGGAGGCCATACACACAATCTTGCAAGCTGCGGAGACACACGGCCCATACAAGGAAAGAAAAACAACTGTAGGTCTGTGTGCATTCAAAATTTTGCAAGAAACTCAAGCATTGCCAGGCAGATTTAAAGAAAATGAACCTAAACCCAGCGGCGTTGAAACATGCAGCGTCTGGCATGAAGTGATCGACAACTCAAAGTGACACGCAGATGACAAAAAAGATGGCACAGACCAAAATTCGTCCAGTGTGATCGGCAGAACTCTACTGCAGTAAAGGGATGCCTCTGCCACGAGTCCACGCGGAATACCACACAGAACCAACGACAAATTGGCCTCACAGGGGGCAAGCTTAAGGGTGAAAGCCGCACACAAAGCTCCCTGCCGCGGCTGCAGGCGTGCACACCAAGCATTGACAGGCAAAAATGGTCCGGGCAGCAACGAATGCAAACAGAGAAGTTGAATTGCAGAAGACAACAAAGAACTGGGAGTACTGCAAGCACAATGACGGGAGCCAGGGGGAGGGAACAGGAGTGTATTTGCATGGGCGACAGGCCAAACTGAGGCACAGAACAGTCCTCACGTGCTGCAGCGAAGCAAACATACATGAAGGCGGGTTGGAGGGCTCAGAAAATGGATTGACTGGAGCAGTAATTGAAGCACATACATATCGAGTGCAAACGACGACATGCCGAGGGGACTGAGAAGGCAGAGAACACAAATACAACATAGTTGCAGGCGAACATAATCTGGCATTGAATGTGAAGGGGCATAGCCCACAAAGGGAACATGCAGATTGCGATGCCCCACGGCATGAACAACATCTGTGGCCTCGAACAAGAGGAGGAACATCTAAGCCTACATGCACATGTGGCTGCATGCCCTGGAGTGCGGTGTCACAGGCAGCTAGTGTGGTCCTAATGGCGTCAAACGGGTTCGGAGATGGTGAGGAATGCGGACGGGGAGGCAATTGGTGGAGTCCCGCACCATTGTCACGAACCATTTGCAACATGGAGCGGCCCAAGTCGTGGGACTGCAATTTAGCCTCCGAGTCGAATCGACGCACGAGTTCCCCTAGATTGGAGCAGTCCTCCTACAATTCCCACTTGCAGAACATCTCAACCAGGGGAAGCAGTTGCATGCACGTGGCACGCAGCGAATGATGGGAGGGAATTCGAGACGAATCAAATCTGCGCCACATAAGCTGGCCTGCACGGACAGAAACAGCCACGACGTGTCAACAACAGAGCAGGAACATCGAAATCCACAACACAGCAACAGGAGCTCTGCGAATGGAGGAAGATTGAGGCGGGAAGGGTGCACGGCAACTTACCCAATTTGGAGTTCCGGAACTCGGATTCGTGCGCCTCCGAATGGGAGAAATATGCATAGCAGAACAACTTGTATCCGTGGTAGTAATCCTCCACTCTGCAAGAAGACTTGCAACAGTCAGTAAATCGCAGACATGCGGGCACGGGGAGGCACAAAAATTAAAAACTGCCTCAAGGTATGCGCACAGGACATCCATGCGCGGGCAGCACATGCCGGCAACCCAGCATGAAAACCTACAACGAACACGAGGGCGCCAAAGAGGCGAGGCCCCAGGAAGACAACGAGAAAAGGGTCCCCGGATGAAGACACCGGGCTGGCATTGTGCGAAGCTGCTCGCACGGAATTCTGCACACCAAACCCTACATCCCGCACAGAGTGTAACGGTGCTCACGCCAACCGCGCATCGCCGCACACTGGCGGTAGGCAGCGCCACTGCAGGCGACCACACCTTGGGGCTCTACATGGTTCGCACATACACCGAAAACCCTAAGACCACCGCACAGTGCTGTTGCACACAAGCAACGACGACCGAAAAGCAGAATCATCGTAACCCAAAATGCATCGCCCGGAGCTCCGCGTCGATTGAAGTTCCCCCTTCCATTTGGAAGTCCTGATCGTCCGCCATCATCCGCTGCCGTTAGAGCTTCAGAGTAGAGGTGCAGGCTTGGCAGCAGACGGAATGCGGAGTGGCACACAGGTCGCGGAGCAAGGGACCAACAAAAAATGTTGGATGAGCTCTGTCGCGCCCGGGCACAGAGCCACCTGGTGTGGCCTCCGGCCGGCAACCCCCCTGCACGCACACGTAGCCTCTCCTACCCGGCACGGAGGGTCCGGGTAGGCCCTGAACCATCCTGTTCCCGGTCTAGCACCCCTGGGTGCGGCCGGGCTCTTAATCCTTCAGTGACCGACACTTGTAAATTAAAGATTCTTCAGTGGACACATGAAAGTCTAGCTACTCGAGTCCACAACCCTCCACATTCAAGCAAACCGCTAGAATGTAGTTGGATGGTGGCTTGTGATTAACTACATGAGTACACCTCCGACCCACTCTTATCTAGAATCTAGTGAGCAAGCGACCTACATGGAGACTTACCGTAACTAGGTACATCAAATATGATATTAAGTGTCATATGGTATTTTATGTCACTATGGTAACTTTTCGGATGACACTTCTTATGAATATGTGAACAAACATTATCATGGATGATGGATGAGTTCATCCATTGGCCAAAACCCTATCTTCTCTTGTCAACAACTTGTGGTGAAATACTGTCATGGGTGATTGAAATTTGGATGAAAAGCCACTTGGTAAGTGACAGTAATTGCAACACTGTAAATCTATAATCCCCCCCCAAAAAAAATTTACAAGGAATGACAAAGAATTTTAAGTTAACACTATACTGTGGTTTACGATGAGTATCAAGACAAGACAATTAGAATTGCTGACACTAAATATCATATTTAGTGTAATTCTCCAATTGTCTTGTTCTTGGAACAGGTAGGATGGACCTCTTAAATTGGACGGTCTAGGAAAAGGCGGGAGATGTAAAAAATAACTATGAGGCAAGGGACTAGTACACATGTTAGTACACCATCTACGGTATTTAGGGCCACTTCACACACAAGACTGAGAGACCGTGACCATTACACTTCGAGCACTCTCATTGGTGGAAAAAGCGGAGCCAGTCCAAGTCCGCTTCACACTACGCTCGAGGGACCAACGGAGTATGTGAATGCAAGATGGATGTAAAGTCTACATGGACTCCTACATGGCATCAAATGGATCATGTTTCATGGTCATTTGGACTATTTTCAAAACCACCTCTCAAAGGTAGGCCTAACACAAAACCGGGAGACCATAGCACTCCGACCGCTCACAACTGTTGATTTATTTTATTTTATCATGCGTGAGGACCCGCATTCATTGAAATAGCATTTGGTTGAGGGCCCAGTCACATATGACTTCACACTACACTTGAGAGTCAGTGACCACATTACATGATTTTGAAGGTGTCTTGGGGACGGCCTTTGGACACTTTCTTGTGGGGCTCTCACAATTTCATGGTCACAGCTATTGGCAAGTGTGTGAAGTGGCCCTTAGTGTCGCATGCGTAGTAGTGTGACTTACCCTATTTTGAGGTGTATGTTGTGTTACATTGATGATTAACAACTGCACTAAAAGTGTCACCTCATGACACTTGGCGTTCAAGTGCACTTACTAATATCTTGGCATGAGTATGTTCAATAGTGTTATGAGGTGCATGCTTATGTTACACAATGGTCTACAAGTTGACTAAAGTGTATACAAATGGCACTTGGCATTAGTACACTAAAAAAGATCTTCCCCTTGCATACTAAATGCAAAAGTATCAGCTAAAGTATCTCAATGTGCTGCTCTAAATGTCATAATGTATATATTTTTTCACTTAAAGAAGTTACTTATGTTGACAAATGAAATCATATTGGCAATTAGTTGGCATGCACTTTGAGACCTTTGGGCATCTAGTTTAGGCCCTTTGCAAATAGTGTATGTGACACTAAATACCATTAATGGTGTAGTACACTAAACTCCTTTGAAAGTAACACGACAAGTACTAAATTGGGATCCAAGATAAGTTTTCAAAATTGACATGATTTAGAAATAAATAAAAACTTGACACATGGCACAGTGCACACTCCAAGACCTCCAAACCTTTACCTTAACAACACCATTTATTTCAACTCCAAGAACTAAACTCCTTGGACAACAAGTCTATTTGAAAATTTCACCTAAATTTTCACTCTAGAACCTACTCTTCTGAAATGGTATTCAATCCCAATAAAAATTCTTCTTTATGAGTTGGGTATAAATATAGTTTTATATTCTAGTGTCCTAATAAGAGATCCTAGTAAGACCTACTTTCTCACTACTATGTAACTTTGTGACAATCGCATGTTGTTCTAAAAGTAGTGTCCAAGTTATAGGAAACAAATTCAGTAACTTCAAATCTCTATTATGATTTTTCTTACATAAAGTTATCAAGAATTTTCTGTGCTAAGTGAGCTTCCAAATATCTAATAAATATGGCAATTGAGAATCAATTTTCTTTGTGTACCCAAGTTTTTATTACATTTTAAGTTAAATAAATAAATAGATCACCAACATCAAGCAATTCAATGTGAATTTGAGCCGTTGGTCCTACCCTGCTCAAGAATCTTTTTGGTAGAGGGTGGGGTTTACTGCCTATCTTGTGGTGGGTGGACTCTTGGCTTCCTACCTATTTAGCTAGTTTTTTCTTGTGTCAAGTAGGGAGAAGATTTCATAGCAGGAATCGAACCGCCAACCACTTCATTCGGAAATGGGTACCTCTCCACTATCACCCGGTAGTTTAGGGTCATCTTGGACCTCATTTTAAGTTACTGGAGTGGTCCACTTTGTTATTTGGCAAGTGAATCAACATTGAACAATGATCTTGTGTCATGGTTGTGAATATGAATTTGAATGCAATGAAGCATCATTTGCTTTCAAAAAATTTGAAAACAAAACATGCAATATCTATAGTCTATGGAAACTTGTTTTGTGGGATTGCAATATGATGGAAGAAATGTGTAATATTGCAAGTTGTAAGGGAGAAGAAGGGTATGGATATTTGAGGATATTTATGGTTTTTCATACCGCTTGGGTCTATTGTTTGATACCATTATCAATGATGTCAATTATTGATGCCAAGCATTCACCCATATGCCAAATGAACTATACACTAAATATACAAACTAAATATTGTAATTAGTGTCACTTACTATTTGGAATTATGCAATGCTATAACAAATTTATTGTATATCTCATTTTTTTTCAACAAATGTGAAATGAGTTGTTTGGACATTACAAAAAATTAACATCTTTACTTGGTGAAAAAATACATCAATAGTAGAAAGATATAGCATTATGTAACTCCAAACAATAGGTGATACTAAATATAATATTTGACGTAGTCAACACTGGTATGTACATGTGATTGCACGGTATCAAACCTATAGAAGATCAAGAATGGTGGATCAAATGACCTTGTACCCAAAGTTTGGTATCATAATTGTTGTAACACTAATGAAATATTAATACTCTGGTGGGTATTACAAGAGGAGAGAATCTTTGTATACCCAAATTATAATTTGGATTAGTACTATCCTCATACCATACTGATGATACTAGGATAATCTTACCTAGATACGAAGGCTCTTGCATCATGGTTTGTAAACCCGAATGCTATCAAAAACAAAAACATCCTCAATACCCATACCCTACTAGTTTTCAAAAATATTAAATCCAATGTGCTATAAGACCAAGACGACTATACATGTTGGGAGAGAGGAAATTATCGTATCCGAGTGTACCTCTCATTCATCCAACACAAAAGCCTTGAAATAGGATGCAACTCAAAGGTCACTTTTTAAAGTTGTTTTGACATTGGAATTAACTTCAAAGACCCCGAATTATCTGTAAGAGACTTGAGGTCATTTGAGACGAACGGTGAATCGGCAACAAACATATAGGAAGTCAAGCTTTTTATGTCGGATGAATGAGAACGACGATAATTCCCTCGATTCCGGTCTAACATTAGGGCTTGAGATTCTTGGCGTGCATATAAACTCATCCATCATGGATGAAGGGGCTCTACAAAATGGAGGGCTGATTTATTCCAACTACACTCCACTACACCAATCTAGGAGTTTTGATGCTATTTACGGAGTCAAATAATCTAAAATAATCATTTGCGGGCTGTACACCCTAAACTCCGTAGTATCACACCTCTGGCAACCAAAGTGCACGTGATATTACAAAGTTTTGTAGTGTTAACATGGATGCGTGTTACTATCAAATTAGTGTAGCATGTGACATTATAGAATAACACAAAGTGCCACATCTTAATGGTGCAGTGTGGCCCACTCCACTTGGCCTTCCCAGGCGATGCGGCATCTGCATGCACCAACATTCAACAAGTAACATGATAAGAAGAAGGAGAAGAAGAATAAGAATAAAAAGGTGACACTCCACATATCAATAGATGGCGCAATGCGAGGGTGTGGGTTGCCTTCTTTGGTGGTTTGCATTGATGACATCCAACTCGTGATATAAGGGAGAGAAATGTGACAATAATAAAGAGCGAGATTTGAACTACGAATATCCGTTCCCTCGGGTTTTGGGATATTAGAGAGTGAGTGACATTATGGAGGTCGATGTTCCGGAGTTGAGGGTGCCATACAATGTACTGTGTTTTCACCTCCGCAATGGATGAGCTTTACGTGGACACCACAAACCCCTACCTAAACCCTAAACTCTAGTACAGTAGTACCCTGGTGACGTGGAGGGGGCGTCGTACGGAGGCTGGCCGCAGGGAGACGGGCGGCGTGTGGCGGCCGCGCCGGGCCACGCGAAGTCAACTCTCCGATTGCTCCCACAACCTGCAGGCCGCAAGCAAGCGTGCCGCCGGCTCCCCATTCTTCTACACTCGCCCATCAACCATCTCGATCCGGAAGGATGCCCTTCCCTTTGTCCTCGCCGTCATAAATTGATTGTAACTCGAGGTCCAAGAGTATACGAATCACCAGATATCCCTCAAAACCGCCTAATTCCTTTCACCCACCTACAAGTCGGGGACGAACAACTTCCTGGCTTCAATTTGAGCAGGCCCGGCAGGGCATGCAAAAAAGAGATGAATGTTTTTATTTCCCTCACAAGGATGTATGTGTGTGTATGTATTTAGTTATGAGTCTCTTGGAATCTGTGGTTGAGTTTAGTTGCACACGACTTGTAGACATTTCTGGTTTCAGGCTGTAACAGTTGGTATATATTATACTGTGGATTTCAGTATTGGGGGCCCGTCTGTCCACTGGTAACTTGGAGATTCATGCATGTTGACAACTTGACATATGGAAAAATGAAGATCAGGTCGGCACATGTGCCACAGTTCATTGATGAGCAGGTTCGAAATCTCAGATCCAAGGGGGAAAAGGTCGTAATCGATCTCAGGTTCTTGGTTTCAACTTTATACGAATCCACTAATCTATAAATATATATATGTTATGACATGCGGGTGAATTCCTGATCACATTTATATGTCATGATTATGAACGTGTAGAGGTGATATATGATTAGAGGGCTCTGGTTTTAGGTGGTGTGTGTGTGTCTTTGGCCATGGGGTGTCTTTCAAATTGGGTATCAGTAGTAAGACACAAGTTACTGCACAAAATAGTGTATTGAACAGGCTGGAAGTTGATGCGTTACTGGGAAAAAGTAAATAGAGGATAGACTTCCTTTTTCTTCTTCTTCCTTTGATTTTTGTTTTTCTCCTCTGTTAGACAAGTGAAAACGCTTCTTTTTCACTTCCAGGGAAAATACACAAAGCACTAAGTTACTGGGGCTGGAATTCATCATAAGAGAGGGGCAGCTCTTTTCGGTACAAGAACCAAAGGCCAACCAAACAACCTCGATGTTAAGAAGCCTAGTGTGACAATTCGCCCTTGGGGTAATATGCCAGGACCCATTTCCTATGAGCAAACCCCACCCTCCCACAAAAGTAAAAGTACCAGGAAGAAAAACCAAAAGGCCTAAGCATGAGACACTGACTAACACAACCACTCACCACGCCACGGACGAATCATTGAACATTCTAAGAAATTAATCTTGGAGTTAGACCTGATTCAGTACAATGAAATTAAATTTTTGTTGAGTCCCCACATGGCGTGAGTCGAAAAAAATTCAAGAGTAAATTTTAACACTCAACAGAATTTAACTCAAGTTTGGCCGGTTCAAGTGCCGAGTTTCACCATCTGGCTTTCGGCAGCACGGATGGGTTATGCAGCAGGTGCTGATAAAAAAGAAGAGATTCCTCCGGAGGTGGGTATCGACCTTCGGAGACCATGCAAGTATAAGAGAGGGGGCATCCAAGCCAAGGGACGGTAGTACTTCTCCTCGTCCTTTTCTTGTGTACTTGTCACCTGAGAAGTATACGGGCGTTTCCTCCCATTGGCAAGTAACTACTTGCTACTAGCCGCTGCTGATCACCCTGAGCAGACGACTCCAGAGAGTGCAGGTGGCGACCAATATATAAGTTTTATGATGAAGGGAGGGGGCGAGATGGAGAGCAGAAGCAACAGCACCAACATGAAGATGGTGGTGACAGCAGCCAGGGTTCTGAAAGTCTGTCTGTGGGTGGCCTCGTGGGCGGTGACCATTTTGTGGTTTGTGTTTTTCGCCATCCTCCCCACAGCCGGAGGGAAGACGTTCAGGACCAATGTTTCGAACGTCGTCAACACGTCCAACTTCTGGGGCAAAGCTGGTAAGAAAAGGAACCTGATCAACAATGATACTTCCCCACGGGCCCTCTACAAATCCTTTGTATGCACGTTGGAAGAGAGTTAACCCGGCAATCGGTACTAGTGGTGATCTCGCCAGCTACACATGTCTATTGGAGCCAAATGTGTATGCATGTATGAAGAGAGTTGTTAACCCAATGAGTACAGCTAGCGGTGTAAGTGCCAGGTACACCAATTCATGTGTGGCGTGATATTCTTTCATGTCACTGCCTATTGAGGCCACAGGATCAACGATGCACTAGATGTATATCATGCATACAAGTGCATATATATTACGATTCTCAACCCAAGACAATGGGCTTCAGTTACATATCGAAGTAGTGAATCTGCTTATTCTGTGTAGTGAGCTGAATCTGTCTTGATGCATGCTGAACTAATTATAAACTCGTTGTGGTGATTGGATGCGCAGCTACGCCGTACATACTTTACACTGGGCCAGTGATCGCCTTGGCTATCTTAGCCCTGCTATACTTGGAGCTGGACAAGAGGTTTCCAGAGAAGTAAGTCACATTCAAGCCGATAAAATTGTGGGCTCATTGATGATCTCATGGACCGGCGTGACGTGAATGGCTCCAAGAACATACCATCATTTGTCTGACGATCATTGATCACAAGAATCAATGTACTCAGAATGTGACCAATCTAATGCTTTCTTATACAATCCTTCTTTTTCAGGAGGAGATCGGGGAAGAACCAGCCGTCGGCGCTCGTGCGAGCCTACCGTGCTATGTGGACGCAGCCCATTGTGGTGAAGAGCCCTCTGGGCATTCTCACATTCATCGACCTTGTCATCATTTTCGTCGTTCTTTTCTACGTCATCTGGATATGGAGCGAGTATACCGACGCCCAGTTTGCCGCGCTTGCCAAGAAACCCACAAAGGGACTGCAAATGTAAGTCATGTACAATGGTTTATCCAGAGTGCCCACTAGCTACATTCGCCGTCACAGTTTCTTTTTATCATCTCTCAAATACTGTGCTCAATGTTTTAGTTGTGACGTCTATGTAATTGTGATGTTCTTCTAGTGAGCTTTGATGGTGTATGAGTTTTCTCCACAAGGGTCCCTCAAGTACATAACTTCATGTTAAGAGTAAAGGTCACTACACTGGGGAAATGAATGACATATATATATATATTTGGTCCAGTGGTGAAAGTAGTGTCATATAATCATAGGGTGGCGTCTAAGGGTGAACCCACACAACTCAGGTCATTTTGAAGATGCTCCACGGAGGGTCATGCCATGCCCACTGGATAATCAGTTTAGATGTTTCCAAGGTTAATTGTGAACAAGCATATTGATCTTGACAGAGTAAATTCAAATTCGAGAAAATGGTGCATCAGCAGCCTTGAAGCAATTAGTACTTGAGTAGTTCTGATTTACGATCCTAGTTTAGTATATTAACCTGACCGAGTGTGTAATACCTGCTTGAATTTGAAAATATTATTTACTGGACAGGTGGCAAAGGAAGCTGGACAAGTGCTCACTTTCGTTGGGATTGGTGCTACCATTCACCATCGCCCTGTTGTTTCTTCCGGTCACAAGAGGGTCACCCATCCTGAGGATGATCGATGTGCCCTTCGAGCAGGCGGTGAAGTACCACCGATGGATTGGCAACTTGACAGTGCTGTTGGTGGCACTTCATGGCATTTTGTATGGTGTCTACTACGGCGTAATCCACGAAGTCCACATGGTAAACGATCATCAGATTCATCTCAACTACCTATACTCCAATCCCAACCTTATCATTTGGAGACGTGATGATTTCATGCCATCTACTACGTGCTTAGATTTCGGAATAATTGTATTTTATCCACTTTAAATTATTAGATTACTTTCTGGAATGCACATCTTCACGAGTTAGGAGAAATTCGTGGGGTACTGCACATGCCCAGAGTGGGAAGTATAAGCTGTAGCACCATCCAGGGTAAGCTTCTATAGAACCAGCTGCTAGGCAGTGTGGAGCTGCTAAAACATCAACTGTTTTTTTCTTATACAAAATGAAACTAATCTCTTCCATTGCCAAAACACATACAAGGCCACCGGAACTGCTAAAACCATGTTTAAGAAGCACTATTTTGGAATGACCGCTTTCCTATTATAAGCATTATGAAGACCTCATATTCTGATATTTCCTTGGGGAGGGGGGGGGGGGGGATTTGGGGGTTTGGTGTGGATGCTGACCTCTGCTTCTTAAAGAATGCGCTTAAGTAGGTTTAAGAACATCAACAATTAAACCTTGATAAATAATCAGTTATGTGCTGTTGCAGTTGGCCGAATGGAGCAACACAGGTATATCGAATCTGGCAGGTGTGATTTCAGGTGTGGCGGGGATCATCATGGCATTCACATCCCTGCCCTACGTGCGGGAGAGGTTCTTCAATGTCTTTTACAACATGCACCACTTGTACCTGGTATTCTTTATCTTCTACGCATGGCACATCGGCTGGACGCACACGGGGCAGTCCATGGGCCCGATCTTCCTCTTCTTCGTGGACCGGTTTCTCCGCATGGTACAATCTCGGGGAGAAGTGAAGGGGGTGTCTGCTCGGGTGCTTCCAAGTGGAGTGGTGGAGCTCAACATCCCCAAGCAACCAGGTAATTAACAATGAGTACTCCAATTCATAGTAGGTGCTCTATCTCATCTTCATCAAAATCCACCTTAATGTAGCTTCCATGTAAAATCCAAGTGGTCTCAACCAATGTACAAATGCCACGTGTAGAGTTTTCGACGGAAATTAGTTGTTTTATTCACCAGAATAAGCAGAGAGAATCCTCTACAGTAGCATCTACAGCATCCCCAGGGGCCATGAGCGTCCTTAGAACCTGGTTTTTGACTTTTTGTTTCTTATTTATTGTACAATGTACCTAGAGGTTAGGGGGTCTGGATGGTGACCCAAGCTTTCAAAGAAAATTCGCCTCCAAAGTTTATTTTAAAAATGTCAACGTTAGCAAGTGCAAGCCTTTTTGTAATATTACAGATGCGAATGGTGTTGATGGGTTTCCTCAATGCCCATGCTCTTAATAAAATAATAAGAAATAATCAGCGTAAATGATGGATTAGAAGTGATTCAAGAACATCTGCTTTAGAAAGGGAGAGTTGCCAGGCACACTGGGTAGAAGAATTTCTCCACTACTGTAGAAACTTTTACAGGAATCAATCTTGAATCAGGATTCACAAACTTCAGGATGTGATGTTGGCCTGTGAATATCTACATGTGTAATGTTAACTTTAAGTTATTTTTTAAAATTGTGTTGGACCAGGGTTGACGTATAGCGCATTGAGCTTTCTGTATGTGAACATCCCCAGCATTTCTCGCTTGGAGTGGCATCCATTCAGTACCACATCCAGCCCAATGGACGCACGAGGCTCCAAGGAGTTCTCGATCATCATCAAGCCTCTTGGAGACTGGACGCAGCGTCTCCACACGGCAGTTATCACTGGCACCAAGCTCTCCAGTAATTCCAAAGTTTCTCAATGTCCCTTTGCTATGAAGGTGCATACGGAGGGTCCCTATGGTCATGAGTCAAATTACTATCTCAGGTATATACATCCATCCCAATGCCACAGATCCTTCCCATATACATATAGTTCAACTTCAGGACTATTATAATAATTTCTAGACATTTTCGAATTTCTTAAGAACTTAAAATATACACCTAGGACTCGACTTGCCTGCATCGAGAGAATTGCTTATTAATGACTAGTTCTAAAGATGCTAACATTTGAAAGCACAAGCATTCTTTACTTCAGAAGTAGGTGGTGGTATGAAGGGATTTCTCCCAGTGACCTCTGATCAACGATGCTGCTCCTCTTAGCGAAATAACAAATCATCAAACATTGGTTAAAGGCAGTAACATAATCATGCATCATAAGGCGTTGAATTTCAAATTCTGCACTTGGCATGTCATTTCATAAGCTTGACGCCTTAGTTAAATTTACGAATCCAAAATTGCTATGTAAAATGTTTGACAGGTACAAGAACTTGATCCTGGTGGCCGGTGGAGTGGGAGTGACCCCATACCTTGCCATCCTCCGTGACCTGCTCAAGCGTCACGAGAGCGGAGAAGAAGGTCTTCCAACCAACGTCCAGCTCATTTGGTGCGTTAGGAGAAGCCCTGAGCTGGCCACCTTACGTGCTATTCAGCCGAACAAGATCTACTCTAGCTACGGGTGTGAAGATTTGAACCCGCGACTCGCAATTGATGTCAACGCCTACATAACAGGAGAGCCTGAGCAGCCCAAAGACCACATAACATCATCAACAATGAAACCAGAAGTATACTCGTCAGCTAATTTCGAGGAGCATTCAGCTTCCGCCACAAGCTCTGTGAAGCCAATGGCTGCACTCTCTTCAAATGACAACCTGTGGGTGCTTGCTGTGATTGTGGCTTCTCTGGCAGGGTTTGTTTTGGTGTCTGGGTTGTTCCATCAGTATGTGTTCAATCCTAACGATAAACCCAAGGCAGGCAAGCCATTCTCGAGGCCCCTCGAAGTTTTCTGGTTTTTCGTGAGCATGGTGATCGGCATTGTGGTCTGTGGAGGAGCCGTGATTCTGCTTTGGATTGCGACAAAAATGGGTGGTACTTCAAATGGCGGCATCAATAATATTCAAACTTCCGATGACGACCTTAAAATGCACCGGGTGGCAGACCTTGAAGGAAATAATGAGGAAGAGAGTCTCTTGGATCGAAATTGTGTCATCACCGAGGGATGTCGACCAAACTTTCAAGGTCAGCCGCTGTGACTCATCTCCTGGATTACTAATTCTGTCCTCATGACTTTTAGCCTCATTCCAGTCTCCCACTGATACACTTCTCACTGCGTCTTGCTATCATTGGTTGTTGCTATGATCTAATTTCCACATATGTTGAGGGGCTCCTCAAAGTAATGACCAATGGAACAAGGTCCACAGATAGAAATTCTGATCATGTTTTGTACCTGTGCAGATATGTTTGATGCGGCAGCCACAAAATATGAAGGGGAAGAAGTTGGGGTGCTTATTTGTGGACCCCAGGGACTTCAGGAAAGTGTTGCGTCAGAATGTCGCTCCCAAAATTTCAAGAGCCACTGGAAGACACAATTTCACTTTCATTCTGTCAGTTTTGATCTATAGGTAGGTAGTGATCGTCTCGGGTCTTCAAATGAGTCTCTCGTTGTGTAATAGATAGTCTTAATGTTGTGTAATAGAGACATGTACAACAATGCAAAGTCCGACTGTCATTTTGATGTAAATTTGACAGTCTTTAAATTGGGCGAGACATGATGACCAAAAGCTACATCAACTAAACTTAGATTGGGTTACATGTACAACCTTTGTAGTTTGCTTTCGTTTTAATGTTTCAAACAGCTAATCAATCAATAAAAACTTACATGTCATTGAATGCACTCTGCTCAGTTTTGAGCATGCATATCACTTTTGTTTCTACTATTGAGTCTTCAAGCTACTGACTCTAACTTGTACTTCTGGGCCCAGGCCAAATTTTTTATGAGTGCACAGCTTCAGCCTTTTAGATTTGCTATTCTCTGTTTTCCATGTCTATCTTTCCTCTGTCCATGTCAGTGTCTGGGGAGATGTTTGGGTATAATCGGTCAAAATCTTAGTGTTTCCAAGTCCAACTGGTTACATGTTGTGACCTTTTGATTTTCTCTACTAATTTGAGGCATAATCCATAGATTCCTCCCAAATGACCAGTATTTTGCCTGACATCTTGAACTTCAACTGGCTATTTCTCATACTCAACCGGTTCCTCTATAACTACACTAAATATGATTTTTAATGTTAGATACACTAAATACGAACACTACACTAAATATCACTAACCCTATGAAAGTAAGTAACATTAAATGTAAACTCAAACACTAAATATCATCTATGGTAATATGTGAAAGTTACATGTACGAATTTAGTGTTTAGTAGGAAAGAGGTGGCAACAAGGAAGGCGGTGGCGGCGCATTTATGTCTAACACTAATTATCAAAGAATTGAAAATTAGTGTTGAGCAGAGTAGGGTGGTAAAACACTAAATCTAATCAAACACTAAATATCATATTTAGTGTAGTGGTTGATTTGGGTAGTAAATTATAATTCTACCCAGAAGAAATCCAAGGCAACATGTTTACTTTGATGAGATGAACACTAGTCATGCATATAAAATAGTAAGTGAATAAGTGGCCCTCAAATTTATATTTTCAATCTAGATGTGGCCACACACCACAAACTAAAGGGGGTTTGGCTATGTATTGAAATTGAACAAGCCATTGAAATTGGTTGTATCAAAAGAATTGCACTAGCCCCTTAAAACCTCTAGAGGCCTCCAAGTCTGATTACTCTGCATATGCTTGAGAGGATCAACATGCACATTTCATACATTTCTAATACTTTGCAACATCTTAGGCCAACAAGTGTTGCACCAACCCTCTAACGCATCAATGTGCACCCAAATTGAACTAGTTTGCACACATGTAAGATGATCAATGTTGAAACATCATACACTTGAAGTACCTAATGCATTTCTACACCCAAAAAGATTGGACGAGCTCACTTAAACAAGAGAATATACCCAAAATAACCTACAACGCTTAAAAATATCACTTATACAATCACACATACAAGTACAATTATGTAGGGAGGGATGTTGGCTTTTGCAGTAACAATTATAGGATATGTTAGACAATGTACAAGAAAAAAATCTATCTATACTAAGTTTTAACATGAACACTACAAGAGCTATAAGGTACAAGCTGAGAGAGCAAGAGGGTGGTGACCAAAGGGGTGGAAATTGAAGGAGAAGGTGGCAACACCACTCACTCCACACAACTAAACCATATTAGGCGGTGTGAGCCCTTGAATAGGAGGATGGGCTCACAATGAAGCTCATTGGCTACTCCCAATAATTGGAGCTTTACTCCACACATGTGAAGCTACTAGTTGGTGCCACGTCTTACCCACAATGGGTGGAGGTGACACATGACAAGGAAAAAATCCATTCTTTTAAACACGTGTGTAAATGAATTCCCTTCATTGCAGCAAAGTGACTGCACTATTTCATCTAATTAGTGTGGGTTGCCATTTGAAATTATGTGTTGCTATAAATTTTTACTAAGAGTAGCATTTTTTACACAAATAACGTAATAAGTTAGTATGCACATCAAAGAATATGATATAACTTAGTTGGTAAAAATCGATAATGTCGGTAAAAAAAATGTTGTCTAATTAGTGTGGGTTACCATTTGGAGTTAATGTGTTTCTATAACTTTTTACCAACATTATCTATTTTTATCAACTAAATTATATCATATTCTTCAGTGTGCATACGAATTACTTATATTATTTTGGTAAAAAATGATACTCTTGGTAAAATGTCATAGCAATGCATAACTCCAAATGGCAGCCCACATTAATTAGACAAAACGGTGTAGTAGCCAGGAAAAAGGGTTAATCCTAAGCCCATCCTAGCATCATACATTCCCACGTCTTGATCCGATTGGTTGCAGAACATACTTACATGTGGGACACTCAATGGCAGACTCACATTCTGAAATAGTATGGTTTTAGATTTACGTTTATTTGGAACCCTATTCAAATGAAATTTTAATGGACTGGGTTTAAGCACTACCCAACTTATGCCCCCTTCCCACCTGACTCTAGTTAAGACCCAAAGTATTTCCTAAAAACCGGGTAAAGCTCCCTCGGTTATAGCGGAGGCATCCGACTATCCCAATGCACCTATAAGAACTTGCTCCGGAGATTTCCAAGTAGGTTTTAGTTAAGTAGTTTTCACACATGTTCATTGTTTTATCTACCAAGCAATGAATGTTGGGTAGTTTTTGTCCCATCCCCAAATGCCTTACTACTCACCTATCTTACCATCGGTTTTTGTTAATGTTTATGAGGGGCTCCTCGTGCCCTCATAGCTAAGACTAAAAAGCAACCAATCACAAGGGTGGGAGGCGACATTTTTAAAGCTCCTATATTCTTGCCTCATGTTTAGGTACCGATGGGAGGGTCGGCGGTTGAGGCTTAAAACCTCCACTTTTAAGCCATGCCACATCATTTGCCAACTAGGCTCGGCACTAGATAATGTCGATGGTGTGAAGGCCGGTTTGTTAGAACCAACTTTTAGTCTTAGCTAAAGCCAGGTGGGAAGGGGGCGTTAGTAGCATAACATTATTAAGATCCATAACATTGTTTTGTGGGCCTGACAATATTTTGTGGAATGTTCCCTACATTCAGTATGGACCAAAAATGTGTCGTTCCTATCGCCGGTCCACGGGTCGGGGAAGATGACGTTGCCCGGGGAGTTCAAAACGCTCTTGGTGGGGCCGTCGTCGATGAGGAGGGGTGTTCTCCGGAGTTGGCCAACACCCGTGGGGTACCCCCTCCAGTGGGGGGATGCCTCGCCACAGTCTGCACGTGAGGACCTTGAGGAACTGTTGTTCTCCGCCTCGACCACCAAACTTGGGCATCGGCAGAGCATTCTCGTCGAGGAGCTCATTGCATGCCTCTTGGCTGAGGACGAGGCAAGGGCTCGGGAGATCACGGAATAGGAAGTTGACAATGGGCTCCGTGTTCTCCATGACCATGGAGCTCCACAAGACGATGTGAGCAAAGTCGAGCACCTCGCGAAGGAAGTCTCGCAAGCCGGGACGGGCGCGGATAGCCTTGCAGTTTATGAGGGTGTCGAGCTCACCATCATAGTCCATGTCGTCGGGATGACGGAAGGGATGCGTGGGGACCTTGGGGACCTTGGGGACCTTGGGGATGTGTTTGGTGTGACACAACACCCCGTTGAGGTCAAAACTATGAACGGTTTGTTTCAGGTCTCAAGTCCACTAGCCGAGGGGTTGCAATCTATATCCGGGGGGTCCTGTGATTAACAATTTGACTAGTTTAATACTATTATCAAGTAAAGAAATTTGCGTCAAACATGAAGACGATGCATTATGGAAAAAGATGAGGAACGAGAACAAGATTGTAGGGAACATGTGTTGAAGGGTACATTTGCAAACGCTCATTCGTGAATGAAGGCTAGTAGTGGTGAGGCACATCATTCACGAATGCTCGTTCATGAGCATGCCTTAATGAACATTTATGAATGGTTGTTCGTGAATGAGGTGGACGCGGTATCGCATTCTTTTACAAGCGTTTGTTCGTGAACGGGGACGCAAATGAACCCGCATAAACATACACAATACAAGGAATGCGAGCCGATACAAAGTATGGGCGATCCAATGCAAAGCTCATTTGATCACATATTAATTCGTTGAAAATGTACAATTTGTCTCAGGTGATAATCTATCACACACGTTCCTAAGGCAACATGATGCCGTGTCCTACAAAATTGATCGACCTAAGGGAGTACGCAAAAAAAAAACTCACATAGGTCTTGGATGTCGATGAAGAAAATGCGCCAAAAAACAACGTAGGTGATGAGCCTTGCCCTAAGAGAGTAGCAGTGGTGGGGCGGTGATCTTGGGAAGTGTCGGGGGCGAGAAGAAATTGTGAGGTTCAGCGTAGTGGAATCAAGATGCACCGAGAATCGCCTGTGAGACTACAGTTGGAAGGTAGCAAGCGGAGGCGAAATGCGGCGGACGGTAAGTCAGGGGTAGTGCTTTGATAGCGGATTTGGGTTAGACTAGAGGGACTTGCTGTAAACAACTAAGGAGCAACCGAAATGGAAGGGAGGAAGTGGAAGCGATGGCAGGATTGATGATGGTGATGAGCTTAGGAGAATACATCGGATGGGCGGTAAGTGAAAAGAGTTTCATTAAGGCAGGGTAGGATAAGGGGAAGCTCACGGGCCTGATCTCATTGTTGAATCCGGTTCTTGATCTTGCATCGTAGCAACCTTCTGAATCTTTTAGGAAAACAACGAATGAAAGGCCGCGGGAGCAGGAGGTTGAATGTTGGTTGTAGCAAGTAGCGTTTTGTTAGGTTGAAGTTGCAGAGAGGATCCAATTGTAGCTAAGAATGCGAAGCGGAAATTGTGAAGGAGCTGAATAGCTCATATGCGGAGCTCCGGACTGGATTCGTTTCGCGGATTTTGTTCTGGTTTTGCTTAGTCACACACTTGTGGAAGGTTGTTGCAATTCAACCGATGGAAGGCTGTGGGGGGCAGGTAGTTCAGTACTGCTACCAGTAGCAAGTGGACTTTTGTCAGGTTGAAGGTTGCAGAGGATTCATGTGTTGGAGAAGAAGGTGAAGCGGGAACTGGGTTGGGAGCCGGAAGGAGCTGTGGAGGAGTTGAGCATCTTAAGCGGAGCCCTGTACCTGCGCTCAAGAGGAGCGGAGATTTCAATGTCCGCGGCAACAAAACAGCTTTTTGCACTACAAGAAATCGCAGTCTGAATCAATATAAAATCAACTAATTTCTGTTGATTTCAACAGATTTGGGAAAAACAATGTTGAAATGGATCCATTGTGCGACACAAATCAACAGAGGGAACATTTATCTGTTGATTTCAACAGAGGAAGATCATTTATCTGTTGATTTCAGCAGAGGAATTTTAATTATTGTATTTTAATTTTTAAATAACATTAATTATGTTAAAGTAATCAATTACTATGATTCCTATAATTTACAATAATTAAATAGTTTGATTAATTTGCAATATTTAATTATTTTAATTACTTAAATTTACAATTATAGTAAATTGTGAATGATTGTAATTTTGTTCTATTTATAGTAGCTTTAATTACTAATTAGCAATTACTCTAATTATTGTACTTACTCATTAAAGTAATTAAAGTAATTACAATAATTACTAATTACAGAAAATACTAATTAAATTAATTACAGAAATTACTAATTAAAATATTTACAGAAATGACTAATTAAAGTAATTACAGTAATTACAGTAATAAAAAAAATTACAGTAATTACTAATTTCTGTAATTACTATAATTATGTAATTACTGTAATCTATGTAATTATAAATTTTACAAAAGTTTATAAATTTTACGGGATCTTTATACAAATGTCTTACATACTCATTCTACATTATGTGATGAGTGGTGGCTTAGTGGCTAAGGCCTCTTCCCGGCAGCCAAGAGGTTCAAGGATCAATACCCTTGGCCTTTCACCCTTGGGCCTAGCCTAGGTTAGGTAGGTGACTAGGTCCTTTAGCCTAGGCTAGGCAAGGTGGTCCTTGGTAGTAGGTGTGTAGGCCCCGGAATGTGAGGAGCGGAATTACTAATTTATATCATTTTTACTAGTATAACTTGGACATTTAACCAATGCCTCAATCAAGAGATATGTGTTAAAATTGTTCCGAATCAACAGGTAGAATCAACAGAATTCTGTTGGAACTCTGTTGGAACGGAACCATTTTTTCTTGTAGTGTTGTCAGGGTGAGGGTGGTAGAGGACTCAAGTGTAACGAAGAATGTGAGGCGAGGGTTGCTTAGGAGCCATAAGCATCCCTTGGAAGCGCTCAACCGCTCAAGCAGGGGCTGCAATTGAAGTGAGGAATCATACTGGAGGAAGCAAAGGCGACGTGAGAGGGTGGCAGTGGACATCGAGCATTCATGGAAAGATAAGTAGGGAAGAGACAGAGCTTCAAGCCTGAGGGGGTAGACAAATACTTCTTTTTGTGTTCTTCATCTAGAACTCTGGGGGTTTGTTTTTATATTTCAAAGTTCTTCTCCTACCTCTTGGTCCACCTTCAGCCTTGTCTGGGCTGATGCGAAGACTTCGAAGTGAGATTGCACATTGACTCACTAAAATTGCCGTTGACTCATCCTACTAGGGAAAGTGCATGGATGGAGGTGCCAAGGGAGGGAGATCGAGGATGAGTTGTTGTTGGTAGGAAGTACAAGGTAGGTTAGGGTTTTCATTTTCCGTTGGTGGAGGAAGGTGGGAGTAGGCTAGGACGTTGCAAGGACAATTGTTTCATTGATGATTAACATTGTATGGCAATCAAGCATTTGTGAATATTTGCTTGGTTTTAATAAAATAAAATAAATGTGTTATACACACCATTTCCCTCATCATTCAATGGAACACCATTGCACATGCGAATTGTAGCCTAGGTTGTGTGAAGATGGACCCCACTTGTGGCGCTTTTGGGCCACCCCCTTCCGAGGGAGCCTAAAAGTATCACACAAGCCCTTCAGTAAAGGTGGCCTGCACTTGCAGGTGCCCAAGCCGAACCCGGATGATAAGTGTATAACGTAAGTATTTAGATTTTTTAAGGGGAATTAAATATGCGTTGTAGTACCTCCGGAGGTTGGACCTTATCTTTTTACTATTGTGGCTCTAAACTCCACTAATCAATTTCATATCTAGTTCTAACCTAAACCTACAACCTATTCTAAGCGTAGACGTACCAACCTTGGAACCAAGACAATCCTAATTTGTGAATTGAAATGACTATGATACACACCAATCGGGTGTGACTCATACCACCCTTAGCTCAATGAACGGAATAACGATGATTTGATGGACCATTCAATTCTTTCTTATTTCTTTACTTAGTTATATTTAAATTCCTAAACGGGGGGACTTGGCCTCAGTCCCACCTTCTATACAAATTCCTTCTTATTTAGTTAATTTTGTTTACACATCCTACCTTACTACATTTATATATTAGTCATAACCCCTTACCTGGTTCGTGCACCCATTAGCTCGGAACCCTCTAAGGCCTCGTATAGGTCCTTTGAAGGTTGAGTGACATCTCAAACCCTTCGGACTTCAACGGTCCGAAGGGTGGTGTCACCCTACCGAATTAAGTTTCTAATTTGGGTCTCTTGTCAACAAGGATTTACGATTTGTTTTGCATGTTTTCAATTGTTAAGTGTGTTTACACTGGATAGACCACGAAAGACAACTTAATGGGACTAGGATGACGGACAACCTATAGGTTCAACCTTTTACACAATCTTTATAAATTGGGGCCATTACTCCCAATCCACGGGGCCAACAACATAATAGTGGATTCATGGATCATTAATCTCATATTTCTAACAACATTCAGAGTGGTCGTGTCGGTAATTAATCCGATTTACCACATACAGAATTTGCTAATAAATAAAACTACTACCACAAATATACCAAGAGGCCCGAGAACAATGGAGTTGAGTATCCCCTTGGTAGTCAAGTGGTCAAGCCACTTGACCTTACGAGATAGGCGAGTGAGTTTAGAGATGCATACCTTGGCCGCGCTCCCTCCAACCCTAAATAAAAGACTAGGGTTAATTAGTTTACCTCAATTCTCTTCGGTTGATTGGACTCGATGTAGGCCGAACCGCTACCTCTTTTTTTACTCCACTTCCCAGACGTTGATCTTGTAGCTATCCAACTTAAAAAAATTATAGTAAATTTATAACTACTTGGATCTGGGCTTTCCATACACCATTTGAAAGCTATTAACAAGGTCTAATTTAGAAAAAAATGAATCCAACAGACTCCTTGTAATATAGCAGTCAACCAAGAAGTCTTTAAGACAAATGCGATATCAACAAGTTAAACCAAGATAAATCCAGGAGACTCCTTGTAATACAATAGTCAACGAGGAAGTCTTAAATTACGTATTCCATTTTTAGAAATTTATATTTAATTCATTTCTTATTCAAATCAAACGTTCTAGAAAAACTTGGAAAGATATTAACAAGGTCTAAATGAGAAAAATATGATATCAGCAAGTTAAGCCAAGATGAATCCAGCAGACTCCTTGTAATACAGCAATCAACCACGAAATCTTAAACTACGTATCTTGTCTTTAGAAATTCGTATCTAATTCATTTCTTAGTTCTAAACAACATTGGAAAGCTAAACAAAATATCTACTTGGGAAAAATATAACTTTTTAAAATTCAAACTTTTATTGGGCTAGCATGTCTGATTTAGCCGCTATCCAAATGAACATCATGTTTTCCTCTTCCATCTTTGAAAATTCATAATTAATTGCTGTCTTAACCAAATTACAAATGGAAAACGTCTACAGATAGGTATACAAAATTTCCATAAAAGAAAATAATAATTATTTTATTCTAGATCATGAACTAAGTGTTCAGGCATTGGCGGGTAAGGTCTACAATGCCTCCACTTGCAACCATACAATCTAACCTATCTCTACAAAAGAAAAGAAATAAATTTTTGTGTGTTAATAAACACACATTCTAACTATGAAAGTTAGTAGAGGATTTTCTCAAGCCAATTGAGAAGGCAAGATAGAAGTTTTTCCTAAATACATAAAAGCAGGGCTTCGTCCAAGCATTTAGAAGAAGAGAGATAGTACAAAATGAAAGGAAGGAGTTTTTAAACCCTTTCAAAAAAGAGTTGGACCCCTCTGCCACATGCTTCATTTCCCAGATACACAACTCCCGTATTATATGGTCCTAATTATAATCACTTATAATGCGTTTTAGTCCAATATTGAGTGATATAATTTGTTTTAATGTAGGAAACCCTTGTAGCCCTTCTAATAAGGAATCCAAAAATATAATTATATATAGGAAATGAATATATTTTGAAGCATATAATTGCATTAAAAACCTAATTATATGATTTTTTAATACATGTACCATAGGTCAAACTACCCAACTTTTTGGACTTTTTAATAAAAAATTAACATTATGAATGACTTATAATTTTAATGGGAGGCAACTATTCGTGGGTTATAATTCTAATTGGAGGCAAATATTCGTGTGGATTTTTTTAAATTATGTATAGGCAACTTACTAATCTAACTGTTGGGATAAAAAACTAATGATTTGTGTTAGGATACAATTGAGGTATGTATTTTTAAGACCATATACATCATATGATGCCCCAACTACTCAAGGGTATCATGGGGTATTTCAAAATATCATGGGTTCCCGGTTTAGGGTTAGGGCTTAAGGTTTGAGGCTTTTATATATTTGCTTTGAAGCTTTTGTGTTCGGTTTTGGAGCCTTTGTGTCTTTGCTTTGGAATGTGCGGCTTTGCTTTGGAGCCTTTGTGTCGTCGCTTTGGAGTGTGCTTGTGCTCATTTGGGAGGGTCATCCTTGGCTTAAACAAACACATGGATTGTGAGATGAAGCGTAGAGGCTCATGTAGTGGAGGTAGAGATTGGGAGAAGGAATATGTTACACCTATAATTGCCACAATTCCTTCCAAAAGACGGAGACCTCGAAAGGACCCTCTATCATTTGTGAATACTAATCCGACATCTACATTGAATACCCCTCTTAGACGCTCTATAAGGTTAAAAAACTAGGTGTTTCAATTGTTTTATGTACGTTGGAGTTTTTTTAAAATAAATATACAATCCAACTTTTTTTTTCATCTCATTTTATTTAATTTGGTCTTCATCCAATTTTTTGATCATTTTAATTTGATATAATTTGATATAATTTTTACAAAAGCCATCATCTAAGCCGTTTTTAATACGATGCCCCCTGCGTATAATATGGGAGTTGCGTACCCGAGCTTCATTTTTTGATTTCTTCTCTAAAATTTAGGCTCAGAGGTTTTCCCGGTTGAGGTTGTCACCCTCTTGCCGAGGTGGCTCCGACGGGAGACCTTAAAAATATTTCTAAATTTTTGCAATCGAGTTGGCAAGGGGGAAAGTGGGTAAGTAACACCCTTGCTATTTTTCTTCAAAAAATCTTTATGCCGATTTTGCCTTCTTATGCCAAACCCTTCTAATTGTCTTGTGTGGCCCATATTAATTAATAAACTAATTTTTTTTAGCTAGTATCTACTAATTTAAATCTTTTTTTTCTACTTCGTTATTTTCTAGCACTACTTAGTTTTCATTTTAGCCAATCTTACCCTTCACCCGGTTTTTTGTTTCTTCCGGTTGAAGACCCGAAGTCTTCCGCAATTCACCTTCCTTCTTCTAGGCTAAATGCTAAATGAACTAATATTTCCTAAATTCCCTATCAATTCTAAATTTTAATGCTAGCATCCTAACTAAAAGTGATCCTGCGGAGTAGTGGACCACTTTAGAGGTTCAGATCACCTGGACCAGGATGCATGTAAGGGTGCCAGGGTGGTGGATGATTCTTGCTTACACTACTATATTCAAATTCATAATATACAAAATTTATACATATGTTTGGGATGTGCCATCCAATTTCATAAGACCCTTATATATGGGATGCGCACCCTAAATTTTATAATGACATAAAACCATTTGTTTTTGGAATTTGATTGTTTTTTTCACATGTAGTTCATGTTTTGATTATGATTTGATGACTTGCTATTTTTAGTAGTGTGAATATTCTCCACGTGTGAATGTGTAAACTATCATGTTCCCGATGTTCCTAATGTTCCATATGCTCATAATATCGGCATCCCAAACTATGGGCGTATTTTATTTTGAAACTTTCCAAAGTCTCCGATTAATGAATATAGTGTTTAATCATACATAACACTATTCGGCCATGTGGGTTGGTTCCATGACCCTAGAATAGTCAATTATATTATATGAACCCCCAAACAAAATAAGAATATGTCAATTATATTATTTATTATTTATACATTTAGGCTGACACTTGGAAATTTGAGTGTAGTAATACTTTTGGCATTATTCACAAGAAACACCGTACATCTCAATATGATTCATTGGAAATACTTTTCATAGCAACACTATCATTGAAAATATTGATATTATTCACAATATTCTTACTATTCAACCAACACTATTCATTATTCATACATGTGTTAGTTTCTTCCTCTTTTCTAAGTTTCTTCCCATGGAGGTAAGATAGTGAAGGCCCATGTTGGATGATAAATGTAGAATAGAACACAACCATACAGCTGAATAATGTTATGTATGCAACATTAAGTATAAAATAACACCACTTTGGCCATTCATAATAACGGTGTAAGAAAGTTGCAAGAATGTTTTTAGAATAGCACTAACTTTGGTCAATCACAATGGCTAATTGGGAATTTATCTACTCAACAAGGGGGTGTAAGAAGTGATGCACAAAAAAAGGGACAACACCTCCATATCCTAGAAGATCCTTGTAGATAGTTTTTTTAGATTGGGTTCCAATTAAGAAAACCACACAGGGAAGACCAAATGAGTGTCAGGTTTTAAATCTAGGGATCACCATTAAGTTAATTGATAGATCACAAGAGAATTAAGATGAATTTAGGACAACAAACCCAAGGAAAATGACTTCTAAAATGAATTTTAGGACTTGTTTAATTAAGGTTGAAGGTCACTCACAACAATACATTCAATTGCTCAGTCACTCCCTTACAACCCACTCTCGTCAGTAACATCACTCTTATGGTGATTTAGCAATGCAGAGAGTCACAAATCAACAATAGTCATTTGAGTACATCATAGTCTCATAACTCCAAGGCCAAGGCACCTTGATTGGGACCATAGTCTCTTCAATTAAATGTCCAGGGACCATAGGCCACACTGCACGTTAGATGACACTGCCACTTTATCACTATTACATTCATGTAATTGCAAGTTGAATTGATTAAAATTAGTGCTATTATGTTCCCTCTTATTACTTCAGAATTGGCAAAACAAAACTTAACTTAGTATTTTCTAAGTTAAGTTATTATAATTTGTAAAAGTCTAGTTACAAGTGACATGAACCTAGTGTACGAGCCAAGCAAACCGGGACTTAGCGAAGAGTCTAATCCCTAGGACCATAGTCTCAAGAGACTGGCACTAGTGACCAGTTCCAAATGACGAGTCTCAGAGAGAAGGCCATAGTCTTAGTAAGAATAACCAACAGCCAATAACCAATAAGCATCAAGTTCTCGGAGGCTCACTTGGCCACTTCTCCTTTTATCTTAACTCCAGGCTCAATCAATATGGGATAAGTCGCACGCGACTCTTCCTCTCCGTGACTCACCTTCCTCACTTCGCCGCTCCGCTTCCTCTGTCTCTTGAAATTCTCAAGAGTCTATGGCCGCAGTTGCTTCATCCGTTCTGTCATCAAACTTATGATTGTGAAGTTGAACTATTGCCGTGACTCCACAAGTCTCACAACACACTCCACCGAAGACAACCATCGCGGCTTCTTTCAACATGATCCACTTTTGACGTCACGAATATTTCTTTCGGGGAAAGAACTTCGGGGGTTAACTCAGATTTTCCGAATTACCCAATCGCATCCAATTTGGTACTGAAGGATTGCTCTCCCAGTTACATTAATGAGCTCTCAGCAAAGGCGTTCTGCTTGTATTGTGATAAACGAATTGGTTGCACGGTCCGTCGAACTGGTTATGTTCGCACAATTTTCTCGCAGTGCTCTGCGATATCGCAAGCAATTCACATGAACATGCTGCTACAAGGATGATTGTACTCAATCCAGAGGATTCTCCTCTATAAACACAATGCGTTCTGAGAGATTTCGCATCTCTATTTCCTTCTTGTTGAATAATTGAACACTTCTCTTATCAGTTTGGACACCTTTCCCTTAGGAGTCTTACACTAATCCCTTCCTCCAACATGATCTTCTCTTATTAATTGCAAAGGGCCGAAACATGCATTTACACTCCTCAGAATTTCACATTCCACGTATGAGTTACAATCAAGAATTAGGATAGGATTCTTGAGACACTTCGAGTGCTCTACGTATGATCAATTTTGGAATACACTTATATTAGCCCTGACCAAATTAAAACTTCAATGTAATGCATCCCGGTAGTTTCCAAAACCGAGTTCACAAAACAATTAAGGATTTCACATCCAACCTCTAAACTTATCTCTCTCCAAGAGTAAAAATCATACATCAAAGAATTCACTCTCTTCATGGGAGTAATGTGTCGCAGATTCTTCCTAGACCCTTTCTGGACCAATGAAACTTTATCCTTGACTTCGTTTATTCACCAAAATCACTCGGACAGAAATATGATCCATGCAACTATATCAGATGAAATAGCTTCACAATATTATATTATGAAAAGTTAGGCGTACAACAAAAAGGGCTTCACACCCAGAGAATCTGACATACTATATTCTTACTGTTCACCCAAGGAAGAAGAAGAGCGTGGTAGAGATAATGATGTTGTCCCCTCTCTCGACTATGGTCATGGCCAGCTTTTCTAGCCACAAAAAGTAACCGCCTCCCCACCCATTGTATCTGTTCATAGCTAGATTCCTAAGTTCTATCTTTTCAATCCCAAGACTATAGTCTTAGCCAACTGACTCTTCGGCTCTAGTCTATGGTCAGGTCAACTGAAAATAGTCATTTCCACTTCATCCTTACTAAACATCCTTTTTTTCACTATTGTAGAGTTCTAACCTTACTTCTGATCTTAAAACATACTAACTTTCATAATTAAATCCTAGTTATCCAAAAAAATGTCTAACAATCCTCACTTGCAATAAAGTTGATTTTGTGGTAATTCTCACTTAGCAATCCAACATTAATAGACCCAAGCCCCCTAGTCAAGGCTTCTTTTGGCACCCATCTCAAGCCAACAGAAAGGCATATAAAGTCTGAAATTAATCTTGCTCATTGAAAGAAAAAGAAAAAGAAAAAATGCCCATCACATGGAGAGCCCAAAAAAAAATCAACCCGTCAAAAGAAAGGTCATTTCAACCATTACATGTCAACTATATCCCATAACTATGGGCAAATGATATTGTATCCCATAATATATAAGCCACGCTTCAATTTCAAAGTAACTTAAGAGACACCTATCAACTTCTACACTTGTAAGTGACACCTAACTAAACCCAACTTGAGTTTGTATTTATTTTCAATGTGAACGTGATCACAAATAGGACTTGAACATAAATGTTGCATAATGTGATGATGTGTGTGAGGGAGCTTGAATATTGTCCAAGATGGAAGTAGCTAGTAATAATATCTAGGGTTGGAGGTCGAGGGTTTCATTAAAGAGTATGAAAGTAGACTTTAGCTAAGTGAAAGTTGCAACGATTCCATAAACCAAGATCCACTCATGTTTTCAAAAGCAATAGCAAGTCTCAATGACAATATAATGTGCGTTATATAAACAAGTGCTAAATAATGCAATAGATCAACAACTTGTGAGGTAGTTATAGTTTGATGTAAGTTTGAGTGTTTGGAAGCAACCAACAAGGGGACGCTTGAAGAGGTTGGCTAAAAAAGTCAATGATTGTAATGTCTCTTTTGGTGGCAATTAGTGGTAGTCCGCATCTAATTTGATTTGCATCCACACCTTACAATCAAATTAGATGCAAACTACCACTAATTGCCACCAAAAGAAACCATAATGATGAGAGATATAATGTATGTAGAAAATCAATTTACATGATCCTTAAAGGAGCAACTGTGAATCACGTCCAAGTCATGGTTAAGGTAGATGAGGCTAATGCGGACACTTCTAGCTTTGTGGAATCATACAGCCAATGGATTTGAGCATTAGAAGCTTGAGTTGTTAGCGATTGCAAATCAAGACCAAAGAATTTGAAATTGTTAAAATCGGAGTTCAAGAAGGTGTTAATTTAGGCTATGGAATCAAAGATTCTTTACTTCCTTTTGTGGTGTTATAAGGGGGAATTATTTTATTGTTCAATGTTGTATAAGTGGACAACATCATTTAGCATATTTTACATGGGTCATTTTCTAATAAAAACCAAGTTTAATGCCAATATTGCTTGTGTTGTGTGTCTAAAGTGGTCACATGTAAGATAAAATGTTGCCAAATTGTTTTTCTCATTATAGAATACCCACAATACAAGTTGGTTAGCACCTCATAGCCACATGCCGCCTCCAAATGTGCCCAAGTTGCCGCCTCCTAATTACCCACCTTGGCCACAAAAATCAAGCATGTCATAGCTCGGTGGATAGCACTCCTTATTATGGAGGATGGTGAGTGTAGTTTGACTTTTGCAAAGATGACTAACCCAAATATCATCAACGCAACAGTTAATCACCATGTATTTCTCACCCACTGAATTAAACCAAGAATACCGTTGATTAAGAGGCAAAAATAGGTGTCCAATTAAAGAAGCTAACCAAATTAGCGTCATCTACCTTATAGTTTGGTGTGAGGTGGGTGTTTAAAAGCAACCAGTAGGGGCAAAGCCTAACGGGGTTGGCTAAAAGGTCAATAATTATTGCATCATGCACCCTATAAATGAATTTGATTTGGACTACCACTAGGCCATTAAACTATTTATCACCCGGATAAAATGTCATTTTCTTAACAATTCAGCTACAAACTTGACCTAGGGTGACCTATGATTAAAAGTTTATGCTTGATGGTTGTTTCACAATTCTAATCATAGTGTGTTTGTAAATCACAACACATGATTTGTGGAATGCTTATGACATCCGGAGAGCTATGTTCTAATTTAGTGACGTGTTGTTTTTAAATTATTATTTATGAGATTTATTCAGGTCATAGAGCTTGATGATTTTTCTAAAGAGTGAACATTGAGAGGTGCATTGAGGTGACGAACTATGTGGTGCCTGTGAGCCCAAATGTGTGCCCACATTTCATGTTAACATTAAATAACAACTACATTATTATCTTGGCAAGGGGTTGAGTTAATGTTGAAGTTAGAAGGTGTGGTAAATTGCAAATTGAATTAGTGATTTAATTAGGTTTAGTATGTTTGATTGGCGGAGTACGTTGGAAATAATGTGCCTGGTCCATCTTAGTTTTTGGCTTCTGGTTTAAGGGTGCTAGACCCGTTGAAATGTTAGGTTAAGATGACCTTAGTGTCCATTTAAGGATCGGGCCAATGGTGAAGCCGGGAAGTCCAATCCGGGAAGGCAACCAGGGGGTGGACCTCTATCTTTTCTGGATTTCCGGCCAGGGCAGCGAGGGGGGGTCCCGAAACCAGAAACCTCGGCGGAGAGGAGGACGACAGACGCAAGCTACAGATCCAGAGGGTTCGAGAGATGAAGACCCGGGTATGGCAAAATTCCAGAGCTCGGTGAGCAATGTGGCTGCCGAATCTTAGCTCGCCTCTACTGGGATTTTGTTGCAGACAGGGCGGCTGCCCTGAATCTATCAGGGAGGTGAAGCAGGGAGGATTGCTTGCATTAAGATCCAGGGGGTTCGAGAGATGAGGACCCGGGTGTGGCCGAATTCCAGAGCTCAGTGAGCAAGGTGGTTGCCGAATCTTAGCTCGCTTCTACTGGGATTTTGCTGCAGACAGGGCGGATGCCCTGAATCCATACAAGAAGGTGAACAGGGTGAAGGAAGGCGGGGACCAGGGACGTGAGTGAACTAGCTACCTCGGAAGATCAGCTACTGCCAACGGCAGGAGTTAAACTGGGTTCTGGCCACTGTTTCGATACAAGGGCCGCTGGGTCGAAGGGCAACCAGTAACCGGCCTCACAGGTCGCCACATCAGACGAGGACCAGCATTTAGTGAAGTAGGAGAGGGGTTGGGGATCCTTAGAATAATGATTTAATTAGTGGGTTTGTAGTTGGGTGGAGTGAGTAGTTAGAGATTGATGTGTGCCCATTGAATGGGGGTGTTGAATGTGAAGTTCATGGAAAGGTTTAAGCATTTCCACAAGGAAGGGTGTTTCTAAACACCTAGGCTTGTACCAATGGAATAAATAATTCAGGATTCAATGCCATAGTGTGTGGGTGAGTTGGTTGTCTCAAGTGCTAAGAGAAGGGAGTGATGTCATGTTGGCCTTGGATCCCCATCCGGACTACGACGCATAAGGGTGGGGGTTTAGGGCTTACAGTGCCTTTTAATCATTTCTTAAAAATTGAGATATTTAATTGTGCTAGCAAAATGTGATGATGTGTGCAAGAGAGTTGTGATGTGATGAGAATGTGATTTAGTGAATTGTTAACTTGTTTATCCCCTGGGGAAGGCACCTCTATAGAAATTTGGCATACAAGTGCAAGAAACAAGTATTTGTTTAGGGGCTATTTATCTTAGTCTTAGTTTTTGGGACCCTATAATTATTATAATCCCTATTTATGATAATTTTCCTCCACCCTAGAGGTAATTATAAATACCACAATTTGTGCAATAAATTGCACTCCATTTCATTTGTAAGAAGTAGGAATTCAAGATTTTCCTCGTGGTATTGGAGTTCAAAATGATGAAACGTGTGAACAATCCAAAGATTGTGTAGTCATGTGGCTAAGGGAGCTATACAAAATGACAATGGAAAGAGAAAACTAGCTTACTATGCTTATAGCCCTCAAAATACAATTTCTTCTTGTTACATCGACATTTGACCAAAGTTCATTCACAATGAAGTGAATCTCATTTACATTGATTGAAACTCCATGTATCTTTCCAATGAACCCCCACTATTTTTTAACAAAACTTAACACATCTAATTTACATATCTCCAACAAAAATATTCATTCCAATTTTTGTCAGGCTATTTTACAGAGGTAAAAATAAACTAGCACAATAAATAGTACTATATTATATATATAAATTACTTAAGAACATTTAATAGAGCCTAATGTAGATTCATACAAAATATTAAATATTAAACAAAAAATATTTTTGAGTTTTTCATTTTCTTACATTTAAATTGCAGGATAGGTTGTACACATTGCATCACAAACTCAAGTGAACGAGCCACTTTCAAATAGTGAACTCCTTTCAATAATGATTTGTTGGACTCAAAAAATTCAACAACCTGCACCTAGAAGAGCTTGTGCACAAACATATGGAAAACTTGATAGGGAATGGCTCATGCATATGAGACCACAAGGTGGGGCCTATACGTGGTTATTTGAAATGCTCTGCGTGTGGGGGAAATTAAAATAAATAAAAATAAAAATAAATAAAAAATCCCCTCATGATTGACGAGTCAACCACCTCAACCTTGAAACAACATTTGATAGTTTATTATTGTTATATGAGTTTGAAAGGGAAGGGAGTTGCAATTGTATCATTTTTAGCAAATCAATTTTGCAATGGAATATACATCAACTTGTGGCTTTAGAACAAATGGAGTAGCCTCGATGATAGGTTGTCATTGTGGATTGATGACCTATTTGAGACATGATGTGCCCGCTTTGATGAAAATCCATTGCATTGCACATCAAGAAGCTTTGTCTGTAGGTGATGGACTCAAAATTATACCAAAATTGTTGATTTTGGATCAATTTGCTAACGAGTTTATGAGTGGGTAGGGAGAAGTAGCAATTGATAGAATCAACTCAAAAATTTGATAAATGGATTTGATTTAAAACCATTGGCTATCTTGCAATTCCATTTAGTTTGTTGGTTTTCTTAAGGCCAAATGTTGGAACATATTTTGTATTATATGCCAACAATATTGGATGTCTTCCAAGTGGAGGATGCTTATTTGTACCATCAAGTTACAACCTTCTAGTTTCAATTTATGCTTCATCTTGTGGTGGATGTGTTGACGGAACTAAATAAATTGAATAGATTTTTTTACTATGACTTGGTAGATATTTTAGCAAATGGATCCACTTTGGATTCATCAATTTCTATTTTCAACAGAATTTTTTTATGTGGTCACACAAACCTAACTTTGGACAATTGACCAAGAACTTGGGTCCGTTTTTGTCTCAAGCTTGGGTGGATGGTGTATTAAGATGGAGGGCAAATGATGATGTTGAAGGCATATATCATCATATCATCATATGATCATGAATGACTTTTTTATTATCAGGACATACTAGAAGAATGCAAGACAATGGGAGCTACTTATGTGTAAGCAATTGTGGATAGGTTGAACATAAGGTTTCCTTATTTACTAGTTTTGAAAGCATTAGAACTTTTCAATCCAAAGTGTTATCCAAGTGATGAAGAAGTTAGTATAACTACATCAAAGCAATGGTTGGAGATCTTGATAATAAAATTTCAATTGATGGCAGTTGAAAGCGACGCAAGTAGAGCCGAGTTGCTTGAGATTGTAGAAACTTTAATGCATGAATGTGAAAAAAAAGCATTGTACAAGCCATGGCAATTTTGTGGGGGCATCAATGTGTGATATACCAATTGGCCACATCTCATGAAATTTTGGCAAAAAAATACTATCATTCCCTAAAATATTGCAATTTGTGAAAGAGGATTTCAAAACAAGAAATGGTACCAAGAGCTACCTACGAGCTTCATTGATGCTTGGGGGATGGACTCTTCATTGGAAACCTAAATGTCATGCGTGGGTGATTATGAAATAGACCCCCCCCCCTCTACATGAGAATTTTATAGAGAAAAATAAATGTATACATCCTAACAATAGGCTAAAAATGGACTCATGTCTTTAAACTAAGCTTTCAGTTTAATTTGATAAATGCCTTCACCACATACATAAAATATAAAAACATGAAATAAATAGCCTTTTATTACATATACAAGTCATTGGAAACTATTACCAGATGATAAAAATGGATGAAAGTGTACATTGGATGAAACTAGCACATTTATTGTCAAATTTCTCTCTAAACCTTAGGCCCCCTTTTGTGAATCTATATTTAATTTAAAACTCTTGATAGCCTTTTAAAATGTACCTCCCCCTTATGTATATTGTGTAGGCTAATGCCTCAAATTTTACCCCTTCTTACACTCACATACATGGTTAATTCGTACATGGTATGAAGAGTCCACCCCCCAAGCATTGAAGTTGGATACTTTGGATGCTATGATGCAAGTATCATAATGTGGGATAAAGTTGGTGACTATGGATTGGAGGGAAGTATTTGAGTTTACGGCGCAACAAGAGGAATCAGAGAATCCTTAGTTTGGACTAAATATTGTAAGAAGTTCAAACTTTTGTACGTTTATTTTTGAAGGAATATGATTTGATCTTCGATTTTGTGTGAAAGATTAAGATTTTCTCAACCCATCATTTAAAACATAGTTTTTGGTGTTGACTATCACATAGAGAGGCAAAAAGAAATGTAAACCGTCAAACGAAATGAAGGTGGACCCATCAAAAAGGAGCATTGCCAATAAAAGGCTCTTTAGACAAATTTGCTCATGAATTTACTATTTTTTTGAATTTGTTTTGTAGACTCTATATAGATTTTCTCGTTTATGGTTTTATTTTGAAAATTTTCTAAGCTACTTAACCTTCCTACAAAAGTTTCCTAAAAGTGTCACTTTAAGGCCTCACTACTTTAGATGTACATTGTGTTCCAAGTAAGCTCTCAAGTAAGTACCAAGATTAGGACTATGTGTTGCAAGGTTATGACTATGTGCTTCAGAGTCATGTAAGAAGTAAGAAATTAATCAAGAAAAATAATTTAAGACATGCAATCACTAGTTAACACAAGAAATATTAATGCACATTCTTGATTGTCTAATAGGTACATTCCTTCCTTTCTTTCTATCGATGGTCATGTCTATCCAAGAAATGTGCACATGACCTAAAAGGTCCCCTACCCAACTTATCCCTACCTTGCATACCATGCATTACCCCTCGTTCTTGTTGGTTGTTGATATTTGACTTCTAAACATGCATGGTGATGCCTAGACTAATGAGATAGTGAGAGGGAGTTATTGTATTCATCCAATAAAAAAAATCAAAATAATATGCAGTTCGGAGACTTATTTTTTGGTTGATTTAGTCTAGTTGAACATACTTTAACTATTTAAGTCACATACACAAAATTTACATGTGAGCATGGGTATGCAACTCCTGTTGTTATATAGCTAGGCTTTAAGAGCTCATATGTGCATTTTATTGCAACACCAAGTTATGAAATTTGTTTGAGTGTAAGGGCATTGAGAAGAGAATTGATATTTAAGTAACACTAGACTAAGTACAAGTCCAAAATTATAAAACATTGACTTCTATTGGTGGATTTTCCAATATGATTGTATGGTAGGATCCTCCAATAGAATAATCACAACCGATTATTGTGATATATTATAGCAGTTTTTTTTTTGATTTTAAATTTTAACAAAAAATTATGTATATTTGACATCAAAATTATTTCTTTTTTGATGTTTCCATCATATTTTAATATCTCAACATTCAAGCAATCACTGAGGATTCACACATCTCCCTTCAATTTAGGTGTAATAGAACCTCTCTTAGCATTATTCAAAAACAAAACGTGAATACAACTTTTTTTGTTTTTTTCTTCTCATAATATGATATTAAATGCACCAAACTCATTATATCCCAAATTCTAATGTGGAACACCCTTGGGTCCAACCACTATACAATACACCAAAATCTCATAACACGCCACCCTTTATTCACAATCCTTAACACTTCTTTGAATGTTCTTCGTGTTTTTATTTTGAAACTGTACAACTTAGGTATATAATCAAGACTTAGCAACATTTCATTCATGGAACTTTGTAAACCTCATCAGAACCATTGCTACAAACACGAGAAAACCCTTAAGAAATGTGAAAGAACTCGTTCCTATTTAGTCCTTAGTGGTACACCTCATCATGGTTTGACCCCCTACATTAAACATAACAAAATCGCATGTAACCCAGACACGTAAACGGTCAATTGTTCAACATGAATGCACCAAAAACATGTTGACAAAAATTACAAAGTTTCGAAAAACTATGAGTCATAGTTACCGACGTGAGTATGACCCCCGACATGCATCGAAGGCCCACAAAATTTGATATACTCCTGTGTTGTCAATGGTGAAAATCTTTGGAGGATGGCCTGGGCCCCAACTTAAGGTTTAAGTAAAGACTTGACGTGAGTGAGCCTAAGAAGTGGATAAATTTGGAGATGGAAAGGTGGCGAGGCTCCTTTGTGATTATTGGAGTTGACCGCAGGGATGGTTTCTTGAGGTCAAATCGCTAGCCAGTCCTTTACATGTGCAAAAGGAAAAAGGAATCGTGTCACTTTGGGTGGAACCTTATGAGTCTGTCGAAACTTCTTCGTACAAACTTGTTACTTTATATACGAGCTTACTCCGCCCACATGATATCAGATGAGATTCCACAAATTCCAAGAGTAAAGTGAGCCTGCAAATTGCTGGAGAAGCCTGTTGTAGGGAAGAATTGTGGAGTGCATGCACTCGACACGTCTCACTGCTTTTACGGGGAATAAGTTGGGAACCAATTTAAAGGATGATTCATGACAAACAAGCAAACTATCGAGTGCGGATCTGCGTTTTTGTGCAACTCGAGATCGATCGATTGATCGATTGATGTCCACCACATTTTGAGGATTGATTCTTTTGCACAACACGATCATGATGTCATACACTGGATACAATTTGAGCTTCTTCGATCGTGCCTGGAAAGGTGTGTGGGTGTTACTCGGTTCGTTTTCCGTGTTCCTGCCCGTCTTCTGTTGATCAGAGTTACGTCTTTGAAGTTGTGTGGCATTAGCAAATCTACGATGAAACATCAACGAAAATCAGATTGAGAATTAGAACTTTCTTGGTTGAGTTGACAGTGGTTATCGGAAGTGCGTGCATGTTTGTTGATTCTTGCCAACTAAATACGTAGGTCTTCCTGGTTGTGTACGTTATTGAGTGTGGAGTAGTTTAATGAAATTTGAAAATGTAGTCTGTTTTCTTGTTGACCTACGTCAACTTCATAATGGTGTTTCTTCTTTGATCTTCACTTAACCACACACCAATCAAAAATAGGTGCCCAATTACGGAAAGTAACCGAATAACACCCACATACCTTAATATATTGAAATTCATTCATAAATTATTGCTCACATGTCACCAAGTCACTTTATAGGTCGTGCTTGATGAAAACTTAACCCTAAAACCTTGAAGGCACAAGCTTGGGATCTCGGGGAGTGCACGTAAAGTTAAGACTAGGAATCACGTGAATGCGTACTTTTGACCCCCCTATGTATGTACTAAAAAATCATCTAAAAATTGTAAAAAAAATATGTAGTTGTTAAACACAATCTAAAGTTCTTGTTGTATAAATTCCAAAAAATAATCAATTGTAAATATTTTTAAATTTATTTTTGAAGCAAAAAACAACGCATTTTAGTTCAAACTTCTATCATTTTTTTTAATATTTTTTAAAAACTTCTCGTCTTGAAATTTATACCAAGTGATAGATATATGCGTAATGATTTGGCACTTAAAAAGTCTTAATTCAAAAACTATTTTAAGGCCAAGTATTGTAGGGGGTATGCCATTAAAACGTACTCACGTGTATTCCTAATCTTAACTTTAAGTGCACTCCCCGGGCTTGGGATGCGTAGCGTGAATGTAAACTCATCCATCATGGATGAAGGGCCTCCAACATTTTTTTTAAAAGGTTCACTACAAGATTGAGAGCCGCTTCATTCTAGTTCGACGCCACAAAACTAATTTGGAGTCTTTGACTTTATTTCTGGGATCAAGTTGTCCAAAAATAATCAGTTTCACGTAATAATACAATTCATTGCATTTTCACCTTCGCAACGGATGAGGTTACGTAGACACCACGAATCCCTAGCCCTAAGGCATCATATGGTCTTCTAAGGCCAACGCATTAAGTTTGCACGAGGATCCAACAAGTATTAAAGTGTATTTTGACTTCATCTATGTATATTATGGTTGAAAGTAATGACATTGAACACAAGCCTAGCTACTTCAAAGAGACTTCAAAGTGGAATTGAAAACATCCAATTACTATAATGACTATGATGTTTAGATATGCGTGGTATTCAATTGAATCATGATATTTATATGAGCCAAATTCTCCCTATTTGATGCTTTTATAACATTATACAGATTCATAACAGTGTTTTGTGGAACTGTCAATATTCTATAGAATATTCTCCTCATTTAGACCGAATGTGGAGAATATTCAAGAATATTCCATGGAATATTGTCAATCCCACATAACACTGTTATGGATTTGAATAATATTATGTTGCACGCCGTTACTATATCTTGTTAATATTATGTTAGTATTATAATCAATTTTGAGTTAGTCCATATGACAAACTATATTGAAAGGTGTCTACTTCAAAGGGGAAGTGAAATTATAGGCATATACGACAAACATGATGTCAACACATATGTGGTATGTATTTGAACCATGTTGCTTATATGAGCCAAAAGTCTCCAATTTGTTTTTCACATATATTATGTATGTTCTGATTGGAAGTATGTAAAATTTGATAAATAGATCATTTTTGACACGTTTAGATCTAAAAACATTAACATGCAATTTTATACATCTCCGTACAATGTCTTGAGGTTCACTATGGTTTCTTTTATATTCTAATTTCAGGTAAAACCCTGGGGAAGTCACCTCTTTAGAAAATTGGCATATACATGCAAGTATCCAGTATTTTTTTATAGGCTATTTACCCTAATCTTTGAAAAAAAATAAAAAATTGGACACTGTATTTATAAAAGAATCCTACTTATCACCATTTTCTTCAACCCTTTAGGTATTTATAGTTTCTATAGTAGTGCAATAAATTGCAACCTCTTTTATTTATTAAAAAGTATGAACTTCAACTTTTTCCTTGTGGTATTGAAGTGGAGTTTCTTGTTTGTTGATGTTTGTCATGTAAGGAAACATAAGATTGGGAAGAATCAAACAAACAAATACATCTATGTAAGTAACCACATCACAATGGGCATAAGACATCAAACATGTGGGCAAATGCAAGGGTTACGTTTTTAGAGTTTACAGTGCACAATGAGCAAAAGCAATGTTAACAAACAAACAAAACATATGCAAGACCCTAAACTCTTAAACCCTCTCCAAGGGAACATCGTGGGAATGTGGGGAACATTTTGAGAACATGGGGAACGTTGTGGGAACATTGTGGGAATGTAGGGGGTGATGTGGCCATTTTAAAGGCCAACATCTAGACATTTACTCATTCCAATTTTTGTTAAGATCTTTTACAAATAAATAAAAGTAAATTAGGATAATACATGGTCCTATATCTTCTATATAAATCACCTATGGACATTTCATAGAGCCTATTGTAGATCTAAAAATAAAATAAAAATATATCTTACACGTATACTCCATCTTATCTTTTCCCACACGTCGTTTCTATGTAAATCATCAATGAACTCCCTTAGGGTAAATCCCCCCGGTGAGGAGGAGAAGGGGAGATGGGGCATTCACTCCCTTGTAGAGATATGAACCACCTGAGATAAAGGCGTATTTTCAGGGGGTGGGCTATGAAAGAATGCGCAAATTCGTGGGATATTCCTCATAGTTGATGAATAACCTCTAAATATGTCTACTGTATTCTCAATATGTAATCCCAATGCCTTCAGTTTTATAGTATTTCAATATATTCTACATTGAAACATTGTGTGAGACCCTATCCTTTATCACACCCCGTTTTCAAGTGGAATGTTGGTTACCCCTTGGCTACCCGTCCATAGACCGGAGTATTTTTCTTCAAAATACAAGATTGTTAAATCCAAATAGAGGTTGTGACCATTTTCTTCATGTAATTTTGGAGTCCATGTGCATCTCATATGAAAATATATCCTAATCATTATCAAAATGGACAAATAATTGTGCTTAGTTCGAATAATTCCCTTAAATTGGCACCTACTTTGGGGTAGTAAACAAACCCACCAACTACTAAAATGGGCCATGAATATGCCTCTGCATGTGGCCAATGTTTTGACTTTTGGTAACCATTCTAGGCTCTAGGGAGTGGCACATAAAAGACACGTTGACCCATCGATGAATCGAAAAAAGTAAAGGTAAGGGGGCCCTACTACTTCACTAACCACATCGGCTCCACGGAGAGGTCATTAGCAAAATTGTAGAAACAATGTGAGATAAAAAATAGGGTCTAATATATTTATTGTAGGTAAATTTTGCAAAAAAACTTACATATAATATAGGGGGTTTTGAAATAATGAAACATGTTTACATGTAAAATATCATCACATATAATGGCCTCTTTTATCTAGTCAATACATGTAAAATAGTGTGGAAACAATTACTAGGGGCAGTGGGTCTTGGGTAGGGTCTGTGCTAGTGGATGAAAAAAGGCATTTTTTTGTTGAAAATGCTTGGATGAATGACTTTGCACGCTGGCTTGCTTGAACGTTATTGAACCAACGGTTCCAATGTGGAGTTAATGGTCTCTACCCACGTGCTGGGAGGGAAAATTTTGGCGCTTTGTTTGACTATATTTCATAGTCTAAGACAATGCTTCAGTTACATGCCTTTGCTTTAGGTTTATTGTTATGGTTTAGTTCATATGAGTTTAGCATTGTGGCTGAACTTCAAAATTCATGGTTGTAAGAAGAGAATTGTCCTTCATGACAAAAAATGTTGCTTACAGAACCCAAAAAAATGGGGTGTACAAAATAAAATGTGGTTTAAGAAAAAAATGGACAACAATTGGGCTCCAAGAAAAACAAAATCTGGGGTAAAGTCAAGTTAATTGGTTACTTGGAATATAAGAAGAAAAAAATGCAGTAGAAATAAAATAGGGTATTTTTAAATGATTCCACCAAAAATTTATAATGACTAATAGGGTGTATTAAAATACAAGCATTTACCTTTATTTTGAAAAATACCATACCTTATAATATTTTCTCCAAGGTAAATAGCCCCCCGATAAATAAGTCATGAGTGCACATGTATGCATTAATTAAAGAGGGAGTGACCTCCCCGTGATTGTCTCCCATGCACTTCAAAAATCAATAGAAAACATAGATTAAATCCGATTGAGATGATTTCTTATTCTACTATGCCCTAAGGAATAATTTGCTAACACTTTGTGATTGCAATTTCCTTGATCTGACCATGGGAGGATACCCAACAACAAAGAGTGTCCATTTAACACATGTTCATTGTAGGAGTTGAAACTTAAGGGTGCTAAAAAGGCCGGTTTAGACTACGGTGAAGAAGTGCACTGGTCAACCAAGGATTTGAGCTCAAGGCAAGGTTATTTAAGGCGACGGTTGGTATGGCGGACATGATGAAAAAAAATTCTATAAAATGCCTCAAGTTGGAGTTTTCTAGAGGCCAAGTTTGTTGTCTTAGGGTTTGGGGTTGCCCAAGAAACTTAACTTCTAGAGAACTCCCCAACCAAAAAGTGGTTCCATGTTGGCAACCATGTCATTTTTCATCCATGCTTGAAGTTTGTCACCTAAGAAGTCTTGATTATAATGTAAGCCCCAACTGGTGAAGAACCCATTTTTATAGCCAATCATATTACTCCATTCCCCTAAAATTCTTGATCAGTGCACTTCTTCACTGTAGTCTAAATTGGCCTTAAGTTAAGATGATGTAGGTCAAATTTCGGTAGTTGACTTGTGGGTAGCTCAATGTTCACACTTTATCCAATGCCAAAGGAACTTCACCTTAAGGAATAGACAGCTCATCCGAATCCCAACCTTTACACCACACCTTCTTACCTCATGGACCGTGACTCTTTACCCGATCCATGAGTTTGACTTGCTAAAGTCATGCGATCTATTTCCCCATTTGTTGTGAATCTCGTCTTCTTGGGACCCCATCTTTGTGAATGTAAGGTAAATGGGTGTTACTCGGTTCAATTTTCATGTTCTTTAACTTCTTTGGATTGCAGCTACACAATGAAACAAGTTGTGTTGCATTACCAAATTTGCAATGAGGTGTTAGTAAAAATTGGATTGAATAATGGACTTTTTTTTATTTAGTGATGATAATCGTAGTTTCCTAGTAACTTGGGCAAGAAAAAATATAAATAGAAGTGTGTCTAAATTTCTAGGAAATTATCGACATGGTTAGCCTAGTTTTTTTTTAAAAAAATCACATTAATGTTCAAGTCACAAAAGTTCAGCTCACATGTCTTGTAATTCAATAAATTAGATGTTAGGTATCAATAGGTTTAAACAAACATCGCAAAGTCTTTCGTCTTTTGTCTCGTCATTCTAACACTTCTAACCCAACATATCTTTCACACATAATAAACCATGTCACATAAAAGTTCAGGGTAACTAATGGGAGTTTTGGAGGTGAATGTTAGGGTTTAGGGTAAATTGGCCACTTTAGATGAAATTAGCAATAGCTATCCAAAAACCATAATAGAAACTTGGATGAATGCCTAACTTATTCTAATTTTATTTTGTAACCGCCCGATTTGATATATTATATTCCGGGTTGTCTAAGTATTTTCGTCACTTTAACTAATTATTAGGCAAAGACCCGCCCAAGTTGATGTGAAACTACGGACCGTATTGGAAGTGCATGTTTGATGAGTCCTAAAGTATATACATGAGTCCTCCCAATTGTGTTCACTATTGAGTGTGAAGTGTTAGTGAAATTTGAAGATGTAGTCCGATCTTTTTTGACACATGTATCTTGGTGGTGTTTGTTCTTTTGATCCTCACCTAACCACACAACAATCAGATACATTCGATGTTTGATTAAGCAAAGTCATCAAAATAACACTCGCATATAAACCAAAGGCTTGAGATGGATGTATCTCACCTCAATCAATGGCTTGACCTAAGTTCGTGATGTATGTGTAAACTCATTCATCGTCGACAAAGGTTTTCTAATAAAATCAAGTCCCCTACAAAGTTGAAGGTCAATGCGTTTCAATCTGATCCCACTGGACTAGTTTGAGGTCTTTGATGCCACTTTCAAGGTTGAATTGTCTACAAATAACATTTTTGAAGTTACAACTTACAAAATAGTTCATTGTGTTTCACCTTTCCAATGGATGAGGATATAATGTGTGTACACACCATGAACCCTTGGCCCCAACCGAATGCATGCTCTAGTTCTCCTTTACATTCAATCATAGCCTTATACAATTTATACACCTTGGAATGGCTGGAGCTTTGTGGTTAAATTGCTGGATACATGTCTATTGGATACCAAACTAAATTTATTTTATTTTTCTTTTACATTCCATATTGGCACATCTTGTACTCAAGTATGTTTTAATATGAGTTTTTTATATTTTTATAATATGTCATTTATATCAATTTAAAATTTATTATTATTAGCTCTTGGTTGCTTTATCACTTCTTGCATGTCCTTGCTTTTTCCTCAAAACACACAATCGTAGTTTTGGAACAAGTTACCTAGAGCTTCTATAAACACATTGTACATGAGGGCAAGGGAAGACCTGGTTACTTATGCATAAGCCCGGGGGGTGGACTCTTCATACCACGTACAAACTAACATGAGTGAACTTAGAAGGGGTATTATTTGAGGCAATAGCATACATAGTGTATATGAGGGAGAGGTGTTATTTTCTCTAGTGTGTACATCTAGAAGGCTATTGATTTTTTGAAGCAATTAGATGTCCAAAAGGGGGCCTTAAAGTTTAGAGAAAATTTTGATAATAGATGTGATAGTTTCATCAAATTCACGTTTTCATGCATTGTCGTCATATGGGTAAAGTCCTTAATGACTATCCTATCCATTCTTATTAGGGTTTGCATTTGGGTTTTAGGTTGTTATAGACTAGAGGCTCTAGGAATGCTCATGGGCTTTCTTGAGCTTTGCTCTCCAGATTGTGGCTAACTTTTTCGTACTCTTGTCTTTGTTTGTTTGATATAATCGTCGAGCTACATGCTATGGATGAATAAACGTTCAATGGTTTTCTCATTAGAAAATAAAATTGAATTTCATATGTAATAAAGTCTTATCTAATTCAAGATTTCTATTTTGAACATGTAGTAGAGGCATTTATCACTATATTAAATTGAAAAGCTTAGTATAAAAACATGAGTCCATTTTCTAGGATGACTTTAGTATGTATACATGTGTTTTTATCTTTAAACTTCTTGTATACAGGAGGTTTAATTTCATAGTGACCCACGCATGTTGTTTAGGTTTCCAATGAAGAGTCCACCCCCCCCCCCAGTACATAAGGTAGGGAGTCTAGAGAATAGGAGATTACAAGGAAGGAGGACATGAAGGAATAGAGAGTTGGAAAGAGACGGGAGAATTTCAAGGAAGGACGAGAAGAGGAGAGAGAAGGTGGACTTTGAAGTTACTTGCTTTTGTGACTATATTATATAACCATCTTTCCAATTATGTGGCACCTTCGTGTTTTTCCTTCCCCTATGGATTTATGAGACATTGTCAAAGAAGCACATAAGGTAGGCACATGGAGTAGACTTCATTGGGTAGTCTAAATAGTGTGGGTGGGAAACTCAGGTGGGTTGGGATATAGTGTGGCCCATACTACTTTTATAGTACTTGCCTTGGTTAACATTAGTAATTTTATGGTAGTTTTCCTTGCCTTGAATTTTCATCCAAATATGCAAACAAAAAAACCAACACTAATTTTTCGCACAAGAAATTACAATGGGTTCCTTTAAATTATAATAATAATTAAGTGTGGGAAATTGAGAAATTAGTGTGGCCCACACTAATTAGACAAAACAATGCAATGAATAAGTAGACATGAATATACATAGATATGGATAAGTGGATGTGACTATTGTATGGTAATTTGCCTTCAAGTGACTTCTTAGAATATGAATCGTTCTACCATAATAATCTACTATAATCTATTTTCTTGAACATGAAGTACATGAAAGAAAGGAGAGAGATGAGACAATTCCAAGGAAGGAGAATAGGAAGGAAGGGAGAGATGGAAAGAGACAAGAGCATTTCAAGAAAGGATGAGAAGGGAAGAGCGAAGGTAGATTTTACTTGCTTTTGTTACATTACATCTAAGCATCTTTCCAATTATGTGGCACATCCACATTTTAACTTCCCCAATAGATTTATGAGACAATGTCAAAGAAGTACATGGGTGGGCACATGAAGTAGAGGCGAATAAGTAGGCATAAACGTACATAGATCATATGAATAAGTGGATGTGAATATTGTACAAATGTTTGGTGCTTTGGCTTCAAGTGGCTTCTTAGAACTAAACCATTTTGACTCCAAGCTACACTAACATGTGCATTTTGTTTAATTTATTGAAATTTCATGCTTTTTTGCCCGGAGGGTGGACTCCTCATTGGAAACCCAAATGATATGCGTATGTGATTATGAAATTAAATCCTTACATGCGAGAAATTTATAAAGATAAATAAATGTATATGAATGAATGGTAGGGTAGGAAAAGGATTTACGTATTTCTACTACGCTTTTCAATTTAAGGTGATAAATACCTCCATCACACATACAAAATATAATTCATGAAATAAATAGACCTTTGTTACAAACACACTCAATTTCAAATTTCTAATAAGAAAGTTATTGAGGGGTTTTTTTTTTCTCTTCCGTACAATGTAACCCATGCTTATCTTAACCTAAAACACACATCATTGAATCCAAGGCAATAATAACATCCGAATTCACCATCATATAATGAATTTAAATCATAAATTCAATTTTACCCAATTTTGAAAAACTTAGAACTCAAATGCAAAACAAAATTGCAAGAATGACCAAGGAAGTCATTAGGGCTGAATGCCATGTAACAACAATGGATGAAAATGTAAATCGGATGAAACTAACACATCTATTGTCAAAAAATTCTCTAAACCTTAGGCCCCCTTTCTTACATCAAATACCTTTAGTTCAAAATCCGTAATAACCCCTTTAAAATTTAAATGTACACACTGGTAAAAAAACATTACCTCTCTTTTAAGTATCCTCTATACAATATTGCCTCCAGTACTTAGCGTGGGGGCTGGACTCTTCATACCACATACAAACTAACCGAGTGGATGACAAGCCGCAGAAGTGGGGAGTCATCCACCTCCTTGAGTTGGTTATCGAACATAACCAATCAACCCATGGACGGTCCACAAAAGACCTCGAACTCATGGTGATATTGCGACTACACTAATGAAACCATTGTGGTGAGTTCTCATAACCCTTAATGTTCTTGTATCAGCAATCGGTTACGAATTATTGCACTACCACAATAACAAAATGGGAACAAATTATAGCATTTGTTTCTACTGTGGTTGTTGCTATACAAACTAAACCTAAATATGAGTGTTTGTGATTTGATTTTGATTCAAGATGGCTTGCATGGGTAAAGAGGCAACCAATTCATGAAGGCAACCATAAGCACATCATATTGATGCACATAACCTTGACATATAATATCAAAGGGTCAACCCTGAAGTAACCTAAGACTAACGGACTCATAATCACGTTGTAAAAACATCAGTATTTTCTTTTCTTTTCTTTTCTTTCAGCAAGCTGCAAAACAAAACAAAGAGAGAAAATGTTCATATACGAGCGCACCTCTCATCCATCCAACATAACACGTTGACCCTTTCTAATTTTGTTGGCGATTGAGTAAACCTTCGAGTAAACCAAGTCAGGATCTTTGAAGCTCACTCCGGTGTCCATTTCACAAAGAAAGCGATGAATATATACATACGCACAAATCACCCACCATCACCGCTTTTCAACACCCATGTCACGGGCCACTCGGAAAGCTCCACAGCTTGCCGAACACCTACTTAAACTGTAGGTCCGTAACAGGCCTTTGCCTTGCGCTTTGGCGTTCTCCGCAAAAGCTCATGCAGGCGCCACGAACCTTTGCTCAATAATGGAGGGGAGTAGCCAGCCCCACCCACCTCCAAAACGTGGACGGCAACCCAGCGCCTTGGGCGAAGCTTTGGGCGCGAATCGAAACGACGGCCTCCCGAAAAAGGCTTCACTTCCATTACCAAACTCGAGGACCAGCCCCACTGTCACAGCATTGACAGCGCTGAAAGCAGGTCAAAAAAGCGTGGACCCTGTAAAAAGCCAGGTCAACGGAGGTCAAAGTAGGTCAAGCGCAAAAAGGGGTACTATATATGTATATATGGAAACTCCGTAGGCTTTTCTCGTCCCCGACGAATCTGCTTTCAGCAGGCTCTGGCCTGTTTGGAGTGACGATAATCTGGGGTTAGTAGTTGAAGGGCTTCTACAGTTCGAGTTTGTTGAGCTGGAAACAATCCGGGTCCGTTAAAACATGAATCTGTTTTATATGCAAGGTATGTGGGTCCATTAAAACATGAATCTGTTTTATATGCAAGGTATGTGGGCCTTATGGAGTCACTCTTCTTGATCGAACACCTAAATCTCAGAATCGATACGTATGATGATGAGATTAGACTGTGTAGTTGACATTGATACAGTTGAGAGGGTTGATTTGATGATTGATGGTTAAAAGAGGTATGAATATCTTCACTTTGACCTCTTGTAACCTGGATGGATTACATCTCACCTGAACAACATGACAACTTGAAGTGACAATCTTCGTTAAATGCGAATTACGGCGCTTATTAACTGGATCGGACAGTTTCCGATCTGACCCAATCCAATGGCCAGAATGGGTTGTAGAGTTGGAAGTGGTCGCCATAGGACACATAGCTTTAGTGGCAGGACTTGCGGAGGGGTCGGTATATTGAATCCTCGTTGGATGCGAAGTTGCACGCCACCACTCCAGCTGATTGTTCCTCGAAGTGCTCAGTAGTTAATGAAAGTCAATCTCAAGAAAGAACACGCTCACGGGTTTAATTGGTGTAATAGATGTTCATGGAAGAAAGACGTGCATACAGTTTCTCGCAATTGAAATGTATATGCACATCTACATAGAGCCTGAGGTGGCCATCCTTGACATGTGCAGGAGTCACTATACACCTGCACACTGTTTGGGCTACTTTATCACAACTTTGAAATAAAATACCAACTAAAGGTTAGCTACAGGACCCAACAAACCATCATGACGTTAATAATGCAGAGTCACGGCCTGTATATACATATTATACAGTAGAGGCGCCCATATGCGATCACTTGAGAGATTCTGTGCCAGATCTTGAGAAGTATAAGCTGATGCAAATTTTTCCCATGTAGGAGGATAGCGGTTACGAGGACGGAATTTTTTTGTTTGGTAATTTTTATTTTTAAAATTGTAATTAATGAAAATTTTTGAAGCCAAAAGTTGGCTTGAACATGTTATCAATGCTAGGGTTTGTCATAACCGCTCATTCCTCATCACTTTAGCATTCAAAACCAGGACATGTGTCATGGCATTATTGGTTCTAGCCTATTCAATATTCAATCCCAACCTTGTTGAAATTTTGATATCCTATGGATTGCCGATGGAGCCCTTGTTGGGAATAGACGCCTCTACTATGTATAGATCCAGGATGTCGTTGGGCGCTGATGTATTTGCATAATAGATCAAAGTAACTGGAAGCATAACCTGGATATTAAATTGATATTTTCCAAGCAGAAGGAGCAGTGATTATCGACATTGGTCATTGTTGATCACGAGACTCACATTTCATGATCAAGGTAAATCTCTGTCAAATACCAACAATATTGGGTTAATTCTTTCGAAATCCCTGGGGCGGCAACACTTGTATAATAAGCAGCCTAGGTGATCGGCAAAATCAGGTTCTGACAAATTATGGTCAATTCACGATAAAAACATGAAAGTTTTATAGTAAGAGCATCAAATGTGAAAATAAGGCATAATATATATGTATTCCTCATATTTAGTAAGGTCTTCGAAAACTCTTATTGTATCCTAAGACTCATGCATGAGGAATTTCCTTATTCTTCTCTTCTTATCCATTGCCCACAAAAAACACAAAGGTCAACTATGTCAAATAATAAGATACCATTCAATTCATGTCCTTGGCAACAAGACCATATTCATGAAGAGGAAGACAAGCATAATAAACGAACATAAATTGCTGATTATAAATCGCATGTTGCCGCCCCACAGTCAAAACTATAAGACTATTAAGCTACTTAGAGCTCGTACAAATATGTATGTATGTATGTATATATGTATGTGTGTGTGTATTTATATATTTATCCCCATCCTGATGCATGAATGGTGCGTGAATGGGTAGGTTGTTAATTGATCAGTTCGGAGGACATGTAGCTAAATTCACGAGCCCCAAGATTGATTCTGTAACCATGTACCTTCAAGTGCGGCTCCAGACAATCATGCAATCCCTTACTCAGGATATGAAAGCAGCTAGGAATTGCATGGTTGATCTCATCAGATTAGTCATCCAAAGTGGAGGGACGTCATCTTGACTTCCTCACCGGCAGCTAGCTGTGGTCCTCCAAGAGCTTGCAGATCTTCTTAATTAACTTCAGTATGAAGCATGTGGACCTGCAGAATTCTACAAAGAAATTCCCAGGGAGAAAAAGTGTTGGAAAAGCAGCAGGATTCTTCGATGCTACCTGCGACCTTGCGAAGGTAGTGTTGGGAAATTGAGGCAGAAAGTGTTGAGAAAGTGGTCATGGGCATTTGGGCGTTACTGAAATGGGGTGGATCCATTTACTGGTGAGGTATCTAAGAGACTAACTTGACAATGGTGAATGGCCAGCGAGTCCAGCAGGTTTTTGATGATTCCATTTGAGTCCATGCCATCAGGGGATCAATATCGATGCAACCTTAACCTGCATGAGGAGCCAGCAGCAGCAGCAGCAGGCCGATCATCATCAGCACAATTTGATGAATATGAGTAGGAATAATTCTGATGAGGTTGTGGCTGCTGCTGCGAGATTTGTGAAGGGATGTCTGTGGCTGTCCTCCTGGGTGGTGGCTGTGTGGTGGCTGGTGCTGTGGTTCTTGTTGCCTACAAGCCAGGGAACAACCTTTAAGGAGGAGGTCGCGGAACATGTCTACTCCAGCTTCTTTGGCAAGGGTGGTAATTGATCGCAACACTAGTCATTCTCAGAAATTCTTTCATGAAGGTCGATTCCTCATGGACAGGCCCTGCATAATTAAATAACCTCATCACAGTTCCAAATTCTGATGATCGGCCGTTGGATGACTTGAGGTTAATTATGCCGATTACATGAGTTTCTTGTCGATCTTCATCATTCTTGCGAGAATCGAGATGATCACTGCAGGATGGAGTTACTTAGCTCATCATTCTATCGGATTGCAGTGATAAATCTTGACGTACCCTAGGAGTTTCTGATGTCGAATTTGGTGTCGTGATTGGTTTTGACAGCAACGAACTACATCTTGTACTCCTGTCCTGTGGTCGCCCTGGCAATCTTGGCGTTGCTGTACCTGGAACTGGAGAAAAAATTCCCATCGAAGTAAGTGCAGCTGATCTATCTATCCTTGTTCAATTCTACACTAATGTCACATGTCAACAGCCAGTCGACTCAGATTGATTGGATGCCCAGATATGATTCTTTGTAGAATTCTGAATATTTTCCAAGTTACACCCATGCAACTCGAATGCCAATGACGATGTGCTTCAGAATTGGTTACAAAATTTCCAGCTCAATCATCACTGTAGTGAAATCAAGAAATTTAAATTTTGCACATGGCCATTACCTAAAAACTCCACACATGTCCCACAGCTTCTTAAGCTTCTTGAAATCCTTGAAACTAGAGATAGAAAACTCTCTCTCACTCTCCTTCTCGGTTAGGACTCTCTCTCTCTCTTCACGAAAAAAATTGATCTGCTAGGCATCAGAAATTCCTTGAATCTCAATATTTGCGTTACTGAAAACCTCATGCCAGTGGATTTGTACTGCATTGAGAGAGAGACTTGCAAAGCTCTGGAGCCCTAGTACATCGACACAACTCATTTAAATTTCACAGCTGCTACTTCTGCAGACATGTTTCTCATAACGCATGCAAGACGACTTAATCCCCAGTTTCTACAGAATTTCAGAGCCTAGAGGCAAAACTGTGCTTTGGAGATCAGTCCAGATGCCGAAAGAGGGATAAGTTAGAGGAAACAGTGTAACATTACTGTTATAATTCGGTAACAGCACAATAGGCTATACTCGAGACAAATTACTGTTGTGTGATCTTGACCTGCTCGCCGTGAAAATTTCGAGTTGTTGTTGACGCTGAAATTCCTAGGTGTGGGCTGCCCAGCTAGTTCCACACTTTACAGAGTGCCCAGAATTTAAGTTGATCTGTCACAAACCTACCAGATCGTAATTAGGGTGAAGTACTGCTGTGAAAGAAATCCGTGTCTGCTGCTTCAAACAGGATCAAGGGCCCGGCCAGCATCTTGATTGAAATTTGTGGTGATGGTGTGTGTAATCCTCCAGGGCAACAAATCACAAGTTGAAGCAGTCCACGGTGCGAAAGCTATTGACACGCTCTGTGAGAGGTATCTGGACTCAGCCCCTGGTTGTGAAGGGTCCTCTGGGCGTGCTGACAGCGATCGACTTCTTCGGCATCTTTTTGATTTTGTTGGTCCTTCTCTGGGTCACTACCAACTACATCGTGCCTGGGCTCGACACGATCAATGCCACTGAGCCTCAGTCAGGAGTGAAGAGGTAAGATTTTAATAACTTCTGCCATCAAAATTTTCGGCAGTGGTTGTTGACTGAGTACCGTGCATGAACGTCCAGAAAGTTGTTTGGAGTATTGACAAGGAAAAATCCTGCAGATTCGTAATATTGGGGTTTATGAAGAAATCTCAAACATTGAGGATTATGGTACGAAAATTTAGTTTGATTTGAAGGATTTGAGATCCTTAAATTATTGTTTGATGCTGAGCTTATATATATGAAAATTGGAGCAGAAGTGCTCATTTCATGTTTGTGTTGATCCTGGCATATAAAGATGGCAACTGAAAGTGGAGAAGACCGCAGAGATGTTTGGAAGAACGTTACCGTTCATGATAAACCTCCTTTTCATTCCTGTGACGAGGGGTTCGCCCATCTTGAGATTGATTGATGTGCCCTTCGAGCATGCGGTGCGGTACCACAGATGGCTGGGTCAATTGACCATGATACTCACCACAGCTCATGCAGCTATCTATTGCATGTATTACGGCTCAAAGCAACAAATCCACCTAGTATGCTTCAAACTGAGACTCCAATCTGCATGCATTCCCACCTTGATTGACATGTCGAAATGCTCCTTCGGAAATGCTTTCAAAATTAGTCGACCATGTAGGACCTTGCAGAGATGGAAATTGATCTTGGTAATCATTCGGTTTTCAGAGTTCATGATCAGCTCCCAGAATCACCCTTGTATGTGGAGGGAAGAAACCCACTTGAATTAGCCGTTTGAGTATGTCTGGATTATTAATCCACGTCTGAGGTATAATTAACCCTGCCGAAGTCATCAAACCCAAAGGATATTTCAGTCGAGTATAATTATTTTGATGATTACTCTGTGTCTGTGGCAGATGGGTGAATGGAAATACTCGGGTGAATCGAACGTGGCGGGTGTCGTTGCAGCTGTGGTGGCGCTGATGATGTGGGCCACCTCCATGGAGTCGGTTCGGAAGCAGTTCTTCAATGTATTCTTGGGCGTCCACCAACTTTATATCCTCTTGTTTGCATTCTATGCGTGGCATGTGGGGAAGAACCATGCGGCCAAGGCTATGGGTGGCATCTTCCTCTTCTTCGTCGACCGGTTTTTGAGGCTGGTGCAATCTCGAAGGCAGTTGACTAGCGTGTCTGCCCAGGTACTGCCCAGTGGCGTGGTGGAGCTCAAGATCCCCAAACATCCTGGTACGTTAATTTCGTCTGCAGCCACATTCTCTAGAAATTACCATCGTCGCTGTTTGAATGATTGGCTCCATCTGCTGGGCCTACCACTTCAAAGTCGAACATGGACAGTTTTGTCGCCAATCGGCCAAAGCTACATATCCTCCATTGAATTTTGCTTTCGGCAGCTAATGTTTGTAATAAGTACAAAGAGGTTCATAGGCCGGTGACCGGACTAGAGTCGGACCTTTACATGAAGTAAAAATGATAAAGTCTCTTATTCTTCAATATTTGTGAAACAAAATTCGAAATTCTGAATTAGAGCTCTGTATGACCCTGCCGAAAGCCATACTTGCCGATACGTGAAAAAACTGTGGTGTAGCCATGGTTGCCATGAAACAGGAAGAAGACTGTCAAGTGTTCTGACCTTTTGCTGAAGTGCTTGATCGAGGCGGCGTAATGTCCAGAATTTTGCAGAGATTTTGTTGACCATGGCAAGTAGCGTCACGAATCTCTGGCACCTGATTAGAAAAGGTTATGACAATATGGATTTGCGATTTCATTGCGATGCTGAGTTGATTTACTAGGATTTGTCGATCGTTTGCAGGCCTCGATTACAGCGCCTTGAGCTTTCTATACATCAACGTGCCAGACATTTCTCGCTTGGAGTGGCACCCTTTCAGCACCACTTCCAGCCCGCTCGACGGCTCGGACACCATATCTGTTTGCATCAAACCTTTGGGCGACTGGACGTATAGCCTCCACACCGCCATCTTCAATGCAGCAGCGAACACATCGGACCCGGAAGTCGCCTGCCCATTTGCTGTGAAGCTGCATGTGGAGGGTCCGTACGGCCACGAATCAAACTACTACCTCAGGTTCACATACTCCATCTTCCACCACCACAAGCTCCGGCCATAGAATTTGGTTTCAGGTTTTTAGGGTTTAAGGAATCTGATGTGAACTACCATACGAATCAAACTACTACCTCAGGTTCACATACTCCATACACCATCCCAAGCTCCGGTCACAGAACTTGGTGCCAGGATTTCAGGGCTCAAATATTCTGATGTCAATTACCATACGAGTCACACTGCTACGTCAGGTTCACATACTCCATCCACCATCACAAGCTCAAGCCACAGAATTTGGTGTCAGGTTCCTAAGACTTAGAGTTTCTGATGTAAATTAGGACTGTGTCGGCAGGCACAAGAGTCCGATGCCTCAGGTTCACATACTCCACCCACCGTCACAAGCTCTGGCCACAGAATTTGGTTTCAGATCTTCAAGGTTTGGGGTTTCTGATGTGAATTAGAACTAGTTCGGCGGGAACAAGAACCTGATGTCTCAGGCTCACATACTCCATCCACCATCACAAGCTTTAGCCACAGAAATTGGTTTTGAGGTTCTTAGGGTTTAGAGTTTCTGATGTGGATTAGGGCTGTTTCGGCAGGTACAAGAACCTGATGCTTGTTGCGGGAGGGGTGGGCATAACACCTTACCTTGCAATAATCAAAGAGTTGCTGAAGCGCCACCAACTGAAGCAAGATGGGCTTCCAACCCATGTGCAATTGATTTGGTGTGTCCGGAGGAGCTCCGAGCTGTCCACATTGCTTGACATCTGCCCGGCTAAGATATGTCCCAACCTTGCTGCTGCGGGTGAGGAGTTCAAAAGCTTGACTATCGATGTGGCAGTTTACGTGACCGGGGAGGACTCCAGCATCATCTCCAACATCCCCAAAGTACTTGCATTCCAAGAGCCGTCCTCAGCTCCACAGATCACATGCCATGCTATGCCACTGCGAGTGGAAGCAACATGTTTGGCTCCCACCACATCGAACCAAAACATGTTTATCTTAACTGTCATCCTTGCCTCTGTAAGTGGATTCATTCTGATGTCAGGGCTGTTCCATGTCTACATTGTCGCCCCGCACAACTCACCCGAAGACCCATTCTCGACGGCCCTCGATGTCTTGATGTTCTTCATCAGCATGTTTGTTGGTATTGCCCTATGTGGAGGTGCTGTTGTTCTTTGCTGGAGCCCCTCATGGAGTTCCGTTGGTTTGAGCAGCTCATCATCCAACATCATTTCGACAGATATTTCGACAGTCCAAGACTTCAGTAAATCGATTGACAGCATACTCCTCGAAGAAATCCCTCAAGAGAATCTTCTTGACATGAGTACCATCGTCCAAGGAACACGGCCTAACTTCCAAGGTATGTTGTCACCTCGCCAAGCACCGTGAACTGTAACAATTGGATGCGAATGTGAAACGCACGTTGACAATTGTGAAGCATCGTAAAGTTAGGGTTTTCCCCATACATTCACTGACATTTGAATCGTCAACAATAGGCCGAGGATCCAGGCGAAGTCTCTCTCACCAAGTGACTGCATGATTTGACAATCCTCTAACTCAACATGACTTTGTTCGGGAGTTGATTGTTTTGTATACAACACCTTCCATGTTCGGTCGGTAAATTTGCAGAGCATTCTTGGAGTTTGTGTGGAAATTTGAACGAAGGACATTCTATCTCGCTCCATTGAGGGTCAAACTCATTTTGGCATGCCAAGCGGTGTTAAAATGAGTTTGGCACTCCATGAACCGATTTAATTTGCTTTCGTTCAAATTCAAACACTTCCTCTGAGCATGCACCACAAGTGGAAAGAAAGCATTGATATTGTGTGCAAAACAACGACTGGAAAATCATAGAGGGACTAAATCCCGACCAAAAGTCCCATTGAGTTAAAGGATGACTTGCTATGCACAAAACTTTCAAAGCAATCTGTTACGCCAATGCTCTATGTCAATTGGATGTGAATGAACATGAACCTTAACAATTGCGAAGAAGCATCTTAAATAAGTAGCCATCTAAGGTTTTTTTCCGCATGGTCACTGACATTTGCAAGTCCATCCAGGCGAAATCTCTCTCACCATATCCTTCGTGGTGACATCCTGCAGAGATTTTCAAAGCCGCAGCCTCCAAATACGAAGGCGAGGAAACAGGGGTGCTGGTCTGCGGACCCAAAAGTCTCCGGGAAAGCGTGGCTACAGAATGCAGAGCTCACAACTTTGGGAATTGGAGAACGCCGTTCCATTTCCACTCCGTTAGCTTCGACCTGTAGGCATGATGAAGAATTGGCATAGCCTACGTGTACAATACGAAGAAGGCCCCACTCTCCATGATACTTGCATGAATTCCAGATACATGATCACTTCGAGAACTTGTATATTATCAATTCCATATATGCCAGCTTCTCTCAAAGCGGGGAGCACATCAGAATCGGAGGAACAAAGGAGATGATGACTGCGGGTACTTACCCTGATTGAGGTGTATTCTATCCATACCTATGCGAGTACATGCAAAGTCCGAAATTTACAGCCAATTACTGACAAGTTTTACAGTAATCAGCGATTCCTCGTATCAAATTGTACAAACATAAGGATTGCTGATGCACGCAGAGGACTCGTCCAGAACAGCTTGAAGTACACAGATTTCTCCAACCAGGGCCGGAACACAGCTCGGTAAAATACAACCTTAAACCTAAACCCTAAACCATGTAGTGCCTCAGGAGAATTTCTGGTGGCTCTATGAAAATACCACAGGCTACAATCTAAATCACCTAATGAACACATCGAATATAGAGGATTGATCGATGAGGAAATGGCAACGCAACACAAGAAATAACCTCAGAAGCTTTACTTCTCCAAACCATGTGCAGGTTGCTACACTAAACATCTGATTTAGTGTGGCACTTAAACTGGTGTGCCATGTTGGTTAGCGTGGTCTTTACGACTTGTCATGTACCGCCAAGTGGCATATGACACACCCTCTTTAGTTGCCACCCACTGATTGCAAAACAAGAAATGTGGGCGGATGATGAATAATCTGGGCCACACTAACTTAGTTGTTTAGTGTAGTGACACCATCTGGTTATTAGAGACTGAGAATAATAGGTTGTAGGGAAGCAATGTGGTGGTCCAAACGAATCGGAGAACTTTATGTACTCTTTGGCAAGTTCAATATATTATCAGGGGTTCAAGTTGGATGTGGCTACTTCCATGAACGGGAGTTTGATGCCAAGACTTTACAAAGACTTTGATGCTATTTAGCTAGTTGTGTTGAAAGTGACCCTACTTAAGATTCATTCCTTCATTCATCAAGTGCATTACTTAAATTGGTTGATTACAAAAAGGTTGTAATTCAAGAGAAATTTGGATTCAAATACATGAATTGGTGCCTTTGACTACAAATGTATGTACTTCATATGTTGTTCAACGATGTCATATATGTCTATAATGCACTTATAAGTATACTATATATAGCTCATGCATTGAGCCCCTTGGACCTTTCAAAAGGGCTCACTATAAAACTTTTATACTTGTATACATATAATAACCAATCTTACTTTACAACGCTTTCAACTACACTGATGGTTTAACATGTACACTTCCATATCACTAGTTCAATATGTACCGCTTCAAGTTATACTTGACACTTCGACCCTACTAATCAACTTGTATCCAACCAGCAACTCTAAACATTGTAATTTGGTTGTCCAATAGCATCATCTTTTGGTTGTTTTAATCAATGTCCGGGAAGCTTTTTGGATAAAATTAAAACCCTAATGTTTCCAAGTTGAGTCGGTTACATGTTATCATCTTCCGGTTTCTCTTTATTAATTTGAGGTATACTCTATAGATTCTTCGTAAATGATCCGTGATTTTCCTACAAGCTTGAACTTCAACCAGTTATTTCGTAAACTCAACCAACATTGAAATATCGCCTCAAGGCTATACTTTATAAGCATATGAGAATGTCTTCAAGCTTGAGATGAGAAACGCTCAAAATAGAACCTTTGGACTAAAGCAATACAAAAGGATGTCCTAATGCGTTACCACCATGCGAGTACAAATGAATATTAAATGAAAGGACATAAAACGCTCATTAGTCGAGAGAGACAAAAAGACAACGTTCAACGTTCTCCACCTTGGGGGGCAAGCAACGCTTGAGATCGAATGCGATCAAAAAGGACCCTAGGCTTGACTTCTACTAATCATATATATAAATTGTATCTAGACCACGGCAATATTGAAATTTCATGAATCTAAACGCATCAACTTGCTTAGAGGTTTTCAAAATCTTGAAAATCCCAAAAGAAAATTCTCAAGCACAGTGCGGAAAGTGTCCATAATTATAGGGGATAATTCTACTGCATTGTTGGGGGAAATTTGACAACATAAATATATTGTGTTTGGATTTAAATACAAACATTCGAAAACACATGTGTGTTCAAAGAAGAGATTGAACTAGGTGCTCTAATTTTAATTGTCAACTTAATTGGGGAGGGAAGAGACCTACATGATCATTCAATGAGAGAGAGACTCTTCCATTCGATAATGAATAAAGTATGCATATTAGCTCCAAAAATCAATGTGGGAAATATGGCTATAGCCTTGCTACTCATTTTGTCCTAATCGCGTGCTTAATAACCTAGGAGAAATGCACAATAGTTCCATAACAATGTTCAACAATTGGGTATTGTTCTTTTCCTAATAGACATCAATCGAGTTGAGTGCATCATTTATGGTTCAAAACTCATGCATGCAACTCTACTCTTTCAATTGAATGTGAATATCCTCAAATTTACCCTAGAACTGTTCTTAAAATTATGTCCGGTGTACAAAACCCTCCCCTTGGGTTGAGAAATGATGCTATGTGAGTGCAGTACGTGCTGAAAGTGTTTTTTCAAGACCCAGTTAGACCCCAAGTCCAATAACTTGAGGCCCAAAACATGCCTTTAAATGGACCTTAATATGGGCCTGAGGATTGGTTTCTCAAATTAGGAATATTTTCTTAAGGTGAGAATTGCCCCAAATTTGACAAGAAAGTGATGCCACATAAGAGCAAGCCCAGTCTTGCCTGCATCTGCATCCGCATCCGGAAACAGAAATGGGCCTCTGTCCGGGATGCGATGGCATATGCAGGGAAGGGCACCCACTCATCACCCTGCATCCCAACCATGTCGACGTAAAGTAGGTAATAATTACTCATTTACGGTACTTCTTCTTACTTTGCTCGACTCGACTAGGACAGGCTGCCCTTCCTAGTCACTCATTTCAGAAATTTATTTTATTATATATATTACTATATTTATCTTATTTTTATATAACTAATCACATAATTACAACAAAATCAGATAATTACATTATAATCAGATAATTACATTATATTCAGATAATTACATTATAATCAGATAATTACATTATATTCAGATAATTACATTATATTCAGATAATTACATTATATTCAGATAATTACATTATATCAGATAATTACATTATATTCAGATAATTACATTATAATTAGATAATTACATTATAATAGATAATTACATTATAATCAGATGATTACATTATAATCAGATAATTAAATTATAATCAGATAATTACATTATAATCAGATGATTACATCATATTAAGATAATTACATTATAATCAGATAATTACATTATAATAGATAATTATATTATAATCAGATGATTACATTATAATCAGATAATTACATGAAAAATTATTTAGATAATCATATATTACATCTATTTTATTATTTTAGGGTTTAGATTTTGGGCATTAAACATTCACAATGTTGCTATTACTATTACTTACTAAGTGCTATTCAATCCACATTTCAATAATCCATGATTGAATTTTATTACTTAACCACCCACCACCATTATATATCTATTTGTATAAAACAAGATTCCAAAAACAAATAATTGCATTTTATTCAGTCCATCAAGAATAACCGCTATCACGGGATCCCTCATACACATGTCTCTACTATTCATATGAACGTAATAAATGCAAGCACCTTATAATCCGATATTGAATGATGATTAGAATCTATTAAAATGAATCTAAATATAACATAATCTAATCACCCTCAACACACCTAAAAGTCATAAATTCCCCCTCAAACTCCATAAATGTTCTATGAGGTCATTCCTTAATTAAAAATGTTGCTCTCTGTTTTGAATTTCAACTTGTCCTTGGAGATACTCTTCAAAGTTAAGATTTCGATGTGTATGTTCAACTCGCACAGGTTCTAGAACTGCTGATAGATTATGATATCTTTCATCCTCGATGATCATATTATGCATGATGTAACATGCAATTACCACATTCTCAATATCACACAGACCCCACAAACGACTTGGTTGTTGTAGAATTGACCATCTCGCTTTCAGCACCCCAAAACACCTCTCCACATCTTTTCTGGCTGCTTCTTATTTGTTGGCAAAGTGTTTTCTTTTTTCACCTTGTGGATCTTTTATAGATTGCACAAAAATTGACCACTTTGGATATATGCCATCTGCTAGAAGATAATATTTGGAATACTGTCGAGAGTTCACGTCAAAGGATATATCGTCATACTCCCCAGATAAAAAATTTCTTACCAATGGACTTCTTTGTAGAACATTGATATCGTTGTTGGATCCCGCGGTTCCAAAAAATGCATGCCAAATCCAAAGAGATTGGTCTGCTATTGCTTCCAAAATAATAGACATGTTGCCATCTTTGTCTAAATATTGTCCATTCCATGTTACTGGACAATTCTTCCATTGGTAATGCATGCAATCTATTGAGCCAAACATACATGGCCAACCTCTTGCTTTGTTGATTGACATTTGCTTTTCCAAATCTTCTCGTGTGGGTTGTCGTAAGTATTGTTTTTCATAAACAACACGAATAGCCCTCACAAACTGCTTCTTGCTCTCCATGGCTGTACTTTTTGCTGCTCTTGTGTATTCATCTGTTGCATCAGAGGGCACACCATATCCTATCATGCGAATAGCAGCTACGCATTTTTGGATACTTGACAAGCCAAGTGTATCAGTTGCATCAGTTTTTTGTACAAAATAAGAATCGTTCGCACATATTGCCTCGACCACTTTTAAAAATAATCGTTTTGACATCCTAAACCGAGTGTGGAATTGGACATCATCATACACAAAAATAATCTCTCATTATTATCTCATGATGCACTAATCTGCCTCTCTTGCGATATGCTAAACGACCAGGTACAGACCCTCCTTGTTTTTTGGGCAATGGTTGCACGTCAAGCAGATCTTCCAACAAACTATAACCCATTGCCAATTCATGGTCATCAACATCATCTTCTAAAATTCTTCTGAATCGTTCTCTTGATTGTCTATGAAATACATCCATTTTCAAAAACTTTAACATACAAACTAACACACAATTAACGAAAACATGTCTCTATATCAAGTATACATTGCAATAATTGCATAATTTTACATTTGTAAAAGTTGGTTGTTATTTTTGAATAAAATATAGTTATATAATCAAAAATAAAATAAAAGCAAACTATACTTTTATTTTATAATATACTAAAGTAAAAATATATCTTTTGATTTTTTGTCCAAATTTTGTATACATAGTCGACACGAAGAATTATGATATTCTTTGTCGCAAAATATCATTCTCAAATACATAAAATGGAAAGTGTACCTGTTTCTAGTGGAAATGTTGGCAAATCGTTTCGATCCAAAAAATTTAGCCCATGTAAGGATATTCAATTGTGTAGGAGTCATGTGCATATTTCGCAAGATCCTATACAAGGCATCAACCAAACCTCGGCCACATTTTTGCAAAAGGTGGCCGATCATTTTAATTCATTGGAGGTCAATAATTGCAAGAGAACTCCAAAGTCTTTGGAGTCTAGGTGGTGCTTAATACAAAGAGAGTGCAGTATATATAATGGATACTATTTGAATGTAAAAGCACTAAACGAATCAGGCACTACAAAGGAGGATGTACAACAGAAGGCGCAAGTGATGTACAAAGATGCGCAAAAGACGATTTTTGATAAAGCTGGAAATCCTAAGGACAAGCAACCGTTTAGATTTATGCATTGTTGGTTGTACTTGAAGGACTATCCACAGTGGTTTTACAGAGATCTAGCAAGAGGGGTACAAAACACTCCTAATAAGCGCAGAGCTATTGATATCGATTTGACTATGGGTGAAGGTCAAGCAGGGCAAGGCTCGGGTGGAAGTCCAACTGGCGAATTACAACGACCGGAAGGACAAAAAAGTGCAAAAACAGCAAGGTTCAACCAAGATCTACATATGGCTGCATTGAAAAGTGCAACAGAGGCATTCAAACTTATGAGTAAATCGTCTGCGGAGAAGGCCAGAACACTAAAGGATGCTAATGATGATGCACTGTTCAGTCGTCCCGGGCGACAACCTGATACGTTATCTGAAGCATATTTCAAATTAAGAGAAGAACAAGCATACTTGGAGCGGCAAAAATACGTGATGAAGTTGCGGAAAGAACTCCCACGTTCAACCCAAGAACCTCCAGTGATTATTATAGATGAAGAAGAAGTGGAAGAAGAAGAAGAAGAAGAAGGAGGTCTAGGAAGAAGTTCTAGTTTATATGGCACACTTGATTTGAATGCTGATGCGGGTGGCTCTTAGATAAGACGGTTTAATATGTAATGTTTTTATTTTGATACTCAAATAATCATATTCATTTTTTTCTATATATTGTGGGCTAACTTTGACATTAACTGTGTAAATATTTATTTATTGCTCCAGTGAATATTAAAATTTAACGGATTATTAATATCAAATTCTAAACTTAATCCATAATAAATTCTAATAAATTTATCCCTTTATTCATTGACTAATTTAATATTAAACAACTCAAAGTAAACAATATTTATTCAGTTCATTATATGATCAATAGGTCAATTATTTGTCAATAAGTTATTCAAAAAAATCAGTTAATTCGTGAATATGTCAATTGGAAAGTTAATTCGAGAAAGTTAATTCAAGTTATAAATTAAGAGTCTGTTATAAGCTTGTAGTTGTTTCGTGAGTGGTGAACAAGCAAAGCCTCTGCTTCATTATTGCATTTCATAATTTTGCTACATTGGAAAAACCGGCTTACTTATCAATACATAAGTTCTTGGCCGGTTGTCATTACAACGAAGAAGGAATTAGCCGGCACTTGGAAAATTAAATAAATTAAATAAAATAAATTAAATACATATATATACATATATACACACATATATATATACATACATACACATGCACATATACATACATACATACATATACATATACATATACATACATACATACATATATATATATATATATAGGCTGGTCGAGATTAATCGCATCATATTAGTTCATATACCTAAACCCTAACTAACTTATTACCCCTAACTTACCCATGTGCCAGCAGGTGCGTCATATTTTACCCATGTACCGGCAGGTACTTATTGTCTTGTAGGATAAAGACAGGGTAATGATGCTTTATATAACTATAGCAGAGTCCCTGCATAACCTGCCGTTATGCAGGGTCTGCTCTAGATGCTGCAAAAAAATTCATCCAAGATTTCAGTTTACAGGGAAGACTGGGCAGTGGCCCTGCATCTGCATCCGCATCCCGGATGATAAAGCGGGGATGCGGATGCAGATGCAGGGCCACTGGCCTTGCCCTAAGTGTCTCTTCTCTTTTTCAAATCTTAGACGTGAACCCTATTGTAAATTTGTTGGGTCCAAAGATTGCTCTCGACCAATAGTATTACTTGATTTGGAGTTTCTTTGACCGTGGACCCACCCTTACCTTAGACCCCTAAAGGAATGAAAAGAAACATAAATGTTGTGACAATGAACGGAGAGAACCAACTGCTAGGTCCCAGATGAACCGGTTGAGTTTGAAAATAACCAGTTGCAGTTCAAGACTCCAGGAAAATTACGGATCCTTGTCGGGGAATCTATAGAATATACCTGAAATCGGTAAAGAAAACTTGAGAGATGTCAACATGTAAGCGGTTGGACTTGGAAACCCTCGGATCTTGACCGACGATGTCCAAAAATATCCCTGGACACTGCTGTCTCCTGAAGGAAAAGAAGAGAATTACTTCGTTGTGAGAATGTGAAAGATCTTCGGAAAGATCCCCAGATGCTAGAGCTACTTGCCTGACGTTTACATACCTGCCTACTGCCTACTCTTGCCAAGCAATTAGGGTTACAAGGTCACTCTCCATTTCTTTCTATATATGTTGATGGCCCGGATGTGCAGCAAATTTGGCCGTCAGGAACAATGCTCCCCCCGCACTTCAAGGCATTAACGGAAAGTACGTAACCACCATTCACCACGCAATCTCCGCCTCTCCTCCCACCCCTCGCACAGAGCAATGAACACTAATTTCCACAAATATCCCTCCGCTCTGTCACCTGCAAATCTCCTCGCACACAATTAAGACTCTCTCTCTCTCTCTCTCTCTCTCTCTCTCTCTCTCTCGCGCGCGCGCGCACACACACACGAAGAATTTCACAACATCTCTCTGTATGCTAATTCCTCACACACAAGAATTCCACAAATTCAGTGTGTCTGTCTGACTGTCTCCTCACAACAGAAGGCTTCCACAATATCGCTCTGTCCTCTCACACCTTGCCTTGTTGTTGTGAGAGGGGAAGGGGGAACCGATGCCCCGAGGCGGTGGTGACAAAATGGAGGGGTTCGCCATGCCGGACGTGGGTTCCCTCACCACCTGGTTACCAGAACCTGTGCTGGGGAGCACAACAAACAGTTTTGGAGGAGGAGGCGTGGAGCTGGACAGCCGATTCCTGATGCTGGACCAGTTTCGGGCGCTGGGAATGGTGATGGTGTGGATCATGGCATGTGTGGCCAAGCTGTTGCTCTCTGTCTTACCCGGGTTGCTGCCCTTGCCTTTGTTGACAAACTTTTTGGAAAAGCTGAGTGCCGCTGGGGATGGAGGGCATGGGGTGAGACATCATCATCAGCAGCAGCAGCAGCAGCAGGAAGGGAAGAGGTCGGTCGGCCGCCGGCATGTGAAGCTCTCTGGGACCGCAATTGGTCGTGCTTTGACACAGGTGAAGTTGCAATGCTTTGCTTGCTTGTTTTGTGTTGAAATTGTGGAGAATTCACAGAGAAGAATTCAATTTCCCCCTGAAATCGAGAGGGGGACAAACCCTCGCTATGTATGTAGAACTTGGCTTGAATTCGGTCCCAATTCGGTGAGCTCCCTTTAAAGTCTGTGAGTCCATTGCCTTTTTTCTCGACATGTGACTCGAGTCCAGGCCCAACATAGGTGAAAGTTTTAGAGCTGTAAAACGAGTCTCCATAATCGGCATTCACCTGTGTTGCGTGCTCATTTCACACATAAAATTGTTATTGAACCTCGGAAAACGAGAGAGTTCTTTCTTCTCTCTCGCCCCTGCTCCAGAGTTCTGGAAACTTTGAAGAAATTTAGGCTTTTGATTTCCATCGTTCATCTGTCAATCTTTAAACCTGATAGCGTGAAATTCCTACGGTTTCTGGGTAAATCTGAGACCCGTTGATGAGCTGATTTGATTCATATTATGGGAGATAGATTGATTTCCTGCAGATCTCGTGACATGGTGGTATAACAGAGTTGAATCTATCAAGGAGCCAAACTCAATAGTCAACTTTCCTCGTTGCGACAATGTGGCCTCGGGTACCCATTCAAGGAAATGGGTGTGCGTTTATTTTCCATGACTACAGTCTGAGATTCTGTAAAAAATCCGATCCTGGAGCTCCTGCAAAGAATCCTCTAGTTGGGCATGTAACCTTAAGAGCATTTTAACAGGTTACTCTCACCGTGAAAAGTCCATGGTCTTTCCACATTGCGAATCTCATTGCCAATGACATGTACATAAGCAAATATACCCTCGTGGTGACACAACTACGTAGCTTGCAATTTTGTTCTGGTTTTTTCTGGTTGTTATTCACTAAGATTCAAGTTTTTTTCTCCAAGCAGGTGTTGTTTCTGGTCAATGACGTACCTGCATCCTCCAACAAGTATGCTTATCTTCAGTCTCTTGCTGACAAGGTTATAGAAGAGAATAAGGTTGGAGGTGTCACGTACGAAGCACTCAACCAGGAAGCCTTGGGAACGGGATTTGCTCGAACAATTTACCTGCTTGGGCAATCTCTAGAGGGTCGGAGACAGCATGAGACCATCTTTGGGTAAATCTTTATTCTCATGACTCTAGGAAAGCTTATGCTCTCTTGGATGGGTTTCCAGGCTGAAATTTTTGGTTTGCTCGACTTGGATATACCTCGCTCCAACTGCACCATCTTCATAGTATGACACTCGTGAGTGTTTTTTTGTTTTTTTGTTTCTGTTTGCAGGCGACTTGTAAAGAATTTGCCCATTGGCTCCAATATAGGTTTTCTGGCACCTCTGGTCAAAATTCCATCACTCTTGACACAAGTATTATACTCAGTCAACCCATGGACCTCGAGTCCTGATAGCAAAGCAACAATATATCCCAGAAACGTGGCAGATGCAGATTTGCCTGAAAAGTTTGCAAAAGAACTCTTATGGTTGGCTGAGAAGTTATTAGATTGTGGTGGAATGGAGGAAGCTATCCAACAATGGAGCACAAATCCATCTCTGGCAGAGCTTTCTCTGTGTGCATCTCCTCGTGTTCAAAAGAGTCTTGTCCGCCTTTCAGGTATTTCTCTTACTTTATGTTATTTGGTCTTGAACCTTCTTCATTCAAACTCCTTTTTTCCCTCTTGTTACGCTTGCACCATGTTCATCAACCATATAAGCTTGTGTCAAAGAAATTTACAGGAGTATTAGGTCTTTTAGGATCCCTATTTTATTTGTCTATCTAGTCTCAGAGCTGGTATTTGTTTTTTTTTTAACTTGCGTGGTTTTTGATGTAGCTTTACTTTGCAAAGGTCTGGTAGTGGAGACAAACATTCCCCAAGAAGCATGCATGAAGTTGGTGTTACTTTGGTTACCGTTGCTGTGCAATGCAACACACGGTGGGGATGGTCCTATATTCAGTTCTTCTGAGAAATGCGATGCCGAGAGGCTTTTGGAACAAGCAATTATGGGTCTTCCACAGGCTGATCAGGAGTTGATCTTGTCCACCTGGCTACAAGAGTATGCCATGTCCCAATCAGATTGGCCTAACCTACAAAATTGCTTCAACAATTGGTGTCATGCAACCCGCAAGTTGGAGCATGCCAAGACTGAGGTGATCGATTGAGCCACCCAGAGAAATTGTTCAGGTATTCACAAACTTTTGTAACTATTGGTGCACATAGCAGGATAAATGAATTGACATTTGTTGATGGCTCAACAATGGGAACCTCAAAGGAGCATAGGATCGTATGTTTGATGTTCCGGACCTTGGGAACATGGTAAAAGTCCACATTCTTAAACTCGCGCATGAGGAAATAGATTCGGATTCTCAAACCTATATGGTGACAAGCAGGATACTGAGACTTCGCTGGTAGAAACTGGTTCTAGTAATGCTGGACAGTGCCATGGTTGTCTTCGTGAAGCAAAGATATCTCCATAGGGTACGAGCAATTGTCCTGTGACTTATGCTAGAGTATTTTGGTGGAAATTAAAACCACCTTATACATTATACTTGATTGATCTCAATAGGACACAATCATGATTTCCTTCAGCAATACAAGAAGATAGAAGAATTATGGATGTTACATGGTCGACAATCTCCCATATTTTGTACATAGTTGGCACCCACTACTTCTGAACATCGGCTGAGGTGACAAAAGCAAGTGTACAAATTAGCTAACGCACTGAAGTCCACCATTTTGCTCATGGTGCTTGTACAAAACTCTTTATCAATTACAGAGCTGGGAACTTCTTTGTTGTCTTATATGGACATCGCTATATTGCAACATATGAGTTGTTAGTGTCAATTGTATGAATGCTTTGATCAAGTCCTCGTTTCTGATCCTATAAGAAGTGATAGTCGAATGATTTGACTTTATATCCTGTCTAGAAAACAGGACTAGGGGTTCTATTTGTAACCAAGCAAGTCTTGCAAGGCAGGAATTGCAGGAAATTGGAGCATACTGTGTTATCAAAGACATCTTACTATTATAGCCAGTTGGTAATGGTGTATGTTTTTCTTGCAGTGAATTTGTAGCAGTCTGGCTATATGAATGGGGGTATATGACCTCTAGTTACAGATGGGTCGGTTGAGTTTGAGAACTAATGGGTTCAAGTTCAAGACTTCAGGCAAATCACTGATCATTTTAGAGGAATCTGTAAAATATATCTTAAACCAATAAAGGAAAACCAAAAGATATGAACATGTAACCGGTTGGACTTGGAAACACTTGGATCACTTGCCCAAAATCTCCCTGGACACTAAGAACAGACACCAAAAAGACATGACAAGAATCAAACTACATGCTCACAATATGTTACCATTGTAGATTCAACATAATGGTGGGGCCTATGTGATCGAGTTAGGGATCCCTGGCCATCACCTTTGAAAATTTATCTCAATTCAGAATAGGCTCCAAATTTCTTAGCGATTGGACCTGGCTTTCCCATCCACATTCGCAGATCGATCATAATATAGGATTTGGGAATCGGGGTTGTATTTCATAATGAACAAAGAAAAGCAACCATTCAAGCATGTCTGCCTTGACTGTATAAGCATGTGCAAAGGATCCTCTCTTTGAAATCTAGCTTCAAGAACGAATTTTGAAGAATGCATGAATGCCGAGGATAGGCAAGTGACAAGCTCTTTGTCAGCACCTCATTGTTGCCTATCGTTGGACACAGCCTTTCTTCCATCTAACTTGCCAAGATTCAAATGAAGAGGGGCATCCCCAATAGAATCATACTTAGGTTATATAGGTTACCAAAGAACTATTCCATTTGCATTGAAATGAATGAAAGGAAATTGATTTTAAAGTCCGGGAAGCCAAAAAGGCTAATAGGATTGAAATTACATCAAGATGGTTTCAAACTAGTTATCTCTAGAGTGGCAGAGTGCTATAGTCTTTGTGAAATAGAGGCTAATGTTAACTTGTTGGTCTAATTGAAAGAAAGACTTGAGGCTCCCTCGAACTACGTTCTTAATTAATGATGAACACTTATCTCTAATTGGGTTGTATAGGGGACATTCCAACACAAAATGTGCCTCATTTTCAATTGCAGTACAAGAGCAAAAGTGGCATAGTCTAGTATGTCTAGAGATAAAGATGCTCGTCCATCATCCAATCTAGTTTCTTCCCAGAGAGATGGAAAGAGTTCCACTCTTTAGCAAGAAAAACCTCCTTGATATTAACATATGTTTTTTTTTATATGATTAGGTTATCATGGGTTTCCCAATGAGATAAACCCCTTGATGTCTTCCACATGGTTGTGATTTGTACCAAGTGTCAAATCCTTGTTCAGCCAGGGTGTTGGGATAGTGAGGCTTTACTTACTAGCCAAAAGGAGATAGGTGGATGAGCCATTGTTGAAAGCCCATACTAAGCATTGGAACGTAAATAGGCTACTTAAGAATGTTATGGTCCAAAATCTTCAACTGGTGCAAACCACCCAGCCATTCATTAACTACGGAGCTCAAACGGCACTAACTCATTTAGGCACTCATGCTCAATGCTGCATGCCTGGGCATGTCAGAGGACTTTCTGCGATCAAAAACGGTTGGTCCTCCTGATGTGTGCGCTTAGAATCCCAAACCCCTTCTTGCCTTCAATTCTCCCCATCCCCTCTAGGATTGTCAGAACGACCTTCTGGAAGATCGAGGTAAGTTCTAGGTGCTTCAAGATCAGGTGAACATGTGACAGAGGATTACTTAGGTCAAGAATGAGGGGACTGTGAAGCTAATGTCGCCAATCTTACTGCTGCACCTTGAAGGCTCAAGGATTCGAAAATGCGTTCATTCATTCATTCATTCACCGTGGAACATTGTTTAGGAAGTCATCTGAGGATGTGAACATTTAAGTGGAGATGGAGGGTAAAGCTTGCGAGGGTGGTGCATGTCACATGATGGATGCCATAGCTGGAGATCACCAAGAGGTTTTGGATAGAAAAAAGAAATCATTAAGCCTCCACATCACCCAAGACCAATTAAGCCATGCCGATGACGATGACGCAACGATTTACCAACGGTGCGCGGAGCGATTGAAAGGCTCACACAAGATGGAGAGCCTCATCGAAGCCATGTGCCACAACGAGCCCAATGAACTTCCTTCGGTGAGGATGTCAAATGACCAGGAGCAAGAAGAAAAAACCCTAACCCTAAGCGAGAACCACAACGTGTGCGAGGGCCTGGAGCTCCTCGACAGGGTGGAGGACCTGCACACCAAGTACGCGGTGGCGGAGCACAACACCAAGATCCTGGAGCTCAACTTGCTGGACCTCACCGAGAAGATTCGGCTGCTGGAGGATCGCATTCAGGAGCAGGAGCACAACATCCACGAAGCACAGACATACCAATCCCTAGCCGACTACGAGACTGCACAATGCCCAGAGCTCGAAGCAACGGAGGAAGAGGAAGATGAGCCTTCCCCGATCCGCGTCATCTACTTGCGGCAGTTCCACGACCATGTCCGTGACGCCATCTGCCGCAAGCTTGCGGAGACGACTCTGTGGGGCCGGCACTATAAGGCGCTGCAGCGGCAGGTGGCGGCGGCGGCAGGCTCCAAGGGAGTTCGCGGCCATACCCGGCTGGGGAAGCTGGCGGACCGGAAGGCTGGCCTGTGGGAATTTGCGCAGGAAGCCCACTCCATCGCCCCTTGCACCTTCAAAAAAGGTGCGTGGCCATCCAAGACCTTCAATGTAAGATGGATGGGTCTTAAAATGGTTACTTTTTCCGACTAGCCCACTTCTCATCCTAGGAGAATGCGAAACACGCGATTCACACATGATGCTTAGCAGTTCCAAATTGTGGTCATAGCCACTTTCCTCATTACTTTTGGAGCTTGTATGACTGAATTATCTTCTTCATTATCAAAGTGAGATTCTCTTGTGCGCATCAAATGGACCTATAGCCCCCTCCCCTCCCCCCCTTGATTATGTTCATTAGTGAGCCCAGAGCGGTTATCATATTTGAGCACACATTTCAATCTCATGTAAACACATGTCATTTTGGTATCTCTTATTGCAACCACACCTAATCACATATCATGCAATATATAGGTGTTCAATGAAGATGAGTAACCAAATTAGGCACGTCTACCTTACTGCAAATTCTAGAGTGAATGATTGTGAGGATGTATGACTACAAGCAACGTGCCACGTCACTTGTTTGTTATTTTTCACTAAAATGTAAAATTGGCAAATCAATGGACCCATACTAGAGCATGTGCTCACTTCACTTTGTCATGATGTATTATGTTGTGCGGTGGACTTGCAGTGTGTAGTACATAGAGCTCATGCTATACCTCCAATTGGTTTCTAATCTTTTGGAAACCATCTAACGTATATAATGTGTCCAACTCAAGACAAGAGTAGGTCATAAATCCCACTTAGCATATATTCTTATTTTTTTAAGTGTTCAAACTTCATAATAGATCATAAATCAATAGGTTCCACCTAAGTCCTTACCATTACATATAACGTAATTTGTTCTCAAGTTCGTAAGTTTGGTGGGCGAGGGTTAACATACCAAACCCTTAAATGTGCCTGAAATGGTGGAGCTTTGATTCTTTCTTATCTTGGATCCGTTTTCAAGTTCAAGCTCAAATTTGAACTTGTAGGCATTGCCCTTGAAGATTATAAAAGGTTAAGCTTGGGCTTGAACTTAAATATAGATCATGAAAAAAGTAGGGACCAACCTTGAGACTAAGCTCTAGGGTGTAAGTTAATTAGTTGTGTGTGGCAGCCACATAAGTGCTAGGTAACCTCAAGTCTTTCTTCCAATTGGATCATGAAGTTGATATTAGCATCTATCTTATGGAGGGGAACTGCACTCCGTTACTCTAGGGAATTTGCCTTTTCGACACCCTCTTGATATACTTCTAGTTACATCAGCCTTTTTTGGCTTCTTGGACTTTGAAATCAATGTCATTTCGTGAGCAGATCCGGTTGAGCAGTTCATGTAAGACAATTCATCTCATCGTCATTTAGAGATAAAAACTCAACTCGAGAATTTGAGCTTTATAGATGAAACTGAAAGGGTACATATGCTGAATCTCACCAAAACTCCTTGGGGCGGGTTGCCGTTGGTGTTTTTGGAACAAAAGACTCTTTCTGGAACCAGTTTGTGGATGAGCTCCAACAGGATGTGGACTTCATGAAGGTGTTGGGGTTGTCACCGGAGTCCCTCGGGGTCACAAAGTTTGCATGTGATCCGAAGCAGGACGAAGATGCATCGTGCTTCAACCGGGAAGAAATCGTGCGCAACAGGCACGTGTTTGCGGAGCTCGTCACCCAACTTGCTGCCGATGACCCCCACAAGCCGTTTTACACGGAGCTCTATATGTTCGTCTACAACGTCCATCCCGAGACGATGGACTTCAAGGTGCGCGTTAAGCGAATCGAAGCATATTAAAACTTTGTGTGAGTCGATTAGTAAGTCATCTGTAAGAGTGTGTATCAAAATCGACGAAGTTGGCGTGGTCGACCGGAAAGTCCACATATTGTTTTTCCCCTCAGACCCATTTGGGCATTCAACTTCTTTTACTTAATCATCCAGATCCCATCACAAGTCCAAATTCACCTAAATATCACAGCTCATGGATCTTGCTACTTATCACACAGCTAAGTGATTCCCATGACATGACTCAACTGACTTCATGAAAAGCTAGCAGGCGACGTTTGGGGATGAGCCGCGCCACGATCATGAAGAGCCTGTAGAGACTGGCGGCAGTAGTAGCTCCATAGATCAATTCCTGAGCTCTTGCTTCCCCCTTCCAAGTTTACCGGCGGATCGAAAACGAGGAGGTGCGGAGGGGTCGTATTACAGCCCACCCCGGGAGCCTACTTCGTCAACCGTCTCCACCATCGGAGACTCCAGCGAAGAGGCAGAAGCAAAAGCTACGGCTACGTGAGTAAATGCGGTTCTGAAGATGTTCATGACACTGATCAAGTCAATGTAACGCCTACGGCAGTAGAATTCAAAGATTCCTGAAGTAATCAATACCCAGAAAAAATATTTGTACTCATTGGTTCTCCAGATCTCTCTGTCTGTATGTCTGTCTGAGTGGTGATTCCCTGTTAACTTCACAAAGGCGGAGACCGTGTATGAATTGTGAAGATTAACCCTTGAAGGATGCAGGGTCTCGATTTACGGTCATATACACACACAATTTGTACGGGCTTCACCAAGTTCAGAAACCGTATTTTATATATTGATGTGTTTGAGAGTTTATTGAATGCATTGCCTTATATCAAGGAAAATATACTCATACTAGACATTGATGATCAAGGTACAACATATGTATTTGCATCCAAGGGCAGCCATGTTGTGTAGTTGAACTTAAATCTTCAATAACATCAAAGTGTTTAACTTGTTCAAACAATGCACTTGAAAAACTAAGTTGATTTAGGTAGGGTCACTTACTTTTGACATGATTAGCTGAAAATGAAATTATGTAGTTTGAATACATTATTTTTTGCTTAGAGAGACCCAGTCTGGGCCTTTTGAATGCTTAGGGGTTAACTTGTTAGATCTTGAACTTATAGTAATAAGAATATGATAAGAATTTGTTTCAAATGATAACATATTCAAGAACCTGTCACAATATGTGGTGATGTATGATGACATGTTATGAATATGCAATAAGTTGTAGAAAGTGACGGGGTTGTCCCTCTCCTTTGTGCATCATAGATTCTCATATTCCAAACTTATGACATCTTATAGAAGTTCTTTAAATACACGATCTTAGAAAATGCATGCATGAATTCTTAGGGCATCTTATTTTCATGAAATTAGAAGATAGTTCCATCTTATGTGCGAGTGGAGATGAGTTTGCATGTAAATATGTCATAGTTCCTTGGGAGTTTCTTCACCAAATCAATTGGATTGGATTGGACTAGTCTTCTTGCTCCCAACTCACCTACCACACTATACATTTGATTTAGTGTGGCTCACATTATTTATCGTCAACCAACATAAAACAATCTGGCAATAATTGAATGGCAACCACAGAAAGTGATAGGTTACACTTGTTGCGACTTGACAAGTCATGAAGAACGCTCAAATCAACATGACACATCAAGTTAGTACCACACTAACACATTTGATGCACTTACATGTTGAGATGACCCCAAACGAAAATCCATTTGCAGTCCACATAAATTTTGAAACCTATGAGTCACCCTAGTTTCTGCAAACATTTTCCTACATCAATTAGCATCATGGACTCACAAGAATTCGACCTTGGCCCCTAACAAAGCATCACCCGTCCCTTGAAACATGCAACCTTAACATGACCACCACACCCACTCGAACCTACAACATCACATGCCCCACTTGAAACCCCACACAAATTAGAAAATATATTTACCTTGGATTTAAAAGTTAGTCACAAAGCCCCCGAACCCACACATTGGAAGTTCAACTACTAGTAGATCCACATGGGGTAAACCCATTCAACAAGTTGTGGGTAGAATAGGCCATCATTCACATTAACAAATAAAGTAAAACTCCCAAGGTTTATTTAATATTATATTATTTATTCAATTTTATCTATTTGTTTGATATGATTCAAATTTGAGAGGGTGCAGTTGTTTTTAATTGCGAGGGATAGAATAGACCCTAGTGGTGCAGCAAGTAGGCTTGAGCTCCCTCATCACCAAAACTTTGTTTCCCATGTGTGGAGGTAAAGACTACCCTATCCATGCGTTGCACATGAGAAATAAGGTAGAGGGTGTTAAAACCAACACTTATAAACACCTCCCAATTACCAGCATTTTATTATCTTGAAGCTTTCCCCATGGTGTAGGAGTGTATGGGCCCATGAAGTGACGTTTTTAGGTGTCATTAGTGGCGCCATTTCATAGCAACCTCCACTACCTTCATCTAGGGTAGGCTACAGGATCCACTCTATCTTTGGTTGGTTCAAGGTGGGTTTAGGGTGGCTTATCAATGCCTATTCTAGCCGTTTTATACACTGCAAGGGGGAGGGGTTATAGCCCCATTCTATTCACAAAGTCATGAAGGTAGGCCCACAAAGCACAAAGGGGGTTGGTACCCATGATGCAAGGTGATGGTTTTGCAAGCGAAGTAGGTGGGATCATGGAGGTGGCCATGTGGCTTTGCACACTGTTACTAGTTGGTCTTTTATCTAGCTTGGGCCCAGTACCCAACTATGTTGTGTTGGTTCTAGGCAATGATGGTGGGGGTTCCTCATCATATCCAAGGTTGTCATACACGGGGCTTATATGTTGGTTCAAGGAAGCTAGTGGTTTTGACTTTGAATACTCACCAAATATGTAATTGAGGCTAAATATATTTTGTCTTTCTTTGTACCTATGTTTAGAACAAAGGCTAATATGAATATATATTTTTATATCAACCATGTAGCCATATGTATGTGCAATAGCTTAAAGTGTTGGTTTAAGCACCCTCTACCTTATAGGCAAAAACCTTGAAGTGCAATCGTACCAGTTCATGTGTTTTTTTTTAATGAATTCTTTTGAGAATCTTTGATGAAATTATTTTGGTGCCAATCCAACACAAAGAAGCCCTTAACAATAGCATCTATGGTTTACAACATTATAGACCTCGGACAACTAACTAAGTGAGCAGCTATTTTAGCTAGCTAAAAGCTCCAACTAGCTAAAGCTACGCATGAATTCGGTGTCTCAAAAGAATAGCTAGCTAAAACTAAGTGCCATAATCCAAGCGAGGAAACTTAGTTAGTTGAAGTTAACTAATAGCTAGCGAGAATTTGAATGTAATCTCGGTGGAATGAATGATGTCATTGCACCTAAACGGTCATCTCTCAAACCCAGACTCATTGAAGCAACAATGTTTTTGAAACTAAACATGAGCCTATTTCCTAATAATCTAGTAGATGTCGCAGAATCTCCAATTTGGAACACCTTGATTCCATCTCGTCTTGAATTGCCAGATTGCATTGACGATTCCAATGATAATGCAAATGAAGAAGATGATCACAAAGAAGATGATGATCTATCACCAGTGCCAGTCGAAAGTGAGGAAGCCGATTATACGTGCTAATTTAAAGCCTTTTAATATCCTTGTGCAACAACATGAAAATATAGAGCCAACCGAGAGCAATACAACCATATTTGTATTGTTTGGTTTCATTTGAATGGATTTCTCTTTGGTTTACAACGAATATGCATGTCACACAACTTTACAGCTAGTCGAAGCTGAGTGAAATTGAAAGTTCTGGAAAAGTTAGCTAGCTAAAGCTAAGTAAGAATCCTAGATTGAAGGAATCAGTGACAAATAGGGGCGTGGAAAATTTAGCTAGGTGATTCTAATTGGCCAACTATCCAAGGTCTATAACATTACTAAGCAACATCTGGTGATGTTTTATATCACAATACCTACCAAAGGGGAGAGCGAAAACATTGACTGCTATGTAGAGTGTGCATGGTTTTTTTTTAAAAATTCAAACCAACACCTAATTCAAGATCATAAATTTTAACTTATCTATTGAGGTTAGATTAGGATGAATGGGAAATAAACCTATAGGGGGTAGGTTTTTACTATACCCCCAAGGTAGGTGTTGGGAAACAAAACCCAATAATGTCAACATGCTTTGTGGGGTTGGATGTCCACAAAACCTACCGAGGGGGAGGGAGAGGGTGGAAACACCAATTATTACACTAAATATTGTATTTAGTGTCACTTACTTGTATAATTGCTTATTTTATATCTCATTTTTTGTCAACAAAGGTCAAATTGGTTGTTTGAACATTGTAAAATATTCGAATCTTTACTTGGTAAGAAATTACATTGAGAGTAGAAAGATGTAGCATTGTGTAACTACAAATAGTGAGTGCTACTAAATACCATATTTAGTGTAGTGTAGAGCACAAGGGTTGTCATTTTCAAAAGTTAACACCTAAACCAAGATGAAAGACCATAAAGTTGTCTAGTGAGCTTAAATTAGGATATATCAACAACCAGCCTACACGGGGCATTTTTCCCTATTATCCCCTTGGTAGGTATTAGGATCCGAAACCAACTATGGAGGTCTCAAGGATAATGGGCGAATTGTGCCTTCATTAATTGATTCAAGATTAATAAGGGTAATAGAGACAATGGCCTTGAAATAAGTCAATAGGATGACTACATGTCATTGTTGAGTAATCTTATATTGTGCAAATGAGGTCATTTTTTTCCTTCATGAGTAAATATTTCCAATTTCAATGACACATTTTGAGCATTGGATTGGATTGGGAATCGCCTTAGTTAGTTAGCAACTGCAAATCATAAAGATTATCATATCAAACTTCTTAACCCAAGTAGAGTAACCAAGGTCATAAGAGGTCAAAGTGAATTTATTTTTTTGGCCTTTCTATGATACTTACATATACCCTTCCAATTGTGTTAACTACAATATTGGTTCCCCTAGAATGATGCCTATATGTGAACACATAATTCTTATATCATCATAACACGTCTTTCTAATGTTGTTCTTAACTACAACTTGCCTCATCATACACCACTCAAATATAGATACTTGTATAAGAAAAGTGACTACATAAGACCCACGCATTTTTTTGTGCAATTAGTGTCACCAACACAAAATGTTAACCCAACATTATTTGTCATTCATTGTAATTTTTTGGGAGGATTATAGATTTACAGTCTTGTAATTACTAACACTTACCAAGTGGTTCTTCATCCAACTTTCAATCACCCATGACAATATTTCATCACAAGTTGTTGACATGAGTAGGTAGGGGTTTGGCCAATGGATGAACTCATCCATCATCCATGACAATATTGTTCACGTATTCATAAGAAGTGTCATCCAAAAAGTTACCATAGTGACATTAAATACCATATGACACTAAACATCATATTTAGTGTAGTTATTTGATCCAAAAACCACAACATGCTCATGTACATGTTAATTTGGAAGGCCATGTAAATTTATAGAAAAACCCACCCAAGTTGATATTTGAAACATGGTCACCTCACATGGGCATAACCATGAGTAAGTTATGTGTGTTTGTTCGTGTGAGCTTGAGATTATAACCATGAGATGCCGCAGCTAGCACAAATTCCACTAGCTGCGGCATCCCATGGTTATAATCTCAAGCTCACATGAACAAACACATTGCTTAAAGATGTTATGGGCATGTGTGAATATGTAGTGCACATGTTTGTTGATTTTGGAAATTGCATGGGCTTCCAATACTACTCATGTACATGTTAACTTGTAAGGGCCATATACATTTCTAGAAAAACCCACCCAAGTTGATTTTTGAAGTGTGGTCACCTCACACAGGCATAACATTAGTCAGCAATGTGTGTTCGTTCATGTGGGCCCTAAGAATTATAAATCACGAGGTGCCGTAGCTAGTGCAAAATTGCACTAGCTACGGCATCCCACGGTCATATTCTTCGGGGCCCACACGAACGGCCGCACATTGCTCGATGATGTTATGGGCTTGAATGTGTAATGCACTTGTTTGTTGAATTTTTTTTTTTTTTTAAATTGCATGGGCTTCCAGTACTACTCCTATGACTCGTCAAAGTGGTGCAAACCTTTTTGGTGCCCACTCATTTCTATTGACCTATTCATAGGACATGAGGAGTAGGTGGTGAACGGACTTCGTACGTTGGCGTATGAGAACACTGACCTTCCTTACAACTCTACCTATTCATAATGGAGTATGTGACTTTTCTTGTCTTGAACAATCAATTTCTAAAAGCAATAAACATCTACATTGAATATTGTTTTTAATGTCATATGGCATTTTATGTCACTGTAATAAACTTTCTTTGACACTTTTTATGAATAAGTTTACAAGCATCGTCATGGATAATTGGATTTTGGATGAAATTCATGCCAACTCTTGAAACAAAGTTTGATATATTATGCATCTTAACATTAATGTAGTGTAATATTTTCACGAGTAATTGAAATTTGGATGAAAAATCACTTAATATTTGCAACATTGTAAAACTATAGTGCCCGAAAAAATGTTTACGGTTGAGCAAACAAATAAAATCGGTGACACTAAATACAAATAATTAATTTAGTATTGTCCCCTTACTACACTAGTAGGAAATATGATCGTAGAACACACATCCCACTTGACATAGGAAGTGGGAAGTGCTATGCTAATATTATGCTAAATATCAACGTAAGTTGGTCCACATCAATTGCAAATCCATGATTTTTCAAATAATTTAGGTAGTCAACTATGAATTACCACATCAAACTATGAATGTTTTGGGTACTAAGTGAGGTCCATTGTGAATTGTGTTGATAGAATGATGGTATTAATGATAATTACAAAAAGGAAGAAACTCTCCACAGCATTGTTGGTTAAGATGATGATGATGATGACCAAACTTATTGGATGTGTTCTCTCAAACACCAATTGGTGCTATCATCAACTTTACATGTGGGAATGCTATGTATCCATTTGAACCAACCATTGTTTTCCAATCAACAATGTCTTGAAATCCAATGATGGTTGAAAATCACACTGACAAGGCATGCATGCCAAAAGATGCATCAAAAGCTTCCACAAATTATGACAAAACATTGAGGAGACCGTGGAATGAGCTCGGGGGGTTCACTGGCGAAAATCGTAGAACAACGTGCGATAAAAAATAGGGTCCAATATATTCATTGTAGATACATTTTGTAAAAAATATACATGTAAAATAGGGGATTTTAAAATAGTGAAACATGTTTACATGTAGAATACCATCACATATAATTTTTTAGGCTTTTTACATGTAAAATACCATCACCTTATAATCTTTTCTGCAAGGTAAATAACCCCCCCCCCAATAAATAGGTCCCGAACGCACGTGTATGCAAAATATAAGAGGGAGTGAACCCCCTGAGGGAATGAGGTATACCTACTAAGGGCCACTTCACACACGAGACTGAGAGCCCGTGACCATTACACTTCAAGCCTTCTCATTGGTGGAAACGGCAGAGTTGGTCCAAGTTCGCTTCACACTATGCTTGGGAGAACCAACGGAGTATGTGAATGCAAGATGGATGTAAAGTCTACATAGATTCTTATATGGCATCAAATGGAACATGTTTCATGGTCACTTGGACTATTTTCAAAAACCACTTCTTGGAGGTAGGCCTAGCACAAAACCAAGAGATCATGGCACTTCGAATGCTCACACCGGTTGAATTATTCTATTTTATCATGTGCGAGGACCCATATGAATAGAAATTCCTTGAAATAGCATTTGGTTGAGGGCCCGGTCACCTATGACCTCACACTATACTTGAGGATCTGTGACCACACTACATGATTTTGGAGGTGTCTTGGGACAACCTTGAACACTTTCTTTTGGGCTCTCATAATTTCATGGTCACGGCTCTTGGCTCATGTGTGAAGTGGCCCTAAGCGTCCATAACGACCATTGGAGTTCATGGCGCCATACATAGACCCCTAATGAATCCTCTTGCCCTCTAACCTCCAAAGCATACACTTCCATCAAATACCTTACATACATCATTCATAATTAACACAAACTTAGAAAACATCAAATCCGGGCACTTGTCGATCCTCCTTGACTTAATACAACACCTCCCACCCGCCTCAATCCTTGCATGGGCCCGTTTTGGAACTTGGTTAGATGAATGGGGCCTAAGAGTTCACATCACACTTTGCAAATGTTCTTATTTCTTATTTCTTGGTTTTTGTGTGAAGGAGATGGTTGGTCAACTCCTTTGGCTGATAAAGTGGAGCACGTAATCTTCACTCACTCCACCACACGATAATTACCGATCACAAAAGAATCACTCTATCCATCTTCATGATGTTTTCGTGACATTCAAACCAATTTATCATGCTCATGTGGATTGGATTGATTTGCAATCAAATCAATCAAAACGAGCACATGCAAAACGTGGTTATGGAACATGTTAACCTCCACGGATCGAGAAACTCGGAGTTCAATGTTTGACAGCTCGAGCCTCTAATTGTATTGATAAACAACATTGATTGACACCAAGGATTAAGGCAAGCCGGCCTTATTCAGTCACTCACCTTTGTTGGACATTCATTTCATGTGGCTCCGGTTACTTCTTGATCAAATAGATGAAAGCTATGGACAAGGTTAACTCCAACCTGGGCAAGGAGGGCTATGGATTTGTGGTGTCTACGTAAACTCATCCCATTGCATAGGTGGGAACATGGTGAATTACAATATAGTATACAAATGATTGTTTTAAGACGATCTGATCATGATATAACATCAAAGACCCCAAATTAGTTTGTAGTGGAGTATAGTTGGAATGAATCAATCCTTGATCGTACAAAGGACTTCTTTTTATTATGTAAAGCCCCTTATCCACGATGAATGAGTTTGCATAGACGTCATGAATTCCAAGCCGGCTAGGAGACCAACGAGGCATGAAGAGAGTTATTTGACATCACCATTTGTGTGCGCTCACATATGAACCCTTTAATCGTAGGTAAGCGGAGCTTATTCAATCGTTTATCTTAACCGGACACCTATAATTGAGTGATGTGTGGTTAGTTGTGCCGTCTAAAATCGAACACCATAGTAGATGCTTGTTCAACAAAGATAGACTACAAGCTCATATTTTGTTTTCTACCCTAGATTCAACACAATTGGGAGGACGAACCCACATGCTTGGTAGATAAGAATATATATTTGTATCACTTCGATAATGAATAAGATATTTATACACATGAGGGAATGGCCGCGGACTTGATTTGCAGTTGCTATGATTCTTGTACCAATCACATGTTTAATGTCGTAGGAGAAGTGGGTGGACTAGTCAAAAAGGATGTGTCCATTTTAGGCCCACTTCATATCTTTTGATACAAGACCTTCCTGCCAAGGTGCACTCATATGACACCACCTCTACCACAACCACCCATTATTGGCCTTGGTGACATGAGGGGTCATCTCTTGCTGGAAAAGTGTTCACATAGTCCACTCTCTTTCAAACATGTGTCTTTATGATGGTTGTTCTTTGATCTTTACCCAACCACAAACCAATCCAACAAAGGTCTTTGGTTAAATATTGTACCCAAAAGCACCCATATACCTTATATTTGCCTCATCACCGTATTAGTTGGTGTGCCCGGTACAACTTAACAACCAATGCTAGATGCCCACCTATCTTGAGTTGGGCCCCTATCACTATTATCCAAGGTGAAAATGCAGTTGATTATATTATGACATGTGCAAATTCTTTTTTTCAAGAGAATTTGACCTTGGAATTAGCATCAGAAACCCGAGCTAGTTTAAAGGGTATCACCTTGGGTTGATGTAGCCACAAACTTACGTGGGATTCCAAGTGCATGTTACTACTCGGAGTTAAGCTATAACTATCTAACGAGAATGTAGCATTGTACCAAGAAAAATCATTTGTGTTCTATAATAATTAATCTACCTATTGAACTTTTGTTGATACAAATTGAACTCTTGCGTAAGACATTATTGCACTATGGAAATCTGAATCATAACACTCACTAAATAAATGGTATAATCAGTGTAGATTTCTTGTACACCCTAAACTCCGTAATATCAACTCCCATAATGTCACGCACTCTCTAATATCCTGAAACCCTAGGGAATGGATGTTCGTAGTTCAAATCTCACTCCTTATTGTCACATTTCTCTTCCTCATATCACGAAATTTTGTCATTAATGCAAACCACCATAGAAGTCAACCCACACCCTCGCATTGCGCTATGTGTCAACATGTGGAGTCTTCTTCTTCTTCTTCTTCTTCCACTTGTTGAATGTTGGTGCATGTGTCTACCACATCACTCGGGAAGGCCAAGTGGAGTGGACCAACGTAGGTGACAGGAGAACGAATTCAAATTGCCCTCACATCTCCTTTGTGTTATTCCATAATATCACATGCTACACTAATTCTATAATATCACGGCATCCATGTTTACACTGCAAAACTCCGTAATATCACGTGCACTTTGGTTGCCATAGGTGTGATACTACGGAGTTTAGAGTGTACTTATTAGGTTAATAGTGGTGTGGGCCCAACGCAACGAGGTGGTGGGTCCAGCCCTGGCCCAATCCACCTCGGCAACGCCTCCAAAGTCTATCCTCCACCAGTTAAGCACCGCGTGCAGTGGCCGCCATTCCTCACCCATTCCAACCGCCAGCTACCGCTTAATCTTGGACCTCACTACACCATCCTCATCCAACGGCCCACCGTGGAAGATCGTCCGGCCCAGCTCCCACATCCAGGTCACTGTTACACAACACGTGGCAATCTTAGCCGTGCAATTTACCCAGGGTTAACTTAAAACCCCGGGAAGTAACCCGAGTCAGAGAATCGACATCGCGTGGTCGTCGATGGCAGAACAATCGACGGCTCAGATTGATCCCGAGTAACTTTAGACGAAGTTACGGCCTCCGAGTGTAGAGGCTCCCCTCCATCTCAGCTCCGGATGTGTACTATCAAAGCAGTTGTCAAGTCTACGAGTCTTTCGCTTACCTGAAAGGATCGATAGAAGGGACACGCGGGATGGGTAAAGCGGACTATTGCGCTGGTCGGTGGCGCACTTTTTTATTTCCTTTTGAATGATTTCTGGTGCATTCTGATGGCAGTTTGAACTTGTCGATGTGGTGATCCAAGTCTTGTGCTCCATTATTTTAGGAATTGGTTTGATTTGGTTTTGGGTAGGTTAACTTAACGGAGTCGAGTACAGGGTTCTCGAATTTGCTGTTTGCACAGGTAGGCTTTGGTATTTTGTTTTTGTTTGTTTGTTTGTTTGATGCGTCTTCTTGCTTTTGATGTGATGATTTGAAGTGATGTGAGTATGTGAGGGAGCATTTCTTCTATGGAGTTGATGGATTTCATTCAGGGATAGCTTCGAAGTTCGGAGTCTTCTGGTTCTTGATTCGGTGTGGGTTGCTGGAGCTGTTCAGTTTGTGTGAGCGCCTTTCGTGGATCATGCGTGCTCTTCGTTTTTCCTGGCCTCAGGTGTTCGTTGGATGTGTTCTGTGAAGATGCTTCATTGATCGTCGTTAGCAGTTCTATGTGTTGGCGATCTGGTACAAGTTTCGTGTTCTTTGAACGGCTGGATTGTCACGACCTTCAAAGATTGATAATATCAGCCGGGTTTGCCATTTGGTCTTCCTCACCTATTGGTGACCGATAGTACATCTTTCCTGTGTATGCTAGCGTCCTTCCGAAGTCGATAGATCTAAGTAATTGCTATGTACTGGCTGCTCTACAGCAAGTCGTATAGGAGTTGTATTCTTGTCTGCGAGCAAGAGAGGAAAAAAAGTTTGTTACCTGGCCATTGTTTTTGAGTGCTTCTGCGTTTATGGATGCAGTGATATAACAGACACACCTGATTGGAATGGGAAGGACGAGCCTCTGATCGAGCATTGTAATCTATAGGCATGTAGGTTCAAATCACATGTAGGATTTGATACATTGACTTATGCTTTCACAGAGATCTGAGCTATACAGGCCGGTATCTTTTGGTATCATCTACTTTTGACATCGTTACCCTGGTTCGATCCTGGTGGTTATCTTTGTGGTGTCTCATTAGGTTAGTCCTCTGTAATTAGGTCAGACGAGCAACAACTGAAGATTGACACGTGGGTATTAATAGACGCTGTCAAAGTGTTGCTTGGGAATAGTGAGGAAAGATATTTTGATATTATCGGTGGAGCCATCAGGACATGAATGGCTGAAGACGGGATGCCAAGGAGGCCGGTGCGCATAATTCTTGTTCGGCATGGGCAGAGTGAGGGAAACGTCGATCCAAAAATATATTGCACATCAGCAGATCCAACAATCCGTCTGACAGTAACAGGAGCCCAGCAGTCGGCACTTTGTGGGCAGAAAATTCGAAAGATTATTGAGCATAATCCCAAAGGAGATGACTGGTGTGTGCATTTTTATGTGTCTCCATATCAGAGGACGTTGAGCACTTTGAAAGAGATTGGGCGAGCGTTTGGGAAGGAACATATCGTGGGTGTGCGTGAGGAGCCCCGCATTCGGGAGCAGGATTTTGGGAATTTTCAACATGATGAGTCTATGAAGAGGAGTAACCAATTAAGGAAGGAATTTGGTCGATTCTTTTACAGATTCCCGGAAGGGGAGTCGGTAGCTGATGTCTTCGACCGGGTCACGAGTATGGCTTCTTACTTTCACTTATTTCAGAATTCGCCATATCCCCTTTTCTACAATCTTATTCAAATCAGTATAAATTATCTCAATTGTAACACCTTGGTATGTGGTATGGTATGACTGCACACAAATTGATAATCCAGACTTAGTAGTGTCCAATTTTGTGGGCACTTGTGTGATTAGGTCGCTTGCCTGCATGACATTGTGATCTCTCTATGTTTGGAAATTTTGAGATTGGTGGTACTTGGATATGACATCTATGTGTTTCTTGGCGCTGTGACAGCGATGTTGGATAAACCAGAAACCAGGATAAATTGTCTTTTTTACCTGCTGTGTTGCATTCATTTTGCGTTTTAGGTTTTCCAGAAGTCTAAGGGGGCACATGTTCCTTAATAGGAGCGTGTATTAATCTCAATTGCATGTTTCTTAATAGGAATATTTTCTGCTGTTTTCCTTATTGAAACTCGCATCGTCAATACTGGTCCATCAATGTTGAAACAGAATTTATGGGGTGGTCTTCGGATTAATATAGTATTGGTCGGTTTTGAATTTTAGGGATATGGAAGAATGAGAAGATAGCCAGGGGGCTCCATTCCTGATTTCAATTTTATCCTTTTTATCAGTTTTCATCTACCCCCATGACTTACTCTCTTCAACTGATGGAGTCCACCTTTAATGCAGGCTTTTTGGAGAGTCTATGGCGAGACATAGATATGAATCGGTTAAACAGGCACACCAAGTCAAAGGAAATCAACCTAGTTATAGTTTCCCATGGAGTAACAATGAGGGTATTCTTAATGCGGTGGTTTAAGTGGACCACTCAGCAGTTTGAGAAGCTCCACAACCCAAGTAACTGTGAAGTCCGAGTGATGCAGCTGGGCGAAGGTGGGGAATACAGTTTGCTAGTTCATCACACAAAAGAGGAACTTGAGAAATGGGGACTGACCCCTGATATGATAAAAGATCAGGAATGTCGGAAAACTGCAAAGAGGGGTCAATGGAGTGACCATTGGGCATGGAGTGGCACTGATTTTTTTGATCACTTTGAGAACAATGTCGATTGCAAAATTGAAGGTAAAGGTGACGAGAGGTTTTCTGATGTAGACTCTGGTAAACATAACCTGGTCAATGGGAATGGTAATCATCACTTGAACGACGATGACTTAACTCCACTGGATATTATCAAAGAAGAAGACTGTCAAGCATTTGGGAATTGTGATTCTAAGCTGGGGTGGCTACCAGAGTAAAACCATTACTTTGCTCAATGACAATGTGCAATCGAATTGTTTGATAAGGCAAGTGCAAAGCGCTGTGATGAGCTGAGCACATTTTTGGATATTAATTAATCAAAGGTTCCATACTGCAACTGCAGATGGTACCCATTCAACCAAGCTTACTTAGATCCTGTAAGCAGTTTGTTTTATGGTTATTTAGAGCAAGGGTGTCTCCTAGTGTATGAAAGGCATCTACCTATGTACCTGGGATGGTTGTTGATGCTTACTTCTTTACTGTTATGAATTCGGTATTCTCAATGCAGAAATTTTACTCACACAAGAAAGGGTGTAGCTTCTTGATTGTGGTTGGCATGGTTGAATCTCTGTCCCATGTGCATCTCCTTTGCGTCTGGTGTTCAGTCAGTCAACAATTTTCATGAATATCGTCAGTTTGAAACTCCATGTAGCTTCTAGCTTATGCTATGCATTACTTTGTACATATGGCTACTCTATATATGTGGCTGGGGCCTGATGAACCCCTGTGCTCTAGAATATTCTGGGCTGACAGTGAACTTGAACCAACGCTACACTGAACATGGCCAGAACAATAAGTTCTGGACTTGATATATGTGAAATTTGGTGTGCCATGATAATCAGAGCGGCCAAGTTGATTTTTAGAGAGCACCACATCCGGCTCCCTTAGTCACTTCGCCTCCAAGTCTCCATTTACTGTCATTCTTATCTACACAAAAAGAAATATTTTAGTATGTGTATAAGAACCACTATTCCTGGCAGTGTTTGAAGGTATAGACTGTGGGTGTGCACTTATGAGATCTAAACAACGGTCATATCTTGACTAATATGGGACCCTACCAGAAATTGATTCCTTAGCTTTAGTCACACCGTGCCACTCCCATGCCAAAAATATTTAGCAAACAGAATGGATAATTAAAGAAAATGGGTCAATGTCATGACTAAGACTCAAGTCAAGTGCAAACTTGTGATAGCACAAGTGTAATGGAGAAGTCCATTTGATGGTTGTTCTCATATATGTGTGCACATAACCACTTGCCATTTCTCAAGTATCTATCAGTCATTACCTCCAAGTAGGTAGTATATTTTTGAAGGGCTTCATCATTGAACCTTCATCCTTCTGCTATTTTAAACCTGTATTACAAAGTGGAAGGGTTGAAAGTCTATCCATAACTGCTATGCATGGAGGAAAATTTATAATAAATTCTTGGGGACATCAATGTCATTTTTCCACTTCTTAATGAATGCACCTTAATTGTTCAATTGTACAACACCTCATAAGAGTTAGAATTCTACTTGAAAGTGTGCACATGGGTTGTGAAAATGGACACAACTAGCTCAAAACTTGTGATGTGCAGACATTTTTTTTGTATACCTGGAGATTATTGGCTTTCAATACGTGTGACCATGAATTATGTGACATTGTAGAATGAACATTCTAGTGGAAAGACCATGTGGAGGTCCGCCACTTTACCTTATGAATGGCCACTCTGGCAATACAAAGAAGCTTGCTTGCAAGGACCTCTTCCCATGTACAAGTGGTCCCATTGCTTTTGACAAGTCAGGTCCTCTCCATGGGGATTTTGGACACCCATCAAATACAACCAAAGGTATTTAGGCATTCTTCTCAAACGAACTTAAGTTATTATTTGAACACATCAGCGAAACTCTTAAATCACCCCGATTTCAGATTTCGGTTATGATCCATGATGCTTATTGGTGTCTTTTTGAGGAGCATATTGGTTCTTATGTGGTGCATATATTGCCTATGATTAGGCTCGGAAACTTCGATATGGCACCTGGGTCTACTCAACCTTACTCTCAACTTCTATTTCTGCATCGAGTGTGCAGCATGAAGAAAAGACAGTCTATAGATGGATGTTCTTGGTTGCACCTATGCAGCAATTTTTAGACATTACGAGTATAGAGTTACTACTACTAGCAACCAGTTAGGTAAACAAGCAACTGCTATAATCGTCTAGGTTGTATAGTGGACACCTTGGAGTGCGAATACTGATGAAACAGACTCAGGCATCAAGTGCAGACATCAAAAGTAAGGAAGAGAAGCACACCTACATCACAGACGTGAGGCGAGAAGACAACATGAGTAATTACAATTTTTTTCCAACTCTTTTCTTGACATCAAAGGCATTATAATGTAGACCTGCTTCTTCAGTGCTATGTTCGCCTTAAGCTCCAGCCTTTAGGAGGTCAAAATAAAAATGCTCATCTTCTGCAGCCTAGAATAATATTCACAATGTCCATCTGATCATTTCTCTCAGTTAATTCCTCCTCTCCTTGGGAAAAACTCTGTTCGTGTCAAAAACGTAATGTCACAAAACCTTGCTTCGAGTCTTCTGTAACAAAAGCTTTTGATACAAGAAAAAAAAGGGTGTATGCTTGAAGCTCCAAGTGGCCGGGCCTGCATCGGAGATGATCAATAGCGGTGACGTACGTAACTGCAAAGCTGTCCGGAAAAATCAACACTTTTATATGTGATATCATCATGTGTTCCAGCTTCTTCAGGACAGGTTTGCTAGCTCTGTGTAGGTGCCAACACGAAGGATGGCATTCGCACCTTAAGACCACCAGATTAAATGGAAGGCAATGCTCAACCCTTGCTGTTTAAAACCAGGTGCCAGCTCAGAGCCACATCATCAGTACCAGCAGCTCAGCTGATATCGAACGTGGTGTTGGTGAAAATGCACATCAGCCCTGGCCAATTAAACTGCAAGCTTGGCAGGAATTGGACAGCTTCAAAATTTGAATCGAATAGCCGTTGTGGGTGGGGGGTCATCAGCTCCAATGAATTTCAACAACCATCATAGTTTTCGTGAGATCACCTCTTCGAATTGGTTCAGTAGTTCTTCACCAGATGAGCTGCCACTATGAGAGATGTCCTCGGACTGCTTGGTGCTGTACATGTCAACGTATCGCCGCTGCTTGCTTGCTGGTGACTCCTTTAAATTTGAGGTAGGACTATATGTCGGTGATTGTATGGGAAGGAGTGAAAGCAAGACTTGAGACACGTCATACATTGATGGTCGCAGTGACGGATTAAGCTTGGTACACAATAGGGCCAACTTTAATGTCTTTTCCAAAGAATCCATCTCCCGGCATGTTGCCCTCACATGTGGGTCGACCGCGTCCTGTATTGTTTTGCCCTCGAGCTTCGACATAACCTGCAAATTACAACAGTCCGAAAAAAAAAACAAGGTGTTGGTCAATGAGGAGGATATGCAGAAGCTGTTGGAACAAAGTCCAAATCCAAAATGTGAATCAACGGGGTGGCAACTCTCCTTTTAGGGCCAAGTTCCATGTGCCGGTCCCGGTCCGTTTTTTTCAAAATAAATGGGTGGGCCGGTGAAAAGAGGGTGGTGCCATGTGCCCATCCTTCTCACCCAAGGACCGGTACCCCCCATGAATGGGTGTCCCACATTTTGTGTTGTGCAAGAACGGGTGCCAAAGGACCGGCGGTCCTAACGGTAACGAGAAGGACATGTGCCGGTTAGAAAGCTCCGGTGACCGGATCGTCCGGTCACCTAGGGTACACCCTTGGATACTAAAGGCCACTTTGTTCTTCTAATCCCTTCTTTTGAGGAGTACTCCTAGGGAACATGTATTTTATGATGTTTTTAGAATCTAGGTGACCTTCATTGCCGGTGACCTTCATAAAGTGTCATGTCTTATCACTCACCAAATTTAGTTAGAAAGTAGGAAATCGAAATAAACCGGCACCCCACATAGAAGTACCCCTCCATAAAATGGGTGACATCACCCATTTTTTGGATGATGTCACCCGTTTCTCACCCATTTAAAAAACAGACCGAGACCGGCACATGGAACTTGGCCCTTAGAACAGTTGTTTCTAAATCACTTCTAATAAAGTTGAATGGATTGATGATTTGTTCTTTCACAAAGAGGAGAAACATGCTTGGAAAGAGGGCATTGGGAGGAGTTCATTGATATGATTTGTATTTGAATTAGAAAAGGTTTGCATTTACAAATGTTATTTTTAGAATCATTCAGAAGCGATTTTTTAAAAACAAGGTCACCATCCTAACCCCCTAGGTGTTGAATTTCATATTTTACTAAGAAAATTAAGAAAATCTCTTAGAAATATTAGCCTTAAAAAGGCTTAAAATACGAAGTAGCAGGCCCAAACCAAGTTCTAAAGAAGGTGACCCTGCAAGTGCTATAGATAGTTGCCACCAGGCATGTGAACTGTTCTTACTAAGCAAGGATAACGCCTATGTTTGCGAACACTAGCATGGATTATAGAGTCTCTTTGAGTCTTCACCCACGGGCTGCTGCCTCAATTAAGAAGAGGTGGACTCTTTCTGATGGCTATAACCGGTTCGGTTTATTGAGGGCCAAACTAATTTTAGCACCTCTTGGCATGCCAAAGTGAGTTTGACCCTCGATGAACCAGTCATAGAATGTTTTTTGTTCAAACCTCCACACTACATACCTCCAAGCATGCACCCAAAACTTACCATACATGGAAGGTAGTGTATGCAAAACAACAAACTCCTGACCTAAAGTCATGTCAAGTTAGAGGATAACTCCATCGGCTGTATGATTTCTGACCAAGCATATCATCAACATCACAAAGTAAGAACACAACGTACCCAATCAAGCAGGTTGACCTCATCATCAACAGCCTTTTTGTTTGTAAGAAGCTCCAGAAGAACGATGCCAAAACTGTAGACATCGGACTTCTCGTTCAATCGGGAGGTCTGTGCGTATTCGGGATCAATATATCCAATTGTGCCCAACACATGAGTGGAGGTGTGTGTTCTTGTTGGTTGAATGTTCTTGGCGATCCCAAAATCTGCCAAATGCGGCTCCATGCTGCCGTCGAGCAAGATGTTGCATGATTTCACGTCACGATGAACAACTTGTGGTTTGCAATCTTTGTGAAGGTACGCAAGTCCCTGCGCAGCTCCTGAAGCAATCCTGAGCCTGGTGTTCCAATCAAGTTTCTTCTTCACATGGCCTAACACATTCAAATTTCAAGTGATGATAGGTTTAGCACAAACTGCATAACATAATGTGACTCGAAAGAAACAAATAAAAGAAAGAAAGATGACTCCAATGTTGCTACTGACGTGAATTATAGTGTTGATGGTTCTTATTTGAGTTGGTTAAGTCTATATTTAATCCCGAAATGGGCATCATAAGAAATAGAGGGGCCCTGAAGACTCCTGCTTCCTTTCAAAGGTGAACACCTTGAATGGGCATAGAGAAGCCGGCTGGCACCAATCTCCCCCCAGGGCAAGACCCTCAAGTTCCCGAATAGTTGGTTCAAAATATCCAGTTCACCCCAATACCCCCACTATAATTGGGTGGACTGTAGGTAGTAGGGTGCACCTGAAATCAAGTGCTAGGGAGGTCACCCATCCAAGTAATATTCCGGCTTTAGGCAGCTTATCCTTGGAGTTCCCATGAGATCCGGGTTAAGACATCTTGCGGGTTACACCATGGACAAAAGAAAGAGCACTTGCATAGGTATTTATGAATTGAAAGTGGCGAGAAAGAAATGTGATGAGACTTGGAGGCCTCTATATAATTGTTTGTTAGTAGTAGTACCGTGAAGGAGGTCATAGAGACTCCCATTCTCCATGAAATCGTAGAAGAGGAAGTTGCCAATTGAGGACATGGAATAGCCTCGCAGGCTAACAAGGTTGCGATGCTTGATGTTGCCCAGCGTCTTCAACTCTGTTTCAAACTCATGCACATTCTGGGAGAAGTGATTGTAAAGCTTCTTGATTGCTATCGGGTGGCCATTCTTGAGGCTGCACTTGTAAACTGTGCTTGAACCGCCCCGTCCAATAACATACTTCTCACTTAGATTCTCGGTCACACGCATCATCTCCTCATATGACTGGGGGGCCATGCCCAAGTGGAAAATCACAAAACTTGGAGGGCCTGCGCGCTCACGATAAAATAAAACACAAACACACAATGAATTACACAATAACATCAATAATACTTTCACATGATCTAGGGCAGCATGCGAACTAGTATTTTATTATGCTTTCATGCTAACCATCCCATCACAAATTTCCAAAGGGTGGTAAAGTATGTAATATTTACATTATATTTATGCCTAGTGGTGTGTAATGCAATTATCTCATAATATGCGTACTGTTATATGTGTAACAATTTGCTTCGTTGTAGCAGAATGTGGCACATTGTGGAAGATAAATAAGAATGTATCAATGAGGAATTTATTATGTTATTTCAACATTTTATTGTTTCTACATGATAATTTTGTCTCATGAAATTTTGTAATGCCTTCACCTTGAGCTGTTTTGTTGGATGCTTTGATAAAAACTCGGGGTTGTGCATATCGGATACCCGCAAGAATAATGAGGGCTAACAAGCACAGAGCCGAAATTGTTATTCCCCATGTAGCGGATGCTCCAAGAGAGCCTGGACACAAAGGTGGCACACGTAAGTATTACCAAAAACACATCTCACCTCATTTGTATAAAATATACACTTTAATGTCCTTCAAGAAAAAAGGATCTTAATGTTGAGGGAAAACCTGAAGATTGTGACGCTGTCTTTGAAGGTGGAACAGAGTTCAATCCACACGAGGAACTGCTATTTGCACACAACAGTGGGTTCCCAATATAGCTGCCAGATACAACGATGTTAATTAGCGGAACAAGAGGTACTAAGAGATACCTGCAACGCTCTTAAAATATTACAAAATTCCATAATGAAGGTCTAGAAAAACGCCTGCAAAACTGAATTAGAGTAAATGCCCTGTGAGATCAATAGGACAAAGCCTCCACATTAAAAACTGACCTACTGGCTGGAAATCTTGAGAAGTTCTGGTCTCGAGGAATTAAACCAGAAAGATGATTGTAGGACAGATTCCTGCACATCAAAGTATAAGGTAACTTAGAATGCTACTCTCAACCTTACAACCGTCAATCCCAAATACTGATAAAAATTATGATCTGCATTTTCAACGCATCACATGACAATAACTTGGATCCTAGCCCTATATATTATATATCATCATTATCTTGAAATTCACACCAATTAATGCACCGAATAGGCATGAAGAAGTCGACATGAGAGCTTGCAACTTACAAGTACTTCAAGCTGAAACATCCTGATAGCTGTACTGGTATGGAACCTGACAAATTGTTGTGGCCTAGGTTCCTGCAAGAGGTGAAGAAAAAATAAATCAGCCCATGTTGTCTAGGAGAAACATAATATCGGTAAGAGAGATTAAAAAATAAATAAAATCAAAGAATTTGAAACATATATCCACTTACAGATAGTTGAGTTCTAGAAGCTGCCCTAACTCTGGAGGTATTTGGCCTCCAAGCTGGTTCTGCGATAAGTCACTGTCACCAACACAAAATATACGTGGAGGTTACCACATCATTGATATCAATCTGCAAGGATTATTGGTCAAGAAATGACTGACTCAAAAGCAACTGGCTTGAATGCAATAGGCACTTGAAACACTTGACCCGAGGCTTTTCTCATGGCAAAATCTTGAAAGTTGAAACACAGGCGACTATACATTTCTAAAACTTGGACTAATCGGGTAAATTTCAGACCTCTTCTAGGACGTAAGAGTGTATGAAAGTATCACTTACAGAGCATTTAGGCTGGTGAGATTGCCGATAACCTTTGGAATTGTTCCATTGAGCTTGTTCCCATGAAGATCTCTGTGTTGGATACAAGGGATAAACTATTTGTATTATGGACCACAGCATATATAGAACAGAACTATACTGTCAAATTCTTGCAGTTTTTTGAAAATTAATCAAGTTAGATTGATACTTGAAGAGAAGAGCTTACATGGTGAGAAGATGTTCAAGGCTTCCAATTGAAGAGGGTATTGGTCCAGTGAGATTGTTGTTGGATAAATCCCTGTAGAGAGTTTATTGAATGTCAGGAGCTTGCATGAGTTTGCAATGCTAAAATTTTGGCCTTTTAGAGCACCATCGCTGGTGAATGAGAAGCCAAAGATTCTACAGAATTGATTGGAACTACACTTTTGTTGAGCTGAGAATGACAATCTGCTATGGCGCAAGCTTACAATTTGTCAAGATTGAAAATCATTCCAATCTCCGCTGGGATGCTTCCAGTCAAATGATTTGATGATAAATTCCTGGATAATAGACGCACAAACACGAAATTAGTCTGTGAAAATGGGAGTAAGGTGTGATGAAGAACTTTCAAGTCATAAAAAAGAAATTATTTTTGTGTAACACAATTGATGCTTAATTAGTTACTCTTGGTCAGACCGCTAAATTGTTGCATGATCTTGGAGATTGCAGCACTTACAGAAGGGTGAGATTAGTGAGCTTCTCAAGCTCTGGAGAGATAGTTCCATTCAGTTGATTCCCATGCAGATTCCTGTTCAAAAAGCAAACTTCAATAAGCCATAATACGGTGCCATTACATATCTGTCCATTCATGCAGTAAGACGAGCCTAATAACGTCATATGCAAATCAACATTTCAAAAATCAGATAGAAATCTCCTCACAGAGTGTTTAGTGCAGCAAGTGCGCTGATGTTCTCAGGAATGGATCCTGAGAGCTGGTTGTTTGACAAATCCCTGCAAGCAAAGGGAGAGACAACTTCTTGTTAACTACCTGAAGTTCAACAAAAAGAAACTACATACTCAATACTGTAACCAAAAAAGGTGCTATATGAAAAACGTTACTTACATTTCAAATAAATCAGTGAGGTAGCTAAGCTCGGACGGTATTGGGCCTGTCAAACTGTTCCCGTCCAGTTCTCTGTCCAGGAACATGATCACATTGTCAGAAAAATGCTATCCTTTTCTTTCTTTCTTTGTTCCCTTTTAGCAAGTTACTCATATGAACATACTTTCACATCAAGGACAGTTGCCAAGGTAGGGATTTGAGATCCAAAAATTGAGATTCTTACAAGTAGTTCAGAATACTCATGTTCCCAAATTCAGGTGGGATCGGTCCTGAGAGATTGTTGTTATACAGATATCTGCAGAACCTCAGATCAAAGATATGTTACTATGTTGGTGTGTCAACCTCAGATCAAAGCTATACAGATAAAAAAGACATAATCCTTCCTGGCTGAAATTAATTAGCTTTCTATCAGCACATGCCACTTTCTATCTAACTTCCTGACATTTTTCAGCATAGAAGCTTGCAACTGCTGCTACATATCAACAATGAACCAATAGGAACAGAAAATTTGATAGAACGCTGCATAAGACCTTTAGTGAAATTTTTATTATTCAATAATGAGAAACCCAAGTGATCCTGTCTCAACTTACAATTTTGTGAGGCAAGTGAGATTTCCAAGTATTGGAGGTATTGTTCCTTGTAGTTGATTGCCACTCAGATCACTGAAGATACAACAGTCAATAGTAAGAATCTGATATGCAATAATCGGGAACTAAGTGTCTTATTCTGTTTTCTAGAACACGTCACCTCACATACTACTAGATGTACGAATTCCATACAATAAAAGATGATATCAAACATCGCCCACAAAATCCATAAGCTCCATCATCTAGCTTTATATGAACTCCCTGCCTTGAAAAAAAGTACGAGTATGTTGCTTTAACTTACAGAATAACGAGGGCTTGCATGAGCCCTATAACATCAGGGATCCCTCCGGAGAACCTATTGCCCTCCAGCGACCTGTCAATTACAAAGCTTAGTAATTTTGAACCACTAGAAAAAGTTGATCAGGGAAGGTTTTTCCTGATATTCTAGAACTGAGTATCCTGTGCATTACAGGACATGAGTTAACTGGCAAGAGATTCCACAAGGATATACTGGAAACTTACAGAGTGCTAACTTGAAGATAGCCAATGTTGTAGGGAATTTCTCCTGAAAAATCGTTGTAGCTTAAATCCCTGTCCATGGTCAACTCATAAAGTCATGCTTTTGTAAAATTTGAACATCATATTGAATCTATGATAAGTGCACTATTGTTGCTCTCGTGGAGTTTTAATAACCAAAAACATGAAAGCTGAAGAAATGCTCGACACTTACATGATTTGAAGGGATGTGCAGTTTCCAATGCCAGCTGGGAGTGGTCCTGTGAGATTATTGTCACGAACATTGCTGCAACATTGAAAAGCCCAGATTACTTAAATGTCACAACAATTGCTGTAAGAATACCTTTATTACATGTCCTACATGTATTTTAAAGTGACCTCGCTTTTGTAAAATTTGAAGTAACCTGTATGATTATCATTCCTACCAGTCCCAAACAATACCAAAAGGGCACCTGCACAAGATCGAAAGCTGCAAAACAATGTGGAGCGAATTAATTGTGCGACTCACAAATAGGATAGTTGTGTCAGTTTGCACATGTCATCAGTCAAACCTCCAGTCAACCGGTTTGATTTCAGCATTCTGCATGACCAGATTACCACAATTTGTCAGAATTCACACGAAATCCCGGTTCAATAGTGCACGTATGACATGAATAAAACATAGATTGAAAGAAACTTACAGAAACGGCAGATATGGAACAACACTGGGTTGGAGAGTGTTACATCTGAGATGGAAAAAAATGATATTAAGCTTGCAAGACAAGGAGACTTACAGGTACTGAACTGTCTCACTCCAGTAGATTAATGGCGGTATAGGACCTGACAGATAGTTGTACTGCATGTCTCTGAAAATGGCGAAAAACTCTGCATTAATACGGTAACAGTACCAAAATTGCATTGTGAGGAAAACAAGGTCGTAAGTTCTAACCCGAGCATATTTATATATCATTGCAAATATGATCACCACATGGTAAGTACTGTGCGCCAATAAAATAAGAGCTGATCTCAAAAGGAGCTGGGCTGCTTACAAATGTTTCAAGCTTGCAAGACTTGCAAATGACGTTGGGATGGGTCCCGACAAACTGTTTGACCTCAGATTCCTGCAAAGCAAGTTCCACTATCATGTCACCTTTTGATCCAAACCGCGAAACACACACATCAAGCACAGACCAATCTAAAATTTAATGCAAGAGGTCAACCCAAACCTCAGATGTAAAGGATGGTAATAGGATAACCAGAGGATAATAGCTGCTTACAAAGTCTCTAGAAGTTGTAGCTGTGAAAAGAGATATGGAATCTCGCCTGTGAGGTCATTCCAAGACAGGTCTCTGCAAACAGTTAAAAGCACAACCAAACCAGATTTGGTGAGTATGCCTCTAAGCTTCAAGCCTCAGGAGGAGGTTCTGTGCAGAATAGATTATAAGTTAAATTTAAAGAAATCTTCAAGTTTCAATATTCAAGCTGCTACTGGGAAACTGGCTCCCTCCTTCTCTGCCATATTTTTGGTCACATAATGTTAAGGAAAAATTGGTCTCACTATGTGGAGATAGCCATTTTCAAGTTTCAGGTCGAATCCAAACCCCTCTCTCCAAACACGAGGTCTACTGAATGTAATTATCTTTGTGCCAAAGAAGTAGCTTACAGTACTATCAGGCTCGTGCAGTTACATAGTTCTGTTGGTATTTGTCCAGATATGTTGTTCTCGCTCAGGTCCCTGCCAGAAAGAAAAGTAAATATTCAGGAAACATTATCATTTTCTTCGAGCCATGGCCACAAGCTGATGGAATATAATAGATTCTTTTCTTTTCACTGCGGCACCCTGAAGTTATGGTGAGCAATTTTAGACAGACTTGCAATGTTCTCAGCAGAAAGAAATGCCTGTTATACTGCATTTGACTAAGTGGATGGAGAATAAATACATAGCTCGGAATGGTATGGTGGGATTAACAGATCCTTACAATGATTGGAGGCTGCGCAATAGTCCTATCGATGGAGAAATCGCCCCTCCGAGAGCTAGCTGCGATAAATTCCTGAAAATCAAGCGGGCCCACATGATCAGAACAGGTCCTTCAACCCATTTTCCCATACCTTTCCACATAGCACCGGCAGACAAAGCCTTTATACACTAGATGGTTTGTTGTTCTTGTTCAAAACTGAAAAGGCTATCACTTCAATGTCGTGGTTGTTAAAAACTTACGAAGCTATCGCTTCAATGTTTGTTCTTGCTGAAAACTTACAAGGCTATGAGTATGTCAGTGTTGCGGTAGTTGAAAACTTACAGGGCTATGACTTCAAATGTGACATTGTTGCAAGTCACACCCTTCCAAGCACATGGAGACTGGCTCCCCGCATCCCAATCTTGGAGCTCATGCTCCCCATTCAGGAACGCATTTTTCAAGTCCACCAGAGTATGCACTGCAACAACAATAGATATATATGTCCAGATGGACAGCCGCCCACAGTGAGGGAAGAAGCAGGCTTATACCTCAACCACCTAGGACCAACACTTATACCACTCCAAATACTACACTTGTACGAGAAACAAAGAATGCGGTGCCGACATACATAAAATGTTTACTTTCCCTTCCCAAACTGTTCCCAGAAAGATGCTAGCCCTTATTACTCCAAACGCCAATGCTGATCATGCTGTTACCGCAACAACTAATAAGTGATTTCTGTGTACAACTAAGCAAGAGCTGGGCTAGTCCAATGCTGTCGAAACCAGCAATGAAGGCCCCAAACTTTTCAGTGATGAAATGTCAAGAGTGCTCAATGAACAATATTGCCTCACAAGTGCCTCAATTCTTGTAAACTTTCAAGTGCAGCCTGCATTCTTGTAAACTTTCAACCACAGCTCCAGTGTCTTCAAGATACACAATGCCTCTCATGTCTGAGGCTGAAAATGTATTCCAGGGAGAGTAATGTCACTCAAAGAACTGGCTGGTGGGTTGATGGTTTTGTGGTAGAAATGAGACGAGGAGCAGACTTAGCATATTCTGCTTAAGTTTTGCAGTTGATGTTACATTTAAATGCTGAGGTATCCACGAGGCCCTGTAATGTGAAATATAACCTATTCAATAAGTCGGCCATGGCGGGCCCCAAGTTTTCAAATACTTGTGACTCCTTTCCTTCCCTTTCCTTCCCACCCTCGATTAAACACACGGTTAATATAACAGCATAGGCGCTGTCTGTCTGTCTGTCTTTGTGTCTGTATTAAATGAGGGGACACCCATGGAAATGCATTGTTGTTTGTATGATCATATACAAATTGCTTCCTGCCTTTCGTAGCGCTCCCGAGAGGATTATTGGACGTTGATGACATAATTTAAATATTAGCACGTGGGACCAAAGTTTTCACCGTTGATATCATACCAGTAGCAACATCAACACTCGACCTCATCGTTTCCGAAGACAATATGCTTGAGCAGACTCGCTCTCACTCACTCACTCACTCACACCAAGTTTCTCTTTTTCCTGCTGGAGTTCAGTGGAGGACAAAATTATTGCAGCTCCTCCTCAAGAATATTAACATACTTACAAATGTGGTTGTTTACATGCTTTCGTCCTCTTTCTCTCTCTTTCTTTTTCCCTCTCTCTCTCAAGTAGTACTGCCACTTACCCTCGTCTGGTAGGGATATGGCTAAGTTTGTTGAGCTCCACGACACAAGAAGAGCCACCCACAGCAATACACCTGCAGACATAACAAATGCTGATGGTAACCTTGTCATCTTTCTTCTCCTCTTCTTCCTCTTCTTCTTGTTGGCTTAAGGTTCCTCAGGATCCTGTCCCTCTCTCTCGCCTTTCTCACTCTCACCTCAAACTTCTTCAACTCTCCTCTCCTTGTCTCAGCAAGAAAGCAAGCAAACAGCTTCCCTCTCTCTCTCTCTGCCTGTCTGTCTCTCTCTGCTCCCTTGAGCTACTACTAACTACTACAACTTGCAATGCCCCCGAGGACACCGATGCAGATCGATCGAGGTCATGAGCTACACATTGACCGACAACATATAACAATCAGCAGCATGTCACCCTGCCTGCACCATGCATGGTTAGCCAGCCAGCCTGCCTACAACTTGACCACCACCGACCCAGAGTTCCTGCCACTTGTTGTTGCTGCTAGCTGCGGCTGTTGCTAAGTTACGACTCGGTAGAGTGGAATTAAGGCTCCAAAACTAGAGAAAAAAGCTCCCAATGCAAGGCAATTGAAGGCAACGCAAGGCAACGCAAGGCAAGGCAAGGAGAGAGTCGAGACTCGAGACTCGAGGCTCGAGGCTAGCTGAGCTGAGCTGAGCTGAGCTGAGCTGCTGCAACAACAGTTGTGCTGCTCATCAGCTCTGGCTGTGGTGCTGTGAGGGTGATCTGACAACAGCAACAGCAACCGCAGCAGCCTAGCCTTCAAGTATCCATCGGATGTAAGTTGAAGTTAAGGTGGGAGGATCGGCCTGAGTCAGACGCAAGTGTAGCTTTCACATATACATATTACCTTCCTTACAAGCTGCTGCTGTGAGTAAGTACCCCAGCTATTTTTATATTATATATCAATCTCCCTCCTGCAACTAGCCTGTCTGCCCAAGGCAAGCCTAGCCTGGCCTGCAGGAGAGAGGGAATTATCGTATACAAGCGTACCTCTCATCCACCCGATATAAAGACTCGACCCCCCCCCCTCCCACCTGCCCTATAAGTTTGTTGCCCAAATATTCCTCTCAAATGACTTCGAGTAGCCTACAGTAAGTCGGGGTCGTGAACTCCAAAACTAAATTCGGTGAAAAAAATCTAGCCTCCACGATGCATACTATTGTATTGCAGGGCTTTTTCACGCTGGATGAATGAGAGGTGCGCTCATATAATACGATAATCCCCTATCTCCTAGCCTGCAGGGCTGCTGCTGCTGATACAGATACAGAGGCAGATGCAATGAGTACTAGTGTTATGACAACATGCAGTGTAAGAAAGGAGACTGCAGAATCACAGGGTGTAAGAGAGAGAGTAAGGAAGGAAGTTAGTAAGGCGCAGAGATGAGATAGATCATAGCAGGCGCTAGCTATATCTAGGGGGAAGGTAAGTTACTGCAGCTGAAGTCTATGCAAGGTGTTAAGTATGGAGCTAATGAGATAGTACCAGCTCCAGAAGAGGAGGAGCCAGCTACCTAGTCAAACAGCCTGCAGTCAGAAGTGTATATAGTGTAGTGTAGTGTAGTGTAGTATAGTCTAGTCTAGCGTACACTGATATGTGCAATAAGGTTGTCCTGATGCTCGTTTGTTAACGTTCCACACTATTTGGAGTATTCATTATCACAGACTACAGTCAGATAAATTTTTTTTACAGAACTGTGTTTTTCTTTTCTTAGCTGCGATTGCTATGTGGATAAAGTTGTAAGTTTTTGGTGATTTGAATTCGACCCAACTTGACAATTTGCATGGGTTACGAGGCAACCCACCGAGTCGCAAAGACAACTTCATTGCACATTATAGGTGTCGTATATATACATTCCTGCCTTAAGTTTCCTCAGGTCAGGCTAGCTAGCTAGTAGTTAGAAGTTGTTGCTTGCTCGCTCGCTCAAGCTTATTACTTAATTACTCCCTGAATCGAGGTGAGGTGCCCTGCCTGCCACACAGGAGTAGACTATCAAATTCATCAACTCCCAAATCTGGGCGTCATGGCACCTGCGCGCATCAAATCTCGCGGGAATCGGACGCTCATGGCTGGAGAGGAGTGCGATGGGTGTTTCTTAGGTGAGGTGAGGTGAGGTAAGGGAAGGTAATGGGTGGGCGGGCGGGTGCTTATGAACGTGTGTTCTTCGGACACCTCTCTCTCTCTCCGCCCACTTCTCGTGCCATATGAAACAATGAGACACGGAATTTGTGTGAGATGATTAGCGAATCTAGATCGTGCGAGTAGCCATTTGCTTCATAACTTTCGGAGCTTATATGAATCGTGATTCATGCATTTCTCATTTATTATCAAAGGGTGTTCCTGTGCTCGTTAACTGGTCGTATAGGTCCCCTCCCCCCACCATCCAAATATGTTGATCATTGAGCCAAGAGTTGTCAGCGTAATTTGAGCACGTTGTCCCCATTTTTTTTGGCATGTGTCTTTTTGGTGCATGCCTATGTTAGTGCATCTTCACCCCAAGTTATTACTTGCAGCAAGATGGCATGTTTCCATTACAGGCACCTGTAAAACTATACCATCCATTTAGAGGTGAATCATACCAAAGCAGGCGCCCCGTGCGTTCTCATTGTAACCAACTCAAAATTGCTCTCTCCCCTCTAAACTCTTCCGCCCCTTCAAATATGCAACTTATAGTGGGGAGAGTTTCAAGTCCTCTATAAGGGAATCAAGCAACTTTACCTCGAAATCTTTGATTGGAGAGAAATGTAGCTTTAACTATACCTATATAAAACCTTGAGTATAATGTGTATTAATAATAGTTTTTTTTAATCACGAGACCCACAACTTGAAGTATGCATATAAGATAATTGCGTCCAAAACATATAGAGGGACTACTCCTATCTACACTAAGAACGCAATCTAGCACCCCTTTGCCTTTGTGCTTAATTTACGATACTACATCATGATGTGGTTTTACCCTTAGATTTATAACTCTGATGTAAGGAGGAGTAACAAGTTTTAATACCACCACCGCATGTTCTTCGTGCTAAATTTCATTGGTCAAAGGGCCTTGACAACCTCGAGTCCCTTAATCCTAGGAGAGGATGACACGTCTCTAGCGGCAACTCCTAAGAATATGCAAGGGTGTGCAAATAATAATCAAGGTTCAACCCTGCTTATGCATTTATGATAAGGGAGCTTCACTCTATTAATAAGAGGTATGTAAGAAGTGAAATTGGTACATTACATTAATAATTATGATTTGAAAGTTTTTTGTATGATGTCACCTACCTCTATAACGAGTTCACATGCTCTCCAGTTTTTCTTACAGTTTACTTATCCATTGTCATAAATAAATGAAATATATTAAATGATAAAAAAATTATGATTATGAACTATGATTGAAATTCTTGCAGCCCCTATATGCACAACCCCGTGTTATGATTATTTTTATTTTCCACTTCTAACCAATGCTCAACATATTATACTCTTCCATTTTTGACAAATAAGATATCATTGGATTGGATTTCTTGTATACTTTCATAATATGCTCTTCAAAATCTAATCATAAGGTTGTAATTTGCCTTCATTAGCATTAGAAGTTTTCACAACTAAGCATAACCTAAGGTAAGTGGCCATCTTCCGATGATAAAGCACCTACATATTCTTGAAATCTCGCACAAGATCTTTATGGAGCACTCCCTATTTTTGACTAAATTATGTTCCCAGGGTCATCATAATTAGCTAAGTTCAACTCTAAGATCATAACTTGTTATTTCTATAATACTCCATCACACGAAAAACATGATACACTTAGGTTCTTTCAATTTTACTAGGGACCTATCCCCTCTACAATGGCGGGGTCGCAATGGTAATCTCGCTCCCCTACTTCTCACTTATTCACAAAGGACCCTTCCACCTTGGCATTTGCAATGGCAAGGTATTTGGAGATGTTCTTAAGTATGTGGTTGTATAATCTATTGTGCACACTTCCAACTCCACATATAATTTTGGCCCTTGAACCAAATCGGAATTATTTCATCCGGTTATCATTAATTGAACATCTTCTAGATTGTCAAAACAATTTTAAGGATCAAGGTTGAGATTCAAAAGTTACAAGAGGTCAAAATGAAGATTATCTTTTGATTTAAACAATCAAACCCCCCTGGGGTGGCAACACCCCCCCCCCCCTTTAAACCAATGTCGTTCTAATACTTTTCATAATTTGATGTTTTGTTATTTCCCAACATGATTGGAAAAAGGCATTGAGAGGAATCACGTTCCATCGTTACAATTTGTGTATGAATTATAAAAGGTTTGTAGTAACTTTGAATGTCATTTTGTTTGAGCTAAATTAAAGCAAATTGTCTACAATAGGAGTCACCATCCAAATCCCTTAGATTATATAGGTTGATGGATAAAAGCGTTGGCTTCCTTGGGAGAATAAGCATCCCCTTAAGTACTCAATTGCACTTCTAAGAAAATAAGTTCTTTTAGAATTTTACAAGCTTAAATTTGCTCATAATCCAAAAAAGACTCCAAAATTGCTTCTTGGCAATGGCTAGCAGTTCCAAACCAAATTCTAAAGACAACGACCCTTGCAAGTGCTACAAATAGTTGCCACCCCGAGTACATAGACCCTCCCAAATAATTAGGATCGTGGGTCATGGCTCATGCCCATTTGGGAGCTGAAACGGCCGATTAGTGTGAAGTGGGGAGCTACGCTCTTATTGATATTCTCTCCACAACATGGTATGGTGATGTAGCACAAGCAGCATTCATGTGGTATGATGCTTGGGTTTCGCACGAGGTAGATACATGGAGTCCACATTATGGCTTGACTGCGGTTGCATCTTTGTTCCTTTGTTTATTAGCGAATGCCCGCTTGCCCAACATGTTTGGAGGTGCAGTGCTTTGACATGACATGAGAACTCTATTCACATCGGGACATGTTTTAAGTCCCTATGCTTGTTTAGCTTAGCTTCATGCAATGAAGTAAATATACTTTAATTCAACCGGAGTTTTGGTTGGGAGTCATTTGTGTCGCATACAAAACTTCTTATGCTTGGTAAGATTTTGGTGCATGTTTAGAGTCGGTGTGGAGGTTTGAACAACGAACATTGCATATCAATCCTTTCAAGATGGTCAAAGTGATCGCGATATCTCTTGGCCTGCCAAAATGAGTTTGAACATCAACGAGCTGATAAAAAAGTTTCTTCGTTCAAACCTCCACACTGACTCCAAACACGCAGTTAAAACTTACTGAACATGAAAAGCATTGTATGCAAAACAATCAAATCTCCGATTCAATCAATGGATAACTCAAGAAGCCGCTGCCGAAGATTCTTTGTGAGCTTCATCTACCTCCGCAACGATCCATTCCTTCCTTCGAATGTTTATCACCGAGAGCTTAACGACGTTTTGTTTGATCAGAAACTGTGAAGTTTTCAGAAGGTCCATCGACAAGCAACATTGTGGGACTCCATGACTGACTGTGATAAATCAAACGGCAGAAAAATGCAAGAAAAATGCAAGACAAATGCGGATTTCCAAGCACGGTGTTCTTGCTGGGGCTCCCTAAATACCCCCGACGAGCGTTGCAGCTGTCAGGCTCGGAGTCCAGGTTCGGTTCATTTTTCTGGCCCTCTCCATTTTGGCCCCTTGGGGAATTTGTTTGGTTTTTTTTTTGCTAAATTTGGGTCCTGCGGCCCCAAATTACTCTAGGAAGCCCCCTATGAGATTAAGTAAGGCCCCACCCAATTAAAAAAATAGGGGGCAAGTTTTACCCCAACCCTGCCACCCCCTCCCGAACCTAGCCTCCGAGCCACGCTCGATGGGGGTTTTTAGGCAGATCCGTTCTTGCTACGTTTGATCGGACTTCGGATATCCACCCTTAAATGTGTGGGTCTATTATCAAAAAGTCAAAGCACTACATGATATGAGTGATTTTTTCTATATTTGAAGGAGCGCATATTCTACGGTAAAATCCTACATTAGTAGGTAAATGTATATTGAAACTATAATCAAAACTTCAATAATGATTGGACCGTATTTGGATTAGTTATGTGTTTTATCATGTAAAAAAAGATAAACATAAACATAAAAATATTATAAACATAGAAGATCATCCAAATTTTCATTTATGATAGAGACGGTATGTATTCATTAGTAGGTAAAGAAGATTCAAAGGAGAAAGTTACAAGAGGCACATGATTGAAGCACCCCTAAAACTTGGTTTACATTTGAGACACTCAAATTTCAAGTTTCTCAATTGACATAGAATCTACAAAATAAGATCGTTTGCTCAATCCCAACGATCAAAAGATGCATCGTAACCTAACTTAAACATCTTATGAAAGTGATGAACCCCATCAAAGATTCGAACATTTGATGGTTTGACCCTTTGACCTGAAAATCAACCACTTTGTGATCGCCCAAACTATTAAAAATAAAAATAAAAGATTTTCTTGTCTCAACAAAACAAAACAAAAAAACAACACAACAACAAAAACCCTGAAAAAACGAACATAATTTGACATTGGTGATTGTAAAAGGGCCTTGATCCATCTAAGCCCCATGCCACGAGCTCACAAAGGAGAGGCCGAGGTCGAGCTGAGCAGATAGAGGTGCTGTTGAATGAGCGATTTATTATGTGCGGATCCGATCTCAAGTACTACTACTACTACTTCCACTAATACTCCGAGCTCCTCCAGGGCATGTCAATTGTACCACCTGCACATGAGGCACTTTAAAGCGAAGCTGGTGAGCCGCTTCAAGCTAGTGTTCCTTGCTATCGCTAACTTCTTAATAACATGCATGCTCCTCCTATTAACTTGGCAAGTGTACAAATTTTTTTTTTTTAATGCATCATTTGTATGTATGTATGTATATATATATATGGAGAGATTCTTTGTTCGAGGGGGGGTTAATGCCACCCGTTCGTTACTAGTTAGGGTCACTTCACACACGAGTCAAGAGCTGTGATCTTGAAATTGTGAGAGCCCAAAAGAAAGTGTCCAAAGGCCGTCCCAACACACCTTCAAAATCATGTAGTGTGGTCATGGATTCTCAAGTGTACTGTGAGTCATATGTGACTGGGCTCTCAACCAAATGCTATTTCAATGAATTTCTATTCACGCGGGTCCTCACACATGATAAAATAGAAGAAATCAACAGTTGTGAGCGTTCGGAGTGCCATGGTCTCCTGGTTTTGTCTTAGGCCTACTTCCAAGAGGTGGTTTTTGAAAATAATTTGAGTGACCATGAAGCATGATCCATTTGATGCCATGTAGGAATCCATGTAGACTTTACATCCATCTTGCATTCACTTACTATGTTGGTCCCTCGAGCATAATGTGAAATGAACTTGGACCAGCTCCGCCTTTTCCACCAATGAGAGTGTTTGAAGTGAGATGGTCGCGGGCTCTCAGTCTCATGTGTGAAGTGGCCCTTGGAGATGGACTCTAGACTGACTGTAATTAATCGCCAAGCCGCATCAAGCGACAGTAAATGTTGTATTTAGTGTCACCGATTCTAGTTGTCTTCCTCAATTTTAATTGTAAACTGTCCGTGTTGTGAAACTATTCAATAATTGTGAATTTTATTCCTTTATAGAGTTGTAATTATCGTCACTTACTAAATGATTTTTCATCCAAGTTTCAATTCATCCATGACAATACTTCACTACCGAAAAGTTAGGATGCATAATGTACCAAAAGTAGATGAGCTAAAAGCACGTTGGGGTGGCAATATTTGTAACCTTATTCATAAGAAGTGTCTTTAGAAAAGTGCCACAAAAATTACCATACGACACTAAATACAGTATTTAGTCTAGTCTTCATCCTTTTACATTTAAAAAAAAATTTAAAAAAAACCAAGATGTGTAATCCCATAAGGTAGGGCCGCTTCCAACTCCAAATACTCAAAATTATGGTTGTTAGATTGGAACGGAGATTGTCTCATCCAGTTGGTAGTTGTGGATCACAAAGATTGTCATTTCAAGTTTCAAGAAACGAAGTTGAGATCCATATATATATAAAATAGGTAGAGATGGGCAACTTCCTATGGAAGTGAGAATAAATGGAGAGTCTCTTTGTCCAAGGGCTAGTGCCAACATCAGTGGTGGACTCATTGACCTATATTGGGCCTAGACTGATTGTATTTGCTCACAAGTGATGAGTTTAGTTAACTTTGTTTGAGTGGAAGGAGGGGGGGAACTTTTTTGGTGTTGGAGTGTGGGTGGGTCAATAAGCCTTTTAGTCCCATAAGCCTTTTAGTCCCATAAGCCTTTTAGCCTTTCGACTTCCTGGACTCTAAACCAATATCATTTCTTAAGAGAAATGTAAATATTGTACGAGGTCAAAGTGAAGATTTTCTTTCTTCAAAAATGTAATGATCTCTACATTTTTTTACACATAGTTCAATCTCATCATAGCACATGTCTTTTCAAAGTTTGTTCTTGACTGCAAATTTTGCCATACACCACTCAAATATAGGTGTCCCATTAATAAGACTTCCGACAATAGTCTCACTTTCCCATCACCTTGCCAAAAAAGGGGCTAACACCTGCCATAAATCTACAACCGTGTGGAAAGCATCATGGGGTCTATCTCATCATGGAGACAACCCAACAACATTAAATATCACATTTTAATTTTAACAAAGAGGCTTTTCTTGCCAAAAGAGTGGAACTCTTTCCATCTCTTGGGGAAGAAACTAGATTACCTACACCTCAAAGATTTCCTCAAATACAAATGTGAATCGTACTTGAAGCAACCATTGACACCACCACAATACAAGATCAATGTTGCTTACCACACCTTCAATCATAGATTTTCCATTGAATTGGACAGTGGCCAACTATTCCTATCTTTAAAGATAATAGTTTATGCCACTGTTTCTCTTATAATGTAGTTGAAAATGAAACACACTTTGTATTGGAGTGCCCCCGATATAACCCCATTAGAGATAAGTTTCAATCAATGTCTGAGAAGGCAGTAGCAGGGACTCTCAAGTTCACTCATTTACTTTCAGTGGTAGGTTTAATGATGTTGCCACGGGTCCCATTGTGGGCCCTTCCCGGTATGGACCTTGGTCTGGCCTCTCCTCAGGGATTGTAAATTGTTACCTATTTAACCTCAGTGAGGTCTTCACAGTAGGGACTCTCAAGTCTTTTTTTTCAATTAGACCATCAAGTTGATATTAGCCTCTACTCTCACAGGGCCATTGCACTCCGCTAGTATGAGGAATTAGCCAGTTTGATACCACCATGATGTATCTTTAATCTCATAAGCCTTTCAGCTTCCTAGACTCTAGAATCAATTTTGTTTCATTAGGCCCACATACCTTGGATCAATTTGCTACTTATAATTACCGTTGTTGTGACAAGCATTCTCTTTTTTATTTCTAGTTGAACCTCCGTTTTTTGTGAAATTGTTCGTGTACTAGTAATTAGACCCAACGGCAGATCTGCACAATCCTTGTATCCATCTCTATTCACCTTTATTTTTCTTTCTTTATTGAGGGCCCGTTTACACTACAGTAAATAGGATATTTAGTATTTGATACACTAAATACAAACGCATGCACTAAATATCGATAACCCTATGAAAGTAAGTAACATTAAATGTAAACTCAAACACTAAATATCCACTATGGTAATATGTGGAAGCTACATGTTTGAATTTAGTGTTAGTAAGGATATGAAAAAAAAATTGATAAAAAGAGAAATCCAATATATTTTCTAACACTAATTGTCAAAAAATGAAAATTAGTGTTGAGCAAGGTAGGGTGGTAGCAACATTAAATATAATCAACACTAAATATCTTATTTAGTGTAGTGACTACACTAATTATTGTATTTAGTGTCACATACTAATTAGAATTAAACAACACTACAACTATTGGTTGTACATTTCATTTATTTGCCAACAAAGGTCGAATTGGTTGTTTGGACAAAGTAGAACATTAACATCTCTACTTGGTAGAAATTTACATTAACAATATTAAGATAAAACATTGTGTAATTCCAAATAATAAGTGACACTAAATACAATATTATAGTGTAGTGACCACGACCACTGTTTGCTAAAATCTCTCATTGGTTGAGAAATGAGCAGCAGTCCCACTTCGTTTTACACAAGGTCACCTAAACTAGAAGTGACCAAGGTGAGCATGTGAGAAAATGGATGCCAAACTAAAGGTTTCTATGATAGAGAAGGTTGGTGGCCCTTCCAACATGTCCATTTTATCCCCTAGGGTGCACTCGTTGTCATACCGTGTACATATGAATGTGAGTGTAAAAAGAGAATTATTTGAGACAGTAGCATACATAATATACCCAAAGGGAACGTTTTTTTGTCTAGTGTGTGCACATAAAAAGGCTAATGAGATTTTTAAGTGGAGGCAATTGTACAAAAACAAAGGTCCTACAATTTAGACAAAAATTTGGCAATAGACTTGGTAGTTTCATCCGATGCATTGCCCTAGCTTCAATGACATATGTAGTAGGATGATTCTATTATGAGTTACATCCCATGGGTGACAAAGATTTCAATGCCTTTCGCATTGCAAAGTGAAGTGGATTGTCTAAATAGTAAAGACCCATTGTTTCATATATTTATATTTTGTGTATTAGTTGGGCCATTTATCATATTAAACTAAGAACCTTGGTGTGAATATGAATTTATAATTAAAAAATCCATTAGTAATTGTATTTTTTTTCATCTCTGTGAATATTCCTTCTACATGGGGTTTTATTTCATAATCACCCATGAACATATTTCAAAATTCTAATGAAGAATGCACCCCCTAGAAAATTTTTTAAAACATTTATGTAGATGGAAGCCTTGTCTGCATCCTTTGCAATTTTCTCCCACACAATTCTAGCATTATCAACTTGAGACATTGGCAAATACTTTGCATAACCTTCTTGACATCCTGTCTAATCTTGTTGAAGGTAAGGTCGTTTATTTTAAATTAGATGGTCCACAACAAAATGATTTGAGGAACCAAGATTTAAACATATTTGTTGAGTAAGGGGCTAATCACACTAGCCAGTTCAAACACCATCCATCAACATCTCCGGCTATAATAATGTGAAAAGTGATGGGCCATGATTTATTTTTCAACATAATCCCCATCAATTTCATGGCTCGAACCGGACGGATATTTTGGTGTGATCAGGGCATAAGAGGGGGTTTAATTTCCAACCTTCACCATCTCTAAGATATCTTTCACAAAATTACACACTAATACATGTGACCCTATTATGGGCTCTTTCAACTCCACCTGCATGCTTTTGCTAGTGGATTGGATTGGGATTTGTTTCATTTGGTTAGCAATTGCAAACCCATTGTGAATCACTACGATTATTGTTCCAAGTTTTAGTGAGTTGGAGTTGACTTGCAAAAGTCATTTATATGAGGTCTAGGCGAATTTTCTCTTTCTTTTCGAGTAGTCGCGTAGACCCTCCCCATTGTGTTTACTATTGAACCCAAAATGGTGGATAAGTTTTGAGCATGTAATCCAATATCATGTTTAGTGTAATGGTTTTGACTTTGAATTTTCATCGAGTATCAAATTGAGGCTAAGTTTTTCTTCTTCTCTTTATACCTATGTTTAGCCCAAAGACTAATATGATTTTATTAATTATTTATATGAACCACATAACCATATGTATGTGCAATAGCTTTAAGTGTTGGTTTAAGCACTCTCTACCTTACTACCACCTCTTGGTTTACATTGCTTTACTACACTAAATGTTATATTTAGTGTCACCAATTCTCTTTGTCTCGCAAGATACTAATTGTAAATTGCCCGTGTAGTTAAAGTAATATTAACTTATAGTCCAAAATGATTGTCCTACCATCCTGGAATTGTTTGTCCCAAAATGATTGTCCAGTTTATCTTGCCTGGCTAGAAATTTGAGGCTCAAAGTCAAATATTCTCCTGTCAAACTTTCATCATCAAGAAGTCTTTCGACACACAACTTCCAGGGGCATTTCGGAGTAGTCGTTGTTTTTTTTATTTTAAGAGTCATACTTACAACTACTCGGTCAATGGTCAACGAATCTGAATCTCACCAAAGTTAGGAGCATGGACAATCATCTTGAGACAGAGGGAGTAACTTTTTGTGACCCTTATGTGGTTGATTTTTCGTAATCGGGTGCCTCTTTGAGTAGTATAAGTTATGGCAGGGCTAGGCAAGCACGAGTTAAGAATGAAAGCTTAAAAAAAATGTGTTACAATGAGATCGGATTACATTCTCAAAACATAGGCATCGTTCTCTGGGTTCAACAATCAACAAAATTGGGAGGGTCTATGTGATGACCACTTAAAGAAAAGAAGAAAAGAAGAAAAAAAAAATCACTTTTTACAAGTTTTGCATCTCAACATTGATTAAGATTTTGAAACGATTACATCTTTGCGATTCGCAATTACTAACGGGATGAGACAATTTCCACATCATTCTATCGGCCAAACTTATGTATGGACATCATATAGCAAAGTTATCGCATGTGATGGGACGGAGTTGAATTGGGACTCCATTTAACAAATCTATTTAACAAATCAAGTTGACTTGAGTGGTTGAAAAATCATGCTCACACACACTAGGCAATCATGTGTTCTCATTCACAAATGGTTTGGCCACCTCGCAATCATTCACTCCACTTGCACAAATGAGCCACTAATGACCATATCGATCGCACTAGGTGAAGATCCCCTCCGCATGGAGTGCCCCGAAATAAAGGCCTCCACTTAGCAAGCAAGCAAGCCAAGTTTATGTGGGCATGCTTGAAGCATCTCATGTGGGAAGGTAATCCCTCATGGCATCGATAATCTATACGTTCTATGGCATACACATAAGTTTATAAGACCCCTTTGACATGTGTTAAAACTTAAACGTTACAAGTTAAAAATTTACTTGGTCTATGAGATTGGTCTTCACACGGCCTATTACCAATTATGAGGAAGTGTATATATATGAATCCTTTGGACACTTTCTTTTGGGCTCTCACAATTTCATGGTCACAGCTCTTGGCTTGTGTGTGAAGTGTCCCTTAGTTGGTTGAGAGCACTCATGTTGAACTTGTTCTAAAGGGAGTATAAATCTCCATCTCAAAAGGCTTGAGAAAACTCATTAACAATAGTGGGTCCATTTCTCCATCAAACCATGTTCGTAGTATATTATTGGAAGCTTTTCCAAGTACGCTTCTAAAGGTACATCACATGTCTTGTTATTTTAGATAAAAATGTTTCGCAGATATTAGACTTACATAAAGAAAATTTATCTTCCAGTAATGAATAGGAGTCTATATTCAAAGTCGCATGTATCACGATCTCTAGTTGTTTTGCACAACGGTCCCCCTAGATGAGTCTTGTGCTCTTATATTTTCATGTAAGCTCTAACATGTGGATGGTTAGATAAATCATGAGTTTTGCAAACTACATTATCTTGTTATTCACGTCATGCTAAATTGCTTGACTCTCCGCACAAAATTCTTAACCATAGGCTAAATTTGGACTAGTGTTTTGACCCCAAAGACCCAAGTCCCACTCATGTTGGCAAGTCCCTACATGGAGGCAAAGTCCCAACTATTGAGCTTCAAGATAACATACAAATATGGTTAATTGTCTTCAAGGATGGATCTTGATTATTTTATGCACAAATATTTTGCGGGACTTCCGTGGAGAGTTGAGTCTAGCTTTCTGCTTGACCCCACTCTCAACACACAAGTCCTCAGCCTCCAGAAAGTGTTACCATGTAGGCGTCCATATCATGCTTGGGACGTAGGACTTGGGACCATGTGTGAAGTGGTAAGCCCCAACTCCCGTGCTCTCGACGGTTCAGATGGCATGGATTGAGTTTAAGTGACTCGGGACTTAGGACTTGAAGATAGCGGATGGGCAATGAATAAATGGATTTTTCCAAACATCCAACGATGGATATTCCTAAGCTATATTAGTGAGCCTTCACACAAAAGTTGAGATTGTTCGGATTACATCTACCTAGTGAAGTGAGTAATTAATCAGTTTCATAGTTTACTACACTAAATACAATAGTTAGTGTCACTTACTATTTAGCATTACGCAATGCTATATCTATTTACCATATATGTTATATTTTACCAACAAATGCTAAATTTGTAGCTTGGACACTATAAAAGCATAACAACGTTATTTAGTAATACTAAATACATCAATGGTATAGAAACATAACAATATGTAAATGAAAAATAGTACATGGCACTAAACATCATGTTTAGGAGTAGTTTAGGTGATTGACCAGCCACATGCCCTAATCTCATTCGATATTGCAAGGTGGGAGGGAACGACAATGTTGTGCTCGAACATCCCAAGCCACTCCCAAAACATAAATTCCTAGACACACAAATTGATTCCTTTTTCCTTTAACCCTAACAAACAAAAACCATCGAAGAGCCATCGAGGGGTTATGGGTGAGAACTTAGAAACTTGGAAGGGAGAATTGATACCCTAGCATGCAACTTATTACTACGGAGCTTAACTTACACCATGGATTCCAAGGCATGCAAGCCAAAACCACTGCCAAGATGCGTATACAAAAGTAAGTAATGGCCTCGTCAATGATGGAAATGAATTAAAAGCCTGCCCATTCCACATCCAGGCCGACACAGCAAAATCCCTGCTCAAGATTGCGGCCTTATTAAACTACTATACTATAATATTCGCTCCTCACAAGCCCCACTCATCATTGGCATGTGTGGATTATAACTTCTTATATGCTCCTCGACCCCATTAAACTACCAACACTCCTCGCGTTTAAAGGAAGGAAAGAGGAAGAGGAAAAGGAGCGAGAGAAAGTTAAAAGGGCATGGCCACCCATTCTAGCTACTGATTGAACCGGATTGGCATAGCCCGTTCAAGTAAAGTAGGCCACTAAAGGGCACCACCGGCGGGGCCCACCCCCCCCCCCCCTCAACCCCCAACACACACACACAAAAGACACGCGTCTCCTTTGCACTTCTTTTGTTGTAATAATAATCATTCGTAATACGAAGAAGAAGTACGAGGAGGAGGAGGAGGAGGTCGCACGGCTTGTCTTTTTGGCAACCTTTTAGTGGGTGTGCAAAAGTCGTGTGGATAGAGTGGAGTGGAGTGGAGTGAAGTAAAGTGAAGTAAAGTAAAGTAAAGTAAAGTTAAGGTATGCATAACGAGAATGAAGGGAGCCACTTTACACCATGAAGAGAGGGAATTGTATCGTAGTCTACGCGCGTCCCTCTCGTGTCCGTCCGAAGACGGAACTTGAAGAGGTGGGTCTAACACACAACAAAACAAAACCAAGAGAGACCGTGACACTTCAAAATCGTACAAAATCTCATTCGTTATAGCTTGTTTTGTAGAAGAGCTACGTGAATGAGATGGTAACAAAACGACATTTGGTTGAGCGCCCCAGTCGCACGTGTGTTTTACCTTGTAAGATATGTGGGTGTTATTTGGTTTGTTTAAGATGTTCTTTAACTTCTACCGATTAGATGTACACACTCTCAAGAAATAATATTCCGTGTTGCGTCAACTCGTTGAAGATTAAAGATCTGCAAGAATTGGATTGAAATATGGAGCTCCCTTTATTTAGTTATGGTTATTAGAAGTGCTCGTTTGTTGATTTCTTAACTAGATACACATGTTGTCCTGATTGTGTTGACTGTTGAGTGTGGAGTAGTTATTAATAGTTGAAGACGTCGTCCGATCTTTTTTAAACATGTGTCTTTAATGATGTTTGCTCTTTGATCCTCGCCAAACCACGTACCAATTAAGTACAAGGACCCGATTGAGGAAACGAGCCACTTAAGATCCATCTACCTTAGGGTTGTTGCCGATTCATCTCATATGACTTTGGGTGGAATTGTTAGGGGTCTTTAAAGCTTATTTTGGTATCAAATCAACTGAACAAAGTAGCCTCAAGTTGTATACTACTTCGTGGCTTTTATGTCGGATGAATGAGAGGTACATTTGCATACGATGATTGCCTCTCTCTCTCTCTCCACTTTACACTATGGCCATGAGCTGTGACTAAGATTAAAACTATCAAGCGCCCTTGAACTCCTCCATACGTCGTACCATGGAGACTTGAATTGAAGTTTTGTGTGTGGGCATGGGCCTTCAAGTATAAGGTTTGTAGGTGTAATTTGGTTACTTTTCTTATGCAAATTGCTTATGTTTGATTGGTGTGTGGTTAGGTGAGGATCAAAGGACAAGCATCATAAAGACGTTCGCTTAAAAGAGATTGGACTACGTCTACAAATTTTGCTAATTACACCACACTCAATAGTGAACACAACTCAAAGGATTTATGTGTTCAATTAAGAAATCAACAAAAATGTCTTTCTGATAACCTTGAGCAGATCATGGAAGGTCCCGAGTTTTGCTTGTGCTTCATCACAACACAAGTTTCATTGTGTAAATTTGATAAGTAGAAGTTGGAGAGCATGAAAAACAAACCGAATAACACCCACATACCTTATAGGGTAAAAGACACTTGCGACTGGGGCGCTTAACCAAATGTTGTTTTGTTACCATCTCGTTCATGTGGGTCTTCTACAAATTAAGCTATAATGACCGAGGTTTTGTACGATTTTGAAGTGTCATGGTCTCTTGGTTTTGTGTTAGACCTACCTCTTGAGGTGCGCTTGATACACATCCCACTAGACCACAAAACATTATCCTTGTATGTTAAATAAGATTGTAGGTAAGCCTTTGATCCATCCAAACTTCCTTGATGCCTTACTCCCTCAACTCTAGTGTGAAGTGAAGTAGGAAGGTATTACCAAGTTTCACCAAATGATCACATGTGACCATTTTGGGAAACTTAAACCTCAAAGTTTACTTGAGATCAATAATGGGGCTTTGGGTTTAAACCCTCTTTTACATAAACAATATGCACACCCAATCTCCCTTACTTAATAAATTGCGTTGGCACTAGTAGTGTGCGGCATACTAGAGCCCTTGGAAGAAACACAAACACGAACTTGGCTCATCAATAAGTCAAGGCCACTTTATACTGGAGTTGGATTGCATGTTACTACGTCAAATCATCGAGGTTGCAATTACCTATGCCAAACAAGACGTGGAAATGTTTTTTACCATCAAATGTTTCTTTGGTTTCATGCACTTGAATGGTTGATGTTTCACGAAGTTGTTTGATGAAAATTCATCAATTTAAAGTATTTATTGATTGCGTTGAGAGTGGCAAGTTAACAATCCCTCCACACAGTTTATTTCTTAATTATTGGTTTCTTTATAAGATTCAAATCGGCATGATTGTCGTTCTTTTATCTTCACAATACTGTGTATATTATATTCCATTTTTTTTACCATTTCATTTTCTTCAATATCTTTAACAAACGAGGATGATGATGACAACAACCATCCATCGTTATCATAAAGTCTAGTTTCACATGGGATTCGTGACTATAATTGTTTTTCTATTACTAGATAGATTGGAAAAATCTATTATCACGAAGGAACACCTAATACCAAACCATGGCATATAGAGTCATAACATTATTCAGATCCATAACATTGTTTTGTGGACTCACATTATTTCACAAAATATCCTTTGACATTCCCATATTTAGTCTGAATGTGAGAATATCACAAAATATTCCATAGAATATTTTCAGTCCCACAAAACAGTGTTATGGATTTGAATAATGTTATGGTGGCGCCCACCACAACTTTGCATAACTAACAAGGGAATAATAAATGCAATGAACGGGGACAACCAATAGACCGCTACAAAGTTACAAATGAACCGGTTGAAGTTCAAAACTTTGGGGTGATTAGCTATTGTTTGAGAGGAATCTATGGAATATGCTTCAAGCTAAATAAGAGAAGCCGAAAGATGTCAACATGAAATCGGTTGGACTTGAGAACACTAGGATCCCGACAAACTATGCCCAAGAAATCTCCCCGGACACGGAATAAGGGCCGGTTTGAGATGACTATATGACATAAAATTGTCACAATTAATCTAGGTTGATCCACTTTGGGGACCATGAGGAAACTACAATGTTAATTCAAAGGTGATCTCAACAACTGATGGAGGAAACCTCCAAAAATATCGTAAGGATTGTCAATATCCTTAGGATTGGTTTAGACTATAGTGAAGAAGTGAAAAGAAGAGGTCAAGAATATCCGCCCAAGACAAGGCTATTTCATGCAATAGCTGGTATGGTGGACAAGATGAAAAAGAAACAAAAAAATTTTAATTTAAAAAAAAAAAATTTTCAAGTTGGAGTTCTTTAAAGGTTAAGTTTCATGTTTGAGGGTTTGAGGTTGCCCAACAAACTTGACCTTTGGAAAACTCCCCTAGCAACATATGTTGCAATGGCAACCATGTCATTTTTTCATACGTGGTTGAAGTCCTCTAGCACAGAAGTCTTGGCCGTTGTGTAAACCCCGGCTAGCGAAGAGCCCATTTTGTAGTCAATCGTATTGCTCCATTCCCCTTCTTTTTTCTGACCGGTGTGCTTCTTCACAACAATCATAACCGGCCCCTACTTATGTAAGATCACCCACTATAGATACAACAAAGAGTGCAAAATAAATAAATTTCCATTTGCAAATGTTGGTGTGAAGAGTTATGTTTAGGCTTATCAAATGCATTAGCAAGTTGGTTTCACCTTGTAACCTTGAAGACTTTAATTTTTTTCTAGAGAACAAGAAGAATGTGTTTGACACATGATAAATGTTCTTCTTGTATGCTTAGAAATTGCATAATATTTGCTCGACTGTTAGTTTGGTAAGGAAAACCCACACTCCATGGGGTATGTTGTTGGTAGAGACAATGAAGATTAAATCTCGGAGAAACCATAAATAGTTCAGAATTAATCTCTAATTTTGACTGTTAGACAATTATGTTTAATTTGAAATATTCCAGGTATACACACTTTTAGATTTAAGAATCTTATGAATTAGTAGCCCCTTTCTCACATACTTAACAAGAGAGGTCGTTAAATACATCTACAGATTTGAATGTGAGAAGACTTTTGAGTTTATTTCGATGCATGCGCATATATTGTCTTTGCCTACACTTGGACATCCAATCTTCTTGTTTTTTTTGTTGGGTTGAATAGCATGCTTGGAGATGAACCATAACTAATCTTATCTAAGACAATTGAAACATTGAAAATGTTACATTTTTATTTGAAAGGTATTGACTTTCCGGATATGATGGTCTCTTTTCATAGAAAGAGGTTGCAATTAAAACACTCGGATAATTCACAGATGTATGTTGAAGAGTTCATAGTACACAACTTGAGTGCTCTCCACAAATGGGGAACCCCCCGGAATTAAAAGAGAAGTATGCTACTGTGATACCCTCATCCCGCGGAGCGCAACCAAGCAGTTGTGCAATGTTGTGATGGTGGGGTGTTGAGCAATCTATTGACAGTTGAAAGATATATTGTTGGGGTGGATGACATCGACAAATGTTAGATTAGTAGCATGAAGATTCATTAGACCAAGAATGCGTCAAATTTGTTTAATGACAAGCATAAAAAACTTACATATATGGTATATCAAGTTGGTTGCACATCTATTATTCCACCGACGAAGTTTGTCTTTTGGTTTGAGACGCATGTGGTACTTATTAAGGTATCAACTTGCCTACCTACCTACCAATCACATCTCACCCACCTACTTACCTTCCACTTGTGCACGGATGCCACGCGCTCGGGCCAAACTAACAGGTGTTGTAGAGGTAAGGCACAAGACACATGTCTTTGCCTGTTCTTAGTCTTCGTTGCAATGAAGAGTCTTTTCTTTCCACATCTTAGCGAGGATTAATTTTCTGATTCTTTGTTGCAATGAGGAGTTGTCTTCCACATACAAGTGGATGATCATAACAAATGTCAATGATAGTTGCGTCACATGTTCTCAACATCAAAGGCGGTACTATTACTAAGAATATGAAGTTCATTAAAATACACTGCCATGTGATAGTTAAAGGGTCACTAGAACGAAGCAAGTTAGGCCTAGACTATATTTTCTATTTGAGAGGAACCAAAACTTGACACAAAAACACACTTGGTAAGTACGTTAGGTTTTAGTGTTGGTGGGCAATTACATTTGCTTCATTTACATTGATTTTTGTGGATAGGGCTTGGTGGATGTGAATGAAGTTAACAAATGAGTTTTGATACCAAAGATAATAAGGTGGGATGAAAACATGATACTTAAACGTGGTATGGATGGAATTGTGACACTTTGCAATTTTGAAGAATACTAGCACCATGCTTGCTACACATGCGACAATAAATTATACCCTATTGCATACTCATCATAGTTGATTGCTCATCACAAATTCCATAATGTTTCCTTGTGTTAACATATGCATGCTTGAGCACTATACAATGCACTAGAAATTGGAATCTCATCTTGTGCTCCTTGCAAGCTTGGCAATGATGAAGAGCATCATGCGAGGGTGCCCAAAAATGATGGATGAACAAACGCCATCACGAAAATGTGACCATCCACGTGACAAATGTGTATTTGACAATATAGATATATTTATGACATAGTAACCACACTTCCACATTGTTGGTGGTAGAGGGGAACTACAATAAAATATAGCACTTAGTGCCACCACTTCTATTCCTCTTGCTCAACTGCTAATTGTTAACTTCCCGTGTAGTGTCACCAACACTAAACGTAAACCCTATCATTATTTGCCATTCCTTGTTAAATGTTTTTTTGGAGCTTATGAATCCACAATGTTCCAATCATTGTCACTTCCCAAGTGGGATTTTCATCCAGAATCCAATCATCCAAGCCATATTTCACTACATAATTTGTTAGGATGCATAACATACCAAACTTGGATGTTTCCACGATTGACATGGATTTCATTCAAATTTCAGTCATCCATGACAACACCCGTTACCGACCGCTAGTTACATAAGAACCAATTTAGGTTGAGAAGTAAACCGGTTAAAGTTCAAGGTGCCGCGCACATGAGCAATCATCAGCCGTTCCGCCTAGCGGAGGGGATGATTCTCATCCAGCTCCTCCGGCGAGGGTGGCGAAGCGGACCCTCCGTCCCAACCCAGAACCCACGGATTTGGCATCCTCCGCCATGTAATTCTTTGTAAATTTCTTACTGCGGCACTCAAATTTCCTCTCTCTCCTTTCTCTTTCATGACACCGAGATTACCCACGACATTGAGACAGGGTAAACGGAAAGCGGGGAAGGCGGAGGCGGGCACAACAAGGCGCTTTGTGCCCGCCTGGCGTATCAGCCTACCCCGCCGGCCAACCACAAGGGGCCACCTGACAGTCCGCCAGGAAGAGGCTGAGGCGGGCCGTTGTCATGTGCTCATGCCTCAAGACTCCAAGAGGGTTGTCCACCACTTTTAGACGACGAATCTAGAGAATATACCCCAACTTAATAAAAGAACAACCGACAGATGTCAACACTTGACCGGTTGAACTTGGAAAACGCGAGGGATCCCAACCAATCACGCCCAAAGCTCACCCGAGACACCTATGCACGAGAAGTGTCATTAGAGAAGTTACCCTAGTGGCACGAAACACTTTATACCGCGTATCGTAGGACACATTGCCAATACAATATGTTAACTTAGTGACGCATCAGATCAAGTGTCCCAATCCCAGGTGGGGTGGCCAGGCTCCAGTGGGTGGCTTTGGGCCAAAGCAAACGAGTGGTAGTTGGTGAGGAGCGGTAGTAGCAGTATTATTATTATAATGAGAAGAAGAAGAAGAACAGTGGGGCGCTGATACTGATGCTTGCTTGGCCAGATATATTCCATGCAAGCAGTGTCAATCCTTATTGTCAGACAGGAGGGCTCGAGAGCCCCTGCTGTGGGGAATAATAAGTTAGTAAGGGCCACTTCACACACGAGCCAAGAGCCGTGACCATGAATGTTGTGTAATCTCCCTTTGGTTTTCGCAGAGGGTATTATGATTTTCGATTACATGTGGAAGTATCTAGAAAGCATAGCTAGGTCTTTACGTGCGGTGAGGCCCAAGAGATGGGGCAATATCGGACATAAGCCCCCCTCACTCGGGTTCATGCCCTTGAGGGTCCTTATTTTCGATAATGTCCCATCTCTCGGGCCTCGCCTATTCTGTAACATCCCTCAAAGAGAGACAAGACCGTACGTTTTGATCCTTCTTTGTGATAACTTTTTTTTTATTATGAGCTCATTAGCTCGTCGTGTATTGGAGACTATTTTGAAAGTTGGGTGAATTTTTTGGGAGCTCCTCTTTCCACCTCTCAAACTTTGAGAGGATTTAAGGATCTAAAGTATGGTATGAGCATGGGATCCACCATCCTAAATCCCAGAGCAACCTACGCAAGGCTAGCTTGGCCCACCCATCCTAGTAGTACAAGTTAGGAACCCTGTTTTTAATAGCCCGACACTACTCCTTGTAGGTAGTACTTTGAGCATGCAAAAAAATTAGGTGACTTTATGTTAATTCCCATAAACTCACGGTTTGAGACTGAACTCATGGTTTCACCCACTTTACTTCACGAATAACTTTGTTGTCCAATCTCATCGCAACACATGTCGTTTGAGTGTCCATTCTTAAACCGCAAGTCCTTGCCATATACCACTCGGAATACGGGTGTTCGGTGTAGAAGAGTGACTGAAGAAGGCAAGTAAGTAGGGTATTGAAAAACCTCCCAAAATAACTCGGTGCCTCTTATGCAAGCAGTGCCAGTCCATGATTTCAATTGGTTGATTGGAACTTCACAGAAGCGATGCATCATTAGCCAATCTTCTTTCTTTGCATGGGCTCATTCATAAGGTTATGATCATCACCTGGGAAAGTTTCAAGAGAGGAAGCTTGTGTCTCCACCCGCTTTGTGACAAATGTGTCGCATCATGGCTTCATATGTACCCGCTCATGTATCTTCCTTGATGGCAAGCTTTAGCGGATCACACACGCACGGATTTTGGTTCATGACACCTATCATTGGGGACGCATCAAAATCATGCTCCTCTCAAGTTTATTGTTGCGCCATAACATCACTCAACAACACGTTGTTGCTGTGTGGGACTGAGACTTTACAAGCATAATGTCCCATTTATGTTGGGCTTCCCTTGTAAATGAACTAATACTTGGCCTGAGTATTTGTCACTATGTGATTTCAAACTAGCAACTGGGAATATTTCAAGCTTGCCTTACCGGAGATGGAGTGTACGTGTAACATGTGATTTGAAGAGCGTTGTTGTCGGGGGTCCACATGTGCCAACGCACATGGATAGGCATGTTTGCGTCATGCCAAGTCATCATTAGCCAGCTATTATTTGTGGGCTCTATAAGCAAGGGATGAGTACCTCACTGTGCATGCCCCATTTACAGTGGGAGCGATGTAGTGAGGCATGCCATGACATTGTTAAACAATGTGTGTTTGTTCATGTGGGCCCTGAGAATATGCCCCAACACAGTGCAAGGAGACTCGAATTAAGTTTGAATTAGAGTTCATGTTGAGATACGTAGCTTGACTTTGGGATGAATTACAGGTCATGAAAATTGGGGTCATTGATAGTATTGGGCACTTCTACCTTACATAGTTAAGGCCTTCCCATTTATGCTCGCTTTCAACCTAAGATGATTAATGATCTTTTGTGCACATTATCCAATCTCATTGTAATTTTTGTATTTTTGTATTTTTTATTTTTTTTGGTGTCCATTCTTGACTATGAGCCTTGTCATATGGAACTCATATATAGGTGTCCAAACAAGGAGAGTGACCACGTAAGGTGCCAATACCTTAGGGCCACTTCACACACAAGACTGAGAGCCCGTGACCATTACACTTCAAGTACTCTCGTTGGTGGAAAAGGTGGAGCCGGTCCAAGTTCGCTGCGCACTACGCTTGAGGGACCAACGGAGTATGTGAATGCAAGATGGATGTAAAGTCTACATGGATTCCTACATGGCATCAAATGGATCATGTGTTCATGGTCACTTGGACTATTTTCAGAAACCACCTCTTGAAGGTAGGCCTAACACAAAACCGGGAGACCATGGCACTCCAACAGCTCACAACCGTTGGTTTATTCTATTTTATCATGTGTGAGGACCCGCATGAATAGAAATTCATTGAAATAGCATTAAGTTGAGGGTCTAGTCACATACAACTTCACACTACACTTGAGGATCCATGACCACACTACATGATTTTGGATGTGTCTTGGGACGGCCTTTGGACACTTTCTTTTGGGTTCTCGCAATTTCATGGTCACGGCTCTTGGCTCGTGTGTGAAGTGGCCCTTAGTCCAAGCAGATTGTTTGGTAACAACTGATTGATTGGTGGTAAGTTAGGCATCAAACTCAATGGCAATCTTAGCTGCATTCCTACATTGGAACCTCACAACTATAAAATAGCTTATAAGATACATGAATAATGACCTTAAATAGTTTCAAACACACACATACATAACTCAGTTCACACACACATATATCAAAATTGATCTAAGACAATGTCCGAGCAACACTTCAAGAGCTTAAAAAGATAGTTAGCTTGGTTCAAAATATAACATGCTTAAGTTATTTGCTTTTGTCTATCCACGATTTTTGGCCAATTTATGAGCACTCCATGAGACCTGGATTTGCAAGCATAGCATGATTTTTGACCGGGAGATATGGTCAAGCTCAAAGATTGAGATCACATAATGGCAAGACCTAATTGACTATGGTGGACTCATTTGACAATTAACAATTTGGGAAAATCGAGCTTACACTGGTTGGAATGGATTGGCACCTTCACCAATTCAACAAGACTTGGGGTCTTCGTGGAATGCTTTAATTTGCTCCTGTGATAAAAAAGAATGTCCCATCCATGGCAAGCCTCTCGCCCCGTCTTTGAGAGTGTGAGGAGATTGCAACTTGTTAGTGCATAATCAACAATGTGCATTCACTCTATGGGCCCCCTAGGAATATAACCATGGGATACAAAACCTTGTGCAAGAAGATTCACATTTAGATGAGATCCCAACATCCCATGGTTATATTCCTAGGGCCTACAATGTTATGTAATATGTTCCAAATCATGTTCATGTTCATGATTATGATTATGATTATTATGATTATGATTATTTTGTTGTGTGTGTGTGTGTTGGGTCTTGTCTTGATGTTTCAATTTTTCCATGTAGTTGGTCTTTTTGGTTACTTGTTCTTAGCAACATTGTTTAGAGTTTAGTCCAATCGTCAACATGGCCCACTAGAGCACGATCATTTTTGTCTGGTGACCTAGTTGTATTGTTACCTCCAATACATTGGATATCCCGTTGTTATTAAAAATGCATTGAATAGAAGAGACCACAAGATCTTCTTGAAAATAGTAGACCACCTAATTTCAACCACCTAGTACGTTTGGATATGACTATCCCCTCTCACTATAAAGGAAGAGAAGGGACGTGGATTGTCTATACCCAAATAGCAAGTTGGGAATGTCACTATTTTGCATGATGAACTTGCCAATAGGTAAGGTCAACACCCTCAATTTATGACAAAGGAAAGCACATCCTCGGTGAATTTTTTATTTCTATTGGAATTCATCATTGAAGGTAGATCTACATTTAGATCTTTGTGTACAAACTTCATATCAAGCCCTTGAACTACCTTGTATGCAAATGCCTTCACATTCTCAACCTTTCACCTAGTGTGGTTGAAACAAACAAGCTACTTAGGGGTTGATCAATTAGCAAGACTTCATTGAATGTTTCTTAAAGTGACTCGAGTATAATACATTGGCCTTCACTATGAAGGGTTGATTTTGTGTGATACTGAACTAACTTGGAGGTGACTAGTTATGCAAGGGACAAAATTCCACCTACCCACCATAGTTTTGCTATGCACAAGAATGAGAAGGCTAATGTCTATGAAAAGAGGAAGGTCAAGCTACAAGTTTAATTAACTTTGACAAAACAATTTCTCTCTCCTTTGCACGAATTACATAAATCTAGGTTGTCAATGTGATGGGTTGGTCAACATTGTTGTTGACATCTCCATTTAATATGATGATGGAATGACTATCACATGTATTGGGACATGGATATAGAAAGCTTATAAAAAAAGAAAAAAGAAAAAAGAAACCAATAACATTGACTTATCAATGTTACCAATCGAGCTAAAAAAATCAGGTGGATCAAAAAGTTCTCTCTCTCCCTATCTCCTTTTTAGGCAAGCTGGCCAGTTGATGGGGAAGTCGACGAGGCTACTAACATCTCTTGATGTTGGATGGCATTGGGCAACCACATCTAATCCGAGCATTGACAACAATTGAGGTCAAATCCTTTCTTCAACTATAACCACATCTAGTGCAAAAACATTTTGTTATGTGCTTTTGACTGGTGTTGTATTTTTTATTCTAGAGGTCAAAGGCGGAATTGTATAATACATTTTAAAATATTTCAAAAAAAATTAATGTTTTTTGAATTGAAAATCATTGAAGACATCAACATGTGAGGTCCTTGGCAAATCATTTTTGAAAACATTCCCCTCTTGCATGATCAGTTATTCGAGCTCTTCTCTGCCCAAGTATTGATCCAAGATTGCGCCGATCGTCCCCCTAATGCAACATCCATATTATGGTATTCGCCAATTTGTGTGGCATGGCTTAGGGCTCAAGCAATGCCATTGAGTTTGAATATACTAATACTATATGATAATATGGAACAATTGGCAAAGTTGCACGTGTTTATATTCACCCTATTGGCATGGATTGACTGTAGTAGCGAATTTATAATAAAAAACATTAAAAAGTGCGTTGAAATTTGTTGAGTATTTTAAAATGCACATTTTTAAATAAATTAAAAGTAGATACACCCTAACTTGTGAGAGAAGGTTGGTCAAAGCATAAAGACAACCACTCAAGTAGAATTATGTGTGAGTGCTCCTTCACCTTGATGATTTTGTCAAGGAACTTGTCCTTGATACATTTAAGGTATGTGACCCTATTGTGGGTATTTCCAACTCCACATATAAATTTTGGTTGTTGGATCAAATCAAGTAAGCTCATAAAGCTCACTGTCTATTCTAGTTGACGATTGTTATCAAGAAGATTTATCTTCCTCCTTGTCATCGTATGACAATGTTGCATTGAAAGATAAAATCATGCTCACAAAACAACTCACCGACCCCCAACCGAGCTTGGGAGAGAGACAAGGAGAAGGAGCCCACACAAAGACCATACCATATATGCAAATTGACAAAACCTTGGAGACTACCATCCTTTATGACCACGAACCAAGGTATTTGCCTTGACATTTATTGTCATTGTCGTATCTTAGCATCAAGTTGAGATGCAAAAGTTGTAGAAAAACTAAAGTGAGGGTTCAACACTTTCCATTTACAAGATCAGATGATGTCTTGATCGCGTAAACCCTCCCAATGGGCTTAACTATTGAACCTAGAATGAAGTTTTTATGTTAAGCGCATAGTCCAATCTCATCATAACATGTCGTCTTTTTAGAGGCCCATTCTTAACCACAAGCCTTGCCATATACCACTCCAAAATAAAGTTGTCTACTATAAAAAAAAATCAACCACATTATAAAACCCACACACCTTGAGGCGTGCGGGTGCAATTTGGTGACTTTTCTTGATCAAACACCTACATTTAATTGGTGTATGGTTAAATGAAGATCAAAGAACAAATGACACCAAAACTCACATTTAAAAGAAATTGGACTACGTCTTCTTGATATTTTATCAACTCCTCCACACTCAATAGTGAACACACTGGAACGAACCTAAGTATTCAGCTAAAGGAAGCAACAAACACGCACTTTCGACGATCGTTACTAAACCAGCGGGAAGTCCGATTTCCACTCTGATTCTTGTTGAAACTCCATCATGGATCTACTAATTATAACACGCATTTTTTTCTTCCATGGAAACCTAATCGGTAGAAGTCGGAGAACATCAAATAAATAAAAACGCATCGAAAATCGCATCTTATACACACACACACCTTATGTTTCCAACTCATGTTGTCAACAGTGCGTCCTCATAAGAATCATCGAGCCATGCACTTATACCGATGATCTCATCATCTCGCGTGGCATTTCCAAAGAAAAAGACACGGCAAGTGTTAGACTTTTAGGAGCACCAAGAATTCCACATAACCAACCTCATAATATTCTACTTAAAAAGTACACGCACCAAAGAACATACCTGATGCATCATCTGATGCCCTCTGTGCTCACTGCTGTAACGTAGTAGTAGTAGTAGTACGAGATGGCCCCCAATTGGAGGACCACAGGCGCATGAGAGAAGTAGTAGTAGTAGTTGTATGGGGAAATCATGATAGAGTACTCATACTTCTCCTTATACTTGTGTATTCTCATCGTGTGTGACTACTAACACTCTACCCTCCACATTACGACCCCCGATTTCTACGACACCTCAACCGTTTTTCCGTCGACCATACTTTCTAGTGTTGGTTTACCTCCATACTACGATCACGATGCTCGTGATATGACATTTTTGGAGGTTTGATGTGTCGTATAATCGAGGTAATCAATGTGCATGAGTGATGGGACCCAAATGTGTTTCAAGCTTCATAAGTGGTTAGTTCTTGTGATGTGCGGAGAATCTTGTAAGTATGAAGGAACGTTGTTGAGCATATATTCTTCAGTACAAGTGTTGTTTCATACTTATGTGTCTTTGTTATATGATATCTCCTTTTTACTTTCAAATAGGCTATTTTCTTGAAGAACTTTGGTAATATGAGATTTGAGGCCAAAATGTCATATTACTGAGAATATGGATTTTGGAGAATATGACATTTCATAACATTACTAAGCAACTAGACGATGGTCTCTTTCTAGTGAACAAAGTTGCACTTAAAAAAATCCGATCATGTACAGTTGTTTGTTGGGAACTCCACAGTGCGTAACATGGAATTCTTGAAATCAAAGGAGATTTATGCTCACCCGATACATGATCCCACGGAATGCATCCGAGGAGTTGAGTAATGCTATGTCTCTTGAAATCCGTAGGGAAGATTGTTGGGCATAATCAATCAAGATCCTAGGTACGTTAGCTCATTCTTGACTTCAAAAATGATAATGAATCTTGTGAACAACCGTCTTTTCATATCGGAATGGGATCCTCACCTTTGACAAGCAAATTTCAACGAGGAACACACCGACACCTATTGCGACCTTCCTAGCACCTCCCTTTTGGACGGAGTTGCCTTCAAAAGCCAATTTGTAAACTCAAAACGGACCTCTCAGGAAGTTAACGCTCAATATAAAGAGGGAGAACACACGTACTATGACCACACCACCGTGTCTAATCCACTTGGGTCACCATTTGGAGTCACATGTTGCTATAGTTCTCTACCGAGAGTGTCGTTCTTCACCCAAACAACATACGCAGTTCACGTTCACACCAAAAAATACGACACAACCTCGTTGGTCAAGAAACGATCGTGTCGGCAAAAAAATACAACAACAACAACAACAACAACAACAAACCCCAAATGATAACCCACACCGGTTACGGGGAAAACACTCACTCACTCATATGGTGTGATGGTTTACGGCCGGTATAATTCTCTCTCTCTCTCTCTCTCTCTCTCTCTCCGGCTGGGCTTTTGAAAACAAAAGGCCTGCAGCCGGCCCCCTGCCGGACGGAGGCTTGAAAGGCGGGAGGGGAGGGGAGGTGGGTGGGGTGATGGGGAGCAGTTACAGTGCGAATCGGGAGGCCCTGCCAGGTCTTAGATTTGGTGTACCCTCTGAGTGAATGGAACAGAGCGGATGGATGAATGAACATAGGAATGGATGAACGTATGGATGGATGGAAGTGAACCTGGACTCTGTTGCGAGGGGGGCTTGATCCACATCCCATGGGACTGCTGCCCATGCCGTGGGCATTAACTTCTGGTTCTTTCGGGATGGTCAGGAGGGGGTCGGCCCCCTCCCCTCCCCTCGGCCACCTTTAACTTCACCCAAACCAGCAGCAGCAGCAGCAACCTGAACGGCTCCTCATAATCATCGAGTCGCAGGCAGGGCAGGGCAGGCAGGGCAGGCAAGGCAGGGTGGGGTGGGGTTGGGACAACATGGCATGTTGGTGTGGGAACTTAATATGTGACATTTATCAGTTTGAACCTGAAGGGTGGATTTGGTGGCTCTAATATCTGGGATAACGGCCCTGTAGTATGCGATGAGTCGCTCATGGCCTGACAACTTTAAGGAAAGCGAGAGAGAGGGAGAGAGAGAGAGGGGGTATTGTTGCATATGATGAGCGTACTTCTCATAAGTTACGGTTTTCATGTGGGGTGTTAAGGCCCTGAAGGACTAATCGACCGAAGTGGGTTGTGGTTTTTTGTTTTTGTTTTTGTTTTTGTTTGGTTTGGAGGAGCCACTTTTGGAGGGTATGGAACGACAGTGAATGTTGTGTGTTTAGGGGTCACCAAGTCTGTTTGTCTTGTTGAGTGCTTGCTTGTAAACCCTAACATTATTTGTTATTTTTTGTGAGAGAAGTTGGGCGTTATAGATTTATGATGTCGCAATTGGTGTCATTTACTAGTTGGTTTTTTCATGCAACGTACGGGCGTCCAAGGCAACGACGTGGCTGACACCCTTGCCAAGTCCTGCACCAAGGCTCCTCTTGACGCCCATGACGGCAAAGCCATTCACACTTACCACGCCTACCCCCACTGCCTATATAGTAAAAACTTCTAGAAAGGCCCCTCCGAAACCTTGACATGCAACTTCCCCTCTTTTACAAGCAACGCCTCACCCAAGAAGACGCCCCTTGCCACCTAACCCTACATAGATGGACATATAACACCTCATTGGACCACAATCCCTCCAACACCTTTTGGATCATCTCCACCATCCCAAATTCCCACATTACCGAAACACTCAAAGTCCGCAATGCTCAATGCATGGGCAATTGTCACAAACACCTCTTCTAGCCCAAAACATTATGTTCCCAATTATGTTCACTATTTCACTCCCCCCCGCCCCCACCATGGGGAAACTCCAACCTCAACACATGGCCCCACGTTCTTGCAAATTGGACTCACTCTATCCTTAAGGGATTGCACACATACAAACATAACAAGGGCCTAGAACACATTCGACAACTCCTACTCTCCCATCACCATAGTCAATGGAAATGCCTCTACTACCTCCAATGACAACACTATCCCATGTTGACTACCCCCCTGCATTTGTCCCTCTACCCAATGCATTTTCCCATCTCTCTTTCGCATAGACATTCTTCTCATTGAAGGCCTCCAAACCCACAACCCCTTTTCCAACCAACCCATTACCAACATCGAATTCACATATTGCCAAAACCGTTTCTCAAAAATAATAGCACAAAAGAAAACTGACAAATACACCCCACTCATTGTCGTCATCACCGCTTGCAATTGGCAAATTCAGCCACTCATTGTCATAACCACGGGCAAACGAGGAGGAATTCACACTTTCACCCTCAACATCCTTACCGATCACCTTAAACTCCCCAACCACCTCAAAACAATGCAAACCCAATTACTCACCACTACCACTCGCTCCGTTTTTGCCATCATCCTTAACAAACACAAACTTGAAACCAAGCCCTCCAACCCCCCTCAAAAGTGCTCCCCCCATTTAAACCCCCCCCCCCCCCACCCCTCTTATCCCTTGTTGGGAAGAGTTATTGGTGAAGTTTACATGATTCGTTACATAGAGTCCCACCACCGAAAGGTGGCAATAGCCTGCGGGCAAAGTGACTCTCCATGCATGCTTGCCTCCAATCAAGGCCAACGTTTCTATCATCATCATCATCATCATCAGGCCCACATACCTCACATCCCACTAAAATGTCCTAAAACAATGTGTACCCCCTAGGTCAATTTTAAAGTCGATTTGATGTGGGAATAAATTTCAAAGACCACAAATTACTAAAGCGCATCACAATTGAGACGAATCAACCACAAACTTATAGAGGACAAATTTCTAACATAGACAAATGAGATGTACACCCATATGCAACAATTCCCTCTCATCAAACTTTTTGATGTCTAAGTAAACTTGTACATCAGAAGGTGAAAACACAATGAACCATTTCCACCTCAAATGTTGTTATTTTTACCATTTAAACCTATGTTTGACTAAAAATGACATTAAAAAAACCCATGTTAGATTAGTGGGGATCCGATTGGAATGAAACGGTCATCAACCTAAGAGAAAGAGAGAGCTTGTTAAATTTACTAGAGCCCCTTCATCCATGAGTTTAGCTAGTAGACAACCACGGTGCTCAACCCCCAATAAGGACGCTTCATATATCACGTCGTTGTACAACATTGTGCAATCATACCATGTCAGCACAACATATTTTTATTTTTTTCAACAACTGACATGCTTCTTGAAGTCTACTCATATAAGAATGAATGTGATATAGAAAAAATTCAAATTTCTAGGATGTTTAGAAATTCCAATTTTATTCGGCAAAATTTTTTAATTCAAAAAATCCCCTGAGCCACTGTAGCTCTTGGTAGTAGTAACAATGTGATTAGGTTACATGTTGGTGTACTCCCTCTGTCCAAAAATGCTTGTCCTACTGCTCCGAGTTTTATGTCCCAAAATGTTTGTAGGACAAACATTTTGGGACATGAAACTCCGGGGAGTAGGACAATCGTTTTGGGACAAAGGGAGTAATTGGCAGCTCTACTTCGCTTAGGTCTATAACAAGCTCCAAGTATGAAACCTATCTCTGTGTGGGCGGTAAGTTTTGACATTCCTTGAGAATCTATCGAGTAGACAGAGCCATTTCGGATAACTTAAGCAGTTTCGCATACGTGTAGTACATGTGTGATTCTAGAGTGAGTTTCCACAGGTTTGGAGATTAATTTCACAGTGTTTTACCATAAAGAAATTCACAATTTATTTTCAAGTTATGAAATTATTGTAATTTTCCACAAGCAAGTTCTCTCCCAACCCACCACATGTCGACCTATTTCCAAAAATTCTTTGACAAAAGTTTGAGGACAATTAGGGTCATGTACAAGGAGCCCAAATCCATGTCCTTTTAACTTATATTTTTCATCATGTCAAATGTGATGGCTACATGTGTGATTTTTCATGGTTGTTTCCATCATGTTAGAAACTGACGGCTACATGTGTGGAACTTCACGGCTTTAGGGGTTTATCATTGCCCCACCATTCTTTATATTTAAGATGGGGGGATGGGGTTATCGGAAATGGGTTGTCTATTGTATACAATGGAATTTGTGGTGAGGGTGGGGAGGCCGTTGTCCCATTGTTCTCCACCATGAAAACATGGGTCCAAACATAGTCTAATATACAATGGACAACATGATGGTGGTGAGGCAACCATTGCGTCGCCTTGCCATTCTCCATTGTTGCCCACCGTTCTGGAAAGGTGGTGGGTGATGAATGCAACACCGATCAAGTAGTCATAATGTGGAGAGTTTGTTCTTTTCGAGATTCTACACTAAAAAAATGCATGGACATAAGGTCGATGGATCTTTAATGGTTATTTATTTATTTATTATTATTATTGTTTTTTCCCAACTAGCCCACTTCTCATAGAATATGAAACATGCTATTAGTACGGGATGGTTAACACTTCCAAATTGAGGCCATAGCCACTTTCCTCAAAATTTTCATAGCTCAACACATATTTTTTTGGAGCCACACCAAACAACATACCACTCAAATATAGGTGTATCATTACGTAACCAATTACTCACGTCTACTTGATAGATAACATAATTGCTATGAGTTCAATGTCAAACCTATTGATTGCTTAGTTGTTTTTTAATGTCAATTAGTTAATTATAAGGATGAAGACTTAGAGATGCACGTATCAATCCTTCTCCATCCTTTCTAAATGAAAAGATTGTCATCTTTCATGTCGATCTTGTCTCTACACTAAGAGGAAGCCATCATGTTTTGGGAATCATTGTATGTTTATTGTGGTGATATGAGCCCAAAATGGTTGCTCATATTTGTTTTATGCTTAGAATTCACTTGAAGTTGCATTTGACATCGTTCTTGAAAACAACAAAAAGTATTAAAAAGAGTGAGGCTTGGTGTGGAATTATGTTTAGGCTTTAGGCTTAGGTGGGGTGGTTAATTAAAGGATTAGTGGCATTAGGGGGTTGGTTGAATTAAGTTGATAGTATGTGTGTTAAGAAAGGGGAAGGGCCTTGGGGTTTAATTGTTTGAATTGAGGCCTTCCCACGTTGGTTTAGGGGTTGAGGGTTTAGTGGATAGGCTTGAGTTATTTTTAGTTGGAAAGGGGTTAAGGGGTGTGTGGTTTTGGAGTGCTCTCTCCCTCTCTCTCTCTCTTTGATTTCGGCAGCTGGGCCGAAGGCTGAGAATGTTGGTTTGAAGGATTCGGCAGCTAGGCCGAAGGCTGAGAATGTTGGTTTGAAGGATTTCGGCAGCTGACCCGAAGGCTGAGAATTCTGGTTTGAAGGATTCGACAGCTAGGCCGCAAGGCTGAGAATGTTGGTTTGAAGGATTCGGCAGCTAGGCCGCAAGGCTGAGAATGTTGGTTTGAAGGATTCGGCAGCTGGGCCGAAGGCTGAGAATGTTGGTTTGAAGGATTTCGGCAGCTGATCCGAAGGCTGAGAATGTTGGTTTGAAGGATTCGATAGCTAGGCCGCAAGGCTGAGAATGCTGGTTTGAAGGATTCGGCAGCTGGGCCGAAGGCTGAGAATGTTGGTTTGAAGGATTTCGGCAGTTAGGCCGCAAGGCTGAGAATGCTTGTGCTTGAAGGCTTTCAGCAGCTGCCTAAGGGGTTGAGACCGAAGTGGTATAATGGGGGGATCTAATAGTGTTACACTAGATTATGTTATAATTTAGTTAATTAGGTTATTACATAATATTAATTTAAATAATTAGTTCAATAGCAAGTTAGGGGACCACGCGGCATTAGATGGTGGGATTAGGGGGTGAACTTGATGTGAGTGATTGTGGGGTCGCGATAGGGGGTGTTAGGATTATGATAATAGAGAAGAGCATTTGTCAACGCTTGTACTCATGTCATGGAATAAATCGGTGTGCCAAAGTTGATGGGAGATGTACTGGATTTTTACGAAGTTGGGAAGAGGGAGTTATGTGAACATGAATGTGATCCCCATACCCTCACCCGGACTAGGACGCATAAGGGTGGGTGGTTTGGCCTCACAGGTGACAATTGCTACTCCAATCAAAGTAACAACCTACAAAATTGACGGATAGATGGACTATTGTAATGCCTCCAAGCAATGATTTTTTGTCTACTACAATCGTCCAAATGCATCACATTCATTTGTGCATTATATTTATCCGTGCATCACATTCATTTATGCAAACCATCCTAAGTTCATCCAAAGTCCACCAATTCATTATTCTCAAGACCGCTCTTAATCCAACCTAACCATCCTTACTTCATTTAAAATTCATCCATCATACCTAGTAGTTGCTACTGCAAAGGAGTTTGGCTTAAGGTACCTAACTTCCACCAAATTCCATACCAGCCACCTTTAGTTGGGTTGGCCAATCACTGAAAGGAATGAGGGTTAAGCCATCATTCCAAGAAACAATACTCGGATTTGTGATCTTTTACCACCTTGCATGCCAACACTCCAATCAAGACTAAGCTAAAGCTTTAGCTCTAGCTTAGTTTCTTACTTAGGCTTTGACTTAGTCTTGATTCGCCACCCTCTTAAGCCAACGACCTTCATACGCTTGACATCTTCATCCGCATATGATGTCGTCCACTCACGCCTTCATCCACTCGACGCCGTGTCGGGTCTTCATGTATTGTCTAATTGTCTTAACAATGCTAATCAATTGAAATTAATATAATTCCTAACAACCAACTTCCTTTGTTAACTCATACCGCGAGGGGTTTGGGTGGCTGCAATTTATTCCCGGCACTTAGTCGGATTATTCTCATGCCTAAGATAAGTGACAAGTAGAGTTTAACAATGATATGAAGGATACTTGTGTTATTCTAGAAAATCTCTTTAACCTCCATTAATGCACATTTCATGTAGAATAAGTTTAGTTATTATTGAAGGAGTGTGTGTGTGTGTGTGTGTGTGTATATATATATATATAATTTTATTTATCCATTGGACAATTCAAACATGTTTATTTCGTTGCCAATTAACCATACAAGTCACCAAGGACCTGAGAAAAATAATTTGGTAGGCTTTCTTGAGATATGTACATTAGAAGAAGACATTTGATTGAGGTGGATCCCATTTGGATTAAATGGAGCTTAGAGGAGGATTTCTTAAGTTATAGCTCTGCCCTCAAAAGGAATGTTCTTCAGTGCAAAAAAATGAGTTGTTTCTATTAGAAGTGATAAATACTAAATCAAAAGTTGGAATGGATTTATGAAATTGTGTAACTTCAAATAAAAATAAAGAGTTAAAGTAAGTACCCCTTGGGTTTTAAACCAAAAGTGAGCTTATACTTACTTTTGAAACATAAATAATTAAATTCAAAATTTTTTGTGAGTGAAATTAATCTAGTTAATCCTACTAAACGTTTGGCGTTTAATTCAAATTTAAGTTGTTGTGGAATAAATAACTTTGATCCTTCTAAATTTTTTTGGCACAACAATGTACCCTAATGTAGCTTAAAACCCCATACAATCCTTTCTGAGTACTATTTTTTTTAAATGGAAGAAAAAAAGGTTTTTAAACTGCCTCACAAAAACACCTATACTTTTGTGTTTGAATTATAGAATAGAATGAAAATACTTAGATAAGAAAAGAAAAGAAAATCAAGATCTATCTATGGATAAAAGATTTATAAAAACTCGAAGATCTATCCACAAATATAAGAATTGTAAATAATGAATTTGAGAGCAATCCAAAGAAAGCTTTTCAAGTCAACTATCTTTTTATAGGACTCAAGATTATTCAATAGTGAAACACTTTTTAGAAACTAAGTATCATGTACTACCAAAAGAAGATTGGGTATGATGTAAATGTAATGTAAGAAATAAAATAAATGATTTTTTAATTAAAAAGGAAATACCCCATTACTTGTGCTCAACACTATACTACCAATGGATCCACTAAAAAAAATTAAAAAAATTGCACATTATTTATTAAAATGCGAGATTTGGTTGGAAACAAGGTTGGAGACGATAGAGGGAATGAACTAACGTCCAAAGGTCTAAATCCAAAATAAAAGACAATTTAAAAAAAGTAAGAGATGATGAAATAAAAAGTTTAATCATTTTGTAGAATTGCGTCAAACCGTGGAAGGGGTTAGCCTTTCCTTGATTTGCATCTAACCACTTTTCGTTAGATTCGATGTAGCTTTATTTATTGTCCATTGGCTTTGATTACTAATATAAAGATTTGGCCCCGTACATTTTCATCCAACAAATATTCATTCATCCATGATTTTGTAGTATCAAAAAATATTTATCAAGAGGAATCCTACATTGTTGGTGTGTAATTTACTAAGTCAAAGAATACATATAATTTTTTACAAATTAAGTTAATTTGGCTCCATTTTTTTTATCATTTAAGAGTGTAATCACGTCTCATCTTCGTGATCACTTTTGTATCTAAATGCACCTATTTGTATACTATTTTAATCCTTGATTTTAGTTTAGTCATTTTCAAACAATCTACTAATAGTTCTTTAGTATCCACCGTTCAGGCTTTCATCTAAGTAAGCTAATTTTCATACCTAAAATCATTCAACCAATCTCATCATTTACTTTCTAACTCTTCATTGTAATGAAGAGGTTAATTAGTTAAAGAGTCAAATGAACCCTTCACAACATGTGGTTTTGCATGATCGTTGAGACTGAGAAATTATTCAGGTTATGTGTTGTAAGTATATCACATCTAAGTTTGAGTTTGAAATAACTTGTGAAAGAGAAATATTAAGATTTTTTTTTTTTTACTTTGTTACTCTTTAAATAATTTTGAGGTTCTAAGATAAAAAATACAAGTTTCATTGAGAAGGAAGATAATATTTTTTAAAGATGATGAAAATCAATTTTGAGAAAACATGCCCTTGTGCATACAAAAACTATGACTAGTTGGGACAATGATTTGTCTCGTTTAATATCCATGAATTCTAATAAGGCAATAACTAATTACTCAATGATACCAGCTATTATCTCAAAATTGGTGTCAAAGCAAATTTGTATTTGATTGACATGTTGCTTTCAATGTCAATACCATGGTAGCCTGAGATGTGGATTAAATACATGGAGTGTTTTGGAGTGCTATCTTGTTTTGTGTTAGGTAGTAGGGTTTGGGGGAACAATGGGAAAGAATTATGGCATTGGTGGATTTGCTTTGCTTCTGCCTCTAAGTTCCGTGCTAGAATGAGGTCATGAATAATGCGGACTAGAGTGTGTAAAGAGATGGACGTTTGGGTATATAGTTGATGGAGAACACATCTTACTTGTCATTCAATGCAAGAGAGATGTAAGAAAAGTTCTATTCCCCATGCCGGCGTGGTGCTCACCACCTCAGTCCACCCAACCATGGTGGGGGGTCCTTGGACCTTGTTGTATGGGTACCTCAAAGCCCTTTGGGGGGATACCATGTCCGGTATCTTCAAGGCACTAGTGGCTAGCTAGGAACTTGTATAGTGTGTCACTATAGTGTCCATCCTCGAAAGGGGAGAGTAGTATTTGTCCCAATGTCCCCTTGTCCAGTGGGCATCGGGTCATTGGCATTACGAACGGACACTTTATTCACGCCGGCCCCTTGCTTGAAAGGGGTTGGAGTTTCTATCTATCTATCTTGATGGAGAACTTCGTAACGAAACCATGAATAATTTGTGACCGTTGGGGGTTGAGTTGGGTGCATCGTATGGGAGAAATTGGAGAGATGAAGATGAGTTGTTGTGAGGAAAATGGGGGAGAGGATGGATTGAATCAAATGGTTGAGTGTTCAATAGATGGGTAAGAGGGGGTAGATGGGAGTGACATGTTACCTCATTTGTGTGTAGGGGAGGATATGCATCCAACTCTCCATCAAATACACGGCTGCATTTGTGCATACCTTTTGATATTGGGTGTTGTTGTCCAGAAAGGTCTCGTGTCCTGGGAAGGTGTCAATTGTGGAGAAAATTGTGGCAAAATTTGGGTTTATGTGATGACATCACCAAGGTGGGGGAGGGGGGTTGGAGAAACCTAGAGGGGGGCCAGATGGGTGTTGCATTCATGATTTGTTCCTAGAGAAATGAGGAGGTGTAAGTAACATAGTGGTGATAGTCCAAAGTTGACCTAGACAACTAAACGAGCCATTTTGAACGATAAAGAATTGTTGATTTTAGAATTGCATTGAGAGAAGAAAGGGTTATGAGAATTGACGAGGGTGGGAGTGACTAGGGAGTGTGGACAAGGTGTGGGTAATGACTTTATGATTGTGTGCAGGTGATAGTGATCTTAATCAAAGTGTTGGGATGTGAGGCACGCATAGTGAATGCAATGGAAGAAGATGAGCATTTGGGGCCATGGGTGTTGGAGTTACTCGAAAGTGGTGCAACCCCGAGTGGGGTAGTGTGGCTTATAGGGGGGCATATATATGTAAGGATGGAGGGAACAAGTTGGTTGCACAAGAGAGGTTGAGAAGAGTGGAATTAGTGAAACGAAAGAGTAATAATGAGAGATTTGTAGGGGCAATGTGGATTGGTTGCAAGCGATTTCGAAGAGGAGGTGAGTTGTATAAGAGGGGAGCATGTTTGCGGCAAGTGTGTCGAATGTGGGAGTGTGGCGAAGAGGGCAAGTGGCTTCCATGGAGAGTGTTGAGGAGATGTAGCGGTGGGTAAAGTTAAGGGTGTGGGTGGAAGTTTAAGGACATAAGTTAAGATGTGGTGAATTGAAACAGAGGGAGTTCATGTGAAATTGATATTGTAAATGTAGTAGAAGAGATATCAATTAATATGACTAGATTTGATGTGGTGATTCAATTGGTGAGCTTTGATAGGTAGGTGGAATGGTGTCAGTCGTTGATGTTCATTGATTTTGAATTTGGGTGTTGTTTGTTCAATAGAGGCGGATTGGACTAGCGGTGTGAAGATTGAGAATGTGGAAGAAGAGCACGGTGAGGGGGGGGGGGGAATACATGAGAAATTGCAGATGTGCAAAGAGAGCAATATCAAGTGGTAGTGATTCCCGGTGGTAGACAGTCGACAACAACAACAAGGACGGTGATGGGAGAGATGTTCAAGTGACGGAGCACTAATGTAGTAGGCCATGTTGTCTTGAAAGACACAGTGGAAGGATTATGAGCGAGTAGGAGGAAGATGGCGAAAGTGAGGAGGCAACATTGTGAGGGGTTTGTCGTTGGGATAACACTAGGGGGGAGGGCTAGGAGATGGAGCATAGTGACTCTGAAATGTAATGGCTATTGAGTAAATTTTGATACCATTTTGTTGTTTGAGATTTGCTCTTCACAATTTGGCACCAGAAAGTGTCGAAGGTTGCTTCCGAAGAGCACGGATCTCTTGGCTTATCCACCCCCCCCCCCCCCACCCACCCCTTTTTGTGATGACGAATAATCTCCTAAATTACTCTTGAAACTCCCGGTTCTGGGTCTTGATCTTGAAAAAGATCAGGTCTATTTTGGGTGGAACACTTTTGTATTATTGGGCACCGTCTATTGGCCTTTTGAGTCAAAGCGAGGGAATTATCATGTATGAGAGTACACCTCTCATTCATCCAACATAAAAGTCTTGAAATGGTGTGCAACGTGGAGGTTGTTTTATTTTTTGATTTGACAATAATGTTGGTTTTAAAGACCCCGAATTCGTCCACATGAGGTCATTTGAGAAGAATCGGCAACAAACTTACATGGGGTCAAGTTTTCATGTTGGATGGATGGGAGGTACGCTCACATACAAAAATTCCTTCTCTCCCTTTGAGTCGGCCTAGGGATTTGCAGTGTCTACATAAACTCATCCATTGTGTAGGTGAAAATGCAATGAATTATAGTAAAGCCTATAATTGAATATTAAAAGATAATTTGACTCCTTTATAGCATTGGAGACTCCAAATTAGTGTAGTGGAGTCTAGTTGGAATGAATCCGCCCTCAATTTCAAAGCTCACTTGTTTTTATTAGGGCCCCTTCACTCGTGACCATAACATTACACAACTTTGTGGTTGCGTTCTATGGGACTAGGTATCAAATGAGCATAATTCTCCTTCAATTATGGGGGGCACTCAAGTTGTGTACATTGTAACCTCCCTAATATCATGCATGTGGCAACCAAAGTGCACGTGATATTGAGGAGGTATGTATTGTTAACATGGATGCAAGGTAATAGACAATTAGTGTAGTGAATAACACAAAGTCAACATCGCAATGATGACAATGATGACAATGATGTCAACGTGATGCGTGCAAGCGTGTAGTTTGAATTCCATGGTGGTTTATTTAAATGTCAAACCCCGTGACATACAAGAGGGAAGTGTGGCAACAAGGAGGAAGATCTAAACTGACAACATCCGTTCCCTAGGGTTTCAAGATATAAGAGAAGGAAGGACATCAAGACAGGTGATATCATGGAGGTCAGGGTGCATTGTGCATCTTTCGCACAAGCAGTTGTAAAATCATCAGAGTATACTAGTTATAGCCTCTTTCTTTGGGAAGACACCATCATGTAGTTGCTTAGTAATGCTATGATGGATGTGGTGACATGGATGCCACGAATTTCAAGCCCTTTGGCTTTGATGCATGCATGGGTATAAACAAGTAATAAGTTGGGTGTCGTAGGCTAGTAGCCCTACAACATGATGGTACCATACATAGGTAGGGAATTGGCATGAAGGGAATTGACTTGGAGGAACTCCATGTGTGGAGGCAGTAAATTTGAAAGGGCAGGTCATGTGCACACTGATGAGGCCCACATGGGCAGTGCACTTGTCCACCCTAGTTTCACCAATCTCCCTCCCTTCTCCCCTTTCCCTCTCCCCATTCCTTCCTCCAATCTGTTGTTGTGGCTCCTTATTAATAATACTCCCCCCACACCACCGTTCCCTAGTTGTGGTGGGCAACCCCATGTATGTAAGTCAGTTCGGAACAACATCCTTGTGGCGCCTCCTCCACCCCTTCCCATGGGTGGGAAAAACCCAACTTTTTCCGGCCGATGCAATGGGTTTAGGATTTTAATGCAAAAAATCCGAATTCTGCGAATAAAACCATGGTTTTAATGCACTTGCCGCCATATGTATGCTAGCTGGAAGTTGGCACAAAGCATTGGCAGACATTGGGCCTTTTGAACTATGAAAAACTATTGAGAGGCTTATTAACAATAACCCCCCACCGCCGTTCCCCAGTTGTGGTGGGCAACCCCATGTATGTAAGTAAGTTCGGAACGGCATCCTTGTGGCCCCTCCTCCACCCCTTCTCATGGGTGGAAAAAACCCAACTTTTTTTGGGCGATGCACTGGGTTTTTGGTTCTAATGCAAAAAACCATGGTTTTAATGCAACTGCCACCATATGTATGCTAGCTGGAAGTTGGCACCACCATTGGCGGACATTGGGCCTTCTGAACTATGAAAAACTATTGGGGGGGGGGAGGTTATTAATAATAACCCCCCTACAACTGTTCCCTAGTTGTTGTGGGCAACCCCATGTATGTAAGTAAGTTTGGAATGCGGCATCCTTGTAGCGCCTCCTTCACGTGGCCCGATTCAAGGGCCGCTCCGTTGAGGAGCTTGCAGAGGGGTTTCAAACGGAGTTGGAATGGTATCCTCTTCATTTTGGGATACACCTAAACTCCATAGTATCACACTTGTGGCAATCAAACTGTACATGAAATTACAGAGTTTTGTAGTGTTAACATGGATGCGTGATACTATAGAATTTGTACCATGCATCCATTCCCTCCTCTCTTCCTCTCTTCCTCCCTCCATTCCTTCTTTTTGCTATTGCGCCCTATTAATAATACTACCCCCCCCCAGAGCGGTTCCCCAATTGTGGCGAGCAACCCCATGTATGCAAGTTAGTTTGGAACGGCATCCTTGTGGCGCCTCCTCCACCCCTTCCCATGGGTGGGAAAAACCCAACTTTTTCCGGCTGATGCACTGGATTTTTGGTTTTAATACAAAAAACCCAATTTATGCAAATAAACCCATGGTTTTATTTGAGTTGCCGCCATATGTATGCTAGCCGGAAGTCGGCACCTCCATTGGCGGACATTGGGCCCTTTGCTTTACACTCTCAGCTTATTTGTAATAAACCGAATAAAACCGGATTTTGCTGGACCTTGAATGATTGGGTTTTTTTGAAAAAAGTATGAAAAACCAAACTGTAAAAAAACCACATGGTGCCAGCCTTGCCCTTTCCCTGCCACGTGACCCAGTTCAAGGGCCGGTCCGTCGAGGGGCTAGCAGAGGGGTTTCAACTGGAGTTGGAATGGTTTCCTTTTCTTTTTGGGATACCATTTAGGTATGTGTAACAAGGATTTCAACTTCTTGTTTTGATAGCACTAGGGTGATGGGTGTTTGAGAATGTTATTTTGTTTTTGATATCATTCAGGGTTCTATGCCATACAAGGACCTTCATACTCGGGGTAAAAATTTGTTCCAATACCTATATGGTTCTAATAAATCAGCCACACATTGGTCAAAAGGACCACATAGACGTGTCATGCGGTCACATGAACTATCAAAATTTGAACAATTCTAGTTGTAAGTGGACACGTAAAGAAAGAGGAAGAAAAAAATCAAATTTTGAGAGGTCATGCGATCGCTCGTCGTGTGTTTGTGATAGTTTTAACAAACTACTTGATCGATTTAACAATTCCCAATAATGGTGTTTACCCAATTGATAACGTTGTTGATCTTGATTATTGATGTTGTACATTTATCCTTACGTTTACTTCGGCTATTTAGCCTAGTCTTTTTTCCTATAAGGGACATATTAGTGCCAAGAGTTAAGCACCCTTCCATCCCAAAGACTTTATTTCTCGCTCCAACAACAAATATCTTCATTTTGTTTTTCCATAAAGTGACCGGACTGTAGCTACACCTTACCTACGCGATAGGCATGTTGGCCCAGGGGAAAAAAAAATTACAAAATACAAAATCATAATATGGTAATAGAAACCCACTTGGATACTCACTCAGAGTCACTCTTGCAAAGTGAACAATACTCAAGCTAAGTACTTTCAAAGGTGACCCCATAAGTGTGGGATAGTTCTTGCAAAATCTTGGACACTAGGTAACCAACACTCCAATGTTGAGTACTGTTATATCTATATACCAGTCCAACATTGGTTAAATCCCCCGGCCCCCGGGGTTCACTGTTACCCCCCTACTCCAAAACCTTTAAATTAAAATACAATAAAATAAAATGATGGGCACTCTCACTAGTAGCATGGTCGAACCACGTAGTTTGTACTCGGCCAATGCTTGGTGGCCAAGTGGCTCACACTTGACTTTATGTACTTGGCACCTCTTAAAGTCGCCAACTTCCTCATTGTAATGTAACCCGGTGATCCGGGAGATTTCTTGGACATAACCGGTTGAGATCCTAGTGTTTGCAAGTCCAACCGGTGACATGTTGACAACCTCCGGTTTTCCTTCATTAAATTGGGGTATATTCTTCTATAAATTCCTCTACAATAATCGGCAATTTTCTTTCGTGCAATCTTGAACTTCAACCAGTTAGTTATTTCCCAAACTCAACCGGTTCATCTATTGTAACTAACTGCTGGTTCTCCCCGATCATAGATGTAAGCCCTCAATGTTGGACACCTCTTTGGTTCAAAAGTGGGTCCGAAATAGTGGGACCGACTTTGGCCAATTTCAGCACACCAATCAGTTTCATTTCTATTTTTAGATAGAAGGCTGACAGGCCAACGCAAAGCACAGGAGGATTGACCACCTGGCAAGTTTTCCGTCAAGTAGAGAGGAGATTTCACAGCTGGGAATCGAACCGCCAATTTCATCCTTGAGATTTGGGTATCTCTCCACCATCATGCGGTAGTTTAGGGTCATTCCGGACCCAACACACCGATCCTTGGAATTCATCATTTCACACTATAATACCCTTAGAGCGTACAAATTGACGCTTCTTGCAGTTGAAGTTGGTACATGTGAAACTGCAAAGAGTGAACTGTCCAAGTATCGCCGTCCGGGAGATACTCTAGAATTTGGGTCATGCTGCTCCATTGAAGTAGCTTGGATTGGAACTATGATCGGGGAGAACCGGCAGTTAGTTACTATAGATTGAACCAGTTGAATTTGGGAAAGAAATTACCGGTTGAAGTTCAAGACTGCAAGAACGAAAATTACCGATCATTTTGGAGGAATTTATGGTGGAATATACCTCAAATTAATATAGAACAACCGAAGGATGTCAACATGTAACCGGTTGGACTTGCAAACACTAGGATCTCAATCGATTATGCCCAAAAATCTCCCCCATCACTGGATTGGAACCATTTGTTTGCAAATTCAAAATCCCCTAGCACCCAATTCCTGCAATGATACCATGATTCAAGACTTGAATTAGTCTTGATAGAGATCTAATTATCTAGTAATAGATTTCCTATCTATAGAGTAGTCATCACCACGACTCTTCTATGCCTTATACAAGTAACATTGGGTTAGATGTTATTTTTTATTTTTTTTAAAACATGAATGAAGAAAGAAATTTGTTGGAGCTTGGTGTGTTGAGCCATACCTTGTAAATGAATCCTATATATTTCTCTCGGTCATGAACTTTTTCAGCTCCTCCGCATCAATCCTATCTACTAGTGTGTATACTTTGTTGGTAGCAATGTAGCTCATGTAGCCAAGATAAATTATTGCGAATCTAGATTGAGTGTTGAGGAGCTTGGGAAAATGCTTGTTTGGACATCATTTAACACAAGAAATCGGTTTGCTAGTCAAAACGCAGAACATTCAAAAAGAAAAGGTTATCGTGCAACAAATAGTTGGTGAAACACTTTCTAGCAAATTCAACAATAAAAGTTTGTGTAGTGAACAAATTCTTTCTATCAAATTCTTAATAAGAAATTCAATGGCATAGTGTGCAGAGAATCAAAACCTTGAACTAAGAGCCTTCATAAAGGGAGAAAATCAAACATGAAACATTGTCTTCTTCACCATATGTCCAGACTCCAAATGCTTCTACAAGAGGAATTGTGATTGTTCATGTAGATTAAATGAGTGCAACGTACCCACATCATTTCTTTCCAGGTTCACAACCATAAATATCCTTCTAACCAAGCAATGCAATTGGAAGAACAAGATACATCCAACATGCAACATGGTTAGTGCATGCTTACAAACAAATCATACTAAACATAAACACTAGGATCCTACAATTCAAGGGCCTTATATTAGTTCTACTAGAAAGTAATGGCCCACATTTTATACCCATCTACTTAACTTATAATGATACTATCTACTTTTAATGAACCTTTCATTATTTGGACTTCCTTCAAAAAATTTATTTCAAATAAATTTCAAATCCTCCCTATATTATGCCACACATCGTTTCTAAAAAGCACTAAGTGACCCAACCATGCTCAACAGTCAAAATAACTAGGAAAAAATTACATGACCATCTAATGAGCATGAGATCTTCACTATACTAATGACTAAGATACTCATACGGGCTCTAAAGATAATGTGAAAAGCAACTACAACATCAACTTGGATTTGCTAACCATCTTGCACTAATCGCGTGTTTCATATCCTAGAAGGAGTGGGCTAACTTAGTCGGCAAAAGGAAACCGTTTAAGACCCATATACGTTAATAACGAAATGGGGTTGGATGGAAAAGTACAAGGAGCCCTAACGTACATTATCTTCTTAATCAAGTCCTTTGGCATTGTGGTGGGCTTTAATCAGTACTATTTTATATCCCTTAATTTGATATTGACCTCCGGAGACGCACTTGGTACTTGGATGAGTGACGCATTTCATTTGCCACCGGATGAATGCACATTCGGTCCCGAGCAGCGTCCTTTAATGTTTCGACCGGTGGGCACAAGTGAAATAAAAAAAGAGTCGAGTAGTTTCATCCATTGTTTGAATGAGATTTTAGCATAAATGGATGAAAAATCCAAACGAATGAACTTTTGGGTGGTTTTTTTTTTTCGGATTTGGTATGGATTTTGACTACATTTTGTTTTTCCATTATTTGGCTATTCTCCGCCACCTTTCAAAAAAATGGTTGGGTCCAGAGGTAGTCGGATCTTGATATTTAGGTCGCATAAGGTGTGTGGGTGTTGTTTGGTTTGTTTTTCACATTTCTCCAACTTCTAACAATTAGGTTTACACAACGCAAAAATCAATCTTATGTTGCATTAGCAAATCTACGATGAAGCCTTAGCAAGAATGGGTTTGTAAATCGGGCGTCGTTATATCTAGTTATGGTTATTAGAAGTGCAGTTTGTTGATTCCTTCATTGAATAGATATGTTCTCCCAATTTTTTTCATTATTAAGTATGGAACAATCAATAAAATACAAAGACACATTCCAGTTTCTTTTAAACATGTGTGTGTTTATGATGTTTGGTTTTTGATCCTCACCTAACTACACATGTCAATCAACTATAACTATCTAATTAAAACATTAGTTGAATAACACCAACATGTCTTACAACCATTTGGTGGTGAAACTTTGTAAATTAAACTGAGTTGAAAGTCATAGGATGTTGCTAGCTACATTGAACATCTAACACTATTCATCATCAATTCACATCAATTGTCTTGCAAACAGTAGAGAGTGTGTCATATGACACTTGGTGTTACGTGACATGACATTTTTCCTTCATCTTCGCTTATGAATCATGGTCTCATCATCCTCATCCATTCAAATCCGGTCTGAAAACCAACCTCACCTTAGCGTTTGGAGGTCTTGGATAGGGCAACTCTACCATGCTTTGGGCACACTGAATGATTTGAGTGACATGTAGAATGCTATGAATATGTCATGAAGACCACTCTAATCAACATGGCATACCAATTATATTACCACATTGTACACCTAAACGTAATATGTTAAGTGTACCTATCTGGAACCTAGATGATGCTCATGTAATTTCAACATTCAATTTCTGCCAATGTCAACTATTCATATTCAACATGACACCAACCTCCCTTAAGCATCTTGGATGCTTAAGGGAGGTTAAATTGATATGTCATTCATTGGGTGCACCTAAAGAATGCTATGGACAAGTCATGACGACCACTCTAATTGACACGGCACACGGATTTCAAAGCCACACTGGAACAAAGCTCTAGGTGTAACTATCTACATCGCGGATGCTCATACGACATGCATGTGTTATATCGGACACCTACATTTGACACGTATAATCACGTTAGGATCAAAGAACAAACACCACAACGACACATGTTCAAAAGAGATTGGACTACATCTCCAACGTTTATTAACTACTCCACACTCAATAATGAACACACCTGAGAGGACCTATGTCACCCGTTTAAGAAAACCAACGAACACGCACTTCCCATGACCCTAACTAAATCCGAGGTCCGATTTCCAATCCGATTCTTGCCTACACTTCATCATAGCATCGCGAATGCAACACAAGCATCGTTGTGTAAATCTACTCGGTCGAATGCGGAGAATGCCATGAAAAACGAACCAACCAACGCCCACATACATACTTACCATATAATATATATGTCCAGCCACATTCAGGTTTCTGCAATTAATCGAGCTGGAGCGAAGGAGTGCGACACTTAGACAATCCAACGTGGTGGCCAGCTAGGGCGGTGCGGGTCTCAGCTTTTGTGTGAGAATTTAGTCGGTGGATCTCCCATTCAAGCTCCTATATATATATATATATATATGAACCCTGAGATTTCAGTGCATGGATGAAAGACGGTGTCTCATATCTTCACAAAGCTCAGGAACGAGGCAACGATATATACCAACCAAAAATTCGATCACGTGTCATTATTAATCGACAAAGACACATCTCCTTCCTGGTTTCTGGCACGTTGGGGGAAAAGGAAGGCGCAACGTAGGTCGATCGAGCAGTGGTAGTACCACAATGGATCGATCCAGCGGCATCGTCCAAGTGCTATCAAACAATTTGCAATCTCGCAGACAGGCAAGGCCCACGACCAACAGTGAGGGAGGTAGCTAGCTACATAGCTAGGTTTGTCGAGCGGAGCAGGCGGGGGAGTTGCATCTTGCATATAAATATGCCCAAAAGCTGTCTGTGGACTGTCCCACACTCACTCCTCTCCAGGGCGCAATTCCTTGGCACCCATTGATAGGAAGGGAGGGAATAGGAGCACAGGCAGGGAGAGTTATAGCTCAATATTGGCAACATGACAAAGACCGGTCAATCTCCTTTACACCGTCACACTCAATTGAAGCTTCAGAGCCTGAGAGTCTGTGAGAGTCTCAGGAGTCTGAGGAGGAGCATGTGTTGGTATAGTAACTGGTCCCCCGCCGTAGCAGTAGTAGTAGCAGCAGTAGCAGCAGTAGCAGCAGTAGTAGTAGTCTACCTACAATACCTGAACAGCGGTTTGAGGCTCTCTGGCCAGTGTCCGGAGAGATTATTGGGCTCGATCGATCGATCGGTCGGTCGAGATGCAAGCGTTTTTTCAAGACTTAAAATGGAGGAATATTCTGTGGATTTGTTGCACATCGATCGGTATTTTCTCCTGGTTTCTTGAATTTGAAGCGGTTAATTTTTTCCCTCTGCAACTCAAACGGTTCACCTGCAACTAGCTGTCAGTTCTCCCCCCATTCATTGCTCCCGGCCTTATGATGGATGCTTCAATCCCTGGAAAAAGGGCACCACCACTTCTGTACCTTCGTTCAAGTCACAAAAAGGTGAACTTAAAGTTTTGGAGCAGTTCCGTCGTCGTAGTAGTAGTAGTAGGAAGTGAGCAGCTGGGGAAAGTTGAGTTAAATGTCATGCATACATCTCATGCTGGCATTTGTTTGGAGCTGTCAGCGGCTCATCAATTCCATGATGGTATGTCGCAGCGAAATCTCCCCAAAATCAGCTTAAAAGTTCAGTCTAATTTGGAGGAGTATTAAAGAGCATGCGTATCTCTTATGGTGGATTAATTGGAGCACATCTTTGTGAAGTTAGGTCAATTGTTTACAAATCGGTTCGGTTGTCCATGTGTTTGAAATCAGAGGATTATAATGTAAACATGTATGATGGTATGCTCGGGCAGAGGTGATTGTATACATACATCTCATGCTTGCATTTGTTTGGGGACGTTAGCAACTAGTCAAATTCATAGTATGTATGCTAATCGTTACAGGGGGGAGGCAATAGCTCCCTGAAATTGTTTTGAAAAGTTCAATTTATTTCAAAAGTTTAATAAAAAGCACATTTATACCTCTTATGGCGGACCAATGGTATCTTTGTGAAGTTAGGGTTGTCCACATAACATTTCAGTTGTATGTGTGTCCAAAATTAGAGGATTATAATGCAAGCTTCTATGTTGGTATGATCGGAAAGAGGTGTTTGCCCGGACACAAAAAGTTCTTCTCGACTTTTAGGGGAACTCCTAAACTTGAACCTCTCATACAAACAATATTTTGAAACTCTAGGTTGTGTAAATACATCCGATGTGTGGTAGAAATTGTACACATAAGGAGAGCCAACCACATATTTTCATGACTAAGCCTCGTGCTCCCTGACCTTTTCTAAATAATAGAGTCGCCTTGTTTCATGAAGACCTTGTCACAATACTCAAAATGAAGCTTTCTTTTTTTAAAGCGGCGTACTTGACCCTTGGCCGTACTATTCTCTTGCCTAGGGTAAGTGGGTGATGGAACATAGCAATGCTACGCAAAGATGTGTTTAAAACTAAGTGATCCATATATGAGAGAGTATCATTTGTGTCGAAGTTGATACATGCACATTGCAAAAGAACATGTTTAAGGGAAAACATTCATACGATGAATAACCTAATCATACAAACCTTAAGAAATAATGCAATTAAGAAATCCATGCGAGTATGTAGTCCATCATAACAATAAAGTATCAGTGTTGAGTAATAACATGTTTACAACGAGTGCTCGGAGGGTAGTCATTGGTTGGAGTAGCAATATACGTGTGAACAAATGATAGGGTATTTTAAAAACATGGGGGCTAAAAATTATAAATGGACTTAAGAGTAATATAGGGTATCAAAAATGGCACTGGACATCTTTAAAGTAATATAGGGTATGGAATAATAGGTAATTTGGAATTATAAGTAATGCAAGCCATTTTTCTATTAACCCAAAGTAGAAATTTACATAATGATAGCATGTGAAAAAAAAATTGAAAGTAATACCCCCCTATAAAATAGTGGTTGTTCGCACCTATATCCTTAACTTTTTAACACACTGCCCCCCCCCCCCCTGAGAACAAGTGCTTACAACAAGTATTCACAACTACAGTTGAGTTTCCATCATTCATATCATAAGACCCGCTCATGAAACCGTGTTTTGTATAATATTCAAATACATCCAAAATCCATGGCATAAATCTAGATTTACTTAAAGACCTAGCTCAATGAGATTGCAAGAGATTGTTTGTACACATACATTATGAAACGAGTTTAGAACTAATTGCCATTGACTCGATAGCTTAGCTCCGGAGCGAGATATTTGACTACCGATTATGGTGATGATGCTTCGCTTTGACCATGCATGTTCTCCTCATGATTTTGTACCCCTCAAAAATCCTTGCGATGAAGACCCTTTTCATCGGTGTTCAAGGACCTAGCTAGATGAGTGAGTGAGTGGGTGGGTGGCCGGGCCATATGTATGTTATAATCATGGTGGGAGTCAAAGTAGTAAGCTAGAAACTCGAAACGCTTGGTCGGTCCTTTTGACGGAAACACCTTTGATGACAAAATACAAGTACCCCTTCCTCAGCTCACAATTTTAGTGTGCACTTTAGGACAAGCATGCGGTAGGTGGGTTCGGATTTGAATGGGCTTGCCCTCAAAATATGTTGTACTTAGCCCAAGGTCAAGTTTGGGCGTTATACTATCGTAAGGTGGATGGGTTTCAAATGGTTGTATTTTTATTTTATTTTCCTAACAAGCCCACTTCTATAGGATATGAAACACGCGATTTCTACTAGATGGATAGTAGCAAATCCAAAATGTATGCCATATCCACTTTCCTCATAGTTTTTGGAGCTCGTTTGAGTATCTTAGTCGTTATCAAAGTGAAGATTTTTGTGCTCATCAAATGGTCATATAGGTCTCCCCCAATTATCTTGGTTGTTGAGTCTAGAATGGTCATCATATTTTGAGTACACACTTCAATCTTTTTGGGAACACATGTTTTTATTTTTTATTTTTTATTTTTTTATTTTTTTATTTTTAATGTTTTTGGAGCCATACCAATTCACATACCATTCTAATATAGGTGTTTAATTGAGATGAGTAACCAAATTAGGCACATCGATGAACCTTACATGTTAGGTTTCTGTCCGAGCAAGGTAAGGGTTGGTTCACACAAGTGACCAAGGGTTGGGAGAAACTATTGAAGATTTCACATGGTTATTGTTGCCAAGACCAAGAGAAACCCATACCACTTTTTAAAAGCCTTGGTCATGTGACATTGTGTAAAACAAACTTAGATTGGGACGACATAGTGTTCTTAATGAAAAATAAGAAATAAACATAATTGTCAAAAATAGGGTTAATCTAAACATAGTTTTTTTTTGGACATGGGCACTTTCAATTTGCGATGAGACAACCTCTTTGGATTCTCTGGCTAACAAAATTTGGGTTGACCACCAAACATCATCCATCTATGGACATGTAGGATTCCATGTCATTCCCATGTCTATCTTTAACCAATTTTTAGACATGGATAGTTTTATATTTTATGACCTTGTGTAAAACAATCGGGAACCGTGAATCATCTCTCAACCAAATAGAGAATCTAAAGAGTGTTGCTTATGATCCGTGGTCACTAGTGTAAACTTGCCCTAAATAGCGTGCCCAGGTACTGGAAGAAAACTTGTCCATTGCAATTGTCCGCTACAGCTTGGCCATTGCGACTCATGGCAAGAAACTACATAAATGAATCATGTTGGTTATCAAGCAGAGGGTTTTGGTTACTCATTGTCCAAAAATTGCAGCCAAAATCCTCCAATTGACAACCAAAATAATTTATTTATGCATGAGTCACTACAAATGATTGTAATGAACAAGTTCTCTTCTAACAAGAACCAACACTTTACCCAAAGCCAATGTTATGTACCACAGTCATACATTTGAGGGAGTCGAATATATCACATTGGTGCATAGTTTTAGTTTAAAGTTGCGTGTTGGTGTAGGGTACATCATTTGGTGGGCACATGATCAAGGGAACTCATATAATTTCGTAACATTCTAAATTACATCACTTTGTTTCTTTTTCTTTTCTTATTCTTTTTCTTTATTGCCTTGGTTGAAAATCGTGTATGAGATGATATTCCGCTTATAGCATTGATTTGCCCAGTAATCGTTTCCTCATGCCGATTTCCAAGTTCCTTGTATACGTGTCATTTCTTTACAAAATTGTATAAGGTGACCCTTCACTTTTGCCATACATTCAACTTTTTGGCAGGTGATTGAATCAAAGTATCATAGAGGGTGCTCTATTTTATCTTTACTAGTGCCAGACTGTGGCATCCACATGGACTCCAAGTGGGGTCTCAGCGAATGTATGAATGACACATGGCACAACTAGAGGAGCAATTCATAACTTGTTCTCGGAATAATGAGCCCTCTACGGTATTGTAAAGATGACTCCGCGGTCTTTTGTCATTGTCCACATGTATTTAAACGACACTTCAATGGTTGCTTGTCATTGTCATCATCTCATAAGAGAGAGGGGGGCTCAACGCACCCATACCAACCCATGTGGGTGTACAAGAGTGTATTTATTGAACAATTTTTGTACATAATAACAATTGAGCAATCCACCTTGTTTTTCTTCCCACAAGGTGGGGTGCTCAAAATTTGAACTTCAAGCACTTGCATATTATGACAATTGTACACGGGAATTTATTGAGTCCCAACATCATCGCAATTTCTTTCAACAATCCAAAAAAATAATGAAATCAAGAAACATCTAAGGATAAGTAGTGTGGGTTTTGCGGTGCATGTTGTTTAGTTTGGAATTGTTCAATTCAGGTTGCTGGATACTAAGAAGTGAGTAGTTTAGTGCAATGAACTCACTTACCTATGTAACTTCCAGCATATTATTTATTCTTTAATGTACATTAAACGAGGCCCTATCTCTTTTGTCACACCTCGTTTTCTAGTAATAAGCCGGTGCGCAACCAACTGGATGCAAAAAAAAATCACGAAATCGTTGATGAAATGAGGATTTCTTTCATTTCTTGCTCAAATTTCAATTCTCAAGGAATGGAAGTAATATATAAGCTCGTAGAAATGATAATCATGCAAGTTATACACGACTTGAACCCCGTGAGGTAAGAAATGTACATCAAATCACAATTGAATGAGACTTGACACATGGACATTTATCATTATTGACACCATTCCACAATCCATAAACATTTCACTCACGAATGTCTTAAACTAGCATCATTTTCCATCCATACTGACATTTCTTTCTTATATAATTATAATCCACTTTCAGGTTCTGATACATCACAACCCTACATGTGCTCATAAGAAGGTGTAAGAAGGTTAAACCAAAACTCATGTGAACTCGCTTTATGAGATATCTATTTGGTTTGATCCAAAAGCCAATATCAAAACCCTCATGAAAAATATACACCTCAACACCATTAAATACCTCACGTACTTAATCCTAAATAAAAGAAAATTAGATAATAAACAAACGCCCGTCCCCCCACCATAAAGAAACAGGTTTTATGATACACCCAGAGCCCACCTCCTAACGGAGGCATAAAACCTATGCTGCATCACGGAATACCGTGATCAGCACTAGGCCAACGGGCTCACCTTCATGCCGGTATTTACGTACTGGCGTAATTTTTCTTTTCTATTTGGTTTGAAACTAACAACCACTCACATGAAGTCCACTGAGTTATTTCAAGATACCAAGTCCATGCATGTGCACTTTAAGTCCATATTGGCAAGTTTGATTCACAAGTTTTTTTGTGTTCTAGCCTTACAACCTTCAATTTATAACACATAACGGATATGTCTTACAATGTGAAAAATGCTTGGACATTTAGGGCTTAAACCAACTACACGCCACCCGAACTATGGGAGGCAAGTCATATTCCAACCATGAATCGAGAGTTCTCATGACATCAATTTCCAAATAACTCAACACAAATCTCAACATATTCTTGGAACCACCAAATTTGGCGATGTAGGCTAAGTAATGTTATGAATTGTATGTTGAAATTGATAAAATTCCAACGTTATCTCATTTCATTGACCTATTACTAACATCCGCACCAGGACACACCTCAAGGTAAGCAGTAAGGTATGTGGGTGTTGTTTGGTTTGTTCTTTTCTCGTTTTCCATCTTCTATTGACCAGACTCATGTTTTCAAATTAGTGTTCCATCAACAAAACATCAACAAAAAAAGATTGAAAATCAGACCTCCCTACATTTAGTTACGATTATCACAATATGCGTGTTTGTTGATGCCTTAACTGAATATACATGTCCTTCTGATTGTGGTCACTACCGAATGTGGAGTAATTAGTCAATTTTGAAGACGTAGTCCAATATGCTTTAAACATGTGTCTTTACAATATTTTTTCTTTTCTCCGTGCCTAGCCATATACCAATCAAATATAAGTGTTTGATTAAGAGAAGTAACTTAACCAAATTACACCCACTGACTTTAGCGAGTTGTATGGTTCAATTTGGAAGCAGTGTCCAGGTAGATTTTTGGGGCATAATCGGTTGAGATCCTCGTGTGACCAAGTCTAACCAGTCACATGTTGACATCTTTCGGTTCATCTTCATTAATTTCGGTTGAGGTATATTCTCTACATTCCTATAAAATGATGCTTAATTTTCCTAAAGTCTTGAACTTCAACAACTTATTTTTTAAACTCGAGCAGTGAAACTCAAACTACACTAAATAATATGAAATTTAGTGTCATGTGATATTTTATGCCACTATGGTAACTTTTCAGATGTGACTTCTTATGAATTGAGTGAACAAATACTGTCAAGGATGATGATGGATGAGTTCATCCATTGGCCCAAACCCTACCTTCTCTTGTCAGCAACTTACAATGAAATATTGTCATGGATGATTAAAATTTGGATGAAAAATCACTTGGTAAGTGACAGTAATTGCAACACTGTAAATCTATGTCCCCCAAAAAATTTACAAAGAATGACAAATAATGTTGGGTTGACATTTAGTGTTGGTGACACTATACCACGGTTTACAAGCAGTATTGAGCATGCCAATTAGAATTGGTGGCACTAAATATGATATTTAGTGTAGCAGTTGGTTGTCTCTGTTCATTGTTTGGGAGTGTGGAAATCCAAAGGCTCTTGGGAGTCATATACTTCTTGGTACTAGATGTACCACATACCTACTCCCAAGTGCACATGAACAAGTCCCTTAATTAACTTACCCGTAGGCCAACTTTCTCCCTCCCTCAATATTTTCCTCGTCTTACTTAGGGCCACTTCACACACACAAGCCAAGAGCCGTCACCATAAAATTGTGAGAGCCCAAAAGAAAGTGTCCACAAGCCGCCCCAACACACCTCCAAAATCATGAAGTGTGGTCATGGACCCTCAAGTGTAGTGTGAAGTCATATGTGACCAGGACCTCAACCAAATGCTATTTCAAGGAATTTCTATCTATGTGGCTCCTCGCACATGATAAAATAGAATAATTCAACGGTTGTGAACATGGTCTCCCGGTTTGGTGTTAGGCATACCTTCAAGAGGTGGTTTTTGAAAATAATCCAAGTGACCATGAAGCATGATTCATTCAATGCCATGTAGGAGTCCATGTAGACTTTACATCCATCCTCCATTCACATACTCCGTTGGTCCCTCAAGCGTAGTGTGAAGCGGACTTGGACCGCCTCCACACTTTCCACCAATGAGAGTGCTTGAAGTGTAATGGTCACGGGCTCTCGGTCTCGTGTGTGAAGTGGTCCTTTTTTTTTTTTGGCATGGCGCAAACCTTCTAAAGAGAAGAGAGGAGTGTCAATGGAGGCATTAATTTGTTGCAGTGTTGGTGTTGCTTATAGGCGAATGCATGGGTATCAATAATCAACATTAATAATGGTATTGAAGATCCTACCCATGGGCGTTAAAAAAATGCCAAGTTAAGTATTGATATTTGATGGGTATCTCAAGGTGAGAGAAACTTTGTATACCTGAATTATTATTTGGATCAACACCATTTGAATAGCTCACTCGCACACATAATAATATACAAAATAACATAAAAGGTTTCTCCAAGACTCATAATTTTTTGCCCTAGAATTAGGTGCTCTAGAGTTTATGCAAGCTTGTGTTCTTTTTTAAACCTTAATATTAAGGTTTAGTGTCTTTAAAGGCACCACGGGCCTTGGCTTGGTGGTTAGGGCTCATGGCCCCCAATGAGGAGGTTGTGGGTTCTATTCCCCATGCCGGCGTGGTGCTCACCACCTTAGTCCACCCAACTATGGTGGGGGGTCCTTGGACCTTGTTGTATGGGTACCTCAAAGCCCTTTGGGGGGATACCATGTCCGGTATCTTCAAGGCACTAGTGGCTAGCTAGGAACTAGTATAGTGTGTCACTATAGTGCCCATCCTCGAAAGGGGAGAGTAGTATTGCCCCAATGTCCCCTTGTCCAGTGGGCATCGGGTCATTGACATTACGAACGGACACTTTATTCACGCCGGCCCCTTGCTAAAAAGGGACCGGAGTTTCTATCTATCTATCTATCTTAGTGTCTTTAGGATACTAGGATTATGCCTTTCAATATTATTATCAAGTGTAATTGTAAAGTTAAGTGAATCTTCACCCCTTTTACAACTTTGTCAGCCAAATTTTTGGGTCAGTAGGATTGATTTCTGAAAATTAGTGTGTTTTCAAATCAGAAATCAGTTCATAAGACTACCTTAGTGAGAAAAGAGGTAGATAGGAAGAATGTAGTGGAAATGACCATTTTTCAACTGGCATGACCATAGACGAGAGCTGAAGGGTCAGAAGATAAGGACTATAGTCTTGAGGAGAAACAGGAAGTACTTAGGAATCTGGTTGCGAACAGATGCAATGGTTGACCAGGTAGTTATTTTTGTGTGGCAAAGGGAACTGATAAGGACTATAGTCAAGAGAGAGAGGGGACCATTATCATCCCTACCACTCGTGAAGAGGGTAGTTTTTACTCCTTGTGTGTGTGTGAATCTTAAAACTATAGGCTCTTGGAACTCCGGGTGTGAAGCCCCTCGATGTCTCTTGAACCTTCTATAATATATCATTGTGAAGCTATTCTCTCTGTTGTCAGTGTATGAATCAAATTTATGAGAGTGGTGTCTGTATTGAGTAAATTAAGTCTAAGACAATTGTAATTGGGTCCGAGAAGGGTCCAGGAAGAATTACAATATACCTTTACTCTTGTGAAGAGGGTAATTGTTTTCTATCTGTGATACATTAATCCTGTGAAAGGAATAACTCTTCCATGTATAATTTTCCCGATCAGAGTGAGATAACTTTCTGGGAAGGGGTGTGAAACCCGAGATGGAACTGGGAGTTCTATTTGAGAAGTTATTCGGTTGTGAGACAGTAAAATTTGAATACAAGGAATATGTTTTGAAGGATGTAAATTTGCACTGGGATTAAAACCGCGGGAAGCAGTTGTAGTGTGTCAAACCTCCTATGTTGGTTCTTGATGACATTTGTTGTATTGAATGTGAAATCCTGTCAGGGATGAGTTTATGTTGTGATTCAAGCACCGTCAATAAGTGAAATTCAAAATGCATCAGAAATTCACAATTGCACCCGTTTGTGTGAACGTTCTTCTTTGAAGAGTGTATACCTGGGAGGAGCTCGGTAATTCTACTTGCTGTGAAAGGTGGAGATTACTTCTCTCATCCTATTTGACGAGTAAAAGATTATCTCAGAGAGTTCCCTTGATGTTGGGCAAGGAATTGCGAAGATAGCTTTCTAGACTTAATTTTGATCTCCATCGATAATCCTTGGAGTGCACAATGAGAATTGATCGAATCTATTGCCTCGATTGAATCGAGCTTCATACTGTTCAAGTTTTACTGAGATGGATTTCCGGTACATCTAAATCTTTGCTCACCCTCCCGTGGGACCTGTCATCCCTATAAGAGATCAAGGGAAATTGCATATGGTGACGGGAGATGGAGAGAGAAGATAAATCCGAAGCAATGTGTACGCGAGCCGCGGAGTCGCGAAGAGGCGAGCGTGCTCTACCTGGGGAAGGTGAGGGCCACATATCCCATATCGTTTGGTGAGCCTGCCAAGAGTCAGCATATAAGGGAAAGGTGCCAGGTAAGTATTCGAGAACAAGACGCTTACTGGTTACTGGCTACTGTTACTAAGACTATGGACTTGCCTCAAGACTCGTTATTTGGAACTGGTGACTGGTTCTTAAGACTATGGAAGGATACTTAGACTATGGCCGTGCCGTGTTAGACAATAGTTCTGCGATTTAGACGCTCTCGGTCCCGGTTCGGTTCGCTTAGACTCGGTTCCCGTCACTTGTAACTAGACTTTTGCATGTCATCACAATTAATTTTAATGTATTGAAATTCCATTTTGATAAATCTAGAATGACTAAACATTAAACTAACCTGGAGGTATTAAAGTAAATCAATGAATTAATTTATTTGGAAGCAGGCTAGTCATGCTTAAGTGTGATGATTCCTAACCGGTGGCATGGCTTATGGTTCTTGATCACTTATGTGAAGAGACTATGGTCACCTTAAGGAGTTCTTGCCTTGGGTTTCTAAGACAATGGTGTACCCAAATGTCTATGGCTGAGCTGTGACTCCCTGAATTGCAAAACACATTATAAGAGTGATGTCACTGATGAGAGTGGGTTCTAAGGGAGTGACTGATCAATTGCATGTACTGCTGTGAGTGACCCTCAACCTTAATTAAATCAATCCTAAAACTCACTCTAGAAGTCATTTTCCCTGTGTTTGTTGTCCTAAATACATCTTAATTCTCTTGTAGTCTATCAATTAACTCAATGGTGATCCCTAGATGCAACACCTGACACTCATTTGGTCTTCCCTGTGTGGTTTTCTTAATTGGAACCCAATCTAAAAACCTATCTACAAACTTGCATGAACTAAATGGAAAAATCCTTCTATCTTGATTTCAAGTCCATTCGTCAAACATTTGTTTTGAATTCCTTCATGAGTTACCAAATATAATTATTGATTCCGGTGTGAATTCAACTTCAAAAAGTAACTTCCAAACTGCATACTACATTAAATATGATATTTCGTGTCACCAATTCTTGATATCTTGCTCAATACTAATTGTAAATCACAATGTAGCGTCACCAACACTAAACCTAACAATATCTATCACTCCTTGTAAAAACATTTGGACATTACAAATTCACAGTGTTGCAAGTATTGCAGACCTTGGACCATTAACCAACTTATTGAATTATTAGTTAACTAGCTGCCTTTCGTAACTATAGTTGTTCGCGATTTAACCTGCCAAAAAATGTAGTTGACTATACTTGATCTAATTTTGGTGTGCCACAAAATCTAATAAATTATAGTTATATGTAGCTAACTAATGTTGAGGGCAGTTTGCAATGTAATGCCATGAAAGATCAAAGCATCTATATATTTTCTATTATTTTTTATTCAGAAGTTTAAATTTAAGACCTGATTCCATTTTTGACTTGGACTCAACCAACACCCAACGAGCACAACCTCATTATCTATAAGTAACTTGGAGTATAATGGGTTCAACTGCTGCAAGGAACTGTGGGTTCTATTCCTTCTTGTGATGGGCCGGCATGGGTGGCAAGCAGTGATTCTTACATCATGTCTCTTAGAAGACACTATTGTAATATATTTTATCTCATTTTTAAGATAAATGAAAAAACTTGCGGGTTGGCTCCTTATAGATTTTGGGACTCTCAAGTTACAGATGTCTGAAAAAATTCTAGTTGTCCTTGAATTTGGTCTTAAATTTTCCTAGTTAACTAATAGTTGTTCTTCAAATGAGTTTGATTTTTTTCTAGTTAACATTAGTTTTTCCCTAAAGTGTATTGAAGAAGAAAACCTAGTTAACTATAGTGATTTGGGCAGCTGTCCAAGGTCTAAAATATTGTCACTTACTAAGTGATATTTCATCCAAAATACACTCATCCATGACAACATTTCATCACATATTTGTTAAGATGCAAATTATTCCAAACTGTGTTTCGATAATTGGCATTTGGATGAACCGAAAGCGAGTTGGGATGACAGAATTTGTAAACTTGTTCATAGTAAATTTTCATTAAAGAAAGTTACCCAAGTGACAAAGAATGCCCTATGACACTAACTATCATACTTAGTGTAGTGTAGTTGAGGACTGTGTAGTTGGAGGAATGAGAGGTACACTTGTATACATACGATAATTCCAGGCAGGGCATGGCCCAGCTATCAAGGCAGTAAGTGAGTTAGTGGAGACTTGTTGGGGGGGGGGTGGGGGGGGGGGTTCTGATGTTGTAAGATTTTGTACCGCTCCCGAGTTTAAAACCAAATCTTCTCCACATCTTCTCTCAAATTAAAGGCAGCATTAGTAATCGATAGTGATGAAGCCAAGGTTATTAATAAACCTGGGCCCCATCATAACTTATGGGCCACTTACCCTCATCCCAAAACATAGCCATTTCATTCCACATTGAATGAGCGGGCTATGTTATGTTAAGTGGATTTGGGTGAGCTAACCCATACATTCGTTTCTTGTTGGATGCCGTAACCCTTGCCTCCAAGGAACCAGTGTATGGGTTCGTTCGCCCTAGCCATGTTGAGTGCAGGTTTCAGAATTACTCCCCAAAAAAGAAAATTAACAGTTAACACTGAAGGCCACTTCACACACGTGCCAAGAGCCGTGGCCGTGAAATTGTGAGAGCCCAAATGAAAGTGTCCAAAGGCCGTCCCCAACACACCTCGAAGATCATGTAGTGGTGGTCACGGACCCTTGAGTGTAGTGTGAAGTCATATGTGACCGGGCCCTCAACCAAATGCTATTTCAATGGAATTCTATTCATGCGGGTCTTGAGATATGATAAAATAGAATAAACCAACGGTTGTGAGCGTTCGGAGTGCCGTGGTCTCCTGGTTTTGTGTTAGGCTTGCCTCCGAGAGGTGGGTTTTGAAAATAATCCAAGTGACCATGAAACATGATCCATTTGATGTCATGTAGGAATCCATGTGGACTTTACATCCATCTTGCATTCATATACTCCGTTGGTCCCTCGAGCGTAGTGTGAAGCGAACTTGGACCAACTCCACAATTTCCACCAATGAGAGTGCTTGAAGTGTAATGGTCACGGGCTCTCAGTCTCGTGTGTGAAGTGGCCCCGGTTATCCTGATTAGTGTGTGTTACTATTCGGAGTTGTGCACTAATATGCGAATATAATAAATTACCAAGCAAAGCCCAGGTAGGGCACTCGCGAATATTTATTAAACCATGTGAGAAAGAATGTAGGGTATTTTTTATTTATTTGTGAGAAAATTTATACAATTCTTCGATATAATGAAGCACCTCTTCAATTACAAAGTTGTGTGTATAAAAAAAATAAGGGTACCATATAATCCATCAATTTATCTAATCCTTTCAATCTAAAATAAGGTTGGGAATAGTAGGTAGAGAAAAAAAATATTGAGGCAGAGGTATACAATGCAGTTTATGGTGGTCAATGGATGAAAAACTATCCATTTTCAATCCAAATTCCTGAATGAAAAATTTGGATGACGAGGGTTTTGGTGTTCTTTGCTTTGTGCGTTGTATCTTTGATTTTTGCCTAGGGTTGCTTGCTTCAAGTTTGTTTGATTTGAACATTGTTTGATGTATGTTTTGGAACAATAAGAGGTCCTAATAATGCTCCAAGTTTTTATGTTTTGGTACATTGTTTGATGTCTTTAGTCTAGACATGGTTTATTGAATTTTCACTACAAACTTTCAAGAGTCCTATGATTCGTCATTCATGGGGTCAAATATAAAAATTATAAGGAACATAGGGTACTAGAAACTAGTTCACTTGCGACTTTATAAATACAAATAGGGTCATCTAAAATGACAAAATTTAGATTTATCTGTATTGATAGGGTGTAAAGAATTCCAATTTCTTAGATAAATAGCCCCATGATAAATATCCTTCCGTCGCAGATGGGTTATTAAATACATGTATAAGTGCCCTACCTGGGAAGCAAAGTCATTTATGTTCTATAGTGTCCAAACAACCTATTGAACTATTGTTAGTAGAAATTGAACTTATGAGTAAGACGTTATTGATGAAACATGCTAGGCATTGTAAGTTCCATGGTCAATTTGGGGGGATTATATGACCACTTAATGGGGTGAAAATCTTCAGTTTCATAAGGGATCAAATATTTATATGAGCTTCGAAGATCATGAGGCAAATGACTACATGTAAGGCAATTTGGATCTACTAATCATCTCGCACTAATTGCATCCCATTTTCATATTTCAAATCCTACAAGAAATGGGTGTAAAGAGAAAAATATCCAACCAACACACGTCTACATCACTTATACCTTCTCAATATGTAAATTATACTACGTGGTCCTATAAGTGTGGGCCACAAAAAATTCTGTAGAGCCCACATTAATTATCACAATGAGAGGTGATGCGGGCCATGTTAATTTTCATGTGGGTTGCATTGGTTTGTTTTTCTAGGAAATTGATGTGGATGTATATTTTATTTTATGCTACATTTGATGTAAGGTGGTTATTCAATTTTATGTACATAACAATATTCAGTCATGTGGGTTGGTTCCATGACCCTAGAATATGTCAATTATATTTTGTGGTCCCCTCAAACAAATTGGTAATATTCATTTTCTATTCATACATTCAAGCTCAACTTGGAAATTTGGGTGGAGTTGTACTCCTAGCACCAAGTACAAGAATTATTGTTCATCTTGGTAATATTCGTAGAAAACATTGTTCGTCCCAATATATATTATTCCTTGCAAATTATTATTAATAAAAATGCTCTTATTGAAAATACCGACACCACATACAATATTCTCACTATTCGAACCGGCACTATTCATTATTCGTACCTGTGTCAATTTCTTCTTATTTTTTAAGTTTTTTCCCATGAAGGTGAGATAGTAGAGGCCCATGCCATATGCTAAATATAGAATGGGCAGACAACCATGAAGCTGAATAACGTTATGTAAGGTGATGCTTGGAAGTCTTGAGGAAGATTGAGGGGAAGTCATGGGGTTTTGGATCGACGTTATTTCCACCCCAACCAGACAATTAGAGTGTCCCACATTATCTCTTTCCACTCACACTAATAGGAATATTGAGCATATTTGTCAATCAACCTCTAAGTATGTTATGTCCACAAGAATGTCACATAAGGTGGCATATACTTCCATCAAAGACACTTTTCTTTACATGAACTCCCAAGAGGCAATTGATACAATTGACATGTTCCAAATAATGGCCCGATACAAGACATTTATTCTAGTCCTGGCTCTAGTAGCATGGGCGGCTAGGGTATCATGGTGTCTATGTAATCTAATCACTTGCGAAGGTGAAAACGGAGTGAATGATTGATTTTAAATGACTTGACTCCGGAGATGGCATCCAAGACCTCATAACTATTCTTATGGGATTGATCCGGTCGAAATGAATTGGCTCTAGATGATCTCGACATGTAACTTAAGGGAGCTAAGTTAAAGTCCTTTCATCCACAATGGATGAGTTTATGTAGAGGCCTCTAAACCCCAAGCCAACATAAGGGTACCTATATGGTCAAAGTTCACAACGAACCCAAGAGTCAACACAAGGTTTCCTCCATCAATGTCCCATCTTAACTTAATGGTGTTCTCAAGGACATTAATAAGAACCGAAAGGTGCCTTAACCCTCTCTAAGGACAAGGTTTGCGATCTTTCGTATGTATGATCTCGACTCTTTAGGACACATAACATTCCTCGGCTGATGAGCCGTGTTCATGGGTATAGATGTAGATTTGAGAATAAAGACTTTGGATGTCATAATCCTACTACAACCAGACTCAATACAAAGTTAGGACAACTAAACACAACACATCAGCTGAGTAATGTTATGCATGTGCATGAAACTATGGCAACATTACTCTGCCTCTTCGGGCACAATTAGTTTTTCTTCTTGGGTCCACCCACCCAATATGACGCTAGTGTTTGCAACTCTTGGCATCCTTAATTATGGCAATAATAGGCGGTAGCAAAACTTGCATGCCAACTGATGAGTTTTTTGTCGGAGTTGGAGCTTCGATTTGGCTACCTATTGAGGACTTATGGAGTTGGTGAGGCTTCGTTGACTAATGATTTTGCCTACCCGCCCCTAATAGATTCATAACTAATTCAAGAATGATAAATTAAATTGAAAAAATCATGGCATATTTTTGTTCACTTCCCCTACACAGGAAAAAAAAATGTTCATGCCAAATGACAATGTACATAAATAAATAAAAATTGCTCAAGATGTAGAACTCTTTAATAGGACATGTTGCCTTAGAAGCATAGTTGGTACAGTCCCACCTCTCTTCAAAATTTCATACAAGCCTAATCAATGTACATGAAGAAGAGCACTTTGGTGGAGATTCAATAACACATAAGGTCGGGATGCTTTAATCAAACTCTAGTGATATGCAAACACCTATATTTGTGTAGTATATGGCAAGGCTTGTAGTTAAGAATAGATACCAAAAAGACGCGTGTTATGATAAAATTGAAGTACATGCTCAAAATGAGGACACTATTGTAGGTTTACTAGTATTATCGCAATTGGGAGAGCCTTTGTGGTCGCTTAAAAAGAAAAGAAAAATCTTCACTTTGACCTCTATTAACTCTTGGTTCTCAACTCCGATTTTTGGGCAAGTTTGACTCCTCAAACATCTTCACAACTCACAATTGCAAACCGGGGACGAGGCAATTCAAAATCCCATGCAATGGTCAAAGATTTATGTGGAGTTGGAAGTGTCACATTTACATGCATGTATACCTTATATTGTGATGACAATATCTCCAATCCTAAACTTGGAACTCCATGATCAAGTGCTCTTCAATGAAACATCCTTGGTTGAGCCAAAGATCAAGTAGGTTGTCTATTGTGGAAACTTCCAACCCCACATACAATTTTGATTGTTGGATTCCACTAAGAATGAACTAATCTAGTGAGCAATGGCAAATGACAAAGATTGTCATTGCAAGTTTCAGAATTGAAGTTGAGAAACAAACATTCTAAGAAGTCAAAGTGAATATTCTCTTTCTCACCATACGATATGTAGGCCCTTCCAATTATGTTCATTATTATACCCAAAACATTGTCTATATTTTGAGCACATAGTTCAATCTCATCATAACACATATGTTTTTGGTGTATATTTTAAACTAAAAAGATTGCCATATATAACACTCAAATAATAAGTGTCCCATCACAGTCACCACACAAGGCCCACATAGCTTAGTTTAAGAAACAAATGGTGCAAGCTATGTCACACATACATTTGTCGATGACTTGAAGAAAGATCTTGAGTACCTGCTCTGTGGAATGAGTTTCAGAAGTTTCACTTAACAACAAGTGGAATTTATGTTTTATTGCACAAATTGAGGTCTTGATGTTCAAATTGCTAAGGAAAGAATTGTAAAGTCAAATTTGAGCAATTGAAGTGGATGGATCTCAAATGGAAACTTTTTCCAACAAGCCCACTTCTCCAAGGATATGAAACATGTGATTGGTACGAGATGGTTAGCAAATCCAAATCGAGGGCATAGCCACAGTTCTCATAAATTTTGGAGCTCATATGAAATGAAATTGAAATTGATTTCAATATCCAGGAAGTTGAAAGCATATGGGATTAAAAGTACACCATGATGGTGTCAAACTGGCTATTTCCTTAAGAGTGGTGGAGTGTGGTATCCTCCATGAGATAGAGATGAGTATCGACTTGATGGTCCAAATGAAAGAAAGACTTGAGACTCTCTAATAGACTTGTCTCAAATGATAATCTTATTCATTATTAAAGTGGAGATTCTCATGCTTGTTAATTGGTCGATGTAAGGGTGAGTTTCCATGTAGACCGCCCAACCACCAAATTCTAGTGTGAATAAGGACAAACCCACCCAAATGTTGTAGAGGGAATCTGGTGGGGTAGGGTTTGTATGTGCCAACTAGCTACTCCCATCTTTTCAAATCGGAGCCAACCTACTAACCTCCTCCTCCCGGTTATCAAGGATGTGGTTCTAGACCAACATTGGTTCTCTTGAGGGGTTGATCACACCAACCACTTCTGGCGCCATCTATCAACGTCTCCGTCTATATTATTAGTGTGAAAAGTGGTGGGCCATCATCTAATTATGATCAAAATCCCTAGCAATTTCACGGCCGGAACCAGACGGAAAGTTTGGTGTGATCAAGGCATGAGTCTTAAAACGATCTTAATCCTTTCATGACTGACACTTGTAGGTTCAAGATTCTTTAGTGGGCGGATGGAAGTCTAGCGGCCCATGTCCATGGCTCTCCACATTCTAGCATACCGCCAAAATGTTGTTGGTTGGAGGCTTGTGCTTAACTACATGCAAACACCTCCGACCCACTATTATCTAGAATCTAGTGGGTGAGTGTCCTACTTGGAAACTCACCCTAAGTCCCTCCACTTATGCCAGCTATTGAACTAGGTGGCAATCTACACGGATGGGAGGTATCTATTGGTGTAGGGTGGTGCCCACTACCATGTGGACCAAAATAGCATATAAAAACCTCAAATTCCAAGAATGTAGATTTTGTTGTTAGGTTACCAAATCTTTGTTTTGGGAAGTGGGTTCCAAATGTTGCCCAAATGCATGACCCAAATTTAGAAGCCAATATCTTTCACATATGATGTCCAATTTGGGTGGGGGTTTTTTTCCCCTTAGAACACAGTGACGGTTGTGCACAACTTGACTGGATGACTTTGGATTTTATTTTTTTAATACACATATTGCTTGCGCCATGGAAAAGGGGGAATATTCCAAAATGACCTCACATGACCCCTCCAACTTTGAGGGTGACGGAGTTCATCTAAATTTGCTCAAAAAACCCAAATTTGTTTAGAGTGGCTCATTTGTCATCCACATAACATATTATGGAAAAGTTTCCAACTTTCTAAAATATGTGGCATGACCAAAATGGTCACAAAACAAAAAAATTCAAAGTTTTCTCTAGTTGCCCCCTGGATGAAGGCCCTATCCATATGTTAATCTAACCTAGCAAATTGTGGTCCGTTTGTCTTCAACTTATCACAACAAGAATACATGCTAGTCCATTTTACACGCGTACAATTGGATTTCAAAAGAGCAGAGCCTATTTTGCTACATAACAAAAAAATTCAACACCGGTACTGAAAATACCCGAAAATGAAAAGTGAAGGCTTGAGCGTTTAGGGGTTAAACACATGCTTCTCCTAGTATTTGTTCTTGAAGCCACACAAAATTACATACCATTCAAATATAGGTGTCCAATCAACATAAATAACCGAATTAGGCACATCCACCTTAGCCCACTACTCAACCAAAGGGCTGTGTGAAACACAACAATCTTTGCACATGTAGGTCACACTAATTTGCCATCTGAATTTTTCTTTAATAAAGAATAAAAATAATAATGAGCTACAACTGGTCAACTGAAACTAGACGCATATTTTTATTTTTTATTTTATTTTATTTTTATTTGCTTGTGTCGTGAATTGAATCATAGTTGTACATAGACTGACCTCTCGGTGTCTTTGAAGAGCACAAGACAAACCTAACATCATGTAAAAGTATATGATGTACTCCTCCTCCTTCAGGAACACCGGCGACCGACAAGGTTTTGGAGGTCAAGACACCAACCTTACCTTACCTTACCTTTCCTTACGGTGGTACCTCGAGTAAGGAGGAGGAGGAGGTGTGACTCTTGGCCTCCTCACTCACCCATCGTACTTCCATCACCAACCCCTTCCTTAACTTAATTGCTCCTTATGGAGACCGATTCGATTTGGGCCTCTTCATGCATTACTACATTATTTTTGGAATTGGGTGAACGTTATCGTGCATTGTGACGTGATTTTTTGGGTAGATGGTGCTAAAACCGTCTCTCTAAGAGTTGAGCGTAGATGCTATTCTTGATGTGAGGAAGTTTTGGATGATTCTCGTGAGCAACTGGCAAGGGATTCCGACGCATTTAAACGTGTTGTATTTGCATTTTGGATGCATGATTTACAAAGGTTCAAAGATGACAGAAAACGAACACAAAAGCTTGATCGTAAGGTGGTGGACATTCGCAAAATCCATGTGTACTTCTTGCGCAAGATTTTAGGGTGTTGGTTTTAGCACCGTTTGTCTTGGGTGGTGACTTGTTGTCTTGGGAGGTTACCTATACTTCTTGACACCCAGACGAAGTCACTTGGAAGAGAAGTTGATGGAAGGCTTCACATCATCCAATATGCCTTAAAAGAGAAATGCACAATTGGTATGGAACTTCTAAAACATTTAAGGATTAATTCATGAAGGCCGAGCGACCGAGAGATGCGAGAAGATGTGGTCTCCTTCACCATTTTCCTAAGGCATTTTAACATGGACTTGGGTGAAGATGGAACAAGTCTAATGCACCTTTCTATCCCCGGGCATGGAAGTTGAAGGTCTTGCAAGAGTGTTTAGGACAATTGAAGCTCTACCTAAAAATCTATGGTTACATTTTTGAGGCATGATAGGTGAAGCAGGCTTCATTTCCTTGTGCTCCAAAATTCCACAAAGGGCTTATGCGCACGAGAGAGAGAACCTCAATGCATGATGTTACTTACAAGCAATTTCCTTGGGGCTACTTGTGAAAAATGACAGTAGCTTACGAACCAAAGAAGAGACTCTTCATTTATGCTTGCTTCCTCAAGATGCCAACATTTCTATCTATCTAAGACTACTCGACAACAAAGGTTGGAGAAGCTTTATAATGATGTGATTCGTCTTGTTTCTTGGATGGTCTCCTAATGCATGTTGTATTTGACACTATGGAATTGAACAATTTAGATAGATTGAAAAGCTTGCAAACAACTCACAAGAACCATAGGCAACCTTTCTTTCTTTCAATTACAGAGTTGATGATAAGTTAGGTCAAAAGGACATGTCATAGTAGAAAACCACAAGTCTATGGCTAGACTTGATATCAAAAAATGACCTAATTTTCAAATTGATCTAGTCTTTTGGAATTATCAATATGGAACCTACACCTCAACATGAAAGGAGAGATGTATTATGTGAACATAATTATACACACTTGAAACTCATGCAGTCTGTTTGAGCGAGAAATGGGCATGTGTGACACATATAATTTCCATTCTCAAATTTGAGTTTAAAGTGAAGATCAACTATATTAGGTGTGTAAACTCTCTGAAGTGTCAAGCAAAAGCCCATTGGTTCAGGGATTTAATCCGGGGTAAGGAATGTGGGGGAAAGTGCAGTTTCAACCCCGTCAATGAGAGCTTTGAGCATCAAGGAGTAGACCGTTAACCATTTAGCGTCCGGTAGAGCCAATATGGACCTTCCATGCAAAAACCGTGTATTTGAACGACATGATTTAGAATATGCACTTGACAAATGAATTGATTTCAAATAGAATCGGTTTGACACAATTAAATACCTTAGTGTTATTGAAGATTTGAGTTTGAATACGAGTGTATAAATATTTTATCCTTCACATACAGTAATGTGCTATATAAAGTTTCAAACCATTGCATTCATAAAAACCTAATTTTAAAACTTGGTGAGGATTCATATATAGGTTGTACATTAAACTCCCTGGGTCTTTTGATATAGATGTCCAGTAAGACTCAAACATTCAGGTAGAATACACAATTTCTTGTTTGTTGCAGATACATGATGGTCGGTCGATGGACGCTTCACCATTTAAATACATGCCACTGTGTATGAAGTTTTTGAACGCAAACTTATCCGAATTCAATGGGAGTGGTCTGACAGATGCAAAACTTTGACTTCCAGCTGAAGGATTCGACGTAGGGCACATAAGCACATCATTCTTCGACCCCCGGTATTCTGTATATCGCTCTACAAAAATGGGACCGAAGATTAGCGAAGGCTTATATTCAATTGCAGACTGAGTGAAGATGCGCATCTCCCAAGCCACGAGCTCCAGCATCCACCGGCCTTCTTGTCCCCGGGGTTCACTGACCGGAATCGAAGTACTGAAGAATGCGACGCACCTGTAATTCCCAGCGAATCAAAACTTGTTTGAGAGCTGAATTAAGTTGACACATTGAGAGTCTGTTGAATCCTCTCGGCAATGGCGATCCCCGAGGCGTATTGGGTCCTGAATGACAAGGTCAACTTGCCCGAATCCCAGATTGGATCACTAGATGAAGTCTTAGTTCCAGGAGGTGAACGATGGGCAGGCATCGGTGTCGAGAATGGCGACCTCGCGTTCTCGAATGCGAGGGAGATCTTAAAACCACAAGAGTTTGGAGAGGAATTTCAGGTCTCCATTTCCTCCCTCTCTCTCTCCGCCTTCAAATCTACAGTCGGAAGTATTTGCATCACCTTAACATTACTCAACATTACTCAGCGTGCAGCTCTCGTTCCGTGGGCCCTTTGAATGTAACAGTGGGATGCTCAAAAAGCTATGCTATGCACAGAGATTTAGATACAGACCAAATTTCCAATGTTCTATTGTTATATTTTGAAGGTCCACGTTACTGAGTAATGTTATGACGATCTGAGCAAACTATAGATATGTGGGACAATAGCATAGTATATAAATCATACATCATCTTAAAACGTTAAGAATTACGAATTAAACATGCATATCAATGTCTCCAAATACATCTTGTGTCACGTTTGAGCTCACGGATATGATCAAGGTGAAGCGTGCCTCATTCACGCCAACACTAGAGGCTAGCGTGGTCTCTCTCTCATAATAGTTCCTTGGCAGTCACTTGATTGGCCTTAAAATGTTTCAGAATCCAGTATGTTAGAGCAATTCCTATGGTCATTGAAAATTAGGTCTCTTGATATTTGACTTTTTAGGTTTCTTGGGGGAAACTTATACTCTATTCAACTACAAAATCCACATGTTTTCCATTTATTTATTGCCAACCCATGATTGAGAGAGAGACAACCCTCTAAACACCTTTTAACCCTCAAGAATTGAGGGTCAAACGACTTTAGAGGGGTCTCTCTCTCTCTCTCTCCCTCTCTCAAATTGATGCGCACTGAAGTTTTACGATATATGCCTATATATTTAGTTTTATGTGTGAGATTGGCATGGGCAGTGGCTCAAAAAAATTTGAAAGTTGATTATTAGAGAGTCATTTCATAGTGACTCATTGGAGTTGCTCTTAGTGGTGTAGAGTGAGTGGCACCTTGGAATGCAAGTGATAATCGTTTGACGTTTGATCTGTGTTGATGTGTACCCTTCATGGTTTAATGGCCTTTTAATGCCAACCCAACATATAGTGAAAGATTCATTCAACATCGATTCAACTCATAACTCAACATTGACCTCGTAAGTGTTGTAAGTGTTGTAAGGGTTGACCTCGTATATTTTAGGGTTCAATTTTTAATCTAATCCAACCCTATACTGGTCAAGCATTGATTCAATGTTGCAATTGAGTCAAATGGTAAGTCAATGTTGACATGTGAATTTAGAAGTTTGTGATAAGGCTAGAAATTTTACATTCAATGATGAATCAAACTTAAAACAATCATATGATAGGCATTTTTACCAATTTTAATCTTACCCATTACCACAAGAATGGTGTATTGAAAGTAGGCACTATGTATATAGTATTTATTGTTATTTATTGAAGTGCTTATATGATATGTGTTAGAAAATTAGGTTAGGGGTCCTAGCTTCCCTAACACATGGTCTCTTTCATTTGGCTTGTACTCACATTGCAGAGCATAAAAGAGAGTCCAACGCATCAATCTACAGGTTCTTCTTACTTGTGTGTGTGTTTTTTATTGTTTTATTTGCAAGCATTTTAAATATACACTAGGTAGGGTCATTGCAAACCAAATTCGTCATAATTTTATCTATAACCAGTAAAAATTTGGAATCATGTAAGAGAAAGAAAAAGAAATCATGTTGTCAAAGACAAAATTGGGTGTTTGTCAAACTTGCACAAGAAGATGCTATCAAAATGTCCTTGAGCTTAATAATATGAACAAAATCATTTGGAAAGGTCAATGAAGATGATGGCCATGCCTCTAATTATGTTGTCGATTTAAGGGAAGGTCTTTTTGATGTCAACACACATGGTTCAATGCTTAGCTTGAAGGTCCACTCAAGATTCAATTGAATGCTGTCTCAATAGGATACCCATGTATGTTCTTGGATCGTGTAAGTTCTGGTGTGATTATCAGCATGGACACAACTAATGAGACCAAGTTGTCATCTATTCTAATTTCCCATCAGTTCGATTTATGACTGTTGCCCTAGTTTGCGCATACCGGTACTTGAGATCTAAGCATTTTGGAATTACTTACATGATTGTAAGCACGATCATCACATCAAATTTTCAAACTCAGAAACTTAAGGCACTTGAAATTTAAGCACCGTTGTTTCAGATTTGATTTCCTATTCCACTACTGTAGTTCCCATTAATTTTATACGAGTTATGGATCAGAACCTTGAACCTGGTCCCAACATGGACAAAGTTTGGGAGCACACAACAGATCTTAGCATCAACAGCCTACCCTTGCTAATTTCTAAGAAAGACAAGATCAAAGAGCTCACTGTCTGGGCGCCTGGGACTATGTTTTCAGACTTCGAGGAACGTAAATATCATTACTACCACCCATTGGTGATAGAAACCAAGAATGGATCACGCTGCCGAGGAAGATCATGGTTCTTGGTAGGATACAACAATGACCACGGTACCAGTGATATCAATCAAGATTGGACATCTTTGCCTACTATAGACTATCTTCCTGAAGATGCGGATTTGAATGACCGAAGGATTATTGCTGGGTCTGCAGGTATTACTTGTTGAGAATTGCTCTTCATTGGAAAAAATCTGCATAAAGAAATTGAATCGTTGGTATCTAGATAACATTCCTCCTATTCAGTTACATAACCTGTGTACCCAATGCAATGGGAAATTGTAGAATGATAAATTCTTCGTTTTATGGCACATTTTGACTTGAAAAGCTGCATACAAAATCTGGTTCTACAATTGTCAGCTAAAATATGCAATTGGCAATGAATACATGTAGGATTCCAGCAAGGTTGATGTTTGGCATGAGATGGAAGCTAAATGCCATAGATTTGTCATATTTTTATCCTAAAATATTTAGATGCATCTCTTCTAGATTGTTACACCAGTATGCAATGCATGACATTGCAGAGCATAATATAGTCAAGGTTGTGTGTTTAGTCCATGATCTCTTAATGAGAATGGTAGAGGAGTTGATAATATTAGAAGGTTCAATGTCATGAGCCATGTGAGAAACGATATGCTCACTTTCGTCATTTACTAACCGTAGTCTTGTCTATAATGCACAAGTCAATGTCTAGGTTTATTGGTGATTGACGGAGGTCACCAAGGCAACACCCAAACATTGAGATTGTGGGGGAGGCCACAAATACCAAATGAAATGTTTTGGAAGCATCCAGAAATCTACAAAGAATCCCAATCTATGGTGTTCATTACAAATCCTCTAACAAGAGAGTACATATTGTTGCCTCCGGTACCTGGAAGATTGATGAATAAAAAATCTGGCAGATTCATCTGGAGAAACAAAGAACGCACTTCATACATGTTGATTTTGGTTGGTTGGGATGCGGAGATTGATAGGAGATCGCAGCTCGGAAGCATGCTAGACTCAACCAACAAGAAGAATGGTTATACAGAACGAATAGGCTTATTTGTGTATTGCTCAAGAAGCAGATGTTATGTTTATTATGATGAATTCGAGGGTAGGCCTCTTCCTTTCCGACAAAATGGAGGTTCATGTATAGGCATCATTAACTATGGGATATTTGTAGGGGCTATGAAAGTAAATTGGAAAACAAAGCCAAAGGAGGACAAATATCCATGTGTGTTTCATTTCAACATAAGCAATTTGTCCAGCATCAAGAAAACCATGATACCATTTGTAGTTAAGGGTATCCTAAGTTCCATGAATATGCAAGCCCCCAAGGTTGTCCAAGGAGGTCCTTCAAGGATTTTTGCAATAACAAGAGCATCTTCAAGCGCCATAACATTGTATGTTGTGGAAATCATACTGGATGACCGCATGCAAGAATTTCAAAGCTTCAAGCTTGTGACTAGTATGCCTAGACCATATTTCCGCAAACTATTTTGTAAGACACCGTGCAATGATCCTTATGAGATAACTAGTTGTAATGGTGTAATTTCATTCATGAAGTCTGGTACAAAAGAAAATCTAGTTATTTTGTATAATGTCAATAAAGCAGACTGGTACAAAACCAATTTTCCAAGACAGGTGACTGAAAAAGTGCCTCGCTATCATCTAGCCGATGCTACATATGAGCCAAATTTTCTTGCAAGGCCCTGATTTAGGGATGTTCTCCTGAAACAACACATCAACAAATTATTGTTATTTGAATATGTGAGTATTTCCCATCCTACTGTAGCCTCATAGCTTTTAAGAAATAAAGCCATTATACATGGCTACTCCAGATTTTCACAAGAATGAATCTTATCACATACAAAACAACCTTCAATCCAAGTTTGATGAAACGCCACATGATCATAGAAAAATATTTTTCAATCAAATTGAAAGCTGCTATTGACAAGATACCACTCGTCTTCAACTTCAGGTATGTTCATACAAAGGATTTGCAGATATAATTTCCCTGATAAAAATAGAATGACATCATGATTCACCAAGAGTGAAAGTATTAGGTGTACACCTCCTAAATAGTGTTCTGCAAGGAAACCCTAGTTACTCAGTGGTTCACCTTAGTCTGGAAATTATATCGGTTATGAATTGATTTTGATAAGAGAATTTATAAGATGTAAGTGAGTATAAACCCAACATTAGGTATCTTGTCAAAGTAACCATACCATCTTTGCATTAATAATTTCAAATTTGCTGGATACAAAGGTCATATCTTCAGAAATCTACCATTGAGTTATCAATCACAATGTTAAGAGGCTACAGCATCTCCATTCATAGCATCAACCATGATGGGTTCAGTAGTTAGTACATGTTGAGAAGTTGCTCTTTTGTTTTGCTTGAATACTGATGAACAAAAGCGAGGAAAGAGGCAACAAATTATACCTTTACAGTATGTCGCAGTTATGGCAATTATACACAGCAACTTTTGATTGATATCAATGTTAGATCAGTCAGGACATGTGTTAAGTTGCTGCCAGCACTAGCAGTATCCTGATATGTTTGAACAATGGCAAACATGATGTGAAGAAAGAGGCTTCGAGTTTGAGTAGATAGTTGCAACTTGGCCTATTTTCCGCTGTAGCTCACCAAACACAACTACATCTTCTTTTCATTTCCTAGAATAGCCAATCATAATGTTTATTTTCTTCTTTTATTTTTTTCCAGTGAAAGGCTCTTATCAAACCTACCCTTTCCCAACATGAATCTTAAATGGAGCCTCCCTCTCATCTTGAGTTGAAGCCAATTGCATTGTCACATTGGTTTTAAAATGGAAAGATTCTTGCATAAATGTGAAAAGATATCTGCTGAGGTAGGAGCAGGTACAACTACATAACAAATGATGCAGTACAATTATTAATTAATGCCACTGTTAGATTATATACTCATGACTGTCAAATGAAAAATACACTATAAAACCTCTCTACCAAGAGAACACCAGCATTCACCTTTGCTGAATCTATTTGAGACACCTGAAATGGGTTAAGCATTTGTTGAGCAGAGAATCATAATGGGCTCAACAGGAGTTGTCTAAGAGAAAAGCAAACATCACCAAGGAAAAGAGAGTCCATAAACACTGCAACAATAAACAAAGTGAGTGCAGGGGTGACGTACCTACAAGAAGTGTGGTCATCACACAACTGCAAGTTAGATGCCTTTTCTGTATAAGCAAGGGATCATGGCACATCCACAGCATAATAGAACAAAGTCTCAAAGAATCTAAAACCGTCATAAATTTATAAAACTGCGAGATAAAAATACAATGATGCTTCACCTGTGTATGAATTGTGCAAAAAGATGCTTTAGCCTTTAGACTGCAGCCAAGCATATCCAGCAGAAACTAAGTTCAGATATTCATCCACGTATGCACCCCTAAATCTTGCATGCAACTCCTCTTGGCATGGGTTGCTTGTAACCCTTTCCAACAGATCCCTTGGGACCCTGGCATCAGCTGACTCTTAGAACCAAGACCTTTTTTCTTCAAACCCAGAATGGGGATGTGTGAGTAGGAATACAACCTCAAGGCATGGATTGTAAGTCCAATACCTGCAAATTCTTTTCAGATCAACGTGAATCCTAAGATACCAACAGGCCTACCATGGCAACCTGATGCGGGAGATCCTCAGCTTCGAAGAAGAAGCTGAAGGGAAAGATCTTGACAACTTCTCTCAAGCATCAGTCCCAATACTTAATAAGTCCATCCCAGCCACAAGTGGCCACTTTAGACTGCTCCAAGGGATGCCATTCGGCGCCTATGCAAACTCCCTCATGACATTTGAGTGTGCGGAACACTTTACAAGTTTTCCAGTCCCAGAACCAGCAGCGACCTTCACCATCACCCGACATGATAAACCGACCATCTGGTGAAAAATTGACCTGGCATGCATAGCCAGCCACAATGTGGCCTGCAAAACGCTTCTTCTTGTTCAACCGGAAACGCTCACGTGTACTGTAAATAAGAATTTGATTGTCTAAACTTTGAGCTGCGAACCAATTCGTGTTGGGGTGCACGGTTATGCATGGCATGGAATGCATATGGGGCTCGCTGATGTACTTAATCACAACAGGGATTCCAAATTCCCAAACTCGTAATGACTTATCGTCACTTGATGTGACAAATCTCCGATTGTTGTCTACAAAAGTGATTGTGTTCACAGCACCCAAATGCTGGTCATACTCTTGACTAATCTCCCCGGTGTTCATGTCCCACTGCACAATCTTCTTATCACTCATACCCGCAAGGAGAACATTCTGCTTATCATCATCAGGGTTGAACTTTACAACATACGGGATTTTTCCCGTGGAGAAAGAGTTGATAACCTGACCAGTCTCAGTGTCCCACAGCTTGATTTTCCTATCATAAGATGCTGTTAAGAATTTGGAACCATCATTGTTGAAGGTGATATCGCGAACTGCTTTGGTATGACCCATATACGTTCGCATACACTTCCCACTGCCATGCACATCCCAGATTTTCACCTTCGTATCCATACTTGCAGAAAGAAGAAGATGGCCATACTTGGGGAAAAAACGAATAGCCGAAACACCCTTCGTATGACCACTCCATGTATGCACCCATCTCTTGGGGATGTAGCAATGTTCATTTGTGGCCTTGACATCCTTAGGAGGGGCAATCCATGACCGCCCTTGATAATCAATCTCCTCTTTACCATGGAAAGTACTCTTGTCGTCCATCTCCACCTTCTCCACTTTATCTTTCTGACTTTTCTTCTCAGCATGCTCTTCGGCATAACCCTTCTGCTCCTCAGTAAGCTCCCCTTGCATACCTTCTTTCTCACCTGCCCATGGAGACTTGGTATTCTTCAACAACCATTCCTCAGACGCTGGATTGTCGACCTTTTCCTTCTCGTCCTCATCCATTCCAACCACCCCTTCTTCTTCCCTCGCCCTCTTCTTGCTTTTGTTTACTTCCCGTTGCTTCCTATGCTCATGCTGTGGCAGGTTATACACCGAAGCTCCATCATTCAACCCCACTGCAGCGGCATCTCCAACAATGTTGCTTCCTGTCAACCCTCCGGGATCTGCCGCATATCCATATGCATGGAAAGTATTATACTGCTCATCGAACATGAAACTGGCTATGGATGCATCCTCCACGTACCCTGTTTTAGAATTTCGGAGCCCCTGGGCCACCCCATCCTTCGCATAAGGATGCTCCGGCCCTGCCACTGGAGCCCATAGCTGCTCAGCTGTAGGATTGTAGTTCACATTCCGTTGTGAAGGGTCCAAGGGTTTCTTAGCGGTCAAAGTTCCCGGGGCGCTCACCACCATCAACGAATCGCTTACTTCCGGAGCCGCCGATTTCTTCAACTCCATCAGGTGTATGGGAGACGAATCATCATCATCATCGGGAGATGGAGACCTCCATTCCCGACCTGAGCTCGTGGCTTCGCCTTGCATCCGCAACCTGGAGGAGTCTCCTCCTATCCCTTCTTCCCCATACTCTGCCAATAGCTCCATCTCCACCTACCTGTGAGCGTCACAGGACGAGAGGCAGATGGTCCCAATCCTGAAGGCAGCAGAACAACAGGGAACACAAACGCAAATTCAAGCCCTAAACAACATCAATGACACCTCCCAAGAGCGCGAAACATCGAATCGACGAAGTGACGAAGCGCGGGAGCGAGACAGAAACCCTAGAAAATACACACTGCCATGGGTTTATGTTTCTCGGATGGATGAATGTCCACGTGGCGTTCTGGATGACAAAAGAAAGAAAGAAAGATGGCTCCTAAGGCCGCTTTACACTACGGTGGAGAAGTGCACTGGTCGGTCAAGAATTTCGGGGCTCCCTAAATACCCCCGACGAGCGTTGCAGCTGTCAGGCTCAGAGGCCAGGTTTGGTGGGGTTCATTTTTCTGGCCCTCCCCGTTTTAGCCCCTTGATGACTTTTTTTGGTTTTTTTTTGCTAAATTTGGGTCTTGCGGCCCCAAATTACCCTAGGGGGCCCCCTATGAGATCAAATAAGGCCCCACCCAATTAAAAAAATAAGGGGCATGTTTTATCCCAACCCTGCCAACCCCTCCCGAACCTAGCCTCCAAGCCACGCTCGATGGGGGTTTTTAGGCAGATCCAAGAATTTCAGCCCAAGACATGGTTATTTGAGGCGAGGAATGGTATGCCTGAGACGATGAAAAGCCAATAAAATAAGAATGCCTTAAGAAGTCTTTACCGGCCGTAGTGTAACCACCTACAGTTCATGAGAAGTGGATTGGACAATTTCATCAAGAGAAGTCCACCGTACTACTTCACAAAACGGCCATAGCCGGCCATAGTAGAAACCTTACCCACTAAATGACCATTGTATTGATTTTTTTAAATTATTGATAAAAAAAAATGTATATGGCAATGTTTTAGAACTTCTTTCATGATAATAATTTATTTGAAAATGTTCCACCTCTATAATACATCCAAATTAAGGTAAATAAGTAGGTAACATTATCTTCTTATTGATTTTTAAAGAGATTACATGTTGGTATAGTCCAACCTCGTTAATACGACACCCTCAATATTACGACACATTTTTACGAGACCAAACTTTTTAGTTCAAAACTCCCTCTTTTATACGACTACAACACTCGATAATGTAACAAATAGAATCTCCGTTTTGTCATATTAAAGAGGAAGTTAATGCTAGAATTCCTTTCATCTATATAATGTAAATCCAAAATACATCCATTTTCACTTGGGAACTACTTGGGAACTTCACTTATTGTTGGGAACTTAATGATAATTAGGGTTACTAGTGTAGAATGGACATGGTTAGGGTGAGAGTAGCCTCCTACCTAGTATGTTGCCTTGTACATGGGTGATATAGTATCACCGATATCTCCATGCTAAACTTCATGCAATATTGTTGTCATAGTTTCTTATTAGAGAAACCTTTATATTTTGGTGTTAATGAAATTATTAGTTTTCAAAAGTTAGATGGGAATTTAGATAAGATGACAGTTGGTAACTTGGGTAGGCAACACCAAAGATCTTTGGACTCTTATTTTAAGAGTTCTTGAGAGTATTTGTAATTGTTTGGAGTTATAAGTTATTGTTTCATACCATCTATATTGCTTAAACTCATTGTATATATTTTTAAGCTCACATTACTTATGTATTCGTATTCCCTCAATAATATGACAACTTTACGTCATTTGTCATATTAATGAGAAGACGACACCTCGATAATACGACTTTTTTTGTATTTCCCAAAAATGTCATACTAAAGAGGGAGAACAATAGTGCAAAGATTTCTCTCAGGGTGATCACACCCCTTACGTTTCATAACCATGTGCTATAAGAGCTTGCTACCCTATATTATATGCCATATTTAATTTTAAAAACTATGATATTTTTCTACATATGCATAACCATTGATAATTTAATTTCTATATATTTTTTGAAATTTTTAGGCATCTTAAATTTGTAGTTATTGTTTTAGTTCAATTTTGCATCATTCTAGTTAGAAACGATATGTTTTATAAAAAATATAAATAAAAAATAATCAAATATGGTTACCATTTTTTATTATGTAATAGATACTATGTATATTTACTCGTGAAAAACAATTGATAGAATTTTGACGCATTTTGGTGATGCTTTATGTAAAAAGTATAATTTTTTTATCGCACGCGGTGTTCAACTTGACAATGGAGTGCACCCCCCAAGAGATTTCTCTAAGGAAAAAACATTTAATTGAAGTTGGAGTTCTCCGGAGGCCAAGTTTCTTGTCCGAGGCTTTGAGGTTGCCCAAGAAACTTGACCTCCGGAGAACTCCCCTTCCAAAAAGTGTCACCTCGTTGCCAACCATGTCATTATTTCATCCATGTACAAAGTTCTTCACCAAAGGACTCTTGGCTGTGCTGTAAACCACCACCGGACAAGAGCATCACTCTCGGTCAATCAAATTTCAAAATTCCCCTAGAATTCATGACCGGAGGACTTCTCCACCGTAGTGTAAAGAGGCCCTTAGTTACCGTAGCTCTGTAGTAGCTTGGGCACCTTTCTGCTTAATAAGTAATTAAAGTGTGAAAGTAAGTTAGGCAGCCTAAAAAATAATATTCTAAAACTGGGTTTTTTATATAAATAGAATAGATTAAGCATTCATCCAAGTCATTCCTGTAATTCATCAATGATTTTCCTAATTTTATCTAGGGCAGCTACAATTAACTTAAACACTTCCCTTAATCAACATCCCTTACTCTAAAGTTTGTCTTTTACTTGTATGTCAGGGTTTTGCTTGGCAACAAATTTTGCTTTGTGGAGCAAATTCATGCTTATATTCTTTTTAGACCATGAGCAAGATTGATGACGTGTGAAAACATTGTTGAAGTTATTTGATGCTACTTTGTTGGATTCCAGTGAATGTCACTTGCATTATTGTGATTTTAGGCGCTCTTTGAATGTTTTTTTTTGGACACTCAACGAAATTAATTTCCCAAAAATTTGGGCACCTTTAAAATTAATTATTTTTTTGCCCAAGCTACTAGAGAGCTACAGTATGTTGTTGCTTCATTTTCAAGTTGATCCTAATCTATATGTAATTTAAAAACAGACATCATGACAATTAGGGCTGGTTCACATGGGTCACAAGTCCTACGTCCTGGTTCACTTGAGAGTCAATCCTTGCAATCTCAGCCATTGAGAGGACGGAAATTGGGACTTACCACTTCACACAGGGTCTCAAGTCCTAAGTCCCAAGTAATGATAAGAATGCCTACATGGCAACACTCTTTGGAGGCTCGGCTCGGAACGTGTGTTAAGAGTTGGATCGAGCAAAAAGCTAGACTCAACTCACAACAAAAAGTCCCAAAACAATTTGCATAAAATAATCAAGATCTAACTTTTATGGATATAACACCATGCCTTTAATGGATTCTTGAGGCTCAATAGTTGGGACTTTGCCTCCATGTTGGGACTTGTTGACATGAGTGGGACTTGGCACTCAAGACCCCATGTGAAGCCGCCCTTAGAGGGCTTCTAACGACTATTGCCTCCTTTCAAAGTGATCACCTTGAACAGGCATGCATGGATTGCACATGTATATCTCCCCCAGGGGCAAACTCATGGGTTTCCATGTGGTTGATTGTAAGTATCTAGTTCACCCATTATGATTGGGGGGGACCATAGATGTAGGGTTCACTAGAAATCAAATGCTAGGAAGGTGGATAACACAATTTATATCCTTCATAACTTTCTCTAAATGCATGTGAATACTCAATAATGTGTTTTTTTCTTTTTTGGAACCAAATAAATGTTGTTTACAACTTCATAGCATAGGTCTCCTTCCCTAACCCACAATATAGTGCTAGGTACTCTCAAGTTATTATATCAACTAAATAACCATGTTAGTATTAGTTGTTACCTCATGAAGGCCATATGCACCATATCTCATGAAGGCACTATGTTAATCTAAGGAATTAGCATTTTTTACCCTACCTTAATGCATTTCTAGTCCCATAAGTTTGTTGGTTGACTTTCACATGTCATGTGTGTTTTGAACCACGTGACACTTACTCAGAATTAAATAATTGCGACCATCAAGCAATGTTATGGTTTATGTGAATGTATTTCTCAATGCAATAAATTTATGGCAACTTATCTATTGATCCAAAAAATTGCGTTTCTAATCATGTGTCGCTCGGAGTTCATTAAGCTTGCAACGATCGTGGAAACAAAGGGTAACAAGATCTTGAAACACGTGAACACTTGTTGGAATTCTATCTTGTGCCCTATGCAAAGAATATAGGTTGAATACAAAATCTCATAACATTATTCAGCTGCATGGTTGTGTTTTGTTCTATATTTAGCATATGACATGGGCCTCCATAATCTTACATTCTTGGGAAGAAAATTAAGAAATAAGTAAAAATTGATGCCGGCATCAATAAGGAATTATGCCATTATTAATAATATGAATATTATGAATAGTGTCAATATTTTTAGTGAGAACGCTACTATGAATAGTATTTTCAATGAATAATATTGTGATGAAACAATGTTTCATGTGAATAGTGTTGGGATGAATAATGAATCTTGTGAATAGTGTCAGGAGTATAACTCCACCCAAATTTCCAAGTGTCAACTTGAATGTATGAGTAGTAAACGAATATTCTTACTTTGTTTTGGGGCCCCTAGGTAATATACCGTACGTTAAGGGCAGCTTCGGCACAAAATAATTCTAAAAATAGACGCCGAAAATTTTGGAAAATTATTGACATTTTTTGCCGAATATAAAATTAATTAATTTTCAAAATTGCCGAAAAGTAAGAAACTCTAACTTCTCACTAGAATTTTACTTACACTGGAAGCATATATGAATTCTGAAGGAGAGAAGGTGCTCCTTTTGTAATCAAGCTCACTTACATTAGTCCACAAAGAAGTTGGGTCAAGAAGTAGCAAGACTCTAAGTGAGGCTTTTCAAATGTGTTGTACACAATTTTTTGGAGCCCAATTGAGCATAGAAGATGAAGTTTTATAGAATTTTGTCCGACTAACAAAAGTTGAGAAATCAAGTAATCTTCCACCTCCAACAAGTTTTGTGTCAAAATAAGTCTTTATGCGAAAGATATGGACAAAACATTGCAGCCGTGTAAAGATCAAAAAATTAAAATGCGTTCATAACAGTTTTTCGGAGCTCATTTGTGCATAGAAGATCAACTTTTTTGGAATTTTGTTGCTCTAAGAAAAGTTTAGAAATCAAGTAATCTTCCACCTCCAACAAATTTTATGTCATTTGAAGACTCTATGCAAAAGTTATGCGTGTTATAAAAATGAAGTCTAACTAGGTGCTTCACCTCAAACTTTACATATCCCATATGCATTGTTGAACACAACTCCACTCTACTTGTATAAAGCACAGAGCATTCTCAACTCTTCACAAAATCGTGAAAGATTTATATCTTTTTTAAAACTCTTCACACAAATAGTGAAATCGTGAATGAACATCCTTGTTTACTGTTAGATAATAACTTCTTGGATGTATGCCGAAATTGCATTATTAAACTATTTAAAATGCCGAAATGTTTAGTATTTTTTTTTTTGCCGCCGAACACTGTTTTTTTACTTTTAATAATTATTCGGCAAGAGAGCGCCGAAGCTGCCCTTAACGTACGGTAATTGACATATCCCAAGATCATGAAACCGACACATGTGGTTGAATAATGTTATGCTTGCATGAGAAGAGTTTACTAACTTAGATATGAAGCCATCCGCTCTTCAACACACGTGGAGAACACTTGTGTCCAAATACCTTTGTCGTGGTTATGAGAGATAAACTAACCATACTAAAAGTAAAAGCATAAGAAGCTTATTGAGTTAAAAACATGGCATCTTCAACACTAATGACACCATCAGGGTCCAAGTCCAAAGAAACTCCAAAGTCAAGTGATCATATTGGTCAAGAGCTTCAATTTGAGCCCAAAGGAGAATCCACTAGGGCCCATGCTCAAGGTCCTAAAGTAACGAAGTAGCATTAATGTGGCATCACTTTCCTGTCAAATCTCAACAGTCCCGACTCAAGAAGATACTCATCCTAGTTTGAGAAACCAATCTTGAGTCTGAAAGTAAGGTCCATTTATAGGTGTGTTGACCCAAGTGCTAAACCCTAATGTAAACCCACCCATGGGTATGTGGGAAAATGACATTATTTTCCCCCCAAATTTATGGTGATAGTAACATGAGCACGAGTTTACATTAAGGTTCAGGTCCAATAAATTTGGGGGGGTTCCAAAACACCCCTTACTTGAATGGATGGGGAATGGAATTTGTTTTTTTAGCTCAAGTTTAAACTTAAAGCTTGACGTTTGGTTTCTCAAACTAAGAAGAGTACTTTCTAGTGGGGATTGGTGAGAACTGGCGGGAAAGTAATGCCATATTAGAGACACATTTCATTTTTTCCTACATTGGATTCGTACCCTAGTGTAAACTCAATGGGTCCAAAATTTTGACCAATTAGATTGCTCAATTTTGGAGTTTCTTTGAGCAAGGCATGCACCTATATAATGGACAAAAATTAACAAAGGGGAATAAACCCCAATTCTTTACATTCAAGCACAACATTTATCATGTCATAACATTATTCAGCTGCACAATTGAGTTCCATTCTATATTTAACATATGACATGGGCCTCCACTATCTTACCTCATGGGAAGAAACTAATGCTAATATGAATAATGAACAATGCTAGTATGAATAATATGAATATATATCATGAATAATGTCAATATTTTAAGTGATAATGTTGCTATGCATTGTATTTCAGTGAACAATACCGAGATGAACAATGTTTCATGTGAATAGTGCCGGAATGAACAATGACTCATGTGAATATCGCCAAGAGTATAACTTCACCCAAATTTCCACATAACATTACTCATTGTTCAACTCTCATTTTCACAGTCGGAATATAACAGTCGAAACATTTCAGTCGGATGCTTGAAAAACTGCGTAAGGAGACTTTGATTCAGATTGAGCTATGAAACATCTTATTGTTATATTATTATGAGGGCTCATGTCGTCGAGTAATGTTATGCAAGTGTCATCCCGAATGTATGAATCGTAAAAGAATATTATTACTTTGTTTGAGGAACCCACATAATATAATTGACATATTCCAAGACAATGGAACCGACCAACATGGTTGAATAGTGTTATGGTACCTAACAACATCGTTGCGGTGAAGGGTCAGGATCAATGAACAGGAAAGACCGACAACTAGTTATAGATGAACCAATTGAAGTTGAAGGCTTTAGGAAAATTACCGATTATTTAAAAGGAATCTAGAGAATATACCTCAAATTAATAAAGAAGAGATGAAAGATGTGAGCATGTAACCGGTTGCACTTGGAAGCACAAGGATCTCGACTGATTATGCCCAAAAATCTCCCCAAACTTTCAATGACAACATGGAGCTTTGGAGTTCACCAGCCTACTTAGAGAACACATGAAGGAAGGGTAAACATTAGACGCATTTTTGAGACGGAGCATAATATGAAGAATTTTTCTCTTCTTCCGATGATGGTCGAAGAAGGTTGAGCAAGAATGATCCCTCGCACATTGCAATGATAGGCAACACCGCCTCACCTCACCTCTTCTGTTTCTTACTGCTCGCACTCGCAATCCCACCCAAGGCTCATCACACAACACTCTCTCTTATGCATCACAGAGTGAGAGAGACACCCAGAAAGTGTGGGAGCTCTTGCTAACTGAATTTAAACTTCACTTACTTGGGCTATCACGCTTCTCCATGTTCGGCTCAGTTTAGCATATATTCTCTCATACCTCCCTTTCTCAATGCTTCCCGCCCTCCCTTGCATACCTTTTCTCCTCACACACGGAAAAACAGGAGAAAGAAAAATAGAGAGGGAGAGAGTGAGTGAGAGAGTGAAAGGGGGATTTGATTCTTGAGTGGTAGTTTGGGCATTGGGGTGGGGAGGAGGGAGAGGCAGGGATATGGCGGGGAGGATGAGGGGCAGGAGGGTGCTCCTCTCCGACTCCTCGGAAGACGATGACATTGATGTGGATGTGATTCTTCCTCATCCTCAGACTCGGTTCCCCTCCCCCGAGATAGCTGACGAAATAGAAGAGGAGGAAGAGGAAGAGCAAGAGGAAGAAGAGGAAGAAGAAGAAGAGCGAGAGGAAGAGGATCGTCCAATGTCACCTACCTCGGAGGATTTCCGTTCTGATCCTGCTGCTGCTACTGGTCATGTTCCTTCTGGAAATGGGCATCAAGGGAATGGGGGGCATGGACATGTACATGGCTATGAAGGGAATGGGAATGGGGGGCATCATGCTGCTGGGCAGGGTAGCCCTCTGGAGACTCTGTTCCGACAGAGAGGGGTGTATGTGGAGCCATTGTGGCTGCTTTCCTGCATCCAGGAGATGGAGATTATGCATCCTGGGTTTAGGAATTTTGGGGTGGAGAGGCAGGGAGAGATTGTACTGGGACACATTCTGGTGGCAGATTTTAATGCGATGGGAGCAGGGTGTTTGCCACCTTCTTTTGAGACTCTGCATATGACGGAGCTTCCTGGACCATTCGTTCTTCAGGTTGGCTACATTCCGTTTTCATCAATTATGACCTTTGTTTACATAGAGAGCTTTCAAAATGGACCCAAGTCTTGAATTAATTCTCACGAGATTATGAATACTTATGAGAGAGTGTGTGTGTCTGAGAGAAGTATCATGCGGCTGTTTGTGTCTGCAGGCACATTCTAACTGCCTTCCTGTTTGGGTACATTTATCAGATTGTCCTTAAGTGTTCCTCATTTCTGTAACTGTTCTCAGTGTGTCATGATTTCTATTGACATATTTCACTGTTTGTACCACTGCGTAGTTTTCTTTTTCTTTTCTTTGTAACCTCTTATATGAATACTTCTAGAGGAAGAAACATCAGCTGTGAAGAATCCAAGCACCTTAAACCCTAAATCTTAGACCTAATACTCTGCTCAATTCAGCATGCCCTCTACTATGAGAGGCCTTCTGGATTTCACAGGCATCATCTACTTCATCTGATATAGTCGGCCAATATGGCATGTGAAAATGGTAATAACAGATACTGATACGATCTGCTCAACCTTCATTCATTGATTATGACCAAGGATGGAATGTGTTATAAATCAGATGCCTGTGGATTCTACTTAATTGTGCTGAACCCTTTTGGTTTGAAAAGAATATGCCCATCAGTGCTCTCAAAACTAGAATTAATGTTCAGTACTCAATCAAGATATTATGGAAATAAAGAAAAATTATGGCAGCTTGTCACTTCCATGCATGTACTAGAATGTTTAAACCGACTTAAGATGTTCACAGCTTATAAGAACTCTGTTCACGATTTCTTTCTGTGCCCCATGCAGTGACACTTACGAGCATAGAACACCATTATTTAGACAATAGTTTTGCTTGAAATGCACCAAGTCAAAATACTGCGAAGAAGTTCTGCTCTACCTCATCCTCCTCCTACAATAGTAACACAAGTTCGAACTATCTCCTTCTGTGCAGTACATTATTGTCAGGTTCATGGCTATCACCATTCTTATTTTATTTGTGGTGGTGGTGGTCTGCTCTGAGTTTTTTGTGTACCAGGTGGACGAGATCTCTGACATTGGCTCTCCTTTGCGGGAGAGATACCAAGAACATACAGCTTCACTTAGCAGGTGCCTGAAACTTTCATTGACCGATGGTGTGCAGCGTGTCATTGGAATTGAGTATCGACCAATTCCTATGCTTCGCTGTCTATCCCCTGCCGGTTTGAAGGTCTGTGAATACTTACTTTAAAAAAAAAATGCTTGCCACTGCTACATTTTCCATATGTTTGATTGGTTCCTACGAGCAAGTCTATGTGAGTAGGTAATAACTAATAGCAATGAGTTAAATCATCAATTTATTTTTCAAAGTATTTCAATTTGTGCTGTTCAATTCTTGGTTGACCATTCCACAAATGGGCTTTGATCTTGATGCTACAGGGATACATGATAATTGTACTGGGTAGATGCAGATGGTTCTGAGTCTGACTCGTTTTAAATATATACCTCTGCATTTCTGGTGTAGATTTGTGTGAGAAATGTAGTTGTGCGTCGTGGAGTTTGCCTTCTGGTGCCAGAGATCGTGGAGATCTTAGGAGGGTATGTGCAGTCTTTGGAGGAAGCCCGTCAACGTGCAGTGCAAGAAGTGAATAAGCCTGCTCGGGGCAGCCGGTAAACTTCTTTTACACTTGAGCCAGTTTGTCTTACAGCCTGTGATGAGTTGCTCATATCAGTGATAGCCAACTTCTCAGCGTGTCGAAAGGAAGCCGTCGCCCTCTTGTCTGTGTTGAACCATAGGAGACTAGTTATAACATCCTGACTACATTCTTATAATGTACCCTTGTTTTTGCATGATACGAGTGCAACTTTTGGTTCTTCTGAGCAATAATGTCCCCAAATGTCTTCCTAGCAGTGTAGGAGATACGATTCAAGAATATAATAGATTATCTAAGGGACATTGTGTATACCTGGAATCCAGCTATGCTTAAATCAGTGTCTTGCTTCCTGCGACCTTGTGCAAGTGCCTGGAGAGCAGCTAGTTATTCTGAACTTGTTCCTGGTGTTCTTTGGATTGATTTGGTTGTGAATTGTTTAGGCTTGTCTTTCTTCAATCTTTAAGTTAGCCAAGCACCGAATGGATTTATTTTAGTCCTGACAAGGTTTAACTCTTGGAGTTCTTTGTTTTGGAACAGACATCGTAGAGGACAAAGTGAGGATCGGCCATTATCAGAAAGAGCAACTGCTGCTGCCTGGCCCACTGGTGGTATGAATGGACCTGTGGCAGCAGCAACAACAGTTGGTTCCCAAGCACATGTCAATCAACAAGCATCTGGGTTTGAACGACCACCTGCTGGAAGTAAGGAACTCATTTTGCCATTTTCAAAAGCTTAGATTAACACTCACATACCCGTAATGACTTTGGTAAGTTCTTATTAAATCATGTGTGGTACCTACATGGATGCTTTAATGTGTCTATCAGGTGGGACGAGTTTAATGCGCAAGGGGATGTCATTGCCTTTCTATTAAGTTTTTTTCTTCTTCTCTTTATTCTGGTGCTCAACACTGAAGCTTAAAGCACGAGGTTCACTTCAACCTAGTGCCTCTTGATTATTAGGTTAGAAAGCTTGTACACTCAATTTATGTCCTCAGAAGTTCTTGTACTTCACATGTGGATATCTTCCTCACAGACCTCTGGGCTGGTCAATTTATTGGGATGTGTTGTTCAAAAAAATCAAAAAATTGGTTGTTCAGTGTTGCAATCACCTGAAGGCAAACGACCTGGCCTACCTTTTGAATTCAGTTATTTGTAATCATTGCAGATAGCTTTCATGCGTCAGCTGTTCATGTGGAACAAGTTCCTGGCCCTCAAATATCAAGAACATCAGGCACCACAACACACTTCCAGCAAACTTCCACAACTTCACACATCTCAGGCACGGAGACCAGGATTAATGCAGTAGGCCAGGCCACACCTAGATCTGTTGCCCAGACAAGTAGCTATGGACAGCAGGTGACAAGGAACACCACATTGGAGGTGAAGCGCAGGCAGACTACTTTGAAGTGGGCACAACCAAGTTCAAGTAATGAGAACAATCTCAGAATGCCAACAGGTACACTTGGACAGCTGTCAATCACGTCTCTCAACAATAGGCAATCAGTGGCAGAGAGGACCACGATGCCTGAGCCTTCTGTTGCTCACCCTGCTTCTGTTGCTGGTACATTTTATCCTTTACCTTGTGCTTTTGTGGCTCTATTTTACATGCACTTAGGACTTGTCAGGAATTGGTGTAACAGAAAAACTTATGTCACAATTGTGAATAATGTGATAGTCATGTTTGTGGCAGAGAAAACACAAAGTTGACACTTCCCAGAGGTATATTGAGTAGCCCAAATAAATGCATAGCGTGCCTGGAACAGACATTGATGAAGTTTCTTGCAAACCTTCTCACATGGTAGAATGTGACAGATCTTTTAGAGTCATTCTTAGATGTTGTGAGTGCTGATGGGCATTAACCTATGGGCATATCTTAATCTCAGTATGATGTTGTTCCCCGGCAATCTGCAACAGGTGCAGGTGCACACATTCCCATGACCTTGGATAGCGACGATGATGATTTTCTTTGTGCAGACTCTACGGCATCTCCCTTGCAAAATCAGACTCCAAGATTCCAAGAAGCACCTTTCACATATCTGTCCTTACTGAAAGATAAGCTAAACTTAGAGCTTGGAACCAGTGTTGTTGCTGGTACAATTAAGGTACTCTTTCTACAAGCAACAGTCCTATTTCATGTGCTTTTACAATAGACAGTGTCCCTGTTGAATCATGGAAGTTGTTTCATTTTGTTATTGCAAAATTAGATATTCTAGTAGCCATGCTAGCCATGCTATTCCACATTTTCTCTCTTCGAAAAAATAGAGCTCTCTAAGTGTCTCATTTTTCTGAGTGGACAGAGATCTCACTATTCCTTTCACAGTGAGCTACATGGTAGAAATGGTCCATGAGGGTTACTGACACACCCATTGCAAGTTAGTGATAAACTACTACCTGTCGGCTTTGCTTGAATGACAAGGCTAATATGAAATCTCATATTCAGTTTGCATGCTCCTTGCTCTTCTCAAGTATAAATCTGCCTCATTGTAACAGAGTACATTATCAAGGATTGAAGTTACAGATTAAACTGACAGGGATGGGGATATTATGTTGCAGTGTGTGCTGACTGGTGTGAAAGAATTTCAGTTCAAGGGGTGTGATGAATTTACACTCATCGTGCATGTTGATGATGGCAGCATCATAACAGAGGCTCTCATTCACCATAAGGTAAGTGGCTCTTGCTTTTTGTTTCCAGAGATGTGAACTTTTAATTCTGCACATAGATGCAAGTTGTGTGTAAACTGAAGAGAAAATGGAGGATGACCATGCCCTTAGAAAAAGTGTAGTCTCATTTCACCTCAATATTTCATCAAGTCCAGCTTCTGATTGCCTTGTTATTTGGAGACAGAGCCCAGTTGTACTAACACAGGCACCCTGATTCGGTACGAAAGCAACTTAATCCTTGAATATGTAGTGTATTATGACAAACAAGGTCTCACTTCTGCTCTTGTATCCAGGTGGTGCAAGCCATGGTTCAGTTCTCTCCAAAAGAAGTGAGTGCTGCTTTAGGTAGCTCCAATCGGGTGGAGGCCTTAGAAATGAAGAACACATTGAAGCGCTTCCAAGCCTTCTTGAAGAAATTTGAGGTTCTGAGATATTCCTTAAACATCCCCTGGCTGTTACCCAGAACTTCATAGTAGAGCTACTAATGAACTTTAATTTCGATGGAACAAGTGTGTCTGGGTTATTACTATGGTCTGAGGATCCATAGGCTCTCCATGGAGTCAGACAATCACATGCTTGTTATAGGGTGACACAAAAGGTTCAGAATATTGCAGAGGATAATCTTTTTGGGTGAGGCATTGGATTGCTAATGGTTTACAATATTTTATTCAATATTTGCAGGGCATGATGGATGTGGAGTACAACAGGTTATCTGTCATTCCTTTAGTTCTGGAGATGAGAGAAGGTGCTGATGCTGTTGATCTGGGCATTTTGCAAGAGCGTGTTAGCAAATATCCACCTCCAAAACCTTTTGGCTTGACTGCTGACCTGCCACTGATTGACGTTTCTTCACCCTGAGAGAACTTACAAGGGCATTCATCCAAGTCAACATTCTTTGTCGAATCTGCGACTTCCAGTAGTTACAGACTTGTAAGTCTAGCGTCCATCAATGCAACCCTGTTGACTAACTATCTGTTGACCTACTTGGTATACCAAAATAGTTTGGATCAAGATAGGTACCATTAACTCCTTCCATGTGTCAAATATCATTGTACATTTGCAATGTGTCCTAACTCATGAACATATTCTAACCTTGGGCGTGCAGGAAATGCAGCGAATCTCATACATTGCAGATCTTGAAGGGCCTTGTTTCTTACAGTATGGATGTCTATCAAAACCAATGCTTCTTTCAGAATCACAGTTATTTGGGCTTCACTGCATCTATGTGGCCCAAGTTTGTGGTGCTTGCATGCCCATTGAAAGCTTGTGATGCCCATTTCAAAGTCTTCACCAATATACATGACTATTTGACAACTTCTGTAAGTCTTTATACTTAATCTTGAGGACATTGACTTGTTAGGAGACATAACAAATGGTAACTTACAAGCATGTGATTTGGTCTTTCCCCTTAGTATGTAATCACATACATGATTTATGCCTTTAGCACACACTCGAGTTGTCTTAATGTAGAATTATGGTTGCACATTGTTCTAAGGTGCTTCTTATGGACCTGCAGGTAATAAGCCTTGCTATCATATAATCCAACACAGATTGCTTGGGACTGTGGGTCATACTTGCGGTGGTCTTCTACAAGGCTGCACATTAATCATTGATGTTTGTTCTTGGTACTATAGTCGCCCAAGGTACCTATGCTTTCCTTGTAGGCTGCCGGTGTTCATGTGAAGCCTTGAAATCACTCAAGGTTGTTTAATGTGTTCATTGCAAGTTAGAAACTATCCAAAGGTGAACATGGTTAGTGCATATCTGCATTGGAGCTGTACAGCTTCATGGGTATCAGAGTGTGGTTGCATTATATGAAATCTGTGCTCCATGATTGGCCTGGAAGTGGCAAAACTCCATCTGGCATATATCCTTATATTGGCTTCAGGAAAAAGTCTGAGGACATGGAACATAAGTTAGGCGCTTGTTATTCGTTTATTTTTCTTAATTGCACACCTATATATTTGATTGGTGTTAAGATCAAAGAACAAACGCCGGAAAGACACATGTTTAGATTGGATTATGTCTTCAAGTTTTATTAAATTACTCCACAATCAATTGTGAACACAATTGGCAGGACCTATGTATTTATGTAAGGAATCAACAAACTTGCACTTTCGATAACCATAACTAAATAAGGAGGTCCGATTTCCAATCTGAATTTTGATAGTGCAACACAATTTTTGTTGTGGAAATCTAATCGGTAGAAATTGGAGAACATGAGAAACAAACTGAATGACAGATACATTACATAACATGTGATTGTGGTACTAGGTCATGAACTTTGTATTTCATAAGCTGGATGGAAATACATTGAAGAGGTTGGCAATGTGGAGTACCAACACCTCACAGGCAGAGTCTGCTTTAAGAGAGTCATGTTCTATGCAATTTTCTAATGCAAGTTAGTGAAGTAGCCAAATTCATGTGTACAGTTTGAGCACATTATTGGGCTTGTATTGACAGATCCAGCACATGACAATATGTTGTCACCTAGGCTTAGAAACTGCTGAAATTTCAAGTGTTCTCCCTGATCCTTGCAACAAAGCTAGGCATGACATGTTTTGTGATCATCTTAATTAAGCCATGAGAGAATGGCCGAAAAATATGAAGTTGGTGTGGAACAACATTGCATTACTTTATTATTGGCAAGATTCTTGCATGTTCAAAATCAATGAAAAGCTGTGGGATGCTTGTGTGGAAAGACATCACTTATGGTTTCAGATGTGAACCTCTTGCTTGGGAAAGTTTGGAATTATCACAAACAAGCATGCCTCTCATTCATCCTACATAAAAAACTTGACCCCTATAGGTCTGCAGCTGGTTCGTATCAAATGATTTGGAATAGACTAATTCGGGGTCTTATAAGCTAGTTCCGGTGTCAAATCATCTAAAAATGTAATCCCTGGGCTGCATGATATTTTGTGGCATTTATGTTGGATTAATAATAGGTACATTCATATGTGATGAATTGCAAACATCGAAGGAAAATTTGTCTGCAATGTAGCCTTGATCAATCAGATATCAATTTACCAAAAGTTTACATGCAATTCTCAAACAATTCCTTATTTTTCCAACAGCTGGTGAAGGATCTAGGGTTTGAACCGGTTTAAAACTTGCATTATCAAGGTTGAATGAATTTTCTTATTTAATGTGAAATAATAATTCTTACTTTGAAAGCATATATCATAGCAAAGAATCCAACCCAACATATCAATGTCCTCATACTTTCAAACAGATTGTGTTTTCCACCACATACACATCAAAGCTCGCTGCCACATTGGAAAACGTAACCTCGCTTCTCAAGCTTGGCGCACCAAACCTACTAGATACACGAGCACCCTCATACCCAAAAGTACAAAATTTTCTTCCAAGAAATGAAGACTACAAATATGTCTAAGGAGCCACTAGAGTCTATTAGTAGGTGGGGTCATTAACAATATGCAAGAACCACACATGTTTTCAAGGAGATATTTTGTGAGTTGGAGTTGTGGATCACTACTTTATGTGAACTCAAAGACATTTCCTATATTTCTTCACGACACTATTTCCCAATCCACTTCCATAAATGGAGGCCATTTTTTACATTTGACTAAAAATTGGCTAGAGCTTAGCAATTGAACCACAATTTAGACGCATTGTGGTTGTGATCTGGACCCATTGTTAACCACAACTACTATTTTTTCCATTTGCACACGATGTGCAGTTGTAGCAAAGGGGTGGGGTGGGACCTCCATTGAAATGAGATAAAACGAAATTGAATATAGAGTCCAAAAGTTCAAAAGGCTTATCGGAATAGAAGTATATTAAGATGGTGTCAAAAAGGCTAATTCTCTAGAGTAACGGAGAGTAGTGGCCTTGATAAGACAAGGCTAGTATCAACTTGATGGTCCAATTGGAAGAAAGACTTTAGACTACCTAGTATTACATTCTAAAATAGGGAGAGAAACCTATCTCTAATGGAATTATAGAGGGGACACTATAACACAAAGTGTGCCTCATTTTCAACTGCATTTCAAAACATAATTGGCATAACCTTTTATCCCTAGAAATTGGGATAGTTGACCATTGGCCAATTTCAATGGCCCATGATTTGAGGTGTAGTAAACAACAATGATTTTGCATTGGGGTGGTGTCAATGGTTGCTTCAAGTACAATTTACATTAATAATTGAGAAAATCTTTGAAGTGAAGGTAATCTAATTTCTATCATGTAAGGTGGAAAGAGTTCCACTCTTTAGCAAGAAAGACATGCTTGATAGCATTAAATGTGATTCTTGGTGGTATGGGGATGTCATGGATTTCCACTGTGGTAGACCCCATGATGCCTTCCAAATGATTGTTGTTTTGTACCAAGTGTCAAATCCTTGTTCGGCTAGATGTCGATAAAGTGAGGTTGCTTGACCAACAATCCAAGAGGAAGGTAAGGTGGGCAAGTCATTGTTGGAAATCTATAGCTAGGTTAATTGCATATAATATCATGGTTCGTTCTCCATTACCATCCCTCCTATTGGGTCAACTCTAAGATTGGATCACACAATTCCAAAGGGTGCAAAACAATATTAGAATTTTTTCTTTATGATGCTCGTATGCTTAAGAAGAAGATCATAGGTGTAATTACCAGCCTCATGCCCTTTCTCAACAAGAAATCCACCTAGCTATAATGAACCATAACAAAACCTCACACCAACATTAAAACAATGGAGGAGGCATTCCTAGCTTATATTCCTAAGTGTCTCAATATCTCAAGTTTTTGGTAGGAATAATACTTCCTACTCACTTAGCTAAAGTGAGCCTCTCATATAAGTTTAATTGGGGTTGAAACATGTTTATTTTAGGTTATTTAGGGGCTTGAATTGACAACGATGAAAGTTATTTCTTAAATAAAGGGTCAAGGTCTCTCAAACAATAATACATGCATTTGCGACATGTCACTCATACTCACCTTGTTTACCATGACAATAGTTTGATGATGAGTTCATTTTATTTAGAACCTTTGGCCGTGCACATTCATAGGCACAACCTTCATCAATTATCTTGCATTTCAGTATCCCATTTGAGTCTCTTTACCAAAGCTAGAGGGCACTTTAGAACATTTAATTATCTCATCTTGATGAAACCCATTTGATGGAACTTGAAATTTTAGTGTAGTCACCCTTACATGGTCATCAATTTTCTTTGATTAATTCTCATCTTATTTGGCTTGTCGGACTATAGTCTTCTACCTAGCTTCAACCAAAGTATTCGAGTGTCCATCAAATGCAACAATAGGTCAAACTACATGTCAAGTTAGGAGACCATGGTCTGGTTCATTCAATTACAAACAATTAGTGTAATTGTATGTTTTTAGTTTAGAATTTACTATTTCCCATTTAGTTAACTCATCTTCACAAATATTGTGAAATGTACATACTCGTGTAGAAGCACAAAGAGTAATATATACACATGCATTTGTCTTTCCTTCCCATGGGCACACATGTCTTTCTCCCCTAACTTCTAACGCCCAATTTCCCTCAACTCTGCCCAGAAAATGTGACCTCAATTTTAGCTACCATAGCTGAAGATCTAATATTTTTTCTTTTCTTTTTCTGACAAATCCAAACCGTATATATGTTTGTAGGTTAGAGGTGACTACTCACAATCCAAAATTTAAACGTTGAAGTTCCATTATGTAGGAGATTATAATAGGAATGTCAATAATGGTCTTGAGGGGCAATAATATAGAAGATAAATTAGGGTTGGTCTTCTTATCAAACCTACACTCAAATCATCTCCAAATGACAAAATCTACCCTCATTCAAGAGAGGGGCAATATACCTCCTCAAAATAGTTCACAAATCTTGAAACCATTACTTTGTGATTTTTGGGAAGCTTTGCAATTTGAGGCAGCGGTGCTACAATTGTGCACCTTCCACATGGATTTCACCCACCAACACATGTCCAACTAAAAATTCCAACAATAGATGTTTAGGATATGTTGCATTTGAGTGTCATGCAAATTTTCATATCAATTGGGAATCATTTGCACATAAGGATCAACAAAAAAAAAACATGTTTAGGATATGATGTTCCTAAACCACGGAGGTGGCAAATATCAAGATTTTGTTCATGGATTGGTTCCATTTCATTGTCAACTACTTGAAAGCACACTCACATATTTGAATGGATCCAAAAATAGCTAATTTGTTGAATCAAAATTATCCATGTGACAGAACATAGTAGACTTGAACATGAACAAGAGGAGTAGTGGAAGCAATCAAGAAACCATCCAAACTAGTGTCAAAGGGGTCATAGCGAATTGCTCATGACCAGATTAGGGTTGCATAGGACATCACGGTTTGAAGACCATCAATTAAGACCTTTCATCTTCCAAAGAGTCGGAAAATCTAGTAGAAATGTAAAAGATTAAAAATGTTGGTGATGGACAGGAGTCGCATCACTAAACTGATGAGATGTGTTCATGGGCCTCGTAGTAGATTCGAGAATAAAGCCTTTGGATGCTGGAATCCCAAGGCTTTAGATTGAATATGAAGTCAGGGCAGCTGAACACAAATCATCAGATGAGTAATGTCAGTGGGCTATGGAGTTCTTTCAAGTAGATCATTCGAATTAGATTACTTCGGTCTAGAATCTCAGATACTACAATGACAGCCCCAATTTCCACAGGTAAAATTAAGATCTTACATGAGTGATAACTTAGACCTTGCCTCAGTTGGGCTGAGAGTTAAAAGTAGAATTTGGTTCATACATCAATGAGGCTAGACTTGTCCATTGCTGAAGCCCATCACCTACCAATTTCTAGAAGGGAAATTCCATGCTTAAAAAATAGCTCTCTAAGGCTCAACTCCAAAGTGCAAGTCCATTCATCCTCACACAGTTTCAAGACGCTTGCCCATCTGCAAATTTTCACTCGAAGGCATGCTTTCAATATTGAGTAAAGGTGATCCCAACTTTTATAACAATTTCTTCTACCTGAAACAATGTCCATCAACTCACAGTAACACCAATTGGAGTATGTCAACATTTCTCCTTGTCCAAAACGATCAGAAAAGATTCAAATCTTGCTTTCCTCTCTCTTCTTTCTCTCAATCAGTAAACCTCAGTAATTACGATCGAAACTTTTTGCCGGCACTCCAAATGACACGCACACAATCTTGTTGTACTGGATTCACGTGCTCACAAGTAAGTAGGATTCTAAAACATACGAGGTACAAGTCGATTGAGGAAGCAAGGAAGCTTCGTCCTGCAATCACCAAAAGATTTATGGACATCATGGTCATGCTTACGATGAGGAACTACTCTTCTGTGACAACAAGTGCAGTCAATGATCAACACAAACTCTCTGGCTACTTAATCTAAAACTCGTCCATTCAATCAAAGTTGCAAGGGAATGTATTGGTTTCGATTTCAACTATGCTTCGGTAAAAAATCCGGCATAGTTCTGGTCTGAGAAGTAAAATGTCGGAGAGCCTTTCTCTCTCCAGTAACCCATCAATTTACATATCTAGTTGATTGTCATGTGTTGGAAAAGCAAGTAGCTTCAACCCTTCCTATCAGCCTATTGTAATCTATGTTTCCCATGTTTCCCAAATTATAGCTTTCTGATACACATGTGAATTAAATTCTTTAGTTCCAAGTGGCTCCTATTCACAATGTGTGTGTTTTTTTTTGTTTATTTATTTATTTATTTATATTTTAAGCAAAACAATCCAGAAAATTGACTTCCCACCCAGCATAGGTGGAGAGATTCTTCAGTCACACTTGCTTCCCCAAGAAGCCGACGTATCTATCTATCTAACTATATGGTGTTTTGTGATACTTGGTATTTGGAGTTGCATAGTGTATCAACTTTGTATTCGAATGGTCAATTTGTACTAATTGGAAAGTATATTAGATTGCAAATTGTTCATGTTACATACTTCTACTCGATTTGTAAATAAAAATGTCATAGTAAACATTTATAGCACCATGACATTATTCAGATCTATAACAATGTTCTGTGGGAGCGACAATATTTCACGGAATATTCTTCAAATTTAGAGTGAATGTGGAGAAATATTCCATGGAATATTTGCAGTCCCACGGAACATTGTTGTGGATCTGAATAATGTTACGATTGCGTAACTTTGAATACTAAGTAACAATAAATATCACAACCACTGTAGTTCCAGGTAAATGACCCCACATGAGGTACCAATTATATGGGGTAAGATTTGACACTATATGTGCCAATACTCTACACACAAATCGTATTAGGTTTAAATGCATTTTGATTTATTTTTTGATTGTGTGATTTTGGGGAACTTTCAATCCATTTCTCAAAAACGTTTAAAATAATTAGATTAAGCATTCAAATACTGAAAAAAAAATTGTAAATAAAAAATGTATCCATGAAAAATGTGCATAATACATGTATCAATCAAACAATACGTGCCATCTAAGAACATGTAACATAGGAATTGGCATGACCAACTTGCTTTCGAAGCATTCATAAACTATCAATGCACATATTCATGTCCAATATTGATTAAGATTGTCAACACATGTGAGTGATGTCTAAAGCATCGAAGAAAAAAATAAAGTAAAGGACACATGCCTAAACTTATGGATATTCCAAACAAGGTGTCTAAGTCACACATTGTCCCAAAAACTCACATAGAAAGTAAAAAATTGCCCAAATTTACCCAATTCTTTGATTTGGGAATTTTTCATGAGGCATACTTTTGCTCTAACAACTATGTCAAGACAAAACTTGCAAGAAATGTGCCAAAATAATTAAGTTGTCAACAAATAAGAATGCCTGAAATTTAACATAAATAATGCTCAAACCAACACCACACTCAAAAACCATGAAGTCTTTGTAGAAGAGGCCCTATTTAGGCTCAAAGGGCCATGTACATACAAGGTGGGGTTGTGGATTGCGGTTGTAGTTGTAGTTGTAGTTGGGGCCTCATTGGGCTATAAAGTGAAAAGTGGAAATTATTGGCACAAAAGATTGAGTATAAAGTTGAGCATGGAAGTTCATCTCAAATTGCAAGTAACCAATATTCTCTAAAAAGCTACTTTGATGTATTTTTTAGTACCCTATACACCAGTGTGTTCATAATTTTAAAAAATACCCTCTTAGCATTGAGAGGGTGCTTGTCAAAATTTTAAGCATTTTTCATAAGCCCTAAGAAGGCCCTAGGAAGCATTCTCCTAAGAAGGCACTCTCTTTGGATTGGGTTGGTGGCATGGGCACAAGTGAGGCAAACCCTTCACAAACTTGACGGCAATCTTAGGTTTTGAATATCAACATATTAAAAAGTAATGTGTATATGATGCTTAGGTATCTGCAATAGTGATGTATACATGGCATTGTTTAGCTTATGAGAGAAACTTTAAGTATGGTTTGTACATGTCTTAGATACCTTATTGCAATTCGACAATGTTAGCAATGGATATAGTATGCAACACATGGCTTGAGGACACCAAGTGTGCAACCTATGGGAGTGCAGGTGCCCAATGGTGGTAATGTATTAGATATCTACCAAGATTGAGTAGTGACAAAGACAGAGGGATGGTTTTGCAATGATGTGTTCATGAGAGATGGTCCCACCCACCCTCCCGAGTTTTTGAGAAGTACATTGATATGTAGAAGGATGTAGAAGGATGTAGAAGGATATGTAGAAGGATGTAGAAGGATATGTAGAAGGATGGTGTGGCCTCGAAATAAGAGGATGTATTAAGAAAGGACTATGCTTGAAAATAAGATTCTCTCTCTCTCTCTCTCTCTCTCTCTCTCTCTCTCTCTCTCTCTCTCTCTCTCTCTCTCTCTCTCCTTAATAACAAAAAATAAGTTTTTGTAATCTAATTTACACCCAAGTTAATTTGCATGGGTAAAGAGGCTACTTATTTGCGAAGGTGGCATGATTGCACATAGAAGTGTACATTCGTAGGTGCAATTAGGTTGCTTCATTCTAATTCATCGATACTCCATACCATTTGGAGTATTTATTACCACGCTAATATATTACAAAAAAATTTACTTTTGCTGGTATATAGATGAATAACAATTTTTTAAAAAAATTGGTTTTGACCCAAGGTAATTCACATAGGTAAGGAGGCCACCTATTTGTGAAGGCAACCTAATTGCACCCATCAATATACATTAAAATGGATATTAGCAACAATGTTATTTTAAAGATGACATTGCAACTCATTGGTTGAGAGAGAGAAAAGAAAAACAATCAATGCACAACACACTGGGCCTAGAGGTGGGCTTGGGCGAGGATGCGGTTTAATGTAACCACTATAGTTCTCAAAGAAACTCCAGCTTATGTTTAAATCACAAAACGTGAAAGTTCATGAACACAAATGCATTAACCTCCTTCTAAATTTTATTGATTTTGATTTTTTGCAAAAAAATTTCCAGGCACATTGAGGCTCTCAATTGCTCAAAATGTTAATTATAGGCGCTTCTACCTTAAAATGCACATTAGGTCTTGCATGGTGTTTTGTTGGTTGTGCTACATACAATATTAATATGTCTTCCCATTTGTGATACATGCTCAAAGGTATCAAATGAATTTGAACGTAGAGGCAAACCACTCAATTCATCGAAGGCCAAATTTACTTTAACTCTTCTTGGTATACCAGAATAAGAAGGGCCACTTTAGCACACTATGGGCAAGGTTTATGGCCTTTCAAAATGCTAGTAGGTGATAACCATGTTCGGCACTTTGGTGCCAAAATGCTAATATTTTGAGGTGACACATGGGATTTTCTAGTTGTTTTGACCAATAGAAAAGTGACACGTGGTAGTTTACTCAACTTTTGAATTGATTTGTAGAAAGCATGCTTATCATATATGAGCTCAAGTAATCCACAAGATTCTTCTTCTCCTTTTTAAAATGTTTTATTTATATTTTTGGGTATGTGTGTGTGTTTGAACTTAACCCTTGGAAGCCTGTGAGGTTGACATAGGCCCTCTACATGTGAGTACGATATGGATTCTCACGGTCTGCGATGACCTCAAAAATCTTATGTGACTTCTTGTTGTTTACAAGTTTAAATATATCAAACGTCATAAGCATATTTCATTTGTGCCATTTGTCCATTACATTCTCATACCTTCACTTAAAGTGAGAAACGATTATAGGTCCAGTTTTCAATGACTCATATATAACACATTGAGTTATAATTCGGAGGAAATTATCGCATTTTTGGCTTCATTTTTTTGTAAATCTGGACAAAGGTAGACGTGCCTAATTTGGTTATTGATCTCAATTGGACCACCCGTATATAAGTACCATGTGGTTAAGTGTGAATGCAAGCATGGATACCAGAACGACACATGTTTGAAAACTATTGGACTACCTTTTGAAAATACAATAACCATTCTAGATCCAATAGTCAACATGATGAGGGGGGAGGGGGACCTATAAGACCACTCGGTGAGTACAAAAAATATTCACTTTGACACTGAATAAGATATTAAGATGAGCTCCGAAAATTATGAGGAAAGTGGCTACGGCCTAGATTAGGATTTGCGAACCATCTCGTGCTAGTCGTGTGGTTCATATCCCAAGAGCAGTGGGATAGTCGGGGAAAAAAATAACCATTCAAGACCCATCTACCTCACCCACAAACAAAAACGGTGTGCCAATGAGGACACGAACTTGGTTAGAAGGACGCGGAAGCGTGTCTTTAAACGAAGCCGCCACAATGTGAGGCTCCCATATCGAAGGGGAAAAGCGAGGGGGAGGGATGAGAGCTTGGGGAGTGAATCCCGGGGCTAATTCGCTCGCTATTATAACACACTTATTATAAGCACCGTAAGCTTATGTGGGTGCATGGTGGCAAGTGGGCCTAGATTCCCCTAAAGTTCATGTGGACCCTATTAAGTCCTCCTCCTTTTTATAGATACATTTAATCCTCCTCACCCAAGTGGGCTCGTGGTGAATGAGTGAGGCCCGACCGCGGGTGAGAAAAGGGATAAAATTAACCATGGAAAACCAAAAAGTGAGCTGAGGGCCACTTCACACACGAGCCAAGTGCCGTGACCATGAGATTGTGAGAGCCCAAAAGAAAGTGTCCAAAGGCCGTCCCAAGACGCCTCCAAAATCATGTAGTGCGGTCATGGATCCCTCAAGTGTAGTGTGAAGTCATATGTGACCAGGCCCTCAACCAAATGCTATTTTCATGAATTTCTATTCATGTGGGTCTTCACACATGACAAAATAGAATAAACCAACGGTTGTGAGTGTTCGGAGTGCCGTGGTCTCCTGGTTTTGTGTTAGGCCTACCTCCAAGAGGTGGTTTTTGAAAATAGTCCAAATGACCATGAAACATGATCCATTTGATGCCACGTAGGAATCCATGTAGACTTTACATCCATCTTGCATTCACTTACTCCGTTGGTCCCTCAAGCATAACGTGAAGTGAACTTGGACCAGCACAGGCTCTCAGTCTTGTGTGTGAAGTGGCCCTGAGTGCGTACACCTCCATGGGTTGTTGGGACTTTCAGAGGGGTTTTGGTTCCCAACATCTATTTACCATGGGGGTGTGGTGAAAACATGGACCCAATAGGAGAGAGCTAGGTTTTTCTTGTTTAATGTTGTGCTTACTGTCAAGCTTAGTCTTTGTGCAATACATCCTCTTATCAAGAGGCCATACCATTCCTTTGCATATCCATGTACCTTTCAAAACCCGGGGGGGTGGGTGGGATCATTTCCCATGGCTACTCCCTTGCATATCAAACTACTTACCATGGTCATTGTCACTTCTTGGTATGTCTCTAAGAAAGTAAACAACCATAAGTAAGCTATTTAATAAGGTTTTACCTTTGTACCCTTAATGTAAAGTAATGTATTTCATATCCAAAGTGTCAACTTCTAGTATAGACCTTGTCCACTACTGCTTCAAAAGTCCTATCATTACTTAATATATTGCCTAACATTTCTCATCATTAAAGAATGTCTAAGCCCTATGTACACACTGTTTTTTTTAACAAAAGTTGGTATGCAAAACCTAAAGATGCTGTCAAATTTGTGAAGGGTCTGCCTCACCTGTGCCCATGCCACCAACCAAGTCCAAAGAGAGGGTTAGTAACGTACACAAGGTGAATAACAACAGAACCCAATTGTTATCTATGTCACACAATAATGTACAGCATGAACATACGTTTGCAAAAAATAATACACATACTTTCATGGAGTACTCTACATGTTCCTTAGCCATTTGAACCTTGTGCATCCGAGGTTAGAGTTAAGTTACATGCACCTCTCCACACACCCAGATTGCACCACTTACGCTAAACTCAAAAGTTACTTAGGGTATACAACCACCATGGTTTAGCCTTTGAAAGGAGGTCCTTGTGATCTCACTCTCTTAATATAGAGTTAGGTAGTCCTTTGTGGCCATAGATGCAGATGCCTTGATCTATGGTGGATATCCGTTAGTTGAGACTACCCTAACCCTAAAGTAACTTTACTCTTGATTTAGCATAAGTTACTGGTTTGATTCATTTATGGTTAAGAGAGAGAGAGCATTTGTTCATCCAACATTAAAATCCATGAAATAGAATGCAGCCAAAGGATTTGATGTTTAATTGATTTGACACCGGAATTAGTTCTAAAGATCTGAAATTAGTTTAGTCGAGGTCATTGAGATGAGCCAGCAACAAACCTATAGGGTTTCAAGTTTTATGTTGGATGGATGAGAGGTACGGTTGCATACAATAATTCCCTTTTTCTCCCTATAGGTTGGTTTGTTGCTAATTTATCCTAACTTACCACAAGCACCGTTGGTGGACGAGGTAGCCTCATATTCCTCTCCACCTAGATTCAGGTTGAACACGAGTTTAGGGCCACTTCACACACGAGACTGAGAGCCCGTGTTCATTACACTTCAAGCATTCTCATTGGTGGAAAAGGTGGAGCCGGTCCAAGTTCGCTTCACACTATGCTTTTGGGACTAATGGAGTATGTGAATGCAAGTAAAGTCTACATGGGTTCCTATATGGCATCAAATGAATCATGTTCCATGGTCACTTGGATTATTTTCAAAAGCCACCTCTTGAAAGTAGGCCTAACACAAAACCGGGAGACCATGGCACTCCAAATGCTCACAACCGTTGATTTCTTCTATTTTATAATGTGTGAGGACCCGCATGAATAAAAATTCAATGAAATAGCATTTGGTTGAGTGCTCAGTCACATATGACTTCACACTACACTTGAGGATCCGTGACCATGCTACATGATTTTGGAGGTGTCTTGGGACGGCCGTTGGACGCTTTCTTTTGGGCTCTCACAATTTCACGGTCACGGCTCTTGGCTCGTGTGTGAAGTGGCCCTTAGGCTAACATGCCCCATCAACCGGCTTGTCCAAGTTTGATTCCAACCCTAGTTAGGGACTGTGGTTACTTGTAGACCTTGTAGGGTTAGCCTGTCACCAAAATTGGAAGGTTGCATTGGGTTGCCACTAATTAGTGTCATGGATTTGACCTTATTAGATTACTGTAATTTCATCTTTCTATGTGCCAGAATGTAGTTTCCATGTGGGATACAAGTAGGTCTTGGCGAATGTGAGCATGACACGTGGTATATTTTGAGGGGATAATATTTAATTTGTGTCGGGAGCCCTCTACAGTAATTCGGGGTCTGATCTTGATTCAAATGTTAAATAGGCTTCACATAGCAGTTTTTGGGCTCTACATAACAATCATCATTTTCACCCTCCCCCTAATACATGCTACAAAACATCACCCCTCTTGGAGTTGGCCCCCACCAGTCAAACCGAGGTAAAAGAAATCCACCAAAAACATGTCTCCCATAAGTTTCATGTGGCAATTCCATTATTAGCCAGTTACACCCGTTGTATACATGTATAGACTTGCAATCCCAAAGCAATGGTGAATGTTTGATACTTGTAAAGTAATCAACACGACAATCACTATAGGAATAAAAGAGTAATTTGCACCCAATTTGTGGATGAATTTGTGGATGAATGGCAAGAGAGAGAGAGAGAGAGGTTCTAATTGTGATTGTAATATTCAAAATAGTGTGGAATGATTTAGCGTGGGACAACCTAATTGCACATACATGTATACATAATCATCCAGTTTGGGGCAAGAAATAGGTGTGAAAATTGGGTTGTGGTCGGAATTGGGTGCTCATTCTCCTCCTTTATGCTTTCACACATTGATATATAAATATATAATATGAGGTACCGTGGGGTGGTGGCATGAATGAGATTCGGAATACGAGTGACTCGGATTGAATAAAATAAACGTAAGTGGATTGATGCCCCCAAAAGCAATCATAAGGTCAAAGTGTTCGCCCGTTTGGAGGCCACCGAGGGCCACCTTACTTAGAGGCAATGAGGTGAAGGAGGAGGTGACACCATCTTTAGGAGAGTGAGTGGCCACAGCACTCACTGACTCACCACCATCACAAACAACTACTGGTGGGGACATCTTTACACGACCATAATAATAATAATAATAATAATAATAATAATATTGTAGTTGTAATTCCATCATCTACAACCACCCTATGTACGGTATTTAGTGTCACGTGCACAACAATCGAAAGGATATTTAGTGTTGTTATCACCCTACCATGTTCATAATATTATTCAAATCCATAACAATGTTGTGTGGGACTGAAAGTATTCCATGGAATATTTCATATATTCAGACTGGATATGGGGAATATTCCGTGGAATACGGTGAGTCCCACAAAACAATATCATGGATATGAGTAATGTTATGCTCAACACTAATTTTCAATTCTTTGAGAATTAGTGTTAAATATAAATGTGTCTCTACCTTCCCATCCTGTCACCTCCCTTCTGGTGAAGCATGGGTTTCACTGGAATGCTAACAATAAATTCGAACATGTAACTTTCACATATTACCATAGTTGGTATTTGGTGTTTGAGTTTACATTTGATGTTACTTACTTTCATAGGGTTCTTGATGTTTAGTGTATGCGTTTGTGTTTAGTGTATCAAACACTAAATATCTCTTTTTAGTGTAATTGTGAAGGGCGTAGACTACACTATTTAGTGTCATATGGTGGTTTTTGTTAGTATAGTAACTTTTCAGATGACACTCCTTATGAGTAAGTGAACAAATGTTGTCACAAATGATGGATGAGTTCATCCAGTGTCCCAAACCCTACCTTCGTTTGTTAGAGACTTGTGATGAAATGTTGTCATGGATGGTTGAAAAAGTTGGATGATAATCCACTTGGTAAGTGACAGCAAATGCAACACTGTAATTCTATAATCCCCCCCCCAAAAAAATTAATAATTATATATATACTATATGTATAACTATATATAAGGAATGGCAAGTACTGGTGAGTTGACATTTAGTGATGGTGACGCTACACCCGTGCTTTACAATTAGTTTTGAGCAAGATAGTTAGTATTGGTGACATTAAATATCGTATTTAGTGCAGATGTCTGGAGGTCTCAAAGTGTCACGTCCATTGATTGTCAATATGATTCTATTTGTTAACACAAGTAACTTTTAAAGGTGAGAAATATTTGCATTATGACATTTAGTGTAGCACATTGGGATACTTTTGATAATGGTCTTGCATTTTAGTATGCGACGGGAAGGTATTTTTGAGCATGCCAATGGCAAGTGTTATTTGTGTATGCGTTAGTCAACTATAAACCATTTTGCAACACAAGCATGCAACTCATAACGTTATTGAACATACTCATGCCAACATAATAGTAAGCACATCTCAACGCCAAGTGTCATGAGGTGACATTTATGATGAAGTTGTTCATCATCAATGTAACTTAGCATGTGCCTAAGAATAGGATGAGTGACGGTACCATAGGGTATTTAATGTCACTTACTATTTGGAGTTATGCAATGCTACAACTTTTCACAACCTATGTAATATGTTACCAAGTAAGATGTTAGTGTTCTATAATGTCCAAACAACCAATTTGACCCATGTTTGTGAAAAATGAGATGTACAATAAAAAATTATAGCATAGTGTGATTCCAAATAGGAAGTGACACTAAATACCATAAACAATGTACTCTAGTAAATATGATATGTATGACGCAAAATTTGTGTCCTCTATTCATTTTTTTTGTAAGTGAATGAGGCAGCACAATATAGAACAAGATGTTTATAAACCAAGTCAATTTCTCCTAACACCTATCTAGGGGGTAATTGTAAAAAAAACATGCCCTCTATAGGTTGGGGAGAGAGAGGGAATTATCATATACAAGTGCACCTCTCAATCTTTCAATATAAAAGCCTTGAAATAATATGCAGTCCATAAGTTATTTTTTGTAGTTGATTTGACACCAAGATTAGCTTTGAAGACCCCGAATTAGTCTACTCAAAGTCATTGGAGATGAATTGGTAAAAACCCTATGGGGAGGGGGGGAGTGGTTAAGCTTTTATGTTGGATGGAAGAGAGGTATGTACATATACAATGATTTTCTCTCTCCCTACAGGTTGGTTACTGATTCATCCCAATTCATATTCAGTGGACTAATTACGGTGTCTATAGTCCTTATTTAGGGGTTCAATTTCTTTGAATATGCTCGGTCTCTTCAATAGGTATTGTGTTGTCATATTGACACAATCAACTACATTAGTGTATGTGTGTGTGGTGCTCATAACCCTAACATTGATGTTCAAAATAAAAGTTGACCATCATGTGTGTTGTTGCTCCTAAAATGTGAGTCACATATGAATTATAATCTACAATAATTGGTATTTGGCAATACACAATACAAATAATTAACAATGATGATGTTTTGTAATGTCAATTTATGATGAGAAGTTTGTTTGGTTGTTGATCGTATGGTCATATTACCTTGTCCTTTTAGAAGTAATACTCCCACTTTTTCCAAACTCTTAGTGGATATGGACAACACTTCTTACAATTCTCTGCACCCTTTGCCATGCTCTTCATGTCTAAATATTGTTAAGGCATTGAGACTAAAAATGTGTGTGTGTGTATATATATATACACTTGGAACCATCTCTTTAGAAATTATAGAGGTTCATGATGATAAATACTTACAATCGTCTTTTGACAGTGGCGCCTTTCTTTGTATTGCCTCATGTGTCGATGTGAGTTCCAAGTGCGTATGGTTGTTTCATGAATGACATGGACAAGATGTGCAATGGACATGCTTGGTGCACAACCCAAACCACCAATATCCAAGATGAGTTTGGATACTCATTCATGCATTCTTCTTGTGTCAGTTATCTCCCATGCCCAAATGATTATTGTGATTACATACATCGCAATGGGGGAGTTTGCAACACCAACAAATGATTGGGATGAACTCCTATCCCATTTTGTGTGGGAAATATGGCGAGGTATAATTCAAAATGGAAAGTAAGGTATGCAACTCAACACTTATGTGCATTTCTTTGTGCAATACTCCCATAATATATGTCCACTCCAAAGCTCTAGGATCTCAAGGGCTTATACTTATCTAGGTTTCCATGATCATCATGTGTCCAATGGTACATGCCATGAGTCATTAGACATGGCTTACCAGTCATGAAAACACCCGCTGCCAAAAACTCTACCATAGTTATGGCATCGACTAAACAATTCTCTCTGCACTACCTTCTTAAATCTCCCACAAACAATGAACGCCATCACCTGATCGGTTCGTCATTAGAGGTAGTGATGGATAAATTCAGTGCTCTTGCTTTCCCGAATTCTCATGACTTTGTGTTCTGGTCAAAGCGATTTGTTCTTAGTTGAATGGGTACGCGATGGATAGTATCATGATGCTCAAAGTCCATTCAACCTTAAAATACATCAATGGTAGCAAGTTCTTAGGGCAGTCGAAAGAAGACTAAGTGTTTGTTTTCAAAAATGTGAGTAAACCTTCCGGGCAGTAGTGTAGAGCTCGTGAACCGTATGCAGGCCGGAGGAAACATGAAAGACTTGTGAATAATGTTTGATCGAACTTTTCCTTCTCGGTGTGCACATTGCACACCCGTTGAAACAAAAGAAGAAACAAAAAACTGAAAATCTAAGCATCTTTTGTGACAACGCAAATATGTGTCAAGGTTGCCGTTGTTATAAGGTGCTATAAATTACAGCAAATGATGCGAAACTGGCTCATGTGGATTGGGGAATGTTGCTTCAACACGAACCCTTGTCGCTCCGCTTGAGACATTTGATACACGAAACGCGATGGTTGCGATTGTGCCAGCTCAAAGGTCATCTCTATATATGGCGGTCCGCATGGAGCACCGGTGTCCATCCTCCCACCTCAACATTATCAGGTTATCACAGTTGAATGCATGCAAGAACCCCATGACAGTGGAGTAAAATTTCACTATACAAGTGATGATTGTGACTATGATACACAAGCAAACAACAGCAAAGCTTGTCACGCGGGAAACAACGGCAAAGGAATCGACACACCCACAATGTGCACTCACAACATCCTTTTATCCCCATCAACACCGCAAACAGGTTAGTGCACTCGGTGGAGATACCGGAATCAAAATGGGTGCAGCCACGTTGCATCGAAACGGGCGTTTCCAATTAACTGCTACTTATGCGAGCTGAAGAGGTTTGCATGGAATCGTGCTTGGCCAGATGAGGAGTCGATACCAGTGTTGAACGGGTGTGTTGTAAAGTGCATACAGGGGAGGCCTGGTTTTTGAAAATTTCTTGGAAATGTAGAACATCGAGGTATTGATATTACAAAGGTTTTGTATTTTCAAGGTAGGGTATGTGTATGGGGTCTTGTAAAATTTCTTGAATTTTAGGGTACGTGTTATGGTGTGATTTTTTTTCATATACCAGGGTGCCCAGTGCAAGGGTATGGTATGTCATTTTAAGGTTTTTAAGAGAGAATTTAATTTATTAATAATTTAATAAAAAATAAAATAAAAAATCCAAAACAGATGAAGCATGAACTTGAGCAAACTGATCAAATTGAATCATGATTTGAATTTATCAAATTGTCATGCTTGACTAAGTACTGTATTGAATCGGATCAACATGGACTACTTCGACCAACATCAGTTTAATCAAACAAAGTTGAATTGATAAAAAACAATCAAACAATGCCCTCAAGCTAAATCTCACTCTAGCTCACCCGCTGCAATCAACTCCTCTTCACTAAACTTGTTTAGCAAACACAAACCCTAGTTGTTATATGAAGTTGGTGCTTCAAGCAAAGACAAAACGGAATTACCTCTTCTTGAAGGTGCAACACCCTCTCTCCCACATTAATCAACGTTGCTAGCTTAACCCCAGCAACAAAGCTCCACTACTTGTAGTACGCTGTGCACACAACAAACCCGTACATCGCCGGAAGCAGGCATAATGAACAAAGACGTGCATGTTTAAGGGTTTCCAAGCTCATCGTTGAGCAAGGTACGGGTTAGTGACCAGGTTTAGGGTTGGCAGTGAGTCCAGGGCCCGGGTATGAACCTGGTATTTGCGCACTGCTTGGTAGTTCAAGCTGGTATCACAAACCAGTGTACATACCCTTTTACAGACCCGTGTGCAGGACAGATACCCGTTCAACACTAGTCGATACCAAAGGCCTGTGTGATGGACGAAGCTCTGAGCTTCACATCAACGAACTTGAGGAGTTCTTCTCAAATTTCCACGCGCATTTGGGATGCCAACGATGAACCCTGCATTCAGTCGGAGGAATTGAAGGGCCATCGCACTGCATGCGGATTTGAAAGGAGCACCTGAGTGTTGTGATAATCAACTTGGAATAGCATGGTAGGCGGTGATCAATCGATATGTGGGAAGACAATCCCATTCAGGTGTTAGAGATTGCGGAGCTAGTGAAGGTGTTTGTTGCATCTTGGTGTATGTGTGAGTGTGTAGTTGAGGGCGAAGTTGAACCACTCTAGCTTGCATTAGAGAACACACTCGTATGATTCGTTGGCAAAGAAGAAATGATGATCTTAATGGGATCAACGTGATTGAAATGCCCGTTCAATCCACCTTTGGTATTATGTTCACTGGACATAATATTAGTGGTGTAAGACTGATTCGTTTGCACTTACCACCAATGTTGTGTGTGTTTGTAAATCTCCCCTCCAATTATGTGTGTACGGAACGTTTTCCTGTGTATAGACAAAGCGTGTATGGTAATAGGGGAACATGTTATAGAGGAAGATTCTTTGTACAATTGAGAAAACAACAAGATTACAGGGCCCACGGTGACGCCCACAAGGGTTGAGTAATATAATGATGTCTTTACTTAATTGATTACATCAAAATTAACATGTAAAAACGGAAGTTTTGTTAGGCTTAAAACCATTGGGTTTTTCATTATTTTCTTATCAAAGTTGGTAAGAAACTTTGTTTAAACTAGAAAGAAGAAGGACCCAACCTTAAAACGAAATTTTCCAAGGTCGAATTTCATTTCCCATTACCTACAACATGGGAGGGTGGGGTGGGGGGGTAGTAAAATTGTGCCCCCTATATGTTTGTTGTTGATCAGTCCCAATTTAACTAATTTTGGACTCCTTAACCACCACTGAGTTAACTTGGCTTAATTAGCAAGCCTCATGTTCTACATGGTAGCCAACGTTTTCATCCCCCCCCCTTGGTAGATGCTCTGAAACATCTCCCCTCAAGGTTATGTGTGACAAATGAAGTAACAAATTCTTTCAAAATAGTTTTTTGGACGTGCCACAATAGTTCAAGGAATGTAGTGAATTTTAGTTATTTTACCCTAATTTATGCACAAATGATAATGTGTGCTTAAAAATGGCATGGGTCAAGAAAAGTTACAGCCACGGCTAGACACCCACCTCTTTGAGTTGGTCTCCCACCAACATTACCCAAGGTGAAAATGCAGTCATTTATATTATGGCATGTAGTTTTCTTTATTAGATGATTCAACCTTAAAAATCGCATTAGAGACCCCAAATTAGTCTAGAAAGACCCACTAAAAATGCATTAACCATAAACATAGTTTAGTTACATTTTTACAAGACTCTCTTGGGCACAAGCACGGTGAAGTACACAACTCCATTACCCTAGATAGGTTTAAGTGAAAGTAATTCAAAAATATCGACTAGGTTTGAATTTTGTGAAGGGAAAAACCACAAACATCTTAGAAACACATTGATCTGCAAAGCCAAGCAATTTATGTTGATAATGTTTTTTCAAAAAAGTCTACATTTTTTGAAGATGGTCCAAGTAGTGTGCAAGTAGGTATATTGAACACGCAATTGTCTAAATTACTTTCTTTAAGTATGATTAAAAAAATTAAATTGATGTTTTCTACAAAAAATTGTAATGTTGCCTTTGAGTTTGTAATGAATTCAAGGAATATGAAGAAGAAAAAATCCAACTTCAAAATATTTTAAGGTCATGAAATCTACTTCCAAAACCAAATTTAGCCATTACCTTTAAAGAAAATTAATGATAAGTTTTGAAGATCTCATCTTGATATTCTATATTTGAGTACCTAACACAACAATACAAGGTGCCATGAAAAAATATCCAATTTAAACAACACTCTGTTACTACTTTTCAGCGTTTGACCAAAGAAATTATGGTTTTAGTATACCAGAGCACTATTAATGTATACTTCATTGTGCTTGCTCCCTCTTTACCTTGGTAATAGTGGTGAGCAGCCAATTCAAGGAGTTGGGTGTCTACACTAAATATTGTATTTAGTGTCACTTACTATTTGGAATTATGCAATGCCATAACTATTTATTGTGTATCTTATCTTCTACCAACAAAGATCAAATTGGTTGTTTGGACATTATAGAACATTAACATATCACTACTAAAAACTTCCAATAATAATAAAAAGACATAACATTGTGTAATTCCAACTAGTAAGTGGCACTAAATCAGAGCCCTACATTGGGCGCCCATACCCATGCCCATGCCCATACCCACCCATGCCCATGGGTTTTGGGTGGGCATGGGTGCAATATTATTGTTCATGGGCAGTCATGGGTGGGCATGGCTGCGCTATTATTGTTCATGGGTGGGCATGGGTGGGCATAGCTGCAATATTATTGTTCATGGGTGGGTATGGGTGGGGCACAATTACACAATTACACAATTACACAATACACATTACATAATTTTTGAATACATGGGTGCAATTTGAATAGCATGGGTGGGCATGGGTGGGCACATGTCATGCTATGTGTGGGCATGGGTGCGCACATGTCATGCTATGGGTGGGCATGGTCTGGGTATGGGTGCAATTAGAAAAGAAAATGTTGGGCTCTGCACTAAATACAACATTTAGTGTAGGTCTCGCCCAAACTTACATTTACCAAAATTATCATAATATGTCAAAATTTAAAGTTAGTGGGCCACAAGTACTAGATGTTACCAATGTAGTTACTCCTAGATAAAAACAACATAGGCAATAACACAACATATTATATGTGTCTTTCTTGTTTTTGGGAAAAGCAACAAAAAGTGATCCCTACCCAACATATAAACCAAGTTGTAATGTTTCAATTTTTTTATTAAAAGGCCCAAAAAAGAAAAGTGACCCAAGTGAACACTCATTATGATCATCACCTCACGGGATAGATGAAAGCCACTTAAAGTGGGATCGTTAACTTAGTGGCTTCCTTTTAATGAAACCGATTTTAAAGTCCGGGAAGCCAAAAGGCCAATGGACTATTGGCTAACGAGTCCAAGAAACCACTTCCCCCATGAAAAAAGTTATCAACATTCCCCACACTCAATGGATGAACAATCCATCTCCCCATCCACTAACGACTAAGATCTCATCCAATACCCATCATCGGGTGCGGAGTGACCCTATGACATTCCCGAGGTAATCTAACATATGGCTTATTAAGTTAAGCTTCTCATAACAACATGGTGCAAGTTCCAATCCCATCCCCCTCCTATCCCCTCGTTGCCCTAATTCCCGTTGCATGTGTGACATGTGGACCTCATTTTATTTTTTAATCATAGACATGAGCTCCAAGGCACGGAGACTTAAGAGATTGTCGGGGATCCATCGTCAAGGTTTACTTTGCGTGTTATTGTTATTATCTTGGGTGTTTTTTCTTTTCTTTTCCTTAAGGGACACCTTGTTTAGTAAGTGTTTTCGATCTATATTAGTGTCCCGGGTCATTTTGGGGTGTAATCGGTCGAGATCCTAGTGTTGTTGAGGGCCACTTCACACATGAGCCAAGAGCCGTGGCCATGAAATTGTGAGAGCCCAAAAGAAAGTGCCCAAAGGCCGTCCCAACACACCTCCAACATCATGTAGTGTGGTCACAGATCCCTCAAGTGTAGTGTGAAGCCATATGTGACTGGGTCCTCAACCAAATGCTATTTTAATGAATGTCTATTCATGTGGGTCCTCACGCATTATAGAATAGAATAAATCAACGGTTGTGAGCGTTTGGAGTGCCCACGGTCTCCTGGTTTTGTGTTAGGCCTACCTCCAAGAGGTGGTTTTTTAAATTAATCCAAGTGACCATGGAACACGATCCATTCGATGCCATGTAGGAATCCATGTGGACTTTACATCCATCTTGCATTCACAAAATCCAAATCCATGCCCTTTTATTTATTTATTTATTTATTCATCACGCCGAATGGGACGGCTGTGTGTGTGACTCTTCGTGGTTTTTTCCATCACGTTAGAAAATTAATAGCTACATGTGTGGAACTTCATGGGACTCTATGTATTAAGATTGTGGGGGTTATCAAAACTGGGTCTATCTACTTTACATAATCGAATCAAGTTTGATCATAAATACTCATCCACAACCTACAAATCATGTGGGTGTGGGCACAAAAGAAGAGGGAGTCCACACTAAGCAACATAACCTTGGTATCACAGGATTAGAGAGGAAGAACACTTCATTATAGGCAGTATTTGCATGAAATAGGTGTGCACACTAGCAAATCCAAATCCATTAATTTCATCACAGAACATATATCGTAGATTTGGTGCATAACACATTACACCATCTTGTACAAAACTGAGGAGATGGGAACATGAAACATTCCCAATGACATAGAAGGGTCCAATGCTTGAAGGATGGTGATGAGCATCGGAGTTGACTCCATCCGATCAAACAAGCTACGGGCATGACCAATAAGTTTTGGTGTGCACACTGACATCTCGACTAGGGCCACCAAATTCTTAGACGCCGAGGCTTGGTAGGGGTGTCTTAGCATCCAAAAATTTCATAGATCCATACGACGTGAATCAACTACTTAGGGTAGAGAGGGAATTATCAAAGAGAAGAAACGTTGGTCCTTATGGGATCAGCGTGATTGAAATGCCCGTTCGACCCACCCTTGGTATTATGCCCACTGAGCATAATAAAAGTGGTGCAGGACTACTAAGCCCTCTCGGGGTGGGCACTATAGTAACCAGGGTAACCAAGGTGACCATGGAAACTTAGTGATTGGATGATTTTTGTATTGGTGATGTTGATGTGGTTGTGCTGTTTATAAGGGTATGTGTTTTGTGTTTCTTCGTGTGGTGGTCTCCGAGTCGGCTACTTAGTGGTTCTTTAAATGTGAGGGTTATTAGCACCGGTTTAGTGGTCCGGGTTCAATTCTCGATGGCCTCTTACGAGCATTGTATTATGATGTAAGTGACTTGGCGTATGCTATGTGAGTTTACTTGGTGGAACATATGGCCATCAACCCTTGCCGTGGGTTGTAACAATTCTTTGGCTCTTGTTGACATTTTATTATTTTCTTTTAATCTCGATTCTTTGTTTTTTTGTTGGGTATTTGGGGTTGTTATGTAGGTTGTGTGTTCGGGAATTATCATATACAAGAATACCCCTCATCCATGTATCATAAAAACCCTAAAACAATATACAATGACCATTCCTTCGAAACAAGAAAGGAAGATGGTCTAATGAGAGCATACTACACAAGGTGACCGCCCTCCAACATTCAGGCATGGTATCCATCCGCTTCCCAAAGTGGTAGGAAGTACTCACTGCTCAGCTACCCGCCTCACCCAATACCCTCCCCTCCAACATCCTCCAGCCGGGTATCAACACCAACACCAAGTTGGAAGATACCCGGGCATGCATATGTATATACCCAGCGCTAATACCCGGCGTCCCCTTATCCTTATCTTCCTGCCTCCTGGTCGGGTCAAACAACCACCACGAGGAAGTGAGAGCCCCTTCTCTAGACATTCTTTGGATCGTCCTCTCAACGACTACGAATTGATGCACAATTATTTCTCTCCTTTTTCTTCTTTTTCAAGTGCACGCCTTTGTAGTCGACATTCCTACCATTCAAGTGTACATCATAACGTGTGCGGGTGCTATCCGGCTCCGTTTTTCGTGTTCTCCCACTTCTACCGATTAGGGTTACACGATTAGTGGACCTTGTGTTCCATTAGCAAATCCGCGACGGCGCATCAACGACAACCACCAAAACAAGCGGATTGAAAAGCCGACATCCTCTTGTGTAGTTAATTATGGTTATCGGGAGCCCGTGTTTGTTGATTCCTCAACTTCGCACATCGGTCGTCTCGATGGTGTTCATCGTTTGAGGGTGGAGAGTAGTTAACAAAAGACGGAAGTTCGGTGTTTTTTAAGCATTTGTCTTCACAATGTTTGTACTTTGATTCCCCCACCAAACCACACACCGGTCGAATGTGTCAAGAAAAAGTGACCGAATAACACCCGCCCACGCACCTTACTATGAGGGGGCCCATCAAAAGGGAAGGTAACGAACGTAGTGTAAGGGCCCATGATGGACCAACGACCGAAACAAAAACGAACCGAGATTTTGACATGGAAGTGTGAGGTGGAGCTTGAATCACGGAGGGCGAGCTTGGATTTGGAGAGGGTCGAAATGGTAAAGGAGTCAACTAGAATTACATGGTTTCAATGAAGGGTTTATTGATGATTGGTCCTCACACGTCACTTAGGAATGTGGGCAGGAACCTGGCAATCTTCTTTGTCCTCACTCACCCGAGATTCTAGTCCAAGTGTCCAAAGCAGATGCAACTAACTTTACGGCGAAACTTTTTTCATGTATAATAAGCTTTAATAAGGTTTTTTCCATGTATGCCCTCTCGTCGTGTGGTCACGCTCACGCTTCTTCGGAGATCTATACAAGAATGGTGTATGTGACAAAAGGATTATAGTTAACAATGGACTCAAAATGACATGTGTTGCGATGGGATTGGACTATGTGCTCAGGTTGCAGACGTTGTTTAGTGTTTGTTTCAATAAGTGAATCTTCTTTGGAGGTTCCGTTTGATCGTATGGGGAGAAAGAGAGAGAATCTTCACTTTGACTTCTTATGGGTTTTGCATGTCTGCTGCGGTTTCTAAAACTTGACATGATAATTTCTAGCCAAATGATTTGAAATTGCTAGCAGGATGAGGCAAATTCCAATGTGATCGAGTGCCCAAAGTTTGTTTGTAGAGTCGGGAGTGTCCACGATAGGGTGATATTCCTTAAGTATGGAGTTTGCATCTATGAACTTCAAAAATTGAACTTGCAACTTTGGTGAGCCAAGGTAAAAGAGATTGAACCCTTGCATGGGCCTACACTACACTGGCATGAAGCTATATCTTTGTACCTAGTCTCGTCGTCTTACACTGGGGAACTCTAGTTCAAAGCAGGGTCAACGAGCTCAAATTCATATCTATTTGATAGACGTTCGTATTTCTTTCTCTCATCTTACAATATCTCCAGTAAAACGATATATCAATATAACACTCTCCCAAAGGTTCAATTCGTGTGCCATGAACCAAAGTCGGCATGATTACTCAAAAAAAACAACGAGACTCACCATGAGAAAAAATGGAGGCACCATCAACTTTCTACATTCACTTCAATTGGATAGGTTGTTACTCGTCCTTAGTTTCCTTTAGAATGAGTTCATAATATGAAATACACATCTAGGTTCAAAATGTTATAGTCCCATTAAGCAAGGTTTCTATGCATGGTGTGTGCACTTTATTTTGGACTATGTTTTAAGTTCGAGTCCATAATCGAACTCCTAGAATTTGCAAGTGTGATGACCACAAGTTCAAGTTTGGGCAATAAACCAATCAAAGAGAAGGCTCCACAAAGTACTAACATTTTTCATATAGGTGTGCCTCCTCTCCACGTCAAAACATGAATTGGAAAACTTTGGGGAGAAAATAAATTGTAATCCTCACAACTATGTCATTCGTATTGAATCCGAATCACCATGTGCCATACTTTCAACTCTTCGTCACACAAATACAAATAGGTTGATAATGACAAAGTACACTAATTATGACATTTAGTGTCATATGGTATTTAGTGTCATATGGTATTTAGTGTCACTATGGTAACTTTTCATATGGCACTTCTTATGAATAAGTGAACCAATAGTGTCAAGGATGATGGATGAGTTCATCCATTGGTCAAACCCCCACCTTCTCTTGTCAGCAACTTGTGATGAAATATTGTCATGGATGATTGAATTTTGGATGAAAGATCATTTGGTATGTGACAGTAATTACAAAACTTGTAAATCTATAATCCCCCATAAAATCTACAAGGAATGACAAATAATGTTGGATTAACATTCAGTGTTGGTGATACTATACCACGATTTACAATAAGTATTGAGCAAGATGACTAGAATCGGTGAAACTAAACATCATGTTTAGTGTACTTGATTATAGCATGTGCATTGCCAAGGGAGTTACTACTTAAATTGAAAACATGAGCTACAATGCAATGTAATAAAGTTAGGCATGTGTAAGGACTCAGACCTTTTCTTCTTTTTCTTTCTCTTTCTCTTTTGTCGTTGTAAGACAAAAGAGAAGCCAGTCTAGGGCCTTGGCCCAACAAATGTGAGCTTAAGTTAAGGCATGCATGTGTCATACAAAAGTGAAATCCGCATACTCTAAGGGCCACTTCACACAAGAGACTGAGAGCCCGTGACCATTACACTTCAAGCACACCCATTGGTGGAAAAGGTGGAGCCAGTCCAAGTTCACTTCACACTGCGCTTGAGGGACCAACGGAGTATGTGAATGCAAGATGGATGTAAAGTCTACATGGATTCCTACATGGCATCCAATGGATCATGTTTCACGGTCGCTTGGACTCTTTTCAAAAACCACCTCTTGGAGGTAGGCCTAACACAAAACCAAGAGACCCTAGCATTCTAAACGCTCACAACCGTTGATTTATTCTATTTCATCATGCGTGAGGACCCGCGTGAATGAAAATTCATTGAAATAGCATTAAATTTGGTCGAGGGCCAGGTCACATATGGCTTAATCACACTACACTTGAGGGTGCGTGACCACACTACAAGATTTTGGAGGTGTCCTTGGACGGCCCTTGGACACTTTCTTTTGGGCTCTCACAATTTCATGGTCATGTGTGAAGTGGCCCTTAGTGTATCAACCACTAAATATCATATCATATTTAGTGTAGTGTGTTTGTGAAGAAAGTCTGGAGAGTGTTGTGGTGTTGGATCTCGGGCACTTGCTCCAGTTCCCTATATATCATCTCCTCTCCTACACCTTCTTCAGCTCGATCGGGGAGATTCCAAATCCGGTTCAAGCACATTAAAGCAACGGTTGTCAAGTTTCCACAGGCACTGCCCACTAGCTAGCTAGGCTACCCACCCAATATATATATACACTTATATTTATATATATATAGAGGCCTCACTTGACTTTACTGTTGTGGAATCTGGTTCTTATGTGTAGCTGATGATCTGGGATTCCGGCCCTCTCGAGAGCCCCCCCCTTCCCCTCCCCTTTCCCTTGTTCTAGAGGGTATAATAAGGGGCTCGAACAAAGGAGCTTTCTCATTGGCCGAAAGGCCCGGGCACGAACCTATAGGGAATTGTTGCATACGAGCGTACTATACTACGTACCTCTCGTTAAGAAAAAAAGATCTAACTTATCTCCTTATAGGTTTGCGGTTTACTCGTTTTCATTGTAACTCCTCACTTGATCGAAGACCCGGTCGGGGCCTTTGAATTTGAATGCGGTGTCGAAATATCTCGAGCGAGTGTCACCCAACCTACGTATATATCAAGCACGAATGACAAGGGTGGGTGTGTGTGTGTTGGATGAACGTTATTTGATCGTACGTTCGTATGCAACGATTCCCTCTCGCCGCATACACATGAGCCTTCCCGTTGGCAAAATGGAGCCATTTCACACGTATGCTTGTTCACTTGAGTCCACTTTTATCTTCGGTTGTTGGCTTGGAAAGTGGGGGGGGGGGTTTGCCATGCTTATAACGCTTACATGGCGCTTGATGGATCTCTTGTGGAATGACCACCTACAACAAGCTCTTGGTTGTGTTTGACAATCTCTTGATCAAAATCTCTAAGTTGTCTTGTGGATGTGGTCGCTCATGAATGCCGAGAGATCGAGCTCTCATTTTGTGGGCCCCAAAAGCCAGTTGGTTTTTTCAAGCGTTCGTTGGGTTGTCATGAATGTTCCGTTGTGTTTACCATCATTCGTTTTATGGACACCTCACTCTTGAGCATGACCACTCTATATGTGCTCAAGCTATTTCAAAAGAGTCCATAGGTGGGTGAAGCTCTTGCAAGTTTGAGCTTTGGATGAAACTTCGCCATATCCAAATATCAAACTCCCGCAACTTGCCTTGTTTCTTGGACCTAGATTTAATGTAAAATGATGCTAACTATTCATTTCAGTCGGTTTACACTAGGGTCCAAGTCCAAGGACACACGGTGTCCAAAACACCCCTTCATGAACCTTCCCGTCCAACCCCGAACTGGGCGTTCGGTATCTCACATTAGACGGAGTATTCAACTGTCTCGAGTCAAGACCGCCAACACATGGTAGGCCAGCGGTGCCACATCGGCACCGCTTTCGATCTTCCCTACTGTGGACTCGCAAAACCCTAGTGTCAACTCCTTGGGCCCCAAGCTTTTTCACCCTCTACCAATAGGACCGCGCGGCGATTTTGGTGCTCCTTTTGTGTGGGAACGTAGTGTAAACACCCCCCAAGTTACTTACATCGTATGTCACGGCTCGGAACCGTGGGGCAATACAATACTATATGACATCCAAATTACGCGGTGGTGGTCATTTGCTCCGAGAGATGCCGGGAAAATGGTCCGTTCGTTGGAGATGATCTCATGGTGTGGCAACTTATATAGAGGATCCTTCCTCACCGCCGCATGAATGACCCACTTGATCACCTTCCCGGGGCTTATAATATAGTATCCGGGCTTGGTTGGTTCAAGTCGTGCTAGGGCCTACACCCAACTAGAATATCATTCCCCCTCACACCTATAAGGGGCATATTACGTGTTTGTTACACTTGTGGATGACCTATGCAAAGGTGCATCCACTTTTTGGAGAATCTTGAGGCTTTGGTGGACCCGGCTACTAGCTTAACTTACCCTAACGTCGCAGCTGGCAACTAGGTGTAGATCGAATGCTTTGAAACGAGTGGAAGGAAGGAAGAAAGAAAAAATTATATAAGCTTATATATATATCATGGTAATAACCGCTGCTCACAACACATGTAAATTAATTGAGGGGCCGGCTCGGACGAGTCCCCGAGTCCTCGAAGTCCCAAATCGCTCAAGGTCGATCCGTGCAATCTCAACCGTCGAGAGCATGGAAGTTGGTCCCAAGTACGGCATGGATGTCTACGTGGCACCACTTTTTGGACTTGTGTTGAGGGTTGGGTTTGGCTTTTTGCTGGACCTAACTCTTTGCACAAGTCCCGCTGATATTCTTGCGTTAAATAATCAAGACCCAACTTTACCGCTGATTAATTACGTTCTAATGCTTTCTTGAGGCTCAAAAGTTGGGGTCTGGCCTCCATGTTGGGACTCGTTAACGTGAGTGGGACTTGGGACCCCGTGTGAAACGGCCCTACGAGTGTGCTTTGTGTGCGTGAATCCGCCCTTTCTACTTCAAATTCGATAGGAAAGCCGAAATGACGACAATCATTGGAGTGATGAAGCCATGTCTTGATGATGAGATTACATAAATTTTCATCTAAATATGGATATTTAGATCTGCAAATATACGATTCCATCCAACTTTTATAATTTACGGGTATGAATGTGGCAATTTCATCCATGAGAGAATTCCAATCTTCAGGCTCTTCATCTTGTTTTATTTATTTATTTGTTTAAATGTCTACGATAATGAAGAGTTTTAAAAACATTATCTTCCTTAATGGTACACACACACAACCTTAAAAACTCGTTTTTAGACACATCTTGACACAACATGATGTATGATGTATCACGGTCATAGATTAAGGCGGGTGCATGTCAAGTACCCAAGAATGGTATGCTCTGTTGGCATAAGACTGTTTTCCACATTGCAAACTAACATTTTGACTTTTTTTCAAGTTGCGTGTGTGTGTGCGCATGCACTATCCCTATAAATTGTATAAAATTGTGCAAAATTCTATATTGTAGTACTCTTTCTTTTTCTTTTTTACGTGCACAATGACATAAACAATCCACATATAGTCCACTCATGTTGAATTTTCTGTTACGGCTTCAACGTACTTGTGCCTACTTGTGCGAATTTTATTTCAGATTTGCGCTCCTTCAAGTATACAAAAATCACTCATACGCAGTGCTTTTACTTTTGGGAAACAGGCCGAGGCAAGTAATTAGGGGCTTAATGGAGGCTCATACTACATAACGTAGCTGATGAAGCAAAAAGCTTGTTATTCCCTCATTCTTCATCATATTCCTGATCATGAGCAGCACAACTCCCAGCTACTTGGAGTCCAATAGGCTAGGCTACACGATTTAAGCATGGGCCCCATTTTGTTGAATTTCTACCTCCCGTTCACTCCCGTCCAAGGACTCAAACCACCCCCGGACTACTACTATGGAGGCCACACATGTCACCCGTAAAGGTGAGACTCGTTGCTTAACTCTTAGCAAAATCGTGGACTAAAATTGTGGGTTTTCATGGCAAGAGATCATTCCGGGATTAGGCACGGTCGTAGATGGAAGGTTAACACTAAGCTCATGTAATACACTTTGGATATGCTTAGAGGAGCCATTATTTGGTGCATTTGGTGCATTAGTGTATTTGGTGCACTAGATTTTATGTTGGTTTTCAAAAATGACAAGACAACAATCCATGCGGGAACGACATGTAGGAGTCGATCAAGAAGTATGCTGAGTTTAGGAGTGTTGAAAATCATAGAGTTTATGAGGTTGCCTCTTATCATGTCCACTCCGCAACTCCTGCTCAACCTCATATGACAGCCTCAACATATCCAACCCTCCCCCTACACTCCCAGGAACCTCAAAAACACTAGTAAATCCAACCCCCCTAAATTAACATCCCACTAAAACATACCATTATCGAGACAATTCTTTATGAGCTACAGAGCCCTCCTATCCACATGTAGGCAATGTTTCCAAGAGCTAACTTGACAGACTCTAGAAATAATGGGGCCCTTAATCACGTCAACGGTAAAAACTGCCGAAGTCCATTTTATTTTATTTTATTCTTGAGGTTGAATCCGTTAGCATCTTATGCACTAGTGAGGTGCTTTGTAAGGGCAACTATCTCACCTTTAGTGGGAATCATCCCATTCCATTTGCTCCCAACCACGAGGTTCCATTTTATCAAGATCTAGATTCATTGGAGCCCCCCCCCCCTCTTTTGGTTTTTTGAGTTTACTTTGATTCTTTTAGTGGGTTAATGGGTTCAGACGGAGCATCTATTTCAGTATCATTTGATGTTCTCATGTCAAAAGTCTAGAATATAAACGTTGGAAAATTTTATGTTTAATTGCTTTAGACATTGCACACGGCTTTGCTATTGGGAGCGTGTCTTGCTACTTGGAACTTTGGCTTTGGTTTTGGTTTCCTAACACCTATTGAGGGGTTAATAGTAAAACCATCCCCCTCTTAGGTTGGTTGCTTATTCATCCCAATTTAAGTTCATTAACTACTCTTGGGTTTTTGACCCAATTTCGGAGTTTAAATATCCAAAAATAATAATCCCCATGCTTTACACTAATAATAAAATAAATTATTATCAACTCCCATGATTTTCCCTTGCCCATTTATAGGTGTTGTTCTCATGTCAAAAGTTTAAAATACAAACGTGGACAACAAGCAATATTTGAAGGAGATATCATCATTTGCTTGTTGGACCTCCAATGTTATATAGCGTGGCTTGGAAATAGTGTGCACCCACAATACTAACCCCAACTTTTCTTTTAAGTGTGGATTTCTTGTTATTGGTGTGACCAACAACGTTCACCATGACCAATGTGGTTGTGGTGGCCGAGACGAGCTATAGGCTCGTTCACCTTGCAAGTAAGATTGACGTGCCTAAATCGAATACCAAAATAATATGGACACATGTATTTTGAGTGCTATGTGGTTAGATGTGAATCTAAGAACGGACATCAAAAAGACATGTGTTAAAAAGAGACTGTAATCACGGGGGGATCACTCCATTGTCAAGTTGAACACCACGTGCAACCAAAAAAAATCTTCTTTTGATAAGTTGCACCACCAAAATGGGTCAAAAGTTTATCAACTTTTTTTCATGAGTAGATATACACAGTACCTATGACATAGTTAAAAGTGGTAACTAAATTTGATGATTTGTTTTTTTCATAAAACATACCGTTTCTAACTAGAATGACACAGAACTGAACTAAAAAAAATTACTAAAAAAAATAAAGATGACTAAAAACTTCAAAAAAATATACAAAAGATACTATCAATGGTTGTGTATACGTAGAAAAAAATATCATAAATTTTAAAATTATATATGGCATGTAATATAGGGGTAGCAAACTTTGTCCACACGTGGTGTCAACTCGACAATGAAGTGACCTCCCCATGATTGGAATACGTACTCAAAGTATGCTCACCATTCTAAGATTAATGGTCAGCATAATTAAGGGGACCTATATGACCACTTAAATGAGCAGGAGTATCTTCACTTTGATAATGAATAAAATATTCACATGAGCTCCAAAATTTATGAAGCAAATGGCTATGAGCACAATTTGGATTCACTAAATCATCTTACAATACTTGCATGTGTCATATCGTATGAGAAGTTGGTGCAGAGAGGAAAGTATGCAAAATTACACACTTTGTCAATGTAGGCTCATTCATCCTTGAATTGGCAAGGTGGCTTTGGGAACTTAATATTACTTTCGGACTTTGAAACAAACGGTGAATAGAGACTGGGGTTGGGTTAAAATGGCAAAGTCAAGAAGGTTGCCTCTCACAGCACAATTGACCGAGGGACCGGTCTCCCAAGACCACGTTTCCTCATAGGTACGGTAGCAGGCCCTATAACTGTGGGGTGAAAATCATATGTAACCCAAGGGCCGGTTTGCACCATGGACCACAAAGTCGGACCATGGACAATGGCCTTCTTCCATGGTCCGACTTGATGGTCTAACTTTCATGGTCCGATTTCTTAAAGAACCACTTTACAAAGTTTTTGGGCCCTTCACTAGGTGTAAACCGAATGTGGACCAAGAGGGAATGACCATGCACCAAAAAATGGATTTGTTGATTTCTTTAATATATCAACAAGGCAGTTTTGAAAAAATAAAATAAAGTTTGACCATTCCCTTGTCTTCTCGTGTCTTTGTCTTCTCTTCCCCCATAAAAAAGTTTATTGAAATTTTATCATACCAATATTCCTCTACCATGGGCCCCTGCCTTTTTTCTACTAGAGCACCTCTTTTGCCTCTCCCACTGCAGAACCTGTTGGACCATGTCGGTGGATAATGTAGGCCTTAAAATATGTGTTTTGGGGACCTCAAACTCCATGGTCACTCTGACATTTTCTTCCTTGGTGTAAACTGAAGTGGTCCCGATACGAGTTCAACAACCAATCATTGATTGGGCCTTGGGACGACTTCATGATCCATGGTGTAAACATCCCCTAAAAATCCAAAGGGTTATTCACGCCCATTCATTTCCTCAAAATAGTTCCTCTTCCATGTCTCCGTTTCAATTTCAAAGCTTATTTTTGAAAATTCCACAATTTCATTGAGTGAAATGCACTCAAAACATCCCTTTCATAGGCTTGACAAGTTGTTATAGGTGATCACCTTAACCTTCAAACCTAAATCCTACTCCTATGTGTACACACAATGTCATATTTTTGTGATATTGTCATGCAATACTACAGTGACTCCAAAAACCGAGTCTATGCAAGGAACTTGAAACTTCAGATGACGATGCTAGAAACAAGAGTGATCAAAATTAAAAGCTATAAAAACAAAAATTGTAGACTATGAAGTTCTACACACCATTGTAATGATAAAATCATGATTTCAATTACAACAAAATAGAAAAAAAGATGTTAAAAAAAACTATGTACATAGACTCATTTTTTGCACTACAGTGTAGAAGAAACTTAAAAATATGCCCATCACCCTTTTGTAGCTAAAACAACTGCAATTCAAACAAGCATGTTAGCATACAATCCTCCACACTCCTTTAGACTAGTAGAGTTGCAAACTTCTTGCACTCGAACCCATAATTGAAGAATACCACTGCGAGGACTAGAGTATGAGTTCAATCGCCGTTTTAGTAAAGCCCATATATGCTCAATAGGATTCAACTCAGGGGAATGTGTAGGCCGCTCTAAAACACAAAATGGTTGCTTCCCAAACCATTCTCGAACAATCTTGGATGTGTGCACGGCAACATTGTCTTGTTGAAAAATGATTTCTTCAATATTGAACCCATATGCAAGCAATGTACTACACAAATTTTGCTCTAAAATTGCAATGTAGCCTCTAGCATTCAAGTGCCCATGTATATTATGCAATGACCCCAATCGTCTACAAGTCAAACAACCCCAAAGCATTATAGAGCCTCCACCATGCTTCACAGTTTGGTTCACAACACACATAGGGAGGTTTTCTTTGTCCCCTATCCAATACCAAGTCCTCCCATTTGAATTGAAACGACATGTTTTAGTTTCATCACTAAACACCACCCGCTCCCAATCACTCACAGTCCAATCTTTGTGCATTTGAGCAAAGCGAAATATGTCTTTGATGTTCTTCTGACTCAAAGCAAGTTTTTTAACCTTTGTAATAGAAGACAATCCTTGTTCTCTCAACACACATTTTTACACCCATTTCTCTTTGAAGCACTTTTGATGCCTCTGTTGCAGTTTCGAAACCGCCAACAATAACTAGTCGTGAAGCATAACGCTTCTCCCACTCTGCTAGGACCTTAGGACGACCTTCTTTAAACAATCCTACACTCGTAAAAAGCCTCTTTCTCACTTTATTAACTGTAGATTATGCCAAACTCGCACTCTTTGCAATCTCTCTACCGCTCCTCCCCTTCTCTTTCAAGGCTACAATATGTTGCTCTTTCTCTCGTGAAATGGGTCTTATCTTTCTATAAAACCTCCACAAAGCCACAAGAATTATTCAACATGATACACACGAAACCCTCAATTTTTTTTTTGACTCAAAACGATGAAGAAACAAGAAAATGAGAGCTCTCAAAGATGGTAGCAAGCATCGCCTCAAAAATTGAGTCTATGTGACATCGACGTCTCTCTTCCTCTCACCGAAACCCTAGTGAAGTTGATGACATCACCATGACATCATCTGAAAGTCAACTTCTAGTTCTAATTTCCTGTATGGGCTTGTAATTCATCTTATTGTGCCCTGTTGAACTAATTCAATGACAAAATACTCGAAGCTCATTCCGGCATGAAATCAAATTAAATGAAAATTTACTTTGACCTACACACTATTGAGACTCGTATTTGGTGAATGAGAGAAATGCAACAATTTTCTCTCGCCATTAGCCTTGAAGTAAGTAACAATGCACCTTATAGAATTAAAAGTACATCACGATGGTGTCAAACGGGCTAATTCCATGAAGTGGCATAGTGCGGTAGCCGCCGTGAGGTAAAGGTTGATTTTAATATGATGGTCCCATTGAAAGAAAGACTTAAGACTCCCTAATACTAAGGGCACTTCACACACAGGACTGAAGGCCCATGACCATTGCAGTCTAAGAGCTCTCATTGGTAGAAAAGGCGGAGACCGTCCAAGTTCACTTCACACACGAAGGTGAAAGTCTAAAGGCCCAAAGAAGACTTCATGGATGAAAAGTCTATATGGAGTCCTATATGGTGAACTATGGATAAGGTTTCATGGTCTCCCAGAATTTTCGTCAGGCCCACCTCTAAGAGGTGGGCCTAACACAAATTATGGGAGACCATGCTTCTTTTTTTTTTATGTTTTTTCAAACATGAAAAATTTCAAGATAGATTGTAGGGTAGATTCTATAACAAATTCCAGGACATACAAACACCATAAAGTAATTCTCTTAAATTGATAAAGTCTAAGACATATTATATTAAACCAACTCCTCTTCTCTTTTTTGCCAACAAAATATGCAATGGTCCCTCGACATGGTCCATTCTCACTTCACACTATGCTTGAGGGCTTGTGACTACCTAAAACGGCTTTCCCAATACCCATGGTACGGCCTTTGGATGAGAGTCAAGGGTCCTCACCATTACAAGGTCACAACTCTTGGCTCATGTGTAAAGTGGCCCTAACCTTCTCAAATAGTGATTGAAACTTATATGTAATGGAGTTTTATAGGGGACATTCCAACACAAAGTGTGCCTTGTTTTCAACTATATATAAGAGAAAAGTGGCATAATCTATTATCTCTAGAGATAGGGATAGTTGACCACCATCCAGTTTTGATAGCAAGTCCAACTTGGAAGTGCGGTAACCAACAATGATCTTACGTTGTGGTGGTGTCAATGGTTGCTTCAAGTACAATTCACATTCGTATTTGCAAAAATCCTTGAGGTGGAGGTAGTATAGTTTCTTCCCAAAGAGATGGAAAGTGTTTTACTCTTTAGCAATAAAAACCTCCCTAATATCATCAAATGTGGTTTTTGACAGTGGCATGGTTTCCCAATGAGATAGACCCCATGATGCCTTTCACATGGTCGTCGATTTGTGCCAGGTGCTAGCCCCTTGTTTGTTTGGAAGTCTTTGTAAACATGATCTTGATTTAGAGAGCAAAAGAACATCGTTAACATAGAGAAGAGTGATAACCACCATATTAAATAAACAAGGAGTATCTCCGTCGGCCTCATCCAAATATGTTTCAAGTTCATCAATATATAAGCCGAATAGTGTGGGGAAATAAGCCATTCATGTCTTTGAGCTTCTTCACACTACATTGTTTAGGGTGTTTAGTGTCACTTGCTATTCGGAGTTACAGAGTGCCATAACTCTTTGCTAAGAATGTAAGTTTTCACCAAGTATATTGGTTTAAATTGTATAATGTTCAAGACTTTGTACTTGGTAAAAATGAATATTTTAATAAGAAGTCATAGCATTCCATAACTCCAAATAGTAAGTGACACTAAATACCCATACACGGTGTAGTGTTGCATGTCGCTCAAGACTTTGTACTTGGTCTCTTAGGGCCACTTCACACACGAGACTGATAGCCTGTGACCATTGCACCCCAATCACTCCCATTGGTGGGAAAGGCGGAGCCGGGTCCAAGTACCTTCTCATCCATCCAAGATAAAAACTTGGTCCCCTATAAATTTATCCCCAATTCATCTCAAATGACATCAAGTACACTAATTTAGGGTCTTCCAAACTAATTCGAAACCCTTTTAAGCCCCCTTCATGCACGATGGGGTGTGAGTTAGATAGCCACCACACGAAGCTCCAATGATGCCCTCTCACGATTTCAAGGGAAAGCTCTTCATCCACATGGATGAAACGTTGAGTCTGAATATTCGGCCTTGTATATAAATACCCATAATAATAGTTGGGACCGAAGGCGGATTCTTATGATCATTGTCAAGGCTTCATTCGGTAAAGCATTTTGCTTAAAATAGACGGAAGCCACTCCCACCATCCATTTCGACATCCATGCCAATCACCAGCCTCCAATCGCCAAACCCAAAATAAAAATAGAATACAACATAGAATATATTACCAACTTTGCCAAACCAATTTTGGAGGTCAGCGGCTCTTAAACAAACACTTTTATTCTCCTCTCAACACCCACTCACACAACATTACTCGGGGCCACTTCACACACGAGACTGAGAGCCCATGACCATTCCACTTCAAGCACTCTTGTTGGTGGAAAAGGCGGAGCCGGTCCAAGTTCAATAAATAAATGAGTATGAATACATGAATCTATTTTCTAGCAAGCCATTAGTGTGCCTATCTTTGTTTTTCTCCATATCTTCCAAGTACCCACACACTTCATTTCTAATTTCAATAAAGAACACTCCTCCATGCGTTGAAAAATAGTGTTGTCCACACTAATTGAACCAATTCATGTAGATGCTAGTGTATCATTCATTGTCTTCTACATTATACCTAATGGAACAAACATGTATTTCGTACTCAACTCGAAACATATTTTAGGATGGCTTCACATGTCTCCAATTGTTTCCAAGAGGTGGCACAAGTGACGAGTTTCCACTTTGGTGCACATGATAAGTTCAAGGGTACAAAAAGTACACGGCTCAATACGCGGGTAGTAACGTTTGATCTCTCTCTCTATATATATATATAAACACACGCACATATATATTCTATATTGTACGAGTTTGGACTCATCATTTTGGGGTAATCGATCTAAACTTATCCCAACCTTGAGGATCAAACTTTTGACACCATGAAACAATTGTTTAGTGGTAACATTCTCTTCCACGTCCCTAGCTAGCTAGTGTGACGTTACGCAAGATAACTTTACAGCATTTTTTTCCTCAATGTGGGACCTGGGTGGAGCCATTGCATCATATTAAATTTATCAGTCAATTTCATGAATCATCGTGACTGTGTCATAACATTGTTTAAGGTGAGGTATGTGGGTGTTCTTTGATTCCTCTTCTTCACCGGACCCTGTTACTTTGATTGGTATATCGTTTGGCGATAATCAAAGAGCAAACACCCCAAAAACACATGTCTAAAAGAGTTTGGGCTACGTCTTCAAATATTATTAACTACTCGACACTTAACGGTGAACACAAAAAGGGCCACTTCACACACAAGACTAAAGGTCTGTGACCATTGTAATTTAAGAGCTCTCATTGGTCAAAAGGGTGGAGACCGTCCAAGTTCACTTCACACACCAAGGTGAAGGCCTAAAGGTTCAAAGAATACTTCATAGATGAAAAGTGTACATGGAGTCCTACATGGTGGACTATGGATAAGGTTTCATGGTCTCCCGGAATTTGCGTCAGGCCCACCTCTTGGAGGTGGGCCTAATGCAAATTCTGGGAGCCTTGACTTTTTTTTTAATAAAATTTCCATCATGACAACTTTCAGGATAGATTGCAGGGCATATTCTAGAATAGGTTCCATGACAAACAAACACCACCAAGTAATTTTCTTAAATTGATAGAGTTTGAGACATCTCATATTAAACCAAATCCTCTTCTCTTTTTCCGCCAACAAAATATGCAATGGCCCCGCAACATGGTCCATTCTCAATTCACACTATGCTTGAGGGCCCGTGACTACATAAAACGGTTTTCCCAACACCCATGGTACGGCCTTTGGATGAGAGTCAAGGGTCCTCACCATTACAAGGTCACGGCTCTTGGCTTATATGTGAAGTGGCCCTTAGGAGGACATCAACTAAGGAGTCAACAAATATGGCCCTGGGCTAGATTACATTTGCATTTGGCTGGGCCCCGTCCCTCCCACGCCTCCTTCACTACCTGCACTTGCATGGGAACTCTTTCTCGTTGGGAACCAATGTGACAATACCCGATCGCTTAAGCCATTGACCTCCTTTGGCATGTGAAGGAACTCTGCCGATTAACTTGGGAATAATGAAAGTGATGTCAACTTGAATATTTGTAATTTTGACCGGATATTGTCACATTGGTTCCCAACGGGGAAAAGTTCCCACACATGTGTGGGCAGGAAGACTGGGCATGAAGGAGGTGTGGGAGGGGCGGGGCCCAGCCAAATGAAGATGTGATCTACCCCGGGGCACGAATATGCACTTTCAATAACCACAATTAAATAAGGGTAGATCCGATTTCTATTGATGCTTTATCATAGACTTGGTAATACACCGCAAGATTTGTTGTGTAAATCTACTTGATAGAAGTTGGAGAACATGAAAAACGAACTAAATAACACCCATTGTACATGGTAAAGCCCCCATCTTTCTAGTTCAAGCAAAGTGTTTCTTAGTTACATGTAATCTAATTTTAAACAAGTTACAAAATTCTAATTGGATATCATGAATCCATGCAATTTGTCTAAATTTGGACTCCTTGCTCATATTTTACTGCTCACCACTCACATGTTACTACGCATAGCTCATGTGTTATTGCTCACCGTTCACTGCTCATCACTAATGTCTTAGCTTCCCTCATCCCACATAGGTAGAAGAAGTTTTTATTTTTATTTTTATTTTTTAAAGTCCTATTAGTTGAGAGCCAATTGAATTGGGCTCAATTTAGGAGCTTTGAAACTATACATGAAGTTAAATCATATAGAATACATTTAGGGTTCATTTCTATTAATTGCATTTTGGCCTTCACAATGGACGAGTTTACCTAGACACCATGAAGTTGGAGCCCTCACGCGTTGTTGAAGACAAAGTTTATACTTGTTTTAAGGCATGTCAAACCTAGAGTATGTGGATTTCTTTTGGTTAATCCATGTTCTCTAGAGCATAAAGTGATTAGTTTGTAGTGAGACGTACTCAGGGCCTAACCACACGACATGTCCATAATCAACAACTCATGGAGTTAGAAGAGGAAAGGGGGGGTTTTTCAAATAGGCCTCAGAGGACCCTCAATTGATGAGTGAAAATGGAATGCTTCTTATTAATTTGGTTTCCACCCACGGGCTTGAGCAACCAAAAATCTCATGAGTAGATCTCATTCAAGTAGATGTCATTAGAGCGGGAAATGTAAAGGGCAATTTTTTTTTGAAAATCAACCAGTTCGTATGCAACCAATGGTTCTCCCCATTTATTGGTTTGGCAGAGCATGCCCATATTTTGCACCAAATATTTGAACAATGATTTTCTTGTCCCAATTTTACGCATAGCACGTAACGTGCCATAATGGAAGAGTAAAAAAAGTACAATCGATCTTCTTCTTCTTCGTCTTCTTCTTCTTTTTTGTTTTTTGTTTTGTTTTTTGGAGGGGGGGAGGGGCCATTCACTAAAAACCTCCCAAACTCGAGGCCTGGTACTATAACACTTCCTTCTATAATGAAGAGTTAGACCTAAGAATTTATGAATTTACAATTTCATCCAACTTTCAAAATAGGCTCCGATACATGACAAGCTAAGAATCCCTCAATAAAAAGTTTTTTCAAGAAAGATGAGACCCATTGTTTCATCCCTCTTTGAGAGACTTTACGAGTAACTATATTACAATGTGGCATGCTCCTCACCTGTTAACATTTGAACACAAGGGTAGATTTCAAGGAAACCCTCGCATCAACTTTCAAAGCCTTAAGTTATCTTTAGTTTCCATCTCCCAACAATTAGGTAAATCAATTAGGAGTCACTTTCACATTCCGGACACTTTGGTTGCTTCAAGTACTTCCAATAATATGATTTAAGTGTTGATTACCATGCTAAAATTAGTCTTTCGAAGTGGACTCGGACACCATCCAATTTGATATACTTTGATCACACCTCAATAACTCACATATAGTTTATAAGTCAATATAGATTGAAGATTCATTGTGGTCATAATCATATTGGGCCATTCATTTGTGCATGATAAGGTGCCTCTTTGATAACTTGTTATGGTATTGTCTAAAACACATGATTGTGAGACGTTGGGACCACAAGTGACATGTTATACTTGCTTATAATGATGTCGGGTTCACATATAAGCTCGTGGTTCTAATCAAGGTGAAGCATCCCTCGTTCACGTCAGCCCCTGGGCTAACGTTGTCGTTTCTCCCTCTCTCCTTACAATGCCCATATATAGTTCACCAAAGTGCAAAATTAGCAAGTCCACGATTGTACCGACATCGGAACATGAGTCCACTTGGTGAATAAGACCAAGTATAATATGCCGCCACTTTGGACCTATTGACAATTCAAGCCATGTAAACTTCCATGTTTGATTGCTCTCCAAACAAACAAATTGCTTTCACCGTCACAAGTGAACAAGAACGTATTATAATTCAACTCGAAAATGATAGTGTTGGGAATCACAAGTGAATCACTCTTGTGACACTTGAGAATATTCCTCTTGCCATGGATAGAAACACATAGTTGGTGCTTACTATACCGTGCCTCGTGTGTGTGTTTTTTTGTTTGTTTGTTTGTTTTTTTTTTTTTTTTTTGCCATGAACAATGATTTCTGCATAGAATTTGAGTGCGTTTCAACCAATGTCAGATTGCCATGTGGTAGAAATCAAGAGGCAAAGCATGATGAACTCAATGGTAGTATTATTATGAGTGGGCTCCTTACTATCTTCAAGACCTCTAGTACCACAACAAGAATGTCATAATCTAAAGGGTTTTGAATTGATGCAAAAAAATTATAAAGCGTTTGTGTGATAGGCACGATTGGTGTGCATTTGGTCATACGACATTCGATAATGGGACTACCTTTACAACATTGTTGAAGCCAATATTGAAAGGTTCTTGTGGATATTTACCACCTATTTTAGCATTTGAAAAGCCACATAGCATTATTACACAACATAGTTTATAAGCGATCCACAATTTTGAGGGTCTAACTCTCAAATCATACATATCCATCAAGTGTCCAAAACATAATTTATGCTCTTTAGTTTCACACACCTAGAGCACCATATACTATATGAAATTACTCTACAAATTTATCCACAAATAATATATTAGACCCTATATTTAATAGTAAGTATTTCCTACATTTTTCCAGCTCCCCCCCCCCACCAAGAGTCAAATTCAAGAGCCAAAATTTTATGTGGCATTAGAGATGCCACAATAGGCCCGCATGCCATAAGATGTTTGGGCCGGACACATCAAGATTTATCCACGAGTGTGGCTGGACTTTTTCAGCATGTGCAAACTTGAGGCTTAGTTGAACCCAACCCCCCACCACAATGGTGCCATTTGTTTACTTCGAATGACTTGTTAAAGTTAGGCACTCCACATTTGCGTAGTGTAGCTGATAACAAACTATATTGACACAAATGACAATTTATAACACATATGATAGTTTTTTCCATGCAACTTTCACGACACATTGTTCTTATGGATAGTAGAATTATGGCCTAAAACTATACTAAAGAAGATCTAAATTATACTTATGAGATATGTTCTAATGATAATTAATTTTTAATACCCATATAATTATTATAGGCTTCATTCTAAGCGCCAACCGTGTAGATTTGTGCATAAGTCCTTTATAAACTACTATGTCTTGAGAATTGTTTTCTTTCATAGACAATTAACATAATGTTTATGGTACACTAAAAAATTGCTCAAAACTCTCATGCATTTAGGGGTTAAATATGTCCACAAAACTGTATTTGAAATATCAAAGTCATCATTCCAACCAATTTGGCCACCAAATTGGAAGTAGTCATCTACCCGAATTGAGTTACCTACTAGCTAACTCATACTTGAAGGGTTTTCATTTTCATTTTATTATTTTTGAGACAAAAGGCCAAAAAACCATTGCCAAAATGAATCAAGAACCAAGGAAAACGTGCCCACTTGTAATCAAGGATTTATAGTTATTGGAAACAAAAAGACAAGGTACCTTGTAGTGATATTGGGTGCAGTGTTGGTGGTACCTACTAGGGAATATACCTAAACGGGCTCAAGCTTAGAGGTTGGGGATCATCCCCAACATCCCAACCTTGAGTGGATTTGACCACATCATACTAAAAATCTGAGAAAGGACCCCACTTGGATTTCAAAGGTTCATGGCGAAATAATTTTGCTGTAACTCTACCAAAATGGATGATGGAGCCAATATTACCATGCCCCTTTCTATGTGCCGGGGGGGGGGGGGGGACTTGGATGAGTTGTATGCCCTCTTTTGTCAAGTTGGATTCCTAACACCTACCAAGGGGTTCCAACAAAAACATACCTCTTCTAGATTTGGTGTCAAGTTTTACTAATTTAAGTTCACTTGACTAATTTTGGGGTTTTGATCTTGATTTAGGGATACACATTCTAAAAATACAAAACATGGGGCTATGTATTAGTGACTTGGAGGAAGGGGGGGGGCAGTGTGTTAAAAAATTAAGGATATAGGTGCGAACAACCACTATTTTATAGGGGGTATTACTTTCAATTCTCTTCTTTTTTTCACATGCTATCATTATGTATATTTCTACTTTGGGTTAATAGAAAAATGGCTTGCATTACTTATAATTCCAAATGACCTATTATTCCATACCCTATAGTACTTTAAAGATGTCTAGTGCCATTTTTGATACCCTATATTACTCTTAAGTCTATTTATAAAATTTGGCCCCATGTTTTAAAAATACCCTATCATTTGTTCGCATGTACATATTGCTACTCCAACCAATGACTACCCCCCCCCCCCCGAGATTAGTGATAAATGTTTCCACCGATCTCTCCTTTGATTGGTGTTGTGTACATCCACTCCTCTGTTGACAACCAAGGTTGTTTTCCTCTTCTTTAAATGTTTTTGGGGGGTGTGGGGGGTCGTAACATTTTGGGTAAGTTGTATGCCCTTTTTGACATCCAAAGGGAGTTTTCACATTTGAGTGCACCTCTCAATTCAAAGTAAATGTCTATAAATAATAATTGATATATATGATATTTTTGAAGATGATTTGACATCATGATTAGTTTCAGATGTCTCGTATTAGTCCATTGTCCAACACAAAAGGGGTGGAAGGGCTTATAGAGGGAGACATCATCTCTAATGTGAAGACATTGAGAATGTGTGGACTTTCTACCTTGTTGGATCTCACCTTCAAATTGGAGGCATGAGGTTGGAGGTGTCCAGTTACAACACCTACCAATGGGTGAGTGGGTGGGTGGTGGTGGTGGAGAGGGGGGGGGGGGGGGGAGGCCAATAAAAACATGCCCTTATAGTTTTGTAGTTGATCCATTCTATTTTAATATCACTATAGGTACTAAGTGGGGGTCCCCAACCCAAATTTAAAGTGACGGTAAAAAAATTGCAATATGTGGGCTTTACAATAGTACCTAATCAACGTTTAACAACGTTTCACGTAACTTTGCATGTGTTGGTGTAGTAGCCACAATGTGGGGATGAGTTATGCACCCATTTTTGGAGCCAAAATTACTACCTTACCTTGTTTTGGTGATACCTAGGCTCTCCAATATTAATAATTGTTTCATCCTTCCCCTCCTTTGGTTGATTGTCCCACTTAGTAGGAGTCATGAAGTTTTACCCCCTCCCCATGGCCATGTCTTATATAGCTAAGTTGTTTATGGTATTTGGTGTCAATAGCAAGTCCATATATAGGTTACACTAATTATCAAACTATTATTTCAACTTGTCTTGTAACACAAACTAAAAAGGAGTTTAATGGTTCTTCCATACTCGTTGTATAGATAGAACCACTTACAAAAATGTATATCTGAATTATGACTATGACAAACTTACAAATTTGTCACTTACATTGGGGTTTGATTCCAAAAATTATATGTTAGCCACTAAAATGCCCCCCCCCCCCGTTTTATTATTATTTGTAATTTATTTATTTTTGCATAGAGTTGCCTACATGGCCCCTTCCCCAACCATCTACCCTCGGCAAACCCGTTATTTCACCAAATCCAACTCGGGTCATCATGGGCATAATCACCTGATTTCGACTTCAAAATCCACTCATGCACCATCTCTCTCGAGCCACCGCCCATGTCACCTCTTCAATCCATTGTTGAGTGTTGCACTCTCGCCGTTTTTTATCGTTTGCCACATGCCATCCTTCACCAACCTTGATCTTCCTCATCATTTTTTAATTGCCATTCATCCATCATACCTTGCTAGTGCACGGGGAGGTCACTTCATTGTCAAATTGACACCACGTGTGGACAAAGTTTGCTACCCCTATATTACATGCCATATATAATTTTAAAATTTATGATATTTTTTCTACATATACATAACCATTGATAGTATCTTTTGTATACTTTTTTGAAATTTTTAGTCATCTTTATGTTTTTTAGTAATTGTCTTAGTTCAATTCTGTGTCATTCTAGTTAGAAATGGTATGTTGTATGAAAAAAACAAATCATCAAATTTAGTTACCACTTTTGACTATGTCATAGGTATTGTATATATCTACTCATGAAAAAAATTTGATAAAATTTTGACCCATTTTGGTGGTGCAACTTACCAAAAGAAGATTTTTTTTGGTCGCACGTGGTGTTCAACTTGACAATGGAGTGATCTACCCGTGTGCTAGTGTTCACCAAACTCTTTGCAATGTTGTTTGTTTGTTTTGGTGCATGTGGCCAATTTAGAAGACCATGCGAGATTGCAAATCTATTATTATTATTATGCAATTTGGCTTCATCTTATATTAATTTGGGTTGTTTGGGTGGAGGAAGATGAGGGAGATGGAGGATGTGAGTCTGTTGGTAATCACGTAATGTGGATGTTTTCATTACATGGCCTTGATGCTTTGTCTTCGACCTCCAATTACATAATCCTCCCCTCTTGCACTTTAATTCGTGGGTTTCCTACTCTCGTCATTGTGTGTGCGATTTGGTCTTAGTTGCTCAAGTTCAAGTTTAGGATGATCAAACTTGAGTTGTGGATTTTTTAGCAGTTGGGCTTGGGTGTTGGTTGCATTTGGTGTCTACCCATGAGTTTGCTCTTTTTGCCCCTTTGGGGTTGAGCTCCTTCAACAACATCATCTTATGACATGTTTTTGTGGCAATGTCTTCGGTTTGTATGTTTGTCTCCATATCTACATATTCACTCCCTATTGCACTCCCTTTCTATGTTGCCATGGCGTTTCTTAACAATCTCCCTTTGCCTACGAGCACAAACGGCTTATTAAGTTGTGTGAGTGTGACCATACCTCTTTAGGTTGTTCACACGGTTTTGCCACCCACCAATGCCAACAATATACGAGGTTATTGCCAAGGAGAGGAAGTCATACGATAAGAATCGTGTATTTCAGGACAGATGGCCACAAAGTTGTTTTGGGCAGTGTTGGTCACTGCGGCATATGGGTCGATCCACCATGTTTAGTGCAGAATTTGGATCATAATTGTAGAAAAAAACAAAATTTTGGTGTCAAAATTGGAAGGCCAAGGGGATTGTAGACAAAGTTTTACTCATTGGTCAATAACATGTTGAAGTATGTCCAACATGTAAAATGAGGTATTCATTCTTTCTTGTGGAGCTCTTGGCTCATCATGTCACAATTATACCCAAAAAAATAGAACGTAATTAGCAAGTTTGTTTGGATTGCTTAGAGGTGGGAGGCATTTGAAGGAATGTGAAGGTATGTTGTCATTGTGTGAATTCATGCATGTCCCAATCCCCCTACGAATCATTGGAGCAACTATGTTGGGTGTGGTATGAATGATTGTCTCGATTATGCTGTCATGGAGAAAACCCATGGCATGGTCAAGAAGGCCAAAGTGATATCTATATCATGTGACAAAGTTACTACAACAAAACGCAATCATGGGTCTAGATTCACGCTTATGATGTTGATGATTAGCAAAGGTTGTGTGTGCTAAAGTCAGTCTACGGGGGTGCCCACCAACATGCAAATAGTAAGGTGGTTCCAACATATATATTTATAAACTTGATGTGCAACCATATTTCTTCAAGACAAGCATGTTGAATTACCCCCATTTGAGTGATGGAGAATTATGGTGATATGAACCCAATTTCTCTCATACAATGCATATTGAGGAACAATATTGTTTTGTTGGCCTCAAAGTTGAGTGAGTGCATCAAATTGGCAAAGATAGCAATTGTTTGGGTTATGGGCAACGTTGAAGACGAATACACACTCTCTACTGTCAATGACATGAAGTTGAAGTTAAGGAATTGATTGAATGAGCACATGGATTGTGAAGATGTTTGGACAATCTTTGTGGTGGTTGGATATGTTTCCTTACAATGACGCATTCACAACACGAAAGAAGGTTAGAGACATGTATGCTCTTTTGGCTTGATGGGAAATTGAAGTTCACGTGGTGTAGATTTCAACTTATCATTACATTATGCAAGAGAAGGGATTGCAACCCTGGCACACTGTAGGTGGCATGGAACCCTCTTCCAAAAATGAATGCATGTCACTATTTATTTAACCCAATTCGATTTTATGTCGCATAGGAATTACTCTTGTCGCCTACTTTTTGTCAATTTTTTCTTATACTCAAAACCCACTAGCGAAATTGGCATAGATTCTCCCTTATCACCTCTTTCATGAGTTTGAAATTATCGAAAAACACTCATTGCTCCTTTGATGATCAAAACACTAAGCATGGATTTACATTCAAGGAAACCCAAATATACATATTAGTGGACACTACACTAGATGATATTCTTATTTGGGGGGTTTATGTGCTCAATTTAGTGGAACCTTTGGTGAGCGCCTTGGCACCTAGTGTACACGTGACACTAAATATTATAAACAGCGTAGGACTGTAGCCTTATATAATAACGCCAAAGTGTGAAGGGGAGGCTCCTCTCTTTGGGGGCTGGGGGGCTAATATAAGAAGCAGCGAATCAATGGACGGGCTGGCCGGCCCTCCCCCTGGACCCGGTGAACCGGTGGGTCAATCGCTTCCCCTCCTATTAAAGGCTACGTCCCGAGCCTCCGCCTCGTGCGCCCCCGACCCTGGCGTGAGGAACGGACAAGATAGGCTTGGATTTCCGAGCCTGCACCCTCCCCCTCTCCCTCCCCTCCCCGAACCAGCACCGAGCCACTCCTCCCCTAGGTTCGGCTGTCGTCCCTCTTCTTTCGCCTTGTGTCTTTGATTGCGGGAGCTTCGTCGCTTTTTGTGCTCTCCACGCACCATAGCTTTCGCGTGTGGCTTCTTGCTCTTCTTTTTCGCTCCCTCTCCTCCCCGCGGCACACCTCCGCGGCGGTCGCTGCCGGAGAGCTCGAGTTCCCAACTGGATTGGATTGCCGTCCAGCGGAACTTATTAGTTTAGTTACACCTTGCGTAACATCCTTTCGAGCGATTCTAGGTCCAGTTGCGCGCGTTGGCAGTGTTCTCACGCACCATTCGTCTGTGGAATTGGGTTAGGTTGCGAGGAGCCTTGAAGCTTTGGTGTTGGGTAAGAGAACCTTGGAGGGGGGCTATCTATGTGGCGTAGTTAGTTTGTGAATTACTCGCCGGTGCGGTGATGATGCCTTCAGGATCACCAGGATGCTCTTGAGAGAGCTCTGTAGAACAAGCTTACGAGTCTGAAGGCGAAGTCAGAATGGGATAGTTAGTCACTGTCTCTGGACGCTCTGGTGTTCGTCTTTGCGAAGAGTGTTAAACTCCAGGCTGATTATTGCTTGGAACTTTGGATAAATCTAGCCTCTTTTGAAGTTTTGTGAGCGGGCTGACGAAGAGATGTTATGTGTCGCTGCCAACTAACTAAGCATACGCTTTTCTCTTCTGTTCTCTACTCTTGTCCCGGTTTGTGTTCGAGGCAGTTCTTTGAAACTTTGCCTTGAGCGCGATCCTAGGCTGAATCCCTCTATTTGTGTCTTTGTATTTCCTTCCTCTACGAAAGCTGTCGATGTCTGTCCTTGACGGATCTAGCATATGAGGTGTCTTTAAGTTTTTTGGTATTTTGTTGCGTCGAATTCGAGGATCTCGTGTGTTGGGATTCGGTATTTTCCTTCTTAGCGCAGTTTGCGGCAGGTTGTGTAATGACCAGCGGCAGGACATCTTCGGGTGCTTCGACCAAGGCAAACGTTTGTGGAGTTAGAAATCTAAGTTTGAACTTTCATTGAAGCGTCGCTAGCTGGTTACAACTGGGAAGGACTGCGGATCTCCTCTACAGACAAGGAAACAGCCATGGAAGAGCCGTAGCCGCTCGGTTAGTCTACGGGAATCATCATCAACTCTGGCCTGTATATAGTGATATATCTTTGCAATGGAAGCAGGTGTGCTTAATCGGGGTTAATTTGCGGTTGGCGTTCGCGACATTTTGAGACCGAGCCGGGTGTTTTAAGGTGAGCATAATCATAACAAGATTTGGTGGCGCCTTTTCGTGTGTTTTTAAGCCTTGTTGATGAAGTGACAAAGATTATGATGGACGATCATGCACGAGGGAAGATGGGATATGTCATTTCTCCATCCTAACTCCTCAGAAGATTAGGAGTTTTGAATACGTCAATATTTGAACTTTTCCAAGGGGGCTCCTGTTTGTATTGTTTCTACATGTATTTTGTAACTTGGAACATGTGATTACTCGGCTAATTTAGATCTAACCTCGACGTCGAGTTAGAGAGGATTTATCGATCTTTTTTGTGATCGTGTAAAGCGGAGTTGCTGAGCGCTTTTGAGTTGCTTTTGGGTACCCTTTGTGCGGTCTGAAACCTCTTGTTTCGCTTTTGAACATTTAGCCTTGCAATCTTAGTTAGCATTTCAAGCAGTTTAGGAGTAAGCCTTATCACATCCATTTAGGTAGGCATTTGGGGCAGTATTCTTCTTCGATCCATGCGGTCTGGATGGAGTGTATATAGATACATGAGGGGAATTTATGGAAGATTCTTTATTGGGATAACACAAGGAAGACAGTTTGAACAAGCAAAATGTGTACGTGTTGTCTGGAATAGGTGATACTCTGTTTGCAGTCATTCTAAAATGATCTCAGATTAGAAAAGGACAGCTGAGGGGTTGTTGTGGCTTGTATCTGGTTAACGTTCGACCAGAATTCTTCCTGATCTTACATTTGCATGTGAGCAGAGCGTCCATGGTCTTTACCGGTTGCGGTTTCATTGTGGGGCACACTGCACAGAATTCGTCTCCGCTTTTGTTCCAGTTTTTGAAGCACTCCACACATTCGTCACATGGCTAATTCGCCGATGACTACTCTTTCGATTGGGGGTGTGTTACTAAATAGCGGTTTTGGTGCAAGAGAGCACCAAAACTACGAGACAATCCTCAGATTGAAGAGTTGGAACCAGGATCCAGAGCCAGCCAACACTGACAATATGCAAACTGACGTTGATCTTCCGGGGATGATGGAACCCAATGGGCATGGAAGTCGGAGTCAGAATTCCTGCAAGGGGTTGAAACGGAAGAGGCCTGATCACCACGGGGTGCCTCCAACCTGTCATGCTTATGATGGCATGGAGTCAAGAATTGTGCTGGAGCTAGGTCACGGGGATGATGCAAGCAGTGTAGACGAGGATTCTGATGTGGTTCTTGGTCTGGGCCAGTCAGAGGCCGGAAACTATTCAGGGAATCTCTCTGGAAGTGCTAATCTTTGTGGGAGCAATGGCGGGGATGAGACAGTTCACAGCGGTCAAACTGCTGCAGAGCGGCTTATGGCAGATGGTCTGGACCGGAATGCAGCCGAACCTGGTGTTCTTCTTCGTTTGGGTAGTTCGGGAGATCCACTTGCACGAGGGGAGGGTAGTGGAGGACAGGGCCGGTCTGGACATGATCGCCTCTTCAATAACCACATTGAAAAGCATGCAGGCTCGCATCTGGGATTAGCTCCTTCATATAGTGGCTATGTTCAGGTGTTTGAGTCCCCAAATGGTCGGGAGTACAGGGGTGGTGGCCTGCTGTCAGGATTAGGCCATGGGGATAAATCTGTCGATAGACATGATTTTCCTGGAAAAGGTGGACTTGTCCCTGTAGTGGATGAAGGGTCCACTACAGCTCGATTATCTTGTGGTGGCTACATGCCATCTCTGTTGATGGGTAGCCAAATCTATCCCACAGCGGCTTCTGATCGACACCACAGAGATCCATATGGCAAAAAACATATGGAAGAAGGTCTTGTCGAGCATGATCTCCTCATGGGCCTACGTGCATCTACCAGTGGTGGAACGACTTCCACCAGTGGAGCTTCTGGTAATTCTGAACGAGCCCCGAAAGTTTGTAAATTCAGAGGATGTGGAAAAGGTCCAAGAGGTGCATCGGGCCTTTGCATCGCACATGGGGGAGGGAGGAGGTCAGTGTATACACTTAACAGTGAAACTTACTCGCTGATCTCGTTCAATGCTTATAGTCAATTTTTAAGAGTTCAGTAGTACTTTGACTCTTCTGGTATTTTGATGTCCATCTTTGTTTGTGTCATTAGTACTGAGTGTTGACATTCTTTTCATTCAGGGTTTTCTAGCTTGGACAAATTATAGGAATTTCTCTGTTCATGTGTAATGGACAGATAAATTCCATTTGATGTAGAGTGTGCTTAGTACATCCATTTTCCATGTTTTTGCATCATGTAAATGACCAGGCAGTGTTGATCTCTGGCATGTCTCTGTCTCAATCTACCTGTCTGGTCACTAGTTAGGGTTAAGCAACCACTCTGCATACGCATGGTGGGTACATGCTACTTCCTGTAGTGAAATAGCCTCTGTGACAAGATCCTGTTTACAGGTCATAGTTTGCAAATTTCTTATGATATCTTTAGAGAATGGAATATCTAGTTTCAAGTCTTCAGACATTTTCTGCATTCTCCGTTGCCATGCTGTCAAGCTCAGAAATCTAATATAAATGAAATTAAATTTCACTCTGATTGCCTCAAGTGCAGGTGCCAAAAGCATGGCTGCAATAAAGGGGCCGAGGGGCGTACTGTCTATTGTAAAGCACATGGTGGTGGCAGACGTTGCCAGAATCTAGGATGCACAAAAAGTGCTGAAGGGAAAACTGACTATTGTATAGGTCATGGGGGTGGGCGGCGGTGCAGCCACGAAGGCTGTGACAAGGCTGCTCGGGGCCGTTCAGGCTTATGTATTCGCCATGGAGGCGGGAAGCGTTGCCAGGTTGAGGGATGTACTAAAAGTGCAGAAGGATATTCTGGTCTCTGTATCTCACATGGTGGTGGCCGCAGGTCAGGAATTTCTCCTGTATACTTCTTAGTTTTTGTTGATGATTGCACATAGGCATTGTCGATTCTACAGGAGCAAGGTGTAGGTACACTGAAATTAACGCCTTTGTTTAAAAACCGGAGATGTACTGTATGTTTCTAATAAATACTATTCATATTGTTATTGAAACTGATGATTACTTTCCTTGGTGCTTCAAGAAGTTGTGAAGTTTATTGTATATTTGGAATTTTGTCTAATTTCTATCAGAACATTTTCATGTTATGAACCTGAATTCCCTTGATCTCTAAATATGATTGTATTATTGTCAGTGTCCTCTATGCAGTGCGTTATGCTTTTACAGACCCATTTCTTGTGATTCTCCTGTTTGTAAGCATATTATGGAGGCAGCCTGTTGTTGGCTTGAGCCATTCCAGAGAATTGCGCAGAACAATTGTCTATTCAGTGGAGACATGTTTTAGCTACATGGAGCATCATGTACAACTGGTCGTTTTGCAACTGTCAGTCTGGTGTTTCCTCTACAGTAAGGATTGGTATTGATCATTGGTCCTTTGATTTCCAGATGTCAGTTTTCTGGTTGCACGAAAGGTGCTCAAGGTAGCACAATGTTTTGCAAAGCTCATGGAGGAGGCAAACGCTGCATCATCCAAGACTGCAACAAAGGTGCTGAGGGAAGCACACCGCTTTGTAAAGGGCATGGAGGTGGAAAACGATGTGCCTTTGATGGTGGTGGAATCTGCACCAAAAGTGTCCATGGAGGCACTCTCTACTGTGTTGCCCATGGAGGTGGGAAACGCTGTGCTGTTGAAGGCTGTGGCAAAAGTGCCCGTGGCCGGACAGATTTCTGTGTGCGACATGGTGGTGGTAAACGTTGTAAAGTTGAGGGTTGTGGCAAAAGTGCACAGGGTAGTACAGACTTCTGTAAAGCTCATGGAGGGGGAAAACGGTGCCAATGGGGAGTCGAGGGTTCCAACTTTGTGGACCTTATTAGAGACAAGAATGGTGACCGAGTTCCAGGAACTCCTTGTGATAAATTTGCGAGAGGTAAGACTGGCCTTTGTGCTGCCCACAGTGCACTTGTTTCAGATCGACGGGTCCATGGAGGTGGCACTGTGGGAAGCACAGTGACCCCAGGCCTAGCTCCTGGGCTCTTTAGGGGATTGGTGACTGGCTCAGGACAGAGCCGGCCAAGTGGACTTGCTGCTACAAGTGTTGGTGCAATAACAGCAGCAAGTGGCAGCAGCAGACCTGCTGGCAGTGGTTCTGAAAATCAAATGAGAAATGGGGCACCTGAGGGCCAAGATTTGTCAGGTACCGCTCACTTCAGATTTTTGTCTTCAATTTCCATTATCAACTCGCATTTTCAATAACAAATCTATTATACATTGATTTAATGGGGTCCAGGTATTAATGTACGTCGCCCTCATTGCTTTGTGGGTTTCGACAGGTCCTGATCGACCTCTAAATGCTGTGCGTGAACCAATAGAAATATGGTCAAGAAGGGGTGGGTTATCGGAGAGTTCCATGTCAATGAGTTCACAGGGGTACTCTCCAAGCATGGAGAGTACAAACCCTTCAATGAATAGTGGAGCCTCAGGTTCTATGCATGGTGGTTCTGTTCATGGTCCTTACCATGGGGGGCTTCTGGGCATTGCTCATGGTGGTAATGCCAATGGAGATAAAAACAATTTCAATTTCTCCAAAGCTCCTGGTGTAGATGGTATTGCAGTTTCAACAGCAGGACTTGATCTAAGTGCAAGTGTGACAATGACCTCACCTCAACAATTGCCATCTACAACACTTCCTTATCATCAACCGCTGCTTCCACCACAGGTGAGCATTATTTGCAGTCTTTCTGCAAGAAGTAATAAGCTGAAGAGTTTTTTTGTCTTTTTTTTCTTCCTTGTTAGATTTATACGTTTCCTACATTTGCAAATGGGTTCAAGGTGCGTTTCTGGGTGTGTTTCTAAGTTTAAGGGGAGTTAGCTCCAGACCTTACAGACTGTCCAGCCACTCCTCATAGACCTGGTTATTCCTAGCAACAGCAATGTCAATATCTTCACTTCTCAGCACCTCACTAAATTATCTGGAACATGATTCACATCCAATGTTTCTAACCTCTCTTTAGTTGTTGGATTAGTATCTGAATCCTACTGAATGTTGCAAACAAGGAAACGTACATACTTGATTCAGCAATACGCTCTGTTACTCTATTCAAGCACAACTTGCCTCACAGCTTATGATTGTATTTGAGAGAATAAAGATGGGTGTCTAGGTATGGAGTTGTAACTATATTCTGGGTCCCTTTGAATTTTATGAGGTTTGATGGGACATTGTTCTCAGCAAGGCTGGAAATTGTCACGGTGTATTCCCGAGATAATTCTTATGTATTTCCATCTATTCTTCAGTTAAACGAGAACTCCCTGGATGATGTACTCTAATGTGATATTATAAGTAGTGCAGTGACCAGTATGTTCAATACTCCTGCCACAGAATTTCACATTCCTGTACTGTAATTGCTCTCTGGATTCACTACTTGATGTATGCTTTCTTCAGTTTGTTGTAACTTCTGTATTCTGGTTGCAGGTGTTGGTTCCCCTCTCGATGCAAAAGAAAGACATGAATGCCTCTGCCAATAAGCCCAAAAATGGGCGGCCGCCACGGCCACAGCTCTCAAATGCTGATGAAGGAGTGTTCAACATAGGTTCGTTGTCACTGCCGGAGGGGAGAGTTCATGGAGGTGGCCATATGCCCTCCCTGTCTGAAGGTCGTGTACACGGGGGTGGTCTTATGTCAGCTCTACCCGAGGGACGTGTGCATGGAGGGGCCATTATGGCTCTTCTCAACAAAGAGCCTAGTGGAGGGACTTCAGGGCGTAAGGACTCCTTTGATTTGGGGTTACAGGCCAATAGAACATCTTCACAGAGTGTGTGGTATCCAGGTTATGGTCATACGGGTTCTGGGTCGTGTGCTGTGGACAACGGTCTGCTGCGCTCTGAGCTCAGCCTTGAGAGAAGTAACTCTCTTGGTATTGATGTGGGCCAGTTCCTGGCTTCTGGTGTTGATTTAAATTGAAATCATCTCAGCAAATAAGGACACGCGTTTGTGGATTTCCAAGAGCTTTACACGACAGTATCTTGCTGACGCAGCCTTTGATCATCTTGGCAAGATGAGTTAACTAAAACAGAAACTGCAAATTTGTGTTGTGATGGGTTTACGTTGTGGTGTTTGGTTGATTATTCTGCCTATATTTACATAGGGGTCTTGTAGACGCGACGAGACATTGCGCAGTTTGGCTGTCGTGCACACTGTCCGTAGAATGGGATGTGTATAATTTTCTGGGGTTGTTTAGTAATTGGGTAGAGCCGTTTATGAGAGTGCTATTTGTACTGTATAAAAGATAAAAGAATCCGTGTTGCTCATCTTATGCCATCCACCTAGCAATCCTCAAATGTGTATCTCATTTTATCTGTTCAATTGGTATACTGATTTTATCTTTCATCTGATGAATGTTGCATCTGAGTACATACTCTACAATTGTAATGTGCTGTTTTTGTGCTTGAATGCAACATTCATCAGAAACAGTACATGTATTGCATCTCTCCATGTGATGACTGTTGCATTGCCAGTATGTAGTCTCATTTTTGCTGGACCTCAATCATCAATAATGTGTACTTGTATGTCTGTTCTTTGGCAATCATTTATGTGGTGAATGTTCCATAATTTTGTTGATGATTGGGGGCTTGTTATACTGGAAAAGGGAGTTTCTAGTTTGGGATTGCTCAACCAACAGGCTTTCTTCCCATTCCACCTCTAGTTAAGGATGTTCTTTAGCGTGGAGCAGCCGGAGTTCATCACTCCGAGGATAGTTTCGAACAGACTGATGCAGAACCTGCTCAATCTCGTCGGTGCTCATTGATTTCCAATGGCAAGTCTAGCTTTTTATGCTTGGAGCTATTTGAAAGAATGCTCAATCTCTAGATTTTTGGTGTTTAGATTCTGGAATCCCTTTCAACCTAAAATGTGTGTTCCAACAAGTTCCAGAATGTTTGAACCTCTTATATTCTTCAATACACCAAAGTGTACATGTGGATGACACTTCATTGAGTGTCTCACTTGACCACAAACTAGTTCCTGATATCCATAACTGGCCCGTCGACAGTTCCTTTTTGTTCCCGAGTTGCTTTGAGCGTGGCCATTGTGCATTTGCTCAGACTACATTTTGAAGATTACAACAAGTCTATGTTTATGAGCTTTTGGTGTTGGGAATGGGCTTCCAGTCTTCATGAAACTAGAGCATTGGGAATTTATCAGATTTGCAGTTACTGCTTTTCCCAACAAATACTCGAGCTCTAATTCCTTTGGCTGCTGTTCAAACCCTCTGGATCATCTTCTTCATGACCACTGATTTTTATTTTTATTTTATGTCTTTTCTGCATGTCATGTTTGTGAATTTTTGATGTTAGAACCGAATTTCCTGTCAGAACGGAAGCAGAGGAGTGACATGGGATTGCATGAAAGTCGAGGATCTTTGTACATTGTTAAACTTTGGTGTAAGGCATTGTTGTGATTACCTATGGGCTTGAAGTAGTAGCGGCCCAACTGCTTTTGGCAACAATTTTACATTTGTTGTTACTGTGGACTGCAAATACTTGAGCTCCGATTCTGACAGCAGCAAGAAACTACATAGCAACTGACCATCATCTGACAATTTTCTATCCAAAACGGTTGAAGTCATCCAGTTGAATTCAAGTCCAAAGCTAAATGTGCTCCAAAACAACTTTTTGAAAGGGGCCCTGCATTTGGTGAAGTTCCAACCAACCCCAACATGGTTATGCAATGTTAGGGTCTAGGTTAGCATGTTCAGGCCCTTGTTAGTGTATTAGTGGCGCTTAGTTAACTTATTTGGTCCCGGGAGTCATGAGTGTGACAAGGTTCCGAGTATGTCATTTATTTTTCTATCAAAAATGTGCCAACTATAGTTAACATCTTAATCCTTTTTTTGTGTAAATAGAATTACAGGTCACATCGGCCAACCGACCATAGCCCGTTGGTATAGCTAGAAGGCGGAGCTCCATGTAATACGCAATGAGATCTGTTTTTGTAGGAAGAATGGAACCTCGCTAGATTGAAGTTGTAATCGGTAGGAAACAATGTCATGTTGCTGCAAAAGGAGTTTTCATCTATCGAGAGGAGTTCTCATTTCACAACCTTGCAAGGTGGAGCAATAATTAGGGATTGGTGGCGGCGACCAGCAAACAACTACGTTCACATTTAGTGATGGGGTTTGCATACATGAACAAGCAATGAGAAAAACAGCCAACACACAACCGTGTCCTGGGATGACAACAAAATCACCAGATATGGAATTTCCTAGGTCAACACTACGGCCACCATCCCCAAGCAACCACGCACTGAATAACACGTAGATAGATGTGGGGATAGAGAAGATAGGACACCAGTGCAAGGAGGTGAGACTCCCTCCTGTCAAGGCGTGAGCAGGAGTGGACTCGTGAGGCCCAACTCACTCCACAAGCGAGCTACAAGGGATCATCCGAGTACTGATACGATGGAGAGCCATAAAATAGTAGAGCATTTGCGCGCTTTGTCCCAGTTCTCCTCAACCAGGAACAACAGTACAGTAGATCTAAGGCCTGAAGAGGGCTGCAAGTTTTACATTAATCCCCCATCCAATGTCCGCTTAAAAGTTCAGCGCTGCCCACCTAAAAGGCTGCCTACTGGCATGGTCAAACGATGGCTCAATCATATTTAGCAGTCTCAATCATGGTGTCCACTTTGAGCCAGCTTGAAACAACTCACCTAATGGCCATCTAGGTCTCATAATCCTCTGCACACTATCTGTCTTTGAGCTGTGAGTGGTGTGCACAAGTTCAGTAGATAGACTTACATTCATGTGTTTGAGAGCAGCAAGATTGCACTAGATTTGTACACAAACGAGGCCATGGTACTCAATTGAATTGATTATGACATGGAGCATTATCTTGAGGATTGTAATGTCTCACTGTGTAATGAGTCGTTTGATGTTCGTTGAAATGTTTGACAAATAACCCGCCAAAGTCATTCAAAGACAATCTTGAAGGAATGTCATTGGTTTGGAGTCTATACCAATCCCATGGAGTATGATATGAGGCTCTCTAATGCACTCACTAAAAGGGAATTGTCTCCAAATGAACCCTACCATGTGGTGGTGGTTACCTCTTAGTTCATTGTCACTTTGACTGTCACCATGAATTCCACTGTTGGGTGCCAATTTTGTGTACTGACACCACTAGCACCTAGCAAGGGGAACCATCACCGCTTCGGTGACCACTCGGAAGGCATTGGATGAATGTTCTCGTGTTGTGTTTCTCATGGGTGGGTTTTTGAAGTTCATGCACGTGTTGTGGGAGCTCTTTACCTTCACAAGCATGTCAATGGTTTGCTTTAAGCTTTGCTTAACAGAGGTTGGGAGGAGCATTATGGAGCATTATGCACAATGGGCACTTCCTACTTTTGTAGTACAAGCTACAATGATGATTTTGCAAAGTGTGTCTCAAGACTTCTCCTTCTCACCAACTGCTACAACAAGCTCAGAGGTTGGGGTGTGGCGACAAGTGCTTGGGATGGGAAGGGGTGTTGAAGACATGAATTTGACTTTCCCAGTGAAGAGAGGGTACTCCGAAGCTCTTCTTGCCAGTGTCTCACTAGTTTGGGCAATGAGGCTTCTTGGCGTGACTATGTTCTGGTGGCCGATTGTTATTGGCCGAAATTAAGACCAACGGTGGTGTGGCTTTCTTTTCCTTTTGTGAGTTGTCAACCAAGTTTGCACGTTACAACACATAATATTAATAAGCAATTATATGATGGTCTTTTTCCAAAGAAAGAGGTTGCGATTAAAAAATGTAGTTATATTTTAGTTGCTTGCTGAAAATCTATTGTACACAACAACACAAAATCAAATGATAATCATTATGATACGCATGATATTTTGGTCCCACATAATGCAACCAAGGAGTTGAGTCGTAAGTAGGGTCCAAGTTCAAAGTACAAGGAAATGAGGTGGTGCTAATGTGACCACTTTCCTACCAAATCTTGTTGGTCCCTCAAGAAAGTATTGCACCCAAGACAAGAAACCAAACTTCGATCTTGAGTCCTCAAGTAACACGGGGAGTGGATCTCTTCATTGGAAACCTAAATGATGTGTGTGAGTGACTATGGAATAAAATCCCTTATAAACGAGAATTTTATAACAAAAAATTTGTATACATACTAAAAATAGGCTAGAAAATGAACTCATGTATTTAAACACAAAATGTAAATCATGAAACATATAGGTCTTTACCCTGGGGTGCACTCTTCATATCACATACGAACTACACATGAGTATAATAAGGAGTATTATTTGAGGCGTTATTGTTTGTAGTATACATTCAAAAAAAACTATTAAGAATTATGAAGTACATGTAGATTCACAAAAGGGGGCCCTAAGGTTTAGAGAAAAATTGACAATAAATGAGCTAGTTTCATCCAATTTACATTCTCATCCATTGTTGTCATATCGTAACATCTCCCGATGACTTGGATATGTAATAGAGGCATGTTCATTTCATGATATAAAAAACCTATGTGTGTAGTGGAGGCATTTATCATAATAAATTGAAAATATTAGTATAAATTCATGAGTCCATTCTCTAGCCTACAGTTAGTACATATACATTTTTTCTCTCTATAAACCTATCATATATAGGGGGGTTTCTTCATAGTCACCCACACATGTCATTTAGCCATACAATGAAGAGTCCACCCCTCAAGAGTCTTTATTACATATACAAGTCATTGTGGACTATTACCAATTGGCAACAATGGATGGAAATGTAAATTGGAAGAAACTAGCACATTTGTTGTTATGTTTTCCTCTAAACCTTGGGGCCCTCTTTTGTACATCTACCTTTACCATTGAAAAATTAATAGCCTTTTTATATGTACACTAGAGTAAACCATACCTCTCCCTTATGTGTACTATGGATACTAATGCCTGAAATTTACCCCTTTCTAGACTCGCGTTAGTTTGTGCATGGTATGAAGAGTCAACCCCCCCGGGTCAAGTAAGAAGAATTAAGGAATATTTTGGACCCCAAGTTTCTTGAACAATTACCTTAATGTAATCCCACCCTAATTCCATCGTGTAGTGGGACTCAAATGCTAAATAAGTTATTCATTGTCAAGGTGGAGTTTGAAGTTCCATCAAGATTAGGGCCACTTCACACATGAGACTGAGAGCCCATGACTTTTACACTTCAAGCACTCTCATTGGTGGAATAGGCAGAGCCGGTCCAAGTTCGCTTCACACTACGCTTGAGGGACCCACGGAGTATGTGAATGCAAGATGGATGTAAAGTCTACATGGATTCCTACATAACGTTGAGTGGATATTGTTTCAGGTCACTTGGACTGTTTTCAAAAACCACCTCTTGGAGGTAGGCCTGACACAAAACCGGGAGACCATGGCACTCCAAACGTTCACAAGTGTTAATTTGTTCTATTTCATCATGTATGAGAATCCGCATGAATAGAAATTCATTGAAATAACATTTGGTTGAGGACCCGGTCACATATGACTTTACAATATATTTGAAGATCCATGACCATTGGTGTGTTGGGATGGCCTTTGGTCACTTTCTTTTGGGTTCTCAGAGTTTCATGGTCACGGCTCTTGGCTCATGTGTGAAGTGGCCCTTAGTGACCGATCTAGCATGATGTAAATTTTAAGTAAGATAAGGCCATGAATCTTCAACAAGCTTTGAACTACTTATAGTTGCAACCTCATGTTTACGTTTGCTCATACATAAAGGGGTTTTGAAACACTTAGAGCTTTGTGGTGTCTGTATAAATTCAATTGTTATGAATGAAGGGGCTTAGTAAATACTCCCGCTTGATCATTTCCAATTGGGTCCCACTAAACTAATTTGGGATTCTTATACTATTTATGAGTCTCCAAATCTATAAAGAAAGAATCCAAGTCATAGAATAGTTCATTGTGTTTTTGCCTTCCCCACGAATGAGTTTACGTAGACACCATGAAGCTTGAGGCTTATTGTGATAATTCAAGTATTCTCTACTTAGTACAACTAACCTACTACAAACCTTGATTGTATACGTGAGATGAATAGAAAGGCGCTTGAAAAGGAGAGTGGGACTTATCGCATACAAAAGTATCTTCCATTCATCCAACATAGATGAAATCATGAATTGATTTGCAACCTAGAGGATACTAGTTTGAGTTGTAACATCGAATTTAGCTTTAAAGACCCCGAATTAGTCTAGTTTAAGTTACTTAAGATGAATTGGCCGCATGCTTATTTATTTATTTATATTTTTTGGGAGGGGGGGTCATTGTTTTATGTTGGATGGATGAGATTTACACTTGTATGCAATAATTCTCTCTCTCTCTCCAATAGAAAGTGTAAGCCCTAAACCTTCACCCTTATGCGTCGTAGTCCGGGTGAAGGCCTATAGCTTGCACATACTTAAAATGACCACGCTTAACCATTTGCACGCAGCAATCGGCGTTCGCCAATGTAAATCTCAAACCCACAATTTTACTCAAAGCGTACAAGGGTTCCAGTATTTAGAAATACTCAATTCCCTTGCAGTTATAGCTACACAATCATCCACCGGGCATCCCCATTGTTATATCCTAATGAATTTCAGCCACACCAAATCACACAGTTGAATTGACCATGCCCATAAGTTCAACCCCGCTTAATCACCTAAGTCCCAAGCTACTAGATCCCAATTTCCCACCTAATTTCCGCTAAACTAACTTCTAACTAACTGATGCTCAACCCCTTACACCTAGGCCTCGGCTTCTGGGTTCCCAGCAGCTCCCTTGCTTGTCCTCGCTGGACCCCTTGCGAGGCTGCCACCCCTTTGGCCATGCGCAGGAGCGTCCACCAGCCTCCCTCAACGAGCTGAGATGCATTCAGTTGTTGCTCACATTCCCTCTGGCTCACGGTGCCAGCTGCCACAAGTCGTCCCAGAAACCTCAACCAGCAATGTCACCGTGTGAGCCCCCCCCCCCCCCGTGGTGCCTCCAGCCTCCTGATCCTTCAGCATAATGTGACACCTAACCCGCAAAAAGGACCGAGGGAGTTCCAGATTCGGTGACCGCGGCATCACATTCTCAGAGCAACGATCATTTTCAGGGACAGACTTCCCACCTACACCTCAAACCTCAAAACCCACACGCCTCCTCGATACCAAACCATATTGATGCCCAGATTCCCCCCAACAATCACCTCGGCCTCAGTGGCGTCCGCATTATATCACTCCAGGTTGTGAGCCTCACCCATTTGCTTGGCAGGTCATCACTCAGTCGTGAGTACTCCCCCGCATTGCCGACCACCTCACTCTAACATCTGTTCTCTTTCAGAACAGCAAAAGCAGAAACAAGAGAATGAACTGAACCTTCAACCGGTGCTGCAATCCACACAGCGCCTCCAGCTGCCACCAATGCCACATTCCCAGCTGAACCCACCCCTCATCATCTTGAGGGTGTAATTCTCGACCCCCTAAGGCGCCCTCCTCCAATCTTCCTGAAGCCGCGGCTCATAGCTCTAACTGATCGTCCATCCTCCTCTTGCAGTCCCCTCTCTCTGCTGGCCGAGGCCTTCCCCGCCGCCGTCGCCCCACACCCCTTCTGTGCACACACCCCCTTCCTTCCACCGAACTCAGAGTCCACACACCTAGATCCGAGGATCCAAGTCCCTATCCCCGGCTCTGACGAGCTTCTACCCCTAAATGGACAGCAACCAAGCCTAATTAAGCACTGAGCCGAGCCATAAACCCTTAGGCTTGGTATTAATTACTTGACTTCTTAAACTCAATCCTACTTATTTCCAGTTCTTTCCCGTTTCATAATCCAAACCCCACCTAACCAAACAAATCAACACTAACTCAACTCAAACCCCAAATCTAACACTTCACTCTTTTTATCTTTTCCTGAGCTTTCAAGACAACACCCAAGCCTAACCTTTTAATGATTTGAGGATAAAGAACACCGGTGAGCACAATTTTGGGCTCACAGAAAGCGAGATAATTTAATGGTTTGGATGATTTCAACTCAAAGTGTAGGTTTGTGAGTTATTTGGGTCCGTCCGATTTGCCATGGACAATTGCAACATGCAGTAATTGAGATATTAGGTACATGTTAGCTCGAAGTTTGTGCAACCTTTTGTCAACAAAGTATAGTGGTTCCCACCATATGTACTACAATTCAAATAATAGGAATGCATGTGTTGACAAAAAAATAAAATTGTGACCAAGGCAACTCGACCCAACACCAAAACCAATGCCAACACCAAATATATGACCACCCAAATAAATGGGAGGACTGCATTTTAATAATGCAAATCTTGGATTTCCAAGGATCTCTTGTTCACTGAGACTCTTATGAATCGTAAATTCTCACACTTCCTATATTTGCGTTCTTAGGTACTAGGGAACCTTCTCCCATTTTTACCCACCCTTGCCGAACTTGTGCCCTTTGAGACACATCATTGGCGGAGGTAGGTAGAGTGGACAAATTTTGCAGAAGTGTGATAAAGTTGTGATATTGGAGTGAATTTTCACATGTATGGAAATTGATATCACAACATTTAACAAAAAAATCACAATTTATTTCAAGTATTTAAATTATTATAAAATTCAAAGGCCGGATTCGCTCCCACCCCATATTCACAACATAGGTTGACTTATTTCCAATAAGTAAGGTACAAAAACTTGAGTATAATTAGCGCTCTTTTTAATGAACCCAAATTTGTGCCCTTTTAACTTACTTCTTTCTCACACCGAATGAGATGGCTAGAGTAGAGGCGTCCATAACCAATCACTTAAGAAATTATGTGTCAAATATGGAGAAGTATAAGGCGATGCAACTTTCTCTTGTGTAGGAAGATATAAATTAGGAAGACTGCAAATTATTGGTAACTTTATTCCTTAAATTAAAATTACTGTGAATTTTGGAAGCCAAAAGTTGGTTTGAACATATTACCAACGTCTAGAGTTTACTATAAGTGGTCAATTTAATTGTTCATTCCCCCTCACTTTAGCACTTAAAACCATGACATGTCTCATGACACTATTTGTTATGGCTTGATTGGAATTCAATCCCAGCATGATCAAAATTCCATTACCCTATAAATTGCCGATGGGTCCCGACCGGGAATAGACACCTCTACTATACATGAGTAGTTCTTCATGACTAATTCCATCACATTAGAATATGACGGTTATATGTGTGGAACTTCATGACTTTAAGAGACTCTATGTATTAAAAAGGGAAGGTAGGTATGTCTACTCTAAACCTAATGCACATTTAATTTTCATACATAGCCATGTGAGTCACCACATGTTGCCACATTGTTGGATTAAATACGAGGTCATTGTTTATGATAGCTTGTTGGAAAGATGTTAAGGAAGGCTATGACATAGGCTTCTTGTTTACTTTTAATTGAGTAAGGATCAAGCAAGACATATCATAAGAATCCAACATCGGAACATGATATAACTACATATGACACTTAAGCATTTCTTTCTCCTTTTTCTAAGTAGGTTTGAGGGATTGTCGAACAATCCAATGTGGCCACGGTGGGTCAATTGATAGGCTTCAATGTTCACTAAAGGCATCGCTTTGACACCGGAATTGTTAATACTACATGTATGTACGTACATACATGGTCGTATTTGGTATTAGATTGTCAAGTTTATTACCATACAAACCCTCTCTTGACTAACCTGAAGGGCGAGGTATCCATAGTTGACCATGTCTATTTAATCGCTCACTGGGGTCATGGTATACGATTTGGCGAGGATCAAAGAGCAAACATCATAAAGACACATGTTCAAAAGAGATTGGACTGCGTCTTCAAATATGAATAACTAATCTACACTCGTTAGTGAATACAACTGGGAGGACCTATGTATCCAGTTAAGAAATCAACAAACATGCACTTCCGATAACCATAACAAAGTCTACCCAAGACCGATTTTCAGTCCGGTTTCTGCGGAGGTTTCATCGCAAATTTGCTAATGCAACACATGATTTGTTGTGTAAATCCAATCGGTAGAAGTTGGTGAACATGAACAATGAACCAATTAACATCCACATACCTTATGCCATAACGACGCTTTTGTGGACATTCTGATGCTCATTTCAAGAAGGGATAGTCCAGATGAAGCATGCAGGGCTCAGTTTGGGGGGGGGGAGGTCTTTCATTCCTTTCCGCTTAGAATTTATTATTGTCAAAGTTACAGAGTAATCAGAGAGGTGTGTAAGGGCCGCTTTACACCTAGAGGCTGAGCCAATTCCCCTTGAGGCCGATTACATGAAATTTCAGCTCCTTTTGGGTTGGAGGCCGGCCTCAACTACACATTATAATAAGATTATGATGGGGGGCCACTTTCCCATATGTAAAGACCTTAGGGCCAAGAAGCTAGGCCGATTCAATAAATCTAGCATAATCCAACAGATCTAGCATACCTCCGTTCATATTTTCACATAATCCAATGGATATGGTTCGCTAAAAAAATCATATGTTGTTAATTTTTATTTTATTTTTTATTGAAATTCGACACTGGCTCCGAGGCCAAGAATTGGCCTTCCATTTTGGGTGCACCCAATTCAATGAGCTCGGGCCGTGTCATACCCTGCATTTTTTTGATCAAAACATTCATACCACCGAATTGGCCCGGCCTCTAGGTGTAAAGGGGTTGGGACCAATTTCAGCATTTTGGCCAATCACAAGTGAGGATTTCGAGTCTCTTACACAACAAATTGGCCTGGCCTCTAGGTGTAAAGCGGCCCTAACACTCCCGGCCTATTCACTTTCCATGAGCGGGGAGGATTGCGGCCCCTTTAGCGTCCCCGTTTATGACAGTAAAGGAGGCGTAAACATCAGGTTTAGGTTAGATCACTATATTAAGTAATTGGAGACTTTTTCACGATTTTGAGACTATTTAAGAATGTAGTTTTTCAAAAAGAGAAAATGAAAAACCCAAAAATATATTCAATGTGACTTAATAAAGTGATTTGCATGGGCGGCACTAACCAATTTGGCACAAATACATGTCATCACAATAAAAAATTGAACTATCTATTAAAGCATTTGCATTTATTTTGAGACTTTCCAAAGTCTCTAATTAACGAATATGGTGATTTAGGTGTTCACAAAAAAAAACTCCGTAGTTTTGTGGTTTGGGTGCTGCAAAGCTGTGACAATATGCTATAGTGGCACTCCACTGTTGCTACGTGTATTTGGTGTTCAAGTGGAGTTGGCCTCTTCCTAAGGTCCATGTGGCCATTGACACCTTTATACATGTGCGACAAGTGTGGAGTGAAAGGTGGTTCACTCCGAGGTTCTCTGCTTCATGAGGAACGGAGGAATGGTTTTTACATCGCTCCGGTAATAATTGCATGAGATAACTATGATCTTGTTTTGCGGTGGCATTCATTTTCTACATGCACCTCTATCGGCCACTTTATGCCATTTGATCTCTCGTGACATACTGGTCCATGTTGGGCCCGTGAGTAGTTTACATATTGCATTTGGCTCTTGCCATGCTTTCACGCAGCGAACCCACTATGCATTTCAACCGCATTGTTCGCGTTCATGTTGGAGTATTCTGCCATGCGTTGTCTACTGAATTATGCAACATGTAACATAGTGATGGTAGCTAGTCGGAAATATACATCATTTGGGGAAACTTTGCAAAGCTTTGCAAAAACTTTAGGAGAGCTGAGAGGTGATGATTGTGTGTGTAAGTAGAGACATGACTCTCAATCAATGGGTGTCACATGATTGGTTTATGTAGGCCTTGTGTGGTTACTCTTCTTGATCGGATGCTTATAGGTGAGTGGTATATAATATAACTCGGCGCCTTCATGGTGTTTATGTGGACCATGGCTAAAATCTACAATAATGTGGAGGGATCGGAATATTTGATAAGCCTCAAATTGAACCTGAGAGCATGTCTTGTCCCTTTCCTAATACTACTAGTCAACTCTCACCATGTGTTAGATAAACATTGCTTCCATATCTGGTCTTTCCTTCATCTTGACATGATACTTACTATGTAAGTTTCAACACTAGCCAAATCCTTATTAAAACGTGCTTAGTACCTTCCCAATCACTGCCTTCCTTGAACTAGGCATCCTCAATTGGAAAGAGAACAAACTCTATGGTCTTAATAATGTTATCAATGGCAAGCTTGATTCTAATTAAAAACAAACAATGTACAAACACGTGTTCATCTCAAAGACGGCAAATGCTTGTTTCATTGAGATTTTTTTGTCAAAACAATATTGTTCCATTTATTTCGGGGAACAATATAATAACATCAAGTCAACAATATGGAGACAATAGAAAATGTACCAATGTAGAAACAATGGAGAAACAAAGCTTTGTGAAACAATGCATTCACAATGCCTAAACAACCTTCATTGTCACAAAGTAAACACAATATTGTAAGCATGATGATTTTTTATGTCAATTGCTTATTGAAACATCACTGTTACGTTTTACATTGCAATAATATAAAAACAACTTTGCATTTTTGAATCACGGTTTCTATGTTGATATTAAATTGAAGTGATGTTGATTACATTATCAAATGCAGGATTGTCATCTTACAAATGGCACGTCCCTTGACCTTCCAGGTAGTTATTTTGAAGTAGTTCATGGAGTAAATAGGAGTAACAAATTATAAATTGAAACAATGACCTACAAACTAAGAGCTTCAGCCAAATGAAGATGCAAACCGTAATGTAACTCTTCATACAAACACAAAGTATTTTCTGCAATTTGCAATTTCAACAAAACACAACAAATGTTTGATTAAAGGTTGTGTTCAATCATCTGCATTGTACACTACATACAAAATTTCAAACTGTACACACTAAGTAAGTTTATCAAATCAATGGCACAAACACTTGAATTTCTATTACAATCTTTTGCAGATAGCCTATTTTCACCGATCAGCGTTAGCTTCAACTATGATAACCCGCGACATCCGCCAGAGATTTTTCTTGATTTCATCTTCAGCACACTTCATAGCACAGATGTGCATGGATGCATGGCCTTCTGTCAAAATTTTTCCATGCATGGCCAAATTCATCTGCAATAAGAATTATAGACAATTTATATTAATTGGAGGTAATTACATCATTTAATATTAAAAAAATAGAGGATGCCATGTTAAGAATAATTTGACTCACCACGTGGTAAAAGAAACCACATTGCTCCAAAGTCACACAAACAGTGCCCTTTCGATCATACCTCCTACCCAGTACAACCTTAGCAATTGCACCATAAAAAGCCTGTGATCCATAAGGATCTGGCACTCCATTTGAGCCACTTCCAAACCTCCAACGATCTCCTATACACACAATTCAGTACATGTCATAAGTGATTTAATAAAAGTTTTTTATCAATACTCATCTACATTTTAAGTATTTCAAAGTTATGCATGGAAATTCATATGAACTAAATTAACAAATCCACATACCTTCACACAGTGTTCGTAATTGTGTTGCATATGTTTGCAAATCTTGAGGTGTAGCATCTACACTGTCAGCTCTTAAGATTGTCACGTGGTATCTTGGAGTAGTAAAGAGATTTGTTAGTAATGCTACAGTGTTTTGCTCTATCGTCGAATCACACAGGGCTCATGATGCATATTACCTGGAGCATGAGGCTCGGTGAGATTCATGACATGTAGCAATCACAAATCTGACCTGTCGATAGTTGTCTGCAAATGGGTAACGTTATGACCTTGCCTCTCCAAACCAACCTTCAACCTCCAATCCTAGTGCAAAAATCTCATTAAAGTGTAAGATACTCAAGAAGATCATGTGCAACTTGCGTCAATATAATTCCAGAAAAAGAGGTTCATCAACATGAACTAATTGTTCTCAGTAGTGTAGTCTGGGAGAAGAATTATCTCCGAGTCACTAATGATGATGTGATGAGTTTGCATATATAACCCTTATACTGCTAATTCCATCAAACCTGGTCGCCACCTACACTCGTGAGGGGCTGTGCTTTTCCCAGGTCACAATTGCGCAACTTTGATGACTTGAATGTCCGAGCTGCGCCTGGCTCCTCTTGATCTTGCAGGTGGGGTTCATTACAAACTTTGAAGTACTTGATCGAAATAGAATGTGATCTTCTCCACACCTGAGGAAGTTGACCGGCCTGACTCAAACCGACAGGTACCTCATCATCTTTCTAAGTTAGTACAAGCTATTCCATGTAAGAATATGTTGAGAATTGTATAACCTGGAGATTTTGGCATCCAAACCACTTATAGATGACAGTGTTCCACTTTCAAGTTTACTAGCCCAAGGTTTATCGATGATGCAGATTGAATATAGCACATAGCAGCTTAAAGTTGTAACTGTCTGAGAGAAACACTGACTTGGTCGGCCGGGAAGTGGTTGACAATCTGAGAAATTGTGTTATATTATCCTCACTAAAAGCTCATCCAGATTCCAGCACGTAACCCGAAGACCTCTCATTAGAGGTTCCAATTCGTGAAGCACTAAGATAATGCGTGTCCTGTGATATAGTACACACAACCTTACTTTCAAAATCATCTCATCTTTAAAATATCCACTCATAATCTTACTACCTGGCTTTGATGCAAGTGCGATTGCATTATAGTTGATGACGTGGATCATACATATGTGGATCATACATATGTGTGATATCTAATCTTTTCCGTTATAAGGATTGTTGCAAAATTGATTAGAAATACGCGCAAGGATTGGGCTCTCATGACTCTCATGATACAGTTTTCATTCAAAACGGTTATATGCAATCTATGAAACCTAGACACAAGCTACAGCGGACACCCGTGACCATAGATAGGGTTGCAGAACTCTAAAGTATAAACGACAGAAGGTTTAAAACGACAGAAAGTTTAGGACGACAGACACCATAGCCGAAACCCTAAAGCCTTACCACAAATGTCAGAGCAGAACCTGCGCCGAGGGAATCTGTTCATGTAAGAATAGCAGCAGAATTTAGGAAATTCAAAACATTCGAGACTACGAAATCTTACCGCTTGAAGCGGGTAAGTAAGCAGCTGAGCTACAATCGTTTCTGCGATGGCTTCCAGTAATGATGTTGTCCTCAATTAAACGGAGAGAACTCGCTCCTCTCCACAAAATGTTCCTGAAACTCTTAAAGGAAGGAAAGGCACGTGAAAGAGGCTAATAAATCAGAGTTGACTTATTATCCAACCTCAACAACACACGCACACAGCGAAAATTCGAATTGAATTATCCCTTCCGACTTATGCTGCGACGTCTCCCAAATTTCACGAGAGAAAATCGGATTGTTCAGATTGTTCAGGATTGTGGAGAAAGAGGCATGTTCTGAAGGGAGACTCCGTAATTCATTTCGAAGTGCCTTTCTCACTTCATTAGCATGTCGAAGCCACAGAGATTAAACCACAATGTGTGACAAAAGATAGCTCACCTTGAGCAAGAACAGACAACGAGTCTTCAAATTTTCACCGCGCCTTATGCAACGCACATTCGCTTTGCCTCCTACAAAAGCTTCTTGCAATCCTCCAAAGTGTCATTTCGTTTGCCTCCTCATTTCGTCATGTAAGACCAAACATAACGATTTCATTTCTCAAAGTACAGCGCCAATACTATGCAAATTCTCCAAACCAAATGAAACACACATGAAAGAAACTGGACGATGAGTTAACTGGGCGTCGGTGGTGAGGCACAGCAGGCGGGTGATGGACGGAGCTTCGTAGTGGCAGCTATGGCGATTGCAATTTCTACAACAGCAACGCAAGCGAGACAGGGACTCCACAAGAGCAAAAATGGTTGAATCGTGATCGGGAGGTGGTGCCATGTGCCCTCCCGCAAAGAAAAAAAACTCGGGCAGGGCCATGGGATGGAAATTTACTCTGCCCGGAGAAAGTCGCAAGAGATAGGCCTGCCCATAGGGTGGCCATAAGGGGGAGGTGGAGGCGGGCAGGGGAGGGCTGGGGAATGAAAACATTACATTTTCTGCCCGTCCCCGTGCTTCTTGAGAGTCCCTGCGCGCGCTCTCTCCGGCTGAGCTAGCCTGGCGAGGCTTCTAGCATTGCATTCCTGCGCTGGCGATCGCCTTCCTTCTCTAATCCGGCGCCTCAATCTGCGCTTAACTTAGCTCAATCTCTGCGACCTCTTTGGTACCTCAATCGTCGCGTTGTTTGCATCTTCTCACGCACTCCTCGCAGGGAAGCAGACAGACAGACAGAAGAGGTGGTAGTAAAGATCGATTGTAAAACGAGAGATAGAGAGAGAGACCGACCAGAGAATAGGAAGAAGAAGAAGAAGAAGAAGAAATGGTTAGGTCTTGGCAAGATCGGGAGTCTCGTGTCGTCGCTAGTACCAATCGAGAAGGAGGGAATGAGTAAAATGGTAAATTTTCTTATCTGTAGCTATTGTCTCCTTGTGACGGATTTATTTATTTTTGCGTCTTGGAGATGATTTTCTTTTGCATCATGATTGGAAGGTGGATTCTTCTTTCATCAAGAAGCTCGCAGCGGAGGTGTTTTCAGTTTTATGGATTTTGTGTGATAAGTTTTGGACATTGATTAGGTTTTTGTAGTGGTTTGCGTACGGAGCCAAGGATTTACATTTTTCGGAGGTTTTGATGTTTTCAGAGAGGTAGAATTTCACTTGATGATATGAGCTTGTCATCACACTTCTGGCCTCCAGATCCGTATGAGCCGCATCCTCAATCAAGCAATAGGAATATTTTTCTTGCAAATTTCGGTCAAATCGCTGCAAGAGTCAAATTGCAATCTGATAAGATAATGCCTTGACCTGTTCCTTGTGGGAATTCGTTTTAGATTGACCCAAACATGTTGTGATTAGCATTTTTGAGGAACTTACCCGATCTACTGAGGCCTTGGTTCTATACGAGTCCATTTTCATTTTGTTTCTGTTGGTTTCTAGCGCACCTTAATGGCCATTTTGATGGCCTCATCGGAAACCTAATTCAAAGGATTATGGCTTAATATCTTCAGAATATTTGTCGGCTTTGTAAATCTTGAAGCAAGGGTTGCACATCATCCAGATCTTTTTGTGAAAAGATTCTGAAGATTTTCGAGGGTAGAAGTTTTTCACAGTTTCCTAAATACTAATTGTTCAGAATCAACTGTAACGATTTTACACTTTCTATTAGAAATAAGGTGGACCGCCTTATTACATTGTGATCTTGATGCATTCTTAGATACATAGATGTGTGCAATAGAATATCCTGCAAATCATGCGACTAGATTTGTTATGTTTGATCTGGATGCATGAGGTTTTCCCATATCCCATCCGACTTCAGGTAAATTTCTCTTTCCTGAGAAGCTGTCGAATGAGGTGAGTGCTCAACCTCGAGTGGAACTCAGGCGCCTGAAATTGTCTTCAGATTTCATGAATCGCTTATCTGAACTTAAGCCCTTTCTAGACTAGTTGGTTGTCCTGAGCTTGTGTGGCAATCTTTGCCTACAGCCTATGTTGTTTTTGAAGTTGCTAATGTATTACGTGCAATACATGTAGTACCCAACTTTTCTAAGGTAGGACATTTCTTTCTCAATAAATACAAATTTTGATACAAAATTCATACTTTTTGACTGAGTATTTGCTTTTGTATTCACACAATATTGTATCTATATTGAATAACAGTAGAACTTTCCAACATTGAAACAATCGAGCATTGTAAAGGCAAAGAATCAACAACCACTGACAAACCATTGTCAAGACATTGTTTCAAGACCAATTTCCAACCATAGTATTACAATCACGTACGAAATTCGCATTGAACATGTTCAATTTGGATCAACATTGTGACATACTTCAATTGCAACAACATTGAGATATTCTCTATTGAAACATTACATATTTAGTCATTGTTTTTTTAAATTTACAATGCCTTTACAATGGCTGATTGTGAATAGATTGTCACAATACAACAACTCATAGAAGGCAAATTTGAGATGTTACAATAAGATTGGACTATGTGCTCAACCTATATAAACCACTCCATGATTAATAATCAACACGTTTGGGAAAGCCTATATGATCATATGGAGACAATAGTAAATCTTCCCTTTGGACTCTTATGTCTTTTGCATTTCTACTTTGTTCTTGAAGCTTCAGATCATACTATTCACAATGTGCAATTGTTAGTTGGATGACACAACTTTTCAAGTTGATGCAACTGTCATAAGGTAGATGGTGCTAAAAACCAACACCACGGGGAGGTCACTTCATTGTCAAGTTGACACCACGTGCGGACAAAGTTTGCTACCCCTATATTACATGTCATCTTTAATTTTAAAATTTATGATATTTTTTCTACATATACATAACCATTGATAATATCTTTTGCATATTTTTTTGAAATTTTTAGTCATCTTTATTTTTTTTAGTAATTTTTTTAATTCAATTCTGTGTCATTCTAGTTAGAAACGGTATGTTTTATAAAAAAAAACAAATCATCAAATTTAGTTACCACTTTTGACTATGTCATAGGTACTGTGTATATCAACTCATGAAAAAAAATTGATAAAATTTTGATCCATTTTGGTGGTGCAACTTACCAAAAGAAGATTTTTTTTGGTCGCACGTGGTGTTCAACTTGACAATGGCGTGATCTACCTGTGACCAACACCCATAAATTTTGCACAATAAGTACATTTTGATCATGAGGCTATCCATCAAACTCGCATGTTGATTTGGATTAGTTGCCAATAAAACTTTAAACCCCTATAACTTTTGCTTACAAATTCAAGTACAACATACTTTGGTGGGTTGGAATCCCATATCAATTGCTAATGATGGCCATTAAAACTTGTGAATCTAATAATAACACCTATTATGCTCGGTGCTTAATGTGATGATTGCAACACCATCTACCATAGATATATGAGGAGTTGAAAATATCCACAATAGGGCCACATACCTTAGATGTTAAGTCCTAGAATTGCCCACCGAGTAGTGACAAACATTGAGGCTTGTGTTGTAAGGAGCTCTCGTTCACAAGCAAGTGTGATTGTTTGGGAGTGATGTCAATGAGCAATTGTGCACATGTATGGATTGTATCATGACAATATAGCTTTTGGGTAGTTGGGTTTTTTATTCTATTTTTTATTTTAAAAAAACAATTGCAAAACTTGAGAACAAAGTCTTAACATTGAAACTTAGAATGACCCTTTGTGTCCATGGAATCCCGAACTATATATGTGGTTTGTTAAATGTGTCAAAAGTGACTTTATCCAAAGATAACATTTTATTCAAGAGCAATTTTTGAATTGGTTGAATACCTTGAAGCTATTTAAGATTTAAGTTCAAATACACAACTTGGGTGCCCTAGGATGCATATACATGTGTTGTGTTTTGATCATCATTGTCAAGTATGAATGTATTTTCATTTTTTCTTGGATATAAGATAATATATGAACCCATAAAAGTACATCAAATCCTATTTTTGAACTTGGTGAGGCCCGTATAAATTGTGTATATGATCGCATATTTAGACCCCACCGTGCTTCAAGGGTTAACGAGGGCTACATCAGTTATGGCATTTAGTGTCATTTATTATTCGGAGTTACACAAGGCTACAACTTTTTCCTAAGAATTTTTTTAACCAAGTGTAGTCGTTTATGTCACAGATTGTATGTACAATATATCTCATATTTGTTGGTAGAAAATGTAATCTATAATAAGCTGCTATAGCCTTATATAATTCCAAATAGTAAGTGACACTAAATACCATACATGGTGTAGTTCAATTTGGTCCATGAATTGGCCCGAAAGATGTGAAGCACATCTAGCTTACATGTGGCACATTGTTTGGAAAAATGGCATGTGTTTTGTGGGATGAAACCTTCTACGTGTTGTTATATCACTACCTACGTCAACATTAAGTTATACCAATTATTCCAAAAGATCACCCTTTTCCAACAACTTATTTATGAATCATAGATGAAAGCAACATGGTGTATGTTACATAATCTCCGAACAATCTATAGAATTTTTGTTAATAAAAATTGAACCCTTGAATAAGACATTATTGCATTGCGTAACTTCAAATAGTAACACGCAATAATTGGGATAACCAATGTACTATTGCTTTGCTCCCATCAATTCTTGAATTTGGGAGTCATTACCTACATAATCAAGTTTGGACGCTACACCAACATAACATTACTAAGTTTATACATGATGATCTTTGTTCAAAGAAAGAGGTTTTGTTTAAAACACTTTGATCATTTGCAGTTGCTTGCAACAATACACAACATGTTTGCTCTCCATGTGCTCCCCATAAACGGGGAATCCCATACTTAAAGGATGATTATGCTCATATAATACAAGGTCTCACAAAACACAACCAAGGAGTTGTGTAGTGTTATGAGGTTCACTAAATGTAATTTTTTTATCTTAACTAAAGCCACTCAAACTGAAATTTAATTGTTAACCCTTAAAGGATGTAGGGGTTGAATGTAGGACATGTATACACAATTTTTATGAGCCCCACCAAGTCTTATAATAATCTAAAGGAAAATTTGGTTTTTGAAACCTTATTTATTAGATTGTCTTATGTCAAGGAAGAAATAAAAATGTATAATTATATTTTACATTGATGATGAAAATACAATATATGTATTTATATCCAAGGGCATTCAAGTTTGTATTTCAACTTCAATCTTCAACAAATTCAATGATTTCAATCATTTGGAAATTTGTACTTGAAGACTAAGTTAATCCTAGATGAGGCTATTTTCAAACAAATTGCTAAAAATGGAATTTTGACTACACATTTTTATGCATGAAGAGGCCTAGTTTGGGCCTTTGGATGCTTTGGCTTAGAAACCAAGGGGTGCTTACTTAACCTCACATTAAGCAATAACATAACTTTTAAATAGGGTTCAAAAACCTTATTATTCAACATTCATAGGGTTCATAAATCATTTTGACCAACATTCTTATTCGTACCGTTCTAAGAATTTTGTATCCTTCACTACATCGAGAGGAGAAAGAGGAAATAATCCTAACCGTGAGAGTGAGAGAATAAGAAGTAAGCCCTTGTGCTTGCTTCACGGGACTATCTCTTTGAACTACAAAGTCTTATCAACCGTAGATCTAATCATACATACATCTAATAGATGGCATTTACGGCCGCCACTACCCTAGTTGTCATTCTCTAAATCCTTGAATTCAACGGTCTTGGTTTCGCAATTGTTTGTTCCAACGGTCCTCATCCCCTCGACTTCATCCACATAACACCATCCTCCATTTGTTGCTATCCTACATTTACGCCTTCTTCCATTTGATGTCGTTTTCCGTTCATTGTCGTCCTCCATTTGTCGTTGTCTTACGTTATTTTTTAATCATTCAGTATTGTCCTACATTGACCTCCATTCATTCGAGTTGTCCTCCGCTGTTCTTCATCCATTATCTAAATTTCTTCATACTGATTAGGTGACCTTAATCTAATTTCTAATCACTAACTTCTTTTTCTACTTAGACTGTAAACTTGAATCCAACCGCAAGAAGTTGAATTGATTCATTCGGATAAATAATATAATATCTTTAACAACATAAAAAATAATAAAGAAGATTTTACGCACACATGTGAGTAAATTTTCTCTATATCCGCTATATAGTATTCTTATTTTAACACTAGCTTATCTTAGGATAACACAAGTCAATGTAACCAATCCGATTTGAACATGGGTTGATCTAGACCTAATACCATTCTCTTAGATAACTTGCATCCATAGACGGATGTTCTAAAATCTAATAATCACACATACATTGATTAATTTTAATAACTAACTTCCTTGATTTTATAGACCGTGGTCCTTAATTCAAACTACGAGCGGTTTGAGTGGCTCACACCTTCATATTTTACTTGCTCCTGATAGAGTTATCATCTTCACGGAATTGCGGTATTTTTTAAATAAAACTATCTCACAATATCTCCAGATTCTACGGTCATAGGCACCCCTTCTATCAAAATTGACCACTATAGTTTAAATTCTTCGCTCTTTGCCCACAATACTAAGTTTTTCATATATTTGCTAGAATTTATAAACGGTTGAGCTAGCTAGGGTCGCGACAACAGAGCCCTCCAACAACTTCAAACCTCCATAATTTTGTTGTCCCATCTATGATTCTATTGAATGACCAGTCCATCGAGATTTAATTTTTTCCGTAAATGTTGATATGCTCCTCACTTGTCCCATTTGGGCTAGTATTGCGGGAGTTATGGCTGTTCCAACCTCGGCAGTTTAGGGTACGACTCTTGCATCACTGTTGTCCCACTACATCGCCCTTTCGAGTGTCACTAGGCAACACCCTGCCTAAATTGTGATATTTTCTAGCTCACACATCCGATTGGGGAGTTTTTGAGCATTCTAGAACTGGATGCCATAAGCTACCCAATGCTCATGGCCTTAACGTTGTGACTACTAGTCTCCAAGGTTGGGAGGCATTCTCAACACCCGAGGCCCTCAGCCCACACTAGGATCACTTGGGCCCTCTCACAAATGGCGCCACAAATCTCGAGTGTCACTCCGAGGTCATTCTTGTACCCATGGTGTTGAGGGCACTCCACATGGAGAGGTGTGCAATGTTCACCCACACCAAATGAAGTTGATAACCTCATTGATTATACGTGTGGTAGGCACACCAATTCTTAAGTTGTCATCTTCTCTTGGCGTGGCATTGTATTTCCCTTGGGACGCTACCCTCACAATGCATCTTCAAATTTGGCAAGTCCCAAAGGTGTCGTTCTTAGGAGGTGCGTTAGTGACATTGGAGTTCTCTTTCAAGGACCTAAACTACACTAGACCCACCTTCTTTGAGACTCACTTGGGCTACCCTTTCTTTTGGGCCTCCCATGTTAGTCTCCACTAGCTTAATTCTACCATTTTGACTAGGTTGGACCTCAACGCTTCCACTAAGTTGTCTTTGTTGCAAACTCCAAGATGGATTTCTATTGTCAAATCACAACCCGATCATACAGGGGTGATGCCAAGTCCCGCCCGATTCGGTGCCTACGTTGTTTCTTCGAGACATGAGTTCATTACTCGTGGGATGCACTTTTATGAGCCCCTGCCATCACTATTTATGGAGCCCTTTATTGTTGTGTTAGGTGCTCAAATATAGACTATCAAGATGAGATCTTTAAACCCACATTAAAAATAATGCTCCGAAAGTAATGACTAAATCTAGATTTGGATGTAGATTTCACAACCTTGAATATTTTGAAGCTAGATTTTCTTTCATAATTGTTGAATTCATTATAAACTCAAGGGCATCATTACAAATTTTGTAGAAAATTTTATTTAATTTTATATTTAAAAATATTATTTACATGTTCAGTGTACCTACTTGCACATTACTTGCACCGTCTTTTAGTATATGTAGATTTTTCTTGAAAAAAATATTTATAAAAATAAAATGTTTGGCTTTGTAGATCAATGTGTTTTTCAAATGTTTTTTATTTTTTTCTACAAAAAATTCAAAGTGAGTATATGGTTCTAAATCATTTTCACTTAAACCTATGGAGAGTAATGGAGTTGTGTACTTGACTGTGCTTGCACCCCAATGTGAACCTTCAAATATCAAGAAGTTGTTATGTATTTTGCTTGATAACATATTCGAGCGTGCAAGAAGTAGCTTGGGATAGAATCCAACTTGACACATCATTTGACGAAGATAATGTATTTTTTGGTACCTTGCACTGCATGTGAGCATGTTATCAAAAAATAAAGAAAGAAGACATCATAAATATGTTTGTTGAAACTCCAACATGCAATGAAGAGGCCAAATAAGTATTCAAGCATTGTCATGTGAATGTTAAGTGAATATGACATTTTGAGTAGATTATTTGGAATTGCCTTCCATCATAAAATTTGAAAATTATGCTTGTACCTTATCAATACAAATTTGTATATAAAAGCTTCCCTATTAATGATTTCCATGTTGGAGATTCCAAGGTTTAGGGATTTTGCATAGCTTTGATGGATTCCAAAACTAAGCTTCACTTGATCTTGGAATCTAAATTTCAATAGTTTTGAAAACCAAGGTTTTGTAAACATGTAAAATCTACATGCTTAACGCATTTCAACATGTAAGCATTCCATATTAGATTCAAATAGGGAAGTTTTAAAAATTGTTTACCTCTTTGGAAGAGGTCCATTTTTCATAGCATGATATTTGATGATTTATGGTTTATTTTATTGATTGAAATAATAAAATAAACCTTAACAATGCATTTGTGAATTGATGCAAGGTTATGATGCCCAAGGAGTGTAAGGCCCGAGTACACTGAAAATCGAGTTGATTGAATTAGAACACCACCCTTGAGATAATGCATATGTGATGTGAAAGCCTATGTGTAAATGCGACTAAGCTAAAGTATAGAGAATTCCAATTCTTTGAGGGATAAGTTTGGATTGAAGTTGCTTGTAGAGATTATTATTACGCTTCCGCCACATATTGAGTTCAACCTTGATATCTCTCCTTGGTATGAGGTTTGTGAACCATAAATTACAACAAATCACAACAAATCATGGATGTTGTTGGAAAGATACCACACTCAACCCTATAACAATGTGCTATCTACAAAGTTACTGGAACTAAATCAACTTTTGGCTATTGCACATCAACTCATCCTTGTTGTTGTGTACTGGGTATTGGATGGTGTACATTGAAGGAATGAGAGTTATTTGTGAAATTTTCTAAATACACTCGCATAGATAGTTTTTGAATTTGAAGCTACTCTTCATTCGTAACTCATTGCTATTGTTCATTGTGAAGGTCTGGAAGTCCGTTATCCATTTTGGAAATTCCTATGATAAATGGGTGAATGTTGTGCCATTTGCAAATTAACCACTGTAGAAGGTGCATGGGGGAATTCAAGAAAACCCAACATTACAAAGACTCGTGAGTTGTTGGGTGACTTTGAAGCAATTTCACTGAAGGCACCATCAATTTGAGAGAATCTTCACTAAAAACTGACACCCTTAATATAGCCTACTTATTGTCCGAAACCTTCAACTCCTTTGAGCCTGCTAGATGATACACGTGCATTTGGCCTTGCCCAAACACAAGTTTTTGGAATTTTGAAGTTAAATTCCTGCCATGTTCATTTCCATCTCTTTTCATCACCCTCTCCGCATTCAACTAGCCCCTCTTCTATAATTCATTGTGCAATTATAATTTGATCAAATTGTGTGTGTGTCACTAGCCCTGTGACATAACCATTAGCATTGTAGAGTCACACACATGTAGGATGATGATGTTCAACTATGACTTCCATTCCTTCCATCAAACTCACATGAATATTTCCAAGAACAAGGTTCCTATAGCATTTTGTTTCATATAGCTAAATTTGCATAAGTGTGTGGATATTTCATGTAGATGGTAGTAAATAATACTATCATATATGTCTATAATTGATCGACATAAATTGTCACCTCACATGACACAATCCACTTGTTAGTGGCAACTACAAAATACTTTCACCATGAAGAAACTCTAGATATTATGTAAGGCGATTCTAATTTTACTTGGATCATTGGCGCGGAGACATAATCGTTTCACATAGTAAACTCACATGTAGGATGATCACGTTTAACGATGACTTCCATTTCTTCCACTCATATGAATTTTTTCAAGAACAAAGTTTGTTGCATTTGCTTCAATATACCTAAATCAACAAGATTTTGTAGAGAACCTATATAGAAACACAAAGTAATACAATGGACGTCGTTGATAGAGCGACATAGATCACATGTCACAATCTTGTGGTTAGATGAACATCCACCGTGAACAAAACTCTATTACCAGGTATTGAACGTAAGTAAGATGGTTGATTTTCTCTCTATACCCATTTCTTGTAGGATATGCGACATGCAATTAATACAAAATGATTCGCAAATTCTAATTGTGCCCAAACCATTTGCCTCATAATTTCCGGATAGCAAATGAAGATCTTATTCATTATCAAAGTGAAGATACAAAGTGCTCATTAAGAAAATTACAAACTTCTAGCATATGGAGTATGAATCATTTGCACTTTTGCATTCCACAAAATTGGAACTATGTAAGAAGAAATGTAAGAAGAAATGAGGATTCGAAGTCCCTCGGGTAATGTTGTCAAGCTTGAACATCCCTCCGATGTAAGGTTTGTCAAAGAAGTGAGGTTTCCAAGGCCCTCTGGTAATGTTGTCAAGCTTGAACAACCCTCCAAATTAAGCTTCGTCAAAGAAGTGAGGTTTCCAAGTCCCTCGGGTAATGTTGTCAAGCTTGAACATCCCTCCAATGTAAGGTTCGTCAAAGAAGTGAGGTTTCCAAGTCCCTCGGGTAATATTGTCAAGCTTGAACAAGACCTTAAATAAAGAATTCTCAAAGAAGTGAGGTTTCCAAGTCCCTCGGGTAATGTTGTCAAGCTTGAACAACCCCCCAATGCAAGGTTGGTCAAAGAAGTGCGGTTCCCAAGTCCCTCGGGTAATGTTGTCAAGCTTGAACAAGTCCCCAATTTAAGTGTCCTCAACGAAGTGAGGTTTCCAAGTCCCTCGGGTAATGTTGTCAACCTTGAACATCCCTCCAATGTAAGGTTTGTGAAAGAAGTGAGGTTTCCAAATCCCTCGGATAATGTTGTCAATCTTGAACATCTCGTCAAATTAAGCTCCGTCAAAAAAGTGAGGTTTCCAAGTCCCTCTGGTAATATTGTCAAGCTTGAACATCCCTCCAATGTAAGGTTTGTCAGAGAATTGACGTTTCCAAGTCCCTCGGGCAATGTTGTCAAGCATGAACAACACCACAAGTTAAGCATCGTCAAAGAAGTGAGGTTTCAAAGTCCCTCGGGTAATGTTGTCAAGCATGAACAACACCACACGTTAAGCATCGTCAAAGAAGTGAGGTTTTCAAGTCCCTCGGGTAATGTTGTCATCCTTGAACATCTCTCCAATTGAAGCTCTGTCAAAGAAGTGCGGTTTCCAAGTCCCTCAGGTAATGTTGTCAAGCTTGAACATCCCTCCAAGTGAAGCTTTGTCAAAGAAGTGAGGTTTCCAAGTCCCTCGGGTAATGTTGTCAATCCCCTGCAATGCGACAAATTAAGGGCCGTCAAAGAAGTGAGGTTTCCAAGTCCCTCGGGTAATGTTGTCAATTCCAGACATCTCGACAAATCAATGGCCGTCAAAGAAGTGAGGTTTCCAAGTCCCTCTGGTAATGTTGTCAAGCTTGAACAACTGCACAAGTTAAGCATCGTCAAAGAAGTGAGGTTTCCAAGTCCCTCGGATAATGTTGTCAAGCTTGAACATCCCTCCAAATGAAGCTTTGTCAAAGAAGTGAGGTTTCCAAGTCCCTCGGGTAATGTTGTCAATCCCCAGCAATACGACAAATTAAGCTTTGTCAAAGAAGTGAGGTTTCCAAGTCCCTCGGGTAATGTTGTCAATTCCCAGCAATACGACAAATTAAGGGCCGTCAAAGAAGTGAGGTTTCCAAGTCCCTCGGGTAATGTTGTCAATTCCCAACATTTCGACAAATTAAGGGCCGTCAAAGAAGTGAGGTTTCCAAGTCCCTCGGGTAATGTTGTCAAGCTTGAACATCCCTCCAATGTAAGGTTTGTCGAAGAAGTGAGGTTTCCAAGTCCCTCAGGTAATGTTGTCAAGCTTGAACATCCCTCCAATTGAAGCTTTGTCAAAGAAGTGAGGTTTCCAAGTCCCTCGGGTAATGTTGTCAAGCTTGAACATCCCTCCAATTGAAGCTTTGTCAAAGAAGTGAGGTTTCCAAGTCCCTCGGGTAATGTTGTCAAGCTTGAACATCCCACCAATTGAAGCTTTGTCAAAGAAGTGAGGTTTCCAAGTCCCTCGGGTAATGTTGTCAATCCCCAGCAATGCGATAAATTAAGGGCCGTCAAAGAAGTGAGGTTTCCAAGTCCCTCGGGTAATGTTGTCAATTCCCAACATTGCGACAAATTAAGGGCCGTCAATGAAGTGAGGTTTCCAAGTCCCTCATGCAATTCTTTGAGCATGTTCAATCCTTTGATATCAAAGCTTTTCAATGAATGCATTTCCCACAATTGGTTTGGTAACTGTTGAAAGTTACCATTTATAATTATGGCTTGCAATTGACATAAATGTTCTTGATTGTATGAAAGAAGAGCTTTGAATAGTTGGAAGTCGGTTGAATTATTGTTGGTATGATCATGAATTATCAGTAGGCGAAGATTGCTTAGATCTAAGTCTAAACAAAAACTCTGACCTTGTAAATGGCACGGCGATCTTTTGTACAATATACCTTCAACTTTCTTCGTGCCCTGCTTAGCAAGCTGTAAAAATTATATCAAAAAACAAATAGAGTATCAATAGTATCATATATTATTTTGCAGAGAGATGGAATAAAATGAGTCATTGCAAAGACTATACAAGAATCTGAATTGATTATTAATATCTTGTCCGTTATAAACATGAAACTAACGGCCCAATATAATCCAAATCTAATTACACGTTTTGTTTATATAGACTTTACAAAGACAACATGGAACAAACTTTGTCATACAAATCGTTCATTACAATTCGCACCTTGCTTGTAGATTGAGTCGATGGAATGAAATCAACGCCCCAAACTCGAGTGCCCAAGTATTCTTCATCCCTTTGCACGATCATCCGTCCCATGTCACGAAGATGGTCGTGCATCTCTATGTTTCCATATATGTCAACATTTACCAATGACCGCTCTATCAATATATTGAATGATTTCATCGGGGGAATATCATTCATGGTCCACACGTACAAGGCTCTACCTATTGACATGCCTTTAGGCCACACGTCCTTGCAAAAGAAGCACGCTATGTCCAAAAACATATTTCTTTCAACCATTTCCAATCCGTCAAAGCTTATCCTCAATGTGCTCCAAAGCTTCGTGTCTTCATATTCTTTGTTACCATCCAAACATCTTCCCCTTTTCATTCTTCGTAATGCTCGCTCCCAACTTCGCAACCTCCTTTTATCCCGCAAAAATGCACCCAATACTCCTAGGCTTAAAGGCAAGCCATTGCAAGCTTCCACAATTCTTCCTCCTATATCACGAAATTCAATTGGTAAAGAACCTCCGGGCCCACATGAATGAAGGATAAAAAGCTTTTTTGCTGCATTTTCATCCAATTTGTCAACCTCTATTTTGCCATTCTCCCCGACGAGATCTTTAATCTTATCCCAATGGCGGGTTGTTATAATCAATGTGACGCCTGTGTTGTCCCTCAAAATATCCGGATGGAGAAGATTATCTATTTGATCTCGATGCTTTATATCATCCAATATTATGAGAACCTTCTTATCAACCATAAATTGCTTCAACATGTTTTGTGCATCCACTAAATTTGTTGGCAAGTTTTCATGATCTTCTCCAAAGTTTGTTAACATGTCACATAGAATTCCAAGTGAATCACTTTCATTCTTCAAGTCCTTGGCAAAATATGATGCATTATATGTGGACTTCAATTCATGAAATATGACATTTGCCAATGTAGTTTTCCCAATTCCACCCATGCCAATGACACCCAAAATCCTCACTTCCTTGAGGCGATTTTTTACTTTTGTAAGGTTTCGTTCAACACCAACCACCATGTTGTTCACTTGCATTGTTGTCTCATTCACCTACATAAACAACGCATGCAATAAGTACATAATTCTCATTCAAAATTACACCCTCAAAGACCTATATTTAATCTAATCAATAAAAGTGACAAGCTACATACATACATATATATATAGTTGCTTAAGTATTTTAACACCAAAATGGTTCATACCTTTATAACATGATTCTCCTTGACCTCCTTTGCCTTCTCGATTCTTGACTTCTTTTGGAGTGAGGCTCCATCCTTTTCAAACTTGGGACGTAGGCTTGCCGAATATGTTCCTCTCAAGAACATTTTCTTCAAATCGATCAATTTCTGACAAATTTCAAAAAATGTCGGCCTTTGTGAAGGATCCTCCACCCAACATTCCTCAATCAACCTCGTAAGCTCTTCACAATTCATTGGCAACTCTGGCCTCTCAAATTCCTTTATTTTTTTCAAAATGTCTTTGGTTTGCACAAAATTGCTCCCAAATGGAGTAATTTGTGACAAGATCTCTGAACATGTCATAGCAAAGGACCATACATCAACTTGAAATAGACTTGCATGAGATTGAAGGTTTTGTTGAATAATCTCCGGTGCCATATACTTAGGTGTACCAACACGATGGCAAGTTTGGTTCTTGGAAACTTTGCTTGGAACCTCAATGTTGGAAGTACCATAATCAACCAACTTGACCGAATATCGCCTAGAATTCAATTTTCCTCCAGTAATGGAATTGGGTTTCATGAGCACATTGTCCGGCTTCAAATCAAGATGGGCAACATGCATGTCATGAAGATAACACACACCACTTGCAATTTGATGCATGATATCAATTGCAAGAAGATATGGTAATGGTTTAGGTTGCTTCTCCAACATGCCACTCAAGCTCATGTCCATGAACTCCATCACTAAATACAAATTGTCAAGAGTTTTGCCATTTCCTCCTTTGCATTTCCGTAAAACTTTGAGAGTCCAAGAACATAACTCGTCTATGCTCCGACCAACTCCACAATAAATGAATTTGATGAGATTTGGATGGCTCAAGCCGGCCAAAATACCAACCTCTTTGCGGAGATTTTCAATTCCATCTGAGGTTGGCAAAATCTTTGTTGCACATTTAAATCCCAACCATATTGATTCAAACACAACACCATATGATCCTTTCCCAACTTGTTTAAGAAGTTTTGGTTTCAATGAATCGATAACAGTTGGAACCTCCACACCATCAAGTTCTCCGCCTTCTAGTTGCAAATCCCCCAATCTTTGCCGTAAATGTTCGTTCCATTCACACTTGCTACCATCTTTGAGACTTTCTTGAAGAACTTTTTCGTCATCCTCAATTTCTTTCAAGGTGGGCATGTCTATATCAATGATAAACATGTCAAAATGCGACCCTGGATGGCTTGTTGAATGCATCTCACAAATCACATCCCAACAACACCTCAAATCGGACACAATTTCTCGGAAAGCCTCCTTGTTATTTATTTGCAAAACAATTGCTTGACTCCGATTTTGATTTCCGCATTCACTGATCACAACTCCCAATTTTTGTGTAATGCAACATAGCTCCTCAAGTGCAACACCGAACTCTTGGACCTCACTACTCAATGTGATCATCTTACCAACACATTCTACGACTTGGTTAAGCTTGGTGAGAAGATGTTTACATTGCTTCTTATTCAATACTTCATTCCCATTTGAAATCTCTTCAAGCCTACTTATTTCTTCCTTCTGCCATTGCAATACACCTCCAATGTCATATTTGTAAATGGTTCCTCGTTGCCGATATGTCCAGAACATCATAAAGCAAGTGACAATGAATTCCCAAACTCTTGATAGTTGCTCAAAAACCAATTGTAAAAGCTCCGCCATGATGAAATTTTTGCGGGAAGCCTAAATTGTCTCGATCAACGGCAAATATCCAAAGAAGAGATAATCTACGTAGTCCAAGCATATGAAAGTGGTCACTCCATCTGCAAACATCCATGGACCATAAAGTCATACTGACAACCACCTAAAATCTCCACAATTAACAATGAAAATATAAATTGAAATAGGTACATACAAATTGTCATTAAAGTAGCCAATAATCGATGCAAACATATAAATTTAATTAGCCTTGGCCCCAAGTGCTTTCTTATTAGCAACATGTGAAACACGACAAGAGCACCTTTTTTTTTAATTTCGTATGTACATGCACTTTTTGAGTATCTAGATAGGGGCTATTATGCTTAATTCAAGATTTTCCCAACATACTCCAAAACCCCAAAACTATAACATTTAATAACGTTCCTAGAGACAAATTCAACACACTTAAAACTACGTAAGTATAGTATATACTTCAGTGCTTCATTCATAACATGAGCAAGTGCACAACATTAGTAACTACACCTTGCTCCCCCGAGATAAGAATTGGAGTTCTAGATTATATACAAGAATAAAAACTCTACTTTTATAATATTTGTAGTTAATGAAAAATAAGTTATCAACTCGGTGTAATCCATAGGCTTCTCCACATTGACTTATAAGCCACTCGGTGCTGAAAGTGGATGGTCACCCAAATGCAAGTCGTCAAGTCCTAGGAATCAACACTCTTTTCAATCTCCCTTTCAAAATCTTGCAAGTTACAATTCTCAATGTACAAATTCATGATTTTAGTTAATAATTATACTCCTATTTTGTCTTGGCTATCAACCCAATATTGTCATCCTTGTGCTTAGTTCAATTGACATTGACTTTGGATGCAATGAAGATGAGAGGTATAAAATTACCTAGAATGTCTTTAAAAATTGAAGATTACAACACTCTTTGGATTAAATAAAGATGCACGATCAAGTTGATAAGGTTTTTAGTTGCATATATTGCATTCATGCTCATGAAACTAGAGTAAATTGCCACAAAAAAAGTTCTTCAAAAAGTATAAAAAGCAAAGATTACCTTCACATTATCCATATACTGTAGTAAAAGATTCGATCATTATTTTCTTTACCGCCATATAAATATGTAGATTACTTGATTTTAAAAGGCCATTAAAGATCACCAATTCTAATCAACACATAGTACAAGCCCCTACTATAATCAAGATTGTCAATGAAGTGCAAGTTACGAGGCCAACAAGGTTCCATGTAAAATGAGGAATTAAGGATCTTCAAATGTTGGTGTGGCACAAATTTGAAATGCAAGTGTTGAAACTTCAAACTGCCATAATACTATGGAATATAAGTGATGTGCTATTCAAAAGATGCAATAACCACCTCATCTTCAATCCTGATTAATTCTTGAATTATTCCCAAGTTGTCATCATGATCAATTTTAAATTCAACCCGCTGACATTCTTGCAGATCTCAGATAAGGGCTTACATGAAAATAAGCCCAAGAGCTACCCCACCCAGAACTCTAGACTTTGCCACAACTAAGAAAATGCATGTCTAAAATGAAAGCTAACGTTCCTCCAAACATAATGCAATGGGCTTATTGATGTTCAGACGAACTAAACAGAACTTCAACGTTGAATCTCTACCAAAAGGCATTTTGTTTTTTCTAATATTCCATCCATCATAGAGCAAAAAGTCATCAAAAGCAGTTGAATAGAGAAACAGAGTTATTGAATTACTTCTACATGATGGTAGAGATAATTGCAAGCAATCAATTTTTCATGCGCATTGCACAAGTGAGGCATTACGCACCAAGCCATTGATACGGATCCTTCAGGTGTTCATTCTGTATAAAAATACCTCAACCACAGATGGTGGAAAAACACCAGACAAGTGGGAGAAGCCTGGGTGGCACAAAATTTGGTAATTTGCTGAAGCAATAAATGTATCCAAGACACTGCACACAAAGTATACACATTCTTAGATGTCTACAGCTGTCCCAAGTTTGAATACTCTGAGAATCTCTTCCCTACCTCCAAAAGGATTAAAATTTACCATATTTGTTCCTCACAGCTAGTGCAAAATTCGTCTAGAGTCCAAACTACACATCCGTCAGGGGTCAACATGTAATGTTGACTCAATCTTATTACAGACCATTCACGGCTCGATGTCTTCACAGGGGTGTTCCAAAACTTGCCCAACAGCTAATTCAACATCACTTCAAATGTTTTATGTTGATCCAACATTGATTTAAAGAATGAAATTGGTTGGAGTGCAACTTTATGGGCAACTAAGCACTTCAAGGTTGCACATCTTGACAACATTTCGCTACAATACTCATCTGCTTCCAAGATTATTGAAGAGCTTGTAAGGCTAGTTTCCTTGATGCGCATGAGATGATGGGAGCTAATGTCAGGAAGTGAACAGAAGTAGGGCTTGCTCAAATATAAATTAAGAGGGAGCTACAGAAGGTGAGCCTCTCTGACCCATTTGGGTCATGTCATCACAAACCTCTACATCCATATGTATTGACTCAAAACATCTATGCGCCGAATCAACATTAAGCAACCAAGGTACGATGCATAGCTGCTGTGAGGGTCAATAAAAAGGGACTCTCAAGTTCCTCACCTATGTCCAGTGTCTAACAAATTGGATATTGGTGTGCATCTCATCACCAACCTCGACATCCATATGCCTTGATTCAACATAAAGCGACGAAGGTATGATGCATAGCGGGTGTGAAGCTCACTAAACAGGCACCCTGCAGTTCATCACCTATGCCAACACATCATAAATCCGAGTGCTTGGACAGCATTGGAAAGGGATTGAAGGAGGTATGGTCTCTGGTACAAAATTCATGGTAAGAAAATTTTGAAATAAAAGGTCGCTGGAAGGTTATCAATTCTCCTACATTTTCAAAATTCAAAAATCTCACCCCACTCATATTCTACTGTGATGCATGCTACCTCTGCAACTGTAATTTCCCAGATCCTCAGCTCCACATGCACCGAAACGAGTAGTCTATGTCGGTGTGACAAGATCCATGCCCTAACATACACGTGTAACCATTTCCCACTAACTATATTGTGTCATGATTGTTCGCCATGCCCTAATATACTGAGATCCTGAATCTCGAATGGGAAGATGCCATAGAAAGAATAGATAATGCCTGGGCTCATGAACTGTACCACATCTCCCAATGAGGTCATTCGATGTCACACGTTCTACTCAGCCGCGTTTCTTGAAGAAAAAAAAATCCATACAAGAAGTGCACCACCGCAGCAATAAATAGCTATGGCAGCAGAGCACAAAGGCGGTGAGCGTGCGTACATTGTTCAAAACGATACTACTCACGAATCATTCGAGCACGACCAGCTTCGCATCCTGGCAATCCCTACCGAACCTTTCAGTACACACCCGTACACACCCCTAGCTTCTAGAGGTGCGCAAGATCCCGGCACATTATGTCTCTTTCCTTACCCTATATTGTAAGTATATTGTAAGTATATTATTTTACACTTTAAGTAAAATAAGGCCATGAATCTTCAATGAGTTTTTAACTACTTATAGTGGCAACTTCATGTTCATGTTTGCTTGTACATACGGGGGTTTTGAAACGCTTAGAGCTTTGTGGTGTTTGTATACATTCAACCGTTACCACAACTGTAGAAAAACACAAAATTTTACAGAACTAAAGAAATAAGTACGAAAGAATCAGAGCCCGAACAATACAGAAATAGTCTGCATCCTTGCTGCACCTGATGCAAGTTACACAAATCCAGGAAGAACCTATGAAATTGCACTCAGTAGAATCGGCCCATCATAATAAATTTATTCTTCATGGCATATTTCTGCAAGATACACCAAATTACAGCCATCAAAACGTAGGCTGGAAAACAGAAAAATACAAACTTTGACACACGATGTGGCCCACTCAGAACCACTACAAACGATCCTAGCTTTATATTTTGACGGTATTAACTACCTAGCTCTCGTCTTCTACAGCAAAATGATCGTTGGGATCTCAATGTAGCCCTAATTAGATATAATTAGGTACATGAAACTAGTACAGACAAACCAGGGCATACAGTGACCAAGACATCATAAATCCGAGTGCTTGGACAGCATTTTAAAGGGATTAAAGGAGGTATGGTCTCTGGTACAAAATTCATGGTAGGAAAAATTCGAAATAAAAGGTCACTGGAAAGTTATCAATTCTCCTACATTTTCAAAATTGAGAAATCTCACCCCACACTCATATTCTACCGTGATGCATGCTACCTCTGCAACTCAAATTTTCCAAATCATCAGTTCCACATGCACCGAAACGAGTAGTCTATGTCGGTGTGACAGGATCCATGCCCTAACATACGCTGGTAACCATTTCCCACTAATTATATTGTATCACGATTGTTCGCCATGCCCTAATATACTGAGATCCTGAATTTTGAATGGGGAGATGACATAGAAAGAGTAGATAATGCCTGGGCCCATGAACTATACCACATCTCCCAATGAGGTCATTCGATTTCACACATTCTCCTCAACCGCGTTTCTTGGAGAAGAAAAAAAATCCGTACAAGAAGTGCACCACGGCAGCAATAAATAACTATGGCAGCAGGGCACAAATGCGGTGAGCGTGCTTACATTTCTCAAACAATACTACTCACAAGTCATTTGAGCACGGCCAGCCTCGCATCCTGGCAATCCCTACCGAACCTTTCGGTACACACCCCTGGCTTCTAGAGGTGTGCAAGATCCCGGCACATTATGTCTCTTTCCTTACCCTATATTGCCCTCACAGAACTTCTGTTCACAGACCCCCTGCGTGAGCACCTCAGCGGACCGGCCCTGAGCTCCACCGGGAGCATGGAGGACGGGACGGGACCGGGGCAGCCTCCTCCGATCAAATCAACATTCGCATCGCCACGCTATCCGCAGAACGACGGAAGAGAGTCGTCGCAACCTCGTCACTCGCCACTTTCACACTCTCTCTCTCTGTCTCCCTCTCTCTCTCTTTCACTCGATCCACAGATCCACTCAACCCTACCGCCACCTTCACTCCTCCCTCCCTCCCTTCGCGATCGCGTCACGCCACCACAACACACCATACCACACCCTCAAATCAACCTTCCTCACCACACCGCCGCTGCTTTCCTTCCCCTACGACCTCAAAATCCGAAACCTCATCCTGGTGCAACCAACCCCTTCCGCCCCCGCGGCCTCCCCGTGCGATCGATTATACCTATCCGAACGTCAAATGGTCACCCGTGAGCGGATTCTGAACAGCTCCAGGCTCAAAATGTAGCGACGGCAGAGAGCGCGCACCATGCGAGGGGCAACAGATCTGCGTGATGCGATGCGGGCGGCGAGGCGGAGGTAGGACGCGGTCGTGCCGATCGCAGCAGCCTGGCGGGGCGATGGCGATGAATGGGGGATGGGATGTGAGCAAAGGCAGGGAGGCAGACAGACAGACAGGGCGAGCAAGCGATCGATCGCGTCACACCACCACGACACACCATACCACACCCTCAAATCAACTCCAATTAACGTTCCTCACCACGCCGCCGCTGCCCTCCATCCCTTAGAGCATCTCCATCCTTTAGAGCCAAGGAATGGAATCTACCCATTAGGTTTTGAGCATCTTCATGCTTGATGTACATGCCTTCAGACCCACCAAGGTGCTGGAATCATGAAGTTTCTTACCTCACTATTGTACGATTTTATTTTTTATTTTATTTTATTACTTATTTTGGTTCATTTTTTACTAGAGCATTGAGAGAAGAGCATGCAACCCAAAAATCCTGCTCCTTGAGAGGCGCAATATGCAAGTTGTATCCAAGTATGGCTATTTGTGTTGACAAGGAGCCAATACCACTTTTTAAATATATATAGATATATGATTTTTTATTTTTTTATTTTTTTATTTTTTTATTCATTTATTCATTTATTCATTTATTCATTTATTCATTTATTCATTTTTAATTTATGAAAATTAAAAGTTGATGATGATGATGATGATGATGCCATTCCTAGAGTATTTGAGTTAGAGAAATGATGCAATGTTCATATTTGAGTTTGCCTTGGGGTTTTGTAGGTATTGGGATGACAAACAATTAGAAGCTCTAAGTAAGGAGTATACGGACACATCTGACAAACAAAACACAATTGGCAAATCCTTGGAGGATCAAGAAAGGTTTGGATTATCGATTCGAGTGCCGTAGAATCTTCGAATGTAGGAGATGGATTTAAATGAAGAAGAGTTTTTCAATGTGTCACTATTCATCTCCCTTTAATTAAGTAACCTATGACAACTTGATTTCAACTCAATCGATTAGTTTGAAGGTGGGTAAAAAAAGATGGGCTAGGCTCAGTTGGACAATTATTCATAGGTAAGTACAAAATGCTACAAATTTGAAGCAAAATGTTATATCCATTGAAATTATGTTATGAGGGAGTTTTTGGAGAAATTGTTTGTATGGCTCGTTAGACACAATAAGCAAGAGAAATACCTCCTACTTCTACATTTAAATGCAATTCATGGACTTGAAGCTCAAATGCTCTTGAAGGTCTTGTCATGTTCCCTAGTCCAACCACATTGATCATTAAAATCTTCAGTTTTCTAACAATGACTCTTTTTTTTGGGCATGGGTGATGAGATTACTAAAATCAAAATTGATTATGTGTGGTCAAGGGCCTTAAAATGTAGTGTAAAGACACACGAGACCTCTCAACCAAATGCTACCTCATTTGTATCATATTTATGTAGTACCTTCCAGCCAATAAGTTATACTAATTCATGCTTTGTGAAATTTTGAAGTGTCATGGTCTCCCAATTTTATATTAGACCCACCTAATTGAGATGGGCTTGATGCAAAATCATGTAGACCATGAAATATTTTCCATTGCATGCCATGTAGGACTCCATGTAGGTTTTCTATTCATTCAAACTTCTTTGGTCCCTTCTAGGCCCTCAGTCTCTAGGCTAAAGTGAAGGGGATGGTCTTCGCATTTTCCACCAATGAGAGATTTACTTTTAAGAGTTTGAGAACATATAGGCAGAAATATGTATAGTGGTATGAAATTAACTTAGTTTCAAGCCAATTAATGAGTGGGCTTTTGCAAAATCGACATGAAGGGGCAAACATTGGAACCTTGTTGTAGAGCCCTTATCAAGCATGTCAACTTCTGTGCCAAATGCATCATCAAAATGGAGAAGTTTCAAGGAGTCGTGGCCTAGTAGCATCCCTTAATTATGGAGCAACCACATTTTCAAGGACCAAACAAATGTTCTTAGTACGTGTGTATAGGAATTGTAGCAAAAAATTGACAAATTTGTGATTACAATGCAAAAGCAAGGGTGGGCAACTCAATAAGATTGTACCAATAATTCCAAGTAATGCCCCTTCCCTTCAAAACATGAAATAGAGGAAAATATTGTCTTCTTGAAATGTAAATTGATAAGAAATAAATACAATTTGATGTTGATTTTATCACATTTAGTTCACACTTATCTCTCAATTTGGAACATCAAGTCAATCTTGAACTCTTACATTTTAAGTTACATGAGGTAGCATAGGTTGGCAAGAGTTTGAGATATGATTTTGTGGGTCCCTTGAGATTATTGTTATAAGACCTTCCACCTATAGACCCTCTATCATATTTAGCTCCAAAACCCTTTTTATGTGTTTATGGCCACCTAAAGCCACCCAATGGTAAACCCATGCACCAAATCAACAACTCAATGCTAACCTTTCCATCATAAATAGCCACACAACCGCAACCTTTGAACACCCCACCCCAACTCAATACCTACCCAACCTCACTTGTTGCACAACCTCAATGCCACCCACCATGAAGTATATGGAGAATCATGTGTATTTATACTTGCATGTGTAATCCAATTTAATTGCACCATTGTATGTTGAATTGCTTCAATGTTAGTGAATATTGTGTTGAGCTCATTGAACACCAATTGCTTTGTTTCTTTGTACTTGTGTTTGTAAGGAACCACATAGGTATTGTTGATGCTTTAGTAATCGTCAATGAAATCCTTCATCTTAGAATTCATCTCTTGCCACAATTTAAACACGGTATGTGGGTTTGCAAGGCAACCCCTTCTTAATCCTATCCTGACATTCTTCACTCCACTTTTGAACTCTTAGTCCATATCCCTTTTGGGTCATTCCAATTTCATTGCACATTCTCAAAATCTTATACGATCCAATGGCCAATTTGCTAACAATCTTATGTAATCCATCCTAGCCCACGTTTGAAATTATTGCAGGGAGTTGACCATAGATTCAAGCTCAGTTTTTGACAACAACGATGCAAACGATTTGCCTGACCGAGCTTGGTCTTCTTTGTTACAACAAAACCTCATGCGAGTTAAAGCAACAATATTATGTTGTTGTAGCTTCTTTGTTGTTGCAGACGCAACGACACTTTTGGTTAACCTACATGTTGCCTCTCCTTTGTGAGTATATACAAGCTCTAACTTGGCTTCTATAACCAAACGATGTTCTTCATCATTCTATTCATTTTTTTTTCATGTTGCTCATCTACATTGCGTTTGATTTGTGTTAGACTGTGACGGAGAGCGAGCAATTTTACTTCACGGCAATTCTTATCCTCTTTGCTTTCTTGAGCATTTCTCTCTCTCTTAAATAAAACAAATCAACCTCAAGTTGACGCTTCACCTCTAACTATGAACAATTTTTTTGCACTTAATATGCATGTTGTGCACACGACACCTCCAAAAACATGTCAAGATGAACAACTCCACTATGCAATCAACCAAGATCTCTATGAAACTAGGACGATTCCTCCAATCTACTACTCTAAAAGGCATTTTGTTCTTGGACATAAGGTTGTTTGACTTCATCTATACATTTTCTCCGTGTAGAATGTAAATCTCTTGTTGTCTCACAAATTTTGTTGTGTTCCCTTGTGAACTTTGAAATCTTGATGTATCCCCCATAAACCTTCTCACTCGGGGAGGTCACTAGCGAAAATCGTAGAAACAATGTGCGATAAAAAATAAGTTTTAATATATTCATTATAGACAAATTTTGTAAAAAAATGTACATATGATGTAAGGGGTTTAAAAATAATGAAACATGTTTACATGTAAAATACCATCACATATAATGGCCTCTTTTATTTAGTCAGTACATGCAAAATAACGTGGAACACAATTACTAAGGCTAATGGGTTTAGGGTAGGGTCTGTGCTTGTGGATGAAAAGAGGTAATTTTCTGTTGAAAACACTTGGATGGATGACTTTATAGGTTGGCCGGCTTGAACATTACTAAACCAACATATCCAATGTGGAGTTAATGTTCTCTACCTAGGTGCCAGGAGGGAAAACTCCAACGCGTTGTTTGAATTGCAATTTTCTTTCCAATTTTCTTTGGCAATATAAGTAAAATAAGGTATTTTTAAATGATCCCCCCCCCAAAAAAAATATAATTACTGATAGGGTGTATTAAAATACAAGAATTTACCTTTATTTTGGAAAAATACCATACCTTATAATCTGATCTGCAAGATAAATAGCCCCCCGATAAATAAGTCCTGAGCGCACATGTATGCATTAATTAAAGAGGGAGTGACCTCCCTGAACCTTCTCACCTTCATCTACAAATCTTAAAAACCCTCGCAATGATTGAAAATCAAGACACATGTTAGTAGATGGATATATAGAACACACCGATCCATCAAACCACAAGTCCAAGTTCATCTTTCCTACCAATCTATTTGTTAGGAAATGTGATGTTGATGGTTGCTCATGAATTGACCGGCCTCACACTATTAGCGGCTATAAATTTGGGCTTGTATCTTTTTGCTTATGGGCATATATATATGGCAAGAGATTGCCATTGGCAACTTTAGTTTAGAGCAATATAGTAGCAAGTCCACATGCTTTGCATGTTCACTCTATATGCACACTTAAAGTTGGATCCAATGACAATCCATAATCTATTATTTTAGTTACATTAATTATCCTAATTAGTGCTTGTGGTACTAATTCCTAGAACATGCACTATTTTGCCAAGTCTAGAATTAGTGAGGGCTAGTTTTTTCACTAAGTGATACTAAATTCATGAATACATGCTCATTTACCATATATTTCAAGAATATTAGTGTGTGCTCTAAAGTGCTTGTAGAGCAATAAAATAAAATATATGCAAATACATGCTTGTAAACGAATAGTCCCAGGATGAGTATTTCTAGTACTTTCAGTGAATAGTGCCAGGATGAACAATGCTAGGGTTGGATGTTTTGGCGGCACTAATTTCATTAATCTCCCACACGCACTGTTAGCCCTCCCTCACTCAATGGGATAATCAATGTAGTTATTAACATTTCCTTTGAAGGTCCCCAAATTAGTCTGATGGGGACCAATTTACCACAAGCATTTAGGGACTAGAGAAGACCATGACTAAGTGAAATTCACATCACTTTTAAAAAGCCTTGGTCACGCGACACAATGCAAATCATGCTTAGACCGGGATGCAATGTTTTGAAGAAAATAAGAAACAAAAATAGCATGTATTAAATTGAATAAAACATCTCTAAATTATAATCACTTGGCACAACCTATTTAGGTCCTTTCTCCACAAAATATGGGTGATCACCAAACATCATCCAATTTTGAACATGTAGAATTCCATATCACTTGTTCATATGTTTTCTAGAATGCTCACCCATGGTCATTTCGATTCTTGATGACCTTTTGTAAAACAAAGTGAGATCGCCACACCTTTCTCAACCAATGATAGATTTTGGAAAAGTGATGGTCATGGTCACTAGTCACTTGTGTAAACATGCCCTACACATCATTGAGGATAAGTAATTGCATAATTAGGCTAGTTCACATATGTTGCATGAAGAGGAGAGAGAGAGAATCATTGCATACAAGTGTATCTCTCATCCATCCAACACAAAACTTGACCCTCTATAGGTTTGTGGCCGATTCACATCAATGGACTTTCACTAGTCTTCTTCGAGGTCTTTAGAACTAATTCCAATGTCAAATCAACCCCAAAAAATAAACTTCAGGTTGCATACTTTTTGGGGGTTTTTTCTCCGGGTTGGATGAATCAAGGTCTAGGACTTTTTTTTGGGCATGACTGGTCAAGATCCCAAAGGTTCCAAGTCCAATTGGTTACATATTGACATCTTTCGATTTTTCTTTACTGAATTATTCGAGATATATTCTACAAATTCCTCTGAATTGATCGGTAATTTTCCTGGAGTATTGAACTTCAACCGGTTATTTTTCAAACTCCACCAGTTTATCTGTAACTAGCAGCCGGTTCTCCCCGTTCATTGGGATGAATGAGAGGTATGCTTGTATGCGATAATTCCCCTCTCTCCACATGAGGGTACACAGTGAAAGGAGGGAACGGACAGACCCAGACTTCCATCCAAAATCTCATTCATCCAGATACAGTATCATCATCCGACCTTGATCCCCCCCCCGGGAATCTAAAGCTCCATTCAAACACGAATGGCCGGTAAAGTACCCGCCAGGTATACACGGGTATGATCAGCCGGGTAGGAAAATCCCGGGTCCCACTCCGAAACTCCGGAGGCAAGGAACCTCGAAGACGGAAAAATGAGGGAACATTCAACACACAGGCTTGTGTCTATGGCGTGCACGCCTTTCTCATGCTGTCCACCTTGTCCATCACTCTTCAATACTCTTCTCCTTTCTCCGACATGCACGCATCGCATCGCGTCTCATCTCACTCATCTCATCTCATCGCATAGCATTCCGTTTCCATTCCATTCGATCCAATCCCCGCTCAATTCCACCGCTTCTCGCGCTCGCACGACGTTATTCGGCTTAGGGATGGGTGTGCAAACAGTTCCTTGGAATCATTGTTCCTTTTCTTGGAGCGGGTGCATTCGGGTGGAGTGTTGTCATCATTGTGCCTCGTTTCTTATTTGATTTGGATCAGCGAGTTTTCATAATCAGTGGATGTGGTGTCGATGTTGGGTCCCTTTGGAACCACATTTTTGGTGTAGCGGTTGCAGTGCGAAACAGGAGTGAGCAAAGGAAGTCCTACGAGGTGGAGTGATGTGGAGTAGATGAATTTTCCTTTATGTTTCCTTTGTGTTGCTGGTGATTTAAATTATTTATTTATTTTTCACTTCGGGACTGCGATCGTTGGTGGTGGTGTGAAGCATGATGCGTGAGAAATAGTCCATTTGGATTCTTTTTTCTAATGGAGTGGATTTTGTTGTTGTTTTTGTTGTTTGAATCCGGATTAGGGAGATTCATTTGCTGGGTTGATGATGCTCTTTGTCCATTGAGACATCAAATGCTACATCAAGGGAAAGAGAGCATCATCAATACATGGCAACCTCTACAACAACATCTACATGGTAGCTCTCCTTGGTTACATCCAAAGAGTCGCTTGGTCATACCTTGCTACAGAGTAATATGACATCACATGGCAACCTGTACATGAATTGCTACATGTGATGATGACATGCTACTGTGAAGCAAGGTGTGACCAAGCGGTTCTTTGGATGTGACCAAGGAGAGCTAACAATTGGGTTGTAATTGGTGCTTTGCAGTGGCACCTGTAAATGGATGAATGGTCTGCCCATCCCTACAGAGCCTCTTTCTGTCGAGGCAGCAGTTGATGTAGGGGTTGCCATGTGATTATGTCATGCTACTGTGAAGCATGATGTAACCAAGTGGCTCTTTGGATGTGACCAAGGAAAGCTAACAATCGGGCTGCATTGGAATTTTGCAGCGGCACCTGTAAATGGACAGATGGTCTCTCTATTTGGGTGAAGGAGATCATGTGACAAATATGATTTGGTCATCAAGATGTTGTGAGAAGCCAAAGTGAAAAATTTGTGCTTTCATGGCATCCTCCTCAGGTGTATACACATCCTGTTTTTATACCTAATGGAGCGTTTCGAAAAAGACGGTCCGAAAGGGTTTACTTGTACATCCCTACCTTGACAGTACATATTTCTGGGCATCATTCCAGCCCCAAGCTACTCTTATTAGTCAGGTTGTGTTGCTGATGTGGGACTGCAGCCCTTGGTTTTGGAGGCTGCAATTTCTTTTCAAACAAATTAGCTCCAGGAAGGATGGAGAGTTTCTGTAATGGCCTCTTGTCATCAATGGATGAGCCACCTACCATCAGTGGAATAATGCATGAGGTATTATGCGAAAGTGTTTGATTGATCAGGTTCTGCAGTCAACTGATCAATGCACAAATTGGAAATTCAATTGCAAGTCTCTCCTACTGGAATTATCTGTGGTAGCATGTTTGTGGGAGAATTGATTGGAATACATTCAATGCTGAGGCACATTGTGAACTTGAAGCTTCTTCTGGTTGGCATTTGACAATGTGGCTTTTAAGGGTTGGGCTCAATGTGCTCAGCCTTTGTGCTAATTGTTACATAATGGTCTACCTTCCACCAATGCATCAGGTCTCTGATTACTTGCTTTATTTTTGAAAAAAAACCTTGTCTGTTCTACTGGAGGATTCACTTGCACTATTTTTGCAGGAAATTGCTCAGCGCACATTCCCAGGTGGAGCTGTGGCATTTGGTTCTTGCACTGTGCCGTGCTACTATCAAGGTTGGCTTCTACCTATTCAAGACGATCGTTACTCAGGGTCTTGGGTACCTATGTAGAAATAGATAAAGATAGGTCCTTGCAGCTACAGAGGATTCATGACTGACTGTTAATCATCTTGGAGGTTTCTTTCTTATTGTTGTTTCCCAATTTCTCTTGCATGTACGGTGTCCCTGCTCAGCCTATGGAACATACACATTGTAAGTCATCATCTACTTTGGCCAAGGTTTACAAGTGATGACACTGCTGATTAATCTGGAACATTTCTATGATGCTGTGCTGTAACAGTGCATTTTGGTGCAAAGTGGAGATTGGTTTGCAATTTCTGCAGGTGTAAAGGCTGATGGGTTTTTAATTACTCTATTCTGTGCAGTGAGTCTACAGTAGCAGTCACCCCTGATTCACAATGGGATATGGCATCATTAACAAAGGTGAGGAGTGATGCATATTACTCAGAAGAACTCAGTCTCAACCACTTGATCTGCACATTAGAGGGATTTTGGAACAGTAGAGCAGGGAGGTCTATGCATTGAAAATAATGAAGAGACTCTATATGACTGCCATGAATATCATCTTCCTGTGGTTGTTCTGACAGTATGTAAATGTATGCAGATTATGGCAACTGTTCCATCTATAATGATTTTATACGATCGAGGAAGAATTGGTATACCATTTTACTAGTCTCTCATAACAGCTTTCCTTGTGTTTGTCTTTGAAGCTTTGGGCTCATGGTGTGAATCTCATTAAGGAATCCTCTTTATATGTTCTTTAATTAAAAATTCTACTCAAAGAACTCAAGGAGCTTTTGTATTTAATATAGGAATTAGGCGAAATTATGCCTCACACATTGGACATCGCAAGGAGAATTCTGAACATACCTACTTGGTCTTTTGTATTTAGCACTTATTCTCACTGCTGTTTGCATGCATCTCTCCAATGTCTTTTTGCCCCACTTAAAGGACTACCGTCTCACATGTACTCTGCGATGCATGTGTTCAGTGTGTCAGCACCATTGAAGGCTTTGACTGTTAATGCCAAATATGTGATAATATCGTGTTAATGTTGTTGCATGCCAAGTTCCTAAATATGATGGATTGTGATGTTTAGAGATTCATATGTTGGTGCAGCATTGGAGGAGGTTGTGTGTAAATATCTCCCTGAGTTTGGAAACAATGGAAAGGAGTTCATTACAGTTCGTCAGTTGCTGACACACACTGCTGGGCTGCGCGAGTTTTATCCCTTTTTTGACATGGGATTGACAACGCGAGATCAAGTAACAGTTTCTTGATGCTTGTACATGTTTTTGTCTCAATTAAGCAGTTGATTACATAGATGGAGATCAGCAGAAACATAGTCCAATGTTATGGTCAAAGCACTTAACAGAAATATACCCAGGCATTTGCCAAGATTTGTCAATACCCATGCTTTTCAGGATAGTAAGCTGAGGGTTCATGTTAATTAGTACATGAATATGTTGGAATAAAATACAGTGCACTCTTCCTGCTTCCTGAGTTTTGGAACTTGTCTATCTCGTATGTTTGCAACAATTCTGAGATGGTCACAACGTCATTCCATATTTTGGGAGAATGCTTTAGGTGATAAATTACATATTGGCGGACAAGGTGTGGTACACAAATGGCATGGCAAGATATAGTGACTTATCAATGATCATATTGGGCATGATTGTGGAGCACATTACACATGTCCCTCTCGAGGTTTTTGCTGCCAAGGAGATATTTGAACCGGCAAGTCTACCTTTCTGTGGACTTCAAAATTAGGAGCTATGACATCATGTCTTGGTTATATTCCAATTTTAAGTTGTTTGAGGAAGGCGTGGGAACACAATGCAAAGTAGTTGTTAAAAATATTTTTGTATACCTAAATTTCCATTCATAGCACTATTTGTAATGTTCATCATTGTGGCAGTTTGAATCCAAAAGATGCATTTTTTTGAGACCGTTGAATGTTCTTGCGACTCTTACTGGACAGTTAGGAATGCGCCATACTTGTTATCGGCCAATTGGGACAACAGAATTTGATCCAATGGTGGTGCCTACTGAGGTGGACCGGATGCATCGTAATCGTCTTCTTTGGGGTGAAGGTGGGTAGCTCCATAACTCTTGAGAGCAGTGATCGTGCCAAAGACATCACTAATAAAAGCTCAGAGCGTGACTAGTAAGCAGTAGCTGTCATATCAGGGTGTATTCTGGTTACTTTTGATAAGGTTGGAGGGATTAGTCATTCTTCTTACAGCTCCCTTTATGCACAGATATCCTTTTGAATAATGCAATTCTGTTCACTGAAATAGCAATTCATGAGTGCAGTGCATGACCCAACTGCTTTTGTTCTTGGTGGTGTGGCTGGTCATGCGGGCCTCTTTTCCACTATAACAGATGTCTGTCGGGTACTTCCATATGCCTTTCTTTTATAGCACTCTTAGTTTCTGTTAGTTCATCCTCTTGCAGTTGAATTTGACTGTAACCTGTTCTGCATTTTAAATTGCGTCACAAGTAGAAATTACGCTGAAGTGGCTCATATTTTTCTGGTCATCTATACCATGTACATGAGTAGCTTACTATGTAAGCTGTTGCATAACAATGGTTTGTTTATTTTGGTTGAAGAAACAGTATGCAAGCTGCTTTCCTATGTTACTAACACTGGCTTTTACAACGTGGGGCCCAGTTTGCACAGACAATGCTGGCTGGAGGAATAAATCAGGCGACCAGTTGTCGTCTCTTTAAAGAGAGCACAGTGCGCTTGTTCACAACACCAGGTCTAAAAACTGCAAATAACCCTCGTCCATTTGCCCTCGGGTAAGCTTGCATATTTGATTTTCGCTTCTTTTTAGGTCAGAACGTTCCTTCCTATCTTGTACTTATCTTTGTCTTTCATTTTCATACGCCCAAAAGTTTTGAGTTGGCATTTCTGAGCTTAAGTATGTCATCCCGTAGAACACACCTTAAATGTCAGGACAAACAAGTTAATATGAAGTTCAGTGAAGGATGCCCAAATACCATTCAAGTAGATTCTTACATTGCCCTTCAAATTTTGATGTGAATGTGATAATTTTTAGGATCAATCTCCTAAGAGACCGAAGCATTGATTGTGAAAAAAGCTTCATACCCCCCTTTCCAGTGGAGAATCCAGGTAGTCTTATTTATCTGTGATGCTGTAACAACACAAAGCTTTTTTGGTTGCTATAGGTGGGATGTAGCTGTGCGGCGATGCTTTGATGGATACACATCTGCTGGAAAATATTTGGGTCCACGCACTTTTGGGCATACAGGCTTTACAGGCATGTCTACTTTATTTGAAACTATTTCATGTCATTCCCACATATAACAGTTTTGTTTGTAGAGACATACTGACTATTAAAATTTTGTTCAAGCAATTTATATCCGAAGGGGTTTATATAGTCATACATGATTTATGTCTCGCATGTTTTGACCAGGGGAGCTGTTGGGTTTTGCAGGCACGTCATTATGGCTTGATCCTGATCGAAATCTCTTTGTAGCTCTCCTGACAAATGCTGTTCATCCAACTGCAGTATGTTAGCAGTTAACTCAGTTTCTTATTTTGAACTAGTCTATTTCCAAGTTTATAAATTTATCTGGGAATAACATGCAATGTCTCATATTACATCTGTAGTTATTGCTGCTAATGGAGCTATGAGCAACCTCTGATGCTGAGATATCTGTTAGACTGACTGAAATTACACGTTCTTCTCATCTTGAAATCGTAACATGAAGGAACACTTGTTTACCTCTGCATTGGGGCTGTTGTTTAGTGAAGGTGCCCTGCGATCACCTGTTTTAATGTATTGTGTGCTTCAGGTGGGTGGATTTGGTGCTAGAGTTCGTGAAGTTCGACCTCTGATAGCTGATGCAGCTGTGCACACAATAGGCGAGCAAGCTATACCTCGGGAGTCCTTAACATGGCATCTTGGTACAGTATTGAGATCAGAAGAGAAGAAATTTCTAGCTCTGAAGCACACCCATGCAGTAACTTTCTCTGCAGACCAAGACACGTTCGTCTTTGGATTCCCTGAACATTCGAGGACATCTTCTGTACATGAGGCAGTAGAACCTTCATCTGAAACATCAGTTGCAGTCACTTCAAATCAAGTGGCACAAGTTACATTTGCCTCAATGACTTCCTCATTGGTCATGTCACAAAACATGTCAAGTAGCAATACGGAGAAAAATGCTGTATGGAGAAGAATAGTTCCCATAATCTGCATTGCTATTGTTGTGGGTGTCATAGCTTGATTCCTGAGGAAACTTCAGATTTTTTGATCGTAATTGGTCCCCCTATTCTTTAGCAATTTAGGATTGTAGGCCACTGAATTTGCACAGCTGTACATTGAGAAACTTAAATTTGATGTGCAAAATTGGATTCTCAGGGTTGCCCACCATAGCATTCTCAAACATGTGTCAAGAATAAATTTTCGACAATGAAGGTCCTTGAGTACATGCATGAATGCTGAGCATAGTCAAGAGGTACACTCTTACAAGTTGACACCTCATTGTTGCCTATCTTCATACATAAAATCCTCCTTCCAAAAACTAACCAACATTCAATCGAAGAGGTGCATCCGAAATAAAATCGTTCCTAGATTACCTGGATTACTGAAGAATTGTTCCAATTAGATTAGAACCTGAATAGGCTACTTAAGAATGTTATCAAAACATCTTTGAAGAATGTAATAACAAATAACTATACTCGTGGACAACACACCAAGCCGGTTTGTGAGCCGCAACAAGATTCAAGAAGCGGTGGGAGTAAATCGCAACATGCGAGCGGGTTACTGAATGGACAACATAGGTCGCTTCGGTTGTTTGCCGATCGGATAGAACAACAAGTCATGTAGTAGGGAGGCGTGAGTCCGCAACATGTGGGTGGGAATGCTTCACAACATCTACGGGAGGCATCTTCTAAGCAGCACGACACAAGATTCTGCTCTTGATCACAACACCCAACACTTGGTGGCAGGGTCACGCCAACCGCATTAATTCCCTGCCAATTCCATATATCAGACATAAAATTAACAACATGGCATTCTTAAGCATTCTGTATAGGATATCCTCTTTCTATTCTGGCTTCAAGAATAAATCCAAGATTCAACATCCTTGGGTTACATGCAATGTGAATACCAAGTATAGTCAAGTGGCATGGGCTCTCATTAGTCGACAAGTTATTGCTACCTATCTTTGGACATAGCCTTATTATAGATCAGGATTCAACTTGTCAATTCACGAATAAAGTGCATGGGATCTCTTGGCCCCACTAAAAGCTCCGCAGACACTAATATTATGTAAACATTCCAAGTGTGTTCATGTTAGGATACAACGCCAACGAATTAAAGATGTATATATCAACACCCCTAGCTTCTCCTAGTGCATGAGTCTTACCTGTAGAGGCCTGAAAATTATAAGCATCAGAACACACAAGACACAAATGAGCATTCTGACCATGTTTCTTTGATTTGAAAGCATCGTGTGATCTCATGTGTTGCAGTGCCCACAATATGGGTAGTTCATGTATTTCAATTTTGAACCACTTTGAGGACACTATTTGTATTGATAAGATGTTGAGTGCTAGGTGACACATGACAAAAAAAAGGCGTGGTAGGTGAGATGACACATTTTGCATGAATTGGTTCCCTTCCCAACACCGTGTGTGTGGAATTTAATAACAAGGACTTAACCCCTAAATGCGTGGGGGTTCCAACTTGAATCACAGATGTGTCATAAAACACGAATTGAAGACCCTATTTGGAGTTGTACTAGTTCAAAAGAAATCTCATTTCTTTTACAATTATAAATCACAAAGACTATCATGTATAGCAATAGACTCGAAGAGAGATGCAAAAGTTATAACAACTCAAAGCGAAGATTCTATATTTTTTTAGACAATCATTTTTTACCTTAATATGGTTCGTATGTTTTGTGCACAAAGGCAAATCTCATCATGACACATGTCTATTTAGTATCCATTCTTAACTCCGAGCCTACAAGTCTAATGAGGTCAACCATCCAAGTAAGACCATCCAAAAAATGCATATTAGGAGGTCAATACATTATTGGAGGTCAATTTGCACAAGGCATGTGAAGTTGAAAAACCCAAATTTGGCAATCTTGCTACGTGGACTTTGCCTCAACCCCGGTCACACTAGAAGTTGGCCAACTTTCATGCCATTGTCACTACACTAAATATACCAATTAGTGCAGGTGATACTAAATTCCTTTATGCTATGAAATTGGTGCCACCAAAGGATTTGGGCAGCACTGTTTATCCTTGCACTTGATGTTATTTTTTGAAAGTACCAACATTGTACACTTTTCAATCAAAATACCGGCACTTGACATTATTCATTGACAATTATGTGGCATACACTAATTTTCTTGAAATATACAGTAGATGAGCATGTATTCATGAAGTTAGTGTCACTCAGTAAAAAATAAGCCTTTGACAACTTTGAGATTTGGCTAGATTGTGTGTAATGTAAATTAGTACCACCCTCACTAATTGATATATATAGTGTAATGGGCATGTAATGACTTTGGTAGGATGAAAAAAATGCAAGCACAAAGCTCTTGCTTTCAAGGACGTCGGTCCTTTCTATTTCAGGATGAATCTTCTCACATTGCCACCGTCCCTTGAATGTCGGGTGAAGCCTTATGGATCCCAAGCTTTAAAGAAATAGCGTTATTATCATAACATGTGATGGGCATACTTTTTACATTGGGGTAAAACAACTTGTATAACGCCAAAACTAACCACGGCCCACAAACTCCAGTGGCATGAATGATGACTGGCCTTTAAGTAGGGTTGGAGCTATACCAAAGTCATGTCACCATAGAGTGCCGTCATAGTTCCAAAGGCCAAATTATAGTTTCTATGTGAGGATGACACATAGTCTTTGTCAACAAGAATATTTTCTACCATTGAGTGATAACATAGGCCCTCCAAATTCTGTTAAATGTTGAACCCATGACATATTTGGAGCACACAAACCAACCTCACTATAACATGTGTCATATTGATGTCTAATCTTAAGTACCAGGCTTGCCATGTACCACTCAAGACATGTGACCACATACCTAACACCAAATCTCGAATACAACCTCAACTTGATAATACAACACCTCGATTATTCGATGCATCTCCCATTGACCAAACTCTCTCGTTCTAATGTACCTGGATGTTACAACTATGACGTTTGTAATATGACATTTTTAAGGCCAAAATTGTCATGTAATGAAGGTAGTTAATGTGCATAATTGATGGGACGCACACACATATCTGCTTTGTGATCGCAAAGTTGTTCCAAATGTAGAATGAATCATCAGTGCGTTAACTTCACTTAACTCAAGTTAATTGCTTAAAGCCTTGGTTCCAATACAAATGTTGCACTTTTGAATCTTAAATTTGGGTTTGGGTGGAGGTTGAAGGGTTTAAGGATGCGGTGAGCATTGTATTTGAGCAATATTGCTATTGCTTTCTTACTACCTAATGTTACAAGTGTGGTATAACTCTTGGATAAGGGAATATTGCTTCATTCAAAGTTTAGTATAAGAAGAAGCTTTTGAAATGGATCCTCTTAGTTTGATTTTTTTACTACTCACCAAGAAAAATAATGCCTAATGTAAGGCATGCTATAATGTAAGATATGGGGATTAATCCCCAAACCATATGATACAACTGGAGGATGTCCAAGATTTTACCTGCAGACTATAGTGCCAATTTTGTCATGGATGATGATTGTGAGAAATCAAGATAAAAAAATAAAAAAATGTATTGGAAAGTCTCATTTCACCTTTGGATCTTGGAAGTGAAGAAATGTATGTTTCATGGATTTTGGTGCAAATACCAATCATACATTGTAAATTAACAAAGAGAGGAGTAAATGTTTTGTAATAGAGTAATAGATTACACTTGCTAGTGTGTTTTTCAAGGGAGTATGAAAATTTAGCACTTACGGGCATTGTAAACACTTGTACATCACACTCCAAGTTTCATATAGTACATTACTAAAAAGACTGAAATCTTACACTGCCAAGTAACCAAACTGAGAGGTCAATATTTGAACATCATATTTCAACATGTTGTGTAATTTCTGCTTACTACCTTTAGGGCTCTCAAAACCCTAAAGACTCCTCATTTACCTCGGAACCTGAAACCCTAAAGAAGAACTCCCAATTCAGGTAGCCGGTGCCGGGCGACCCAGCCTGAGATTTTCAATCCCAACAATGGCTATCTGGGACATTAATAATTTACAATCAAAGGTACTACAATTCAACGTCCTCATGTAGCAGCTACCTAAAATTTTCAACCCGGAGTCCAAAAATAAATAAAAACGATTCCTCTCGGAACTTCTCGTGCTAAGATTCTCTAATGTAAAAGCTGCAGTTACAATAGGCAAGTAGGAACAGAAGTAGTAGCACTCTTGTACAAAAATTGGAGCAATCTTCATTATCAAAGATGATGTAGTTTACAATTGAACAGTGCCAATTCAACGATCTGAATTACCATGAAAGTGTAGGTAGGGTTTAGGGTTTAGGATATTCCATGATCAGCTTTCTGGAGCACTATGAAGACGAAGATGGAGTTCTATGAGACGGAATTCCTCCATCTTTGGATGGAAGACGTGGAGGTCACAGAATGGGATCTTCGGCGTGCTTCGGCGGCCGCATGACTGGGATTAATCATGGACTGGTCATGCATGGGTGTGGACATGGGAGTGGCAGTGGCAATAGATACGTCGTCCCTTTGGTGGTAGTTCAACTCTTGCTTTGAATGACTGAAAATACTAATGCTGGGTGGCTTCATGTGACTACTAAGCCGTCGCCACCCAGACGTCCATCCGGATGTTGAGTGGCTCTTCGATTTTGACAACTTCTCCACCTGCGTTCAACAAAAAAACGAGGTCATCATAACACGCCACAAACCTCCAAATTCATATATCAGCATTGATTTCAAGAACATCTCCACCTAAGCATAACAAATTAGGTCATAACATTCATATGGGTTGACATCCGTCCTATAAACACCTATAAGCTCTCTTTCCATCATCGCAAATCTCTAAATTTGTTTATTATTAACACTGATTTTCACGTTGATTCAATCGTATTAAACTACGGTATTGATCGGTTCGATGCCTACCAAAACACTCTTTTGTATTCTAATATAATTGCACAACTGAAAAGGTTGAATGAAGAGTTGAGTAAATGTTGATTACTAATTCGTGAGTACTGAAGCGGTATAAAACCCTGCAGGGTACATGTCGACACTGACTCAACGCTAAACGCTGGTACCTTGCATTTTGAGACGTAACGTACAGTGTGCCGCACAAATAGTACTTTTTAGGGCAGAATTTTTTTTAAAAAATGGTTTAGGGTTAAACAAAGAAAAAGAATGTGATTATGCTCCGATCATATTACCTGATTCGTCATGCCTGAGTAGTCCTGTTCAAGATCCACAAACTTGGACTTCATTCTTTCGACTTCCTGAGTGAGGGACTTGATCTCGTGAAACGCAGTTTGCAAGCTCTCTTGGAGAGATAAACCGGTGGCCATCGAATTGTCCAGTCTGGGGATAACCATGTTGCCTTCCGACTCCGATTGTTCTCGTGCCGAGGCACTATTACCCAGACGGTGATCACGGGGCTTTTTCACCAATGTGTTTCCTGTAATTACATTGCGTAACTTCACTTGTTCACTGAACAGCACCTGTTACATAGTTCACCAACTGTAAATGTCAAAATTCTAAACCCAAAACCTTAAACCCTACACTTCACTTGACCACTGAACAGGTCAAAAGGTCAAAATTGAGGTAAACAGGTACTTCATGAAGAGCAAGAAAGTGCCACCACATTCCCACTTTGTTTTTTGATGCTTTTGGACTTACCCCAGCTAGTATTATCAACCTATCAAGTCCAACATTAGGGGTTCAAGGAGTTTCTTCCTGCTAAACTATTATCCACTGGAATGCAACCACCCAATAACGCTGATGTGGGATTTTAAGAGATCTCGATCATGTAAAACCACCTTGTGGTCAAAATTTCAAGAATGATGATTCACCTTATGCTGAAGCAAGGAGCAAGGTAGTAGCTGCAAGTATTCAATAAAGAGTCTTTCAGATTACCTGAACAACAACACGAAGAGGAAGGCGCTCGTTTTGGGCAGCATGTAGGCATGCTTCGAGGGAAAGCCGCTGACAGTCCATGATGCGACAAAGTTTCTTCCGCTCGTGTTCTGTCATTGTGGGATGTGTCTGGAAACCAAGTCACAAAATTGCGTTAGCAATAAATTACATCCTGCACCCATGTTATGCGTAAGTCACGATTTCTAAACGAATATTGCTCAATTTTGAAGTCATGTGGAACTATAGCCAGGAAAAATTGACAATAAGTACTACTGTCCTTATATTTGTCACCCAAGAATATAGACCAACGCAGGACAGATACAGTAGACTCATACTTCAACTCAATGGGACTTTTCGTCAGAAGTTGGTCCCCTGTGAATTTCCATTGGTTAGTTTGCATACAATAACCTCTTTCCACTTGTGGCGCATGCTGGGAGGTAATGTTTGAAACTGAATGGAAGGAAACCTATCTCGGTTCGTTGAGGGCCAAACTTAATTTAGAATCTCTTTAATAAACCACTAATAGAGAATGTTCTTCTTTCAAACCTCCATACTACCTCCAAGCATGCTCCGACAACTTACTGATCATGGAAGGTATTGAATGCAACACAACCAACTCCCGACCAGAAGTCATGTTCAGTTAAGGGATGGTTAAGTATTTTGAGTGAAAACGAGTGATAGTAACGTAGAAATTAGCGCCTTGCTGTTGGTATTACGTTCTCATTCATAAACCCCAAAAGGTCCAATGGTACATAAATAGAAATACAAAAGGGTTGAAGAAGGGCATGCCTTGAGATATGTATCAACAGCTCTATACAAGCCATCATCGGACGCTCTAGAAAATTCCGGTAAGGCCGAGGCCAGGCTTTGGAACCTTGCGAGAGAGAGGTTCGGATCCCTCGCGACTTCGACCAGGTAGGCATCAAATAGCTTCGCAACTTTACTTTTCGACATATGTGGCAAGGGGTGTGGTTTGCTGGAACCAGGGTCTAGCACCTGCAGCTGCAACTCAGGTCTAATACTTTGCGTTGGGCTTGTTGCACTTGATTGATCCTGAACCAAAATAATAAGCCACAAAACGCAAGGAAATCATAAGAATTTAAACCTATTATTGCATCCACTTCCTTCAGAAAATGACATACTCAATTATCTCGTCATTTCGAATAAAAGAATTTGTTAGGGTCATACACAGACTGCCACTGCATGGATATTGAGTGCATGGATATCGGTAAGGTGGGCGAACCCAAAACTTTTACTCATACTTCCATTCAGAACATGCACATACAAGAATCTGATGTCATTTCATGTTTGCAGCTGCTTCACATTTTTATGTATACCATGTCCCTCAATGACTCGTAAACTTTTCTTTGTTACCAGATAACTATATGGGAAAAGTGATAAGGTTGTGGAGGTGATGATTTCCACTACCATGATATGTAGTTAAAAGTATTAGCCAATTAAACCGAAGTTTAAGTGGTTTGAATCCAGCTCATTGAACTTTTTTGTTACTTTTCAAAAGAAAATGTTTCTGAAATGATATGGTGATGATAAATGACAATTTCGCTTATTTCAACCGTACAGATATAGTCTGAATATCATTCTCCGAATCTCTCGTTTAGGAAGCCAATTCCAAATTGGGTCTTTGTACTCTATACATATGTTTCCTAAGATGTCAACCCCGGAGGCCTCTAGGGGTTAAAACCAAGGTACTGTATAGTGAAAATTGATTGAACAAACATCTGGAGATGTACTAAGCTTATCCCAATAAGTTCTAAGTTCTTGGTGGTTACAGATTCCAGAAGCCAAGAGTTTTTAGTATGCATGTTTCCCACAACACCTGAAGGTAATATTCTCTTTATTGAGGCACTTCCAACTCCACAGACAATCTTGGCCTTTGGATCGGATCAGGAATCCTCTCAACGCATTAGCAATTGCGGTTCCATGAATCACGCCAATTATCATGTCAAATTTCGGTATTGGAGCTAAGATGCCGAAGTTATAGGATGTCTAGTATTAGTATGTAGGATGTTTCAGTATTAGAGTGAAGATACTACTTTTTTGTGCTTTTCTCTTTTAAGTGATAGCATTATCCCTACCGACTGTGTTACACAAGTGAACTTACAATAGTCTCATCCGGGTAGCAATTGCAATGAATCACACAAATCGTCATGGGGGCCACACATCTTACGTATCTATCTTCAGAGAAGACTCGCCTTCTTGAGGAATCTCTCAAGAATCCGCTCAAGGTTGTGTCAGTGGAATATGTGTTGTAATGAGATACGACTATGTGCTCGAATTCCTTTAATCATTTTAGGTTCAAATAATGGGAGAAGTGAAAAATCTTCACTTTGACCTCGTAATTAAAACTTTTGCATTTCAGCTCCAGTCCTGAAACTTGACATGACTACCGACGTGATTCATCACAACTGCTAGCCGGATCCTACCCCATCAGACATTGTGCCTATATTCATTAGGTGGTATTCTAGCTTTGACATGAGATTTAGAGAAGGAAGACTGACCTTCTTGAGGAATTGCTCGAGAATCCGCTGGACGGTGTCGAGATCGTAGGTGGTGTCAGCAGAGCTATTTGCAGAGGGAATGAGCAAATCGCTCAAGGAAGCATGCTCCATCTGCATACCCACCCGTCTCTCCAGCTCCGCCTTGCACATCGGTGGCACAGCACACAACATGGATGCAGATCGCAGCAATCGCAACAAGAAGCTACACGACACAGCGTCCTGCTGCGGGGGCAGCATGCTAACAATTCCCTCGACCAAAGCCCGGGTCTCCTCCGGTTTATGTACCATCTGTACATCTTGGGAGTTTCGCACCACAATTTCCTTTCCGGTGAATTGCGTAACCCTGCCCTGATCGAAATCAAACCCTGCTTGCTCTTTGTTGCCATTCGTGGGGGTATGTTGCTGCTTCTTGCTCTTCTTTTCGAGCCCTGGCAACCATTTGGTAGCGTACTGGGCTATGGCAGACCCAACCAAAGTGTAAGCCATTCCTTTAACCTTGATGGCGGTGATGACCCTGCTGAATGCATCAAAGTTGAGTTGGATGACATCTTCCACCCACCAGTCATGTGGGATGTGTTTGGCCACCACCTGTGTCTGCTTGCCTCCGTCCCACATAATGGCAGGGGCACTGGAGCTGCTTGAAAATGACCATCGAATGCCATGCGGATCAGTGCAAGCTTTCCATGCCACGCTCTCGCTGCAACGACGCACAATCTGGAGCTCCTCTGCCCAGGGTAGGAGGCGGTGACAGGATTGCAAGACGGTGATGGAGTCTTTCCAGGATGCAAGCACCACGAAGGAAAGGTAATGCTCTGCTTTGGACACCAGGTTGTCATCCTCCAAGCTGTCGGTCATCTCGAGGTACTCGGCTGCGCACCGCAGTGTTGCAACGTTGAGAGGAGTGAGATCCACCTCGATGCCGTAACAGAACTTCACCGCGAGCTCGAATGCTTCGGGCCCCCCTGGCATCTCGGTGAGCTTGATGTGATCCTTGTTGGTGTCGCGGGACTCAAAAACCAGGCGGTTTAGGCGGCCACTACGCGAAAGGAGCGGAAACTGGCCGCACGTACACATTAAACGATCCAAAGCTTCAATGATATTGGCCTCAAAAGATGAGCAAGATCCACGTAACTAAATATGCGTACAAATTGAATGCGGAGCTATAAAACTACTTGGCAGCAACGGAATGCAATTGAGCGTGAAGACGGAAGATTGATGAGTACCTTGTGCAGATGAAACCGGCAGTCCGCAACTTCGACGAGCAAGTTGCTTTGGAGCTCCGTGGCTGCAAACCTGAAAGAGCACAAAATAGAGATCGTTGATAACAGAAGTGAATGACATTCATGTGAGACAGGTGATGACAGCGTTCTTTGGCCATGGTTCGGTGATGACAAAATTGAAGCTTAACTATGTCTGGAGGGATTCTTGTGCGCATTACATTCATGTGCGAAAGATATCAGTACTCTTTGACCGTGGTTCTGTGAGGACAGAATTGAAGCTTAGCCATGTCTGGAGGGGTGATTGCGTGTATAACATTCATGTGAGAGAAGATGACAGTACTCTTTGACCATGGTTCGGTTATGACAGCACTGAAGCTTGGCAATGTTTGGCGGGCTTGTATTGTCCGCATTACATTCATGTGCGAAACATGACAATAACATTTGACCGTGGACACCAGTGAAGGAAGAAGGTGATGTTTCAGCGTCGTACCAGGTTTGGCCCACTTGAGTGCTCCTCCGGGGATGCGCGACATCGCGGCCGCGGTTGTTGCTACTGCTGCTGTGCTCTCCCCCCGCCGGATGCAGCAGGCTAAGATGTGCAGGCAGGCCGTCCCTGGCCTCGAAATTGGGATAGTTGGTGCGAAAACTCTGCTTGAAAGGGCTATCCTGCGCATGATGCGAGGAGCTTCTCGCACTCGCAGGCTGGCTAATTCCCTGCATGACATGATCATCTCTCACCTCCACATGATGGCTGGACGGATGGACACTGCTCCCATTGCTAATCATGCCATGGCTATGGTGGCCACTTTGGTCACTGCGAATGCTGGACTTGTGCGAGCTGGAGAGGGCACGTACCATCGACGACTCTTCTCGCTGCAACCCATGCGTCATGATCATGTGGTTGGGACTCTGCTGGCGAGTTCGGTAATTTGTGCGAACTAATTGCTGGCTTGCATCTGCAACTCGCATCTCATGGTCCAGGTTGAAGCTGTCCAAATCACTGACACCTGCTGCTGCATCTCGTGTCTCCAAGTGCAGCAACGGCCGCTGGTGAATCCGGTTAACATCATCGACACGAGAATTGTTGTTCCTGCTTCCAACAGCAGCCCTGCCGCTGGTATCCACTCTTTGATCCTCGCTATGGCGAACTTCAGGACTCTGGTGATGGACTCGGTTGCGAGTTCGCCTCGCTGCTTTCTCAGCAATGTCATGCACCACTTGCCGCACAGGGTTAGGATTAGGGTGGCTGCTCATCGCCAATTTCTCGCTCGGGAAGCTAAAAGTCCGGTCGTCTGTCTCATACACCATCTCCACATCACCGTTGCTCAAATACTCCAAAGCAGGAGCTGCCGGCTGGTTGTTCCGCTGCCTACGATGGTTTCGGTCCTTGGAATTCTTCTCATGCAACCGGAGGCCACCATTTGCGAGTTTCTCAAGCTCTAGAATGGAGGCACCCCGCATCACCTTCTCGGTGATCCCCACACCTTGTGTGGTAGTGGTGCTCCCATTCCCATTTCCATTGCTTGTGCGGGCCTCAAGGGTTTGTATCCGATGCTGATTCCTGCCGCCACTATGGTTATACACATTTCGATGATGATGATGATGATGATGGTCACCATTCGTGACAGAATCATCGGCACTCGCATCCCCGTCGCTCTTCCGGTGATGCAGGCCTGCAGGGTTCCTGGACCAATTCCTATGCTCCCCTCCGCTGCCACCTCGCAAGCTCTCCAAACGACTCCGCAAGCTGCTAAGCTCATCTCGGGCATGCATCCCTTTGGCATGCATACCCTTGGTGCTCAACCGCATGTCTGGCGAGTGCAGGCTTGGCTGGTGCGTTTCGTGGCCCCCGTTAACCATCATCTCCTTGGACCGGAGCTCCGGGCTCATCATTAGACCCCCCGTTGCTGCATTCACACCCCCCGCATTCACATGATCGGGGTCTCTCTCCCACCCGCTGTCGGAGTCGGGTGTTCGAGGTAGCTTCTTTACGGAAGAGTACCGGGCGACATTGACGAGCAGGTTGGTCGGCAGTCCATCGCCACCGGAATTCTTCGTCAACAAGGTGATAGGCTTCACTGCCATGATCCTTCACTATACAATCTGCACCATTCTCTCTCTTCCCTCGCAGATAAAAATTATGAAGATGAATGCTCAACCCCGGCTAACCCTACGTTGTCGACCTCCAAATCATCACCATTTCTCTCTCTCTCTCCTTTCTCTCTCTAATTATGGATGCTCAACCAGTAACCCTACGGTGTCGACCTCCAAATCATCACCAACTCTACTCACCGCCACTCGCTCGATCCCAAATCTCACATCACCTGTGTCACGGTGGATATCTGAACCACCACCTCTCGCCTCTCCAGATCTACTTCCCTTGCATTCCGCAAGCTCGGCGTCATAGAGAGAGAGAGCCACTAGAATCGCATGCTCCTCGGAACCAAATTGCTACAATGAAAAGTTCCAAGCGCTCATTGGTGCAACCACATTCATAGACCCTTCTTCCGGCTGGCTTCAAGCGGTCATTTGCCTGTTAAGATGTGTTCTCTCAAGTGCACCCGACGAATCTTCAACAACTCCAACGTCTGTGTACTGCAAACTGTTCTCGACTCGGACAAGCCAAGGGTGTAGCAAGCAAGCAAGCAAACAAACAAACAAACGTCTGATCTTGCACGCTTCCAAAATATAAACCTCCACCCAGATCCGACAGCTGGCAGTATGTATCCAAGATGGATCGACAAGCCTGCAGATCTCACCTGCCCAATTTCATCATCTGTAAGGGACGCAATGCACCATGCGGCCGGGGGAGGAGGCAAATTCAAGATGGATCTTCGTCGTCGAGAATCCTTCAGCTCTTGTTCCCGCCGCTTCCCAACCGATCTTTGTGACTTGTTCTTCGTCTTCGTCGTCGTCCTCTTCGTCCGAGGTCTCGTGGCCTTGGGGGGATGGGTTAACTTCCCGCAGGCATCAGGGTGATGGAGGGAGGGAGGGAGAGTTTGTACTTTGGGTTGCTATTCTGGGCCCAAACGGATACAGAATCCTGGAGTTTTTCCGCCTTCTTCGACTTGGGTGTTTGAATCAGGCTGTCTCCACATCTTGTGTACAAAATCTCAGTCCTTTGCAACGCCAAAGGCTCTCATGGAGACGGACCGACCGACTGATTTCATCCACGGCATTGTGGCCGCGCGCTTCGATCATCAGCTTGTCAACGTCACTCGCAGTTGACTTACTGCAGGAAACTCCCCGGGCCAACTCCCCAACCATGTCCCTCGAGCTTGCAAAATATTCACTACGCCTCCACACTAAATACGAACGCATACACTAAATATCCATAACCCCATGAAAGTAAGTAACATTAATTGTAAACTCAAACACTAACTATCAACTATGTTCATATGTGGAAGTTACATATTTGAATTTAGTGTATACTTTATATGGCAGTAGGGAAGATAGCGGCATAGTTATGTCTAACACGGATTGTCAAGGAATTGAAAATTAGTGTTGAGCAGGGTAGGTTGGTAACAACACTAAATATTTCAAACACTAAATATCTTATTTAGTGTAGCTGGCAAATCACTAAGGTGGTGTGTGGTCCTATTGTGAACACTTCCAACTCCACGTATGATTTTTTGATTGTTGGATCGAACCGGGAACTGTCTCATCCGGGCATTGGTTGCGATGAGTCATGTCCGCTATGATTTGAATACATTGGATTTATGCATGAATTTTGGACAAATTTTAACCGCCAATATGACGTACACCAAATCACAAAACTACACAAATATGGTGGTTGGCGAACATGGAACATAACACATTCAAAGTTGCGGTTGTTGTGTTGTTGTTGTTGATGTTGTCGTTTGATGTTGAGGTCCCCACGAGTGCATCCCTTATTCTCTATCAACAAGTGGTTACTCAAATGTTAGTTGTGCATATTGTCATTTCAACTTTCATGAATCAAAGTTGAGATGCAAAAGTTGTAGGAAATCGAAGCACGATGAATGGGGATTTCATAGCAGAGTACATGTTTTGATATGGGTACCCCTAAGATGCGTCTCACTATGTGTCAATTATGTTTAACTCATTTAATGTGTGTTTTAAAATCCTTCTTTAACATTATGTATGCAATTGCAGCCATGCCATCTATGACACCATATACATTTTGTAAATGTCCAATGTTTTTTTCTTAACCAAAGGATGTTTTTCTAAAATCATACTATTTCAAGAGGGGATATCCGTTACATACCATTGCCCAACAACTAGATTGACATTGGATATTGGAAGGGGTAAATTACATGGCCGTGTTGTGGGCACTTTCAACTCCACGTATGATTTTTTGACCATTGGGTCATACTAGGAATTGCCTCATCTAGTCATTGGTTGTGATGAACTATACATATTGACATTTCAAGTTTCATAATTAGAGATGAGATGCAAAAGTTGTAGGAGGAGGTCAAAGTGATTAATGAGTTTTTAATAGCACCAAGTAGATTGACATTGGATAGTGGAAGGGATAATCTATGTGGCCACGTTGTAGGCATTTTCAACTCCACATATGAATTTTTGACCATCGGATCAAACAAGGAATTGTCTCATGTGGTCATTGGTTGTGATGAATCATGCAATCATTTCAAGTTTCATAATTATTGTTGACATGCAAAATTTGTAGGAGGTCAAAATGATGAACGGGGTTTTGGATAGCACATGCATTGACATTGGACACTTGAAGGGTGATACATGGTCCTATTGTGGGCACTTTCAAGTTTGCATACAATTTTTGATTATTGGATTGGAATGGGGATCGATTGGTCTTGTCATTGATCGCCATGAACCACACATATTGGTTGGCATTTCAAGTTTCATATCAAAGTTCAAATGCAAAAGCTATAGGACTTCAAAGTAATGAGTGAGGTTATGGATTACACATTTTCTGCCATTGGACGCTTAAAGGGTTGAAATATCAACCTTCTAGATAGTGCAATGGAGAATGGTTTTAAATAAGCCCCGAAACATGTATAACTGGATTAAATCCCCAACATTTGGACACATATATGTTATTTATCATTGAGTATAGGTTAGAGCATACCGTTAAAAAGGAATTAGTTGCCTCAATGAAATGATGTTATGAGAGAGAGAGAGAGATTAACTCTACTTATCAAGTGGTATCTCTATTTTGAGTGCACTAAATTTTAATTTTCACAATCCTTGTCTCTTAAAATTTGTATTGAAGTAAGTATGGTCATATTCTCAAAATTTGGACTTTTGGTTGCTTCATTTGTACGAGTGGTTTTATTGATATACTCTAACATACCTATATTTTATGGTGATATGTAAATTCTCAACAATTATTTGAATGCTATGCTATGTATTAAGTAAAGGAATCAACATGCGTTCGTTTTTTGTAATCATAATTAAATCCAAGAGGCCCAATTTTTATTATGCTTTTGTTGATGTTTGGTCATAGATTTGCTAATGCGACACAAATGTTGGGTGTATGTCTAATTGATAGAGGTTGGAGAACATGAAAAACGAACCAAATAACACCCACATACCATCTTACTCCTCAATTTCCACAAAGAACCTCTCCACCTTGGCATGTGCAGAGGTTGGTGGGCATTCTTGGGTGGAGGCGCTCTTATGCAACACTACACAATTTATGGTATTTAGTGTCACATGTGTGATAGTGTCACCTACCATGTTTTGAGACGTATGATAGGTTGCATTGACGATCAACAACTTCATCGTTAGTGTCACCTATAGACACTTGGCATTTAATTTCGCTTATTTATATGTTAGCATGAGTATGTTCAACATTGTTATGAGGTGTATGCCTATGTTACACAATGGCATACAAGCTAATTAAAGTGCACACAAATACACTTGGCACTAGTATGCTCAAGAATATCTTCCCCTTGCATATCAAAACACAAAACTATCATCTCACATATCCCAATGTGTTGCACAAAATGTCACAATGTAACTAACTTGTTCTCACTTGAAAATGTTCCTTATGTTGACGAATAGTATCATAGTGGCAATTGGCGGACGTGACACTTTGAGTCCTCGAGGCATCTAGTTTGGCCCCCTTTGCAAATAGCGTACGCTCTAAACTTTGTAGTAGTATCACACATGTGGCCCGGGTACGCAACTCCCATACTCGGGGGGGGGGTAGTCATTGGTTGGAGTAGCAATATACATGCGAACAAATGATAGGGTATTTTAAAAACATGGGGGCTAAAATTTATAAATGGACTTAAGAGTAATATAGGGTATCAAAAATGGCACTGGACATCTTTAAAGTACTATAGGGTATGGAATAATAGGTAATTTGGAATTATAAGTAATGCAAGCCATTTTTCTATTAACCCAAAGTAGAAATTTACATAATGATATCATGTGAAAAAAAGAAGAGAATTGAAAGTAATACCCCCCTATAAAATAGTGGTTGTTTGCACCTATATCCTTAACTTTTTAACACACTGCCCCCCCCCCCCCGAGCTCCCATATTATACGCAGGGGGCATCATACTTAAAACGGCTTAGAGGACGGCTTTTGTAAAAATTATATCAAATTATATCAAATTAAAATGATCAAAAAGTTGGGTGAAGACCAAATTAAATAAAATGAGATGAAAAAAAAGTTGGGTTGCATATTTATTAAGCCTCCCATTAAAATTATAAGCCACGAATAGTTGCCTCCCATTAAAATTATAATTCATTCACAATGTTAAAATTTTATTAAAAAGTCCAAAAAGTTGGGTAGTTTGACCTATGGTACATGTATTAAAAAAATCATATAATTAGGTTTTTAATGCAATTATATGCTTCAAAATATATTCATTTCCTATATATAATTACATTTTTGGATTCCTTGTTAGAAGGGCTACAAGGGTTTCCTACATTAAAACAAATTGTATCACTCAATATTGGACTAAAACGCATTATAAGTGATTATAATCAGGACCATATAATACGGGAGTTGCGTACCTGGGACATGTGGCAACCAAATTGCATGTGAAATTACAGATTTTTTTAGTGTTAACATGGATGCGTGACGCTATAGGATTAGTGTAGCATGTGACATTACGGAGTAACACAAAGGAGATGTGAGGACAATTTGAATTCGCTCTCCCATCACCTATGCTAGTGTGGTCCACTCCACCTGGCCTTCCCGAGCGATGTGGTGGACGCATGCACCAACATTCAACAAGTGGCATAAGAAGAAGAATAAGAATAAGAATAAGAATAAGAAGTTGACACGTGACACAATGTGAAGGTGTGGATTGACTTCTTTGGTGGTTTGCATTAATGACAAATTTCGTGATATAAAGGAGAGAAATGTGACATTAGGGAGTGGGATTTGAACTACACACATCCGTACCCTAGGGTTTCGGGATGTTAGAGAGTGTGTGACATTATGGAGGTTGATATTACGGAGTTTATGGTGTACATGACACTCCATACCATAAACGGTGTAGTATTTCCGGCACCAAAATACACAAGTTTGTACATGCCAACAAAGGAACATGAGCTAAGTTATTAGCTTCTGGTACCTGTAGATGCTCATCACAGCACTCCATTCCAACTGACACAGGGACTTTTATAAACCCCTGAACTCCTGCAATCCATTCATCACTGCGCTGCAAGTACTCATCACTATAAAGGATAAAAACAAGTCTTTCCTACTAAACTTCGGAACATAATAACAATATTTTGCAGCAGTGCCGAATGTACATGCCAATTTATGATGCTTAAGTTAGTCAGACTCAGCTGCATATAGTAGGCAAGTGGGTAATAATATCCAGCAGACATAAATGAGAAGGGCGGATTAAGAAAGTGCCCACCTGGTGCCTTGGACTGGACTGGGTGGGCCACAGGTTTAGGGTTTGGCTCCCTCCCTTCTGGCATCATGTGCATTTGTGTATGTTTGGAGCCCTGCAGGCTGAACTTTGAAGGCCAACTTTCAAGGCTTTCCACTTCTTCATCCGCGGTACACCGGCCCAGTTTAGGCACCTGCATTTGTCTTGAGGGGTGGATATCTAGCTAGCTAGCCACACCAGTTACTTCTAATTGGTTGAAGTCCTACCATAGGTTAATAGCATCTTAGGCAGAAAATAATTATTTACAAATCTACCTAAACTTTTTGGAAATTCTTGACTTTGTTTGCCTAAAAAATTAAAAATTAAAAATGGTAAGTTACGGGTTCAATTCCTGCCAAGGATATTAACTCTTCAAATTTAAAATTTCGAACATGCCTTTCATTTCACTTATTCAAGATTTTGTACTAAGAAATGATTTCTAATAACTTTTCATACATTTTTAAAACAATTAGTGCCGATATGAATTCCATTTAATCGGATATTGGCCAATGAAAATATGAAAATATAGGCAATTGGCCGATTGATTTTACAGAAGACCGGCTCTTACCGATGTAAATTGGAAAAAAATCCGACCCTTCGTAGCAACTACCGGCAATTAGCCACTGAGGCTTCAAAAACTTCCCGAACTCTGGCCCACACATGCTGGTGGCGGCGAACGGACTTCGTCCGTTCACTGCCCCCCGCCACCAGTATGTGTGGGGAGGGTATTAGTAGTCCTCTTAAGTCTTTGCTGTGGTGTACCATTTGGAGTTACACGTTGCTAGAACTTCTACCTTTTTTAATCGAGAGTCTTGTTCTACACAAAGTGAGTTATTTTACGTTGCTCGTAACATTATTCAGTTGCTACCAACTATAATTTCCGTTCTAATAATACGAGTATATCGTTTCACCCGAGTTTTTCCAACTTGAGTGCGCCGGTGCATTGTAATTTTTTGTTGTGAGAATAAATAAAGTATAATTCTTGATAAGAATTTGACTTATTCTTGACCCCACCCAACGTACATACTCAGTTGAATGATGTCACGCTTGATGTGCATATTACAATCTTCATAGTTGCTTGTCTCACGTGAGCACATACTGATAATCTCAGTGAAAAGTTATAGCTGCACCACGTAACTCCAAATGGTGACCCACACTAATATGACGATTTCCTGTAGCCGGGGCTGACCAAGCCTACGTATCAACAACATTCATAGATTTGAAGCCTCCAATCTTTGACTTTAAACAACACTATGTACCAGCGCTGTAGATTTGAAGCCTGACATCTTCGACGACAGTGCAGACATGGTGTTTAGTTTAGGGTATTCGGGGTATTCGGACCGGTTCTCAGTTTCTGATGAGTTACAGGTGATTAGAGGTGATAACCTTATTACAGGAGGAATTTGAGCCAGAGGCTACTGTAGTGGAGTTGGCTTTCGGCCCTGCCTGCCAGTTTTAATAAGTGGGCCTTGCACCTAATTTAGGGAGGTTTCAAAATTGGATGATTGCCACCATAGCCTTTAGATGATGGGCACCTTGGAATCCGGAGACAACCCTCTGTTACATTTATGAAAGGCAGATTAGGTGGTCACTAGCTATGTGATGAATGAAGATTCACAAACTGAGGAGGTGTTTCAACAGAGGTATCTCATTGGATTCCCAAATTTATCACAAGTATGGCATCACAAGCTCAAGAGGCATCAAGCCTAAGGTCGCTGATGCTCAAACCATCGCATTAAGAATGAAATATAGCCACTATGTTGATAAAGTTCGAAGCGTTTCTCATTAACAATTTAGAGGGATTCTAATGCACCAAAGTATGCCTTGTTTTAAATCCGTGTGCAAAAGTTATAAGGTGTCAAGGTTTCAGTGATAGAAAAACCCAACTCATCATGGGAGATGGGTGGTGGGCATTCTCCAAATCAACATGCACATTGATTAGGTTGCCTTTGCAAATAAGTTGCCTTTTTACCCATGCAATTTACTTGGGTCATATTGCAAATGACCATATTACAAATCCTTGTAACTTTATTTATTCGTCTCTATAGCATTCATAGTATCAAAAAAAAAAAAACTAAAAATCCATGTGTTTTGTTACTACAATAGCATATATTGAAATTATCGTGGGTTATCAATAAATTAGCATGAGCCAACCTCATTGCACATATTGGTACAGTTGTTGTGTAAGATACAAAGGTGTTGGCTTTGGGTGAGGTAGTTATCTAGTTTGAATTGCAAAGAGAGGAATTAAGGTACATGGCCCTATTATGGGCATTCCAAGCATTCCATAGATCATTTAAGACTCAACTCAAGAATTGTCTTGTTTGGTTAGCAATTGGGGCTCGTGAACGTTGTCAATTCGAAATTCATAATAAAATTATATATATATATATATATATATACATACATACATGTATAAGCTATGAGAGTCCAAAGTGAAGGATGGTTTCTTATCTTCTCTTAAAACAATGATTATTATAGACCCTCTCAATTGGTTGATATATTTTGTGCACATAGTGCGTCTCATTTTAGCACATTTCTTTGGAGTCCATTCTTACGAATGGCCTTGCCATATACCTGTCAAATGTAGTGTATGATTAAGGAGAGGGAGAGACCCACAAAGCCCATGGTAAAACTGCAACTCCACAATGCATGGAGGTTCCGACCTGATTCAAAGATGTATCATAAATAATTCATCACATGACTTATTTAGAGTTTGCATACATAATTGACATTTAAGTATATTTGGACAAACCACTTGCCCAAAAATAATAAGGGATGTGCACTTGTGGAGACAAAACATCAAACAACAACATAACAACACAACAAGCACAACTTTGAATGTTTGTGTTCCATGTCCACAACCACCATATTTGTGTAGTTTGTAGTCTAGTGCATGTCATGTTGGCGATTGGAATTGTCTAAACTTCGTGCATGGATCCAAATATACATAAATCCTAGTTACAAGAGAAATTTATTAATAGTGAATCTTACAATCCATTGTTACAATTGAAACAAAGATCGTTGCCCTTTACCTCCACCATATTGTTTTAGCAAGATAAAGTAATTTGACCTTAGATTTGATTGGCTAAAAGCACGAGTTTATGATTGGCGGGAGAAGCCAACATTATCAATGTCACTAATCTCTTTATTTTCTTCCAATAGTGAATTTTGTCAAAAGAAAATAAATATAAGAGCTCCAACCACTTTAGCTTTCATAAGAAAAAGTTTAGAATGACATTTTTCAATCGATATCTTCGAGATTGTGTAGAACTTTCTTAGTTCCAAGTGAAAGACAAAAACTAATGCCATGCACACATTTATTGGTGGGCATAGCCAGTGGATGGCTCCCACTAGTAGGTTTTACTTTTCCTTTTTCTTGTAACCATAAAACATTCCAGATTTGACTATATTACATTTAGTTGTTGACTAAAATTAAATTAAAAAGAAAAGAAGAAGAAGAAAAGAAGTTGTATTGGTATGAGTTATCCACTAGCTATGGCCACCAACAAGTGTGTGCATGGGGTTAAGTGTACATAGATATATAATCTTGGAAAAAAAGAATGCTCATAACTTACATCTTTTTCATATCATCCTTAGTATGTGTGAGGACAATCTCTTTATACTCTAGCTTCGAGAATTAATTTTTATAAAAAAGGTCCTTGAGTACCTGCACAAATACCGAGCACAAGGAGTGGCAAGCTCTCATCAGTCCACACATCATTGTCGCCTATCTTCAAACACAAAGCATTCTTCCATTTACAAAAATTAGATTCAAAAGGGTTATTCGGATGTCTAAAATGGAATCAATCTTAGGTTATCCAAATTACATAAGAGTATTTCAACTACATGTTAACCTAAATAGGTGACTTAATAGTGTGATGTTGGCGTCTTAGGCATTTAGGTACTCTAGATAGTCCTCATGATAGGTGTTATGTTGATAAAACATTAGAGTTATTCGTAAAGTAAAGCAGACGAAACCACAGGTTTAGTGCCAAACCTTGAGTTTATGAAAATTAACACAAAGTCACCCAAGTTTTACTTAACGTTTAAATAACCATCACAAAGGTAGTGTCGGGCTATTTTAAAATCGATTTTCTTGGATCTCCCACTAAGATGGGTGGATCAAACTAGCCTTGCATAGGCCATTCCGGGATTCGGGATAACATGTCCCAGTACATACCCTAAAATTTTATGAAAATTTTAGAAATGAGAAAAGAAGATCCCAAAATTTTCAGCCAACTTCAAAACATGCTCCAATGTACAACGAGCTAACAAGCTCTTAATAGAAAGTTTCCTCAAAGTAGGATCCAACCCACGGTGTTGTCCAGTCCCCCTTTGAGAGACTCTATGGATAACTCTATCGATAATCGACCTCGAGACATAAGTTGCCTTGTGTTTAGTAGGCTATCTCTTTGATCTTGTCTTCTATTGATGATCCTGCTATTTCTCAGGGTGTTCAGCAAGGGACACCTTACCTTAATGTAGGAAAAGTAGGAGGCAAGCTGACACCTATGCTTGCTTCCAGATGATTGAATGTTCTTACACATTTATGATAATCATGTTACCTTCATGTCATTCTGTTGGCTCCAATAAGTTATAGTTTGTTCATCTCCCTGCAAAAGGTCACTTTGTATCGATGTACAAGGTATGTAGTCCTTCCTACCTATATGCTGTGGGTACACCCTAAACTCCGTAATATCAACCCCCATAATGTCACATACTTTCTAATATTCCAAAACCCTAGGGACCAGATGTTCGTAGTTCAAATCTCACTCCTTATTGTCACATTTCTCTTCCTTATATCACAAATTTTGTCATTAATGCAAATCACCCAAGAAGTCAACCCACATCCTCGCATTGCGTCATGTGTCAATATGTGGAGTGTTATCTTCTTATTCATACTCTTCTTCTTCTTATGCCACTTGTTGAATGTTGGTGCATGCATATGCCACATCGTCCGGAAAGGCCAAGCGGAGTGGACCACACCACACCATTAAAATGTTGCAATTTGTGTTATTCCATAGTGTCACGTGCTACACTAATTCTATAGTATCACGCATCCATGTTAACACTACAAAACTCTATAATATCACGTGCACTTTGGTTGCCACAGGTGTGATACTACAGAGTTTAGAGTGTACTTCTGACTCCACAAGTATTCCTAACCATTGGATCGGTTTAGGAATTCTCTCATATGATTAGCAATTGAGAATCATGACATTTTGAAATCGGGGGTTGAGATTTAGAACTTATGAGAGGTCAATACAATTATCCATTAATTTTACCAAAATTTTGATACGGAGTTGGTTGTTTTTGCATACAAAGTTTTCCATGTTTTGGTAAGTTTTTGGTGCGTGCTTGGAGTTGGCATTGAGGATTGAACGAAGAACAATCTATATTGGTTCATTACGGATCAAACTCATTTTAGCACCTCTTGGCATGCTTAATAAGTGTACCCCCCAATGAATCAAGTTTGGCTTTGTTCAAACCTCTGCACCCGCCTCCAAGTGTGCACCGAAAACTTATTAAATATGAACAATTTTGTATGCAAAACAACCAACTCCAAACCAAAACCTCGGCTGAATTAAAGGATAACTCTAATGTGAAGATTCTCTTTCTTTTAAGTTGATGACATAGGCCTTTCAAATGTGTTAGCAATAAAACTTAGAATGATTACTATAGCACATAGTCCAATCTCATTGTGACATGTGTTATTTTGGGTTTCCACATTAAGTCCACATACATTTTTTGCTAGTTGATCCATGATGAAGGCATGCATGCACACAACTACTCCTGTGATTGTGGGTTGGTCACCTTTGATCATAACTACTCTTGGTGTACACACAAGGTATAGTTGTAGTTGAAGAGTGGATTTTTACCTCAATTATGTCACTCCCATTAGTGTAGTAGTGGAGATAAACAATCAAAAGACTCCATTGTAATCTTGTCTAAGAAAATTGCCTCCTACAATCCTTGCCCATGCTTTACCTGTGAAATTCTTCATTGGTGATTAACTAACTTAGGGTTGGTTCACATGGGGTCCCAAGTCCTAAGTCCTAGTTCTCTTGAGGTCACTCCATGCAATCTCAATTGTTGAGAGCATAGAAGTAGAGACTTACCACTTCACACATGGTCCCAAGTCCTAAGTATGACATGGATACCTACATGGCAACACTTTTTTGGAGGTGAGGCTTGAACTTGCGTTGAGAGTTGGGTTCAACAAAAAGCTAGACCCAACTAGCAACACAAGTCCGGAATTTTTTTTCTTCTTAAATAATCAAGGTCTGATATTGATGTATATAAGCCATATTTTAATGGTTTCTTGAGCTCAAAAGTTGTGACTTTGCCTCCATGTTCAGACTTGTTGACATGAGTGAGACTTGGGACCCCATGTGAACCAGCCCTTACATACAAAATAAAATAAAAAAATAAGTAAATTGCAACAGTCACAACTGCCCTCAACTACACCTTGTATCATTGATGGATAAAATAAGAGTTGTCGATATTATCCCTTCTTATTTTTAACGATACTGACAAAGAAAGCAAATAACCACCATCAATCACTGCGGCTGTGCAGATGGCCCTTCACAACCCAGGATTCCCCGGACAGATATAATAATACCCATTTATCATTCAGCATTTCTTGTAAGAGAATCCACATCTACCTGTATTATACTAGTAGCTTACTTCCCACACAAAAGCATCACACTGCAATGGAAAGTACAATGGACTACCGCACAACTCGTGCTTCATGAAAATGCTTCGTCTACTACTTTGTACATATGTCAAACATGGATGTGTAAAGATCAAACATCCCTGTGTGCAGTTCAGAAAATCATTCTTCCCTTGCAATTTAATTCTAATCAGTCAGAATCTTGCAACCACTCTTACTCATTCTTCTTAAGATTGCGGTATACTCTCTATTATTCTAGCAAACATGGCACATTCTTGTCACCAATTCCTTGCCTACTGGATGTTGAATCCTCCTATTCTTCACTTTAAATTTCCCAAGAGAATAATTACATATGAAATACAGTCAAAAGGGAGACTCAAATACAGTGAAGGTCTTTGAACTGCTTTGAAGTCGTATACTGTGAATTCTGTTCACATTCCAGGCAACAGATGCTTGATATTCAAAATTCAAAATATAAACTTGGGATTTGTAGGTTCCATGGTGATGCAAATGCCAACATGAGAATTTGATACTAATTATGCTGCTTCTGAATAAGGAGGAGTGCTCCTGCTACTGCATGAAGTGAACCTGTGACACAAATTACTGATTGCGTTCCACCTTCCTTACACCTCTGCTTCAAAGCAACAGCTGCTTCTCTAATTGCTGAATCCAATGACTCAAATCTTAAAACTAGTAACAAGCCTCTGCTCTCGTGCCCTTTCCTTTCATCTGCAAAATGCATGTTCATATTCGATTTGCCTGATGCAGGGTGTACCTGTAAGTCCTCTTGCTTAGAATACACCTCAAATGCACAAGACTGGGCCGCATGGATCCAGGAATCTGCCAGCTCTTGGGCTGAGATAGATCGATCATAGCTTCCCGCCACAGGTACCCTTGTGGTTACGACAACGTCTGGTTTTGCATCTACAGATAGATAGCACCATCAAATTGTGTTGATCATCACAACACTGATCAGGTTTAAATAGCAGATACATGCTGCAACACTCTGAAAGTAAAGATCCCTAAGATTTACATTACAGACCTGCTGTCACATGACAGATAAACAGCTGAAGTTGAGATAATTATATTACCTTTTAACAAGGCTTGAGCAAAGGCACTATGGTCCTTATCACAAGCCATTGCCACTACTAGAGCCAGGCTTGCCTTTGGGAAAGCATCTCGCAATGTCTTCGCCAATGCAATTGCAGACCCTTCAGTATGTGCTGCCACAACCAACAAAACAAACTAGCCCCTTAATAGAAGATTCAAAGCGGAACATAGAACTTTATGACTTTTGAGATCAGTGTCAATAAAAGTAGGCAAAAAATATACAGAGAATAAACATGCAGTGTTTGTAGTACCTCCATCAAGGATGAGCCTACTGGAAACACAGCCCAATGCCTCACCACACTGTTGACTGACAACTTGAAACCTTCCTGGCAATTCTGTTGTTTCCAAACCCACCCGAATGGCAGAATCTGGGATGTTCCATCCTGCAATAATTGTACCAATGCAAGCAATCTAATCAACAATCCAGAGATTAAACATCCTGGATTCCCATGTAATACGCAGAGCAACCTCATTCCACTAGATGCTCCCTGCCAGCAAACTAAATGAGGTATGTGGCCCAATTGTGGACACTTCCAATTTCATAGACAATTTTGGTCATTAGATCTCATCGAAAATTGTCTCTTTGATTAGAGATTTTGCATCACGCAGATTGTCATTTCATGTTTCAAAATTGGAGTTGTGATGCAAAAGTTATAAAAGAGCTCAAAGTGAAGATTTGCTTTCTCTCAAAGTGATCGCATAGGCCTTCTCAATTGCACTGAATATCGCACCTAGAATAGTATCTGCATTGTGAGCACATAGTCCAGTCTCATCATACCACATGCCTTTTTGGTGTCCAATCTTAACTATAAGCATGTCCTATACCACTCAATATGGGTGTCCAACTAAGAAGAGTGACCACATAAGGCCCACAAATGTGAAAGCACGAGCGCATACATACCTTGAGATCGGAGGACAAGTACAGTGGATACAGCCGTCAAAGCATTGTCCTGTTGATGTGCTCCCAATACGCGTAGCTTCAGGTTTTCCATTTCCCAGTTCTGCTCAACCAACAAATACAATCAACATTCTGCTACAAATTAAGTCCAACTTAGAACTAACCTACTGATAAGGATAGCACCAGGTTTTAGCACATCATGTAATAGCCAATCTGGATCCATGTATTTCTTGCATTCCAAGGTGCCTCACACAACAATTGACCTTCTCAACAGTTGCGTTTTATATCTTCATAGCCTCCAACTACCAGTAACACTATGTAGGTAAGGTCAGATCCCCATTCATACTTAAATTATTAATAGAATGTGGATGCTCAACTTTGCCAAGAATCTCTAAGCCATAAGGTGGACTATTGGCGATACCCAAAATAAGGGATGTAGGTCTACCTGAAGGGCACCTTCAGAGTCAGGGACTGGCAGATCTGAAATGGATATATCACAAAGTTGAAAAGTATGACCCACGTCAGTGCACAAACTCCCACTTCTACATTTTACCATTGGACCAAAGGCGGCAATCACACGAGCCTTCTTAGCGGCAGCTACCTCCCATATAACATCTTTAGCCAGTGTCTCTGTCTGCCTGCCCACAATCACCTGCAGAGGTGGATAGTCAAGATAGGTGGTAGGTGATAGCATATGTTTGGATAACAACAAGAATACATGAAAGGAACACCTGATGAAACAACAATTGAAAAAAAGAAAAAAGAAAAAAGACTCAAGAAACTAAACAATGAGACAGTAACATACAGGGCGGCTCTGCTTGATTATTCCAGCCTTTGCACGTGCAATAGACTCCAAAGAACCACCTAGAGCTGCCAAGTGCTCAGAACCAATGCCGACAATCACAGCTGCTGCAAGCCCGTTGGCTGTAATAACATTTGTTGCATCTCGAGCTCCTCCTAACCCTGTCTATAAATGACATGTCTTTATCAACTACAAAATGGAGTTAATAGTATAATGATCTTATCAACTCTTAAGTCCATGTAGATCAAACTGAAGTCACTAAATGCCCCTTTCTTGTGTTCCTCTAAGAGATGTATGACTTCCATGGCATTGAACAAATCAAATCTTTCAAGATGTCATACAAACAAAATTTAGAATAAAGACCAATAAAGACCAGAACATACCTCAATCACAGCCACATCCACACCCTCTCTAGCAAAGTGAGTGAATGCAAGAGCGGTCAAGACCTGAGAAGACAGTAAACTTCTATCGGTCAATATTAATTTTCAGAGTATATACATGAATATCATATTTCTTTTTGGACTATCAACTTCACAAATCATAAATTTTACTGCAGATGAGAACAGCACTACATGGGCAATGGTCACCTGGTGACACCTCGAAGTGTGTAAGCAGGCCTGACTCAGCAGCAACAGCTTCATCTATTGTTGCTTGATTATCAATCAACAACTTCCTCAATGTGTCTGCAGCAATTGGATCTCCACTCCTGCCTGCAGTTATCCTTTCTCGTATACTGGTAATGTGTGGGCTGTCAAAACATCACCAGTGTGCTAAAGTCAAAACTCATGTCTACAGGTACAAATGCTGACACTCGCACTAATTTGGTAGTCTACACCTTCTGACTCCTGACCACACTTATTTTCACATCTCCAACACTCGACCAAGATTTTTTCTTTCAGGCATGTTTGAAAGATCCCTATTTGAGCATGTTACAGACATAGTAAAAAATAATGTAAAGTTCTCATGAAAGAAATGAGGATGATGGAAAGAAAGGTCACCTAAAAACCTTTAAGCTGGACATACTCCAAAAGAACAACAATCCTTTCAACTTGACTTTTGTATTTTGCAAGGTATGTTCAAAGACTCCAAAATGTTCTTCAAGCAAGAGTAACATCATAAGTTCTTAGTGTGAAGAGCATTCGATAGACCTGCCAAGGTGTTCTTAATAAGCACACTCTTCCTGGATCGCCTCAAGCACGAACCTTAAACAACAAAAGAGCACATAGTAGAGATATAAGGTACAATCTGCACAATTTAACATACCGTCCACCCATGGTATAAGACTAACGTATCCAAAATTCCATACAGTTGTGTACCTGGTGTAAGTACCAACAGAGAACCCTGCAGCTCGCAGAATATTACTAATAAAACTCACTGTCGAACCCTTTCCCTTTGTTCCAGCAACGTGCACAACCTGTCATTTCCCATTCTTGAACAATCAGCTGCTCCACATCTTGTATATACCATTCCATGCGATGTATGTTCATTTGATTATGCAAGGCAGCCAAAATGGCGATAAAAAGTCCCAAACTAACCATTACTATACTGCTGTACAAGTAATATTTGGACATACGTCAACATTCATTCCAATAGCTATCTTAGTCCAGAAAGTTTGAGCTACATCATCCTCAATTCGCACAAAAGTTGGAGAAGAACTGGAGAGAATTTGCGGAATTTCTTCAGAGAATTCCCAATGATGTGAAGTAAAGAATTGGCAATTCTATTTACACTGATTCTATAAACATAACCTATGAAGAGAATGCAGCAGAATTGACATGTACAAACTATAATCACAAATTATAAGCTGGGAAGTGAAGGAGATGATGAGAACCTGATAAGCTGCCAGCGGATCTCCCAACCGCACAAGAAGTCGGTGCATGCGATCAAGGTCAAAACCCATGTCCGAGTCTACCCCAGCGTCTTTCGGTACACCTTCCCGTTCATAGTTTTTCAGCATTTCTAAGTAGTGTAATAGCATTGTCTCCCCACATTCATGCTTCTTCTCACCAACCACCATCGTCCCCATCTCTCTCTTAAACCCTTCCCTGCTCCTCACATCACACTGACCATAACTCTGACACCCAAATCGCCACCAAAATCCACGAACACATGTAACAAGACACCGAGCCTCCCCTCCTGCACCATAGCTCCTTTGCAAGGATGGCAATGCAACCCTAACCCCATCACCACAAGCTGAGCTGACAACGCTTCTCTTCCAAGCTGCGCAGAGAAGTTGGAGCTTGCTTCTTGTTGCCATTTCCGATGTAGTTGTTCATTCTGTGATCCAGATTTCAATTGCTCATCGCTGTGAATTTATCTCCGTCTCATCACATCGCCCAACTTCGCCAATGTTATAAGGAAGTGCGAATCTGCACAAGACTTCCACACATTCCCAAATTTCTGTTCCAACGTATCCAGCTCATCTGCAACCCTAATTGTAACCCTCGAAGGAATATCACCCCGCTTCTGCTCTACATTCACCGAATGTAGCAGCAATAACAAATCGATCGGAATCGCAAAACATCCAACCTCACGGATCAACCAGTTATTAGAACCCCGTGACCGTTGGGAATTGCCAAAGCCCATGGGAATTCATGATGTAAAGCCACCGACATCGCAAATCGTTGAAAACCGGGGTATCATAATATTAATAGGAGTGGCTGAGGCAATGCTCAGGCAAGGCTAAGGCAAGCTGATGACGTCGGTGCTGAGGTTGAGGTCCTTTCGGAAAGTTATTGGGCGGTTATCTTGCATAACTTAATTTGATAAAACCATTGCGAATCCTCAATTCGCGTCATGAATCATTGTGAACTTTTGATGCTGAGATTGAGGTTGTTTGGGAAAGATGTTCAATATACATCTTGGATATATCCATATTAGTACTCTTACTATGTAAACTAAAGAAATGTGTCAAAAATGTTATGGGAGACGCATTTGTCTATTTGTTGGCTCTGTCTGTAGGACAGAGACTATGCATCAACTTCTTCGTTTCAAGAGCAAATTTCCTAACCACTTTGTGTTCACACTTGGACGTTACTTGTTCTTGTTATTTTTGGTCCACTTTATGTAATGTGGATGATAACTATAGTTTATATATATACATATAAGTGCTCCCTAAAATACATTGAAAGAAATCTAGTTAACTATAGTTATTTTGGCAGTTCTTGATTATTTATTTTAAAAATTTCGGGTGATAAATGAGTAGCTTCAATCCTTGACCCGTATTTGAGAAGAAGGTGCACCAAATCCAAGAAAGGTTTGGTATAGTGAATAGCCATGGATTGGCATGAGCAAAGTAATAAGCTACAATTGTAGTCTTTCATAGCAAAGGACAGAGCCTCACGGTTCTACTATTTTCTTGTTACTATGAATATGCCACTTGCTTGTATGTTTTATATCTAGTTATTGACTGAGTTGTCTTTTCTATAACAAAATGATACGATATTTGTATCATCTCTTATAGGACCATCATATTGTGTAGTCACATTTGCATGGATGCTAAAATGCTCCTTTGTATATACCCAATATCACATATGTTCACACGAGTGTTAACTAGTCCCTCTTTGTCTCCTTGACAATAAAAAAATAAAAACATTTCATAGACTAAGGCCTTGTGAATATGAACTACTAACAAATCCTAGCACCTAGAATGAATCATCACATTGACTACACCATGCTAAAGCTCTACCATCTAGTAAAATGCCTCACCCCTCCATTATTGATCGACCTACCAACAATAATATTTACCCCAAATTACCAAAGCTTCCTTTGGATCCACTTTCCATCATTGTATAAAGTGGATTATGATTATTAGTCGATTCTATCACTGCTCACTGATTCATGATTCTAACATTGTTAAGTATAATACCTATATTTTTTTGTTTGTATCTACATTGGGTATTGTAACAAGGCCAACCTTGTTGATACAATTATCGTATCCTACACTCAAACCTTCTTCAAGAAGTCATCTATAAACAATCCTCTTTAATGATTCTAGAAACATTAGAGCATGATGTCCATCATTATTCATGAATATATCCTTTAGTATATTCCCTATCATATTAAATGTAAGTGAGTTAATTACTAGGTTGTCTTTACCACTTATTGCATGAATGAGCATAACTATAATATCTCTCGAAGTATGTACATTAATACTATTGTGATCAATGCTAGACGTCATAATACAATCATGAAGCGTTGATTGTTTCAACATCTTGTTCATCTCATACATCATGAAGAACCCCATAAATGTGTATATTGTATTGCATTTACTATAGACATCGAGTTATGGGGTGACAAGATACACTTAAGCTTACTTAACTTGGTGAATTGTTGTGAAACATCGCAAACCATAAGTGTTGAGCTTGAAGTCAGTTGGAAAAGGTGTTCAATTGTCATCTTGGATAACTTAACTTGATAAGTATGAATTTAGGTTTTCGATTTGTGCTCGATGGTCATCTTGGATACCTGAACTTGATGATTGTGACATTTACGGATTCAATGTTTTAATGTTTCAAAGTCAAAAACAAGACTAGGAGATTTATAAAGGAAAGTGACACAAAATATTTCAAAGAGCGGGATGGCCATGGCCAAAATATGGTTGCAACAAAGTGGAGGCGATCATCATTGAACTATTTTACCATTCACCATGATGAGAACTCGACAATATGTGTGGTTATAGATACCTCACTATCTCATAGTTTCTATATATACATGTGTCAAAGCTTTTTTTGGAGGGGTTCTTTATCTAATATTTTGTTTTTTCTAGTACCCTTATGTTTTCTACTTTTACCCTGCTTCATTATCTTGCATCCTTTGGTAGTTCGAACTTAATTTTTCCATTTAAAATTAACCCTATGCTAATTCTAAAAAATGCCTCTTTTGTGTTGTTTAAAATCATCATATGTGTGATGTTTTAAGGCACCCTTTACCAATAGGCTCAATAATACAAGGCAATCCATTAACATAAGGCATGGGTTGCCTTATGTTATTAAATTTGTTGATAATGGGTGGAATACAATAATAACAAGGGGATCGAGACATCAAACAGTGATAGGGATACAACATGATGAACAAGAATAATATTGAACAATACAAAAGTACTATAATTGAGCACTACTAAATGCTCAAGAGTTGAGGTTGTGAGTGGAAAAAGCTTGTGATCCTCTACAAGTTTTGTACCATCCTAAACACAATATCATATATGTAGTTCTACCCCCCCCCAAAAGTAATACATGACATTATAGGGTATTATATAGTATTTGTAATGTAGTATGTGAATAAAATTGATGCTATACTACATTGGTACTTTTCAAAAAAATCCTTGCAAAAATAAAGAGTACCTAATATTAGGTCTCACCCTATTTCTAATATTTCACTAGTGAGGTACTCATGGGTGTGGTCCCACATATTTGGTTAACATATACAAAAGATTTGTGTAGAATTACTTGCTACGAATTATAAGAGTCTCCATGGGGATACAAAAAACCCTAACATTTGCTTTGAAAGTACAATATTGGGCAAAGAGGGCAAGTGAGGCAAGTTGATCAAATTAGGAAAGTTGGAGTTTTTGTCAACATTGCATCAAAGTTTTGCTTCATTATCACCTCAAAATTTTGCAATCATACAAGCATTGAGTTTTTTTAATTTAAATCTCAAAATAAATGCTCATAGTCCAAAACCTATCATTGCTTAACTTTCTTATAATATAATATCCCAAAACTTATCATTGAACATAAAGTTACTCAACATTCAACTCTCATTCTGTGGGCCTTCATAATATAATCGTTGGAGGCTCGAAAAGCTACACCCTGAAATCACCTGTTTGAAGTTGTTTATCAAACTATTTGATTCCATTGACTAAGTTAAATGGTTCGATGCATAATGGGTAAGCATTCGAGACCTAATAATAATGTGTTCATCAATTCCAAAATTCCAACCCAAAGGTTCACAATATAGCATTCAAATATTGTCTTGCATCATGGAACTACACCTAAGATGTTGTGTTTTTGAGCATATGGAGTCACTAAATATTATTAGGTTACTTTGTTTTTTTGGGAGGGTATTGTTAGTAATTGAAAAAGAGTTCCAATACATCTTAGCATAAAGTTTTTATACATTACATGAATAAACTTTGAATTTCAAAGAGTTGGTTATTGGTTAACTATGAAGCCATGTTTTTGTCATAGGTACTTTAGATAATGAACATTGTAATCATGGATAAATAAGGGATAGGCTCGTATGCAACAACTCCCTCTCAACCTTAAAAACGCGATTGAAAAGTTGCCATTCCCTTAAATCACATGGTTACTTTAAGGATAGGTAATCCTCTAGTAACCTGCTTTGTAGTCGAGCAAAAATCCAGTGGATTCAGGATAGGGGCTGCGCCCGCCAAAACTCTTGAACTCCACAAGGGCATGTGAGCCCTCAATGTACAACATCAAATCATTCTCCAACTCGGGCTCGGAGATGGACATGCGCAACACTAATTGGGTTACATTTCTAAACACACCAGTGGAACTCACGGCACCATTCACAAACGTTTGCGTCTTGTAGACATTGATGTAGTCAAGGTTGTCGTAGCCGGTCGCAATGTGTCGAAATGTGAGGCTCAAATTCTTGGCGTTGGTCACCGAGATATTCCACTTGCAATCAGCACCTGGCATGTATCGGTGTAGTGGTTTGCCATCCTTGTACTCACCCACTTGAATCGTCCCTGTTGCTCCTGTCATATCCAGTGTGCCTTTGCACGGCTCTATTACATCACAAACATGATAAAATTACTACCAAAATATTCAGTAATTGGTATAACTGTAGTTGACATCAATGAACTATATATTTGATTAGTATATGTCTTTTATTGCCCACTGATTATTGAGAGAAAAAACTATTTCTTAAACCCCTTGAACTCAACCTCAATCATGAGGGGTCAAAGAATTCTAGAGAGTCATATCTATCCCAATTACCAATCTCTCTCACTATATTCGTTAATTTGGGACTTTTTCGGCATTTTGAGACAGTTACAAATATAAGAACATGGATAAAATCACACATATATTGGAGAATGTTGTAAGATGCAAATACTTTAAAGCATGTGTTCATATCAAGAACCCAATTAAGAACTCATATCAAGATGGTTTAGGTAGGACGACCCAAACATCAGACCATGTTGTTGTGGTCCATATATTAATTTGAGACAAGAGAAAGTCTCAAACTAACGAATATAATGAGGCTTGTAACATTGAGATACGCTACCTTTCAATGGCTAGGTGCATTATGCTAAACCTTGATTCAATGGCAGTTAAGTTAGGGCTTTGTTGGACAATCAATCCCAAAGGTAAATGTGTCTCTTGGTATGTGTCCTAGTCCACCAAAAGTCCCCCATTCGCAATATTCAATGGATAATGAAAATAATTGATATGTATGGACTTTATAGGTGATATGAGTACGTGGCATTGGCTCATAAATCTAAACCTTGAGAACCAATTATTGGGAGGTACATTTCATAAGATTGAGATGACTTAGCATAACTAGATAATTTTCTTTCTGTTTCAAACCCGCCACCTTGCTTTGTTTATAGTTAGCCTAATAAAACGAGAACCTTTAGATACCTAACAAGGGTAAAACTCAATGATAATCAACCATAATTATTTGGGTCAAAGAGCATGCCGAAACAACTAAACGATGTTATGAAGTATAGTATAGTGACCATAGGAGTTTCTCTAATGTGATGACCAATCATCATGCATTCATTAGAGAATTAGGTCATCCATCTCAAAGGCCAACTACACACAACTCAAGCTCACCTCAAGAACCAAAGCTCCACCATCTTAGGCATATGCAAGGGCTAAGGGTTTTTTTTACCTTGACCCACTAATAGCCTACTTGCACACAACGAATGTCCGATGTTTCGGAAGTTCGTCAAAGGAATGCCTCCCCCCCTTGTGGCAAGTTGAGGAGCCACGATCCTTTTCATGCTCTTAATGTTCGACAACCGATCGCAATGTTCTACACGGTCATCAAACATTTTGAAACGTTCAATGATTCTCAAGCACAATGACACAAAAGACCAAGTAACTACTTTCTCCATCACTAATCTCCAGCTTGCTATTGGAATGAATCACTTTATTCGTTTCTCATCGTCGCGTCTGAGTTGTGACTTTCTGTTGCAATATTTTCCCCAAACATTGGACGTTCCGCAATGTCCATCTGGTGTCCTTAAGAAACTTTTTTGCACTCACACACACAAGGCTACTTTCTGAAACTCTGGACGTTCTGCCTGTGCGCGAGTGGGCTACAATCTTGCAAGACTGAGCTCAAGTGAGCTCAAGTTGTGTGTGGCATGAGATGAGCATGCGCCAATCTGGGCTCGTAAAACCTTGAAAACCAAGCATCATTGGAGGCATTCGTCCGGGAAGCATTTTACAGTGATCATGGGAGGATCTCCTCTAGTAAGGTCGAGGCATCCGTAGTCAACCAAGTCCATTTAACTGCTCACTAGGGTCATTTACATGAATGAGAGGTATAATTTTTAGCCGAATGGAGTTTAAGGTTTATGTCATGGCGGCTTGTCATTGATTACTCTCATAAGAAATTCGACAGTTCTCATACCCAAGCATTAGCATCTAGATGAATGATTATGGGTTAACCTATAGATCGACTGTGTGTTACCCCACCTTTGCCGCTTCGAAATTTGTAGCAATTCCCATATTCGTGAAGAAAAAATGAATGTGTTTGCATTCTCAGATATTGTGGTTTCTCTTTGCGAGAAAAATACTTCGAATCCCCGCTGTTACTCCTCCTTAACAGATGCAAACTCTCTTATTTTATCGGTTCTAGATCATGCCTCAACCGTTATGGAGATCCTCATAACTTCATTCAAGAGAGATGGAAGCATCTTGATGAGTTCAATGATTTAGAAAGAGAAGGTGGCAGCATGAAAAGGGAAGAATTGAGCCTGCATCACTCACCTTCGAACTGGAGCTGGCAGCCCTTGGAAGCGAGCGCCCACATCTGCTGCACAAGGAACTGCGAGCCATTCACCCCATAGACGTTATACGCGACGCCGGACACCGTGTCCCGCCACAGCTGCGTCGTGTAAGGGCTGCTCCTGCAATAAGCCGCCTGCGACACCTCCCCATAGATGTCCGGGTTGTCGCAGTACAGGTAGTCGCCGCCCCCGAACACGAGCGCACACAGGTCCCCGTTCTCGGAGTTGGTGAACCTGTTCACGATCCACGCGATTCTGGTAGAAGTGAGTGGATTGGTGGCGGCCTCGGCGACCTCGTGCGCAATCGCCGTCAACATAGTGTCCAGGCCGCCGTCGGGCGACACATCACCGTTCGGCGGGGGGACGGCGAGGTAGTTGTAGATGTTGCAGTAAGGGAAGGAGTTGCTCTTCGCGCTCGGGAAGTGCACGTAAATCAGGTTCGTGTTCACTCTGGACTTGGTCGGTTGGAGGGGGGGCAACAAGTCGTGGTGGTTGCCGCAGTAGATGAGCTCGTGGCGGATGTACACATCCTCCGCGAACAGCACCACGTACATCGCCCCGTTGGAAATGTCGACCGGGAGCAAGGATATGGTGATCGCGTGCTGGACGATCGCGTATAGCTCGTTCGCGGCGAAGCTTTCCAAGCTGGGACCGGAGAAGTTCTTGCCCGACGAGTAGTCCACGTCGTCGACCTCGGCGCCGATTGAGACGGAGCTCGAGGTTGGTTTGCCGTCTTTCTGCTTGTACTGCTCCACGATCTTCCACCAGTTAGCTAGATTTGGATAGTCAGCGATGGGCTTCGAGGGGGTGAACGAGTTGATCATCGTCCTCACCACCGGTTTCATCCGCGCGTCCCAGGTTCCGTACCAGATGAGGTAGAGCTTGATCGGGTCAGACGCCACCGGACCGCCGAAGTACTTGATGTCTACCACCGGCGGGCGCCACGGTGGCAGACGGCGGATGATGGGTTGGTCCAGGGAGGTGTCGATGGTTTGAGCCCCTGAACTAGCCAACAATGCTAGCAGCAACATCAACAACATCGCCGATATAGTGCAGGCGAAATTTATCGACATTGTGGAGGAGGATGGGTGGATCGACCAATACACCAATCCAATTTAATGTTGCAATTCTCTGGTCACCTCCCCACCAACCTGAACGTGCCAAATTCTTCCCAACACTTCAGCTATCAATGTAGAAATCTCGTGACACAATCTTCACTGTTTCTACAGTCAATAGTCACATAGGAGAATCTAGTAAGATCATTAGTTAGCCGCTCACCCGAAGTGGGCATGTAATTAGGAACAATCTTCTAGATTAGTTAGTCAAGCTCATAATTAGAAACAGTCTTCTAGGTAGGTTAGTCAAGCTCATGGCAGGGCTCACTTGTATATAATGAACCATTGTTCATTTGGAATATATCTGCACAGTTCCTATCGTAGGCTTGTGTTTCTTCATGGTATTAGAGCGAGGCTCTTTTGTCTAGTTATTTAGTAACCAAGACTAGCCCCACCTCTAAGAATGTAGATCACTTGAGTGAGCTTAACTCCTCATTTAGTAAGATAGCTAGTTTCTTGAGATTTGAACGGTCTTGGGGTTCTACTCTTTGCAAGATTGTCTGTGCATGGGAGGTGTCCAGCGGAACAATGTCCTGGGAGATTTCTATGCATAATCAGCCAATATTCTAGTATTTTTAAGTCCAACCGGTTCATCTATAACTAACAAGTCGACTCTCCTTTTTCATTAGGTCAAAAATCTCCGAAGGGGAAAGTGAGTTTGTGAATACGAGTGATGTGACCGTGAGGTAGTTGGCAGAAGAGAGTAGTTTTAGAAGTAGAATTTGGAGTTAGCTACTTATCCCAAGTTAGCTAGAATCTCGAAGTTAACTACTAACTACTGTGGCGATAGCTTTCAGAGATGGAGCAGTAACTGAGGTGGCCAAGTTAGAAGGGGCTTACAACTACAAAGTTTGGAGCTTCAAAGTGAAGAACTTGCTCGAATGAGAGAACCTGTGGGATCTGGTGAGCAACTCGACATTAATTGGCCATAGTCAAAATCAACGAGACAGTTGTGTTGGAGAGAGAGAGAGGGGCAAAAAAAGAAGGCTTTGTCGATCATCAATCTAGCTGTTCGAGATTGTGTGGTTCCATGTATCCAGCACTATGTTGGATCCAGCAGTATGTTGGGAGAGCTTGAAGCATGTCTATGCCACCAATAACAATGCGAGGCGCATTCTGCTCCGAAGGAAGCTGACCTACCTCAAGATGGAGGAGGGAACAATGATGTCCATATTTCTCCAGAGCATTCAAGACTTGGTAAACCAACTCCCCGAGATTGGAGAAAAGATCCCGGATGAAGAGATTGCTAAACATATCCTCACTGCATTGCCCGAGCTCTATGAGCCACTTGTTAGCTCTGTTGCATATCGGAGCGAAATGCCAACTCTGTCTAAGCTTACAGCCTTGCTGCTTAACAAAGAGATTCGACACGAAGTGCGAAATTCAAAGCGAGAAGGCGAGGTCTTGCTCATCCAAACCAAAACCAAGGGATATCAGCCTCACAAGTACATTGGTCGAAACCACCAGTATCCCCGCAAACCGATCACTGCACCCAAGCAAATGGGTGCATGTTACTTTTGTGGAGGCAAGGATAACTTTATGAGAAACTGCGAGGAATTGGCACCAGAAATTCAATGCCGAGGAGCAAACTGCAAAAGAGACCATTCTCGAGACTCTGCAAACTTGGTGGATAACTTCACCAACAATGGAGAAGTTTTTTCTAACGCCTCGGAGGTTTTGGAGGCACAAATTGCTAGCATGGATTTTGGTAAAGAAAAGTGGTATTTAGACAGTGGTGCAACCAAACATGTGACACTTGATAAGAGAATCTTTGAGAAATTGGAGGTTGTAAAAGGGTCTTCCATTCAAATTGCAGGAGGACAATCTCTCTTTATTAAGGGCAAAGGACTTGTGAGTGCAAATGGAATAAAGTTCAGTGACGTTTTGTATGTGTCAAGTTTGACAAAAAAACCTACTTACTTTCTGTAGGGTCAATAGCAGATGATGGGTACAAATTACTCTTTGATTCTGGCCAAATGCATATACTCAAGGATTTTAATCTAGCCGATACTAGTTGTACAGTAGCATCTGGCAATAGAGATAACCACAATGGTCTTTATTTATTGGGCTCTCCACAAGAGGAATACCTCAATCTGTCTGAATCCTCATACAAGCTGGATCAGTTGTGGCACTGTCGCCTAGGCCACTTGAACCCACGGAATCTAGAAATTATGATTCGCACTCGCAAAGTTCAAAGGCTGCCAAACTGGAGGTCTCCAAGCACACGTGTAAAACATATCAACAAGGGAAGTAGTGCCGAGAGCGGAAACCAAAAGGCGAGGCACAAAGAATGAAGAAAACATTCAACCTTCTACACACAGACTTGTGTGGTCCACTCCATGTTTCATCCACCTCGGGTACAAAGTATATCCTAACCTTTACAAATGATTTTACTCGCTATACCTAGGTGTTTTCTCTCAAAAAAAAAGTGAGACCTTGGCCAAGTTTAGAATATTTCACAAACAAATAGAACTACAATCGGAAAACAAATCAAAATGTTAAGATCTGATGGGGGTGGGGAATATATCTCGAAGTCATTTGATGAATTCATGCATGAAAATGGCACAATTCACCAAAAAACTCAGCCTCATACACCACACCAAAATGGTGTGGTTGAGAGAAAAAACATAACTATTCTTGAAAAGGCTAAAGCATTGGCTATTGGATGTCATCTTTCTACAGCACTTTGGACTAAAGCAATAAACACAATTGTTTATTTGCTTAATCGCTCTTCTACTCGTGCAAATCCGGGCACCACATCATATGAGCAACTTTTCCGATGTATCCCGAGTGTAGATCATCTCAGAATCTTTGGTTGTTTAGTGTATACTCTTGTGACAGCTAATACCCGCAAAAAATGGGATGACAAAATAATTAATTGTGTGTTGCTTGGTTACGTGAAAACACTAAGGGATATCATGGTTACAACCCTATAACCAAACGTACATGGACTTCCAATGATGTTCATTTTGATGAGAGGTGCTCTTCTTTTGCTTCGTCCATGGTCACTTCAAACCATGAACTTGAATCAAAGGCAGTCGCATGGCCTGGGGATTACCTTCCAAAATCCCATGAACCTTCATTAAATTCCTCAATTTTCATTCAGCTTAATGACAATCCAATAGATGATCCCACCGAGAATTTAAATTTTTACTTTCCACCTCACGCATCTAAGTTAATTGAATAGGTCCAAGAATCATGAGATTCACCTCATCTTGAAGGCTCCGCATATCAATCTATTCCAGACGGTCAATTTCAAGTTCAGATTCCCATTTATCAAGAAGACACTCCTCTTGCTTGCTCCCCTATTCTTCGTACTTATCGCAGAAGGCTTCAACCAACCAACTTATCATCAAACCTAGGATTAGTTCCAAGCCTTAGAATCAGAAGTGGACGTGTTAGTATCCCACCTCCTCGACTTGTAGATTATGAGGTGGGGGCAATTATAATTACTCTATCATCCAATTTCTTGGTCTCATCAACCCTTCTCTCTTCCCCGAAGATATAATATGATGTTCCTATCTCATTTGATTCAATTTCTGAACCTCATAACTTTCTTGAGGCTATTGTTCATCCAGGGTGGCAAGCAGCTATGGACCGGGAAATGCAATCAGTTTATGACAATCATACATGGGATTTAGTTCCTTTGCCTCCAGGACGTACTCCTATTACGACCAAATAGGTGTATAAGGTGAAGAAGGATCAGGTAGGTAATATTGCAAAATTGAAGGCCCGACTCGTAGCTAGAGGATTCCAGGCAAAAGAAGGGGAGGATTTTGAAGAAACTTTTGCACTAGTTGTTAAATGGAACACTCTACGTACATTAGTGGCTCTAGTTGCTCACAGGGGGTGGAAGATTTTTCATCTAGATGTAGTGACTACATTTCTCAATGGAGACGTTACTCAAAATCTCTACATTGAGCAACCAGAGGGATATGGAGTGCTAGGGAAAGAAGAATTTGTATGCAAAAATTTTTAGGCTCTTTATGGGCTTAAGCAAGTCCCTAAAGTATGGTATAGTAAGATAGACTTCCTTTTTAATAAGAAATGATTGCTCAAATCAGATGTTGACTACAATCTCTATTATTTTGAGGAATGAGGAAGAATAGCTATACTTATTTTGCATGTAGATGATCTCTACGTGACTGGTGATCATGTGGAGAAGATCAATTGGCTGCGAAAAGAAATCAAGAAATAGTTTGCCATGACCGACCTAGGAATTGAGTTCATATTTCATGAGCATGGAATCAGTATGACTCAAAGGAGATACATAACGACTACATTAGAGGAATTTGGACTCATTGACTGCAATTCTTCCCCCATTCCTATGTTGGAAGGGACTAAGCTTAAAATAGATATGGGGCAACCCTACATTGATGCAAAATTGTATCAAAGAATGGTGGGGAAAGTTATCTATCTAACTCAGTCTAGACCTGACGTAGCGTACTCAGTCAACATCGTCAGTAGATACATGAACCAGCCTCAAGTACCTCATATGCTAGCAATTAAACACATCTTTAGATATTTAAAGGGGATTAAGAACTTGGGTTTGTGCTACACCGAAGGAGATTCAGATATCTTAACTGGATATACAAATGCAGACTAGGCAAGAGATTTGCAAGATAGAAAATCTACTATTGGATGTCTTTTTAGCTTAGGAGAGACACCTATTACCTGGAATAGCAAAAACAAACTACAGTAGCACTATCTTCAATTGAAGTTCAGTATATGGCACTTACAGAAGGCACAAAGGAGGCCATATGGTTGCGCAAACTACTCCAAGAAATTCAAGTACTTCAAGATACAACTCCAACAATGATTTTTGGGGACAATCAAGGAACTTTAAAGTTAGCTCACAACACAATTTTTCACTCTCGGACAAAACACGTGGACGTCTGACACCACTTCAATAGAGAAAAAGTAGAATCGGGCCAAGTTACTCTAGATTATGTTTCCATCAGAGACCAACTGGCCGACATTCTTACTAAGCCGTTGGGCAAAATTACATTCGAAAGATTGAGAGCTCAACTCGGATTAGAATGGATCACCAAATGATTTTATTCATAAGAAAACATTAACTCCTCCTATAGATCATAGAAATTTGGACATGACATTGGATTGGGAGGAGACTCGGTATTTGCAACATAGATAGGTATCTTGATGATGATGGAAAGGCTTGATTCCATTTCAATCCTTGCCATGACCACTGTCACAAATTTAAAGGCTTTCTAAGTCTTCATCGTGACCGAGAGGAGGTGTAGAAATCTCAAGATATGTGGCACAGTCTTCACTGTTTCTACAATCAACAATCACATAGGAGAATCTAGTAAGATCATTAGTGTTAGCCGCTCACCCTAAGTGGGCATTTAATTAGGAGCAGTCTTCTAGATTAGTTAGTCAAGCTCATAATTAGAAATAGTCTTCTAGGTAGGTTAGTCAAGCTCATGGCCGGGCTCACTTGTATATAATGAACCATTGTTCATTTGGAATATATCTGCACAGTTCCTATCGTAGGCTTGTATTTCTTCAATTAATACACCCATCGCTCAATGTCAGATGGATTCACGTGCACTCATTCTTAATTTACGTACACACAAGAACCAGTGATCGATAAATCTTATCACTGGGGCAGAATTGAACTGAACTGAATTGATATACGCTTGCAGATTGAAAGTGGTATGCATGCCCGCAGGCTGGAATAATCCACCACCCCAGGTTTTCAACAACCTTAACAAAATTCTAATCCCCTACAACTGCAGCTACCAATACACCTATCCCTCCAAGTCAGATAGATTTACACGTATCACTCCATCATGATACACATACAGAGAAGGACCGGTGATCGATCAGATCACTGAGGCAGAATTGAATTGAAACACGCTTGATTGATAGCTGATTAATGTCAAATGTCATTGTAGAAGATGATGGATCGATCAATTCACCACCTCTAGTTTTCCAATCAACAAGTTTAACGAAATTCCAATTCCCCACAAATGCAGCTACCAAATACACCTATCGATCACGTCAACTTAGCCAGATTCATATACTCAATCTTAAATTTATGTGCAGACAAGATGTACTAGTAATTGATTAATTCACTAGGGAAAATTAAAACTAAACTGAATTGAATCGAATTGAAACAGGCTTGATTGAAAGCGATCTACATGCTGGATTAATGTTTATGCTGACTTTAGAATAATAAGTGACTGGACTAGCAGCTGATGAGCAATCTGTACAGACCCAAAACTTTGAGAGAACCGGTGATCGAAGTAACACTGATCCCTTCAAGAAACGATTTCTCATCACAATTTTCGGGCCAGGATTGTCCAAATTGAATCCGCTGGATTGCTGCAAGAGTGGCAACGCAGAAAGTAGTAACGACCGCCATTAAGTTTTGAGAGTATTGTCCCAGACAGGAGGTGTGACCAAGTCAGAAATGAAACATGCTAATTATGTGAAAGCAACCGAGGTTCCACCAATTAGGATTAGGATCGGAATGAATGGAGGGCTATGCGTCTTGCATAGACAGCTTCATAAGTACCCTCAGCCATATAAATCTCAAAGTGCAGTACTGATTGAAAGTGAGCAGCACACCAGAAACGGAATCGGCCCTCATTACTTACTAGAATGGGGCAAAAATGCCAGAAAAAACTCCTTATACTCTTGCACCTTAATGTTTTCGGCCCGAGCCAGGAGTAGCACGCCGCAGAGGACCGTGGACTCAAAGACTGTACAAGAACATACACAATAAGATAAGTTTCTAGCTTCACTTTGGATCTCCTGAAATATGTTCTACTCTACAAGTCTAGTACAGCAGATCATGGATTCCAACGAAAACTGTACTTGTGATGTTCCTCTCCAGAAGCTGAAGGTGCATGGACTCTGCTTAGAAATTCGATGTAGGAGCTGTATTATACTACACATTGGAGTCGAGTCTTTCGGAAGACGCTATCCTACCCCTACGAGCCTTTCGGGGGAGGTGGGTTCGGGCAGGGGCAGCTGCCCCACAAAGAAACCAAGATTTTTTGGACCCGCCCGAAAACTTTTGTCCATCCCGCACGATTTTCAAAAAAAATCATTGCCCTTGCTTTCTTGAAGTCCACTTCTTCACAAATCCCACTTCATTTCATCTCCAAGATCCAAATTCCTATATATATATATATATATATATTCACTTCCATTGAGTAAATAAGCAATTGATTGGGATTCATTTGTGAAGTGAAACTGACAATCAAGCATGTTTTTAACTTGGAATTCAAAAATATTACAAGACCCTCATTAGCACTGAAGTTATAATTTTGTGATTTACCATTGAAAGGGTCTTTGTCATTCTAAAGTGGAACTAAAATTAGGTTCAATAAAATTTTCGTATGTTTCTTTTATAATATTTTAGTTGATACCTTCTACTTTCACAAAGTATTCATACACACTCAAACTAATCAAGTGTGATTATGTGTAATTAAGTCTAAATAACCGTATTAGAAGGTAATTTTGTGCAAGGCCTAGGTTTCTACAAGTATTCATACATAATTGAACTAATTGAGCCTGATTAAGTGCAAGTAAGTGCATTCAGCCCAATTAAGCATAATGAAGCCTAAACAAGTGTAATTAAGCACATCATTCCTCATATCCGGATTAAATAATGATTAAGTGCATTTTATAAATAATTAGGCTTATTTAATTTGATAAGCATACTTTCTGATTTAATTGAGCTTAACTAGGATTAATTAGGATTTTCTAGACTTAATTACACATAATCACACTTAATTAGTTTGAGTGTGTATAAATACTTTGTGAAATTAGAAGGTATTAACTAAAATATTATTTTAAAAATACTAAAAAATAAACCTAATTTTAGTACCACTTTAGAATGACAAAGACGCTTTCACTGGTAAGTCACAAAATCATGACTTCAGTGCTAATGAGGGTTTTGTAATATTTTTTACTTCCAAGTTAATTGCATTGCATGCTTAATTGCCGGTTTCACTTCAAAAACGAAATCCCAATCAATTGCTTGTTTACTCAATGGAAGTAAACATATATATTGGATTTTGGACCTTGGAGATGAAATGCACCCAACATGAAACTTGTGAAGATGTGGCCTTCAAGAATGCAAAGGCAATGATGTTTTTGAAAGTCGGACGGGGCGGATCCAGAAAATCCCGGTTTCTTTCTGGGGCAGCTGCCCCTGCCCGAATCTACCTCCCTCGAAAGGCTCGTAGGGGGTAGGATGTCGTCCTCCGAGTCTTTCTTGAAGATTAAAGAAGGAAACAGTAAGTTAGTACTTGCAGGTGAGCAGGGTCAAACTCCATTTAGAATATGTGGAGCAGATCACACTGCCATTTGACTTTGGAGCATTCCAAACGTCACACACAAGCTCGCACAAAAAAATAAAAATAAAATAGTCAACTACATTAAACGCAGACACACACAGTGTATCATCATCTAATTAAACTTTCACTTGGTAGGTATATGACCTTTGCTGCAGTCTTAGGGCCACTTCACACACAAGACTGAATGCCCATGACCATTGCAATCTAAGAGCTCTCATTGGTCGAAAGGGCAGTCTTAAGTTCACTTCACACACGAAGGTGAAGGCCTAAAGGCCCAAAGAAGACTTCATGGATGAAAAGTCTACATGGAGTCCTACATGGCAGACTTTGGATAAGGTTTCATGGTCTCCCGGAATTTGCGTCAGGCCCACCTCTTGCCAGAGTGCCAAGCCGTCGAAATTACAAGAGTTATTGAAATTGGCCTCAGGTCCACCTCTTTTTTTTACTATTTTTTTCAAGCATGACAAATTTCAGGGTGGATTGCGAGGCATCTTCTAGAACAAATCCCAGGACAGACAAACACCACCAAGTAATTCTCTTAAATTGATAGAGTTTGAGACACATTACATTAAACCAAATCCTCCCCTCTTTTTCCGCCAACAAACTATGCAATGGTCCTGCAACGCAGTCCATTCTCACTTCACACTATGCTTGAGGGCCCGTGACTACATAAAATGGATTTCCCAACACCCATGGTACGGCCTTTGGATGAGAGCCATGGGTCCTCACCATTACAAGGTCACAGCTCGTGGCTCATGTGTGAAGTGGCCCTTACTTACAAAACAAGGTTCCTGTCACTTGCCATTTGCACAGATGAACTGGTGGAGTTTGAGAAATCTCTCGATGAAGTTCAAGACTTCAGTAAAATCACTGGTCATTTTAGGGGAATTTAGAGGATGTGCCTCAAATCAATGAAGAAAAACGTGAAAGTTGTCAACATGTAATCGGTTGCACTTGGAAACGCAGCTAGGATCTCAACCGATTATGTTAAAAACTCCAAACCAGACACTGCTTTTTGTAACTAGGGTCGAAGGGGCATAAACAACATGTATTCAATATTGAAGTCTTCTTCAACACCTGCCCAATGCCATTTTGGCCATCAAAGAAGGCTACTTTTTTGGGGGGGCACTTCACAAAAATGTGCTCTGCAAAGTTTCCACCAGTCACATTGAAGGCCTCTCCCAAAATTGCTTATCACAAAATACAATGGCTGCAATTTGCAAATAGAAACATAGTTAGACTCCAATCTTGACACTCTAGCATACACTTCCAATTTCCAATAACTCTTGCAATTTTGACAGTTTGGCACTGTGGCAGTCGACACTGCAACTTCGACTCGGCAGTAGATATTGCAGGGTGTATGCATGTCTTCAACTCAAACCCCTCCACTTTTAGCAAGCTTCGACACTTGGTGCGTTAAGTTCTCTCATTCAGTTTAGTCTCTGCAAGGGAGGAGGAGCTTCTGTCTGCGAACTCCGGAAGAGTTGGAGCTTCAAATCTCCAAACGAATTTCAGCCCGTGGATTTGTTTGTGAAAAGGGTTGATTTCCACTTCCAATAGTTCCACTTCTGAGGTGCGAATAAATTTTATTGTTAAGAAAATGCAACAAATCATACTGCAGGAATTGCTTTGCCTGTATAATGTTGTGCAAAATTCACAGTGAGCGTATTGAAGACAATGTCTTCCGCTTTGGATCTCCCATCCGTGATCTTGGAACTCAATCTTGTTCATCGGTGATAATTTCTGATCTCTTGCAATCTTTGCTCTCTGGTTCCGTGCTCGCATGCATCTTGAGTACTCTAGGTTAGTTAGTTGGTTGGTTGGCTGGCTGCTCGAAATTGAATTTTTTTTCATGAGGGTTTAGATGCAATTATATGACGTTTCGAACAATTAGGTATAAGGGCTTTGGAGGGGTCCTAAGAAGGAGGGTGTGTTCTCAATTAAGTTAAACCATTCCAAACTCTTTCAGGGTTTTGTTTCATTCTAGTTCTTAATTTGTCTCGTTTTATTGCTTTGGCTTTCGGAGTATGGAATGGGCCTCTGGAAGCATTTAGAATATGTATCTCTGTTGCTTTTTATTTTGAGGTGAACTGGTCACCTTTACTTGTTTACTTTGATGTTTGAACATCCATACTTACAAGCATCGAAACAAGCGTTGAAACGTATAAGCTTTGAATTCAGAGATCCCTATTGATGGGTAATTGCACAGGAAAGAGAATTTTGTACTGAGGTGCATGGATTTGGATAAGCTATCATCATTTCAAGGTTAATTGGTTACCTTTATTTGTAAGTGTCGATGTTGAGGCATTAATATTTATAAGGATACATGTGTTGTTGATACCCTTGCGAAAGGAGTGTGATCTATCACTACCTCCTTGGGGGCTTATTGGAGTTTTAGGGTGAAGTGATCTTGTAAATTTTCAGCATACTTTCATTCTTAAGATTTGTTCTTACAACATTTTTAGATAGGGTCTGAGATTTGAGCAAGATTTGGACGTTCGCCTCGAAATTCTTGACAACTTGATCTTAGTATATGTTTCTCTTTGAGTTCTCAACAAGTGGGGGGGGGGACGCTCCTATTAATGTTGAGCATAGTACCTCACATCAAAATCTCAATGCTCCAAAAGATTTTAACATGAGCAATTCGTAATTTTTGTCTTGCAGTGAAGAAGATCCTGGTGTTGAGATTCGTGATGATGAAGAAGAAGTTAAATTGTTGGTGAGTCATTTGAGGGTATTCAAGAGAATTTTTCGACAAACTTCAAAAATTGGTCATAGGTGGTTGTATCATATCAAACCTACGAGAGGACCTACATATGGAGCTATGAAATGCAAAGGTTGTGAAGAATTCAAGCTTGGGAAACGGTGGGGTCAAGATGGATGTACAACTTTACAAAAATTTGCCATCAAAATTCATGAAAAAAACGAGGACCCACAAACTTGTCATGGTTTGTTGGGAAGTTAGACATTTTCCTCAAGGTAACATTATGCCAATCGAACAATACATTCAGAATATGATAGAAAATGAACAAGGTAGAATGATGACTGTTATGAAACTTCTATATTTCATCATGTGAAATGATCAACCTTTATTGCATTTTGTTGAACACAGTAAGATGCAAATGTTATTGAAAACACTAGACATGCCCATTAATTCAAAGTGTTTTGCTTCTACAAATGTAATAGAAAACATACAATTTTCGGATGCAATTTCCTATTAAATACCATAAATTTTTTATTGATGTTTAAATTAGTCATGTATTTTCAATACTAGTGGATGAAGCCACTAATCATTTAATGGAACCTCATTTTATTATATATATAGTATACTTGAGCAAAAAATGAGAAACACATGTTTTGGTTAAATACATTGAATCCATGCTACTTGTTTGAGATACTGGAGAATGCATGTTTACAACCATATATGGGTTTCTAAATAAGATGCATTTAGATCTTCATAAATTCTTAGCTATAGTTACGGATGGAGTTGTATCAATGACTGGATAACGACATAGATTAGTTGCAAGATTGAAGGAAAATGTTCCTCTGTTGATGAATATTCATTGTATTATTTATCGAGAAGCTTTAGTAGTGCAAGATACTAATGAATATTTTCCGGATTTTAATTTTATAAATCAAACAGCTAATCAAATGTATGAATGGTTGGATTAATTATCAATTCAACGGAAGATAATTGAAAAAAAATTGTGACAAAGCTCAAACTATTTTACAAATACGTAATGTTTAATGGTTATCTCGAGAAAAAGTTATGGACCGCTTGGTTTATTGTATATCAATCATCCTTGACGCATAGAAGATTGATAAGCCTATTTGGTATTACAATATGACATCAATTTTAATTTCAATTCTTTTCATTTTCTAGCAAATATTCTTGTTAAATTGAACAAACTCAACAAAAAAATTTCAACATGATCATATAGATATCACCATAATTGCCTCCATATTGGATGTGACAATTCCAATGTTAAGGCATCAATACTTGGGATTACATTTTGGATGGACTTCCAAGCATTTAGGGAAGTTTTTTCATAAGGTTGTACCAACATTCATGATGACATATGTCGATTCTTTTGGTATACAAAAAACCCATTTACTTCATGAAGAGAGCATATATGAATGTCAACGTGTTAGTACGATCGAGGCATGTAAAAATCTTGGTGCAGAATGTGTTCAGAGAGTGATTGATAGTTTGAATGCATTTTTTTCCGATTTGCCTATTTTTAGTACCATAAGATTGGCTATTCCCAAACATTACCCTTTAGATGAGATTAAAAGGAATCAACTCACTAAACAATTATTTGACATATTACTTGTAAGATTTGATTGGAATAATGACATAGTAGATCAATGCAAAGAATAAATATTGGACTTTGTGCAAACTTTAATGAAGGTGCATGAACTGAAAAGAATACACGAAGCATGGTCGTTTTGTAGCAACGATCGAGAGTCCATCCAAAATTGGCCTCAACAAAACCAGAGGAAATTATTCTTTTTAAATTTGGACAAGGCAGACAACATTTTTTTGGTCGGGTTCAACAAAACCCAATTTTTTAAATTTAAAAAATAAAATGTTGGGAGTTGCCTTAAGGGTTATAGGTCATGGGCCCGGCCCTTATTCTTGACCCTTCCCCCTAAAAGTTCATAGGAGGGGATTTAACGTCCACCATGTTCTTTCCAAACATTACAACTGCACTCTTGATTGACAAAGTCAAACCTTCCCTACCCCACCACCAAATCCATGTCAAAGACACAAGGAAAAGTGACCACTACAATAGTTACAAATGAACTTGTTGAGTTTGAGAACTAACCAGTTGAAGTTCAAGACTTTGGGAGAATTACCAATCATTTTTAGAGGAGTTTATAGAATATACCTTAAATTAATATAGATTAGCCAAAAGATGTCAACATGTTGACCACAACCACCACAATCGACGGTCTCTAGAAGCTTTCATTGTTACCAAATTGACCTTATGGAATTTCTTATGTAGTAAATAAGATCGGATGATCTTTCCATTGCCAATTTTAGCGATCACAAAGACTCTTCATTGAACATTATGTGGCTTGAATTGAGACTACGGCAATAAGGCATTTCGCAATGTAGAGAGATGGAGTGGTGATGGAATGGTGATGCACCAATGACGTGGTCATTGTTGTTTTGTAGTGGTCCACATTTCTATGGCCCCATGCCGACGAAGTCAACAACTTGTGTGGCATTCGAAGGCAACCCACCACCCGCAATAATTCATTGAATGACATTTGGGATGAATGTGTATATATATATATATATGTTTTTTTGGTGATGAATGTGGATAAACCAACAATTAATCGTTGAATGACATTTGGGATGATGAATATGTATATATGTTTTTTTGGCGATGAATGTGGATAAACCGACAATTAATCGTTGAATGACATTTGGGATGAATGAATATGTATATATGTTTTTTTGTGATGAATGTGGATAAACAAAAGCTCCACCACCCATCGAGAATCCATCACCGATGTGCACTTGTCCATCCACAAAGAACCATTGGTACACCTCGCATGATTTCATGATATTGTTCATTCGAAATTTGCGTATATGAGAATTAAAGGCAAGCGTGGTAAAGTGGACCAAAAACATGTTACAATATCTTAAAACCATAGTTTTTGATGGTCAAATGTTTAAAAGTAGTAGCAGGGTGTTTGTTTAATTCAATTGTTTTTCATGATGCCCTTCATTGTTGTGTTAAGTACTCGAATGTAGAATACCAAGATGAGATCTTCAAAAATCGTCATTAAAATAATGCTTAAAAGCAAATGACTAAATATGGTTTTGCATGTGAATTTTATGACATTAAATATTTTGAACTTGAAATTTCATTCACAGTGCTTGAACTCATTATAAACACGAGGTCGTCATCAAATGTGAAAATAATAAACTTAATGTAATATTAATACATGTAAAACAATTTTTAGACAATCACTTGACGTTTAATATCACCACTTGCATAGATTTCTACAATATATATATATATTTTTCTTAATTTTTTTGTCAACATCGAATGATCGGATTTGTGAATCAATATTTTCATTTTTTAATTATTTTTTAAATAAAAGAATTCAAAGTTAGTATATACTTTTAGAACACTTTCATTTAAACTTGCACCCAATTAAATGTTCATTGTGGGTCAATCTATTGACTATGTGGGTTGGTGTTGTGCAAGGGATCCCTCACAGGTGTACCTATCTTAGGGCCACATTGCACTAAAGCTTGAGGACCTGTAACCATTGAAATTTAAAATTTTCATTTGTGGAAAATGCAGCTTGACCGTCCAACTTTGAAGCTTCACACTTGACCATGAGGGCCTAAGGGACCAAGGAAGTTTGAATGGATGAAAAACCTACATGGAGTCTTAAATAAATGGAAATAACAATGTTTCAAAATCTGATGGATTTTGAATCCATGGAGACTAGGAGACAATTATTTTTGCATGTAGCTCTTTGTTTTATTTTATTCATTTGGTGGGGACCCAAACTCAAGACCTTGAGATTCCCATTAAACATCTTCAAAGATAGAGCTTGGGCTAGACCCCATAGTCACTTCTCGCATGCTCAAACATGGTTGCCCAATTGTATTCAACCCAAAGTCAGTTGATATCAATATGTAAACTTATGTTGCCCCTCTCAATTTCAATGCATAATTGAAGATTTTTAAAGTGCTTTAGGGTTGTAATTGTAAGTTTCTCATGCTTCGTGTCAATGTAATGTGTGTATAAATTCTTCGGGCCTTCATTATGCATATCACATATTTTGATTGGTTGTTTTCATATAGGAATGAATGCATGGATTAAACTCCATGCCCGTATGGTTTCAATGGTTTGCAAATTTTGCATAATCATATGCAACCACCAAGGCAAAACCAACAAAACAAAAATCATTTCTCTTGTCGAGAAGAAGTCTATGGGCGATGAAAGCAACTTCTGGCTTCTGGTGAGGCCACGTTGCCCGTGCTTTCTCGACCGTCGGATTTGACTGATGTAACCCCCCTCCCCTGATCTCCTCCGTCCACTGCTTCAAGGTGGAGCCACAATGGTCTTCTTTGGTCACATTGCATAGTGCAAAGAGGAAGCTATGAAAAATACCTTTGCTTATGGATATGAAAAATGTTGCATGGATATAGGGGCTAATATTTTCGGAGTGTCCATATGCTCTATCACGGTCCCTCAACATGGTCCCTTCTCACTTCACTTTAAGCTTGAGGGACAATGCAAAACTGATAATTTATTTCCTATAGTAAGGCCTTTGGATGAGTTTCAAGGGCCTTTTGAATTTCATGGTCACAACTCCTACTATGTGTGAAATGTAGCAGGCCAATTAATAATGAGGTTGGGTTTAAATCAAGGTCCGGGTCCAATAAACTTTGAATCCAAAACACCCCAATAATGGACTTGAAGTATGGACTCAAAACTTGGATCCAAGTTTGAAGATTGCTTTCTCAAATTAGGAGAAGTATTTTCTTCAGTGGAGACTGTTGAGACTTGGCGCAAAAGCGATGCCACATTCGCGCCACTTCAATTTTCTTTTCTTCATATCTTGAACCCAAGCCCTGGTCTAAACTCCTTGGTTCCAGAATGTCTGCTCGTGACCAATAAGAGTACTTGTTTTCTTTGTGTAGGTTTTGGAGCCTAATGTAAACCAATCTTGTGCGGATCATATTATTTGTTCATACACTCATTATTAAGGGTATTGTAAGAGATATTATATTATGTCCAAGGGTATAGAGGTTATACCGTGGAATTATGCAATTATAGATATATGTGTCAATACCAACCATGGTATCAACACTAGTATCATAAGGCCATAAATTCATGACACTCAAGTAAAGTCATCCGGTAACAAAAATCAAATGAGTCCATCAAGAAGCTCGGATGGAGCTTACTTCAGTGAAACGCCTCCAAGTTGGCATGTAAGACCCTCTTTCTCCTTCATAATTATTGTGAATTACTAGCTACTTTGTAAATATCAATTAGTTGGCAAGGGGCCATGATGTGGCTTTTGATGTTTAATTTCTAACTTCCAATGAGTTGTTTACAAGTCCATGATGCGGCTTTGGATTCCAAATGGTTATTTTTACAAATATCACAAATTGTCAATGTGTGCAATATGTGGTCATGATGTGTCATCATAATATTTTTTTAATTCAAAAATCATTTATTTTACACATGTGTGATTGCTTAAATATTTGTAAAATGTCAAAATAATATATGCCACCTTATGATAAATTGGTGAAATCAAAAAATCAGTTAAATATAATGACTATATATAACTAATATGCATCATGCAATTTTAAATATGATCTAATATATGATGAGGATAAAATATTACAATAATTCAGATAGGCTATAGTCAAAGACTTATGATTTTTTGAGTATACTCCATCCATAACGTTGTCCCACAAGTATAATTTCAACTAACATATCATTTATTTATACCTCATAGTATATTGCCTAAAACATAAGATTCATTTAAATATAAGATTTGTTGTTATAGATTTTAGATTTTATCTTTATTGTTTCACTTTGGTCATCTTATGAGCACTTGTATTAATTTATCATGAAAAAAAAATCAAATGGTAAGTCACAAAAAACATAACTTTAATGTCAATGAGGATTTTGTAATGTTTTTGACCTCCAAGTTAATTACATGCTTCATTGATGGTTTCACTTCCGAAATGAAATCCCAATCAATTGCTTATTTACTAATTGGAAGTGCATATATATATATATATAGAATTTTAGACCTTGAAGGTGAAGTGCACTCGATATGGGATTTGTAGTCAAGAGGCCTTCAAGAATACAAAGGCAATGTTTTTTTTCGAAGTTGGGCGGGGCGGGCAACAATTTTTGGTTGGGTTCAATTTTTTCTTTGGAGGGTTGCCCTAGCCCAAATCTGACACCCCGGAAGTTCGTGAGGGGTGTTTAACATCCGCCCATGCTAATCTTTTAAAAATAACTGGATTAGTAGTGATGGGTTGGCAACGCATGATGCACCCACTTGCTTCCATATGAGGCATTGTATTTTTATGTCTAACCCCTTTGTATTATTGCCTTAAGTATTAGATTAGACTAAGATTATTTAAAAACTACTAAAGCTTGGTATTCTTGAAACCCTTGAGACAAGGAGCCAAAGACGTAAGGTAGTGTCTAAAGTGTTTCATTTCATCCGCAAAGATGAATGAACTCTCACTAATGAGAATACATGAGTGCCACGAATCCCCGGCCGTGTTATAGGATGTCATACCTGCTGGTGGGTCGGGATATTATACATGTACAAATACCCTTGGTGGAGCCCGGATAATATATAGAGATACGTGCACAACATTGGTGTAAAGTGTAAGGGCCACTTCACACACGAGCCAAGAGCCATGACCATGAAATTGTAAGAGCCCAAAAGAAAGTGTCCAAAGGCCGTCCCAAGACATCTCCAAAATCATGTAGTGTAGTCATGAACCCTCAAGTATAGTGTGAAGTCATATGTGACCGGACCCTTAACCAAATGCTATTTCAATGAAATTTCTATCCATGCGGATCCTCATGCATGATAAAATAGAACAATCAATAGTCGTGAGCGTTCATAGTGTCATGATCTCCTGGTTTTGTGTTAGGCCTACCTCCAAGAGGTGGTTTTTGAAAATAGTCCATGTGACCATGAAACATGATCCATTTGATGCCATGTAGGAATTCATGTAGACTCTACATCCATCTTGCATTCACATACTTTGTTGGTCCCTCAAGCGTAGTGTGAAGCGAACTTGGATTGGCTCCGCCTTTTCCACCAATGAGAGTCCTTAGAGTGTAATGGTCACGGGCTCTCAGTCTCGTGTGTGAAGCGGCCCTGAGCCCACCCTTGGCACTAGGCGCTCCTCGTTTGTGAGGAGTTGCCGCTGCCCGACTGCCCGAGACTCTGCTGCCCCCGAGACTCTGTCTGCTGCCCGACTCTGTCGGCTGTCCTCGACTTTGCCCGGCCCAAAAGTCCCTATTATCTTTCCATGAGCTTAATTAACTAACAATTTGAAACAAGTTCAAAGTCTAAACTTTGAAGGGTTTAAACTTGTTTCAAATTGTTAGTTAATTAAGCTCATGGAAAGATTAATGTAGAATTAGAAATCTGATAATTTGAATTTGGAATAGGGACTTTTGGGCCGGGCAAAGTCGAGGGCAGCCGACAGAGTCGGGCAGCAGACAGAGTCTCGGGGGCAGCAGAGTCTCGGGGGCAGCAGAGTCTCGGGCAGCCGGGCAGCGGCAACTCCTCACAAACGAGGAGCGCCTAGTGCCGAGGTGAGCCCACCCTAACGTCAGCCCAGTTTCCTTCCAGCCCGGACTGGGCTGCCCGCCTGCCCGCAGCCCGGCTTGAAGGAAGAGTCAGTAATCCGGGCAGCCCGGGAGCAAACAATGGGGCTGCCCGCCAGAAACCCCAAGAAGTTGTTTGAGTGTACCGGGCCAAAAACCCTAGCCAAGACTCATCAAGAATGCAGCCATTGTGGTTCCTCAAACCTTTGCCCTAATTGCTTCTTCACACACAGAGACAGCATTAGGGTTTGCTGCGCCCAGGGTGTGCATCCAGGGATTACACTCATAGGATTGCTTGGATTGTTACGAGCGTTTCACTTTCGATCACCATGGCGATGGTAGCGGCCATGGAAGATGAGGAAGACATGTGCACCACAGTGATGTCTCGATTCCGCAATTCGCAGCAACCTGAGCACAAGCATCTCTGTGCGGTGGTGCAAGCCATGGGGGAGGTTCTTCGGGAACAGAATTTGAGTCCCACTCCCACAGCATACTTCGCTGCCACTATGTCATCCCTGGATCGGCAGATGGCAGGCGCCGCAAGAAACGAAGCTGTGACGACGGCGCTATGCACGTTTTTAGCCATGGTGTTACCGAAGACTCCTGCCCCAGTGCTTAGGTCGAAGGGAGATGCTGCGTTGGTGCTTCTGGTGAACATGTTAGGGAAGGATGCAGGGAATGCAGGTACCGTGAAGGCAGCACTTTCGTGTCTGGAAAATGTGATTCGGGGTGTGGACAAGTCCAATTGGCTCACTGTGGCCCCTGCCTTTAATCTCCTCCTTCAATTTTGCCTTGACCAGCGCCCCAAGGTAACTCTCCCTTCTTTCTGCAATCGCAAATGTCTTATTGAATGCAGCGTTTGGCAAGAATTTGCTCCTTTAAATTTTGATTAGAGATTCAATTGAATTCCATTTCTGTAAAGTAATTCAGTAGAGCTATATCAAACGCTGCACCGAATTGCGCTCCTTGGATTCAGCAATTGGTCTTTTGAGCTAAGATTGCGGGTACAATATTCATCATTTTTACGAACTTACTTAAATATCTTAGGGTCCGGCCACACGAATTCGTAAGTCAATGCTAATACAAATGATAGAAAATAAACAAAATTACAACGCATGGGCATTCACACCTAATGTTGAAGTTACCATCGAGTCTTGTGTGGCTTATGATGTGTCACTTCATGATAAGCAAAGAAGTAAGATATCCCTTAGTGCTGATTTATCATCAGCTCATATTGCCAAGTCTCATAATTTAGCTCAAAATGAGGTGTTCTATGTGTTCATAAAAATTGATCAATTAAGTCAATCTAAACTTTGCCGCTAGATGTGGACATAGGAATGTTGTAGTAATAATGGCATATATGATGACAACGATGATGTTAACGTGGCATTTCCAACTGGGGTTAGGCACTCAGACTTATGGACGGCTAACACTTGGTGTAGCTAGACCTTTAGAATTCTAGCTCACAATTCGGCCAGTCTTTCCTGAATGTCAAATTGGAATTCACTGATGTGTGCTCTTGCCGTCTTTATGGCTGAAGCAAGACTTTTAGTTTCTACTGTCGGTTAGGTTTTACTAGGGTTGGCAGTTTTGCTCACAAGCCTGTTTGCCAAGATCCTAGTTTGAAATTCAATTTCAGTGAAATCCGCTCACCATTTATCTTGAGATCATTGATCTTCTTTTCCCACAAGGCTTTAATCCCCCCTCTGTTTCCTTTACAAATTCTTTTCAGGTGTGTTGGCTACGTATGATTCTACTTTCACAAATGAACTATGGCATCTTGTCAATAAAGCAGTACTTATAAACCTGTGTTTAATGGGCAGGTACGCAAGCGGGCACAATCATGCATGGGGGAGGTATTGTCTGGCTTGCAAGGAACGCAGGCCTTGGGTACAGCAAGTGATGTTGTAGTTAACCTCTTTGAACGGTCCTTGACTACAGTCTCCAAATCTCTATCTGGAAAGTCTGGAAAGTCTGAAATTGAAGGAAAGTCCTCTACTGGTGCAGTTGAAGTTCTACATATGCTTGGAGCGTTAAAACAGTTACTCCCTCTGTTATCATCTAAAGCCATTAGTCGCATTCTACCTCACTTAGCACAACTTCATGAACTTCAGCAACCTATGGTTTCACGTAGTGTTCTTGATACGTTACAAACTTTATGTATGTATCCTAATACTGAAATTCCTGCTCCAGCATTAGGTGAGCTTCTGGGTAGACTAGGTGCTCTTTTAGCTTCAGGAGAGAAACGTAGTTCAGTAGATGAGGTCACAGTTGTGACTCGAGTTATACAACATGGTTTTGAAAAACTGTGGGTCAGTGATCGCAATCTCTCTGTCACAAAGCTTCCTGCTGTTTTTCACTCCCTTGCTGGGCTCTTGGCCTCAGCACAAGAAGAGGTGGTATTTTCTGCAGCAGAGTGCATGCGGGTGGTAATTGGGAGCTGTATTGATGAGCCCATGATCCAGCAAGGAGTTAGTCAACTCAAGTTACATGGTGAACAACAACAAAGGAAAGGTGCTCTTACACCAATTGAGCGGATCTGTGTGACTGTTGAGAGCACTCTCAGTTATCAATACAGCACTGCCTGGGACATGTCCATGCACGTGGTGGCTGCCCTCTTTGACAAATTGGGTGAGTTTCAAGAACCCGTCATTACAAGTCTGCAGGTTCTATTTGTCCTCGAGTTGAATGGCTTTGTGCAATGTAATCATTAATTGCAATGTCCTCACAACAGTTCTTTGCCTATTGGCCCTAATATTGTACAGACATTACTCAGATGTAGTATCATGTTGATTCACATTAATTATGCGATTGTTAATTATGAGCATTGAAGAAGCATTGTAGTGAAATGGAGGCTTATTTTAGTCTTTTTAGTTATCTCAGCTCAATTTTGAGTATGCCTACCACCAATATCTATTGTTGGATATATGCCAGATATTGAACTGCCCTAAAGTGTTTTTAGCTAAGACCTTGTATTACTTGTATGCTATCAGTTGAGGTCTGAAAAGTATTCCGGTAGTGGATCTTTGCTGTATGGGTGCTGAGTTCTGATGTTACTGTTTTGGCAGGGGAGTCTTCGGCTATTCTTCTGGCGGGCACAGTAAAGACTCTAGGCGACTTGCAAAACTTGCCTGATCAAGACATGGCTTGCCGCAAGCAGGTATGTTTTAGTCCAAAAAGGAGAATTGATGCAGGCCATTATGTGAGCAGTTGCCATTACTAAGACATTTAAAAAAAGAAAGAAGACAAGGCTCTTAGTGTGTTCTGGCTGCCACTGATGAAGTTCATTTTGTTTATATGTTGGTTTACTATGTGGGAACATATTTATGTAACAATTCTTTCTACATGCAGCTACACAAAACACTTGGAGCAGCTGTTGCTGCTATGGGTCCAGATCAGCTTTTGTCACTACTTCCTCTAGAGATGGATGGTCCTAATCTTACAGATTCTCGGGTGTGGCTTCTCCCTATTTTGAAGCAGCATATTGTGGGGGCACGCATTCAATTCTTTGCTCAAAGCCTCATGCCCTTGGCTACTCGTCTACGGGAACGGGCTCGTAAGGTTGGTGTTTTCTAGAATGATTGCATTTATTTGTGCAGTGATAGACCCCTGTGTAGACTAATACATAATGATGGAAAATACTGGTATTTATATGTTCAAAGTACGACTCTGAAAACTATTGATGGCAACTAGTCCTTTTAAGGATATGGTGATGTGTCTGAACTCAATTGCATGTTGAGAGTTGAAATAGTTGCATCTCATTGATAGCAAGGCTAATGTAGTTTGCAGAGTCTTACTTCTGATTCTCTTTGGAGGTTTATTTCTCTCACACATGTGTTGTGCAGTGTGCTGCAGATGGAAAGCCAGTAGCCTCCAAAAATGCTGAGTCATGTGTGCAATCTATCTGGGCCCTACTACCTGCAGTCTGCAATTATCCTGTGGACACTGCCAAGAGCTTTAGCCTCATTGCAAAGGCTTTAGGTGATGCACTTACAAAGGAGCCAGAGTTGAGAGGCCTCATATGCTCCAGCTTGAAGGTATTACCTTAAAGACTGAACAACATTTTGTTGTCCTGTAGTTTGTATTTCAAATCTGTAAATGGATCCCAAGCAATTAACTGTGTATTTAAGAGAAACTGTTAAACATCATCCTGCGTTATTACCTTTATGTTCTCTATTCTCAAGGGACTTCCAGCTTTAAGTCCTTGTGGATGTTTCTGTGGAAGGAGACCTGGAACTGACAAGGCTATGGACTCTAAAATGTCTTAATAGACCAAGCACTTCTCATATTGGGAATTTGGGCAAGATGGTGATCATAAGCCCTTCCCAATTCTTGGCTCTTCCAGGAGCTAATGCTTGAGATTGTGCAACTTGATTATATCTGAGAGTGGCTTGTGATTTAGACATCTATGTAGTGTTTCAAAGTACTAGTGAACACCAGTGATGACGAAGCAAGGTGCAGTGAGCCTCGCAGGGTAAAATGCGCACCGAGGTAGTTGTTCTACCCGGCCTGCAGTGGGCGCAGATGTTTGCCGTCATGCTAATCTGAGGTGCTCAATTTTTCACCAAGTCTCAATGAGACTGGTGTTGAACAAAGAGTGTAGTGGCATATTCTCAGTTTCCTGGTCATCTGTGATAACTAAATCATTCTATTTTACTCTTGGAAGATGAGAATAGGAATGGGGTACTCAGATTCTTCTCCTTAAGAAACAGCATCTTGTGATTAATGCTTTTGTAATGATCTGATCTGAGAAGTCAGCCACATGCTGAATTCCTTTTTAATTTAGGGATTTTTGATAGTAGAGACAGTAGCTGTTTGGATATTGCAGTGCCCTCCTTTTTACTGTTTAAAGTCTGTCTAGACTGGTTTGGATGTTTTTAAGTGACCTGGAATTGGATAATCATGTCACCTTTTAGTGGGGTGGTAGGTCTGATCCCTTATGCACTGCTCTGAAAAATCAAAGTGTAGGTACATTTTTGATGTATTTTCTCACCCATCTTGGTGTTCTGCTCTGTGTCAGACTGTGGTTGCTCAAAACAGGGCTGCCAGAGGAGACAAGTTGGAGGGTAAGATGTGGGCCAAAGAAGTTATTGATGACTCTACTGAGGAGTTGAGTGTTGCTGAAAAGCGAGCAAGGTCTCTATATTCCCCAGAAGTGGCAACTGCAAATCTTAAAGCAATTGCTGGATTTTCTCGCAATTTTCTGCCTCTTCTATTCAATCTCTTTGTTGCATCTACTCCAGAAAGACGTGGAGACCTGCAGGTTAGTTGTCATGTCTGATCCACTAATCCAACAACGCTGCCAGTTTTTGTTGCTCTCTGATGTCTTTGGATGTAATTTCCATCATATTCTGTTCTCACAAGACTTGGAGTGGCAGAGTCTATTGGATTGCTGTGAGTGCTCTACGAGTTATCTAGCACTTACATCTTCAAATTATTTTCTGTTGATTGTGATTTTGTTTTATCAGATGTCCAGGTAAAATGCACTTATGTTTTGAGTCTTTGATTGTCTTCACAGGCTACAATATCTGCAATTGCATCCATCTCAGACAAGGCGACAGTCAAAAACTTTTTTGTTGCTATCATGAAGAAGCTTCTGCAAGCTACAGTAGATGCTGTTACTCCAGTTCCAGAAGCTGAGGCAGGTGCCATGCAAGTGGATGCTCCAAAACCTGAAGAGAGTGCCACAGCACGCAGGTTATTATCTTACCTGTGTTTTACTTGTTAAGCATGTGTTTTTTGGCATTAGGTATGACTCGTTTCTTTTGTTTCTTTTAGAATTCTCATTGAAGGGTTGAAGGAGGAGAACTCCTACCCTTATATAGTTCAGAGTGCTGAAGAGGATAACAAGGTATTTGTTTGAAGAAGTTGACAATGTCTGCAGGTGTGTCTTCATGGATCTTGCTCTATCTTTGGTTAATGGACTAGATGAGGAGGCCTTGGGCATGCTTTTCACTACAGCAAAGCCTGCCTTACAGGTACACACCATTTTCATTGTCAACTTGAGAACTATGAAAACTGTAATTTTTGCACTGAAGGCTGTTTCAAGATTGTAGACACTGGAAGAGCTGCAGATATTAAGAGAGGCAAGTTTTGTGAAGATCTTTAGTTTGAACATTAGAACTTCAAAATTAAGACCTAAGTCTAGCATTGTTATGCAATTGCAGGATAGTGATGGAGCAGTACAAAAGAAAGCTTATAAAGTGTTGGCCAGCATCTGCCAGGTAACCTTTTTTTAATATGTCCTTTTCAAACATGTGTGCATGTTTGCAGTACAAGTCTGATTACTTTGCTGACTTGCTCCTTGTTGATTTATTTCAATTCTGTAACTTTATTTCAGGTGAGAGGAGAGATAGTATGCAGGTGTGGCAAGACAATTACTGTGTCTTTGAACTAATTCTTTGTCCTTGAAAGATTATTGAATTCCAGGAATGTGGCCTATGCCTCTAGGCACTAGACAGGAGATGATTCTGCAATTTTTCATTATCATCAAATGTATTGTGATCTAAAATACTCCAGTCCTGGGATAATTTTCAGCCATACGTACACAGTTATTTTCTTAGGAGGAACTTATTTTGTAAATGTCATGTGAACAGGCCAATATGGAGTTTGTAGCTGGAAGATCAGAGGAGATGCTAGAGACTCTGCTGACAGCTCTGTCCAGTGTTCATTCGTCCGCCAAACGACATCGCCTTGCTTGTCTGCATTTCTTAATCCTTCATCTCTCCAAGGTATCTGTTATTTCGTTCTAAGCTTTTCTAACCTTGTATGAGATTTGTAGTTGATTAGGAATGCAAGTGAAGTACATTCCACCCTTGGAAGTTGAATAGGGCCTTTTCCCCCAATTGAACTTTGCTCCTGATATTCCAACTGAACATGGTTTGATGCAAGGCCAATGGTTGGTACTGTGGCTATTTTTGCAGGCAGGGGATGAGAGAAAGAATGAAGCAATAGCTACACTCATCAGTGAAATCATATTGGCCACCAAAGAGGTAATAACATGCTTAATATCTCATATCCCTCGATGTGCCTTACTCAGTTTGACACTATTCCTCAGTAGAGGTCTCAAAATTGCAATCAACATCAAGAGCACATTTTAGTTCACAGCTGGAGTTCATGAAGTCCTAAATTGGGAAAAGCATTCATGTAGCATCAATGTCAAGACAGTACCAACCTTCCATGAACTTATTTAGAATATGGCACTGACAATATGGGTGTATGTGGTTGATACAGTCAAACAAGAAAACTCGGAATGCAGCCTATGACTTGCTTATTGAGATTGGGCATGGTATGGAGGATGAGGAGACTGGTGGTTCCAAAGAGCGCCTCCTAAATTTTTTTACAATGGTGTGGTACTCGCTCTTGATATTGCTCACATATTCTATTTTCAACATAAGTTCTATTCATTTATTCTTCTCGGGAGAAATCTAAGTCGTGTGGGTGAAATCATTGTCAATGCCTAGAATTATAACCTGGTTGGAAAGTTTCTGTAGGTTTATATCCTTGTGATATCTTCAAGCCTTGTGTTTGCACCTTCAATTGGCTTATCTACAATTACATTCAAAAGCTTTTCTTTCTTACCCAACGCTATTTTAAATCATTTTTGATTGAGCAGATTGTGGGGTGTCTTGCTGGCTCCACTCCACACATGGTGAGCGCTGCTGTGGTGGGTTTGGCACGACTACTGTATGAATTTTCAGCTGAGCTTTGTCACACTGTTCCTGATCTCCTTCCATCAGCTCTATTGTTATTGAGGAGCAAAAACCGTGAAATCATCAAGGTACTACTTTCCTTTGCTGCCCATCAGAGTTTATAGACTTGTTGATGATATTCTGAGACCCTCTGATAGTATTATTTATCAGTTTGAATGGATATTCCACTTGTGAATAATCAAGTGTGTTATAAGTACTTCGACTACATGATGCCCAGTTTATTGTTTGACATGTGTTATTGATTATTTAAACAGTCTGTCTTAGGCCTAGTGAAGGTGGTAATAGCCCGTTTGCCAGCACAAGAACTGGACCAACATTTGAAGAGCCTTGTAGAAGGTTTGATACTTTGGTCAGACGATTCAAAAAATCACTTCAAAGCCAAGGTGTGTTTCTGGTTTACTGTATTACTCAGCTTTATTATCTTTTCATTGTCTCATCAGTTGATCAAGGGTATCATGTAATTTAACCCCTAATGGCAAAGGTTCTTTGCTGACACTTCAATCCATTGATATGGAGTTTGGGCCAAGGAGAAAATGTGTTATTGTAGGCATTTAGGAGTTAAATGGTTGATTGAGGGTCATGGGACAGTAGGGCATCACTTCAGCTACTGGAGAAACTCATAGGTTTCATTAAGGTCGGCTTTTCAATCATATACGCATTCAAACACTCAAAGATGACCATTGACCGTATGGTTTAGTTAGCTGACATTTACATTCTGCAATTTGTTATGATATTCAATTTTTGAATGGATGATTATGGCAGGTCCGAGCCATAATTGAGAGGCTAGTTCGACGATGTGGTATGGACTCTGTTGCCAAGGTCATGCCACAGGAGCATATGAAACTTCTTACCAATATTCGTAAAGTAAGTCCACTTAGCTGAAGAAACATTTGATTGCGTACCCTTAGGATATGAATATGCATCACTTAGGAAGCTTTCTGTTTGGTGATGTGAAATTCAGTTCTTCCTCTATATCTGTATATGTACTTATAACCAGTTGGTAAGCAGTAAATCATCTTATTATACTTTCTGTGACTTGAGAAGTTCATCATTGCAATCTTACAGACAAAAGAGCAGGCAGAAAGAAAGAAGAAAGGTACTGATGGAGGAGAAGAGGGTGATGCCAAGTCTGTTGCATCTCGAGCAAGCACAGCCAAGTACTGACTCCTTCAATCTGTTCTCCAGTACTGACTCCTGTTATGTTTTTCAATCTGCTCTTTGTTTGAACAAAGAACTTCGCCTCATATTGTGATCTATTATGCCTCCCAGATTTTCCAGTGCGGTAATTGTTCATGTATTACACATGCTTTGAAGTGGCTCCATTGATTTGAGAGTTTTGTACATCAAACTAGGACAGCAGCTGATGTATTCACATACTTCTCTGTTTTTCCAGGAAGAGTAAATGGAATCATACAGATGTCTTCTCAGATGAAGATGATGAAGATGATAGTGATTTTGACATGGATGAGAGTATGAAGGCTTCAACATTGGGCAAGAAGAGCTCTTTCAATAAGTCTGATGGAACGAAAAGGTATGTTGGAATGTAGTTTGTTATCCCACTGTTCTCTTAGTGGGATAACAGCAAAGGTTGTTGTACTGTTCCTTTCCATAACTTTTTTTGGGTGGACATCATTCTTCGATTCTTTATAGAAGCCCATTATCTCGTACTAAATTATATATATATAGTCAGTTTGCAAGTGCCACATCAGCTCCTATTTGCAAAAGTGAGGGCCATACTCATTGATGGGAGGGAGGCAATGTTAACATCAGGATAGCAGTAACATCATCTTCACTTTTTCCAAGGTGTTTTTTAGCTGCAAAAAAATTGCAGTATGCTTAGTAATGAATGTCTGGCCTGGGCTTTACAGGTCAAGGGTAATCAGAAAATCAAACAAAAGATTACCAGAGGATGCAATGGATACTGAAGGTGATGGAGAGCCACTTGATTTGCTAGACACTCGCAAGACACGGGAGGTTCTAAGAGGCCCTAAATCTCAACCAGCAAAGCATGATAGTGACGAGGACATGGAGTACACATCTGAGGGAAAATTGATTGTGGATGAAAGTGGGGATCGAATTAGGGAGAAGCTAAAGAGGAAAAAGCAATGGGAGGAAGATCACCCTGATGCTGTAAGCCAAGGTGGTAAAAGCTCAAAACACAAACGTTCTGAAAACCCACAGTCAAGAGAGAGAAGCGGAAGCAAAGCTGGGCCGGCGAAGAAACTCAAGAAAGAGAACAGTAGCTGGGCATACACAGGAGATGAGTATGCTAGCAAGAAGAGCAAGGTAATGGGTGATGTCAAGAAGGAAGGGAAGTTAGACCCATATGCATACTGGCCTCTTGATCCCAAGATGCTTAATAGACGAGAGGCAAAGAGAACCGCCGCGAGGAAGGGATTGGGTAGTGTTATGCATACAGCAAAGAAAATGCAAGGGATGAGCTCCAAGGATGCGTTGGCGACCAAGGGTGCAAGCCGGAACAAGAAGCAGAAAGCTCATAAGGACAAGAGCAAAGCTCAAAAAGACAGATCGTGAAGTTCCTCGAATTGGGTCATTTCCCTGAAATAGTTACTAGGTAGTCAGTGTCTCATAAATGATTCTAGAGTTAGAAAACACGGCAAGTTTTGATCTGCTGTAGAGTATGTTACTAATAGGATTAGAATGCCCGGAACTTTCATGCTGATGAACATTCGAGAAAATCAGTATGATACAAATATGGACTTACTGATGAGCGTAGGTATCCTTTGTCCACCTGAGAATTTTGCCACCTGGTTTTCTAATAGCATATTCCTATACATTAGCAGGATGGTTTCTTTGTTCTCGCATGTTGAATGTTCAAATGACGTGTGGGCTGTGAAGTGTCGGAGTGGCATTATTGCTGCGAATATGGCCCGCATACATGTATCTCGAGATTGAAAAGAGTGCCCTGGTGTGAGTAATTAAAGTCCGATTCCCTTCTGAAATGGAGTCGGGCGCTAATATTCTGTGAACTGGTTGATTAATATTGATTCCTGCAAGCACATAAGAGCTGGTTATTTTTCTCATATCGATTCCTGGTCATTTTTCTTGGGAATTGCAACACAGACAGACAAGAAGAATGCCAATGCATGATGCCATGTTGGACCCCGATTGGTACAAAATTTCAAGTTCTCGTCAGCCTTTGCATTGCTGCCCACATGTGTTGGATGGGGTTTTGAGAAAAAACAATGTTGTCGTATGAGAAGAGGGCTGGGGCCACTCTTGGGGACATGTCAGATGCTGGTGAAGAAAATGCACGGCACCCATGTGACCACAACCTCTTTCACAAGGACGTGTGTCACAGTGAGCGGCCATATCATCTAAAGATAAGCTTGGAAGATATGACCGAATCCATATGAGCATGGTGTTCAACGTTTTAACTTCCATCAATCTTTTTTGCACATGGTACATGCTTGAAGAGATTGCTAACATGACATCTCTCCACTCAAGAACTCTTGAGAACTCCCACTCGTGATTAAGTTAATGTTCCTCAATCTAACACTAATGCCGAACCACCCAATTGAAAGGAGGGGCAACATTTAAGAACACACATTTAGGACCTCCAAGGGTCCTAGATTACATTCATGGAGACTCATAAATAAGAGACCCTTGGAGGTCCTAAATCTACCTTTCAAAATGACACCCCCAGCCCCCTTTCATCTGAGTAGTTACTATCGGTTCTGGTGTTGGTGTTGGGTGGACATATCTTAATGATATATAAGGTGCAACATGATGCTATACACAGACTTCAATATGAACATCACAATTTGCTCTCTTCCTCTTTCTCTCAATAATAATAATAAGAATAAGAAGTTACTTGTGCCTACATAACATCATTGTTGTCACCATAAGCCCTTGTGGGAGATTCCCCTTCCTGAGGAATAATAGGCCTCATTCTCAAGAAAAATGAGCCATGTCTACCTGGTTAAGGCTGATCTTGGGAATTTAACTCAATCATGCCTCATTTTTAAACCCTCTACTTAAAATGGTGAGCTCCCCACTCTCTTAATGATGTCATGTCCTTTCCAAGTATCATCTTGTGCCTAATATCGTAATGTGGTCATGCATGTTTACATTAGGCCTGTTGTGGGTCACCAACAAATTTGGGGTCCAAAACACCCTTTGAATGGACCTTATGTTTGGAATCAAGATTGGACCCAAGCTTGAAGATTAGTTTTCAAAATCATTGGTGTATTTTCTTAAGCGGAGACCAACATTACAGAACATTGCTCTAAGCCTAAAGTTCTCTTGCCATTTCTAAAGAAAGGAGATGTTATGTTCCATGAGACCTTGCTGCAACACTAAGACTTAGGCCATTGTCTTTTGATAATCACAACATGGTTCCCAACCTTTGGCAGTGTTATTCTCATGTTGTTGTCTTCTTGATAATCACAACGTAATTCCAACCTTTGGCATTGTTATTCTCACGTTGTTATCTTTTGATAATCACAACGTAATTCCAACCTTTGGCATTGTTATTCTCACGTTGTTATCTTTTGATAATCACAACGTAATTCCAACCTTTGGCATTGTTATTCTCACGTTGTTATCTTTTGATAATCACAATGTAATTCCAACCTTTGGCATTGTTATTCTCACGTTGTTGTCTTTTGATAATCACAACATATTTCCCAACCTTTGGCACTATTATTCTCCTATCCTAAGATAAGGGAGCATGACACTTAACAATGTTGCAAGATTTAACAAGAAAGTGACGCCACTCTTGTGCCACTTCATTCTTTCACACTTTGCACTCAAACCCTAGTGTAAATGTACCCTTATTCGTGTTGGCTTGTGATGGGCCAACACAAATAAACTCCTTGGGTCCAAATTTTTGCTCTCAGCCAATAGGATTCCTTGGTTTCAGAGTTTCTTTGGTCTTGGACCCTAGTGTAAATGTACCCTTATTCGTGTTGGCTTGTGATGGGCCAAGTCTCTCTCCCTCTCTCTCACCCATATATACATATTATATTAAATATGCATGTGGTTGACAAACACCTTGGAGTTATCCATCTTCTTTATTCATGGATAAATTTGAGCACCTATGGTACTACATGTACCCCATGGTTTAAAGTCATGATGTTCTAATATTCTTGTGATTGTATGCCACATCTTTAGCATAGTATAACTCCAATGATTATCAAACATCTTTTGGTTGTCATGAGCTCAATCTTCTATTATAATGCTAGAAATATTGTATTTGTTTGGGAACACATGAGGCGTGTGGACACCTGGCTAGTTTTCCCATCAAAGTAGAGAGAAGAATTCACAAAATACCAAAAAGTTGTAAAGACGACATTTGTTGTATTGTCATTGTAGTTGTGAGTCTTACACAAGTAGTTACTTCATATTGCCATACGAGTATTGACAATATGTCACTCAAAAATAATAAAAAATGAAGTCGTGTATAGTACATGTTGAGAGCAAGAAACTCTTAGCTAAATACAATTGGATCAAGGTCCAGTCCATAGTTACCACATGTTTGAGTTGTAAGATATGATCTTCGGATAAAAATTACAAATGCATGCATGATTATGATATTATTGAATTAAATGTTAGGATCAAATTATATCATTTCAACATCAATTGAGTACATCATTTCTTCATTATGAAGTAATGTTTTGATTGTTTCGATAAATTTTCATTGATACAACGTTCAACTACTCATCGAGGATTGACATATTCTTCATGAAATTTAGATCAATTGGAATTGTATGGACGGATTCTTTCATAGATTTCAATTCATCAAAGAGTCCGAGTTGTGAAAATATGTTCAATTTTACTCAAACATAAGTTGTGAGAGAAGATGAAGGAAAAACATGGAGTACGTAAGTTAGTAGTAGACTCACGGAAGATGCCACCTTTTACGGTTGTAGGCCAATAAGACGCCTACTTGAGCACGTGGAGGCACTTGAACTTTTGGGCAAAAGTCCCAACGACATTAAACACCATATTGGACCCACCTTCACATTTACGTCATCGACACTATTACCATGAACAATTTCACTTGCTAGTGGCAAGCTTCGCAAAGCCCAAGGCTTTCCCAAGTGGCCTATGTGGGTACCTCCTCTCTTTCATTCACTCTCGAATCTTTAACTCGGTGGAGCTTACTAAAAAACATGCAACACATGCAGTTCAAGGATGTTATTGGATTCGACCAATATTGCGTGTATGCAACCCACCGCGTGCTTTGCTACCCATATATGTAGGTATGTACCGTGTTCGAAAGTTGAACCACTTTGTGTATATGACGTAGGTTAAGCGGTGGGTCGTTGTTGGATGGATAAAGCTTACCAATTGATATATGTTACAACGTCCCGAGCTTTGTCTCTTTCTTGCATTGCAATACATTATTGTGCTAACGTAGTCACGATCTCATAGACATAGTCGTTTTGGGTTGGAGTTTCCTAAACTCTATCACATGGGCCTTCAAGCCAAAGTGAAGTCTCCGCACAATCATCTAACATATTCAGTCCGGATCAGTACCTTATGAAAGAAAGTATGTACCTCTCACGATGGACCTGACCATACGAATGACCTTCTTATAAAGTTGGGATTGTTCACATGATGTTTTAACAATTCGCGTGTCCAAAGATCAAATGATTGTAACATAAAAATGGTCATTGATATCATAGGGCAAAAGTGGTTGCATGGACAAAAAAATCATTTTCGACCTTTAGGGGTTTGAAGGATATGGATTGACTCTTACCCTTAAATGATGGATCGAGTAGGGCTCAACCATAAGTGACCATTTATGGGTTAATCACCTTCCCATTGCTTGATTGAAAATGAGAATTATTGGGAACTTAAGTGTACACTAAATATTGTATTTAGTGTCACCAATTCTATTGTCTTGCAATGACATAAAATATCATATGACACGAAATGCGATATTTAGTGTCTTGTTGTTATCAAAGCCTTCAATAGAAAAGCTACTTATCTTACACACAAATTGATTGGGATTCTGTGTGATGTGAATGGGTTCAATAAGCCATAGCCATTGAAACTGGACAATGGTCAATTATCTCTATCTCTATAGATACTAGACTATGCCACTTTTGCTCCTACAATGCATTTGAGAATGAGGCATATTTTGTGTTGGAATGCCCCCTATACAAGCCCATTGGAGATAAGTGTCCATCACTATTTGAGAACGCAATCCTAGGGAGTCCCAAGTCTTACCTTCAGTTGGACCACCAAGTTGATATTAGCGTCTATCTCACGGAGGCTACCGCACTCCACCACTTTAGAGAATTAGCTGGTTTGGAACCATCAAGATGTACTTTCAGTCCCCATTAGCATGTTGGACTTCATGGACATTAAAATCAATTTCATTTCAATCCCACAAGTAGGTTAGGCATATGTTGCTTTTCTTGAGTTTAAATTGTTTCGGATTGTTATCCAACCCATCAATAATAGGTATCATTATGAAAGTGAACATTCCCACATCTATTAACGGTGTAAAATTTGGAGGGAAAGCCTCTCTTTATACAAGTGCCATGGAGTTATGTTCACATTACATGTGAGAAATGGAAACTTGAGATGAATCTTATATGTACATAAGTATCGTTCACCAACCAAAGATATTCATTTTTTCACTTTTTGGAAACATAAACTCTACAAGGCATGTAGACCTTATGTGGTCTCTCCCTAATTTGACATGTATACTTGAGTGATATATGGCAAACTTTGTAGTCAAGAATGGACATCAAGAAGATGATATTCAACTATGATGACATTTGATTATGTGCTCAAAATAGCTTAACCATTCTAGGTTTAATTCTCACATAATTGGAAGCATCTATGTGAAATGTTAAAGAGAATGAGAACTTTCACTTAGACCTGGCTCCTATAACTTTAGCAACTTAATTTTGACCTTTTGAAATGTTGACATGACAAAGTGTAGGATTTAGTGCTCCTAATTGGGTGAAATGGTTCCCAATCCAATCCCAATGGCCAAAGTTGTATGTGGAGTTGGAAATGCCCATGACATGGCCACATATTAGTTTTTTTTCTTTTCTTACATATCCTTGTTAAACAAGTTACCTTTGGGATGCCAAAATGAGATCCATCCCTTCACTTTATGTACATGTATTCCGTTTTATTGGATTCAGTGAGCACCTTACTCATTGTGAACTACTGCACCTCGTTTAGATGCGCTTTAATCCAATCACGTCAACCTCGATCTTGTAGGAAACATGGAATAAGGTAAACCTACTAGGTCTATAATGTGTTTATTTTAACTACACTAAACGTCTAATTTAGCATGGCCACACTATTCATCATCAACCCACAACAATTGTCTTGCAATGACTAGATGGAACCCAGAGAGGTGTCATACAACACTTGGTGTCATATGCCAAAGTTATGTAGATTGCTCCAATTAACATGGCACACTAATCGGGCGCATGCATGGTAAAGTGGACCAAATAAGTAGTAAACTAAATGCATAATTTTTTTGCTCAAACACCTAAAAGTAGTAGTAGAAATGTTGTCTCAATTAGATTTTTTTGTTTTTTTTTGTTTTCCATGGTGCCCATTGTTGTTGCTTAAGTAGTCCAATATAAAATTTCAAGATGACATCTTCAAAAATTATGTTTAAAAGTAATGCTCTTACGAACATGGCTAACTCTGGAAGTAAATTTCATGACCTTCAATATTTTAAAGTTGGAATTTTTCATGTTCCTTAAATTCATGATAAAAGTGAGGAAATCATTAAAAATTGTAGAAGTTTATCAATTTTGATATAAATTTAGCATATTTTAAAAAAAACTTTTTGATAACCACTAACTCAATTTCACCTACTTGCACATCACTTGCACATTCTTCTAAAATATGTAAATGTTCCTAGGGGGTGGACTCTCCATTCAAAACCTAAATGACGTGCGTGGGCCACTATGAAATCAAAATCCCCTATATTCAAGAGGTTTATAAAGAAAAACAAGTGTATATGTATTGATGACATGGTAGGACATGGACTCATGTATTTATACTAAGCTTTCCAATTTAGTGTGATAAATGCCTCCACTACATATACAAAATATATATCACAAGTTAGATAGGTCTTACTTACACATGAAATCCACTTCCACTTTCCTTTGAAAAGGTTTTTTATTTTTCATCCATAGCATGTAACTCAACAATTGTATCAAACAAAAAACGACAAGAGCACAATAACTTAGCCACAAACTGGAGAGCATAATAATTGTAGGAATCCCATGAGCGTCCAAGAGCCACTAATTTGTAAAAACCTAGAACCCTAATGCAAACCCTAACAGGAACATACATGGCAGTTATTAAGGACTTTGACCTTATGACAACAATGAATAAAAACTTGAATTGGATGAAACTAACACATCTCTTGTAAAAAAATTAATATTTAAATCTTAGGGCTACCTATTGTACATCTACATTCATTTCGAAAAATGTAATAGCCTTTTTAGATGTACACACTAGATAGAAATAATACCTTTTTCCTTATGTATATTCTTACCATTTACGTTAGTTCGTACATGGTATGAAGAGGCTACCCCCGGGGTAGACATTGATTTTACAAAGTTGTCTATCAACATAAATAGCTGTATTTCAAAAAAAATGTTCTTTACATGTTTTATGATTTTATTGTCACAAAAATCAAAGTCAGTATATGGATTTGAATCACTTTCACTTAAACCTTTGCATGGACTGAGTTGTCCACTTTACTGTGCTTGCACCCAATTTTATTGCCACGGTTTATTGAAGCCAATAATTTTTATTTATTAATTCTAACATTCAATTTATTAGATGCCCACCAATCTTTGACAATGTATTGTGTAGTCATTGCATGACAACAATGAGGGTGTCTTTATATTAGGGACGAAGTGCCATGACAACTGCATTCAAAATTCCCTCGCTGGTTGAAAAAACAAACGGTGATCGCACTCGCTTTACACAAAGTCATCAAAAATAAGAATGACCATGTCAAAGTATGGATAAGATAGTGACATGGAACCCTGCGTGTCTTGAAGAAGATCATGTTTGGTGACCTCACTTGGATTTTTACAAAGAGACCAACCAAATTGGTTAGGTCAACAAAAATAAACGAAAGTGACTCTCCACTTTACATTATGTCCCATGTGGAATGGTTTCAAACAAATGAATCAAAAGAAGTACATGCAATGAATGTGTGTTTACAACAAACAATGTAGTCCACATCAAATGCCAATTACAAGCCATATCTATCATAAGAACCAACGGTAGAATTATGTGTAAATAAATTTAACTATATCCAAAACTCATGCGTAAGTCTAGATTCACTCTCAACACCTCTAAATGACCTTAACAATGATTCACATCATTGCAAAAGAACAACAAATTAACATGTCCAATTTGGTCACGTTTAAGCCTTTTAAAATAAAATAAAATAAAGGACACCAAAATATCTATGAGCAACCAACCAATGTGAAATAATCATTAAGGTTGTCGAACTTGAGTTTGGGAATTTAGAATTGGAGCTTTCCGTGCATCCAAATATCACATCATATCCAACATTTCGATGCGTCTTCACGGTTTGACCTAAACTTGAACCGAAACCGAAACCCGAATAAGCTCATCCCCTCATTGAATATATATAAATTATGTATCCACTTTAGGGTGCACTTATTGATAAAAGTATGGACCCACGTGGCTGCACAAAAGCGTTATTAATTGTGTTTAGTTAGGGGTTACAAACTAGACATAAGGTATGGGTGTCTATTATGGATTCGTTTATTTTTTTCCTTCATGTACGTTTTCTTCGTAATGATTTGAAGCGAGAAGCTTGGTAAATTCTAGTTTGAATTTACTCTAACTTTGTAGATATACTAGGCAAACTCCTAGCTGTATTTCTACCTTTAGGTTCATAGTCAATTATAATGACATGGGTAATCTACAAGAGGTCCAAATGAATATTTCATTCACTATGTGAGTTGAATGGTAATCATGCAGTGTCCAAAGATAGGTTCACGATAATAAAGTATGATATGATTGTGCGGTATCATTTGTCTCTCAAGCAATTGTTGGAGTGAAGAAAAGATACATTAAAAAAAAAGCAAGTCGGCTAAAACATTGACCATCAAGACTTGGTATTTGGGAGGGGTCTATAGGATGCGCCGCAACATTGGCAACATGTGAATTGAGTATTATTAACTAATTGACCTCTTGAACTTGCCTTCCAACATGGACATAAGGTTATGTTGGTACCAAAATATGAATGGGTCAATGTAGACCTATAATTTGACGAATCATTTGACGGTAGAGGTAGAAACCATCATTGCATCGGCTACAAATGACTTATATTATAGAAACAAATTTGTATGAGTTACATATAATGGATGAATGATTGTTCAATGATTTCATCAATGGTAAATAAATAAATGTGTCTTGCTAAGATTATTTTAGTCATAGTTTCCATATGATATTTTTGACATATACATATGATTGGGGTCTATATGATTTATCTATTTCTCACTTGTTTATGTATGTGAGGGGATTTCCTAGCTACTTATTGTATGTATATCATTCTTGAGAAGGGGAACTCTTGTATATCAGGGGTATTAATTGCAAGATCATGCACGCATGTGGTTCTTGGTTCTAATAATGAACGCACCCCATGTGGCATCCAACAGAGTTATCCTTCGGGTTTTTCAAAACCACATGGTCTAGTAAAGAGTTTTGGCCCACTTGGAACATTTGATAATATTTAAGAAATGTTCTAGTGTTGAAATCCCCAATTCCAGTAAAGTGAAAGGGAGACATTTGACTTTGGCCAAAATTGAATATTTATATAAGCCTAACCTCCTTAACAAGCTTTTGAGAGCACCATTCTAAGTGCATGTAAAAGTTTACCTTTAAAGATTTGCCATTTTTACCCAAAGTACATTGAGCATGGCCCATGGCCGGCCTCAATGCCTTACCCTTTCCTAATGTATAATACTTAACTTCAATGTAGCACCTTTTGGTTGCAATTCTATAGTGTTTGTGGAGGCTTGCAATTGCCTCCACAACCTAAGGAACACCAAGCATCAAATGACAATGAGTTTATCCATCACAACCACCTTACAATGCGACAAACTCATGCACTTTCGGGGCTTGGACCTCATGTGACATTCAAGGGAAAAGAGGGGGGGGGGGGGTAAATGGATAGTCTTTGTCTAACATCATGTGGCTCACCTTAATCCACATCCATATAAGGTTCCATGAAGCTCGATTGGACTCTTTCATAATGAACTCAACATTGAAGGGGTTTGACCTTGGATGTGGTAACACCTTGGAACAAAATCTTCTTCCTCATTGCAAAAGACCGCAACGAACAAGTTTGTTTTTGTAAGTAGTAGATAAGTACTTCAACATCGGTATACGAGCATTGAGATCAACCTTTCAATGCCTGCCACATAGTTGGCATCTTCCCTTCATTGCTCCAAAAAAAACACATACACACACACATTGAATATTGTAATCCTCTTTTTCATCAATTTTACACTCAATTGGAATCTACCTCGTGTTGTTGACTTAGGTGTAGTATATACAATTCAATTATTGAAACAACTTATAATGTAATGCATCTTCTCAAAGGAAAGGAAGGAAAGGAATGGAAGGAATAGAAGGAAGGAATGGTTTCGTTCCTCAAGGACTAATTGGTACAAGCATATGAATCCTAGGCAACTCATCTTGCATCGGTGGCAATTGTCGTGCATCATAAGAAACTCTAAGAATTTGTTACACACAACATTATTTAGATCCATAACAATGGTCAGTGGGATTGACAATATTCCACATAATATTCCATGATGTATCCCACATTCAGGTTGAATGTAAGAAATAGAAGAGAATATTCTGTGGAGTACTATCAGTCCCACTGACCATTGTTATAGATCTGAATAATGTTATGCAAATTTGTATAAGATTTCATTATCATTAGATACATTGTTTAGGACTCATATGCTTGTAGTGAATGCAAAGCGCGTGCTTACGATTATTGTTGATTGATGAGGGGAGATTGCCCACATTTTGGGACATGAACCAAGAAAATGGGTTGGGAAGGGAATCCTCCAAATTTTGAAGGCTTTATTCCTCTCCCTTTTGAGTTCTAGGGGATAAAAAAATATTTATGGTTGAATCTTGGCTAGATATCAATTGTGACACTACGTTGCACAAAACATGGAGATAACCAAATAGGTTCGGTGTTGTCGACGTGATGGTCTTTGGTGATACCGGCATTGACAAGGACAAATCATTGAGTAGCAAACTTGACCAACAAAACAAAAAATGAGAAGATTTCATAAAGCCCTTTCATTATAGCACGAGACACGGAGGTCATGTGGCTAAACCTTACATTGATGTACCACAATCATACATTGGGGGGGCTTCAATGTACAAGAGCGGTACATACCTAGTGTTGGTTTTAGGTTATGTGTTGGTTTTAGGTTATGTGTTGGTTTTAGGTCACGCCTACTAGAGTAAATAGGTGTAATCATACACCTCATTCATGATATTAGGTCCCAATAATTATGGCTTGATATTTCATGCTCTCATTAAAGTGCATCTTTTTGGAATCCTTTTGGGGCCCAATTGATTCATTGCCTACCACTCCATGATATTCTCCGGCAACGTTTTTCCTAGAGAGATATTAGGTAAGGGCGAAAGTGGGTGCGACTTATAGTGCATGTAGGAGTATTACACTTGTCACAACTCTTGGGAGTGGACCACCGTTGATATTTGAGGTTCTCTTCGAAAGCACGTTCTATAAATAATATCCCTTTGGGAGAATCATTCTCCACTCACCATGTTATTCCTTGCCACGGGAGATGCCACTTAAGCTTAATAGGGAGAAGTCGGATCAAATTTTATCAAGTGGGTTATGGCTTATCAAGCATTTAAGAGTTAAGAATGCTTATTGTTATATAGTCACTTGGCATGCAAGTGAGTGGTCCCCTTTTGATATTTGGACACCACATGAAAGTGCATCCTTTTGGAATCCTTTTGGGGTCGGATCCTACGCCCACTATTCCATGATATTTACCTCCCGAGGTTTTTCTTCGAAAGATACCGGTTATGGAGGAATAGGATCTCTCGCTTATCATGCATTCTTTGGAATCGGGCCACCTAGGCTCTTGATGAGGGTGAGCCCACCTTGAGTCTCGAAATCCTCACGTAAAGCGCATCGATTTGGAATCACTTGGAGGGACACATCCTCCATAGCCATGTATGCCCACCCTTCCATGATATTTACCACCGAAGGTCTTAACAAGGTGACTATCCCGGTTAAGGAAGAGAAGAAGGAATCTCTTATCCGGTGTTTTACGGTAGAAGAGTTCGCTTTATCGTGGATGCTTTGAGCGCTGCACTTCTTTACTAAATCCACATTAGTTATTTAATATGTAATTCGGGTTAGACATTATGTTATGAGCACAACGACATTAATATCAAAAGAATCATAACATATATTTAACTTCTATGGAAATGTTCAAAGTCAGAAACTTCACTTCCCGGGAGGGTGGACTCTTCATTGAAACCCTTAATGACGTGCATGGGTGACTGTGAAATAAAACCCTATGTATATGAGAGCATATATAGAGAAAAACATAAGTATATGCAATAATGGTAGGCTAGAAAATAGGCTCATGTATGTGTACAAAGCACTAAATTTTAATGTGGTAAATGCCTCCACTACATATACAAATTGTGGATCGGTGAAATAAATAGGCTTTTATGTATACAATGCACTTTCACTCCCTCGTAAGAAAGTTATTGAAGACCTTCTCATTCATACGATATAACTTATAATGTCAACCCTAACAAGAATGGATTGCGTAGTCATTGAGGACTAGAACCATATGACAACAATGAATGAAAATTCAAATTGGATGAAAGTAACACACCTATTGTCAATCTTTTCTCTAAACCTTAGGGCCCCCTTTTGTACATCTACCTCTAATTCAAAATTCTTAATAACCTTTTTGGATGTACACACTAGAGAAAAACAATACCTCATCGTTATGTACACTTATGTATACTATGTACGCTAATGCCTCAAACAATACCCCTCTTTCCACTCATGTTACTTTGTAAATGGCATGAAGTCTCAACCCTAGGGCTTGCTTGATCCTTCTTAGCACACACTACCACCCCCCCCCCACCTCCCCCTTTCCCAAAGTGGACAGTGTTGATTGTTGACATTTGGTGTCCTCCAACCATTGATCTACGTTTTTATTTGAGTACAAAATAATATAAGTAGTGTTCATGGTGAAATACATAGTTGATCACTAATGGAGTTGGGCACTTTTTTAATCCATTCGTCTCACAACTACTCACTAGACTCTTAATGTGGACCCACCTCGACACTTGGAATACTTGTAAAGGGACATCCACATGAAATTGTTTTAGGAGATGGATACTTTGCCCATCATTAGTTGATAGTATTCACTATCGAAGGTCTTCCTAAAGTAGCATTATATGTTCATTTAGGAAGAGAAGTTGGATTCCATGTATCATGTGTTTATAGGTTAGTCTCACAATTACTCACTACACACTTGATGTGGGGCCACCTTGACATTAGGAATACTCAAGAATACGAATATGTTTGTAATCGTTTTGGGGGTAATCATTTTGGGGGAAATATTCTTTCCCCACCACCATTCATTGATAGGTATTCACCATTGAAGGTCGTTCTAGTTGTTTACCCCTACTGGTTTAGGAGAGGAGTCCAATCCCACTCATCATACATTTATGGGGTAAGTCTAGCAATTGCTCACTAGACTCTCAAAGTGGGCCCACCTTGATACTTGGCATACTAAAAAAATGCATCCATTTGGAATCATTTCGGGAGAAGAATTCTTTGCCTATCACTATTCATTGATAGCTATTGTAGAGGGCTCTCTATTCCAACACAAAATAATCATTTTCCCCTCAATTTCTGCCACATGTCATGCTCACATTTGGTAAGACCACTTGTATTCCATGTGAAAACTACATTCTGGCATCATGATAAAGATGAAATACAGAGCCCTCTACGGTATTCACCATCGAAGGTCTCCCTGGTTGAACGCCACTACCGGTTTTGGGAGAGGAGTCGAATCCCACTCATTTGCACTTTATGGGTATGTCTAGCAATTGCTCACTAGACTCTCAAAATGGGCCCACCCCCGATACTTGGAATACTCAAAAAAAGCATCCATTTGGAATCATTATGGGAGAACAATTCTTTGCCCACCACCATTCATTGATAGGTGTTCACCATCGAAGGTATTTTCTAGCTTGACGCCAATACCGGTTTAGGGGGAGGAGTCAAAACCTACTCATCATGCGTATATGGGTAAGTCTAAAGTGAACGCATCCTTTTAGAATCCTTTTGGGAGCTCGGTAGTTCATTGCCCACCGTTCCATGATATTTGCCAATGAGGATCGCCTGGGAACGGTAAGCAAGTTACATACAACCCCACACACACACTTAAGCTATGACGTGGTGGTCCCATGGCCAAAGAGGGTCAAAAGCGTATAAAGCCACAATGCACCAAGGTTTCCATTGGGCAACCTCCTCAAGGAATCATTTTCAAGCGTACATGACAAGGAAAAGAGGGAAAAGAAAAAGAAAAACCGGTCCATGGACCCAATGGACCCAACGTCACGTTCCCCGGGCGGCCCTGCATCGTACCGGGTCACCCGACCATCCCCCGGGTCGCTTCTCTCCCATATCAAGCCTCCATTCCAGTCCAGAGAGCATTTTGTAGCTCCTCTCTCCCTCCCTTTCACAGATTCCAAACCCTATCTCTCTCAGTCCTCGCATTTTGCGATATAGCTGCACATCACGGGTTAGCTTCAATTTTAGCTTCTCGGTGTCAGAAAAGACTCCTGCATATCCTTCATTAATTTTTAATTTTTTTTCTCGGTGCCGTTTGTGATCGATTCAATTGGTTATATGCGAAAGGAGGTCCCCTGTATGCTGGCGCTGTGTCGGCTGGAGGTTTTGCGGTTGATGCTACGGCTGGAGCGCTGGACTTTTTTCCCAATTGAGTTTGGATTAAGCTAAGTGAAGGTGCGAGTGTGGGAATCGAATCCAAGTCTTTTAGAGAAACTTGGAGGATTTCTACTTGCTGTGAAGATGTCTTGTCTGTGTGCACCAACGACTCATGCTGGCTCCTTCCGGTGCCGGTTGCACCGTCCTCAGCAGTCGTGGGGAGGGAGGCCTATGCCATGCAGGCCTGCAAATGAAGAATGCTTCCAGGCCATAGAAGCTGACACTGTGAGCGAATCCTCTGTTCCAATTGCCATTCCTGTCGACCAGAGCTTTCAGCCAATGGTGCCAGTTGCCACGTCCCTTCCCAGCTCACCAAGAAGTCCGTCACGTGGATTGAGCAGACTGCAGCGGATGACATCCTCTGATGAACTCATGGGCCTTGTTGCCAATACCACTGAGTAAGTTGGTGTGTTCCTTGCGCATGATGATTTAATGGTGCACATGATGGTTCGCACACGTGGATTTGATTTCTTTCTTGTGATGATCAACTTGTGTAATCTGAATGATTATTGATTGGTGGAAATATTCGTTGTTTGCAGTGAGAAATTACATACCGTGAAGATGGCAACTGGAAGTGGAGGCACCGGCTATGCGTATGCATCTGGTGGACGGCCTTCCATGTATAGGATGCTGAAGACGGGAAATTCAGGGTCGAAGATTTACTTGTAACGATATTACTCTAGGTAGAGCGATGCAGAAGATGTATGATACTTTGATGATCTCCCTTTTCTGTATTTAATTATAGGATCATATGCCTGAATTCTGTAAGCGCTGGTATATGATGACAACGTGTAGATAAAAATTGTGTACAGTATTGAAGGAGTCCTAACATATTGAGAAGAGGAGAACAACGCTATCTACGATCACTTTTCCTTACTAGATCCCGTTAGCAGGTCCCTCTAATTCTTCAAGTAACAGCTGGAACAACCAACGAACTGGCATAGGATCTTCAGAGATCAGTTATTTGAGCTATCAATTTGTGGTCTGGACGCGTAAGAGTTTTGTATAGAGGTTGAGCATCATTAGTGCTCTTGAGCAGAATGATATATTCTGAGTCTTTCTCTTTCTCTTCTTATTGGGCTGAGTCTGTACACATGGTTGTCGTCAATGGTGTGTATGGGTTGCCTCCAACTCGTTGAATAAGTTTTCAAGCGTGAAAGGTTTTGCATTCTTTCCAGTGGATTTCCAGCAGTTTTCAATGTCGCCTGCCATTGGCAATGTCCTCAGTCTTACATAGTTGTCCAAGTTTACCCCCTTCTCACTTACACGTCGTGTGTATTCCAGGTGGTACATGTCTTTTCAGGTTTCCCAATCTTGTGCCACACAATCCCAGCACACCTATCTGTACTGTTGATGAATCCACCATCTTGCGGCCACCCATCTCGTGTATCACATCCAGTTACGTGTGCAACACATAAACATCATCAAAGGTATTTACTTATCTGTGGTATATTTCGATGCGGTTATCCTATTATCTGTCCATACTTTTATACCGTTACTCAAGACACTGGATGTTGACAATGCTATTTACACCTTTTGCATGCATGGTTATTCTCCAGGCAGTATCATTGTTTCTTAGTAACAAAGCATGATGTAAACCCACTTCAGCCCATTTTTTCAGCAAAACAAGAGCCCACGAATGGCTAATATTTTCTCGTAGTTATACTTGAGGATACGTTCTGGGTATATGTTCCTGTAAAGTGGACGGAATGCTGCCGAACAAGGGTAAGTTGGAATTCTCCATCAGGTTTGTCTTTATACTTTAGCTTCTCAGCAACCATACTCACCAATTGTTCACTCAGGCTTTCAGTTGGTGCTCCCACTTACTTTGCTGTCCATAAGATTAAGATCTTTCTGCACCACGGGCAGATTAACATGGTTCAACTCCATGTGAGATCACAAATTTTTAGTGTAATTTACAGTCAATTAATTTAGGAGATTTGATATCAACATCTGGTATCTTGCGTAATCCCTGCAACACTTCAAATCTGCCTGATTTATGTTTTGTAATTATAAAGGTTTTAATGTGTATTTTGGCCAATATGAGGATGTGAATTTTTCATCCAGATTCCACATGTATAGGATATTGACATTGGTTACATGACTCGTGGATGTTCTGACCGGAGACCTCAGGTATAGACCACAGCTGACAGGTCAGGAATCTGGGCTTTGGTCACATGGGAAGTACAGTACAGGAGTGTGCAGCTTCAATAATATTGTATCCTTTGCTTGGTACAAAATTTCAAGATGTGTTTTGAAAGCAACTTGTTGAAATTGGTCAAATGAATTCAGTATTGCAGGTTTTCCACAGTTTTGATTCTCCCTCGGGTTGCTGCAAACTGATGTCCTTGGAACATGGAGAAGTGCCTACTGATTGATTTTCCAGAAGTATTTAAAGATAAATTACATTCTGGACAATTCGTGTTGGATTGGCGTGTCAAGTAGACCCACCATTCCTACTAGTGTTAATTGTGCTTGGTGAGTGCAGGTGTCGGAGGATAACATAGGGGTTCATTTGTACATTGAAGACAAGAACTCACGAGTGTCAATATGTGGTCCATGTAGAGGAAATATATAAGTGATAAGAGATGTGAGCACATAACATTCATGTTTTCATTACTCATCCTGTAGGAGATTTCTTGTTAATGTGACAATGGAATTAGCATCCGAGACCCCATTTTGGTACAATAGTATGCAATTTAACTAAAATTATGCACAAACTTGAAGAAGGAACTTTTAGTCTCGATGGATGGGAGGTATTCTGATGTGCAACAAATTCCTGTGGAGTGATCAGATCAAATAATTTCATTTAGACACATTTGCAAGGTATGTGGGATTGGGTCAAGAATGGTCTCTTTAAAGCAGCAATTACAAATCATGGAGATTGTAGTTTCAGATGTAGAGTTGAGATGCAAAGGTTATGAGTTCAAAGAAGTTATTCTTGGAATTGACTTCCGAAAACTGAAGATTCTCTTCCTCCTTCAAATGATGGATCACATAGACCTTCCCGATTGTGTAAGTTCACTATTGAAGCTCGAATGGTTAAATTGTTAGCTGACAGATCTTACACTGCAATATTCACTGTGCATTGTAAAAATAGAGCAAATGAATTTACTTCTCAAGGCTTTCAACTCAATGGAGATTGTATGAATGCTTTTGATGTATGAGCATTCCAATGGGGTCCATGACTCTCATCACTTTAGTGGGACTTCAGCCTGGTGTCAAGCAACCTCATGTTCTCATCATCCATGGCACCTCAGTGGGCACATGATCCAATTCAAGGACCTCACCAAACCCATCACTTCAATGCAAGGTTAACATATAACTAAGGTATCTCATTTTGGAGTTGGGATTGAAACAATGAATGGAGAGAACCGACCGCTACACTGTTGTCTAATTAGTGTGGGTTGCCATTTGGAGTTATCTGTTGCTATAATTTTTTTTACCGATATTATTGTTTTTTACCAACTAAGTTATATCATATTCTTCGGTGTGCATACTAACTACACTAAATAGGATTTATAATGTCATATGGTATTTCATGTCACTATGCCAATTTTTCGGATGACACTTCTTATGACTAAGTGAACAAATATTGTCATGGATGATTGAAATTTGGATGAAAAATCACTTGGTAAGTGACAGTAATTGCAACTTCAAAAATATACAATCTTTCAAAAAATTCACAAGGAATGACAAATAATGTTGGGTTAACAGTTAGTGTTGGTGACACTATACTGCAGTTTACATTTAGTATTGAGCAAGACAATTCAAATTTGTGACACTAAACATCATATTTAGTGTAGCATTCTTGTGGCATGAAAAGTAACTGTTTCCAATAGGATCATTTCTTGGTTGTCAAAATCAATAAATTTTGGGCATTATTGTCCCGAAGTGCTAGATTGTCTCTTTCTTGCCAAGTCCACACATTATGTGCCACATAGAATTCCGAACCTAAAATGTGTGTAGGTATAACTTATCGGTGTTGGTCCCTTACCTTTCTTCATGTGTGATAGATGATAGCATCCAAAACTAGTGGAAATTCCTTTATTAGTTTGCCACATATGAAGAGTTTCAAATGTGTGAGAGGACTCTTAGTATTGGATCTAGAGTTATATATACATGTTTTTAGTGACAACTCCCAAACAATTTGATCTTAGTCCACATAAGGTTGAGGTATCTACAACCAATAAGAAAACATTACTACAAATTTTGAATTAAAATTGTTGAATTGCATTTTTTGATTTTTCTACAAATTACTACAAATTCCTAACCCATAAAAACTACATTCTCTTTAGAATATAATAATTACTACAAATTTTGAAGTGATAAAGTTTTGGATAAACCATAGTCAATCTATAGGTTAACCCATACCCGATCATCTAAATGTTGTTCCTTGGCTATGACAGTTGCCAAAACTCTTATGAAGATAGTCAATCACAAGCCGCCACCACATAAACCTAAACTCCATTCACCTAAAAATATATAAATATCATTCATGTCGGCATTACATGACCCTAGTGAGCGGTTAAATGGACGTGGTCCATTATGGATGCCTCGATCTTAGTTTTCATGTAATTTTGATGTGAGCTCTCCTCTTGTTTCCAACATGTCTAAGGTAAGCAAGCCTAATTGAAGTTCTTACCTTATTTAGACAAATATATTTGAGCAGTGTGTAGTTAGGTGTGAATCCAAAAGTGGACACCAAAAGATTGTGTGAAGAGGATGTTGGACTATGTGCTCAAAATTGGTTAATAAATGCAGGTCCAAGAGTCAACATAATTGGATGGGGCCTATACGATCATTGAAGAAGAAAGGAAATCTTAACTTTGACAATGAATTCACTTGCGCTCCAAAAATTATGAGAAAAATGGTTGCGACCTCAATTTGGTTTCACTAACTATATATCTCAACTACTAATTGCATGTTTAATATTCAAGAGCAGTGAATGCGGAGGTAAAAATGTTTGTTTAGGCCCAATTATTTTAGAAAGGTGTTCTAGATTGAGTAAGTGTAGAGTCACTTGGTCCAAGATTTTGCACTCGACCAATACGATTGTTGGATTTTGAAGTTTCTTTGGTTTTGGACCCTAGTATAAACTTATAACTTACTAGATACCATAAAAAATGTATGTGATGAACTAAGTGATAGGAAATATGTAACTCAAATTGGGTGGATTTCCATTAGAGTCTAGGTTCAAGAAACTTGGGGTCCAAAACACCCCTTCATGGACCTTTCTTTCGCACTCAAAATTGGACCCAAACCTGTAGAATAGTTTCTCAAGAAAAATATATTCATGAGTCATAATTATTTGGAAGAAAGATGGTGCCACATAAGCATCGCTTCATTTTTCTTTCATACTTTGTAATTGGGATCTCCTATAAACTCCTAAGGTCCAAAATCTTGCTCTCGACCGATAAGATCGCTCGATTTTGGATCCGCCAATATCCATGGCAAACGAAAGACTATTTCATACTAGAAAAAAAAACCTCCTCCTCACTCCCTCCACTAGCTGCATCATTGACTAGAATTGTATATGACAGATGCCTCCAAAATCTATCCAGAGGCAAATCCCATGGACTAGATAGTATCCCTAATGATATCCTAAAAGCCCTTCTAGGCAACTTTCATGACATTATATATCTATTCTTCCCACAATGTTACCATAAAAAAGAAAAATCTAGTAAATGAAAACATAGCATCACCATACTCCTCTATAAAAAAGACAACCCCATAACTGTCACAAACTACATACCCATAGTCCTTGCATGCACCATCTACAAACTCTTTACAAGCACACTCACCTCCATCCTCACCACATTTGGTGAACAACATAAAATCCTTCACCACAACCAAGAAGAATGTTTTAGACCCATGAGAAATACAACTAGACAAATTCAAGCAATCATCGACGCCTTAGAAGATGTCAAATTCACAAACAAAGATATCTACATAACTTATATAGACCCTAAAAACGCATTTAGCTTCATGGACCACCCTAGATTACTGGCCATAATGGAAGACCTTGGATACCCACCAAACACCATCAAACTAGTTGGCAAAATCTATGCAAAATTAAACACCTCCTTCCGATGTGCACACTTTATAGCAACAACACCCATTCAAATAAGACGTGAAACCATCCAAAGAGAGCCCATACTTATTTATCATCTTTTTAGAATCCATACTTAGATGGCTAGAGAATGACCAACTAGGATATCACTTTAACACCTCACCAAATAGTATCATAACCATAGCCTAAGATGATGACCTAGCCATCCTCACCGACAACATAAAACGCATACAACCCCAACCCAACAAACTAAGACAATACTCCAATTGGAAAAACATGGAACTAGGCATAAGCAACTCACGTAGTCACATGATATCCCACCAAATCAAAACAACAACCCCTTGCATTTACCACATACCTAAAAGCCCAAAAACAAATTACAAACAACAACAACTCCCCATCCTCTCACAAAAACGAACCATACACATACCTAGGAATATGACTAGTCCCATCCCTAAAATTGGCCATATAGGAAGAAATCCTTATAGCAAAAAATAAAATAAAAATAAAAATAAAAACACAAGGCACGGCCTTACTACTATCACCCCCATCACTACAACAAAAGATAAAAATCCTTAATACAATCATACGCATGGGCATCGGATATATTTTATTCCGCCTTTTTTTTGTTCCAGACATCAAGAAAATGGATAAAATCCTCATCAATTTCATAAAATCCATATGTAACATTCCCAAAGACTCCCTTAACATCCTTGCCTGGCTATCCCGTGAAATGTTCGGCATTGAAGCATTCTCCGTACTCCCAAGATATGCCACTACACTTGGTGAACAATTCACACAAACACTCAATGACCCAAACCCTTTAGGCCAGATATGCCAATGAATAGTGAAATTTATAGCCAACAAATATGGTGGGGTTGAACACCTCCCACAATTAAAAAACCAAGTGTGCTCCAAATCACCGACCATTAGATCCCTATACATACTAAAAAAACACATCAACATCCATATAGATTGCATAGACAACACCTTTCCTCTCAACAACTTTCTGCTATCAAAAGACTGGTACAAAAGTCCATTTTACCCCGCTTTCACCCCACAACAAAGATCCAATATAGAGAAATTCCTTTAAAACTCTCCTCCTTCAACATTACCGCCGTACCCCGAATCCAAGATAGCACCAAGACACGCCTACTCATTATCAAAGAATTGTAGGTTAAATACCATAACACATCTAGAATATTGAAAAGTGCACTTTTACAAGGCACTTGTCTTCTCACCAAATACATACTACACCCCCCCCCCCCCCCACACACACACACGCACAACACACATTACCACTCCCACTTGCACCCCCACCACTCCCCCACCACCCCAAACTCTACCGTGCACCCACACCTTACCCTCCATACTCAAGAATGTAAGCTAGACAAGGTTATCATCACTACATCACCCACAATACAATACACCCCCTTCTGGCCCAAATTCATGACAACATGGGAAGCTACCAAACCACTATACAACTTGAAAGATTAACATGGCTATGGGAACAATACTCAATCTATTAACACATCAAGAACCACACCCTCTCCCCACCTATATAAGACTTTGCCACGGAAATTTTCCTCTCCATTAATTGATACATCAAACCACTTTCAAGACGCGAACCGTCTACCACCCCCCTCACCCATAACCACCGCACACTTCCATCATCAATTCTAGACAATCTCATACAAGCCTTCCAAATCACACACTCATATTTCTCTAGTCCACTCACATGTCTCATGCAATTATCACATTACCACTCCCAATATGAAAGAGATGTAATCTTCAGCTCCCTAGGCCCAAACTTCTCCACTCAATGAAAAGGATGTGAATACGCCCATATAACAACCCTAGACCTATTCTCAAAAATTATCAAATGGACAAGACTAGTGGCACACACCAACCACAACTCCATTACAATTATTAGCATCACACACAATGATTGGACAAACAATTCAACCAACCCACTTCAATGACCTCATGTAACTGCTATGCTTACCATCACGCCCCTCACTTTACAATATACTAGACCATTACCCTTCCTTGCATACTACAACAACAAAGAACCCCTACTCACCTCTATTCTAATACTCTCCCATACACCCACCACACCGCAAATACCCACATTCCTCGAGCAACTCCTTACAACACTCCTCCCCACTTGCACTACCTACCCCCGGGTAGGGCACTCATACATGTATTTAATAACCCATCTGCGACGGAAGGGTATTTATCATGGGGCTATTTATCTAAGAAATTGGAATTCTTTACACCCTATCAGTACAGATAAATCTAAATTTTGTCATTTTAGATGACCTTATTTGTATTTATAAAGTCGCAAGTGAACTAGTTTCTAGTACCCTATGTTCCTTATAATTTTTATATTTGACCCCATGAATGACGAATCATAGGACTCTTGAAAGTTTGTAGTGAAAATTCAATAAACCATGTCTAGACTAAAGACATCAAACAATGTACCAAAACATAAAAACTTGAAGCATTAATAGGACCTCCTATTGTTCCAAAACATACGTCAAACAATGTTCAAATCAAACAAACTTGAAGCAAGCAACCCTAGGCAAAAATCAAAGATACAACGCACAAAGCAAAGAACACCAAAACCCTCATCATCCAAATTTTTCGTTCGGGAATTTGGATTGAAAATGGATAGTTTTTCATCCATTGGCCACCATAAAATGCATTGTATACCTCTGCCTCAATATTTTTTTCTCCACCTACTATTCCCAACCCTATTTTAGATTGAAAGAATTAGATAAATTGATGCATTATATGGTACCCTTATTTTTTTATACACACAACTTTGTAATTGAAGAGGTGCTTCATTATATCGAATAATTGTATAAATTTTCTCACAAATGAATAAAAAATACCCTACATTCTTTCTCACATGGTTTAATAAATTTTCGCAAGTGCCCTACCCGGGTACCTACCCCATCACACCCACCCCCATACAAATAGAGCATAGATCAAAATCCCTAAAGCATGGCACATAGCCCAACCCCCCCCCCTCACCACCAACCTAACCTGCCAATACCCCTACCCCTCCCTCCAATCCTCCCCCTACGCTTCCCACCCGCCCAATCTTACAAATGGCTCATTCACACCACTGGATGAAGAAGGAAAATGCAATATTGCAAGAGCTGGAGTTTTCAATGGACCATTGCAAGTTAATATCATTGCTTGCCTACACGAATGCCCCAATATTCTCAGAGCAAAATTATACGCACTCCGAATTGCCATGGAACACACCAAAATGGTCCCAACGGAGACATTCATATCCACATAAAGCGTTAACAATATAGATTTTCTCCTCAACCACATAAGAAATCCTCAAATTAAGCGCACTCATCTCCCTTAGGGAACTACTAGAAAAATAAATGAATAAATAAATAAAATCTCAAACAAGATGTATACCCAAAGTGTAAACCTATGTACATCCCACCAAAATGACACATGCCTCCACCTACTATCATGTTGCATTAATAAACACATAAACAATCTAAGGACAAAACGACACAACAAAGCAGTTCACGCACTAGCGAACACAACATGAGTCCACCCCACAACCTATTGCTTTACCCCTTAACAACGCCGGTAACATAAAAGACCACCCACCTGAAAACACCATACGGTTATGGCTACTCCCATGCACATGCTATCTACCAAGATGTAAATGTCCAGCTTGACTTAGACCTGATATATTATGCATCCTAGGAGCCCCACCTACAAATAAACCACCCTTTACACCCGGCCCAAACCTCAAAGTACAAATATTTGAATTCACTTACCGCAACGATAGATTCTGAGTAGAAGCCACCAACCAAAAACCTGATAAATACGCCATTCTCCACCCACTCTTATCCCAACTAGGGTGGATAGTACTATCATCCATTATAATCACTGCATGAATAAGGGGCACTATACATACAACAACTGTTAAACTCTCCAAGACCTACAAATCCCCAACTCCAAAATCCATAAGCTAATGCAATCCTTCTCCCAAATCGCTATAAGATACCTAACACACATAATCCTAAACCAAAGGAAACTAGAAAGGAAACAAGCCCCGGCTTCACTTGAATAAATGCACTTACTAACACTAAAACCCAAAACTAACATAACACATAGCCCTAACACTCACCACACGGTGCCCCAACTCTCAGGCTCAAGAGGACATGAGAGCAAGGTGGTGAAGGTTAAAAAACCATGATTTTTTATTTTTTATTTATTTTTTTGATTTGTTGGTTTCTTCGCTTGATTTTGGAGTTTCATTGGTTTTGGACCCTAGTGGAAAACCCACCTTTATTATGAAGTCTGCCTCCCCTGTTTTAGGGTTTGGAGCTTCTCAATCAACTCAGTAAGGGTTTAGGACCTCCTCACTCGCCTTTGCAATTGCAGGGCACAGGAATAAAGGAAGTCTGCCTCCCCTGTTTTAGGGTTCGGAGCTCCTCAATCAACTCAGTAAGGGTTTAGGGGCTCCTCAATCGTCTTTGCAATTGCAAGGCACAGGAATTCGGAAGCAATTGCAAATCGCATTAATTATGGCATCGGTGAACTTGTGTTGACAGAATGCCAGAGGATGGCAGCAATGAAAGGAAATTCCAAGAACAGGATTTTCCACATGTTGCAACCGGAGACAGAGCCAGCATCGAAGTGCTTGGATGAGAAGGAACATGAAGGCTCCAATGATGATGACTTGGAGCGATGGAGCACGCTGGGCAGATTTGTCAATGTTCTCACAATTGCAGATTTGGTATGGAACATTGGGGTCGCATTGCATTTTCGTGCTTTTGTTGCATTGCATGAAGCATAGCAATCTTAACCCGTAAATGCTTTTAGCATGTTCATACTAATTGTTTTTCTCACTTTATACTGGATGATGAAATCTTCAATCTCTTTTCAAGTTACTTCGTATGATTGTCAAGAAGCATAATTTGGCTAGACAAAAAGCTATCCCAATCTACCAAAAAATCACGTTGTACAATTTAGAATGCTGTATGTATGAGAGGCCCAAATCAGGCTTCAAACTCCTTTAGGGGTTAAGCATTTGTAGGACGTTCTCTTTTCTATTCTAGCTTCAAGAAAAATTCCAAGAATCGATGTCTTTGATTACATACATGAATGCCAAGCATTGTCGTGTCATGAACCTTTCATTAGTCGACATCTTATTGATACCCATCCTCGGACAAAGCCTTCTCTCGTTTGCCAAATAGAATCTCACCGAGTGTGCACTCTCTAAGACGCTTATCTAGGGTGTACACTCACTACACCACTTAAGAATGCTATGAGATGTGACTTATCCCTTATTGGTTTTTAAAATGCAGGAAACTAAGGGGCGCATTCTGAAGCATCTATGCTGTTTTTTGTCATCCTCAGCTGCAACTTTTAGCTGTCCATCATCACCAGCTGCTGGGGATGACATTGCAGTCTCAGCTGTTGTGGATAGCAGACGAGTTTGTATAAAATATGATGATGTGTTGGACATGCAAACCTTGCTGTTCCAGGATCTATCCCATTATGTTCCATCTTTGGTTGTGGAAGGCGACATGGCAGGAGAAGGGAGGTGCATTGTATTTCCTTCAACTAAATTGGAGCTCAAAGTGACAGCTCTCACTCTCCGGTGTTGCATCCGGTTACTGCCTCTGATTGAGCTCTTTGACACTGGTCTACGAAATGCAGCAGGGGTAGCCTTGGATAGGTTGCTGCAAAAACTTTGTTCACCAACAGAGCCATGCCTCCTGCAAAACCTGGATTGCCTGAAAGTTGGAGCAAATCGAGGTCCCATTCTCTGTGTCTTGCTCGAGGTATTCTTGAAAGACAACTAAATCTTGTATGACATGTCTTTTGATATGTATTCGCAAGCCTTTGTTCCTGAGTGGGTGAGCTTTGGTAAGGTAGATGGTGCTAAAGCTGTCACTTTAAGCGCTGAGCATAGATACTAATGTTATATTTGAAAATGTTTAAAAATGATTTTGTTAGCAATTGACAGGGAATTCCAAAGCACCAAAGTATGTCTTATTTGAATTTTTAATGTGAAAATTATGAGGGTTTGAATTTTTATTGGTAGATGACCCAAAACCAAGACTGGAGCCTGATGCCAAGGTGGTGGATATTCTCAGAATCATTATGTACAAATTGTGCAAGATTTTAGGGTGTTGTTTCTGGGCAGGTTGTTCAAGTGATACATGAGGCAGTCTCTTGGTATGCATTTCTTTTAGTTCATAGGGTTTTGTTTACAATTACAGGAAGCATCAACACCCACATGTATGTGCTGTTGAATGTCAAGTTGATTTGTGCCTCTGCAGGTGTATTTAGATGAGCTCCTGTCCGGGCCGAAGACACAATTTCTTCTTTTACAGGATAATTGTTTGGAGAAGGAAACACGAAGCACCTTGAGAATTACACTGGAGGCCATACTGGCGCATGTGATGATTTCTGTACATTTGCCTACCCAGCCTCACGGACAAGGAGTGGCCACCTCAGAACTCAGCCTACAATCCGCAGTTTCGTTGCTTGACAGGGCAATCACCAATAAAATGCCTCGATATCTTCTCTCACATGTTACTAATATGGTCTGTCAATCCTTGGAAGAGCATATGATTATCTCCAAAGTCTTCACCTCAAGGATCAGTACAGATCAACCCAAGAAGTGGTTCTCGCGGTTTACATATTCAGGGTGCTACAAAAATCTGCCAGGAGGATTGAGTGATAAGAATATGGGGTTGGATCCTCTTAGTTGGCAAGTTCAATTGTGTCTTGTTTCTTCGATTCTTGAGAGAGCAGTTAGTTTGTATATGATATTTGCATCTGCACCTCACCTTGCAAACTTTGGGAAAATTGAGGAAGGAGTTCAACAATCTGGTAATATTCTATCAAGTTCTTTATTGAGGTCATGTCTTTGGAACTATGTGAACTCCCGGAACTTGATGAGCCAAAAGTGTGAGGCTGCTTTGGAATCAATGCTGAATGATGCTACATTGCGGAAAGGGCTCGAAGAGTCCATAGACCAGACTTGTTGGAATGCACATGGTCATATTCCTGGTCATGAAGCTGGACATGCAACCCATCACTTGTGTAAATCTGGGTATCCAAATGGCAACATCGAACGAGTATCTGGAAATCATATCTGTGGAAGAGAGCTTTGCAGTGGATGCATCTGGGAAGAAGATCGCTCAAGTTTGGTTGCTGATGTACTTCGTTTGATGCACTCTTCATTGGATTTTGTCACTGAAAAAGCCCAAATGTTGAGGCAGGAATCACGAGATTGCCCTACAAGTGACATTACTCAAGAAGACCTTGACAACATTTTATTTGGACTTATTGGTGCCTTTCATGAATGTCTGCCTTCCACAAGAGAAATCACAGCTTCAGAGAGTGTGGGATGCATTCTTGTTTTCTTTACAGATATGTTATACTATGAAGCGGAAAACACCATCACTGACAGTCGGTTGCAAGAGTACTTAGAATTATTGGAGTCCCTATCTATTGCTTTGCTTATGGAGGAAACTTGGCGTAGAAGAACATCACCATCACCATCACCTCATGTGATTGATAGTGAGATTATAGAGAATGAGTGGTCGAATGTGGACACATCCAGGCATGAGAGAGTTCACTGGAGGTCACCACCTGGTTCATATGCAAGGGAGGTTGTTGGCTTACTGCAAGGGTTCTTAGAGGAACCAGATCTACTGGAGGTAACCTGGACTTCCTGTTTGCAGAATAAGTGGACTGGGGTTCATCATCAATTTCATAGGATTGCTTTGGAATGCAGCTTGGTATCCAGTCTGCTGGTTAACATAGATTTGAACCTCTTTAAATTATCTTTGGATGGATCAGGTCCATCCCTATATTAGTTTCTTCTGATGATATACAGGATCTGGGTCACAGAAACTTAAAACCTGCACAAATTGAGGTCTTCTCGATCTTTAGAAGGCTGCAGCCTGGCAGAGCGTCATAATCCTTCAGCGGCAGGGCTGTCAATGCAATTGTGATTTAGTCTGCATCAAGTGTTGGGTTATTGCTGAGGCTTTGCGTAGTGGATGATGGTGCAAGTGTACTGGATGTTGCAGATTTTGGGAGGAACTGCTGTCTCCATTATCTTGCAGATAAACTACTTCTTGAATGACTTTTGTGAGTTTATGGACAATGTGCTGTCCACAAGCACTTGGCGAGAAATTATTCCTCCAAATGGGAGACGAATAATGAGGAAACAAACAGAAATTCTGCAAAATGAAGTAAATCTAATTGACAGGTGTGCCCATTTAGCTCTTGACATTTTTCATCAAATACTAGTTAAATCGTTACTTGGTATATGTTGAAGATAGTTTAAGGGTAAACAAAATACTTCTGTTTGCTTTTAAAAGCTGCTAAGGCCGTGCAGATGTGTATAAAGGTTGCCATATTCATTCTCTATGGGTAGCTGATATTTTCTTTCAAACTGATTACTCTGAAGTGTGACGGAGAAAGTGGTTGACCTCAAAGACCATCCATGTGAAGAGGAGCAAAGTCCAGCAGTTGCTACAACACTTCCAGAGGAGAAAATATGCTCAGTGATAGGGCAGGTAGAAGAAGTACAGCAGTCATGTTCATGCGAAGAGGAGCAGGAGCCAGCAGATGCGAAAACACCTCCAGAGAACCAAGCATACTCCATGAAAGGGCACCTAGGAGGACAGCAGCTGCGGCCTTCCACATCATTCATTCTGCAGAAGCTGATGAAATATCGCACTCCAGTCAAGCCAAGTGGTCCTTCTCCAATGAGGTCAGTTTCTACTTTTTTTAATGTAACTTTTTGTAAGAAGTATGCTCAAAGCATTTGGTATCAGACTATGACAGTATGTGTCTCATAGTTGGAAGATAGAGTACTTGCACATGGTGACGAGGCTTATGCTGGTGGAATTATTTTATGCATTATACACAGTAGACAGTCCAGCGTCATGAGGCAAATGATTTAAACATGTCTGAGCTTAAATTTCACATACAAGCAATGGGATTTGACTGCCTTGAGCCACCCTGCCAGGGGGAATAATGTTTTTATAAGAGCATTGTAATTGCCTGGTAGCAGCTCTTGAAGCTTGGAGGTCAATTGTCATCTAGAAATTGTAAGGTAGATAACCACCGGGAAACAACTTGGTAACCAAATTTTGTACATGTAAGGACACGGTGTAAGGGACATGTCTGGGAATTTAGGCAATAGTTTAGGGGCTGACAAAGTGCAGCGCCATGAACCTCTACATGACCTGTTCTACATCGAACTTAAAGAAAGCTGTCAGTTGCTGATCAGGCCATCTTAAACTAAAGTTAGGAATCAAAATTTATAGCTCCTAACACAAGGCCATTTCATTAAGCTAATCATTGATTTGGTAGGGAGGATGGTTGAACTCAAATACATAGTGGTACCTTCACATAGGTTACTACTTGAGGGGCTACACCAAGGAATAGTTAATTCATGTTTGATGGGTTCTACTTGCATAAGGCAACACTTCTGTGAAAGTATTGCAAGGTCTACTCCTTAAAACCATGGATTTGTCTTTTTTGGAATTCCTGAAGCCTCAAGGCCTTGATCTATAATAATGAGGAGTCATATTGTGTTCTCCGTCTGCAGAGTTTTACCAGAACCTGAGGTGGAGAAAGTGGAAAAGCGTCCTGTGCGCAAATGTAGGCAACGGCCAATTGTTGAACCGGCAATTGTTGATTCCATAGAGCCTGATAAAAATGATGCCACAGGGAATCCTTATGTTGCAGATGTACTTTTGTTAGAGAAAACATCTAGCAAGGAGAATTTTGATGATCTCAAGGACTTCATTGTCTGTAAAACAGGCCGAAGTTATACCAAATGGCTCAATCGGCGGTCCAAATTCAGGAGGCGAAAACGAACACGTGAGATTTGGAAACGTGCAGAGCATAAGAAAAAGCTTCTCTCCATGCTCAACATTGTATAATGTCTTTCAAGTGACCTGTACATTATTATTCTTTTCCATTGGAATTCTTGAGTATATCCCAGAAAAACAAGGATAAATTTAATGGCACTAACATTGAAATTTGGAAACATGTGAATGATTAGTCAGAGGGCTTTTCTTAACAAACAAAAAAGAATCTTGTGAAGCTGTCATATTTTAATGCCCTTACAGGTGCAAGTAGGTGGGCTCTGCAGGGAAATCCTGGGATGAAGGAGGCTCTTGCATTTTGTGCACCCACTTGCTCAGAGTCAGTCTAGGCTGTGGAGTCTCTGATATTTCCAGTAAGACCTCACCCTGTACTATGCTGCCCCTGCCAAGATATACTATTCTGCTGGCAAACCAATTGTAGTTTAAAATTATTCTCAGCAGAACTGTAAGATATAATTAGAGCATTTCAATGTAAATTTGTCAGACTTTGTATACTGATAGAATTCTTTGCTGGATCCCAAGTCTCTTGCACCATTCAGCTCCTGCCTGAAAGGGATTGCTTTACCGTGAGAATTGCATCAGAATTTCTGCCAAAGTGCACTGGTTTTAGTTTTGGATTTTGATTTCCTGCTCATTTCAGCATTGACAGGTTAAACGAAATAGACATTGAGAAATTATGCTGTAGTAGTTTTCAAGGGCATTAGGATCTAGATCAACCAAGGAAGGTATCACAAGTATGAACTACCAACAGGGTTGCAAACAGAGCAGGATAGGGATTGAAGTTAGACTTACTTATCTTGAGAAGTTAGTACAACTGATTTAGTGTGATCCACACTATTCAACCTACATGAAAGATCAAGTGGCATGAGAAACTTTCTGCTACAGGACAAGTAATGGAGGCCACTCTAATTAACATGGCATATCAATTTTAATGCCACACTAAATAAGCTATATGATGATTTGTTCTTGTTGATTATAATTCCAAGATGGAAATGAAAATCCTCTGGTGTTGAATTCGGGTGAAAGAAATCCTAATTAGCTGATGGCATCTAAGATCTCAATGTCCGTTATTTCCATCTTTTACAATTTGTGCACTGTACATTATAGTGTATGTTTTCTCAAGTTCTTCCTTTCTCTAGCCTCCATTTGTAACCAGAATTTGATGAACTCCATGATTTAAAGCTGAATCAACCAAAAAATATCATGCAGACCTAAGTGATGCTTTACCAGTGCATTGGTGGCAACAATCCTCAAGATTCTCTCTTAATAGCATGTGCTGCCCAAGTTTTTGCATTCTGGGTCACATGCATGTCAAGCAAAATACAGACGTTGTACAGTGTAGTTACCATGCTCTCCTTACTAACATGCAAATGATATTGACGAAAGCTCTGTTATGTGCTGCAAATCAGACAATGATTGAACGAAGTAAATATGCTTGCGAGGCAGTCTTATTGTGGACATTTCACTATTATTACACCCTAAACTCCATAATATCAACCTTGATAATGCCACTCACTCTCTAATATCCTGTAACCTTAGGGAATGGATGTTCGTAGTTCAAATCTCACTCCTTGTCACATTTCTATCCTCTTATATCATGAAATTTGTCATTAATGCAAATTACTAAAGAAGTCAACCCACACCCTCACATTGCGCCATGTTTCAACATGTGGAGTGTCACCGTCTTATTCTTATTCTTCTTCTTATGCCACTTGTTGAATGTTGGTGCATGCGTCTATCACATCGCCTGGGAAGGCGATGGACCACACTAGCGTAGGTGACGGGAGAACGAATTCAAATTGTCCTCACATCTCCTTTGTGTTATTCCAGAATGTCACATGCTACACTTATTCTATAATATGACGCATCCATGTTAACACTAAAAAAATCTATAATATCACATGCACTTTGGTTGCCATGGGTGTGATAATACGGAGTGTAGAGTGTACCCCCCTCCCCCCGTTGTCAATTAGGTTGACTATATCGTCTTGGATGTGATTTTATATTTTGAGCATGTAGTCTACTTTCTTCTGAAGACGTGTTTTTTTTGTATCCATGGTTGGAGATACACCTAACCACATACAACTCAAAGAAAGGCGTCCGATTGAGATCCATAATTAATCTTAGGTGCATTTTGTGTTGTGTTTTTTTGTGTGTTTCTAAGGGCCCCAACGTATAGGGAGGCATGTAAGGCAAGTGGTCCTATTGTGGGGACTTCTAACTCCACAAAGAATCTTGGCCATTAGATGGAATTGGAAAATGTATGATAAGTGATTGCATGGGGTTCTCTACAGTGTGTTTAGAATTGAACGTATAATGATGTCCACTAGGAGAAGACTTCGCCATTACAACCATCCGGTGCAATTTTGCCATTGCGACTCATGGCAAGAAAATGCATACATAAACCATTTTGGTTGTCAACTGAAGGTATCTGGATGTGGTTTTTGGACAATGAGTTAACCAAAATCCTGTGGTTGGCAACCAAAATGATATCTTTATGCAATTTCCTGCCATGAGCTGCAATGGCCAAATCGCAACGGATAGTTGCCATGGACAAATTCTCTTCTAGTGGTCTATATTCTAAGCACATGGCTTGAACCTTTCTTTTCTTTCAATATATGATATCTTCTAGAAACCTTGTCATATGTTTGCCCTCAAATTTAGGTGTTCAATTAAGAAGAGTGACCACATAAGGCTCACATACTTTGGGATGCTCATAAATGTGTTGGGAGAGTTGTCGTAAGGCACTTCACTTTCGAGTACTTTACTTGACAACAAAGACATGGGACGTGCAAGAGAGGGGGGGGGGGGGGGGGCATTGAGAGGCTAGCTAAAGGAGGGAGAAATTTTGGGGCGTGTACATGTCACCCACCGACCAATTACCGGTGAGGTGACATCAAGGCCATAAGCTTCAAAGTGACCATTCAATTAACTTAGAGTGACTCACGGTTCATTATATTTAATACGCATCACGTGCTCAAGTAACCTCCCCAAACACTTTTGTGTGATGGTTCTTTGCTTGCGCATTTCAGCCATGTGGAGTAAGACACTAGATTTGATCTGCAAAATAAAATGCAAGGTAGATGGTGTTACTAAACCCATCACAATAAGCATGAACCATCCATATATATAAGTAAAATATCTTAACAATTTTGGATGTTGATTGATAAGTGATTCTAACGCATCAAAGTGTGTCTTATTTGAATTTATATGCAAAAGTTATAAAGGTCTAGTATTTTATTGGTAGTAATGGAAACATGTTGGTAAGGTGGTGAACAAGGACATTCTCAAAATCATTTTATACTTATTGTATAAGGTTTGAAGGTGTTGGTTTGAGCATGGTCTACCTTATGGATTATAGGGTGTTGTTGTTAAAGTAAGCTCGCCTTTTTTTTTGGATCTATTATGGATGCATGATTTAATTAAGGGAACGATGGTAGCAAACCATATGTTACATGGCTTCCAAGAGAATATAAGCCATGTGGAGACATAGAATGGATGATATGCAAGCATCTTACATGGGATGTCCACTGTGTAGCACACTGATAAAGACAAGTGAGCGGACATTCCCAGTGACTTGCCAATTTTACATATAATTGAGCTTTATGTAAGGCATTATAGACAAAAGTGGCATGTTAGTTGGGTTCCCATATTTTGACAATCATGAGGTATAGGTAAGGGCCTTAAACGGGATATTCAATTGTATCCCATGCAAAAGGTGGGGCATGACCTACATGAGTAGTACAAATAGATGACCCTATTTGAGCATATTGAGTTTACGAGTGTTTTGAGCTAATTTTTTCGTGAAAATTGGAGATGTAATAAAGATATGGAAACACGTGGCTTTCCCTCACAAAATATAAGGGCAAGTTATATGTAGTGAGCACAATATTTGAGGTTGGAGAATCTCCACAACGCAATAAGGGAGAATCAAAGTGGCGAACTACCAGCATCCACCTACATGGCCTCATATTGTGGATTCACGCCATATATTTGCAAGCACAATATGAGAGTGGGCATTGCAAAGAAGAAAATGTGGAAAGAGGGGATGCCAATTGACAGATGTCAATTGGTGGAGGTGAGTTGGGGTTACAAACCCCATCCCATGAGGATATTGAGCCTATTTGCTTTGTGCAAAGTATTTTTGAAGTAGGTTTAAATTTATTTGATGTAACTATTGATGTGACAATTGTGGCCATGCTTGAGTACCCATTTACCTTGGCATGTATAGGTAATTGAAATTAGGACATTTTCTCTTTGACCTAAGTAGAGATTTTGTACACCAAGCTCATGATTCAGAGATACCAGGATTCAAGTTTCAAGTTTCAAGCTTGTCTCTCCATTTGTGAGTTGTTAGAGCCATGTTCGCACCCACAAAGAGTATGACACTGGAGGCATGTGACTTGAGGAAGGTGGATGGGATGAAGTAGAAGTTTGGTAGGATGTAGGATCATGGCAACTTAATGTGCATGCGTGGGTAGCCTCAAGAGCATGCTAGAGTTGGTTACTTGATTTATGAATGTGGTTTAGACTTATTGCCACCAAAGAGACACCAAGGAGCTATTGAATACCAATATCTGGAAACAACTACCGTAGTTGCCCGTGGCCTCCAACAGCCGCATGGCGGCTAAATGTAAGGTAAAGCAAGCATTTTGAGGAGAGTTAGTACCATTACGAGATATTCTAATGTACTTTCTTGACATGACCACAATGTACCCAAGTTTGGTTCAAGATTTTAATATAGATGCCATTCTCTAGTATTTTCACAAAGCAGCGACTTTATTACATCTCTCTACAACATTGATAGAAGTATAAGTTATAACCATTTAAGATTGGTAACTCTTTAGCACAAAACACACGTAGGTCCAGAGTACAAGAGAGAAAATGGCTTTGGGGGGGGGGGCTTAAGACGTGGTTGATAGAATCAGACAACAACCATTTCAATAATTCACAACAAATACATAAAATCATGATTGATGCACCATTTGTTGTAGTTGTTAATGGGTTCTTCTTGGAGTTGCTAACGTAATGTGATTGCCATTTCCTCAAACCATAAATGCAAAGACAAGAATTAGCAAAGTATGTGGGTTTAACACCTGCTGACCTTAGCCTTTGTGATTACTAAGGTAGAAATTAAGCTGCACAACACCAAAAATTTAAGGTAAAAATGGAAAATAAAAAATTTAAAGAAAAATGAAGTGGCAATTTAGGTTTTATCTTGATTTGAAAATGTGGCAACTACAACAGTAATAGGACAGCAAAGTTATGGCTTCCTAGATTGACTTAATTAAAGTTATGGTGACTTGTACTTCTACCTAGTAGACAATTTAGACTCTATAGCATTTAACTCCATAATAGTAGCAAAAAATCTAGTAATATATACTTGGTATTGTATGTATGTGAGTGTATAGGTGTGGGGGGGAGGGGGGGTTGTTGAATACTAGTCTTTAAAAGACCATGCTTGACAAAATGCACTACCTAAAACTTAAACCTTAGTAATGCTCTTACAACAAAACCATAACCAAAAATGGATCACCCAGTGACTTCACAAATAGGTGAGTTATGGCTAGCATCATGGAAAAAATATTCAAATAGACCATACATTTGAGAGACAAACATTTGGCCTTGTGAGATTGCTTCAAAAACTCATTGCATTTATCAAAATTGATTGGTACAATTGCCACAAGGGCAATACAATCACCTTCTACACAATTGCCCCTCAAATGCATTTGTTTCCGCAGTCCTATTCATGGTCACTAACTAGAGCTTGACAAACACACAAAGACAATTAGGATTGCCCTTCAAACTTAAGGGCATCAAAAAAGGTCACAAAAAACTGACAACTAAAGTTTCATCATTATTCAAATCAAATTAGTAATGAAAGTTACCTCATGCTAGCATTGCAAACTTGCCCTTTGCTTGCTTCCAAGGTGCAAATGTATTGTCAAACAAGAAGTTGTCAAGGTGCCAATGTGATTAACATGCACACCGTTAACTGCACAAGTGGTCAATCAACTTGTTCTTTAGCTTACCTTTCATAAAACTTAAGGTTAAAAACACTTGCTCATCCTCAACTCATCACATGATATGTACCATAAACTATACGACTTTCAAAGCTAGCAATGCGTTCATGGAAAGTTTATGCCATATCATGGTTAAGGGTTCAAGTCCCCAAAAAATGTCATGGCCCACATGTAGTTTGATTTCATGCTCATCTTTAAGAATGAGTTTTGAGCATCCAAGAGTTGCACGTCAACAAGGGCAACCACCACATTGCCTTAGCCACATCATAGTTTCTTAGCCACACCATACTAGGCCTTAAGAATGATCATTCCTTTAGGAAATGTTGCCTTCACAATTGCTAACACCCAATATTATGGTAGATAACCTTGAGAGCATCCATGACATTTGAAGCAGGTAAATGCTTCTCAAATTCAGTCATGGTCTTGGCCCTAGCTTGGTAGCACTAATGTTGGACAAAGCTCACCATAGCAGAGAGCAGTGTAGGGGTGGTCATCTAATATTCCTTGGAACCTTGCAACTTAACTTGCATAATGACGGTAGAGTCAACCATCCATATATGTCAAGTGGTTGACATTTGCAGTAGTTGTTGTCAATTATATCACATTGGGCATGCTCTACAGTATTCCAAACAATGTCCTCGTACACTTTTAACATATGGTCTTGTGTGAATGCCACACTGTATCCACATATTGTGAATACACATCACCATTCCATATTTTGACCATGGCCACCATGTCCCCAATGAAACAATTGCGTACTTGGCTAAACTTGATCAAGTACCTAAGTGCATGCACCAAAAGAATCAAACAAGCTAAGCCAAGCAAACACTCAAGATTAGTCAACAAAGCAAGGTTGGCTCTTGGTTGGCCATTGGTATTTTTGTCTTGTTGCATTTTCAAGACTAATGCACAATATTCCAAAAACAAACAAGCTTGGTGGGAGCAAGCATAGAAATCCAACGCGTCTTACCGTTACAGAGCAACTAGTTGCTTCATGTTTCTACAATGTTGGCCACATATGCAAGCTCTTGGCATCTCTTGCTAGAATAAATAAAGTATGTGTATAATGTTTGCTACATGTCTTCAATCTTAGAATCGGTAGCTTGCTAAGAGTTTGCACCACCAAGTTACTTTTATAACTCATGCAATGAACACCAATTGTGAATGATGAATTTTTTTGCTTCAATTGCATGGCTGCCTTGTTGCCTACCCCTTGGAACATGGACACCATCAGCCCTGAAGCAAATGTCAAGTTTTTTGCCAATCTCTTCTGGTGACAAACGGGGAACATGCCTCCGTGCCCCTCAAAAGCCAATAAGATGTCAACTTTCAAGTTGTCACTAATTTCTCCTCCCACCAACTTTTGAGGACCAACAGCAAAGGTGTTCACAACCAATCTTGCATGCAATAGCAATGAATTCAAACCCAAGATTGTTGGTCGGAAATTACCATCTCATATTAAGACACCGATATGTATTTAAACTTTTGGATTATATTTGCTTGTTTTAACTAAGACACCCCTGATGTAAACACTCAGCCATCCCCTAGGCCATTTCCATTGACCAATGTTCCCTTCTTATCTTTGTAATCTTGGTCAACCATCACAAAGCAAGATGAACAAGCAAGCATATTACACCGATTTTTTTCCTTTCCATGGTCACACCATAAGCAAGTTGTTGCACTACACCATCACACTTGGTAGCAAGAAATAGAGCTTCATTTTCACATGAATGTAATCTTTTGAGATATAGAATTGCCCAACAACACAATATGCACCCATAGTAGTAAACTAAGCCTTACGGCAACCAACATGCTTCATCAAATAATCAAGCTTAGGTACCAAAAGCTTATCTCTACCTTCAATCTTAGTGCACATCAAGGAATGGACATATTGAATACCTCCATCCTCCCCTATAATATATTCCACCCATGGCAACTTGGTCCATAGGGGTTGGACTCTTCATTGGAAACTTAAATGACGTGCATGGGTCGCTATGAAGTTAAAGCCCCTATATGTGAGAAATGTATAGAAAGAACTATGTATGCATACTACCATCATGCTAGAAAATGGACTCGTGTATTTATACTAAGTTTTTCAATGTAATATGCAAAATGCTCCACTACAAACTTCAAATCATGAACTAATACATATAAATTCCACTTTCACTTTCCAATCAGAAAGTCTTTGAACATTTTTTCATCCATAACGTGTAACTCAACGATTGCATCAAGGAAATAAAGACAAGAGCATAATAACTTAGCCACAATTAAGAGAGCAAATCTCAAGGGAGCCCATGAACGCTCCAAGAGCCTCTAGTTTGTAAAACCCATATCTCAAATGCAAACCCCAACAAAAAAATAATATATATATCATTAAGGACTATTACCATATAAAAACAATGGACGAAAACACAAATTGGATGAAACTAACATTTATTGTCAATTATTTCTCTAAACCTCAGGGCCCCTTTTTATACATCTACCTTTACTTCAACATTCTTAATATTTTTTTTAAATGTACATACTAGAGAAAAATTTATACATCTCCCTTATGTATATTGTGTACGCTAATGCCTCAAAAAAATCCCCCTTCTTACACTCATACTTGTCCACCCCCTAGGGCTTGGCTGCTCGAGTGTCTTGGAAGACATGGTTGCCCTCTTACCCCTCTTTTTGTTTCCTTCTTGTTCCTGTCAAGATAGTTACATGTGATTTAGAGGGACTAGCACCATCGCCCATTGGAAGAACAAGTGGACGAGCCACATGACTAAACTATCAACGGAATCATGGCGGGAACAAAAATTTGATGGGACAACAAGACGGCCAATGACTGGCCTAGGATATGGACACTTCATTGGAAACCTAATTGACATGCGTGGAGCACCATGAGATTAAACCCCTTATATGCAAGGTTATGCAGAAAACAAATGTATACACACTAAAAACATGCTAGAAAATAGACTCATGTATTTATATTGAGCTTCTCAAATTATTGTGATAGACGCCTCCACTACATTTGCAAAATATACATCATAAAAAATATATATACCTCTATTATACATAGTATCCACTTTGACTTTCCAATGAGAAAATCGTTCAACAATTTTCATCCATAGCAAGTAACTCAACGATTGCATCAAACAAACAAAAGACAAGAGTGCAACAACATAGTCACATTTAATCCTCACTTGACATGTTTTGGGATTCTTATATTTTCACGAATCCCTAAATTTTCCTTCTACTCTCTCCTCAGTTGACTAGGTATACAAGGTCTTGGACCCACTTTTTCCCACCTCAACTAGACAATTAGAGTAGCCCAAGTTAATCATTTCCACGCCAAATTTCCACATCACATTAGAGTTACCCATAAAGTCACCCAAAATGGGGACCAAGTCAAGCTTTTTGATGAAATCTCTCATGTCTCCCACTTCCAACACATGTGTCAATTACCTAGAAATAGAACTAGGGAGGGATGTCATTTTGCTCTATTTCAAGGCAAAAAAACTTTGAGAAAATTTTGAGTTCCTTCTAAAGATTGAATCTATTTGAGGAGCACACAAGTAGTGAGAGGAGCAAAGAGATGCATGTGCATATAGGTGGCAAAGAAAATAAGAAGATCATTACTTATACTAAAATAAATACATGTCAGCATGTAAAACTCAAAGAAGCCCTCCAAAACGTTCTGGTTACACGTAAACAAGGGACCATAAAGGCAATTCGACCCCAATTGATCCCCATACTTCACAATGAACTCTACTAGTAGGACTAATTCATGTATTGATCCTAGTAGAATGGTTTATGTATTTTGAGCACATAGTGCAATCTCATTGCAACACATGTCTTTCTAATGCCCGCTCAAATATAGACGTCTACATAAAACTACACTAAATATGATATTTAGTGTTTGATTATATTCAAAGTTGTTACCACCCTACCTTGCTCAACACTAATTTTAAATTCCTTGACAATTAGTGTTTGACATAAATGTGCCGCTACCTTCCCTACTGCCACCCCCCCTTCCTGTGAAGCATGGATTTCATTAGACTTGTGATTTTAGAGATGGCGTCCCACCTTCCTGCTCATTGATTTCTAATATGCTGAAGTTGATGGCATTCTATTCATATCCTTACTAACACTAATATCAGACATGTCACTTCCACATATTACTATAGTTGATATTTAGTGTTTGAATTTACAGTTAATGTTACTTATTTTTATAACGTTATTGACGTATTTAGTGTATCAAACACTAGATATCATAGTTAGTGTAGTGTTTGATTATGGCGTGCATACCTCAACCTACGATTGATGTTGACTGCTATGAGCTGCAAAACAGGGAAACATAGAACCAAGTCAATGTGGTTCAAGACAGGGCACCACGGGCCTTGGCTTGGTGGTTAGGGCTCATGGCCCCCAATGAGGAGGTTGTGGGTTCTATTCCCCATGCCGGCGTGGTGCTCACCACCTTAGTCCACCCAACTATGGTGGGGGGTCCTTGGACCTTGTTGTATGGGTACCTCAAAGCCCTTTGGGGGGATACCATGTCCGGTATCTTCAAGGCACTAGTGGCTAGCTAGGAAGTAGTATAGTGTGTCACTATAGTGTCCATCCTCGAAAGGGGAGAGTAGTATTGTCCCAATGTCCCCTTGTCCAGTGGGCATCGGGTCATTGGCATTACGAACGGACACTTTATTCACGCCGGCCCTTTTCTAAAAAAGGACCGGAGTTTCTATCTATTCTATCTATGTGGTTCAAGACATGGAACCTTTGTTTCTTGTGCAACGCCACTCGATTGTCGCAGGCATGAACAAGACTAGTATCTACAATCCACCCTGCGTTCTTAAATACATGTGCATGTTTTCTGCAACACAAGCAACACCTACATTAAGAGACCACATGACCCCAAAAACCAAACATTACGGTGGTTTATAACCGATGCTTGAATGTTTTGAGGGATATAGGACCTGAAACAAACTAGTAGAGACCTAATTAAAGAGTCGGCAATAGCCTCACGTCTGGTGTTATCAAGTTGTGGAAGGATGCATGTGCATGTTTTTTGCAACACAAACAACACTTACATCAAGAGACCACATGACCCAAAAAACCAAACATTACGGTGGTTTATAACCGATGCTTGAATGTTTTGAACCCTTAGAGTGGTCCACCACTTTGCGGGATCACTTTTAGTTAAAATGATAACATTAAAATTTAGAATTGATAGGGAATTTAAGGAAAATTAGTTCATTTAGTATTTAGCCTAGAAGAAAAAATGTGAAGTACCGAGGACTTCGGGCCTTCAAGCGGAAGTAACAAAATTCTAATGAAGGGTAAGGTTGGTTAACATGAAAACTAAGTAATGCTAGAAAATAGTGAAGTAGAAAAAATATGCTAGCTCGTAAAAACTGCTAGCTAAGCAAATGTTAGTAGAAGCTAGCTAAACAAATATTAGTTTATTATTTAATGGGGGCCACACAAGAATATTGGAGGTGTTTGGCGTAAGAAGACGAAATCGGCTTGAAGATTTTTGAAGAAAAAAAAAATAGCAAGGGCCTACTTGCCCACTTGCCCCCTTGTCAACTTGATGGCAAAAATTTAGACAAATTTCTAAGATTTCTCGTCAGAGCCACCTCGGCGAGAAAATGCTAACCTCTACCGGGAAAACTTCTGAGCCAAAATTTTGGGAAAGGGTTCGAAGAATGAAGCCAGTGGCGGAGGGGTCCAACCATTTTTTTGAGAGGGTTTAAAAATCCCTCCTTTTACTTTGTAGTATCTCTCTCTTCCTTTAATGCTTTGGCAAAACCCTGCTTCAATGTAGTTAGAAAAAATCCTTTAGCGTGTATTCTCAATGGCCTAAGAGAAAGGCTTGAGAAATTCATCTACTCTCTCTCCTAGTTATAATGTGTGTTTATTAACACACCAAAAAATTTCTTCCTTTCTTTTGTAGAGGTAAATTGCGAGTGGAGGCATTGTAGACCTCAGCTGCCAATGCCCTTAAAGCTTAGTTCAGGAGCTAAAACAAAATATTTTTCTTAGAGAGATTTCCTATAGCTATCCATAGCCAATTCCCATTTGTGATTTGGTTAAGGTGACAATTAGTTATGAATTTTCAAAGATGAAATAGAAAAACTCGGTGGTCTTTTGGGTAGCGGCTGCTGGATCAGACCTGCTAGCCTAACAAGAATTTTAATTTAAAAAAATTATATTTTTTCCAAGTAGAACTTTTGTCTAGTTCTCCAAGATTGTTTAGAACGTTTCATTAGAATAATATTTGAATTAGATATAAATTGTTGAAGGTGGGATACGTAGTTTGAAATTTCTTGGTTGACTGCTACATTACAGAGAGTCTTCTGGATTCATCTTGGGTTAACTTGCTAATCACATATTTTTCTCAAATAAATATTTTTAATATATTTCTATGGGTATTAATAACGTTTCATTTGAATAAGAAATTAATTAGATATAAATTTCTAAAGACGAGATACATAGTTAAGACGTCCTGGTTGACTGCTGTGTTACAAGGAGTCTGCTGGATTCATATCAGCTTAACCTGCTGATATCATATTTTTTTCTAGTTAGATCTTGTTAATAGTTTTCCAATGGTGTAAGGAAAGCCCAAATCCAAGTAGTAATGAATTTATTATGAATTTTTGAAGTTGGAAGTTGGATATGTGGGTTGGACAGATCGGTTGAATCGACGTCGCACTTCCAACCCTTATAACTTTTGCATTTCTTATCTGATTAATGTGATTTTTATATTATTGGAAAGATAATTACACGCACTAAATAAATTTATTATGCTTAGGCCTAAATTACAGTGCAAAAAAAACAATTTATATTTTAATTGCTAACTAATGTACGTTTTATAATCAAACTAGTTACAAGGAAGGAGGCAAGGTCGACGTCCGGAAAGTGGAGCAACGAAGGAGGTAGTGGCTCGGCCTACATTGAACCTAATCAACCGAGGATAATTAAGGTAATTAATTAATCCTAACCTTTCATTTAGGGTTGGAGGGAGCGCGGCTAAGGTATACATCTCTAAACCCACTCACCTATCTTTAAGGTCAAGTGATTTGACCACTTGACCGCCAAGGGAATACCCAACTCTATTGTTTTCGGACCCCTTGGTATGTTTTGTGATAGTAGCTTTATTTATTAGCAAGTTTCATATGTGGTAAGTCGGATTAATCACCGACACGACCACTCTGAATGTTATTGATGGAAATGTAAAATTTATGATCCGCGAATCCACTATTATGTTGTTGGACCCATAGATTGGGAGTAATGACCCTAATTTATGAAAATTGTGCAACAGGTTGTCCGTCACCCTAGCCCATTAAGTTGCATTTCGTGGTCTATCCAGTGTAAACGCACTTAACAATTAAAAACATACAAAACAAATCGTAAACCCTTATTGGCGAGAGACCCGAATCGAAAACTTAACTCGGTAGAGTGATACCACCCTTCGAACCGTTGAAGTCTAAAGGATATGAGATGTCACTCGACCTTCAAAGGACTTGCACGAGGCCTTAGAATGTTCCGAGGTAAAGGGTGCACCAACTAGATAAGGGGTGATGCATAATATATGAATGTAGTGAAGTAGGATATACAAACGAAATTAAATAATTATAAAGGAATTTGTCTAAATGGTGGGACTTAGACCAAGTTCCCCCGCTTAGAAAATTAAATATAACTAAATAAAGAAATAAGAAGAATTGAATGGTCTATCAAATCGTCGTTATTCCGTTCATTGAGCTAGGGTGGTATGAATCACATCCGGTTGGTGTGTATCAAAACCATCCCAATTCACAAGTTAGGATTGTTTTGGTTTCAAGGCTGGTGCGTCTGCATTTAAAATAGGTTGTAAGTTAAAGTTAGAACTAGACATGAAATTGGTTAGTGGAGTTTAGAACCACAATAGTAAAAAACTAAGGTCCAACCTTCGGAGGTACTACAACACATGTTTAATTTCCCTTAAAAATCTAAGTACTCAAGTTATAAACCTATCATCCGGGTTCAGCTTGGGCACCTGCAAGTGCAAGCCACCTTCAACGAAGGGCTTGTGTGATATTTTTAGGCTTCCTCGGAAGGGGATGGCCCAAAAATACTACAAATGTTTTAAAGGATATAGGACCTGAAACAGACTTAATTTAAGATTCGGCAATGGCCTCGTATCTGGTGTTATCAAGCTGTGGAAAGATGCATATGCATGTTTTCTGCAACATAAGCAACACCTACATCAAGAGACCACAGGATCTAAAAAACCAAACATTACGGTGGTTTATAACCGATGCTCGAATGTTTTGAGAGATATAGGACCTGAAACAAACTAGTAGAGACCTAATTAAAGAGTCGGCCATGGCCTCGCGTCCAGTGTTATCAAGCTGTTGAAGGATGCATGTGCATGTTTTCTGCAACACAAGCAACACCTACATCAAGAGACCACAAGATCCAAAAAAATTACGGTGGTTTATAATCGATACTTGAATGTTTTGAGGGAATAGGACCTGAAACAAACTAGTAGAGACCTAATTAAAGAATCGGCCATGGCCTCGCGTCCGGTGTTATCAAGCTGTTGAAGGATGCATGTGCATGTTTTTTGCAACACAAGCAACACCTACATGAAGAGACCACAGGATCCAAAAAACCAAACATTACGTTGGTTTATAATCGATACTTAAATATTTTGAGGGAATAGGACCTGAAACAAACCAGTAGAGACCTAATTAAAGAATCGGCCATGGCCTCGCGTCCGGTGTTATCAAGCTGTTGAAGGATGCATGTACATGTTTTCTGCAACACAAGTAACACCTACATCAAGAGACCACAGGATCCAAAAAACCAAACATTACGGTGGTTTATAACCGATGCTTGAATGTTTTGAGGGATATAGGACCTGAAACAAACTAGTACAGACTTAATTAAAGAGTCGGCAATGGCCTCGCGTCCGGTGTTATCAAGCTGTGGAAGGATGCATGTGCATGTTTTCTACAACACAAGCAGCACCTACATCAAGAGACCACATGACCCAAAAAACCAAACATTACGGTGGTTTATAACCAATGCTTTAATGTTTGGAGGGATATAAGACCTGAAACAAACTAGTAGAGACGTAATTAAAGAGTCGGCAATGGCCTTGCGTCCGGTGTTATCAAGTTGTGGAAGGATGCATGTGCATGTTTTCTACAACACAAACAACACCTACATCAAGAAACCACAGGACCCCAAAAACCAAACATTACGGTTGTTTATAATCAATCCTTGAATGTTTTGAGGGATGTAGGACCTGAAACAAACGAGTAGAGACGTAATTAAAGAGTCGGCGATGGCCTCGCGTCCGGTGTTATCAAGCTGTGGAAGGATACAATGGTCTCCGTTTTCAGAAGCTCCAGGGACTGCCGATGGTTCACACACCGGGGCGGCTTGTATGTTGACGAGGACGCTCCTCTCTCAATTGCTAACACCATTACTTTGTTAAATGTCCCCTCCTTCACGATCCGTAGCTCCAGTGGCCCAATCATGTTGCCGTTCCGCCACCTTCGGTACGAGTAATTCAAGCTCGCATCCATGGTGTTTGCACATTCTTGTAGCACTTTGTGATCCAGATTACTGTGGCCCCACACATACACACACACACACAAAAACAACCATTCAGTACCGTGGAGGTGAACTGCATGGATAGACAGGAAGCAGGAGAGTGTCGGGCCACTTCACACTACAGCCAAGGGCTGTGACCATGAATTTGAGAGGGCCCTTTGAAACTCATCTGAAGGCATACTATGCAAAATTTGAAGTTGAAGCTTGTGTGGTCACGGGCTTCAAGTGTAGTGTAAAGACATGTGTGACCAGGCTCTCAACTCAATGCTATTTCATCACCATTCTAATCTTCAAGTGGGCCCTTCTTCACAATAAGTAATAATAAGGTGCTACTCATTGGATGGACTCCACGAGCCTCTTCTTGTGAGGGGGAGTTAACTTAGATTCTAGACATTTGTATCTAGTTTTCTTACATGAATTTCTAGTTGTCTCAAGTTACCTTAGTTTTCAGCCACATTAGTTACTTTCTTTCCACATTTATCCGCACACATTTGTTCAAGGACAAACTTATGAGCGAGGAGAAAAAAGCCAACTGAGAGCTTGGCCCTAGGGCAGAGCCAATAAACCCAGGGTTGTGAGATGTTCTCATGTTCTCCAGTCTCATGGTCTCCCGGTTTTGTGTTACACCCACCTCTATGAGGTTGGCTTAGCGCAAAATTTGGTGGACTAATGAAACTTATCCATGGCATGTCTTGTAGGATGTCGTGTGGGGAATTCATCGATTCAAACGGTGAGGGAATTGTTGCATACGAGTGTACCTCTCATTCATCCAACAAACATGCCCTAAGGTCATAGGTCACTACTGTTATATCATTCGACATCGAAATTACCTTCAAAGACCCCAAATTAGTCAATTGAGACACATTTGAAACAAATTAACCACAAACCTAAAGGGAGATGGATGAGAGGTGCACTCGTATGCAACAATTTCCTTACTGTTTGAGTGGATGAATTCCCTCTCACCCATTCAAACTTCCTTAGACCCTCAAGCGCTCATGTATAGTGAAGTGAGGCTCAGCAATTTCCACCAATGAGAGATTTTCTATTTCAATGGTCACAGGCCCTCAAGCAGGCTGGTGGAAAGTGCCCCTTAATAGCCTCATGAGCACTTCAATTCAATGGCTGATCACACCAAATCTCCTTGATGATCAGTACCAGAAGAATGACATAAGAAATGTAATTGATGTAACATCTTGAAATTTCTTGCACCAAGTATTGATCGCAAAGCATTCATCAGTCGGTATCCAGCATGTGAGTTCTGGACCAGTTCACATGACAAATGCTTGCGGTGAAGTGCATCTATATAGGGACTACATAATGCTTGGAAATTTCTACTCTAACCTAAGTGGGCCTAGAACGAACACTTTTAGTTCTGCATCCAATTCTCCTGGGAGATTAAACACACTTTGTACGAGACGATCAACAAATCCAAATCAAGGCCGTGACCATTTCCCTCATGATTTTTGGGGCTCATATGGATATCCTATTCATTATCAGAGTGAAGATTCTCTTTCTTCTTAGGTGATCGTGTAGGATTATGTTGACTATTAAACTTAGAATAGTAATCATATTTGGAGCACGTAGTCCACTCTAATTTAAAGACATGTCATTCTGATGTCCGTTCTTAGATCCACACCTAACCACAGACCACTCATTTATAGGTGTTCAATAAAGGTAACCGAATTAGGCCCATTTACTTTACAAGTGTCTGGAACTTCACTATGATCAGTACATTTTGCCATGTGAGAAAGTTCGGTTGAATAATGATGAGCCTACCTGCTGTCTACCATCTCCCAGAAGAGGATGTAGTGGCCCGGGAAGGAAGTGATGTCGCCCGTGCTCGTGTAATCAGCAAGCTCCAATGGTGTCCCTTCCAGAAGCTTACATGCCTTGTTCGTGACAGCTTGGAGCTCTTTTTCGTCGGTTTTGTCGGCGTTGATGCTGAGGATGACATCCTTGCGTTGGACAAACTCAAAGATTGGCAACGTTTTCCGGAACCCCTTCACCTTGAGGACATCACCAAGGCGGTACCTGTACAGGCCTGGTGGATTCAAAGGATTCATCACAACTTTCATCAACATCAGGATGCCTCGAGTTTCAAAAAGTATAACTATTTGAGGCAATGATTTGACTGAGTGGCACGAGAACTCTTGCACTCACATGTGACCATTTATCCACCAATATTTTCCCTTACTATTCTAAATCTCTTTGAGTAAGCTGCAGATGTCAATGTACTGGTGACTATTACCAACAAACCAAACACTTGACGATGATTTTTAGACCCTTAACCCTAAACATCACAATCATCAAACCCATGCAATTATCAAGCACATTCAAGGACTGAAATTTCACACCCCACCTATAACATTTGTAACGACAAGTTCGTAACGTTTGCCAAGCTCAAGGTCGGAGACCTCAAGCACCTTCAAATTCAACTCTGAATCGGTGACCGATAATTTCCCATTTTGTTTCTGCTCATCAGGATCCTCCAATGGAATGAACTCATAATATGCTGTTTCCGGCCACAACATGTATGTAATGTCCTTGGGCTCACATGTGAGGTTCAAGTTGAGACCAATAAAGGCACACTCACAGGCCGCGTACACAGGGGACATGGTTGGCAGGTGGCCTGAAAAGTGCCTCAAAGCCGGGGCGTATTGAAGCATGCTCCCCGAGATCACACATGCCACGTAATGTGCGTTTGGAAATAGACGTGGAATTATGCCGCCCCAATCCTTCTTCCCGCATTCCCTCTCCACCAGGCCGGCTATTTCAGGGTTAGGTTTTAGTGTTTTCTCGACTGCAGCTCGCATTTCGGGTTCTGTAATTTTAGGGTTCAGTGTGCCCGTTCTGATGTCCTCCACAATCTCAGGCCACTGTTTCTGTAATGCACGGATCGCTCCAACAATTCCAGCTGCAAATTTCTGACAAGGTATCAGTGTCCAGCTTGTATGAAATTCAAGACAAGTTCACCCACATGGATACTTCACATTGTGGCTGACAAGGAATTTGAAGCATAGAATGCATACACCAGAAGCAAATTGACAAGAGAAGAGATGGCTACGATATTGCTACCAGCCGTGAATTATTGTTTCCTTCTATATTGGACACCAATATAGGTTGAGGTTGGATACATTCCCACCCCAACCTCAAAACTTTAGTAGGTTAAGGTCCGGGCCTTCGTGAAGCCTGACATGGTGCATGACAGGCAGCACACCATGCAATATGTACAGTTCCATGGAAATGGGAGGAAGTACCCTGAAGTTGACTAGAACTCCACGTAAGAAACTAATTAGAGCTTTGCGGAAGGAGCAGAGACGAATCATCTCCACCTCGGTACTGGGTAGTAGATAAACCTCTGCAATAGCTCACAGAGGTGTCGTGTTCATGCATTAGGGAGAATTCTACACTAGAGATTGGATTCTTACTCAAAAACTGAAATTTGTTAACGCTTTTCTCCTGAGGAGGCTCCCGGGCCATCTTCTCCCATGAAAACCCACCTCGTGCCTTCGTCATGCGGCCATGGTGGCACCCCTCTTGAAATATACATTCCTTTGAGTTCCAGTAATAGATTCATGAAAGTTTCATGTGATTTAACTTTGAAACCAAGGAGAATGATCTTCCAATGGGTTATTGTATTCTCACTCACATGGAGAGAAATTCCATTGAACATGGATGTCAAACTAACCTGCAAATGTGGCATACACTTTCACCACCTCGGGTGATTGGGCAAGCGCACAAAGGAGGTGACAGTACATGCTCTGATCAATGTCATCACACATAATGACTTCATCAGGGACACAACCCTCTTGGTCCGGGTTATACGGTCGGTTCCTGAAACGTGGACCCTTGTAATAATTTGTAGTCTGGGCTCCAGCTTTGATTCCTGAAGGTGTGTCAATTTGTTTTCCAGCAAACGCAAGGTTGAATCCTTTGCCACCCTTTAAGTCTGGGAGGCACCTGTTTCAAAGCAAATTCAAGGACTCATTGTCGTTCAGCACCTATGTCTGAAAATGCAAAATGCAAGTGAACAACATTCAATGTTGAGTTAGTGCAGCGTTCAATAGCGTCAGTGATCACTCAACGTTTTAGCTAATGTTGAGTTCATCTCATTCATCCTTGAGACATTCAACTCATAAATCAACCCTCTAAGTCTTGCAAGATTAAAATATAGGGACAAAAGATTAAGATTGCAATGCTATGCGCTGGTAGGCATTGATTCATTGCTCTAGGTTGATGTGAGTGAATTGATGTGAAATCAGCATTGATGATATATGAATCTAGAGTTTTATGATGCATACATTTACTGCCGATTGTGCATTGGGATATGAACCTTCGAAGTCAAGTGAGATCACAACTCCACACGGAGATTAGGTAAAACTTGCACTTCAGAGATTCAACTTGCCCAACCTTTTTCTAAACAAAAAATAGCTCAGGATATTTATATCTAGCTACCAAAGAGAGTAATTTAGTGAGAGACACCACCTTCTGTACAGCGAACCCACAAAGCTCGTAAGAAACATGGTGTTCTCAGAGTTTCTTGACGTTGAAGGAATGTACTTGGGCTTCCCACTTGTAGTCCCTGAGCTGCACTCCACAAAAAACCCACGCAAAGTGCAGGATTCAATGTGGACAGTAATCAGAGGAAGTAACAAACTCTGAGTTCAATTATGACCTGTAACTACAGGAGATAATTGAGTCTAGCGTTTAGTCTTCTTAACCACATGACAAATTGAAATTAGGTCTGGTGAAATCACTTAACCCGAGTGGATTGGACAAGCTTTCATCCAAACCTCTAACTTTTCAAAGCTTGACCAATCCTTAAGCTCTCGATAGTTTGAGCAATTGTAACATCATAATGCTCAAAGGGAGATTTGAAGGAAAGGGGGAATGGAAATAAACAAAGGAGGCTTCGTGACAACCAGAGAGTGCTTGAAACCTTATAAAACGAGAGCTCGAACTCTTGACATTCCTCAGCCAAGCCACCTCACAAAGGTAGCTCTAGAGGATTTTGATCGAGAGCATGTCATTGTGATTCCACATAGGACCCATCAATGCGCCGTCTAAGTGTTGTAAGCCTGGTAGAAAGTTTAAGGACTCGTGTCGAAAGATCATAACCAAGTTCTGCAACTGAGTGAAATTGAGTGAACACGCATGAGTGAGAAACTCCTTTCTGCCAATGAGAATGCTCCTTCCTTCAAGCTCTCAATCTTAGCGTTGTGAAAAGTTGAAGCTGTCAAGTTGGAAGCTCAAGTATAAGGTGGACTCATGTGAGAGACAAGACAAAACCCTGAAGTAGTAGGAGAACAAAAGCCCAAAGTTTACCGAATGTGTTCGAGAAAACACCCTATATTGCTAATCTAAAGGCATTGACAAGCTCCCAGGCTCTTACGAAGGAATCATCCTCCACAGCGTAACTGATGGAAGAACAGATGATATTATTAGTGTGGACGTCACAACTTTTCCCAATCACTCAGTGGATTGAAGCAGTGGAAGATTGAAAAGCAACCAACAACCACAACAACAACAACCACTGACCTGAAATTAAAGTCGGTGATGGGGTCGACGGTGAAGATAGGCGTCTTCTCCCCATTCACAATCCGCATGATATCCTCCTCCAAGTCCACGTACTTCACCACCGGCACGCACTTTCGGAAGCTATCCGCGTCCGTTCGGCCGCCTAACCCATGTCGTTGCAAATACTCCACGTCTGCGTTCCGGGCCAGAATCTGTCGCAGCTTCTCCCGCTGCAGGAACATCGCATCCTCGGCCACCATGTCCAGGAATGCCTCGTGGTCGAACCCGGGCGCTGTCGCCACCAACCCTCGCTGGGACGGCATCACGAAAGGATCTGATGAGGAGCTGTTGTGCAGTTTCAGAAGCTCGCTTTGATCCAGCTCCTTCTTCTTCTCCTCCACTTGCATCTCAGGCGCTGGCCTGGTAGCTACGGCTGCCATCTTGGACGTGTTGGCTCAGCTCCAACTAAATCAGCCCCAGGTCGATCCTATGTGGTCTCCGCATCCAACACTAGAGAATCCAGTTGCTGAAACACTGGACAGTAGCAGATGAATGTGTTCCTGGAATGACAGAAGATTGACCCTCCCTCACAAGAACAAATGGCTATCTCCGAACCATATGAATGTCACAGGCACTGCATCTACTAGGTATAGCAATCGACCAACTCCCAAACTTCAACAGCAAACCTTCACCCAATATATCCACAGGACCTAATGAAGGTGAAGTACTTGAATCACTTCTTCAAGTGCCGAGCTCTAGTCACCGCATCGAATGACTTCGGATACTGCTGCACTGGAGAGGGAATGCCAACTTCAGTAGCAGATGAATATGTTCCTGGAAAGACCGAAATTAACCCTCTTCACAAGAACAAAAGGCTATCTCCGAACCCAGAAGCTCAAATCCCGAATCTCTCAGCCAATGCAACTACTACATATAGCAATCGACCAACTCCCAAATTTCGACAGAAATCCTCAACCCACTATATCCTCAGGACTAATTAATGAAGTACTTGATTCACTTCAATTGCCGAGCTCTAGTCACCGTATCCAACACCAAAGAACCCAATTCCAGAAAACACTAATGAAGAAGTACTTCAATCTCTTCTTCAAGTGCCGCCTCCCACACTTGAGAACCCAATTTCAGAAACACTTCGGATACCGCTGCACCTAACAGGAAATGCATTTGTGAACTCACCACTACCACATCTACAAGTTTAGATACGTACACGTGAGTGTGGTAAGGGGTATCACTTTATGCGCAACTGGGGTCCACATCCCTATACATGAAGGGCATCATCACACCCAGTGATCGGGGAGATTTTTGGGCAGAATCGGTTGAGGTCCTAGTGTATGCAAGTCCAACCGGTTACATGTTGACATCCTCCGGTTTTCCTTTATTAAATCGGGGTATATTCTATAAATTCTTCTAAAATGATCGGTAATTTTCCTGCAGTCTTGATCTTCAACCGGTTATTTCTCAAACTCAACCGGTTCATTTGTAACTAACTGCCGGTTCTCCCCGATCATTGATCACACCTGACTACATAACACCCGTTGCACCCTCCTTGTGACTTATAAAATCATATATGCTCTTATTTCTGTGATCTTAATGTCATTGTGCTCATAAAGATATTGCTAATTCAAATTAAAATATAGGATATTTCCCGGGCCGGGTTAGGTAGAGGCCCGTAGTGCTCAAAGTGTCAATCATAGGCGGCTTCTACCTTAGAATACAAATGATGTCCAATGATATGAGCTGCAAAGCAGTAAACGATTAAATCCAGCCAATATAGTTCAAGTCATGGAATTTTCCTTCTTTTATTGTGGAACTGCACTTGACTGTTGCAGTCATGAACAGGATAGTATCCACCAGGCTGTCTTCTTAGCCAATTTGTAATAAACGTGCAGATTTTCTGCAACATAAGCAGCACCTACATCAAGTGCCCCAACGACAAGGAATTCATACAGTAATTTACAGTCGATCCTATAGGACCCCAAAAACTAATAGAGACCTACAGAGTTGGCGATGGGCTCGCGTCCGGTGTTATCAAGCTGTGGAATGATACAATGGTCTCTGTTTTCAGAAGCTCCAGGGATTGCGGATGGTTCACACACCGAGGTGGCTTGTATGTTGACGAGGAGGTTCCTCTCTCAATTGCCAACACCATTACTTTGTTGAATGTCCCCTCCTTCACGATCCGCAGCTCAAGTGGCCCAATCATGTTGCCATTCCGCCACCTTCGGTACGAGTGATTCAAGCTCGCATCCATGGTGTTTGCACATTCTTGGAGCACGCTGTGATCCAAATTACTGTGGCCACCCACACATACACACACACAGGCAACCATTCAATACCGTGGAAGTGAACTCATAGCATTCTTAACTCATACCACACTCACGTGTAAGTATCTAATCTTGTAGATGGCCTTACCAACTAAAATGAGCCAATTGGGCCTTGTCCCATCTACCAAGGTTCAACTTAAGGTAGATGAGTCTTAAATGGGTACTTTTTTCTGACTGGCCCACTTTTCCTGGGTTATGAAACAAGAGATCAGTACGACATGGTGAAGTTTCTTGTGCTCACTAAATGCTTATGTCCCCCAATTATGTTGATTATTGAGCTTAGAATGGTTATCATATTTTGAACACGCAGTCCAATCTCTTTAAAGTCAGGAACCTTAGTCAGCTTCCATGGAGTGAACCAGGCACCATGGTCCAAAATGTTTTTTGGGCCTATGGGTCAGGACGTGCTCAAAAAGGCTCAATAAAAGCTCAAAGATTTTGAATTTGAACGAACTAATATAGCATGTTCTTCCTTTAAAATCTCCACAACATCCACAGAGAACTTAGGAAACAACCAACTCCCAACCTAAAGTCCAGTCGAGTTGAAGGATAACTCTAATATGCAATGTGAGCAATTTGGGTTGAGTAAGATGAGCCTACCTGCTGTCTACCATCTCCCAGAAGAGGATGTAGTGGCCCGGGAAGGAAGTGATGTCGCCCGTGCTCGTGTAATCAGCAAGCTCCATTGGCGTCCCTTCCAGAAGCTTACATACCTTGTTTGTTACAACTTGGAGCTCTTTTTCGTCGGTTTTGTCGGTGTTGATGCTGAGGATGACATCCTTGCGTCGGACAAACTCAAAGATTGGCAACGTTTTCCGGAATCCCTTCACCTTGAGGACATCACCAAGGCGGTACCTGTACAGGCCTGGTGGATTCAAAGGATTCGTCACAACTTTCATCAACATCAGGATACCTTCGAGTTTCATAAAGTATAACTATTAGAGGCAATGAAATGACTGGGTGGCAAAAGAATTATTGTACTTATAACTAGTAGCTACAACGCAAACAATTGGCGATGTTGGTTGTAATTGAACATGATTAAGATTAGAATCAATTGATATCATGACAATGGCCTCGTATGACATGCCTCCAAGTTTCATATAATATAAATATTAGAAGTAGAAATGAGATAACTGAGTAGCACGACAACTCTTGTGTCCAACGATAACAATTGACCACTTTACAAGCCAATATTTTACTTTGATGCTTTTAACCTTTTTGTGTAAGCTGCAGACGTCAATGTCCTGGTGCCTACTATCAACAAAAAAAATCAGCCATTTGACAACGTTGTTTTACGATTGGACATAATGACTACGAATGAAGCACATAATCACATTGTTATTATCACTTCATGACTTATATATTGAAGAACTTCAGCAGCCTGGCCCGCGATTTCGACCCTGTCATCTGCTAACTGGGACACTCTAAAAACAAAAATCGATCCGCCAGTACTGCTTCTAGGGAAGATTAAAAAAAACCTTAAACCCTTAGCCCTAACCCCTAAAAATCACAATCATCAAACAAATGTATCATCAAAACTCACAAAACGGAGGCTCCCATGCGATTTTCAAGCACATTCATGGAAGAGAATTATCTCACTCACCTATAACATTTGTAACGACGAGTTCATAATATTTGCCGACCTCGAGATCGCAGGCCTCGAGCACTGTCAAATTTGACTCCGAATTGGTGACAGCTATTTCCCCATTTTGTTTCTCATCATTGGGATCCTCCAATGGAATGAACTCGTAATACGCTGATTCCGGCCACAGCATGTAGGTGATGTCCTGTGGCTCACATGTGAGGTTCAAGTTGAGACCAATACAGGCACACTCGCAGGCCGCGTACACAGGGGACATAGTTGGCAGGTGACCTGACAAGTGCTTTAAAGCCGGAGCGTATTGAAGCATGCTCCCCGAGATCACACATGCCACGTAATGTGCGTTTGGAAATAGACGTGGTATTATGCCGCCCCAATCCTTCTTCCCGCATTCTCTCTCCACCAGGCCGGCTATTTCAGGGTTAGGTTTTAGTATTTTCTCGACTGCAGCTCGCATTTCGGGTTCGGTGATTTTAGGGTTCAATGTGCCCGTTCGGAGGTCTTCCACAATCTCAGGCCACTGTCTCTGTAATGCACGGATTGCTCCAACAATACCAGCTGGAAATTTATGAGAAGATATGAGTTTCCAGCTTGTAAAAGATTCAAGACACAGTCACCCACATGGCGACTTCATATTGTGATGAGATGACCAGGAACTTGAAGCATAGAATGCATACACCAGAGAGAAAATGAAACATTGAATCCAAGCTTGCTCCTATCTCCCTCACTGGTAAGCAAGAGAGGTGATGTCAACATACTTATGCAAAGAGGTACTAGAGCAAGGTCACCTCAACCTCAAACCTATCCTCAATACCTCAATACCGGATGACAATATAGATTCAGTTTCGTATGATTAACCCCTTCTCAACCCCAATACCTCAATATTGGATGACAATAGGTTTGAGGTTGGACATGTTCCCACCCCAACCTCAAAACCTAAATAGGATTTGAGGTCGGGCTTTCTTGATGCCTGACGTAATGGATGACAGGCAACACACAATGTAACATCTGAAGTTCCATGGAAGTGGGACTAAGTGCACTGAAGTTGACTAGAACTCCATGTAAGAAATTAATTAGAGTTATGTGGAAAGAGCAAGAGACAGATCATCTTGACCTTGGTGTTGGGCGGTAGATCAACCTCTCCAATAGCTCATGAAGGCGTCATGTTCATGCCTGAGAAAAAATTCTAGACTAGAAATTGTATTCCTCCTCACATGGATCGAATTGTTCAGGTTTTTCCTCCTAAGAAGACTCCCAGGCCTGTTTTTCTCGGGAAACCCCACCACATGCCCTCGTCATGCGGCCAAGGTGGCATTCTTCTTCACATATACATTCCTTTGAGCTCAAACACTAGATTCCTGAAAGTTTCATTCAAGTTTTACTTTGAATGCAAGGTGAACAATCTTCCCTATTTAAATCTGTTTTCCATACTGAGCATGGACTCCTGATTGAAGTTATAGATACTGCCATTATTTTATGATTTTATTGTTTGATTGCATGTGTGATTGCATGAATCACTCGGATAGAGAGAAAATCTGTTGAAACATATATGTCAAACTAACCTGCAAATGTGGAATACACTTTCACCACCTTGGGTGATTGGGCGAGCGCACAAAGGAGGTGACAGTACATGCTCTGATCAGTGTCATCACACAAAATGACTTCATCAGGGACACAACCCTCTTGGTCCGGGTTATATGGTCGATTCCTGAAACGTGCACTCCTGTAATAATTTGTACTCTGGGCTCCTGCTTTGATTCCCGAAGGCGTGTCCATTTGTTTTCCAGCGAATGCAAGATTGAACCCTTTGCCATCCTTGAGGTCTGGGAGGTACCTGTTTCCAAGCAATTCCAAGGATTCGTCGTTGTTCAGTACCTCCATCTGAAAATGCAAAATGCAAGTGAACAAAGAGATGATCTCACATCATGTCATTTCTCACCAAAGAGAGTAGTTAAGTGAGAGAGGCACCACCTTTTGTACAGCGACCCCACAAAGCTCATAAGAAACATGTAGTTCTCGAAGTTTCTTGGCGTTGTAGGGATGTACTTGGACTTCCCACTTGTGGTCCCTGAGCTGCACTCCACAAAACCCACGCAAAGTGCAGGATTCAATATAGATAGTAATCAGAGGAAGAAACAAACTTTGAGTTCTATTATGACCCGTAAACTCTTTTCTCCAACTACACAAATAATAATTAATTCAAGTCTAGGGTTTAGTCCGGTTAGTCATATGACTAATCGATATTAGGCCTGTCTGATCTTGACCTAACGGAATATTAGATTGCTCACCAGCTCTTTGATGTAGGTGTCTTCTGATGCTGTCTGCGTTGGGTAAAATCACTAAGGCCCCCTTTACAGTAGACCTCCAACTAGCAATCTTTGGGAGTTTATACTTGGATTTGCCAACATTTCATCTACATGCTCAAACTATTCAGAGCTTGATTAATCTCAAGTAGAAGGAGATGCAAAACCAAAAGTTGAGTATATTCGAGTTAACACCTTATTCTGCTAACCTAAGGGCATTAACAGGCTCCCAGGCTCTTAATGAGGAATCCTCCTCCACAGTCTAACTAATGGAAAAGTGAGTCGATAGAATTAGTGTGGCAAGTGCCAATGCTTCTCAATCACTCATTGGATTGAGACAACAACACCAACAGCTGACCTTAAATTGAAGTCGGTGATGGGGTCGACGGTGAAGATAGGCGTCTTCTCCCCATTCACAATCCGCATGATATCCTCCTCCAAGTCCGCGTACTTCACCACCGGCACGCACTTTCGGAAGCTATCCGCATCCGTTCGGCCGCCTAACCCATGTCGTTGCAAATACTCCACGTCTGCGTTCCGGGCCAGAATCTGTCGCAGTTTCTCCCGCTGTAGGAACATGGCATCCTCGGCCAACATGTCCAGAAATGCCTCGTGGTCGAACCCGGGCGCCGTCGTCACCAACCCTCGCTGCGATGGCATCACGAAAGGATCTGATGAGGAGCTGTTGTGCAGTTTCAGAAGCTCGCTTTGATCCAGCTCCTTCTTCTTCTCCTCCACTTGCATCTCAGGCGCTGGCCTGGTAGCTACGGCTGCCATCTTGGACGTGTTGGCTCAGCTCCAACTAAATCAGCCCCAGGTCGATCCTATGTGCTCACCACTAGATAATTGAATTCAAGGAAGAATCACTTTGGATACTGCTGGACTGCTGGAGAGGAAACGCCAACTTCAGTAGCAGATGAATGTGTTCCTGAAATGACCGAAGATTAACCATCCCTGACAAGAACAAAAGGCTCCTCCGATTCTCACAGCCACAGTAACTTCTAGGTGTAGCAATATACCAATTCCCACATTTCGACAGAAAACCTTCACCTATTAAATCCACAGGACATAATGAAGAAGTATTTGAACCTATCTCTTCTTCAAGTGCCAAGCTCTAGTCACCGCATCCGAAACTAGAGAAACTCAATTGCAGGGAGAATCACTTCGGATGCTGCTGCACTACCGGACAAGGAATGCCAACTTCAGTAGCAAGTGAATGTGCTCCTGGAATGACCGAAGGTCAACCCTCCCTCACAAGAACAAAAGGCTATCTCCCGACTCGGGAGCTCATACGAATCTCACAGCCACTGACCAACTCCCAAATTTCGACAGAATACCTTAACCCACTAAATCCACAGGACCTAATCAAGATGAAGTGCTTGAATCACCAGTTCTTGCAAGGGAAGAGAAGGAAACCAATCAATCGTAATGCGGAAGAAACTTCAAGCGCAAGAAAGGTAATGCAAGCTGTCAATCAATAGCCGGTGCTCCTGCACCCATCACATCCTACAACAACGAGTGCAAGCAGAATCCACCAGAAGAAGAAGATTGCTAGCTATTACATCACAAGTGAATTGATTTCAAATAACAGCACTAAATATTTTGAACCCCTAACTCGCTTCCCCGCTCCGGCTACAGTTCAATGGTAGTTAGCAACAGCTGCCACCGGATGAATGATGGAATTTAGCACAAAAACTAATCTGCTTCGCTCCTAACCCTTAGTAACAGAGTCAGTATGTTCAAAGGAGCTTCCTTCTTGAACCTGAGCTGGTGTAAGTTGCATTCACCGACTTCCCTTGCTACTGCAACCAAAATCCACTAGAAGAAGATTGGTAGGTCTTACATCACAAGTGACTTGAACCTAATTAGCAGCACTGAAAATATTCTGAACCCCAAACTTGCTTCCCCGCTCCAGCTACAGCTTTACAGAAGATAGCAACACTTGTCTCCGAGGAATGATGAATTTCAGCACAAAAACCAACCTGCTTCGCACCTAACCCTTAGTAACAGAGTCAGTAGTTTGAAAGGAGCTTCCTTTCTTGAAGCTGAGCTGGAGCAAAGTTGAAGTCACCTTGACTTCCCCTTGCTACTACTGCAGATGCTCACACAACGTAACTTGCTGGGAGCATCCAATTCTCCGGAAGTTGGATTCATACAAGAAAAGAAGGGAGGAAGATTTCTGATCGCGGACTATCTTACAACGGGAGAGAGACTAGGCCACCGTTGCCACCTCCTTGGAGCATCAGATTTGAGATGGCCCAAATCATGAGCTTTTCAAGCGGCTACTGTAGTTACAGATGACCCGGTTGACGTTCAAGACTTTGACTTCAGGAAAATTACGGATCATTTTAGAGGAATCGAAGAAACATGCCTCGAATTCGGAAAGAAAGGTTGAAAGATCCGAACATGTAACCGGTTGGACTTGGAAACACTAGGATCTGGACCGGTTATGCCCAACAATCTCCCCGGACATTGATGGAAAGAAAGGGATACTTACTTCTTTAACTTAGGGCGAGGCTCCATGCACCGGTTCCAGTCCATTTTTTGAAAAATAAATGGGTGGGTGGGTGGGAAAAGGCTGGTTCCATGTGCTCATCTCCCCTCACTTAAGGACCGGTACTCCCCATGAATGGGTGTCCCACATTGTACATTGTGCAACGACCGTGCCAAAGGACCATCGGTCATGACGGTCAAAAGAAGGACATGTGATGGTTCGAGACCTCCGGTGACCAGATCAGCCAGTCACCTTGGGTACACCCTTGGGTACTAAAGGCCATATTTTTCTTCAAGTCCTTTCTTTTGGGGTACTCCTAGGGCTCCTTGCTCTTGCATCATGCACTCTTTGTACACTCAAAGCCTAATTGTGAGAAGAAATGAAAAGGAAAGAAGAGACATAAAATGATTTTATGTTATATCATTGGAGTTCTCATCATGAACTCATGGGAACATGTATCTCATGATGTTTTCAAGAATTTTGATCTTAATAACAAAAAATACATACAAAAAATGCAATGTGATAGTAAGTGTTGGGTTTAATAAATAAAAATAAAAATAAAAATAAAAGACTATTCAACTGTATAAAAAATCACTTATAAACAATGTATTATCATGATTTCAACTAAAAGTAAAATTAAAAATATTTGTATATCCCCGTAGATGACATCCTTACCAACCTATGGACACCATGAACACATAGATTTATATTCATTCAATAAATGTACGGGAATTCTTGTACAAGTCAAATACCAAAAGTTAAATGATTATGACCCTCATTACCGGTCACCTTCGCTAAGGTGAAGGGAGGAAATGCGCCCAATGGCACTTTGCCACAATGTGAGAAGCGCCCAATTGCTTATACTTGAAGGTGGCAAGAGGAATTTATCGCATACCAATGTTGTCCAAAAATCTAGGTTCAATCCAGGTACCAATTATCCAACCCAATTGGGATCACATTCTTCAACATTATGGTTGATATTCACTTGATACCTATACACAATACCTATCACATTGCACTAATTATCCCATTTAGTGTGTGTGGGAAATTAGTGAAGGTGATACTTGAATTCTTTATCCTATGAAATCAATGCCATCAAAAGATCTAGGGTTTCGGGAGTCCAAAGTGTTAAAGTGCGGAAAACTCTCGATACAAGACCTCTTCAACTCTTAGTGCTAGGAGATGCTTTAGGTGAGTGGCACCGGTTGAAAAGAATAATAATAAGCCACTGCGAGCTTTCCAAAACATATTATGTACTTTACAAACACCTTAGAGCACACACTAATTACCCTGAAAAGGATGGTAAATGAACATGTATTCATGAATTTAGTATCACTCATTGAAAATCTCAACCCTCACTAATTTTGAGATTTGACAAAATAGCGTGTGTTTCGGGAATTAATACCACGCACACTAAATGGGATATTCATTGTAGTTTCATGGCATCAACTTTATATCCATGCACATATTGCAAGTATTTCTAATACATGACCCACTAAAATCTAAAGTCTCTTTCAATACCCTTACCCACTTGTATATGAAAAATTGTTATGCATGCACAACATTGGAGTGCACCTACTTCACCCAACTATTATGTCTAAGAATAACATGCATTTCGGAGGACCTTTTGGTTTTTGGTTTGTTTCACACAAGGATTAATTTCGAAGACCATGGGTTAGTCTACTCAAACACATTTGAGATGAATCGGTCACAACCCTATTGGGAGTTGGTTTTTTAACATGGATGGATGACATGTACACTCCTATGCAACAATTCCTTCTCGTGCTTGAAGGTATGTGAACCTTAAATGGACATCAATTGTCAAGTGCTATCTTTTGAAATGCAGAATTCTCCTCATTTCACGATGCAAAAACTAGGAATATTGTACATAGGAGCTTCATTCTAAACTTATGATGATGCAGTTCATATATTGGAGGTGATAGAGCCCCTCATAGCTTTAACGAGTCTTTCAACTTTTGACTTCCAAGAGGAAGTTGGATTGCTTGGATGAGGAGCTAGGATTGAAAAGGAACCTTGCTCTCAATAGTTCGGGCTTTGGATGAAAGTTTGTTGGATCAAATCACAAGTGCCTCAAATTGATGATCATGGAAAAGTATATTTTGTGTGTACTGACGATGTTTTGAGTCACTAATTTTGTTTTTTTAATATCCCTACTTGCTTCGTGTGTTATTATTTCATTATTTGGAGGTATATTGGGCTCCTTACATCAATTACAAGAAATGGGTTGTGGTTTTTGATTTAGAATATTAATTCTTGAAAGGGTACAATGATTGTGATTGTAAGCCAAGAGATTGCCACTGTCTTTCAATATGGGATCCATGAAGGCGGCATATAACGGTTGTAAGCCTAGTGAAAGTGGGTGAAAAGTTCAAGCTCATTGTAAGGTATCAAGCATACATATAAGGAGGTTATGCCGCTAATCATCAGTGATCAGCATTAGGCTAATGGGCTCACATTCATGCCGGTACCTTGCTACATAAGGTTTCCTCCTTGAAGCTTCCAATTTTCAACCTCTCAACCTTTTCATTGTAAAGGGGGCCAAGGGATCTATATGTTCAGATAAGAAAAGAAAAAAAAGGCAACAAAGTTGGAAAGGCATGACCCTACAAGTGCAAAAGGTGGGCATGATGGATAAATTATGGTGGGCATGGAGCTAAGGTGGTGACATGGCATGGGGCTATAGGATAAAGTAGGATAACTTAATTAAAAAGACAAATCTCTCCCCCCCCCCCCCCCCCTCCTTAAAAGGTTCCATGGAGACATGGTAACAGATCGTGTGGACTTATAAACATGGGCATGGGCATACATTCACATGGCAAAGTACGCACTGGCTGGACATATGGTTGCATGGGTGTACGAGGTTGAGTGTGTCCCAGATGTTAACTCACGTGCATGGGTGCAACGGACCGGAATGGCACAAATCCAAACTATTTATAGATCACATAGCTCATGGTGTGGTGGTGAGGGATCATTGGACGGGGAGAAATGGCCACTAGTTGAAGATGAACTAGTAGAGTTTGAGAAATAATTGGTTGAAGTTCAAGACTACATGAAAAATTACCAATCATTTTACAGGAATGTAGAGAATATATACCTCAATTTCGTAAAGAAAAATTGAAAGATGTCAAGATGTAACTGGTTGGACTTGGAAACACTATGATCTTGACGGCTTATGTCCAAAAATTTCCTTGGACATTGTGAGGGATAAAACAACACTTGACAATATATGTATGAATGACCAAAACAAGGGCCGGGGATTCGTGGCACTCAAGTAAAATCATCCGTGCGGATGAAAAAAACACATGACTCATCTAAATGGCTATTTTTGGGCAATTTGATTTTGGAAATAGAGTCAAAGGCCCCGAATTAGTCTAGTGACGTCACATTCGAATGAATCGGCCCTCAACCCCATAGGGGGGCTTTTTTTATTGGAGCCACTTCATCCACGATATCTTGGATGGATGATTTTACTTGAGTGCCATGAATCCCTAGCCCAAAACAAGGAGTATATACAAGGGGGCACAACACTACTCAGTGGCGATACCATGTTATGTGGGGCCACTGCATCCCAACACAAAGTTTAGAATAAATTTTATTAAATTCCAACATCTCTCCTCTCTCAGACTGAATATGAGGCCCAAGCCCAATGTCGCCCACCCGCAGCAGGTTGAATATGGGACATGTCACTACACTAAATATGGTATTTAGTGTTTGATTGTATTTAGTGTTGTTACCACCCTACCCTGCTCAACACTAATTTTCAATTCTCTGACAATTAGTGTTAGACATAAATGCGCTACTGCCACCTCACTGCCTCTGAAACACTCGTCTTCGATCGCTTCAAGAATCTATCTCTCTCTCTCGTCCTCCTCACTTCCTTAAGCGTCCATTCAACCAAAACCCTTGCGGTCTAAGATGTGAAGGTTGAGCGGAATCTCATCAAAGACTCAGAAGAGTGCATTGCGCTTGTTCATTTGCTCTGTCGATGGAAATTGTGTGCTCTTTTGTTGGAGATGAGTATGAGGTCACGTACAATACACATGTGATTGTTTGTTGAGGGGATTCGAGAGCCCTGTGTATGAGCCATGTATCCCTACTTGCAATAAATCAAGAAATGAGGAACTAAACCTTCTCCTTACGAACACTAAATTCATGCATGTAACTTCCACAGATTATCATAATTGATATTTAGTGTTTGAGTTTGCATTTAATGTTACTTACTTGCATAGGGTTAGTGATATTTAGTGTACGCGTTCGTATTTAGTGTATCAAACACTAAATATCATATTTAGGGGCGGTTTACACTATGGACCATGAAGTTGGACCAGGGCTCTGCAAGGCAGCTGATTGGTTCTTGAAGTTGTCCCGGGACAACTTCGGTTTACACTAAGGAAAAAATGGCAGAGGGACCACGGAGGTTGAGGTCCCCAAAATATAAATTTTAAGGCCTAATAAATGCACTGACATGGTCCAACGGGTTTTTCGTTGAGAGAGGCAAGAGAGGTGGTCTGGTAGGAAAAGGCAAGGGCCCATGTCAGAGAAATGCCATTTCACGAATGTTTTAATGAATCTACCTTTTATGTGCCTTAATTATATTATAGCCCATGAGACACACCAGCACTACCTTGCCCTACCCTTTAAACCCGCTTACACGTGTTTCATCAAACAACGCGGGACATCTAGAACTCAAGAATTCAAGTGCAGATTTGTTTTTTTGGTCTACCAGCTGCAATGTTTGGAATTTGGAGGCGTGTAATATACCATTGGAAAGGTCTTGAAAATACCTTTCCAACGGTATATTACACGCTCCAAAATGTTTAAAACATACAGTTGAAAAAGAAATAAGAAAATACATAGTCGTTTAGTGACTGTAGATCAGGGTGGTCAAAAGAAGCGCAATGGGAAATCTTCTAACATTAATTATCAAAGAATTGAAATTTAGTGTTGAGGAAGGTTGGGTGGTAACAACATCAAATATAATCAAACACTAAATATCCTATTTAGTGTAGTGAAACACAAGGTACATGTCACATGTAAATTACATTGAACATTTACAATTGCATCGCTCATTTTTTTTTTGTAAAAATTGTTGTGAGAAGATTTGCAAGCCACATCTTCGACACATTTAACAAAAAGTGAAGACAATTGAAGCCCAAGAGATGACAAGAGAATGATCAAACTTTAAGGTGAAAAGAAGAAAAAACTAATTGACAAGATAAGTGAAGGCATGTGTAGGCAAGTGAAGGCAATTTGAAGTCAACAAAATGCTCAAACTTCATTTTCCCCCAAAACTGCCCTTTTTGGGCTTATATTAAAAAAATCAGCACATCCACTTCTTGCCGCATGGTCATTCTTCATGGTCCACATTTGGTTTACACCTAGTGAAGGGCCCATGAACCATGAAAACTAATATTTTAGTAACTCGGACCATGGAAGTCGTCCCATGAAGTCGTCCCATGCAAAATAGACCTCTTACGTGGGACGACTTCATGGTCCATAGTGTAAACCGCCCCTTAGTGTACCACTTGTGATAGATGAAGGCCGGAAGGAGACCGGCCCCACTGCTTAACGGAGCCCAAGTCATGGCAAAGACCCGGTGGGCAAATTGAATTTAGGGTCTGTACCAGTGGTGGCCCAAGTCTAGTACTCAAATCCTCCTACTAACCTATTTGTTGACGACTTGGGCAACACACAAAGTGACCTAATGGGAAATTAAGTAAGGGAAATGGGGCGGGTGGTGGGCCGTGCCCCAACCCATTCCCTTCAAGTAAACACACATCATTCTCTGAGAAACGTTATGGTTAATGCTGCCATTTTTTATTTTTTGGGTCAACAATATACTTTAATGAGCCAATGCCAATTTGAAGAGAAGCCACCTTTTGTAAGTTAGATGGACTTGAATGGTTAAGTTTTGTAGTTAGCCCACTCCTCCTAGGATACAAGATGGTTAATTGTGAATACGTGAATTGTGATTGGTACAAGATAGTTAGCAAGTCTAAATTGAGGTCATAGCCACTTTTCTCATAATTTGCATATTTCATATGAATGCTTTATTAATTATCCGGGTGAAGACTCTCGTGCTCATTAAATGGTCACATAGCCCCCCTTCCTTATGTTGAGTATAGAGACTGGAATGGTCATCATATCTAAAACATGTAGTCCAATTTTTTTATCACATGTTTTTTTCGTATCCGTTTTTGGAGCCAAACCAAAGCACATACCACTCAAAATGTAGGTGTCCTAATAAGAAACGTAACCAAATAGGGTTGCCTACCTTAACAGATGGCTTTGCAAGGGGGGAGGGGGGGAAGAGGTACTTAAGAGCATGGGCATGAGCACACGTGCATATGGGGGTATATAAAGGCATGGGGGCATATGCTTGCATGGGCATCTTGGGTTGGGTTGACTTGAGATATTAATTTATATGCACATTTGCGACAGGCTAGGATGGGACAAGTCCATTGAGCTATCCATTATTCAACTAACCGCATGGTGGTGGTGGTGAGCAACCTTTTTTTTTGTTTTTTTCGAACTTGATCATCTGGCTACAGAATAAGCATTACATTTTTCAATAGTGGCGATTATGTTGAATTTGAAGCTAATTTTTTTGGCAACAATGCTCACAAAATTGCATACATGTGGCTACTTGCACAAACAAATTGTGGAAAATTGTGGGAAAATGTTGGCGATGATCTTTATTGAAATAGAGTAAAATGCGGGCGACAATTTGCCCAGCACTGAGGTATTCTGGCTTTTCCTAGAAGTTCATGCCTAGTAAAATGGCAATTCCAAGTTATTTCAGTGGTCATATGGCGAGTAAATGCTATAACATATGTTCATATGGCCTCTAAATCTATAAGTTGAAGTGCAATGCGGCTTCCACTATCAATCTTCACGTCTTGCCTACCTGCAAAACAACACACAAACACACACTCCGATGCTAAAATGAGTTCAAATTTATACAACAATATGTAAAAAAGGGGATGCCATGCCGATACGGTGTGTGTTAATAAATGGGATGGAGTGAGGCTAAATCGCAGAATTCCATGCATCAACCTGCAAAACAACACACAAACACACACTCCGATGCTAAAATGAGTATAAGATATATATACACCAAAAATTATAATCCAACCCCAAAACTTATGTGGCTGGAGTTCTCCATGCAGCCATCTGCAACAAAACCTGCACATAATTAGCACACAAGGTCTAAAACTCTATGCAGAAAGGCCATAGCGGCCATTAACAGGTGCAGCATTGGTCCAACTGTCGAAGACAACATCATAAGGAAAATTCTGCAAAGTGTACAAAGTTTGGCTATATATGCCAACTACTAGTCCAAGGTGGGGGTCAAGGGAGTTGCGAAGTTTGCTCTTCAAAAAAGAGACAGACGAGAACACACGCTCGTCTTCCACACTTCCAATGACATGGACCAACGCGATTTCTGCAAGCTTAAGATATTCTGGAAAACCATGTGCAAGGACCCTAGAGGCAGCTATGGTCCGCCATATTCGTGTGACGGGGTTGAGGTCGTAAGGAGGTTCCATGGCAGCAGGGGCGTTACTCTTCATCGCAATCTTGAAGTACCCTTGCTGAGAATCCAAGGGCCACCTGTCAAGGATGCCAGGTATGATTTCCTTGTCAACCCCACTTCCAAGCACCTTGGTATTGCAATACCAATTTTTCAGAACGTCAAGGTGCTTGGAAAATGTGATCTCCGCATCTTTCTGCAACCAATATTGTGGGTAGCATATGCCGAGTGCATCCAGAACTGCATGTTCAGGGAACCGGCGTTGGAGCTCTTGTATGAGCTGGGCGGCAGCCCCTGCCACATGATCACAATGTGCAAACAAGTTAGTAAACAACAACAATATAACTTGACTAAACATTGACATAAACATATCATAAGGGTTTAGGGTAGAAACATGAGCATTGTTTCTTTACATCATTTACAATTGAAGCAAATGCTTCACGTGTGATGGGCTCCATTCTGCCCGTCTCCTCATTGGCGCGTTTGGCATACATGTTGGTGCCATTCACTACAAATGCTAGGTGCTCTGCATCAGAGTTCAAATCAAACATATTCGGGTTCTCGGGATCATTCTGCACCCATCTTGTGTGAATGTGGTCGTGGGTGCCTTCGACGATGCCCTTGAACACGAAGAATTCGTCGGTCGCAAATGCTTGCGAATGGCAATTGTACAAAGTGTACAACTACCCCTCACACACCTTCACAGCACCAATGAAGTCGCAGATGAATACATCGTGCTTCTGGGAGAAGGTAATGAGTGAATCCAGGGCCTCGATCAGCGGCAGCAGGGCTGCCATTCCCAATAGGGTCATCGGATCACAAAGTAGGTCCAGGACAGCCTGCAGCAAGACCCAGCATCAAAATCAACATCAAAACCAGCATCAAGTGAGATGAGAACCTGACTTGCATCAAGTGAAGCCAACCTGACTTGCATCAAAACCAGCAATGTACATAATCCACCAGCAATTGCAAATGAACCTGAACTCACAATGCAAATTAACCTGCACCCACAAATTCAAATGCAGATGCAAACCCACAATGCATCCAAACCAGCAATTAACTTGAACCCACAATTAACCTGAACCCACAATGCATCCAAAGCTTCCAAACCAGCAGCAATTACAAATTGCACCTAACCTGCATCAAAGGGTCCAATTACAAATTGACCTAAACCATTACAAATAAAAAACAATAAAAAACAAAACAAATAAGATGAACAAGAAGATTACCTGTGCAGATTTCTCCTTGGAGAGACTGTCCGCCTTCATCTTTGCAAGGAGAACCCTGTATTCTTGTAGTATACGTCTTAAAGGTTCAATTAGGGAGACCCATCTTGTCTTCACATTTTTTTAAAGTTTGAGCCCCTTAGTTTCCATGAGTTCAGCCAATTTCATAAACTCCAAATGCCTCTTCGGCGAATGCTTGAAGCAAGCATGAGAGCTAGCCAACAAACCCTCAATGCGGTTCATGATGTGAAGTTGAGATAGTGTTTTAAAGGCCAGGTTGCAACGATGGGCCATGCAATGCACACCTACCGCAAATGGAGCGTACTTACTCTGAATTTGTTGAGTGACTCCTGTCTTTGCACCTTGGAAAGTGCTCACACCGTCTGCCCCGAAGCACAACAAGGTTTTGGACAATGTAGGCCTCTCAATTTTTGCAGCACCCGTCAAGGCATCTATGATGACCTGTGTTAGGTTGTCTGAGCCACCTCCTTCAACAACCCTCTCAAGTGAGATGAGAAAAGGAATACGACTCCAATTTTGAACCACATATGCATGTATGGAAATCCATGAACCATTGTCAATGGTACTAACTTCATCACAGGTGAGTGCCACATAATTAGCACCCACAAGGACTCTAGAAATGGCTGTCCTAACTTCTGCATACATGCACTCAGCCATAGTCCATCCAGAATTGTCTGACCAATGCATTCTAGGGAAATTTGGCACATTTAGGAATTCATACAGGGTTGCCCTACTTTCGTATTCCAGCATAGGGCGACCATCTTTTAGAATTTGGAACAGGGTTGCGAATTGGACCTTCTTTTTTTTCCCTTTCTAGCCTGTTCGATTGATTCAGCTGCTGCAACACAGTATCAGGGGCCCTAGCATTGAACAGTGCCATATTCTTCTTGTGCTTAGAGTCTTTTGCCATATACCACTCACCTTTTTTAACATTATATGTAGGCATGTTTCTGGTTGCCTTGCGCCTACCCTTGTGTTTCTTCAGGGTATCCCACTTGGGTTGCATTAGTCTATCCGACTTCTCCATGGTAGAGCACACTGTGCACTTCACCATGTGAAGTCTACCATTGTTAGTTAAAATTCCCTCTGCCCAGGGAAGCTTACACGCCCACTCCAATTGAAATTTTCGGGTGAGGTCATAATTTTTTCTGGGTTTTTTCTTAGGTGTTTGTGTGTCAAGATCCTCCTCATCATCATCGTCAGAGAGACTTACCTCTTCGAGATCGTTGGTCGTCTCCGCACCCCCACCCTCTGTGCTCGAAATGACGATGCAGTCCGCACGCTGTCCGCATCCTTCGTGGCGAGCATCAGATTCGGAAGTTGGACTCCCTGCAACAGCGGCGGAGTCCCCCAATGGTAACTCCACGGCAGGGATTGCAGCAGGTACCTCCACGGCAGGGATTGCCGTCTGCCCAGGTGCGGAGCCGCTGCTCCCAGCAGATCCGAGTGTAGAGCTCGGGAATAGCACGCCACCAACCTCCAAGGGCCTCGTGCGGGACGATGCATAATAAAGCATCGTGTTTTGGCGATGCAGGTTCTTCACCCTGCCTCTCTCTGCTTTTGCGGAGAGCGCACTTGCACGCTTCGCCTCGGTGCACTGTTTCTTCCGTGGGTGCGAAGACGCACTGGTTCCTGCAAGAGTCTCTGCAGGAATGTCCATGACCTCCCGCGGCCGCAACGATCCACCTCCCTCGGCCGCAACGATCCACCTCCCTTGACAGCTGCTTACCTCTCCTTCGACCGCCGCGATCCCTCGACAACCGCGATCACCTCCCCTTCACCTCCCCTTCCACAATCTGCGCACAACCAAAAACCCAAAACCCACCCTTAAACTTAAACCCGATCGAGGAACCACAAGTAAATCCATGGCATTGCAAGTAAACCCACAAACACAATGCGCAAACACACAATGCTTACCTCTCCTTCGGCGATCCCTCGACAGCCGCGATCACCTCCCCTTCCACAATTTGCGCACAACCAAAAACCAAAAACCCACCCTTAAACTTAAACCCGATCGAGGAACCACAAGTAAATCCACGGCATTGCAAGTAAACCCACAAACACAATGCGCAAACACACAATGCTTACCTCTCCTTCGGCGATCCCTCGACAGCCGCGATCACCTCCCCTTCCACAATCTGCGCACAACCCAAAACCCAAAACCCAAAACCCACGGATCCACAAACCCACGAACCCACCCTAAAACTGAAACCCGATCGAGGAACCACAAGTAAACCCGATTGAGGAAACCAAAAATCCAGAAGTGAACACAGTAGATCCAGGTGAACTCGCAACCTCCCTGTCTGATGGAAGAAAACCCAATTGGCCCACACCCTGACCCTAAACCCTGAATTGGTGCAAGTAAACCCAATTCATGGCATTGCAAGTAAATCCACAAACACAATGCGCAAACACACAAGTGAAGAAGAACACATGTAAGCATACAAATTGGTTGTGCATCAAAGAATTCAGTGTCGACATTATATACTGACCCTACAAAAAAAACAACAATGTCCATTGCAGCGCAACCCAAAGCCCACTCCATTGCAACAATTGAATTCACAATCACTGATTGTTCAACAATTCAATTCACAAACGAAATTGTAGCGGGGTTTCAAGATGATGTGATGTGCAAGGGGAGAGACATTGAAGCAAAGTTAAGAGGTAGCATTAGGAGTTTAGAGTTGGCAACGCGCAATCAATCTGAGGGAAGTAAATGGCGAGGACAGGGAGTGATGAAAGACGAAGAAGGCGAGTGAAGGAGAGCAACGGAGTGCGATGAACGCGGAAGAGGTTGGCGAGCCCTAACGAAGACACTAACGGTAAGGGGCGAGGGAGCGAAGATAAGGGGATGGAAGGCGGCGAGACAAGGACGTTTTCGTGGCGGGAGGCGGTGAGGAACCTTTACGTAGAATCGGATTTGGCGGGTGGCAGGTGGCTACTAATGATGGTAGAGCTGTGGGGATTTGGCCTAATGAGGGCTGGTGATGGAGGGAATTCGGCGATTTCCTCATCATTCCCTCCCAATTATTAACACACAGGTGTCACCGTGTCCTTTATTTTATCATTTTTTGGCAATTTTTCGCCTAAAAAAAAAGGGCTGGTGGTGAGGTTGTCACCCATTGTTTCCCAAGTGTTTAAGGCTTAAATATAAACACATGGGTGACATTGACATGTTATGTATTAAATCTCCAATATGAACATGAATAATGCTACATTTATGGGTGCCAAGGTTGCCTTTCATGTGCTTGGAAGGTGAGCAAGATATCACCTAATGACAATAATGTAGCCATAACCAATGGGAGTGACCCTAGAGAGAGTGACCCTAGGGAGATCAAGGCGTGATAAGGAAAGATTAGAAGTTGGATGTGTCACACAACATAGATGTGGTCAGGGTTGTCTATTGTGTCGTGACGGAGGGTAATCCCGACATAATGTCGTGCCGTCACGACACGTATCCGTCACGACATTATGACGGATGATGTCTTTATCCTGCCGGACTTGAATTTTACCGAATTTTTTGTGTATTTACATTACCCCATTGTGGACACGTAGGAGTTACGATGTCCATGTGTGATGACATGTCAGCAAAGTAGAGGTAAAGTGGGGAATAAAATTACTAGCACCCGTCCGCCCTCCCGTCCGCCCCCGTTCCCCGTACCCTAACCCCGCTCCCTTAGCCCATTAACATGTTCCCTAACCCGTTCCCTACGTTCCCTCCCGTCCGACCCTCCCCCCCCCCGTCCGACCCCCCGTCCTCCCTCCCGTTCCCCTCCCCCGTTCCCATCCATCCCGTCCTATCCAAACCTCCTAAACCCGCTCCCATCCCCCGCTCCCCACGTTCCCACACGCTCCCCGCGTTCCCCACCGTCCGCCCCCCCCCCGTTCCCACTTACCTTCCCGTCCTCCCCCCCCGTCCGACCCTTCCCCCCGCCCGACCCTCACCCCCATCCGACCCCATGTTCCCCCGCGCTCCCCACCCGTTCCCCCCGTCCGACCTACACCCTCCTTAGTAATATTTTATGACTTTGATTTTAACAAAATGGTAAACACAATGGCAAAATGGTTTACATGCCAAGGGAAATATGCACATCCATGTCGGCATTTTTTGCCACATAGGATGCCACCTTGGCAAGAAGGTAAGTATTTTACCCACCCTACTAGGTTGACCCTAGTTTGACCCTACGAGGAGCCTATTGTGTCGTGACGGAGGGGTCCGACCCGACACGACGCGTCATGACGGCACGACCCCGTCATGACGTCGCGATAGACAACCTTGGATGCGGTGAGCATGGTTAATCAACGTCAATACAAACCACCACGTGCCCATGTTAAACAATAGGGATTGATCTAGAATAATGGGTTTATACATACAACACCGTGTTCCATAAAGTTGTAGGGGTGGGTATTAAATTAAAAGTGTCCTATAAAAACCAAAATGACAAGTGGCATTGATGCCCGTGTATTCTTGATTTTGAGAGTTATTGTCATTGCGTAGCACTCACAATGTACACTTTTATTAAGCATCATCGGCTATGCCACCCTTCATAGGCTAAGAAATATGGGTACCCCTAAACCCCAAACCCTACACATAAGGCCCCTAAACCTTGAAAGCGCCTCTCACACCAACTCGAGCATTTCCCCCTTTCGCATTGCTTGGAAATATGCTTTTGCTTAGCAATTTAATCCATTCCAAGCGCATTGATCAGACTTCATGTGGTTCTTATCAAAATTGTCAAAACGAAGATTCTTTGCGTAATCTATATGGTTGTGTAGGGGGAAGGCAAATGGTTGTTGTTAACATGTCTTAAATTGTTGACTTTGCTCCATTAAAACCAACAAGTTTTTTCTCTTTTGATTATGATCGTAAATGACCACTTTGTGGTCATAGATATCTCATTCATGTCCCCAAACACATGTGTTAGATATTGGAATCATGTTCTAATCAAGTTCTCCACCCTTAGTATTTGTCTGTATGCTCTCTTTTTGGCATAACATTACTCAACGTGCAACTCTAGTTCTATATATGCACCCTATGAATATAATAGTCGGATGCTTGAAAAGTTGCACAAGGAGACTCAAATTCAAATTGAACTCCCAACATCTGACAATTATATTATGAGGACCCACAATGTTGAGTAATGTTATGGGGCTGATAGAATTTTGTGAACTCTCAATCGTACAAGGATGACAGGAGAGGTCACCTCTTGGAGGGAACTATGTCCACCTATAACTCTTCACCAATTAGTACTAAACACTAGCATAATACTTGTGAATATTTACATTGGATGTGAGAACGCATTGATCGAAGGAATTGATGTAATAAACATATTTGAATGTTGCAAGTTAACAAGTTGCAAACATATCGAATGCTTACTACAATAATAGTAGTATTACAGTTGCATCCATGTTGCAAGAAAAGTAACAAATGGCAATCATGTTACTAAGTGAATTCAAAAAAAAATTATGTTCTTCTCGCCATATCATTGTTGATACCCCTCATTGCCCCTTCAAGTTCATTGGTTGTTTCTATTGGATTTCTTGGTGGCTCCCCAAGCTAATGACCTCAAATGTAATAACGCTAAATCAATTCGTCAATCAAAGCCATGGAAACAATCCTTGTGGTGAAGAGGTTCTCAGTTGTCTCATTGGCAATATTGTTATTATTTTTTAAAGAATAAGTTATAATGTTGGTTTTAATATTATGATAATTCTAACCATTGATGACCTCAAATAGACTGAGGCCCAAGCAACCTATCAATCAAAGCCTTATGATCAATAAAATATTCATATTAGCCTTTGGGCTAAACATAGGTATGAAGAAATTTTTATTTTTATCCTCAATTGAATATTTGATGAATATTCAAAGTCAAAACCACTAGCTTCCTTAAACTAATCCCTAGGCCCCATGTATGGCAACCTTGCATATGATGAGGACCCCCACCTTCATTGCCTAGAAACCAACACAACATAGTTGGGTACTAGACCCAAGCTAGATCAAAGCCCAACATGGCCACCTCCATGGTTCCACCCAGTTTAATTGTATAAATGTCCCCTTACATCCCCGGTACCAACCCCCTAGCTGCCCATAACTGACCCCCTTGCCTTTGTGGGCTTGAACCGTTTCTCCACCCCCCTCCCTTTCCCCCTTTTGAATAGAATGGCTAGAACATGCATTGATAAACCACTCTAAAGCCACTTTAAACCGATCCGAGATAAAGTGGAGCCTGCTACATACTCTAGATGAAGGTAGTGGAGACCGGTATGTGGTGGCGGCACTAATAGCACCTAAACCCGTTACTCCATGGGCCTGGCCACTCCTTTTCCATGGGGAATGATTAAAAGGTAGTAGAGTGTTGGTGATTGGGATGCGGTAATAGGTGTTGCTTTTGGGTGGGTGTTGGTTTAGCACCCTCTGACTTACGTCGTTGGCCCTGGAGATAGTTAGATAGAGTGCGATCCTGAAGTGCAGTCTGGACCCTCGATCGTCGCTCTATCTCTCCATCTGCGCCGTTGGGTAGCCCTCCTATTTGAATCTCCACCGTCGATCCATAGGAGCCTCTCTCACACTTGTCTCTCTCACTCTTGTCTCTCTCTCGTCACTCGGCCTGGCTATGGCGGACACCCGTCGCAGGAGGGCCACATAAGTTTCACACAGCGGGGAAGGCTTTTAAAAAGGATTAAATTTGGGAGGACGTTTGATTCCTCATTTTCTCACTGGAAGTACTCTATGAGATTCGAAGGATTTTTTCTGGAGCAAGAAAGACTATATTTCTTCTGGGATTATTGGAGAAATTTTGAGCTCAAAACGCTACTAGAGACTTAAGCCATAGCTGAGTAGCACCTCCTCCCTTTGCATCTCCAATTCAGATGCGAAATTGAGTTTCTTGAATTTTCGAGAAGGCATTTGTGATGGAGAACCAATTGGGGGGAGGAAGGAGGACGAGAGTAGAGAAGGATTTGTAAATTGACATTAGGTTAGGGCAATCAATTTTCATGGAAATGAAGTCTGAAGGAGTTGTGATCACGAAGAGGGACCACCGTGTTGATGAGATTCGAAATCTCGAAGAATTGCATTGCTTTGATTCAACCTGAGAATTTTGAGAGATTTTGGAGATTTTTCTTACGGATTGTTGCTTGATGCAACCCTAATGGCTACTCTGAAGCAACCGTGGCCAGGGGCAGCAGGTGTATACCATGGCAAGCTATGGAGACAATTGGATGCAAGCTCTAGAGCTGCCACATGGTTGTGTAACTGTAGAAAGGGGCAGAATCCAGGAAGCAGAAGCTTATTGAATGCGGTGGACAATTCTAAAAATATTATTAGCGAAGCACAAATTGCAGGTCCATCGGAGGTACAGAATGTGGATGCTTATGATATCAAGAGAGGAGGAAGTCATCATCAGATCCATAGAAATACATCTTTGAGGCCTAAGCCGGTTCTGCACGAGAGGAATCCTGAAGAATCTGCTTCCAGGGTGGTGCCCTCTAAGTTTGTGGCTTACAAAAATGTTATTGAGGCTGGACATTCTCGTCTGGTGATTAAGTCCAAAGCTTCAAAGCCCTTTGTGAGCAAGAGGACGGAGGAGGCTCTGGAAGTGGTTCGAAAGGCTGTGATCGATGTGTTAGCCCATACTGATGACATGGGGGAGGCGTTGGAACGAGCTCTGAAGTCCTTTGGACAACGTAATTTATATTGGGATCAGGTGAGGTTGCATAAAGGAGTTTGTATTTATTGTTGCATAGCCTGCATTGTAGATTACAAATTTGAAGCCTAAACAGGGGAATTTTTGTCTTCTCAGATGATGAAGGAGCTGGAGGTTCGTGGAGCTCGTAGACAAGCACTCCAGGTCTTCCGGTTTCTGCAAGCCCAACCGAGTGTAAAACTCCGTGAACAAAACTTCGTGACAATTATCTCGATTTTAGGGCGTGAAGGGAAGCTGGGGCTTGCTAGGGAGATATTCGATAGCTTAAAAAAACTCGGCATTGCTACTTCTGTCCATTCTTACACCGGCTTGATTAGTGGGTAAGTTAAACCTAAAATCCCAGTCTCCTTGCACCGATGTAGCAGACTGAGACTTTTTTCATTCTGATCACAGTCAAGAGTGCATCTATTTTTACAAGCGTTCATTTGGCTCAACATCATGGTGAGAAAGAATCTGAGCAGAGGGTTTTGCATTTATGCAGGTACTTGAAGCAAGGCTTACTCATGGAAGCATGGCAAGTGTTTGATACCATGAAGCAGGAGGGATGCAGTCCAAATGTTGTAACATACAATACTTTGATCAATGCTTGTGCAAAGAATGGGTACCGACTCCACAAGGTTGTGGGACTCTTTGAAGAAATGAAGCAAGGAGGTATCCAGCCCAATGATGTCACATACAACTGCATGGTGAATGCATGCGTGTCTCACAAACTGTTCAACACTGCAAGTCAAATACTCAAGGAGATGAAGGCAGTGAACTGCTTACCTAATGTAGTTTCTTACACAGCAATGATCAATTCCTTGGGAAGGTCTGGAAAGCTTAATGAAGCAGTGGAGCTTTTTGAGGAGATGAAGGAACTTGGACGTGCACCAAATTCTTGGACATACAATTCTTTACTGAAAGCATATTCTAGGGAAGGCCACTATGAGAAAGCCATGGGTTTGTACGAGGAGATGGAGGATGCAGGGTGTGCACGGGACCTTTATACATACAACACTGTGATTGACATGTGTGGACGAGGAGGACTTTTTGAACAAGCAGAGGGTGTCTTCTTGGAAATGCAACGCAAGGGCTGCACTCCAGATAGGGTGCTTCCTAAACCCTGAACCCTAAATAGTTTTGCATCTGTCACAAGAGAATGAACCTTTGAGTTGACAGTTCCTTCCCACCTTCATCTTATCTCAATAAATAAAACATTCTGTAATAAAACAGAAATCAGAACCATATGAATTGATGCATATTGGCAACTTACAGGCTGATGTTACACTAAATAGATACTGGATGCATTTCTGTACGTGAAACCTACAATCGGTTTTTCCTTTGCTCTCCAACAATCAATCTTGTTCTGAGCAGTTCGGTCATTTAATATTGATGCATCTGGCATAATCAATCCTGTGTACAGCAGTTTGTTGTTTTCACATTGCGTATACTTGATGGCAGCCAAATAATTGGAAAGATGATGGGTCATTTGTGCAGGTAACTTATAACACAATGCTTGATGCTTATAGCAAAGGGGGTCAGATGATGAAAGCAAGGGAAATGCTGGAAAAAATGAGGGTGGCAGGGTGCACACCGGACATCTGGACTTACAACATCATGCTCGACACAGCTGGCAAAGCTGGTAGTGTTAGTGAAGCCATGGAGATTTTTGAGGACCTCAAAGCTGCTGGCCACTCACCCAACCTCGTGAGTTTTAGTGCCATGATCAATATGTTTGGTCGGGTTGGGCTCTTCACAGACGCACAACGTGTGTGGGCTGAGATGCGGACAGCTGGAATTGTCCCTAATGCTACTGCCTATTGTGGACTCATCAACAGCTTCAGTCACCACGGAATGCATAAGGTAGGACTCGTTAATTTACTGTTTATGTACAGAAGTTTACACTTGAATGTTCAGAATTGGCACTAGGAAAAGAATTCAAGTCTGTGATCAACCAGGTCTCAATGACAACATTAGTTTTGATAATGTCGTGCAACCTAAACACTTAAAAGTCTATGACGTGACATCCTTGTAAATTTCACTTAAAATGGTTTCCTGGGCTATATAGGGAATCGTCCTGTGGTGTAGCGAGCTCTAAGCAGTGGACGAAGAGATCAATATGGTGACATGAATTGTTTTTGTTGTGCAGGAGGCTTTAGATACATTCAATGAGATGAGAAGTAGTGGAGTAGAACCCGACACACAGAGCTACACAACTCTCATGGATGCATATGGGCATGCTGGCCTCTGTGATGAGGCTGAATCTTTGTTGAAGCAAATGGAGGCTGCAGGCTTCATAGCTGATATTGTAACATACGGTGTGCTGGTGAGGGGCTATGCAAAGGCTGAGAGGTTTCAAGAAGGGCTCAAATACTTTGAATATGTATTACAGCATTCAGAAACGGATCATGCAACTTCGCAGAGATTAATTGCCCAGTATAATGCTGACTATGAATACTACATGCAACTAGAAAACGATGACAACTTGCCTACATAATGGTTGGCAACTTTGACTCCTTATCAGAAAATAAAATCGTTCTTAAACTTAGTTCCTCACACTCTCATTTGTTCTTTTTCCATGGGCCATCACAGACTCACTTATTATTATTGCTTCACATCCTAAGTCATTTTGAACAACAGTTATATTAAACTTATGCTTTTTTGCAGCTTTGAGATTCGTTATCACAGTTTCTTGATGCAATTCTGAATGTTGCTTTCAGTTTCAAGTGGTCCAATGAGCTTGTTAAGGCCAACTTGTTGATTTGGAGTTCTTGTTCTCATATTCTTCTCTCTTGACTCCATATTCTGCATTTCTGCACTACTTTGATCCAGTACCAGAACTTTTGGGTATTTCACAATATGACGTCATATCCAATAAGAGGTTCATGTGGCACCACAGTACTCATTTGGTACTTCAGGAAGCCCTGCAGCATTGTACCATGTCTGCTCGCACTACTTGGGAGAATATCTTCATCTGTGCAGAAAATCATCTGGACATGGAAAACTACCTTCAAATATTTTTGTTTAGTTCCCTACCTTTGTATAATCTCTCCGCTCTTTTGCAAGAATTCAACCTTGTACCAGCTTTTTTGCTAGAGAAGATAATGGCCCCTCCCCACCTGACTTTAGGGAGGTGGGTTTTAGCCTAAGACGTGTATGGTAATACCTGCCTTCCCCACCTGACTCGATATGAAGCTCCAAGTTGAGGTGGCAGTCCAACTCCGACGTGGCAACATTAAAAGTGCCGTTCCTTCAGGAATAGTGCCGAACATGTGAGCCTCCCCTAACACTGTGGAGGGCTTCTAGGGCCGCTAAGCTTGCCCACACATAGGCATCTGATTGGGCTATCTTGGTTTTAGCTACTGAGCCTCTGGGTGGTTCATTACCGGTAGAACTCTAAAGGTTGTCCCTAGAGGCTCAACACCAGTAGAACTCAGAAGGTTGTTCCGGCTCTTGGGCTTGTCGAAGTTTCTAACGGCATTCTCAAGTGCCATCTCTAGGTGTGCAGGAAAGCACAAAGAATTCAATGGCAATCTGAACCTAAATCTGCTCACCTCTGGCATTGTCAATCGTTCAAGGTTCAAGGGGTTCCTGCAACACATATTCATGAATCGTTCGTAAGGGGTTCTGCAATACATGTTCATGGAATTTTCAAGGGTTCGTAAACCTTCTATAGACCGCTTCATGCACTGCTGTCGACGTTAGAATTGTGTGAGGATTGAAGTTGTGAAGGGTATTTCGGCAGGAATTCAGATTTGCACATCGCTGCCGAACCTGCTGGTTATGGCGCATTCCGTTTCAGGCTGGGGATTTGGTGGAGTCCCCTCCAGCCCCAATGCTGTCCTCGGGGGCCACCCTGGAGAGTCGAAATCCCCGCTTCGAAGTCCATACATTCCTCCGAAATGTTGGGTAATTATCCCGAAGGTTTCAACTTCAACCAGAGTGATTGAAGGCCGGCGAGCTCCGGGCCCTCCCTCGCAGTACTTTCGTCCCTACGCGAGTGTGGGTGCTTGTAAACTACCCATGACGGATTTCCAACTGGTTGTCAACAGCAGCAGTCTTCCTTCCAAGAGGCATCTGCAGGTGTGCAACAACAATGATTCAGGTCAAAATTCATTCCACACGGCGCTGTTGGAGAGTGCAGCAGTTGAGGTCAACATCATAAAATTGAACAAATGTTACAGGGCTACTCCATGGGAGGCTCCTGCAACGAAAGTGACCCAAAGTTCAATGATGGTGGTCCTACGGAGCTCAATTTAGAAGACGAGGAGAAGTTTCTGCAATACCTTGAGATAAGCTTTCAAGAGGTGAGCCGTGAAGTTCAGAGACGGAGAGAAGAGCTTCGTACGAAATGAAGGCGGCTAATGGAAGACGAAGCTTGGATGCACAACATCATCTTCAAATCTTCGTCGTGGATTGAAAGTCTGATACCAGGGCCACACCGGGCGGCCTAGCCATACGTATTCTCCGGAAATACAGGGCTGGGATTTCATTTGGCTGGAGCTGCTGGTTGCATGCTACCCCTTCTTCCAGCCACTCCAGTAGATCCAGCCAAGTGAAATCCCAGCCCTGTATTTCCGGAGAATACGCAGGGCTCGTGTTTTTGGTGACTGGAGCTGCTGGGGTTTTTGGTGTGGCCCTGGTATGAGTAGAGGGTTCAGCCTCTAACTTGAAGTAGAATTCGGAGCTCAACCTGTGAGCAATCTGCCACCCTTGGCGAACCTGGTGGTGGACCCAAATACCAAGGTCAGGTTGGAAGGGGTCATAAGAGAGAGAATTATCACATACAAACGTACTTTTCATCCATCCAAGACAAAAACTTGACCCTATAGGTTTGTGGCCAATTTATCTTGAATCACTTGGATTAGATTACATCAGGGTCTTTAAAACTAATTCCGGTGTCAAATCAACTTCAATAAGTAACCTTCAGGTTCCATATTCTTTCAGGGCTTTATGTTGGATGAATGAGAGGTACGCTAGTATGCAAATAACTTACCTCCATGCCTATGAGAAGATACCTAATCAGTCACTGACCAGTGACCATCATTTACTGACCATTTGCATGGCACATTTGAGAAACACAAAAAGGTCGTATTATCGAGGTGTCGTCTTCTCATTAATATGACAAATGGTGTAAAGTTGTTGTATTATTGAGGGAATACGGAAACATAAGTAATATGAGCTTCAAATTATATACAATGAGTTTATGCAATATAGATGGTACGAAATAATAACTTTTAACTCCAAACAAATAAAAATATTCTCAAGAACTCTTGATTTAGGAGTCCAAAGATCTCTAGTGTTGCCTACCCAAGTTAGCAATTGCAATCTTATCTAAATTCCCTACTACATGTGACTTTTGAAAACTAATGATTTCATTAACACCAAAATGTAAAGAGTTCTCTAATAAGAAACTAAACAACAATGATGCATGACGTTTAGCATCAAGATACTAGTGATACTATATCGTAGTAGTAGATAAACGAATAGATAGACATGAAGGTTACTTATGTAACCACCCTTATCTTTGTCATGAGGCTCATAACCTCTCTATATTGGATAAACTCTCAATATGCAAACTCACACACCTCATAAACATGTTTTTTTCATGCTAGACATATGTATGAAAACATAACTAATAAGACACAAACACTAGGAAACAAATCTAATAACTATATCTTCTTCCTAGCTACATCTCCCCTTCAAACCCCACTTATTCATAAGTGGAATGAGGATTTGCCTAGGATTAAAAGAAGAACTCCCATAGTCACACAACATAACATACCAATATCCTTTCTTTGCATAATGGCCTACTCACGAAGCTTGGACAAAAGTTTTGATGGTGTCAAATACATGGAAACCTCACAAAACAAAAAAAGAACATCTAGCAATGCATTCTTAACTATAGTAGAAAAAAACAAAACTAAAAGCAATACACCAAATAGCAAACTACGCCTATGGCTTGGATTTAAGGCTATGAACGCCTTGAATATAAGCAAAGGATTGGATGAGGTTGCCCATAAAAGTATGAGTGAACTTGTAAGAATGGGAATGAGCGACAAATAAGCCTTAGAATGTCAACGTTGTGTACTATTATATCTATATGTACCACAAGAAATGTGGCCAACTATAAATGATCTTGGTTCATAAAATTTTCATCACACTCAAATCCCATCCGATGTAGATGTGTATGAAGGATTTGCCATGGATTATCATATTGTTTTGTTCTTTCAAATTGATGGCATGCTCATCCCTAATGAAGAAGCACTAGACAAAATCACCAAAAAATTTGATGATATGAAAATCTTGCTTGATGATGACATAAGTGACCCTATAGCAATAATGTGCACACATGGTGGCAACCAATGGTCGGGTCATACAAAGATTCATCTAAAAAATATGCAAGAGGATGGAGTTAAAGTACTCCAAGGCCTCCGCCTATTTATCATACGCCTACCAGACAATAAGATGTACCAAAGAAAAGTTTGTAAGTCATATGATACCATTGCCTCTAGTGAGATGTTGTCAATCAAACTCACAAGTGATAGTATAAAGAATGAGAGTTGGTATGCGGTATATAAAGAAATGATAACAGAAGGCTTCAAAAGAAGGTTTAACTTTGAGATTACGCATGTAAAGAAAATAGAGGATCACAACTATATTTGGATTGTCGCCACTAGACCGGAGCAAGCCAACAACATTCAGAAAAATAAAATCACTTTTGGCCATGAAATTATGGATGTTTCAATGGGAAAACCTAATGGTGATGAATTAGCAAAAAAGAATGCGCTTATTCTTATTGCAAAAAACCTAAATAGGCTAAAATCCAAAGAGATATTAGAAGCAGAAATTAGAGCATGCATGGGAGAAAAAAAATATACTCAATATTTACTTCAAAAATGACGCCTAAGGCAAACTCACGGGGGTGTGCAATATCCAATGTTTGAATGCCGCGGTGTACAAGAGATTTGTGAAGACAATTCATAAAATCTGCAACAAATATGTAGAATTCTCCCCTCATCCGAAAAGCTTAGATGGAATTTTCAAACCCTCCAACGAGAAACTTACAAGGTTGGGATTCAATGATATTACCACGGCCTTAGCAAATATGGTAGAGGCAATGGAGAATGCCCCTTCCAATGCCCTCAGCAAAAAAGACATCAATAAAATAGTAGAGGAAGTTGTAGCAAAAGGAACGGCCATTGTCCGTAATGAAATGCAAACTATGGAAATTCGCCTCACAACACAAGCGAAAAACTTTGTCACATACGCAGCGGAAAAAACGGCCAAAGCCCTCAAGAACGAAATGGTTACACTAAGGCATGCCCTTAGCAAAACCATAGCTGCCCTCGAATCCTCGGACATGTTTGATAAAGGAGACTCCTCTAGCGACAAAGAAAACCTGATGGCGATAAACTAAAAGCCACAAACACCTCAATACTCCCCCAAACTAGAATTACACACACTCCAAAAATACAAAAACAAAATAAAAAGATATTTCTAAATACCCCCACCTCAATAGAAATCTTCAACATTGCCACACAAAAAACAAAGCAAAACGTCAATCCACAAACAAATATATACATACCCAAACAACATACACAACATACACACATTAAAACTAAACAACAAATGAATAATAATAGTGGATACCTACACCATCAACATACACTTCAATTCCCATACCACTATCAATACCAATACCAAACCAAATACAACGAACGATTCCAATACCAAAACCAACAACAAAATCGATACCAAACACCAACATCGAATCCATTAATTTCAAAAACCACCCAAACCCAAATCAACAGATCATCATAACCTAAAATCCCTCAACCAAAACCAATCAAAGCAATATCCATCCCTAATCGCCTCCTTTTATCACAATGTGGTGATATCGAAACCAACCCTGGCCCAATGCCAAGCCTACTACAAACTCACCCAGCCATCCATAAAAGAAGAGAGGCGACATATTTTATACCTAACACAATTAAATTCCAACCTTAGTACCAACACCTTACCACAAACTTCAAACTGTTATTTCACAATACACATCCTTTACACACACAAATAACAACATCACTACCATACTTACACAGTTACATACAAAAACATCACAACACTACTAGAAAATCATGACCAAATTAACAAAAAATCAACAGATATTTGTTGATCCGGGCACTCCAATGACCGATTTCACTAATTCTTGAATTTTTGTAAAAATCAACAGTTTGCTGCCTACATTTTTGTTGATCTGAATAGTACAATGACTAAATCAACAAAATTTTAATAAGTGTGGAATCTTTTTAGAATCTTTTTGAAATAATCTAGAAACTATTCTAATCTTATAGAATCTTTTACAATTTATGGACATGTAAGTGTATGGGCGTAGAAATAATTACGATTCAAATGTGTGTAAATATTATAAATATTATACTAGTTGATAATTAATATTAATTATTTATTAATATATGTATATATATATATAATATATGTATATGTATAATATTTATATATATAATATATGTATATGTATAATATTTATTTATTTATTTACTGTAAATATATATAGTATATATTTACTGTAATTAAATACAGTAAATATACTATAATTATATATAGTAGATATACTGTATATATTTATAGTAAATATATACATCAAGTATGTAGTAAAGAGAAAATAGTGGCCATAGTCTAGAAAGGTTTAAAACACTCCATTTATATCATGTGTGATGTGATGACCTAGTGGTTAAGGCACATGTGTGGGTGTCACTAGGTGCAAGGTTCGAACCCCGTGGCCAACACCTTTGGCCTTGGCCTTGACACCTAGGTGAGTGGTAGGTAGTCTATTCTTGTAGGTGAGGTATAGGTTGAGGGTTATTTTGGGAGGGGTTAGAAGTTGCAGACCTGCCAACCATTCATGTTTGATTTTTTAATGATATATATATATATATATATATAAAGTTTTTTTTTAAAATATTTTTGTGACCAGATCAACAGAAAAAATCAACAAAATTGTATTATATCATGTCAAGGTCAACGCGTCCTAAGTAACAACCGCGACCAACGCCTTTCTGTTGATTTTTTGTTGATCCGGACGCAGAATTTCTACTAGTGCAACCACCCGCCCACTAGACTAATCTATGCCCTCATAGTAACAATTAGCCCCTCCATCCAAGAATGTAATATACACCTACAACAACAACCATCCCCGGATTGGACTTCACAAATACTAACAAAAATGACTAAACTACCTAATCCACCAGAAAGGCACATAGATACTCCACACCCATACACTCAATTCCTTAATACGTGTAAAGACAAAATATCCCCCCCAAGCACAATCCACCATACACTATATAACCATATTCGCCAGCATCTAGAACTACCAAACACTCAAGACATACAATAAACATTCCCGTATCTACCCGAACGACTAATTACAGAGGCATTAAGATACACAGAACCTATCACAAAATACACACACCCTACCTCTCCAATATCCAATAATTCAACACTCCCACCAAGACCACCACCACCCACAAGCCAAGAAACATACATCATAACATGGAACGCCGCATCGCTTAACCCCTAAGTGCCCAAGCAACCATATATGTTTGACCAAAAATTTCGGCTCGTTTGTGTGTGGGCAGATAAATTCCTTTGACCGCGTAATTTTTTTTGGCGGGCAGTATGGAAAGGTAAGTTTTGGATTGAGGCATTTTTGACCAAAAATAATAGATATTTGATTTTAGAGAGGGTCGCAAAGGCATATATGTCCGTGATGTAGGAAATGGGTGGAGAAAGTGCTTTACTATTGGACTATTGTACTTGTTTTTTACATCCAAAGAGTTCTCATTATTCATCTCTTTTGAAAAATGTCGTAGTGGAAAGAGTAAAAATATTCCGTATTTTTGACCGTCGAATATTAGTATTCACAATTACCAATGTGAAGTAATTTGCAATATGAAATCGTCAAGTGTTAAAATAAAGAAAATGCATTTTAAGAATTGCAAGGAAGATTGCGAAATGATTGGGATAGCTCTATATACATACATAGGGTCTTTGGAATCACATTTTCGTATTCTTTCACATGTTGGAGTTGTTTGTGTCACCTCAAACTCCTAAAAACACTTATGAGCAAATCATACAAACATTGTGGGGAGGGGCAGCATACAAAAAAAAAGAATGTATACATTTCTCTTGTTTGAATCTCACAACTCTTATGCAATCTTGGTCTCAAAATTGGTATGCATACTAATAAACAAGTTCTTTAAACATCTATACGGTTAGATTTTGGATAAAAGACAAATTCCTCCATTGGGGATTGTATTAAAGTCATGCACATATTTCTTAGGAAAAGTGCATTCCGAAAGGCTTGGGCACTTAGGGGTTAACACGGCAATGCCATGTCTCCACGAACTAACCACACACTCCCCTAACCCACCAACCATCATAACAATACAAGAAACCAAGCTTACTACCACCAAATCCACTAAATATATACAAAACATTTTTCCTCACTACAAACTCTTCTTCAATAACACACACAACATCACACGCACTATGCGCCATCGAATGACTCATCGAGGCCACTGAGGAGGGCTACTCACACTAATACATAATCAACATGCATTTCCCGGCAATCTATCCAAAATACCCACCCCCGTAAGCATATCACCCTTTCTCCAAATAATCCATATAGCCAACCGACCCCTCCAACCCTAGTTATTAATAAATATATATATATATATGTCGTCACATGACGAAGATTTACATCTCATTTCCATAATACAAAACACTATAACCGAACAAATCAATGCCCACCCTAACCACACATACGTAATATGTGGAGACTTCAACCGTGATATAGCACTAATCGGGAGACAAAATAACCAACAAATCACCCCACCGCAAGAAGAAGACTACCAATGGCGAACATTTACGGATAACCTAGAATTAACATATATTGCCACAAATACCACATTTTCGAGACAAGGAGGAAACAACTATACACACAATAACCTAATAGATGGATTCTTCATAAAAACCCCAAATAACAACCACTATATGTCAACTACAAATCAAAATATAGAGCTCAACTCTGACCACCTACCCATACAACTGCATATCCCACCTAATACATTGATTGCCAAAAACCCAATACCTAAACTCGAACCACCACCACGTATATTAAACCCCATACCACAGGAGAACCTAGACAAATTCCATACACAATTATTTGAGGTTAACTCAATCCAAATCAACGACCTCACCCAACTATTTGAAAACCACACACATTTAACAACAGAATAATGGCAAACAAGACACCCTCGTTACTAACATCTCAAACATAATTTTAGAAACATGCAGCGCACCACCAATACCAATCCTACCAAACATAATCGCCAAACAAGGTGGCTATCTCCCAAAAAAACCTCAAAAACAATGGAAAAAACATCTCACCACCTATCACCTTATTCGGAAAACAATATACATCACGAAAAACAACCCTAACTGGAGAGACCACCCCATCATACATGAAATTATTAACCATACACATTGTATCATCCCAGCCCCCCCAACACACCCTCTCCCACATGATATATGGATACAAAATTTGGCCAACAAAGCAAAAATATCCAAAAAAGAAGCCCGGAAAATTACAACGGAATACTCACTCAAACAAATAAAAAAAAAACATATCAAAATACCAATAATTATATGAAAAAAGCCCCAAAAAGATACATAAAAAAATCTTTAAAGATAACGAAACACCCCCATTAGATTGCATCAAAGATAGATATAACAACATCCTCACCAACCCAGACGATATAGCCCAAGAAATCTATGCCCAACAATCCATTAGCAACAAACCCACAGTCCCCACATGCCACTACTAACCCGATCACCCGCAATACTGCACATGTGGAATACGACAATATCCATGGCACGACCTGAACGGGTATACTATCGAAAAAAGAGGAGAACCAAATATACCCCTTCATTCATACCTAGACCAAGAAACATACGACATATGCCTCCGGAATCTAGCAAATGGAAAAACCCCTGGCCCAGACAAAATTCCTAATACCATATTAAAAACTATGCCCCTACGCTTCCACAAACTACTCTTACTCTTCTTCAAGTACTGCTACAAACAAAACCGTATCCCAACAACCTGGAAAACAAGTCTAACCATACTCCTATATAAAAAAGGTAACCCATATAGCCTCAACAATCATAGACCAATAGCCCTTGCCAATACAATATATAAACTATTCACTAGCACACTCACTAGTATTCTCTTCACATATGGAGAAAGACACCAAATCCTACACGACAGTCAGGAAGGATTCCGAGTTGAAAGGTGTACATCAAGACAATTACAAACCCTTATTTCAGCACTAGAAGATGCAAGATTCATAAACCAAGATATTTACATATTATACATAGACTTCAAAAATGCCTTTGGTTCAGTAGACCATGCCAGACTCCTGGCCATCATGAAAGACCTTGGCTACCCACAAGACGCAATTGCATTGATAGGAAATATCTATTCACAATCTACCACTACATACATAGGAGAATACTTCGGTAGAACACAGCCAATTCCCATACAAAGAGGAACCATACAATGGGATACACTAAGCCCATATCTATTTATTATCTTTCTAGAGCCACTCCTACGATGGCTACAAAGGGAAAACAATGGATACACTTTCAAAACTTCCAATACCAAGATAAACTCCGCAGCATATGCCGATGACTTAGCTACTCTAGCCAACAACGTAACATCCCTTCAGACACAACTAGACAAAATAGACAATTTTTGCGAATGGGCGGGAATGGACTTATGAATCTCCAAATGTGCAATCATTGGATGCCCCAATAAATCAAAACTAAACCCAAATGCCTTCAAAATACACTTAGAAAAAGCAAATATAAACTTTCAACAACAACCCATACATGTACTCAGCCAACATGAACCATATGTATACCTTGGAATCAACCTAGTCCCCTTATTACAATGGAAAACACAAATGCACATTATCACAACCAAGATAGCCAAGCAAAGCAAACTTTTAATCACATGTCCAGCTACCATGAAACAAAAAATAAAAATGGTTGACACAGTCACAAGGGCTGGCATCGCCTACAGCTTCTATGCGGTCTCGTACTTCCTCCCAACCATTAAAAAACTGGACAAAAAAATAATCGCACTTCATAATCACACTTCATAATGTGGCCTACCAAAATGTATGTCAAATGCCGTCACACAACTACCACACGCTATGTTTGGAACCGAAGCTTTCTCATTAAAAAATGCATACACAACTTGTATAGGATAACAACTCATAAATGCCCTAAATGATAAAGGTAGGCTAGGAAGAATATACACCCTAACCTTGATAATGTCACACCCTCCGTTTCACCAAAAAGTGTGATATAAACAAGGTGTGACATACTTGATAATGTCACATTTTGTGCATAATGTGATATTATCAAAAAATATGTAGAAAATCAAAATATAATTACAATTTTTTTTAAAATAACAAATACGAGACTTCAATGTTTTTGAATGTAAAATCTAATTCAAAATTGTGAATAACAACAAGAGCACATCATAATGTGTCATTCAGATCAGGTAAAGACCTCTCACTAGAGACAAAGAAGCTTCTAATGTCACATTGTTTTGTTGATGTTAAATGTGCAACACCAATTCTAATGAGTTTGTCATGTATCATGAAACTTCTTAGAATTTACAATCTTGAAGGTGTGTCTAATGCAAAAGCATACAGCTCCAGCAAATTGCTTCTCGGAAATGTTTTACCAACTCTAAATCTTCAAGGTTAAGAGGCATTTATCGACATTGGAAATGGCTACTGAAGGAATGCAACTAAGGTGCTTACCATGTGTGCGCCATCTTCAACGGCAGCCACAAAATCCTCAGGAACCACCGATTGATCAACTTCCACCTCACAATGCAATTCTCTGAAAATGCCACAAAATGAATGCCAGCAGTCTAAGTTTGAAACAGAGAAATCAATTACAAGGTCTTCAACACCGAACTGATTCAACAAGCCTCAAAGCTTCAAAAGTACCATTTAGGAAGAAACCTTGTGGATGCAGCAATTTGTTGAGGAGAGCAGCAAGAAGATGAGGGGCAGAGCAGTGTGTGGAGCGGCGAGAGGAGAGAGCATATGATGCAGGCAGAGCTGCGAGAGAAACCGTTGCTTCTTCGGCACATGAGATTCAAGATTCAAGAACCCAAGATTCAAGCGGAAGCAGGTGAAGATGCCGATGTCATCCATAGAATTTGTTGTCCATCCGGCCTTTTTTCATCCATGTTACTTGTTATTATCACACTTACACTACAAATTTTGAAAAACAAATGTGACATTATCAAGGGTGATAGTGATAATAACGAGGGAGTTTTACACTATGGAAATCGGTTTCAAACTTTTAGGTGACAATATCAAGGTGTTCTATTAACAAGTGTGATATTATCAAGGTTAGGGTGTATAAAGGATTGATACAACACATACTTGCCAAACACAAAGGGGCCCAAAACTTAACACGTATCTCACCACACGATTGTACGAGATCACCAATCACGAGATCCCTGTTCCTACTGAAAAAGACAAGCGGAATCCACCTTAAAAGTACTCTTGAAAATTTTCACCTCACCCCCACATCATTAGAAACACAATGGATGCTACAAGCAAGAAATATCCCAACGCCAAAACTATCCCTAAAATACCTCCACAAACTAATATTACATAACATATTTGAACTAAAACATATAACATGCCACAATGGAACACACCTCATGAACAACGGCGAATTTAAAATTCATTACAATAAACCCACAAAAATAGAGAAAAATGCACTAGAATATGCTAGAAAACTATTATGTGACCCAACATGCCTTCCACAATGCACACATCCGTGCCCAACTCATTCAACACCAAACGCCCTAAAAAACGAATATAGAATACTAAATCAAAACGAACACATAAGGCCACAAGAACACCATACCCAATTGCCACCCCCACTATCATTGGAACATCCAAAACCACCCCCACATATACTCAAAGACCCAACACATTTCCCATACACAACATAAAGAACGACCGTTCATGCGAGTACATAGACAAATACAAAATAACAAAAAAATACACATCCTACCTATGTCAATGGATACTTCCAAATGAAGTAACATACTACAAGTGGCTACCCCAAAAAGAATTGTCTCCCTAGAACAACCAAAACGCCATAAATCATAACATTTTACTACTTACACAATACTACACTCGAAAACAACACCAACACTACACTAATATACTAAACACAAACTTCAATCAAGAACAAATAAGAGATACCAGGTATATCCCCCCACCACAAACCATACCTCTATGCCACATACACATCAATGAATGCAACCCAGAAGATGATATCACCTGCACACAATATACTATCCAAACCCACTATGATACCGCACATATATACGATAACATGGGTCGACATTTGATCTCCATTCCTGAAACAAGACTAAAATGGCTATGGGACCAATACCACTTGGCACTAAATAGACCACACAACCTAGAGCCCCCCACCCAACCATTCGAAACAGAAGTAGCATGGCTATACCAAAGATATAAATATAAAACTCCAAAAAATGACCCCCTCAATCTCTCGCAATACACACTCCCAAATGCTATCATTGAAAACTTCATAAACACATTCCAAATCACACACTCATATTTCTCATCACCAGTAACATGCCCCACAACACTCATGCAATTCCACTCCCCATTTCCTAGAGATGAAGTATTTGGATCAGTTGGAAAAACATTTCATCACAAATGGCATGGTAACGACTATGCCCACCCACATACAGACACCGAAACTCAACAAGCCCTACACTGGGCTCGCCTAGCAGCCAAAAACGCCTCCAACTCTATCACAATACTAGTAATGCCAGACGAAACTGGTACCACAACCCTAATCCTTACAATGGGCCCTTCCCATATTCACATGTTATAGCCCACTTCAAAGCGGATACCATCACCTACGAGGAACCAACAATTCCCCCATAACTAAGGATTGAACCTAGAACAGAAAGTCGCGCCTTACAAATACTATGCATACACCATAAAGATACACCCATAGGAACAACGACATATACTCAATAAATGATAGATATTGCTAACACACTACAAATCCCCGAAATGTTTAGCCAAATTGCACCACCAACTCCATTAGACACTTTAGTAAACCACAATACAAAATGGACTAAACTCACATACCCACCCCCCCCCCCCTCCGCCAACCATTCAAATCCAAACCAACAAATGGAATATCAACCCTGAACAATGCATACCGCTTAAATACCCACCCCAATATTGTTACTACACGGACGGGTCATTCAAACCACCCAAACAAATAAGCAATGGATAATGGAGACGTGAAAAAGCCGGATATGGTATTTACAACCCTTTCAAGAACCTAAAAATCACAAGAAGATTACCGGGCCTACAAAATATTCTGAGAGCCGAAATGATGGCCATACACCACACTTTACAACTCCTCACTACAACATACCGAAATGAACCAGCCCACATATTCACAGATTGCCTAAACATCCTATACCTCCTAAATACCCAAAACAAACACCCAACTAGTCATAACAGTCACCCGGATAAAAAAATCTTAAAAAGCATGATTAAAATGTTAATATCCCGCACACAAACCACCATACTCCACAAAATAAAAGCCCACACAAACATAGGAGGGAATGACCAAGCAGATACACTAGCCAAACGAGGATGCGAGTTAGTCCACAAAGACGCCACAACCCCATACGAGCATGCACATCCTACACCATACTACTTACAAAAAGACTCGTGGTACTCCATGCAAGAAACACCTGATAAAGGCCCCATTAGGCACCTTAGTAAACACATTCTCAAACATGACAATGAACACAACCTAACAATCATAGCAAACCAAACACACCAATTGCACAAATGGCTAGAAAACGACGACATAGATAAAATACTATCAAATGACTTTTGGACAAATCCTGTCATTACAGATAAACAAAAAACATGCTTAATAAAATTCCGAACTAGACAATACATGGGTCACGTCCGTAAGCAACTCTTCTCTGGCAGAGAAGCCTTCCCATCGAAAACATGTCCTATCTGTAACTCAACAGATGCGGACACATGGCTACACGTACTACTTAAATGCCAACAACAACACATCCATGCACTCATAACAAAAAGACATAACAAAGCGGTATGGGAAATATGCAAACTCATCCTATCAACTCAAGTATCAAGACATTATACATTAATGAATGCAGGAACGCATAACGAACTCCCCCAAGAAAATACAGTCCCCACATGGCTACTCCCATGCACATGCGATACTCAAAGATGTCATTGTAATGCTAGGCTCAAACCGGACATGCTATGCATCATAGGTCATCCGCATAACCAAACCCCCCCCCCCAGAAACCCCTACACCTGCTATCACCATACAATTTATTGAATTCACATACTGCAATGATAGGTTCGCCACTAAAACTCTGGAAAGAAAAATCATAAAATATCAACCACTCATAAACAACATCATAACAAAGGGTTGGAACGTAGCCCCACTCATGGTACTAGCCGCAAGAGCAAGAGGCACAACACATATCCCATCCATGAAAAAATTGGAAACAACGTTCACACTCCCAATCACGAAAATAAAAAATATGTTTAAACAAATTAACATAATTGCCACACAATATGCACACTCCATATTAGTCCATAAACGAAGGCTAGAAAACCGACAATCTATTAATGATCTCCAAGAACCTCCATGAAGGAATAAAATTCCCAACCCAATAATAGATCTCGCCCCCGCTAACTACCCCAACACACGGCCCATGCATAATACCCGGCTACCGAAAGTTACTATTAGTTATTAACTATAGTGTCGACGTCCTGCAAGGGGCGAAGTAGTTTTACATCCAACGCCACTGCCGTAAGGCATGGCCTAGGATGTTCTACGAACAAACACTTTATTCACTCCAGCCTCCTCCGGAGACCGGAGTTCTTCTTCTTGATACTATATCAACCATGTACAAGGCAACATACTAGGCAGGAGCCCACACTAACCCTAATCATGTCCATTTTACACCGGTCACCCTAATTCTCAGCAAGTTCCCAATGATAAGTGAAGTTCCCAAGTAGTTCCCAAGTGAAAATGGATGTATTTTAAATATAAATGACATAGATGAAACAAATTTTAGCCTTACCTACCTCCTTTCATATGACAAACCGGGGACTCTAAACGTCGCATTAACGAGTGCCATTGGTCGTATAAAAGAGGGAGTATTGGGCCAAGAAGTTTGGTCTCGCAAGAATGTGTCGTATTAATGAGGCTAGACTGTACTTGCACCATGCAGTTTGCCCTGAGGAATATTATAATAATAAGTACTCTCACCTCGGAGGTCATATATATGCAGTCAGTCACCATGCAACCACTGCCATTATATGGCACTGTAACATTCCTCTTCCACTTCCACTTGCAATGACTCGCTGCTTTGCGACCATCAATCCCAAAAGCCGGCCAAACCCTCTACACTCTAAACTCCATAGTATCACACCCGCGGCGACCAAAGTGCACGTGATATTACGGGGTTTTGTAGTGTTAACATGGATGCATGATACTATCGAGCTAGTGTAGCATGTGACATCATGGAATAACACAAAGGAGATGTGAGGACGATTTAAATTCGTTCTTCCGTCACCTACGTACACTAGCGTGGCCTACTCCACCTGGCCTTCTCGGGTGTTGTGCCGGATGCATGCACCAACATTCGACAAGTGGCATAAGAGGAATAAGAATAAGAAGGTGGCACTCCACATGTTGCACATGGGACAATGCGAGGGTGTGGGCTGATTTCTTGGGTGGTTTGCATCAATGACAGATTTTGTGATATAAGAGGAGGAAATGTGACAATAAGGAGCGAGATTTGAACTACAAACATGCGTTCCCTAGGGTTTTGGGATATTAGAGAGTGTGTGACATTATGGAGGGTTGATATTACGGAGGTTAGGGCGTCCCAGTTGCCCTGGTGATAAGCTAACTTAGAGCATCTCCACCGTGCCGCGTTAAAGGGACTTGGCAAGCCCTTTAACGCGGCCTTGGAGAAAAACATGCCCCACCCCTCCCCAACACCAAGGCCTTGATTGCCAGGGCTCTTCAAACTTCCGGCTCCACTCACTATCCTATCGGGTGAGCGTTGCTCTTGCTGTGCCCACATTCCGGGGCCTCATCCACTTGCGATTCAGTGAATCGTGCCACTTTTGGGAATGATGAGCATTACAGGGAATATTCCTGACAATTTTTCGGCTTGAAGAGCCAGTATGCAAGTAACGGTGGGGGAGTGCCACCCTAAAAAAAATTTAGTGCATGCTTGGAGCCCTTCAAAGCGCATTTCGAGAGCTTGCCTTTCTGCCCAAGGGTGGAGATGCTCTTAGTAGTATACAGTCCACCCTCTATAAATGTTACACCTATAAGTGTTAACCCTCTCTAAATGTTAACTTTCTTCTACTCCCCACATATTGCACACTATAAATGTTAAACGTGTTAACTGTTAACAAAATGGTACTCCCTTCTTTGTAAATTTGACTCTATAAATGTTAACGAATGAAATACAACCATAATATGATTGTGAGGGAGAGGAGTGTGAGGTGGAACCCATTCCATCTTATAGTGACTTGCAATCTAGTTTTGGTATCATTAGAAGGTACATGGAATCACGTTCATGTGATGTGTCCAAGTATGTGGGTTTGTTGGTGTAGATTGAGAAATATTTGCAAGTTGTGCATGCAGATGAATCTCACCAAAGAACCATTGATTCGTACTTCACCCGTGATTTGTAAACTTGATATTGAATAAAGTTTTGATTGGGTTTGCAATTTTATGAATGGTATTCTCTCACAAGGACTCTTCACAATTGCTTATATTTATAAATGTTAAGATTTGTATATTGCTCAAAAAAGTAATTTTATAATTGTTAACTGTTAACACCTCTATAAATGTTAACTTTGATCCACTCCCGAGGGTTAACATTTATAGAGGGTAGACTGTAGTTGAGAAGGATGAATCCGGAGCCAAAGTAGGAGAAAAGTTAAGTAAGCTGTTAGAGTGGTGTTGCGCTCCTGGGCAAATGTGGGGGTTAAGGCCTGGCCCCACTGGTTCATTTCCTTAGTGGCTGGCCCAACTGGCCACTTCCCTTTCCCTGCTCCGCTGCCTGCACGGATCCACCTGCACTTGCTTAGAATACTCGCCCTGTTCCGAAGGAGACTCTTCCATCCTCGCAGCCGATGGAGCCATCTTCCTTTGCCATTGCAGCATAGGGAGTGTACGTCGCTGAGTCATCGCCACCATGGGCTGTTGGGGGGACAAATAGCTCGTGGTGGCTGGGGTTAGGGATCGCTGCAGGGTGTGGGAGCTTGTGCGGGGGGAGTTATTGGTTTGTTGGGTAGCTATGGAAGGGGAGGCGGTTGTGGTAGCAGTAGGGGCGAAGGCAGGGAGTGTGTGGGTGTTTGCGGGGACGTTGCTACTGGCTGCGCTGGTGGGCTATGCGATCCTGCGAGTGGCGAGGAGCAGGAAGAATCTGCCACCGGTGGTGGACACGGCCGTGCCTTTTGTAGGCGGCTTGCTCAAGTTCATCAAGGGTCCCGTGGTGTTGCTACGGGAGCAGTACGGGCGTCTCGGCAGTGTTTTCACTGTCAAGATTCTCACTCGCAATATCACCTTCCTCGTTGGGCCGGAGGTTTCTGCCCATTTTTTCAAAGCGCAAGAATCGGACCTGAGCCAGAGAGAGGTAGCGAACAAATGTCGTGACCACGTCCCAAGTGTAGATGGTTTCTTGTTGCATGTTTTCCTCGATGACAGCAATTGGCCCCATGTGATTGAGTGGCGGTTCTCCATCTCTCACTGAAAACAATGTCCCGTGTATTGTTGTCGGATCTGGGTGCACGATGAGACGAGGAACTCGACTGCTTTCTCCATCTTTCACTGAAAACGATGTCCCGTGTATTGTTGTCGCATATGGATGCACAATGAGACGAGGAACACGACTTCTTTCTCCATCTTTCACTGAAAACGATCTCCCGTGTATTGTTGTCGCATATGGATGCACAATGAGACGAGGAACACGACTGCTTTCTCCATCTTTCACTGAAAACAATGTCCCGTGTATTGTTGTCGCATCTGGATGCACAATGAGACGAAGAACTCGACAGCTTTCTCCATCTTTCACTGAAAAACAAATGTGGCAGACCTTGTTGTTAAGTAGTAGTAGCTGGTGGGTGGAGGGGGGAAATGAAAATTAAGCATGCACTCTGGTAGACCATGCTGGCGTGTGTTGTTGTTGACGGATGTGGATGCATCACAATGGTAATTGGAACTGGGACCGATTTATCCATCTTTCACGGAAAACAATGTGGCAGACCTTGGAGGAGGGAAATAAAACTTTCATTCGACGTTAGTCCATGCTGCCATGTATTGTTGTCGCATGTGGATGCACAATGAGATGTGAAACTGGACAGTTTTTTAATCTTTCACTTCAAAAAGAAACAGGCAGACCTTGTTCTTAAATATTAGTAGCCAAGTAGGTGGAGGAGGGAAATGAAAATGCAATAATCATGCCATGTTAGACCATACTGTCGTGTATTGTTGTCGCCGCATGTGGATGCATCACAGGGAGATGAGGGACTGGACTGCGTTCCTGAGCTTGTGGTCTGCTCCTCACAGGTGTATCAGTTCAATGTGCCAACGTTTGGACCAGGAGTGGTTTTTGATGTGGACTACTCGGTGCGCATGGAACAGTATCGCTTCTTCACCGAAGCTCTGACGGTGAAACGCCTGAAGAGCTATGTGGAGATGATGGTTGAGGAAGCTGAGGTACGCGCTTGTGTGTGTGTTTTTAATTTTAAATAATTTAATTTTTAATTCCTTCTTTCTTTCCTTTCTCCCCCAGCTGTTTACGTTTGTTGGAGCTCCACTGGTCTGTACAGTTGTGTTGTATGGACGCTTGCAACCCGCTTTCGTACTTCGTCCATGTGTTTCAGAGGATGAGAAAGTTGTTGATCTATGCCATCATCCGCAACATGGCTCCCTCTGAACATGAATTATTGCCTCCACGGCATCAAGACGCCCAGGATTTGGGCACCTGTCTTATTTAGTGTGGTTCTTGAGTGTTCGAATGCAATAATCTAGTTGTCCCGTACCAGTTCATCAAAATGTTTCAATCAAACAGTTTGAAACATCAGGTTCGAGCTAATCACCTAATATATGAGCAGAAGTAAAATGAAAAGTGCCACATTGCCCATGATAATCAGCAACTTCTTTCTGTTCCGAAGTTATATTTCCAGGCCTGATTGAGTAGAATTTTCAGTTGTCAATTGTAGCAAGTCCATAGATTAAGTGACGGTAATGGCAATCAGATGTGAGTGTTAAATGGCTGTAATTTGAAGGTTCTCTATACTGAGAGGTAGTGAATGCAGATGTTTTTTGCAAAGTGGGAGAATGAGGGAGAAGTTGATCTGAAGGCAGAACTGGAGCAGCTTATCATCAATACTGCCAGTCGATGTCTGTTAGGACAAGAAGTTCGTAACAACAACCTTGAGAAAGTGAGCTCATTGTTTCATGACCTTGACAATGGCATGCTACCACTCAGTGTTATGTTTCCGTACCTCCCAATTCCTGCCCACAACCGTCGTGACAGGTTGGCTGTCATCCCCTTTCCACTCAGTGATATTGTATCTTAAGGTTACTTCCTCATGTTTGTGGGTTTGATGAAATCCTTTGCCTGTATATGTATTCCTTGTAGGGTTCCATAAATTCTCCGAGGTGTATTAGATGTACCCTCACAGGGGCATTGTACAATGGGTTCATACATTCTCTTGTGAAACTAAGTGAGGCAATCGTTTGTAACCCTTTGACAGGGCACGGAAGGAACTGGCAGGAATATTTTCAGCCATCATAAGGGCCCGCAAAGCTTCTGGAAAGTCGGAACCTGACATGCTCCAGGCTTTCATGGACTCTAAGTATCGTTCATTGGGACGGTCTACAACTGAGGAGGAATGCACAGGTCTGTTGATTGCAGCTCTCTTTGCAGGGCAGCACACCAGTTCCATCACCTCCACATGGACAGGCTCATATTTGATGAGGTGAGAAGTTGCATCCGAATATTCAGTTTTTTCTCTTGGGTGTGGTATGTGTAAGCAGAATAGCTGCAACTGTGCGGCGAGGATTATAAGATCACCAGGTTTATTCAATCACTTACTGAAGAATTTCTTTATGGTTTGTTCCTGCATGATGGAACGGAGGAGTTTTCAAGAATGGAACAATGTCCTAGTTAACATATGTGGAATTTGGCTTTTTGTACTATGAAGACGGCACCATACATGAGTATCACACTAACCAAGAAAAATCCGATCCTTTTTTTTTTTGCAGTCACAAGCAGTTCATGCCCCCAGTCATTGAGGAACAAAAGGAAATCATGAGGCGTCATGGGAGCCATCTTGACTATGATGTTCTTTGTGAGATGAATGCCCTCCATCGGTCAATGAAGGAGGCACTTCGTCTACATCCTCCACTAATCATGCTGCTTCGATATAATCACAGTGATTTCTCCGTGACAACTAAAGAAGGCCACAACTATACGATTCCAAAAGGACATATTGTAGCAACATCACCGGCATTTGCGAATCGCCTGCCATATATCTACAAAGACCCAGACACATTCAACCCTGATAGGTTTGCCCCTGGCAATGAGGAGGATGTAAAAGCAGGCCAATTTTCATACACATCTTTTGGTGGTGGTAGACATGGCTGCCTTGGAGAGACATTTGCCTACATGCAGGTTAGTACTTGAGATTCTTGGAATGTGGTTGAGTCTGGGCATATGTTCAAACAGGCATATTGGATGTAGAACTTGGTTTTTATGTTTCTCAAGTTATCGGTTCCATATCTTTTCATGATGCAGATTGTTTTCAAGTCACCCAGGACCTTGATAGCTTTACCCAGATGGTTAGCAGTGTGATATTTAGTGAAATACTCTCTATGTTGGATACATGTATACGCCATAGGTGGCCATCACAGTTTTTGGAGATTTGGGGGCAGACTGTGAGGACATTCAATTCTGTATGGAGGGTTCAGCTAGTGTGCTAATTGATTTAGTGCAGCATAAAAATTAAAAAATTAGAGTGGTCTTCATGACTTGTCATATAGCACCAGGTGTCATATGACACCCTCTCTGGTTGCCAGCCAGTGATTGCAAGACAATAGTGTGGGTTTATGATTAATAGTGTGGGCAAACCATCAGATGTTTACTGTAGTTCTCAATTTTTTGGAGAACGATCTCACTTGTCACTATTTGCCTCTGGAGCTGACACCCTTTCAACTCGTTCAGCTGATTTTCCTGTGGTGAAATTGACTAATGCTCTGATTGATGATGATTGATGTTGCTGTTTAGGTAGCTGATTTGAGTGTTGGAATAATTGCAGGTCAAGACCATATGGAGTATTCTGCTCCGTCGTTTTGAGTTTGAACTGGTTGGTCCCTTTCCTGAGATTGACTGGAATGCCATGGTGGTGGGCATCAAAGGGAATGTGATGGTGCGGTACAAGCGACGAGAACTTACTTGTGAATGATAAACTTCTGCGGTTTCCACCTCATTGTAGTTTTCATTCTTTTGATACCCTACTACTGGCCATCCACCTGTAAGCCTTACCATCTGGGTGTACACTGGACACAAATACTAGACAGAGGTATGTATGGGGAGTCTACATTCGTGGCATGAAAAAACGACCAATGTGATGAAAGTTTTGTCACGTTAGTTGATGGTGATAGCTAACTTAGATAGGGGAGCAAACCAGATAGTTGCCGCACCTGACAAGATGGCATTTCCCAGTTTCATGAAGAATCCTGGTTGTGGTTATTTGTGTCTTAGTTTGGCTCCATCATGTATGAAAAATGGGCAGCGAGGTGAGTGCGTAGAGGAGAGGACATTTTGAGATGGGGATATGCCTTGTCAGCTGTGAAAGTGACTGAGATTTACAACACTAGAGCCAAATGGCATGATTTTTTTTCTCCTTATAATGAGTGTGACAATCATCTCCTTGCAAAAGAACCTCTTTCAAAAGGGGAAAGAACGGTAGAGGGTATAGATTGGATCTCGCTTTGTTAAAAGTCTCCCATATGATTTCTTATCCAACATACATATCGTACCTAGAACGTAGACCTCCAATGTTGGATATTATGGGTTGAAATGTAATGTGCATCTATAGTATTATCTCCAATACTTTTAGTGTTGGTTTTCTTGTTTTTAGTGTGGTCCACATTAGTTACCGTAAACAATGCAATAAATATGAAATAGACCTCTCATAAGATAGAGCGGTTTGTTTTCCTAACACCTACCAAGAGGACAATATTATGAATTAACCCCCCTAGGTTAGTTATTAATTCGTCACAATCTACACTCACTTTACTAATTTTATTTTATTTACCCCAATTTAATGGACAATATATTTAAAATTTGAAAACACATGCTTTATGATAGTGTTCAAAAGGTGGTAATGGTTCGCATTAGTGTTTGATTGGTTTAGTTATTTTGCTATATATAATATTTGGGTATCCATAAAGAGGATTTCTCTTATTCTTATACCAATAGGGTAAATGTATTTGATAGTGCTTATATTTTGAATACCATTTGGGTCTATCTACCATACAAAAACCTTCATACCCAAGTATTTGCATAGTGTCAATATTCTTTAGATTGTTATTGACCCAAACAATAAGTCAAGTATACAAAAATTCTCTCATCTTGACATACCAACCAAGTATCAATATTGATTGGTATTACATTTTTGACACTATTATGGATACCCATGCATTCACCTATAAGATACATGGTTGTTATTTTTTTATGTTCTCAATTGGATACATGTATTTGATTGGTGTGTGGTTAGGTGAGGATTAAAGAACAAACACCATAAAGACACTTGCTTTAAAGAAAGTAGATTGCGTCTTCAAAAGGTTTAGCCACTTCACACTCAATAATGGACACAATTGAGAAGACTGGACCATTTAGTTATGGAATCAACAAACATGATGCACTTCCAATAACCATAACTAAATCATGGGAGGTTTGATTTTGACTAATGCTTCATCGTAGATTTGCTTCATCATATGCAACATATGGTTGTTGTGTAAGTCTAATTGGTAGAAGTTTAAGAACATGAGAAGCGAGCTTAGTAACACCCACGTACCTTCTACCGGTCCAACATTGGTTTGCACCATGAATGATGCTCAAGTGGGATAGAGAATGTTTCCAAGTACCATCATTTCCAAGCATTTGGACGCAAGGTTCCAAAATAATAAGATTTCAAGTGTTTGTTCACCCAACCTTTAGTGGCATAGGCAAGGAGGTCCTATCCTAACCTATTTTTTTCATATTGGGACATCTATACTACGTACAACCTATAGTTGGATATGCTAGACCATGGGACAATATTCCTTGGTTAGAGCATCCTCAGTCGGTCTAGGTAAAGCTCACTGCAAACCAAGACCTATCTTGCTTAAAATTGCTCAAAATTTAGAGGGAGTGCACCAAATCTTGCTTAAAAATGGATAGATCCTCCCACACTCCCTCTAAATGTCAAAAATTTGGAGGGAGTGTGGGAGAATCTTTCCATTTAAAGCAAGATTTGGTGCACTCCCTCTAAATTTTGAAAATGTGGTGTTTTCAATGAGGGATTTCACCTACGTCAAATTTTTACAATTCTTTGTTCTTGAGAAATATCTCACGTTTATTTAGGTGCGCTTCTAATGATGGTAAATTCAGTTTCTAATTTTAGGTCAGTCAAAAGATAGGTTTTGGTTTGCAGTGAGCTTTACCTAGACCGACTGAGGATGCTCTTATACACGAGGCACAGCGTCTATTCCATGAAAAAGCTGAAGTTGTTTCACATCCAATGGCATTGATCCTAGGTGCAACCGTGGATGTTATATGAACAAACACTTTATTTACTCTAGTTAGGATATTGAGACTGGAGAGTTCTTCTTTTGACGCATGGCATGTAATCAATGCAGAGAAGTACCCAATACTTTCCTATTGTTATCAACCAAGGACCATGGGGCACGAGGGGTGCACTAATTAGTAAGTACTTATAGAGGCCACCCTATACTATGCCAATGGGCCATAACCATTTATTTCGAGGCCCTTGCAAGTCATCCAAAGGCTAATGTATGGTCACAGTGTAATACAATCAAGATTTGTAAGATTTTGAAGTGTCATCGTCTCTTTGTATGTTAGACTTGATTTTTCAGAGGTGGATGCAAAAATCGGTAGGTCATGATTCATTTCATTCATGTAGTTTTTTCATTCATTCAAAGTTTCTTAGTCCATGAGGCTCTCTCCAACGCGAGTACTAAGGTCCACTCCAAAGTCTATTGTGTGCTCATGGGTCGTGACCATGAAATTTTGAGGGCCCTTGAAACTCACTCGAAGGCCACACGGTCATGGGCCTTTGAGTGTAGTACAACAAAGGATCATGATATTTCTGAAGTGTCATGGTCTCCTACTTTTGTATTCAACTTTCTTTTTTGCGGAGGGGTTGATGCAAAACTCATTAGACCATGAAATATTGTCCATTTCATACCATGTAAGTTTCAATGAAGAGTTTTAATATGTTCAAGTTCATCAGTCCACAAGGGTCAAGCTCTCTCTAGTGTAAAGTGAAGTGGGACAGTCTCAACCTCTTCTACTAACGAGGGACACCAAATTTCAATGGTTGCGGGCCCTCAAGCTCTAGTGCAAAGTGCCTCTAAGATGTAATACATATTGCACACTTTCACAAGGTTAGGGTTGTGACCGGTGACCACAACACAATCTGAACCTTCTAAATAGCAACTCCACATTCAAATTGCATGAATAATCGTTGTTATTTCTTGTTCCCTAATTGTGTAATCATTTTCCGCATGCAAAAGCTTCAACTCTCCACAGCAACAAGTCTACCATTACGTAATAGAATCGAGCCTATTCCACCTATTGAAGGATCACATGTTATAAGAGCATGTTTCCAAGGACCTTATGAGAATAATCATAAACAATAAGTGGGAAGACATCATCAAACATTCTTACTATTAGAAATCAGGAACATAATTAAACGTATGTTAATGTTTATAATCAACACTTTGTGCTGAAATGTCCCAAATTTTTTTTATTAAATAAATTCACTATGTAAGGAAATTGACTAGGTTATGGATACATTCATTTTGCCCATTCTCCATCACCTCATGCAACTCATGGTTTCAAATCACTTGAAACAACTCTCAAAAGGTTTTGGCTTATTGTGAATTTGATATTGCTTCTTGCAAGAAAACACATATTCCAACATAAGATGTTTTCCGGTTGTTGTGCACCAATGGGAGTAAGGTCATTGTAAAGATCCTTAGAGGTCTTAGATTTTCATTCTAAAGTGATCCCATGCCCCATGCAACGCCCTTGTCTTTGAGTGGTCATAGGTCCCATGTTGGTGTTAGGTTGAGCGCAACACCTCCCAGTAATAAATGGTATTGGCCTCGGTATTCAGTGTACCCCAATAATAAGTTAAAGGCATCCATAGTCGACCATGTTCATTTGATCATTCACTAGGGCCATGTAGTGCTATTTTTTAAGGGAATAGAGTTAAAGTTTACGTGGTGGTAGCTTGTGATCGATTACCCTCTTAAGAGTTTTGACAATTATCGTAGCCAAGCATTAGAACTTAGATGAGCGGATATGGGTTAACCTATAGATCGACTATGTGCTACCCTAATTTTACCACTTAAATTTTTGAAGCAATTCCCATTTTCATGAATTTAAAAAAAATTTGTTGCATTCTCATGTTCTCTTTGCAACAAATCAAATTGCCCACTATTACTCCTCCTTAACAAATTGCAAACCCTATTATTTTATTGGTTATAGATGCCTCGACCTTAAACGGGGCCATTTTCAATTTAATACATGCGCATGTGCAACATGGAGCCAAGGGCACCATAGGCAAGGTTGTTCTGACCCGCTGCAAGACCTTTTAGAGCCTAGATACTACACCAATTATTCCAATTTGTGTGTGTTACTATTCGGAGTTAACATAATGATATAACTATTCGTCGAGAATGTAAAACTATATTTTGCCAAAGTCATTCATGTTTTATAATGTCCAAAAAACCTATAGAATTTTTGTTAGTAAACTTGAACTCGTAAGTTCCACATAATTGCACTTTGTAACTCCGAATAGTAACACACACTAATTGGGATAATCAATGTATTAACAAACCTCAGTCGTCGGAGCTTAGGTTAGTGTCCCGGGAGACTTTTGGGTATGATTGGTTGATATCCTAGGGCTTCCAAGTCCAACCAGTTGCAAGATGAAATCTTTTGGTTTTCTTTATTTTTGAAGGTACATTCTATAACTTACTCTTTATTAATCAATCGGTAATCTTCCCGAAATTTTGAATTTCAACTAGTTATTTTTCAAACTCAACCGATTCATCCATAACTAGCGGTTGTTATTGCCTTAGGTGTTGCAATGTTATTGTTTACTCACTCCGTTTTAAAATAAAAGTTACGTTTGGACATAAACCGCGTTACGAAATAAAAGTTACATTTGGTGAAATTTCTTCTCAAACTCTGCCAAACGAACTGGAATGTTGCTAGAAACAATGCGAATGTTGTTGCAGGTGAAATACCAAGTCAAATAACAATTTGCACTTGTTTAACAATTGATATTTGGACTCGATGGCGTCGACGCACATCAACGTGGTTTTATGTGTGAGATCAATCGGTGTCCATCATCAATGGTGATGAACGGGTGTTACTATGGACATCCCTAGCTCGTCAGAAATTGCTTAGTGAGAGCTATGCAACGCACGCAACTTTGTGCTAAAACTGCGAAAAATGACCTTAAGCCCACGGATATTATGAGAAGTAACTTTTATTTTGAAACGGAGGGAGTACTTCCTATTCAAGGGGGAGGGGTGGCATGCCCAACCAGTCGCGAGGCTTGAGAGGCCGGACCCAATGAGAGGCTGAATGAATGGGGAGAATTGACTGCTAGTTATAGATGAACTGGTTAAAGTTCAAGACTTAAGGAAAGTTACCCATCGTTTTAGAGGAATCTATAGAATATACCCCAATTTAACCAAGAAAAACCAAAAGATCGCAACATGTAACCGGTTGGATTTGGGAACACTAGGATCTTAACAAATTATGCTCAAAAATCTTCCCAGACATTGGAGAGGCTATCCAAAGCCTACATGTCCCACTTTGCATGTTTGGTGGGCAATGGGTCGTGGGGCCCGGGGCTAGATCACATCTTCACTCAGCTGGGCCCCGCCCCTCCCACACCTCTTTCACTACCCGGTCTTCCTGCCCACACTTGCGTGGGAACTCTTTCCCGTTGGGAACCAATGTGACAATACCCAGTCACTTAAGCCATTGAGCTCCTTGGGCATGTGAAGGAACTCCGTCAATTAACTTGAGAATAATGAAAGTGATGTCAACTTTAATATTTGTAATTTTGACCGGGTATTGTCACACTGGTTCCCAACGAGGAAGAGTTTCCATGCATGTGCGGGCAGGAAGACCGGACCGTGAAGGAGGCGTGGGAGGGGCGGGATCCAGCCAAATGAAAATTTGATCTAGCTCGAGGCGGTAGTGGGCACGCTCTTACACCTTGTCATAAGAAAAAGACATAGTCTTTTGAAAATCAAATCGAGTGGTTTAGAAATAGAAAGTAAAACACATGGGGACTTGGAAATTTAAGAGCCATGAATGCATATGGCAATCACTATATTAAGGAGATTGTCTCACATTGTTGGAATAGAGTTATTTCCGATGCTTTCAACAAAACTACAATGCGTAAAGACAATCATTTGTTGGCGAACTGTGAAAAGAAGACCTCTTAATAAAAGTAACAATGCTTGTCACTATTATCTTATTATGGGCATTTGCAAGGTAAATGCATGTGCACTTTTGCAAATGGCTATCTCTACCACAAAGAAGACAAATCAAACAAACAAACCTTTTTTTTAAGCACATCGTATTTTCAATAACTCTCACCTTGTCCCCTTCCTAGACAATTTTTTTAAAATAATAAATAAAATTTGCGGGTTGTCTTGTTCATCTCTTTGTATCATGGTGCACACTCACATAAGCTTGTCCTTACAGTAGTAGGAACACATGATCCTAAAATGCATTTCCAAATTGACATGGGCGGTAATTGGCATGACATTGACTTGTGCATTCAAGGTGTGCTTGTGAATATTATCCTAGCCGGGATTTAGCGCATTCTTGTTTTTTTCCCACCCAACAAGTTCATTTTATCAATCCTTATTATAATACGATCAATTTTTGCTTGAAGATGATAATGAACCAATTTGCAACTCTAGTTGTAGGTGTTTGAATAAGACATGTCTACCTCAACCTTTAAAGGTCACCAAGTGTTTTGAAGGTGAGATAACTAAGAGCATGTGACCATTACACTTCAAGCACACTCTCATTGGTGGAAAAGGCGGATCCAGTCCAAGTTCGCTTCACACTACAGTTGAGGGACAAATGAAGTATGTGAATGTAAGATGGATGTAAAGTCTACATGCATTCCTACATAGTATCGAATGGATCATGATTCATGGTCACTTGGATTATATTCAAAAACCACCTCTTGGAGGTAGGCCTAACACAAAACTAGGAGACCATGGCACTCCGAATGCTCACAACTGTTGGTTTAGTCTGTTTTATCATGCGTGAGGACCTACATGAATAGAAATTCATTGAAATAGCATTTGGTTGAGGGCCCAATACATATGACTTCACACACACTTGAGGGTCCGAGACCACACTACATGACTTTGGAGGTGTCTTGGGATGGCCTTTGGACGCTTTCTTGTGGGCTCTCACAATTTCATGGTCACGGCCCGTGGCTTGTGTGTGAAGTGACCCTTAAGTGAATGACACCATGCCCAACTGTTGCTCATAAAATGAATTAAAATTTACGATTCTTACAAACTGTCTAATAATTACATCCATCATATTCATGTACAAGATCATGATTCTAAATATTCATAAAAAAAATCACATCAAGATAGAAGAGAATGAAATTGTGTCACCGAGCTCCTACTAATCCATGTAAAATGTAGCTTGAAAGATTGAAAAAAGAATCATGTGTAGAAATGGTGCCTAGAAGTACTATATATTGCATGAAAATGTACAATATATTATATGATCCTTTTGTTGTATTTGCACCCTATTTTCAATGAATTTCTCGAATTGGAGAAGCTCACTAGAAGGATGATGCTATTTCAATAAAGGTCATATTTTGATAACATTTCTAACAATACCAACGAAAAAAAAGTCATTTATCTTGTCTCCAAAGCTCCTTTGGGATATCAAATGACTTTTAAAGGTTAACTTACTAATATTTATAGCACAATGAGTTTTTCATTGATATTTATATTTTGAACACATAGTTCAATCTCATTTTAAAGTACTACCACATCTTTTTGGCATCTATCCTAAACAATAAGCCTTACCATATACTTACACCTCCAAAAATAGGTGTTCCATTAAGTAGAAAGACCACATGAAGCCCACACACATACTTATTTTATTGTTACATGACCCATGCAATGACGATGGCATGGGTGTCCACGAGCCTAGTTTGAACCCTTTCTTGGTCCAGGGTGCATTCCAATGAACTTGGAATTGTCATACTACCCTTGATGTCGAGGGCATTTGAGCTCACTATGATCAACATTTGTTTTGATCGACCACTTTCATAATGAAGGAGTGGGAACAAATTTGTCATCATTCCAACAAAATTTGAGAAGATCCAATGGTTGCAAAGTTGAAGTTATCAAGTTGGGGCAGGTAGTGAAAATTTTGTTTTCTTTAGTTTGGATGATGGGATGGATGTAGACTCTCAATAAAAATATACACATGTGTACAAAATTGGAAAACGTACATGTGATAATTTGAAATATGAAGTTCATATGCCTCTTCTAGAGGTGGTGAAGGTTTATTGACTGGGTGATGCGTATCTCACACATTGAACTTGAATGCCATCTTTGGAGCTTGTTTGATTTGGGTTGTTGCCCAAATTGCTAAACAAGCTTATTCTTACAAGGGGCAACATCCTTGGACAAGAAAACTTGCCTCCTCGCTCAATTCTAAGTGACATTCTACAAGGATCAAATTCACCTTGGAGCATCGTTCTCCTTCATATCAAATTGAAACCTAATGGGACTTGCGCCCATTTTTTTTCAAATGTATAAGAATCACCATGCCAAGTGTGGGACCCAAATGATGATGTGAGGTGGCTATTCAAAACACTCTTCCAACACGAGATACCCCTGAGGTCATCGAGGTTAAGGAGGCCAACTTCCATCGAGGCCGTCCATCCAAGTTGGGAAGGGCTAGGATGGCAAGAGCCACTTTCCTTGCAACCAACAACTTTGCGCATAAAAACCGCAATCACATAGTAGAGAGAATTTATTGCATATGACTGTACCTCTTATCCATCCAACATGAAAAACTTTGACCCCCTTTAAGTTTGCGGCCGATTCATCTCAAATGACTTGGACTAAAGTAAGGGCCAATTCACATGGGGACCCAAGTCCCAAGTCTCACTTATGTGACCAAGTCCCAACTTTGAGCCTAAAAAGATCATTAAAAAAATGTTAGTTATCATTAAAGTCACATCTCAATTATTTTATGCAAAAAAGATCGCGGGACGTTTTTTGAGAGTTGGGCATAGCTTTTTGCTTGACCCAACTCTCAACACAAGTCCCAAGCCTCACCTCCAAAAAATGTTGCCATGTAAGCACCCATGTCACACTTGGGACTTGGGACACCGTGTGAAGTGGTAAGCCTCAACTTTCATGCATTCACTGGCTTATATTGCAAGGATTGATCTCAACTGACTTGGGACTTAGGGGCATGTGTGAACTAACACAATACGAGTCATAAAAACTAATTCCAGTGTTAGATAAACTAAACATAGTAACCTATGGGTTTCATACTATTAAAAGGGTTGTTTAAAATTGAATTGAATTGAATTGAATTTTTTTTATGTTGTGTAAATGAGAGGTACAATTGTACAGTCTAACCTCGTTAATACAACATTTGTTTATACAACACCCTCGATATTACGACACATTTTTGCGAGACCAAACTTTTAGTTTCAAAACTCCCTCTTTTATACGACTATGACACTCGATAATGCAACATTTAAAATCCTTGTTTTGTCACATTAGAGAACTTTTTATATTTTGATGTTAATGAAATTATTAACTCTCAAAAGTTAGCAGGGAATTTAGATAAGATGACAGTTGCTAACTTGGGTAGGCAACACCAGAGATCTTTGGACTCCTATTTCAAAAGTTCTTGAACAATATTTTTATTTGTTTGGAGTTATAAGTTATTATTTCATACCATCTATACTGCTTAAACTCGTTATTTATAATTTGAAGCTCATATTACTCGTGTTTTTGTATTCCCTCGATTAATACGACAACTTTACGCCATTTGTCATATTAATGAGAAGACAACACCTCGATAACACGACTTTTTGTGTGTTTCCCAAACGTGTCATACTAAAGAGGGAGTACAGTAAACGACTATTCCCTCTCTCCAATCACATGCCACGTGTCCATGCATACACATAAGTTAAAGCCCATAAATATTTTAGGACCAACGAGGAGGGCCCAACCGTACATGGCATGGTACAGTGGAAGTGTCAGGGGAGGTACTACTACTAACTACCTCTGCATTCCCCGAACGAAATAGCGCCGAACGGGTTCACAATCGGCGCAGTGTGAACAGGGACATCGAAAGCCGCCGGACCCCCCGGTCCGCTGCACATGACGTGGTGGCGTGCCCCCGGTTAGGGTTTCATCGTCTCCTTGCCCGCACCACATTGCAATCTGCACGCTGTCGATCACTCGCCGGAGCTTCTCACCGCGATCGTCAACTAGGTACGGCAGTCGCTACCATTCATGGCTGCCATGTGTTTTGGCATGTGTGGCGGTCCTGGTCGGCGGGTTTAGAGCGACTGGGGTTTCGGTTTTGGTAAAGGTGCTGTGAGTTCTGCGTATATCGGAGCAAGGGTCTGGATGGGTTGGGGAGCGGTTGGTGGTTACATTTGGAGGTCTGATTTTCTTCGGGGTGAGATGATGGTTGTTGGAATGTGGTGGTGGGTAAATGCGTTAAAAGAGGTTCGGATGGCGGGGGTTCCGGTTGCTATGATATATATTTTTGGAATGGAGTTACGCTATGGGTATGTTAGGGAGCGTTCGGTGACTGCATTTTGGAGATTTTGAGAATGTGTGGAGTTGATGATGGTTGATGGGATGTGGTGGAGTTGTGGGATGAATGGGTTTGGATTTCTGGGGTTCCGATTTCCGTGGTGTTTTTGTGGAATTTAGTTTTTGCGACTGTCCGATGGCATTTCAGGTGGTGGATTTGCAACGGATGCATCTGGAGGTTTGGGAGATGTCCAGGGTGTGTGTAGCTGGCGTGGCTGTTATGTGTGGCTCTCGGAGTGAAGTGGTTGTAGAGAACCGGGTTTTCAGTTTCTGTGCTTCAGGTTTTGCGGTGGTCGAGTTCTTGAGGTAGTTGAATTTTGCGTTAAGTCTCTGACTGGTGGCTGCATTTGGAGACCTGGACTTTGGTTGATGTTATAGCTGGCTTCAATCTGGTTAAGTCGCATGTGTGACGGTCGGGTCGAATGGGGTCTGAACGACTGGGTTTCCTATATCGATGGAATGGATCAGGACCTTCTCCGTGATTGAGGTTTTGTGAGGTTCGGACGGTTGAGTAGGTGAAGCTGCATGGGTGTGTGAGGGCTGCTTTTTACAAATCTGGAACATCTGAAGGATGCAGCAGCTGGATATCGCGAATTAGAATTCGTCCTTCCTGGTTCATCATGTGGTTTTATGTCAACACTTTTAGGACATGTACATCTTTTGATTTGTTTTTTGCTGACGATCAATCTATGAACGTTTCAGGGCGGGGTATAGCGCGGATCAGAGCTTATGAGGGAGTGATCGCGAGCCAGACCGCTCGTCTCAAGTGCTCTTCCTCTCTCGGTATGCTACTCTTTTTTAATATGTGAATGTTCATGCATGTTGGCGGCACAGTACATTTTCTAGTGTTCTTTCCAGAACCCGATCTTAGGTTTCTGTTACTTTCTTCGTGTAATCTTTTGGAGGATCTCGCCAGCTTCGGAGACGTAATTTCAACCTTTGTATGTGTTGATGTTATTCCGACAGGAAGTGTTGGAGGCTAGCCATGGGGAACAAGGGTATGAAGGCATGTGTTGGAGGGAAGAAACCTGAGGGTGGCCACGTGCATCAAGGGGGAAGTCACACTACTCCGCCTCCTCAAAACAACAGTAATCACAGCACCCACACCAAAAAGAACGAGAATTCCACTAAGCCAGTGGCCTCAAGGCCACGGCCAGTGTCAAGTGCGTCATCCACGGTGCTTGGCAAGCCTTTAGAAGACATCAGGCAGACATATGCATTAGGGAAGGAGCTTGGGCGGGGTCAATTTGGAGTGACATTCCTGGCCACGAGATTAGACACCGGGGAGCTCTTTGCATGCAAGTCAATTGCAAAGCGGAAACTGACATGCAAAGAGGACATTGAGGATGTGAAGCGGGAGGTGCAGATCATGCATCATTTGTCTGGGATTGAGAACATTGTTGAACTGAAGGGGGTGTATGAAGACAAGCACTATGTGCATCTGGTGATGGAGCTTTGTGCAGGGGGAGAGCTTTTCGACCGCATCATCTCCAAGGGGCATTACAGTGAGCGGGCTGCGGCTTCTCTGTGCAGGACAATTGTGAATGTGGTACACAGGTGCCACTCTTTGGGAGTGTTCCACCGGGATTTGAAGCCTGAAAATTTCCTGCTGTTGAACAAACAGGAGGATGCCCCATTGAAGGCCACCGATTTTGGCCTCTCTGTGTTTTTCAAGCCGAATGAAGTCTTCACAGATGTTGTAGGCAGTGCATACTATGTTGCGCCAGAGGTCTTGCGCAGGAGTTATGGCCCTGAGGCTGATGTGTGGAGTGCGGGAGTGATAGTGTATATTCTTTTGTGCGGAGTTCCCCCTTTTTGGGCTGAAACCGAGCAGGGCATTTTTGATGCAGTGCTGCGGGGACAAGTAGACTTCCACAGCGATCCATGGCCTAAAATCTCAAGCGGAGCAAAGGATCTGGTGAGGAGAATGCTAAGGCAAGACCCTAAAGATCGTCTCACTGCACATCAGGTTTTGAATCACCCATGGATCAAGGAGGATGGTGAAGCACCCGACCAGCCACTCGACAACGCTGTATTGTCCAGATTGAAGCAGTTCTCAGCTGCCAATAAGCTGAAGAAGCTTGCCCTGAAGGTTATTGCAGAGAGTTTGTCCGAGGATGAAATCATTGGGTTGAGGGAGATGTTTAAGGCCATGGATACTGATAATAGTGGCACCATCACGTATGAGGAGCTGAGGGAAGGGTTGAAAAGACAAGGCTCAAAACTCAACGAGTTTGATGTCAAGAAGCTCATGGAAGCTGCAGATGTTGACGGCAATGGTACCATCGAGTTCAACGAGTTCATCACTGCTACCATGCACATGAACAAGATGGAGAAGGAGGATCACTTGTTTTCTGCATTCCAACATTTTGATGCAGACAATAGTGGCTACATCACCATGGAGGAGCTCCAAATTGCCATGGAGAAGAATGGCATGGGGGATGCGCAGACGATCAAGGAGATTATTGCAGAGGTGGACACTGACAATGATGGCCGAATCAACTATGATGAATTTGCTGCTATGATGCGCAAAGGAAACCCCGACATGGGAGCTCAAGCTCAACGTCCCAGACATAGATGATGAGCTCATCACCAATTTCTTGAAATAATTTTGATAATCCTGGGAAAATTGTGCATTGGCCAAACTGCCATTACTCCATGTATGGCACAGCACCCGCAAACAAGTTGGGAGTGAAAGATTGGTACCAAAATCTTCACAGATTCCTGTATCAGTCAAATTCGTCCTGTGTATGGCTACAAATTGAATGGGTACTGGTTTGTCAAACTTCAAGCAGTAGCTGATGGCCAGTGGTGGAGTTTGTGGACCTGATATCATCGTTGCAACACATCTACATTTGCTTGAAGACATCCTTGCAACACTATGTAAATTATGATTCATTTTCTTAGTGAGATTTGTTGGTAATAGGGAATAGGGAGACTAAACCAGATTTTCCTGGAAAAGTCTAATCAGATTTCTTTTGGTGGTTAGCTCCTGGTGTGTAGGGATTGATTATAAGAAGGGAATCTTACTGTTCAGCAGCAGAGTACCCGCAATAAGGAGGATGTGCTGGAACACAGTTCCAAATCAAAATGTGTAAGGATTATGTTGTGGGCTTGGGATTCCAATTTGTAAAGAGGCTCCATTGGGTTTAGGCATGGAGTGCTCACCAATAGTCACAATGGCCGCATTATGTGATTCACTAGGTATGCGATTCTGTGGTCTGTGCATTGTGACTTGATTTTCCCTTCTTTTAAGATTTAGCGATCTTCTTGAGTCCTGCTGCTGTTAGCCCTTTCATGTAAGATTTTCCCTGAAGTTCTTGGTTCTAATTCAACTCAAACATGACGTGCAATATGCTGATCAACCTGGAAAAAATTATCTGTTTGTTTTGGTGTTAATTAACGGCAACTACAGAAGATTGTGAATGTCAATCATAGTTCCAGAACTTTATCCAACTAGAAGTTCAATGTATATTAGATCAAATCGTGCATTCTGACTCCTGAGTAGGAATTCCAAAGTGGAGGCGTCTTGACATCTGCCCTTATGAACCCTTCAACTATGTGGTCCTCTACACTATTTCACCTTTGCTGCGTGTCTATACAATTCACCTTTGCCTAACATCTCCTGGCAGTAGAAGGGGCCCACCTTACAACATTCCATCAGAAAAGTCTATTGGGGTGCGACTTCATTGGAAAGACAGATAAACATAGCCTTACGAAAACTAGTAAAATCTACCTGACTCCTTGGCGTGCAGGTTACAAGGGACCCTGAAATATAACTAAGTTTCCGTGGCGTCCTTCCTTGGATTCTCTAGGGCACAGTGGCAGGAAATGGAGGAGCAGGTTTATTATTTTAAGGACTCTTCTGCTGCTGCAGGGACATCGGAGTAGGTATTTTGTACTAGGGATGTCATAAATCACTCAATTAAAAAATGCAGGTCAATTCCCGGAGCGAAGGAGAGATTCGGTCGCAAGAGGCAAAAGTATTTATATTACTCCTGGGAGGAGTAAATATTGACCGTGGTAAACGAAGTCACCCACGTTTTCTTCAAAATCATCACACAGCCTGTTTGTGCACAAATGCCAACAGTAGTAGGTTGTTATTCTTGAATCTAAACAGACTGCTGATTTAGATTATCACAGTGGACTAGACTCGGCAAATCAAAGGATGACAAATCTGCATCGAAGTATGTAAGAATATCCCCAACCATTGTTATCGAGGAGGGAGGGATTCAAGCATGAAGAGGGATGTGTGATTATTGATATCGTGTGCAGACATCTTATAAGGTTCAAAGTTCACAGCACCCTGTGACAGTAGATTCACAATCAAGTGCTTGACCCTATTGAGAGCACTCCAGAAAGTTTTGATCATTTGATCAAACTGGGACTGTTTCATCCCATTAGTAATTCTCAAAGATTGTCACTTTAAGTTTCATCAAAATGATATAAGTTGAGGTGCAAATGGTGTAGGTGATCAAAGTGAACATAATTTTTCTCGTTAGAAAAAATCAGAACCCATAATGGCCTTACTTTTACTCTTCACATCTACCAATTGCAACTTTTGCATTTCTACTCCAATTCTGAAACTTTACGTAACATCCGTTGTGATTCTCAATTGGTAACTGGATGAGACAGTTCTCAAGCCGCTCCAGTGGCCAGAAATGTCTGGAGTTGGAAGCGCCCACAATAGGACGACCATAAAGAAGAGCAGTGATCCTATAAGGTCTATACAAGCGTAATATGCGGCCACTGCCGCAGATGAGACAGTTCCACTGGAGTTTTCTATTCCGATTTCCATCATTCGAAATAAAATATTTTAGCTAAGCAGGTTGTTCTTTTTTAGTAAACTGGTGGGCATCTTTTCTCTGGCTCCTTTGATACTTTTGCTTTCAGTCTAGTAAAGCCTGTGGGGGTCCAGGGAGTTTCATTGAAACCTATTTTGGGGAAATACATACATACATTTTTCATATATACCACATTCTACATTCTACACTCTACTGTAGGCGTACACTGTAGCTCCTCTGAAATATTCAACTTCGGCACATTCTTCAATGAAAAGGGAGGTGGAAATCAATGAATATGCGTCTGTCGTGCTCAGTTTGAAAAAGAAGAAATAGGTATTCCCACTTGTTATTGCGAGTTTTGTGATGATGATCGGCGCAGTGGAGTGAAGTTGGTGCGGATTCAGTATAGCTACACAGTTTCTTTCTTTGTATGTGGTTTCGGTGGACGGTCGGAGTGTACAAGATCTGTCCACTTGCATCACTTGATGTAACTTAGTACATTGGACGAAGGAATCTGAGGATTGACTTTCGAAGAGGGATGCAACAGGGGGGATTACTGATGAGCGGAGGGGAGCGGCGATCATGTGTTCTTGATTGATGCCAATTTCTTTCTCTCCTCTCTCTCTGCAACAAGCGGCAGTCTGAGATCTGGAGTGATCTAGATATGAGGTTCGGAGTAGGAGGAATTGCAGCATCTTGGATGTGAATGCTGCATCGTAGTCTCTGCATATCGTAAGTGCTCAGTACCTAAATGTCATTGCTCGAGTCGATGCAATGAATCTACTCTTCATGGGTTTGATGTACACCTTCTATATCTTGGAAAATCTAACAAAGAAGAAGTTGACGCTCGGTACCAGAAGCTTCTTATTGTAGATCTCGCAGCTAGTTTCTTTCTTTCTAAGTTGGCACGATTTGATCACTTCTCTATCTATCATTGCGAACCGGACAGTTGGAGAAAAGGTGATATTTGATTAGGGGAGAACGTCACGTTATTTTCTTCAAGCTCTCCTTAAGCTCGACATCATCTCTGACCTGGATCCGCGCACGAACTCCGGTAGAACCTTGGCGGAGAGTTGAAAGGTCACAGAACCTCAAAAAGATCTTGGGACATGTACATTGAGAAGAATCGGTCTGGGAGAAAATCCTATGAAGAGTTTCCAATCAATTCCACTCTTGGAGTGCTCTCAAATTAAACTGGAAGGTGACAAGCTTGCTCAAGAGTTCCAAGGCTATTGTTGAACTTTCACTGGCACAATGAAAGAATATTAGGCCTCAAGATCTCGATCTCCTCATCTTTTCCGTTCGGGTTGAGAGGAATGATCCTGACAGACACATTTGTGAATTGTGAGGCGCGCATTTCGAACTAGGAGAGTGAAAGAGGATGGGGAGAATGTAAGTGAACTCTGGGGTTCTTGTAGATTGAGCAATGTTGTCCTTGATTAATGTTGTAACCTCTAGACCAGATTGGCGAGCACGAGAAGAATTCAGGGACCGGGACAATACTTATTCTCTGCCTTTCTACAGGAATGAGGAGGTTGTCATCTGTGAACTTTCAAGCAAGGTAGCTGTCTCTAGGTTTGTGTATGTAATTGTCGAATCCTTGAGAAACGATATACTCGCAGTTCGTGATTCCTTAGAGCAGTCACCCCCCTCGAGCTTCCCTGGGGACACATCCTTAAAATCTGAAAGAGCGCTTGAAGCATACAAATGTCAATAATTTTCTCACTGGCATCTTGTAACCTATTTAGGTTTCGATAAGGAGGCCGCCAGGAGTTCAACATTGAAGGTTAGGTCCTTAGAGAGTGTTTGTGCCTGGTTAGGGTTCTATGGATTTAGTCGCCATCATCTCCGCATTTCTGTTTAGGCATTGACTGTTCGAAGTTTTACGCTTTCTGATTGCATTGCAGAAAAACTGGACACTGAGCTTTGGATGATGGATATATCATTTGGTTGTTGATAGCAATTACACTGAACAATTTGTTGATTCTGTGGCCGCCTCGACCATTTTCTTTGCATCATGGACCTATACGTACTGATTTGACTCATGTTTCTTTTGCTTGAATCGTCTAGGCAGTTGTGTTGTTTCGAAACAAGACTGACTATTTGTTGAATTCCCTTGATCAGTTGCTATGTCGAGCTGTGCGTGAGGGAGCGTTGCATGAACAGGTGTTTCAAGCACCTGTGGTAGCCATGGAGTTTCCACATGTAAGCAAATTGATACTCTCAAAAGTTCAGGCACTCCTGTTTCTAGAATAATTGTAGGGCGTTAGGCTACTTGATTGAGTGATCAGTCACAAATTTCTATCTTGAAAGGCGATTGACAGCTCAAATGGATGCAACAGACCCTATTCAAATAAATGAGGTGGAGTGAGTTATACCAATAGGCGTTGGAATTTTTGCTTGTGCAGATGCCCCTGCAGTACCAGTGGCTCCAACGGGTCTTGTTCTCAAACCAGCAGACCGGCCAAGCTGGGTCAAAGGACCATTTTTCATGATCTGCAACACCAGAGCTAACCTTCGACAAGATGATGGAAAAATCAGCAATGAGGTACAGAGAGGATTTGTCCAATTCTAATTTGTTAAGTAAAGCACTGTTGTTGTTGATATGCAGCTTTCAGGTGCGAATGAATTAAGGTACTTCGGCTTTCTGCGAAATTCCGTGCTAGCGATCATGCGAATTTCTGGCAATGTCTTAGAATTTACAAAGATTATCATCCGAATTTCGGAATGTGTTTTGTGCAGGGTCTGCATACTGTTAAGGAGATACGTTTCCATCAACGGGGATTGGGCATGAGGCCCCGTACCGAAACTGCACCGGCGGCTAGGAGATCGTAAGTGGACATTGACCATGGATAGACTTGTGACTTTGGATGTGGATGAGGTCAGGCTTGGTTTCGCACTTGGTAAGCGGGTGACATACAAAGTGCACGTGCAAAGCTTGGTGACCAACAGGCCTGTGGCCTATAAAGTGCAGACAACATCCCCGAAGAAATTTGGTGTGAAACCGCACATGGGAATTCTAAAGCCACTAGGGAGCACAACCTTCGAAATCATAATGCACCCGCCACTTGAAGTTCCGGAGGACTTCCCCATCTCCCATGACAAGTTTCTGGTGACCACCATGATCGTGCCCGACGAGGGCACATCCGAATGCAACATCAGTGACTGGTTCGCCTCCAAGAAGAACCACATTTTTGTAGATGCCAAGATACGAGTGATCTATATAGGCGGCGAGATTCTACGCCTCTCCGCTGCGAAAGGCTCCCGTGAGTCCGTCCAAGATGTCCTCCAGAGGGGCACCAACGTGAATTCCAAGGATGAGCAAGGTCGGACAGCACTTAGCATAGCTGCGTTGCGTGGGGACCCTCACATTGTGCAAGAATTGCTGGAAGCAGGAGCTGCCGTCGATGGACCGACCGGTGCAGGGTTAACCCCATTACAAGAAGCCGCATTCGCTGGACACACAGCAATTGTCACATTACTCTTAAGAGCTAAAGCAGATAAAGAAGGTCGGACACATCCCCGGGGATGGACGGCCCTCCATCTCGCAGCTTCCAGGAACCGCGTGGGAGTTTTAAGAATTTTACTCAAAGCCAATGCAAACAAGAATGCTCCAGATAAGGACTTCAGAACACCGTTACACGCAGCTGTAACAGAAGGACACACGAAATCTGCCCTGATACTCTTACAGCACGGCGCAGACACGAATGCTCAAAGCATCGACGGCAGGACTCCGTTGCATTGTGCTGCATTGCAAGGTCACCTCTCAGTGATCGAGCTTCTGATCGACTGGGGTGCACTTAAGGAGGTGAAGGATCGGGATGGGAAGACTCCATTTGAGCTTGCTGTTGAGAGTGGCCATACATACGTGTTGGACCCCCTCCTCCTCGGTCAACTTCTCCACAAAGCAGCCAGGGAAGGCAACATCCGAGCAGTGCAAAAATGCCTGGAGCAGGGTGCTCTTGTAAACGGATGTGATCAACATGGCTTCACTGCTCTGCACCGGGCTGCCTTCAAAGGCCATGCTCCCGTGCTCACCATCCTCCTTGAGCATGGCTCCCTTGTGAATGTATGTGACCGGGAAGGTTACACTGCTCTCCACTGCGCATCAATCTCTGGTCACCAGGAGGCTGCTCAAGTTTTGCTATCGCATGGTGCCAATGTGAATGCCCGCTGCCACAAAGGCTCCACTCCTCTGCATGTGTCCTCTGCCATGAACTTCGCGGCTGTTGTGCATTTGCTTCTCAACTGGGGCGCTGATCGTAGCATCCAAGCCTTGGATGGCCGCACGGCTTATGACATCGCTGCTGAGTCCCGCAACCATGACCTCCTGGCCCTCCTTAAACCTCGATCCTCCTTCCGCCAGTCTGCTGCTGCTGATTGCAAGGTGTCCTCCCTCAAGGGCAAAGCCATCCTCACATGAAACTCAAGCTCCTTCCTCCAGTTCCCCACACACTCATGCGGCCGTCAACTCTACGAGGTCAAGACCAGCAACTCACAGAACAATGACCTTCGCTTCCTGCCAATCGACGCTCCAGAATTGCAATAAACCTGCAATTCTTTCCCTCCAGTTTCTGCTAGTCTACCTTCTCTGCAAGAGAAGTGTAAGGCTATGTTACCATACTTGTGGAGGTATACTCTTGTGCAGCTGCTTTCAGCTCAGTCCATGACAACATGTATATTAAATTTTGGCCAAGATTGTAGCCTTACGGTTCTTTTCTTTTTCTGTCCTTTTCTCAGGAAGCCAGTGATTCCTTCCATACATCCTCTGTTACAGGCCTTTAAATGTTTGCATCGCAACTTGAGAGTGAGCGAGTAAGCTAGGGTAAAGCGGAGCCACGAATTGGCAATTTCCTACAATCAACGAGAATTCTCGCTTGAAGAAGAATCCGTTCTTGTACTGACGTGAGCATTTCATGGTTTATTTCTTCTCTCATGACCAGATATTTGCATACCACACCAAGCTCTGTTTCACCTCTGTTCATGTTTCTATTGCAAAGTAAGGAACATCGCGCAGATGTTAGAGTTGGCGGAGCCACGACGCATGAATTTCCTACATTTGCCGAACATTGTCGGATATTGAGGACTCCGTCGTTGTATTCACGAGATTAGTTTCGTTTGTTTTCTTCTGTTCTCCATGAGCTTCGGATAAACCTCTGTTTCATCTGTCTCATCTTTCTACCGCAAATGCAAAGAGGAATGAAAGCTAGCGCACCTGATGGGAATTTTCTGTGTACGTAACAGTAGGCAAAATCGACCGCAGACACATTCTTGCCAGGTTCCATCCCAAGTGACAATATGAATCTACTCGAGACACTCCGAAGAGTGTGCGGGGAGATTTTTTGGCATAATCGGTCAAAATCCTAGTAATTTCCAAGTCCAACCGGTTACATGCTGTGATCTTTCGGGTTTTTCTTCATTAATTTGAGGTTATTCCATAAATAATCCATAACATTATCGATCATTTTCCTGGAGTCTTGAACTTCAACCGGTTATTTCTCAAGCTAAACTGGTTCATCTATAGTAACTGGTGGTGTTCATTGATTTCGAAACCTTCTTTTTGAGGTGATCTTTCCTTCGGAGTTTGATGCAGATGGGCATGCACACTTCTTTTCGAGACATTTATAGGTTTGTTGCCAATTCATCTCAAATGACCTTGAGTACATTTATTATTCAGGGTTTTTAAAGCTAAATCCCGGTGTCAAATCATCTCAAAAGAGTAACCAATGGGTTGCATACTATTTGAGGGTTTTTATGTTGGATGAATGAGAGGTACGTTTGTATACGATGATTCCTTCTATCCGTTGTTTAGGAATGAGGATAAATGCTCATATGATCTTCTCTTTTGAAATTACCTTTGTTCATTGCCATTCACTTCTTTCTAGATTCTTGTGTGAGCTACAACACCATTGGTTGTAAAGTGGTCATAATCTTTTAAGATGTAGCACATCTCTTTAATGAAGAATGTGAGTCTAAGATTGTCACACAATGGTTTAAGAAAAGTGTTTGTTATAGACTCACATACTTATAACATTGCTTCCATTTCTTGTAAAATAGTGTCGATTGTAAAGAAAGAGAGGAATAAAGAAAATATTGAGGGGATTTTAAGGTGTGATCTTCCATTTTGAGGGCTAGTTCACATGGGTCCTCAGTATGGAATGGTTGTCTACATGGCAACATTCTTTGGAGGCTCAGCTCGGGACCCAACTCGCAACACAAGTTCCAAGGTGTGTTTTATTTATTTAAATTTAAATTTAAATATAATAATAAAACAATGAAGATCTTACTTTAATGAATATATAACCATACTTTAATGGTTTCTTGAGGCTCAAAAGTTGGGACTTTGCCATGATATTGTATGAGATCGAGTTGGAGAAGAGTGCCACACGGATTAGAAGTAGAGTCCTTGTCCAACATACCCAATTTAAAGTGCATGAAGGAAGCAAAATCAACAAGGAGCAACAACCAAAAAAACAATATGGCTAGCAACTACATGCCAACAACACATTGCAACACACCACATAGGCACACACAAAACCAATGTATAATCGTGGACATTTCACATGCTACAAGTCACATCATCGATCCAACGTCCATATACGCTACATCACATCAACCTACAATATACCGAACTCGTAGCAACACACCACAACCTCGCCCACGACCAATGCCCACTCAACTATCGGAGCCGCACAAGATCCAACAATGACACCAAGAATGCACCATTCCACATGTATCTCCAAACTCTACCCTACTTCTATACGTCATCTAACAGTCTTTGCATTCAAGAATCCAACCTCCATTGATATACACCAACCACAAAAAAACAAACTCACCGCCATATTACCAAATATTTATGCCCAAAAAAGCACAAAACCAACAAAGCACCAGTAAATAAGATCACCAAATTCAACATGCCACCATAATTTAGCAACCATCAAAGGCAACACCATAATTTGACAAACCGCCAATGGCACTACCATCAAATGCCTTGCACAACAACTCACACCCAATACTACAAAACGTGCAACATACATGTCATTTCTTACCACCTTACAAGCTTTCTTTCCCACAACAACAAACACACTCCTCCCACAATAGCACACCTACTAGACACACATTGTAAGAGCAATAAAAGGTGACAACATACACACAAGATCGACCAACGCTACATCAGGATGATGACTTCAACATGGATACACAATTTGATATTGAAGATCAACTTGAGAATATCACACCAGTTAGAGGAACAAACTCACTATCAATTATCCTACACAAACATAAATTACCGTGCTAACCGATTGGGCATGCATACATGTACCGAAGCTTTTGACTTGACAAACAATACTCCACCAATTCTATCACACCATAATCCTTGGGAACAAAATCACATTACTAAACAAAGGATGGCAGAGCAACACTTGGCCATTTCAACACCCAACTTATAACGCGCTAGTAGTGTGAACAAGGCTATTAAGGAGCCTTAGCCATAAGGATTGGTGGTGATCCAACTAGTGGGAGTTAAGTAGTGGCAAAGCCATGGTATCACTAGTAGTATAAGCAAGGCTATGAAGGAGCCTTAGCTGTAAGGATTGGTGGTGATCCAACTAATGGGATTCAACTAATGGCAACTCCTCTTAACTTTGAAAAGTGGCATGGGGGTGAGCACTTTGCGTGAGGAAGATTTGCATGGCAAGGGGCTATCTACCTCATGATTCAATGGTGTGGTGGTTCATGTCATAAGACAATTCTCTTCCTTATGATTTTCTAGAGAGAGAGTTCTCAGTAGTTCAAGCTAGGCTAGCTTATTATATTGGTATCAGGCTAGCTTATCTCGGTGTGAATGAGTTACCATTGAAAGTCATTTATTGTTTTGAACTTTGTAGGGGTTGAATTATCAATCAAAACTTCCTTCATAAAGTTGCAAAATTAAGAGCAAATGGCTAGTGTAGAACATGTCGATGACCACCAAGAGCGGGTTGCAAGGTATATAGATGAAAGATTGGGTCCTATCTTACGAGAGGTTAATCGATTGGATAATTTACTCGGTTATGAAAATATCGAGCGGACTTTATTGGAAGAACAATTGCGTACCATGAGAACGCAAGGTGGGAATGCCAAAGGGGCCTCTACCCAACGCATTGAGTAGCTGGAACGTGAGCGCTTTAAAGATAAGTCGGTATCCAATATCTTACAGTGGTTAGACTGTATGGAGTGTTACTTGACCGGGGTCAAGTTGCTGAAGAGGAAAAAATCCAAGTTGCTTGGACTTACCTCGAGCCGCACGTGGCCCAACATTGGCAACCTTTTGCCAAAGAGCTTGACGTTGCCAGGCAAGATAACCGTTTGTGAAAAAACAAATTCCGCAAATCATTGATTTGGGCTTATGAGAATGCCCTTCCCGAGCAAGTTGCCCAAAATAAATTATGAAATTTGACACAAAAGGGGTTGGTAGAGGGTTATGCCACCGAATTCCAACTCCTTTGTGCGCAAATTACAAATTTAAAGTTGAGCGTGGGCTACAAAATTGATCACTTTGTCCGTGGATTAAAACCAGAATTCCGCAAGCAAGTTGTTGATGACCATTTCAACGAGGGTGGTCATTTGGAGGACTTTAAGCGATTGCTTACCTATGGACACCATCATTGAGCAATCATGCCCCAAAGAGATGCGAAAGATTCCACTTAAGTTTAGTGGTCCTATCTTCAAGGACAAGGCACGTAGCAAGGCCATGACTTTGTTCAATGGAAAATTATTGGATTTTCACAAGGCGTATGCACTTCGTCGTGAAAAAAAATGTTACCTTTGCGAATCGAAATGACACCAAGTCAAGGACTGCACGGGAGAGAGGAAGGGTGGCATAATACCTTCTGAAAATTCAAAGTTTAAAACCAAGAAGGATTTTTGAATCACCAACAGTTGACTAGTGGGCTCCCTATTGATAAATAAGAACAATGTGTTAATTTTGTTGATAGCTCTTGATCTCTTTGATAGAGGCCAAGATAGAACATTCTTTTCATTTCATCATTTGTACATATTCATTTAATAAAGAGAAAACGCTTTTTGTTCCATGTAAATGCTCACTTGATTTTTTGATAGATTTTCACTCGGAACTGTATAACAAATGTATGTTTGTGGATTTGAATTCTTTCATGATGAAAATATTTCCATTGGCTTATAGTGAAGGTAAAAGGTTGCATCCTTTTGATACAAGAGCTTGCTTTTTGATTGAAAAATACAAGAGTGTGTTTGTAAAGAGGGCCTTGAAATGATTGCAATTGTTACTTGAGTTTCAAGTCTTAAATGACAACAAGCCCCTCACATTGCAAGTTTATTATGATTCACCAAGGCCAAAAAAATTTAAATAGTTTTCGTGGGACTAGGGAACTTGCAATGCAATTTTTGGGTCAAGTTTCGGGACTTAATGCTCATGTGATATTGGACACTACCGCCAATGATTGTTTTGTCAATTCTAGCTACCTTGACAATTTTGGATTGCAATATGTTAAAGATTCTAGTGTTTTGCAATTGGCCAATGGAAAAGAAATTCAAGTTGAAGGATATGTCAAGTTGCGTGTCAAAGTTCAACAATATTATGGTCACCTAACATGTGTGGTCATAAAACTTGGTGACAACACATATTTGATACTTGGTGATGATTGATTGAACAAGTATAAGGCACATATGTGGATTATGAATCCAAAACATGTGTCATTTAAAAGCGCAAGGGAAAAATTTCGTTGCAAGCCAATCCTTTGACGCATCGGGCACCTAAATCGTCAACAAAATGCCTTTGAGCAATGCAATTTAAGAGGGTAGTAAGAAAAGGGGCCATGCTCATTTTATTCCAATTGACCAAGGTTGATGATGAGGAAACCTCGTCCCAACTTGTTGACACATGGTGCTTAGCCGCACTTTTGGAGAAGTTCAAAGATGTTTTTGAACCTTTGCCAAGTGGGCTACCCCCTGAGAGGGAAATGTTTCATACCTTTCCTTTGGAGGAAGGTAGTAAACCGCCTTTTAGTCCGATTTACCGCCTAAGTCCAAAATAATTGGAAGAGGCAAAGAGACAAGTACAAGAGTACTTACAAAAAAGCTGGATTGAACCTAATGCCTCACCTCATGGATCTCTCATTCTTTTTGTACAGAATAATGATGGAACTTTGAGAATGATGGTTGATTACCGTGTTTTGAATAAACATACAATAAAAAATAAATATCCTTTGCCCTAGAATTGATAATTTATTTGATCAATTGGCAGGTTCTCAAATTTTTTCGTCTCTTGATTTAGCACAAAGTTATCAGCAAATTCTAATTTCGGATGAGGATGCCCCTCAAACGGCATTTAGAACCTCGTTTGGCCATTATCAATTTAAACTTGTAAGCTTTGGACTGACTAATGCACCGGCAACATTTCAAAGTGTGATGAATCGAATTTTTTACAAGTACCTTAGTAAGTTTGTCCTGGTACACCTTGATGACATATTGGTATTCTCAAAGAATGAAGAGGAACATGTAGCCCACATGAGCAAAGTCCTCAAAAAATTTCGTGAACATCGATTGTATGTAAAGTTGTCTAAATGTCACTTTACAAATGGCAAGCTCCATTATTTGGGTCATGTCGTGGGCAAAGATGGGGTTCAAGTTGATCCGGCTAAAATTGAAACTGTCATGAAATGGATTGCGCATCGTGATGTTGGGCAATTGCGCTCATTTTTGGGATCATGTAATTATTTCGGACGTTTTATACAAGGATATTCAACCCTTGTAGCCCCTCTTACCAATTTAACTCAGCATGATTCTAAGTATAATTGGACGGTTGAATGGCAAGAGGCCATTGACAAAGTGAAGTATGCACTAACACGCGCTCCCGTGTTAGACTTGCCCAATTTCGGTGAACCTTTTGAGGTCATTTGCAATGCCTTCATTGTTGGTATTGGTGCGATTCTTTTCTAAAAATGACAACCGATAGCTTTTGAAAGTCAAAATTTTTCCCTTGCTGAAAAGAATATACTACTGGACAACAAGAACTTACAGCGGTTGTGCATGCCTTGCGCACTTGGCGTTGTGATTTGAAAGGTGCGGATTGCGTGATAGTGATAGACCACAATCCCCTCACTTATTTAAAGTCACAACAAGTATTGTCAAGGCGTCAAGCCCGATGGTTAGAGTATTTAGAACAAAACTTTACATACAGATGGGAATATAGACCAAGGTGCATTAATATTGCCGATCCTTTGAGTCGTGACCCTCTAGGAGGCAATGCTTATGCTAATGTCTTGAGTCGTGACCCTCTAGACGGCAATGCTTATGTTGATGTCTTGAGCCATGACTCTTTGGGATGTAGAGATGTCAAGTTAAAAGCCTTACTAGCTATGAATTATTCTATGCTAAGCTCTGGAGAGATGGTTGCAAACATCTCAAAGGGTGCTCCCAGAGCGCCGACAAATGAAGTGTGTAATGGTCATGAGTGCATCTATGAACAATTGGTTGTTAAAGAGCAATTGTTCTCTCAATTCATCGTTGTAGGATACACTGACGATTCATGGTTTAAAGATCTGAATAATGTTTCTCCATTGATTTTCAAGGTTGGCCTTTGGTGGCACCATAATGCAATTATGGTACCAAATGTGGTAATTGGTGAATATAATTTGGGGTCTTAAGAAAGTTTATACTTCATAAACATCACGATTCGCTACATAATGGTTGTATGGATACTTCCAAGACGCTCAAGAAGATTCAAACTCGTTTTCGTGGCCAAAAATGAGGAAGGATGTTCAGAAATATGTAAATTCTTGTGATGTTTGCCAACGTAGTAAAACCCCTACTACGTAACCCGGTGGATTGTTACAACTCTTAAAAATCCCTTAGGAAAAATGGGAATGCGTAAGCATGGACTTTATTGTCCGACTTATTGCAACTAAGCAAGGGCATGATGCAATTTTTGTGTGTGTTGATAAGTTGAGCAAAATGGCTCATTTTATGGCGACTACCATAACTATGACCACCGAGGAGACGACAAAATTATTTAGGGATAATGTCTACAAGCTACATGGTAATCCCCTTGAGTTAATCGGTGATAGAGATGTGAGATTTACGGGTGGATTTTAGCAAGAGATGCACTACTTGTTAGGCACTTAATTGATCATGTTTGTATCTTTTCATCCTCAAATCGATGGTCAAACAAAGAGGCTAAATAGAGTCCTTGAGGATATGCTTAGGCATTATGTGAGTCATTCCTAAGATGACTGGGATGAGTATTTGTCAGTGGTTGAATTTGCCTCCAATAACTCGAAGCAAATATCCATCAAGACTACACCTTTTCTATTGAATTATGGTCAACATCCTTCAACACCTGTGAATAAAAATATCGGCGGGTCTCCAGTCCCGATTGCAAAAGATTTTTCTTTGGCCATGAATAATATTATTAGCGAAGCTAAGAAACATTTTGTTGGCAGCCCAACAAAGACTAAAATCTTATGCTAACAACAAACAATGCAATGTGTCGTATGAGATGAGATTTGAGGTGCTTCTTAGTACTTCCAACATTAAGTTAAAACCCCAGGTGTGAGGAAATGACTTCCTCGATGGATCGGCCCATTTGAAATTGTTAAAAGAATTGACGTCGTAGCATACTATTTGTAGCCAATGTGTCTTATTTCAAGAAACCATAGGAATTTATAACATTTCCACGTCTCTTTGTAGAAACCTTACAAGGCTAATGGTAGGGTAAAGCCTCCGCCATCGCCAATCATTGAAAATTATGATATATCATATGGAGTGGAACGTGTTTTATAACATCATGTTAGAGGGAGTCGTTCCCGTCCCGTTAAATTCTACCTCATCAAGTGGCTCGGTTATGGGTTTGAGCATAACTTTAGGGAGCTTGAATCTAATTTGAGTCCTGAAGTACTAAAAAAATATTGGGATTTTGTAGTCCGCACTAACGAGGGACTATCACGTCATGGTGTTAGACAGAAAAGTTTACCTGATATGTTGCCTAAAAGGAAGAGGTGAGAGAGATCTTATGTTGTGAATTTCTTTATATTAGATGTTTGATCAAGTTGTACCTAAAAAATTGATGAGTTTACTTGTATGTTCAGCAAAGACGCTCAAATCTAGAGGGGGAGGAATGCAACGCACTGGTAGTGTGAACAAGGCTTTATGGAGCCATAATATCATTAGTAGTGTGAGTAAGGCTATTAAGGAGCCTTAGCCATAAGGATTTGTGGCGATCTAACTAGTGAGAGTTAACTAGTGGCAAAGTCATAGTACCACTAGTAGTGTGAGCAAGGTTATCAAGGAGCCTTAGCAGTAAGGATTGGTGGTGATCCAACTAGTGGCAACTCCTCTTAACTTTGAAAAGTGGCATGGGGGTGAGCATTTTACATGGCAAAGGGGCTATCTTCCTCATGGCTCGATGGTGTGGTGGTTCATGCCATAAGACACTTCTCTTCCTCATGGTTTTCTAGAGAGAGAGTTCTCAGTAGTTCAAGCTAGGCTAGCTTGTTGTACAACCACCACTAGGGCACTGGCACCTAGCCACCACTAAAGAGACCACCCATGTACTGGCACCAAGCACTATAAATAGATCCAAGTCCACTGCCCCAAGCATCGACATCTAGGCACAAGTGTGACTTGGATTTCAAGTCCACAAAGCCATTGATAATTAGTTGGGGATAGCCACATCAGAGAATACCAAACAAACAAAGAATTGTAGAGGTAGGTACACCACCTAAAGAAGTAGCATGATTTAGGATAACTCGCAGTGCAATCCCAAGGGTCCATTAGTTCATGTTGCCCCATGAGAGGCCGGGTGCCATACCAAGACACCGCTAGCACTTCACTCAAATACCAAAGAATGAGAAGGTAAATCATGAGATAGGACTCAACGATGGTTTCAATGTCACCATTAGATTTGAAGTGGGTTTCAAATCAATTAGTCGCGGCAATGAGGCACATAGTGCATGTCTCGCACAACTCTAGAAGACGAACCCAATGGCAAAACTCTAGGTTTGGAATACTCAAACCCAATGGACATTGGCCTCTATTCGGTGACTTGAAATTGGGCAGGACTCATCAAGCTTCCTCAAGAAATCTTCTCAAAGATGGAGTTTCATTGTTGGCGGGTGAAAGGACCTTTGTTGTGCGGATGGAAGTGGAGAATTGGTGATTGGGAAAGTAAAGAATGGCTTTAAGCTTATCGCCAAAACAATAAACTTGAGGCATATGATTTGAACATACTTGACGCACAAATCATACAAACACTAAGATTTAGATATGCACAATATATGGATAACCATAGAAAAAAATAAAAAATAAAAAATTGGTCACTCACCTACCCAAAGTCCAATTGTATATTATGCCAAAGCATTGACAGAGACACATGACCACACGCTTATCCATGTGCGCAAATCAACATAACAAAGGTCTAAGAATAGCCCAACACACCAGAGCCATCCATCGAATAGACCTAACCTACAAGCCATAGATTTTATTTAGTACGATGACCTGAATATATTTGGATTCTTGTTTTTTCACCAAGTTATGAAACTCATGCATTTTTCTATCAATTTGAGATTCAAGTGACTTTGGATGTTATAAGCTCAACAATTAGTTGGAGACAAAGAGGTTTGATTGAAGTGTGCCTCAGTTTTAGTTGATTCAAGCACCTTGTGCATAGTATATGTTTTTAAAGATTAACAAGGTTTGATTGTTGTGCATGTTTTAGAGTTTCAAGTTCTAGAGTAATCGAAGGGCTCAACCTATGTGGCCAGTAATGTTGTCTACGTGATGAAAGGATTGGAATGGCGTCCATGTTGAAGAGGCTCTTCATCATGTTGAGGCTCTTTTGAGACATGTTTCTTGGTGGGAAAAATATGGCAAATAAGTGCAAGATTTACAACATATTGCATTATGTGTGTTATCACAAGATTGCGATTCTTTGGTGAGTGGGTGGAACGAAATTGAGATTCATCTAAATCAAAAAATGCAACATATTATCCTTCTTTGAAATGAAAAGGTTGGTTTTCATTCAAACGAACTCGAGAATGTTGGAGAGCATGGAAATTGATGATGCCATTCAAGAATGAAATCCCGATGAAATTGACATTACCAAGGATCCCTCTTTGCATCCTCGGCTGGAAACTGAAGTTTGATTTTTTTTGGCTTGTATGAAGAAAGAGCACATCCATCTCAACATGTGGCACGGAAACGGGAATCTAAGAGTTTGAGTGAATTTTTGACCATGTCAACTCCAGTACATGAATCTCAATTTCAAGAAACCTCTATTTCAAGCCAAAGCCTTTTTGAAACAAGCAATTTGGGAAGCAACACTTATAATGATGATTTCAGAAGTTTCAGTCATGATGACTATTTGAGTAGTTTAGATTATTTAATTTCTTCTGGTTCACAAGAATTTGACAGTTATGAAGACCCTCATGCTTATTCTCGCAAAAATCCACGCTTTGACCTTGTTAGGACTTTGTACAAGTGATGGATTGTAGTCCTAGAGCTTATATTATACTATAGTTTGTTTTTTTTTTTCATGAAATTTGTGTGTTTTGAAATGTTTTGAAACGTATTTCATTTGTTTCGAAATGAATGTTGCAACTATGGTCATGATATATCATGTGGCTCACAATAATAACATAATTGGGAAAAGGTGTTGCTAGAAACTACCGTGGCCCACATTATAGCCAAATTTTCATTGTTGTGGGTCAATGATGAATAGTGTGGCCCACGCCAAATCAGATATGTAAATGCTTACCCCAAATATGATCTCATTCATCCAAGCCCCCCGAAATGGACAGGATTTCGTAGCCACGACTGCTTGTCATCCGTCCATCCGTCCTCCGCACCTTTCGTCTTGAGGACCTTCTCGCACCTTTGACAACGTTTTGGTCTTGTTATACAGACAGAGCTCTCTGTTTTAGGGTTTCCACGCGAGGGTTTGAAGCTCGTTGGATTTGAGGTGTCTATTGTTGCGTTTTTCCTGCTCTCACTATGTCGTATCTTTTGCCGCATCTGCACTCCGGCTGGGCCGTAGATCAGGCCATCTTGGCGGAGGAGGAGCGCGCTGTTGTCATCCGTTTCGGCCATGATTGGGACGAAACTTGCATGCAGGTACGAGTATAGACTGAATTCTGAATTTTTCGTCAACCTGTATCTTGCGCTTCTTAGATGTTTCGAGAGCCTTGATTTCCTGTATTCGTAGAGTGTTTTGTTGTCGGATATGGGGAATCTTTCGGCACCTTCCAACTTTCTCTAATTATCCTGTCGGTTGTGCACACCTTTTTCAAAAAGAAAAAAAGGAAATTGCAATTGCGTTCATGAACATGTTGGAGTAACATGGGTGATGTGTGGTTGAAGTTTTCCTGTCAGTTTTTTTTTGTGCACGCCTTTTTTTTTTGGTTAACTTTGCAAATTCCTTCATGAACATGTTTGAGTAACGTGGGATATGTGTGGTTGTGCAGATGGATGAAGTGCTCGCGTCGGTTGCGGAAACTATCAAGAATTTTGCGGTGATCTATCTCGTGGACATCACTGAGGTGCCCGATTTCAATACCATGTATGAGCTATACGACCCCTGTACGATCATGTTCTTCTTCCGTAACAAGCACATTATGATCGATCTGGGCACGGGAAACAACAACAAAATCAATTGGGCACTGAAGGACAAGCAGGAATTTATTGATATTGTGGAAACTGTATACCGAGGAGCCAGAAAGGGTAGGGGTCTGGTTGTTTCTCCAAAGGATTACTCAACCAAGTACCGTTACTAAACACAATGGACTGGAATTTAAGGGGTTCAACCTGTGATGATGTTTCCAAGTTACTTGACTTTGACGTGGGTTGCAATACCCAGTTCACCATGATTCATGGGGATTCTAAGCAAATAAATCCGAGTTTGTAGTTGTAGCGGAAGTGCAACACTCTGAAGGCCAAGGGAATATTGATGTATTCCACTCAGCCATCTCAGTAGGACTTACACCTTCGGTATAGGACAAAGGGAAATTTAAAGCAAGCTATTGCAATCACAACCAGGGTGAGAAGACCCCAATACCCTCATTTGTCTTGTGAACCTATTTTGAATACATGTATATTGAATTTTAATGAAAGATGTGTATGGACAGCTGCAAGTTTTCACATGCTGCAATTTATTTTTAACATTTATTTTATTGTTGGTTGACAACACAAGACCTATTTCAGGTACAAACCCCTCATGTTGCTTTTGTACCCGCATCACTATAAGAATCTGGAATCATGAGTTTGTGCATGAAGTCATGTGGTCTCCTTCAGTCTCACATGTTTACAGAGTCAGCATTTGCTTGACCGGAAATAGAAGAATCTTTATCTCTTACTTTGACAAGTAACATACTGCATATGTTTTAGAAGCAGATGATCATGCCATCTGATATTGTAGGGTTGGCTCTTCTGCATCTTACATTCTAGATAAGTATGGCAATCATCTAAAATAGGCCACAGTTACTCAAATGATTAAATGATGATCATATTAGACTGAGTTTTTTTAAATTGATGATTTTGCACTTGATGGTCCATAGGTCTACCTAAGGTGAAAACGGGCCTGAGTTTGGTGGAGGGTGCTTGCCTATCAAATCTCTTTGGCAGGCTTATGTAATGACTTGGGAAAATATGTCACTCCAAGAATGTGATTGAACCCTAGACGATTGGGTCGTGGAGGTTTATGATCTGAAATCAAGACCACATTAAGGGAAGAATCATGTATGATGTAAACTCCAAGCAACCTACTTCCATTGCGTTAGAATTGTCCTGATATTGCAACCTCTTTATTAGGTTCCATATGCGTTGTGATTGGTTTCTCTCCTTGCTCACGTGACACAATTCTCATGTCCGAAGTATTCACCTTGTGTACATTTTTTGCCTATTGAGCAAGCACTCCTGTCAGTTTTCTATGTCTACTTGCATATATTGGAGTCTAAGATTGGGATTGTTTTTACAGGTAAAGATTCTCCCTGAACAGTTTGTGATTCAGGAACAGTTCCAGGGGGGGTGATTCTTGAAGTGTAAGTCCTATTAACATCATATAAGAGGAAGAATACTTGAAAAAAAAGCATCTTGAGAGCCCAATCATTTCTTGAAGTGTCAATTAGTAGTATCTAGGTACACAGCCTAACCCTTGCCCATTCTTGACTTGTGCACATTTTACATGTGGAAGGTATGTGCAAGTAATCTTCACAGTATGATCTTGCCTTTAAAAATCAGTACACTGGTGTTTTCTGTTGTCCTTTCTGTCCTACTAGGACCTTGCATAAAGAGCTTGCATTATCAGGACAGTCCAAGGACATGTATTGAACTGCTTTTTGCAAGGTACAGTATGGAAATTTCAGTGCCGGTGGAGGTTCTGCTTAATTGCTTACTTGTGTGCCTAAAAGAACAGCAATTGCACTGCAACATACCTGCTGTGGCGTGCTGGGAAATCCGCTTGTGGCAGTACACAATGCTGAAGTGAGTATTAAAGGTGATCTTTGTAGATTTGGTCATGCCAGTGGCGACAAATGAAGAGTGGAAATAATGTGCAATCAAATCTTCCAGTATGTATCTCACATCTGAAGGTACAATTAAGCAAGGGACTAATTTTTGCAATAAGGTAGTGCAGATAAGGCTTGAGCAGAGCTAAGACCTGGCATTATACAAAATCAACAAAGTGAATACTGACTAACCTACCAAATAGAAAGCGTAGAAATCTTACACCTGACTCATGTTGGAGGATCGAAAGGCTTATGCCCTGTTTACATAACAGAATTGACCATTTTAATTTATTTAAAATGGTCATTGAGAGGAATTTCAGACTGTGAGGAAGACCTGATTAAATCATGTTAGGTATCACCTCATGATTTTCCAACTCAGATTCTTATAAAGTAGATTCTTGGAGTTAATGGAAGTTCTCAAAGTTTGTAAACACACATGAATGTGATTTGGAAATAAATCTCACAGCTTTACGAGAAGATGTTGTAATCATCAGGAAGGCTAGACATGATAGTACTGCCAAGTGTTACAAAGATACCTGGAAGGTGTGGCAAGGTCCTTAGTCAATTGGGTACACAAGTGATGTACTAACAGATTTCTTTGTGTCATCTTGTATAGAGGCAGAGGCCATTTTGTGGTGTTAAAAAGGTAGCAGCAATCTTTGTGAACCATGTTAGCAGATCAATGGATTTCATGCACACTGAGAGCCATGTGCTCCTATGAAGCCTCCCTGGTTGTTTGCATTTATTGTGTGCATTTCAGAACTTTGTTGTTGCCTATTGTATCATCTTTCAAACTGGTGACAAGCATCTCCGAAATATCAGTTTGAACAGGTGCATGGGTGTCTCTGGTCTGTTTGAGGTGCCTCTTGGCTAGTTCATTTGTGCATATAGTCATGTCGGAACTTCAAAAAAAGGAACTCTTGAGAGTTGTCTCATCCAGTGAGCAATTGTGAAACACATAGGTTTCTGTGTCAAGATTCAGAACTGGACTAGAAAAGCTATAAGAGGTCAAAGTGAGGATTTACTTCTTTAAATGATCACTTACGCCCTCCCAATTGTGTTCAATACTGAACCCATAAGTGGTGTTTGTGTTTTGAGTGCATAGGTCAATCTCATTGTAACATGTGTCTTTTGGTGTCATTTGTTGAGCAGAAGCCTTTCCATAAATCAGTCAAACCAGTCAAATATAGGTGTCTGATAAATAATAGTGGTCACATAAGGCCTGTGTGCCACATAACCATGGTATGGTCCCCACTTGTACTGCACATGATACATACTGCTATCATAGCATATACAAGATAATGGATGAAAGCTTCTCAACGATTTGTCGATCTTAAATTTCACAATGTATATCATGACACTTACCTTGTAAAATACTTGTGCTCACTGACATGAATTCCTTGAATTGCTTCAATGTTTCCTGTGAAGCAATTTGGCACAATACCTAAACCAATATGCACTGCAAGGTGAAGTTAACACCACAATTCATAGTGTGTATCTACTATTACTTTATCACCCACACTACAATGTGTAAGTGATGGTGGTTGTACAGTCTGCCGCCTATATACCTCTATAAGTGTTATACATTTCTATTGGGGGCAAGTTTAAATATTAATCAATTGTGTTAGAAATGCTAACACTTATAGTCTTATAGAGGTAACATGTATAGACAGCAGATTGTAGATAGTATGTGGTACTAGGAGAAACATGAAGGAATGTGGGAGACAATTACTGCCATGCAAAGTTTACAATAGGAGAGAGAGGTAATTATTGGATATGAGCGTACTTCTCATCCATCTAACATAGTAACTTGACTCCCTATAGGTTTGTGGCCGCTTCATTGCAAATGACTTGCACTAGGCCAAAATGGGTCTTTAAAATTGCTTTCAGTGTCAAATCAACTCAAAAAAGTAACCTTTGGGTTGCATACTATTCAAGGCTTCTATGTTGGGTGAATGAGAGGTACAATCGTATGTGATAATCCCCTCTCCACAACTTAACCCAAAAATTCTTTGTATCCCCTACATTGATTACTCCTATAGGAGTGGCATATGTGGTTTGTATTCACAAAAAGAATGTAGTTGTGCTTGAATATATGCTTCAAGGTTGTGCAACAACACCTACATTGGTATGATACACACATCATCATAATTTGGCCGAATCTAAGGTGTGTGGGCCTTGCACTGTCAGTCCTCAAAACCTAACACCTATATTTTAGTGGTACATGGCAAAGGTTTGTAATTAAAAATGAAAACCAAAATAGCAAGTTTTATGATCTGATTGAACCACGTGCAAATTTGAAATGTATGAAATAGTCTAGGATCAAATAGTGAACACAAAGAGGACATGTATGATCGTTCAAAGAGAAATAGAATCTTTTGTACTTTTATAGCTTTTACATCCTTACGCAAATCATTCTAGACTGTTAAATGACAATCTTCATGACACGCAATTGCTAACCGGATAAGACAATCTCCAAGTTGATTCACGAATCAAAATTCTTTGTGGAGTTGGATGCACACAATAGGGACACGTACCTTATGCACGAATAAAGTCCATTTGAAACCCCAACTAGCTAGCCCTAGCTGACAAGTGACAACATAAGGTAGATGCACCTATTTCAGTTTATGACCTGTTGCGGACACTTAAATTAAGGGTATAGTGGACACAAAGCACATGTTAAATGATCCAAAAGAAAAATGAAAAGCCAAGTGCATGCATAGCATGACCAATGTGCACGCATGGCAAATCTACCATGTAGCACACTGTGACATGAACAAGTGGGTGGGGCTCCAACATAGGTAGTTATGCCCCCATTTTACGCTTCGATGAACTATATATAAAAGGCATTGTCCCACAATCTCACAATCATGAGGTGCCACGCAAGATCATAATAGGTCATTCAAGAAGCACATTATCTCATGCAAAAGGTGGGTCATGACCAAGTTGGGTAGCACAAATGGATGCCCATTTGTGACCACAATGGTTCATGAGAACTTTTCCAGTACAATTTTGTAAGATATCAAGATATGATTCATGTAGTCTGAGTTGCATGGCTTCCGAATCCACTTTGGATTCCTAATCCAATGAGATCACTTTAAATACCCAAACTTGCCCTCCTCTTGAGTCCCTACCACCAATGTACTTAAATTGTATAGGGCAACAACTAATCCACGTCATCAATGACCAAGAACAACTAGGTAACATCTACCAAGGTTTAGCCACACATAGAAGTGCAAATTATGGAGGGTCCCAACACCTCCCAAAGCATCAATACCAATCATGTGTGAGGTCACTCATCGCCAATACCATGTTTATGCTTAGAAGAGAATATGAATTACACATAAACATGGGCAACAATGCCTTCCTAATAACACAAACTTTAATAGAATCCAATGGAAAAACTCACCATACTACACCAACTTTCCAATGAACCTGGGGAAGGCACCTCTATAGAAAAATGTCATCCATGTGCGAGAACCAAGTTTTTGTTTAGGGGTTAATTATCCTAGTCTTTGAACCCTTTTTGGACCCTATAATTGCTAGCAATCCCACTTCTCACCATTTTCCTCTGCCCTATAGGTAATTATAAATTTCATAATTGTGCAATAAATTACGCCCTATTTTCATTATAAGTAGGAATCCAAATTTTTCCTCGTGGTATTGGAGTGGACTTCCTCTTTGTTGATATCCATCACGTAAGGAAACATAGCAGAATGACAAAATGTTTGAACAATTTGAAGATGGCCTGATTATACAGTTGAGAGAGTTGTGCAAAATGGCAATAGAAAGAGAAAGTCGCCCAACATTCTTCTAGCCCTAAATTTTTTGTTTCATCCACAATGAACCAAACTTCATCCACATTTGACCAAATTCCATCCATGATGAACCAAATCTCATCCATCATTGATTGAAATTTCATTCATATATCCAACAAACCCTTGCTATAATTTTTAAAATAACTTAACTCACCCTCTAAATGTACTCATCCTCCCAAAAACAATTATTCATCCAAATTTTGTTAGGCTATTTTATAAAAAAGAGAGTAAATTAACACATTCTATAGTACCATATGTTATATATAAATTACTTATGGACATTTAATAAAGCCTAATGAAGATCTAAAAAATTTACAAAATTTGTGTCTTATGAATATATTCCACCCTACCTTTTCTAACATGTTGTTTCTACGTTAATCACCAAAGAACTCCTCTAGCCATTGAAAGTAAAAAGAACACCAAAAAATACCTCAACAATTCTATATGTATAGCATTACTTCTATAAAACAAATTCAGACCCCCACCACAAAAGCCATACTATCCCTTGAAGAACATAAAGAAATAGAAACCCTCTCCAAAAATCATCAAAGAAGCCCTCTAACAACCCAAATATTAGTCCCACCAACTGAGCACCAACTCTACCCCCGGTCACTACTACCATATGTGAACAAGCACATACCAACAATTATAGCCACATCTAGAATCACATCACCACTAGGAAACACATACAAGCCATCACTGCTACTAAATGACAACCCCCCAAAAAGAAATGAGGGCACAAACATTAGAGAATATTACCTATCCCATTGGACCATACCAACATCCACCGCCATTAAATGGGTAGTTGAATCACAACTCCTCCACTCAAACAGTTTGTATACCACAATCTACTTTTAGTAACATGTTCATACAAAACAAGCACAAGGGGAAAAAACATTGGGCGCACATGATTCATGCATCAACTTCACACAATCGATAGATTGAAGATTCATCCACCCACCAATAAATGCTCCAGACCTAACCCTCTCCATCAAAGAATGTAACTTGAACAAAGGCATTACCTTGAACACCATGCAAACACCATACATATGGAATCCAACTCATTTGACCATAACATCACGCACCACATGACCAATTTCCTACAACTCTCACCACGAGATCTTGCCACAAAAATCCTATGCCTACTTCAAAGACACGTAACAATCCTCCCCAGAGAAAAGCTCCCAACAAATAACTTCCATATTAACGACCACACATTTAAACGCACCAAAAATGCCTTTAGGATCACACATGCCTACTACTCCTCACCACTTGCATCCCTCATATGACTCGTGCAATACATACACCTCCCCAGATAACCACGGCATAATCCTCTAGATCATCTGGCCTCACCAAATCATCAAAATGGAGCAAAGTTGGACTAGCCCACCCTACCTAAACTCTACCATGGGAGCCATTTTTTGGGCGCAAATGGTAGCCAAGGCAAGTCACAACACTACAACTATAGCAATTCTCAACCACAAAGAACCCACCCCCATATAAAAAATGAGGGCATTCACACAATCATTAGCACCAAACATATTTGAATTATATGATGTCCACTTAACATAACAACCAACCATATACAAAACGCATCTATACAATACAAGGTCAACTTCTCAAAACCATGGCACATAACCCCAAACACCACCAATCATACCTTCAAAAGCCCCACACCTCCCTTACTCAACACTTTATATACATATTGCTCACTTAAATGCAACCCATAACAATTCATATACACAAATGGCTCATTCATGCCACCGAATAAGAATAGAATAGGCAACATAGTTGGTTTAGGCGTCTATAGCCTTGCTAACGAACTTTGCATTATTGAGAGACCCCCCAACCCACAAAACGTACTCCAAGTAGAAATCTACACTATAACTACTCGCTCTAAGTACCACACAATTACCACCCCAAGACTAGCAAAATAACTAGCAATAGCCAAATTCAAATTCCTATACGTGGACAAAAGGATATCCAACGATGAAATAAACCACAAAATGTCCAACCACTTTTGGACGACCAAAGGCATCTTAGGCGCGCAAATAACACGAACACTAAAGCTCTGCTATGCCCAATATATATGCAATCACTGTAAAAACATCTTTAGGCCAATCACCCACCCCATCCCAAACTGCACATTATGCCTAACCGATGCAATCGATTCATGGCCACACCTAGTGCGACACAACAATGATGTCCATCAAGTAGTTCACATGCTACAATCCAACAAACACATCCAATTCTACACCTTGGTCAATGTAAATCCCATAATGCTAGACCCCAAGCAATAATGGTTTTCGAGTGGTTACTCAAATAGGCATACAACCTGTCCCATGCACGTAGTGGCCAGACTGAGGCTTGACATCCTATGCGCATTGGGTGCTCCAAATAATAGTCCACCGCCAACTTCATCACAGCTGGAGCCAGAGGCACCACACACGCCCCATCAATGAAACAACTTGAACAAACATTTAAACTATCCGAAACCTCTATCAAACACGCATTTAAAGAAATAAACACTATTTCCATACAATATGCCAGTTCAATCCTACTACACAAAAGAAGAATCGAAAATAACCAAGCCATCCCAACAGAATAAAAGGTAGGGCCATAAATTAGACCTTTATTTTTTCAATATAATTACAACAATAGCTCAGGAAGGCGGGCAGCAACCGGTCGGTAAGCACAATTTTTCCTGCTTATGACACACTAGCAGCACCAAGTCATAGGAGTGCACACTAAACGCTCAACAGACTCAACGGGAATCGAACCCGGACCGCCTAAAATGCACCACAACCATCGTCCCTCAACCAACCGAGGACCCATGATTTGGTGTTCACTAATAAAAACATAACACAACTTATACTAGTAACACACAGACAGCCACATGCTACAAGAACGATTGGGCTACATTTATATGTTTTCAGGTTACTAAAGTGTCTATCCTCAAAAGGGGAGAGTAGTCATGTACCAATGTTCCTTTGCCCGGTGGGTACTGGCCCATGGACAAGACGAACATACACTCTATTCACGCCGGCCTCGAAAGAGGACCGGAGTTTTTATCTATCTTTTTATCTATCTATCCACCACCAACTACCCCACTACTATCCTCAATAATCAATTCATTGAAAATACTTACTATTATCACAAATGTCCCACAATAGCAACCAAGAGAAAATACAACAAATTATACAACCCCCTCATACAAAACTTAGACTATATGGGTGGAAAGTCAACTCCCTCATCACCATCACCGTGGGAGTAAGAAGGGCCATACATGAACACTCAAATAAAGGATTTGAACACCTCAAAATTACCCACCCCCAGGAAAACCGTCCCCTCTCTCATTTAAATTAGATTTAGTAATGGCTTAATCCATGGAAACCCACCTCCCAAAAGGAAAGAAGTAATCTTACCTTGTAGCTTGGTAAAACATGATCAATGTAGAGAAAGAACATGCTCCCATTCACGTCAGTGTAACACAACAAACATTGACGTTCTTTTTATTTAATTTATTACCCCAACTCGCCAGAGTGTCCAGTATAGGTGCAATTACTTACAAAACAAATCCTTAGACTCTAAACCGCCTTCAATTGCTTGAAAAGGAGTTCTATCCACATTCAACTAAATTACAACGTTACAACTCTCATGGCACGTGCATGTGCTTGTGAGATAGTAGTTCGCTTGTGGCACAAATCCATATAACAAGAATGACAAAGTGGACCCCATCACCATGGTGCGGTTCTCGGCTTTTGTGGTCCCACAATACGTTTTCTTGGGGAATCCGTGTCCACTTTGTCTTCACCCATTGGTGGGCTCAATTTTGCAACGACCCCTCCACACGATGGGTCCCCGAGCAACTATAAGCTTACATGCCATGCTTTTACGTCCTAGTACTTAAAGGTGGCAATTTGCACTATATGTTAGGTAGGTCTAAAACGGACACTTCTTTCTCTTTGCACCCACTTCTCGTAGGATATGAAATACTCAATTAGGGTAGATGTGCTTAATCCAGTTGCTTTTCTCTTAATTTGACACCTATATTTGAGTGTGTTTGTGGTCTCATGTGTCTCCAAAATGGATACCAGAAAGACATGTGTTTAAAAGAGATTGGATTGCATTCTCAAAATATGCTAAGCATTCTAGGCTTAACGGTCAACATAATTGGGGGAACCTGTATGATCATTTGATGAGCATGAGAATCCTTACTTTTATAATGAATAAAATATTTATATGAGCTTTTCATGCATTAGTTACCATGTCTCTAGTATCTACCATGTAGAGGCCCTTATCATTTATTAAACTAGACAAACATGATGGAAATCCTTATTGAACATACTTCAAGAAGCAATGTGGTCAAAGAATCACTCAAAATGTGTGTTTGTTTTATAAATAACATAGTGTGCATGTAACTAGAATGTGTCTAAGAAGATCTTTGTTTGCTCTATCATATGGTCCGCATGTAGAAGTGCACATATAAAATTTCATGATGTCCATAATTCATGCCTCATTCATGCATATGTCTAGATTTACTTAAAACCTAGTTACAATGATCAAATATAGGTAGTTTGTATTTGTATTTGGGTCATTTGTGTGAGTACCAACCTCTCTATTTGTTTTATTTTATGCATGTATTGGTCCAATTGGAAGATTGCAATTGAGAAAACAACCCATTTTAGAGGGGTTCAATTTGACATCAACAACTAGACATGGCATTAAGTAATTAGAAAACATGTGTGTGACACCTTGAGGTCTGATACAATATTTAACACAAGAAGTGAAAATACAATTACACTCTAACATCCATAATATCACACTTTTGGAAACCAAAGTGCACATGATATTAAGGAGGTGTGTAGTGTTAACATGGATGCCTGATAATAAATAATTAGTGAAGCATGTGACATTATGGAATAACACAATGTCAACATTGCAATAATGACAATAATTACAATGATGACAATGTGATACGTGCAAGTATGTGGTTTGAATTCTTTGGTGTCAGAACCCGTGGTTTATGGGAGGGCAATGTGATAACAAAGAGAGATATTTGGAGTGAGAACATTTGTTCCCTAGGGTTTTGGGATATAAGAGAGAGTGAGATTAAGGAGGGCAATAGTAAGGAGGTTAGGGTGTATATGAAACAATGACAATAAGATATTTGAGGTTGTATCCAAATGTAGATTGTCTATATGATCCCAAATCACCTAATATTAGTCTCCACATATGTGTATGCTTTGGTTTAAATAATGCAATTAAACTAAATGAGTGAGTATTAATTGGAATCACATTTATCATTTTAAGCTTTAAATAACTATATGTTACCTTAATCACCTATGTATGGCTTCTTGAGGCCCATAATGAGCCTTTTGAACCCTCAGGGGTGAAGAAGTAAGAGGTCAAGGGTGACCTATAGATGTATGTAGAGTGTTGTTAAAGAAAAATCTCATGCCATGCATCCACAACATAGTGTGATTCCACGTGAAATTTAATTTGTTTTGACTTTTTAAGCGAAGTAATTGATGAAAGGAGGGATTTTTTTCATGGAATTTAAGGGTGAAAAAATAATTATAAAAACAATTAAATGAAATATTAAAGGAGAAGAAGATATGAAGGGTAAGCTAAAAAAAGAAAAAGAAAAAGAGAGAAAGACATGGTTATCAAACATAACTCTAGATCAATCTGGAATTCCCTTTATTGACCATAGGGTTCCTAGTTTTTTGAAAATTGAGATGACCCAAGATGAAAGACTCTAAATGCTCAATATGCTCATTACAAACCACTTTAAGATTATATCCATAAGGTTCATATCTAAAAGTTTTCATCTTGACATGCCATTAAAGAACGTATAAGAATATGATAGCAAAAAGTCACAAACCAGCCATAGCAAGGACCTACTTTATGAATTTGTACCCAAAGGCCCAAAAACTACACTAAATATGATATTTAGTGTCACCTATTCTAAGTGTCTTGCTCAATACTAATTGTAAACCACGGTGTAGGAACTCATCCATCATCCATGACAATACTTGTTCACTTATTCATAAGAAGTGTCATCCAAAAAGTTACCATAGTGACATAAAATACCATATGACACTAAACATCATACTTAGTGTAGCCGACATGCAACATAGTTTGAAATGTTCAATAACTAATTAGTGTTTGTGTGATTTGGGCGTTTGAGATTTTGGGCACTTCTGAAAGTGGTTGGGGAATTTGTGGTTAATTTAGTCATTGTATACCCATTTATCTGCGTACATAAATTTGGATCGGGCTAGTCTAATTTTCTTCTTCTTTTGGTGGTCTTTGTTTACGCATGCTTGTAGGTTGCGGATGGTGCCTACATGTGCACTGGTTGGGACGCCATTTAGCCAATATGGTCTCAATATGGTCTTACATTGATTCGAAGCATTGATGACCCAGAATTTTAGTCTCTGCATATAATTATATTTTGAATTGCATGATATATTTCATTGTATCTACACCCTAATTCCAATGTGTTTTTCCTGAATTGGAGAACCTTCTTGAAGGAATAGAAATATCCTAAGATGTGTCATTTCTTTAAAGAAATGATAAAAAAGAAAAAGAAAAAAGAAGTAGTTATCAGTAAGATTATTTCATTTTTATACTCTCTGAAGCCCCGACAGGACTTAGGGCCACTTCACACACGAGCCAAGAGCCGTTACCATGAAATTGTGAGAGCCCAAAAGAAAGTGTCCAAAGGCCGTTCCAACGCACCTCCAAAATCAATGTAGTGTGATCACGGACCCTCAAGTGTAGTGTGAAGTCATATGTGACCAGTTCCTCAACCAAATGTTATTTCAATGAATTTCTATTCATGCACGCCCTCATGCATGATAAAATAGAATAAACCAATAGTTGTGAGCATTCAGAGTGCCATGGTCTCCCGGTTTTGTGTTAGGCCTACCTCCAAGAAAGTGATTTTTGAAAATAGTCCAAGTGACCATGAAACATGATCCATTCAATGCCATGTAGGAATCCATGTACACTTTACATCCATCGTGCACTCACATACTCCATTGGTCCCTCAAGCGTAGTGTGAAGCAAACTTGGACCGGCCCCGCCTTTTCCACCAATGAGAGTGCTTGAAGTGTAAAGGTCACGGGCTCTCGGTCTCATGTGCGAAGTGGCCCTTAGTTGATGTTTGAAGGTTAAACCTTGATTTCTTCCAAAACATGGTCTAGAATTTATGCTCCAACCGTGTCTCCTTGTTCATGTTGGAAAGGACGAGGGTAAAAGCTGTTTATATAGCTTAGCGAAATATGCATCGCGAGCTTTAGCAAGTGAACCTTAGGAATATTCTCTAACCACCAATTTATATGGAGAACTTGGTTGTCATTTTACCACCAAGGAGAGCAATCCATACAACACATGGAGGTACTCTCTAGTGACCGAATGCATTTATTTATTTATTCAAGCTCTAAGTACACTAAATAGGATAAGTAGTGTTTGATACGCTAAATACAAACGCATACACTAAATATCACTAACCCTATGAAAGCAAGTAACATTAACTGTAAACTCAAACACTAAATATCACCTATGGTAATATGTGGAAGTTACATGTTTGAATTTAGTGTTAGTAACGATATGAAATAAAAATATATAATAAGGGAGGTGACATTAGGGAAGGTAGCGGCACGTTTATGTTTAACACTAACTGTCAAGGAATTGAAAATTAATGTTGAGCAGGGTAGGGTGGTAACAACACTAAATATAATCAACCACTGAGTATCCTACTTAGTGTAGTGTTTTTGCGTTCCTTTATTTTATTACGGAGAAAATTTTGGTGTCATATGATTCTAATGGAAAGCAAGGGGGCTTCAACCACGCGGAAAGAAGGAATCAATAATGTGGTCCACTTTTTGACTAAGATTAGATTCATGTACATCTACAATGAAGAATTTTCCAAGCATGAGAAGAGAGCAACTTTAATACTTATCAACAACCCCGGGCACTCGCGGAAGCACCCGCACGGAGCACCTTCCACATATTCCCAAAGATTCACTCTCATCTTACAACCATTGCAAGGTGGTAGCCTTGTTCAATCAATCAATCATCCAACTTGCCACCTCACTATACTAGTAGTAGGAGGTGGGGGTTTGGGCTTCATCCATTGATGGATGGGTGGATGAAGGGAGATCTAAGCTAAGGTAGACACGTCTTATTCAAACACCCACTTGTTGGGTGCATGATTGTTCAATTAATATCGGACTCCCAAAATAAACAAAATTTAATATCATTCTAGGGATTACCATACACATAACGGCTCGTGATCTAGGATGTAGCTTAAAAGTCAGTGCTCAATAGCCGCTCCAACATTGGACCCTTTTAGGCACACCTATATAGTTCCTTACGAAGGTCGAAACACATTTAAGATATTTTTGTTCCGGGCATACCACGTATTCCATACAAGTGGCAACATCTTGCACTCCGTAGTATCATACACGTGTGTATTGGTAGTAATTCCAATATATCAAAAATAATTCGTGGTGATTATGAAAACATAGATGGATGTGATGGAGTAATCGCCACATCACGAGGGTTATTGTGCACTCTACAATGTGTTATAAGACTTATGTTTCCACGGATCGTTTGAGAACTGACACAAATAAAAAGACTCCCAAATGATGTTAAACAACACACACACACATGCATAGACATACATCTGATTGTTTTGATGAAAAAGTTGACATCACAAATACTATATGTTCTTGAAACGGAAGACATGTCACAATGTAGTATGAGTTGTGGATAGTTTGTTTGTGAGGCATAGAAGATAAGCGTTGAAGAAACTTTTGTGACCGAATCTTTTGAGATGATAGACAATTGAGTCAATAGCTGCGCGTCAAAAAATAGAATAATGAATAAATAAATAATAAATTGAAGAAGATCTATGTGTTTGAAGATGAGAGTCCCATTTTGGTGTTAGTACATGAAGACGGAAACAAGGTACACATGATGAATCTCCGTGGGTATTTGGTGACCCTAGGGCTGCCCTCATGCCAAGTCCTCATTTGCTTGCGGCTACCCTAGGCAATAAGTATCCAAAATTAGGTTTAAAGTATTCAACTTTGCATGGTATATATATGCAAGATGGCACATAATGGGGCTTACCAAGTGGCGGCCGCTTGGATTATTCTGCCAATGCATGGGTATGAAAATAAGGGTGAATTTTCATTAGAGTCCGACCCCAAGAAACTAGGGGTCTTCAATATTGAAGTCTTCAACACTTGTCAAATGTCATTTTGGCCGTCATTTTTTTTTCGGGGGGGGGGGGGCACTTTATAATAATGTGCTTTGCAAAGTTTTCACCCTTCACAGTGAAGGGTTCTCCAAATATTGCTTGTCACAAAATACAATGGTTGCAATTTGCAAATAGAAACGTAGCTGGACTCCAATCTTGGCACTCTACTAGACACTTTCAAATTCTAGTAACTCATGTCTATGGCATGGACAATAACACATTCTATGGGCCACATGGACATGACAATTAAATAAATAAAATAAAATAAATTTTGGTATTTTTATTGCTGGCATGATTGAAGGCCCGTTCTTTTTAGAGTTTGTCAAATGGGTTTAACCATTTGAGTTTGCTCCTAGAAGTATTGTCTACGTGTAGAGATAGGAGGGCTCTATAACTAATATTGGACTTTCTTAATAAGATTAACATGATAGAGGGGGAGGGGGGGGGGGGGGGAAGTAAGGCTACAATTTTATGGGGTTGGGTGTGGTGGGTGGTGCATATAAATTTGTGGAGGGAGGGGGGTGGACGTGTTAACATTGCGCGTTTCACGGGGGGTGGTTTTAACTCTCTCCTATGTGAAGGGCCAAGGTCATGTCCTAGTGAGCCCAGTAAGCTAGTTGATGTTGGAAAACATTGTTCCCGATTTTGAGCTTTACAAGGTGAACTCTTCCCTATAAAGGGGAATTTGTTCATCTTGGCATTTTGTTATGGTTTATGAGAGAGAAAGGTGAAAGGAGTGTGAGAAGTTGGTGTGCTAGCAAGATATTTTGTTAGCTTGTGTGTGGTGGGTGGAGTTTTAATTGGGTTAATGTGGTAGGGTAGGGTTTTGGGAGAAGTGGTGTCATGTCGTACGTAATTAGATGGGCATGCATTAATTTTTAGTCCTAGGGCACACTTTGCTTGCACTTTTGAGAGGTCATTGAGGTGGATGGTGTGATTGACTTGGAGGTGGCTATTCCATCAAGGGCTAGAGGAGGTGATGTGGATGAAGACAATGACGGAGTGCCAACATGATTGCAACTCGTGAATGAGGAGATTTTGGTTGCAGTCTTTCATGGTGTTGTTTCCTCGCAATTAGGCTTGCAACAACCATGGACGCAAAGCCTAGCATTGGCTCACTTTGACTTGTGTGCCCCCCAATTGGCTAGCTGGATGCCTAGTTGGGCAGGGCCTCTGGACGTGCCAACGTGGAGTTCAGTGATAATGGTGGAGGAAGGCCCTTTGGCCCCTGGATTTTATCGATTAGCAATTTATGAGGAGCTTACAAGGGGGCTCGTGGAGTTGGTTCTAGTTGGACTTAAGATGGTGATATGGTTTACAACCATCATCAGTGTTTGGGGGGGTCGATGTTGCCTGATGGGGGTGCACATGGTATTGTTATGCTAACATAGTAGTTAGTAGATTTTATGACTTTGGAGACCAAGGATTTTGAGTAGATTGAGGCACGTCTAGGTTGCTAGCGTTGAAGTACGGTAGGTATGGCTTTCCTTAGTTAAGAAACTCATGGTCGCTCACCATTAGCTTCATCAACCGAAACGTGCGTATGGTTTTTGAAATATGCCAAGGTTGTCCAATTTATCGTGATTATGTGTTGGTGTTGATGGTGTGTGGGCCACAAGAGTTGTAGATGAGAGGGTTGGTAGTGTCAAGGTGGTGGAGGGACATGGGTTTGGTTGTGCTCCAATCTTGTTTATCAATGATAAGGTATGTTAGATATTGTATGGATGTATAATGTAGTTTTCCCATGAGGGTAGAGATGGATGACTTGGGTAGTTTGAGGTTAGTAAGGAATCGTATTGTGGGTATGTGAATGGCCCCTCTGACCCCTACTTTGAGTGTAATTAATGGTTGGATTTGCTAACCAAGTTTGCATTATTTGTCTATTATTTGGTTGTACTTTTGTAATTTGAGTATTATAGAATCTCGAGGTAGTCTGTTGTGACAAAAGGTGGATTCAATGAGTTGTCATTCCAAACCAGGTGCTAAGAGGAAATGACAAGTGGCTTCTCTAGTGGTTCCAATGACAAACATTATGTTGGGTCTAAACTGAGTGAGATATCTCCAATGTGGGTCAAATTGTGTATGGTGGTTTTCCCAGTTAGTATGGTGGGTGATGATTACGGAGAGGGTAGATTGGTTTAGGGTGGATTGGCCAATTTGTATATGGTTTTGAATTCTCGTGGGGAGAGAATATGTTTTTGATTTGTGCTCTTGATTTGGCTAATGTGGAAGATGTGGAAGGTGTATAGTTTATGTAAATATTTTGTGGTGTTTAGCCATTGAATTGGCAGGATTACAACATAAATGGGGTGTGACAACCATGCATATTCTAGTAGGGTTTGGTAAATTGGGAAGGAGTAGTCTTTGACATTTAGGTGGGAGTTGAAGTTACGTTGGAGAAAGTACAAGGTTTGGGCAATTGGGGATTGTTGTCCACACATGATAAGACCAAGTAGGGTGTTAGTGGAGATGGGTTGTAAGTTTAGGTTGGATGTGAAATGTGCCCATGCTTGGTCTTTGTGATTTAATAGATTAATTTTCTTGTCATTGGAACGTCCTTGAAGGAAGATGTCCCCATTGAAGTCACATGCTTATAAGATTAATTGGGTTGAGGAGGACTTGATGATGAATGTATGCGTATGATGGTGGGGATTAAGTGTAGGTCAGCGTTGTGCGAGGGCATGTATAGGTTCATTAGCATAATAGGTTCTAAAGGTTTGTTATGGATGAGTAGGGGTTGATGGTACAGGAGATTTGATGGGGGTTTGGAATTTTTGTGACATTTTTTAAAGAAAGATTATGTTGTGGATCTTGTTAAAACACCTCCTCTAGTTGGGGTAAAAGGGTACAATTTATCTTCATTGGCAAGTTAGTGCATCATTGGAGTTATTGTAGAGGATATGATATTTTGGAACAATTGGCTGATGTATCTTGGTTTCTTGAATGTGAATGTTGGCGGGTGGGTGTGAGTGGGAAGAGAGGAAGGTAAATAGGCCCGGGAGGTTGGTACTAAGGTGCCTTGTGTTTCAAGATAGTATTGTGGTTGGTTCTAGTGGTGTCATGGGGGTGGGGGGACATGGCAAATAACAAGGTAGTGGCTCAAAACCAATATTGTGGGGCTAGGTTCAAACGAAGTATCAATAAAAATATATAGGTGGATGGATATTCATAAATACTCAACCTAGCTAGTATCATATCCTTCAATACCATAACATTACTCAGCAAAGTGGGCCCTCAAAATATAACAATGGGATGCTGGGAGCTAAAATTAAATCTAATTCTCATTATGCAACTTTTTGAGCATCTGATCATTCTATTATGAGGGCTCACAGAATAAAAGTTGGATGTTAAGTTAGTGTTATGACCAATATTGATACTCTTAATTTTTGCACATACATCATTGCAGATTTCCATAATATTGCATATGTACCCCCTTGAACATTGTGCAAATAATTTTGACACCATGTAAGCATGTGGATATCAAATTCTAAATTCTTCTTTAATACACCTACCACCAACATATATAGAACAATGACAGTCATGCAATGTTGCTTGAAACAACAAAAAACCCTTCATAACAATGTTATGTGGGAATTTATAATGTGGTAAATATCAAGGAATATATTATGGATTACTATTATTCCCACATAACAATGTTATGGATCTGAATAATGTTATGTTTGCAATTTAGATTGTAGTACTCAATTCAATCTAACAGTAGAATATGGCATGATTAATACTAGAATAAGACAAGGTGGGCAGTCCAATATCTATATTTTTGTGGCATCCTATTGGAATTCGTTATCCTTTTGTTGGCCATGCCTTTCGCAAGGAGCACATGCTTTCAATGAAGCTTACTATACCGTTAGGCTACTTCTAAACTATGTACCATGTTTAATTTGTTGTTCGTATGCATGGCAAAGTCTAATTAATCTTTCAAAGCAAGGAATTTGTGTTCACTTGCAAAGTACATGACACTTCAAGTGGACCTTGTTAGATAGCGCCTCAACTTACCGTTGGAGGTGTTATTTGAAAGGTGTATAAACTAAAAACACGTGTGACCACAATTGAATAGCTCCCAAGAATTGACATCAAATGTTGGAATCACATATTTACTCCTTTGGTAAGATGACTTCACAGAAGTGTAAATTCAATTTCATGATTTTACAAAGCAATTTAGTAATAGGTTTTACCAATTTCATTGGAATCATCAACCAAGTTCACTATGTAAACAACCAATTTAACTTGAACTTTTAACCAATTCTACTACATGTTATGAATAATTTATGGTTTTGGATGTAGATTTCATGACCTTGAAAGTTGGAATTTTTTATCATATTCCTTGAATTCATTATAAACATGAGGGCATCATTATAAAAATTTGTACAAAAACATCAAATTTTTGTCATTTTATCATATTTTAACAAATACTAGACAATTACATATTCAATATACCGACTTGCACTACTTGCACCGTCTTCTAAAATATGCAGACTTTTCTTGGAAAAATAATTGTCAACATAAATTGCTTGGCTTTGTAGATCAATGTGTATTTCAAATGTTTATGATTTTTCCTTTACACAATTCAAAGTTGGTATATAGTAATGAATCACTTTCATTAAACCTATGCATGGTAATGGAGTTGTGTACTTGACCATGCTTGCGCCCGACAATGTTTGGAGGCTCTCACCAACAACCAGATGCGGCAACAACTAGACACCGCACAATTGGCGCACTCTCAAACATGCCATGCACTTTGATCACATGGCCAACACTCTTCCCACTATCAAATTCACAACCACTCTACACTCCCAAACCCACAAGATTGCCGCACACCAACTACATTGGGTTTGTGTTGCTTATTTTGATGTACAATAATCAAAGACCAGAGAAGACCTGGCACTACTTGCTCCGGCATTGAGGTATCGATGCCAAGGCTAGAGGCTTCTAGGTAAATACAAAACAAACAGGAACCCATGAACAAAGAGAATGCAAAGAATGCGAAACGAAGAGGCAAGAGGTTGAGAAGTTAAGAATACGAAAACGACATAGTCCGGAAAGGTTTATAAAGTTGGTTTGGAAGATTCAAGAAGTTACTAGAGGTAAAAATCCATTATCACAAAATTGAGGTGCACCACATGTCAAGTCGGTTTTAGAAAAATCATGATCTAATTTCGAAGGTTGATGAAATTGGTAGAACACTCCGGTAACATTGGTTGAAAGGTTATGAACTAGCTTGGGACCTGCATGAAATTGAGTTTGCACTTCTGTGAAGTCATATTACCATAGAAGTAATATTGTAACATGTAACTTTAAAAGGTAAACCAAATTGACAAGCGTGAAAATGTGTAGTTTGATACCGCATAAAATAATTCCACAATATATGCTTTGAAAGTGGCTTGCTCGAAGAGTCCAGAAATTCCCAGGATTGAAGCATTTCTGAAAATTGATGTGTATTCATGTGTACATACATAGTGGATTATCTCAGTTTATAAAACATCGAAAAACTACATGAAGTAAATATTTTTCTCAAAATTAATGTGACCGACAACATCTGCTTTGAAAATGATATACTTAAAACATCATTCTAACAATATAAAAGAGATCTAAAGAAATGCGTTGGGAGTGCTATCATGTAAACGGTGAGCAATGAGTGGTGGGAAGGGGAAAGGATGTTGCTTTCACACACCTCGTACCCTATAACCGTGGATTTTTTTACATCAAATATATCAACACTCTCTGTGAAAACATGGTAGGGTGATTGAGACTTCATATATATTTTATTGATATACATATGTTTGATTATGTAGATATTATTAGGTTGTTCTTAAATTTGGAACTCAATAGTAGTGGCCAACACGTTGTTGAAGTGATACTATATCAACATAGACACCTTAATCAATAAATGAATTTAATGACATGAATACTTAAAATCCATGTCGACCAAATTAGTTTAGAGCTTTGAAACCAAGACCCAACACATTGCATTCATCAAGCAATCTCCACATAGTGTTCAACAAAACTAGTAAAGTTCTCAAAATTCTCATAATTAAATCAATTGTCATGTCAAAACAAAAAACAAAACCAAATTTAATGTATTCATGTACTATGGTCATGTATTGCTTGTCTGCGGAAACAATTCTACACTTATGATGAAAATTTCCTTGTTCTCATACGAGGTGTGGACGTGATTACATGTGCAATAGAAACAATCTTTGTGTATATAAGAAACACCATCGCTTTTGAAAGGGAGTCCAGTGACGCCATTAAATTTGCAACACTACAAACACCAATTACCATACAAGTGAGCAATGTCAAAGAAATACCAGAGAAAAGTGTAAAGCAAAACTAACAACTCAAATGACTCTTCTTAGCCATTTTTTTGATAGGTTCTTCACCCTCCTCCAAGGCCATGGATTGTGGTGGTCTTTGCACTTTAGGACGTTGAGCAAATAATGCATGAAGTGGAGCAAAAATGACAATAATGATACGGAAGTCTGCCTCATACCACGCCTCATACACAACAAGGTGATGACCAATATTCAACAAGCATGAGTAGAAACACTCGCAAACACCATTGACATAGATTTTATTATGATAGACTTAGAAATCAATATGAACAAAAATAACTAGTTATTTCATAACTAAGCAAATGCACCTGTTGATGCGGTGACACACACAATTACTCCTCCAAGCTTAGTTAATGACTCGAATAACATTTGGTGTAAGATTCAATTTTTTTCTTGAGCACCCTGCCATGGCACCAAGCCATCCATCAACGGGTCCTTCTTTGAAATGTAGTTGAAGATAATATCATCCTCCTTGATACACACACCTTGTTTGAGGAGAACCTCATTCTTGTTGAATGAAATGGCCATGTTATCTTTCTTGGTTTGGTGGTACAAAAGGATGTGAAATCTTCTTGACTATAAGACCAACAAGATTGTACACATTAGTTTGTGGGTGATCCTATGCCAACATTAATGCTTCCATTTAAGAAATTTGAAAAAAACACAATCTACACATACATTTGCGGATGTATCCGAATCCAAGCACAAATACATAAAAAGAAATGCTCTTCCTGTCTCTAACAATAAAAAAAAATTGTAAGTTATTGCAAACGTTTGAACATCAAGTTGATCATTTTTGGATTCTAGCACGAATAAGAAATATATTTGTATCATCGTGAAGAAAAACAAATGAGAATTTAAAAATTGCTTCTATCTTATTACTGTCATTGTTGTTCCATTTTAGAACCGTAGATAGCAAGGTATAAGGCACATGAAGTCCTTTATGCATATTTGCAATCAACAAATTAAATCCTCTGTGCGGACAAGCATCACTTGACTGTTGTTTTGTACGGTTATTATCAAACTGCACTTCCAAATAACAAGATAACATCAAGAAAAATGATAACAATTTCATGTGAGGATAACAAACTAAGAATCATATACAATTATAAAATTATAAAAAAATGTAGATGCTCACTTGTTTTACAAAGTTATGAGTCTTCAACAATAGAGGATGTAAGGAAGTTGATATTAATTCGAGGACAGAGACGTTTTCCAACAACACTTGAATTGACAATGGAAAAGGCTTGTAGGTTGCTGAATCACAACTGGAACTTGTTGCAAGAAGGAGAAAGATTTAACTACGTCCATAGTAGTAGATGTACTAGTTGCGTTACATTTGGAGGTGCAAGTGAAGTGTCAACCTTCTTACCTCTCTTAAGCTTTCTGGTTTGTGTTACCATACCTTTTTGCATGGATTGAGGACCACCCTTGTTGGTTTTAATTTTTTCTTTGTACTGCATCAAGGGCCGTACTTCCGATCACAACGTTGTGCTCAACCTCCTCATTTGTTAGGTTGAAAACAACAAAACAATCTACAAACCAAGGACATTCTTGAAGAACATTATAATCCCAAAGTTTCAATTGTGAAGGAGTGTAATTGCAATTTTTATGGGTTTTGTCAACCCAAACATTCAAGAAAACAAGCAAAGAGAGATTTTTTATTTTTTTTGAGCAACTCCTTGCGCTTGTACCTATATCCAATAATCACATATATTCAATCCATACAATGCAACCAATGTAATTGCAATGAAGATCTTCAACAAACTCAAATCACATTAAAGTTCAAACTACATGTGCAAAATCATTTTCAATGCTAACTCTCCAAGATGGAAGCTGAAAAAATTGATGCCCTTACATAGCATAAGTATCTTTTTACATCATGCATTACTTCAAGAAAAACTCCAACATTCCCAGAGACATCCAGGCATATGCAATCGATTACACAATATCATTATTAATCATCTACGTAAAAACGCTCTATGTGGCATCTCCATGTAGTCACCTAATGATTTTTATACCAAAAAAGAGAGCATTTATTCCGTAAGTTATGGTCTCTACATGTTATTAACAACTTTTTCAATGTCCTCCAATGATTTAGTATCATCACCCCATCCTAAAATGTTAAAGAAAATGAACACCTCTACACATATATTTCTAAGATTTTGGAAGTTCATCACATTAAACATACACTTCCATATACATATTTCAAGAATTCTCAAACGTGAAAGCATAGATTTAGTTCACATGTTTTGTAAAATTTGGACTATTTTAGGAGAAGAGGGATCTATTTTTGTTTCTAAGTGCCCTCTTGGATTTGAGATGCCATATGGAAAAAATAAAAACAATTTGATCTCCCCCCAATCCAAGAGGGCGCTCAATCCCATAAATCCTTACACATATACATTTCAAAAATCCTTACACTTGAGAATCCAAGTTGAAATAATTTGTCACAATTGAATTCCAAGATTTCAAATTTTCATATTGAGAATCATACACACCCACATTTGGGATTTTCAAAATATGCAGACACATGTTCAAGATTGCACGAAATTGAGTTTGTGCAAGAAATTTATAACTGAATCTAACTTCACCCCCCCCCCCCCAACACACACACACACACACACACAATCTCTCGCTCATACACGCGCGCGCATATATACAAGCACATCTACATATATACATACAAACACACTCACACATAAACATACCTTGGTCATTAGATTTGTTGAAGACATTGGGTTGTTCACTTTGATTCCTCGCTCTTGGCTCCACTCTCATCGGCTCCCCTCCTTGGATTGAGTATGTGATTCGAGGTGTTGCCTTGGTGCTTCAAGCTCCTGGCTTGCTACCTTTGCTTCTAGCTTCTTAGTTATTCCCCCTCATGTGCCACCCTTCCCACAACTTATTTTTCCTGCCATCGTGCATGCCTTCTGTTGTTGGTTCTTTGTCCAATGTCTAAGGCTCGCCGCTTGTTGCACCCAATTGCTAGGTCGCGGTTGCAAGCTCACAACTTGCAGCTTGATGCTATTGCAACTATTCTTGTCCACAACTACTGCTCATTCTCTTCCCTTCTCTCTCCAACCTCCAACATTCATCCTCCAAAATTGCTCCTAGTTAGAGTTTCAAGGTTGGTTAAGTAGATCGGCTATGTTAGTTAGGGACTAACTAGGGATATAGGTTATTTAACTTGGCTAGTAAGCTTAGTTAGTTTAGCTTAGTTTCTAGTTTAGTTTGGCTAAGGAATTTAAAGACATTGGGAAATGGGCTCTAAATGTGATAGCCAATATGGATGCACTATTTGCCCTCATGACTCTTCACCAAGCACAAGACCCTCAACTAGAAACTCTAGCAATATACTATGAGTAGGGTCCAATCACCAACGCACCTTCTAAGATAATATTTCAATCAAAACAATGAATTGTGTACTTGTGTCTCATTATTGGAGTTGGAGTCTAAGTCAACGATCATGTTTGCAAAATATTCGAGTTCCACCTGGTCTGTTTGTGGTGCATGATGTTAGCATTCCTTTAAATGGTAAAGTCATTGTTGTGTGTACAACATTCCCTTCTCTTACTCGTGATAGATACTTGCCTATCCTCAACTTCTCTAGTTGTTTCTTTGTACTAAACCAAAAGAAAGACTCCCTTCTCCTTTTTGATATTGTTCGCTCACATGATGTGTTCTCGCATTGTGTCATTTTGGGCATTGTTGTTAAATATCGTCTTTTGCCATGATAGACCAAACGAAGGGATTCAGGTTTCCAATTTTGGTGATTTAGGGCCTCCCAATTTTTAGGACCTTTCCCTCTAAGACAGATTATATTTATATGATTTGTCACTTTTACCTACCCATGTGTTATATGTGAGAGGAGGTGAGGTAGGGCACCATCTCCACATGTATTGTTTTCCAATTAAATATGTATCAACCTAAACGAAGATGAATAAAAATAAGTGCACGTGCCCACATTGTAATGCAAATATGATTTTTTTTCTTTCATCATGGCTACAATCCGGGCTCATGGATTGTTTGTGCCCTTCACATGGCCTCCTGAGGATGATGGTCATGTGGGTGTCTTAGAGTATTTGCTTAGTTTGAGGTTTAATCACTGAATAGGAAGCATGCACATGAAGCAAGAGATGTACAACATGGACAGTGATATATTAGAAACAATCTTGATGCAAATGAACAAGAATGAAGATGGTCATATATAGATTTTCGGTCCGGGATAGTTTAGGGTTACATGACTTTTTGATAGTCATATGCAAGCTTTCAATGTCATTTTAACTAATGAATCTAGCACGTCAACAATCTTAATCCCAAAAGTCGTAATTGTTAAGTTGGACCCTGTGAAGATGGTGTTCTTACGATTGTCAGATTTTGATGATGACATTTATCGAATATTTAATAACTATAGCACATTGTTTTTTCTTTTAGAAGTGTACCTTCTTTTCCTTCCAAAGTCTCAATGGGTATAGATAAAATCCCTTATAGTCCCATGTACATGAGGTTGACTCACCAAAGAACTCCATCCTGATGTCCACCTCTTCACACTCGTTCATCATCTTCGGGTTTGAATATTGTGGAAGCATTGAAACTAACTAAATACAATAAAGGTCTAAATATGTTGACTTCAACAACATTGATGTTTGTGAGGTCAAGTACTTACCATCATTTTTAAACGGTGATGTGTTGTTTGTAATGCTCCCTATGGCTATGGGAGTCCCAAGCGCGTATGGATGTTCCATGAATGGCATGGATAAGTGTCGGCCCTAAACCCACACCCTTGAGCGTCGTAATCCAAGTGAGGGCCCAAGGCCAACATGTGTTGTGTGTGTTGGTTGCACCCACGAGTGGGACCACAGTCACTCCAATAGCCTTAACATAAAAACACCCATTCCTTTATTCCAATAACATAAGGTAATCAATGTTGAAGAACACTCTACACCTTGTGATTATAGGCCCACAGATCTATTCTAACTACAACATTCTTCCACCTAATAAGGTTACTTTTCCTCTACCTTAATTCCTAATCCTTTACCCCCCGCCCAAGTCCTAATAATCCAATTCACCCATTTTAGTGCCTTTGCTAGGCCTTAACTAGCACATATTAGTAGCAACCTTACATTGTGATGCCGAATTAACCCTGCACCATCTAATCCCAGCTGCCCCACACTAATATCATTCCCCTCAGCTAATCACTCGGTCCTCAGTCGAATCCAGTTGGCCATTAATCTACGCTGTTCCTCCCAGTCTCGGCCCGTCATCAGCCCGTCAGATTCAACCGCCAATTGCCTTCCATGCCCACCTCGCTTGTAATGCTTTTGCTTCCTCTGCCCTCCGAGCCTAGTGGATGCCCTGGCTCTCGGCACTTCTCCTAGTCACTAATGCATTGCCTTCTCCCTCAGTTTGAGATCGATCCTTTTGCAGTAGCCCTTGACCTGCATCACCCAACATCTTTCGAACCCCAAAACCCCTGAATCCAGCCTCTGAGTCATAATTCCTTAATCAACCCCAGTCGCCTAACCAATTCACCTTCAGCCACTGACGCCTCAGTTGGGCTTCCACGCACTTCCTCGAACCTGATCTAATTCTACTTGTTGAAGAGGATCACCCTCTTCTGCATCAGTGAGGTAATCTCTCCTGAATCGGCCTCAAGTGTGCACTTGAGCAGCTATCTCTGAGTGCTCTCACCAACCCATGTTTGGACGCTCCCAACCCAATTACATTCTTAGATTTTACAATGTGGCCTTCACCCTATTGGTTAATTTACTCTCCCAACCAGTTTCATCCTCTCACAGCCCACAACATTATCACCCAATGACTGTCTCACCGAGATCACAACCACTTCCATTTCGTTGCACCTCCGCTCCTTGTTGCTGGATTCAGCTCCCTTGATTTAATTGTACCTCTTCAATCAGTCCAATTTTGAGCGCCCTGACTCCCATCCTACCTCAGGCCACCTTCCTCGTGCAATCTGCAACCAAATCGGTGGCATTGCCGTCCCTGATGTGCCACACTCGGCAGTTGCCGAGAGCCGACGAGTTGCCTACCCCACGAAACAGAGAGAGAGAGCCAACTGAACCAGCAACCGCACTGTAGCTGCTGGACCCCTTCTGTGAATAATTAGGGTGACTGAACCTTATGGCCTTGAATGGACAGCTCCGAACCTTAATTGGTTAATCACCCCCAGCCTACCTGATCAATACTCTAAAACTCACACTCCGAACAAAAGCCATTAACCAATTTCCCTAATTCCTATAACACTCAAAACTCCGATACAAGGCCTAATCATAATTCTAAATGCTAACTCTCAATTCCGCTCTTTTTATGCTTTTTGATAATTGATGATAATGTCCAATCCTAATTCTAATACCTCAAAGGCCTAAAGACACATGTGAGCACACTATTTGGGCTCATAATAAGATGTGCAATGAACAACTTTGGTGCACAATAAAGAAAACTAATATTCAAAGTGATTTTTTTAATTTCCAATTATGCGATCTTCTTGTGTTGGTCATCTCCAATGGCGAAATGAATATTGTGATAACCAATATCATAATGGGGGGGGGGGGGGACAACTGCATCAAGTGGATCAGATCAACTTCTATCTCATTTCATGTTGAAAAAATGGCCCTTGATAAATCTAGATTGGAGTGTAAGGTATTTTGTTTGACACACGTGTGCATTGCTATGTGTCATGCTTGCATACTATATGTTCACTCTACAAACCCTAGGATGTCCAAGGTCTGTATTCATTTGGGTGTGCATGACCATCATGTCTCTAATGACACATGCCGTGAGTCATTGGATATGGCTTACCAATTCATTGCTAATGAGATCATGAAAACACTTATTGCTACGAACTATGCAGTGAGCAAACTTCTCTTAGTAGACTACCTTCTTAAATCTCCATCAAATGGCAAAGACCATCAGTTGGCACATTTGTCTTTAGAGGTGGTTATGGATAAATTTAGTACTCTAGCCTCCCCAAATTATCATAACTTTGTATTTGGTTCAAGGTGTTTTGTACATAGTGGAATAGGCACAATGGATAGCATTATAGTGCTTTAAGGTCATTCAAGTTTCAAGCATGTTCATGGTAGTAGCTTCCATGGGCAATCCAAAGACAAAGTGTTTGTCTTCAAAATGTAGTGGACCTTCCAATGAGTGGTGTGGATTTTGAACAATATATTTAGGTTGGAGTGACATGGAGAAATCATGAATAATGTTGACCACATGAAACGGTTAAAGTATTGGGCCACCCTAGTGTGTCATGTGCATGATAGCAAGTATTGTAAGGTCTTGATGATTTCGTGTTGTGACATGCAATCTGAGAATGGCATAACCTAAACTTTATTATGGGAAAACTTGTCATCGCAAAGAATGGATTGCCAAAGGTAAACCTCAAAGGTTTCATAGCAGACAATGCCTAGGCAAATTGGACGGAGACCATAGTTTGTTTATAATTGGTCGTGAATGCACATGCCTTTTCTTTTGGTCATCGAGCTTGGATAAGGTGACCTTGAAGTATATCAAACTATAATTATAATTTAAGCACAAGCAAATATGGAAAGATTCCAAAGATGCCCAAACAATGAACAATGTTGAGACTAAAAATGAATGATTTGATCATGGTGGTTGTCATTTGGTGTTGCAATAGAAGAAGGTAATTTTGGTCTTTCCGAGTAGTTGGGATTTTGGCACTTCCATTATAGGCAATGTAGTGATCATATGCTTATTGTAAATTCATCATTAAATTGCATTTTTTAATGTTATTTAGTTTTGTAAATATTAGAAATACATAACATTTGTATGTTGTTTGCTAGACATGACAATTGATAAACGCACGGAGATGCCGACATGTAACCGTGCAAAGATAGTCCACAACAAGTGATTGTAACAATCTAGCAACAAGATGACTTGCTTGTATGAAACAATAGTCAATGATTTGTTCCTTGCGTTCATGCAAATTCCAAATTACAAGTTGTGGTTGAAAGGAGGATCTATTGGTAAAGACCCTGATTCAACATCCTTGAAACTGAAAGTTGTAGTGAGGTGTGGAGATCCCAAGATCCTTGTAGATGCAATGAAGTATTTTTTGGGGCATAAGTTCTTAACACTAAAGATTGTGCCTTGGAGGGCTCGGAGGTGTTTGGGTCCACCAAACATAAGCTAAACTTTCCACATGGTGCTCATTGTGACTTACATCAACCAAAGAAAGTGAACTATTCAATTCCTAACGGTCATGCGACAATAGAGGCATGCATAGAGGAATCTTTGAATTCTACATAGCATGGTGTGGCTCATACTACATCAGTTTTAAAGACAGACTACCTTGCTTCACAATGGCACATTGCTAGATTGCCCCCTACCTAAGCCAAAAGATGTTAGGCAATGCAATCCAATAATGGGACTTTGTGTAATGCCAAAGTCAATATTGGCAAACATGGCATTGTTGCTCCAACTTACAAAGGGATCAAAGAAAGAGTTCCGCTCCACCAACAATGCAAAGTACAGGTTTTGATTTTGCCCTAACAACATCAAGCGTTGTGTGGGAGGCAACAAGAAGAAGTATGTGGTGGGTTGGCCCATAGTACCTAGCACATAGCCGTTGAAGTAGGTCCCAATCTCTCAAACAAAGAGATGTTGGCGTTTGAAAACACCAGGTTCCAATTGCAATAAAGGGAGGCCCTTGCACTGCAACGTAGGTTTTCAACAATTGCGACACTTCCAATCCTTCGGTCTTATTTCCGTTTACCCCGAAACTCAGGTGCCCACCCAACTTCAAGGTTCTCAAAGGTAATGCATTGCAATCCAAGTACACACACATTGGATTACAAAAGCAAACGAGAGAGCGTTGGACTCATGGAGGATTACTATGTGGTTGGAGTGATAATAAGCATTGTCTCTAAGGAAGACAACTCCTACCGTGTCACAATTGGCGATATCCCACATTGCACATGCTGGAACGTCACAAAAATGTCCTCTCATGCTTTGGGAAAGAAAGGGAATTGGGTGTATTGCAAACATCTAATATTATGTGTTTAGATATTTGTGCAAGGTGGACTACGGCAATGACAACACTACTACAAAACACGTCTTTTATTCCAACACCTACTTCACTACATGTCTTTTACTACTATAAACAGTGATTGGAGGAATTATAGAAATCCACATGGGCTCATTTGATGTCCGAATTAACTTTGCGGAGTCATAGTAGTGAAGTGGGACAACAATTCAGTTGGGAACGTTCTTGTAAACGTGTTTGGGAACGTCCAGTAGAACGTGCATGACTGTGGGTAGTGAAGTGGTTCACATGGAGAGAAGGTTAAGTCCAATTGTCATGTGTTTCAGGGTTTTAGACAGAATACTCACAAAAAATGACCCGTTAGTGTGTATGAGTGTGTGAGTGTGTGTGAGTGTGAGGGAGTATGTGAAAGTATGAATGAGAATGTGTTTGAGAGTGTGAATGACAATGTATGTGTGTGAGTATGAGAGTGTGAGAGTGTGAATGAGAATATGTGACAATGTGTGTGTTAGTGTAAGAATGTGAGTAAGAATGTGTATATGGGTAGGAGTGAAAATGTAGTTGTGAGTGTGAGAATGAAAGTGTTGATGGACGCCGTGGGTCGTTCCTTTGTAATTAGCTAAGAAGACTCACGATGAGACATCATGTAAATTTATATTCGCTTGAGAACTACCGTGTCTCATTAATATGCTCGGTCTCGAATTAGTAATCTCTCTCTTCTCCTTGTGATATGAATATAATTATTGGAGTGAACACATTTTCATTATCATATATTCTCACTCTCAATGTAAGGCATCATTGATAATAAGAACAATTAGATTAGAGAAGGTTTCAAGAGGTATAACAATATCGTTGATAACAATATAATTTTCAATAGGTTATATAAGTCTTCAAAGAGTTAAGTTCGTAGTTCATAAACGTCAATCACATTCATTATAATATTGCTCCATAACTTATAATAATAAGAAAGATATTGTGTTATTGAATCTTCGTTTTTAAGCTCAAGTGTTACTACTTATAGTATTGTAATTTTGATATGTGTAACATATAGTGGTTATAACCTTATATCCAAAACACCATTGATTGTTTTGCAATGTCACGTTTTTACTTCAAAGTGTTTATTGATGACGAAAGTAATTATAACTCTCTTGAGTTTTGCTCAAGAGAGAGAACTCTTCTCTTTGATAGTTAATCGTTCACTTGTAATGACATCCAACAACTCACAAGAATCTTAAAGGTAAGAAGTTTCAATAACAATTGTTGTGAGTAGTTAATCAATCAATCTTTGTTAGTATCAATAAAATCTTTGTTACAATCCTTATAATTTACTTAAAGAATTGAATATGAGTAAGTTCAACTATCATCCATAAGTCACATAATATATATAGGTAGTTTATATTGAGAAGTTTCTCTCAATTAATTGTATCTCTTTTTTAGTAATATTTAAGAAGTCTTACTCTCAATTTAATTGAAATATGCATGCAAGTCTTATCAACTCAATCTTAATCACTCTATCACTTTATATTTGGATAATTCCCTTTTGAGGAGTTCAATGATAACTTCCACTTTTAAGAGACAATCTTGTTTCCTTCATTCACGTTGTATGAATTGACGTTTGCTTCATCATAACAACATCTCTCAAAGTTCCATTGATTCTCCGAATATCCTTGAGCGCTTTGTTCTCACCCTCACACACTAATCTTTTGAATTTTTGCTCAAAAGAGTCTACTCTTCTCTCGGTTGCTTAATCACTTAAGTTCCAAGTACCGCTTAACAACTTGTAAGTCCAATTGAGAGAGAGAGATAGATCACACATATTTGTGGAAAAGATAGTATATTGCAAAAGTACTCTGAGAGGAGAGATACAAAAGGAACTCAAGTGTTTTTTACATTCAAATTTAAGATAGCTTCGTCGTATTGAAAATGAGGTGTAGTCTCCTAAACGTGTTCCCTTTATATAGTATTTTCTTTCAAACCCAAAATCTATATTTAAAATGGTTGTTAACTCCACTTTCCTAGATAACTACCTATCTCCGACATAGGTAGATGATATCTATTATAAACGGTTATAACCGTTTTACCACTCTAATGTTCGTCTTTCTAAGATTCCACTATATCTTTGTCGTGGCTACATTCCAAATCATTTTTGAGAATCCATCAAATCTTCATATTGATTGATTTAAATTCGAATGATCATACTAGTAGAATGTACCATATTCCTATATACTCCTTAGTACTTATATACTCCTCGTAATTGCTTAAATATTATTCTTTCATAATTGTCCTTGAACAAAATCTCGTATACTCATACTAATGGAATGTAATCCTAGTCCTATATACTTTCTAATATCCCTATATACTCCTATATATTCCTCATATAAGACCTTTCACACTTACATAGTGATCTTCTATCTCTAAGTTCTAAGTTTCCTTCACTAAGCCGCTGGGGACCCATTGCCGTGGATAAGGGGCCCTATAACCGCGCGACTTCCTTGTATATCCGTGGAAAGGGGGCCTAAACCCGTGGCCGAGGGCTCTCCGAGTTCCTCTTGTCTTCGGTGCTCATTATTCGTTTCGGTGGTGATTTTTTTCTCCTCTTGGTGATGTATGTTGTCGTTGACTTCTCCATTGTGCCTCTTTTCTCTCTTATAATGTTGTTACTCAACAAGTGTAAGTGTGGATATAAGAGACAAGTCAAAAGTGAGGAACTTAGAGTGTGGAACCCAATATTTGCAATATTAGGGTTTACCATAAATGTGTGAGGAAATAAATGAGAATGTATGTATGACTATGAGAGTGCTAGTGTGGATATAAGAGATAAATAAAAAGCGAGGAACCTGGAGTATGCAATCCCATGTCTTCACCAAATCCAATGACAAAGGTATGTTTATATATTTGTGTGAATGGAAATGTGTATGTGTGTGTGAATATATGTGTGAGTGTAATATAAGAATGTTAATATGGATATGAGAAATAATCCAAATGTTAGGGTTTGAAATGTGTATCCTAATGTCTTCACCAAATGCATTGACAAAGGTATGTGTATATTTGTATGAATGAAAATGTGTGTGTGTGTGTGTGTGTGAATATATATATATAAGTGTAATGATAAGATTGTTAGTGTAGATATGAGAAATAATCCAAAGGTTAGGGTTTGGAATGTGTAACCTAATGTCTTCACCAAATGCATTGACAAAGGTATGTGTATATTTGTATGAATAAAAATGTGTGTGTGTGTGTGTGTGTGTGTGTGTGTGTGTGTGTGTGTGTGTGTGTGTGTGTGTGTGTGTGTGTGTGTGTGTGTGTGTGTGTGTGTGTGTGTGTGTGTGTGTGTGTGTGTGTGTGTGTGTGTGTGTGTGTGTGTGTGTGTGTGTGTGTGTGTGTGTGTGTGAGAAATTAACTTTGGAGGCCGGTGCAATGTTGTAGAAAGGTTACGTTCTCACGAAGGGGGATTGCATTATTCTGAGTGTTTATGCTAGTTATATTTTTATGTAAACATAACTCCACATGGTGAAGTATCACTATAGCCAGTATACAATAATGGCCATTGTCGTATTTTTTTACTACTCGTAGTCACTAACGCTTACTACGTATAGTTATTGGCCTGCAACATAGTTGTCCTATATTACTAGAAGCAGTAATGTGATAGCCATAAAGCCGTGGAGTGTTTAGACATTAGAGATGGATTTCAAGAGATATACATTTATGTAAGAAGTGGTGCATACTAAGAACCAGCTGTAGAAAATTCTAAAACTAGGAAATTCTAAAATTTTCGGCCATGTTCGGTAGAACTAACATTAATGTCCTTCTCTACATTAGTTTACAATGCATTAATCAATGTAAGGCTAAAATGGTTGAATAAACATTGCATAGAAATTTAGGTCTAGCCCATCAACAATATTACTGCACATAGTAAACACTACTGGACATGTCATAGTAAACATTACTTGACATAGTAAAGAAAAACTGACATAGCAAAGTAGATATGACAACAATGAAACTTTAGTACTTTGGATTGAATATTTCTTTGATCTGCAAATATCAACACCTGCAAAATAGTGTGATTCTTGCTCAAAATTTGGAACAGTAACATATGTACGTGGGAATTGTGCAGACTACGGGGGGCTTGGTTTACCTGCGTGGCTATGATTCTCCGGATTCGAAAGCGAAAACCATTGGGAAGGGTGTAGTTCAAAATGTAGCAGGTGGGATGCTGCATGGGAAGGTGATTGGCAATGGTTATGTATCATTGGCCGTCACGGAGTCACTTGAAGACGACTATCCTTTGCTCGAACCTCTCACTGGAGACGACCCTCCAGTGACTACTATTGGCAAAGCGAAGGGCCATTACATTCTTTGGTCAAGCGAATGTGTAAATTTATGTGCGGCTACGTGAGTGTGGAGTGGATTTGTAGACCTAGGTTGATTTGCAGATATTTGGAATTCAGTGTTTACCATTGTTATAAGCAATTTGTAAAACATTTATAATATTATTGGATGAATATGATTTGGTTTTTGAACTAAATGATCATGTTTGCGATTATCCTCGTATGATAAATATCAATATATTGTTAATGCCATAAATTTATGACTATGTTGAGTCAGCCGCATGTTACTAGTTGCAGTAAACGCGCATAGTTGCAGCCTAATCATGCCACTTAGCGCAGTCGATATTCACTGCAGTACCAGTAATATACACTAAAGACATGTGAAGACCACATAACCTCACAACGTATAACAAAATACCAGAATTTGTTGTCTACATTACGTTACATAGTAATATAGATATCACGACTTCAAGTAAGAAATATATGCCATCTAAATATGTATTCACTCTTGGTAGTCACAGACACTTACTACGTACAGTTACACATACACTTGGCAATATCATGTATACTTCACTGCTAGTAATACACAAAAAAGACATTCGTGAACCACATGACCTAACAACGTAGATCATAAACCACTGGTTGAGGTAAACATCACTCCAGACAGTGATGTTTACATGACGACGTGAAGTAAGAAAATATGCAGTTGTTGTATGTATTTACTACCTAAAGTCAAAGAAGCTAACTACGCAACGTTATTGACTATCCACTTGGTTGTCCGCGTTTACTATAATAAGTAATGTGTGAAAATTAATTCAATTAATCTTAGCCACGTGGTTACATATTTGTTTCACCACGTTCTTATCGTTCACTAGTAATTTGGAATGTATGCATTTTTCATTGTATTACTTTGTTCAGTGAAGTAAACAAAACCTTACATGACTAGTGCCCGTGATATTGTATCACTTCGTTGAGTTATATGGACGTGTGTCGTATCTTACTTATATTGCCAAAACATAGTGAAATAGGACATGACTCTATGAAGTAAGGCACGCGTCGCAAGTCCAACTTCACTGCCATTGGGAACGTATCCATTGGGAACGTCCTGTCCGATATTCCTATACTGCTTGTCCGGAGCGACTGGTCGTTTTCCACGTCAGTAAAGTCCTGGTTTTCTCACTTGTATGAGTTGGAAAACCCAATTGTAAAAGACGTGTTTTGTAGTAGTGCAAGTTCATTCACACCCCAATGATCACCTACAACAAGGTCATGCCACTACTTGAACTTGCTAGTGTTGTAGGAAGTAAGTGATGCTCCAAAATATGTGGTCAAATGTTTGTTTATAATGTCCATTAGTGGCATGTATTTCTATGATTTTTTATAGTAAATATTAGCAATGGAATGATAGATTTTCAAGTATCCATGGTAATAGGCCCCCAACGTTTTTTTCTTTTCATAATGTGTAACTTTACACTTGGAAAAATGCAATCAAATGAGAGCCAAATTTAGAGTGTGGACCCTAAGATTGTGCACATCCACATAATTTGGCTTCATCACTCACATGTTACCACTCACCACTCATGTCTTAGCTTCCCTCATAAATGCATTAATGACTAGTTTCCTAATTCTCAATCTTTGATGATGGGATCAACTAACCTAATTTTACCTTTTCTTTGGTATTGTTGCTACCTTATAGTAAGTATGTATAAGGTAAATGAGCCTTATATGGTGACATTTTAGAATTGAACACTTATATTTGAATGATATGTGGCCAACTTTGCAACTCAACATCGATACATGGAAATATCTCTCACAATAATCATAATATTATTCAATTCCTATCAATTCCATTATAATATTAAGTGATAGCGCTTCACCCGAGTTTATTAACTTGAATCTCTAGTAACAATGTTGGTAAAAGAATAGCCATGGAATAGTTCCCGACTAGTATTTGACTTATTCTCGACCCCACCCAACCTCCATACTCAACTAGATTTGATTGTATGCTCAAATTTAAACATCATTATATAGTTAAAAATTTGACACAATTATGAGAGTCTAAGTGGTTTTTTAAAAGAAAAAACTTGTATATTCTCTTTGAGGTCTTATAACTTTTGCATCTCAACTCCAATTTTAAAAGTTGAAATGACAATCTTGACAATCATTTGTCAACTAGAGGAGACCTTTTCCAATCCAAACCAATGGCCAAACTTTTGTATGTGGAGTTGGGGAAGTGCCCACAATAGGTTCACGGAAGGTATGCGCATGTTATTTGATTTGTTTTCATGTTCTCCAACTTCTACATATTAGATTTACACAACAAAATTTGTGTTGCATTTAGCAAATCTACAATGAAAACATTTGCAAGAACGTACTAAAAATCAGACCTCCCTTGATTTAGTCATGGTTATCATAAGTGCATGATTGTTGATTTCTTAATTGGATACATAGCTCCTCACAATCGTGTTCACCATTAATTGTAGAGTAATTATTAATATTTGTAATCTAATCTCTCTTTTAAACATGTATCCTTATTATGCTTGCTCTTTGATCCTCACCGAACCACATGCCAATCAAATGTAGGGTTCCAATTAAGAGAACTAGCCACTTAAACCCACCTACCTTGCCTTACCCATTTTTATCTACCCCAAGCTCGTGAGAGCAACTCCACCCTACTAGCTACATGCACCGAGTTTGTTGAATAAGTTAGTGGGCATCGTAGCCCACCAAATGTGCCTAGAATTTGGTGTCCATATATTCTAGGAATCTTGCTCTCCCCATGTTTGTTGCATTGACCAAATATTTTTTGATAACTTTTTGCCCCTCAATCTCCAACTTACACATTCCTAGTGTGCACACGACCTGGTCGTCACCCTTCAAGTAATTATTCCCATGCATGTGTTTCGAATATGACACACTATACTATGAAAGGGAAGAGATACCATGCTCATTTTTTAATGAGGAAAAAGACTAAAAGGAGGCATTGTGGTGGCTTTGAATTGGTTTTTTTGGGTAGATAGGGGCCAATGTGAATCGGCCCTCAAGGGACGCGGAAATCGGGAGGCGTGATTTTTGTGTCTTGGTGAGTAAGTTTCTATATGGAGCACTATTATAATCATGGATTTGACTTACTATGTCTACCGACTCACGGGCTTTCAAAATGGTAAGTTGTTGTCGAGTAGAACATGGTCACCCATGTACAACATTTATCGTATTTAGCGTCACATGCATAATAGTGTCACTTACCCTATTTTGACTCCTGAGGCGTATGGTAGGTTACAGTGACGATCGAAAACCATTGGTGTCATCTCATGGCACTTGGCGTTCCGGTGTGCTTACTAATATCTTAGCACGAGTGTGTTCAACAATATTAATGAGGTGTATGCTTATGTTGCATAATGGTCTACAAGTTGAAATGTACACAAATGACACTTGCCATTAGTATGCTCAATAATACTCCTTACATACTAATATGCAAAACTATCATCTCAAGTATTCCAAATACACAAAGCTAAACATCATTATGTAAATAATTTTTCTCAAAAAAAAGTTACTTGTGCTGGCGAATAGTATCATATTGATGATTAGCCAACATGACACTTTAAAACCTCTAGGCATCTAGTTTATGCCCATCGCAAATAGTGTACGTGACACTAAATACCACAAACGGTGTATCACTTTGAAGGTGAAGTTATTGGGAGGTCTTTGGAACTTGGAAAATTTCTTTTTGACGAGGTTTGGTTCATAGTTAGCCTCATATCCTTCAATTTAGTTTAGTAGGATTGAGTCGGAATAAGTCACTATAAATTTATAATGGTTTTGTAAAACAACCCCTAACATGGGTGCCACAAACCATAACCTTAACCGGGTTTGCACCTACTAGTTCTTCATGCTTAAAATATTGTATCTCAAATGAAGGATTCCAACACTATATAATGTGTGCATGACAAGTCTTACTAGCTAAAATGATGTGGTGTGTAGTGTAGAGCACAATACTTCAATTTTAAAAAATTGCATTTTTGTTATAGTTGTGGCTAAAAATGTGGACTTTACTACATTGAGATGTGTGATTAGGTATCCCCACGCTAACTTATCAACATTCCACACTACATTCAATAATTTCGAACCATTAACGAAACGCAAGATTCTTTATCTTGTGGTTTCTATACAAATGAATAAACAAAGTTATAATTTTTTGTACTATGATTTCAACCCAAGATAATTCATGTGGTTATGTAGGCAACCTAGATGCACACATGAGTGTGCATATTTACTGCACTGTGTGATTAGTTCCTAATTACAATAATTTTGTCTATTGAATGCAATTACTTCATGTGGACTTCTACACTTTCTCAAAGACTACGGTCCTAGCCCTTCAATTCAATATTGATTAGTAACACTAATTATGGTGTTGTAACTTTTGTTGTGGGTGATGGGACCCTCATGAGACAACATGTCCCTATAGAAAAATTTCAAAGCAATGGCATGATGATCAATTTCCTTCCAATTTTACCTCGGGTTGGATAAGTTCGGTGGGTGCTAAAATATAGGCAAGTTTGTCCCATAGCACAAATAAATTAAATAAAAAGTAACGCCCACAACTAGGTATTGGTGTGATTGTGAGCTCATTAGCCTATTGATGATCACGGTCGTCCAAGATGCAGCATGAGGTGTTATGCCTCTTCCCATAGCACAAACACAAAAGGTGAAGAGGAGAGTGAAAGAAAACACAATGAACCTTTTTATGAATGTTTTTCTCAATGTGGTTTATCTTCATATTTATTATGATTTATACATGGATGTTATGCAAGTCCCAAGGAATTAGTTTGGTGAGTTGGACTTGTCATATTATTTTCATGACAACTTTAATAGGATGCATACTAATGTGGGGTCAATTTGGTCCCTCCTACTTATAGAAGGATAAAAACCCCACTAGATACATGAAGCTCTTTATTAGTAAGGTGCTTCTTTCTCATGGAGGGCAAGAAGTGAACAACCTTTCATAATGCCTCTAATGTTAGCGTTATTGTCTTGAGTGAGTGTAAATTCTAAGTAATGAACCTTTAGCATGTCATCATAGATCACCCATGTGATAACTCTCGGTACACAAGAATAAGCTTCTTTAGAGAAAATAGCATATTGGTTAATTGGTTGATGCCATGACAAAGAATCACGGGTAGATCACTCCATTGTCAAGTTGAACACCACGTGCGACCAAAAAAATCTTCTTTTGGTAAGTTGCACCACCAAAATGGGTCAAAATTTTATCAAATTTTTTTCATGAGTAGATATACACAGTACCTATGACATAGTCAAAAGTGGTAACTAGATTTGATGATTTGTTTTTTTCATAAAACATACCATTTCTAACTAGAATGACACAGAATTGAACTAAAACAATTACTAAAAAAAATAAAGATGACTAAAAATTTCAAAAAAAAATACAAAAGATACTATCAATGGTTATGTATATGTAGAAAGATATCATAAATTTTAAAATTATATATGGCATGTAATATAGGGGTAGCAAACTTTGTCCGCACGTGGTGTCAACTTCACAATGAAGTGACCTCCCCGTGCAAAGAATGATGTATGATATTACTTGATGTCCTTAGCATGTGAGTAGATTATGACAAGAGGCAAGCAACTCCATAAGAATATTTTTTTCACAAGGGTTAGACGATATTGATAATTGAATTGTTTCATGGGGATAGGGGGTTGTAAGGGTTGGTTTAATTAGGGAATAAATATTATTAGGACATAACCCATAATTTTAGGATTAAGAAATAATGAGTAGGATTTCAAGAGGAACAACGTACCCACTAGACACATAGTTGGCAAATAGTTGGAACAACATATTGGTTGTTGGTCTATCCGACAAGTCAGAAGTCTGACACGTATTAGCTACTAAGAAAGCAGACAAGTTGGCGATGGTTGCCACCCTTGAGTAATGTATAAAGAGAAGCACAAGGGTCAGCTCTCATTTTTTAAATTTAAATTTTTTTTTTGATGATTATTCATGGGTTTGGCACTGTTACTCCCCTGGGGCTAGTAGGAAGTTGAAAGTACTTGGCTCACTCCCACTTAGACAGGACACACTTTACTCAACTAGGGTAAGTTAGCGGATCAAGAGATTCAATGCACTTAATGGGGAAGATCTAGAACCATAATCATGTGTGTAAGCTAGCAGATCTAGCAATGAGAAGAATAAGGGTTAAGTTTAGAAGAAAGAGGCTCACCCAATCAAGAGATCATACCTTGTTTTGTGGTTTATTGGCTGAAGTGTTAGCACATAAGAGAGAAGTTTGTTCCATGATATCATATGTCCAAGGTTGAAAGTCTCTTTAACATAACCAAAAGGATACCAAGTGTAGTTTCCAACAGAAGCTCCCTAGTGATGGGGTCATTAAGTAGTTGGGATGAATGAGATCCACAAGGTAACGACGGGCCAAAACCAACTAATATGACGTTTGCACTTGTTGTGATACACAATAAGATTATAGCACACAAAAGGGATGAGGGCTTGTATGCTTTTCTTCAAGAGTTCTATGCTTGTAGCTTTCAAAGTGAACTAAACCTCTTACTACAACTTGTGCAAAGAATTGTGGGTTGAGAATATGGTGAAGTTTAAAATGTATGAGGAATAATATAAATTACAAAATTGGTTTGGTACAATTTATGGATATTGTACATTTATTCATATGCAAATGTATATTGTAATGTAACAATCATTCTTTCAAAAAAAATTGCACGTTTGGTCATACTATACTATAGTATTCTCATAGAGAATTTGGTTTATATTAGAATGATTTTGCTTTTCCGTAGGCTATGACTTCACTCTTTACCATAATGTGTTGGTTAAATGCCTACGACTTTGAGTTTAACCAAAGCCACTCAAATCTACACCATGGGTACATCACCTAACCAACATAACATTGAGTTTGCAATCACATGACATTAACTAGCAAGTATAGAACCACACAAAATTTGAGTAAACATTGCATTTGATTGGACCTACATCAACCCTTTGCCCAACATTCAACCTTCCAATACAGCACCTTCATTATTGTACATCAACCAACATGTTTTCATCAACCTTCATCAATCCACAAGCTTGCAACTCGCAACCACCAAAATTCAACTGAACAAAAATCATAACATCTAAAGCAAAGACAAAAACCCGCAAATAAGAAGACATTCAACATCAACAACAAAGAACCTATACTTGCAAAACACATGACATGCAACCAATAACACTAAAAGACTACACCAAAAAAATGCATCTTCAACATCAGCCTTGCCAAGATGCAATACAACCAACAAGAACAAGCAAAAAACTTGCAAATTGAAGCAAACTACATGCAGATAATACCATCAAACAACCTAGACCTAAAACAAAGAATGAAAATTGAGGCAATGAAGCAAAAGGAAAGAATAAACCAAAGGAAGAGCTTCAAGGCAAAGCCCAAAGATTTAGAGGAAATGGGAATGGAATGGAAAAAAAAAATAATGAGTTAAAATTAAATTTATATGAAAAACAATGCTTCAAGAATGTGATTGTTGTATTGTGTATTACGTCTATTGGAACTAATTTCTAAATACGTTGTGCAAATAAATTGGAGGATCAAATAGACCATCTAATCCTTGCCCAAATACACTCAAAGGAAGAGGATTGTTGTTGTTAGAATACATCTACATAGGGTTGGGTCGGTAGCAATTGGCAAGCGGAGGAAGCCTACTATGTTGTTGGGTCTCCTGCACATGGGAGGGGAAGAAACCCTCATCCTAGGGCTTCCAATCCATGTTTGCAAAGGCCGGTTCCTTGAGCAAATCATCATCGCCCTCAATGTATGATGCGGGGCCTACTTGCCTCAAAGGCAAGGGCACTGACGCTATGGGTCTAGGTGTTGGAGTTGGCGGCACGAGTTTTTGAAATATCGTTGAAGCAACCCTCACACTTGCATCAACTACTTAAGTGTTGTAGAGGCAATTGCATCCCTCCGTAGTTGCAAATGTTGCATGCATCACAACCTTGGTTGTGACTTCCTTAACACTTACTTGTTTTTGCTCAATATCTGCTCCGGCCTCTTTCACAAGTGTCGCCTTGAGCTGGTTGAGATCTTGATGACACTTTAGCTTCATCCATTATTGTGCAATCGGGGCAAGTGACATGCCAATTTGAGAGGATATGCAAGGCTATTGACGCATGATGCGCCAAGGTATATGATCTCCTCATCTAAGCAATGGTCATGTCTGCCATTGCCCTTGCTTATGCCCTTAACACCAACTCATGCATTTTCCCATCATTGAGCTTTTGCTTTTGAAGCTTCACTTGTGATGGCCGAGTGTTGAGGCTAGGAGTGCTTGCAAGAAGGTTTGCATCCTCTTCTTTGAGCTCATTAACCTCATGTTCATTTGCACGAGCGGCACCATTGCTAGGAGGAACCTTCCGCTTTGGCATAGGTTCCATTGACTTCTACTCATGACTCATGTACAATAAACCTAGTGTTGGACTTAAGAACATGCCGACAATACAAAAATGCAAAGGGTTTCTTTTACTTTTGCAAATACGACTCTAGGTTATCCAAGAGGATGTCCTCAAGAACTTTACTTATTTCATTCATACAACTACTTGTTGATAATCAATGAACTTAATACAATCATGCCTAACATGCCCCCACATTGACTCTAAATTGCGATTTGGGCGACACACAAAGGAGGTAGGCTTGTGTTCTTCGTAATGAACCTCCTTGTGTTGGTTGCTACCCTTCAACCCTTAAATGCTTATGCAACCCAAAATGGGTCACCACCTAATATTCTGATGGGGTTTGCAACCCACTAGATGATAATGTACGAGGAAAAAAGGTATTTAATTGGTGTAGGGTGGTGCCCACTACCATGTGGGCCAATATCATTTATAAAAATCTTGTGCTCCAAGCATGTAGGATTGTTTGTTAGTTTGGAATTGCTTGTTTCGGGAGGTGGTCCAATGAGCTACCCAAATCTAGGAGCCAAATTTAGGAGCCAATATCTTTTACATATAATGCCCACTTGGGTGGGGTTTTATCCCTTAGGACAACGTGAGAGTTGTGCACAACTTGACCAGATGGATTCAAAGAAAAAAATAATTATGCACATGTTATTTACTCCCAAACAAAGAGTAAATATTCCAAAATATCCTCATGTGACCCTTTAACTTTGATGGTGACTGATTTTATCGAAGGTTGAGGGGCTTATCACATCGGCTAGTTCAGACATCATCCGTCGGCATCTCCGGCTGTAATAATGTGAAAGTGGTGGGCCAACATCTATTTCTAAGCATAATCTCTAGCAATTTCACGGTTGAAACTGGACAAAAAGTTTGGTGTGATCGGGGCATAAGGCATGCATAGTTGACCATGTCCATTCAACTGCTCACTAGGGTCATGTAATGCTGACATAGATGAGAGCTAAATTTTTTTGGTGGTTCTAGGTTAAGCTATAGATCGACTATGTGTGACCCTAAATTTTATGCTTCAAGATTTGTAACAATTTCCACACTCATTATTTATTTGTAAAGTTATTGCATTCTCATTCAAATTTGTTTCTCTTTGCAAGAAAAATAATTCCCCACAATTACTCCTCCTGAATAGATGCAAACTCTCTTATTTGATTGGTTATACATTAGATGCCTCAACCTTAAATTTCATTAAATAAAAAACCCAATTTTTTGGGAGCAACTCATTTGCCAACCACAATATAGTATGGTAAAGTTCCAGCTATCAAAAATTTGTGGCCTTGACCAAAACGGTCATGAAATAAACAAAAAAAATCAAAATATTCTCTAGGTGCCCCCTTGATGAAGGCCATGTTCACATATCAATTTGATCTAACAAATGTGATCCGACTGACTTCAAATGTTCACAGCAAAAATACGTGGTAGTCTAGTTCACATCCATACGATTGGAATTCAAGATAATAAAGTTTATTTTCACTAGATGACTGAAAATTGAAGCATTGGTGTTACCCCTACCCGAAAACTGAATGTGAAGGCTTGGGCATTTAGGGATTAAGCCATTTTATGAGTGGTAGGAAGCTCCTACAAATTAGTTTTTCCACTTCCGGGGGATAATTTCTCCCCTTGCCCTTCCTATAGGAACCATGGTTGTTGAGCATGGGTCATTGCTATTAGCCATTATCCAAGCAGTAAAGAACTTGGGCAGGCCACAAGGAGGAGCATGAAAGCTTGCATGCATTGTGCATACCAAGAGGAAAAAACGGAGGCTAACTTAGGCCTATGGATGGAGAACCCCCTCTTTTTTTCTTTTTTTAAAGAAACTTGAGATCTAAAACTAGATATGGGCATGGAACTAGTCTACGGAAATCTTGGATCGGTCTATGAAAGGTTAGTTTGGCCCATTTATCTTTGTAGAATAAGCTAGAAAACTAGTTCTTAAGGTTGCTTTACACCTAGAGGCCAGGCCAATTTCCCTTAAGGCCGATTGCTCCTAGTTTGAGCCCTTTTTGGGTTGGAGGCCGACTTCAACTACACATTAGAATAAGATTATAACGGTGGCCAATTTTTCCACATGTAAAGACCTCGGGGCCAAGAAGCCAAGCCGATTCAATAAATGGAGCAAAAATTCAAACATTTTTTTTCTTTTCATTGTCATTTGTACAAGATGGATGAACATACACAAAAGACTTTAGTGACTCTTGTGTTCTTCATGGCCGTGCGGCATGTTATGGCGGTTGTTGCTATTTTGCAAAAACTTGCTTTGCATCCACATTATGTTGCCATGATAATGGTTTTTGCTATGATGGTTTTGGAGAGTAGTGCGTCTAGGAGGACACAAAGAATTTGGATGTATGACCGGAATACTATTTTTGTGGACATAGTACTATTTGGATGTTACTTGGTTAAGTTGTTCAAACAACATACAAGGTTACTTCCTGAAATTTTTGATGATTTGTGTAGTGTCTTATCTCCATCATTAAGTCGTAAGGATACATATTTTAGAACATCCATTTCTCGTAGAAATCGGATTGTTCTTTCTTTGAATAAACTTAGTAGTGGTAATTCATTACGCGGTTGTGCTGAAACTTATGGAATTCATGAAAGTACTGCATCTATCATTGTTAGGGAGTTTTGTGGAGCAATTGAGAAACATTTAAAACCATTAGTGATTGAGAAACAATCTAGAGCTACATGGAATAGAATTATAGCCGAGTTTGAGGAGCTTAGAGGATTATCTTATGTAATTGGAGCGGTCGATAGTAGTCATATACCTATCATTGCTCCTTCTATAGATCCTACCTCATATTATTGTAGAAAAGGGTTTTATTCAACTCTACTTTAAGGTGTAGTATATAGAAAATGTAGGTTATGGGATTACGATTTTGGATGGGCTAGACGTTGTCATGATTGGATCTTGTTCCAAAATTTGAATATTAAAAAAATTTGATAAAAAGTGAGCTACTACCTTACAAGCATATGGGTGATGCGGCTTTTCGAATGAGACCATGGTTCTATTCTCATTTCAAAGGAGGAAAAAATGTATTACCTATAGCAAAGGCGCATTGGAATTTTATCCAATCATCAACAAGAATGGCGGTAGAAAGAGCTTTTGGTATATTGAAAAGGAGGTAGAGGATCTTATTGAAGAGAATTGACATGTCTCTCCGACATGTACCTAATGTAGTTACCACTTACATTTGCCTTCACAACTTGTGCATAATACACCGAGATAAGTTTGATGATGAATGGACAAAGGAAGGGGAAAAAATCATACAGATGAAGAGTATAAATCAATTGGGAGAGCTTTAAAATGCTGATATATTTATGGCAGCTATTCAAGCTGCAAAGAAGATGAGAAGATACCTGAAAATGGACGAAGTTAAAGTAAGAGCTATGCAAATTGAAGACCTTGAAGAAATTGTGATAAATGAATTTAAAGATATAGCAGAAGATGAAGATGAGAGTACGGAGGTTGTAGAATTAAAAAAAGATAAAGATGTTAGGATAAAAAAATTGCTTGTGCAAATCATACAAGCATATAAATTACTAGCTCAATATTTTTAAGAAGCATATTTGACAATGGAGGAAAAAATTCTCTTCCCTCGTAATTATGATGCATCTAATTCGGAAGATGATTGATTCTAAATTTTGTCTATAAACCTATCTATCTGTCGGTCTACCATTTCTAATAAAACATTGGTTTCTCAAAATTCTTTACCATGATTGAATTATTTTCGGTCATTTGTATGAAAACTCCATAGCAATGCTTCTAAGAACATTTCTTGTCGACCTTGGTTGTTGAATTTGGAGTTGTAATCGTAGTTGAAGTGTCTTTTGAATTTTAATCATTGTCAATATTTGTGCTCCTATCTTCAACACTAATATAGTAATTAGCGGCCGTTATTATATGCTTCATCACGGTTTCAGTTTGATGTCACCATTGATCAATAGAATCATAAAATTCACATGCGTGACGATCCGATTCTGAAATTCTATTTGCCAAATTCTCTTCCTTGTATCACTTGTATAAGATATTAAATTTCTTTTTGCAACCCTCAGTAGTTTGATTTAGTCCAGAAATCACCGCAATCAAACGAATATGTAATTTCAACCAAGGATTATCACTTGCGTATTACATGCATTGGTTAAAACACATTATAGACAAAACGATGTTGGTGCTATAAGGGCTTTACATTACATGAATGGTTTTGATATAATTACTTCGTATTCGATGCATTGGACATTGTGGATATGATGGAAGACTTGGAGTACCTCCGAAAGTGGTTCACATTCGTGCCCATGAGGTGGTGGAATTAAATCCTAGCTAAGGACAAAGAGTCCTCTCCTAGTCCCTCTCAAGCTTGGGGGGAAAGGGGGGGGGGGCTCGGGGGCGACATGCAAAGGTCAAGGCCTTCAAAAAGATAATATTGTTCAATTTTGAATTTTGAATTTTTTTTTCAAAATTTTAGGTATACAAGAAATTTTCCTTGTTTCTTTGCGTTCTTCATATGGTTTCATCTCACTGCGCAACACAATCATCGGTTGCACGTCACAATCCTTCCAATTCTTTGAGCCGGATTCTTCATCTTCTTCCACGTTCTTCATGTTATTTTTCCGAGGTTTTTTTGAGGTTGCGACTTCTTTCTTCTTCGGTGCCGGTGGAGCTGCAATCTAAACATCCTCATCTCCAATCTCTTCCATAAATTTTCTCTTCAAATTCTTTATACACATGTTCAGAATCAACGGAGGCGGAAGAGGAATATGATTTCCATGAGGCAGTTGAAAAAAATTCAATGACCCCTACACTACCTACATGTTCTTGTAAAGTAGCTTGAAAAGGCTAGATTGCGTGAGCTTGAGCACTTTGATATCTTTGCATCGCCTCATATACTTCACTAGAATTCCGTCCACTTATCTCTAAAAATTCCTCCATAGTGTCCCCTACAAATGGTAGCAACAATTGGACAAATGCCCAAAAAAAATCTACAAGAAAAGCCCTAAAGAAAAAAGGATGAAGTCACGATGAACCATAAGAGTCGTTCAGATTTCCACATAATCTGACGGATGCAGTTTGCTGAAGAAAAAAAATTTAATAAAAAAAAGTATTAAAATTTGGCATTGGCCCCTGGGCCAAGAATTGGCCTTCCATTTTTGGTGCACTCATTCAAACAAGCTCGGGCCATGTCCGACCATGTCCTTATTGATTAGAAAATTCATACCACTAAATCAACCCGCCCTCTAGGTGTAAAGGGGTTGGGGCCGACTTCAGCCTTTTGACCAATTACAAGTGAGGATTTCAAGCCTCTTACACAACGAATTGGCCCAGCCTCTAGGTGTAAAGCGGCCCTGAATAGCTCGACACCACTCTTTGAGTATGATAATTACAACATCAAGAAAACATGGGTGACTTCATGTATGACCTCTCAAATTCATGCTTCAGCCATCTCAACATGAGTTTGATGCCAAATTTTCACAAATAAATTGTGTGTTGCATGCATTGGAGGAAAACTGACGTACCAAGCAGAAAAACAGAGGCTAGGCCTATGGCTAGAGAGCCTCCTTTTTTGTAAGAACCTCGACATCTAAAATTAGATATAGGCATGGGACTTGTCAATAGAAATCCTAGATCGGTCTGTGCAAGATTAGTTTAGCCCACTCATCCAAGTAGAATAAGCTAGAAACTACTTTTTAATAGCTCGACACCACTCTTTTAAGTATGGTAATGACAACATCAAGAAAACGTGGGTGACTTCTTGTATAATCTTTGAAATTCATGCTTTAGCCACCTCAACATGAGTTTGATGCCAAAAATTTACAAATAAATTGAGCGTTGCATACATTGGACGAAAACTGAGCGAACCAAGTGAAAAAACGGAGGCCAAGCCTATGGCTAGAGAACCTCCATTTTGAAAGAACCTCAACATCTAAAATTAAATATAGGCATGGGACTTGTTGATGGAAATCCCGGATCAGTTTGTGCAAGGTTAGTTTAGCCCACTCATCCGAGTAGAATAAGCTACAAAACTAGCTCTTAATAGCTTGACACCACTCTTTGAGTATGGTAATTACAACATCAAGAATACGTGGGTGACTTCCTATATAACCTCTCAAACTCATATTTTAGCCACCTCAATAGGCATTTGATGCCAACCTTTGACAAATCACTCTATTATGCATAACTTAGATAATGCTCTTCAATATCACGGTGGAACCCACATTGACCTTGCCAAATAGTATTTGGATTGTTTGTAAGTGACCAAATAAGGTCACTCACCGGATATGAACTACTTGCATCTTCACTACTACACGGAAGGTAGAAAAACATAGGCTTCAAAGAGGTTGTAGTGGCAAGGCAATGTGCAAAGGCAATAGAAATTGGATCATGACATATATATAAGCACATTGAGTGCATAGTGATTACGTACTAAAGGGGTACGTTCTTGGTACTCTATATCCTAGGGGCTGTCATTTTAGAACCTCTTGGCAAAGACTTGACATGGTGTCTTTCATTCACACAAAAATTGTGTGAGGACGGATTTCATTTCTCATGCTACTAAGTTGGAACTTTCAAGTTCCAACATCATTGACAATGAAATAAAAATGTTTCACTACTACAATGATTGTGGCATGGGGTTGCACTCAATGTAGAGGGTTGGAACCACATGAGTTTGTGGTATTGAATTTGGCAACGTATCGCTAATTTACAAAATAGAAAATATGATATTTCATGTTTTTTATGTTGTCATGGAGAGAATCGTCAAAACAAAACTCCTTAAAACCATAGAAACTTGATATCCTATTTAGTGTAGTGGTAATAAATCAAGTTTACACAAAGAACACAACAATGTAACACTAAAATGTCCTCGTAATTATGTTTAAGATTAATGGCGTGATGCATTAATCCTCCATGACTCATCTCATGAACTTGACATTCTTGAGTACTAACCCAAAAGTCATAGCTATGAAATATCTTACGCATGTCATTTCCAACAACTGTAAACATGAAAAGGACCAAGTCCCGATCTCGTTACACTAGATACTTGTCTCCCCTCTTGTCTTGGTTTATGGATTCACTTATTTATAGATAAGCACTACACCATCCCCTTCATCCACATTTCTTATGGTCGCTTTTTTATTTCCTTCTGAAAACAGAATGAGAATGATGAACAAAACCATGTCACCCAAAAATGTTTTATTTTGTTTGGTTTTTCACTTTTATCACTTAAATATAAGTGTCTTATTAAGAAGAGTGACCACATAAGACCCACATATGTTATAGGTACCGAAACCGTGTCACAAGCAAGGATTGGGCATATTATAAGCCTAGTATCTCCGTGCAATTTCCTTCACTTTTACCACTTAAATATAAGTGTCTTATTAAGAAGAGTGAACACATAAGACCCAGATAGATAGATATGAACTCCGGCCTTCTCGCGAGGCCGGCGTGAATAGAGTGTATGTTCGTCCTGACAATGAGCCAATGCCCACAGGACAAAGGGCCATTGGTCTAGGACTACTCTCCCCTTTCAGGAATAGACACTTTAGTAACCATGGATAAGTACTAGTAACACTAGTAGCATTGATTGGTTAGATATAATGTGGGTATAAACCACATAAGACCCACATATGTTATAGGTACCGAAACCGTGTCACAAGCAAGGATTGGGCATATTATAAGCCTGGTATCTCCGTGCAACTTCCGTGGGTTTTTAAAGTACAAGCTTCATATTTTAGCTTAGCAAGTTCAAAAGTGGCACGGCATGTTGATAAGGTTGAACATGTAAGTAGCTAGTACTAGTGCTAAAAATTACAGTTACACTAATACATTACTTGGATTTGATTTCATCACACCCTTAAGGTAGACGTGACTAAATCAAATAATTCGGATGCCTACATATTTGAGTGGTATGTGGTTTAGTGTGAATCTCAAAACCAGTATTTAAAAATAAAAAAACACGTGTTCACAAGAGATTGAACTACGTGCTCAAGATATGTTAACCATTTTAGACTCAATAATCAACATGACCGAGGAGATCTATGTGCCAATTAATGAGCAAGGAGTATCTTTACTTCGATAATGAGAATGATATATTCATATGAACGTCAAAAATTATGAAGCAAACGGCCATGGGAACGATCTGCTTTTGCTAATGAACTCACATTAATTGGATGCTTCATATGCGGAGAGAAGAGTATTCAAACAACACACGTCTATCTTAATTGTTAGTGTGAAAGTCTTGCTTTGAAAGGGACTCATCGTCGTGTCTTGGTGCCATGGTGGTGGTTATAACTTAGAATTAGTGTTGCACTAGCCACATTGTCGAGTTGGTCATGGTTAGTGGAAGTCCATGATGTGATGGGAGCTTCCGGAAATATGACGTTTATTGGGTTATGGTGCGGATCCAATGTAGTTTCACATCATTGTCTTTTATGCACCCTCCATAGGCGACATATAGGTCAACCATACCAATGAACGAGGAGAACCAAGTTTGAGAATCAACCACTTGAAGTTCACGACCTTGGGAAAATCACCGATCATTTAAGACGAATTTAGAGAATTATCTCAAATTAATAGAGAAAACCCAAGATATTTCAATATGTAACCGGTTGGACTTGGAAACACTAAGATCTCGACCGATTATGTCCAAAAACCTCCCCAGACATGAACCATACTTTCACTTTTATTTTATGGCATAATTGGTTAAATTAGTGTGGGTTATCATTCAAAGTTAATGTATGTGCTACTTTAACTTGTTATCGTTTTTTACCAACTAGGTTCTATCGTATTCTTCGGTGTGCGTACTAACTGCTTATGTTATTTGGGTTAAAAAACGATACTCTCAAAGAAATGTTCCAGCAATGCGTAACTCCAAATGGTAACCTACACTAATTAAAGAAATTAGTGTAGTTATGGTGCAATTATGCTTCTCTTTGCTCAATTAATTTGGGTTGATTGAAGCCTCCATTGACAAATATTCAATTGAAAATATAATTGATATATGAGACTAAATTTATGTTGATCACATCCTATTTACAGAGAAAAAGTGAGAATACATCATATGTAACAACAATGAAATGATATGCATGGTGTGTGTTTGATAATAGGTCATCTATATGAACCTCAAATAATCCAATATGTTTTGTTTTTTTAAATACATGTATATTCTGATTGGATGAATGTAGTTCATTGATTTTGAGTGAACATACTTATGAAAAATTCAGCTAGAAGTAAAAATAAATAAATAATTTCACCCTAAATACCTCCATATGTCTTGCAGTCCATAATAGGTGTGAGGCCAAACCACACACCCTTAAGCGTCCTAGTCCGGGTGAGGGAATGGGTATCACATTCGTTTCACATAGCTCCCTCTTACCAACTTCATAAAACTCCATTTCAATTCCCATCAATTCTTGCACACCAATTTATTCCATAATACGAGTACAAGCATTGAAAAATGCTCTTCTCTATTATTCCCTTCTACCTACACTAATTACAATTCAACCCTCAAATCCCTACCAAAAGCTCCTCCCTTTATACTACCCTCTAATTTATATGAGGCCACCCGTTCTAATTCACTAGTGAGTGGAATCCCTAGTCTAATTCCTCTCCCCCTTCTCATAACCAACCCCCCTAACCGGCCCATAACCGGCCTATGTAATGCAGCTAACCCTTAGTCCCAACAGTAGCTGCAATCAACTCTCCTTTAGTTCCCAACAGTAGCTGCAAATCAGCTCGCCCTTAGTTCCCAGCAGTAGCTGCAACCAACTTGCCCTTAGTTCCCAACAGTAGTTGCAATCAGCTTGCCCTTAGTTCCCAGCAGTGGCTGCAATCCAGCTCGCCCTTAGTTCCCAGCCGTGGCTGCAATCAACTCTCCCTTAGTGCCATTAAGTCCCCTACCTAATCCCCCTACCTAATTCCGCTAATTCCCATAAGTCTTCCACCTAATGCACCTACCTAATTCCACTAATTCTACTAAGTCTCACCCTAATTCCCGCATTCTTCCAAGCTCTAAGAGCTCAACCTCCTTGAGAGGAAAAGAGAGAAGAGAGAGGAGAGGAGAAGAGAGGAAGAAGAAGAAAGAAGAGAGGAGAGGAAGAGGAGGAGAGGGCACCCAATACCACAAAACCCCTTAACCTTCTCCTACTTAGTAGGACCTTATCCTATCCACTAAACCCTCACCCCCTAAACCAACAAGAACATGTTCTAAATCAAACATTTAAACCAAAGGCCCTCCCCCTTGCTTCATCAAACACTACTCACTTAACCAAAACACTCCCTAATGCCACTAAGCTTCTAATTAACCACACAAAATAGGCTTAAGGCCTAAACATAAATCCACACCAAGCCTCACTCTTTTTATACTTTTGATTGTTTCAATAACACTCCAAATGCAATTCTAAGAAAATTCTAAGCATAAAACAAATATGAGCAACCATTTTGGGCTCATAATAGGCCTCGTAGAACTTTAGCCTCCAACTTTCCACGCCCAATTTTCCTCAAATTTGTCCAGAATATGTTGCCTCAATTATGGCAATCATAGCTGAAGATTTAAAGTTTTTTGGACAATTATAATTTTAGAGATGTTTGTGGGTTAGAGGTGACTACTCACAGTCCAAATTTTCAACATTGAAGTTCTATTATGTAGGAGATTATAATAAGAATGTCAATAGTGGTCTTGAGGGCAACACTTTGGAAATTACATTAGGGTTGGTTTTTTGGTCAATCCTCCACTCAAATCATCTTCAAATGACATAATATTAACCACATTTAGAAGAGGGGCAATATACATACTCAAATTAACTCACAAATCATGAAATCATTATTTTGTGGTTATTTTTTTGGAAAGCTTTGAAATTTGAGGCAGCGATGACACTACTGCGCGCCTTCGACATGGATTTACACCTACCAACACATGTCCAATTAAATTTTCAACAGTAGATGTTTAGGGTGTGTTGTGTTTGAGTGTCATTCAAATTTTCAGATCAATTGGGAATCATTTGCACATGATAATCAAAAAAATATATTAAAAAAAACATGTTTAAGATATGTTGCCCCCAAACCACAAAAGTGACAAATTTCAAGTTTTGGTTCGTGGATTGGTTTCATTGTAAACCGATTGAGAGCACACTACTATATTTGAATTAATCCAAAAATAACTATCTATGTCATATCAAACTTGAACATAAGAAAGAGAAGTAGTTGAAATAATCAAGAAACCATCCAAACTAGTGTCAAAAGGTTGAAGCGAACTACTCACAACCATATTATGGTCGCGTATGACATTAAAAGTTATCGGTTGAAGAAGCATTGAACGAGGATAACCAACTGCTAATTACGAATAAACCAGTTGAATTTGAATTACAAAATCACCGATTGAACATCAAGACTTCAAGAATGTTACCAGTCATTTTAGACGAATCTATGGAATATACCTCAAATTAATAAAGAAAAACCAAAAGATCACAACATGTAACCAGTTGGACTCGGAAACACAAGGTTTTTGACCAATTATGCCCAAAAATCTCCCCGGACACCGTGAAGAACAAAAAAGGTCAATATAAGCTCCTAGACCCAAGTTACTTGCCTATAGAGTCTTCATCAAATATGCTTGTCAACCTAACATGTATCGAAAGAGTTGAGAATGTTACGTTGATCCCAACCAAGGAACATTACCAAAAACTTCCAAGACTATTTTATAAGTGTGTTGGAGTTCAAAAGTAGGCTTTTTACATGTAAATTAAGTAGGATTTTGAGCTTCGGGTCAAGGACTTTTCTCCAAGATGCTCTCCAACCAGATGGGGATAGAGACTTTATTTGGGGGACCCCAAACCAAATACTGCATTAAACAACATGAAAAGAACAAATCAACTTCAAAGCTGTAACGTCGTCTTCTTTCTTTCTTTCTTTCTTTTTTGGTTTTTTTGGTTTTTTTGTTTCTTATTTTGGGGGGTGGGGTGGGGTTTGAGACAAAAGAGTCATTGTCAAGTGCATTAAAAACCAAGGAAGATGCACATACTTCGGAGATGAAACCCTTTGGACCCACCACACCGCTATGTAAAAAGTGACAACAAACCAATCCCACCAAAGACAACCCACCAAGCCACCCGACCAAGGACCATCCCCACCCCACCTACCAATGACAACTTCCGAGCCACCACGTTACCAAAGTGTCAAACTACCTACATACATTGACATATACACGTGATTCTCATTCTATACACATGATTTTCATTCTATCCCTTCTACAAAGACCGTTCTCATCACCCCAAGTTTGATTGGAACCTTTTAGAAGGGCTTCCGCTATGTAGGCATTAGTCTTTACAAATTTAGGTACCCTGTCCCAAGCCCCCTTGGGTACATAAGAGTCATCCCAGATAAAATGTTTCATTTTGGACTCATGCCATTGTTCATGGTTGAACAACCTATCATTCCGTTCATTCCAGATCATCCAAAGGGTGATGCCTCGAAGGAGGTGCCAAATCTTGGTCTTCTTAGTAAACCTCTTAGGAAGTCTTCCCCCAAAGAGGGTTTGCTTCCAATTGAATTTGTCATAATTGCATGTCCTAAGCCCACAAAACTCATGCATGACGAAGGTGACCCACCGCCAAACACGCCTCGCTCAAATGCAATTCCAAAACGTGCGTCTAACTGATTGGCTAGTGTTTGGAAGGCAAAAGACACATTGTTTAGAGATAAAAGCCAGAGCAATTCATGACCTCCATTCATTGACCACTTCTGCCTTGTGCCAAATGGGCCACATGAAAACGGTTTCTTGGCTTGAGTGGGCATGATCCCACACATGGGACCAATACAACCAATAGTTACCAAGGAGATAGCCTTGCCATTTATCCGCCGCCCTCGTGCTGGGAATCGTGTTAATGACAAAGTCTCTACCAAAATTTGAGTTGTAATTAAGACATTGGTAACCCTCAACCCACCGCCACCTATTCATGTCCCAACCCAAATTGGCAATTTGGCCATAGAGGAACAAAATACCTTCCTTCTTTTGCCCCCTAGTAGTATGAATTATTTTAACAAGATGAAAGACACCAATCATTGTATTGGTGGGGTGTTCTTATTCACCAAGGCATCCAGAATGGGTGCCACCTATAAAGCATTTGTCTAAGAGGCGTCATGATATGATGTTGGTGCGTGCATGAGGGAGTAAATTCATCCGAGCACTGTACCACGACGACTTGGTCGTCCGCTTCTTCACTATAGAGGCCAACCATTTGTATGGGGTGAGTGACAAGTGGATCATCTTCCAACAAGTGCCTTCACTCGTTGATGATTTTTGATGTAAGAAGGGCCCAATCCTCAGTGTTTGTTAGGGTGAGGTTGAATTTATTTTGTGGCTTGTCCCACGAAAGAAAGGTCTAATACTCACTATCCCAATATCGTCAACACATGGGACCCCTATGCGGTAGACTTTGTAGCATGTCCTAGTGTAGGTAAGCCATTGTTAATTAGTTGAAGGCCTACTTGACCACCAAATATTATAATGCAGTGATTCCATCAAGTTGCAAAGGCGAAGTTTGTCGATGCCTTGACTATGACTTTCCATGCCTCACTAATGTGTCCCCAAACTTTAGCGCCAGAGAAGCCTTGGTGTTGTCTACTAGTAAACAATCCATGTTAATTCCCCAACTTCTTCCTCTTTTGGGGGTTCAATCTAGCAAGTCTATATCATAGGATGAGGTGCAATTTAGATTTTCCAAGTTCCATGGATTTAATGATCCATTTGCAAAGAAGACTAGTCTTAGCAACTTCCGGGTCTGCAAATCCCAGTCCTCCGTATTTCTTCTTTAAGCAACATTCCCTCCAACTAACCTTGATGTGTGTAAGATTCTCCTTGCCAAACCAGAGGTGATTGTGTATATTGTTTATGATTTTCCTAAGTATTTTTATTTGAGCATCCCCAAACCATGATTAAAAACCACAAAGTTGATAGTAAAATGTGATTGCAAATTACCACCTTGCCTGCCATAGAAAGTTTTAAGTACTTGAATAGCCTAGTTTCCTAGAGAATTTAGAATAGAGAAAATAACCAACAATGGGGCTATTGAGGTTAAGGCCAAAGAGGGTACCCAAAAGTTTAGACAAATTCCCTTCCTCTGCCCACCTTCAATTGTACCATGCCAACCATTTGAGGATCGAACATCCTGCTCCTCCTCTCTAGATTTATCCTCATAGGCAATAGTCATAGTTAGTTAGTGGAAACTCAAGGAAGGCCAAAAACTTAAAACATCCCTCTCAAGAAGAGAGTGGATTTTTTGAGTCGATACATGTATGCACCATAGTCTCAGTGAAGTTATTGGGTGTGAAGCCCTTCTTTGATTAAGTAAGTATTTTGAGATGTACTTGAACCTAATATACTGTCTCATTTGATGTGCTGCTTTTTTTTTTTTTATTGTCTCTTGAGAAGGGAGTGATTGCTTAATAAAATGAATGTGAACAATGTAAAGGCTTGAAGTGCATTCGTAGGTGAGAAACTCTGTGTGGAGTAAAGAAAAATTCATAATTATGACTGAGCATGGCAATTTATCTTATAAGAATTGTGGGTCGTTGATGACAAATTGTCTTGAGGAATGACTATATGATTGAGCTCATGTGAGAGAATGCTTGAATTAACTGAGGTTAAATTCACTAATGCCATAGTCTGAACTTTAGTGATCAAGGTGTGAAGCCTCTGATTTAATGTGGTTAATTTCTAGATTAAGTATTGTCCATGACCATTTGTCTCATGAGGATGGTGAATTGTTGAGACAAATTGTCCTTGTTCGAGTGATTGTTCATTTGTTGGCAAGAAGAAGAAGAAGAATGGCACACTACAACATCAAAGTGTTTAAGGTTGTAATATTAGTATAAAGAAGCCAAGGTGACACATAATCCTATGTGGTGTTATGGTCGAACGAGAATATTACGAATTGGTTCGAATTCAAGGTACACCCTAAACTCCATAATATCAATCCCCATAATGTCACTCACTTTTTAATATCCCGAAACCCGAGGGAACGGATGTTTGTAGTTCAAATCTCATTCCTCATTGTCACATTTCTCCCCTTTATATCATAATTTTTGTCGTAAATGCAAACTACCAAAGAAGTCAACCCACACCCTCATATTGCACCATGTGTCAATTTGTGGAGTGTCAAATTCTTAATCTTATTCTTATTCTTATGCCACTTGTTAAATGTTGGTGCATGCATATGCCACATCACCCGGGAAGGCCAAGTGGAGTGGACCATACCACACGATTAAAATGTTGCACTTTGTGTTATTCCATAGTGTCACATGCTACACTAATTCTATAGTACCTTGCATCTATGTTAACACTACAAACTTTGTAATATCACATGCGCTTTGGTTGCCACAGGTGTGATACTACAGCACGTGCACTTTGGTTGCCACATGTGTGATAATACGGAGTTTAGAGTGTATTCCATCGAATTGAGTAAGAAACTATGGTATAGAGTAAACTAATTTACTTGGGACGTATCTCACTCACAGGCAAGAGTGTGGAGCTCTGTGTCAAGTTAACTTTTCATACGCATTTAAACTAAGGTAGAGGGTGTTTAAATACGCATTTAAACCAACACTTTAAGCTATTGCACATACATATGGCTATGTGGTTGATATATAAAATATATATTCATATTAGCCTTTGGGCTAAACATAGGTATCAAGAAAGAAAAAATATTTTTAGTCTCAATTGGATATTTGATGAATATTCAAAGTCAAAACTACTAGCTTCCTTATACCAATCCATAGGCCCCGTGTATGGCAACCTCGCATATGATGAGGACCCCCACCTTCATTGCCTAGAACCAACACAACATAGCTGGGTACTAGACCCAAACTACATCAAAGCCCAAGTAGTAATGGTATGCAAAGCCACACGGCCCCCTCCCCGGTTCGCTTGCAAAACCATCACCTTGCATCCCGGGAACCGACCCCCTTGCATCCCGGAAAATGACCCTTTTGTGCTTTGTGGACCTACCTCCTTGGCGTTGTGAATAGAATGGCTAGAATAGGCATTGACAAGCCACCCTAATCCCACCTTGAACCAACCCAAGATAGAGTGGAGCCCGTTACATACCCTACATGAAGGTCATGGAGGCCGCTATGAGGTGGCACCACTAATGGCACCTAAAACCATCACTCCATGGGCCCAGACACTCCTACACCACCGGGTACGGTTCAAGGTTGTAGAGTGTTGGCAATTGGGGGGCGTTTATAGGTGTTGGTTTTGGATGGGGTGTTGGTTTTAGCACCCTCTACCTTAGTTAAGGACATATGCTTTCCCGATACCACACCCAAAACATCTTTTAAAATTCACTTTAAGCATGATTAACCAATTAATTTACATAGGCTCTATTCTAAAGAAGTATAGATCTTGCTAAGGTGCTCGATTTGGCATTCTAAAAACCCCATTTGGTGCAATGAAGTAGAAGTTTTGAACAAGATTCTCCCAAAATAATACCAAGCCCGTGGGGCAGCATTGTCCTTTAAGGGTTAAGGTGCGTTAGCTTCAATCCCAACCGACTTCCCGAATGGTCGTTGCTGTGGTTTCTATCCTTTTGGCTACAATGGAGGGGAAGGAAGGAAGGAAACATGGGAAGGAATGCAAATGCCTTTGGGAGGAAGCAGCTGTTTGGTAAGGGCCACTTCACACACGAGACTGAGAGCCCGTGACCATTGCACTTCAAGCACTCTCATTGGTGGAAAAAGACGGAGCCAGTTGTGAGGCCAAATCCCCCACCCTTAAGCGTCCGTAGTCCGAGTAGTGGGTTTGGGCTCACATTCCTCCGCGGTATTGGATTTGGACTTGGATGAGTCCATAGTGCAAGGTTCACCCTTCAAGTGGTCTTGGATTTAACTGGAATTTCACGTTTAACAACTCAATGTACGATTTCAATACGTATGTGGAGAATGCACAAGTTAACTATGTTATTTTAACCTCCTTATGCTCGGGTGCTATTTTGTCTTTGTTTGCTTCTAACGTCCATCCGGCCGCTTTAGCTACACAAGCCCTTAAGGATATCCCTCTCCTAAATGGAGTCCGTGCCGTTGACTCTATACTACCACTTGAACTATCACTTGTGTATTCCGTATCGCTACTATAAGAGGTCTCACTTGGTGTCTCCATACCGTACATAAGCCTTTAAGTATTAAGAAATACTTATGTGACTTATGTCAATCTCTCCCTCGCACCTTTGGTCTTTGCTTCCTTTGTCTTGCCATCGCGAGAGTGCTCCACATTCTCCATTAATTTGTGCACGTGGTTTATTTTTAAAGAGAGGATGCAAGTGTTAAAAAAACACTATTCTCTATAGTCAATCTCAAATACATTTACTTGTGAAAGCCACACATAACACTAACTAGCATAATGTAACTAACTACTTGTCTATGAGCTAATTAGGTAGGCTATCTACTAAGCTCCTTCATGAACCCATCTCTTTACTTTCTAATTACATAAACCTAGCTCCTTCATAAACCCAGCTTCTTAGCTTCTAACTAAACAAACCCAGCTCCTTCATAAACCCAGCTCCTTCATAAACCCAGCTCCTTAGCTTCTAACTAAACAAACCCAGGTCCTTCATAAACCCAGCTCTTTACTTTCTAACTAAACAAACCCAGCTCCTTCATAAACCCAGCTCCTTCATGAACCCACAACTTTGTAGTTGTAATCCCCAACTACCTCACTAATTATTCAAGCCCTTAACTAATCTTCCTACCTAATTTCCCTAATTCTACTAACAACCCCTTTCTAATCACACAATTCTTCTCTAATCCTAAAATCCTAAAATCCTAGAGAGGAGAGGGGGAGAGAGAATTTCCTAACTTCACTAAGACCAACTAATCCACACAAGTATATTTTTGCACTCATCACAACATCAAGTGCTCAACTCTTAAACATGGAACTTGCAACCACGTGTATTCAAAACATGAACTTTAAGTACCACAAATTGGAATCATGAATTAACTTTAAAATCCTTCACGTCAACACTAATTCTACCAAGAGGTCAAGCCCTCTTCAAGGCTAACAAGCCTTGGCTCTCAAACTAAAAACTAAGCACACACATGTGCTCCAATATGGCTTCCCACACCCACACTTATAACTCGTGGGGTGCCTTGGAGCACAAAGGAAAGAGAGGATGAGTGAGGGAAGAATGAGGGATTATATAGTAAGCTTGAGGGGGTGAGCACCCTCAAGGCTCACGATAAGCCCTTGAGATTTCCTCCTACTTAGTAGGCGCCAATCCTATCTTCTAAGCCTTCCTCCCTCAAATGATCAACAAGGATCCTAATTCGAACATTTAACTAGCCTTGGCTTTCTACCTACCACACTTTAGCAAACTTGGGATGCTTCAACCCAAACTTAGCCTCCTTCGCTTTCCGCCGCCATAACTTTCTCCCCTTACTTTCCCAAATCGTCGCTCACCACTTAATTCAAACCACGATGCTTAACTCGTGATTTGATTGGTGCTTTGAGAATTTGCTTATCCTCCACCTTGCATTCTTCCTTGGGCCTTCCCCATTAAGTGGCCATGATGAGGTGGTCCACTTGTGCGCTCCATGTGATCCTCCATTCATCCCAATTCGAATGCACTTGCCTCTTGAGTCACTTTGGTTGTCTCCATCCATTTGTACTAGCCTACTCACTAACTACTCAATCCAAGTTCTCCTTACCTATCCTCATTCACTCAAATCCTTCCGAAGGTAAAAACACAATAACAACTCACATCCTAGCCTCTTACAACATGGTACTTCTAAGACTAACATTTCACTCTTTTTATATTTTTGTGAAGTAACATGCTACTTCAAAGTGCATCAACTAACGTTTCAGGGGTCTAAGACTAAATGTGGGCACCCTTTTGGGCTCACACCAGTCCAAATTTGCTTCACACTACGCTTGAGGGACCAACGGAGTATGTGCATGCAAGATGGATGTAAAGCCTACGTGGATTCCCACATGGCATCAAATGGACCATGTTCATGGTCACTTGGACTATTTTCAAAAACTACCTTAACAAAAAAAACCAGGAGATCATGGCACTCCGAACACTCACAACCGTTGATTTATTCTATTTTATTATGTGTGAGGACACGCATGAACAAAAATTCATTGAAATAGCATCTAGTTATGGTCCAACCACATATGACTCTACACTACACTGAAGGTTTGTGACTAGACTATGTGATTTTGGAGGTGTGTTGGGACAACCTTTGGACACTTTCTTTTGGGCTCTCACAATCTCACGGTCACGGCTCTCGGCTCGTGTGTGAAGTGGCCCTAAGTAGGTAGTACTAGGTCCACTAACACTATACATTGTATTTAGCGTCATATGGTATTTTATGTCACTTGTGGTAACACCTCATAACATTGCATTCATTGCATTCAATCTTACTTAACTAGTTTAAATGCGTATGAAAACTTTGTGATAGTAGAAGGTATATACTATATACTATATTTTTTATTTTTTATTTTTTATTTTTTAAAATTTTAGTTTCATTTTAGAATGACAAAGTCCCTTTCAATTGTAAGTGACAAAAATTATAACCTCAGTGCTAATGAGGATTTTGTAATATTTTTTACTTCCAACTTAATTACATGCTTTATTGGTGGTTTCACTTTGAAAATGAAATCTAGTCAATTACATATTTACTCAATGGAAGTGAACATATATATTGGATTTGAGACCTTGAAAATGAAGTGCACTCAATATGGGATTTGTGGACAAGTAGCCTTCAAAAATGAAAGCTCAATAGTTTTTTTCGAAGTTGGACGGGCAGGCATCAGTTTTCGGTCGGGTGCAGAAAATTCGACGTGCGGCTGCCCTTGCCCGAATATTCCTCCCCCGAAAAGTTCATGGGGGGGGAACTTAACGTCCGCCCAAAGAAAGAAGAGTCATATGCAAATAGTAACTTAATGTACGTTTCAGATTCTGGAAGTTTCAAAGTTATAGCATAGTACGTACGATCAAGCCCAATCCAACATGTATTATAACTTATTTATGGGCCTGGCTTATATAATAGCTTGCCTCTTTGAATATACAGCACATGTAAGTTATGTGTATGTGGGCTTTATGTAGTCAACGGCCCCTATTCTAATGGAACACCTAATTACTATATTTGGATGATTATGGGCAACGCTTTTAGTTAAGGACGGAACACGCAAAAGACATGTGCTACAATGAGAATGTGCTATTCTAGGATTGATTGCTCAATGCCCTTGGGAGGTCTTGTTGCACCATATTTAGTGTGACCTTCGTGTAGAAGTGACAAATTGCGTTGACAACTTGTAGTTCCAAGTTACAAAGATAATGCCCCCTTCCCACGTGACTTTAGCTAAGACTAAAAGTTGGTTCTAACAACCCAGCCTTCACACCATCGACATTATCTGTGCCAAGCCTAGTTGACAAATGATGGGGCATGGCTTAAAAGTGGAGGTTTTAAGCCTCAAGCACCGACCCTCCCATCGGTCCCTAAACATGAGGCAAGAATATACGAGCTTTAAAATGGTCGCCTCCTGCCCTTGTGATTGGTTGCTCTTTAGTCTTAGCTATGAGGGCACGAGGAGCTCCATTAACAAAAACCAATGGTAAGATAGGTGAGTAGTAAGGCATTTGGGGATGGGACAAGAACTACCCAACATTCATTGCTTGGTAGATCAAACAATGAACATATGTGAAAGCTACTTAACTACAAACCTACTTGAAAATCTCCAGAGCAAGTTCTTTGTAGGTGCATTGGGATAGCCAGATGCCTCCGCTATAACCGAGGGAGTTTTACCCGTTTTTTAGGAATTACTTTGGGTCTTAGCTAAAGTCGGGTGGGAAGGGGGCATAAGGTCAATTTCCACTTTGTGACATGTGGAGTTGTATGAGTGTGTCTTCTTACTTTGGGTGCAAGCACAGTAAAGTGGACAACCCTTGATCCTTGCACATGTTTCAGTGAAAGTGATTCAAAAATTATATATTGACTTTGAGTTTTGTGAAGAAAAAAAATAGTTTTTTATTTTAAAAACATATTTATTTTACAAGGCCAAACAATTTGTCTTCACAAATACAATTTCAAAAAAGGTTTGCATGTGTTTAGAAGATGGCGCAAGTGGTGATGTTGAAGAAGTAATTGTCTGAAATTCATTTAAATTATGCTAGAATTACAATAAATTGATGCTTTTCTACCCAAAAAATTTGATGATGACCTCGAGCTTATAATGAAATCAAGGGATATGGAAACAAACTTCAAGTTCAAAATAATTAACATTGTGCAATTCACGTGCAAAACCATATTTACCTAGTTGCTTTTGCAAATAACTTTTAATGTTAAGTTTTGAGGATCTCACCTTAGTAAAATATACATTCGAGTACTCAACACAACAATAGAGGACACCGTGAAAAAACTCCATACAAACAATAATTTGCGACTATATTTAATCGTTTGATCATAAAAACAATGGTTTTAGAATATTGGTACACTTTCTGGTCCACTTTACCATGCTTGCATCCACCTATTCAATGCAACGATCCAATTTTCTAGTAATTTTGGTCTACCATTACAATTACTATCATAGTAAAAATAAGCATTATGAATATTTATGAAATGTTAGAGAATTTAATGCCAGTCACACTAATGACCTTGTCTAGTGCAGGTATGTGATCACTTAAAGTGAAAGAAAATCTTCATAATATTATTTACAAGGGGTTTAGTGCAATCCTTTTGTCAATGTCATATGTATTTTACATGAGTTGTCGTAGTATACAATGGACAATACCACCTGATGGTTTGCTCCTCCCCTTCTCGAGGAGATTGAAAGTGTAATTATGAGCCTCAATCAAGGAACCGATGTTCGTTTTGAATCTAGCATTGTTAGGCCACAACAAAGCATGGCTAAGCCTCATGCTCTCTCACCCTATGTAAGTAGCATAATACAAGCAAGGACCAACATTAAACATGTGACGACTATGAAAAACAATGACCCAAGTCTCAGTACCATGGTAAGGTCCCCATGGACACGTGGCTTCACTTTTATTCAAAAAAAATGAGGGAACATGGGGGGTTACTTAGCAATGTTAGAAAGTCGAACATGCATAACGTTCCTCAACACTATGGTGTTGCATCCCTAGTGCCGGGAATATTGCATTTCAACTAAACAATACCCCACTTATGGATAAACACCTTGACAAAATGGATAGTACTCAACATGAGTACAATTCATTTTGTGGAAGGGGTCGATAGCTGGGCCCACCTCTAGAACCTAATATAAAAACTAACCAATTTTTTCAATAAACTACATGTAGGGGCTGCTATACCTACCTGATGCATGCGGCTAGGCCAAGTTGCCCAAGGTAGACCTAATAACATTACACAGTGATCCCGTGCCAGTTTTAGCGCTCGATCATAGAGGGAATGGGAGCCCATGCGTTAGCAATGTTATGTGTGCTTACACACGCTTCTTTGATAAAAGGAGGAGGTACAACCTCGTGAATAATGCAACCTTATGTTCACTTTGACCTCCAATAATGTTTTAATCTCAACTATGATTTGAAAAACTTTGAAATGACAATGCCATCATATGCATGATTCATTGCTACCCGAACAAGACGATTCCCTTGCCGATTCAATGGCCGCAATTTTCGGAGTTGGAAGTGCCCCCACAATAGGCCTTCTTATGTACCTTATTAGAGGGCCAAAACACCATCCATGGAAGTAGCCACACTAACATAGTCCTATTGGTACCCATAAGACTTCAAAAAGACTTCCAACCAACACATTAAATATAAAGTATGAGACAAAAATAGCATAAAATTTAGTAATCACCCCATTGATGTTTCAGGAAAAACGGTTAATGCGGACCACACTAATTCTCTACTGTAAATTTAGTGCAGGTAAGAAAAGAATGTGGTCCACATGAATTCTCATTGTCAGAATTAGTGTGGGCTCCCGAAAATTACTGTGGCAATATGACTCTTCCGTGTAGCAGTGGCTCTGGGATTTTGTCCTGAGCAAACAGTCTGAAGATTTGCACAAAGCTTGCATAGCCCAGTAAATGATTGATGGCAAGCCACAAGTGTTCCTGTCTAAGTACAAAGTGACTGTCATTGGCAAATGGTGTATATATATATATATATCGACTATTTTGTGGGACCCTCGGACATGCACTGCTCATTTGAGCACAATCAAGTGGGATGTCGGCATCTTTGTGAGTTTAGATTGAAACCTAGGCAAGGGCATGGCTACCGCCAGATGTCCGTATCAAAAGGCAATATATACACATGTGTAGCCATGATTAGCAGGCCCTTGGTCATTGCGTAGCCTGGGTGAGGGTACAACTAGGTTGCTTTTAGGTGCTAGGGAGTACACCTAGATGGGTCCGGCTGCACTTCTTCCAATGACTTGAGATTGGTTTTAAAGTCTTGGAAGCCCAATGAGAGCCGACCTTGCTACCCTCCCACTCATATGGGACACTGCCTCCCCACCATGGCTTGGAGACGATGATTTCTATGACGCATGAATTGCTCATAACATTATTCGGCTAAGTTTTGTATGTTGGGTGGGGCTGGGAATAAGCGAGATTCTATTTGGAATTATGCTTTGTTTATTCTCACAGCAAAGCATTGCATTGGCAGATTCAAGTTGAAAAACTTTTGGGTGAAGCAATGTACTTGTATTATTAAAATGGAACGCTTGATAGCAGTTGGATAATGTGTATTGGTTTAGGTACAATTAATCATTAGATGTCTAGTCATTAGGAGCCTAGTCATTCAAATGTGACCAACATGAATATTGTTGAGGGTTCTAGCAAAAATCAAGTTGACTCATAACGCACCAGGTGACTTGTTGGGAAACCTGCCATAGACATCGGGATGGGTGGCGGGCCTCACCCAAGCCCATTACCCTCAAGTGAACACACCTCATCAAACCAAGTAACCAAGTGAGTTTTCATGTTCTCCATCTTCTATTGATAAGATGTACGTAACAAAACTTTTGGTGCATTAGGAAATCTATGATAGAAGTATCGGCACCTAACATTCCTCAGTGGCATGCTCTTACACTGTGAGGTCATGAATAAAAACATGCATACTGGCCCTCTTATGTTGGGGTTCCCTTACAAAATTATTAGTATTCAACCCGAGACTTGTTCATTCTCACACAACAAACCAATGTTTTTGAGCTTGCCATACTAGGTTTTACTAATAAATATTGACGATATATTATTTCCTAGGGCTCACGTGGGGGTGGCATGCTTGCTTAGGGCGGACGCTAAGGTACCCCATACGAACTTGTAGGGGGAGGCATATGCAGGTTGGGGCAACCCCCGATATTTTTTTGAGATCTTCTAAACCCGAACAAAAATTGTTGCCCGCCCCGCCCAACTTCAGGAGAAAAAATAAAATAAATAAATACATTGCCCTTGCATCCTTGAAGGCCACTTGTCCACATATCCCATATTGAGTGCACTTCACCTTTAAGGTCTAAAATCATGTATATATATATATATATATACATGCACTTCCAATTTGGAAGTAAGATGTGTGGGAACACGCGAACACCAAAATATCCGGATTGGCGGTTTTAAGTGCCTAATCCGGTTTTGTCCGGATGACCCTAGTATCGTCCAGGGATTCTGTGAAGTGTAGGAGGTCTAGAACTCTCTGTACCTGCTTATTTCCTCTTCCTTAGCCAAATTTCCGGAAACCCTAATTTCCGGATTTTTGGCCTTTGGGCACTCTTAGCCTTTTTCCGGAGTGTGCCTTTCCGGATGGTATTTCTAGGTCCTTATTGTAATACTTACCTCCCCCTTTTACATCTACCCTCTAGAATAGGTGGTTTCTTCCTGTGAGGACGTCCTTCATAAGATTGGAATCCGGAAACTCCCTCACAACCAATCCGGATTGATCAGATCCCTCTTGGCAGGTCACACAGAGAGATCCGGATTGTTTCTTGGGACCATGGTGACCAGAGGAGTCCGGATTCCGACCGGAGATCTGACTCGACGGGATGAGTGGGTGACCCGTACCACTTTCCGGATTGTCCCGTCCACCAGTGAGGCTACCCCTTTGGAAGGTCAGTAAAGTCCGGATCCCTTCCGGACCTTTGCCTAATCTCCCACGACTGTCTCACCGGGATGTTACCCGGACATCCGGAACAATGAGGATCTCTTCCTACTTCACTCCGGAGGTGGCCTCCAACCCGGAATCCTTACTGATCTGGACCTTCCCTTCTCCTTCTGACGGATTTGTCCGGCTACCTCTACCTTGGATTCTACTCAATCTGCGCTAACTGGGCGATCCGTACCACCATCCGGATAGGTCCGTCTAAGGGCGGTGGGACCTCTTCAGAAGATCAGATTGGCGTAAGTCCGGATCCCTTCCGGATCTCACCCAATCTTCCCAGCGGCTATCCCACCTAGACGTTACCCAACCCACCGGATTAGTGAGGTTTCCCTCCCACTACACTCAGAGAGGATCTACAAGGCAATAACCGGATCTGATCCGGGTCTCTTCTCTCATGTCCTATCCGGAACTCCTATCCCTCATGCTCTCTCTCTCTATCCTCCGCTAACAGTCTCCGGATCATTCACACAAACATCAATCAAGAGAAGTTAAGGAGTGGGAAGCAAAAGGCATTTATTCGGAGTAGGAGTAATCACAATACAACAATGGAGAAGGAACCCTTCTCAAGCTCCTTATTCAGCCTTAAGTAGAGGCTCAAAATCCCTAAACTGAGGGCGGCGGCCCAAGCGGCCACCGCTAAGGAAAACCCTAACTACACCCGGTCTCCCGGATTTCCCGGATCAAGATCCGGGTTTTCCGCTGACACTCCCAAGGGAAAATTTTATTACTCATCTTCAAAAACTCCTAAGTCCTACCTGCCTACCTCTATTCTGCCTAACTAAACTAGCTATTATCCTCTACTAAGAAGAGCGGTGCTTCTTCGGAGCCGATCCCTCCTTTGAGTGACTGCCTAACCCGCTGACGGCGGATGAGCCCCCTCCCGGCGATGCCTTCTGCAGCCGCGTGAGCATCCTTCTCATGTTCGGAGACGGGGCAACCTCGTCCTCCGAATCCGCTGCTCTCTCGGTCCGCAGTGTCCCGGTCCCTGGGTTTCCGGAAACTGCCCCCATCCGGAGGCTCCGGATCGAAGAAGGATCGCTTCCGGTGCCCTGCTCCGGATTCCGTCCGCCCGAGATCGAAGCCGTCCGCGGATCCCTGTTGGAGGCCGCCCTTGAGGGTGGCGGAGGAAAGGGACTGACCATTTGACAGTCCTGCGGAGACGATGGCGAGGCGTGGGTCCCTACTCGGAGTTGCCTCCCGATCAGAAGTCTGGTGCCGGATCGGCGTCCTAGCCCTATCCGGAGTCCGGGATCAATCCGAGTTTCGCGGAACCGGGGACTGGCCTCTCCCGGATCGGACCGACCCGGTACTCTTCCTCCTCACCTGGGGAGAACGGACCTGTTCCGGAACCCTCCCGGAACTAGCCGGCTGCGAGCCACCTCCCTGCTGCCTGGGGCCTGCAGATGTCGGCGGATTCTGCACCAGGGCCACTTCACCAACTACCTCATAGAGGGTTCCGGTTGGTGACCCAGGCGGGCCCGGATAGAGTACCCGCCGGGGTGTTCCGCTTGATGGAACCACCCTCTGGATTTCCGCCAGGAGGTCCTTCATCGTCCGTGAGTACTTCACGAGGATGGGAAGGATCTGCCTGGCGGAAGCGGGCTCTCCGGACTCCATCATCCGGTCGTAGAGGTGCACCTTGTTGACGATCTCCGCCGGGTGCCCCACCAACTCCCGGATCCGGCTGAAGAACACTGCCTGCTCCGCGTGGTACTTCCGGATCTCTTCGCTCTTCTGACTCAGCTCCTGAGTCATGGCCGCTACCTGCGCGGTGAGGTGAGCGTTCTCCGTCTTGGCCTGCTCCAGCTCCTTCCGGTCCGCCCTCTTTGCCAACTCCCGAAGAATATTTCCGGGCCCGCAGTCGTCCAGAGCCTGGTTCGCCCCTCGGACGATGTGCTCCAGCCGGAAGTACTGGGTTTGCAGGTCCTCCATCCCCTCCTGCATCCGCTTGAAAGGATTTTCCGGAAAGTCCCAAGCTGATAGGTCCACATTTCGCCATGTGGTCTCCCGGCTGGGTCCGGCTTCCGGATGATGGTGAGGAGGAGGGGGAGAGAGTGGCCTCGAGACGGTTGGCGGCGGGCTTCCGGGTGACGAGGGAGGTGCTTCTGGAAGAATGGGGTCGCTGGAGGTCTCCGTCTCGACGTCTCCGGCTTTCGGAAGAAGCTTGTAGGCGACCTCGTCCGCCGCTATCGTTAGCAGGTCCTCCTCCTCCGCCAAGATGCAGTCGAAGTGCTGGTAGAGGTGCAAAATGAAGGGGGAGAGGAAGGAGGGTTTCCGGCCGATGTGGGGGAGGGCCCGTCCGACTATCTCCTGGATGATCAGGCCCCAGTTCACCGGTCGGACTCCGGACATTGCCCCAAACAGCGTATTAGCCATGGTGAGGCTAATCTGCTTCGGCTTGTCCGGGTTGAGAATGGGCAGGAGAAACTCTAACACTCTCCGCTCCCTAATATTCCGGCAGTTCCCAAGGTGGAATCCGTCCTTTGGATCCGCGTCCCCTCTGAACTTTCCGGCGAACAGGCCGTCGCGGCGGCCGGCCCACCCTTCGGCAATCCCCCTGGGAAACCCGTAGACCCTGTTCCAGGTATCCGGAGTCCAATTTTCCGGATCCCTCCTCTTTGTGCCTAACCACTGATTGCCTCTCTCGAACTTAAACTCACGAAGGGTATCTTCCGCTCTGAGGTTCCAGGGTTTAGAGAGCAATCCCGCACAACCCATGACCCGGAGATCCTCCGCGAGCTCTTGCAGCTCTCTATCCTCCCTCGGAATTGCAGGGGTGAGGGCTTTCAGCGGAATCGGGATAGGTTCCCGCTGATCCTCTTCCCGTGCTTCCGGCATTTTCCTCTCCCTTCTAACTTTCCAGCTTGCAAACTCTCTCCCTCTCTTCCGGATTCCCTCTCTTCCGTCTAACTGCTACAGAGTCCCGGCAAGCCAACTGCCGGTGACTGAAAAGTGTTGAGTCCCAACAATCCAACTGCTGGCGGCTCGAAATGACAACAACCTCACCACTCGTTCTCTCAGCAATTTCATCGTTTGTGAATCAGAAAAAAGTGGGAAGGAGAAGGAAGGGACTCTTAAATATCCCTCCCCTGTTACCGTTTGGATTAACGGAAAACGGTTATAACGGTTTTCCGACGGTCTTCCCCCAACCGTCATAAACCCGTTATAACCGCCACTTCCGGCCCGTTGGGTAATCTTGGCGCGTCCGTTACTTGGTCCGGACCAATGGTTCGGATCATGATTACATGGTCCGCCCATCCAAATTGACGGACCGGTCATAGTACGTATTTTAAGTCGTTTTATCGCACAAGGCGGAGTTAGAATACTCTATTTCCTAGTACAATTAATTTTAACCTAAGAGGCCCTATTACCTTCAGATAAGCAGGGAAAAATATGGAAATGGAATCCGTATTTCCGTCTTTCCGTCGAATTTGGACTCCCACAAGACGTCAATAAAGCATGTGACTTATCATTTGAAGTGTTTTGTCATTTTGAATGAAAGTTAAATTAGTGTGATGATTTAATATGTATGTTTTATAATAGTTCACGTAATGCCTTCTACGAACTTTCACAAGTATTCATACGCATTCAAACTAATTAAGCGTAATTATATGCAATCAAGAATGCAAGGACAATGTTTTTTTCGAAGTTGGGCGGGGCGTACAACAATTTTCGGTCGGGTTCAAAAAATCTCAAAAAAATTCCAGGGCTGCCCAAGCCCATATCCGCCTGCCCCTACAAGTTCATAGGGGGTACTTTAGTGTCCTTAGTGGCACCAGAGAGTGGAGGCCAAACTCCATGCAAGTGTCGAATCTGGCAATCAAACCTAGCCTTAGGCTTACCTCCCCATTTGGAAAGAGAGCCGTGACTCTAGGCTTCATTAGTATGTTGCACAAAATATGATTAAAAAATCATGAAACTGTTGTATGCGTGCTTGATTATTAAATGACTAACTCAGTGTTAAGTAGTTCCTGAAAATTAAAAATTGAGGACAGTCCGATCTCTTCGGAACACATGATTTTTTCATGTCCCTTCTTAGGGCCACTTCACACACAAGGCTGAAGGCCCCTCACCATGGGAATGTAAGAGCTCTTATTGGTCGAAAAGGCGGAGACTGTTCAAGTTCACTTCACACTACGAGGTGAAGTCCTAAAGGCCCAAAGAAAAGGTTGTGGATGAAAAGTCTACATGGAGTTCTACATGGCATGTTATGGATAAGGGTGCATGGTTTACTAGAATTTGCGTCAGACCCATCTCCAAGAGGTGGGCCTGACGCAAATTCCGGGAGACCGAGACTTCTTTAATAAATTTTTCCAATAGGACAAATTTCAGGATAGACTGCATGGCAGTTTCCATAACATATTCCAAGACAAACAAACACCACCAAGTAATTCTCTTAAATTGACAAAGTTTGAGACATATCATGTTAAACCAAATCCTCCCCTCTTTTCTGCCAACAAAATATGCAATGATCCCGCAACATGGTTCGTTCTCTCTTCACACTATGCTTGAGGGCCCAAGACTACATAAAATGGCTTTCCCAACACCCATGGTACAACCTTTGGATGAGAGTCAAGGGTTCTCACCATTACAAGGTCACGGCTCTTGGCTCATGTGTGAAGTGGCCCTTAGATCCATGTAGCATGCCTAACCACACATCACTCAAATCAGGGCCACTTCACACAGGAGCCAAGAGCCGTGACCATGAAATTGTGACAACCCAAAAGAAAGTGTCCAAAGGCCGTTTCAAGACACCTCCAAGCCACGGACCCTCAAGTGTGGTGTGAAGTCATGTGTGACCGGGTCCTCAACCAAATGTTGTTTCAATGAATTTCTATTTATGTAGGTCCTCACACATAATAAATTAGAATAAAGAAATGGTTGTGAGTGTTCGAAGTGCCACAATCTCCTAGTTTTGTGTTAGGCCTATGTCCAAGAGGTGGTTGTTGAAAATAGTCCGAGTGGGTATGAAACATGATCCATTCGATGCCATGTAGGACTCCATGTAGACTTTACATCCATCCTGCACTCACACACTCCATTGGTCCCTCAAGCGTAGCGTGAAGCGAACTTGGACCGGCTCCGCCATTTCCACCAACGAGAGTGCTTGAAGTGCGATGGTCACGGGCTCTCAGTCCCGTGTGTGAAGTGGCCCTCAGTTGTCTGATTGAAAGGAGCAATCAAATTAGGCTCAAATACCTTATTTAAGCCAAGAGCCAAGTGCATAACAAGGATGCCATTTTACAATGCTATGGCAAAGCTACTTTTCTCAAACTTGATAGACCACCGCAATTTGTAATGGTCTTTGATGTCGCTTATTACACTATGCTATCTGATTTAATGCCACCCACACTATTTTTCATCAATTCATGGTGTGATCTTGCAATCACTTGATGGCATCGGACACTTGTTGTCACAAGGCAAGTCGTGGATGTGTTTCTAATTATCATGGCATGTTGAATTTTATGTCACACTAAATCATATATATATATATATATATATATATATACACACACACACATATAAGTTGAGAAACACGCAATGATGTAACTTAATTCTTTTTGTGAGAAGTCTTTACCAAATAAAGCTTGGGATGTTCTATTATCTCCATACTACTTGTTGTAATTTGTGTACAAGAACACTAAGTTTGTAGTTAAATGTGTTTTCTCCTCAAGTAAGTGGCACTTAATACCATAAATGGTGCAATCATTTCACAAACATTGTGCCTACATTGTGTGATTATGCAAATCACAAATTGCTTGGCAACGTGATCAATGGATGATGCCCTCTACCAGTAAGATAATGGAGTTGGCATCATCTATCCAATGATCGGGGAGAACCGGCAATTAGTTATAGATGAACCGGTTGAGTTTGAGAAATAACCGGTTGAAGTTCAAGACTGCAAGAAAATTACCGATCATTTTAGAGGAATTTGTAGAACATATCTTAATTTAATAAAGGAAAACCGAAGGATGTCAACATGTAACTGGTTGGACTTGCAAACACTAGGATCTCGATTGATTATGTCCAAAAATCTCCTTGATTACTGATTAGTGATAGTAATTCCCGGTAATGCGACAAACTTGGTACTCCAATAAGGTAATCAAGAAACCAAGGGAAAACGGGTCGGTAAGAATGCCCAATTCTACCCGAGGTAGAATAAGATATTCTCTGACAAACATAACTTGTCCCTTATACACTATGAAATACACTTATGTCAAAATATCAATTAAAGCAAGTGAACGTCAAGTGTCATGAGGTGACGCTAATGGTGAAGTTGCTGATCATTAGTGTAACCTAGCATACGTCTCCAATTAGGATATATGGCATTGTTAAGTATGTGACACTAAATACCATAAATGATGTAGTCTTATGTGTTGGCAACTACTCCCTCTGTTTCATATTAAAAGTTACGTTTGGACATAATTTGCGTTACGAAACAAAAGATACGTTTGGTGAAATTTCTTTCAAACTTCGTCAAACGAATTGGAATGTTGCTGTAAACAATGTAAATGTTGTTGCTGATGAACTACCAAGTCAATCAACTAACAATTTACACTTATTTAACAATCTCCACTCCGTGAGCATCACCGTCAACATCGATTTCATCATAAATGGACATCGCCATGCCGTTTCTTCTCAAAAACCCTAACCCTAAACAAAAACCTTAAGGAGCACGAGTCTCAACCTCACTACTCATTAGCAAATGAGCTTCAGTGCCATCCGCCCAAAATGACGGGCTTCCAATGAAATTGGCGTTAAAAAAATTTTGATTTTTTTTTGGACACCCCTAGCTCACCGGAAAGTGCTTAGTGAGAGCTATACAACGCACACAATTTCGTGCTAAAAATGCGAAAAATGACCTTAATCCCACATATTTAGTGAAACATAACTTTTGATATGAAACGGAGGGAGTATTGAGCAAGTGTTACATGCAAGCATATTTTTGCGAAGGTTAGGTGTGGGTTCCTACTACGTGGTGGTTGGTGTGACAACTTTGTTTTCCTTAGTGGTTTCTTAGTGCTCGCCATTTCCTTAGTGGTTTCTTAAGCAAAATCTACGGCTTTGTGAATGGTTTTCTTGGGGCTTGTCCCCTTGCATGGATTGTATTTTACATCCTAAAAATGGAAAAAATGACATTTCTTTAGCTTATATTTGGTGATCTTTTTTGAAAAAAGGGTTTTACATAAATTGTTTCACAATCCCTTTGTCTATCTTGCTTTTAAAATAGTAGAAGACCATAGGTGGGGGACAACATTATAGGGTTGTCTTTGGCACATGGGTGTAGGCATGCCATGGGGAGAGGTGTAGCCTGCAATAAATGTACTTGAGGTAAGATTGGGACCATCATCAAATGTCAATTCTTATGAACATGTGTCTCACATGTGAGATTCCTCATTGACGGAGGACTTATCCAACTTATCATGAATGCGGGGAATTGCACTAACATTGTTATGTTTTCAATGTGTTGGCGGCTAAGAACAGTAAGGACAAACGAAAAAACTATAGTTGATGCACACTGAGAAATGTTACGAAGCATGCCGTTTGATCCAACAAACATTAAATACAATCAAGAATATAAACAAAGCATCAACATCACGTGCAAGTCTTCTCTTTATATAATGTATTCAAGATACATGAAATACATGTGATAAGGGTCAAGTCTCACGGAGTGAACCAAACTCCATGGTCCAAAACACTCTTTTGGCTCCATGGGCAAAGACATGCTCATTATGGGTCAATAAAGGCTCAAAGCCTTGAAAATATTTTAAATAACATTTTGAACCTCCCCCTCACCCCCCCCCCCACCCAAAAAAATTACCAAAATGTGAGGTTTGATAGGTAAATTTCCTCATGGATTGAAAAGTCTTGATTGAAGGACAACTTAAAAATGAATGAAAATGTGCCTTACTGTGTGAATGGGAAAAATGACAAGAAAATACACATTACACAAAATTGTGACAACATGGATGAGAACTTGGGAAGAGGAAAGGGGGGGGGGGGTTAACCATAGAAGGTAAGATTTGTAGGCATTTTTCTTGCATATCTCTCCCATGCACTCACTTGACCCCGAGGGCCACTTGAAGGCTTGTGACCACTGCATTCCAAGATCTCTCATTGGTCAAAAAGTTTGAGACTGTCTAAGTTCACTTCATACTAGAAGGTGAAGGCCTAAGGGTCCAAAGAAATTATCATGGATGAAAAGTCTACATGGATTCCTACATGAAAAATTATTGCACAATGTTTTGTGATTCACATGAATTTATGTCATGCATACCTCTAGGAGATGGGCCTAATGCAAATTCCAGTAGACCGTGTTAGTTAAACATATGATAGAGTCTTTGAATGAGAGTCCAAGGACCCTCACAATTACGACATCACAACCCTTGGCTTGTGTGTGAAATGGCCCTCAACAAACACCACTTCACACACAAGCCAAGAGCCGTGACCATGAAATTGTGAGGGCCCAAAAGAAAGTGTCCAAAGGTTGTCCCAAGACACTTCCAAAATCATGTAGTGTGGTCCTGGACCCTCAAGTGTAGTGTGAAGTCATATGTGATTGGGCCCTCGACCAAATGCTAGTTCGATGAATTTATATTCATGCAAGTCCTCACATGTGATAAATCAAAATAAGATAAATCAACGGTTGTGAGCGTTCGGAGTGCCATGGTCTCCCGGTTTTGTGTTAGGCCTACCTCCAAGAAGTGGTTTTTGAAAAAAGTCCAAGTGACCATGAAACATGATCCATTCGATGCCATGTAGGAATCCCTGCAGACTTTACATCCATCTTGCACTCGCATACTCCGTTGGTCCCTCAAGGGTAGTGTAAATCGAAATTGGACCGGCTCCGCCTTTTCCACCAACGGGAGTGCTTGAAGTGTATTGGTCACGGGCTCTCAGTCTCGTGTGTGAAGTTAATTAGGCCTGCCTTTCCCTTTATGAAACTTCCTGGGTGCGACTTGGCAGAGGCAGTTAATAAAATAAGTAAGTCAAATGGCAAGCCATGATAAGTTAGTTCACCCTTTGCACTCATCCTGACACAATCCTTTTCACTGCCTCCTATAATTGGAGGTCAACTCCGAGTCTCTACTGTGTGCACGGACTGGGACTTTCATTTTTCCTTTTTTTTCTTCCCCTTTTTGGAAACACACGAGGCGCATGTAGCCACCTGGCTTGTTTTTCCCATCAAGTAAAGAGAATATTTCACAGCTGGGAATCGAAATGCCAACTGTTTCATTTCATTTTGGACACCTCTCCACTATCCTCCGGTAGTTCAGGGTCATCTCGGATGATTTTCCCTTTCTTTTCCCTCATCATTCTAGGGGGCCAAAGAGAGAGGGAATTATGATCGGTGTGTATGTTTAACAAAACCGCATTTGACCTTTTTGGAAACACACGAGGCACATGTAGCCACCTGGCTAGTTTTCCCGTCAAGTAAAAAGAAGATTTCGTAGCTGGGAATCGAACCGCCAACCGTTTCATTTGGTTTTGGACACCTCTCCACTATCCTCCGGTAGTTCAGGGTCATCTCGGATGACTTTCCCTTTCTTTTCCTTCATCATTCTAGGGGGCCGAGGGGGCCGAGGGGGCCAAAGAGAGAGGGAATTACGATCATTGTGTATGTTTGACAAAATTGCATTTGATGTTCAAATCTAAAGTGTCACATGATGTTTTCAAAAACAAAAAATGAATGTCAACTGACATCTACATTTTCCTCTCTGAACTATCGCCTCGATGTCACATGCCCAGTAGTACGTGTCATTTCAATTTCTAATGCATCAATTGACGCGTAGGTTTCTTCTTCTTTAAAAAGCCGCACTTCATGTATGTAGGGTTACCAAGCAAAGTCATTTATGTTCCATACTGTCCAAACAACCTACTAAACTTCGGTTAGTGAAAATTTGGACTCCTAAGTAAGACGTTATCATAATGCGTAACTATGAACAATAACACGCACTAGTCAAGATAATCAATGCACTTTTAAAGACCTTGGGATTAATCCACTCGAGATCACTTGAGATGCATCAACAACAAATCTACAAGAGGCCAAGTTTTTTGATTTGAATGTTGGGTGGATGAGACGTACACTCGTACACGGTAATTCCTTCTCTCCGGGGTTGGACTCGGACACTTGGGTTTATTTAGTGTAGTTAACTTTTGCAACAATTTAGCGGACATGCATGTAGCTAGATTTCCTCCTATTAAAGCTTGGCTTCGTAGCAAGCCATGGTAATTATAATCTATGTAGTTATTTACTGTTCATTAATAAGCGTGGACCCCCCGGGATTCCAACACATCTCTTCTCTCGCTGACGGGGATGCTTATCTGCCCATGTCACTTTGGGAGCACTACACCGTTTCCATATATGCTATTTACTTTCACGCGTGTCCTAGATTCACTTACCCTATTTTGAGGCGCATGCAAAGGTCAAAAGAACTACCAACAACTTTGCCATTTTTGTCACCTCATTCAATGTTCAAGTACGCTTGCGTTTATTAATATCTCGACACGATCATGTTCAAGTGCCGCTTGTGTTTATTAATATCTTAGCATGAGCATGTGCAAGTGCGATTTGCGATTTGCGTTTATTAATATCTGGGCGCGAGCATGTTCAATAGTGTTATGAGGTGGTGTGCCTAGTATATACACATTGACTAAAAAGTGTGCACAAATGATGCTTGACATTAGCATGTTCAAGAATATCTTTCTCTTGCATATTAAGATGTAAACACATGACACTTGCCATTAGTGTGCTTACTAATATCCTCCCCTTGGATACTATAATGCAAAAGCATCATCTCAAGTATCCCAATGTGGGTAGGTGGCATGCAGTGTTCAAGATTGAAGCCCTCATATGAGTTTCATTTTGAAGGGCTCTAAAATTTGAGCCCTTCGGTTGAAGGGCTAGTTCAAATTCAAGACGTCAATTCAGTAATATAGAAATAAAATATAAAAAACTCATATTAAACTTATGCATGATTTATATGGTGCATGCTTCCAATACAATGTGAAGAATTAAGAATCAACCATCTAACTCCACCTCTTCTAGTGATAATGCCCTACGCTTGTTGGTTCTTGTGCCAATTTTCCAAGATTCAAAAATACTATCCCAATCCATGAATTCAACTCCTAACCCATTTAGACTAACCCTCATTAAAGCATCTAGTGTGTCAAGGTTGAGTCTAGTTCTCCTTTCACTCTTAACCCAATTTTGCTTTGAAAAACCACGCTCACAAACATCAGTGCTAGTTGGGATCACAAGTATGGCTTGCCATAGCGACATCATAGTTGGCCAATTAATCATGAACTCCCGGTCATTGCCACAAAAAACCCAAGCTTCTTGCATACTTCGGCGTTCACAAACGGAACATAACATCTCCACGAATTCTAGCAATTCCGCATTGCATTGATTAACAAGGTCATCGCTGCAACGGAAATGTGTCACCAACCGGTTCAACCATTGTTCCGTTAATGTCCCTCTGTCCAATTCATCTACGGGATAGTGCTTCGGGCTAAAAAGCCGGGCCGCATTGAAAATGGACAAGTCAGGAAATCGATCATTGAGTGAATCGATGATCTTCTGCACATACTGCCTCCCCAACATGATGCATGCCTCCAATGAGCCTCCTACGTCACACTCGGGCATGGAATCATAATGCAAGATATGCATTTTTTTCACACCCAAAACTATCAACATACAATATCTGCCCATTGGGTACCACCTCGCGGAAAAACTTTCCTAGGTGTTTGGTTGTCAGGCCAAAACTTTCACCCAGATAGTGTCTACGAAACTAGTGTGCTGGCCTTCGCCCCACAAAAAACATTCATTCGTGATTAGCCTGTGAATTACATCACAAACCTTTAAATTTGTAGACCCAAATCAGCACTGATTTCACATTGATTGAATCACATCACACTACAACACTGACTCAATGCTTACCAAAGAAAGGGTTGGATTCCAATCTTTTGCAAGACCTAAAAAGTTGAATTCCAAGTCAAATCGATGTTGAATGAATCATTTGCTAGGTGTTGAGGTTGTCACTGTAGCGACCTCCACGACTGTGCTTCCTTCCCCTAATGCACTCGCAGCTGCAATTGCACTAATTGATGATCCTTTCAGAACCCCACCATCATGCTCCACCACTACCAGTGTGTTGGCCTTCACCCCACAAAAAACATTCATTCGTGATTAGTCTGTGAATTACATCACAAACCTTTAAATTTGTAGACCCAAATCAGCACTGATTTCACATTGATTGAATCACATCACACTACAACACTGACTCAATGCTTACCAAAGAAAGGGTTGGATTCCAATCGTTTGCAAGACCTAAAAAGTTGAATTCCAAGTCAAATCGATGTTGAATGAATCATTTGCTAGGTGTTGAGGTTGTCACTGTAGCGACCTCCTCATTACTGTAGCGACCTCCTCGTCACTGTAGCGCTACAGTGTTGACGGGTGTAAAATTTTTGAGGACGTCAAGTGAAGTTTTCATTTTGAGTTTGGGGTTGCATTTTGAAGGGTTGTTTTGAGAGAGGTATATTTTGAAGGGCCAAATCGCGTTTGAAGGGCATTGAAGACTTCAATCTTGAACACTGGTGGCATGGGGGGTGGTCCCTGGCTTGGTGGGACCTGTGGGTTGTACATGGTGGGGGTCGGTTGTTGTTACTCTTTACGTGGCGGCGGTGTTTTGCGCCTGAGGGGTTCCACCTCCCCTCGGCGAGGGCGTGTTTTCTTGGTATTAATGCATTTGGCGGTGGCTTTGTTGGCCTTCTCTCTCAAAAAGAAGAAGAAAAAAGGTATCCCAATGCGCTATGCTAAAATGCTAGGATGTTATAATAAAATAAAATAAATAAATGTCACTTGTGTGGATGAATAGTGTTATATTGGCAATTAGCAGACGTGACACTTTGAGACCTCTAGGCATCCAGTTCGGCCCCTACGCAACTAACGTACGTGACACTAAATACCATGAACGGTGTACTTATAACTCTCATGGGAGTCACCATGCACCTACTTTATATGTTTTGGAGGGACTCGATGGGAAGGCCTTGGGTGGAGGCCATTTTTGTGTTTGGACCAAAAATAATGATAAGGACATACACTATGTGGCTCTATTAGAGTTATCCTTAAACGAGCGCTACTCAACATTAGGGTGTTGCACCCCTAGTGCTGAAAATCTTGAGAATTTCATGAAAAACATTCTCCACTTATGTTGGACCACCCTTGCAAAATAAGCAATACTTAGCCTAAGTACTTATCAATTTATGAGAGGAAACTAACAACTAGGCCAAACACCCCATTTATTCATTCCTCCAGTCACTTATGGCATAGTTTATGAGTTTTTGGGGCCTCATGTGTGTCGGGCTACTAGTTGTGTATGTCATCGCTAGGCTAGACTAAAATCACTACGCCATGATTTGAGGCTAGGTGATCATAGCTAATGGGGTTCCCCATTTAGTAAAGGGGAACACACCCTAGTCGTTGTGTAATAGTATACATATGGTGTTTGGATGTGCATCTTGTCTTTGTTGTGTTGGTTCAAATTTCTCCCAACTCCAACAAATACTGCATGTACAAACATGCGAGGCTCACCAAACTTGCAACTTCCATTTTTTTCTTTTCAAGCTTGATTTACATGTTTCCACGAGAAAGTGGTCAATCTCAAGACTAAACTCTAGTGAGGTCAATAATAGGTACAAAAACTCTTTGAACATGAGCTTATTTACAAAGGAGGGGTAGATTATACAATAATAGAACTACTTATGGAAATTGAGATTTTTTTCTTGTATTTGGTCCTTTTTAGGAAAACGTTAATATGGGCATTTCCAACTCCACATACCATAAGGGCCATTGAATTGGTTTGGGCATTGTCTCATCCTTTTAGCATGTGTGACTCATAATGGTTTTCAAGCTTTGTAAAAAGAGTAGAAATACAAATCTAATCATGATACCTCAACGTGAATATTCTAATTTTGGTGCACACAAGTTCTCCCAATTATGTTCACCATTGGTTGACATTTACATTCCAAAGACATACTCCAATCTCATCACAACACCTTTCGTTTTATGTGTTCTATCTCAACAATAATTTTTTCCATATAGCATTGAAAAGAGGTGTTTGTTGAGGACGAGTGACCACATAAGGCTCGCATTCCTTTGATACAATTTTATGTATTCTTACCAGAGCATAAAATTCTAAGGGTTGCTTCACACTATGGATGAAGGTCGAGAGGTTGTTGATTTCCACCAATCATATTGCAAGAAACCAAGAATTCGGCCTCTCGACCCTTCACACTAGAGGCCAAAGTCCAAAGGTCGTTGCTCTCTAAAATGCTTACATGGCAATACTTTTGACCAAGACGATGAACTCTCGAAGGAAGTTTGGGTCATACAAGAATGGAAACCCAAACAATGCTCGAGAGGCCGTCAATTTTTCAATTTTTTTTTCATAAATAATTCAAAAATTGACAAGATTTTGGCTGACATATTGGAGGGGTTGTTTTGGGCAGGGAATAAAGTGGGATGCTCCTTCTTCCTTTGGACTTTGGGCTTGACCTTTGAAAGCTTCACACTATGGCCATCCAAGATGAGGGGCCGTGGGAGTTCATGGCCAAAGGTTTGGACTTTGGGCGTGGCCTTTAAAAGCTTCACACTATGCCCAGCCGAAGGCTCCAATTCCTAAATTTTATTGGCTATTTTCAACCCATTTCTTTGAACTCTCAACAAAATTTCGCCATTCAATCCCACGGCCTCTTGACTTGGATGGCCATAGTGTGAAGCGGCCCTAAGCTAATGCATATGTGGATTTGACACACGGAATAAACCAGATGTTGGTGCTCAACATTTTGCAAGCATTCGCACTTTTCAGTTGAATACTATAGAAACAAGAGAATTTTATTTTTTAATGTGCACGAATCTCTTTAGAACTCGGCTGGGGGTGGGGACCGTGCATGAAGCTTCATTGTTGTGCTCCAGTCTCTATTTGAAATGTGCTAAAACTATACAAAGGTAACATGTTGCCCCTAAGAATTGTTGTATTTGAGCGTACCTCTCATCCATCCTCTTGTAATGAGATTTGTAGTTACTTCATTTGAATGTGTCCTACTATATTCTGTTTGAAGTCTTTTGAAGCTAAATATAGGGTAGATTGAAATGCAAAGACTAAGCTCTGACATACACATTATTTCAAGGCGTACTTGTTTCCTTGGCAACAATGTCTGGGGTTTTTTTGGGGCATAATTGGTCAATATTCTCGTGTTTCCAAGTCCAACCGGTCACATGTGATATCTTTTAGTTTTTTCTATATTAATTTAGAGTATATTATACAAATTCCTCTAAATGATCGGCAAAGTATTGAAGTTCAACCCATTCATTTGTTGTTGTTGTTGTTGTTGTTGTTGTTGTTGTTGTTGTTTCCTTTTTCTTTTTTCTTTTTCTTTTTGGCATAAATTGGAAAAATAATTGCAAGGAGGAATCAAAATACAACCATCTTGGAAGAACCAACGCAACCCGAGGGGAAATCAAGAAATAATGTCCATTTGAGGTCTAACCTTCCAAGTAACCACTAAATTGCTACGTCCGGGACCTTATCCAAGTCCAAGAGAGTACGTTTCCACTCGATCCTACTGTAATCTTGCAAGGCATCCCAAATGACTTGGTGCGTTTTGTCAATGGGCCATTGTACAAAGTTGAAACCCAAATCGTTCCTTTGATGCCAAATGATCCACGGGAGACCGCTTCCTAAGAAAAACCACATGCGGCTGAACCGTTTCAGTGTCTTGCAAAGAGGTTGATCAAAAGACATTGCATCATGGAAACCGGTTCATCCGTAATAAGTAGCAGCTGATTCTCGCCGTTCATGGCTTGACAAATGTGGTGGAGGAGATGTCCAATGCATGATTTTTGGTTCATCCAACTGGTCCAAGTCCATATCCAAAAACATGCTAAGGGTTATCAGAATCTCACTACCGATAAGGCTAAGGCTCTCTTTTTATTATGACAAGGCTCAACCATCTGTGTCAAGCAGGCTTTAGGTCACTTCTCAATTATTTTGTTCGTTCGCTTGGTGCCAGCCAATTCAGAACAAAAAAGAAAAAAGAAAAAGAAAAAAAGTTGCGAATGAAAGAATGAATCAGCTGCCACCTGTCACCTCCCGAGATCTTCATGTAGAGTGGAGGCGCCCATAACTGATCGCTTATGAAATTTTGCGCTAGATATGGAGAAGTATAAGGCGGTGCAAATGTTTCCCATGTAGGAAGATAGAAATATGGAGGATTGCAAAAAAGTTAGCGTTTTTATTCCTTGAATTGAAATCACTGTGGATTTCAACTCAAAAGTTGGCATGAAGATGTTACCAATGTCTAGAGTTTGTCATAAACATTTACTTTAACCATTCATTCCTCCTCACTTCAGCACTCAAAACATGGACATGTGTCATGGCACTATTGGTTCGGGACTGATCAAAATTCAATCCCAACCTTATCGAAATCATGGCACCCTATAGAGTCTTGATAGGTCTTGATCGGAGATAGGTGGTTCGATAATAATCTTGATTAAGTTAGCACTCGCTTTTGGATCACAATCATTGCCAAGTGAGTACAATAGAGGCACCTATTCTCGATCAGGACCCCATCGGCAATCTATTGAGTACTGCAATTTCGATCGGGCTGGGATTAAGTCTCCAACTAAGTTGGGATTGAATTTCGATCAAGGCAGATCCATATAATGCCATGACACATGTCCCGGTTTTGAGTGCTAAAGTGAGGAGGAATGGGCCGTTGAAATGAGCGATTATGTCAAAGTTTAGACATTGGCAATATGTTCAGACCAAAATCTGACTTCTAAAATTCACAATAATTTCAATTCAAGGAATACCATTACCAAAAAAATTGTAGTCCTCCTGATTTTTATCTTCCTACATGGAAAAGAATTGCACCACCTTATACTTCGCCAAATTTGGTGCAAAATCTCTTAAGTAATCGATCATGGACGCCTCTACTCTAACGACTCCCTATCTCATTAACGGAGAGCTAATAACATGAACCATAACAGTGTCCAAGGAAATTTTTGGGCATAAGTGGTCAAAAATAATAGTGTTTCAAACTTCAATTGGTTACAAGTTGTGATCTTTCTTTATGAATTGGAGGTGTGTTCCATAGATTCCTCTAGAATGGTCTGTGATTTTCCTAATGTCTTGAACTTCAACCAGTCCATCTGTAACTAGCAGTTGGATCTCCCCGTTTATAATCTTGCTGCCACAGCATGAATCAAATCAAAGTGAAGGCCACCCAAATACCATGAGTGGATCATCTTAACACTGACTCTTTCTTGAGATCTTCATCACAAGTGCTTGTGTGAAAGAGTTTGGAGTACTTGTTAAGAATATCTGAACGACTTTAGGTTGAATAGCCAACAGAGCTGGAGCGACTTATATGATCATTTAAGAAGGAAGGTCGTCACTCAGATAACGATGAAGATAATTATACGGTCTATGTCTACTTGCCTTCATTAGCATTTGCTTAATTATTCTTATCAAGTGAGATAGGAGATGAATTTCACAGTGTAATCTAGTTTTGTACAACTACACCAATTATGATATTTAGTGTCGCATGCGTAATAGTGTCACTTACCCTATTTTGAGGCATATGCTAGGTGACATTAACGATCACACAACTTCATTATTAGTGTCACCTCATGACACTTGGCTTTTCAATATGCTTACTAATATCTTGGCACAAGTATGTTCAATAATGTTATGAGGTGTATCCCCGGTCTATAAGGTGAGTAAATTATACACAAATGACACTTGACATTAAAAAGCTCAAGAATATTGTCCTTCTGGCACATTAAATTGTATACACATGACACTTTTTCATTAGAATGCTCAATAATATCTCTCCCTTGCACTTTAAAATGCAAAGCTATCATCCCAATTAATCTAATGTGCTACGTTAAATATCATAATGCAAATAAATTTTCACTCGAAAAAGTTATGTACGTTGACAAATAGTATTATATTGGCAATTACCATATGCATCACTTTGAGACCTCTAGGCATCTAGTTCAGGCCCTTTGCAAATAGTGTGTGTGACACCAAATACTATAAATGGTGTCGTCTCTCCAATGCTAAGCCCTATGAATAAACAAATGTTCAAATCGGTCTTCCTCCTACTCTCACTCTCACCGGAAAATTTGTCCCGATTTTTAATATTTTTCTCTTGGAATCATGTAAGACGCCAAAGACAAGATGCACCTCCAAACACATGACGCTTGCTCATATCCAACTTTTCCAAAACAACTTAAATCACCGCCAAAAAAAACAACTCTTATCTTTGTACGCATGGAAATCGGTAACTAAACACACGTGTATTCTTGATTGAACACATGCCACCTTGCCACAAATATCTACCTACCTCGCATATGATGCAGCTTGGTAGGTAGGGCGCCTACTTCGACCTGTGACAAGGCTCCTTGCATTCGATTTACGTAGTTCATACTCTTACTGCAAGGTGAATTGAATCGACTCGAGCACAGATAACTCCACCCGCAAAATGACGCACGAATCGCCTCCTTACCACGTCTTTCCAACCTGCTATGATCACAAGTGTATAAAGCTCCCACCTTGGCCCGGCCGATTCATCCAGCCAGCACAATTTTTCGAGCATCACGGTCTTCCGCCCTGCCTGGCCCGCCCAGTAGTAGACTCATCAACATTCGTTCAGAATTTGGGTGCGTGCATGCAACCAGCAAGCAGATCTGGCTGAGTTTGGACTGTCAATTACCATGCTCCCTTCACCCCCAGTCACGAGAAACCAACGACTGTGAGGAAGTTAACTTGACTCACGACACACTGATGGTAATTGTGGCGATTTGGATGATGTTTTCTTGCCACAGGATCGATGTGTTTCTTTTCATTCCTTTCCTTTCGTTAATGTCCATGGCCATGATGATCCGATGCGCCTCACGGTCAGCTGCATGATGACTCTGATTGTGATTATTGTTGAAAATACTGTTTGTTACTTCAGATGTTATTTGCTATTTTTTTAATCCCACCTGAAATGTGGTGGACTGCTGTGGCTTGAAAACTGTGCGTGCTCCCCCTTCCTTGGGTCCCCTCCGCTCCTTAACTAGTTGTCACGACATTCCCACCGTGGAACCCAAACTGGAGGAATTTGTAACTGAGTGAGTGCACATCTTGCTTGCCTGCCTGCCTGCCTTGAACCAAGTTGTGGGGTGTTTGTAGTACAAGCTGGGAAACTTGTTGGCTAGACTACATAGCTAGCTAGCTGCTCAAGTGTTTCATGTGTGATTCCTCCTCGCCGGATTTGGAGTGACGTAGAAACACCGATACGTTGCAGCAAGCATTTGGTAGTAGAAGAGATTAGAAATTAACAAGTCTTCGATGGTGGTGGGTCTGCAGAGTGAATAAGTCCTTTGGATTGCAAGCTAAATTCAGGACTCAGAAGAAGCAGATATAGTGGTTCTAAGTGACAAGTCGGGCCAAGACTTCGATCCATCATTCCAGTTTGAATCCTCCCATGTCTGCAGAGAAGATAGCGAGCGAGCTTGCATCTGTGTCGTCACTTACTTTAGCTACCCACCGGCTGTTGGGTTAGAGAAATTTGCAGGATCGTCTTTTAACTTCTGAAGCTGCGGTGGCGGGATCATCATCATCAAAAAGTTGGGTTAAGAGGGAGGAGGAGGAGGAAGAAAATCTATCATTATTATCATCATCATCATCATCAATTGGGTGTTGTTGGAGATAGACAGTAGCCTGGATCGTGTGGTGGGTTTTTGTGTGATTTCGTCATACCCGAGGCGGCCGCCCCGCTCTGATCCGTTCTTGTTGTTGTTGTCGGCCTGCATCCATCGTTAAAGGTATACCTATCGAGTGAAGGATATGTTTTTCTGAAGAGTTAAGAAAAAATATTGCCACTTAACCCTGTGTGATCCTGTCTGTCTGTCTGTCTGTCTGTCTTTCTCTCTCTCGGACACTTACCCACGCATCCCACTCCAACACACGAGTGCACTTGTACATTTAGAAAGGAGGACAGAATGAAAGAATGAAAGAGAGGAAGAAAGAGTAATTTAACATTCTTGAAGGCTTCGATTCTTCTTCCACATTCTTCTTGTTGTCGTCGCCAGCTCACGCCGTACAAGCGATGGCATGGCCAGTAGTGCTCCAGCTGATCTACAATATTGAGAAGCAGTTTTGGATGTAGACGTTTGCTTAATCTCCCCATCATGTGAAAAACTCTGTTTTAATTATAACTGTTGCCGTTGTTGAGTTGAGGTACAAATCCCGGACTGAATAGCGAAGTGAAATGCACTCTTTCAGGAAGCGTCCGTACGAAGGAGGGCAAACTGTTCGATTTCTTTGTTTCTTGGGTGGGATCAATCTTTTGCTTGCCATCCATCCATCCCATCCCATTCATCGAGTGAAGAAGTGAAGTGAAGTGTTGGGGTTGGTTGACCAAAATGTCTCCAGATCTTCTTCCCACCAGCAAGAAGCCCATGGCGCTTCCCCTCAAATCCCTCAACCACGTATCACGCAACTGCCGAGACTTGTATGCGTCTATGGACTTCTATGAGAGGGTGTTGGGATTTGCACCCATCAAGAGACCCGGATCCTTCGACTTCAATGGCGCCTGGTGAGTGTTGACGAAGATGATGATCCCATCCTTACCACCATGGCCGCCTTCTTACGCACTAAAATCATCGTCACCCACTCAATTCCTCTCATTTTTATGTTTTGCTCTGCACATATTGTGGTGAGGTGAGGTGAGGATTAAATTGCCGACGACGGAATTGTTGATGTCGAATTGTGGAATTGGGTGCTGCAGGCTGTTCAATTATGGAATAGGCATCCACCTCCTGCAAGCGGAAGACAAGGAGATCGACGCCCATCCTCCGAAAAGCGAAATCAATCCACGAGATGACCACATCTCATTCCAGGCACGTCACCTACACGATAACCTTACATAACCTTAACGTAACCTTCACAGAACCATTCACATAATCTTCTTCACCGCACATGGGATTTCGATGGTGGGTAGAAAGAACTATGTTGCCCTTATTGTTGTTGTTGTTGTTGGGTAACACACAATGATCATCAACATTCAAGAAGGAAGGAAGGAAGGAAGGAAGGAAGGGTGCCTAATCAAGCTATCCTTTCTTTGACATAATACAATCAACCCCTGGCATTTCGACTACCTACAATGTGAAAGTTCGGGTTGTCAGTGTTGACCGTGAAATCTGATGGAAGGTTATACCTACTGCTGCTGCTGTTGGGTATTCTTCTGAAGCTTATTGTGGGTTGCCATGGCTGGCCATGACGCCTGGGAATCTTGCATTCAGAATATAGTGTGAAGATTGATATGGGTTGCCATGGCTGACTACGAACTCTGCGTATTTTGCATTCAGAACACAGTGCGAAGAGCATGGGTTGCCATTGCTGAACATGAAATCTGGCTAAGTTATCTATCTTGGAATGCAGAGTACAATGTGAATCGTACTGTGGGTGGCCATGGCTGACCATGAAACCTGGCTATCTATCTATGTTGCACTCAGAATACAGTAATGTGAAAGTTAATGGACTGCAATTGCTGATGACGATGGAAATAAATTAACCTGGAATGCAATGTGATTAACATGGAATTCTGTTTTGATTGCAGTGTGAGGACATCTCGCTAGTGGAGGCAATGTTATCTGAGCATGGGATCAAGTGGACAAGCCGTGTGATTGAAGAAGGTGGTATCGAGGTGGAACAGCTCTTCTTCCATGACCCGGATGGCTTCATGATTGAAATTTGCACCTGTGAGAAGCTTCCAGTGCAACCATTACCCAATGGTGCAATTACTTCTCTTGCCAGTTGTGCGAATCCAAGGATGAAGTGCATTGCAAACGATCCGCAACGAGATGATTTCAGCAGGACTTCCCTTCACATGCTTCAAGCTTGAGCAGCAGGCACCTGCTACATTTCCATTAACTAATTAGTCGAGGTAGCAGCAACTTCGCCCTACAGGATGAATCGGAGAATGTGTATTTAGTTGTGATGGTCCACATTCACATTTTGATGATTTGCGATGATGAATTAGCTCACCAGGCGGCAGCAGCAACAGTTTGGGTGATTGTACTATAGACAAACAAAAAAAAGAAAAAGAAAAAGAAAAAGAAAAAGAAAACACCTGGGGTATCCAATTACCCATGATGATTCTCAAATAGCAACCTTGGTCACCCAAGAAAAGTGAATAGGTACGTAATAAGTTAAAAGGTTTGGGAGCCTCCACAACTAGGGAAGCTCCTGGAATGTGTGAGCCTTCACAGAAACTTTGGTTCATTCAAGCCACCATTCAGACTCTTGAAGGACCTTGATGATTTGTTATGTAGGGTTAAGTATTATGATTAAGTATATCCGGAAGACTTTTTGTATACTAGCATGAGGGGAATAATGGAACAATGGCATGCATCATATCATTCATTAGCAGGATCTCTTTATGGAGTTGCTTTGATAAATATCTGCAATATCCTTACACTATTGAAGCATGCACTTCTATTGCACTTCTTTGGAACAGTATTAAGACTTGTAATACATGCATTTGCATTGAATTGCTCTTTGTTATTTTCATCCTTGTCTGAATTCGCCAATGTTTTGTGTGTATAACTTGCTTTCATTCGACTTCATTCGGCATCATCATTGTGAGATGCTCTTCCATCTCGATCCGGTTGCACTGAGATTTGGCTATGTCTTAGATGGGACAATGGAACTTAACTTCGATGTACTTCCTGCGAATTTCAAGCAAAAGTTGACAGAACAGGAGAGATTTCTATGCTGCACATAATATCCAGACTTCTTTACGAGACATCCTTCTCTTGACCACCAGCTTTTTTGAGGTTCCCATTGCACTTCTGGATCTGCAAAAATAATTATAAAAACAAGCAGACATTGTAATATGCTCCCTTAAGTGACTCAGCTCCAAATTTGCACATTTCGAGGGCGAGCAACGGCCATCCTTTTGGCACACGGGCAAAGACATTGAATTTAGGTCCTGCAGTCTGCAAATTTCTTTTGATTTTTCTTGAAGACAGGGTTAGCCTTACAACTGTCAGGAATTTTAGACTTTTTCCTGTAGTTAGTTTGTCCCCACCCAAACTACTCCTATACTTCTGGTGGTCTTTTTTTCTCCATTTTCTTGTTTTTGATTTTGGTGGGGTTGCATCAATCTTTGGACCCCTCTTGCAGGGCCAAGAGTATCACTTTGGAGAATCCTCCATTTGGCTGACTGTGTTTTTGCACCGTACCTTTAGGGAGCCTGGACCGGTGTCTGGAGCGATTTTGGGCATAATCGGTCAAGATCTTAGTGTTTCCAAGTCCAACCGGTTACATGTTGTGATCTTTCTGTTTTTCTTTATTAAGTGAGGTATATTTCGTATATTCCTCTAAAATAATGGTTAATTTTCTTGAAATCTTGAACTTCAACTGCCAGTGAATCTGTAACTAGTGGTCGGTTCTCCCTGCTCATTGGCCTGGACAAGCATATAATGAAAAGTGCTAAGGTGTTGAGTATTTTACCCATTTTACCCATCAGATCACTTCCAAGGCGTGACTAATACTGCTCCTATGGCACATCGAATTCCCTGCAATCCTCTTCGTAAACTAAAGCTACTTCCCCTCTGTAGAAGACAGCCTTTTTCCATGGAGTCCTTATTCCAATGCCAATTTTAAGCTTGGAAAACTTACACATTGCACGCTATCTGGTAATGATTAGAGTTATCGTGAAGTTTCCGGATCAAACTCCAAGCGTGTAGGCTATATAGTGAGTTTGGGAGCTTTCCGTAGAATCGCACAAGTTTTCTTAAGGGTTAAGATTGAAGGAGGAGGTCTAAGGAGTTTCACCTATCTGTGAATAAGGTGGTGCAAATTGTTCCATGTAGGAAGATAGAAATCAGGTGGTTTTGCAAGGTCTAAAACCTTTGTTTCCAATTGGAGTTGGAAAACGGACAGTCTTAACCACAAAAAGAGAGATGGACCTTGAAACCAAGCTCCTTGAAATTAAACACATGTTAAGGCCGGAATTCTTTTACCTTGGCTTACCAAAATCCATTTTGAATCTAGAGTTTTTGAATGTGTGGGGCCTCCCTACAATGCCTCCTCATGATTTAACATTATATATATGTATATAGAAAGAGAGAATGGTTCTACTTGGCCCTAAAGTTTTGATGATTTTGACTCGACAATTGAGAGAACCGAATCCGCACATTTGTAACTACTAAAATCCAGGTCTCTTCAATCATTGTTTGGGAGGCTTCAAACTCCCATTGACCATAAGGAATGTTGTAAGTCAGTACCTACACTTCAACACTGAATGTAGTAAGCATACAATAAACTATCTCCTTCACATAAGCTAATGTATGTGGCCTTATTGTGAGCACTTGCAACTCCACATGCAATTTTGGTTGTTGGATTAGATCAAGAATTGTTTCATCCAGTTAGAGAACGTGGAGCAGCACAATTCTTGTCAATTCAAGTTTCAAAATGAGAGTAGACTCGATGTAAAGTTTGTAGGAGGTCAAAGAAAGATTTTCTTTTTTTCTTTTTTTTTCTTTTGTCTTTTTGAATTTTCTCCTTGTTGTGTGAATAATTGAATGTAGAGTGATTCGTATATTTTGAGCATATAGTCCAAACTCATCATCACAAATTTCTTTTGCATGTGCATCATACATTGCCTCGGGGGTTTCGCTCCCTCTTGCATACACATGCATACACGTTATATTTTGCATACACGTGCGTTCGGGACCTATTTATTGGGGGGCTATTTACCTTGCAAAAAAGAGTATAAGGTATGGTATTTTTCAAAATAAAGGTGTGATGGTATTTTACATGTAATCCTTTTTCACTATTTTAAAACCCCCTATATTATATGTAAGTTTTTTACAAAATTTATCTACAATGAATATATTAGACCCTATTTTTTTATCGCACATTGTTCTACGATTTTCGCCAATGAACCCCCCGAGTACATTGCAAATCTTTATTTATATCATATCTAATATTCAGAGAACTCCGGACCTTTTGGCCAATTTCAAATCAAATTGCCGTTGTACGCCTGCTTTAACATCATCACGATGATGCCAAATGTCTACGCCCATTATTTCCACGGTCTTTGAACGTACTTAGTACAACAATAACAAAATGGGATACCCACTTTTCTTCGATTGTGGCTGCTATACATATGAACAAACAAAAGTTATAAGTTTTGCAATTTGGTCTTGATCCAAGGTGATTTGCATGGAGACAACCTGTTCATGAAGACAACAAGATTGCACACAATATCTTGGTGTAGATTAGGATCACTTTTGACACTTTAACTTAACACATGAAAAGCATCGTAAAGGTCTCCTTCTTTCATCGTTACATGTACCGGAATGTACTTTCCATGCGGGATACAAATAGGTCGTGGCGAATGTGAGCGTGACACATGGCGCATTGTGAGAGGAGGAACAATCAATTTGTGTTGAAGTAGAGCTGAGCCGGTTTAATAAGTTAAACCGCGTCCGCATGGGCATGACATCATCTTGAGGCCCCGAGCGGCGCGGTGGGCCTCTCGAGCCTTTTAACTTTAAGTGGTAACTTATTCCCCAGCTCATAGCGGTGGCCAGGCCCAGGACATTTGTTGACCAATCAACAGATTCGGATTCGCATGGGCCATGGTGCCCTGCATGGACATCAGTGTAACTTGAACAGCCCCCAAAGCCCAATGCTGGAAGAACAAAGCGACTGAAGAGCCTGAGGCTGAAACAAAGCCTCACGCAAATCGATTATATACATACATACATATATATATATATATATATAGAGTGAGAGAGAGAGAGAGAGAGCTGGGCTTTTCTTGAGTAGTTCTATGCTTACTGTAAAGCTTAGGGCCACTTCACACATGAGCCAAGAGCCGTGACCTTGTAATGGTGAGGACCTTTGACTCTCATCCAAAGGTTGTACCATGGGTGTTGGGAAAGTTGTTTTATGTAGTCACAGGTCCTCAAGCATAGTATGAAGTGAGAATGGACCATGTTGCAGGACTATTGCATATTTTGTTGGCGGAAAAAGAAGGGAGGATTTGGTTTAATACAATATGTTTCAAACTTTAGCGATGTAAGAGAAGTACTTGGTGGTGTTTGTCTGTCCTGAAATCCATCTTGGAATCTGTTATGGAATTTTCCCTATAATTTGTCCTACTGGGAATTTTTTAGAAAAAAGTCATGGTCTCCCGGAATTTGCGTCCAACCCACCTCTTGGAGGTGGGTCTAACGAAAATTCTGGGAGACCATGAAACCTATTCCATAGTCCGCCGTGTAGGACTCCATGTAGACTCTTCACCCATGAAGTCTTCTTTGGTCCTTTAGGCCTTCACCTTCGTGTGTGAAGTGGACTTGGACAGTCTCCACCTGTTCGAACAATGAGAGCTCTTAGATCGCAATGGTCACAGGCCTTCAGTCTTGTGTGTGCGTGGCCCTCAAACAACACCGCCACCTCACTCACTGAAATTGAAATTGAAATAATATTATTATTATTCTTATTCTTATTCTTATCATCATCTTGAAACCAATGACATTGTGATGTATTGGGGAGCCGAGCACTTTACAATCGAGGAGGGCAGCGACCATGTGGCAAGTGGGGCTGGCCTAAAGGGTCCGAAGAAGCCCCAGAAACTGATGAGCCCAGAAGGTTACACCTGCTGCAGGTGCACTAGAGCTGGCCCATCACAAGATGCCAAGTGGCATTGCCATACAAGCCGAGATCCAGGGCCATGCATGAGGAGCAGAGTCAAGCACCTTGCACAAAGGACTTGCAAGAAGGGAAGGGAAGGGAAGGGAAGGGAAGCCCACCCATTTCTTTCTATGCGGCTTCATAAACCCTAAACCCTAAACCCTAACTTCACTCGCCTTGGCCGTGGGTGCAGTTGGGCAACTGGGACGGCAATTCCAAGTCCCCCAGCAGCAGGCTGCTATGGTCGGGGAGAACGGGCAGTTAGTTACAGATGAACTGGTTGAGTTTGAGAAATAAGCTGTTGAAGTTCATCAAGACTTAGGAGAATGACTGATCGCTTTAGAGGAAGTTAAGGTGGAATATACCTCAATTTAATATAGAAAAACACCGAAGGATGTCGTCAACATGTAACCGGTTGGACTTGCAAACACTAGGAGGATCTCAACCGATTAGTATGCCCAAAAATCTCCTCAATCACTGGCAGGCTGTTCTCATATCCGATACACATGTCGATCACAAGAGTTTTTGATGACAATTTTATTCAACATGGGATTATATAATGCATTCCATGTCACTGCAAAGATTCGCGCCAATCCTTTGGAGCTCAACCGAAATGGAGTTTGCCATTAACTGACAAGGTATCAATGGTGGTCTCAAATAGTCACTTCTCCCTGCTGCCCTTCTCTTGGGCTATGGAAAACGCAAAGCTGGGGCGAACCAACCTGTACATTGGTTCCTTGGAGGTAAGGGTTTAGGCATCCAACAGGGAACGAGTGTATGAGTTTGTTCGCCCAAATCAAGGTTTAGGCATCCAACAAAGAACTAGTGCATGGGTTGGCTTGCCCAAATCGAACACGCGACTATTATAAGATGGTTAGTAGCAAATTCCAAATAGAGGTCTCTCATGAATATTTCCTTCATCATCAAAGTGAAGATTCTTGTGCTCATTGAATGGTCATATTACCCTCCCACCACCCCCACCCCAATTAATGTTGACTATTGAACCGAGAAAAATTATTAGATTGTGAACATGCAGTCCGATCTCTTTTAGACATAGGTGTTCTAATAAGATAAGTGATTGATTAAGGGTTGTGTGCGTTAAGACTTTGGTGGTGTAAGCAGATCCAACTAGATACTTAGGTATGTGACCATGCTTGTTATTATTGTTCTCCCATCTTCTATTGATCATAGTTCCGTCTTCAAATGTGTGTTGGATTAGCAAGTCTATGATGAAACGTTAGCAAAAATCATATTGAAATATGAATCTCATTTTAGTTATGGTTATCGGAAGTGCATGTATGTTGATTCCTTGACTGAATGCGTACATATGTCTGAAGTCCCAATTGTGATCACTATTTAAGTATGGGAGTAGTTTGTACAATTTGAAGATGTAGTCCAATTTCTTTTAAACTTGTGTCTTTATGGTATTTTCTCTTTGATCCTTATGTAACTACACACCAATAATAGGTGTCCAATAAAGAAAAATAACTAAATAACACCTATGTACCATATTGGGGTTTGTGGTATCTATGCAAAACTCGTTGCTTGTGGATGAAGAGGCTCTAAGAAAAACAAGGTCTTATAAGTTAAGGGCCAATTCAAACATAATGAATTCCAGTTGACTAGACCAATTTGTATTCCTTGATTTTTTTATATTTGGAAGTAAGATAATTTGTAGGAGTCATTTACATGCTACAATATAGTTCACATATGCGATTTCCACGATTCATAGACTGATGTTGTAGACTAATGTCATGCCAACGTCTAGAATAGCATGACTTGCTTTTGATATACACATGATCAAAATTTGGTCACTTTATCTATGTTTAAAGATCAATTAGAATATGAAATGCTAAGACAAGTGAGTCGCACTGAATTAACGCAAGCATGTGGGGAATATCGACACTTGTCACGGTAGAGAGCATGCAAGGTAGATGGTGTTGAACTCGTCATTTCAAGCTCGAACATACAAATTATATTTATAGTAAAGGTTTAAAATGAGTCACATTAGCAATTGACGAGGGTTTCCAACACACCAAAGCATGTCTTATTTGAATTCCACATGCAAACTTTATGGGATAACAAAGTTTTATTGGTAGATGACCTAAAACCAACACGAAAACATAACTATTAAGGTGATAGATGCTCTCACATTTAATGTGTGCTTATTCTGCAAGACTTTAGGATGTTGATTTAGCATGCTCTTACCTTAGATGGACGAGAAGTTGTTTAGGTAGCATGAAAGTGCCACTTGGATAACCACAAACAACACCATCATGTTAGCCACAACAAAAACAACAAACCGATGTCATAATCAACAACAACACAAACTAGACACTCAAACATAATCACGCACGCACTTTCATCACTAAATCAATAAGCTGGCACAAGTAGCACAAGTAGCACAAGATAAGAAAAGAAAAGAAAAGAAAAGAAAGTCAGTGTTCAAGCACCAATATCATAGTTCCTTCACATGCCAAAGGAAACTTAATGGCTCAAGTGACCAGGTATTGTCCCATTGGTTCCCAATGAGGAAGAGTTCCCACGCAGGTGCGGGTAGGAAGACCGGACAATGAAGGAGGAGTTGGAGAGGCGGGGCCCAGCCGAATGAAGATGTGATCTAGCTCGGGCCCGTCTACTCTGTGTACCTTTAGCTCTCACTGACGTACTGTGTTGCAGGTCAGAGAGAATTCAACCACTCATTCTTTAAGTTCTGAGGTTTCAAGTTTGAGGCGGTGGTGGGGATCATGATGATCCATAAATTGCTGTGTTGGATTTCGACAAATAGGCGGCGAAACACATGTAAGGTCCGAGACACACGTGGGCTTTGTGTTGTTAAGTCATTCAATGGAGAGCAGTGACGGGGGAGATTTCTTGGGCATAATTGGTTGAGATCCGAGTGTTTGCAAGTCCAACCGGGTTACATGTTGACATCCTTCAGTTTTCCTTTACGAAATTGGGGTGTATTCTCTATAGATTCCCCTAAAAAGATCGGTAATTTTCATGCAGTCTTGGTGATCTTCAATCAGTTATTTCTCAAACTAAACCGGTTCATATGTAAGTAACTGCCGGTTCTCCGGCTAGGGCGAACCAACCAGTACACTGGTTCCATGGAGGCAAGTCCAACCGGGTTACATGTTGACATCCTTTGGTTTTCCTTTACGAAATTGGGGTATATTCTATAAATTCCCCTAAATAGATCGGTAATTTCCCTACAGTCTTGGTGAACTTCAACTGGTTATTTCTCAAACTAAACCGGTTCATCTGTAACTAACTGCCGGTTCTCCGGCTGGGGCGAACCAACCCGTACATTGGTTCCATGGAGGCAAGTCCAACCGGGTTACATGTTGACATCCTTTGGTTTTCCTTTACGAAATCGGTGTATATTCTATAGATTCCCCTAAAAAGATCAGTAATTTCCCTACAATCTTGGTGAACTTCAACCGGTTATTTCTCAAACTAAACCAGTTCATCTATAACTAACTGCCGGTTCTCCTGCTGGGGTGAACCAACCCGTATACCAGTTCCATGGAGGCAAGTCCAACCGGGTTACATGTTGACATCCGTTGGTTTTACTTTACGAAATTGGGGTATATTCTATAAATTCCCCTAAAAAGATCGGTAATTTCCCTCTAATCTTGGTGAACTTCAACCGGTTATTTCTCAAACTAAACTGGTTCATCTGTAACTAACTGCCGGTTCTTTGGCTGGGGCGAACCAACCCGTACATTCGTTGCATGGAGGCAAGGGTTTAGGCGTCCAACAAGGAACGAGTGTATTGGTTGGTTCGCCCAAATCCGGTTCTCCCGGATCATAGACGAAGAGGGGATCACAATAAGTTGTTGAGTGCATACATTGTCACCAGTGGTCATTAAGTGGTGTAGCTGCCACGATGCGTGTTGGGGTCCCATGTGGCACCTTCACTTGCTTAGGTGGCTTCCTAGTCATCCCTCGGGCCTCCACTTTCTATCCACACCTGCATTGTATGGCAACCTCCGTGTGTATTCTACGCCGCCCCAAGGGCTTGGGGTCTCTTGGCATCTATGTAAACTCATACATCGTAAATGAAAGAAAGGGTTCTAGTAAACAAAGTCTTACATCACGTTGACGTTCGATTGCACTTTATGTGACTAGTTCGAGATTTCCGATGCTATTTCCAAAGTTGAATTCCTTGTTCCGAATTACAAAGTAGTTCACTATATTGTGTTTGTCTTTGCAAATGGATGAATTTGCGTAGACACCACGGATCTCTAGCTCCGTCGAGAGGGGAGTTGTCGCACACTTGACTCCCCTATAAGGTTTGTGGGTGATTCATTCCAAAAGGAGCTTGACCTTGAACTAATTTGAGATATTTAGAACTAATTTTGATGTCAAATCAACTAAGTCAAGCAACCTCCAGGATGGATATTATTTCACAACTTTAACTTTGGATGAATGAGAGAGAAGCACATATGCAATCAAAACCCCTTCTCGCACATTTCAAGGATCCGTTTCCATGTAGCATCTACGTTCCCAGGTGGCATGTACATTTCCACTAGAATTTGGTGGACAAATGGCCTGCCTACATGGAAACGAGCCCTAATGTACCGGGTGGTGTGTGTGTTTCGAGACGGGCGGTGAGATGATTAATTAACTTACCTAATAAGTTAGAGGTGCGGCGTCCAAATAAGCGATTCGACACATGTAGTAAGTAGGAGAGATGCTTTTGCCTGCTTGTTAATTGAGTGACAGGAGTACTTACATACAGTAGGAGGTAATTAAGCAGTGTGGCTGACATGACATGATGCATGAAATTGTCCCAGGTGGCAGTCTCACCCTGCCCAGGTGGCTTGTCATCCATCCAGCTGGTGGCCACCCTCGCCATTTGCCGCTAATCCCACATCCATGAGCATCCTTGCATGCATGCAGGCATGCGTGCCGACATAGCACCCTAGCCTCTGTCTGGAAACCCTACCTCGCTCTTCTCTCGTCGCACCCTTCGGCATTCCCTTCAATCCCTCTCGCACCGGAGGATTCCTCCCCCTCCCCTCACGTGATCCATCACACCATACATTGCCACCGATTTCCTCGCCTCTCGTCTTTGCCTGCGAGAGAGCGAGAGAGGATGAGAGACTGACTTTCGTAAGGTGGTTTGTCATCAGCACCGCCACACACAAAGAGACTGACTTTCGTGAGGTTGTTCGTCATCAGCACCGCCGGAGAGAGAGAGAGAGAGAGAGAGGCTTTCATAAGGTTGTTTATCATCAGCACCGCGGGAGAGAGAGAGAGAGAGAGAGAGAGACGGACGTTCATAAGGTTATTTGTCATCAGCACCGCCATTGTTGTTGTTGTGGGTATTGTAGGTAATGCGCTGGCGCAGGAGAGGTAAATTGGCTGGCCAAACATACAGAGAGTGAAACCGAAGCACCGGTACTACATCTCTTTATGTCGCATTTGGTTCACTGGTTCACGAATTGTGTGTATAATCGGTTGACTTGGCTGGCGCTTCCCTGCCTATAGCAGTCGCCGAAGCCTCTTTGTGGCGGTGAAGACTAAGAAATATATGATGCTTTAATCGTCTAAGGCTGTAGTTGCACTTCATTTGGCATTTTGCCTTATAGCTTGATGATGTGTTGGAGTGTTTGGCGCTGATTTGGCTCGGAGTACGTTGGTCGCAATGGAGTACCTAGACTCGCATTAGCATCTATTTGTTATAGCGTGTGGTCTGCCCGGGCTGCTTCTGGTTTCTTATATTTCCTTTTCGTGATCGACACTGCCATACCAGAGATGTCAGTAGACAGCTAACCATTGAGTAATTCTTGATTTCACAAGGTTTCTTCGATCGTGACGTTGAAGTTGTGATGAATGCGTCTTGGAACATGATCGGTGCCTGGCATAAATATTAGTGTAAGCATAAACATCACTTTTGGAAAGAGTTAACGTGAATTTTCTTTCTCATTCTCACCTCGTGCATTAAATTTTACTGAGAATGTCGGTTAGAAGTTTAGTCAGATTACTTTTTGTGGTGTCTCGATCGCATGAGCAAAAGCTCTTTTCAGATATGATCCCATCCAAGGGACACTTTCGGAAGCTGTAGTTGCCATTAGAGGTAGCTTGAATGCATGATCGCTCCGCAGACATTGCTGTGTAGGCAGTTGTGCACAGTGTTGCTGTTGTGCAGTCTCACCAATGACGATTTGGCATTTGCAATTGCAGAAGATCAAACATTCTACCGCTAAAGTATGTCGACGCCAATGCAGACGAAGCAATCGCTGCCCTTGAAATCCTTGAACCATGTGTCCCGCGTGTGTAGGGATGTCCACGCCACCACCAATTTCTATGAGCATGTATTGGGCTTCGTTCCCATCAAGAGGCCTGGGTCATTCGACTTCGACGGAGCATGGTAAGATATAACATGCTCAATAATCACAATCTTGTATGGTGGATCCAAATTTTTGGAACCAGCAATGATATTTTAACGAAAGTCTAAATATTACCAGCTTCTCTGTGAAAGGATGTCTTCCGTTTGTTTCTGCAAGAACGTCGGTGGGTTCTATACTCTCAATACTAGTGCAGTTGTGGGTTGATATCAGGACTGGTATCATGAGCTTATCTGTTCTCTGCGTTGCAGGCTTCACAATTACGGCATCAGCATTCATCTTATCCAAGCTCAAGGGGAGGAGCTAACGGGCTTTCCTCCTGCAGAGAGAGAAATCCATACACGAGATGACCACCTGTCCTTCCAGGTATGAAAGTTTACACATTCTGTTATGCAGCAAGGATTTTCTCCCATTCATACCATACAAAATGTCTATCCAATTTATGTCTTAATGCATAATACAATATTTGTCTTAAGGCAATGCGAAGGTTGAGGACGAATTGCATTCCCTATCCATCTTCGATGAGTTCGCAGCAAATCCACCATGACCTGCAGCTTCTGGTTGTTCTGCCATTGTTGCAGTGATCCAAAACTGTATGCAGTAACAGCCTGAAATGGAGTCTCTTTAGTCCAGTTTGCGAGGGTCAATCCTTTATTGCAAACCGTCCACTAACCATTTAGCATTATGAATTTTTGTTCGTTCTAGCGTTGGTGTTATTAGCTGGAAGTTGGGTTGAGGTGTACTTAACCTACTAATTTATCTGTGATGTTTGCGGCAGAGCGACTCAGTAGTACAGGTGGAGCAGGCACTGCGTGATCATGGCATCAAATACGTCAAAGACACAATCAGTGAAGGCGGCATTGAAATTGACCAGATTTTCTTCCACGACCCCGACGGCTTCATGATTGAAATCTGCACGTGCGAGAAATTTCCAGTGCAGCCCTTGACTGGTTGTCAAGCCTCCGAGATGTGTAATCTTGTTCGCACAATATCCGCCCGCAAGCGCAGCCTCACTCGCCTCTCTCTCGACAGGATTAAAGATGATGCATTGAAGGCCATGTGACCTCTACGTCCTGATTAACCAGGATCCTCATTGCTGCCAACATGACTGGGTCAATTCACCTCCAAATGAGTAATTCTGAACCATTTTCAATTCACACAATCTGATACTGTAGGGATCCATTTTCGGCTGTCAGATATATACCTGACGTGTCAATGAGCATTCCATACTCGGTGCATCTTTCGTACGAAGTGCCTGAAATTTTTGTCTCCCTAAGCAGACAGAGAGTGCTCCAGTACATACTGGTAGTACATACATTACGGAGCTCATTTTTCCAGCACAGGGTTTGATGGGCAGGGAGCGCTGGAAATCCCATTGTGACGTGGCTTCAAGCCCCCTAGAGAATAGTTTGTCTATGATCTTATCACATTTAGCACATGGCACCTTGGCACGAAGGACATTGTGCGAGGCAACTTCATACAATTATATGTGACCGGACCTAACAGTACATAGGCATGCTGCCTACCAAAAGAGCCTCAAGGGTAAGCAGCATAACCTATGTGGGGTGATATGTATATAGAGAGAAGAAGCTCTCCCTCCATGAATGTCTATACTTTTTTGAAATTTCACACGAATTTGACTAACCGATTTCTCAGTGCTGAATATGTAGTTTGCATTATTTATCAACATTGGATCTCAAATGGCTGTTTGTTAGTGTCTTTCAAGTATCAATCATTGTGCTTTGAAGCCCCCTCATTCCGTTCCTAAGTAGATGTTGCTGCAAAGTAAATGTTCTCCATGTAAATCTAAATAGTGTCATTGTAATCATCACTTTAGGAGACATCCAAGTTTAGTTTTGGAGGAGCTCATGTGCATGCCTCCAGTAGAATCCATTCAAAAACAAGAGTAAATTTGATATACTCTATTTTAGCTAGATGTTTGTGCACCATCAGTGTGGCAAACTTATGATTGCTCAGTTTGTAACGAAAATCTACATGCCAGTTTAATTCCCATTACCTTAAATGTTACTCTTTTATGCAAACAAGAGTGGTTCAGGCCAAATGATCGATTCCTCATTAATTTACTTTCAGGTGCAAATTAACCAAATATGAAATAGTGCATCATGTTCTTAGTGGAAATATGCATTGTGCATATAACTGAAGTGAATTTCTAGCACGGTGTCAGAAGTTGGAACCTTGCAAGAATCTAGTCTTAATTTTAATCAAATCATCTTATTACTAAACATAAAATTAGCTTCAACCAATTCAATGTGAATCTGGACCACATCTCCAAAGCTCACTGATGATTGAGGATTTTGGAATCCGGATCTCCTGAAATTCTATGGCTTTTGAACTTGAACCTCGTCTAGCCAGACCATTGTGGAATGAATACCTTCTATTGTTCATCCAATGGAAAATCGTTTTGGGAATTTGGATCTTCTGAAATGATATGGTGGTTAACAATTAATGCCTGCTGGCACATTGCGATAGTTGGAATTTCATGTGCAGTCACTTATCCAAGAAAAATGGTCGGATTGCTTCGAATAAGTTGAAGATGTATAAATGTAGGGTGCTCCATTCCATCTTATTCATATTTTAGTGTCTCTTCCTTGTGGCCTCACCCGTAAGCCTGGCTTGGGGTAAATGGGCACGTGAGTGTTGTCATTGCCATTTTAATATTATAAAATGAATATTCCATTGGGAACTTGGAATGGATAACTCCATCTTTCCCCGTTAGCTAAACCTTCCCAAAAGGGTTGCACTTGTTACAAATTTCATAGCTATCCTGAGGGCTCCCCTTTGTACTTTTGTGTGCATGTTTCCATTCTTTCGATTTACTTAGCAATTAAAATGTGGGGAGTTGATGTTTATTACCATTGCAACCATGGTTTCGGTTCATTACCAGCTTGTGGGTGATGTGGTGTTACTCATAATGAGTATGCACATTAGTGGCCCCCGTTATTTGTGATAATTGCTATAAATGTTATTTCATACAATAAAGAACTAGTAAATCATCATGCCAATTTTGTAATGCGACCCTTGAACCCATGTGAAAATTCTTAGAATTGGACACATCGCTCACATGTTACCACTCATCACTCATCTCCTTGCTTCCTTCCCGCTTGAGTTGATGTGAATGAGGAGTTTTTTAATCTTAAACATAGCCCAATGATTTTATGATCAAAGTGGGTCAAACACACTCCACAATAGGGGGTTATGATTATACCTCCTCAAGGGGAGGGGGTTGATCAAAAAGGCCCAATCGTATCCATTCACTTTGAAACGTGCCTTGACAATTTTGTCTTGGTATAGTTAACAATGCGGTGGTGTTTCCAAAATCCCAATAAGACCACATAAAGCACACGAAATAGGTCCTTTCATTATTAAGAAAATAACACTCCATGTGAAATCATCAAAATGCCGATTTGCTAAGACAACACCTTTCACAAAACCAAGTTAGAGGACATATTTTGGAATGTCAAATACATATTCACTTGCTATCTCTTTATGGAAACATGAAACTCCTAGTTTAAGGTTCAAATTGAATTTTGATCACCGATTACAACTTGTTAGCCTTCTTAAACCAACAATATCAAAATTTTAACCCATGTTAGCTTAATCGGAAAGAATTCCACAAACGGGAATTAGACAAGGGAGATCGATTGTTGATAGAATCCCAAAACATGGATAGGATGCATGCTTGCATGCTTGACAACAAGTTGCATGGGTTGGAGCTCCCAATCATTCGTTGCAAACGCAAAGATGATTGTGGTCCACTATGAAATATTGACTTCCCTAGATTCAATCCTCAATGGTTACCATCATATGGTGTAGGTGGTTTCAAGGGAAATTAAATTATTTTACAAAATTTCAAATTGATAAACGTTGTGTTTCAATAATTAGCATTGGAATATTAGCAAGGATGTTTTTTTTAAAATTATTTTTAAGAGAATGATGATTTAAAACTTTATCAAAACATATTTTTGTAACTAAAACTAATATTTGATTCTTAGATCTAAAATCGTTCAAGTAGGACAACATTATCTTGTCATAAAATTGTTGATGTGTTCTAGGGTATTGCCTACCTTGTGGTGGGTGGGCTCTTGGCTTCCTTTCTAGCTAGTTTTTTTTCCCGTGAAATAGAGAGAAGTTTTCATAGCTAGTACCGAACCAGCAACCACTCCATTTGGAAATAAATACCTCTCCACTATCATCCGGTAGTTTAGGGTCATCTCAAACCATCACTTTGATAAAGGGTAAGATATATATACAATCTTCGCAAATTAATGAAGAAAATGGCCACATGCACAAATTAAGATTTGCTAATCATCTTGCATTAATGCGTGCTTCATATCCTATGAGAAGTAAGTACAAGGCTAAAAATGTCAAAGTGAGGACGATGCCAATCCCTGGTGTTGGCGTGAAAGCTCCATTATGAGGAAAGTGGCTACAACCTCAAATTTGCTAATAATCTCATACTAATCAAGTGTTTCATATCCTAGTAAAAGTGGGCTAGTCATAAAAGTGACCATTTAAGGCCCATCTATCTTACTCCACAAGCTCCTCCTATTGCCGCTTTGGAGTGGGAATTGGAGGGGATGTGGTGGTGGGGGTGGAGATGCGCCCGGCGAAACCATTTAGGGTTTTAGTAAGGGTATGGCACAACCAAACCCCAAAACCTTAAAACCCCTCTCACTGCCAAACTATAAAGGTTCCCTTCTTGATGCGCTCTTCCATGCAAGTGTGGTTTGGATCCATCTGAGAGCGTTTCATAACCACTTCGTTGTACAAAATTATATTGTCTATGCAGTTATCCCATGGTCACTTTGGTTACCCTGGAAACTGTAGTGCCCACCCCGAAGGGGGGTTAGTAACCTTGCACCATTGACATTATGTCTAGTGGACATAGTACCAAGGGTGGGTCGAACGGGCATTTCAATCACGCTGATCCCACTAAGGTCAACGTTTCTTCTCTTCTCTTCTCTTCTCTTCTCTTCTCTCCTCTCTGTGGTTCTCTCCCACACTATTCCTCCTGTTGCGGTGTTGTCATGTCACCGTTACGGAGCCACACATGTTGTGCTTCTAATCCTACCTCCTTGTGGAGCTCATGGCATGTGCAATTGAGCTTCTAGTGTGTGATTCGCATCGTCGGTGGCGGGGAGGGTGGGAACGGCCAAGTTGACGGTGTAGATTATTTTTTTGTGGAGATAGTTTGTATGTTGTTATGTTGATCGAACGGTGCAAGGGAGGTGCCCGATGATGAAAATCATATCTATGAGAAAACCTATGAGGGAGAGAATCTACCAAATTTCCCTAAATGGCTTTGAGGGCACCTCTCGCTATGGGTAAGAATGTCTTGTTGTTAAGTGAATGCGGATTTTCCATAATAAGTAACTTAAAATTAATGAGTACGAATGTCGATGTCTTGCCTGTTGTGTGTACATGTCACCACGAAAAGGCCATGTCCCTGGGGTGGCAACTCAAACAAATAATTACAAGGGACTCGTCCAAAAATTTCACGAAAGCATAGATTATGCACACATAATTGTACATATAATCTAGATTATGTTTCAAATTCTTTGGATCCAAAAGTTTCAAAAGAGAACCGGGAGAGAAGCCACCAAGAGAAATCGGGAAGAGAGTTAGGGTTAGGGCTCACGAGCCAAAATAATCTAGATTATCTCCAAATTGTTGTAGATCGTATAAACTATAATTAGGCATGATGGAGACCAGATTATGAACAAGCCCCCCTGTCCAAGAGAAAGTCCACATTATTTTCAAAATACTCATGTATTATACTACATAGACATGTTCAAATCAAGAACTTATTACACATTATGGACAGTCTCAATGTGCACTACATGACTCCATTCCAAGTTCTGTAAAATTGTTCTTTGATATGAATGTACAAGGACAATATGGATGGATTATATGTTACAAATTATTTTGCACTAGTTGCCACCCTTGGGCGATGTCGGAAGAGGAGGCATTTGGTATAGTTAGATCTCCTAGTGACGTTTTGAAGGGAGTTGTGAATGACAAAAAGCATGATTGAAGTGCATGCTATGCGAATCCTTAAAGAAACAGGTGAACCTTGAAATAATTCTTACTGTTGGCAACTCTGCAAACATGAAGTCAAGGAATCAGATGTGCTACCCGATGGAATAAATCAAGTAACTGAAATGAACGTGTTAAAAAAACAGAAGGAAGTATCCATCCATGAGTGCCTTATGAAAACAAGGCCGGGGCTCACAATTAGGGCCACTTCACACATGAGCCAAGGGCCGTGACCATGTAACGGTGAGGGCCCTTGGTTCTCATCCAAAGGCCGTACCATGGGTGTTGGGATAGCCGTTTTATATAGGCTTGGGCCCTCAAGCATCGTGTGAAGTGAAAATGGACCATGTTGAGGGACCGTTGCATATTTTATTGGTGGAAAAAGAGGGGCAATCCTTCTTCACTTTATTATTATTATTATTATTATTATCTTACATTAGCAAGGAAAGAAGAGTATAGTGAATCATCTTGAGAGAAGGGGTGGACGCTTGTTGCATTGGCTTTATATTGGTGTTTGCACATGATTGTGCAATGTGTGCTTGATATGCAAGTATTGGCACTCATTGGAAGATGGGAGAGTGCCCTGATTTTTAGCATGTGCTTTGAGACTATGAATACAGGCAATTGTAGTGTGTGGGCAGTTGAGAGAAATGTAGGGTTCACCGATAGATTATTATTGGATTCTTTCACAAAAAAATGTGTTCAAAGCAAAGACTCGTGTATCTCATAATACATTCAAGTTTCTTTGTGAGAAGTTAGGTCTGTATTTGCAAAGGAAAAATAGACATATGAAAGAGGAAATTTTAATTTAAAGTAGAGTGGCAATGTCATTACAAAGGTTTGGGATTGGAAATACCTTGTGTATTGTGTATTCTTGTGCCAAAAATATAATTAAATAAATTATGAGAAATTTTGTAGATTGGTAAGAGTTCGTTAGTAACACATTTTTGCGCAATTTCTAAGTCCAACTTGATTTAGGATTTTAGCACAAGAATTTAAGGCACTTCATATAATTCTTCATTTTAACAGAGCATTTGATGGACCTCACATTCCAATTATTATACTTGTGGTTGGAAGAGAAAATTATTATTATTAAAAAAACATTTCACTTGGTTTTACTACAAGGCGTTGTTGATACAAAATTTGTATTTTGATGTTACGAATTTGGATGGATAGGAAGCATGCACAATTTGACATTATTTCAACTAACAAACGTTAAAAGAGATTGGATAAAAAATAAATTCTTATCCTATAAGCTGAGTAGATATTATGCATATCCAATGTGGCCATGATATTAAAGCCCGTCCAAAGGTTATCTACAGGGCTTAAAAGCCAACTGGAATATTATTCCAAATTATACTCGCACGTGTGTGAAATGTGCTTTCAAGATCCTAAAGGGAAGATAGAGATATTATAAGAAGGACCAATGTACCTTAACACCATAGAGTTGATATTATTGCTACATGTATTGAGCTACATAATATGTGTACATTCAACAAGATAGATAAATAATTGACAGAAGAATAAAAAATTGCAAAGAATAATAAATAATAGGTTATTGAGATAATAACATGAAATGAGGATTAAAATGATAGCTTTAGGTGAAGCAAGATGTGTCATTAGTACAAAAAATAGTCTAGAACAATGTGAAGATGTGAACAAAATGACTGAAAATTTCTTGATAAAAGAAATTGAAAAAAATGGAGATTTATTTTTGGAGGCCACAAAATAACACGAAAAAATAGCCAAATCATTATAGAAAATCAATTTCCATAAATAATAAAAAAAAAATTCAGGATATGGATACTAAATCTGATATGAGTGAGTGACTACTATTTTGTATTAATGTTGTCATATAAATAGTCATATCCATCCATAAATTTGTTGAACTTTGAAAATATGTTATCAAAATAAAAGAATTTTTGACAACTTCTTCTAAAATTCATTTCAATTTTTCTTAATTTTTTTTCTTTCTTTTTAACCTTTGTAGTATTTGGAGGTGGACTCTCTAATATGAATTTTGTTGCATGTCTTTATTGTCTTGGTATTGATCATCATTCTGAGCACTTGGTTGCATTTGATTGATTATATTTGTACGTTATCCATTCTACATATTTATCGGCTTGTAGTAATGATATTCACATCTATCGTGATCTAAAATTTCATTCGAACATTTGTAGTTTTTGAACTCCATCAAAATTATCTTGTATTTCTTCATACAAGTCGACCAAGTCCTTCCAAAATTGTGCAAATTTAAGATCATACGAGTGTGAAGCTTAATCCAACATTAATTCATGCCCACATACAACCATTGCAAATTATAGTAGGCTATCATTGAATTAAATATAAAATGTCAAAAATTCTATCAACTTGAAAAAAAGAGTCAGCAATCTAATCCTTTATACAAGTGTCGGCTCCAATTCCCGAGGTTTAGAGTTTGATAGAATTATACCTCAAGCGCTAAATACACAATGGGAGGAAATAGGGGTGCATGGTAAAAGGCAAAAGTGAAGGCCTAATTGGCCCAATTAAAAAAAAAAAAAAATCCACATCCTCATTTCAGTCAGATTATTACATACTTTGTTTATATTTTCCTGCTTTATTACAATAATGATTTCAACTTTATAGTAATGTCATTAAATAGGGACATTCTCATCATCTTTCCGAATCTTCCAATTCAATTACATTATTATTTGTTTTCTTTTTGGATGCTCATTTCAATTTTGAAATTGATTACCTGCATTTTTTCTTCTTTAACAAGGTCTTCTTTCTTTGTGGCACTCTCTTCCACCTTTCCTTCCATGATCACATTTTTACTACCTTCGACATTTGGTGGTATTTGTGATCTAATCAATTCTATTTATGCATCATGAAATAATTAAAAATTGCTCAAATTCCTACTTGCCAATGAGGGTCCATGCACGTCCAAATTATAGTTGATTTCATGTAATCTAAAAAACATTATGACTCCATTGTTGAGTTTCAAAGCCACTGCCATCTTGCAAAAAACTTGTCATTGACAAAATAATAAATAAATAAACAAGAAAACGGTAAAACCGCGAGGCTCTGTCCTTTACTATGAAAGACTATAATTGTAGTTGTCCACTTTGCTCATGCCAATCCATGGTTATTCACTATACCAAACCTTTCTTGGATTTTGGGCACCTTCTTCTCAAATGCGGGTCAAGAATTGAAGCTACTCATTTATCACTCGAAATTTTTAAAATGAATAATCAAGAACTGCCGAAATAACTATAGTTAACTAGATTTCTTTCAATACATTTTAGGGAGCAATTAGAGAGAGAGAGAGAGAGAGAGAGAGAGAGAGAGAGTCCACATTAAATAAGGTGGACCAAAAATAACAAGAACAAGTAACGTCCAAGTGTGAACGCAAAGTGGTTAGGAAATTTGCTCTTGAAATGAAGAAGTTCATGCATAGACTCTGTCCTACAGACAGAGCCAATAAAATCCGTCTACCACAAACACATGTACTAGCAAACTTAAAAAAACTTGGAGATGTGGATAGCTGGGAGAGATAACCTTTTGTCTAGCCTTTAACTATCTATCCCGCAAAATTACTGTTGGAAAAAAATATGAAAATAACATGGCAACCAATGAGAGATGTTTGATTGTTATGGTTTGCTGGAATTTTTGTCAAGCCATAAAACCATATTGACAATTTACCATGCAGGACTTCATGTAGACTTTTCATCCATGAGATTTTCTTTGAGCTTTGAAAAGCCTTCACATACTAGTGTGAAGTGAACTTGGACAATCTCCACCCTTTCGACCAATGAAAGCTCTTAGATTGCAACTGTCACGGGTCTTCAGTCTTGTGAGTAAAAGGCCCTCAGACGCCATTCAGAAAGTAAGTACGATGAGGGGCTGATCACACCAGCCAGTTCTGACACCATCCGTCGGCATCTCCGACTGTAATAGTGTGAAAAGTGGTGGGCTAGAATCTATTTCTCAAGCATAATCCAGCAATTTCACTGCCGGAACTGGACGGAAAGTTTGGTGTGATCGGGCCGTGAGTATCGAAATGTTGCAACTTACAACAGTCAAGAGGTCAAAGAATATGGTATGTCACTGTTACATTCGGTGGCTCAGATGCGATTTGATTCAGTTAGCTGCTTAACCACATGGCTGATTCTAAATGTGGTCTCTCCACCTACAATTATCCACTGAGATCTCGCTGCGAATTCGTCGTGGATTCCGCATTTGATTGCCTACAAGTTTCAAAGTCTTTCTAACTTTTCGATCAACAGCTTGAGTCTCATTTTCGGCCCCTCTACATTTCCGCCACTTACAAGTTATTAGCCTCCAAAAATGTGATGCTCGTCATTCGAATTACTTACTAAGATGTTTGACTTGCAATCGACGGGGAAATTAGCAGTCAAGCACCTAACGTCTACTGTTCGCGACAAACCAGGATTTCCTGAAGGTTTTACGAATGGAAGGATGGGAAGAAACCGTGGACATGAAAAACCGACTGCACCGACTGGTGCTTGAAACACCGTACTGATCGCTGTGTACACCTAATCAATCATCTTCCGAGAGTTTATCTACTCAGATGCTATCTTTCCTCGAGAGTAAGTTCTGACATACATATATCATTCTTGCTCTGGATGAAAATATTATGTAATTAGGACAAAGGCCTGCATCAAATTACCGGAGTTCCTTGAATGAGAGTGTCGTACATTGCTGGAATTTCAGTTTACGGCTACAATCAGCTTCAAATTCCACAAAACCTGGTGGATTTCCATGAAACCCTAACGTGGCGTAGCGAAGCAATGCATCACTTCGAAAGAACAATTGCTTGCAATATCTGATCTACCTGATACTCTGGCATTCGGCACATGCTATTTTTTCTCGAGAGTAGGTACTAGGTGACTTTTGCCATAAAGTTATCACTCTTGGTCTCGATGACATCAAAATTATGTCTCTAGGAAACCGCCCTGCATGATGTACATCAAGCTACCGGAGTTCCTCGAATGAGATGTGTCGTACGTTATACAGAAGGAGAACATTCTTGAGTCTCACAATTCTCAAGTCTAATGCTGAAAATGCAGACCACTTTAATACCTGTAATATTGGACATGGTTATGAGTTAAACTATTATTTTCTTTTGTGTATTATGGTGAATGTTCTCTGGATTGAAGCAGAACGTTTCTACTTACAATCAGCTTCAAATACCACAAAACTGTGTGGATTTCAAGTAAACCCTAATGTCGCATAGCAAAGCGAAGCATGAGAATCATCGAATGAATATCATCATCTCGCAATATCTGATCTATCGGAGTTTGGCATTAGGCAGAAACCATCTTTTCTCGAGAGTAACTTTTGACATAAATTTATCGTTCTTGGTCTGGATGACAACATTGGTATGTATCTAGGAAATTCCCCTGCATGTGTCGTACATTATTCCTGAATTTATCAGTGTTGGGTCGCATTTCTCAAGTGCAATGCTGAAAATGTAGCGTGATGTACTAGGTAACATAAAATAATATTTCCTCTTGTATAATGTTATGGATGATGTTCGCTAGCAAGCAGGACGTTTCTAACTAACAATCAGCTTCGTATTCCACAAAACCGTGTGGACTTCAAGTAAACCCTAACTTGGCATAGCGAAGCAATGCATGAAATTTCGAATGAACATAAGATGGCAACATCTGATCTATCTGAGACTTTGGCATTCGGCAGAAACTGGTAACTTAGGCAGGAATTTCGGGTTTAGGGTTTAAGAAAGGCTTGAGAAGGAAGGAACCCTAACGGAGTGGATGCTGAAAGAATGGAACCAACGAGCGCAGCAGTTGGGCTGCTTCCCACCAAGGAGGTGACGGTGTTGCGGGGTCACGAAGGGGCGGTGCTTGCAGTTCGGTTCAACAAGGATGGCAAATACTGTCTGAGCTGTGGCAAGGACCGCACCTTGCGGTTATGGAACCCATACAAGGGTGTGCACATCAAGACTTATTCCGGTCACGCTCGCGATGTTCGTGACGTGGCTGTCTCAAGGTAATCCTCTTGTCGCCAAACCTGTGATTGCGATTGCGTCGTGAATCAAGAAGTGTCTATAGAAGTTTCCAGAGTTTTAGAGTTCCCAAATTGCGGAGTGTCGAATAGGGCAACTCTATGAAATCTAAACTTCTGAAACTGAATTGGTGTCATAATCATCCCGTTTTTCCTGTCATTGTTTTTTCTATCCTCATTTGAGAAAGTGTGTAAGCAACTGTGCTTTCTTTACATTCAGTAGGCTTGCGTGGAATGTTTGTGAAGTACGAATCATTTCGAAATTGGGCTTCAAAGCCCTTTCAGAAATTTAGGGATGTCCTGGTTGATTAAAGAAATGTCAAGAGAACCTGTATTCCCATAGTCTTAAACTTTCCAAATTGCAGAGTGTGAAGAGGGCAACTTTATGAAGCTTGAACAACTGAATCTCACTTGATTTCTTAATCATGCCGTTTTTCTTATCATTGCATTTGTTCTATTCTCATTTGAGAAAGTGCATAAGCAACTGTGATTTCTCTACATTTAGTAGTCATTTGACTGATGTTTGAGAAGAATGAAGCATTTGCAAATTGGACTTTAAAACCCTTACAGAACTTGAGGCATGAGCAATACTCCTAGAGGTCTGGTTATCTTTGTTACTGTGCTCGCTGTCTTAAATGAACATGAGTGAGAATGTCAAGAGAAGCAATTTTCTCTGAGTTTTGAAGTTTTTGAATTGCGGAATGTTGAAGAGGGCAAGATTGAACACCTGTAGCTCACTTGATGTCTTCATCATGGCTTTGTATTTCTTCCATCCTCGTTGATTTTCTCTATAGGCATGTTTTTGATGTTCTGAAGCGTGAATCTTTTGCAGATTGGACTTCAAAACCCCTTCAGAACTTAAGGCATGTCCTTCTAGAGGTCTAGTCTTCTTTGTCACAGTGCTCGCTGGATTGAAATTGAATGAACATAAAAGAATAAAGAAATCTCAATAGCAGCAAATTTTTTTCCAGAGTTTAAAGTTTTCAAATTGTGGTGTCAAAGAGGCAACATTATGAAACTTGAACATCTGAAAATGATGTTTTAACATGCCGTTTTACCTGTCATTGTATTTGTTCCTTCCTTGCCATCCTCATTTAAGAGATTGTATAACTGTGTTTTTCTCTCTATTCAGTAGGCATGTGTTTGATGTTGGTGAAGTAAGAATCACTTGTAAATTGGGCTTTAGAACCAGAACAAGGCATGACCGTAAGTCGTCCTAGAAGTCCAGTTGTCTTTGTTCCAGTGCTCGCTCGCCTGTATTGAAATTGAATGTGAAACACTTGTTTGAATGACTTAGTGATAATTCCAAGTTGAGTTCCTGTGGAGGTGACCGGCAGCTCTTTTACTGGGATGTTTCTACTGGCCGTATAATTCGCAAGTTCCAGGGCCATGATAGTGAGGTAAGAATCCTTAAATTGTAAATCAATGGAACATGTATGTCACACATCTTCTTGCAGATCCAAGCCTATTATCATTCAGTGAAATTTTCATAAAATTTCAAATCACGCATCTCAAGATCATAATTGCTATATCTTGAGAGGGACCTTATTGAACTTGGGCCTGTGCAGCTAAATCCTGGAAGTGCACTTGGATTTTCTTTGGAGATATTGTCTTCTGTAGTTGTTGCACTTAATCTGATGCTTGTTTTGGTGTTCTCAGATCAATTCTGTTAAGTTCAATGAGTTTGCAGCAGCAATTGTCTCAGGTGGCTACGACCGCAGTGTACGTGCTTGGGATTGCCGCTCTCACAGAACAGATCCAATTCAGGTCTGTCACTCTTTCAACTACCTTCTATGGGAAGTTTGGTGTAATTTTGTCTGCTACATTGGAACTCTTGTACATGTAGAGTACTGAAGTACTCCCTTTGTTGGAATGTCGCTGTTACTTTGATATGTAAGTTCAGGATGAGATTTATTCAAAAACTACAGTTTTGATACCATTAAAAGGATTCAGCTTTCTCTTCATGGAGTATCAGTTCTTGTGGAGTTTTTGAGGTGTTGGATGAGAGGGAAAACTGACAGGCTTTGGACTCATTAACAGGTGATTGACACATTTGGTGACAGTGTGACATCAGTTGTGTTGACGAAGACAGAGATTGTTGCTGGTTGTGTGGATGGCACTGTTCGCACTTTTGACATCCGCAATGGCAGGTGCGTCGGTGTTTTGTGGTTCACCTGCACATTTTTTAATTGTTCTGAAGGAATGCTTGTGACAGGTTTTCTGGTCTAAATCTATTGCCACTCTTATTGTTTATTTGGACTGTTTGAAGCGCTATGGAAGAGTCCTATGAATTCAGATTATCCAGTCTACCGGCCCTAACTATCATATCAATAAGGACTTATCTAGGAAACAAATATTTGAGAAGATCAATATTGGCTTAGAAATGACCTTATAATACAAATCTGATGGCAAGTTTCTCAGGCGTTCCGTTGAGTTGTAAATTTCCATTAGTAATGACTGTTTTGAACTCTGTTTTACACCTACACCTTGTCTTTGCAACAAATCAGCAGTTCAGACATGATTCATGTTATAAGATAGCTGGCAGTGTTCACCAACTCATTGATCTGATTTTGACTGCAGGGAAATTATTGACAACTTTGGGCAATCTGTCAACAGTGTGGCCTTGTCGTATGATGAAAATTGTGTTCTTGCAAGCTGTCTTGATTCCACCATACGCCTTCTTGACAGGTTTGCTTGTTCTTCCTCCTGGTTTTATCCAAGGATATCGTTTTGCACGTTTGAGGCTTGAATTTTCTTTCTTCTTTCAATTCCCTCTTTCATGATACTTCCACCACTTGTATGGATAGAATAATCTCAAGTCGTGCATTTGGATTATCAACCAGGGCATCAGGGGAGCAACTACAGGAGTACAAGGGACATGTGAACAAGGTATGTTTTTGGGTGGGTTTGAAGTTTGTGCTTGGGTGATGTTGTCTTGGATTTTGGCAGCACACAATAATTATTGAGTGCAAAGTCCAGCTGTGTAAACTTAAACTCAGCAATATGGGTGCTAACAAGTTGAGAGTTGCTTCCGATGTTGGACCAGTGTATAGGTTGGGATGCATGCTATCAATGGACAGTATCACTAATGGTAGTGAAGGATCTACCTGACCAGTATCAAAATTGTAATACTGGAATTTTTTGATACTTGGTGGGTATCACAAGATGAGAGAATCTTTGTATACCGGAGTCATTATTTGGGTCGTACCATCGTAAAGCCATGTTGAAATTAGCATGATTTTATCTAGGTATGAAGGTTCTTGCATGATATATAGACCATAATGGTATCAATAACAAAAATACCCTCCTATACATGTACCCTACTGGTATAAAAAGGAATTGAAACCTCATTAAATATATCCGAGTGATATCAGGAAAAGGGGATACCAATTCAACATTGGTTGCTTCCTGCAGGCATTTAAGATGGACAGCTGCCTAACAAATACCGATGCGCATGTTGTGAGTGGCTCTGAAGACGGTGCTGTGTACTTTTGGGATCTTGTGGATGGTTCAGTAGTCACCTCTTTCAAGGCACACGCTTCTGTGGTACACTATCAAGCCTGATGCACCTAAACAATAAGGGATTCTTAGTGGCCTATTGTTTCTCAATCTTCTCAATTATATCCACTACAGAAGTTTGCACAGGCTCGACTTTGTTTCCCTATGTTCAAATCTTGAAGGACCAAGGAGTTCAATATACGGCAAAATACACAATTTCTATGAGCCTCACATAGTCTTATGCTGTTGAGTTGTCCATTTTGTTTTTAACAGTATCTTATGTCAAGGAGACAATATGAAAACACTCGCATGTGACATTGTTGATCAAAATAGTCAGTATATATTTGCATCCAAGGGCACCATGCTGTATATTTAAACCCAAATCTTCTCAATAAGATTGATGTATTTAACACTTTAAAAAGTGTACTAGAAGAATGAGTTAATTTTCGATAGGGTCACTTTTGACCCAATAGCTGAAACTGGAAGTATGTTAGCTCAAATACAAGTTTTCATGTGTGGAGAGGTCTGCATTGGGCCTCTTAGACGTTTAGGGGTTGAACATGCAGTCTGATCTAACCACTCAACATGACAGGTGACAGGCGTATCATATCATCCCTCTGAGAGTTGCATGCTCACATCCTCTGTCGACAGCACTGTGCGAATGTGGAGAACTTGAGAGCATCGCCACCATTTTTTGGATTACGCATGATTTTTGGTTTAGAAGAGGTGGATTGAGTAAGAATCACCTCACCCCCTCCAAGCACAGGTGGAAAGAAGTTGTGCATTAAAACCAAGCCACAAGGAAACAAGATGCAATTGGTGAGCATGTTGGTGTACCAACATTTGCATCCTTTGTTACAATCTGAATTTTTTTTGAAGATGCAACCAATTTTGCAGTGATGTCATTCTAGATGCATAGGGTATATTGGAGTGTGTTTGTGACCAGCATCACATGAAGCTCCACAGCAGACTGTTTTCATAACAATGTTAGGTGTATGGCATGTCATGTAGTGGAAGCCTAGCAGAATCCACCCATGTAAAATGTCTAATATAAAATGTAGGCCAACTTGGGTAGCCTCACCTGAGATCCAGTTTGTGATCACCTTCAAATCAAGGTTTTGATGAAAGATTATGAATGCACACCTCCAAGTTAGATACAAGGTTGTCATGGTTCCAGATTATATGCCAATGTATTGCATCAAGGAAAGGAGAAGTCAATGAGTTATATGTCAAGACTTTTCTGGGCATCCAATGTAAAACTAATGTTGTTCATGTGTCAAAGAAAACTTCAGATTAAGTGACAATGTCAATGAGAAATTTCTCTCCATCAAATTGTAACCGCATCCGAGTCAAACATCCAGTATAATAAATTTCTCTGACTGCACCAATGAAATCAGTAATGAGCTCAGAAGAAACCACCCTGGCTATTTTACATCCCAAGAGCTTGGCTACAAATGCTGCCAACCCAATTCAAGGAAACATAATACATTCTGACTAGCTACTCAATGTGACCTTGCAAGAGCCAAAGGCTTCTCCTATCCACGTTGTGGCAATTTGTTCACTGCAGCACTGATGCGTTCGTCTGGTATTTGACGATAGTTGTCGTAGAAGTCCAAAAGTTCCAATGCTATAGTCTTTATCTGTTTGTGTACCGCAGTGCCAACCACAGAAAGTCCACAAGTTAGCAAAATTCTTGCAAAAGTCTTCACAATTATCATTCTGGAACACTCCACAATCATGAACATGAGTGAATCTTCTTCAAATGTACAGGAGATACAGATGACACTATGGAAAAATAAAAAATAATGATCCATAGGGTTCACCAGGTGGACTCTATCAAGAACATCAAAAAGAAAAAGCAGCACAGGAAGCAGAAAACTCAGTTTACAATAGCAAGAATTATGGACAACAAAATGTAAGCAGATTGAAGGGAAGTGGATGGACAAACTTGGGCATACCACATTCATGTCGACTCGTAGCTCTTCAAACCATGATCGCGTGTCCTTCTCTTTAAGTACACTAGCAATGTATATACAAGCAAGTGCAATCATGAATGGCGGGTACATTAAAATGAGGTCCGTTCTGTATGAATCATTCACGAGTGACCTGGCCCACCAAACACACACTTGGTTTTTATTGAGCAGATCGCATGGGTATATATAAACAATTTGCTTGAGAAAGCACTCCAAAGCTGCCTCCTGCCTCCATGAGCCAAAAATAACCCCATAGGCAATGCAAAGATACCTTGAAATGGTAATGAAAGAAAGAGAAAACTCTACTTGTTAGTTCATATACTCGTGATGCTAAGCAGGTTCAATGAGGAAGAAATGCACAAGGAATCTCAAGGGAGTAAACAAGATTGACATAGAAAATTAAAAAAACTCATTCTCTCGAACATTAAAAGAACTTGAGAGGACATATGAAGGAGAGCAAGAAAATAGTAGAATGTAAGCGATCAAATCAAAAAAGACATTTGACATACACAAGACACTTTCTAAGCTCCTGCATAGGTGTGAGAACCAGGGCAAACGTGGAAGGTTGGAAGGGTATTCACCAGGTGTATGAAGTGAAATCTGTAAGGTTACCGTCCTGCAAAAGTCTGCAATCAAGAAGGTCTCATGGTCAAACGATGTTGTTGACAGAACTAGATAGGTTGCAATCATTAGACCTTCAATGGGTGATACAAAGCCTTTACTGTACTTCATCAATAACCCTGAGTTCTCTAATTTGGTATCTCTCTAGCTCACACAAGATAGTCTAAAATGTAAGATTCTTCCACTAAACAAAAGTGTGTACCAAGGCAATGACCTTTGATAATGAAGTGCCACTAGCATACAAGCCCCTCACCTGGGAGATCAATCCATACGAACCTTATTACATAGTGGGTTTCCTTCTTTTTATAAATAAACAGACATGTTTTTACTGTGTAAGACCAGATTTTCAACTGACAGCTGGTGGTACTCACTGAATCAGAGGACGATAGGGGTGATATATCACGAGATAGTAATCCAAGGCTTCCAAAAGCCTCATCTCCATCTCAAGGACGTCCTTGATATCATATCGCTGTGCTTTATCATCTGCGGCTGCCACATCATGTGTATTTTTTTAGTAACAATTTAAGCAATAACACAAATGATATTATAGGCAGGCAAAGGATCTAGGCTTTCCAGCTGATGAATTCTCTTAGAGAGGCTTCTTTGTAGAAGCTCTGTAGCTCAGCAGTACACCAACCAGGTGCAACTCACTACACTGGGAAACAACTGCAACAAAAAGGTCCAGCTCTGTGAATGTGAAACACTGCCAATGCTTCCTTGGACAAAATAACCAATGGTTAGAACTAACTTACGTGTGAACAAACTTGTGAAATTTACTCGAATCTTTTTCATATAGAAGACAAGAAGCTTAGCCTGCACTGTACTCTCTTCAGCCTTGGATGCTAAATACAAGCATGTTGGAGCCACTAGCCTTGGATCATATTCTGAGAAACTTTTTCTGGAGTCAAAAGTATACATAAGTGAACAGTCCATAGAAACTTCTAAACAAAAGACAATAATGAAGTTTTCATTTGAATATAAAACATGAATACAAAGGTCACATACATAAAGGATGATCCATGGACTTTAACAGACTAAGATGGAGTGAATTTGTGATGCACATCCTGTTTCAGATTAAACGCTCAAGCCAGGAATTACTACCATGCACTGTCACTGACTTGAGGTCCTACACAAGTGATAATCATACTTAGAAACTCTTGACATAAAAAAGAGGCACACCTGGTATATATTCGTCTGAAATATGCAATAGCTGTAGCAACAACCCTGCAGTACAGAGATACAGTGTTGGGATTTCTCACAAAAACATTTAGCACAGGAGTACTTCTTCTACCATACAGGATACCAAAACTTAGTTTCTTGGTATATCCCTACTGACAGGAGATTATGATTTGTGAGGAGATGTTCTTTGTTCTGGTGACCATGAAGAGGCTAAAAGATAGATGATTGTTAATGCAGTTGAGACTTGCTGTTCTAAGCCTTCACATTTCTATGGACATAATATGATTAGAGCTTATGTGGCAGAACCACATTGAAGCCACTTAGTGGAAAAGTGGCTAATGATCTCACCGTTGCCGAACTTTGGTATGGGATCCTAGGACTTTGATATCTGCAAGACAGAAGTGACAGGGACGGAGGAAGAGAAGGATATCAGTGAGAAAAGGCCCCTCCAAAAAACTTGATAAGGCGAGAAATGTTGAGAACATGGAGGTGTGTGTCAGAAATTATCCACCCGTTTTAAGACACAAATCGCACATAACTGCTGAGGATGAGTGAAAGTGATGCAGAATGCAGATATGAAATGGGAGGATGGAGGTTGAGAACCCACAATGAGAGAATTGGTTTTTCAACAGCTTCACATCCTCGGGAGTGAAGCCTCGCTCTTGATCAGCAGCTGCAACCTGACTAACTTCCTCTTGGTCCAAAAGCTTTTTGCTACAGTCACAAAACAGATGCATAAACTAAGCTCATTCATTGAGTTTCATGCTGCCTTATTTAAATTGCATTGCTTAAGAGATACATAATTACATAGCAAAGAGATATTATGACTATGCTTGCATGCCTTCTAATGGTGGCTGATAAAGCAGAGTTGTTGCCACTCATCCGCCACCCGAGACTTTCAGATTGTAGACTTCCAATGTACATAGGAGAATCACAGACAAATAGTCATCGGAACTAATGGCATGGACACAATCACCATTTACTGCAAGGATACTCAGACAAACTATGGTCATTTTACACCCAGTGCCAACCTAAATCTCCAAAGAAAAGCCTATGCATCCATGACAACATCCGATTCTTGGAGCGTCACAGCTCCAGGACCTCAAAAGCCTACACACAACTGCGAGAAATCTACAAACTCCCTAATCGCAAATTCCATGCATAAATAATTACAACCAGATGTCCCAAGACTTACAGATTTGACTTCCAATGTACATAAAAATCACAGACAGATAGTCATCGGCACTGGTGGGATGGACACAATCTCCATTAAGTTCAAGGATACTCCGCAAACCCTTTGTAAATTTACACCAAGCGTCAGCCTAAATGTCCAAAGAAAAACCTATGCATCCATGACAACATTCAATTCTTCGAGCGACACAGCTCCAGAGCCTTCAGAGACTACCACAAAATGGAATTAATCTTCAAACTCCCTGATTGCAAATTCGATGCAGAACTAGTTACAACCAGATGTCCCAATACTTTTAGATCGTACTTCCAATGTTCATAAGAATCACATACAGATAGTCATCGGAACTGGTGGGATGGACACAAACACCATCTACTGCAAGGATACTGCGCAATTTTTTTTGTAAATTCAAACCTAGTGTCAGCCTAAATCTTCGAAGAAAAACCTATGCATCCATTGAGAACATCTCCGAAGCCTTCAAAGATACACACAACTGCCATAACCCTAGCAGTTTACCCTTGCCGTAACCCGAAAAACTCCCTGCTCGCAAATTCGATGCAAAACTAAAATAAATGTAATCCGATGTCCTACTTCCACATACGAACGCTCGAAGTCTGATTGGGTTGTACAAACTGTTTACCAGTGCGATGAGGCCCAAAAATTGGCAGCCATGTCTGCTTAATGCTTCCAGCAACCCTTGATGCTATGTATGGCGCATCGGCTGTGATTTGTGTGCTCCAAACTCCTGAAAGCACATTCTGCATCTCATCTTACTTCGCAGTGGAAAAAAATTTCGATCATGCTCGATCGAATCATCCCCGCGAGGAAGACGTTGTGGGAAAGTTGATTCTCTCGCTCTTGAAACTCGAAACCCTAAGGGTATCTCCAGGGGTCTCTGTACAGGCCCCTCTACCTGCTGGTGCTCTATATTCCATGTGTCTGTAAACACATAAGCTATATATGGGCCTTATTATGTGGTCGCTCTTCTTAATTGGACGCCTAAGAAGTATTGTAAAGCTTAAGGGAAGGCTTGTAATTAACTTCAGGGTGGACACCGAGAACGCATGTGCTATGATGAGATTAAACTCTTTGCATGAACTATAAACACCATTCTAGGCTCAATTGTTACCACATGTTGAGAGAGCATGTTTGATCATGTAAAGAGATAGAGAATCTACACTTTGACCTCCTCTAACTTTTGCATCTCAACTCCAATTCTAAAATTTGAAATGGCACTTTGTATGATACACAAATTGCTAAGCATATGCAACAATTCTCCACGTCCATCAATAATGAAATTTGTATACCCACAATAGGGCCGCATAGCTGAACATGTGAGACCCCCTTAGGCTCAAGCCCCACACCCTCATGTGTAAACCTCTACCCCCCCCCCCCTCCCCTTTGTTACTCATATGCCATCATTGTTACTGGAGGGATCCGCTCCCACAATTTGACCATTACTTTTACTACATTTTTTAGTTTTTGTCAGAGTTAAGAACCAACAATCTCAATGTCTATTCTTGATTCTAAAGTAGGTTACAAATATTATCGTAAACTTTGCTTAATATTTAATATTATTACCTTTGCCAAAGATATGCTCTCGATCCAAAGCAACTACATGCTCCTTACTTCAAATTGAATTGTGTATACCGTAATACCATGGCAATTTCAACGCCTATGTATTTTACAATGTCAACTTTACTATAGGTTCCAGTCAATACTCTTGTGACTCGTGTGGCACTTTCACATTAAGCATAAATCAATCAAAGTCAAAGCTGCCGAGGTTATATGATATACCTACAAGAATGTAAGTTATGTTCTGCATATACAACTTCCGCGGTGATTCGATTCATATGTGATTTGGTCGTGATTTTCTATAGAGTTCTTGACCTCGCTATCTATCACAAGTTCCACGTGTTGCCACCACACTCGTTCAAAGCGTTCAAAATCATACGTGGATATTATAATTCTTCCTTCACTGGATGGGCAATAACTTAGGTCAGCTCAGGATATGCCCCTTTATCTACCCTGTACACGGGCATTGATACCCGGCCCAGGAGGCCGTCGTTCCCCCCGCCGACCCGGCCCAGCCCAGCCCGGCGGCTTTCGGTTGTGTCCATAGAGCGAGGCCGTGAGTATCATTCTCTCTGTTCCCGGAATCCTTCTCCGGAGTAGGGTTCCATCGGCCTCTGAGCGATCTCCTTCGCTCGGCTTCTTTGCGTCACGGGCGAAGGTGTTTCACATCAGCCACATTCCTGGCCCATCTCTTTTCGCGCTTTGTATCGAATTATCTTCCAAACCGCCCGAGTTTCTGACATTTGTAGCATCCGGTGCGCAGTTACGTGGAGGGAACAGGCAGGTCCAGGGGTTTGCGAAACTGGGACTTGCACTCAAAGGCAAGCCTGCTCAAGCTGATGGAGTAGGAAGGTTTTTTTTGGTTCCTTTTTTCTTTCTGTCCGAGCGTGTATAACTTGTATCTGGACTTTGAAGTCGGGATTTTTTTTTGAGGGGCTTTGACCGCCTAGGGTTTCATATTATGCGGCGGGCGCTGCATTTGTAGTCAGAGCAGCTTTGCGTCACGGCTGAGGTTGTTTCACATCGGCCGCATTCCTAGTCCATCTCTTCTTGCACTTTTCATCGAATTCAGGTCCAAACTGCATCCAGCCCGCATTTACGTGGAGAGCAAGGTAGGTATTGGGTTTGCGAAACCGAGAGTAACGCTGGAGGGAAAGCTGGTGGAGTAGGTTGAGGGTGGTGCCTATATATCTGGGCTTTGAGGTTGGATTTCTGTCTCTGGCCGCTTAGGGCTTCTTTGTACGCGGTGGGCGTGTCATTTGGAGCTGTGGTTTGCGAAGTTGTGGTTAGAGCAGTCGTGGATACTGTCTAGAGGTGACGGCATTAGCAATGGCGGGTGAGAGGAAGAGGAAGTTGAGTCTGTTTGACGTAGTGGATGAAGCGAATGGAAGTGACAAAACGAAATTGAATGGAGGCGGTCCGGCGGCGAATCCTTACACAGGTCGGCCTTACTCCGCCAAGTATTATGAGATATTGGAGAAGAGGCGCACTCTGCCTGTTTGGCAACAGAAGGCGGAATTTCTGAGCATTCTCGCGAAAAATCAGACCATGATTCTTGTTGGAGAGACCGGTTCTGGAAAAACTACTCAGGTATGCTTCTTGGATCTGTTTTTCCTTTCGATACCGCACTTGTCGCTGGTTGGAAATAAGGTTGAGACTCAGCTGATGGATGCCATGCTCAAAGCTCACCCACAAAAGGCTGTATTTCAAAAGCATTTCGTCCAGCAAAAGTTATCGAGGCTCGCAGCTGTTATTTTGAGAATTTTATGTTTTCATTCTAGGGTTCAAATTTAATTGTTGCATGCGAAGTGCTCGGGCTAGGGTCTTGCTTGACGGCTTCAGAGCTGTTCAAGACATTGCTTTCTCCTTATCTGTGTAGTGAAGATCTCCAGTGCTCTGTGATACTGGAGCAAAACTCCTAAACAGCCATGGTTTAAGATGATTAGGGGCAAAACATTATCGGGTCCTGTTGTGACTCGACAGTGCTTGGGGGATAACTTGAAGTGTTTGAATAAAGTATCTGAGTTTCTGGGTGAACTTGATAGGCATGGGATCTATCCTGGAGTTATAATTGTTGTCTAGATTTGTAACACTATTTCCATAGCTGATATGAAGTGTACATGAAGTGGCTTCTGGTTACTTACATCGTTCTTAAAGTAGGGTCGGCATCCTGGGAGGGATGGTCTGGATGTGGTTCATTATTTTGGATTCTGGCCAGAAGAGATGACTGTTTTAATTCTGAGTAAAATTGTGTATCAGTTGTTTGAGGACTCATCAATTATCACTTTTATGCAGATTCCACAATTTGTCGTGGAGGCTGGGTACACAACCAACAGGAAGCAAGTGGCATGTACTCAGCCCAGGAGGGTGGCAGCCATGTCCGTTTCCAGGCGTGTGGCTGATGAGATGGATGTGACTATTGGAGATGAGGTTGGTTACAGTATTCGTTTTGAGGATTGCAGTGGAGCGAAGACTGTTCTAAAGTAAGCCTCCTCTTCCAATCCATTCATTTCCCTTGGGTTTCTGTGGTCACAAAAAGACAGGATGCCTCTGCCTCTTCTACTTTGCAGGGCAGCGCAAATACAGGATGAAAAACATTGGCGCCTAGTAGTCATATTATGTAATTATGAAAATTGTTGTGTAATTATGATTCTGCCTTAAGAGGTCGTCAGGTGTTGTAGTGAATGGTTTTGCTTGCAGACTGATACATTGGAAACGTGTGCAAATAATTTTATGAGTAAGTTTGCACTGAAATTGCTGAACTAATATTTTTAAATGTTGATTGAGTTGGTCCAGCATGGAATGTTGTTTTATATTGCATATACTGAGGATCTGGAATGGACAATGGAGTATGGACTTTGTCTGCGATTGTCAAGTTTCTTATTATTATCTGTAACTTTTTTTTGCAGGTACTTGACCGATGGTATGCTCTTGCGAGAGGCCATGACAGACCCTTTGTTGGAGCGCTACAGAGTTATCATTCTTGATGAAGCCCATGAACGGACACTTGCCACAGATGTGCTATTTGGTCTCTTGAAAGAGGTCTTAAAGAACAGGCCTGACCTGAAGCTGGTTGTCATGAGTGCTACTCTGGAGGCTGAGAAGTTTCAAGCTTATTTTTATGGAGCTCCATTGATGAAAGTGCCAGGGAGGTTACACCCCGTGGAGATTTTTTACACACAAGAACCAGAGAGAGATTATTTGGAGGCAGCAATCCGAACTGTGGTACAGATTCACATTTGTGAAGCACCAGGAGACATTCTTGTGTTTTTGACTGGAGAAGAGGAGATTGAGGATGCATGTAGGAAAATAGCCCGAGAGGTCCAAAACCTGGGTGACCAGGTGGGTCCTGTCAAAGCGGTACCTTTATATTCCACACTTCCACCTGCAATGCAGCAGAAGATTTTTGAAGCAGCACCACCACCCGCAAAGGAGGGAGGTCCTCCTGGTCGAAAGATTGTTGTCTCCACAAATATTGCAGAAACTTCTCTAACTATTGATGGTATAGTCTATGTGATTGACCCTGGTTTCGCAAAGCAAAAAGTTTACAATCCCCGCATCCGAGTGGAGTCACTACTGGTTTCTCCAATCTCGAAAGCTAGTGCCCATCAACGAGCTGGACGTGCTGGGCGAACACAGCCAGGAAAATGTTTTAGGCTGTACACAGAGAAGAGTTTTCAAAATGATTTACAACCACAAACATATCCTGAGATTTTGCGTTCAAATTTAGCAAATACAGTGCTCACCCTCAAGAAGTTAGGAATTGACGACCTTGTTCATTTCGACTTCATGGATCCCCCTGCTCCGGAGACACTCATGAGAGCCCTCGAGCTACTCAACTATTTGGCAGCGCTTGACGATGATGGAAATTTGACAAAGCTCGGTCAATTGATGAGTGAGTTTCCATTGGATCCGCAAATGTCCAAAATGTTGGTGGTGAGCCCTGAATTCAACTGTTCCAACGAAATTCTTTCCATCACTGCCATGCTTTCAGGTACGGCCCTCATTCCTACAGTAATTGGAGTTGTTGTTTTGTAGGCACGCTCTGCCCCTATGTTTAGTGCCAGAACACCAAAATTTAGCAATAAAAGATTTTGCATAGTGATCAAGACTTTAGGTTACACCTGCTCAATTTGCAGGGTGGTCGGACTACTGTTTTAATCAGATAACAGTATCTTGTTCAGTTTTATGTGGATAATTTGCACATCAGGTTATATCCTGTGAACTGATTTTGTGTGCGCTTTGCAAAGAGTTTGTCATCTTAGTAACATCATGATGTTAGCACTAGGATTCCCTTAGAGCTTGTGGTGTTGATAGTGTAAAGAAGTGATGCAGAGTCTTATCAGCGTGCATCATTTCATACGGCTCTTCACCCTCTCTGCGTCTGCTGACCTCCCGTGGTGCTGCTTCCTTCAATCTTGTGAAAATTGCTTTTACATAAATTATTTGGCTCTGCCATTTAATTTGTTTAGTCCCCAATAGCTTTCTACGGCCAAGGGATGCTCAGAAAGCAGCTGATGAAGCTAAGGCTCGCTTTGCGCACATCGATGGTGACCACCTCACGCTTCTCAACGTCTATCATGCATACAAGCAAAATGGTATGTGATCATTCCTCTAAATATTTGCTGAATTGCAGTCACTTATCAGTACATCTTGTCATTGGAATTTGGATCACGGTCGTTTGTCAGGTGCTGTGCTTTTGTTTGAGTGTAGTATCCTTGACAGCTGCATGGTGGAACTCACATATGGTCATTTAAGGAAATTTAGAGTTGTAAATCTGTACGCAGCCTTGGCAATATGAACCTGTAGAGTATGCACATGTTGTTGGTGTGAATATATGATTTTTGTTGTTCTTGTGTTTAGTAGTGTCATCAGTTGACTGCATGATGTGCAGGTGAGGATGCTACTTGGTGTTATGACAATTTCATCAATGTCCGTGCGTTGAAGTCAGCTGATAATGTACGAGGCCAACTGGTGCGCATTATGAATCGCTACAACCTGAAGATGTGCAGTACAGACTTCAACAGTCGGGATTACTATATCAACATTCGCAAGGCAATGCTTGCAGGTTACTTCATGCAGGTGGCACACCTGGAGCGAACCGGTCACTATCTTACGGTTAAAGATAATCAGGTGAAGTACCAGCATGGTTTTTGTATGGTGCCCCTGTTTGCCTGTACATCCTACTTTTCATAGTGAGGAGTGTGAGGCTGGTCCAAATACACTCTGTTGAACTCTGCCTTAACTAAAATGTGTTGAGTATTTCCAGTATTGTAGAATGTGACAACCCTTGAGATTAGGCTTACTTTGAGGAAGGCTCGTGGCAGAGGATTGTTCTGTTGTTTGTGTCTGTGGACTAGGGAGAATTGTGACTATGCCTATCTTGTAAAGCCTTGTTATATATTTTCATTTTTCTTTGTCTTGAATTTTATGATTCCTGTGGTGGAACTTGTCAGTAGCGTAGTGCCAAAATTTCATACTGTCTTTTCATTGTTTGGAGACAAAAGACCTGTCTCTAGTTTTGAGAAGAGTGATATGATAGATATGGGATTAGATTTTGGAAACCTGAAGCAGTAGTATGTGGTGAAGAGTGGATGCTTGTGCCCTCATGTTCGTCTTCGAAAATCTTGGACGCCAATTGTGAGAAGTGGGTTCCACTGCACCCGTGTTTAGTGATGGGTCTTCATTACTAACGTATATTTGTTGAATATGTGTGTATGCAGATGGTCCATCTTCATCCATCTAGTTGTCTAGATCATAAGCCAGAGTGGGTCATATACAATGAATTTGTGCTTACCACCCGAAATTTCATTCGGATAGTAATGGATGTACGAGGGGAGTGGTAAGTCATTCAAAAACATGATTTGCAAATGTCAGTTGTGTGCCTGTTGTGTGCCTGTCAAGATGAGTAATGAAGCTGGGTTGCTGTATAGTTCACGAGGGTTGCAAGATTCATGTTGCAAGTAGTAATGTCGTTTGACTTCTATTGATTTTTGTCGTGCAGGTTGATAGACATTGCCCCACACTACTACGACTTAAGTAATTTCCCTCAATGTGAAGCACGACGCGTGCTTGAGCGGTTATATCTCAAGCGTGAGAGGGAGAAGACAGAATCAAAGAGTGGGAAAAAGTAGGGATGGATTTAGGTAGCCACAGATCTTCTCAGGAGAACAACTTAGGTAGCAGCACTTGACAGTTTGAAAGAAATTCAGAGGTCAGCACTTTCTCATTCCTAGCACCCTTAACATAGAGATTCATTTATAATGCCTGCTGTGTAGTGAGAGAAATGTGGATTAGATAATCCTACCAACATGTACCTATTCTGGAAAGTTACACAGTCAATATGGTCTGTGCAAAAACGTCAGTTGGCCGGTAGTTTTTGCTCACTGGACTCTATTTTTTCAATTGAAAGTCTTGCTTAACCTGGGTACCCGCTGGTCCACTTGGTAGTAGCTACTGATATGTACACTTTGAAGATTATGCTCATTGAGACTTGTCAATGCCTGCATGTCTTTATGTTTCTCCATTTTATATGCCACATCTGCTCCGTCTCCTGAATGTGGCGTGTACGGCTTTGAAGAGTACACAGCCAGCCTGAGTGTAATGTCTAAATAACACCACTGAAAGGCTAGAATTTGACCCAAAGGGCCATGAAACAAGTATGGTGTGCTATGTTGTAGAAGAGAATATTAATGGAAACGATTTAATTGAGAGTGTAGCTCACTATACAATGGAACTCATCAAAGCAAAGGGCCATGCTTATGATAACTTGCCTTGATCCCTAAATGCATTTCGGCATTTTCGGGTGGAAACGGGTAAAGTCAGTGACTTGGGTTTCCTTAGAGATTTTTGAAGGAGATTGGCGCATATGTAGTGGTATTTAACTGCACAAATGTGAGCTGTTTGTAATCTATAAAAAATCATTTAATTTTTTTTTTTGGCCATGGTGTATGTGTAAATATTAGGTACATCATAATAGTTGTATAGTTAGTGCTGCAGTAATATGAAACGGGCAAAATGGTACCTTTTATTTGAAGTGCAAAAAGAGGCAACTTTCTTATCAAAATAATGAATTTCGCAAAAGGCTATGGGGAATCTCTTCATTATCTTGGTACCAATGCACTACAATAAGCAAATCAACAATTCACATGAATGTGATTTTTCCTGATGCTTGCAATGCCTTGACCATAAATGTTGCCTCCAATGAGCCATTTTTTTTAATTAAACAGATGGGACACTAGAGTTATCTTTAATTCAACAAGCTTTAATTTTGATTGCCCACAATGGGTCACTTCCATTGCAAACTCCAAGGAGGAGGATGCACTCAAGATCTCCAAATCGTAACCTGCATTGAATGCCAGTGGGAAAATGGGCAGAATATTGTTGGTAAGTTCCTTCTGTAAACAAAGGGCGAAAGGCCCCATCCATTATTGCAGACAATGGGGAAGAAAAATGTAATTTACTCGTGTGGCCTTCCTCCTGCTCATGCAGAACCTGCACTGAAGGCTCTCTGTTGGCATTCCCAAACCTTCTAGAACCCTCCAGAACAACGTAATTTCCTTAATTAGCTGAGCATCGTGGCCAAGACTCTTTCAACATGTGTGCATAGCTTACAGACACACTTCCTTTGCTTTCTTGGCCCATAGACCAAGAGTCCGGGTAGATTTCAAGGCAAATCCGGTGGAGATCCAAGTGTTTCCACATCCAACCGGTTACAAGGCGAACGTGTCTTATTCGGTTAATTATTTGAGTCAGTCAACTATATTTGAGTGTTGTGTGGTCAGGTTTGGTGTGAGCCCAAAATTGATGCCCACATTGGTTGTTAACACTTGTAAAACATTACAAGTGGTGTTTTGGTGATTTATGATTATTCACAAAAATATAAAAAGAGTGAAACTTGAAGAAAACTTAGTTTGAATCATTAGGCTTTTGTGGAGTAGATTTAAGTAGGAGAAGGACAAACCTTGGTAAAATGTGGTAGGTAGAAAGCCAAAGTTAGTTAAATGTTTGAATTAGGATCATTGTTGATCATTTGAGGGAGGAAGGCTTAGGAGATAGGATAAGAGCCTACAAAGTAGGAGGAAATCTTGAGGGCTTATCGTGAGCCTTGAGGATGCCCACCCCCTCAAACTCACTATATAATCCCTCATTCTTCCCTCACTCATCATTTCTTTTCTTCGTGCTCCTTGGCACTCCACGTGTTATAAGTGTGGGTGCGTGGGAAGCAAGATAGGAGCACGTGTGTGTGCATGGATGTAAGGTTAGGAGCCAAGGCTAGTTGGCCTTGAAGAGGGTTTGACCTCTTGTTAGTAATAGTTGGGCGTAAATGATTTAAAGTTCAATTTATGACTTTGTTTGAATACTTGGATTTACATTGATTAGCCTTATACTTATGCGGATGTGCAAAGTCTCTTATTGGAGCATTTAGTTTTGTTGGACTTCATATGAATTTTTGAGAGCCAAAAAACCGAGACTATGTCCAAACTTCCAAAAACTAGTGAAAAAATGTAGATTCAAAGGGAACAGCATAGAATTGCGACCATATACTTTGTGGCAGTATAAATATTATTGCATATTCATGTAGAGGACTTCATTACCTATCCATGGATACCAAGAACTCATTTTTTGGACTTCATATGAATTTTTGAGAGCCAAAAAACCGATACTATGTCCAAACTTCCAAAAACTAGTGAAAAAATGTAGGTTCAAAGGGAACAGCGTAGAATTGCGACCATATACTTTGTGGAAGTAGAAATATTATTGCATATTCATGTAGAGGACTTCATTACCTATCCATGGATACCAAGAACTCATTTTTTGGACTTCATATGAATTTTTGAGAGCCAAAAAACCGAGACTATGTCCAAACTTCCAAACTTCGAGATTAAGGAGTGTAAGAAGACATAGTATAGACTTGGCTAAGTTGCGTATATTCCAACGATAGATTGGAATCATACATTGTGTTACAAAGAGAGAAATCTCTACATGTCATTATAAACTTCTCCATTCGGGCTAGGACGAAATTGAAGGGTGGAGGCTTTTTGGTGACATTTGGATCGAGCAATAGATATCAAAAGGACATGTGTTTTAAAAAGATTGGACTACGAGCTAAGAATTTTGTTAAGTATTCTAGGGTCAACACTTTTCCAGACCATGGACAACTTCCAAAATAACTACAGTTAACTAGATTGTTTTCAATACATTTTAGGGAGCAACAAAACTTAACTAGAAAAATTTAAGACCATATTCAAGAACAACTATAGTTCACTAGAAAATGACCAAGTATTATTATATATTCAAAGAAGTTCGCCAATTGATTTGTTTTAGTTGAAGGTCTTCAATATACTTAGGCCATTGAGGATCATCAATAAACGCCTTTGTATGGTCACTCGTAGTGTTGGGCTTTGGAACGATCTCCATGTACACCACCAACACAAATAACACACTACACTGAATATCATATTTAGTGTTTGGTTATATTTAATGTTGTTACCACCCTATGCTGCTCAACACTAATTTTCAATTTTTTGACAACTAGTGTTAGAAGGTATTTGAACGTATGTTGGAATTCTTCTTTGATCATTGTTTTGGTTTTTTTTTGTTGTTTTTGTCATCTCCCTATTAACACTAAATTCAAACATGTAACTTCCACATATTACCATAGTTGATATTTGATGTTTAAGTTTATATTTAATGTTACTTTCTTTCATAGGGTTATTTGTATTTAGTGTATGCGTTTGTATTTAGTGTATCAAACACAAAATATCTTATTTAGTGTAATGACTGTACAAAACTACAACATAATTCCATGGACAAACTGCGCTCAACTTTAGTTAACTAGATATAACTATAATTAACTATATTTTTTGGTAGACCAAATTTAAAACACCTATAGTTAACTACATTTCTTGGTAGTTCAAATCGCAAACAACTATGATTACAAAAGGCAACTAGTTAACTAATAGTTGCATTAGTTGGTTACACCCTAACCTTGATAATGTCACACCCTCCGTTTCACCAAAAAGTGTGATATAAACAAGGTGTGACATAATTGATAATGTCACATTTTGTGCATAATGTGATATTATCAAAATATATGTATAAAATCAAAACATAATTACAATTAAAAAAAACAAATATGAGACTTCAATGTTTTTGAATGTAAAATCTAATTCAAAATTGTGAATAACAACAAGAGCACATCATAATGTGTCATTGAGATCAGGTAAAGACCTCTCACTAGAGACAAAGAAGCTTCTAATGTCACATTGTTTTGTTGATGTTAAATGTGCAACATCAATTCTAATGAGTTTGTCATGGATTTTTTCCATTTCTCACAACTCATGAGTGCTGAAAATCTGAGAACCTTGGCTAGCCATAAAATTCAAAACATCTTTAGCATATTTTTGTGCATCGCTTAGCTTCACTACTTTAGACTACTCATCACTGCTATCAACAATCAATGGGTCCACTTCCATGGAATCAAGAACTTGTTCGCCATCTTGCACTAATTGCACAAGCTCCTCAGTAGAAAATTCCACCTCAAAATCATCTTCACCTTCCATGTTTATGTACTCCAAAGGACAAAGCTTTTCTACAGGCTTGCCTTCAACATCCAAACCCAAATTTAATGCGGCGATGAGTCTACCCAATTCCAAAGTTGCTTCCTCCATTTTGGACTTCATACGTTCATCAAGATTGTTTATATCTGCATTCCACTCTGCAGGCAATATGGCGGACTTTCTCCAACAATTTCTAATGGTTTGATCATCTAATTCATGCCATGCCGCCACACACCATAGCATAGCTTGAAATACATCAACATTCAATTCCCCAAATCTTCATTTGAGTTGTTATCAATTTGTTGCAAAGTCCAGGCAACAAGCTTGCGCTTATAACACATTTTGAATGTTGCAATCACTCCTTGATCCAAAGGCTGAACAACTAAAGTCACATTTGGTGGAAGGAACAAGATAGTGATATGGGAGAGTACAAAAGCATTAAACCCATCTAAATCAGCAGGAAGTGTACCTGTGTGTTTGTGAACTTCCACCTTTGGCCTCAACTTACAGACAACTACGAGTATGTAGAATTGAGCATTTGGACTCCGAAACACGTACCAAATTTGAAATTACACAAGACATCCCACTATGCCGAAAGCATTGAATGAGAGCTCATTCAATGACCCCCAATATGCTTTGCTTTAGCCCATGCTCACCCATGAATAATAATATTGAACCCATGCCCACCCATTATAATATCAAACCCATGCCCACCCATACAATCCATCCATACTTGATATTATCACATTTACACTACGGATTTTGAAAAAAAATAGTGACATTATCAAGGGTGATAGGGATAATAACGAGGGAGTTTTACACTATGAAAATCGGTTTCAAACTTTTAGGTGACAATATCAAGGTGTTCTATTAACAAGGGTGACATTATCAAGGTTACACTGTAGTTGTCCAAGGTTTGTAATCTTCACAATTGGGGGGGTCTAGGTGGTCATTTATGGCTCCAATTACTTTGACTTTGACAATTCACAACATCAACATGAGAGATTAGTAAATTCCATAGATGTTGCTCGAATATCGTAACACATTTGCGCATCCAAGAAGAATCATGACTTTGCAATCCAAATTGAGGATCATGGCAAACTACAAAACTAACCGTTTGAGATACATTCCTACAAAATGGGCAAAATATCATTGGTAAGTGCCTTGTCCGCGAGACTGAAGAGCACTAAGGGCCTCAATCTCTTAAGATAATTTTGGGCATAATCGGTCAAGATCCTAGTGTTCCCAAATCAACCCGTTTCATGTTGTGATCTTTTTTATTTTCTTTATGAACTTCAAATATATTCCATAGATTCCTCTAAAGTGATATGTGATATTCATGAAATCTTGAACTTCAAACGGTTATTTCTCAAACTCAACCGGTTCATTTGTGACTAAATTGTTTTGTCTAATTAGTGTGGGTTACCGTTTGGAGTTATGCATTGCTATACCATTTTAACCGAGAATATCATGTTTTACTAAAATAACATAAGTTGTTAGTATGCACGCCCAAGAATATGATACAATTTAGTTGAGAAAAAAATGATAATGTGGGTAAAAAGTTAGAGCCACATGCCACTCCAAAGGGTAACCCACACTAATTAGACAAAACAGTGCATCGGTCGGTCCCCCTCCGTTCCTTGGAGGGCCTCATATGACAACTTTGTAAATAAAGGGCCAAAGGGGATCAATAATTACAAATGATGTGGAACAAAAATGTAATTGAATTGTGTGGCTCTCCTCTGCTCCTGCAGGACCTGCACCCAAGGCTCTCAGATGCCATTCCCAAAACCTCGAAAACCCTCCACAAATAAGGCAGCTTACTTTTGGCTGAGCATGATCGCCAAGACTCTTTCAACATTCGTGCATAACTTACTTTCAAGACACTTCACTTATAGGTCACCCACACATACTGGTGGTAAGCAGCAGTGAACATGCGAATTCCATTCACCGCCGTCAGTAACTTAAGTGTGGGCGAGAACCGGCAAGAATTGGCGGTTACTTATAGATGAACTGGTTGATTTTGAGAAGTAACCCGGTTGAAGTTCCGGATGGTTGTTCTTATTATCCTTATTATTCTTATACCTATTCACATACCACTCAATTGTCGGTCAATGTATATCTATGTTGGAATTATTGGGTTCTTTGAACAATCAATTAAGAAGACTCCACAAAATCCACAAGTTCCTACATACATTGTTGAGGTCACACAATCGGTTTATTGATATTTTGTGTAATTATTTCAAGCGAACCGTCCGCAACCACATATCGTTTCAATATTTAGATGCTATCAAAAGTCTAATATGGACGCATCATTGTTCCTCAATTATTGTCTTGGGGTTAGAGATTTCTTGTCTAAGGTTGCCCTACATATTTCCATCGTCCATCATTGATTTCTATTTCCATTCACAAATGTTGTAGATCTTTTAGAGTTTTTATCGTTTCATATTGTGGATCTTTGTTGATAGGACCTTTGTGCGAGTTGTTATAATGTCTGAACAATGGAGGGCATTCCAATTTATTTGTTTTTAAGCAATGAATGGGAATTGGGAGAAGTTGGATCGAGCAATGGATATCAAAAGGACATGTGTTTCAAAAGGATTGGACTACAAGCTCAAAAATTAAGTATTCTAGGGTCAACAATCTTCACAATTGGGGGGTCTAGGTGGCCGTTTACGGCTCCGATTACTTTGACTTTGAAAATTCACAGCATCAGAATGAGAGATTAGTAAATTCCATAGAAAATCACATTTGCAGATCCAAGAAAAATCCCACGTTTGAAATCCAAAATGAGAATCATGGAAAACTACAAAAACTAACCGTTTGCGACACATTACTACAAAATGGGTAAGTTCCTTCTCCGCGAGACTGAAGACCAGAGAGGCCTTCAATCTCTGAAGATAATTTTGGGCATAATCGGTCAAGATCCTAGTGTTCCCAAATCCGACCCATTACATGTTTTGATCTTTCGGATTTTCTTTATGATGTCAAGATATATTCCATATATTACTCTAAAGTGATAGAGAATTTTCATGAAGTCTTCAACTTCAACCCATTATTTCTCAAACTCAACCGGTTCATTTGTGACTACATTGTTTTGTCTAATTAGTGTGGGTCACCGTTCGGAAATATACATTGCTGTACCATTTTACTCAGAGTATCCTTTTGTACCCAAATCACATAAGGTATTAACGTGCACGCCGAAGAACTGATAATGTTAGGAAAAAGTCAGAGCAACACGCCATTTCGAAGGGTAACCCACACTAATTACACAAAACAGTGCAGAGGTCGGTCCCCCTCCGTTCCTTGGAGGGCCTCATATGACAACTTTGTAAATAAAGGGCCAAAGGGGATCAATAATTACAAATGATGTGGAATGAAAATGTAATTGAATTGTGTGGCTCTCCTCCTGCTGCTGCAGGACCTCCACCCAAGGCTCTCGGATGCCATTCCCTAAACCTCCAAAACCCTCCACAAATAAAGTAACTTACTTTTGGCTGAGGACTTATCGCCAAGACTCTTTCAACATTTGTGCATAACTCACTTTCAAGAAGCTTCCCTTACTTTCTTGGTCATGTGCGTCCTGGTAGATTTTAGCCAAAACCTGTGGAGACCCAGGTGTTCCAAATTCAACTGTTTTTAAGGTGAATGTGCTTTATTCGGTTACTTCTCTTAGTGGGTCACCTGTATTTGAGTGGTATGCGGTTAGGCGTGGACTTAAGAGTGGATACTGAAAAGACATGTGTTTGAAAGTGATTGGACTAGGAGGACGTTAACCCTTAAAGGACATATGCTTTCCCGATACCACACCCAAAATATCTTTTAAAATTCATTTTAAGCATGCTTAACCAATTAATTTACATAGGCTCTATTCTAAAGAAGTATAGATCTTGCTAAGGTGCTCGATTTGGCATTCTAAAAACCCCATTTGGTGCAATGGAGTAGAAGTTTTGAACAAGATTCTCCCAAAATAATACCAAGTCCGTGGGGCAACATTGTCCTTTAAGGGTTAAGTACCCCCCACGAACTTTTCGGGGGGGAATATTTTGTCAGGGGTAGTCCTCCGACATTTTTTCTGCAGCCGACCGAAAACTGTTGCCCGCCCGCCCGATTTCAAAAAAACTAGTGTACTTGCATTTTTGAAGGCTACTTGTCCACACATCCGATATTGAGTGCAGTTCATTTTCAAGGTCTCAAATCAAAGATATATGTTCACTTCCATTGAGTAAATAAGCAATTGACTAGATTTCATTTTCAAAGTGAAAACGTCAATAAAGCATGTAATTAAGTTGGAAGTCTAAAATATTACAAAATCCTCATTACCACTGAGGTTATAATTTTTGTCACTTACAATTGAAAGGGACTTTGTCATTCTAAAATGAAACTAAAATTTATGATTTTTATTTAAATATAATATCTAATATCTAATATACTACATAATATCTAATATCTAATATATATTTAATACCTTCTACAATCACAAAGTTTTCATACGCATTTAAACTAGTTAAGTAAGATTGAATGCAACGAAGTCTAATAATTTCTGACTAATCCTAATGAATCATATTCAAGCCCAATTAAATCAGAAAATATGCATACCAAATTAATTCACCCTAATTAATTATAACATGTACTTACTGGAATTAGTCATGATTTAAATGGAATTAACTCCAGTAAATATAATTTATGATTAATTAGGCTTAATTAATTTGGTAAGCATATTTTCTGATTTAATTGGGATTAATTAGGATTAATCAGAATATATTAGACTTAGTTGCATTCAATCTTACTTAACTAGTTTAAATGCATATGAAAACTTTTTGATAGTAGAAGGTATTAACTATATTATATTAAAATATTAAAATAGCTCATAAATCATAAATTTTAGTTTCATTTTAGAATGACAAAGTCCCTTTCAATTGTAAGTGATAAAAATTATAACCTCAGTGGTAATGAGGATTTTGTAATATTTTTGACTTCCAACTTAATTACATGCTTTATTGACGGTTTCACTTTGAAAATGAAATCTAGTCAAATGCTTATTTACTCAATGGAAGTGAACATATATATTGGATTTGAGACCTTGAAAATGAATTGCACTCAATATGGGATTGGTGGACAAGTAGCCTTCAAAAATGCAAGTACACTAGTTTTTTTGAAATCAGGCGGGCGGGCAGCAATTTTCGGTCCGCTGCAGAAAAAATGTCAGGGGGCTGCCCCTGACAGAATATTCCCCCCCCCGGAAAAGTTTGTGGGGGGGGGGGGGTACTTAACGTCCTCCATTGGACTATGTGCTCAAGTTTCTAAATTTATTCTCGCGTCAATAGTCACCACAATTGGGGGCTTAGGTGGTTGTTCTAAGGTTCCAGTTATTTTGACTTTGAAAAATCGTAGCATCAACATGAGAGATCAGTATAATCCATAGATTGTTACCATAATCTCATATCGCATTCACGTATCTAGGAAAAATCCTAACTTTTGGAATCCAAATTGAGAATCGTGGCAAACAACAAATACTAACCATTTAACCCCTAACTTCTCAAGGAGCCCATTTCTGGTTGATAAATGACTTCTTCCCTACATTAAGTCCATCCAACTCATTCATTCACAATCCAAATTACTATAAATATCTCGCAACTTTGAAAATAGGCTCCAATATAGGACGACCTAGCATGCTCGTAATAAGAAGTTTTGTCAACAAGGATCAAACCCAAGGTTTAGTCCCTCTTTGAGAGACTTTATGGATAAATGCAACGTCTACCATGTTTTGAGGATGTAGTCCAATCCAAGTACTTAAGAAATTGGTGCCATTTTAGTATCCATTGCATGCCTAAGCATACGCCACACAAGTGTAGGTGACCAATGCAGTAATATGAAGGTAGAAGGGTCTTCACGGGTTAGGTAACTTGATTGGACCACATCTATGAGCGTGTGAGATCAATACGAGATGGTTAGCAAATCCAGGTTGAGGTATGGGTCTTAAGATATTTTCCTCATAATTTTGGAGCTTATATGAATATCTTATTGATCAATAACAAAGTCAAGATTTGCATACTCATTGAGTAGTCATATAAGCCCCACAATTATGTTGACTATTGAGCTTAGAATGTTGACCATAATTTAAGCACGTAGTGTGATCTCTTTTAAACAAGTGTCTTCCCGGATTCCATTTTAGATGCACGCGCAACCATGCACCACACAAATATAGGTGAGTGATTGAGTCAAGTGACAAAATTGGGCACATGTAATAGACTTATCTTCTAGAGTAAACAAGTTGAATCCATTTTGTTGTGCAATTTGCTATGCTTTCTTCATGGTTGCAACTACAAATCTAATTGTCACTTTTGCATTGGCCCGCAATGCTTGTTCCTTGACCTTCATGTTGACATGTTCTGCCTTGAAGGATTTAGCACCAAGAGGTCGCACTGTTGCAAGTGCGGAATCGGATGGAAGAGCTGCACCATTCGGAGTAACAATATCCCATCGATCCACTAGCAATACAGTCAGAGAAGGGATATCGTACACTCCCGCCTTCCGCTTGGCCATGAATATTGCTGCAAAACAAGGATAGGTTTTTAGCAACAACCAACAATGTTAAGAAACAAAGGCTTTTCCACACTTTTGTTTGTAGAGATTCATAGCATCACACACAATGTCATCCTATGTTTTTCGACTCTCATCAAGATCTTTGATTTGGCAATGGCAACCAGTGAACTTTACTACTGCAACCTTTATGTCACACCACTTTGTTTCCAATGACCTAGCTGGACGATCTATTCCTCCCTCTGGCTTGTGGCGATTGTAGTGCAACGCAACACTACTCCAAAATGCAGTGTTCTTCTGCTCTATCCCCCTCCTTGAGTCCGTGGAGGTGTGCATGAAACTTCTACAACATTGTTCCTCCTCCTCCAGCCATAAGTTCCTGCCCTTCTTGGTCCTCCCACCCGTTGTGACACCATCCTCTACCCCACCTGGCATGCTATAGAATGTCCAGAGAAAGTACTAAACGTCGATAGCATTGTTGTGGAGAGCTCACCACCCAGGACAAAATGTTGAGAGTAGCACTGTTGAATGCCCACCCCGGAACTCACTTTAACATTGGCGGAGCTTGTTGGACTCGTTCGCTTGGCGGTCCCGGTTCCCGAAGTCACGGAGTGTCGTTCATCCACCAAGAGCCCAGTCTGGTGGGACGCTCTCAACCATGAACATCCTGGTAGATTTTAACCAAAACCGGTTGAGACCCAAGTGTTCCAAATTTAACTGTATTTAAGGTGAATGTGTCTTATTTGGTTACTTCTCTTGATTGGCCACCTATACTTGAGTGGTATGTCGTTAGGTGTGGACCTAAGAGTGGATACCACAAAGACATGTGTTTGAAAGTCATTGCACTATGTGGTGAAGTTTGTAAAATTATTCTAGGGTCAATAGTCATCACAATTGGAGACTTAGGTGGTTGATCTAAGGTTTTAGCGATTTTGACTTTGAAAAATCGTACCCTCGACATGAGAGATTGGTATAATCCATAGATTGTTACCATAATATCATATCACATTCGCGGATCTAAGAAAAATCTGAACTTTTGGAATCCAAGTTGAGAATAGGGGCAAACAACAAGTACTAACCATTGAACCCCTCACTTCTCAAGGAACCCATTTCTGGTTGATAAATGAATTCTTCCCTACATTAAGTCCATCTAACTCATTCATCCACAAACCAAATAACTATAAATATCAAGCCAACATGGATATGTACGCATAGACACATGAGCCATGCAATTTACAAATGATTAGAATGTGTAAAAATATGTCAAAGTGGGAAGTGGTCATGTTTTTATTGTGTTGGGAGCTCATGTGACGGTGTTGACTCCATCAATACTTGTCACATCAATGCAATATTTTGCATGAACAACAAAGATGTGTATTTTGATAAAATTGAAATGTTTTATTTTGTCCATGTAAAAATGGTCTTTAGGCTCACATCGATCATTCAAGTCATCATCTGGACACTTGCACATGATGCAACATGACATTTTCTTGTGCATCACTTCCTTGTTATAATCTAAAAATTCCAAGGATTATTTGTGCCCATTTCCCCTCTCGTTATAGCTTATCTCCCATGTTTCAAGATCCTACAAACAAAACTTATTTTAATCTCAAAACTAGTCCATGTAAATTCATCAACCAACATTGAACAAAATGCACTCAGAACAACCTTTTTATAAGATTGGGAGGTGGAGGGTTAAGACACGTTACCTTATGGTGATATCTTTTCGATTTCCTTTCATTAATTCAACATCTATTGCAAAAATTCCTCTACACTGCTGCGTTATTTACCTGAATTGGTGAACTTCAACCTGCTAATTCCCGCCGGCTCACCCATCTATTTGGACACGGACCACTAAAACTTTGAATCGTTATAACTTTGACACATATTTGAACGGAGTTCAAAAATGGCATACTTTGGTGCGTTGGAATCCCTTCCAGTTACTAACAAGCTCTATCTAGACTTTTTGTAGAAGAGTAATTTTGATTGCCCACAATGGGTGACTGTGGGTCACTTCCATTGCAAACTCCAAGGAGGACGATCCACTCAAGATCTCCAAATCGTAGCCTGCATTGAATGCCAGTGGGAAATGAGCAGAATATTGTTGGTAAGTTCCTTCTGTAAACAAAGGGCGAAAGGCCCCATCCATTATTGCAGACAATGGGGAAGAAAAATGTAATTTACTCGTGTGGCCTTCCTCCTGCTCATGCAGAACCTGCACTGAAGGCTCTCTGTTGGCATTCCCAAACCTTCTAGAACCCTCCAGAACAGAGTAATTTCCTTAATTAGCTGAGCATCGTCGCCAAGACTCTTTCAACATGTGTGCATAACTTACAGACACACTTCCTTTGCTTTCTTGGCCCATAGACCAAGTGTTGTGGTAGATTTTGAGGCAAATCCGGTGGAGATCCAAGTATTTCCACATCCAACCGGTTACAAGGCGAACGTGTCTTATTCGGTTACTTATATGAGTCGGTCAATTATATTTGAGTGTTGTGTGGTCAAGCTCGGATCGAGCAATGGATACCAAAAGACATGTGTTTCAAAAAGATTGGAGTACGAGCTAAGAAATTTGTGAAGTGTTCTAGGGTCGATAATCTTCACAATTGGGGGGCCTTGGTGGTCGTTTACGATTCTGATTACTTTGACTTTGAAAATTCACAGCATCAGCATGAGAGATTAGTAGATTCCATAGATGTTGCTTCAATCTTATATCACATTTGCGCATCCAAGAAGAATCATGACTTTGCAATCCAAATTGAGAATCATGGCAAACTACAAACACTAACCGTTTGAGACACATTACTACAAAACGGGCAAAATATCATTGGTAAGTTCCTTCTCCGCAAGATTGAAGACTACAGAGGGCCTCAATCTCTGAGGATAGTTTTGGGCATAATCGGTCAAGATCCTAGTGTTCCCCAATCCAACCCATTACATGTTGTAATCTTTCGGGTTTTCTTTATTATGTCAAGATATATTCCATATATCACTCTAAAGTGATCGGTAATTTTCATGAAGTCTTGAACATCAACCGGTTATTTCTCAAACTTAACCGGTTCATTTGTGACTACATTGTTTTGTCTAATTAGTGTGGATTTCCGTTTGAAGTTATGCATTGGTATACCATTTTATTAAGAGTATCGTGTTATACCTAAATAACATAAGTTGTTAGTATGCACGCCCAAGAATATGATACAACTTAGTTGGGTAAAATATGATAATGTGGGTAAAAAGCTAGAGCCACACGACACTCCGAATGGTACCCACACTAATTAGACAAACCAATACAATGATCTGTTCTCCTCCGTTCATTGGAACGCCTCATATGACAAAAGTGTAAGCAAAGGGTGAAAGGGGTCAGTTATTCCAGAGGATGCCGAATGAAAATGTAATTGAATTGTATATTCTCGGTCATGTGCATTGTGAGGCCAAACCGCCCACCTTTAAGCATCCTAGTCCGGGTGAGGGCATGGGTATCACATTCATGTTCACATAACTCCCTCTTACCAACTTCGTAAAAATCCATTTCATTTCCCATCAACTCTTGCACACCAATTTATTCCATAATAAGAGTACAAGCATTGAAAAATGCTCTTCTCTATTTATCCCCTTCTCCCTACACTAATTTACACACCAACCCTCAACTCACTACCCAAAAGCTCATTCCCCCTAAGCCACCCTCTAATTGTGGACCTAAATCCCCTAATGCCCTTGCCCCTGGCCCTACCCGGCCCATACCCGACTTTATAACCGGGTCCTCGCCCCCGCAGCTCCATACTCCCAAATCAGTAGCCTCAACTCCCGAACCAGTAGCAATGTGAGTTCAGGCCTTCGGCCACAATCCAGTAGCCTCAATCCCCGAACCAGTAGCGATTTGACCAAGGCCTTCGGCCACAATCCAGTAGCCTCGATCCCGAACCAGTAGCAATGTGAGTTCAGGCCTTCGGCCACAATCCAATAGCCTCAATCCCCGAACCGGTAGCGATTTGACCAAGGCCTTCGGCTACAATCCAGTAGCCTCAATCCCCGAACCAGTAGCAACGTGAGTTCAGGCCTTCGGCCACAAATCAGTAGCTCAATCCCCGAACCAGTAGCAATGTGAGTTTAGGCCTTCGGCCACAAATCAATAGCCTCAACTCCCGCACCCAGTAGCAATGTGAGTTCAGGCCTTCGGCCACAATCCAATAGCCTCAATCCCCGAACCAATGGTGATTTGACCAAGGCCTTCGGCCACAAATCAATAGCCTCAACTCCCGCACCCAGTAGCGAGTTGACCTAGGCCTTCGGCCACAATCCAGTAGCCTCAATCCCCGAACCAGTAGCAATGTGAGTTCAGGCCTTCGGCCACAAATCAGTAGCTCAATCCCCGAACCAGTAGCGATTTGACCAAGGCCTCCGGCCACAATCCAATAGCCTCAATCCCGTACCAGTAGCAATGTGAGTTCAGGCCTTCGGCCACAATCCAGTAGCCTCAATCCCCAAACCAGTAGCGATTTGACCAAGGCCTCGGCCCACAATTCAATAGCTAAGTGGAGCTCCTTGAGCTCCCCCCTTTGTGAACCCTTTGAGTGGTCCACCACTCTGCGGGATCACTTTTAGTTAGAATGTTAGCATTAAAAGTTAGAATTGATAGGGAATTTAGGGAAAATTAGTTCATTTAGCATTTAGCCTAGAAGAAGGAAGGTCAAAATGAAACTAAGTAGTGCTAGAAGATAGCAAAGTAGAAAAAATATGCTAGCTAGTAAAAACAACTAGCTAAGCAAATATTAGTAGATGCTAGCTATTAAGCAAATATTAGTAGATGCTAGCTATTAAGCAAATGTTAGTAAATGCTAGCTAAGCAAGTGTTAGTTTATTAGTTAGTGTGAGGCAGACAAGACTATTGGAGGTGTTTTACGTAAGAAGATAAAATCGGCGTGAAGAATTTTGAAGACAAAAAAGAAAGAGAGCAAGGGGGATACTTGCCCCCTTGCCAACTCGATGGCGGAAAAATTAGAAAGATTTCTAAAGGTTTTTTGTCGGAGCCACCTCGGCGAGAGGGTGGCAACCTCAACCGGGAAAACCCCCGAGCCAAAATTTCGGGAAAGGGTTTGAAAAATGGATCCGGTGGAGGAGGGGTCCAACCCTTTTGTGAGAGGGTTTAAAAACCCCTCCTTCCACCTTGTAGCTCTCGCTCTTTCTCTAGTTTTTGGGCGAAGCCCTGCTTCAATGTAGTTAGGAAAAAATCCTTTAGCATGTATTCTCAATGGTCTAAAAGAAAGGCTTGAGAACCTCCTCTACTCTCTCTCTCTCCTAGTTAGGTTGTGTGTTTATTAACACACCAACAAAATTATTCCTTCTTTTGTAGAGGTAGGTTGGATGGTAGAGTTTTGAGTAGAGGCATTATAGACCTCATCTGCCAATGCCCTGAAGGCTTAGTTCAAAAGCTAGAACAAGATACTTATCATTTTTCTCTTAGAGAGATTTCATATAGCCATCCATAGCCGTTTCCCATTTGTGATTTGGTTGAGATGACAATTAGTTATGGATTTTCAAAGATGGAGTAGAAAAACTGGGTGGTCTTGTGGGTAGCGGCTGCTGGATCAGACCTGCGAGCCCAATAGGAATTTTAATTCCAAGAAATTATATTTTTCCCAAGTAGAACTTTTGTGTAGCTTTCCAAAATGGCTTAGAACATTTGATTTGAGCATGATTTGAATTAGATATGAATTGTGCAAGATGGGACACATAGTTTGAGAACTTTTGGTTGACTGCTGCATTACAGAGGACCTGCTGGGTTCACTTCGGCTTACCTTTCTAATCACATATTTTTATCAAATACATCTTTTTAATATCTCTCCAGGGTCATATAGAACGTTTGATTTGACTAAGATTTGAATTAGATATGAATTGTTGAAGGCGAGATACATAGTTTAAGCCTTCTTGATTGACTGCTGTGTTACAAGGAGTCCGCTGAATTTCTATTAGCTTAACCTGCTGATGTCATAATTTTTCTAGTTAGAGCTTGTTCATAGCTTTCCAATGGTATAAGGAAAGCCTAGATCCAAGTAGTAAGGAATGTGCTATGAATTTTTGAAGTTAGAAGGTAGATAGGTGGGTTGGAAGGGTCGGTTGAATCGACCTCACACTTCCAACCCTCATAACTTTTGCATTTCTTATCCGATTAGAGTGATTTTTAGATCATTGGAAAGATAATTTGGTGCACTAAGTATAAATATTATGCTTAGGATTAAATTACAAGGCAGAATAACACTTTATATTTTAATTGTTAACTAAGGTACGCTTACTACCAAACTAGTTACAAAGAAGGAGGCAAGGTCGACGCTCGGAAAGTGGAGCAAGGAAGGAGGTAGCGGCTCGGCCTACATCAAGCCCAAATCAACCGAGGAAAATTGAGGTAAATTAACTAACCTTAAGCCTTCCATTTAGGATTGGAGGGAGCACGGCTAAGGTACGCATCTCTAAACCCACTCACCTATCTCGTAAGGTCAAGTGGCTTGACCACTTGACCGCCAAGGGAGTACCCAATTCCATTGTTTTCGGGGCCCTTGGTATGTTTTGTGGTAGTAGCTTCATTTATTAGCAAGTTTCGTGTGTGGTAAGTCGGATTAATCACCGACACGACCACTCTGAATGTTGTTGGTGGAAAGGTGGGGTTAATGACCCGCGAATTCACTATTATGTTGTTGGCCCCATAGATTGGGAGTAATGGCCCCAATTTATGAAGATTGCGCAACAGGTTGAACCTACAGGTCGCCCGTCACCCTGGTCCCATTGAGTTGCATTTCGTGGTCTATCCAGTGTAAACACATTTAACAATCAAAACATACCAAATAAATCGTAAACCCTTGTTGGCAAGAGACCCGAGGTAAGGGGTGATGCCTAATATGTTAATGTAGTAAGTTAGGACGTGCAAACAAAAGTAAGTAATTAAGAAGGAATTTGTGTGAAGGGTGGGACTTAGGCCAAGTTCCCCCGCTTAGAAAACTAAATAGAACTAAATAAAGAAATAGGAAGAATTGAATGGTCCATCAAATTGTCGTTATTCCGTTCGTTGAGTTAGGGTGGTATGAGTCACACCCGGTTGGGTGTATCAGAACCATCCCAATTCACAAATTAGGATTGCCTTGGTTTCAAGGCTGGTGCGTCTGCGCGTAGAATAGGTTGTAGGTTAAGGTTAGAACTAGATATGAAATTGGTTAGTGGAGTTTAAAGCCACACTAGTAAAAAACTAAGGCCTAACCTCCGGAGGTACTACGACGCATATTTAATCTCCCTCAAAAATCTAACTACTCACGTTATACACCTATCATCCGGGTTCGGCTTGGGCGCCTGCAAATGCAGGCCACCTTCACCGAAGGGCTTGTGTGATACTTTTAGGCTCCCTCGAAAGGGGGTGGCCCAAAAGTACCACACCCTTGGTCCACAAGAAAAAAAAAAAACCACAAAAGAATCAAGAAGCTTAACCCCTCACCTCTCTCCTACTTAGTAGGACCTCATCTTATCCACTAAACCCTCACCCCCTAAACCACCAAGAACATGTTCTAAATCAAACGTTTAAACCCAAGGCCCCTCCCCTTGCTTCATCAAACACTACTCACTTAACCAAAACACTCCTTAATGCCACTAAGCTTCTAATCAACCACACAAAATAGGCTTAAGGCCTAAAACATAAATCCACACCAAGCCTCACTCTTTTTATACTTTTTGATATTTCAATAATGACCTCAAATGCAATTCTAAATAGATTTTAAACATAAAACAAATATGAGCAACCATTTTGGGCTCATATGCATCCTGGTAGATTTTAGCCAAAACCGGTCGAGACCTAGGTGTTCCAAATTAAACTGTTTATAAGGTGAATGTGCTTTATTCGGTTACTTCTCTTAGTGGGCCACCTATATTTGAGTGGTATGCAGTTACGTGTGGACTTTGGATACCACAAAGATATGTGTTTGAAAGTGATTGGACTATGTGCTTAAGTTTCTAAAATTATTCTAGCGTCAATAATCATCACAATTGGGGGCTTAAGTGGATGTTCTAAAGTTCCAATTATTTTGACTTTGAAAAATTGTTGCATCAACATGAGAGATCGGTATAATCCATAGATTGTTACCATAATCTCATATCGCATTCGCGTATCTAGGAAAAATCCTAACTTTTGGAATCCAAATTGAGAATCGTGGCAAACAACAAATACTAACCATTTAACCCCTAACTTCTCAAGGAGCCCGTTTTTGGTTGATAAATGACTTCTTCTCTATATTATGTTCGTCCAACTCATTCATCCATAATCAAAATAACCATAAACGTCAAGCCAACATGGATATGTACGCATAGACACATGAGCCATGCAATTTATAGATGATTAGAGTGTGTAAAAATATGTCAAAGTGGGAAGTGGTCATGTTTTCATTATGTTGGGAGCTCATGTGAGGGTGTTGACTCCAATCAATAGTTGTCACGTGAATGCAATATTTTGCATGAACAACAAAGATGATTATTTTGATAAAACCAAAATGTTTTTTCGAGTATATGTAGAAACGGTCTTCATGCTCACATCAATCACTCAATTCATCATTTGGACACTCGCGGAGGATACAACATGACATTTTCTTGTGCATCACTTCTTTGTTATAATCTAAAAATTTGAAGGATTATTTGTGCCCATTTCCCCTCTTGTTATAGCTTATCTCCCATGTTTCAAGATCGTAAAGACAAAACTGATTTTAATCTCAAAACTCATCCATGTAAATTCATCAACCAACATTGAACGAAATGCACTCAAACAACCCTTTCATAAGATTGGGAGGTGGAAGGTTAAGACACGTTACTTTATGTTGATATCTTTCGATTTACTTTCATTAATTCAACATCTATTGCAAGAATTCCTCCAAACTGCTGCTATTTACCTGGACCGGTGAACTTGAACCCGCTAGTTCGCGCCCGCTGGCCCACCTTTAACTAGAGGTTGAATATCTCCGAATTCTTCCCGCAGTAAAATCCCATTTCCCTCTTCATCGCTGCACCATTTTCAATGCTGGAGGTGCACAGTGGCGTGCAGGGATTCTGCGAGGCGCAGCATACCAGGCTTTCAACCTCACGCCGACTGGAAGGTACCATATTTCCACTTGCATTTTGTCGGTTTCCTTTCCTCTCGGATTTTCTGAGAAGGAGCACTGCCATAGCCTGTTCCACGCGGAGTTTCTGAGGGAGAGGGCAACGCCATGGCCAGCTGCACACACGCTCATACAACTCTCCACCCAACAATACAGGCGCCTGCTTCTTCTCGGAGATCGTCCCTCTGCTACACGAGCGCCAAGTAGTGTTGTTCGCTCGGTTTCTCAGTGGAAGAAACTGCATGAAGGGAGTTCAGTTTGAGTGCTTGCACTAGCGGAGGTTTCATCGAAAGCTTTCACATTCGTTATTGCCCTAGAACGGATGCCAAAGACGAGGAGGAGGGCGTGTGATTAGATCAGCAGCTAACGAACTTGGTAGTTGTTTGTGGGCCTGATTGCGGAGTGCTGACGACGTCTGCCGTGTCGATTCTGCAGCAGCTTTGGAGTGCAAAGGGGTGAGGATGAAGTGCAGGGTTAAACCCCTGTTCCCGTCGTCTTTTGTCTCGTCTCTTTCGTGTGCAACACTTTCGTTCACTCACAGTATAACTAGATCCATGTTTCTTCTGGTTCAGGGAAAAGGAGCATCGGATACTGCTGGCTCCTCTGCATCCGCGAGAAGGTGAGCCCCTGGTGAAGCTCGGGCGTTAGGAAATGTATGATTGCATTCCAGTTCTCTTCTTGTTCGTTGTGTTATTGCAATGGTTGTTGGGAAGTTCGGGGGAGTGATTGGGTGGATTGGCAATCGTGCTCGCGGTCTCTGTGTGAGTGTCCTGAGGGGATGCACTCACGTGCAGGTGATTGGTGGTATGCGCCGTGTGTGTTGGAGTCGTTAGCTACATGAGGTCAGGTAGATGGGTCTTCCACTGTCACTTCTCCCGATCACCCCACTTTCCTGAGCGTATGAAACGCGCGATCGGTACACGATCCTGGTTAGCAATTCCAAATCGGGGCTGTGAACGATGCCATCACAGGTTTTGGAGCTCATGTGGGTGTCTTGTTGATTGCTATCAAAGGCAAGATTCTTGTGCTCTTTAATTGGTCTCATGGGTCCCCCACTTATGTGGACTATTGGAGTGAGCCTGGAATAAAGTTATTTGTAAAGTAAACCAAATGAACCCACGGAATTAGTCCCAAGCCGTGAGTTTATGAGGATCTATACAAAAGTCACTAAGTTTTCTCAATGCTTAGATTATCATACACATAGAGTGGTGTCGGGCTATTAGAAACCGGCTTTGTAGATTCGATGTACTACTAGGATGGGTGGGTCCAATTGGTCTTGCATTGGCTGTTGCAGGATTTAGGACAACGGGTCCCATTTGCATACCTAGTTTAGGCCTCAAAATTCTCTCAAAGTTTGGGAAGAGGAAAGAGGAGGTCTCAAAAATTTCACCTAACATTGAAAATAGACTCCGATACAAGACGACCTAGAATGCTCGAAAAGAGGTTTTCTGAACGAGGATCAAACCCAAGGTTTAGTCTCTCTTTGAGAGACTTTATGGATAAATCCAACGTCTACCATGTTTTGAGGACGAAGTCCAATGCAAGTTCTTAAGAAACGGGTGCCATTTTAGTATCCATTGCATGCCTAAGCATACGCCACACAAGTGTAGGTGACCAAAGCAGTAATATGAAGGTAGAAGGGTCTTCACGGGTTAGGTACTTGATTAGCCCACATCTATGAGCGTATGAGATCAATACGAGATGGCTAGAAAATCCAGGTTGAGGTATGGGTTTGTAGACATTTTTGCCATAATTTTGGAGCTCATATGAATATCTTATTGATCAATAACAAAGTCAAGATTTGCATACTCATTGAGTAGTCATATAGGCCCCGCAATTACGTTGACTATTGAGCTTAGAATGTTGACCATAATTTGAGCACATATTGTGATCTATTTTAAACAAGTGTCTTTTTGGTTTCCATTTTAGATGCACACGCAACCATACACCACACAAATATAGGTGACTGATTAAGTGAAGTGACAGAATTGGGCACGTTCACCTTTGTTGTTTGAGCTCCGTCAAGGTTGTATACTGTAGCTTATCGAGGCAAATGGGTCCTAAAGAGATGCCAAACATCCCTTGACGAAACAGATTGAACCAATATGGCATTTCATAGTAGTATGGTGCAAGTTGGGTCACAGGAATGCACGGTTTTCTAATAATACCTTGGCTCTTCAGCATTCGAATTAGTACATTCAATTTAGTACACGTTGGGATTGGTATATTTGAGCTCTATTTGATCTCTGACACAGTGTAGATTGTGTAGGATCGCGGTCAATGTAGAGAGTATAGTGGATCACATCGTTTATATATATATATATATATATAAAATTGATGGACGGTGTGAACGACTTCTTGGGTTCTTTCAACTTTAAACCTTAAATTTAGTTGATGTTTGAAATAATTGCTCGATTTGGATTGATTAGCGCTTGAGGTTTCATGAAGCACGTGAGAGGGTGTTGGACTAGAATGTGCAATTATGCTCAAGTGTTTGATGGAGACGCGTTGCTCAAGTTGCACACATTGTTCTTTTTATTCCTTTCAAATTTTTAGCTATATTCATGTGGCATGTCGGTAGTAGAAATGATTTGTTAGGTTATTGGATCTTTGAGGTTTAGATTTGGACCAAATTTGAATATTGTCGGTTGCATTCCAAGAGTTTGTTGTGTTTGTATGTCATTATAGTAATATGCAAACTCAATGTCCTTTATCATGGTACATGTATTTTGGTGGTGCTCAAATCTCAAGTCCCATCAACATTATATTGTAATAAACATATTGGTACTATCATTGGAATTGACAACCAACCTGGGTAATATTTGTTTGCATGTCAGATGGGAAATCCAGATGTTGTGAACGCAACGCTAGGTGCTGCATTTGGTGTCGCTTTTGGAGGCGTTTGGACCTTGCTTGCAAAGGTGATTGAAGGATTGAAGTTTGTTCACCATTGTCATGAACAATGCGCATCTTTAAGAGAATATTTGGAGAAGATCAAACCTATGTTGTCACAAATATCCAATCAATATCAATCAGAGGAAGCATTGAAAAATTGGTTGGATGCATTTCAAAAGTGTGTTGAAGATGCCAACGAGATTTTGGAGAATTGTAGAGATGGGTCTAATTGGGAGCGGATCCGTGAAGTGAGATATGGGGCTCAAATATTGGAGCTAAAAAAAAAAATGGAGGAAAATGTGAATATATCATCCATGGCATTTTTGACACTCGAGAGTATTAGCAAATCCAACATGGGCACTAGTGTGATGGTGCAAGAGGTTCCCCAAGTGGTTCTTGGAATGAGGGATCTTTTTGAAAGAGTGAAATCGAAAATCATTGAAAGGCAAAGTGTGAGTCAAAGTGGTAGATGTGTTGCCATCCAAGGCATGGGTGGATGTGGGAAAACCTTGGTTGCACAAATGGTGAACAACAATAAAGAAATCCAAGAATGTTTTGGGGAAAAATCCATCTTTTGGATCACAGTTGGACGTGATGCATCCGTTTCCGCCCTTTACGTACGGATGAGGGAGTATCTAGGTGTCCAAATGAGTTGCAAAACACCTCTTGAAGACCAACGCACACATTTGATGAATGAGTTTTCAAATCGGAGAGTTTTGTTAACATTGGATGACGTGTGGGATAATGTGCACGAGTATAAAAAGATGGTAGAATGGTTGAACATCGCAAGAGGATTGGGGAGTGTGACATTGGTCACTACAAGAGATTCGTCGATTGCACGCCGCATTGATGCAAGTGTGGAGGTTCTTTCATTACTTTCAGAGGAGCATAGTTGGATATTGTTTTGTGCACATTCATTTGGTACAAATGGGCTTCCATCAAACCAAGAATTGATGAAATTGGCTAAAGATGTGTGCAATGAATGCAAAGGCTTGCCGTTGGCTTTGAAAGTCATTGGGGCGACAATGAAGTGTAAGGATGATATTGCGGAATGGAGATCAACATTGCAAGATCTACGGAAGTCCAATGCAACGGTTGACATTGAACAAGAACTTTTCAATCGCCTCCGAATCAGCTATGACCAATTGGACGAACCCACAAAAAGATGTTTCTTATATTTTGCAGCCTATCCTGAAGATTCGAAAATACGAGCAAAGGAATTATTTGATATGTGGGTTACCGAAGATTTGTTTGGCGAGGACCTTGATGCGGAGGATGCTTTGGATAAAGCGCGCTCTACTTTGAATGAACTTAGGAGGCGATCATTAGTTGATGATTGCAAAAAAATTTGGGGTAAGGAGTGTGTCAAAATGCATGACATTTTACGTGATCTTGCAATGCATATGACAAAAGAAGGTGAGGAGGTTGTACGCGAGAATTTGTTCAAGCCTGGGATGAATAATTTGAAGCAATTTCCAACTACTTGGTTAGGGAAACCATTGAAGGTGAAGAGGATGTCATTAGTTGGCCAAAATATCAATAAGTTTCCCAACAACTTCATAGCTCCAGAGTTGGCAATATGCATGATAAGTGATTCTTCACCATTGTCACGATCATGCGTACAAGGATGTATCATGGAAGAGAGCTTCTTTGAAAATATGGCCAACATTAAATACATACGACTACGTCTAAAAAGAAGTTTCAAAAAAATACCTTCGACCATTGGGACGCTAAGGTTACTTCAACGCCTCGATCTGAGCTTTTGTGAGGAGTTGAAAGAGCTTCCGGAGAGCATCGGTGGATTGGGGTGCCTTCAACACCTCGATTTGAGATATTGTTCGGCGTTGAAAGAGCTTCCGGAGAGCATTGGAGGATTGGGGTGCCTTCAACACCTCGATTTGAGATATTGTTCGGCGTTGAAAGAGCTTCCGGAGAGCATTGGAGGATTGGGGTCCCTTCAACACCTTGATCTAACCTATTGTTGGGTGTTGAAAGAGCTTCCGGAGAGTATCGGAGGATTGGAGTCCCTTCAACACCTCAATTTGAGCTCTTGTGGGGCGTTGAAAGAGCTTCCGGAAAGCATCCGAGGATTGCGGTCACTTCAACACCTCGATTTGAACGATTGTAGGGCGTTGAAAGAGTTTCCGGAGAGCATCGGAGGATTGGGGTCCCTTCAACACCTCAAATTGTACGCTGGTTTGGCGTTGAAAGAGCTTCCAGAGAGCATCGGAGGATTGCGGTCCCTTCAACACCTCAGTATGTGGGCGTGTAGAATGTTGAAAGAGCTTCCGGAGAGCATCGGAGGATTGGTGTTCCTTCAACACCTCAATTTGAGGAATTGTCAGGCGTTGAAAGAGCTTCCGGAGAGCATCGGAGGATTGGGGTCCCTTCAACACCTCAATATGAGTTGGTGTATAATGTTGAAAGAGCTTCCGGAGAGCATCGGAGGATTGGGGTCCCTTCAACACCTCAATTTGGAATCGTGTTGGGAGTTGAAAGAGCTTCCGGAGAGCATCGGAGGATTGGGGTCCCTTCAACACCTCGATCTGAGCCATTGTACGGCGTTGACAGAGCTTCCGGAGAGCATCGGAGGATTGGGGTCCCTTCAACACCTCGATCTGAGCCGTTGTTGGGTGTTGAAAGAGCTTCCGGAGAGCATCGGAGGATTGGGGTCCCTTCAACACTTCGATCTGGGGTATTGTCGGGTGTTGAAAGAGATTCCAGAGAGCATTGGAGCATTGAGGTCCCTTCAACGGCTCTATCTTGATTCATGTGTGGCACTCACTCAGCTTCCGGATGCCATGGGAGCATTGGGGTCCCTTGCATTGCTTGATATAAAGAATTGTGAGGCATTGAAAGAATTTCCATGCTTCACAAACAGTTCCCGACTTCAAATTTTATACTAATTTAGTATATTCTCAAGGTTAGTTCATGCATTCAACTAGTTAATTGTCAAAAAAATGAACTTTGCATCCCACGTACGAAAGTTAACATGAACTAAAAAAAAGGTTTCTTTTTGGAGGTATCAACATACATAGCATGCATAGGAGAGAGATCTTTGTTTGTTTTAGACATTTAAATTTTTGTGAAGAATAGACTGAAGGTATATGTACAAAAAGGGCCCCTAAGGTTTAGAGAAAACAATGACAATAAATATATTAGTTTTATCCAATTCACATTTTCACATGTTGTTGACATATATTGATAAACTTCAATGACTACCATCTCCCTATTTGTTAGGATTTGCATTTGGATTCTAGATGCTTACACATCAGATGCTTTTGGAGCACTCGTGGGCTCCCTCTAGTTTTGCTCTTTAGATTGTGTACTAGTTATTGTGCTCTTGTATTTGTTTGTTTGATGTAATCATTCACTTACATGCTATGGATGGAAAAAATGTAGAACGATTTTCTCATTGCAAAGTGAAAGTGGATTTTATTTGAAATAAAGGAATATCCAATTCATGATTTGTATATGTCTAGTGTAGGAATTCATCACATTAAAGTGGAAAACTTAGTACGAATGCGTGAGTCTATTTTCTACTATGCCATTGATACACATATATTTGTTTTTTACTTTTATAAATTTCTCCAATAAAGGACGTTTGATTTCATGGTGACCTATGTACGTCATTTAGGTTTCCAATGAAGAATCCACTTGTTGGGTTTAACCAATTCGACAAGGTTTTAGAAATTTAATTCACTTTATAAAATCCTCATGACATTGTATGATATAATTGGGTGCAAACATGGTAAAGTGGACCTAGAAAGTGTTTCGGTCTATGTAAATTTGGAGGTGCCATTAGAAAGTAACTACTCTTAAATTTAAGTGTGATTCTTCGATGAATATCAAAATATTGTTCTTATAGTACACTAGTATGAACATCAAATGAGTGAAATAAAAGTGAAGAAAACATGTATTTTAGAATATCTATATATTATTTTTCAACACCTATACAAACCAGTTACGATTTGCAAGTGGTTGAAAGTGACATATGACTAGTCTCATAACAACATATTAAATTAGAATTTTCATATAATGACCTTAAACATATCTATATGCACATATGTGTTGGAAAAAATGAACAAAACCATCTATTTCGGTGTAAGAAACACTTGCATGAAACACATATTTGGCAACTTTACTTATGATAACTATTTAAAGGGTCAAATTAAGTCATTTTCCCCATTCTTTTTGGAATTTTCATTATATCATTTACACAGAGGTCATGATAAATGAATTTCCACTTTATTATATATTTTAAAAAAATTATAACATATTTATAAAAAAAAATTCTTTTTTGGAACAAAATGCTATATCTACTAGTTCTAGTGCAAGGAGCACTAGGAATGCAAGTGAGATTAACGAGGGAATCATGCAGAAACATCCAATTTTTTTTTTATGATCATTCATTGTAAAGCTTCATACAATCATTAATGAACTTAGGCTCCTTTCGATTTTGGAAGCATTGGGTTTAGAAAGCATATCAAGTAGGCTTATAATAAACGTATGGGTACTTTATGTGACATAGAGTGCAATAAATGTTCATGTTCAATGCGGTTCCCTTTATGTTCTCTCATGTTCCCTCCCACGTGCTATGACATTAACAAGTGGTGAACTCACTTACAACAAATGAGTGCAAGGATCAAAGACTGTTCATTTTTATGTGTTTGCTCCCAATGATATAAATGAACCTTTTGTGGGGCCTCGTCTAAGGATGTCTCGGAATATTAAATTTGTTACAAAATATCATGGCAATGTGCAAAGCTAGGACATATGGCTATAATATTGTGCAAACCTCATCTTCACCCAAGGCAGGGGCTTAATTTACATTTCCTAGAAATTTAGAGGTTAAGCAATCTAAAATCCACAAAGTATTAGGACCAATGACATTCCTAGCACATCATTTTGTGCCACACGCTACCCCTACGACCCACCCAAGCATAGTGGGTGTGTCTGAGTTCATTGGATATTTCTAGCCAACTATGTGGGGACCTAGGGACTTGCCCCAGGGTGAGATAGGCGCAAGCCAATTTGCCCTCCTTAAGAAGGTGGTCCACCTTTCATGGTACTTAAGATCACATGCGTAAGAGACTCACTTACCCTATTATGAGGCATTTCCTAGGTTACACTCACGATTAACAACTTCACCAGAGCGTCACCTCATGACAGTCGCTATGAGTATGCTCAAAAACATATTAACCTTGTATACTAAACGCAAGACTATCATCTAAGGTATCGCAATGTGCGAGCTACTCTAAATGTCACAATGTAGATATTTTTCACGTAAAGAATTCATCTATGTTGACCAATGGAATCATATTGGCAATTAGCGGACATGACAATTTAAGACCTCTAGGCATCTAGTTTAGGCCCTTTGCAAATAGTGTATGTGACAATAAATACCTTAAACGGTGGAGTAGTCATTGCAATCCAAACGGTGGTACAAATTCACATTTGTGAAGCACCAGGACACATTCTCATGCCTTTCATTGGAGAAGAGGAGGTTGAGGATGCAAGTAGCAAACTAGCCCGAGATTTTGATTTCAAGTTTATCAACTACAGTGCTCACCCTCAAGAAGTTAGGAATTGACGACCTTGTTCATTTCGACTCCATGGATCCCCCTGCTCCGGAGACACTCATGATCAGAGCCCTCCAGCTACTCAACTCTTTGGCAGTGCTTGACGATGCTGGAAATTCGACAAAGCCCGGTCAATGGGTGAGTGAGTTTCCATTGGATCCGCAAATGTCCACAATGTTGGTGGTGAGCCCTGAATTCAACTGTTCCCACCAAATTCTTAAACCCTAAACCCTACAGTAAGTGAAGTTGTTGTTTTGTAGACAAGTTCCGCCCGTATGTTTAGTGTCAGAACACCAGAATTCTGCAATAAAAGATTTTGCATAGTGATCAAGACTTTAGGGTACGCCCACTCAATTTGCAAGCGTACTCTAACTGATCACATAGCTGCATAACCTTTGGTTACCACTAACCAAAGGTTGGTTGACTAATGCTTGGTCAACTTGCCCCAGTTTTTAACATGACATTAATTATGATGCATTATAATTATGTGGCCCAAACAATTGATGTTTCATTATTATTAAAATAGTATAAAATACTATAATTATGATTAAATATTAATTTATAAGTTTGAAGATTGATTTGATATTTTATTTTATTTTATGTGTAAATATTTTATAATTTTAACATGTATGATAATTTTACAATGTAAGTTAATATAGGATGATGTAAGGAATATTGTGGTCCACCTCGTAGCATAATGGAAAATAAGAGGTGGGCATTCAAGACAAAAACTTGGGCTACTCATTTGTAAAAGTTGGTTAGCATTAGGGGTATGAGTGAGGTAACGTTTCTTCACAAAAGCAAGTTCTCAAAAGTTAGCTAATTTCTACTTTGATGACTTTTATTTAAACCTTGATTTTAACAAGGTGGTGTGGCCCTGAGATAGATTAGCTCTCGAACATGTTGGCCAAGTCTCTTACCTAGGCAATACATGCACAATATAACTAATTTGAGTGGTTACTTACTCTAATTGGAGCCTTAACCGGGATGTGCAATTGGGCAGCTACAAGGTAGATGGACGTTAAGCAAATTACACCCTTTTATGGAATTACATACTGGAATCACATAATTCTACGACCTCCATGACTTCGTATTGTATTATAATCAGATTGAAACATAAATGGTTTGGGCCACAAAATGACAATATATGATAATTAGCATCAAAACAAGTAGAGCAAAACTTTGGTCAGTCAACCCTTTGGTTAGGGGTAACTGAGATGTGCAGCCGTGCGATATGTTAGCGTATGAATTACTTGATTTCATTAACTCAAAATGTTAGCTAATTCTCCTAACTAGGTGGTGTGGCCATGATTTTAGTTAGCTAGGAATTTGGTTAGCTAACCTTTATTAACGCGTAAATTAGCTAAATCTCTTAACTAAGTGGTGTGGCTCGACTATTTGAATTCTACAATGATCAATTAGTAGTAGGATTTTTTTTTCTACTTACACATGTTTTGTGTATGTGTCAATGATGTGTCACCCATGTGCAATTGTGAAGAAACTTGTTAATGATAATCAACACCATAAGTTAGTTTTCTTATTTCTTATGTGTAGTTTCAATATTTGATTTGAACCCCATAAAGTTATGTAATATTCTTAGGTGCTATCTTCAATTCTATAGACTTCCCTTCAAGTCTTTACATGTTCCTATGCTCTATGTGCTCCACTTTCAAATAGACAATGATTGCAATATAAATTACAGTGTTAGGATGTGGCCACGGATGTTTTACGAACATACACTCTATTCACTTTGGCCTCATCCGGCGACCGGAGTTCTTCTTCTACAATGGATCCTCCATGGTGCTTTGCAATGTTTGCTAGATTTAATAAATCATATATAAGTTGCAAGGCATGCATGAAATGTGGGAGAGATATATATAATGGACAATATGGTGGTGGCGGCGAGGCCGTTCTCCATCGTTCTAGAAAGGTGAGGGGAGTGGTGTGACATATGTACAGGTGCAAAGGGCCGGGACAACATAGGCCCATGCTAGTAGTGTACATAGGACTATTTGCTCCTTCTTCGAGGGCCCAAAACCCATTGTATACTAATATGTGCAATTTGGTTGCCTTCGTGAATAGGTTGCCCTTTTACCCATGCAAATTACGTTGAGTCGAACTCAAATTACAAAACCTATAACTTTGGAAGTTCATCCGTATAGCAACCACCATGAAATAATATTTGTTGTATTTTGATACTATGGTAGTGAATATTCAAAATAATGTGGACTGTTGATATATTAGCATGGGGCAACCTAATTGCACATATCAGTGTAATTTACTTAGGGCACGATGTTGTGTGTTGGTCATTATGGCGAAGCAAAATAGAATTTGCCAACATCAATGAAGCTTTCACCAATATTTTCAAGCATCTTGGTGCCCTAGCACTTTCATGTGGAGCAGGGTGACCAACACGTGAGGGAATAGATTTGCCTAGTTGTCCAACATGCAAGTTGGAATGTGATTATCCTCACTTTTACCCATTTTGGAGGTTGCGTTACTAGATTGATTGAACTTTGTAACTAGAGATGCTAGAAATACAAAAAATTAATCCAAAAATTAGCAAGGCTTTGGACAAAGCCTTGAATACTAAGAACTTGGGAACTCACATCAAAACGATCAATGTAAATGAAACAATCTCAACTCTTGCATCAACATGTTTGTGGAAACCAAGTTATTATCACTAACATGAAAGTCGATTTCCAGTTTCTAGGATAGAGAGGTGGTCACCTTCCCCCCCTCCCCGCCCCCTTTCAAACTTTAATTATCATACAAACCATTAAAATTTTGTCTTAACACACACCTCCATGTAGAGGGGTGTCCAAACTTTTTGGTTACCTAGTATTATTCATTGACTTCCCCAGCCCATGGAAGTGCGCCCTTAGAGCTTGTTGTGGTTCGCAATTTAGGAGATGCATGGCCACCTTACGTCAATTGACATGGACATTATTTGGTATAACTTAGGTCACATGTGCCAGTGTCAATTTCAAAAGTTGGTGGCCCTTGGGTTTGGATTGTTGTGGCCCATCCTATTCGATATCAATAAGACTAGAGATAAGATTGCACATGCATATAGACATACACAAAGGCAGATGAACAATGTGTGGAGTGAGATGATCTCATGCTCTCCTTGCTTTGCCTTTTATTGTTTTTCTTCGCTTCATTGGTTCATACAAACAATATGGGATAACTCTTATCCCTCTTCGGACTAGCGTTATTATAGCCTTATCCTAACCTTATTCTTTCTCATGCCTCTTTCATTACATTTTTATTGACTACAAGCAATCTAATGCTCTACCTTCTACACATCCCCCCCGAAAGCCAATCCACCCCTCAATTCATGCACATAGCACTAAGGGAATGATTTCCAATGCGCATTCAAAATGTACTCACTAGGTACACTGCACTAAATAGGATGTGTAGTGTTTGATTATGTTTAAAGTTGTTACCACCCTACCCTGCTCAACATTAATTTTCAATTCCTTGACAATTAATGTTAGAAGATATGCTAGAAGATATGTTGAAATTCTCCTTTTATCATTATCATTATTATTATTTTTTCATATCCTTACTAGCACTAAATTCAAACATGTAACTTCCACATATTACCATAATCGATATTTAGTATTTGAGTTTACATTTAATGTTACTTACTTTCATAGGGTTATTGGTATTTAATGTATGCGTTCGTATTTAGTGTATCAAACACTAAAAATCCTATTTAGTGTAGTGGCAAATTACTTACAAATGTGACAATGTCCACTTTGCTCTTCCTTTCAAGCCTGGCCGCACCTCCGACTAAGTTAAGCAATGAGATGCGACACTATTTATGGTGTTTAAAAGCACAAGTGCATTCCTATGACTTACAGTACTACCTTAAAATTGAAGCATGCCATGTATATAGGTTGCACTAATTGTCAAGATGATTTCAATTAGTGTCACAACAAATTCCCATATAAATTTGGACTAAGAAAGAGTCTAGCTCGAGTCTAGAAAGTGTAATGAACTCCAATTTATCATTGGAATCACTTATAAATATGCATAGGGCCTCGGTTATGAACAAATTGATAGAATGTTACTTTAAGAATCTTTAAATATTTATCTATTAGAATATTTATATACATATGTTATATCCACAATTTGGAACATAAGTTACATATGATGAATTTTTTTAGTATTAAAACATTTCTATGTGTAAATTTACAATATTATAATATTAATTCATCATAATGAACATGGAGAGGTCTTCCACATGCAATGAGTTGCCGCCTTGTTCCTTATTTCAAACCTCATTTCTCAATCCTTGCAACTTAAGCTAGAATGTAAAGAAGTGATTTACTTGGAAGAACTACTTGTGTTAACCCAAATAGTGTCATGTTGACAATTAATGAAGGTGGTAAAAATTACACAATTGGAGAGCTTATTATACGTCTGTCATGCGTACAAGCAAAATGGTATATGATTATTCCTCCAAATATTTACTGTATTGCAGTCACCTATTAATACATCTAGTCATTGGAATTTGAATCATGGTCGTTTGTTTAGGAGTTGTGCTTTGTTTGAGTGTAGGATCATAGAGAGTTGCATGATACTTTATCAATGCCTGCATGCTTTTATGTTTCTTCATGTCATATCCCACGTCTGCTCCCTCTCCAGAATGCCACATGTAAGGTTTTAAGGTGTACACAACCTGAGGCGTGAGCATAATATCTAAAATATTGCTATTGAAAGGCTAAGATGTTCCCAAAGGCCATGAAAACAAGAATGCTATGCTATGTTGTAGAAGAGAAGTTTAATGGACACGATTTAAGTGAAAATGTAACTCACTACACAATGATACTCACTAAAGCAAAGGGCCAAGGGATACCGTAAACGGCCATCAATTTAGATTTGGTAACAAGCCTAAGTCCCTAAATGCATTTTTGCATTTTGGGGTTGAAACATGTTAACTTGGTGACTTGGGTTTAGAAGTATTGTGATGGAGATCGGTGCATATTAAGTGGCATGTAACCATACAAATGTGAGTTGTTCGTAGTGTATAAAATTCATAATTTATTTTGTGGCCATGTAGGTGTAAATCTTAGGTAGATTATAATAATTGGAAAGGCAATGCCGCAGTGGTAAGAAATGGGCAAAATGGTAACTTTGATTTGGACTTGAAGATGTAACAGCTTCCCTATTGATTTTGTAAGAGGCAATGAGGAATCTCTTCATCATCTCAATACCAATCCACTCCGGAAAACAAATCAACAATTCACCTAAAATGTGCTTGGTTGTTCTCAATGCTTGCAACGCCCCGACCCTAAATGATGCCTCCAATGAGCTCAAAATGTCAATTAAATGGATGAACATGGTAGATGTTTTTCAAATGCCAATTAGTTCACCCATACAAAATTTTAGCCCAATTGGCCAAGATCTACTATGTGAAATTGGGTAACCCACCTCCTCTCTACATCCATAACTAAATCTATCGAAAGACTGAGAATAGCCCAACATAACAAACCCGTCCACTTCAAGGCCACACTACGAGCCAACAGATTCACTACACTATATATTGAGTTTAGTGTCACCAATTCTATTTGTCTTGGTCAACACTAATTGGGAACCGCCAGTGTAGTGCCATCAACACTAAACGAAAACCTAGCATTATGTGTCATGCCTTGTAAAGTGAGGGCATCATAGATTCACAATGTAAATCCGAATACTATCACTTTGTATGTGATCTCTAATTCAAATCTCAACCATCCATGAATATATTACATTACTAGAATGTTAGGATACAAAATATACCAAATTTTTGTTTCGATAATTGACATGGATTTCCTGCAAATTTTGATCTACCGAATCCATACTTGTGTTACACTAACTTTACCGTTCTCAAATTTGTAGATACGAGTAGAAATTTGTATGAAATATTTCATGAATATTTGATAGAAATAGTCATGAAATGCTTTTTGGGGCAATCCGCTTAGAATTTGTTTCTCTTCATAAGGAAAACAATTCCCCGCTATTACTCCTCCCCAACACATGCAAACTTTCTCAATTTATCGGTTATAGATGTCTCGACCTTACTTGATCCTAAACAAACGAGAACTACACTAAATATGATACTTAGTGTCGTATTGTATTTAATGTCACTATGGTAATTGTTTGGGTGACACTTCTTATTAAAAATTGCACAAATATTGTCATGGATGATGGACGAGTTCATCCATTGGCCAAATCCCTACCTTCTCTTGTCAGCAACTTGTGATAAAATGTTGTCATGGATGTTTGAAATTTGGTCGAAAAATCACATACTAAGTGACAGTGATTGCAAATCTATAATCCCCGGAAATACTTACAAGGAATGACAAATAATGTTGGGTTAACATTTATTGTTGGTGGCAGTACACCATGGCTCAAAATTAGTATTGAGCAAGACAATTAGAATTGGTAACACTAAATATCATATTTAGTGTAGAGGTACATCAATCACCCGTGAATCCTCCACCATAACCTCTTCTACCCACCTCCCTCTACAAACTAAATTGTCAACTATTCCCCTTGGACCCTTATAGCCCACCTTGCAAAAGGAAGGCAATACACGTATCCTACAACTTGGTAATACATGACTAGGGTGGGAGAACATGCTCACATTCACGATTCCATCCCCCTCCCCCCTCAACCTTGAAATTGGGTTAGGACAAGTGAAACCCCAAAAAGTTGCATGGCCTAGAGTACCATTGATGGGGCGAGGGGGTCGTTGCACAATTCACTTGTTTGTTGGTTAGTCCTAGTCCGGGCACATGGTCTCATTAGACGGTGCAACCCCCATCCCACATAAAAAAATGCTATGACATGTTTTTTAAGATGTTTTTTTCTCTCGCTTTTCCTTTAGGTATTTTTTCAAAATACCTTTAGAAGTTAAAATATGCCTCAACAAGCATTAGGCTACGTATAGTTCTAAGACGTGTTTGTGGGATGATTCTCTCAAGTTCCCCATTGGCATATATTGTGAATGTACTGTAAAAGTCTTTTAGTCCACTATACTATAAGGTTAAATAACTCTGTAGATGCAATTCACTAATATAAACACATTTCTATATGAGGTAAGGTCACCCGGGGGGGGGGGGGTGGGGGGTCACTCGCTCCTATGTTCATGCATACACATGCGCTCAAACCTATTTATTGCGGGGCTATTTGCCTTGCATATTAGATTATAAGATAAGGTATTTTTCAAAATAAAGGTAAATGCTTGTATTATAATACACCCAATCAGTAATCATAAACTTTGAGGGGAATCATTTAAAAGTACCTTATTTTACTTGTATTCAAACAACGTGCTAGAATTTTCCCTCCTAGCACGTAGGTAGAGAACATGGACTCCATGCTGAATACGTAGGTTTAGTAACATTCAAACCAACCAGCCTGCGAAGTCATTCATCCAAGCTTTTTCAACAAAATACTACCTCTTTACATCCACTAGCACAAACCCTACCCTAGACCCCCTACCCTTAGTCGTTGTTTCCACATTATTTTACATGTACTGACTAGATAAAAGAGGCCATTATATGTGATGGTACTTTACATGTAAACATGTTTCATTATTTAAGAACCCCCTATATTATATGTATGTTTTTTTTTGCAAATTTTATCTATAATGAATGTATTAGACATTATTATTTATAGCTTGTTGTTTCTACGATTTTTGCCAGTGACCCCCCCCCCCCGAGGAGCTAAGTATGTCTAAAATTGATAGAATAAATGACAAGCATAGTCTTTTTTCTAGTGCACTTGTTAATTGTGTATATTTTGTGTTTTGCACGATCAAGAGGGTTCAAATGCACTAAAGAGCATATCGTTTGGACATCTTCTCCAAAAGTTATAAGGGTTTAAAGTTTCAAATATAGGTGACCTAAAACTAACACCCATGTTGGATGCTTAGACACAATGCTACACATCCTCCCCATCAAAATGTACATACCATATCTGATTTCTAGGTGTTGGTCTGAGGTCATGCATTGGGTTTGGCTTTGCCTATTGGACCTCAAACCCCAAACATCCTCTGTGCTACAACATGCTAGAAATGATCCCCCACCCTAAACCAACACCCAAAAATCTCACATAAGTAGTACATGTTGATTATGAGAATTTCCACCAACTTTGTAAACAAAAGAGCGAAAGGGATCAATTATTACAGATGATGTCGGATGTAATTTAATTGTGTGGCTCTCCGTCGTCTTTTGTCTCGTCTCTTTCGTGTGCAACACTTTTGTTCACTCACAGTATAACTAGATCCATGTTTCTTCTGTTTCAGGGAAAAGGAGCATCGGATACTGTTGGTCCCTCTGCATCCGCCACAAGGTGAGCCCCTGGTGAAGCTCGGGCGTTAGGAAATGAATGATTGCATTCCACTTCTTGTTCTTGTTCGTTGTGTTATTGCAATGGTTGTTGGGAATTTACATACTAGTGAAGACCAAAAACACTTACATAGTTACAACAGAACCTCGCGCACATGCATACATATTGATAGCTTGTTATTTCCTCATTTTCCTTATGATCTATCGATATAAGTCAAAGCCAATCCCCTTCCCTCCGAGGCAGCGTAGTTGGATGCCACATTAATGATAACATTGGCCAGGGAACAAATGAGTAAGTTAAACCCAATAGCCCGAAACCCTGCAACCACATGGCAATTTGTCTTAGGAACAAGAAGTGCTAAGATTATATTAAAATCTTATTGAAATTAAAAGCATCTCAATGTTTCTAAATAGGCCAAGTGCCATGTTTCAAAATATCATGGCAATGTGCAAAGCTAGGACATATGGCTATAATATTGTGCAAACCTCATCTTCACCCAAGGCAGGGGCTTGATTTACATTTCCTAGAAATTTAGAGGTTAAGCAATCTAAAATCCACAAAGTATTAGGACCAATGACATTCCTAGCACATGGTTTTGTGCCACACCCTACCCCTACGGCCCACCCAAGCATAGTGGGTGTGTCTGAGTTCATTGGATATTTCTAGCCGACTATGTGGGGACCTAGGGACTTGCCCTAGGGTGAGATAGGCGCAAGCCAATTTGCCCTCCTTAAGAAGGTGGTCCACCTTTTATGGTACTTAAGATCACATGCGTAAGAGACTCACTTACCCTATTATGAGGCATTTCCTAGGTTACACTCACGATTAACAACTTCACCAGAGCGTCACTTCATGACGGTCGCTATGAGTATGCTCAAAAACATCTTAACCTTGTATACTAAACGCAAGACTATCATCTAAGGTATCGCAATGTGCCAGCTACTCTAAATGTCACAATGTAGATATTTTTCACGTAAAGAATTCATCTATGTTGACCAATGGAATCATATTGGCAATTAGCGGACATGACAATTTAAGACCTCTAGGCATCTAGTTTAGGCCCTTTGCAAATAGTGTACGTGACAATAAATACCTTAAACGGTGGAGTAGTCATTGCAATCCAAACGGTGGTACAAATTCACATTTGTGGAGCATCACGACACATTCTCGTGCCTTTCATTGGAGAAGAGGAGGTTGAGGATGCAAGTAGCAAACTAGCCCGATAGTCCAATAGTCATGGTCGAAAGGTTTTTTGTCTCTACAAATATTGCAGAAGCTTCTTTGACCATTGATGGTACTCCCTCCGTCCTAAAATGATTGTCCATGTTTCTAACTTTCGTGAGAGTAAGGCCCCCTAATCATTGACCAAGTAGTGGTAAGTATGACTCTTAAAATAGAAGGCAACAACAACTATTTTGCAACACCCCCGGAAGTTGCCGTGTCAAAAGATTTCTTCATAAGAAAAATTTAGCGCAAAAATATTGGACTTTCAACCTCAAATTTCTAGCCGGGCATATAAACCGGACAATCATTTTTGGACAAAAAAGTCCGGGAAGTAGGACCATCATTTTGGGAGGGAGGGGATATAGTGCATGTGACTGACCCTGGTTTTCCGGGGCAAAAAGTTTGCAATGATCCCCACAGTCGAGTGGAGTCCAACGTCCGAAAAGTTTTTGAAGTTATTAAGGTTAATTGCCTACCTCTTTAAAAGGGCATAGGCTATTTCCCTCATGGCATAGGTTGCATCCTACAATATCAAATTTTTGTAAGTTAAAAACCTTTTGATTTTTTAAGTTACCCGCCAATTGCCTTCAAAACTAATTTTTAGTAGGTTAAAATCCTTCATATCTTTTAATGTTGTAGGCTTTAAATTCAAAATTTGAGTACTAAGTGGTATCCTTGGCAGGAATTGAACCTGGCTAAGACCTTCACCACGTTTGAAGGCCAAGGATTAACCAACTCTTTTTTTAAAGAGTTGATTATAATTTATGAAAGTTTGCTAAAATTCAATTGAGTTTAAGGGTGAAAGTCCTCACCATCTTCTGATTCAACCTCTACTCTTCCTGCAAGATATAGCCTAAAGATATGTACTTAGGCCAACTAATTTCCCAATTTGAAGAAGGATGAATGGCTAAAATCCTCTCTTTTAAAAACTTTGTAGGCAAAATTTCCTACATGTTTTTTTATCACATAGGTTGATATTCTATGTTTTTAAATTGTCCATAGGCTCTTTGTCCTACACTTTCAAAATTTTATAGGCTAAGTTACAAATTTTGTAGGTTGCATTTGTATTAGCCTTAGGCTCTTGCCGGACGCTGGTGGAGTCACTGCTGCTTTCGCCAATCTCGAAAGCTAGTGCCCATGAACGAGCCGGTCGACACACAGCCAGGATATTGTTTCAGACTGTACAATACACAGACAAGAGTTTTCAAAATGATTTATCCTGAGATGTTGAGATTTTGCGTTGAAATTTAGCAACTACAGTGCTTGCCCTCAAGAAGTTACGAATTGACGACCTTCTTCATTTCGACTCCATGGATCCCCCTGCTCTGGAGACACTCATGATCAGAGCCCTCCAGCTACTCAACTCTTTGGCAGCGCTTGACGATGCTGGAAATTTGACAAAGCCCGGTCAATGGATGAGTGAGTTTCCATTGGATCCGCAAATGTAATTGATAAAATACTAATAAATATAATTCTCAATCTTCAAATTTAGATTGTACTTATTATTTTGTATTATAATCATATTGAAACATAAATGGTTTGGGCCACAAAATGATAGTATATGATAATTAGGGTCATGTTCAAAACAAGTAGAGCAAAACTTTGGTCAATCAATCCTTTGGTTAGTGGTAACTAAGATGTGCGGCCATGCGATAGGTTAGCGTATGAATTAGTTGATTTCATTAACTCAAAATGTTAGCTAATTCTCCTAACTAGGTGGTGTGGCCATGATTTTAGTTAGCTAGAATTTTGGTTAGCTTACCTTTATTAACTCATAAATTAGGTAATTCTCTTAACTAAGTGGTGTGGCTCGACTATTTGAATTCTATAGTGATCAATTAGTAGTAGGGTTTTTTTTGTCTAGTTACACATGTTTTGTGTATGTGTCAATGATGTGTCACCCATGTGCAATTGTGAAGAAACTTGTTAATGATAGTCAACACCATAAGTTAGTTTTCTTATTTCTTATGTGTAGTTTCAATATTTGATTTGAACCCCATCAAGTTATGTAATATTCTTAGGTGCTATCTTCAATTCTATAGACTTCCCTTCAAGTCTTTACAAGTTCCTATGGTCTCTGTGTTCCACTTTCAAATAGACGGCGATTGCAATATAAGTTACAATGTTAGGATGTGGCCACAAATGTTTTACGAACATATACTCTATTCACTTTGGCCTCCTCTGGTGACCAGAGTTCTTCTTCTACAATGGATCCTCCATGGTGCTTTGCAATGTTTGCTAGATTTAATAAATCATATATAAGTTGCATGGCATGCATGAAATGTGGGAGATCTATATATAATGGACAATATGGTGGTGGCAACGAGGCCGTTCCCCATCGTTCCAAAAAGGTGAGGGGAGTGGTGTGACATATGTACAGGTGCAAAGGGCCGGGATAGCATAGGCCCATACTAGAAGTGTACATAGGACTATTTGCTCCCTCTTTGAGGGCCTAAAGCCCATTGTATACTAATATGTGCAATTTGGTTGCCTTCGTGATTAGGTTGCCCTTTTACCCATGCAAATTACGTTGAGTCGAACTCAAATTACAAAACCTATAACTTTGTAAGTTCATCCGTATAGCAACCACCATAAAATAATATTTGTTGTATTTTGATACTATGGTAGTGAATATTCAAAATAATGTGGACTATCGATAAATTAGCATGGGGCAACCTAATTGCACATATTAGTGTAATTTACTTAGGGCACGTTGTATTGTGTTGGTCATTATGGCGAAGCAAAATAGAATTTGCCAACATCAATGAAGCTTTCAACAATATTTTCAAGCATCTTGGTGCCCTAGCACTTTCATGTGGAGCAGGGTGACCAACACGTGAGGGAATAGATTTGCCTAGTTGTCCAACATGCAAGTTGGAATGTGATTATCCTCACTCTTACCCATTTTGAAGGTTGCGTTACTAGATTGATTGAACTTTGTAACTAGAGATGCTAGAAATACAAAAAATTAATCCAAAAATTAGGAAGGCTTTGGACAAAGCCTTGAATACTAAGAACTTGGGAATTCATATGAAAATGATCAATGTAAATGAAACAATCTAAAGTCTTGCATCAACATGTTTGTGGAAACCAAGTTACTGTCTCTGAAATGGAAGTCAATTTCCAGTTTATAGGATAGAGAGGTGGTCACCTTCCCCCCTCAAACTTTTACTATCATACAAACCATTAAAATTTTGTCTTAATACGCACTGCCATGTAGAGGGGTGTCCAAACTTTTTGGTTACCTAGTAGTATTCGCTGACTTACCTAGCCCATGGAAGTGCGCCCTTAGAGCTTGTTGTGGTTCGCAATTTAGGAGATGCATGGCCACCTTACGTCAATTGTCATGGACATTATTTGGTATAACTTAGGTCACACGTGCCAGTGTCAATTTCAAAGTTGGTGGCCCTTGGGTTTGGATTGTTGTGGCCCATCCTATTGGATATCAATAAGACTAGAGATAAGATTGCACATGCATATAGACATATACAAAGGTAGATGAACAATGCGTGGAGTGAGATGATCTCATGTTCTCCTTGCTTTGCCTTTTATTGTTTTTCTTTGTTTCATTGGTTCATACAAACAATATGGGATAACTCTTATCCCTCTTCGGACTAGCGTTATAGCCTTATCCTAACCTTATTCTTTCTCATGCCTCTTTCATTACATTTTTATTGACTACAAGCAAGCTGCTCTGCATTCTACACATCCCCCCCCCCGCCCCCGAAAGCCAATCCACCCCTCAATTCATGCACATAGCACTAAGGGAATGATTTCCAATGCGCATTCAAAATGCACCCACTAGGTACACTGCACTAAATAGGATATGTAGTGTTTGATTATGTTTAAAGTTGTTACCACCCTACCCTGCTCAACATTAATTTTCAATTCCTTGACAATTAATGTTAGAAGATATGCTAGAAGATATGTTGAAATTCTCCTTTTATCATTGTCATTATCATTATTTTTTTCATATCCTTACTAACACTAAATTCAAAAATGTAACTTCCACATATTACCATAATTGATACCGTAGTTTCAAAGTTGGTCCGACACTAAATAATTCAAAAAAAAGAAGTCAAAATTTTTGGAATATTATTGGCATTTTTTGCCGAATATAAAATTAATTATTTTTCAAAATTGCCAAAAATTAAGAAATTTTACTTCTCACTAGAGTTTTACTTAGAGTAGAAGCATATGTGAATTTTGAAAGAGAGAAGGTGCTCCTTTTGTAATCAAGCTCACTTACATTAGTCCACAAAGAATATGGGTTAAGAAGTAGCAAGACTCTAGGTGAGGCTTTTCAAATGTGTTGTACACAACATTTTGGAGTCCAATTGAGCATAGAAGATGAAGTTTTATAGAATTTTGTTCAACTAACAAAAGTTGAGAAATCAATCCTTCTTCCACCTCCAACAAGTTTTGTGTCAAAATAAGTCTTTATGCAAAAGATATGGGCAAAACATTGCAGCCGTGAAAAGATCAAAAAAATAAAATGCGTTCATAACAGTTTTTCGGAGCTCATTTGTGCATAGAAGATCAACTTTTTTGGAATTTTGTTCGTCTAAGAAAAGCTTAGAAATCAAGTAATCTTTCACCTCCATCAAATTTTATGTCATTTGAAGACTCTATGCAAAAGTTATGCGTGTTATAAAAATGAAGTCTAACTCGGTGCTTCACCTCAAAGTTTACATATCCCATATGCATTGTTGAACACAACTCCACTCTACTTGCATAAAGCACAGAGCATTCTCAACTCTTCACTGACATCTTACTTTTCATTCAATGCAAGAAAGATGTACAAGATATAAGCTTAAATAGAAAATTAAAAAATGAATTTAAGCCGAATTTTAAAAATTAAAAGAGAAAATTGCCAAAAATATGAATATATTGTTTTTAGGTGCCGAACCTACTTTTTGAAATTTAATTAATTATTTGGCTAACATGTGTCGAACCAGCTATGAACCTACGGTATTTAGTGTTTGAGTTTACATTTAATGTTACTTACTTTCATAGGGTTATTGGTATGTAGTGTATGCGTTCGTATTTAGTGTTTCAAACACTAAATATCCTATTTAGTGTAGTGGCAAATTACTTACAAATGTGACAATGTCCACTTTGCTCTCCCTTTCAAGCTTGGTCGCACCTCCGACTAAGTTAAGCAATGAGATGGGACACAATTTATGGTGTTTAAAAGCACAAGTGCATTCCTATGACTTACAGTACTACCTTATAATTGAAGCATGCCATGTGTATAGGTTGCACTAATTGTCAAGATGTTTTTAATTAGTGTCACAACAAATTTCCATATAAATTTGGACTAAGGAAGAGTCTAGCTCGAGTCTAGAAAGTGTAATGAACTCCAATGTTTCAATGGAATCACTAATAAATATGCATAAGGCCTCGGTTATGAACAAATTGATATAATGTTACTTTAAGAATCTTTAAATATTTATCTATTAGAATATTTATATACATATGCTATATCCACAATTTGGAACATAAGTTACATATGATGAATTTTTTTAGTATTAAAATATTTCTATGTGTAAATTTACAATATTATAATATTAATTCATCATAATGAACATGGAGAGGTCTTCCACATGCAATGAGTTGCCGCCTTGTTCCTTATTTCAAACCTCATTTCTCAATCCTTGCAACTTAAGCTAGAATGTAAAGAAGTGATTTACTTGGAAGAACTACTTGTGTTAATCCAAATAGTGTCATGTTGACAATTAATGAAGGTGATAAAAATTACACAATTGCGTGCACAATTGGAGGGCTTATTGTACGTCTATCATGCGTGCAAGCAAAATGGTATATGATTATTCCTCCAAATATTTATTGTATTGCAGTCACCTATTAGTACATCTAGTCATTGGATCTGAATCATGGTCGTTTGTTTAGGAGTTGTGCTTTGTTTGAGTGTAGGATCATAAAGACTTGCATGATATTTTATCAATGCCTGCATGTTTTTATGTTTCTTCATTTCATATCCCACGTCTACTCCCTCTCCTGAATGCCACGTGTAAGGTTTTAAGGAGTACACAACCTAAGGCATGAGCATAATATCTAAAATAACGCTACTGAAAGGCTAGGATGTTCCCAAAGGCCATGAAAACAAGAACGGTATGCTATGTTGTAGAAGAGAAGTTTAATGGACACGATTTAAGTGAAACTGTAACTCACTACACAATGATACTCACTAAAGCAAAGGGCCAAGGGATACCGTAAACGGCCATCAATTTTGATTTGGTAACTAGCCTAAGTGCCTAAATGCATTTTGGCATTTTGGGGTTGAAACATGTTAACTTGGTGACTTGGGTTTACAAGTATTGTGATGGAGATCAATGCATATTAAGTGGCATGTAACCGTACAAGTGTGAGTTGTTCGTAGTGTATAAAATTCATAATTTATTTTGTGGCCATGTAGGTGTAAACCTTAGGTAGATTATAATAATTGTGAAGGCAATGCTGCAGTGGTAAGAAATGGGCAAAATGGTAACTTTGATTTGGACTTGAAGATGTGACAGCTTCCCTATTGATTTTGTAAGAGGCAATGAGGAATCTCTTCATCATCTCAATACCAATCCACTCCGGAAAACAAATCAACAATTCACCTAAAATGTGCTTGGTTGTTCTCAATGCTTGCAACGCCCCGACCCTAAATGATGCCTCCAATGAGCTCAAAATGTCAATTAAATGGATGAACATGGTAGATGTTTTTCAAATGCCAATTAGTTCACCCATACAAAATTTTAGCCCAATTGGCCAAGATCTACTATGTGAAATTGGGTAACCCACCTCCTCTCTACATCCATAACTAAATCTATCGAAAGACTGAGAATAGCCCAACATAACAAACCCGTCCACTTCAAGGCCACACTACGAGCCAACAGATTCACTACACTATATATTGAGTTTAGTGTCACCAATTCTATTTGTCTTGGTCAACACTAATTGGGAACCGCCAGTGTAGTGCCATCAACACTAAACGAAAACCTAGCATTATGTGTCATGCCTTGTAAAGTGAGGGCATCATAGATTCACAATGTAAATCCGAATACTATCACTTTGTATGTGATCTCTAATTCAAATCTCAACCATCCATGAATATATTACATTACTAGAATGTTAGGATACAAAATATACCAAATTTTTGTTCCGATAATTGACATGGATTTCATGCAAATTTCAATCTACCAAATCCATTCTTGTGTTACACTAACTTTACCGTTCTCAAATTTGTAGATATGAGTAGAAATTTGTATGAAATATTTCATGAATATTTGATAGAAATAGTCATGAAATGCTTTCTGGGGCAATCCGCTTAGAATTTGTTTCTCTTCATAAGGAAAACAATTCCCCGCTATTTCTCCTCCTCAACACATGCAAACTTTCTCAGTTTATCGGTTATAGATGTGTCGACCTTACTTGATCCTAAACAAATGAGAACTACACTAAATATGATACTTAGTGTCGTATTGTATGTAATGTCACTATGGTAACTGTTTGGGTGACATTTCATATGAGAAAGTGCACAAATACTGTCATTGATGATGGACGAGTTCATGCATCGGCCAAATGCCTACCTTCTCTTGTCAGCAACTTGTGATGAAATGTTGTCATGGATGTTTGAAATTTGGTCAAAAAATCACATACTAAGTGACAGTGATTGCAAATCTATAATCCCCATAAATACTTACAAGGAATGACAAATAATGTTGGGTTAACATTTACTGTTGGTGGCAGTATACCGCGGCTTAAAATTAGTATTGAGCAAGACAATTAGAATTGGTAACACTAAATATCACATTTAGTGTAGATGTACATCAATCACCGTGAATCCTCCACCATAACCTCTTCTTCCCACCTCCCTCTACAAACTAAATTGTCAACTATTCCCCTTGGACTCTTAGGTGGGCCCTACAACTTGGTAACACATGACTAGGGTCGGAGAACATGCTCACATTCATGATTCCATGCCCCTGCCCCCTTCCTCTTAGCCTTGAAATTGGGTTAGGACAAGTGAAACCCCAAAAAGTTGCATGGCCTAGAGTACCATTGATGGGGCGAGGGGGTCGTTGCACAATTCACTTGTTTGTTGGTTAGTCCTAGTCCGGGCACATGGTCTCATTAGACGGTGCAACCTCCATCCCACATAAAAAAAAATGCTATGACATCTTTTTTAAGATGTTTTTTTTTTCTCTCGCTTTTCCTTTAGGTATTTTTTCAAAAGACCTTTAGAAGTTAAAATATGCCTCAACAAGCATTAGGCTACGTATAGTTCTAAGACGTGTTTGTGGGATGATACCCTCAAGTTCCCCATTGGCATATATTGTGAATGTACTGTAAAGTATTTACTCCACTGTACTATATCGTTAAATAACTCTCTACATGCAATTCACTAATATAAGAACATTTCTATATGAGGTAAGCTCGCCGGGGGGGGGGGTCACTCCCTCTTATATTAATGCATATATGTGTGCTCAGACCTATTTATAGGGGGGCTATTTTCCTTGCAGATAAGATTATAAGATATTGTATTTTTCAAAATAAAGGTAAATGCTTGTATTATAATACACCCAATCAGTAATCATATATATTGGGGGGATCATTTTAAAATACTTTATTTTACTTGTACTGCCAGAAAAATTTGGAAAGAAGATTGCAATTCAAACAACGTGCTGGAATTTCCCTTCCCAACATGTAGGTAGAGAACATTGACTCCATGCTGGATACGTAGGTTTAGTAACATTCAAACCAACCAGCTTGCGAAGTCATTCATCCAAGCTTTTTCAACAAAATACTACCTCTTTTCATCCACTAGCACAAACCCTACCCTAGACCCGCTACCCTTAGTCGTTGTTTCCACATTATTATACATGTACTGACTAGATAAAAGAGGCCATTATATGTGATGGTATTTTACATGTAAACATGTTTCATTATTTTATAACCCACTATATTATATGTATGTTATTTTGCAAATCTTATCTATAATGAATGTATTAGACGTTATTATTTATCACCCGTTGTTTCTATGATTTTTGCCAGTGACCCCCCGAGGAGCTAAGTATGTCTAAAATTGATAGAATAAATGACGAGCATAGTTTTTTACTAGTATGCTTGTTGATTGTGTTTATTTTGTGTTTTGCACGATCAAGAGGGTTCAAATGCACTAAAGAGCACATCGTTTGGACATCTTCTCCAAAAGTTATAAGGGTTTAAAGTTTCAAATATAGGTGACCTAAAACTAACACCCATATTGGATGCTTAGACACAATGCTACACTTTCAACATTTGTGCATAACTTACTTTCAAGACGCTTCCCTTACTTTCTGAGCGTCCTGGTAGATTTTAGCCAAAACCGTTGGACACCCACGTGTTCCAAATTTAACTGTTTTTAAGGTGAATGTGCCTTATTCGGTTACTTCTCTTAATTGGCCACCTATATTTGAGTGGTATGCGGTTAGGTGTGGACTTAACGGTGGATACCACAAAGACATGTGTTTGAAAGTGATTGGATTATGTGCTCAAGTTTTTAAAATTATTCTAGCGTCAATAGTCATCATAATCAGGGGCTTAGGTGGTTGTTCTAAGGTTTCAGTTATTTTGACTTTGAAAAATCATAACTTCAACATGAGAAATCGGTATAATCCATAGATTGTTACCATAATCTCTGATTACTAAAACTTTGAACCCTTATAACTTTGACACATATTTGAATGGAGTTCAAAAATGGCATACTTTGGTGCGTTGGAATCCCTTCCAGTTACTAACAAGTTCTATCTAGACCTTTTGTACAAGAGTAATTTTGATTGCCCACAATGGGTCAATTCCATTGCAAACTCCAGGGTGGAGGATCCACTCAAGGTCTCCAAATCGTAGCCTGCATTGAATACCAGTGGGAAAATGGCAGAATATTGTTGGAAAGTTCCTTCTGTAAACAAAGGGCGAAAGGCCCCATCTAGGACACGTGTTTGAAAAACATTGGAGTACGAGCTAAGAAATTTGTTAAGTGTTCTAGGGTCAACTATCTTCACAATTGGGGGGGTTTAGGTGGTCGTTTACAGCTCCCATTACTTTGACTATGAAAATTCACAACATCAGCATGAGAGATTAGTAAATTCCATACATGTTGCTTCAATCTTATATCACATTTGCGCATCCAAGAAGAATCATGACTTTGAAATCCAAATTGAGAATCACGGCAAACTACAAAAACTAATCGTTTTGAGACACATTACTACAAAATGAGCAAAATATCATTGGTAAGTTCCTTCTCCGCGAGACTGAAGACCACAGAGGGCCTCAATCTCTGAGGATGGTTTTGGGCATAATCGGTCAAGATCCTAGTGTTCCCAAATCCAGCCCATTACATGTTGTAATCTTTCGGGTTTTCTTTATTATGTCAAGATATATTCCATATATTACTCTAAAGTAATCCGTACTTTTGGAATCCAAATTGAGAATCGTGGCAAACAACAAATACTGACCATTTAACCCCTAACTTCTCAGGGAGCCCATTTCTGGTTGATGAGTAGCTTCTTCCCTATATTAAGTCCGTCCAACTCATTCATCCACAATCGAAATAACTATAAACATCAAGCCAACATGGATATGTACACATAGACACATGAGCCATGCAATTTATAGATGATTAGAATGAGTAAAAATATGTCAAAGTGGGAAGTGGTCATGATTTCGTTGTGTTGGGAGCTCATGTGAGGGTGTTGACTCCAATCAATAGTTGTCACGTCAATGCAATATTTTGCATGAACATCAAAGATGATTATTTTGATAAAACCGAAATTCTTTTTCATGTCTATGTAGAAATGGTCTTCATGCTCACATCAATCATTCAATTCATCATTTGGACACTCGCGAATGAAATTTTCTTGTGCATCCCTTCCTTGTTATAATCTAAAAATTCCAAGGATTATTTGTGCACATTTCCCCTCTCGTTATAGCTCATCTCCCATGTTTCAAGATCCTACAGACAAAAATTATTTTAATCTCAAAACTAGTCCATGTAAATTCATCAACCAACATTGAACGAAATGCACTTAAAACAACCCTTTCATAAGATTGGGAGGTGGAGGGTTAAGACACGTTACCTTATGTTGATATCTTTCGATTTCCTTTCATTAAATCAACATCTATTGCAAGAATTTCTCTAAGTGAAATAGATGTTGATATAAGTGCAAATAGTGAACTTGAACCCGCTAGTTCCCGCCGGCTGGCCCATTTGTAACTAGTGGTTGAATTTCTCCGAATTCTACCCGCAGTAAACTCTCGTTTCCCTCTTCATCGTTGCACCATTTTCGATGCCGGAGGTGCACAGTGGCGTGCATGGATTCTGCAGGGCGCAACATACCTCACGCCGACAGGAAGGCAGTGGTGATTTCTCACAAGGTCTCCAACTTGTCCAGGGACATGTTCATAAAAAGAAACCTTTCGAGTGGACGGGTTCTTAGAAAATGAACCGGTTTTTGGACGTGTCAAATTCACTTTGGACGGGTTCTAAAAATAACATTTGTTTTGATATTTTTTCCCAAACAATATAATTGGTACAAATATCAATTACATTATAATCATATATGACATGTGAATATAAGCATAATGCAATCAAACCACTAATACCCAATCAAAATATCCATCTTGAAGTGCTTGATACACCTGCATACATTAATTCATCAACCACAAAATCTAGAAGCTTTTTAACATAATGCCAAAGATTATAATTGAAGGTAAACTTAGTAATTGAATAAGAGTTAGTATACATAAACATGTTCAAAAATTTAAAAATAAAGAGCTACTCACCCTTCAAAGAAGTGGATGAATTCTCCTATCCTTCATGTTTCTCCAAACAAGCATCACTGCATTCCAATTCATGTTTTCAACTCAAATATTTGCACATGAAATGCACATCAAACCATCTAAAGTCTCTAACTTCAAACTAGCACGTAGATGACTTTTTCATTAGGTTTTGTCTAGAAAAACCCCTCTTGTGGAGGCAATGCGGATGGTGACGACGGGCGATAATGGGTGATGGAAACACCTTGAAGATAGAGTGTGGGGAAAGAAATGGGAGATTGAAGGACAAGAAATAAAAAGAAATGATGGTGGCAGAGGAAATTAGAATGGGGTTTACTAGAAAGATGAGAATCGACAGCAAAAGATAGATAACTGACGAGCATTGAAGGCATAATTTGTGAAGATCCTATTGTTTCCAAGTGCAAACAGTCACATGTCAAAATCTTTGGTTTTTCTGCTTTGTTTTTTTGTTTTTTTAAATTACCACCATTGTAAGAGACTTATTTATATGTATTGCAAGATGAGTATTTCATTTCCAAATCGGTTTTGGGATGAGTTTTTTTTCAGCACGTACCTTGACCGTGACGCCCAAGGAGAATTGGCCCAAGGAGATCGGGCAGCCAGAGCGGAGAGCGTTAAAGTGCATGCTTGAAAGGAGGAGGCGGCATCTTTAGTTATTATTAAGTGAAAAGTGGGCGCAAGCCAGGGTGTGCATGGCAGTCATGCAGGCGGGCAGGTCGAGAATATCTACAACTTCTAGAACCTTGTAGGTAGAGCCCCTAGTCTGTATTATTAATATCTAGCCTCCTATATATCCTCTGCTCCCCTCCAAGTAGTGTCGTTCGCTCGGATCTCAGTGGAAGAAACTGCATGAAGGGAGTTCAGTTCGAGTGCTTGCACTAGCGGAGGTTGCATCGAAAGCTTTGACATGCAATATTACCCTAGAACGGATGCCAAAGACGAGGTGGAGGGCGTGTGATTGGATCAGCAGCTAACGAACTTGGTAGTTGTTTGTGGGCCTGATTGCGGAGTGCTGACGACGTCTGCCGTGTCGATTCTGCAGCAGCTTCGGAGTGCAAAGGGGTGAGGATGAAGTGCAGGGTTAAACCCCTGTCCCCGTCGTCTTTTGTCTCGTCTCTTTCGTGTGCAACACTTTCGTTCACTCACAGTATAACTAGATCCATGTTTCTTCTGTTTCAGGGAAGAGGAGCATCGGATACTGCTGGCTCCTCTGCATCCGCGAGAAGGTGAGCCCCTGGTGAAGCTCGGGCGTTAGGAAATGTATGATTACATTCCACTTCTTCTTCATGTTTGTTGTGTTATTGCAATGGTTGTTGGGAAGTGCGGGGGAGTGATTGGGTGGATTGGCAATCGTGCTCGTGGTCTCCGTGTGAGTGTCCTGAGGGGATGCAGTCACGTGGAGGTGATTGGTGGTATGCGCCGTGTGTGTTGGAGTCGTTAGCTACATGAGGTCAGGTAGATGGGTCTTCCACTGTCACTTCTCCCAATCACCCCACTTTCCCCAGCGTATGAAACGCGCGATCGGTACAAGATCCTGGTTAGCAATTCCAAATCGGGGCCGTGAACGATGTCCTCACAGGTTTTGGAGCTCATGTGGGTGTCTTGTTTATTGCTATCAAAGGCAAGATTCTTGTGCTCTTTAATTGGTCTCGTGGGTCCCCCACTCATGTGGACTACTGTAGTGAGCCTGGAATAGAGTTATTTGTAAAGTAAACCAAATGAACCCACGGAATTAGTCCCAAGCCGTGAGTTTATGAGGATCAATACAAAAGTCACCAAGTTTTCTCAATGCTTAGATTATCATACACATAGAGTGGTGTCGGGTTATTAGAAGCCGGCTTTGTAGATTCGATGTCCTACTAGGATGGGTGGGTCCAATTGGTCTTGCATTGGCTGTTGCAGGATTTAGGACAACGGGTCCCATGTGCATACCTAGTTTAGGCCCCAGAATTCTCTCAAAGTTTGCGAAGAGGAAAGAGGAGATCTCAAAAATTTCACCTAACATTGAAAATAGACTCCGATACAAGACGACCTAGAATGCTCGTAAAGAAGTTTTCTGAACAAGGATCAAACCCAAGGTTTAGTCCCTCTTTGAGAGACTTCATGGATAAATCCAACGTCTACCATGTTTTGAGGACGTAGTCCAATGCAAGTTCGTAAGAAACGGGTGCCATTTTAGTATCCATTGCATGCCTAAGCATACGCCACACAAGTGTAGGTGACCAATTAAGTTATAGGTAAAGTAGAAGGGTCTTCACGGGTTAGGTAACTTGATTAGCCCACATCTATGAGCTTATGAGATCAATACGAGATGGTTAGCAAATCCAGGTTGGGGTATGGGTCTGTAGACATTTTCGTCATAATTTTTGAGCTCATATGAATATCTTGTTGATCAATAACAAAGTCAAGATTTGCATACTCATTGAGTAGTCATATAGGCCCCGCAATTACGTTGACTATTGAGCTTAGAATGTTGACCATAATTTGAGCACGTAGTGTGATCTATTTTAAACAAGTGTCTTTTTGGTTTCCATTTTAGATGCACACGCAACCATACACCACACAAATATAGGTGACTGATTAAGTCAAGTGACAGAATTGGGCACGTTCACCTTTGTTGTTTGAGCTCCGTCAAGGTTGTATACTGTAGCTTACCGAGGGAAATGGGTCCTAAAGAGATGCCAAACATCCCTTGACAAAACAGATTGAGCCAATATGGCATTTCATAGTAGTATGGTGCAAGTTGGGTCACAGGAATGCACGGTTTTTTAATAATACCTTGGCTCTTCAGCATTCGAATTAGTACATTCAATTTAGTACACGATGGGATTGGTATATTTGAGCTCTATTTGATCTCTGACACAGTGTGGATTGTGTAGGATCGTGGTCAATGTAGAGAGTATAGTGGATCACATCGTTTATATATATATATATATATATATAATTGATGGACGGTGTGAATGACTTCTTGGGTTCTTTCAACTTTAAACCTTAAATTTAGTTGATGTTTGAAATAATTGCTCGATTTGGATTGATTAGCGCTTGAGGTTTCATGAAGCACGTGAGAGAGTGTTGGATTAGAATGTGCTATTATGCTCAATTGTTTGATGGAGACGCGTTGCTCAAGTTGCACACATTGTTCTTTTTATTCCTTTCAAATTTTTAGCCAAATTCATGTGGCATGTCGGTAGTAGAAATGATTTGTTAGGTTATTAGATCTTTGAGGTTTAGATTTGGACCAAATTTGAATATTGTCGGTTGCATTCCAAGAGTTTGTTGTGTTTGTATGTCATTATAGTAATATGCAAACTCGATGTCCTTTATCATGGTACATGTATTTTGGTGGTGCTCAAATCTCAAGTCCCATCAACATTATATTGTAATAAACATATTGGTACTATCATTGGAATTGACAACCAACCTGGGTAATATTTGTTTGCATGTCAGATGGGAAATCCAGATGTTGTGAACGCAACGCTAGGTGCTGCATTTGGTGTCGCTTTTGGAGGCGTTTGGACCTTGCTTGCAAAGGTGATTGAAGGATTGAAGTTTGTTCACCATTGCCAGGAAGAATGCACATCTTTAAGAGAATATTTGGAGAAGATCAAACCTATGTTGTCACAAATATCCAATCAATGTCAATCCGAGGAAGCATTGAAAAATTGGTTGGATGCATTTCAAAAGTGTGTTGAAGATGCGAACAAGATTTTGGAAAATTGTAGAGATGGCTCTAATTGGGAGCGGATCCGTGAGGTGGAATATGGGCTTCAAATATCGAAGCTAATAGATAAAATCAAGGAAAATGTGAATATATCAACCATGGCACTTTTGACACTCGAGAGTATTAGCAAATCCAACATGGGCACTAGTGTGATGATGCAAGAGGTTCCCCAAGAGATTCTTGGAATGGGGGATGTTTTCAAAAGACTAAAATCAAAAATCATTAAAAGGCAAAGTGTGAGTCAAAGTGGTAGATGCGTTGCCATCCAAGGCATGGGTGGATGTGGGAAAACCTTGGTTGCACAAATGGTGAACAACAATGAAGAAATCCAAGAATGTTTTGGGAAAGACTCCATCTTTTGGATCACGGTTGGACGTGATGCATCCGTTTCAGCCCTTTACGTACGGATGAGGGAGTATCTAGGTGTTCAAATGAGTTGCGAAACACCTCTTGAAGACCAACGCACACATTTGATGAATGTGTTTTCAAATCGGAGAGTTTTGTTAATATTGGATGACGTGTGGGATAATGTGCACGAGTATAGAAGGATGGTAGAATGGTTCAACATCGCAAAAGGATTGGGGAGTGTGACAGTGGTCACTACAAGAGATTCGTCGATCGCATGCCGCATTAATGCAAGTATTTATCCTCTTTCATTGCTTTCAGAGGAGCACAGTTGGATATTGTTTTGTACGCATGCATTTGGTACCAATGGGCTTCCATCAAACCAAGAATTGATGAAATTGGCTAAAGATGTGTGCAATGAATGCAAACACTTGCCGTTGGCTTTGAAAGTCATTGGGGCGGCAATGAAGAGTAAGGATGATATTGCGGAATGGAGATCAACATTGCAAGATCTACGGACGTCCAATGCAACGGTTGACAATAGCATTGAACAAGAACTTTTCAATCGCCTCCGAATCAGCTATGACCAATTGGACGAACCCACAAAAAGATGTTTCTTATATTTTGCAGCCTATCCTGAAGATTCGGAAATACAACCAAAGGAATTATTTGATATGTGGGTTACCGAAGATTTGTTTGGCGAGGATCTTGATGCGGAGGATGCTTTGGATAAAGCGCGCTCTACTTTGAATGAGCTTAGGAGGCGATCATTAGTTGATGATTGCAAGACTGATTGGGATGAGTGTGTCAAAATGCATGACATTTTACGTGATCTTGCAATGCATATGACAAAAGAAGGTGAGGAGGTTGTACGCGAGAATTTGTTCAAGCCCGGAATGAAAAATTTGAAGCAATTTCCGACTACTTGGTTAGGGAAATCATTGAAGGTAAAGAGGATGTCATTACTTGGCCAGAATATCAATAGATTTCCCAACAACTTCATAGCTCCAGAGTTGGCAATATGCATGATTAGTGATTTTTCATCCTTTCCATTGTCACACTCATGCGTACAAGAATGTGTCATAGAAGAGGGCTTCTTTGAAAATATGGCCAACATTAAATACATGCAACTACGTTTAATTACAACTTTGAAAAAAATACCTTCTACCATTGGGACGCTAAGGTTACTTCAACACCTCGATCTGAGCTATTGTGGGGCGTTGAAAGAGCTTCCGGAGAGCATTGGAGGATTGGGGTCCCTTCAACAACTCAATATGAGTTGGTGTAGAATGTTGAAAGAGCTTCCGGAGAGCATCGGAGGATTGGGGTCCCTTCAACACCTCGATATGAGGTCTTGTATGGCATTGCCAAAGCTTCCGGAGAGCATTGGAGGATTGGGGTCCCTTCAACAACTCAATCTAAGCTATTGTGGGGCGTTGAAAGAGCTTCCGAAGAGCATCGGAGGATTGGGGTCCCTTCAACACCTCAATTTGACCTGTTGTGAGGTGTTGAAAGAGCTTCCGGAGAGCATTGGAGGATTGGGGTCCCTTCAACACCTCTATCTGTGGGAATGTGTGGCATTGACAAAGCTTCCGGGGAGGATCGGAGGATTGGGGTCCCTTCAACACCTCAATCTGTGGGAATGTGCGGTGTTGAAAGAGCTTCCGGACAGCATCGGAGGATTGGGGTCCCTTCAACACCTCAGTATGTGGGAATGTGCGGCGTTGAAAGAGCTTCCGGAGAGCATCGGAGAATTGCCGTCCCTTCAACACCTCGATTTGGGCCATTGTGGGGCGTTGAAAGAGCTTCCGAAGAGCATCGGAGGATTGGGGTCCCTTCAACACCTCAGTATGTGGGAATGTGCGGCGTTGAAAGAGCTTCCGGAGAGCATCGGAGAATTGCCGTCCCTTCAACACCTCGATTTGGGCCATTGTGGGGCGTTGAAAGAGCTTCCGAAGAGCATCGGAGGATTGGGGTCCCTTAAACATCTTTCTCTGAGCTATTGTGGTGCGTTGAAAGAGCTTCCGGAGAGCATCGGAGGATTGCGGTCCCTTCAACATCTCGTTCTAAGCAATTGTGAGGCTTTGAAAGAGCTTCCGGAGAGCATTGGACGATTGGGGTCCCTTCAACACCTCAATATGAGCTATTGTGAGGCGTTGGAAGAGCTTCCGGAGAGCATCGGAGGATTGGGGTCCCTTCAACACCTCAATCTGAGCTATTGTGAGGCGTTGAAAGAGCTTCCGAAGAGCATTGGAGGATTGGGGTCCCTTCAAGGGCTCTATCTTGATTCATGTGTGGCACTCACTCAGCTTCCGGATGCCATGGGAGCATTGGGTTCCCTTGCATTGCTTGATATAAAGCATTGTAAGGCATTGAAAGAATTTCCATGCTTCACAAACAGTTCCCGACTTCAAATTTTGTACTAATTTAGTATATTCTCAAGGTTAGTTCATGCATTCAACTAGTTAATCGTCAAAAAAATGAACTTTGCATGCCACGTACGAAAGTTAACGTGAACTAAAAAAAAGTTTCTTTTTGGAGGTATCAACATACATAGCATGCATAGGAGAGAGATCTTTGTTTGTTTTAGACATTTAAATTTTTGTGAAGAATAGACTGAAGGTATATGTACAAAAAAAGGCCCTAAGGTTTAGAGAAAACAATGACAATAAATGTATTAGTTTTATCCAATTCACATTTTCACATGTTGTTGACATATATTGATAAACTTCAATGACTACCATCTCCCGATTTGTTAGGATTTGCATTTGGATTCTAGATGCTTACACATCGGATGCTTTTGGAGCACTCGTCGGCTCCCTCCAGTTTTGCTCTTTAGATTGTGTACTAGTTATTGTGCTCTTGTATTTGTTTGTTTGATGTAATCATTCACTTACATGCTATGGATGGAAAAAATGTAGAACGATTTTCTCATTGCAAAGTGAAAGTGGATTTTATTTGAAATAAAGGAATATCCCATTCATGATTTGTATATGTCTAGTGTAGGAATTCATCACATTAAAGTGAAAAACTTCGTACGAATGCGTGAGTCTATTTTCTACTATGCCATTGATACACATATATTTGTTTTTTACTTTTATAAATTTCTTGAATAAAGGACGTTTGATTTCATGGTGACCCATGTACGTCTATGTAAATTTGGAGGTGCCATTAGAAAGTAACTACTCTTAAATTTAAGTGTGATTTTTCTATGAATATCGAAATATTGTTGTTATAGTACACTAGTATGAACATCAAATGAGTGAAATAAAAGTGAATAAAACATGTATTTTAGAATATCTATATATCATTTTTCAACACCTATACAAACCTGTTACGATTTGCAAGTGGTTGAAAGTGACGTATGACTAGTCTCTTAACAACATATTAATTAGAATTTTCATATAATGACCTTAAACATATCTATATGCACATATGTGTTGGAAAAAATGAACAAAACCATCTATTTCGGTGTAAGAAACACTTGCATGAAACACATATTTGACAACTTTACTTATGATAACTATTTGAAGGGTCAAATTAAGTCATTTTCCCCATTCTTTTTGGAATTTTCATTATATCATTTACACAGAGGTCATGATAAATGAATTTCCACTTTATTATATATTTATAAATTTTATAACATATTTAAAATTTTTGATTTTTTTTTTGGAACAAAATGCTATATCTACTAGTTCTAGTGCAAGGAGCACTAGGAATGCAAGTGAGATTAACGAGGGAATCATGGAAAAACATCCAATTTTTTTTATCATCATTCATTGTAAATCTTCATACAATCATTAATGAACTTAGGCTCCTTTCGATTTTGGAAGCATTGGGTTTAGAAAGCATATCAAGTAGGCTTATAATAAACGTATGGGTACTTTATGTGACATAGAGTGCAATAAACGTCCATGTTCAATGCGGTTCCCTTTATGTTCTCTCATGTTCCCTCCCATGTTCTATGACATTAACAAGTGGTGAATTCACTTACAACAAATGAGTGCAAGGATCAAAGATTGTCCATTTTTATGTGTTTGCTCCCAATGACATAAATGAACCTTTGGTGGGGCCTCGTCTAAGGATGTCTTGGAACATTAAATTTGTTACAAAATATCATGGCAATGTGCAAAGATAGGACATATGGCTATAATATTGTCTAAACCTCATCTTCACCCAAGGCAAGGGCTTAATTCACATTTCCTAGAAATTTTGAGGTTAAGCAATCCAAAACCCACAAAGTATTAGGACCAATGACATTTCTAGGACATGGTTTTGTGGCACACCCTACCCCTACGGCCCACCCAAGCATAGTGGGTGTGTCTGAGTTCATTGGATATTTCTAGCCGACTATGTGGGGACCTAGGGACTTGCCCTAGGGTGAGATAGGCGCAAGCCAATTTGCCCTCCTTAAGAAGGTGGTCCACCTTTTATGGTATTTAAGATCACATGCGTAAGAGACTCACTTACCCTATTTTGAGGCATTTCCTAGGTTACACTCACGATTAACAACTTCACCAGAGCGTCACCTCATGACGGTCGCCATGAGTATGCTCAAAAACATCCTCACCTTGTATACTAAACGCAAGACTATCATCTAAGGTACCGCAATGTGCCAGCTACTCTAAATGTCACAATGTAGATATTTTTCACGTAAAGAATTCATCTATGTTGACCAATGGAATCATATTGGCAATTAGCGGACATGACAATTTAAGACCTCTAGGCATCTAGTTTAGGCCCTTTGCAATTGGAGAAGAGGAGGTTGAGGATGCAAGTAGCAAACTAGCCCGAGAGGTCCAATAGTCCGATAGTCCAATAGTCATGGTCGAAAGATTTTTTGTCTCTACAAATATTGCAGAAGCTTCTTTGACCATTGATGGTACTCCCTCCGTCCTAAAATGATTGTCTATGTTTCTAACTTTCGCGAGAGTAAGGCCCCCTAATCATTGACCAAGTAGTGGTAAGTATGACTCTTAAAATAGAAGACAACAACAACTATTTTGCAACACCCCCGGAAGTTGCCGTGTTAAAAGACTTCTTGATAAGGAAAGTTTAGCGCAAAAATATTGGACTTTCAACCTCAAATTTCTAGCCGGGCATATAAACCGGACAATCATTTTTGGACAAAAAAGTCCGGGAAGTAGGACCATCATTTTGGGAGGGAGGGGATATAGTGCATGTGACTGACCCTGGTTTTCCGGGGCAAAAAGTTTGCAATGATCCCCACAGTCGAGTGGAGTCCAACGTCCGAAAAGTTTTTGAAGTTATTAAGGTTAATTGCCTACCTCTTTAAAAGGGCTTAGGCTATTTCCCTCATGGCATAGGTTGCATCCTACAATATCAAATTTTTGTAAGTTAAAAACCTTTTGAGTTTTTAAGTTACCCGCCAATTGCCTTCAAAACTAATTTTTAGTAGGTTAAAATCCTTCATATCTTTTAATGTTGTAGGCTTTAAATTCAAAATTTGAGTACTAAGTGGTATCCTTGGCAGGAATTGAACCTGGCTAAGCCCTTCACCACGTTTGAAGGCCAAGGATTAACCAACTCTTTTTTTAAAGAGTTGATTATAATTTATGAAAGTTTGCTAAAATTCAATTGAGTTTAAGGGTGAAAGTCCTCACCATCTTCTGATTCAACCTCTACTCTTCCTGCAAGATATAGCCTAAAGATATGTACTTAGGCCAACTAATTTCCCAATTTGAAGAAGGATGAATGCTTAAAATCCTCTCTTTTAAAAAATTTGTCGGCAAAATTTCCTACATGTTTTTTATCACATAGGTTGATATCCTATGTTTTAAAATTGCCATAGGCTCTTTGTCCTACACTTTCAAAATTTTATAGGCTAAGTTACAAATTTTGTAGGCTGCATTTGTATTAACCTTAGGCTCTTGCCGGACGCTGGTGGAGTCACTACTGCTTTCGCCAATCTCGAAAGCTAGTGCCCATGAACGAGCCGGGCGAACACAGCCAGGATAATGTTTCGGACTGTACAATACACAGACAAGAGTTGTCAAAATGATTTACAACCACAAACATATCCTGAGATGTTGAGATTTTGCGTTCAAATTTAGCAACTACAGTGCTCGCCCTCAAGAAGTTAGGAATTGACGACCTTCTTCATTTCGACTCCATGGATCCCCCTGCTCCGGCAGCGCTTCACGATGCTGGAAATTTGACAAAGCCCGGTCAATGGATGAGTGAGTTTCCATTGGATCCGCAAATGTCCACAATGTTGGTGGTGAGCCCTGAATTCAACTGTTCCCACCAAATTCTTAAACCCTAAACCCTACAGTAATTGAAGTTGTTGTTTTATACACACGTTCCGCCCGTATGTTTAGTGTCAGAACACCAAAATTTTGCAATAAAAGATTTTGCATAGTGATCAAGACTTTAGGGTACGCCCGCTCAATTTGCAGGCGTACCCTAACTGAGCACATAGCTGCATAACCTTTTGTTACCACTAACCAAAGGTTGGTTGACTAATGTTTTGCTCAACGTGCCCCGGTTTTTAACATGACATTAATTATGATGCATTATAATTATGTGGCCCAAACAATTGATGTTTCATTATTATTAAAATAGTATAAAATACTATAATTATGATTAAATATTAATTTATAAGTTTGAACATTGATTTGATATTTTATTTTATTTTATGTGTAAAATAATTTATAGTTTTAACATGTATGCTAATTTTACAATGTATGTTAATATAGGATGATGTAAGGAATATTGTGGTCCACCTCGTAGCATAATGGAAAATAAGAGGTGGGCATTCAAGACAAAAACTTGGGCTACTCATTTGTAAAAGTTGGTGAGCATTAGGGGTATGAGTGAGTTAACTTTTCTTCACAAAAGCAAGTTCCCAAAAGTTAGCTAATTTCTACTTTGATAACTTTTATTTAAACCTTGATTTTAACTAGGTGGTGTGGCCCTGAGATAGATTAGCTCTCGAACATGTTGGCCAAGTCTCTTACCTAGGCAATATAGGCACAATATAACAAAAATATAAGTGGTTACTTACTCTAACTGGAGCCTTAACCGGGATGTGCAATTGGGCAGCTACAAGGTAGATGGACGTTAAGCAAATTACACCCTTTTATGGAATTACATATTGGAATCACATAATTCTACGACCTCCATGACTTTGTATTGTAAATTTCATGTTTAACAAGAAAAGTTAAGTAGGTTGTGTGGACATTATAGAACAAAAAAAACTTTACTTGGTGAGAAACTACATTCTCAATAACAATAATGATATACTTTAGTATTGCATAACTCCAACTAGTAACTAACACTAAAACCAAAACCAAAGTAGCCTACACATGTTTTAATAGTGTGAAGTAGAGGTACAATATTTTTCAGCCACAAGTCTGAAATTTCTATTGCTTGTGAACATTTTCAAGTTTGAAATATGTAATTTTGGAAAGAAAAAAAATGATAAAGGATGTCCACATGCAACACTCTAAGAATCCAAAAGGTATTCATCTTGCTTCCAAAAGTTGTGGCCTCAATACGTCCTATAGATTGACTTTTGTGCTTGTGTAATTTCTACATTGTTCTAAGATCCTTACATATGAAGAAATGTTGGAAATCCCTTTTTATAGGCTTGTTTATCTTTATAAACAACAAAATTAAGATCCAACTTCAAGTACTATAAAACTTGCATGAATGCTAAAGGACTTCCACAATTGACCCAACCCATATCCCGGTTAAGGCTTTGGTCATAGTAAGTAACCACTTAAATTAGTTATATTGTGTGCACACCGCCTAGTTAAGAGAATTGGCTAACATATGAGGTAGCTAACCCATATGAGAGCTAATCTATCTCAAGGCGGCCACACCACCTGATCAATATGAGGGTTTAAATTAAAAGTTAGCTAACTTCTGGGACCTTGCTTTTGTGAAGAAATGTTACCTCATCAATGCCCCTAACGCTAACTAACTTTTACAAATGAGTAGCCGGATATTTTTCTTGATTGTCCGCCTTTCATTTTCCCCATCTCTTCTCTATCCCGCTACGAGGTGGACTACACTATTTTTTACACCATCTTGAATTAGCATATATCTATAAATTTAAAAATTAATACATGTAACTTGTAAAATACTAATAAATATAATATTCAAATTTCAAATTTCAAATTTAGATCATACTTATTATTTTGTATTATAATCACATTGAAACATAAATGGTTTGGGCCACAAAATGATAGTATATGATAATTAGTGTCATGTTCAAAACAAGTAGAGCAAAACTTTGGTCAGTCAAGCCTTTGGTTAGTGGTAACCAAGATGTGCGGTTGTGCGATAAATTAGTGTATGAATTAGTTGATTTCATGAATTCAAATAGTTAGTTAATTCTCCTAACTAGGTGGTGTGGCCATGATTTTAGTTAGCTAGTATTTTGGTTAGCTAACCTTTATTACCTCATAAATTAGCTAATTCTCTTAACTAGGTGGTGTGGCTCGACTATTTGAATTCTATAGTGATCAATTAGTAGTAGGGTTTTTTTTCTTCTAGTTACACATGTTTTGTGTATGTGTCAATGATGTGTCACCCATGTGCAATTGTGAAGAAACTTGTTAATGATAGTCAACACCATGAGTTAGTTTTCTTATTTCTTATGTGTAGTTTCAATATTTGATTTGAACCCATCAAGTTATGTAATATTCTTAGGTGCTATCTTCAATTCTATAGACTTCCCTTCAAGTCTTTACATGTTCCTATGCTCTATGTGCTCCACTTTCAAATAGACAATGATTGCAATATAAGTTATAGTGTTAGGATGTGGCCACGGATGTTTTACGAACATATACTCTATTCACTTTGGCCTCCTCCGGCGACCGGAGTTCTTCTTCTACAATCGATCCTCCATGGTGCTTTGCAATGTTTGCTAGAACTAATAAATCATATATAAGTTGCAGGGCATGCATGAAATGTGGGAGATCTATATATAATGGACAATGTGGTGGTGGTGGCGGCGAGGCCGTTCCCCATCGTTCTAGAAAGGTGAGGGGAGTGGTGTGACATATGTACAGGTGCAAAGGGCCGGGACAACATAGGCCCATACTAGTAGTGTGCATAGGACCATTTGCTCCCTCTTCGAGGGCCCAAAACCCATTGTATACTAATATGTGCAATTTGGTTGCCTTCGTGAATAGGTTGCCCTTTTACCCATGCAAATTACGTTGAGTCGAACTCAAATTACAAAACCTATAACTTTGGAAGTTCATCCATATAGCAACCACCATGAAATAATATTTGTTGTATTTTGATACTATGGTAGTGAATATTCAAAATAATGTGAACTGTCGATATATTAGCATGGGGCAACCTAATTGCACATATCAGTGTAATTTACTTAGGGCATGTTGTTGTGTGTTGATCATTATGGCGAAGCAAAATAGAATTTGCCAACATCAATGAAGCTTTCACCAATATTTTCAAGCATCTTGGTGCCCTAGCACTTTCATGTGGAGGATGGTGACCAACACGTGAGGGAATAGATTATTGGAAGGTAGTGTTAGGTTGCATTGGTGACATTGTCCCATATGGGTTGTCAAGGCTGGTCCTAACCTACACATATAAATAAAGGCATAAGGGGAGGAGCTAATCCTCTCTCTCCATTGTATGCAACCATTGTGTATTGTGTTCTTGCTTCCACGCTGATCTCTTTGCTTCTTCCTCTCATTTCCCAATAGGTTATGGGTCCACATTGCTTTAGAGGTAGGAGATCGACTTAGGAAGAGCTTGGAGAGGGCCGGATCTGATTGGAGGTGCTTTAGAGGTGTTCTAGGGCTTGTAGCGGAGTCTTGAAGCTTCTGGAGCGCCTTAGAGCATTATTGGAGGAGTGGACCAGCGTGAGGGACCTTAGAAGAGTGTTTCTACATTCTAGATCTCTTTTGGTATATGTCCACACCATTTCGAATGCTTAAGTGTACATTAGATCCGTATTTGAGTTGTCGAAGGCCATTTGAGTGCCAAAGGGCTTACATTAGGTCTTTGATGTGTTTTGGAGTTTTGTGCATCTAACCGGATCATTTAGGTGCTGACTTGAGTGTTTAGTTCATTTCTACACTAGATTGAGGACATTCAAGTGCCAAAGGGCTTAGATAAGCTCTTTGATGTGTTTGGGAGTTTTGTGCATCTAACCGGATTATTCAGGTGTTGACTTGAGTGTTTAGTTCATTTCTACACTAGATTGAGGACATTCAAGTGCCAAAGGGCTTGGATAAGCTTTTTGATGTGTTTTGAAGTTATTATGCATCTAACTTGAGAAGAAAGGTGCTGACTTGAGTGTTTGGTTCATTTGTACACTACATTGAGGACATTCAAGTGTGAAAGGGCTTAGATTAGCTCTTTGATGTGTTTTGAAGTCATTGTGCATCTAACTTGAGAGGAAAGATGTTGACTTGAGTGTTTGGTTCATTTCTACACTACATTGAGGACATTTAAGTGCTAAAGGGCTAAGATTAGCTCTTTGATGTGTTTTGAAGCTATTGTGCATCTAACTTGAGAGGAAAGGTACTGACTTGAGTGTGGGAAAACATTGGATGATAAATTAAGTCCATTTTCTTTGTTTTGGCAATTTCTAACTTCCTTGAGGGTTTCTAAACCCTTGGGCTACATTGAGTGAGTGGGAGCTTGCATTCGGTTTGAAAATGGCTTCTAGTGAAAACGATGGACTTATATCGGTTGACAAGTTCGGTGGCGAGAACTTCAACCTCTATAAGTTCAAATTGGAGATGGCCATGTCCACCAAAGATCTTTGGGAGATCGTGGATGGTTCGGAGTTGCCACCACCTTCTACGGCGAGCGACGAAGTCAAGAAGGTGTACGAGCGACGACGCAAGAAAGCCTTCGCCATCATTGCCATGAGTTTGGTGGACAAGGAGTTGGCGCACATAAAAAGATGCAAGGGACCCGCGGAAGCATGGAGAATGTTATGCAACATCCACGAAACTAAAAGCTTGTCCAACATCTTGTTCATAAGGCGCAAGTTCTTCACCATCAAGATGGACGAGAGCGACGGCATCCTCACGCACATCAACAAGGTAAAATCTCTTGCGGACCAACTCACATGCTTGGAGGTGGCTATGAAGGACGAGGACGTGGTGATGACCTTGCTCGATAGCCTATCACCTTCGTTTGAGCATTTGATCACCGCATTGGAGACGCGCCCCATTTCGGAACTCACGTTGGACTTCATCACCGCACGTCTCATGCACGAGGTGTCCAAGAGGAAGGAGAAGGAGCCTCAAGGCGACGATGCGGCCATGTTGTCCTGCCAACATCGAGCGTTCGACAACAACGAGAGGCGCGGCGACGGCCCGAGGTGCTACAATTGTGGTAAGTTGGGCTACATTGCTCGTAATTGTCGAATGAAACGTAAGGTGAACGCAAACATGGCAAGGTCGAGTGATGATTTTGCATTTGTAGCGAGAGATGGGGCGTCTAAAAGCTCCGCCACTAGATGGATCGTGGATTCGGGGGCCTCGCAACACATGACACCACATAAGCATGTTTTTAACACTTACGAACCCGTCACGGGTCGCAAAGTTTTTATGGGTGATAACGGCATGGTAGAGGCCGTAGGCAAAGGCTCTATACTAGTGGAAACACGCGTGAAAGGCCGTGTGCGGAGCATTAGAATGCACAACGTCCTTCATGTGCCGAAAATGCATTCCAACTTGCTTTCGGTGAGCAAACTCATCTCGAGGGGTTTGAAAGTGCATTTCAACTCGTTGGGATGCGTGGTGAGGGCGAGTAACGGCGAGATGTTGGCCGTGGCATCGTTGGAGTCCAATTTGTACCAATTGGACACCAACGTGTTGAATGGGACCGAAACAAGTTCTTTGGCGCATTCCGAGGCCAATTCGCATCCTTTGGAGCTTTGGCACAAGAGGTTGGGCATCTCAACGCCAATAGCGTAAAATTGCTCCAAAGCATGGTGAGCGGAATGGACGTGGGAGCGGTGCAAGGCGACGTGCATTCCTTCGCATGCGAAGGATGTGTAGAGGGCAAACAAGCGAGGCGACCATTCCCCACGGACGGAGGCACCCGCGCCACCAAGATCTTGGAGCTCGTGCATTCCGACGTATGCGGGCCGATGAAAACGCCTTCCATTGGGGACGCAAGGTATTTTTTCACATTCATTGATGACTTTTCGCGCAAGATGTGGGTGTACGTGCTCAAGTCCAAGAAGGAAGTGTTGACAAGGTTCAAAGAATGGAAAACCTTGGTGGAGAGGCAATCGGAGCACGTAGTGAAGGTTCTTAGGTCGGATAACGGGGGAGAATACATTTCAAAGGCATTTGATGATTTTTTGAGCAAACATGGCATTGCACGGCAAACCTCATCACCTTATACGCCGCAACAAAACGGCGTGGCGGAGCGAGCCAACCGTACCATTGTGAAGATGGCACGGTACATGATTCATGCCCAACGCCTCGGCCATGAATTTTGGGCGGAGGCGGTGTGCAATGCGGCGTACGTATGCAACCGGTGTCCAACCAAGGCGGTTGAAGGAATGACACCCGAGGAGGCGTGGAGCGGGAGGATGCCGCACGTCTCGCACATGCGGGTTTTCGGTTGTGTGGCTTACGCGAAGGTGCCGGATCAAAGGCGAACCAAGTTGGACGCCAAGGGCGTCAAGTATTTATTCCTCGGATATTGCGAAGGCACGAAGGCGTGTCGCCTCATTTGCTTGGAGACGAAGAAAATCATCAAGAGTCCGGACGTGGTGTTTTTCGAAGACAAAACGCATTTGGAGGATTGTCCAAGTGGGAGAGTTGAAGAAGTACCGGCGGTGAAGGTGGACATATCCCCCAAATCGGAAGTGGAGGAGTTGGAGGCGAGCGGCGACGTTTCGGAGCCGGACGAGGAGGAGCCGAACATTGAGGACGAGTGGGAGGCCGAAGTACCGGCCGCGAAATCCACTCGTAGCGCGGAGGCATCGAAACTTAACGCCAGTAAGAAAACCGCAACCAAACCACCTCCACCACCGCAAGATGGCAATGAGACCATAGGCAATTCTAGGTATCCGGATAGGCCACGTAAACCTCTTGGGGAATGGTGGAAGAACCACATTCCTCAACCCCAAGACAATGAGCACGCAAACATGGCAATCGTGGGGCAACCTAGAAACTTGAGAGAAGCATTTGAATCGAGTGATGCGAGCGGGTGGGAGTCGGCTATGCAAGAGGAGTACGAATCTCTCATAGCCAACGCCACGTGGGAGTTGGCCCCATTGCCGAAGGCCGCAAGGCCATGAAGTGCAAGTGGGTGTTTTGCACGAAGAAGGATGCCAACGGCGTGGTGGTGCGTTTCAAAGCAAGGTTGGTGGCCAAGGGGTGCTCGCAAGTGGAAGGTGTGGATTTTGGTGAAACATTTGTATTCGTGGCCAAATTCAACACCATACGAGTCATTCTCGCAATCGGGGCCTCCATGGGGTTGGAAATGCATCAAATGGACGTCAAAACCGCATTCTTGAATGGCGAATTGCACGTGGTCATCTACATGGAGCAACCGGAGGGGTTTGTCCAAAAGGGCCGCGAGCATCTCGTGTGTAAGTTGAAGAAAGCGCTCTACGGATTGAAGCAATTCGGACGAGCATGGTACGAGTGCATTCACATATTCTTTGTGAATAGAGGCTTTGCGAGGAGCCATGCCGACCACTTGTTGTATGTTCTACAAACTTGCGACTACATTGTGATTGTAATCATATATGTAGATGACCTCATCATCTTGGCAAGCAACGTGGACGTGATCAACGAATTGAAGTCTAGCCTCGGGAAGGAGTTCGAGATGAGTGACCTCGGCGAGTTGCATTTCTTCCTCGGAGTCCATTTCCAGCGGGATAGGAGGACGCGCACCATCACCATGCATCAACGAAGCTACATCGAAACCATTTTGGAGCGATTCGGCATGATTAATTGCAAGTCCATCTCAACCCCGCTCGAGACCAAGACCTCATTGGCGAAGCTTTCGGAGGAGGAATACGAGGAGCATTCACACGAAATGAATGACATTCCGTATCAAGAAGCGGTGGGGTCGTTGATGTACGCAATGGTGGCCACAAGACTGGACCTCGCATTTGCGGTAAGCGTGGTAAGTCGGTTTATGTCGAAACCGGGTCCGATGCATTGGATGGCTGTGAAACGAATCATGCGGTACTTGAAGGGCACCATCATGAGATGAAGTTGCGTATCGGAGGCCAACACATAAACCTTAAAGGTTATTCGGATGCGGATTGGGCCGGTGACGTGCAGAACCGAAGGTCTACCTCCGGATACATTTTCTTCGTTGGAGACGGGGCCGTGTCGTGGAATAGCAAACGACAACAAACGGTGGCTCAATCCACAATGGAGGCGGAGTACATGGCCATGAACCGATGCATGAGGAAGGCGATTTGGGTAAGACAACTAATGGAGGATGTAGGTTGTGCACAAGAGGAGGCGACAACCATGATGTGCGACAACCAAGGTTCTATGGCATTAGCTAAAAACCCAACCAACCATGATAGGTCAAAACATATAGATGTGCAACATCATTTTATTAGAGAGAAAATTGAAAACAATGTTGTAGAGCTAGAATATTGTCCAACGCAATATATGATAGCGGATATTCGTACAAAGACTTTAGCGAGGGATAGGCATGAGATGTTAAGTGAAATAATAGGGATGGAGTACAATGCCACCTCGTAAAATGGGAGTATTGGAAGGTAATGTTAGGTTGCATTGGTGACATTGTCCCATATGCGTTGTCAAGGCTGGTCCTAACCTACACATATAAATAAAGGCATAAGGGGAGGAGCTAATCCTCTCTCTCCATTGTATGCAACCATTGTGTATTGTGTATTTGCTTCCACGCTAATCTTTTTGCTTCTTCCTCTCATTTCCCAATATAGATTTGTCTAGTTGTCCAACATGCAAGTTGGAATGTGATTATCCTCACTCTTACCCATTTTGGAGGTTGCGTTACTAGATTGATTGAACTTTGTAACTAGAGATGCTAGAAATACAAAAAATTAATCCAAAAATTAGGAAGGCTTTGGACAAAGCCTTGAATACTAAGAACATGGGAATTCATATGAAAATGATCAATGTGAATGAAACAATCTCAAGTCTTGCATCAACATGTTTGTGGAAACCAAGTTATTATCTCTGAAATGGAAATCAATTTCCAGTTTCTAGGATAGAGAGGTGGTCACCTCCCCCCCTCAAACTTTTACTATCATACAAACCATTAAAATTTTGTCTTAACACACACTTCCATGGAGAGGGGTGTCCGAACTTTTTGGTTACCTAGTAGTATTCGCTGATTTTCCCGGCCCATGGAAATGCACCCTTAGAGCTTGTTGTACGTGGTTCCCAATTTAGGAGATTCATGGCTACCTTACGTCAATTGACATGGACATTATTTGATATAACTTAGGTCACACGTGCCAATGTCAATTTCAAAGTTGGTGGCCCTTGGGTTTGGTTTGTTGTGGCCCATCCTATTGGATATCAATAGGACTAGAGATAAGATTGCACATGCATATAGACATAAACAAAGGCAGATGAACAATGCTTGGAGTGAGATGATCTCATGCTCTCCTTGCTTTGCCTTTTATTGTTTTTCTCCGTTTCATTAGTTCATACAAACAATATGGGATAACTCTTATCCCTCTTCGGACTAGCGTTATAGCCTTATCCTAACCTTATTCTTTCTCATGCCTCTTTCATCACATTTTTATTGACTACAAGCAATCTAATGCTCTACCTTCTACACATCCCCCCGAAAGCCAATCCACCCCTCAATTCATGCACAAAGCACTAAGGGAATGATTTCCAATGCGCATTCAAAATGTACTCACTAGGTACACTCCACTAAATAGGATACGCAGTGTTTGATTATGTTTAAAGTTGTTACCACCCTACCCTGCTCAACACTAATTTTCAATTCCTTCACAATTAGTATTAGAAGATATGCTAGAAGATATGTTGAAATTCTCCTTTAATCATTATCATTATTATTATTTTTTCATATCCTTACTAACACTAAATTCAAACATGTAACTTCCTCATATTACCATAATTGATATTTAGTGTTTGAGTTTACATTTAATGTTACTTACTTTCATAGGGTTAATGGTATTTAGTGTATCAAACACTAAAAATACTATTTAGTGTAGTGGCAAATTACCTACAAATGTGACAATGTCCACTTTGCTCTCCCTTTCAAGCCTGGCCGCACCTCCGACTAACTTAAGCAATGAGATGCGACACTATTTATGGTGTTTAAAAGCACAAGTGCATTCCTATGACTTACAGTACTACCTTAAAATTGAAGCATGCCATGTATATAGGTTGCACTAATTGTCAAGATGTTTTTAATTAGTGTCACAACAAATTTCCATATAAATTTGGACTAAGAAAGAGTCTAGCTCGAGTCTAGAAAGTGTAATGAACTCCAATGTATCAATGGAATCACTAATAAATATGCATAGGGCCTCGCTTATGAAATTGATATAATGTTACTTTAAGAATATTAAAATATTTATCTATTAAAATATTCATATACATATGTTATATCCACATTTTGGAACATTAGTTACATGTGATGAATTGTTTTTAGTATTAAAACATTTGTATGTGTAAATTTACAATGTTATAATATTAATTCATCATAATGAACATGGAGAGGTCTTCCACATGCAATGAGTTGCCGCCTTGTTCCTTATTTCAAACCTCATTTCTCAATCCTTGCAACTTAAGCTAGAATGTAAAGAAGTTATTTACTTGGAAGAACTACTTGTGTTAATCCAAATAGTGTCATGTTGACAATTAATGAAGGTGATAAAAATTACACAATTGGGAGGGCTTATGTGATCATTTAAAGGATAAGTTTAGGTAGAGGGGCTTGAACCGACACTTTAAGCTATTGCACATACAATATGGCTACGTGGTTGATGTAAAAAAGAATTCATATTAACTTTTGGGCTAAACAAAAGTATAAAGAAAAAAATTAGCCTCAATTGAATATTTTATGAATATATAAAGTCATAACCACTAGCTTCTTTAAACCAATCCCTAGGCCCTGTGTATGACAACCTTACATATGATGAAGACTTCACGATCATTGCCTAGAACCAACACAACATAGTTGGGTACTGGACCCAACCTAGATCAAAGCCTAACTAGCAACAGTTCACAAAGCCACATGGCCACCTCCATGATCCCACCCGGTTCAGTTGCATATCACCTTGCATGTCACGTACCGACCCCCTTTATGCTGAGAATCAACCTCCTTTGTGCTTTGTGGGCCTACCTTCTTGGCTTTGTGAATGAAACGGCTAAAATAGGTATTGATAAGCCACCCTGAACCAACATGAGATATAGTGGGGCATGTTACCTACCCTAAAATAAAGGTAGTGGAGGCCGGTACGAGGTGGCATCGCTAATGGCACCTAAAACCGTCACTCTGTGGGGCAGGACACTCCTACACCATGGAGAACAATTCAAGGTAGTAGAGTGTTGACGATTGGGAGGTGTTTATAGGTGTTGGTCGTAACACCCTCTACCTTATTTCTTATTTCGAGTGTGTTGGGTTATGTTGGAAGGGCTCATCAATTTATTTATTTTTACAAAAGTTAATTACAAACATACCTTGTGAGTAGGCTTCTAACTTACTAGGTGACTCTTGTGAGTTGGGAGCTTCCACTACACCGGTTATCCCAATTAGTGTGTGTTACTGTTCAGAGTTACAGAGTGCAATAACAACTTACTCATGAATTCAATTAAATAATTGTAGCATTGGACAACTTTGAATAATAACACACACTAATTGGGATAATTAGTGTAGTTGGGGATCCCAAGGGGGACATTTTCCATACGTACATTTGTTGTCATCATCTTTGTTGATCCCCATTTGTGTAGATAAATGTATGATCTCTTGTATCGCTTGACACAATTGATCAATCATCCAAGAGCATAAGGGTTATGAATATAAATCATATACTTTCTCACCCATGGAGGCATAATGTCATCCATAAATCTCATAATATGTTTATTTATCGATTATGATTGGTAACAAGCTCAAGTAAGTGGATGAGTTGTCACTCCCACAATTCATCATCCACTCTCTTTCACTATGTACATTGTTTGTGGTTAATATTGTGGGCATACTTATAATATGACATACCCTTCAATGCACTATAGTGTAGTCCATAATATACATTTGTACGCATTAAAATATTGTGGAACCTTAAACTTGCTTTTGCATCTATTCTCTAGATACTCGAAACATTCAAGAAGAAAAATCTTGGAGAGACGATTATTTTCAAGTTGGTTGAAACCATGTTGATAAATAAATTTAATATAATAGTTCCAAATATAAAATTATTTGGGTAGGATGGGTAGGAATTGCATATTGCTTTGTTGGAAGGCTCTCAAATGCACATTTTTTTTCTTCCCATCCAATTGAAATACGTTGACCTACAATATAGGCCTTTGATGTTACAAGCTATGGGTTTGAATACAATGTGTACCCACAATATTATCCCCAATATTTTTGGTGTTGGTTACCTCATATATAATGTGGCCCATGGTATCTACCATGAACAATGTAGTTATTTAGTCCATAATTTTCATGCTTTCTCATGGTACTTGGACATTTAGGGCCGGTTCATATGGGAACCCAAGTCAGTTGAGGTCAATCCGTGCAATCTCAACCATTGAGAGCATGGAAGTTGGGACTTACCACTTCACACGGGTCCCAAGTCCTAAGTCCCAAGTATGACATGGATGCCTACATGGCAACACTTTATGGAGGTGAGGCTTGGGAATTGTGTTGAGAGTTGGGTCAAGCGAAAAGCTAGACTGTCAACACAAGTCCTGCGAATATTTTTTTCATAAAATAATCAAGGTTCAACTTCAATGATAATTAACCATACTTTAATGGTTTCTTGAGGCTCACAAGTTGGGACTTTGCCCCTATGTTGGGACTTGCTAACATGAGTGGGACTTGGGACTTGGGACCCCATGTGAAATGGCCCTTATTTTGCTTGCAAAGCTTGACCTCATCTCACTAAAAGCCACTAGGATGCAAGCAATCTCGCATGCTTTATTTGAGCACACGCACTAAGTAATCACCACACCTTCAATCACCAAAGTGGACAAAGCTATCCCTCCACCTTGACTTTGTCACTAACATAAGACCCATCATTGTCATAGAGGACTGTCTATTATGACACAAAAAATGATTTTCCCCTCAAATTTTGCCACGTGTCATCCTCAAATTCGCTAAGACTCACATGTATCGAACGTGGAAACTACATTCTGACACATGGGTCCATTCATGGTTGGGGTACTACTTTTGGGACAAAGGACTTAAGGACTATGTCGCATTGGATCTCGGCGTTTATCATGATTTACTGTTATTTGATCAATAAATTTTAAATAAATAAGTATGTAGTTCATAGGCTTTATCAAGAAATATATTATTTCTTATTAAATAATCACCAATAATGGATAAATTCCCTATGAAATGAATAGATAGGTCATAAAACTTGTAAACATGTCATATGAGTTGTTTGGGCCACATCAATGGCAATTTTTACTATTCAAGTGTACATCAGAGGTCAATTTTTTCTTGTTTTGCATCCTAGTACCTTGGTGTAAGTGTCATGTGTCTATACATATATTTTTTAATGTCCAACTCTAATACTAAACGTTCATTTTTCATGTAGCCATGATTTTGTGTATTGTTGGCCATGTTTGGTGCCACATGTAAAGTTATACAATTGGTATGCAATACATTTTTGGTTCTATTGATACACACATGAACGATGATTGTGAGGAAAAAAATTGGGATCGTTTCGATTAATTTTTGTTGTCCTTTTCATTCCTTGAACCTAAGGTGAACAATTTTGACAGCACCCATGAATGTCCTTTAAGGAATCAAAATGATATCTTAAGTAACCGTATTCCTTGTAAATTAACTTTGTCAGTGTACTCAATATGGAGTATGAAATGTAGGTATGATCCAAAATATGCTTCACAATACAAATCTAAGCACACCAAGTATATGAAGTTATCTAAAATAGTCCTTTTACCGTTAGACACCCAAAAGTAGTACCCCAACCGTGAATGCCCCCACATCTAAAGATGGAATGAAGAGCCCTCAACAATACTTCCAAATCTAACACCTCCCGTTGTAAGAAGCCATCTCGAGCCTAGCCTTTTCCCCACCAAACAACCATGTTAAAATTTGTCACATGTGTGAATAAGGTAAGTGGGTCTAATCTGGTCACTTATCGTAAACACATACTTATATTTGAGTAAAATGTGGTTAGGTATCTAAGAACGGATTACAAAAAGACATGTCTTCAAGAGAGGTGGGATTACATGCTCAAGAATTTTGTTAATCATTCTATGCTCAATAGTCAACATAATTGGGGTTCATAAACATATATGATCGTTTAATAAGAAGGAGAATTTTCAGTTTGATAATGGATTAGATATTATTTTTTGCCCCAAAAATTATGAGGAAAATGGCCATGGATGTATGTTGGATACACCAAATATCTCACACTAATCGCGTGTTTTGTATGTACAAGAAGTGAAGAGCTAAAAGTGTCCGTTTAAGACCCACTCACCTTATATAATGTTGAATATCCCATTAGGTTTTTTTGAAAATTTTTAGTGTCTCACCCACTTGTTGCGACTTATATTTAAAAAGGATTAGTCCACATATCTACCAATTTGTGCAACTCTACCCTAGGGCGTAGATACACCGTGGCGCCAACCTGACATGAAATACAAGCTGGCGCGGGAAATATGATCCAAACGGGCGGGAAGTGACCTGGAAACACCTGTCACACTGTCACATTTGTACGCGAAATTCGTATTTAGGCGACCATCTGAACCGACTCAGCCGGTAACCTGCCAGTCGGAGCCAGTCGTCTCCCGCCACACAGATCTTTTGCCACCAATTTGGAGGTCCTCGAAATCTACACGTGAGCTAATTCCTTACGACCTAAAATCCACGTAGCGGAAGATATCTGGACAGACCCTAACCCAGGTGAAGATTTAGCACACAAGGAAGGTTCGAAAAGCTTTCGAAGGCGCTACGTACTTGAAGGGAATGTTATCGCCATCGCCATCGGTGCTGCGACCTTTGCTTGCAAATTTCGCGTAGTTCGTTTCTCTTGCATTGTCTCTGTGATTTGATAGCTCGGTTTGTAAGTGTATTTGCTATGCTATGATCTAAGAGGGCTTTTTTTTTCACGTCGCTTCTGTTGGAGAGACGAAGTAGAAGAGCAGGAAGGGTTTCGTTGCGGAGGGGAACTCTTAGTTTTCTCGATCTTGGTTGCTGGTGCATTTTCGGTAGGTTGTAGATGTGGTAAGGTTCTTCTGTGTCCAGCGGAGGTGAAGGACGGTGGAAAAGAAGTGCCGGGAGGCATAAGAGGCATAAAGAGGCATCAGAAGGGGTTTCTTGGAGAGACGATGGTAGGATTGAACCCTTCCAAATTTTATGGAAGAGTTCTCCCTCGGCCGCGCATATATTGTGATGTTAAGTTTAGCGATGCGAGAGTGGACCCCCCGGAAGGTGTGAATGCAGCTCTGTTGGAGTGGGCTGGCGATGCGAACTGGAACAGAGGAGGGACTTCTAGTACGCGAAAGCGAATGTCAGGGAAGGTGGAAGGCCGCATGAGTAAGCTGCGGGCCATGGACGAGAGCGACGACGAGGAGGAGCCGTCACCGAAGAAGCCAGCCAAAGGCAGGCAAGCCCTAAGCTTCGGGAACAGCAAAATGTCGCAAGCGACAAACTCTCCGAAGATTATGACGCCGATAGAAAGGATGCTGGCGTCACCAGGAACTTCCAAGGGAGAGATCACTCCAAATCGGAGAACGTCGTGTGAGTTTTTTGTTCCAAGGAAGCGGAGTCAACCAGCTGCGTCCGAGGTGAAATGCAAGCGGCGAAAGAAGGCTTCACAGAGGGAGCTCGTGTTGGATAGCGACAATGACAGCGACGATGGTTTGGACGAGTTTATGGAGAAACTGGAAGCTTCGAAGGACGATCCGAACCACAGCACGAGGCGAAGTGCACGCCTTCAAGAATCGACTCCAAAGACTCCTCAAACACCCGAAGTAGGAAAGAACTCTCCACCGAGTAAGGCATCTCGCAATCGCAGAAATAAAGCGGCTGCTGGCAGCTCAAACAAGAGTCTGGTTGCACTTATGTCCGATGTTGACTCAGAGTCCGAGTCAGAGTCAGGTTCTCATTCAGACTCGGATTCTGAATGATTCATCAAATTTTATCTCCTTCTGTCTGCTGCTCCCTCTTCAGTGCCGTCACTTCATGGAGGTGTATCTTATCCACACCGTTAAGGATGGTCAGTTTTCTGATGCTTCTGCCATAGCTGCAGTTTGTTGATGCGATCTTCACCGTTGCAGCCGAAGACTGGGCAAGGGTTTGAGGAAGGAGGCTAAACCCTGGAAGGCTTTAGTTGAACTGGAACACTCTGCATTCGAGGTGACTGTTTGGCCAATGCCTACAAACTCGACAAATAGGAAGTTCCAACACTACGAGGAGATTCTTCGATGTTGGAGAGTGGACCGATATTTGTACATAGAAATATTTGATGAACTCCTGCCGTCCTTGATGTTGTGGCAATTTTCTCACGCGATGAGCAGGTCCGAGTGGAAGGACAGAATCCCGCACTTATTAGCACCGACACAAAAATGTGCATTTCTTGTTGTAGAGATTAAGCTTAGGGCACGCCTCCTTGTATTACTCATGATGTTGTATGTATATCAACTACACCAGATCTGTTCTTCCTCACTTGCAATTGTTCAATTTTCACTTCCATCTGTCCTCTCTGCCTCCATTTTTGTAAGAAACGTGTCTTGTGTGCATAGGTTTAAGTGAGGGATGTACGCGTGCCCATAGGTTCTGTTGACGTTTTTGTTGACGGGAATTTACAATCATAGTAGAACTTTCGTTCATGTTCATGTTAAGAGAAGTGTACCCTATGTGGTACTTATCTTATGTGGCTAGGTGTTAATTGAACTTCGATCACAGTTAAGTCAGCCATATATTTTTGATCATGTTTGTAGTTCTTGTGAACATGTGATTTTAGGTACACAATCAAAACCTCATTATAGACAATTTTCTTTGTTCATGAAGCTTGAATGAGGGGATTGAAGAAGTATGCGACTCTTATATTATAAATGTGACCAAAGCTACTACTACACCATTTGGTAACCATGTTGGAACTTGGGACGACTTTCATGCATGTGAGAAGTGCTTCAAATATAGCACGTGCTTCTTTGAATGTAGGCACACATGCCTCGTGAAAAACTAGTGTGTAACCTTTGGTGATGCTGATGTTGATGTGTCCAGATGCTATTTATATGTTGCCCATCTTTATTGATATAAGATTAAGTCATGGGCTACATAATTTGCAAGCCTTCGTTGTTGTGTTCATGCTCCATCCTAATCTAGAGATGAAGCAGAGAAATGAAACCGATGACAGTTCTTGCATTTCTTGTCCTATTTGCCATACCAATGAACACCGACAAGTATCCGAGGTTGCATAGTTTTCTTGGGGAAGAGTTTATGCCCTTCACCATACATTCAAACACATCGACCTCGTTTAGAAAATGTCATATAGTCCAACAGAATGATTCCTGATCGCATGAATTGCATATATTTCCAAGAAGAAGCCCTAGTGAGAATCTGCGCTTCTTCATGGAAATCTACAAATCGAGAGCACCCCCATTCTCCTAGATGGACCTTGCTCGGAATCAGCTACATCGAATGAAGGCATGTCCGATATACATTTCCTGAGGTAGGAGAATAATGCTTGTTTCTGAAGTACTGATGTAGATTTGTGCGCGAGTATACAATTTTCGCCAGTCTGAAAGATATGGTAGCTTCTGTGTATTGAAGGATTAGCAATATGTAAAACAATGTTGTAGTTTCATGGAATATCGCGTGACCTGTTACACCGTGGATGGAAACCAATAATTCTTGTACATATTTCTTTCCAGCTTGGGGTTGTTTGGGAAGGGGCCGCGCGAACGCGAGCCCCCGCTGCCACAAATTATGACGTGTATGCCTCCCGTAGGAAGATACTAGAGTAACCCGGCCCGAAAGTGCAATGGAGCAAGTTCCCCTAAGGCCATCCACCTCATGGATCATGGATACACCCCGCCCAGGTAAGTGAGTTCCTTGTCTTCATCTAGGGCTATATTCCTACATTCTTCGTTCCGCCCAACCCAACGCTATGGGTTTTCTCAAATCTTTCTCAAACTTCTCAAGTGAGTACGAGGTCAAGCGTGTAGAAGAAACTCTGCAAGAGCCTCGAAATCACAACCTCACTCGATCGCAATCCTTGGCATTCAATCAACATTCAAAGACTCCTCATGCTTACTTACGAAACAAGTCTTGATCCTACACATCATTATTGATCTGTGTCAAGGATGTTGTAGAGCTTTGCAAAAGTTTTCTGGCGAGCAGGAATCACTACGACAATCTCCTCGGGATAGGGTTAAAATGTATTTCCACGTCAGACTGTAGGGTTGTGAATCCGGCACGTGGGATGCCGGTTGGGTCCGAAAATCATCGCCCATGGATTAATATAACTTTGCTTTGCTGCAATCTTTGGGTTGATTCAAAGACATACCAAGCATGTCTCCTGCCTTGGCTCTTATAGTGTTCACTGCACGAACGCAAGTATCTAGCAATGTGTATGAGCAAACAACGTTTGTTGGCAGCAACGACAATGTAATCTTGTGCAGACAAGAACAGGAACAGGAACAATTCCTTCTCGCCCTGTCTAGAAGAATGCCTGAGGATTTGTCTGTTAGATTGTTGGTAGGCGCTGACTTTCTGGGGCACAGAGAGAGAGAGAGAGAGAGAGAGAGAGTTATCGCATACTCATTCATTCAACATAAAAGCCATGAAATAGTATGCAACCTGGAGGATCATAATTTGTTTATTATTGATATGACATCGGAATAAGCTTTAAAGATTGTGCATTTGTCTAGTTCAAGTTCATTGAGATGAATCGGCCACAAACTTGTAGGGGTCAAGTTTTTATATTGGATGGATGTGAGGTATGGTTGTATAGGATAATTCCCTCTCTCCAATTTACTGCACATGTGCTCTAAGTTGTGCAAGCATTCTTTTGTGGAAATAGTATCATTGAAGTTAATAAAAGCAAGGTATTGGATTCAGATTAGGTAAGACTTAGGGCTGCTTTACACCTAGAGACCGGGCCAATTACACGAAATTTCAGCCCCTTTTGGGTTGGAGGCCGATCTCAACTACACATTATAATAAGATTATAATGGGGGCCAATTTTCCCATATGTAAAGGCCTTAGGGCCAAGAAGCTAGGCCGATTCAATAAATCTAGCATAATCCAATGGATCTAGCATAATCTAGCATAGAGCCGTTCATATTCTCACATAATCCAATGGATATGGTTCGCTAAAAAAATCATATTTCATCAAAAAGAAGTTTATTTAATTGAAATTTGACATTGGCCTTTCATTTTGAGTGCACCCAATTCAATGAGCTCGGGCCGTGTCACACCATGCATTTTTTAATTAAAAAATTCATACCACCAAATTGGCCCGGTCTCTAGGTGTAAAGGAGTTGGGGCTGATTTCAACCTTTTGGCCAATCACAAGTGAGGATTTCAAGCCTCTTACACAACGAATTGGCCCGGCCTCTAGGTGTAAAATGGGCCTTAATCATAGTGTAGGACTACAATTTGCTGTGAATTCTGCAAAGTGAGCTATATTCCGCTGGCTACAAATTAGCAACAATATAGTCATTGACCTTCAATCTTGTATGATATGGAGTTGGACTGCTATCAACCATATCTTTTAGGTTTCTATTCATCAGTCTATGTTATGTTTTCTAATATAGTATACAGGTAGTCTATTACTCTGTGTACCTTAGTTCTTTGCATTCTATATAGAGGTATGCAAGAGGCGATGAAATAACCAAGGGAAATCAAAGACATGCAATTATTAGTTACCACAAATTGGTTATTCCTACCCAAAGTTTTCTAGACTTTTTCTAAGCTTCCATATTTGGTTGTCAATCATAACAGTATTCAACTGCATGGTTGTGTTCTATTTTATATTTAGCATTTGACATGGGCCTCCATTATCTTACCCTCATGGGAACAAACTTAGAAAGTAGGAAGAAATTGATGCATGTACGAATTCATGTGAGTGTGCTGCTACAAATAACATTTTTAGTAAATAATACCAAGATGAATAATGGTTCTTGTGAATAATACCGGGAGCACAGGGAGGTCACTCCATTGTCAAGTTGAACACCACGTGCGAACAAAAAAAATCTACTTTTTACATAAAGCATCACCAAAATGGGTCAAATTTCTATCAATTTTTTTTCATGAGTAGATATACACGGTATCTATTACATAGTAAAAAATGATAACCAAATTTGATGATTTGTTTTTTTTGATAAAGCATACCGTTTCTAAATAGAATGACGCATAATTGAACTAAAACAATTACTACAAAAATGAGGATGACTAAAAAATTCAAAAAAATATACAAAAAATACTATCAATGGTTCATTATATGTAGAAAAAATATCATAAAATTTAAAATGATCTATGGCATGTAATACAGGGGTAGCAAACTTTGTTTGCACGTGGTGTTCAACTTGACAATGAAGTGACTGCCCCGTGACCGGGAGTATAACTCTACCTGAATTTCCATGTGTCAACTTGAATGTATGAATAATAAATAGATATTCTTACTTTGTTCAAGGGGGGCACATAATTTAATTGATATATTCCAGGGTCATGGAGCTGACCGACATGGCTGAATAATATTATGCTTGCTCTCATTGATTGTTGTTATAAGAATTGTAGATGGTTATGGGCCTCCCACACCATGTCCCCAAATGGAACAAGGCCCACATATTATATTTTCATTGCAACAAGATTTGGCTATGGTTCGTATGGTTTCACCCAAGCACCTAGCTAAATTGATTTGATTCTTGTTTTTTTGGCAAAAGTAATGGCCATCTATTACAATGTGAAATATATTTATATTGGTTCTAACTGTATACCGACACTTCTACTACCTATGAGGACAAAGAGAGTATACAAGACGTTGCGTGCAACTTGTAAGATTCGATTACCTCGAATACAATGTTTTGCGTGGAAAGAACATCCAAAGTCCTAATAAGAGATCACAACACAAGAAGGCGCGTGTAGCCATGAGCTATCCTCCATGTGTCAACCCTACCATGACCAAACAAGCCCGCATTTTCATGTCATAGTTGTGATTGTGATCCAAAAATGTGGGCTTTGTTCCATTTGGGTTCATATTAGTTTGGGGAGTCTCATAAATATTTAGAATTTAAATAACGGGCAACCAAATGAGTGGAAGGGGCACTGTGAGGCATGGGAGCTAGGGATGGGGTTAAAAGAATTTAGGTTTAGGGACCTATTGGGTCAAGGGCTCATGCAAACATATGATCATGTTGAAACTAAATTAAAAGAATATGCATTGGATAACCAAGATGTCAAAAACAATATTGGTTCATGTGATAATTAATGTACCTAGGTATATGCCTCTATTCTTCTTTGGTTATATTCATCGCTTTTTGCATGCATCTTCTTCTTTTTTGAACCACATAACCAAAACCAAAATTTGAAAGAGCACACAATGCACATGAAAGCAAGGCTACATGAGGTTGACATAAAGAACTCATGAGATAGGAAGGGTGGGCTCCAGAGAGAGGAGGAAAACATTATAAGAAGGTCCGTAGGAAGATAAGATAGAATCAATTTGAGGCACTTGTTTTTGTGAGAATATATGTAGTCATCTTTCCAATGATGATGGTAGCACCTCTATTTAAAAAGAGAGAGAACATAAATATATTTTCATAAGTTCATATTTACACCGTAAAACTCCCATTTGAAAGCAGAGGTATAAGTAGAGGTACTTAGAACTCCTACTTACCGTCACATTCAAGAACTCCCCGTGCGGTAGGTCATGTTGTCCGTGCAAAAAGCGATTGTCTGTAAACACACAGCAATCAATTCTTGGCATTCATGCTACTGATGCTTTCAACAATTTCGGTCTTTCGATCGAGCTGTTCTCCTTTATGTTATCAAAGCATGTGCATCCGTATAGTTCTCTGTCGCATGACATCACTTGCTTGCTTCAGTCAAATATGAAATTTAAGCTCTTAAGATCTGGAAACTAGTACTAACGTATTATCGGTTCTTCAATTTCTGCAGGTAACGTGTGGAAACTGGGAGGACAAGCTGTGGTCATTCAATCGATCCAAGAGGGCTAAAGAATTACAGCGCTCGACTCACGCAATCTCCTCAAGTGAACAGGGATGGAAGATGGCGACGTGCCGCATACATGTTTACAGTTCCCTTGTGACATATGTGGAAACCACAGCCCAATATGTGGAATTGCAGAGTAATAATGAAGGATGTTGCAGTGAGCAGTATGATGAACTTTGAACTAGAGGATGCAAGTCATGATGTATATGTGTGGGGATTAATTGTCTGCTCGAGAGAGATGACTCTGATATTGCCACCATCGTGATTTATATGTGGTGTTGCTTCATCTTCAAGTTAGTCTTTGATTCTATATGTAATTCTGAAATGGACAATGGTCTGCTTCAGAGCCTCATGTGGAATGTGGAGCTAGCTAGTTGCTGCAGACATCAAATAAGATACACATGATCACACTCTGTAACTCTAGTGGTGGATATATATATATATGGATGGCTTTCGACCTACCTCTGTGTGTTCAATGAGGATATTGAACATGTAGCTACTTTCTCACATCATGATCGAAGCACCGCCTTCTTTCATGAGAGTAAATTGAATGCATTATGTTTCTACCATAATATAATCATGTTGCCATAGAGGGGCTTGTTCATCAAGTGTTGTGACATTGAAGAACATCTCCCATAGCTTCCCACTATGTGGTCTCCTGTTTATACTTTGTTTCAACGATGTTGTAGTTTGTCATTTGATTGGAGATGACTATGTTTTTGCTTGTGTGTAGATGTCAGATGTTGCTCGTTTGACATCACGTACGTCTACATGATATTTATGCGCTTTATTGGAGCATGCTAAAGTGATAAGACCTCAAGCTCACTTCGATATCAGATGTTGCTCGTTTGACATCACGTACGTCTACATGATATTTATGCGCTTTATTGGAGCATGCTAAAGTGATAAGACCTCAAGCTCACTTCGATATCATTGATGAGGTTACGAGTCTACAATATTGACCCCTCATTGAGTCCGCCATGTTTTGTTTCATTGCGAATGATTTTGGGTGTTCTTATGAGCAATAGCCAAAGGTTCCATCATGGTAGGTTCTTTGGTATTTGAGGATGTCAATTGACCAGTCAGTCTAGAGTGTAGACTTGAACCTAAGAACCCGAGCTTTTGAAAAACTACTGTTCATTTGTAGTGTTTTCAAAACTTGGACAAGTACTTGACTATGGCCATCGTCAATAATGTCATGAACCCTAGCTGCTAGGTGAGGGATGAGGAAAGTGCCTTCGATACAGTAGTTTGTGGGGCACACTTTCATGTGTTAGCCATTTTGGAGAAGCGAAGTAGAGTTTGTCGATGTCATCAAAACTACTGTGGCAGTCCTCCACTTACCCATTTTGAATGTTGCAAGTGAACAATGGTGTTGCAGCATGCCCACTGTTTATGGACAATGACATTTATACATCGCAGTAAGGAATTGAACGAGGCCTCTCCTTCTCTCTCTGGATCATTGCAGTACTCGCCTTTGAGATTATCCCATAGCTATCCACGAGCCAGAGCGATTAGGGCTTGTACAAGATCATGAGCTGCAATCTCGAACTCACTTACCTGGGCGGGGTGTATCCATGATCCATAAAGTGGATGGCCTGGAGGAGCTTGCCCCATTGCACTTTAGGCCAGATGACTCTAGTATCTTCCCACGGGAGGCATACACGTCATAATTTGTGGCAGCGGGGGCTCGCGTTCGCGCGGCCTCCTCCCAAACAACTCTAATCTGCACAAAAGTTGATTCCGTAATTGGTGAAAGGTTTCACTTGGTAATTCACGATATCACCACACTGCCTCTCACGTCGCTAGTCCTCCATTGAAACGCATACGCTGATAACTTGCTCATTTTTCGGATTGGCGGATTATGTATATTTTTTTTCCCCTTGCACACATGTACCTTTGCTTCAACAAGGATGGTATTCCTTCCACAGGAAATGCTGGTGATTGGATACAGCTGATTCCGAGCATTTACTTTTGTCTGGTGCTACTTGTCAAAATTCGTCATCTATCACGTAGAATTTGTCTTCTCTAAGTTCCAGGAAAACGATCACACTTTCAGCAGTGCATCTCAAAGTAGACGTGGTTTCTGAATATCGGTGGTGATGTTGAAACACCAGGGTTTCGTGCAAAGCAAACGAAGGAACACTCAAGCGCTTGTCAATTTGGTGACAGCCTTGGCGCCTTCGGAGATAACAAACTTGGCCAACTCCACGGGCATAATCAAATGAAGGGAACTGCAGTTTGGATCTAGCGAGGAGTGATCAATCTCGACCTCCTTGTTCTAACGCGCAAGTCTGCCGGCCTCCTGCGCAAGCTCCTCGAAGATATCCAGAGAATAGTGCATTTTTCAAACCAGTCAGAAGCAATTGAGTGATTTCGCAAGCAGAAGTGACATTAGGGACATCAAAGGAAACACGGAGCAAGGTTTTGTTATAGCTACCGGATTTCGCAATGCATCACCCGATCGAGCTGCGCTTTTGCCTGGTCCTACTGCTGGCCATGACCTTCGCTTGCAGGCAACAGCGTGTTGCAGAAGCCTCGCAAACACCAATGCGTCGGCCCTGACTAATTCTATGGCACTTCTTTGACTCATTATGCTATTAACTCTGCCTTTCGATTGCGCAATTGGAGGACGACGTAGTTAAATATCCATCAGCGGGGGACATGTTAAGTTAGACTCACTCTTCGGAAGCGTATGTCTCACGCGAGGAGATACGAACTGCTCCGACCCCTCTCCGCAAGGACTTGCTGCGGTGTGGAGTTCAGAGCTTAGGATTATTCATTAGCTCGACACACATTATACACATAGGAGACCATGAGTGCAATTAATGTGATGAATGTAATGGTGCTCGACAACCCGTCGATGTTCCTCAATCCTTTGCAATTTGATATCTCCTACGAATGCCTCGTCCCGCTGAAGGACGGTCAGTTGTTTCTTCTCATCCACACATCCCTAATGCTCGTCCTAGGTGGCTAGTTTCCGATTTCTAAGTTGCACAATTGCAAGTGAGTGGAAACGTAATTAGAATGCATTACATCTCCCATTGTCGTTTCTCATGGTTAATCTGTCACTGCAGATTTGGAATGGAAGCTTATATATGTAGGTTGCGCTGAGGATGAGAAGTACGACCAAGTGCTGGAAAGTGTGATGGTAGGTCCTGTCAATGTTGGCAACTACAGGTTCATTTTTCAGGCACGTCCTATTCTTCTCAATTGTTCATCAAACTCGTGCCCGTCAAACTGCGTGTTCTCTCCTGAGAGGTCCGAGTTCCAGGGGAGAGACTCTCAATTGAGTGGAATTTATTCAATCTGTTGGTGGTGATGATTCAATGAGTGTGGTCAGGCAAACAATCTCAATAGTTTGAAGCTCCTCATCAGTGCAGGCGGTCTCATTGTTAACAAACTCCATAAATCCCCTGCTCATGTGCAGATATGACATGACCTGATTTGCAAATATGAATTTCTTACAGGCCGATCCGCCTGAGGCAGCTCACATTGCGGAGGAGGACATCCTGGGAGTCACCGTGTTGTTGTTGACATGCTCCTACATGGGACAAGAGTTCATAAGGGTTGGTTACTACGTGAGGAATGAGTACGTGGATGAGCAACTGCGTGAGGAGCCGCCTACAAAACTCCTCATCGACCGAGTTCAGCGAAATATCCTTTCGGACAAACCCCGGGTCACCAAGTTCCCCATTGTCTTCAGCGCACCACCTAATTCTCAAACGACTGAGAACGGACCTGTGCCCACAGTCGAGGAGCTTCAGGAGGGTGTCACAGCTATGGAGCTGTAAACAGGTGATGATTCACCTCAAACATTAAAGTTAGGTCTTCTACAATATCGCAGATATATCCAAATTCTTCATGGGGCTTCAGAAACAAACATTAGAATTATCTGACATCTGGTGAATCAATTTCATGATAAAGCCCATCTGAAGAATAGTCCAACTAACTAACTTTGAGAGAACTGTAGGTAGGAGTAGCTGTGAAGTAGAGGGCGAAGGTAAATAGGGCATTTAACTTGGATGATGTGCAGTTCTGTAGATTAGCTCGACACACAACTGGATAGACTGAACATTATGGTTGTCTAAGTATCAACTGGTAATCCCTCTCAGGATCGCCAAGCATCCAACCGCACTAAACTGGAATCCTTGGCCCTTGGCTGTTAGAAGCGATCAGAAGCTTATATAATACCATGCCTTTTGATTTGTTTACGAGGTTGTTAGACCCCTCAATGATCAGCCCGTGATTTTGTGATGGCCTCTTGCCTTGGTGCTTCTCCATGTCTCATGTACATCCAATTGTCTTGATTTATTGTGGACTCAGAGTCTCAGCAATGTGAGTTTCGCAAATGCATACTTTTGTTGAAATGTTACGACGGTGGTGAAGGTTTACGAATGGAGCTCCTTGTATTTGAAATTCTACAAGAACAAGTAGGTCTCTTGTATGAACTAATTAGGAGATGGCCACACCGACACTACCGACGCAAAGATATTTAGTGACAGAATGGTAATCCCTTCCTTCCCACAATGCACTGTTCAGAAGAAGAAAAATGTGCATCTGAGCAGTTTAATTTGAACTTGCCAATGAATTTGGACGAAGAATGATCTGCTACATCAAGCAGCGACCTCTATTGCTTAAGACCTTCATCTGCATATCAAAGCACTGACTTTGTTGGTTGAGAAATGAAACAAAATCTCAATCCACCCGAAGGTCTGAAATTTTTGTAATTACCTTTCTATCTATGACGCTATTATCTGACTCTGCCTAACTCCGATGCCGCTCCATGCTCTAAACAATACGGCGATGTACAATTGGAGGTAATTCTCAACAATCTCAATAGGCTTCGTAAGACAAAGTGAGTGAAGCCTGCTTGCATTGGAGAGCTAGATTGAGGCAGTGATAAAGTGACCGGTTGAGAAGCAGGTTTAATCCCTATTAGCATCCTCCATCTTTAAACCGCATGCTTAGTGCGTTCAATATTAACACTCGGCCACATTTCGGGGTGGATACAATTGCCATGTCTTGAAAGCAAAGGTTCGTTGGTGATTCTTCCCTAGCCTATTACAATTGGGAGAATGATTGCAATTCTTTTTGTGAGTAGATATCCCCTACACATTGATGGACCCTTGCCTTGGTGAACACTATAGGAATCAAGGCAGGAAATACGTTTGGTATGTCTTTGAATAAACCCAAAGACTGCAGCAAAGTAAAGATATACTATTCCACGGGGGATGACACTCGGACCCAACCGGCATCCCACATGCCGGATTCACAACCCTACAGTCTGACGTGGAAATACAACCAAATCTAATACTATGAAATCTTGTGATCTGTTCTCCCTGGAAAAACTCTAGCTTTTCACACCATCCTTGGTACAAATGTGGAATGATATTCAGGATCGAAATTTGTTTCTTAAGTAAGCTCTGGAGTCTTTGACTGTTGATTGAATGCCAAGGCTGGGATCGAGTGAGATTGTGAAATCTAGGCTCTTACAGAGTTTCTTCTACACGATTGACCTCATACTCGCTGAAGAAGTATGGCAAATATTTGAAAAACCCATAGTGTTGGCATGGGAGGAACGAGGAATGTAAGAATATAGCCCGAAGATGACGACTGAGCATTCACTTACCTGGGCGGGGTGCATCATGATCCAGAAAGCGGATGGCCTAGAGGGGCCTTGCCTCATTGCACTTCGGGCCGGGTGACTCTAGTATCTTCCTACGGGAGGCATACACGTCATAATTTGTGGAGCGGGAGCTCGCGTGCGCGCGGCCCCCTTGCGAACAACTCTAAGCCGGAAAGAATTGTGCGCAAGGATTAGGTATTTCCATCCGTGATGTAATGAGTCAATTGCTGACCCACACATTCTCATTTATCTAAATTCTATATCCAGCTTGAGAAACAGACATTGGAATTAATTGACATCTGGCGAATTTGAGTTCTTGAGGAGCCCATCTGAAGAACAGTCCGGCTGGAATGCCTGACTAACATTGAAAGAGCTGTATAGGAGTGGCTGTGAAGTAGAGGTGGAGATGAATAGGGCATTTAGATGATGATGATAATGTGCAGTTCTGTAGATTTTCGCAAGACACAACTGTAGAGAATGATGTTTGTGGTTGTTCTGTTTGAGGTTGTCTACATATCATCTGGTAATCCCTCTCAGGATCAACAAACATGCAACCGTACTAGAATGGTCTTCTTGGCCCTCGACCCTTGTTGGAAACGATCAGGAGCTTGTACACTACCATGCCTTTTTGGTTTGTTTACGAGGTTGTTAAGCCCTCTGATTATCCGTATGTGATTTTGTGGTGATAAATCTCTTGCCTTGGTGCTTCTCCACCTCACTACAATCGACCCGGAGGTGTCAATGCTTAAGTTTCCTTTCTATCTGTGATGGCATGTGGAACTGAAGGCGATGCTCAGAACTTCAACAATCTCAATATTCTGAGTGAAGCTTGCAGCCAATTGGATAGCTAGATTGTGGAAGTGAGTTAATAACTGGTTCTTAAGCAAGTTCAATGGTGCATTCATGGTGCGTTCCTGATGCTCATTGTGACCACTTTGGCCAGATTTCGGGGTTGATACAAACGCCGTTTATTTTAAGAAATGCTTGGTGGTCACTGGCCATGGTTGGTCTTCCCTACGTTACAGGTTGGGAGCATGCTTGCAATTCTTTTGGGATTCTCAGGTGCAAATGTCACGATCTCTTTGTGAGGAATCAGAATGATATGCAAACATTACAGATTCTAGCCTTCTAAAACATGTTGACATCGTTGAGAACCACTTTCACCTATCTACATTCATGCACAGTGTTAACTATTCCCATAAGCTGTAATCGTTAATATTAATGCAACTTTTGAGTTACTAACGCACGTAATTTAGACGGGTCATATTTACTTCAGCTGGGTCTAAACTACGGTCCACACAAGAAACATTGTCGATGCTGCCGAGAAGCGTTATCCATACACATTGCTGAATTATTCAAGGGTAAACACTAAAAGACCCAAGGCAGGAGAGGTGCAGAGTATGCCATTGAATAAACCCAAAGACTGCAGGAACGTCAAGATGTACTATTCTGCGGGGTATAACACTTGGACCCAACCGGCATCCCACATGCCGGATTCACAACCCTACAGTCTGACGTGGAAACAAATTCAAACCATTGACAACATTCTTGACACAGATCGATAATGATGTCTAGGATCAAAATTTTCTCCATAAGTTAGAATGAGGAGTCTTTGCAATTGAATGGACATTGAATGCCAAGGATTGCGATCGAATGAGATTGTAATTTCAAGGCTTTGGGAATGCTCTGCTGCTGACTACTCAAACTTTCAGGTATATTGGCTAGTATTGCATAACTTATATTTTTTTGTTCCATGATGTACTGATGAGTCTCCTTCTCGGTGTGGGGTTTTATCCTAGAGGCGATTGAGGAAGTGACTTAATCGGCTTCATTGAACTATCATTGCAGCATGCACTTTCCTTATGGACAATGCCATAAGCATCGTCATATCGCAGTGAGCAATTGAACGAGGCCTCTTGTGTGGGATTATCCCTTAGGTATCCACGAGCCAGAGCGATTAGGGCTTGTACAAGATCATGAGCTGCAAGCTTCGAACTCACTTACCTGGGCGGGGTGTATCCATGATCCATAAGGGGATTCCCTAGAGGAGTCTGTCCCATTGCACTTCGGGCCTGGTGACTTTAGTATCTTTCAACGGGAGGCGTACACATCATAATTTGTGGCAGCCGGGGCTCGCGTTCGCGCGGCCCCCTCAAACAACTCTAAGCCGGAAAGAAATAGGTGTTTCCATCCATGGTGTGATAAGCCGCTTGATGTTATAAATAGTGTATTACATTGCTTCCTTGTATGAACACACATAACTTGCACAGGCGAGAAAGATTTGTTTGAATGTCTGGTGGACATAGTCTTTTCTCGATAGAAATTGCAGATTCTTGTAAACTTGTCTGCGTTGACTGTAATGGTGGTTAGGAGAAGAATAGAAAAAACCATCATCGACTCTATATGAGAGGCACGAAAGGCTTCAGTTCTCTGGTCCGTCGCTTGATAAGAATATTAGAACGTGCACGCAAAACACAGAATTGTTTTTCACAGAAATTCGATAAAGATACTGAAACCACAAGGGCAGAGTTCGTAGCATGTATACAAAAGGCAGGAAGATAAGAGACTTATCATTTTGATGCTAAGAAGGTCACTTTTGTGCAGTTCTTTGCAGTTGGATGGAAGGGGGAAAGTGAAAAATGTGTCAAACCTTTTTAATTATCATTAGTTAGAACGCTTCCCTTCCAGTCTTTCTTGTGGAGCCTGAAGAGTACCTCTCGATCACAAATTCTTTGAACACTTCTGATTCTTTGACCTAAAATCAAGGACTAGGATGGACAGCCTCCACCAAAAAGAAGAGAATGACAGTGTCACAAAAGTTCACCATCCCGAGCTACAGAGCTTCCGAATTTGCTCAACATGCCCAGGATACCTCGGTATTCACATTTTGGAGAACCAAGCAAGGTGCGTTGGCAACATAAGACTCTGACAGACTATGAGCATCCAAAACAACAGACATGACATATAATCAACCATCGAAAACTTGGGAATATGCATCCGTCAAACAAAAAATTGATGCTCTATTAATGTTTCCAAGGATTGACTTGGCTTGATTTGCAACTGCGTCTCCAAAATTTTAGGATTGGAAAGCACTTAAAATCTAGAACACTTGTTGAGGATAGTCGTCACTCAGGCATGCCTAGTACAACTATTTTCAAGAAAATGAAATGATACAATGAGTACTCACATTGCACAACACGACAAGTTTTATCTACAAATTTTAACTGTATTGCAAAATTAAACAATTATTCAGCAACACGGAGACTCACTCTGAGCAAACAAGTTAGAAGAAAAAAATGCAGTACCTATGTCCATAGAAACAACCTCCAGTATATACAATTAGTGATACGAGCTACTTTCTGCATTTCTTCTTGGACAAACTTCTAGCTGGCCTATGCATCACCACCGCTACCACCAATATTGATACCATCATTGTACCTCAAACCTCTGCTTGTGTGCCACCTGATTTACGACAATGGTTACAGACGATTGAACTAACAGAGTGTCGATTGGTCTTAAAATAGACATATTATTAACAATTCAGACTTAGTACCTATCAGCTATTCCCTGCAAAATGTATACCCAAGGATCTCTACGTGCATTCGAAGGGCCAATGTACATTAGATGCTCCACGTATCTGCTAGTGTTTTAAAACAGGGTAAGCAATTACAATAATGTACAACTGGATAAGCTTGGAGGCTCCTCCTAACTATTATATCTGTAGCAACCTCATTGCACCCAGGTTATCTCACAACCCTGATCATCCAAGCATAGAAGGATTATTTGCTAATTGAGGAAATTCACGTGCCAGTATGGAACATCCGTTAACAGTCAACTTTCAAATTCGGGTCTAAACCAGTCAACTTTCCTGCCCCTACCACCTAGTCTCCATTGACTAATTAATAATCAGCTGAACCGCACATTGCTCTCAGGCAAGTCACTGCACTGAGCCAATCCCAGACAGTAACTTGGTGAACCTACAACAAAAGTGAGCCATATTAGTGAGCTTGCTTCTAGTTACTCATGGAGAACATATTGCTGCCACCCTGAATTCACCTCGTCCTCGGCAGAATTGGGAGTAACAACACTCTTGAGGCTGTCTGTGATTTCATTTGTAATATCCTTCAGAGCAATCTCCCTCAAGACAGGTAGATCTTTCAAGTCTGCTAGCAGACGCGGCACTTTGCGAGGTCTATCTTCAAAGCTTGAGGTCTCCAACACACTGTAGTTACTAGTTAGGGTCCTTGACTCTGCTTGCAGCTGCAGCACAGGGAATCCAAACGCTAAGGGGCTCGATCGTATTAACCTTGAAATGGAGCCAACTGTCCCCCTTCTCTCAATCTCTCTGCCAGGCACTGTCCAAAATGTGAAAAGTGAGGAATAATCACTGTTTTAGGTACACTGACTCTAGCAGGTTTTTTTCACCACAAAACAAACTAGACCCATTGACAGGAAAGAGTTTCGCATGCAAATCTTCCAAGTTTTGGCTGCCTTGGTGACACTGTTACTAGTCCACGCAGCCACATGTCGAATTGAGCTAATGAAAGTGATCTACAAATGTTGGAGGGTGACTGTTACTACAGAGCCCCCATCCTCACTAACAAACAACCCTCAACTGGCTACATTATCTCAGACATCTGCTCGACTGGATTCCCAATCTACCCAATCTTCTTAATCAATTGAAAAATAGTGAGAGGAAGAACTGCTGTGGCAAGGCCACTCCAGAGACCCAGAGACTTGTTTGGATCCTAAGAGTTAATTCTGTAGAACATTTTTTATGCATAAGAAGGTCGACTGCATGTGAATATGCTCTAATAGCAACGGTTCAAATGTCCCATTTATTTTGTCCACACTTATGTTTTACAAACAGAGAACTTGTCAAACTCCAATGCCCTTATGATCTTTATAAAAGTTCAGTGATGATACGCTGAAGGAAGCTATACAAGCAGAAAAGTCATCTCTAAAGTAGTCAGAATTGTACACACACGAGCCAGAACTCATTTATGTGCTCTACTACACCAGGTTCGCTAAGAAAGAATGAAGAAAAACGGCAGAGAAAACGTAGAAAATGGTTGAGAAAAGCCAATGTCAAATGACATAGGACCAGAAGTAGACCCAACTCGTTAATAAAAGATGTCCGGGCCAGACTTACTAAACATAAAATGGTGTGGGCCTGGCATGGGCATTCTGGACGTCCACACACTCTAGTGTAAGAGAGAGAAAGGAAAAGCTGTCTTTACCATCCCTTTGCTTGCCACAGACACTATATGTGGTAAAAGAGCAAATTGAGAGCCCTCGGCCACGAGCAGCACAGCTGCCAAATTGCTTTCAAAATGGAAGATGATCTCCTGGCCTCATCTTTTTATAAATCATCTACTCTGAGATTCAGTACCTCAGCAAGCTGTGTCCACGGCTTACCTTTCCCTTGTGGGGTGCCTTGAGAGAGAAAGGTATAGTCGGTGTTGCTAAAAACTCCATGAGGTGAAGACCCCATCATTCTACTCATTGATGGAAAATTATCACCATCCTCTTGCATCAACATACTACTCCCATGATCTGTTAAAATGGATGCCGGGCTCTCCACTTTTGTACAATGTTTTATATGCATGGGAGGCAGCGCTGCAATTGCTGTGTCTAAACGGTCTGAGCACATCCTTAGCCTACTCTGGTCGCTCTTTGTATTGTACCCTCCTGCATTAAGAACATCTTGAAGTCGACATCGCACTATGTCCATTGCAGTTGCACCTGTTGCTGCCTGCATGCACGGATCTGCATGATGATCCAACAACAATGCAATCTTTTCTGGGTCTCCCTTCTCAGCTGCAATATGCAGGGGTGTTCGACCATCTTCCCCGCGCAAATTCACATCTGCTGCTCCCAGATCCAACAGTGTCTTTACAACTTTCCTAAATTCACAGCACAAGATTCACACCAGTTATGCAGGTTAAATTGAAAGTATACTCACTCCATTCTAACCATACAGCAATTGCCCTACTCAACTCTCCTCAAAACCCTACTTGAAGAATTCTCCAAGCCACTAACAAAAGATTGATGGTAAACTACTACAAAAAGGTTATAGAACAGATCAACTAGAAGAATTCTGCAAGCCACTTACAAAAGATTGATGGTAAACTACTATAAGAGAGGCTACAGTTCTAACAGATTAAAGGGTTCAGAGTAATGTGCTTACATGCTGCACTTCTCAACAGCATAGTGGAGGCCAAGGGCTATATCTAGGTCCAACCCCTCTCCCATCACCATCAACTTTACCAACTCCACATCAGACGAATCTAGAGCTTTTTGCATACGACTGGTCCGATTTTCTGTGATTGCACCTGTAGACAAGGAACCTCCATACCCAAAACCAGTTTTCCGTCGGATCTGCTCAATTATGGATACCACTTCACCTGGCAGATGTTTGCTCAGGGTTTCTCGACTAAGCCCTGACTTCCCAACTAAGTTTGAGCACAGCGTCCATAGATGTGTTTCTTCTTGTTTGTGTGAAGCTGCTAGCATACGCATCACGTTTTCAATCGATGCCTGGCCAGCAATGTCGCCTAAGTGCTTCTGCAAGTCATAATACAGACATCTCTTTAGAAAAAGTCGTGTAATTCTTGCTTCACGGAAAAGTATTAGGCACCGACTAGCTTGGTTGGTTCAGAACATATGAAAAGCATGTGACACCAAAATAGGTCCAAATTCCGCTGGAATTTCTCATTGCACGTACAATGTAGGGCATGATGAACCCCATGTCAGTATCATACGCCAAGAGAAAAATAAGGAGAGAAACTTGAAGATGCTGACGAAAAACTATAAGCACCGACCTGAAACACTTTGCATCTGACAAAAATCTCATTTAGATTACAGTCCTAGGTCACATAATGTGAACAAGGAGGATAACCATTAGAAGAAAGGTGTGATCCTAGTTCACAAATGAGAAGGAGAAACGAGGTAGTTGCAACAGGAGATACAAGTGAACAGCTTGATAGGATTGACTTGAGGCGATGATGCTTGCACTCACGGAAACTCAAGTCAGGGCACCATCTCCGAAAAATCTTGAAGCAAAATATATCTAGGAATTCCTGTGAGTTCCAATGGACGCACTCGCAAAGGTTAGGATGGCCACAAGTAGTAGTAGCAGTAGCAGTAGTAGTAAGGAATTGCACTGACCTGAGTGATGGTGGTGAGCTCATCAACACCAAAGAAGTGTGCAGCATTTAAAGTTTCCAACCCAAATTCTACTGCTGAGGTGCAATGGGTATGGCGACAGAGCTTCTCCTTACACGCATTAGCAATACTCGGGGAGGAAAAGGAGAACTTTCCACCATACAGGAACTGAAGCAACAACTTGAATACTTCGAAGCCAACAATGCCCACAGGAATGATCTGTGGTGTGCCAGGCCTGGGCTGTTGATCATTGTGCAGTTGGGCATCTCCACAAAATATCATACGGAAAAAGGGACTCCGAGCCGCAAGCACACATCTGTGGGCATACACATGCTGACCCTCCACCTCAAATGTTACATCACTGAACAATCGGCCATTCGTAAGAAGGCCAAGCAAATCCGTGGAGAGAGACTTGATTGAGGAGTCCTCCGAAGCCATTGAGCTCAGCTGGGATGTCTGCATACTTTGCTGGCTGGCTGGCTGGCAATCTGAGCAGACTTCCTTATTGCATATTCCTGAGCTGGGAAAGGTTTCAAGGAAGGAAGGAAGGAAATAAAAAACCTAGGGAAGCAGAAATCTGTAGTAACGAACACTAGTAGGTGTAGAATATCGTTTCTTCAAAACTCATTTCTAGTTGTCCGCTCCGAGGAACAGGATTATTCGGTAAGGGCGGCGTCCCAAAGTAGTCCAGAGGCCATCATATCCAACCCCTAATGTGTCAAGAGCGAGCCCATGACTCCATCCGAGGTTGCTTAGTCTTTGATATCCTCCACTTGTATGTAGATAAACCCGTTCGAAGCAAACCCAAGACTTACAAGGCTAGGTACCATATTCAGCTGTCAGAGACACCAGTGATGAAGTCCACGCTTCCTCCGGACTTCCCGAAAAAGGTATACTCTGTTCCGCAAGTCGAGAAGAAAAACAATTTTAGAACACGATCATTTTGTTGACCGGGCTGCTTCTCATCTTCAAGCTATAGAGCTGCGAAAACCTCGACTTTCACTTCCCAAGTTTTGTTCTGTCTGTCTGCGGAGAAGAGGGTAGGGCATCCATACAAAAGTTGGGCTTACCAGTGGAAATTCCCTTGACCACGAAGCTAGCAGCTTGAGTTGCAAAACAGGTGGGAGTGAGTGAGTGAGTGAGTATTGAAATCGGACAGAACCTGGAACTAACAAAAACTTATTATGTCACCTGAGGTTGTCACGTGGTGGCTATGGAGTATCATTTTTTGAGCAGCTGTATTTGTTGATGGTTTCAAGAATCTTGGGTCATAAAGCTTCAAATCTTGGGTCAACAATCTCCACTACTTAGGGACGTGTGAGATTTTCCCCTCCGAACAACTTCTACCTCTATCTCTCTAAACTTGTACAAAAACGCCCTCTTTGTCAAAATCCAAAGGGGACCCCACCCCTCAAGAAACCCTCAGTTTCTGCCGAAAGGACCACTGATAAATAGCCGGACTAGAAGAAGGCAGATCTACCAAATTCTCTCACCAACAAGCCTAATCGCCCGAAAAGAAAGCTCCCCATCCCTCAACCCTCCCTGCAACCAACTCTGGCTGCACATGATGATGATGACAATGAGCGCCGCCCCCTCTGCCACACTCCATCGTCAAACGGTGCAAATCCTAGTATGGTTGCGACAGACAAACAAATTTGTGTGATCCGTCACTTGCGCTTCAACACCACCACCCGCCGAGGTTACAGACACATAGAAATCACACTACTTAACTTAGGTAACTCTTCACATCATCGTCAAAACCTAGCCGTCACCACGTCCACATAGCACCGACATCCTCCTCCTCGTCACGATAAGGATCCCCCCAAGTTGACCCTACACGAAACTGTCCGCAACAGGAGTGAACTTTGGCAGACGATATGCTACCCCCTACGAGCTTTTCGGGGGGGGAATATTCTGTCAGGGGGCAGCCCCCGACATTTTTCCTGCACCCGCCCGAAAACTGCTGCCCGCCCGCCCGATTTCGAAAAAACTAGTGTACTTGCATTTTTGAAGGCTACTTGTTCACAAATCCCATATTGAGTGCACTTCATTTTCAAGGTCTCAAATCCAATATATAAGTTCACTTCCATTGAGTAAATAAGCAATTGACTAGATTTCATTTTCAAAGTGAAACCGTCAATAAAGCATGTAATTAACTTGGAAGTCAAAAATATTACAAAATCCTCATTACCGCTGAGGTTATAATTTTTGTCGCTTACAATTGAAGGGGACTTTGTCATTCTAAAATGAAACTAAATTTTATTTTTTTTATTTTTTAATAATTTATAATATATTTAATACCTTCTACTATCACAAAGTTTTCATATGCATTTAAACTAGTTAAGTAAGATTGAATGCAACTAAGTCTAATAATTTTTTATTAATCCTAATTATAGAAACACAAAAGGACACTGTATAGGGTGTAGTACACGGCTTTGGACATTGAGGAACACATAAGCACTGTGAAGAACATGGATGTCATTCATCGTCCTTCATCGTTTTTCATGTGTCCTTCATCGTCGCGAATATGTTAGACTTAGTTGCATTCAATCTTACTTAACTAGTTTAAATGCATATGAAAACTTTGTGATAGTAGAAGGTATTAACTATATTATAAATTATTAAAAAATAAAAAAATAAATCATAAATTTTAGTTTCATTTTAGAATGACAAAGTCCCTTCAATTGTAAGTGACAAAAATTATAACCTCAGCGGTAATGAGGATTTTGTAATATTTTTGACTTCCAAGTTAATTACATGCTTTATTGACGGTTTCACTTTGAAAATGAAATCTAGTCAATTGCTTATTTACTCAATGGAAGTGAACATATATATTGGATTTGAGACCTTGAAAATGAAGTGCACTCAATATGGGATTTGTGGACAAGTAGCCTTCAAAAATGCAAGTACACTAGTTTTTTCGAAATCGGGCGGGCGGGCGGGCAGCAGTTTTCGGGCGGGTGCAGGAAAAATGTCGGGGGCTGCCCCCTGACAGAATATTCCCCCCCCGAAAAGCTCGTAGGGGGTAGCATATCGTCTGCCGTGAACTTTGTACAAGAATGTAATAATAAGTATAACCTATGACCTTATGCTTTCATCTCTCTGAGTCGTCCCCGAGTACGTACTTACCTCGCTTCCCTCATGGCAAATCCAAACTGAGGATCCATCCCCCTCTGACATCCGCAAACCCCGAATCCCTGAAACTCCTACCGATGTGCAGTACTACTCACTCATGATCCAGGAGGGACAGATGTAAGACTAAATCAAACCACCTGGCATGCCACCCACCTCAATCCACCAAACAAACAAACAAATAAAACTCTTCCTCGCCTAAGTTCCCGGAGTGACTGGATTCTTATGCAGCCCTACCCTGCCTAATGTTAGGGTTAAGTATGGATATTTATATGATGCAAGTACATAAGTAAGTATGATTCGGATGTTTGTGCACACTGAGTGAGTTAGGCTAACTTTTATATTTCTAGTCCAGCTTGAATTCCTGAGCCACCTCGCGGGAGCTAAATGCTACAAACTCATCACAGAGATTAGAAGAAGGAGAATCATCGGTATGTAACTTAAGTAGTACTAACTCAGCGCCCTAACAATAAACATCTTCCCCATCCTGCACCTACCTAACTTTTCTTAAGTTATCTCTGCGGCACCTCCTGCAACAATTTTAGCCTAAGTACCCACACGTGATAATCCCTTCAACGGAGGAGGTTAGGCATGGACTAATTACATACTACTACTTTTTCGCACAGACTCTACTGTAGATCAGTAAGATGTGTGTGAGATCAGGGTTAAGTTTATTATGAAACAATTGATGATGGTATCTATATTGTAGATGTGAGCGGAGCTGCTCCGGGAAATGAGGCCATGGCTTTAAAAGGGAATCATCCTCCGAGTGGTGTGCTCAAGTACAATCTGGAAGCCGGAACTTTGCCCCCCTGCGACCATCAAGTTGGCAAGCTTCTTCCCTGTCTGCTTCCTCCACCTACTTAAGCTTACAAGGTCGTCTTCCGGCCTACTAATTGTTAACACTTTAGCTCCCAATGACTCGCATTCTTTACCATTTCTGCACATTGAAGGCTCTCATCCGGTGAGTGCCGTTCTGCACAAACTCCTTGATCCATATCATGCCAAGCGAGGGGAGGTCAGACTCTCCGTCTCTCTGCAACTAAGGTAGAAATACCATGAACCGTGAAAATAAGGTGATGATATGGAAGATATCATGGTCTTAACATCATGAGACAATTTTCCAAGATAGAAGAGAAGGATTCATGAAGAATGCAAGTTGTTTCGTATTTTTATTCCCTGCAAAAAAAAATTCTACAATTTTTCAAAGTGGAAAGTTTGTCAAACCCCACACTTGTTCACTAGATTCTCCTTAAACCGAACACGGTAATGCTCATTTCCACACATAACATCACCTAAACCGGTTAACTCATGAGTACATTAAACTATGATTGATGGTAGCAAACATGACCAAATTTGGTGAAACTGGTTGTACACGCATATCAAGTTGCCAGCCTCGCAAGTATTGGTTTCAGCAACTACACTTCACTATGCTGACGGAAGTCTACTGCACGGGTAGAGGGTAGTTCGCGGTTTATGGTATTTCTACTTTAAGATCATCATCATCATAACTTCAATTATCATACACTATATGGTACTATTAGTGTGGGTGCAAAATTAGAGTGGGCCACACTACTTTGCAAAACAATTTTTTTGTCTATTTAGTGTGGGTTGCCATTTGGAGTTACACATTGCTGTAAATTTTTAACCGACATTGCCATGTTTTACCAACTAAGTTATATCATATTCTTTCGGTGTGCGTAGTAACTACACTAGAATATGATGTTAAGTGTCATATGGTACTTTATGTCACTATGGTGATTTTTCATATGACATTTCTTATAAATAAGTGAACAAACATTGTTGTGGATGATGGATGAGTTCATCCACTGGCCAAAAACCCTACCTTCTCTTCTCAACAACTTGTGATGAAATATTGTAATTTGGATGAAAAATCACTTGGTAAGTGACAGTAATTGCAACAGTGTAAATCTATAATCCCCCAAAAAAATTACAAGGAATGACAAATATTGTTGTCAAGGAATGACAAGCACTGTACCGTGGTTTACAATCAGTATTGAGCAAGACAATTAGAATTGGTGACACTAAATATCATATTTAGTGTACTTATGTTATTTGGGTAATGAATGATACTCTTTGTAAAAAGGTATAAGAACACATAACTCCAAATGGTAACCCATACTTATTAGACAAACCAGTGTAATCAAAGTGAAATTAGTATGGGTCCAAGACCCCGGGTCTTCCCTTAGGTCTCGATAAAGACTTCCTACCAACGCAATAAATATCAATTATAGGACAAAGGCAATGCAAAATGAAGTAATCACTCATGATGATTTTTCAATAAAATAATAAAAAATGTGGCTTGCGCTAATTTTCTAATATAAATTTAGCTTGGGTCGTGAATTAATGTAACTCATATAGTTGTCATTATGATATTGAAGCACAATAAAACTAGAGATCAAATTGCACAAGCAAATACACATACATAAAGAGATATGAACAATGCTTGGAGTGAGATGGTCACTCTCACCCCTTGCCTTACCCTTTATTACATTTTTTTTCCCTGATTCATACAATGCATATGAAACATCTCAACTCCCATTTCCCACAAACTGTATGATTTTTTTCAAAACCTCGATCATTTTTATACATGTAATAACTACAATCCTATGACTACAAGCAACCGAATGCTCAATCTTCAACACAATCTAACCCTCTAACTTCAACACTCTCACTTTGCGAGTAGTCAAAGGATTGTAATTTGATTCCCCTTTAATAAAGCAAGAAAGTTGATTTGCAAGTGCCTTGACCTTGTTGACGTGGTCTAACAAGTCATCACCTTGTTCCATCTTGCATGTGAAGAACTTATGGCAAATGAAAATAATGTTCGACAAATTTCTCATCTCGTGGATGTTGCAATAGGCCTTCATGCCTCCACTAGTCCTTTGCAACTCCTAATATGCGGCAGTTGATTGTCCACCAAGTTGAGTGTAATGATGGACATTGTCTTCTTGACACGCCTTTATTATAAATTTCTCACTCTGGGAACAACATTAGAAGGTGGAACTGCCTCGGATTCATCTATAATGCCTCAAAGGTCCACGGAAGCCAACCCCATCTCTAATTTGAACTTCAAACTATTGCAGTTATCTCTATTGAATTTGTCAATGACTCTAGCACCCTCACCCTCAAGTGTTGTCATGTTACACTCAAAGACTAGGGATATATTATCTATCAACTCAAATCAGTTTTTTAAAAGTTAATATATGCACTCAAAGGCTTCACAACCTTCAATCAAACCCTCTTAAGTTAAAAGAGTCTTCACACCTCATTCTACTCAAGTCAAATCCTCTTGCTCTCAATCCATTCAAGTTGGATCCTCTTTAATCCAAATGAGCCTTTGAACGTTTAATCCACTCAAGCCAAGTTCTTTTGCTCTCAAATGTGCCTTTGCACACTTAATCCATTTAAGCCAAATGCTTTGGACCTAAACAAATCCCTTTGCACCCTCAATCCTCTAAAGTCAAATCATTTTGAACTCAAATAAGCCCTCTTAATCTCAAATGTGCCTTTGCATTCTTAAAAAAATCAACTAAGCCCTTTTGATCTCAAACATGTTTTTACACCTTCGATCCACTCATGTCAAATCTTTTTGAACTCAAATGAACCCTCTTGGTCTAAAATATGCCTTTGCACCTCCAAATAAAGTCATATTCAACTAATATGCACTTGCCCACTCAAATCATTCAAATCAAGGTCTCCTCAACTCTAATGTGCCTATGCACCCTCAAGTCACTCAAATGAAGTCCTCTTCAACTCTAATGTGTCGATGCACCCTCAAGTCACTTAAATCAAGTCCTCTTTAGATCTATGTGCCTTTGCACCCACAATTCAATCAAATCCAGTCCTTTACAACTCAAATGACCTTAATACTCTCAATATGCATATTTACATTTAACAACCTTAAATCATGTCCACTTCGTCTCAAATGACCTCAATACCCTCAATTGTGAACAATTGCACTCCACAACCTTAAATCAAATCCTATTCAACTCAAATGACCTTCGATACACTCAAATATGCACAAATATACTCAACCAACTCATTTCACCATTCAAATGCATCGACTATGCAATCAAGCATTACAAACACTCAAATCAATACTTACCACCTCCAAATGTGCATTTGTACATCTCCAATGCTCCAAACCTCCAAGCCTCCAAACACCAACCAAAACCCTAAATGTGTTCCAATGCACTTCTAACATGAAACACTTCAAAAGCTTCTCCAAGCACTAAAACATGTGAAGATCCACTCCCTATCAAATTAGCAATCAAATCTCCAATCCTAGAACTTGCATGAGTGGACCCATAACAATTTAAAACACAATACAATTAGAGATCAAATTGCACAAGCAAATATACATACACAAAGGCATATGAACAATGCTTGGAGTGAGATGGTCACTCTCACCCTTTGCCTTGCCCTTTATTACATTTTTCTTCCTTGGTTCATACAATGCATTTGGAATATCTCAATGCCTACTTTCATAAAGCAGATGTGTTTATTCATACGCTATTCATTCTTATACCTTTAACAATCACAATCCTATGATTATGAGCAACCTAATGTTGGATCTTCAACACTATCTATCTTCTAATTTCAATATAAGAGAATAATGTGGATTTTGAAAATTAATGTGGTCCATAGTGATAAGACTATCTAGTGTATTTTTTTTTTCATGTTTCTTTCTTCTAGGCTCAATAGTAGGGGACTCACTCCAATGAGATAATATTATGTGGAATAATATGTGGAGATTAAGTTATTAACACAACATTCATGCATGGATTTCACTTGCATTGCGACACCTACCACGGGGTTTTGCGGTTCAAAACCTACACCTCCCAAGTTTAGTGTTACTTCAGTTCAATTTGGCTCCCACAAGACAAAATTGGGGTTCTTTGACTGCGATTTTGGGATCACTTTGGGTACAATTTAAGGGTTGCTTCACATTATGGCCGTCCAAGTTGAGAGGCCATGGGATTGAGTGGCCAAACTTTGTTGAGAGTCCAAAGAAACGGGCTAAAAATAGCCAATAAAATATAGGAATTGGAGCCTTTGGCCGGGCATATTGTGAAGCTTCCAAAGGCCAAGTCCAAAGTCCAAACCTAAAGGAGCATCCCACTTTAATCCTTGTTCAAAACAACCCCTCTAATCTAACAACCAACATCTTGTCAATGTTTGATTTTTTTAATGAAAAAAAATCGACAACCTCTCGACCATAGTTTGGGTTTCCATTCCCGTCCGACCCAAACTCCCTTCAAGAGTATGTTGCCTTGGTCGAAAAGTAAGTATTTGAAATTGCAACGGCCTTTAGTCTTGGCCTCTAGTGTGAAGGGTCGAGAGGCCGAACTCTTAGTTTCTTACAACCTGACCAATGGAAATTGACGGCCTCTCGACCTTCGGCCATAGTGTGAAGCGGCCCTAAATGATCCTTGGGTTGTACATTGTCTCTCTAGTTTTTCACCCTCCCCATTGGAAGGTGGCATGAAAGTATCCCTTCATGCATCCTATATTACGAAGTTATTTCCAATACTGCTACATGGATGCATTCCAACAAACTTGGAACTTTCACACCACTCTTAATGTCAAGGGCAATTCAGTCCACTATCATCAACAAAATGTACAATCAACCACTAGTATGTGAAAACCAACTCCATTGTGAAAAACTGCAAAGAACAATATATTTGTTACAACATGGTATGAGAAGATCCAATGGTTGCAAAGTTAAAATTCTCAAATTGGGGCAACTGGAGAAAAATATTGTTTTTAAATTCTGGATGATGGGATGGATGTGGACTTTCAACAATGATAACATATATATATATATATATATATATATACATCAAAATTAAAGTGTATGTCTATCCTAGAGGTGTCAAAGTTTGTTGCCCACATGATGAGGTTCTCTCACAATGACCTCAATGCCATTTTTGAAACATCTTTGGTTTGGGGTGTGGCCCACATTACTAACTATGGTTGATCATTGCAATGAGCAATGGGCAACATCCATGGGCGAGAAAATATGTACCCTCATTCAAGTCTTGTTGCCCTTCTCTAACCTTCAAAACATAAAAGAGGTTCCATCTCGAGCAAGGTGTGCGGGGAGTCAATAAAAACCTACCTTATGTAGATTCACTCCACATTGATCTCACCACCGTACACAATCCAAATCAATGGGTTTTTTTGTTGTTGGGGGGGGGGTGTAAAATATGCTTCATTGATCACTTTTTGACTTGTGAAAGGCTCCCGTTGTTGTCACCTTCAACTTCACAAAAGACACAAATCCTTGACCCTTGAAGGCACCGGTACACACTCTATGGCTCGCTCTCTACGTTGAATATGGTAAAAAATGTAGGATATACTAAAACATCAGGGACAGTACAATGGCCCATGCACATAATTTACCAACCCACATTGCTTAACATCAATGGTTCACGTTGTAATTTGCAACATTACTATTGGATTGAAGTATTGTGCATTTACAAGACTTTCCAACCTAAGGGAATCAAATTCATATGTGTACAAATTGATGTTAAAATTTTGTGGCAACTGTAACCATAACACAACAAGCACCCGCCCTCAAACAAAGCTACACAACAACAAGCAATTCCACATGTTCCTCATAAAGCGAGATAGAACTTCGCATCAAAGCATTGATAGAGGTAGTCCCACACAACACATGAAGTGGAAGGATGTGATTATGTGGTGGGTGCATGACAAGTGGAAGTAAGGTTGTACACTATTATCATATGGGATGGTATATATTGGGGGCCACACTAGAACGTTTTGCTCAAGGTAATGAACTCGTAAGTCGTATTAAACTCAATCCACATTGGGTATTATAATCAATGTAGTGTATACTAGTCTCATTCACAATTACACTTGGTTTATGAGGTTGAAACCATATTTGACAAACCCCACCATAAAGAGGAAATGTAATATAGGCATGTGTAACAATGATGATAAGATGTACAAAGTGGTGTATATTCAAGTTTAGGTTGTGTAAACAGTCTTTGTGAACCGTTCTACGATTATGATATGGCTAGACTTTGTGCACCGTTAAGGACTTAATTTTCAATATAATAGAGTTATCCGTAAAGTCCCTCAAGAAGGGAAGAAATTTTGGGTTTGATCCTTCTTTGAGAAAACTTTTTATTAAGAGCTCATTAGCTCATCGCACACATCTTGGCCTATTTTGAAACGTTTGGGACGTCGTCATTATGGCTCTCAAACTTTGAGAGAATTTTAGGATTTAAAATAGGGTTTATGCATAAGACCATTGTCCTACATCTCAGATCGAGCTATGCATGGCTAGCTTGGCGCACTTGTCCTAGTAGGACACGTTAGAAAGCCAAATTCTAAAAGCCCGACACCACTCTTTGTGTATGGTAAATTAAGCATTGAGAAAACCTGGATGATTTTGTGTTCATTCTCATACACTCGAGGTTTGGGACTAAACCCATGGTCTCATATGCTTTACTTTACAAATTACTCTTATATGTACACATATTTTTATAATCTCTTTGAGTCAAAGGCTCTCGCACCTAACAAAGTTCTCCCAAATTCTAAGGAAGGACAAAATCTAAATTTGACAATTTGACAAGTGGCCACACTCATGCATGTATCTTTGTGCAGCCTTGAAGTTGTCTATGCACATGGCCTATGGAATGAACGACTAATTGTGAGGAGTCTTGGAAAACAACCAAGAATTGCATGCCCTTATCTATGGATGTGGACTACGTCAAGTTTGAGTAAAGTGTTCCGTTTCAAACTCAAAGATTCGTTCAAAAGTACAACGTAACATCATTCATCAATAGGGTGTCACATCCTTGGTGCCATGAATCTTGAGGGACTCATACCCTTCTTGTGTTGGGCTACCCTTACAAAGTGAACAATACTCAACTTAAGTATTGCTCATTTTACAAGAGCGAACTAACAATTGGGCTGCTCCCCTACCTTGGTTACCAAACAAATAGTAATATTTCTATTCAAATACAAAGCAAGCAAGCAAGCAAGAGCTTGCTGGTGGGGCCAACACATGGTGCTCACGACAACTACACTAACGCAGTGGACGGAGGAGATCTGGGGAGGAGGGTTACATCAGTCAAATCCGACGGTCGAGAAAGCACATGCAACGTGGCCTCACCAGAAGCCAAAAGTTGCTTTCATCGCCCATAGACTTCTTCTCGAATAAGATATTTAGTGTCACCGATTCCAATTGTCTTGCTCAATACTAATGGTAAACCATGGTATGGTGTCACCAACACTAAATGTTAACCCACCATTATTTGTCATTCCTTGTCATTTTTTATTTTTTATTTTTTTAAATTTGGGGGGGGGGGTATGGATTTACAGTGTTGCAACAACTGTCACTTACTGAGCGATTTTCCATCCAAATTACAATATTTCATCACAAGTTGCTGAGAAGAGAGAAAGTACGGTTTTGACCAATGGATGAACTCATCCATTATCTATGACAATACTCGTTCACTTATTCATAAGAAGTGTCATCCGAAAAGTTACCATAGTGACATAAAATACCATATGACACTAAATATCATGTTTTAGTGTACGACTTATAGTTACCAACTCAACGAATCTAACCTTGCGGGATTCCGTCAGATCTAGTACCCTTCCCCGGATAGGATCTCATGCTATAGCATGGGTAATGTTATGAAGGAACTACAAAATGAGTTAATTTTAGGAAGGAAGAACATTCACATTGAATGGTTACAATTAGGTTATTTAAAGTACATATGTTGGTGCACTTTGATTCGGAACGCATTTGAGGACTTCAACCTTAAACATTGGTCAAATATGTGGTGATTTGTTCCAATTGGCTTTAATGCATATTAAAGCCACGTTATTTAAGTAGTATGCGTTCATTCATGTGGGTCCCAAGTATACAACCATGGGATGTCATAGCTAGTGCATATTCAATCTGAATATGCACTAATTGTGGCATCCCATGGTTGTATTCTCAAGGCCCACATGAACAAACACACACTGCTTAACAATGTTATGTGAATTCAAACATATTTTTTTATGTTATACTTTGTGTCACACCAATTGATAAGGCGCATGACTTCCACATATCTCTCCGCCTAAGATAGCATGTATTGTTTTTAGAGTGTTAGTGTTAGTGCTATTGTTAGGGCCAGTCCACACTAGGTCCTAAGTCCTAAGTCCCAAAACACTGGAGGTCAATCCATGCAATCTCAATTGTTGTTAGCATGGAAGTTGAAATTTACCACTTCACATGAGGTCCCAAATCCTAAGTTCAAGTATGACATGGATGCCTGCACGGCAACAATTTATGGAGGTGAGGCTTGGGACTTGTGTCGAGAGTTGGGTCGAGCAAAAAGCTAGACACAACTCTCAACACAAGTCCCACAATTCTTTTGCATAAAATAATCAAGATACGATTGTAATGAAGATAGACCATTTCTTAATGATTTTTTGAGACTCAAAAGCTGGGACTTGCTGACATGAGTGGGACTTGGGACTTGGGACTCCATGTGAACCGACCCTTAGTATCGAATTCATCATCTTCTTAGTAGGTTTTTGTTTCCATGAGCTTGTTGCCAACATAATAGTTTTTAGCCAATTCAATCTACATGAACATCCTCCAATTACATGACCTCCTAGTTGCTAGAATAAAAGTGGAAGATGCCAACATCTCTCATACTTTCGTTAATTTGCATTTGAAGTGTGCAAGGAGAAAGGTCGTAAGGTATATTGAGTATGGAAAGATAACATGTATGGTTGGCTCCCGATTGGTTGAATGTTGTTGTGAGTTTGTCCAAGTACAAGTATTCATCCCAAGGTAAAGAAGTAGAGGCAAATGCCACATGCCGAGATCACTCCATTATAGGGAATCACAAGAGCCCTATATAATGTTGAGATTTGTGTTATAAAATATAAGCATGGAGAGGTCTACAAGGTGTACTTTTCATTTGGCACCTTACTCCTCACATAAAATGTCACGATACTAAAAGACTCAATAAGTGATGTGTGTTGACAAACAATGTAATTTTGACAATCAATGGATCTAACAACTCTAGAGTTGTAGAGAACTTAGTGTCACCTCTCACAAACTTTTGACATTAAATACCCTAAACAATCTATGTAGTGTACAATAATGTGATTTTTTTCTATTTATAGTGTCAAATAAACTATTCACTAACATGATTCATTGAAAGATAACCTAAAGCCAATTAAAGAGAATGGTCTCTTTTGCATTACATGTTTCATTTAAATTTTACAAAATATGGATTATATTACAATTATATTACTAAAATTATCCAAGCAGTTCTTGGCCCACCTCTACTAGGTTTCTTTGTTATGATGAAGTTCCAACCTCCATATGATGGAGATGTCTCCTTCCACATAAAAATCACTATATTCGGTAATCAAAGATTTTTTCATGATTTTGAGACTATTTAAGGATGTGGTTTTCAAATAAAGAACAAGAAAAACACAGAATATATTGAATGTGACTTAATAAAGTGATTTGCATGGGCAGCACTAACCAACTTGGCACAAATACATGTCATCATAATACGAAATTGAACTAGATATTAAACTATTTGGATTTATTTTGAGACCTTCCAAAGTCTCTAATTAATGAATATAGTGATAAAACCAAACAAACTATATCAAAACATGTGGTCACCACATCTAGTCATACGCATTTACCATTTTAGGTCGATCATTCATTTTTTGGTAATGTTTTTTGATGGACTTGGAAGTTTTTAATGTATTTTATGTCGGTTTGGTGTTTGCGAAGATTGTTTATGAAACCATGAGTCACACAAGCATTACCAAGGCAATGAAAGGGTGAGATGTATCGAACCAACTAGGAAGAAAAATATATCATGACAATTGTTTTGGGTGAACCAATGATGAAACAAACTTCAAATTCTTTAAACATTTTTTTTAATATACAAAATACAAGATAACGCCCAAAAAGAGACATTTTCAATCATTGTTTACATTACGGTCGATTCAAATCTGGCACATAGATGAGAAATCACTTAAAGAACAAAACCATTTTAACGCATAGTTGGTATTTTTTTTTCATAATTTATATAATCTAGTATCAATTTTATTTTTTAATTTTTTAATTTTTAATTTTTTTCTTCTAAATGATGTATGTATTATGTAAAATCACCATGATCCATATTCAATGTTGTATATACCACTTATAATTATCTACCATGAGGTGGAGTTATATGAAGCCACATCAATAGCTTGGGCAAGTGGCTCATCTGAATTTCTATCCATTGCTTGGGATCTTATCTATCTAGGCCAATTTCTATACCTAAAATCATTATAACTCCTATTATACCTCATTCTTTATCCTTAATTCTTACAATAGAAAACTTAATGGACCAAAAATTTAAATAAACCCTTCACAAAAAGGGGCCTCACTTTCAGGAACAAATTGTTTTATATTGATAGGAAAGACTTGAAGATCAACTATGATGGATAATAGTGATGATAAGAACCTTCATATGACAAAAATGTTAAGGATTGTCAAGAAAATCATTTGACTATATTTTGTGGACCATTTGTTTATATTCTTATAATTTGATTGTATGGAAAATGGATAATTGTTTGCCTTCAATGTCAGTTTTAGTTGTTGTTCTCATGTGAGTTTAAGATGAAAGAGAAAGGTGTCTTTAGAGGCTTTGATCTAATTATAGTATATTAACCAAAAGATCTTCTAGTATACTATGTTTCCTCTCCACCTAATAGCATTTTTTTGTACATCCATAAGAGTAAGAACATTGAGGCTCTCTTTGAGTTTGTTTTAGCATATTTCACTGATGACAATCTTTTGTTTCTTGTTGTCTCTAAGAATAAAATATTTAAAAGAATGGGACAACATGAGAACGTTTGCAACCTCTTATTCTTTGAGTTGCGAAGAATTGGTGGGGTTCTAGCAATTTGATGGATGTGGAGGCATTGGACATATACTTTAATCTCACTTTAGTGAGCATGCAACTCATAAACACGAAGGTGCCTTAGAAAGGAGGTTAAGAGAAGGACTCGGATTCAATGTAAATTTTAATTGAGGCTTTAATAATTATTGATTATGTTGTCCTTGGTGCTTTTGAACATGCAAGTTGGTTATTTTTTGAAAATTTCAAGCCATATGTTAATCATTTTTTGATATGTTGGTGACTTGTACCAAAAAATTGACTTCTTATTATTTCATGGGTAGGTGCGTTTATCCATGCATATAGACGTTGTGCCCACCATCTTGTCGCGTACAAAGAAGACTCGGTGTTGTTTGGTGTTGTCTTATCCCCATTACACAATATAATGCTAATTCCTAATGCAAGTGGGATCATAGCCCCAAATTGTCTCTCTAGATTCTGACAAAGAACTTATAAAGAAGGTTGCTTGCAAAAATCATTTGAGTGTGTAAGTTTGTAATTTATCCTTATTTTCTGCTCACCATAACTCCAATGCATTACATGTGTATACTTAAATTCTAACAATCATTCTCTAGTTTTGCAAAAAGAGGAAAAATAAGAGTTTCATTCAAGTTCCAAGATGTTGCTTCCCTATGCAAAGAGCGTTACTCAACTGATGGCACAAATTCGCCATCAATTTGCATGAATTGCTCGTAATCCATATATAGATGACAAGGAGCTTGAATGCGATGATCTTGATGATTAGGCTAATATAGTGTAGGTACATAGATAGTTGTCAATACCATCCATTACATGTTTGATTGGATTGAATATTTTTTAGGTGGAGGTGAGACAATGGACATTTGGGACATTTTGTGTAGAACATTATTAGTACTTGGCATGTGATCACATTCTTATGTTGATTCTAACATCATTTCTATAACTATTCCATACACTCATGCCACCTTCCAGTTGTTGAATTTTAAAGTATAGTTAGGCGTTTATTTGGACAACTGCAATATGTTGAAACTCCCCGTTCAAAATATTATGACATAAAGGGCATGGTCATATAGATTCAGTCACCTTGGGGCTAAATAAGTTGGTTGGTGGGTGTTGTGGTGTAATGTTGTAAAGGCCCGAGTTTGAAACCTTGTGAGATCCCTTAGGAAGCCAGTGTCGTAGGGAAGTGCTATCCCTTAACAAAGTCTAAATGGCAGCATGCACCAACTACTTTTGTTGGGGATTATATGAAAAAGATGTAACACGGATATAGGATACTAGTGGTTGTTTTTCCAAATATTTTCATGCCTCGCTGCTCATGTGTTACCGCTCACCACTCACATGATAGCACTTCCCACATTTGGGGTCCATGCATGGCTTTGAAGGACACCCATTCAACCATCTTGAGGCAATCCCTTACGTGATGTTAGGATGCCTAAATGGATCAAGGGGGATCGGAACAATGAGAGGGAGTCACATGGGCCAACCCCCTCAACCACTTAAGTCAAAAAAGAAATCAAACCCCAAGGGCACTTGATTTTTTTAAAGGGCCCTTGACATGGCTTGAATGAGGGGAAAAAACACAAAATCTAAAACTCTAGAAATTGTCATATTGGCACCAAGATGCAATCTCCAAAACATTGGATACTTTATTTTTGGTTAGTTCTTCACAATATGGCCCATTCAAAGGCCCTTTTCAAAAAGTGTTTTGGATGGAGGAATTTGTCATCAACCCATGGCCCCCCTCCACACAACAAGAGGCTCATACTTGGCATTTGGTTCTTCATTGAGTTTTTTTAAGGTCCTTGAAAGGGCTTGAGTGTGAAAAGAAGAGGTATATTTTTTGTAAAAAAAATCATCCAAAATTATGGAAATTGTTGTCTTAGTGCCGAGATGACAATTTCCAAAATATTGGATTATTTTTGGGTTATTTTTTCATATTTTGTCCCTTTTGAATACCCTTCAAAGATTTAATTGCAGGTTTTGGGATCTCCAAACACCTCGGGTGGGCACTTGGTGCATTTTACAAACAACATGTAGCATAATACAAGGAGGATTAAATTCATTTGAAATAGAAGTTATAGAGGAATTCTAAATATTGAAGGGTCCATCAAAACTAGACAATCTCGCTACAAATAAAGTAGATAGGTTTAAAATCGATCCATTGCAACAAGACTCTATTATACTAATTTGGGGTCCCTGATGATATTTTTTGATGTCAAATCATAATAATAAAAAAATTACATGATAGAATATATTTCACTGCATTTTCATGTATGAAATGGATGAGTTTTAAAGAGACACCACGAATCTCAAGCCACCGTTTTGGGCTCCAAAACATTAAGAGTTAAGCCACTAAATGTACACGTAGAGCTATTGCTTGGAAACATGTTGACATGTAAGGTCCTAGTGCCCCTTACCCACTAGACATATAGGTGGGTCATGGTTACAAATTGGGATAGTTGGTGCACTGATTATCCCAATTAGTACATGTTACTATTGAGAGCTACACAATGCAATAACGTCTTACTTAGAAGCTCATTTTTTACTAACGAAGGTTCAGTAGGTTGTTTGAACATTATAGAACATATATGATTTTGCTTGGTGAAATACTACATCCTCGTTAATAATTATAGCAGTGCGTAACTCCTAATAGTATCACACACTAATTGGGATAATTAGTTGCAGTGTACCTTTGTGTTTGTCCTTGTGGCTACTAAGGATTGCTCGAACCTTCAAAGTACAAGCCACGGTGGGTGGGTTCATCCTTACATAGGACATACTAGGATGGCAACCACCTAGTTTTATTAAGGTAGATGTGCCTAATTCGGTTACTTATCTTAATCGTACACCTACGTTTGAGTGGTAAGTGGTTTGGTGTGGTTCCAAGAACATATACAAAAAAGAAATGTGTTTGAAAGAGATTGGATTGCGTCCTCAAAATATGATCACCATCCTAAGCTCAATAATCCACATACTTGGGGGGGGGGGGGGAACCTATATGATCATTTAATATAAATAAGAATGGTCACTTTGATAATGAACAAGATATTCATATGAGCTTCAAAAATTATGAGGAAAGTGGCTACAACCTCGATTTGGATTTGCTACCCATCTCATTATAACCGCATGTTTCATGTCCTAGGAGAAGTGGGCTATTCGGAACATGTAACCGTTTTAAGATCCATCTACATTATAGAGGAAGAGAGTGAAAATTTGGGGACCGTAGACATATATGGCAAAGGTACAAGAAGCTGATCTGAACCCTGGTAGGAGGTTGGTGATTTAGGGTCTATGCCTATGCCATACATCATTTTACAACAACGTAGCCAAAGATACAAGGTATGTGGGTATTATTTGATTTTTTTTTTCATGTTCTCCAACTTCTACCGTTTAGATTTACACAACAAAACATGTGGTGCAATAGCAAATCTACGATGAAACATATGCCAAAACTGAACTGAAAATTGAATCTCCCCTTATTTAGTCAGGGTTATTGGAAGTGCATGTTTGTTGATTTTCTTTACTGGATACATGGATCCTCTTAATTGTGTTCAATGTTGAGTGTAGAGTAGTTATTTGTATTTGGAGACATAGTCCACTCTCTTTCAAGCATGTGCCTTTATGATTTTTTGCTCTTTGATCCTCATTGAACCACATGCCAATTGAATACATGGGTCTGATAAGAAAACGAACCACTTAAGATCTGTCTACCTTATGTTGAGACTACTTAAGTATATTTACAAGTCCCTTATGAGGGAAATAAAAATTAAAAATTGCTTCGGGGTATTAAAAAAAATCTATCTATATACAATGGACAACATGATGGTGATATGGGCCATAGCTCCACCGTTTCTCACCGTTCTCAAAAGATAGGAGGATTACATGACCTCAATGTATAATGTTAAGGTGATGTGTTATTATGCACGGGTGCAAAGAACTGGTACGGCACATACCCACATTGATCCTATGTTTTAGGAGAGATTTTTGGTCTCTTTTTCTCTCTCTAGGGGAGACTGTTAATTTTTGTCAATAAAGGGGTGGGGGTGATGGGGGATCAAGCATCAAAATTCATCAGCATGAGCATGATTTAATAGCTATAATCAAGAGAAGGTAGATAATTTAAAAGCGTTTTTCTTATTGGGATTTGATAGACCTACTACATAGAATGTAAGACATTTTGGATTCATAGATTTTTGTGTGAATTTTGTGTCCACAATCAGTACAATCATACAATCAACATATTGGCACAAATACCCTCACAACGGGAGAAATATCATTTCGTACATTATTTTAGGTCAAAGAGGAAATAACATGTCTATTTATACATGACATTGATATCAAAATATTAAGTATGTATTTGTATTCAAGGACATTCATGATGTGGATTTGAATCCAAGTCTTCAACAACCCATGGTATTGACATGTAAATGTTCATGTTTTCTTTTTCACATATTGTAGGTTGATAGCATGTTGGATAGGAAATGCTCGATAAATATATATTTTCATAAAAATGCTTATGCATTTTGTATAATTATTTATGAGAATTAGGTATAGACACACACACACACACACACACATAACATATCCTACATACAAATCCATGTATTATATCTTTACTTTCTATCATTCATGGTGGCAAGTATGCGATGTTAACCTTTAGTGTATAGGTTCAACCATCATAGTGTGCTAATTGGGAATATGGACAATGATTGATGTTATTTTGTGCTCATGTTTGTCAAAGGTTGTTTGAGAATCTACAAACATGGCTAAGAAGTAGAGGCAAATCAATCATATGTTCCATCTCGTAAACAAGGATGAATTATCAAGTGTTGCAAGTGATTTTATAGTGTTGAATGCCAAAATTGAGAGAGATGACACCAAATTTCCTAATATGTAGACATTTGAAGGGTTATTTTCCTTTCATTTAGATCATCTTACTCAATAATTTCCATAAAGATTAGGCTTCATTATTTAAAAATATTTTACATGCAACCTACTATCAACCTATGATAGTAACATACATGCTTCAGTTGCTATAAAATGAAGGCTTTACAAGCTTAGCAAGTTCATTCTATGCTATTGTGTGTCTGTGATGTATGTTAAGCATGTAGTTTTATGAGGAGTGTAAGCTAATATGGATTTTTTGGGATGTCCCATGTAACATGGGAATATTCCATAAAGTGAAAGTTTGTGTATGTGTATTATTAGGATATTATCTAAATTGAGCTTTTCAACCTTATGATAGTGTTAGTTGTTTTGTAATGCATTAGAAATTCAGTGTAAATAAATAATGGGGCCTTGTGAGCCCAAAATTGATGCCCACATTGGTTGTTAACACTTGTAAAACATTACAAGTGATGTTTTGGTGATTTATGATTATTCACAAAAATATAAAAAGAGTGAAGCTTGAAGAAAGCTTAGTTTGAATGATTAGGCTTTTGTGGAGTGGATTTAAGTAGGAGAAGGACAAACCTTGGTAAAGTGTGGTAGGTAGAAAGCCAAAGTTAGTTAAATGTTTGAATTAGGATCCTTGTTGATCATTTGACGGAGGAAGGCTTAGGAGATAGGATAAGAGCCTACAAAGTAGGAGGAAATCTTGAGGGCTTATCGTGAGCCTTGAGGGTGCTCACCCCCTCAAACTCACTATATAATCCCTCATTCTTCCCTCACTCATCCTCTCTTTCCTTCGTGCTCCTTGGCACTCCACGTGCTATAAGTGTGGGTGCGTGGGAAGCAAGATAGGAGCACGTGTGTGTGCATGGATGTAAGGTTAGGAGCCAAGGCTAGTTGGCCTTGAAGAGGGTTTGACCTCTTGTTAGTAATAGTTGGGCGTGAATGATTTAAAGTTCAATTTATGGCTTTGTTTGAATACTTGGATTTATATTGATTAGCCTTATACTTATGCGGATGTACAAAGTCTTTTATTGGAGCATTTAGTTTTGTTGGACTTCATATGAATTTTTGAGAGCCAAAAAACCGAGACTATGTCCAAACTTCTAAAAACTAGTGAAAAAGTGTAGATTCAAAGGGAACAGCGTAGAATTGCGACCATATACTTTGTGGCAGTAGAAATATTATTGCATATTCATGTAGAGGACTTCATTACCTATCCATGGATACCAAGAATTCATTTGTTGGACTTCATATGAATTTTTGAGAGCCAAAAAACCGAGACTATGTCCAAACTTCCAAACTTCGAGATTAAGGAGTGTAAGAAGACATAGTATAAATTTGGCTAAGTTGCGTATATTCCAACGATAGATTGGAATCATACATTGTGTTACAAAGAGAGAAATTTCTACATGTCATTATAAACTTCTCCATTCGGGCTAGGACGAAATTGAAGGGTGGAGGCTTTTTGGTGATAGGCCTACATCTAATATTTTCACTTAGTGCACCCCCAAGTTCCAAAGCTAGAAAGAAACGGGGCGAGCGTCAAACAAAAGATAACGCAACCGGGAACAACCAACCCTAACCCTACCCTCTGAGGCGACGTGGCCGTCTTAGAGGGCAACATTTCGGCATGAGGCTCTAGGCCTCCTCCTCGAACAGATTGTGAAGCAAACTTGTTGATATTGGTTTGAAGATCACATGCATTCCACTTAGTCTTTAAATAACTTCAAACCTTGGACAACTGCCAAAATAATTATAATTAACTATATCTTTTTCAATACATTTTAGGGAACAAGTTAACAAACCGATTTGAAGAACGACTATGATTAACTAGAAAAATTTAAGACTAGATTCAAGAACAACTATAGTTAACCATAAATTTTCAAGTATTATCATATATTAAAAGAAGTTCACCTCTTGATTTGCTTCGGTTGAGGATCTTTAATATGCTCGGGCCACTGAGGATCATCAAGAAATGCCTTAATACAATCATTCAAAGTGTTGGATTCTGGAACAACTTCCATGTATTGTACATCACCAATATAAATAACACACTAGTGACACTACAACACTACAACAAGATTTCGTGAACATGTTGCGCTCAACTTTAGTTAAGTAGGTATAACTATAGCTAACTACATTTTTTGACAAGTCATATCATGAACAACTGTAGTTACAAAAGACAACTAGTTAACTGATAGTTGAATTAGTTGATTAGTTGTCCAAGGTATGAATAACTTGAAAACTCCATGGAGGCATATTTAAAGTTTTGAAGTAAATGAAGTTCCTCCCATAACAATATTATGTAGTTTTAGCTCAAAAAAATTTAAAGTGTTTCAAGCACATGAAGTTTCATGATGTATCAAGAGTTGTATAATGGGTGTATCCTTATTTATAGACAATCCAAGCAACAGGTTGAATGGAAAATGATACTAATTTGAGACAATTAGGAGATTTTTTTGTTTTTGCTAAGGCTGAATGATGACAATTTTCTATGCATCAAGTTTCACTCAATCATGATCTGATGTGTATTTCTTATGAATAATTAAATCTATGTGGGTCCTTGGGAGAATGTTGGGTTCAAGCCATGTGTAAATTGCATGAATGTCTTCTTGAGCAACCTTTACTTGCTTCTTTGTTTTGAGAAGTGACATTTGGACATGTGAACTTCTTTTTGTCAAGGATTTTGTGTATATGTTACTTTCAACCAAAAAATGTTCGTTGGTTTTATGCGGAATTTAGTACATGTATTATAGAATAAGATAGCTCCTTATGAGATGTTTGATACAATACTTATTTATTTGCCACGAATAGGTACATATGCCATCCATGTCCACAATAACGTTTGAGCAGTCATGATTTCACTTGCATCCCCATCCACCCTCTCAAAAGTATTTGTTTGGACAAAATGTGTACATGGGGCACTATGGGTTAAGGTACTCAATTGGTTTGAAAAGTGCACTTGAAGAATGAATAAATTATGCATAGGGTCACCTTTGACACAATGAGGGTCTAGTTGCACCACCTAGTTTAGAGAATTAGTTAACTTACAAGTTATGTAGTGAAGATTAGCCAACCCAAAAGCTCCTTTCGATTTACCATAAGCAAAAGTTGAATTAGTCGCAAGTTATAATGTAGAATATTCCTCAATGGGTCAAGTTCAAACTAAGCAGCTTAAACATGGGCGGACCACTTGAGACCCAATATCTTTTGAGAATAAATGAATAAATGAATAAATGAATACATATATCTTTTTGCTTTACATTTTCCGGGTGCAAGATGTGCTCCATTGACTCTATGTTTTCTTGTGTGTAGTGCAAAAATTTCTAGCTAACTAAAATCATAGTTGTGCCACCTAATTAGAAGAATGAGCTAAACAACATGAGTTAGTGAAATCAACTAGCTCATATGCTAGCTAACCGATCGCACGGCCACACATCCCAGTTACCACTAACCAAAGGTTCACCAATTTGAGATCGGAGTTAAGGTTCACCAAAGTTTTGTTCAAATTGCCCAAGTTTTGAACATAACACTAATTATGATACAAAATAATTTTGTGACCCACACCCATTTGTATTTCATTATGATTCAAATTAATAAGTAAATAAGTGAATGAATAAATAAATGTGGGCATTATATATATATATATATTGGACAATGTAAGAAGTAGTGTGATCCACATTGCAACAAAATGGAGAAGACATGGAGAAAATGAAAGGCTTGCTTCAAGAAAAAAAAACTTGGGCTACCCATTCAAAAAAAAGTTAGTTATCACTATGGATATGGATGAGTTAAAATTTCTTCACAAAAGTAACGTCCCAAAAGTCACTTAATTTCTAGTTTGATCATTTTTATATAAACCTTAATTTTAACTAGGTGGTGCAACCGTGAGGTAGATTAGCTCTCATATAGGTTATCTACTTCTTATGTTAGCTAACTCTCTTAACCAAGCAATGCATGCACAATATAGCTAATTTGAGTATTTACTTAGTCTAACTGGAGCCTTAACTAGGATGTGTAGTTGGTCTCTAAATAACTTTTGATCCGGTTAACTTTTTTACCTCTAAGCGCATGAAAGGCTCAATTTGAGCACTCCGTGGATAAAAATGATGTGAACTTGGGCTACATAGTTGAGAGTCCAATTGCACATCAAAGTTAAGGCTCCGGTTAGACTAAGTAACCACTCAAAATACTTATATTGTACGTACTCTACCCGGTTAAGAGAGTTAGCTACATATGGAGTATTTAACCTATATGAGAGCTAATCAGTCACACGGCCGCACCCTCTAGCTAAGATTCAAGTTTAAATAAAGTTATCAAACTAGAAGTTAGGTAACTCTTGCAACGTTGTTTTTGCGAAGAAATTTAAACTCATCCATACCCCTAATGCTAACCAACTTTTTCAAATGAGTAGCCCAATTTATTTTTTCTTAATTGCCCTCCTTTCATTTCCCCATCTCTTCTCCGTTCCGCTACAAGGTGGACCACACTATTTCTTACATTGTCCAAAATCAACACCTTGGATCAATGATCCATTGAACATTCTCTTTTCGCTTTTCAATCTGCATTACATGATGAGATAGGTGGAAATATATCCACCTTTCTTGGAGGATTTTTTTTTTTTTTTGGTCATAGATTCTTGATGATTGTGATGATAGGTTTCTTATTCTCTATGAAAATGCGTCCATAGGACACACTTCCATGTGTTTCTTAAGTTGACAAAATTTTGAACCCCCCCCCCCCCCCCCTAACAACAACAACCAACCACAATGGTGGTGTGCATGAATTCTATTCAGAAAACAAGATTTATTGAGCACCACAATTGCATTTAGGAAGTTGAAGTTCGAGGAGGGAGAGCTTAACTAAGTTAGTTAAACTTCAATTCCACCCACACTAGGCGAAGAGGACTATTTAAAGTAGTCTACTCTCCAAGACTTGACTCATTCCGCCAAAGATTGACGTGGAAGAAAGTAAAGTTACAGGCTTGTCAGATTTTTTGAAGTCCAAATTTGAGTCTTCGGGCAGTCTACAATACCTTGGGGGACATTAAACCTCCCCCTACGAGCTTTTCGGGGTTGTAGATACGGGCAGGGGCAGCCCCCCAGAAAGAAATCAAGATTTTCTGGACCTAACCAAAAATTTATGTCCGTCCCGTCCGACTTTGGAACAACCATTGTTCTTGCATTTTTGAAGGCCACTTATCCACACATCTCGTATTGAGTGCACTTCACCTTCAAGGTCCAAAATCCAATATATACATATGTGTACTTTCACTTAGTAAAGAAGCGATTGACTGGGATTTCATTCCAGGAGTGAATGTGTCAATAAAGCATGCGATTAACTCGGAAGTCAGAAACATTACAAAATCCTCATTAGCATTGGTGTTACAACTTTTGTGACGACTTACCATTTGAAGGGGTCTAAAATGAAGCTAAAACGAGTGTGCTGATTTTAGTATGTATATTTTATAATAGTTTAGGTAATAATGCCTTCTACTTTCACAAGTATTCTTATGCATTCAAACTAATTAAGCGTGATTAAATGTACCGTACCATTTAATCTTCAAATGGTAAGCCACGGAAGTCATAACATCAATACTAATGAGGGCTTTGTAATATTTTTGACTTCCGACTTAATTACATGCTTTATTGACACTTTCAATTCTGGAATGAAATCCCAGTCAATTGCTTCTTTACTAAGTGGAAGTACACATATGTATATATTGGATTTGGACTTTGAAGGTGAAGTGCACTCGATATGAGATGTGTGGATAATTGACCTTCAAGAATACAAGGGCAATGGTTTTTTTGAAGTTGGGCGGGGTGGGCAGAAGTTTTCGGTCAAATCCAAAAAAATCTTGATTTTTTTCTAGGGGTTGCCCTTGCCCATATCTACCTCCCCGAAAAGCTCGTAAGGGAAGGTTTACCATCCCCCAACACCTTTTAACGTGGAAAGGATGTAGGCTTTTGATAACTGACCTAGGGCTAGAATGCCAAGTGGCAAAGTCAAGGTGTGAGTGAGGTACGTATTGGGATTGGTTTGTGTTGCTAGATCTCACTTCATATCTACAACCGCTTAACCCTTTGGTATATATGAACGGCCCTTGATGTTTTTTCCCCTTCTTATAAAATCAATTGTATGGAGAAAAAGTTTTTAGAGGTGATAAATGTCAAGTACGTTATGTACCTTAGATTTTTGGTCCAATCAAATCAAAGTTTGAGCGAGTTCATTACACACATGACTCACATATAGGTGTATGGTTAAGACAAGTGACCGAACTAGGCTTGCTCATCTTATCACCTTTTCAAGTTCAAACGGTCATGGTCAAACTTACATGCATTATAGGTGCATCTCTTTTCATATCACTTAATCAAACAATCATATGGTTACACCCGATATGAAAGGTAGGTTGATATTAAATGGGTCCCCCCCCCCTCCCAAACTATCCCACTTTTCCTAGGATATGATTCGGCGGTACAAGATGATCAACAAATCCAAATCAATACCTTATCCACTTTCCTTGTTATAACATTATTCAGATCCATAACAATGTTATATGGGACTGACAATATTTCACGGAATATTTCCCATATTCAGACTGAATGTTCCGTGGAATACTGTCAGTCTCAAAGAACATTGATATGGATCTGAATAATGTTATGGTAATTTTTGGAGCTCATATCTCTTATTCAAATGATCAAAAGTGGAGGTTCTCATGCTTTCTAAATGGCCTCATAGATAACCCCAATGCAATTCGATTGTTGAGCATGAATTGATAACCATGTTTTGAGCTTGCAATCTAGTCTTTTTCTAAATACATGTCAATTTAATATCCATGCGTGGAGCCACCATTCGAAACCACATATGTACCACTCAAATATAGGTGTGACCTTCATAATAACCTAGGAAGCTCCTTTCAACTTCATATAAATGAATTGCATGTGCACACGGTGACATTGCATCAAATATCACCGAGGGAGTCCAAAAGTATATTGGCGCAAGCCACTTTTATGCTTCACAGCAAAGTTGACTTATGACAATAGTACATTTTGCACTCGGTTCGAACTACTTGAGAGTGCTATCATGTGAGTGATGAGCAATGAGTAGTGAGCAATGAGTGGGTAACTTGTGAGTGGTGAGGGCGGAACAACGTTTGGAAATACACTCAGTAGTATCCCATACAGTAGCCTCCCGCCTAAGTACGCAACTTGAACCTGGGAGGATTGTGCGTACTTAGCCGGTAGGTGCGCACTTTAGGGTTTAGGGTTCCTAACCGTTGATTTGGCTGCAATGTCAAAGAAATTGAACAGGAAACGCCTCAACGAGTCCCAGCGATGTGAGATCATAGCGAAGTTGAGCAAGACAGATGCTCATAGTAAAAAGGCTATAGCGCGGGAGTATGATGTTAGTGAAGGAGCTATCAGAAAGGTGTGTGACAAGAGGGAGCAAATCCTAGAGCGATATGCCTTAATGTTTGATGAAGCTAAAGAGAAGACTTTTCGATCCTCTGTTGGTTGTATCACCGAGCTTGAAGACATGCTTTACATCTGGATTGACAGCATGCGTCGTGCCAATCTATGACAATCCATGACATGTTGAACTAAATAAATTTGAACCCTATTTTTTCGGGAAAATAATGCGTACTTTACTGGGATGCGTACTTAAACGGGTGCATACTTAGGCGGGAGGCTATTGTACCTATGGTGTTTTGGCATAAATTATAACATCTTTGTTTGTATTAATTTGAGCGGGAAGTTCACACCAAGTGCATTTAACCTAATGAACGACCTACTTAACTTTTAAATCAACAATTGCACCCTTGCCATGAGGATTTGGAGATGATTTTGAATATTGTCGTTACATTTAACATCCTATTTCTTAAATATACAACTAAAAACAAACAACACTCATTATCGGAAATTAACATGTTGAATAACTTCAAAATCAAACAAACATGCAACAAATGGCGAACTTGCATACTTCATCAAAAATTTGTGAAAACTTTCTTGAGAGGTTCCTCCTCCTCGTCATCGAGAGAGACCACCATGAGTTGAGGGCGTAGTATTGTGTGATGGTGGCAAGATGTCGATTATAGCAGAGTCTCCATTGAAGGCGATGAAGTAGCCCCACTACACTGGCAAGCATGAATAGATGCAATCCACATAGACAAGAGATTATAAATCCACAATTGCTTTAAAAAAAAAAGTTTCGCATGTAGATGCACGAGCATTGATAATAGATCCTAGTTTAGTCAACGCCTCTATTAGAATTGTGAAGATTTTGGGATTTTTTCTCATCCACCTCTCGTGGTGCATTTACATCATGAGTTACATTTAAGGTGTGCGGTGTTATTTGGTTCATTTTCCTTTTTCTCCAACTTCTACCAATTAGATTTACACAACAAAAATCGTGTTGATTAGCAAATCTACAATGAAACATATGCAAGTTGGATATGAAAATTGGACATGCTATGATTTAGTTATGGATATCAAAAACGCATTTTGGTTGATTTCTTAATTGGATACACATGTCCTCCAGATTGTGTTCAATTTTGAGTGTATAGTAGTTATTAATATTTGAAGGCTACACAACAACATTTTTGTTATGCAAATAGGAAAATATGAGAAGAAAAATGCTTGAGAATTTTTAGAACTAGCGAACTCCTCTAGCCTCCAACCAGCTAGCATAGGGAAGACATTGGGAGTGCTCCTGGTGGTTTTCCATATAAAATTTCATGTTGAACTTCATGGAGCCATTTGAATTACCTTTTCTTCTAAGTTGCATAAGGCTTTGGGCTTACTAATATATGATAATCATTTGACAATCATAAACTTATGTTTAAGGTATCAATATTTTTATTTTTATTTTAATGTGCTATGTTATGGTCGGTTTTAAAAAGCAGCAATGCATTTGTTCCGATTCAAAAGTCTACTTTTAGTTAAATATATGTTCTCTTCTCTTAATTACTCTCTTAGATCTAATCCAAGTCTTTGATTCCTATCATGTACTTTTGTTCACTCCTTAAAACAATGACTCCTCTTCGACACACTCTCTTTTAAACATATGTCTTAATGATGCCTGCTCTTTGGTCCTCACCAAATTACATACCAATCAAACATAAGGGTCCAATTAAGAAAACAAGCCATTGAAGACCCATCTACCTTATGCAACAATGTAATTGATGAAGGTTGATAGCTCTACTGAAACTCTTTCTACTACCCATGTTAGCTACCTCGTCTAATCTACATTATCCTCTTACGTAGACCTTGTGTACATGTCAATAGATTAAATCCAAGTTGCTCACAACCACTTCCAAATGTAAGGAACCATATCAAACATCTTATGTTAGATGGTTTTCAACTCATATTTTAGAATCATTTGTTAATTGTTGGGTTAGGGGTTGGGCCACCCTCACTTAGAGCAGACAAGGGCCTGAATCGTGCCGCTGAGGTTTATCGGGTCAACCTAACATTTGACCCCCTCTAAAACTCCACCAAATATGATATTTAGTGTGACTTACTATTTGAATTTACACGGTGTTATATCTTTTTACTATTGATATAAATTTTTACCAAGTAAAATTGTCAATGTTCTATACTGTCCAAACTACCAATTTAACATTTGTTGGTAAAGTATGAGATGTACAGTAAATTAATTTAGCATAGCATAATTCCAAATAGTAAGTCACACTAAATATCATATTTAGTGTAGTTTTCCTTCGTGGGGCTCGGGAAAAACGAGTTTGGGCATTTCTCATCACTTCTCAAGTGGGTGTCAACTCCATAATTGTTGGACTCGGCTAATTGAGAGGGGTTCTAATGAGTTGGTGTTGTGCGAGAAAGCTTAGTGTTGTGGGATGAGGCTGAGTGCAACAAGAGGAGAATCACTAACAAAACCGCCAGCCTTCACAAACTAGGGTGCATTTCATTCACAAAGGATCAATCTTTGATCTCAATATTATCACAATTATTTGCTCTTACAAGCCAATTGTCATTCCATCAGAGGTTCGATGTAGATAAGATTATGGTTTAAGGCTCTCGATTGAGAAATCCACACCTATATATAACAACAACAAGGCATGTGATGATTTTGCATGTTGGTGATTAATCCTACTAGACCATAACCTTTGACAATCTCTTTTTTCTTCATATCTCCTAGTTTATGGCTTGATTTATCACATGTTAATTAAATGTTGTGTTTTAGTTGGCCTATTTTTACATTATTATTCTAATGGAGGAAAAAAATTAAGAAAATTAACTCCACAACTAACATGGAAGACTTTGTTTAATTTGCAAGAAGGGAGAGGCTTTCAAAGCTAGGTTGAGGTGTCTTACTTGAACCAACTGTGGTTGTACAAGCAACAACATGGTCCTTAGCAATTGCACATGAGTAGGTCAATTTACTTGCTTTGGCCTAGATTCTTCAATTGCATCTTCGTTGTGGACCTTATAAGCTTGGTGAAGGTGGTGGACTTACCCTTCCTCTAGTGCATGAAAAACCTCCCAAACTTGAAGGAATAAGAGTAAATGGTGGTCTCACAACAAACTCCACATCACTAGTGGAGCCAAACTTTGTGTAGACATGTTCAATTTGATCATCTGTTGGCAACATAAAACATTATGGTAAGTAAGTATGGCATTGTTGCAAACTATAAATAAATGTAGGCAAAAATTTGCATAATATTGAATGAGAGGTCCATACCTACAATTTCTTGAAGATCCATAGAGACTTCAATTCATATTGAAGCTATAGGATCGCCACAAATTTCTTCAGGATGTAGTGTATTAACAAGTTCTAAAACCTTGTCATTAGGCTCTCTAGAACCCCAAATACTCCACTGATTAGGGTGGAGTATTTCTTGGCACACCAAGCACTCATATGAGGTTCACATCATCACACGCAGACAAAATGGGTGGAATGTGTGTCTACAACTTGTAACAACAATGTCCTTTAGGAAAAACTCTTGTTACAGTACCACAAGGCTTGTTAAAAATCATATCACGACCAACATCAAGAGTGAATTCTAGGGTTTAGGCCAAAAACGCTCACCAATGCCTATAGACATTGATTCAAATTGATCCTTAATTACATCAATTACATTAATTAAACGCTTAACTTCAAACTTCAAACATATGAAGTTGAATGTCTCGATTCAAGACGTTAATATCAACATGCACCTCTAGAAGGAGAGCCTCCCCCTTGAACTTCTTTTGTTCTTGTCTTCGTTGAGGGTCTTTAACATTTCATGTTGGATGGAGACTTTGGTCTTTAGAGTCAAAATATCATTCAAAGATTGGTGTAGATTTGATAATGGTACTTGGGGAAATTATGGGGTAGACTCCATGCTCCCAAGTGTACATTCCTCCATTGGTGCCTTTAGGGTAGTTGTACTTGAACTTGGTTGCCACTACCAAACAACTTAATTTTATTAGCAGAGGTAACATGCTCATATATGAGCTTACCCTTTGGATTCAATCCACTTCTTGAAAGCTTGCTAACCCTCTCAAAGTACTTTGCATCGTGAGAAACATATTCAATTTTTTTGCCACAGTGGGTATCCTTTGTCAATGACGTCCTTTTTCAAAAAAAAATTTGTATCCTCCTTCATCATTTCTGGAAGTTGAGACATAATCATGCATGATCATAAATATGAGCAAGAGCCTCATGCCCAAGTGTTGTCAATGAAGGACAATCGAATGAGTCTTTGGTGAAGAAGTAAACCAAGACCATAAAAATGAATGGCTATTGATAATAAAGTAGCCTATACTGATTTGATATGTAGGGTCCTTATAAGCGGGGTTTGCTTTTATCGGTATAGTATGCTTGCAATAAGTAACGAGTGCTTATTAACTTAGCATCGAAAGCTTCACTACAACACTAAGAACTGACATAAGGAAACAATGACTTATCTCCAAAGGAAAGATAACTCAAAAGGAGCAAGTGAAGTCTTTTAGGATAGTTGGCAAGTGCATCCTACATATGGAAGTGTCCATGGGTGATTCTCTTAATGAAATTATCATAGGCATAGGGCCAACCTGGAAAAAAACCCTTTGACAATCTTAAAAAAATGAACAAATAGTTGCAATCAACATGATACTATGTAATTAAAGAATAAATGATGAATTTCAAAAAAGTTTACTTAGATACTAAGGACTATTGCATTGATTAGGGTATTGGTCTATAAAGATGTCATCCTCCAAAGGGGAAATTTTTTTACAAGCAATGTGTCTTGAATATTGTCAATGAATAACATGTAGGTTTTTATGTTGAGGATCCAATGCCTATGAGAGATGTGGTCGACACCGCCCACCACTTGCAAGAAAGACAAGAAGAAAACATCATTATGCCATCCTTAAGAGAAAGAAAAAGATTTGCGTGCAAAGTGTTGGAAAGGAAATTCAAGGAATAACCTATGGATTATATGTGCTTGATCCATTGGTATTGGAAGATATAGCCATTGCCGCCAAACACCTACAAGCAAACAAGGCATAATAATTTGCACTTGAAAAACAAACTGAGATTGCTAAAACTTAGAAATGTCCTTCTAAGGAGGCGAGAAAGTTCAAACCCTTAAAGAAGTGGATTCAAGTCTTCATGAAGATTGTGTAGTCTGAGTTGAAAGCTTCAACTGAAGTGAATCGTAGTAGTGTAATCACCGACGTTCTTGTTCCCACCATTTGGCACGAGCCTCTACGTACATCCGGTGTTTATCACCGATGTGTGTTAAAGTATTCCAAGGCCAAATCACACAAAGGTTTCTTGATATCTATTGCACGTAAGAGAAGTTGGGAGGCACCATTAAAGGATCAAATCTATGTGTTATTTTTTTTATTTTCAAAAGTGGTTTTGGCAGGCTCTTGTACTAGAGGGAAAAAAAACCATTAAACATTCAATATGATATAAAGCTTCAAAGTTTGAAGGAAAACTTGATATATTCAATCAAAACTATAGATACTATATAATGTGGACAACTGCTAGAATAATATGACCTTAAAGTGATTCATTATTTTTAAACTTTAGGGTCTAGGATCAAGGCCACGCAAATCAAAAGAAGGATGACATTTGTGGCTATCAAAGGAAGTACATTGAAATTTGGGAGAGCGGTTGTTTGGAAAATGGAACTCACCATCAAAATTTGATGGATCACGTCACCTACTAGAAATGTGTTGTTGAGGAATTGGATATTCCATTACCCCCAATGCCTTGCAAGTTGTAACTTGGTTTTTGGTCATCAACATCATTTACCGCGATAAGCATGTGTAACGACACCAAATGATGAATTCAAAGATCCCTCATGTGGAATTTGCATACAACAAACCTAGAGAATCCTACAACTCAAAAAAGAAAAAAGAAAAAAGAAATGACCACTTTGACAAAAAGAAAGATATTTATATGCGCCTCAAAAATTATGAAGGATGTGGTTGTGGTCGTGATCTGGACTTACAATCATATTGCACTAATTTGGTTTTTCATATCATACGTAGAGCTAAAAAATCATATTTAAAGGCCGTTTACTTTATGTAAGGAGCATGGCTTCTAAGCAATGTTTTTTACTCTCTTCAAATTTTCAAGAAAACCCAATTGGGAACAATCATTGGAGTGATGAAGCCACATATGGATGTTGCTAAAAGTATCATCCAAAATGGATACTTTGATCCCAAAAACTTATGATTTCAAACTAGGTTTATGATTTTGGGGATGTTTTTGGTGATTTCATCCATGAAAAATACACAAGATTCAACTTGAGATGACCCTAAACTACCGGGTGATAATGGAGAGGTACCTAAAACCGAATGAAGTGGTTGGCGATTCGATTCCGGGCTGTGAAATCTTCTCTCCATTTTCACATCTAAAAATTTGCCCTTTTTTAACCTAAAAGAACAGGACTCCATATGGGGGGGGGGGGGGATGAACTTTGAAGTCCAAGGGAGAATTGAGATTTTATTTATTTATTTATGGATTATTTATTGATTTATAAATTGAAGAGATTCAATTGCGAAAAGGTAACTGTACGTAACACTACTAAGTTGATGAGTTGTGTTCAATTGCCTTGACTTCATATTCAGTTTGAAGCACTGGGGTTTTGGCATCTAGAGGCTTTATTCTCGAACCTACTGCAAGGCCCGTGAACATAGGTCATCATTTGTGCAATTATGACAACCACCACGTGAAAAAATGGGCTTTTCATTCTCGTCTTCTTAGGTCTTTGAGCTTTCCCCCAGGTGTGTGCATTGTTTGCAGCAATTGAATAGAAGTCACGTTAGAAGAGGTACCTGCAGTGAAGACCTTGAAAGGTCTTGCACATTCCAATATTTGGAAGTACAAGAATCTTACCCTTTATGACTGAAATTCATAAATCGTTACCGACTTTGGCATTGCTTCCGTTCAAAATTTCATAATATTTTGCGATGCTATCATAATTTGCTTAGGGCGGGTGCATCTCCATTTGCCATAAAGGCCTTACTAGCTAGGATCAAAGTTATCATCTACAAAAGCGGTTTAACCATCAACCCCTAAATGGCCTGAGATGCCATTTTCTTTCTAGTAATATTAATGTCAATTTATTATTATCTATATTGGACTCTGGGTTCGACTTTTGGAGGCTTCGCACTATGATCGTCCAAGTTAAGAGGTCATGGGAGTTCATGGTCAAAGGTTTGGGCTTTGGGCTTGGCTTTTGGAGGCTTCACACTATGCCCGGCCAAAGGCTCCAATTCCTATATTTTATTGGCTATTTTCAGCCCATTTCTTTGGATTCTCAACAAAGTTAGGCCATTCAGTCCCACGGCCTCTTGACTTGGACGGCCGTAGTGTGAAGCAACCCTTAAAAATCCATGCCAGGAGGTGAACGGTCAATGGTCATGCTTGCAGAATTTGAGCGTTGCTTTTTGTAAGTAAGTAGAAACTCAGATTAATTTGGAGATGATCAATGACTGACTACTACAAACAAGTGGTGCTTGTTGTTGTAGTAACTATGATTATTTCTACTTTAGTCCACTTGAGAGACTGGCTACACCATAACACTTTTCGAATTCATAACAATGTTTTGTGGGACTGATAATATTCCATGGAATATTCCCATGTTTAGTTAGCATATGAAAAATATTTTGTGAAATATTGTCAGTCCCACAAAACACTGTTATGGATTTGAATAATGTTATGAATTGAAGAGTCACTTGAGTAGACAATAGACTAGCAATCGGAAATCAAACAAACCTTGCCTTTCAACTGCCAAACCTTCATAGTTTGAACAAACAAAAGGAACTCACTGCCATATTATTGTCAAAGTGAATAAAGTGAGTATGAGTGACACCCACAAATGCATGTGTTGTTGTCTGAGAGATCTCGGGCCTTGATTTAATATATAGCCTTCATTAGTGTCAATTTACACCCTAAATAACTTAAAATAGCCATGATCTATCCAATGAAACCTCTATGAGACACCTAGATTTGTCAAATCATTTTTGAAGTCTTCCATGAGTGTTTCCCTAGGGTTTTTTCAACCAAAACTTAGACTACATTTTGGCGCTGCTAAGATATCAATATTTTAAGATAAGCTTTCATTTCTTTTCATTCCTTAGATATTTATTAGAGGATCTGTGATATTGATACTAAACCCACTACAATAAAATGTGTAATCAATGGGGATGACCAAAAATAGTGTGGATTACATTGGATAATTTCAATGAAATTAGAATGGATGAGGAGTGAAAACATGACTTATATCCACACTTCTTCAAGGCCCCATTGCCATGGAATACACAAATTTGTCCACCCTAATTCTAAAAGTGGTCTATACTTGCTCAAAGTTGGAAATTATTGTGGATTCTTGAAATTTAAAGAAAGGCATACGTGCTTGATTTGGTTGCTTATCTTATCAAACATACATATTTGAGTGGTATGTGATTGGATGTGGCTCCATGAATGAATACCAAAAATATACGTGTTTAAAAGTGACTACAACCACGATTTGAATTTGCTAACCATCATGTACTAATGACGTGGTTCACATCCTAGGAGAAGTGGACTAGTAAAAAAAAAAGGAACCACTTAAGATGCATCTACCATATGTCCAACAATGGCACATTTTAGTGTAATGAAACGAGACAAGCTATAAAACATATAGGGCTAAAACATTTATTCACAAATCAAATTTCACAAGTGGTGGGAAACTCCCTTATTTCTGTACAAGGTGCTAGGCTGCAAGGCAAAAAAATGCCTTTTGTATACTACTCCTAGGCTCTAGCACATAACATTATTGAGCAGTGTGTTTTTGTTCATATGGGCTCCGATAATATAACCATGGGATGCCATAGCTAATGCAAATTGAGCTATATTGATTCTTAGGTAACATTCTCATAATTTTTCAAAACCATTTATTACATAAAATTTGACTATTGCCTTAGTGAACTAATTATGGTAAATGTTATGGGCACATGTATAATGTGACTTGCACTCTGTAATCATGTTGTGTAGTCCACAATTTACACCATCACACATGAAATTTACGTACATCGCTACACTAAATATTGTATTTAGTGTCATTAATTTTGTTGGTCTTGCTCAATACTAATTATGAACCTCACCACCACTAAATGTAAACCTAACACTATTTGTCATTCCTTGTAAAAAGATTGGGCATTCTAGATTTACAAGGTTGCAATTACTGTCATTTACTGAATGGATTTCATCCAAGTTTCAATCATTCATAACAATTATGATTCATTACATAATTGTTAGGATGCATGATATACCAAACTTTGTATCAATAAATTGGCATGAATTTCATCCAAAATTTGAACATCCTTGATAACACTTGTAAATCTATTTATAAGAGGTGTCATTACAAAAGTTGTCACAGTGATATAATATATCATTTTATACTAAATACAATATATAGTGTGGTCAAGTTACACTCAAATCTTCTACCATTCGCTATGTTTTCATCTATTCAATTTCAATTTTGTACAAGGTATGAATTGAAAGCAATTGAGGATGTGAATCTAGGAATCGAGGGAGAAAAACATCAAAATCGACAAGTACATGTTTCTTGAAGGTAAAGAAAAAATAACGCCGGTATTGTATACCGGCATGAATGCGAGCCCGTTAGCCCTGTATTGATCGCGGTGTCCCGTGATGCAATATAGGGCGTTATGCCTCTTTTGGGAGGTGGGCTCTTGTTATCATATTATATCATATTATTTTAGTTAAGTTTAATTAGGGTGGGGGGGCATGGGTTTGTTTGTTATCAAGTTTTCTTTTGTTTAGGACGAGGTATGTGAGATATTTGATGGCATTTTCATGTATTTCTTCATGAGGGTTTTAATGTTGTGTTTTGGGATTTTTAGGTTGGTTAGCTTTTCCATGGAATGTTCGTGGATAGCACCTCTTACTCCGGCTGTGATGGTGATTAGGGGGTTGACTTTCCATCCGTTGTTTTGTATGGTGTTGATGAGTGGGTCATATTTGGTGTGTTTGTGGGTGAGTGCTTCTTCAAGAAATTTGTCATGGCAGTATGTAAATTTGATGAATTGGATTGTATGTTTAGGGGAGGGTAGTATCGGTGTTGATGATTGGTTGTGGGCTCCTATAATGCACATTATGTCAGGTCTTAGTTTGGCTTGGTAGTGGCATGTCGTTTGCGAGCATGTGCATGCTAGGAGCCATTCGGGTACTGTGTTGTCTGGTGGTTGGTTGTTGAGGTTACCAGCATTGGCCAATGTAAAGAATCGGGTATTATTGTTGGCTTGTAGTGTTTGTGTGATCAGATGGACGGCTTTGTTATGTCTTGAAATTCTAAGCCCTTTTAAATAAGGGTGTTCGCATGTTGATAGTAGGTGGGGCCATGTGTCTCTGTCATTTCTTTGGCATAGTGTACAGTTAGGATTTGGGTATTGGAGAGGCCAAAATATATGTTTTCTATGGTTGCCCATGTATTGTGCATATCTAAATTTGAGGGTTTGGGTAATTTGTGTGTCGGGGACCTGCTTGCTTTTCCAGAAGTGGTTTGACAGTTTTTGGTTGATTTGTTCGTTTGATAGCCATTTGTTGACGTATAGGTATTTTTGGTTGGCTGATGTGTATTCTTGGCTTTCATGTGCTTTTGTTATGAATGTGCGGAGGTTACGGATTGCTCCATCGTGTGTGCCGGTTGGACAACTTGCTAGCCAATATGGGGTAGTGAGGGCTATGTGTATTATTGGTGTGATGTTGGGTTCGTTTTGTCGTGTTCCTGCATTTGCTAGTGTATCCGCCATTTCATTTCCACTAATGCATGTGTGCGCTCTTACCTTGTGTATGTAGATCATTTGTGGGGTCCAGTATATTTGGTTGATAATGGCAGCGATGAGTAGTTTGTCGGGGTGGTGGTGTTGGGTGTTGTATGTGGTTATTGATTAAGTATATGCTATTAAGACTATCTGTAAATATGTGTGTGTCTCTTTGGGTGGTTTGGATGGTTTTAATGGCTATGAGGATTGCATTTAGTTCGGCTCTTAGGATGTTTTGATATCCGGGTAGTCTTTCTGAGATTTGGGTGTTGTTGTTGGGGCTATATACTCCCGACCCTGCGATATTGCCCACTATTTGTCCCTCAGAGTTTTTGGATGGCGGAATGAATGAGCCATCTGTGTATATGCATGTTAGTGGGTCAAATTTGAGGGGGTGAATGTGGTGGTATGTGGTAGGTAGGGGTGTGGGGGTGGTGTTAGGGGAGGGGAGGATTTTTACCAGGGGGCGTTTTTCCATTTGTTGGAGAATTTAACGTTGTATTGTGCGTGGGTGGGTTTAATAAGATGTGTGTCAATATTTGTGGTTGTTATTATTTTTAGTATGTTTGTTAGTTCTTGTGAGATTTGTGGGGTGGGTGTGAGTGTTGTTTGATTATGTATGTAGATGATGGACGTGAGGGATGGTTTCTTGAAGGTACATACTACTACAATGTAGCATTTGACATTTGAATGGTCAATGCAATGGTTAAGTGTTGGAGAGTGACCTTGGTGTCTTTAGAAAGCAACCAAAAAGCTCTATAATATATTGTTGAAAAAAATGAACAAAATTGGAAAGAGATATCATCATTTGTTTCTTGGAATTTCGATGCTACATAGCGAGGATTGGTGAATAGTGTGCACCTACAACATTATCTCTGATGATTTTAGCATGAAGTCCTTGTTATTAATGTGGGCCACACTATTTACCATAATCAATGTACCTTGATCTTAAATGAGTGGTGAAAGGGAGAGAGGTGTAATTTATTGCTCTTCTCAACGAATTTTTTTTTCTAAGCATGCAGATGGCCCCAAAGCTTAATCATGTTGATTTGATTGTGGTGATCTTGTGCTACTCTCAAGTAGGTCACTCTGTAGGATTTTTGTTCACCACGTGCAACTAAGAGGCATTTGTGCGAGGGTTATTTACCTCCATGACACGATTTAACAACTATCATTTCTTAATACTCTAAAATTACCTATTTTACTCCACCCTATCATTCATCATATTGCCAATATTACTACATTTTTTGATAGTCTAAATTTCCTTGTAATTCAAATCCAAAGTCTACAAATTGGAAAAGTGCCCCAAAAAAGCATGGCAACAAAAAGACATGATTCATACTTACCATTGCAAAGTCATACAAGTGCAACACTTCATAAAGACACAACAAACAACTATAACAATATGAAGCAAATCATTCCAAGAGTATAACATGGATGGAAATTGCAACAAGAAAATCAAGCACAATCTAAAAACTACTCACAAATATGCAAATATAGGGTCTAATATTACATTACCATCATGCATCACAATAGAAGACTTAGGGTAGAAACACAACAATAGTGAACATGTATTCATAAACACAACACCCATTCCATGGTAGTCTAGCTCCAACCCACAATGCATTGTCAACCTATACATTGTGTTCGGTAACAAATTTGGATGATTATCTTGCATCATTCCTATATGAGGTATGTGCAACATTTGTAGAATTTCTACTCATAGTGTTAGTGGATATAACGCAATCTATGTCAATGTATTTGCCATATGTTTATTCGGAAGCATGCTGTTCCATGCATGTCCAAGATATTTGCTTCCCTAACTCCGCTATCCACTCTCTGCTTCCCTTGTTTCGTAAATTCAAAATAAAACCAAAAACCACTAGTCTCAACAAAATGGAATTGATACCCTAGGTGTTGGCAAATGAGAGTGCGGGAGTGTAGGACAAGGAAGACGATCACTAACAAATATTGGGAATTTCCATCCTTTTTGGGCATATGATGCTACAATTTTCATTCATCTATCGTGAAGCATGCCTGCAAATTTAAGCCTGCGCAACATAAATCCTAAGGTCCTTGTCTTGAACCCCCATATTATTATTATTTTCTTAATGTTTACATTTTGAAATCTAGCTACACTATTTGTAATGGGATTATAAACTTTCTACGGTCCCTAAATTATGTGGAAGTCTTTGATAAATTTAATGTCAAATAAATTTATTCCTCCCTATATTAGGCTGCATGCCATTTTGAAAATGCACATAGGGACCTACCCAAGGTACTACTTTACAATTACATTGTTTATGGTGTTTTGTGTCACTTACTATTTGGAGCTATGCATTGCTATAAGTTTTAAACGTTTAGTTTAAATTTCTATTAAGTGTAGATATTAATGTTTTCTAATATCCAAACAACCAATTTGACCTTTGTTGGTAAAAAGAAAGATGTATAGCTTGTAGTTATAACACTCCGTAATTCCAAATAGCAAGTGACACCAAATCATAAATGGTATAGTAATTGGAAGTTAATCTACACTAAAGTTTATGAAAACTTTGTGGTAGTAGATTGATTGATCCTTGACTGGAAAGTTCATAGTTTTACACTTAACATTAATGGCCTAAACATCCCAAAGTGGAGCTCCCCATTTCAAATAATTGCATCTTGCTAAAAGATGAGTATTTCGTAGATGCTACCCCCCCCCCCTGGAAAAAACATATATAACTGAATTTGTTTGTTTCCACTTTTTAAATTTGGTTTATAAACTATTCATGAATGGTCATCCTCTATACCTCATAAACATCTTAAGACATTTTGACTGTTTGATCATTTGGAGTTCATGTTATGATTGTTTCATCGCTTGTTGCGATCTTCCGCCAATCTGTAATATTTGTAAGTTTAGCCAATCACAACAAGTTCCTCTTTATATAATCATGATGGGATTCTCTGAAGTAATTCTACACAACCTATCCAGTGTTCAAACTAGGGTTTGATGTATCCAGAAACTTGAGGAAGCTCTGGAAGGTCAAAAAGATTGAGTGAGGACATGTGCACACATTGAAAGGTAATTTGCAACCTTCTGCAATGATTTTACAACCCAACTTACAAGGTTTATGATTCATGACATTCACAAACACTGACCATTTGATAATATTATCTACATGTTGCTCCTGAGGCACCACATTTAGAGAACCCAAATCTAGTTGCATCATGACTTGGGGTGGAATCCGCAACCTATTTATTTGTTCTTTGCTAGCCACTCCACAATAGCTTTCTCTGCTGCAGTCATTTCCTTCTTGTTCCTTACTGAACCCTGCAATTCAACAAGAAGCATGTCATCTCAAATCTCTGTGACAGTATCTTCCCCTCCATGACAGAGTTAGCCCTATGCCAACAATTCGAGTATAATAAATTGCACATTAGAATTTTAATGGATTCATGTCATAGTTAACCCTGAGTTGGAGCATATTCAGAAGTTCTGATATGACGAACACAGTCTCAGAGGAAGAGATCCCTTTCAATGACGTCATGTCGAATCTCTGTGAAAGCAGTCCAATGGCATGCATCCTCCCCTCAACGACAGAGTTAACCTTGTGCCAACAATTCAAAGAGTATGAATTATTGCACAAGAGAAATTAGATGGGATTCATGTCATAGTTAACCCGGAATTGAGGAGCTGTTGTATCAAATTTTCAGGGCAAAGAGTTGAGTCAAAGTCCAGATGCAGGAACTTAAAGGATGTGGGAAGAGCAGCGTGTACGTACCTCCACAAATTCAAAGTAGTCTGTGAAGTTGCGTTTGTAGTAATCGTCCAGCCGCTATTCATCACGAGACAGCAAGTTACACAGATGTCAAGGTTTCCAGAATCCTCAGACTCTTGTTGAGACACAAGAAGATTAGGGTTTCTGTCACCTACTATTACCTTAAAAAAGAAACTCGCTTGCGTCACCGCCATTTAAAAACAAAAAGAAATTGATTTTAATGTCCAGGAAGCGAAAATACTTATGGGACTAGAAGAACATCAAGGTAGTGTCAAAAAGCGCTAATTCCCTATAGTAACGGTGTGCAGTGGCCTCTGAGATCACGGCTAATATATCAACCTGATGATCCACTTCGTAGAAAGACTTGTAACAAGGCGATGATACGTTTCACCAGAAGCTCAATTAGGTTAAAAAGGGGAATCAAGTGGCAAGGTCTTTAACAATAGGAGATGTGGATGAGATCAATGAGTACCTCCTTGTCATATTGGGCTTTGTTAGCTCGAGACCGCTCGAGAAGTTCTGCTCCCCACACCAAGCACACATTTACTAGTCAGCATTGGCATTCGCCCTACTTATACATTTTGCTACAGTCAGTCAACATTTGTCTCTCATGGGGTTGCCACACACAACTTGAACTCAAGCTCGCAAGTTTGGTGAGCCGAGGTAAAAGAATTTCAAGAGCCCTTACATGTGCCTAAGATGGTAGAGCTATATTGTCTCAAGATTGGCCCCCACTTTCTTTGGATCGGTTTTCAACTTGTAGTCATGTCAAGTCCGATAACTACTGCAGGTTCAAGTTTGGGCTTGAACTTGAACTTGAAAATCAATCCAAAATAAGGAGCAACTGAAGCTCCACCATTTTTGGCACACGTAAGGGTCCGAGTTCTTTTACCTTGGACCACAAATTTTCAACCTATGTTCAACCTCATTCAACCTCATCGGAGGAAGTGATCCACCATAGTAATGCCATAGCCATAAGGATGCACATAAGGAAACATTTACACATATACACATAATTAGTGAAACCTCCTTGTGAAAGCCAACAATTCTTCAATAGGAAAGGGAATTAGGGTACATACGCTGGATAAAAGGACTGGAAGCAATTTGCTCAGGTGTTTCCACCTCGCCATGGCGAGCAGCAGCATGGGCATCAGATGTCTTGGCCAAATTGAGCACCGCTGCACCTGACACCATCACCATCATCTTCATCAAATCTCGTCTCTCAATACATGATCCACTGGTACTCAAAGGAGGAGCGCCTCGAACTGACACTCGAGGTGGGGGCAATTCCTGCGCTCTACATTGCCTCAGATTCAAATTCAAAACACCTAATTCACTGTGACTTCGCACACCGCAGGGTGGGAGCTGAGTAATTAGAGAAGTCATCATGCTATCTAAATGCGATATTATCCCCGAGATGCCAAACAAATGACGGCTACGACCCCAACTCTTGAATGATGTGGTGGGCTGTGCTGGTCAGGCCAGAAATAACTTAAACAGACAGCAATCCAGCTCCAACTACCGAGAGGAGAGATTGGTACCTTACAACATGATGGAGGTGCTATTTTTTGTAAGTTGATGCTTTCCGAGTTCCGAGGTTTGCATTCATCACCAATTGGGTGCGTGGAGAGGATAATGCATGACAACCAGACGTCCACGGCTGCAGGGGAAGTAGGCGGCGACCGAAGGTAGGAGAGATCGATCCCAAAGCGGGTGGTGGACAGAGAGCGGTCGTGAGGAGTTGGAGCTTGCGACCAGCGGTAGGACAATGCCAAGAGTCTCTTCTTTACCAAATTATGGGGCTGTAACTGCTTGGAACCTCGTTGATACAATCAAAAGATGATCTCTGTAGGTGGACATCTTGGGAAGAAAATCTAATTCCTTAACTCACGGTAAACCAGCGTTCACGATTTGGAGGAACAATGTTGACGATGCAGGAAGAGGATTTTGAAAGTAAGTAGGACACTTTGAATTAATCGGTATCCTTTAAAAACATGTGGATATGCCCAATCCTTAAATTAATGTGGTTCTAGAGCTCTCTCTACAACCGATTCACCAGAATTTGATGTTACTGAACAAGATGCTAAGAAGATTTAGTCGATTTGCAGACACCATATTGAGCCACAGGAATTAGGTTATGAATGTTCACATACACAAAAGATACATGGAGGGAATGTCACTCTTAATACTGACATCAATGAAATTATGATAAGAGTAAGGTATCGTTTTTGACGTTGAAGCTCTTGTCGAATTCTCTTCTTTGTATTGTTGTACATAGTGTAGGTTGTTATGGCCTAAGGAAAACTATGTGCTGAAAGATCTGAAAAATATGGCAGGGGAGGTGAAGGTGGTTGTAGTCGGCAATGGGAGTGTGGGTAAAACCAGCATGATTCGCCAATTTGCCAAAGGCCAATACTGCAATGAGTACAAGAAGACCATCGGTGTCGATTTTCTGGAGAAGCACCAGTAAGTACATTCTTCCACCTTCAGTATAGAGAACTTCAACCTCTATGGTTATTATTAGACCCGGCAAAGGTAGAATTTGATGGAATTTGATCCTAGATTGCCAGGAACATACTTGTGCATCGAGCAGAATGATCTGTGATTTCTGCATTGTCATTTGATCTCTCATCAAAAGCTCCTGCCATTGAAGGACCTAATGGACTACAAAACCTAAACCCTAAAATCACGATGGACTTGTTAGGCTCACATGTGCAGTTTAGAAGTGTGGGCCAAATGTCCTCTACTCTCAGACCCTGTACCTTCTTCAGCTCATCAAATGATCAACCTTCACCTGAAAGATAGTTGGTCGTTCTTGCTGGGTATCACCTTCAGGAAACAAGAAGAATAGTTTCATTTCTAATTATGCGCAAAGTTTGTCATGCATTTGCTATTAAGATATATCAAGATTTATCCACTTGACTGATAGAACAATTGTCATCTACAAAGAGGGATTGATACCCTAAAATAGTTTTGCAGGTATGTCAAAAAGTTGGAGGAGGATGTGAAGCTAATGTTGTGGGACACAGCTGGTCAAGAGCAGTTCCATTCCATGACGCGTGCTTATTATCGAGGTTCCTCTACCGACTGACTGACTGCCACAATTCTGACAACTCGTATTAATGATATTGCATTGTCATGCACTCATGCGAATGAGCCTTTGGAGTAAGTAGCTTACCCACCTTGATAATTTTTGATGTGGCACTCAATGGCAATGCTACAACAGGTCTTAGAAATGTGTGTTGCTACTGCACGAGGGAGGTTATATTCTATGTTCCTTTGGAATGAGCTCTGCATTAACAAAATCAAGGGAGGTTTACAGGCGCCAAGGCAGCAGTACTTGCCTTCTCAACCACTGACAGGGCATCCTTTGAAGCCATCCCAATTTGGAAGCAGAAGGTTGCTTCTGGCCTCCATCCAAGTTCATCATGTTGAATAGATGGGGAGGGATCCAATACAAAATATGATTTCGTGTATTTAAATTCTGTCAAGACAAATCTCTTACTCTTTGTCTTTTACTCTTGTCTTGTCTTGATTGGTAGTCCGTTGGCCTGTGAAACAAGGTGGAGGAGGAGTGTGGGTCCATACCGATGGTTTTGGTGCAAAATAAAGTTGATCTTCTGGAGCATGCTGCTATAACAAGGTGGAAATCAAAAGTTGATCTTTCTGGTGTCCTGCATAGCTAGCTAATTTCAATCAGTAAAGTGCTCACAAAATGGGCAGCCTGCCTTTGCTTTGCAATGAATGTAGTCAGGTTCTGTAGATAAATTATAACAGGAAACATCATTTTCCCATGACAATTGATGTGAGTCCTGATGTCATTTATTTCGTTTGAATATGTAGATCAATAGATGAACAGTGAGTTATCCATTTTCTCTGACAACACCCATTTTGATATGTTATAAAACACTTTGGAAGCTGACACAGACCATAGAGGGAAAATATGAAGGCCCTAAAAATGAGTTAAACAGTTAATGTTCCTGAGATTTCCTTTGATGGTACAGACAAGAAGCGGAAGCTATGGCTAGTGCTCTTGGGCTACGATTCTACCGCATTTGTGTGAAGCAAAACCTTTATGTTTCTGATGGTTGAGCATCTCTTCTCGCCATGCTATGTTATTGGTTTTTTTAGACACTAATGAAACTGAAAACCCTAGTCCAACTTGACGTTGCTGATGTTCTTCAATGGAGGATGTTTCCTGAGAAAAGTATCTTCATTGCTTGGATTGCAGTTTTTGAGTATCTGGCAGAGATGTATCTACAGAGGGATGCAGAGAACTTGCGAACACCACGAGTCGCCGTTTATGGTATGCCCTTACTTTCCATTTATCCTTAAACCTAATTCATGACAGTAGTCTTGATTGCATAATTGAGCAAATACCTGCCCTTCTTTAGCACTGTATGAATTGCATCCAAGGTTAGTTAGGCTGAATAGGTAGTGTTGATGTTAGGTTGAATATCAGATCTGTCTCAGAATCATCATAGATCAAATCATTTGGTGTGCATAAATTCCAGAGATTTGTATATGTTTACATGTACACATTTAATACACTTTGAATAACAAACTGACAAATTTAGGCTGGAAATCTCTCAGGGAAGACAACTTCTCTAGCAAGCATGGTACAATCTCAAAGGGTCGAGCTGGCAGAGATTGTGGATCCTTTGTATTGTAGGAAATCAACAAAAGTGACAAATATACGGAAACAGCGATGTCGCAGTAGAATTCTTGCCGACTGCTCAATTCTTTAACATGAATGTTGCTATTTTTGCTTTCATTGAAGTTTTCTTATCACTTTCAATTTTCAACTCTCTCTCCTACCTTTGTGATTCCTGCTGAATCTTTTGTGTTACATCAACACGAATGCTACATTTTCTACTTGAATGATACGACATGTGTTAGAAAGAGAAGGATCGCAACTGGACAGTAGATAACCTTGCCTCAGTGGATTCTGTTTTTTTTTTTTTTTTTTTCTCCTTCTTTTTGTTTTTGAAATTGAAGATTAGGAGGCTAGAATGAGCTTGAAGTGGCTATCTGGAAGTTCTCTATACCACCAATTCACACCTTGGGCTACAAATGGGCTACACCACCACATGTTCAAGTAAACAATAGCATTGAGCATGACTGGCAATCATATATAGACCAGCAGGTGGAGTTAATATAGTCAGCATTAACATCCCAATGGCTATTAGTCTCAACAGATTATGGGTAAACCTGTGTCAAATGACTGCAACTCATGGCCACCTTCTGACTCCTCAAGTTTTGATTAATTGGAAATTTGGCAACAAAGCATCTCATATTTCAGTGATGTATATCTAAAAGAGTAACAGTTGGTTGCAAGTAAGACTTTGACATAAGGTAGATGAGTCTAATTTGGTTAGCTTCCTTAATCAGACACATATTTTTGGTTCTTAATCGACAGTATAGTCGCTCTAATTCGGTGGGTGAGTAATACATGGTGATTTAGCCGTCACCTTGATGATATTTGAGTAAGTCACCTTCACAAAAGTCAAACTACACCCACCACCCTCTGTAATAAGGAGTGCTATCCGCCAAGCTATGACACACTTGATTTTTGTCGAGGAGGTGGGCAAATTAGGAAGTGGCACATGGTTGTGAGGTGCCAACCAATTTGTATTGTGTATATTCTATAATGAAAACCCAATCCAACAACATTTCATATTATCCATGACCACTTTAGAGACATGACATAGCCAATATTGACATTAAACTAGGGACTTCTTCACTCAATATAGCTTCAACCACAACCTGTTGCACAACCCCCATTCTTGTGGACATGCATCAAACTATTGAAACCTTCTCCGAAGGCCCCTCCCGCCCGACATCAACTCCCACTAATGAAGTCTCACAACTAGTAGCAAACCGGTACTTATCCATCAAGTCCCTCATAGCCATGACGTTGATAGTCAATATAAGCAACCCCAATAGATAGCTGTAACGTGTATTACATATTTATTGTTTTATATTTATTTACAACCTCTCATTCAACTGGGACTCCTTTACTATAAAACTAGAGGCGCTACCCTAAGTGCTCTAGCAGTCCTAAAGGTAAAGGGAGTTAACTACTAGTTGATGACTATGGTTCTACACGTAGTTCTCCCACGTAAGTAGAGACCACTATTTAACTGCACTTAGAGATATCCTAAAGGCATGGGGGAGAGCTCGTTAATATATATTTAACTACCACTTAACTACCAGTTGGAGGTGGCCTCAACTGCCAGTGGTACTTGTATATAAGCTCTAAGGTTGGGTGGAACATGCCTCTTGAATCTCATAATTTTTGAGAACGTTACATTGGTATCAGAGCCGGCACTCTTGTACCTTGTTTTCATTTGGGTTTCTATTAACTTCCGCTGTGTAATTGTTATGCTGGTAATTTTTCTGGAGGGTGTTGCGGTCCTGGGGGGTCGCGTCTCGCCTCGTCTTGTCTCGTCTCCTTATGGCCTAGCAGAGGGAGACAGCCTGCTGCCTGGGCAGTGAGCGTCGCACAGGAGAGCTACGTCGTCTCATGTGGCTCTCATTTTAGGGGGTCATAAATAATTGGTTTTAGTGATCACTGCTAAAATCTGAAGATGTTTTAAGTCAGTGGGGTGGAGTTATAGTATTCTGAAACCTGGGTAAATTTATGCACTAAAAAGGGTATAACTCCTAGGCAGAAAATAGGATAGGCTTGAAATTTGGTGAGATGATTTGTGTTTAGTCTCTCTAATCACAGTTAAAATTTCAGGTCATTTCGAGAAAGTCAGAGGAAGCTATCCTATTCTGAAGTTCTTCTGAGAGCAACATACGAAAAAGGGTATAACTCCTAGGCAGAAAATCGGATCGGGTCGAAATCTTGGGGCAAGATTTCTGAGTAGGTTGTTTACTTGTGGTTAAAATATGAAAATTGTGGCTCTTAGACACGAGGTTAATTTTTCTGTTGGGGAAAGCTATTGGGGTAGAATTGTTTTATCTCATGTTTTGGTTTTTATTGTACAGGACCGCGTGAGCAGTCCCGCAAATTTTTGGCATTGTATTTTGTGTGTTTATGTTATGGCCATCGAGGATATGGACACTTCTGGACCGTCAAGGGAGGATAGTCCTCCCCAGGTTTTCCCGATTGGCATATCCTCTTCACCGAGTGATGCAAGTATCCGTAGTTTGGTGGTCCAAGCTATTCAGGATTACTACAATGGGAAATTGATTGATGACCTAAGTCAATTTCAGCGTATAGAGCAGCAAGGTGTAGCATTTTCCTGTTTTGGTTTTTGCTGTGTATAAGTATGTACATACGTACGCAACCGCATATGCGTATGAAACCGACGCGCACCGAAACGCACGAAGCGCGACGACTGGTGCGATCGGCCGGACGAATTCACTAATCGAATAGTTCTGTCTCGTGATCCGTGACTTCGGAGTGCGCGAAGCGTTTGGCTGGTGGAAATACGAATTTTTGAATTTTTCTTTCGAAAATTTTGTTGACGTTAGCCGTGACATCACATGACCGACTGTCCAGGTCAGCAACGCGCGACGACCGGCCGAACCGGTCACTTTCTGTGTAATTTTTTTTTCTAACGATTCCGGTGACCGGTCCAACCGGTTCCTGCTGGACTTTTTGGATTTCTGCTTGTAAAATTTCTGTTTTCTTCTGGAATTTTGGGCAGTGTATTTTTGTGTGTTTGTTACTCCGTTACTCCCATTCAGTGATGTGTTAGATGTGAACTCCAAAGTTTATGGAGCGTTCTCATTGATTATACCATCAGTGGATGATTTGCAAAGTTTCTTGAGATCTTATTTGCACGGTAAAGAGGGAGCGCCCTATGAGACCGGTGCTTGTTTTATTGTTGACAAACGTAAAACAAAAAGTCTTAAGAGAACTTTACCACGATTTAAATTGGTCCATCAATTTGAATCAAACTCAGTGCAATGGCATGTTTATTTGGATAAACCTAGGCCACGTGTGCTGAATCAACTCACTTTGTCTTCTCAACTGATGATGAGTTTCTCAGGGCAAGTAGCTCATCAGGATGCATCTGTATTAATGGATAGTGCTGCATCACATTGCTTTGTGAGTTCTGATTTTGCTAAGACCTTTGGGTTAAAAGTGAAAAATGGCAGTAACACACTGGTATTAGGCAATGGTGATGAAGTCCAAACGGACGGCAAGATTAAAGTTCATGTTAGAATACAACAATATCAAAACCAAATTACTTGTCTGGTGGCAAAGTTAAGTGAAGGCATTGATTTAATATTGGGCAATGATTGGCTAGTGCAGCACAAGGCACGCTTGGATTTTGCATCTGAATGTTGCGTGTTGTATAAGGATTGCCGTAAAATGACACTGCATATGAACCCAGTGCAATGTCAGAGTCCAAATCCCCATAGACTCACCGCCATGCAGTTCAAACGGTTAATTCGGAAGGGAGCAACGTCGCTCTTAGTTCAGTTGACCGCGGTTGGAGACGACGTAGAGGACACAGTGGCAACACCTTATGCCACAGTGTTGGAGGAATATGCTGATGTTTTTCATCCCATACCTACAGGGAATGTTAAGTATGCTTTAACACATGCACCAGTTCTGACCTTACCCAAGTTAGGGGAGCCATTTGAGGTCGTTAGTGACGCTTCTTTACTCGGAGCAGGGGCCGTCTTACTTCAGGGAGGTAAGCCCATTGCTTTTGAGAGTAAGAAATTTTCTCCCGCTGAGAGAAATTACACTACTAGTGAACAAGAACTTGCAGCAGTTGTGCACGCCATGCGAACCTGGCGGTGTTACCTAGAGGGTGCAGATTGCACGATCGTCACAGATCATAACCCTCTGGTGTATTTAAAAACACAACAGACGTTATCAAGGCGTCAAGCTCGGTGGTTGGAATTCTTGGAGCAAAATTTTGTCTATAGATGGGTGTATAGACCAAGAAGGATTAATATGGCAGATCCTCTGAGTCGGAATCCACTAGACCCGGGTGACCAGCCAGCCTTGATGGCACCGCGGTCTGCTCCAAGTAATTCGGTCATTCAAATGGTGGCTGCAGACGCTAGGCGAGGTGATCCTGTTGAGCAAGACAACAATCCGAAGGGGTACCCGGAGTTCGTCAGTGATCAGAAGTTATATCAAATTATCATTGCCGGGTATGCTCTTGATCCTTGGTTCTCAAACCCGCACAATCTGAAACATTTTGTTTATGAGAATCACATCTGGTGGTATGAAAAAGCGGTTGTGGTTCCAGATGTGTCATTCCAAGGATCGAATATCAGGTCATTTTTGCTCCGTGAGTATCATGATGCAATGTATAGCGGTCATGTAGGGGTAACTAAGACATATAAGAGGGTGCGAGTAAACTTTTGGTGGCCTGAGATGCAAGGGTTCATCAGAAACTATATAAAATCTTGTGAGATTTGCCAAAGGAGTAAGGCCCCTACTCTTAAACCAGCAGGCATTTTACAACCATTGGAGATTCCTGATAGAAATTGGGAAGTAGTGAGCATGGATTTTATCTCTGGATTGACTCCATCTGCTAATGGTTTTGATGCCATCTTTGTGTGCGTGGATAAGTTGTCCAAGATGGCCCACTTTATGCCAACCACCACACACGTTACTGCTGAAGGTACGGCAAGGTTATTCCGTGATCATGTATATAAGTTGCATGGTCTACCCAGGGTAATCCTAAGCGACAGGGACGCTAGATTCATAAGTAGGTTTTGGGATGCGTTGCATGGTCTTTTGGGGACAAGATTGGTCATGTCCACCACATTCCATCCTCAAATTGATGGGCAGACGGAACGGGTAAACCGTATCCTGGAGGATATGTTGCGGCATTATATCAACCTAGTGCAAGATGATTGGGATGAATTCCTTGCAGTAGTTGAATTTGCATATAATAGCTCTTGGCAAGAGTCTGTACGGAATACTCCGTTTGTCCTGAACTATGGTTAGCAGCCCCGAACACCAATTAATGGGAACAGCAGGTGTCAAGTCCCTGCTGCGCAGAATTTTGTCGAGCATATGACACATATGATTGGCGAGGCCAAGAAACATCTTATTGCTGCGCAACAACGACAAAAGTTCTATGCTGACAAGAACCAACGAGAGGTCTCGTTCGAAGTGGACCAGCAAGTGCTAGTAAGTACTGCCAACATTAAGTTGAAGGTCCCAGGAGCTCGAAAGCTTTTACCAAGGTGGATTGGCCCATTTCGGGTGGTGCAAAGGATAGGGGTGGTAGCATACCGCGTGCAACTGCCAGATACATTTAAGATCCACGATGTCTTTCATGTGTCATTTCTTAGGCCTTATGTGGCCGATGGCAGGGTACAGCCTCCCCCTCCGCCAGTCTTTGAGGAAGATGCATCTTATGAAGTAGAACGCGTGCTTTCACACGAAGATAGAGGGTCTCGTTCTCGCCCCAAGAAATTCTATCTTATCAAATGGCTCGGATATGCACTTGAGCATAATTCATGGGAGCCCGAATGCAACTTGAGTGTAGAAGTCCTCAAGGAGTACTGGGATGCGGTAGCAAAGTCTGAGGACAGACTTACACGCCATGGTGTTAAGCGTGACCGCGAAGCCCCAGCTGTGCAAAAACGTTTGAGGCGGAAGGTATCTTCGGGGTAGGCGCCTTCTGTTCTCTCCGGCCCGCACAGGATCCGGTAAACGGGATGTTATTATTAACTTGTTTCACCCTGCCAATTGGCATGGAGCATGGTACAGATACAGATCCCATGGCTCGCTTAAATTAGTGGTGGTCTTGACTATATTTGTCTTGATGCACTACGATTTGGGATCATTCATGAACGCGGACGTTCATTCCTAAGTGGGGAGGTGCGTAACGTGTATTACATATTTATTGTTTTATATTTATTTACAACCTCTCATTCAATTGGGACTCCTTTACTATAAAACTAGAGGCGCTACCCTGAGTGCTCTAGCAGTCCTAAAGGTAAAGGGAGTTAACTACTAGTTGATGTCTGTGGTTCTACACGTAGTTCTCCCACGTAAGTAGAGACCACTATTTAACTGCACTTAGAGATATCCTAAAGGCATGGGGGAGAGCTCGTTAATATATATTTAACTACCATTTAACTACCAGTTGGAGGTGGCCTCAACTGCCAGTGGTACTTGTATATAAGCTCTAAGGTTGAGTGGAACATGCCTCTTGAATCTCATAATTTTTGAGAACGTTACAATAGTGCACCAGAAGACTTGCACCTACATCCACCATCATCAAAAGAGACCCCACAACAACAACAAAAAAGATGGCCAACAAAGACATGATCAACAAGAGTTATGAGAGAAAAATGTAGAGTGGCCATACCAAAGAAGCAAAGCCCCAACAACCCGGAGCAACCAACAACAACACAACGTCGAACATGCAGAAAAAGCAAGTAGGTACTGCCGGCCCAATCCCACACCAAGATGAAGACATCAACATGCAATTGGCAGTAGTCAAACTTGAACATGATGGTAGCTCACTACAACTATCCTCTTCTCAAGAATGTCCAACATGAAATCAACTTCAAGCCACCAACAAGGATAGAAGAGTCATCCATTTGGTAGAAACCCACGTGTAGAAACCCCCCGCCCCTACTATCCCACAGAAGTCTAGGAATGGGAGATACAAATCATACCCACATTGCCAAGAGGAGAAAGGCAGAAGGAAACGAAAAAACGGCAACCTCACACCCCAAAAGCAACATGGAGGGCTCACAAATTCAGACGTGCCACAAAATAGCAATTCCTAGCATCGAAATTGTTCCACAAATATGGTATGGATATCCCATCATGAAGCCATGAGCATTCAACGAGGCAAACCCATCTTGAAGGAGACCCAATTGGATGAAGAGTTCTTCAACATGGGAACATCATTCACTGAAATTGAAGAATTTTGAACAATGAGGCCATTATATGTGATGGTATGTATGTTTTTTGCAAAAATAGTCTACAAAGAATATATTAGACCTTATTTTTTATCACACATTGTTTCTACGATTTTCGCTAATGAACCCCCCCCCCCCCGAGACTGCCACCCCACTTGACCAAGCCTCAACCTAAAAGACGATTGCACAAAAAAATCATGCAATGCATAACTCCACACTCATCAACTCACCGATCACCGAGAAGAGCTTCAACTACACAATGCAAGTCTATAAAGAGGCATTTGATGGAAAACTGTCACGATGGTGTCTACAAATCAACCTCAACATGGACAAATGCATCGAGGTGGCAACCGAAACACTCAAAGTTCAAACCGCAAGCATTAGTACAGCTATGGGAGCAATGACTACAATAATCTCCCGCTTAAGTACGCACTTTGAACCAGAGCCATTGGTGCGCACTTAATTGGTAGGTGTGTACTTTACTCATATCTCTTCTAGACCTTTTGATTCGATGAATCGCAACATGAAACGGATAAACATGAGGCAACCCACTTGACCGAAACTCATATCGCTCCAACCTATCGAGACATTGGTTGAATTCGAAAGTGCTACCGACTTCAAAGGCTTTGAAACTCTACACAACATTGTCCTCGACATCGACGACCAATTGTTTTGCTCCGATGTTCAAATGGAAGCTGGATAGATGTATGATGAACTATGACAATCGTTTGAGACATTTTAGCAAAACATTAACAAACTGACATTGAATGTCAAGCAAAAAAATTGCATGCATTCACGGCAAATGACTATGCATGACATGTTCAAACAATAAAGCATGAACCTTGATTTTTGTCAAAAAAATTGCGCACTTAACCGGGATGCGTACTTAAACGGGTGCATACTTAAGCGGGAGATTACTGTATCCAACTTTTAAACCGACGCCTACAACCTATAGCACAATCTTTGGCCACCACCCTCCCAAACCTTCTAGCCCATAACCACTCAATCATCCACCGCCAATGCACAATGAAGGAACACTATCCCAACTCCAAGCCCCTCTGGGCTTCCACAATCCACCACCAACCAATAATAATCACCAAGGCTACAACATATATCATAAATAACTTCCTCATAGGCTCACATCAATGGCTTATTCTACTTGCTTTGTGTACTATCTATAACAATATCAATAAAAAAAACTCAAATTTCTTTCATGATTTCTTATTATCTTTCCAAAATGTATGCTACCAAAAAATACAAACACAATTATCCACATCTACACAAAACCACATCAATATATCAATAAAAAAACACATGCACCTAACCCCTATCCCAACCCCGATAAAGTCCTCCACATACATATCCACCTCAAATGCATACTACACGCCCTCATATTAAATCTTCTCTCACACAAACCTCTTTGTCACACCTCACACAAATCCAACAACCATAAAGATCCTTAACACCAACACCACACAATGAGAAACACACACCATAAAAATACCACCTATCACCAAGATCGCCCCTACACTTTCACATCTACTAGCACACCACCCAAAGGCAAACTTTATATACTTACAAAGCACACCCAATATACTCATCAAACACCCCCCTCCCACACACATACACATGCATAAAACAACAACTTAATCACTCTCATAGTAAACACAAACTTCGTAGCAACCATCCTCCACGCCTCATACACACATCTTAAAAAATTCAAATGGAAAACAATTTGTTGTTACATGTGAAATTCCTCTACTCTCATTCTACTCACCGGAGATATCTCCCCAAATTCTGGACCTACATACCACATCCTAAAAAAATGCCAAAAATATTCCAACAAATACAGTCTTAATATTGCCAAGAAAACTCCACGACACTAAAACATAAATATGCCACACTATTCAGCACATTCCTTCATTTTATACAACCTCCCATACACAACACTAACCTCAACCAACAGCTCCCTCACCTAACCAAATATGTCCAACTCCTTTGAACATAGCACACCCCACACATCAAGTACATCATAATATTCTCCATTAGCCCAATACCAACACAATGCAATACCAACCTCCAACATGGATTCCCTACATGTAGTCTCACTATACTAAATAAATTACACAATCTCCCACCCCCATTTCCACCCCCCCCCCCAATTACTATTTGCCCCGTCTCCCAACCACTCCACCAAATATTCCCAGCCTATCCAATAGAACTCATAAACTAAATTCAATTAAAATACCAAGCATGTTCTAGATCACCAACCACTAGATCCCTTTATATACTAAAATAACACTTCAACATCCATCTAGACTCCATAGACACCACCTTTCTTCTCAACAACTCCCTGCTATCGGATGAATAATATAAAAACCTATTTTACCCCGCTCTCACCCAATAACAAAGATCCAATAAGGAGAAATTCCTTAAAAAAACTCCTCTCCTTCAACATTACTGCCCTACCCCAAATCCAAGATCATACCAACACACACATACTCAACATTACAAAATTCCAAGATATCTAGAATATTGAAAAGCACACTTTTGAAAGCCACTACTATCTTCCAACCAAACAGCTACCACACAACACACAATACCACCTCCTACAACCCCAAACTCTACCATGCAACCCCTAGGCACCTCCATCTCCAACATCTCTAGCTTTAAATTCACAACAAAAATGGGGAGCCAAGCAAACATACACATAAATTTCACTACCATTGGCAAACCCCACACACCAACCACTCCAAATGGACCACACAAACACAACATTTAATCCCCTACACCATCCTCTACGAACACAACCTACTACTTGTCACAAAAGTTACCAAAAAATTAATTAAAAAACAAAACAAAAAAAACTCAACAACCTAAAACCCAACAACCTTACCCTGCATACTCAAGAATGTAACCCAGATAAAGACATCATTGCCACATCACCCATAATACAAATACATCCCCCCCCCCCCCACTTAGCCAAGTACATGACAACATGGGAAACTACCAAACCGCTATACCACTTCAATGATTAACATGGCTATGGGAATCTATAAACCCATTGAGAATCACACCCTCTCCCCACCTATACAAGACTTTGCCACATAAATTTTCTTCTTCATTAACCGAGATATCAAACCACTTTCAATACACGAACCACCTACCACCCCCCTCATCCATAACCACCACACACTTCCATCATCAATTCTAAACAAACTCATACAAATCTTCCAAATCACACACTCGAATTTCTCCAATCCACTCACATGTCCCATACAATTATCACATTACCACTCCCCATATGAAAGAGATGAAATCTTTGGCTCACTAGGCCCAACCTTCTTCACTCAATGGAAAGGATGTGAGTATGCCCATATGACAACCCTAAACCTACTCCCAAAAATTATCAAATGGGCAAGACACACATACCAATCATAGTTCCACTACAATTATTACCATCACACCCAATGATTGGACAAACAATTCAACCAACTCACTTCAACAACCACATGTAACTCCTATACTTATCATCCACCCCTCACTTTATTATATACCAAAACATTGTATTTCCCCGCATACTACAACAACAAAGCACCCCTACTCACCTCCATTCTAATACTCTCCCACACACCAGTGACCCACCACACCACAAATACCTACCTTTCTCCAACAACTCCCTACAACACTCCTCCCCACTTGTACCACCTATCCCACCTCCCACACAAATAGGACATACATCAAAATCCCTAAAGCATGGCACATAGCCCAACCCGCCAACAACCCCCCCCCCCCCTCCCACCAACTGTAACATCAATCCTCCCCCTACGCTTCCCACCCAATCCTACTATACAGATGGCTCATTCACACCACCAAATGAAGAAAGAAAAGGCAATATCGTAGTGCTGGAATTTTCAATGGACTACTACAAGTCAATGTCATTGCTCGCCTACCCAATATCCCAATATTCTCATAGCATAATTATACATGCTCCTAATCATCGTGGATCACACCAAAACGCTCGCAATAGCCTGATACATTCATTTCATAGATAGCCTCAACGACATATATATTCTCCTCAACCACATAAGAAACCCATCCTCCCAATATAACCACCCAGATAAGTTTCTCATAACCCAAATAATAAATATGCTAAAAACCTCCCACCACAATATCACCATCCGCAAAGTCAGCCCACACTAACATCATTGGAAATGACGAGGCCGATAGATTGGCCAAACAAGGAGCAAATCAACCCTGCATTGTAGAAATTCCTTTCCACCTCATCAGCCATCACACACCATCTTGGCCATCTATCCCCCCGCGACATCCACACGACAAGACAACACAATCCACAACCTAAAAAACTACATAGAAAAAGTATACATTAGCGTATTCATCTCCCATGCAAAAAAGGCAATACCTCGTATAGACAAATGGCTCTCCAATACAAACATACATATAAAATGATCAAATCTAGGATGCCCCCTAGATTATCAAGGCGCAAATAACACAAACCCTCAAATTTAGACATGGAAGATACTCAAGAAACTACCAAAAAAAACATCCTCAAACAAAACATCTCCAACATGTAACCTATGCACATTCCACCAAAATGACACATGCCTCCACCTCTATCATGTTGCACTAATGTTGCACCTATCCCAACTAGGGTGGATAATACTACCACCCATAATGATCACAACAAAAATAAGGAACACTATACATACAAACAACTATTGAACTATTTCAAGACCTACAAATTACCAAGTCCAAAGTCCATAAACTAATGGAATCCCTCTCCCAAATTGCTAAAAGATGCCTAACAGACATAATCCTAAACAAAAGGAAAAGAGAAACGAAAATATAGGGTATATTACAACATTTCACTCAAACAGTGATTATCTCTCCTTAACACAAGATATGTGGTATAATGCATTGGCCACATGTCATCATTCAACATACAGCTATTACATGTAGAAGACATAAGTAAACATGCCCTCACATAGATAGTCAAGATGGGTAATATTCTCTTGATTTTTGACATGTACAAGAGTGACTTACAAAAGCTATTGGAAAACCAACATCCCTCTTACTGAGCTGTACACAACGATCCAAGACCTTCTAGGTATATTTTCCGTATCTTCTAAGGCACTACTCTGGACAGTCTAACTATCTTGGGTTTCAGAGACAATACCACGCCTCCTGACCCCACCAGTGTCTGAAACAATGCCTGCGCACCCTTCCCGACTTCAATCAAATTGGGAAGGAGTTGCAATGTCAACCTACACATTAACTTGCAAATTGGGGGCGGGCATGAATATTTTCTGTAAACGCAACTATGCTGCCTATGCTTCAAGATGGAAATTAGTTATTAGTACAAGTCCAAAGCAATCTAAGCATCAACTTGGGCAGCAACTGCTGAAACCATGGTGTTGAGACCACATTCTCCATGCCCACGGCAAATCTTGTAATAGCCTTTCTCTCCCCACATTGGTCCCCATGAGTTCTTGATAATCCAGTAAGGCTTGTAGGAGAGTCGCAGAGGAGCAAAACCACGATCACCATAACCCACCAGGAGAACTCCATGATCAAGTCTCCTCTTGTTGCAAACAATTGGGCACGACACTCCAGCCAAATAGGTTTGCATAAACTCAGCATTGATACCAACTGCAAGCAGAAAATCAGCCAGTTAGGAGTAATTCAAATCCAAGTGACCTGCAGCAATCAACCTGTACCATTTCATATATCTATCTTGAAGATACCACTTCAATAAGCCAAAAATATAGATTTCTCTTGCATATATATAGAAACAGATTCTTTTCCAAGTTGTATTAATTCACAATCACCTCAACTCAATGAAATTGCACTATCATCTAGCAAAGAACTATTGGGACACAAAATGCCAAAGTTTTCAGAAACACAAGGATGAGATATATCCGGAACATACTGGCAAGGGGGCCGCTCTGAACCAGGTATGCAGCCACCTGGTCTTCGTCAATAGGTATGTTGGTGAAATTGGAGACCTTTGCTGCGACTTTATCAGCATTGAACTTGCATTTTCCATCACTACCTGTGTAAGGATAATCAGCTTCCAATTCCAAACCTCCAGCTTCCTCCACATACTTGTAAGCATTTGTCATTAAGCCACCACCGCAGCCCGCATCACATGCATCAGCCTCCTCGGGGTCACACTGCACCAGCAGAAGCCATTAGACAAATATACTACTTCCAAACACTATCTAACCCAAATGTTGATATTTTCCATCAGTATACGATTCGCTCAGCAATTCCTTAAACAACAGTCACACTATAACACTACCAAATTCATCCAACATTTCTCACAGGACAAGGGACAAGTTGATTCCAATGTAAAAATGACGTAACTGAAGGGTGTTCCCCCCCGTACCCCATACATTACAAATGTAAAGACCTGAATTACTAAAATTGGGCCTGCGTATGTAGAAGAGCAGATAATTACACACCTGATGGTCGCAGTCAACCAACTGTTGCTCGCTAAGGCTCAAGAGCTTTCCAGTAGCTAAGAAATGCGCTCCCTCTACTGCACCTGTGGTGCTGAAGGCCCAGCAAGACCCGCACATTCCCTGCAATATCCCCCCTTGTATAAGTCAGACCCTCTTGATTATTACTCCCAGAAACCAAAAGATTGAATCTAATTTGAAATTAACCAACTCTCAAATTGAGAACTGTTGCACATCCAGAACTAAATAATTGACGACTATAAAATCAGGGTACAAATTACACCCAGATAAATAGGGGAAACTAACGACGGCAACATGTAACAAGGTCGTCCACAAGCGGTAGGACACCGTTACTGAAAACAGCATAATATCCTCAAAACCCCAAAGCTTTCCGGAATTCCACGGCACTACATCAAATTGTGGTCAAAGCCATGGAAAGGCGCATCGCTGCAAATAATTGAGAACATTCGCACATCCAATACTGAATAACTCACGACTACAGTACTAGGGTTAAGAAATATCAAATTGCAAATGGAAATAACGTCATATCAGTATAACATCCTCAAAACCTCAAAAAAATTCCGGGAGTTCCAAGGCTTTAAACACAATTATGATCAAAGCCATGATATAAAACACAGAATCACAGAATTGAAAACTTTCCCGCATCCAAAACTGAGAAAATTTCACGACATGATATCACCGTACCTGGTTCTTGACGGGTGTGACAGCGCCGTGGTCTCTCCAGTCGAAATTGGCAGGCAAGTCACCAGTAGGCAGGCTAGGAGCAGGTGCGGCGTTCTTCAAGGACTCGGGAGCCTTCAACCCCAGATACTGCGACGTGAATTCCTCCTCGGTCAAATCCGAGAATTGTGTGACACCATGCATGGCCGACGGGTCCAGCGCCTGATGCTTCACGGCCTTCACCAAATTGTCCTTGAAGACGGCGAACCGGTGCTCGAACTCCTCCACGGTGTGGTACACCTTGCCGAACTTGTGCATGAAACCCTCGAATCGCTTCTCGGCTCCCATCAGGGTGGCCGCCAGGTCGTGCGCACCGCCATGGCCGGCACCGCTGCTGGCAGCTTGGTCGGTGACTTGGCGAATTGTGTCGAGGATGGGCGTGGCCGTCGCGGCTCCGAGGAGGAGGAGCGAGAGACAGAGCACGAGGGTTCGGGGAGACGCCATGGCTGTGGATTTCAAAGAACTGCGCAACAATTGCTTCCTCGTTGCAACAGCGACGGCCTTTTATGACAAACCGAGAGAGAGATGACAAGTGACAACCCTATGGCCGCGCACGGGGTGGCGTATGGGACAGATATTATTGCCACTTTCGTGAGGGTTACTTCACTTTCGTGTACCTGGGCAGATCTTTTTACAGGCCTGGTAAAGGGGTTGGTTTGCACTATGCTAATAAGCCTTGCTAATTGTAACTTAACCCTAATGGAACATTACCCTAATTTTTTAAAATTAACCTACATGTCATTTCATCCCCACCTCTAGGCAACTTTAGCAAAGACGTCACCTACCTAGGGTGGATTATTACTTCTAATTACACATGGCTATCACTAAACTCACCTTGCTCGCCACGTGTCATTTGGTCATTGGTTAAGTCACTACATTACTTGATCCCATTCAGTGAGGATTGGGCTGATAGTGCATGTGGGAAATTAGTGAAGGTGGCACTCAATGTCCTTACACTATGAAAATTAGTGCCACCGGAAGATCTAGGGTTTTTAAGAGCTCAAAGTGTCTAGGTGCCGGAAACTCTCATTGCAAGCTCTCTTTGGTGTCTTGGTGTTGGGAAATGCCTCGACAGTGAGCGGCACTAGCTGAAAAAGAAGAAAAAGAATTCTCTTTGAGCTCATCAAAACAAAATTATGCACTCTATAAACACCTTAGAGCATGCATTAATTTTCTTGAAATGTATGCTAATTGAGCATGTGTTCGTGAATTTACTATCACTCAATTAAATATTCAGCCCTCACTAATTTTGAGATTTGGCAAAATAGTGCGTGTGTTGGAAGTACATTATTTTGTCTAATTAGTGTGTGTGGGAAAATTCATGTGGGTTAGCATCTAATGTGGCCCACAATAGTGTGCAAGTAGGTATATTGAATACATAATTGCCTAAATTTTGTTTAAAATATGATAAAATTACATCAAATTGATGTCTTTCTACAAATTTTAGTAATGGTGCCCTCAAGTTTACGATGATTTCAAGGAATATGAAAGAAAAAAATCCAACTTCAAAATGTTTAAGGTCATGAAATCTACGTCCAAAACTAGATTTAGTCACTACCTTTTGAGTAGTACTTTTAATGATAACTTTTGAAGATCTCATCTTGATATTCTATATCTGAGTAACTAACACAACAATAGAGGGCGCCATGAAAAAGAAAATATAATTTAAACTACACTTTGCTATTATTTGTGGGCATTTAACAAAAAAAAATTGTGGTTTTCGTATACCGGAACAATTTTATGTTTACTTAACCATGCTTGCTCCTAGTTGCAAAATACATTTGGATGAAATTTTATATTTTTTATCCAAACATGCAAACAAAAAATCCCACACTAATTTCTCACACAAATTTCTCACACAAGAAAATATAGTGGGCCACTTCAAATTATAATAAAAATAATAATATGGGTAATTGAGAATTGGTGTGGCCCACACTAATTAAACAAAATAGTGTAGTACCACACACACTAAATGGATAATCAATGTAGTTACTTACCATGGTCTTTAAATTTAGCTAACTATCCTAGTACGCATGTAATAGGTTAGTTGTTAATCGTGTTGTTAGGTTATAACCTATGCGGTAACATGTTTTTGGAAACGTGTTTAATTCATTTTCTGTAAGAAGAAAGTTTTTTTTTAATCCAACTCATCACGAAGATAACATCACGTCAATTAATACCATAAACAAAAGAAAATGGAAGAATTTACGGAGAAGGGAATAATGTCCACTTAATAGGACTAGAATACATTGATTGACACGAGCTCGACAAATTGCTACGTAGATTGTTTGTTGTTTGAAGAGCAAATTTGGGATTCTCCTTGTCAAACTTCATTTGCATCAGTTTGAAAAGGAGAGATTCAAGGACCTTTTCCTATTTGCATGGTGATAGCTCATATTGAAATGTTTAAGTTGCTCCGGTCTCTCGACATTGTGTGTATAATGATAAAAATGATCAACTTGTATACCTTAGGTGTGCATCAACAAAAGAGAATGGAGGTTCGACCAAGGGCGAACCCCCAAAAGCATCATTGTTGCAAAGCTCAAAGTAATCTCTCATGTGAACGTTGTGATGCATTTGAAATGTTCGTTTGAATTGGTGAAATAGCAAACATTTGCTTCGTTGTCCCGCATTCACGAAGGTTTTAACTCACTATAGACTAGGTGCGAGCAAATTCTTCCATGTCTTCATTTGGACAACAACAAAAATGTCATTCGTAATAGAGATCATGATAGAGATGTACACCAACAGTGATAAAGTGTACAAAAGTATTAAGGCTACACTGATTATCCCAATTAGTGTGTGTTACTATTAAGAGTTATGCAGTGTTATAACCATTTTAATGAGAATGTAATATATTACCAAGCAAAGTTATTACCAACTTATTTGTTCTGGCTACTAGTAGTCACCTTGCAACGGTGAAGTGAATTTATTTATATACATATGTTTTAAAAAATGGAATTTTGTCTTGTAAGGTGTCACCTCCACTATTTGTGGGCAAGAGATGGTGCCAACTAGCCTCACATGGGTGGAGTGGAGACATCTAAAAGTCGGGACCTGCCTCTAATCTCCAACATTGGAAATAGCCAATGAGTTCCACTATGAGTTGTGGACAAAGCCATCTTCCCATCAAAGGGCTCACATCACCTAGGGTTTAATTGGGTGGGGTGAGTGGTGTCGCCACTTTCTCCTCCATTCTCCACCCCTATGTTGCCACCATCTTGCTCTCTCAGCTTATACCTTGTAGGCTCTTTATTCATGTAGTGGCGATTAGTGGTGCCACCTTTTGACTGTAGTGGAGTTTAAGAAATTTGGGTACCAAATTTCAAGTTCAAAGTGGAACGCACTGGTGGTGCTTGAAGGCGCCAATCTCCCTACCTACCTCTATTTGTACTTGTATGTGTGATTGTAAGAGTGGTCTCTTTAAGCATCGATGTTCACTTTGGGTGTATTTTTGTATTTAAGTGGGTTGGTCCAATCTTTTTTGGGTGTAGAAATGCATTGAGTACCTCGAGTATATGATGTTTTGTTGCTAATCATCTTATATGTGTGCAAACTGGTTTAATTTTGGTGTACCTTGATATTTAAGAAGGTTGGTGCAACACTTGTTGGCCTAAGATGTTGCTAAGTGCTTTAAATGTATGAAACGTGCGTGTTGATCCTCTCGTAAAATTGCAAACTAGTTGAACTTGAAAGCTTCTAGAGGTTTAGGCGGCTAGTGCAATTTTTGGTTTCTATTTTTTCATGTAGTTGATTTCAATACGTATCCAAGTTGTGTGTGTGGTCACTTCTAGTATGTGAATATACACATGGGGCCACTTATTATTTTATATGTGGGGTCATTGCTCACCTTATCAAAGCATATATGTAGTTTTGGATTTCTTCCATGTATAATTAGAAGTCGCCACCCAAATTGACAAATAGGTTATGTGCATTCGTCAAAAACTCCCTTTGTATCATCTAAATGCAGCCACTTTAAACTCCACAAAAAAATTCTTAAGCTCACCACCTTGACTCCTTTTCAACTCATCATATAGCCAAACCAACTTTTTTTTAAATAAAAAAGGGTTGGTCACTAATGTTTTATAATGTTTAAACAACCTATCGAACTTTCATTAGTAAAAAAAAAACTCATGAGTAGAACGTTATTGCATTGCGTAACTCATAATAGTAAGACGTGCTAATTGGGATGATCATTATAGTGGAGGAGGCAAAGAAGTAAATTAACGGCATTGGATTGTTGGACATAACCTAAGCATCGATACATTGTACCTAATTAGTATTTGGGTGGGGGGGGATCCCCATGACCTTAGGCGACATATTATGAAGGCCAAGCCCACATGATTCCGGATCAAGATGTGGGCTCTAGCTAATTAATGCCAATGCCAAGTACGTTAAAAGTGAGGTTGCTCAAAGAGGCCTTGTCCCAAAATTTACAAAAAGGTTCACTTGGAAGTCGTCAACCTTGCTATTTGTCAGCAAGTTGACAATGCTGCTGCTTGTGAATGAAGTCTAGGTGCTCTTAAGTTCGCACGCAAATCCCAAGTTACAAATCCCCATGAGAGACACTACACTTTCAATGTACACGGGGCCCAAGCAAAAGTATCAAAACTCTATTGTGTGCCTCAAGGGTTGTTTACACCATGGACCATGAAGTCGTCCCAAGCAGGGCTCGGGATGAACCGGTTGAGTTTGAGAAATAATCGGTTGAAGTTCGAGACTTCAGGAGAATTTTTGATCGTTTTTGGAGGAATCTATGGAATATACCTCAAATGACTAAAGCAAAACCGGAAGATGTCAACATGTAACTGGCTGGATTTATAATCACTAGGATCTTGACCGACTATGCATGTCCAAAAACTTCCTGGGCATTGGTCCCAAGGCCATGTAAAATCCGTGATTGGCTGTTGAACTTGTCTTGGGACCACTTCGGTTTACTCCAAGGAAAAAAATGTCAGAGTGACCATGGAGTTTGAGGTCCCCAAAAGACATGTTTTAAGGGCCTACATTATCCACTGACATGGTCCAACGGGCATTGCGGTGGGAGAGGCGCAAGAAGTGCTCTAGTAGAAAAAGGCAAGGACAAAGAAATGTTGCAAACCTTGGACAACTGCCAACATAACTATAGTTAACTACATTTTTTTAATACATGTTAGGGAACAACTATAGTTAACTAGAAAAAAAATCAAACAAAATCTTCGTTCTCCGTCAAAATCAAAGAAGTTCACCTCTTGATTTGCTTCACTTGAGGGTCTTTAATATGCTCATGCCACTGAGGATCATCAAGAAATGCCTTTATACAATCACTCGCAATGTTGGGTCTAGAACAACCTCCATGTACATCACCAACACACATAACACACTAGTACACTAGTGACACTACAACAAAATTTATGCGAACAAGCTACGCTCAACTTTAGTTAACCAGATTTAACTATAGTTAACTATATTTTTTGATAGACCAAATTTTAAAAAACTATAATTAAGTACATTTTTTGGCAAGTTGAATTGCGAACAAGTATAGTTACGAAAGGCAACTAGTTAACTAATATTTGAATTAGTTGGTAGTTGTCCAAGGTCTGAAATGTTGTAATAATGAGTTTTTGATGAAATGTTTTTTGGGGAAGAGAGAATGAAGACAAGAGAATGGTCAAACTTTATTGGCATTGTCTGTAGGACAAAGACCATGCATCAACTTTTATGTTTCAAGAGCAAATTTCTAACCATTTTGTGTTCACACTTGGACGTTACTTCTTCGTGTTATTTTTGGTCCAGTTTATTGAACATGGATGATGAAAGCTTGCATACCTTGGACAACTAACCAACTAATTCAACTATTAGTTAAGTAGTTGCCTTTCGTAACTATAGTTGTTCATGATTTGACTTGCCAAAAAATGTAGTTAACTGTAGTTGTTTTAAAATCTAGTTAATTATAGTTATGTATATATAGTTAATTATAATTCTTCCCTAAAATGTATTGAAAAAGAATCTAATTGACTATAGTTGATTATAGGTATAGTAAATAGCCATGGACTGGCATGAGCAAAGTGTATAACTACAATTGTAGTCTTTCATAAGAAAGAACATAGCCTCATGGTTCTACCGTTTTCTTTTCTTTTCTTTTTCAAATCTACTCTTTTTGGACATATATTAAAAAAAAATCAGCACATTCACTTTTTGATGCATGGTCATTCTTCTTGGTCTACATTCGGTTTACACATAGTGAGAGGCCCAATGGCTTTGTAAGTTTTTATTTTATTTTATTTTTATAAGAAAGCGGACCATGAAAGTTGGACCATCAAGTTGACAATGTTCATTGAAGTTAAAGTAATAGGAAATTCTTGCATGTGAGTGTACACCTCATCCATTCATGTTAAGACTGTCTCCTCTCCCTCTTACAAGTTTGTAATTGACATGCTCAAAGATTTCACTCTAAACTAAAGAAAGTGGCTAATCTTTGACCAATTCACAATGTATTTGTTTGATGATTGAGATCAGTGGTTGTGTGCAATACTTTCCTTTGGTGAATTATTGGTGACAAGTTGGGTTCAATTCCCATGAACAACGGGGACTAGTGTATTTGACATGAGTCATGTAATTGTGGGACATGCATCCTACCTTGGTAGTTGACAAACAACCCTTTATTTACATTGACATCTTCATCATCATTTTTTTAATTCCTTGTGTAATTGTGTGTTTGACAATCAAGGCAACTCATTTGTGCATATCATAGCAATTAGGGCAACTATTAGGGCAATAGTTGTGGTAACGATGGGCGACTAATGCACATGTCAATGAGATGATAGGTGCCACCATATCTTACTATTTAAATTGGTACATGATAACTCGACATTGTTAAGCATCGTATTTCCTCGCTATGTCTAAGTCAAAGGGAATCCATGTTGAGTCCATGATGTTCTATGAGGACTTTGCCACACTAGAACTCATACCGTTATTTTTTGAGAATTGCAAAATGTTTACTCCCGACCCTCGGACGTACTAGTCTCATGCCTAGGGTGAGAGAGCACAGGGTTAAGCAGTGTTATGAGAGATGTCATCATGCCACTATATGTAAAAGTATACAATTAAGTGTGAACTACACTTTCTTAAGATGCAATTAGGGGCAACTTTGTAAGAAATAAAGGGCAGCTTCAAGTAAAGGGTAATTAAAAGCAAGGGTCGGCCAAGCCAAATATGGGACATATTGGTACCATCAAAGGCACGAGTCATGGGTTCAAGGACCAAGGTGAAACTATGGGATCCTCCAAGAAGTCCCCTGCTTTATGGGGCATTGTGGACATAAGGTAGGCGCACCTATATGGGTTGTGAATCATGATCTATGATGGACCACCTAAAATTGAGGGTATAGTGGACACAAAGCATATGTAACATGGTTTTACATAGGCATAACATGATTTATATGCACATATAACAAGTCCAACATGTAGCATGTTGTGAGATAAACAAGTGAAGGCTCCAAAATACAATAGGCATACTAGGGATATGGAATTGTCAATATTACACTCCAATTAGTACAAAAGGCATTATAAGTTGCCATTGTGGCATATTACATGTGATCTTCATATCCTCACACCTGTGAAGTTTCACGTAAGGTCATGATAATAGATTATTCATGAGGCATTTTATGCCATGCAAGAGGTGGGGTATGACCAAGATTGGTACAACAAACAAATGCCCCTACATGACCGCAATGGATTTTGAAAAATTAAAATTAGGATATCCCATAAGATATTGAAAAATGATTCAAGTAGCTTGAATTGCATGGCTTTTAAATTCACTTTGAAGTGCTAATTCAACCATATATTCACAGATCAATTAGACAGATTTAGGTACCGCAACTCGTCAAATTGTTGGGAACAGTTGTGACTACCTTATATGGTTCTCGACAAAAAAAACAATGTGGCACGTATGTCTAAAAACAAGACGCACACATATCCATTTGTAGTGTTGGACACAAGTGAGTGAAGGTTTCAAGGTAGGTAGGGCCATAGACTTGCCAATTATGCACTTTACACAACTATATATATGGTCCAACATTCTCACATTCTCATAATCCGGCGGCTTAGGCAAGACTCAAGAACCACATTATCCCACACAAACGTTGGGGGCATGACCACTATGAGTAGCACAAACGCGCGGCCCCGAGGTAAGCAGGCTTTAATTAAATGGGCACTCTCTAACTTGGCACCCACTTCTCCTAGGATGTGGAACACACAATCAATGTGAGATGATTAGTATATCCAAATCATGACCATAGTGTTTTCTTGTTAAATGGTCATATAGGTCCCCCCCCCATAATTTTGTTGACTATTGAGCCTAGCATGGTCAATGGATTTTGAGCACATGGTCAGGTATCTTTAGAAACATATATTTTGAGTGTATATTCTTAGATCCACACCTAATCATGCGCCACTCAAATATAGGTATTGATTTAAGATAAGTAACCGGATAAGCCATGTTTACCTTATATGACCACAATGGATTTCATACAATTATTTTGATTTAGAAAATCCCCATAGGAAATTGAGATGTGATCCAAATAAAATGAGTTGCATGGCTTTTGATATGCTTAGATGGATAATCTAAGGTATGTGATTTGTAAAAGGTGATTTTTAGGATCTAAGTTTATTTGGATCTCTTAACATATTTGAAAGATTGCAAGAGACTTAACATAGATTAGCAAATGAACTAAAAACTTGCCTGTCAAAAACATGTTGTGGGCCCTATAAATTGTAAATATGCATTACACCATGGGATCTTTTGGCGTCACATAGGGGGGGGGGGGGTTCCCCTAATCTTGGTTGTTGGGTGAAAATTGTCACAAATAGCTTGATAGTGTGTGAGAGCCTTGTATAAACGAGGGTATTGTTCACCTTGAATTGTTGAACATTTCTACACCACCTTGTTGAGGGACTAGAACGTATATTAGCCATTGTGAGCGGTTACAATTAGTGCTCTTTTTATGTGTTTCTTACACCACCACTATGATTAACCAAAGTGTTGTTAATTTGCACTTAATGTTGCTTATCCTTAATGGCTTCTAACTTTGGCTTACTTAATGCACTGTTGCACTCACCAATTTCAAGACCACACTTTTATATCCGCCACACTTTAAAGATCAATCACCTTAGGGACATGATCAACACAAATAACACCCTCAGTAACTAAGGGGAACTTGATTGCACTAGTGATCATGGACCATGACCACTGCTTTCAAAAAAAAATAAAAAATGGTTGAGAACCATGTGGTGGTCCCATTTCGTTTTACACAAGGTCATCAAAACTAAAAGTACCCGTGAGTGAGCAAAAAAAAGGATGAGAAGATAACATAACATCTTGCATGTCCAACATTGATCAAGTATGTATGATGATCACCCAAATTTCGCGACGAGGGAACCCAAATAAGTTGTCTTAGTGGAAAATAAGGTGGCCATGTCAAAAGAAGAATTCCATGTTCAATATAAGATATTTAAAGAATTTGTAATATCAATGTAGATTATTTAGCATTTTTTCTAATAATCTAAACACTCATAAAAACACTACATCCCGATCTAAATCCTCTTTACATTATATCCCGTGACCAAATCTTTGAAATAATGATGTGGAGTTTCTCTTGTTCATAGTGTTCAGACCGCTCACCATGACCACAAGAAATCCTAAACTATTTTTCTCACGGCCCTTTCGTCACATGTGTAAAGTAGGCCCAACTTAGTAGCCAATAATGTGTCGGATTTAAGTGTTTAGGAAATCGCACCCTATTCCCGACAACCGACCTTTTATCGACCTAGGGACCCATCTCATCCTCCTCCTTGGTTGCCTTTGGAAACCGGGCTTGGCTTATTTGAGGTGAAGGCAAGGACAAGGGTTTCAGACTTTGGACAACTGCCAAAATAACTATAGTTAACTCTTTTTTAATACATAGGGAACAACTATAATTAACTAAAAAAAATTAAGATTGGATTCAAGAACAACTATTGTTCACTAGAAAAATTCCAAGTATTATTATATATTGAAAGAAGTTCACCTCTTGATTTGCTTTAGTTGAGGGTCTTTAATATGCTCAGGTCACTGAGGATCATCAAGTAACGCCTTTATACAAGCAATCACAATGTTGGGCTCCGGAACAACCTCCATGTATACCACCAAATAGGATACTTAGTGTTTGATACACTAAATATCAATAACCCTATGAAAGTGAGTAACATTAAATGTAAACTCAAACACTTAATATCAACTATGGTAATATGTGGAAGTTACATGTTTGAATTTAGTGTTGGTAAGGATATGAAGAAAAAATTAACAATGAAAAAAGGATAAACCCAACATATATTCTAGCATATCTTCTAGCATTAATTATCAAATAATTGAAAATTAGTGTTGAGTAGGGTATGGTGGTAACACCATTAAATATAATCAAACAATAAATATATTATTTAGTGTAGTGACACTCCAACACTACAACACTACAACATAATTTCGTGAACAAGTTGCGTACAACTTTAGTTAAACTACATATTTAGTTAACTAGATATAACTATAGTTAACTAGATTTTTTGGCAGATCAAATCGCAAACAACTATAATTATGAAAGACAACGAGTTAACTAATAGTTGAATTAGCTGGTAAGTTGTCCAAGGTTTGAAGGGTTTTGAGTATTAACAACTAAGGGGAGTGGGGTGTCCAGTCAACGAACTTTGACTACCCCCAAATGAAACCACTATAAATTGTACTTTACATGTGTTTTATCCTTACCACACCAATTATCCCATTTAGTGAGGGTGGGCTACTAATGTGTGTGGGAAATTAGTGAAGGTGGTACTAAATTTCTTTACACTATGAAATTAGTGTCACCAGAAGAGTTAGAGTTTTAGGAGTCCAAAGTGTCAAAGTGCCGGAAACTCTCAATGTAAGTTCTCTTCAATTTCTTAGTGTTAGGCAATGCCTCAAGAGGGAGTGTCCGCCAGCTGAAAAGATGAAGAAGAAGCCTCTTTGAGCTCACCAAAACAAATTTTGCATCGTATAAAACACCTTGGAGCATGCACTAATTTTCTTAAAATGCATGGTAAATTACATGAATTCATGAATTAATTTTTTTAAAGTTTTTTTTTTTAGTTTTAGTTTTTTGTTTGTTTGTTTGTTTGTTTGGTCGTTTTTGTTTTTGTTTTGGAACACATAGAGGTGTGTGGCCACCTAGCTATTTTTTCCATCAAGTAGGGAGAAGATTTCACAACCGGGAATCAAACCACCAACCACATCATTTAGTTTTGAGTACATCTCTACTATCATTCGTTAGTTTAAGGTCATCTTGGACCAGTCATGAATTTAATATCACTCATTTAACATTTTAGCCCTCACTCAATTTGAGATTTGGCAAAATAATGCGTGTTTAGGGAACTACTACCATATGCTCTAATTGGGACAACTACACTAAATATGATATTTAGTGTTTGATACACTAAATACGAACGCATACACTAAATATCACTAACCCTATGAAAGTAAGTAACATTTAATGTAAACTCAAACATTAAATATCAACTATGGTAATATGTGGAAGTTACATGCATGAATTTAGTGTCAGTAAAGATATGAAAAAAATTTAAGATTGATAAAAGGAGAAGGGAGGTGGCAGTAGGGAAGGTGGTGGCGCATTTATGTCTAACACTAACTATTAAAGAATTGAAAACTAGTGTTGAGCATGATAGGGTGATAACAACAATAAATATAATCAAACACTAAATATCATATTTAGTGTAGTGTACTAAAGACCTGATTCAATAGCATTTACTACTATGTCAATCAGAATATCATAAGACTACGCCCCTAGTCCATGTTCTTATTCTATCCCCTAATGTGTGCAATTAGGTTGTCTTCATGAATAGGTTGCCTCTTTACTCATACAAATTACCTCGGGTGAAAATTAAATCACAAAAAACTTATAACTTTAGTTATCAATCTGTATGGCAAAAAAAAACTACATTTCATGTACTTGTTACTGTGGTAACACATTTTCAAAATAGTGTGGAATGTTGATAAATAAGTGTGGGCCAACTTGATTTTCACATTAATGTAAAGCAGTTGGCCAGGGATCTTCGGTTGACCAGATAGGTGATACTGAAACTTAATAATTTGCCTTTCACATTCAAGAATGAATTTGGGCATAGGAGCATCTCAAGGGAATTTTACCACCACAAATTCCACGTTATTTTGAGGCCACAGAAGCACTAGTAGAAAACTATGCCAAAAAAAACCGCAGCCGAAATCGGTTGTCATTGTTTTGACCAGTCTGATATGAAGTCGCTAAATGACTGCAAATTTATTTTTTGGTTTGATGACTAAATTTTAGGAATTTAGGATCGAACAATATACCGTTGGAAAGGTCTTGAAAATGTCTTTCCAATGATATATTACACGCTCATAACATTTAGAATTGCAGTCATGAAACAAAAAAGGAATATATGTAGTCGTTTAGAGACTTTAGATCAGGTTGGTCATAAGAACTGCAACCGATTTTGGCTGCGGTTTTTTTGGGCATAGTTTTCTACTAGTGTAGGGAGGACTTGGTTAGTGTTACAATTTTTGAGTTTTTTTTAGCAAACTTCTTATTCAAATTTGATATAAACACAAAACTCCATAGGGCGTCCTTCATTTTCACTCCATGATTCTCAGTAATGACATCTCCTCAAAATTAGGTGAAATTTTACATCCATCATTTACCGGAGGGCGCTTAGGCTCTTAAAAGGGACCACCTTTGACACGAGATAATAGGCTTTGTTCCTTATCCATGCTTTGTGAACGTGACTTAGGTTTGCATTTGACCATGTTGTTTTTTTGATCAAGGGTGAATTGACTCTCATTCACACCAACCCTTGGTCGACGTCATCCCTCTTCCTCTCATCTTAATCTTAAGAGTGGAATTCTAGTTCAAGTGGTTAGGTTTCTCAATGTGGTCACTTTTACACGAAACCTTAGTTACATTCATGCACTTGGAGCTTTGTGATAATATTCCATCCTATTGTAGTAACATTTGGGTAGTGCCACCCAAGTGTTGCCCTTGACGTGACGCCAACACATCACATCAAATGATTATGTCATGTCCCAATGCCCAACCTTAACCCTTTATTGCCATAAGGTGCATCTATATGATCCAACCCCACTATCACCAATTCACATTTGATGATTAGTCACTTGTATGTGGAAATCAACTCCCTTATGTAGATTTGGGAAGAAAAATAGGTTTCATTTCAACAAGCTTGAGAAGAGATAATGGGCACAAAAGTTGAAGTTCCCAAGTTGGGACATCTAGCACTAGAAGAAAAGTTGCCCATTGCAACCATTCAAGAGGTGGTCAAAGTTTGTTGGTTGGATGATAAGTGTCCCTCATAAGGAGCTTGAATGTCATCTTAGAAGCATGTTTGGTTCAAGGTGTTACCCACAATACTAAAGATGAACGACCCTGCAATGGGCAACACTCAAGAACAAGGATATTAATGTCCTCCTTCAAGTCTTAGCAATTTGTCAACAAAATTCACAAAAAATATGTTAAAGCAACAATGACCTTGGACAAATATGGGACCACTTTCAGAGGAAGTTTATTGGATGTTTCTTTGAAGGTTGGGTTTGCCACCATTGGGCATGTTGCATGGTATAGGGAGAGAGAGCACTTATTTGTCACAAGTGAGGGATCATGTTTGATACCCTTTGAGATTCACAAAAGAGGCTAGGTGATGTTCAATGAACACTTATCCCATCTCTGAGCTTGATTCATAGAAAAATTTGTTGCCTAGAATGCAACCTTTATATTTTGTTGTTGATAAAGCATCTTTATTTTAAATAAATAAATACAAGTAGTTGTAGTCAACTAAAGGCTTCCCAGATGAGCTTCCTCTACTATTGGATGTTCTTTCCCTCATTAAACCTTCAAAATATTATAACAATAGACATGTTTCCTACAATCCAGTTACTCATTCTTTCATAGGGATACACACAATTAAACGAATACAAAAGCCCATAATACACTATGTATAGTTTCTTCTAAAATGACAGTTATTTCAAGCCTTTATCATGTACCATGTATTACTGTTATGTAACGATTGGATTTAACCCTAACATAGTTATTAAAAAATCTACTCTCTATGAGAATCCTTTTCTAGATATGAGATTGTATATTTCATCCCACATGTTGCTTCCAATACCATTAGTGGCATCCTGAACCAAAATGTCCATGTCCAAAGGCTAAACCCTTGGATTTGTGATTTGAGATGCTAGAATCGTAGGATTCTTGAGCATGTGTAAGGACATTCTCTTTCTATTTTTATTTATTTCTATGCAAAAATAAATCCAAGAATCAGGGACCTTGATTCCCATGCATGAATGCCAAGTATAGCCAAGTGGCAATCTCTCATTAGTGGACACCTCGTTGTTACATATCTTCAAAGCAAGCCTTCTCCCATCTACCAAGATTCAAGTTTCCGACCTTGCCAAAAAGAATCTCATTAAGTGTATAATTTCCAAGATGCTTACATATAGGGCGAACACTCACTACACCACATAGGAATGCGACGATGCTTTTAGTGTTGCTTCTAGTAACAAGCTTTAGATTCGTGGAGGGAGATAGGGAGGGTTGGTGTGATTTGTTGGGCAAAAGAAGACTCGAAGCTTGCAAAGAAATGCGGATGTGGATGTGTTGCATTTGTCCTTCAATTTGTGCTTGGAGGTTGCAACAATAAGTTATTGCTTGGGTTGCAACTTGCTTCGATCTAGGAGTAGAGGTGGGGTGAATCAATCCCTTAGTTTTTCAAAACATGATGGAGAGCAAGGCTTGGTGGTTGTTCACTCTATTTAATTGGACACCTACATAAAGCCTATAGTCAAGAATGAGTTACACCAACATGACATGTGTTCCGAAGAAATTGCAATATGAACTCAAAACCTGAACATCGTTTCTAGGTTCAATAGTTAACATAATTAGAAGGACATGTATGATCATTTAAAGAGAAAGTCAATTTGCCAACCTCTTGATTTTTGCATCCCAACTCCGATGCGAAGCTTGAAATGAAATATTTATGATATTTGCAATTGCTAACTGGATGAGACGATCTTCAATATGATCCAAAGGTTGTTTGGTTTTTGTCGTGTATTTTCTGAGGTCGCGCTTGATGTGCTTAAACAAAAGCAAGAATTGGGTGTACGTTCTTTTTATTAGCTTTGTTTGTAGGACAAATAGACTATGCATCGACTTCTATGTTTCAAGAGCAAATTTCCTACCCACTTTGCGTTCACACTTGGACATTACGTGTTCTTATTATTAATGGTCCAGTTTATTTAACGTGGATGGTGAAAGCTTGCATACCTTGGACAACCTAACCAACTAATTCAACTATTAGTTGGCTACTTACCTTTTGTAACTATAGTTGTTTGCAATTTGACCTGCCAAAAAATGTAGTTAACTATAATGGTTTTAAAATGTAGTTAACTATAGTTATATATGCTTAGTTAACTATAGTTGTTCCCTAAAATGTATTGAAAAAAAAATCTAATTGACTATAGTTGGTTATAGGTATAGTAAATAGCCATGGACTAGCATGAGCAAAGTGTACAACTACAATTGTAGTCTTTCATAAGAAAGGACAAAGCCTCGTGGTTCTACCGTTTTCTTATTCAAGTTCTCATGGCGCTCTTGATTTGAAATGCTTGAATTCTTTGTGATGAAATACCTTGAGTGTTGTTGGTTGGGTGATTTAGAGAGAGAGAGAGAGAGAGAGAGAGAGAGAGCTATGTTGCATTGTGTCTCTCTATATGCACTTCAAGGTTGTGATATAGGTGGGGTTTGTCCTTAAGATTGCTCGCAATTGAGGTAGATGGATCTTAAAATGGTTACTTTTTCTGACTAGCCCACTTCTCCTAGGATATGAAACATGTGATTAGTGTGAGATCGTTAGCAAATTCATGTGCTTCGTTGACATTGTACTATGTGCTCACAATATAGACACCATTCTAGGTTCAATACTTAACATAATTGGAAATGCTTTTGTGATCATTTACGGAATAAGAAAATACTTTCGATCGATTTGAACTCTCATAACTTCTGCATGTCAACTCCAAAACTTTAAAATGACAATCTTTTTCATTTACAAGTGCTAGTTGGATGAGGCAATTCCCAATTTGATCTAATCAAATGACAATTATGTGGTATTCGTAGTGCCCATAATAGAGCAATGGGGCCACAACCGTTAAGTCACACAACATGGCGATCCAAATATGCATGTCACAAAATGGTCACAAATGGTCACAAATGGTCACTGACTTGTTCGCTCAGCCACATAGGGTAGAAAAACCAAAAATGGTGAAAGACCACTACTAGTGCACTAGACTAGGGGTAGAAAGATTCTTGTGTGGACCCACATTGGCTAATCGTAAAAGTGGTGGCCTGAAAAGGATGTAGTGACAGGTGGGACGTAATGATTGGCCAGAAAGGTGTTGTTTCAAACCACTTGAGATCACTTTTGGGTGTCATTGAGTGAACCGTTTGTGTGCATTCATATGTGTAGTAAGATATTTTGAGGCTCAAATTAGGGGGACTCTTGTGTACAAACAGGGGGTTTGATTTACCTGCCTCTTTGAGAAAATGTAACTAATTATTTACAAGGAATAAAATTACGAAACAACTTGTATTCCTCATCATTTCCTACTCCATCTATGAAAATTTTTGCACAAATTTCAAGTCACTCTTTCTGGCCAATTCAACTTATTTTCACCGTTTTCCGTATATCTACCTTAGCATTTTGATGCGCCTTGAGGACGGCCGGCACATTCTTAACCTTCTATAGGATGTTTCTTTCTATTCTAGCTTCAAAAACAAATCCAAGAATCAAGCGGCAAGCTCTCACTAGGCGACACCTCACCTCATTCTTACCTAGATGTGGACAAAGCCTTGTGACCTTGTCCCGTCTACAACCAAGATTTAATTCAAAGAACTTGCCAAAAACAAACTCACCAAGTGTATAATATTCTCCAAGATGCTAATCTAGGATAAACAATGCCCCCCATCTTTCCAGCTTCTCATATTGAACAAAAAATAATTGGATCTTTTTTTGTATTCCGAATTCTCATTCAGTAAACTTCATTTTGCAACATTGAAGCATATTTAAGAATCACCTTAATCAATTTCGAGGTTGCTCAATATCTTATATTACATACAGTAACTGAAGCTGATGCCATCGCAATGTGTCATGCATGAATTCTTGCTAGAGATGATTTTGGTAAGTATACTATAGAAAGAAAAGAAAAAAGAACTTCAATGTTTTTACATTGAAGACACTCCCGGTCTGTTTATTATACATCTTCAATAATAGTTTAATTTTGACCGCACAAGAAGTTATTGTAAAGTGAAATTAGATTAGGTGAAGTAAAGTACATAATGGGATTAGGTAATCTTCGAGGCCTGGGAGGGCTGAGAGGGGTTATTAGGCATAACCATTTTGACACTCTTTCCTCTAAACCTTTTGATCATGAAGATCAATGGCTTAGATTGAGGGCATGGGAAGGAGACGGTTATGTTTTGTGACAGGTGTCCTCTTCCCTAATCTTGGAATGCCACCTCATGTGTCAAAATGGTTATGAACACTTGTTCAGTGTTCTACATGTTCAAGTGCAGCTTGGAGGGTATCAATAATGTTGGCAAATGATTGAACTTTAGCTTGGGCATGTGCTCATATAGGCTACAAAACATGCAAGTGAACCACATTGTTATCATGGGGGGTGGACTCTTCATTGGAAACCTAAATAACATGTGTGGTCATTATGAAATTAAACCCTATGAGAAGTTCATAGGGAAAAAAAACGTACACGTACTAATTGCATGCCGGAAAATGAACTCATGTATTTATACTAAGCTTTTCAGTTTAATGTGAGAAATGCCTCCACTACATATACAAGATGTATAGTGAATTAAATACTCTTTTATTACATGTAGAATCCACTTTCACTTTCCAATGAGAAAGTCATTGACCAATTCTTCATCCATAGCATGTAACTCAATCATTGCATCAAAGGAACAAAGGCAAAAACACAATAACTTGGCCACAATGTGGAGAGCAAAACTCAAGGGAGCCCCTGAGCACTCCAAGAGCCTCCAATATGTAGACACTAGGACCCAAACTGCAAATCCTAACAAGAATGGACAAGATAGTCATTGAGGACTATCACCATATGACAAGAGTGAATGAAAACGTGAATTAGATGAACCTAACACATGTATTGTCAAGTTTCCCCCTAAACCTTAGGGCCCCTTTTTGTACATCTACCTTTGCTGCATATATCTTAATAGTTTTTTTGGATGTACACACTAGTGAAAAAGAATACCTCTCCCTTATGTATATTATGTACGCTAATGCCTCAAATAATACCCCTTTTCAAACTCACGTTAGTTTGAGCATGGTAGGAAGAGTCCACCCCCTTGGATTGTCATGAACTAGATTAGACATAACACTGTTCAGAGAGTGTAATCCTGACCCATTGCCAAAAGTGAAATCATTATGCAAGAGAGCAAATTTAATAAGAAAAATCCCAACTCCAAATCAAATGGCAAATGATAATGTCACCACCTACTACACATGAGAGCTAGCACCAAGAGTGGCTAGGATGGCACATGAATCTCGCGTTTGTGACCAAAAATTCCTATGGTATGGTTTAAACAACGTTGTGAACACCATAAAACATCCGATTGAAATGCCTCATTTTGGAATGTTCACAGCTGTAATGGAGTAGGAGGGAGGTCTCTATTCAAATAATCAAAATTTGATCTGGAATTTCATAATTTGGCTAATTAGATAAGATTGAATATTGTTTTCTCGACGCTGCTCTATGTATACACCCTTACCCTACAACTGATATGGTTTCCATGGTGTAACATGATCACTAAATGGCTAAACTTGGAATTGGCTTGCAACATTGGCATTATTAGATGTAAGCATTCTTCACAAGCCGATGGACATATAGGGTAAGTGACACTATTACACACATGACACTAAATACCATAAACGGTGTAGTTACTGTGGTGCCCCAATTGAAGCAATCGTGTTTGCCATGTGTATTCAAGATTAGATACAAAGAGACACATTATCACCCAGAGTTGATGACCATGTCATGACACAACCATTATGGATACATAACAGATGAGAATAGATGACAAGCTGCGATAACGTCGATACATCATCCATCAACCCTTTGTCTGTTATGGGACATAGCCAATTTGCTTGTGGACATCAAATATAGCTTATGGACGAACTGTCATGTGCATGGAGAGAAAAGCACAAGAAAATTGATGAAAGTGCCCTCTTAGGCCCATACCACACTAGGGGCAGGGCTTACTCGGCCACAGGCTAGGGTTCGACCTAGGCTTGCCGTGCCACCTCGGCTTGCTGCCGTGGCTCCTGCCACATTAGCGGCAGCTGGGTGAAGCCAACTGCCTTCCCAGCAACTTCCGAATGGAGCCCCAGGCAGGCAGGCTCCAGCAGAGATTGTGAATAGTCTCGAGCTCCTCAGCAGAGTCTTTTTTTGTGTGTCTGTTCTAGCTGCTGCGAGTTCTCAGCTGCTCTCTCTTAGCTGCTTGTTGCCGGCTTGTACCTGCATACTGTGAAAATGGATCCCGAGCTTAGAAAATTATTTTTTATGTTTCTCTTCCAAATGTCATTATACACTACATTGGATTGTATGTCTAGAGATGCGGAGGCGATTTTCATGTGGAATTTGCATCAAATGTGGTACATTACCTTTGCAATGCACGGGTTTAGGGTTTTGAACGGGAGAGGCCAAAGACGATTGTGGGCCCACGATAGAGGCTTGTTTCTACCAGGATTCTTCGATCGGAACCTCTTGGGTTCATTCAATGCCCGGGAGTTTAAAGGGCGTATGCGAATGGACCTCTCAACATTTGAGTACTTGTGTAGTACTCTCGCGCCGGATTTGCAACGGCGGGATACACGTCTGCGGTTGGCCATTCCAGTGCATGTCAAGGTTGCTGTAGCAATTTCAAGACTTGCCACAGGTAATTCAATGCAATCCATTGCGGATTTATATCGGATTGGCCTTTCTTCTAGCCAAGTTGCGGTATCTCAATTTTGTATTGCTGTGAAAACACATTTGCTACAAAATTTCATCAAAGGGCCTACCCCTGTAATTATGGAAAAATATGCGAGAGATTTTCAGGATATACATGGCATTCCATATGTGGTTGGAGCTGTTGATGGGTCCCACATACCCATCGTTGCTCCCCGCTTGCATGCCGCCGACTACTACAACCGCAAAGGATTTCACTCCGTCCTTTTGCAGGGTGTAGTAACGTCGAAGTGTCTTTTTTGGGACTTTGACATCGGTTGGGCTGGTTCCATGCACGATGCAAATTTGTGGGGAAGAAGTGACATAGGCCAATACTGTGAGGCTGGCAAGCTCTCACCTTATGCCTTAGTGGGCGATGCCGCCTACCCCTGTAGGTCATGGATGTTCGCTCCCTTTAAAGGCCATAAGGATGGCCTTTCAAGGGAGGAATATCATTGGAATTATGTCCAATCCTCGACCCGAATGTATGTTGAAAGGGCCTTTGGGATGCTCAAACTCCAATGGCGAATCTTGTTGAAGAAGGTGGACGCACACTTGAAGAATGTGCCTGATTTGGTTACAACCTGCTTGATTTTGCACAATATGTGTCTTATTTTCGGAGACAACCTATGTAAACAAGAATGGATGCGGGAGGCTACGGATGATGTACACAATGGGTTGTCCAATGCCCGTGCGGGAGCAACTGGCGGTAGTGGTATGCGGGAGCGACTGGCGGTGGCCGATTTGGCTTTGCAAAGTTTAGCTGGAATTGACGAGAGTTCAAGAGAGACTTTTGAGTATCTAAAACAAGAGGCGGCCAAAAAATTTGAAATTGCAATGAGTACCGGGAGGAAATCATTTAAGGAGTTATCTGCAAGACGGACTAGCATAGCGAGAAGTTTGTGGATGGCTAAGACAAAGGCTAGTGTAGCCGAAACTTTTACTGAGGATAGTGTTTGAAATAACATGTGCCAACAATTTTTCAATAAACGCATGGCTTGATTTTCTGTGAAATGTTTGACTGTGAGCAAACCTATTAGGACCCGAAATATGGTGAACTATGCCTGAGCAGGGCGAAGCCAGAGGAAACTCTGGTGGTAACTCGTAGCGATCCTGACGTGCAAATCGTTCGTCATACTTGGGTACCGGGGCGAAAGACTAATCGTACCATCTAGTACTTGGTTCACTCCGAAGTTTCCCTCATGATAGCTGGAGCTCGTGAACTGTTATCAGGTAAAGCAAATGATTAGGGGCATTGGGGGTGTAACACCCTCGATATATTCTCAAACTTTAAATAGGTAAGCCGCTAGCAGCGTATATGTTTGACAAAGTTTTTGCAAGTTTTTCTCTTTTGACACGCAAAAACTTGCACAAAAAAAAATGCACGTCAATTGACACGCACAATCTAGAAATTGACACGTACTGTGACTTGTGAAGAAAAAAACCGCACGTCAATTGACACACTAGAAATTGAAATGACACGTGCTACCTCAGTACTATAAATTGAGGTGACATTCAGGAATAAAATGTAGATGTCAATTGACATACAATATTGATTTTGAAAACGTCACGTGACACTTTGGATTTCAAGTTCAACGTCACATGAAATTTGTCAAACATACACACAGGCCGCTAGGGTTCGTTAGTTGAAACCTGGCACAGAATGAGAGCTCGAAGTGGGCCATTTTTGGTTAGCAGAACTGGCGATGCGGGGCGAACCGAAAGCCGGGTTACGGTGCCAAACTGCGTGCTAACCTATATCCCACAAAGGGTGTTGATTGATTAAGACAGTAGGGTTGTGGTCATGGAAGTCGATTTCCGCTAAGGAGTGTGTAACAACTCCCATGCCGAATCAACTAGGTACCTGCAACATGGACTAGCATAGCAATAGATTTATGGATGGCTAAGACAAAAAATAGTATGCCCGAAACCTTTATTGAAGAAAATGTTTGAATAACACGTACTTACATTTTTTCAATCATTTTTTGCATTAAGCCTTGCATGCCCAAAAGTAGAGTCATTTTCATCTCATTGTCTGTTTTCATAGTATCCATAAGGCGATCGCTACTCTCCTTAATCTCCCCTAGACATCGTTCCATGAAAACCTCTTCCCTCCGCTTCGGTTCCGGGGACTTTGTAATGCTCTCCCCGCTTGTAAGCTTCGTGGTATTGGCTTCCGTTGTGCTTGATATTTTTGGGCCATCCGGATTCGTGGCACTCGCATGTGCATGTGAAATCACATGTGCCCTATCCGACATGAACTCATCCACGAGAGTGTACCAGCGACACTTCTCGGATCGATCTGAACCGGACCTCAAGTTCATGGATTTGTCTTCTTTGTACTCATTATAAACCACACTCCACTTCTTCCTACATACCTCACTGTCCTTCGTAAAATCCGGACAAAGAGCAACCAATTTTGTGTGCAACTGGGACCAATTGTCCACACCTGCACATCGATCCATTCCACGCGCAAAAACCTTTAATTGCATAACATCGCAACGTTATTGACAAACAAAAGCAAATATTCCGTACAAAAATTCATAAACGCAGCTTAGCTGGCTGCAGCCTCAATTCAATACAGCAAACGCATTCAAAAACACGTCGAAATTCCATGCACATTACTGTTAATACAGTAATTGCAGACTGCAGATAAAAATACTCACTCAGCAGACAAAAAAAATGGCTAGCAGCAGTTCATCTTATAGCTGGTTCATCTTATAGCAGTTCATCTTATAATCAACAGTTGGTTTTCCCATTCATTGTCAAGCACCGATGAGCCACAAATTGACCAAAACAATGACCAAAACAGTTTAGATTTTTAGGCATTATGGGTCAAAATCCTAGTGTTTCCAAATCAACTGGTTACATGTTGTGATCTTTCGGTTTTTCTTTACCAAATCGAGGTACATTCCATAGATTCCACTAAAATGGTCAGTAATTTTCCGGAAGTCTTGAACTTCAACTGGTAATCTCTCAAACTCAACCAGTTCATCTGCAATTAGCAAAGGATTTCTCTCCGGTCTTTGTTCATGAACCATATTAAACCCTCCCACAAACTTAGGTCATACAGCCTCTAATACAAATCCATGTTAGTTACTGAATAATGGAGGGCTTCCACTTTGGTTGGATGAAATACAAAAAAAGGAAGTGTTCACAAAATGTTTGAAATACCATATGTATAATTTGATTCTCTTGAAGGTTTTGATGATTTCGAACAGGGAGAACCAACCGTTAGTTACGGATGAACTGATGGCTTGGAGAAATAACCGGCTGAAGCTCAAGACTTCAGGACAATTACTGATCATTACAGAGGAATGCATAAAATATGCCTCAAATCAATAAAGAAAAAACAAAAGATCACAACATGTAGATGGTTGGATTTGGAAACACTAGGATTTTGACCGATAATGCCCAAAAATCTCCCCGGATATACTCAATAAAATCAAATTAATTCAAAGGTATAATCAAGCAGGTTGTAATTGCCGTGCACATACGAAGGCCCAAAAGCATAACGGAAAGCACGGAAAAAAACTCAAAAATGTTGTGAAATTCAATAGGCGCACCTTGCTTTGGGGGGGGGGGGGGGGGCGTTGAATGTGTTTTGCATCTCCCCACGAAGGGAGATGAGTTGAATTACCCAGTGGTCCCTCCAATGGTGAGCATTCCTCAAGAGCTCCACATCCTCTTTGCCATCGTCCAATTCGACAATTTCGGGTTTTTTGCGGGGGGCTCTCCGTTTCTTGTTGGACTTGGATAGGTCAATGACAGTTTCTTGGGGGCCTCGTTTTGGTGAACCTTCCGTGAGATCAATTGTGGCGCTTGGAGTGCCTTGGGCAGGAGCCCTAAACCCAAATCTTGGAATTGGAGGCATGTAGGAATGGGAGTATAGAAATGGCAATTGATTTCCCGCCCCATGAAACCCATGAAAGAATGGTGCGGGAGGAATGGGAAGACCTTGTCCTGAAATTGCAGTGCCCGCGACAGGGGAGATTCCACTAGTCACAACACTATTGTTGGCACCACCCGCTTCCCTACCAGTTCCCTGGGACTCCATGTGAAACCCTAAACCCAATTTGAAGTGTAATGGTAAGTTGTTGCCAAGGGAAGGAAAAAAAATGAGAAAAATGAGAAAAAAAAATGAGGAAATAAATGAAGAACATGAACATGAGCACAAACACGTACCTGAGATGTCGATGTCGAGCACGAAATGTCGATGACGACTCGAGCAGCTGCAGCATTCGGTGGAGGAGCTTCAGCTGAAGCAGGTGAAGCAGCTGGAAGTGGAGGCGAGGCAGCTGAAGTAGTGAAGCAGCTGGAGCAGCAGTAGAGCTGCCCGGGGATGAAGCCGGGGGATGAAGCCGGTGGATGAAGCCGGTGGCAGAGGCTGATCTGGCAGCCTCGCAGAATCCTGGCACCGGGGGGGTAGGGGGTACCAGCCTCCGCCCCCCGGTAGATACCCTATATTCCAGGGCATGCCACGGAGGTATTACCTGCCTGCCGCTTGCCGTCAGTGGGGCAGGTAGGCACTGACGGCAAGCGGCAGGCAGGTAGGCACCGCCCTCGGCCAATGGGAGGCGGGGCACGGACCTGCCTGCCCCCAGTGTGGCACGGCCCTTAGACGAGCGACCGGTTATGTTCGGTAATGCACATGTGTCGCCCTCCCATAGGCTATAGCAAGCACTCAACACCATAGGAGATGCTCTATAACTTGAATCATCCCGACAATGCAACAGAAGCGCTAAGTAACGACAAAGAGCATTGAGTGCTCTTTGAAGTCGTACTTGGCAATGAAATCGAAGAAGTGTGAGGGCTTGATTCAAGAGACAACAAAATCATTTGGAGGTGTTTACCTCTTGTGTAGCTCTTAAGGTTTCTAGTCTGATAAAATTAGTCGCACGATGAGAAAGGCCCGAGTATGTCAATTTGAGAGCACAGGTCTCAGTGTTGGAAATCAATGAACCTGATTCGATTTGTGAAATTACGAAACCAAAATCAAAGAAGTTGCTACAACTAGACACATTACTCTCCTATGCTTTCTCTCAAAGAAGAAATTATTTGAGTAGCTCCGGCTCCTAAAATCAAGGAGCTTCTCCACGTAGCCGATTTTGGCCTACTGCTTGTCGATGTGTCACATTTTGGTTGGTGTTAAGGATGAGTTCCTCAACATCGGAATCTTTAACCTTTGTTTTATGAAGATATGCAAAAAATTCTACAATCTTGTAAGACAGTCATGTATATTATCTACCGTAATTCTTCATACCTACCATGTTCATAGTGACATTCAGATGCATCTAGGCCGTCAACAACCGGGGGCCTCTTAAATATAGATTAGTTCCATGGGACTTGCGAAAGGCCAAAGTAGGCTATGGAAGGTAGTGGGTAGGACTCGCCCAATTACCAACCTCAACAACTTTGGTCCCCACATTCCCAAGAAGGTAGCCAAGCTCGCTCCAAGTGCTACCTAAGGCATGTGGGTGTTATTCGGTTACTTTTCTTAAGTGGACACCTATATTTGATCAGTGTGTGGTTTAGGTGAGGATTAAAAAACAAACACCATAAAGACATATGTCTAAAAGAGATTGGACCATGGCTTCGAGTTTTATTAAGAACTCCACACTCTATAATGAACATGATTTGGAAAATCTATGCATTCGGTTCAGAAATCAACAAATGTGCACTTCTGGTCAATGTCCAATTTTCAATCCACTTTTTGCTGATGCTTCATTGTAGATTTGCTAGTGCATCACGAGTGTGGTCATGTAAATCTACTTGATAGAAGTTGGAGAACATGAAAAACAAAGCGATTAACACCCACATACCTTAATACGAAACATATATAGCACAACCTGTTTCCAAATCGTCACATGATGCTGCTATCTTGAGCATCAAAAGAATTGAAGAGGAAAAACACGGCAGACAGATTCAACAAAAGATCAGAATACCCTAACCGCATGACCAAGCAATCGGTTCCATTTCACCGATCCATTCCCATGCGCGACTAATTGAAAAAAATATTGTTCTCATCAATCTGTTTTTCATCATTTTCTCCATCTCAACATCACAGAAGTAATCTGTTGTGGAAGAGCAGTAGAATTAAGCATAGGATAGGAAAGGTATGGTTACTATGACTCAGCAGTGACATATAATTTGAAGAATTGAAAAATAGAAAAAAAGCGACAGAGATATTCAACAAAGATCAGAACACCTTAACCGACCTTAAACGCGTCGCTCGCGTGACCGAGCATTCGGTTCCATTGCACCGATCCATTCCCATGTGCGACTAGTTATAAAAAAAAATTGCTCTTGTCACTCTGTTTTTCATCATCTTCTCCACGACAAAATCACAGCATTGATCTGTTGTGGAAGAGCAGTAGAATTAAGGATAGGATAGGAAAGGTAGAGTTACGATGACTCGGCAGCTCGCATGACCAAGCATTCGGTTCCATTCCACCGATCCATTCCCATTATGTGCGACTGATTATGAAAAATTTGTCCTCATCATTCTGACGTTTCTCATCTTTCTCTACCTCAAAATCACAGCATTAATCTGTTTTGAAAGAAGAGCAGTGGAAATAAGGATAGGACCGGAAATAAACCTTGGCAGTGATGACGCATTGCATGAATTGCTGTGGCTGGAGTGTGGAGAAACTGCAGTAGCGCACCTCCAAGCTCAAAGACTCCACACTTTGGATGAGGAGGCTCTGGACGTCAGATCGAGGCTGCCTGCACACTACCTCGCTTTATATCTCATCGTCGTCCAACAGGCCGGAGCCATGTGCCTGGATGATTCTTCGACTTATACGGCGCCTTGCAATTGGAATCTCCTTCACCCTGGTGGAGATGCTGTGCAAAGCTCTGTCACATTGTCCTTGATTTATAATGTCAGTATCATGTGGTGATATCGAATTAGTAGCTGCCGCTGCATTTTGATGATGATCTTCGGAGCCGAAGGAGGAGGCGGTTTCACAGCAGGAGGCCTGCCTTGCGGAGGAGATTTGGTTAACATGATGAATATCCTGCTCGTGGTTTGCAAGTTTGATAATAGTGCTACAGGTGCCTGCAAGTTCTGCACGGGGTTGTATCACTACTCGCAAGGATTCCAGATGCTTCATCTGTGAGCGGCGATTCAGGATTTCCTGGTTCCTTTGTTGCAAATCCTTCAAGAACAGTCTGACATCCACCACGATCACAGCCCTCTCTCGCTGCAAATCAAAACGCAACAAACATCATAATTCGGACACTACAATCAGTTGAAAGCAGTTAGTGATCGACTACTACATCTCAGTATTACACACCAACGCGACAAACCCAAAACTTGGGCGTCTTTGCAACATTTTCGGCATTATCTACCAAATGGCCATTCTGGTAATGATATGCTCCAGTCGCAACGTCATTCCGTTGCGAAGCGTGAGTTGTTATGCGCGCTTACAAAACGTTCGTATTCCGTTCAATAGGAGTTTGCAATGGGGATTTGGACGAACTATGCATTGATTTTACAATAGATTTTGACACATCATCTGCAACAGTTTTTCCACAAGGGGCTCCATCAATTCCAGAAACTATATCATATCAATATGTGTCGCGAATGATCCCAAGCCCTAATTAAGATTGATTGTCCGCATCCTTATAATTATGCAGTGAAATTGGGAAATACAATATCGTTGCATATTATCGTCACTCACCCTCCCAATATGAATTCATGCTTAAAGGGCCTGCCACACAGAGCTTGAGCCTGAGCTCAAGCTTGCAAGTTTGGTGGGCCAAGGTAAGAGAAATGAGAACCTTTATAGATATATGTACCAACGATGGTGGAGCTTTGGTTGCTCATTATATTTGGAATGATTTTCAAGTTCAAGCCCAATCTTGAACTTGTAGTCATCGGACATGACATGCCTACAAGGTTCAAATTTGCGGGGCTTGCACTTCAAAACCAACCCAAAAAAGAGCGGGGACCAAAGCTTGAGACAAAGGTCCACCTTCTTAAATACATGCAAGGGCTCAAATTCTTTCACCTTGGTCTACCAAAATTACAAGCTTGAGCTCATGTTGTGTGGCTACTTACTTGCTATGATGTCCAAATGTGGAAACTAGATTTTGGACCTGGGTGACAACTATCTGTAACACTCGCAGGGATCACCGTTTTAGAGCTTGGTTTGGAGCTGCTGCAACATTTCTAAGAAGTATAATTTAGAAGTTACATTTGCATCAAAAACTTTTAAATTTTTTCTTAGAAGTGAAATTCAACACTTAGAGGAACTTGGATAGTCACACAGCTGTTTTAGAAACATTACTTTTGATTAGTTCCAAAACTGGCAATTTGAGAAAGGGAAGCCTTTTCTAATTCAAACACAAACCGTATGAATGGATTCCTCTCAATGTCCTCTTTCCAAGCATGTTTCTTCTCCTCTTTGTGAAAGAACAAAACCATTGATCCACTAGAAGTAAGTATGAGGAGTGATTTAGAAGACACCCGGGAACTTGCACTTACTGATGATGACGATGAAGGCAGCATCGACTCCAGAATGTTGAACTTGCCAGCCATGTCGTCGCGTCGCTGGCATTCTCGGACAACGTGCTCTACATTACTGACCACTCGAATTCTCTCTTTCGATTTCGCAGGACCATTTAAATTTCCAGCTGAATCATCTGCGATCATCAAAACCTTAGCCTTCTTTGATCTTCCTTGATGTTCGCTCACAACCTTAACCCTAACCCTAACTTCATCATGTCCACATCGTCTCCCGGCTCTCGGACCAGCAGGCTTGAGGTTCTCATGATCGTCGGTAGGTGAGAATTGATTCGGAGGACCACATTCGATCGAGGGACCGATGAATGGCTCCCTCAAGAAGCTGCTAAGTTGAGGGGCCGCAGCTGGGACTGCTGATTGACGAAGGTTGAGCAAGCTGGAGCGATGAGTTAATGCGGGATCTGTAGGTGGGATGGAAATGGAGCCAGTTAATGTTCCGAATTCGAATGAAGGATCAGCAAGTTAAATCTCGCTGCAAGTAGTGGAGCTAGTCTCCGGTGCCATGTCGGAAGCATCTTCGATCATGGCAGTAGTTACATCTGTGTCTCGAATCTCTGGGAGCTCATCCAACATGTCAAGACTTGTGATCGAGGAATGAGGATTATTGCTACCACTTTTCAAAATCGGCCAGTTTGATGGACAAATTCCAATTCAAACTGGATACCAACCCATTCATATTTGCATCGTCCTCAGGTACAGCAGAATGTCCCCGGCCAGGTGGCAACTCTCCCTTTTGGAATAGTTGCTTCAACATTGCTTCGAATACTAACTGATCGATGATTTGTTCTTTCACAAAGAGGAGAAACATGCTTGGAAAGAGGGCATTGAGAGGAATCCGTTGAATTATTAAGATTTGTGTCTGAATTAGAACTTTCAAATGCCAGGTTTAGAAATAATCAAAAGCAATTCTTCTTAAATAGAAACAGACAGGGGTCACCATCCATCCAGACCCCTAGGTGTTGCATTTCACGTCTAAGAAAATTTTAAAAAATTCTTAAAATATATAGTCTTGATAATAATTCTTAAAAGCGAAAGTAACTCCAAAAAAATTGTTTATGCTTATGCTTAGAAACGAAAACGATGGTTTTAGCAGCTCCAAACCAAGTTCTAAAGACGGTGAGCCTGCGAGAGCTACAGACTGACAGTTGCCACCCCGGGAGAACGTCTCTTGCTGCATCGAAACGAAGGTTAATCCACTCGACCCGTCCCTAGAATGCACAAAAATGAGGCGACTCTAGTCTCTATCCCGAACGTTGCACACCAACTTACAATCTCCAGCCATTGTGCAAAAAATGCTCAATGGCTGAATCCAGCTTTGAGATAGACCCACACTCAATCGGTCCGCTAGAGTCTCGGAGGCTAAACGACGAATTTGGTGACATAATTCAACCTGCATGTCGGAATGATCACAACAATTCCCTCTCACACAAGGGACCAAAAACTCCTACTGAATGAATCCATTTCGGGGACCAGTCTAGTTTTTCTTCTCTATTTTCTTCCCTGCCTGCATCCCTGCACCCTCAGGAGTCACAGACTCGCCAAAAAGTGAAACACCTTCAAGTTTGCACAGCTTGCTAAGATATTCCCCCAACCGACGATGAATTACTCGAAGATACTGTTGTGTCCACCTCCCAGAAGTTTGTAGTTCAGATTCTGGTGGTATTGGTTTATTTACATGTCAACGAACTTGGTGACATGATTCAACCTGCGTGTCTGAATGATCATATCATTACCTCCGAACCAAGGGACAAAAACTCCTATGAATGAATCAAACTCTGTGACCAAAATCTACATTTCTTCTTGCCTGACTCCCACCTTAGGAGTACACACATATATAGCCAAAATGTGAAACACTCAACACACAGCTTGCTAAAATATTGCCCCCGCCGACGATGAATTACTCGAAGATATTGTTTTATCCACTTCTCGGAACTGAAGTATCACTATATTCGTTAATTTGGGACTTTTTCGGCATTTTGAGATAGTTACAAATATAAGAACATGGATAAAATCACACAGATATTGGAGAATGTTGTAAGATGCAAATACTTTGAAGTGGGTGTTCATATCAAGAACCCAATTAAGAACTCATATCAAGATGGTTTAGGTAGGACGACCCAAACATTAGACCATGTTGTTGTGGTTCATATATTAATTTGAGACAAGAGAAAGTCTCAAATTAACGAATATAATTTAGTTTAGTTTAGAGATTCTGGTGGTATTGGTGTGATCCACGTCGACGAACTTGGTGACATGATTCAACCTGCGTGTCTGAATGAGCACAACAATCCCCTCCCAACTCAAGAACAACTGAAGGATTCCATCGATGTCTGTGACCAAAAACTACATTTATACGCCTGCATCCCACCCCCCGAAGGAGTACGCACATATAGAGCCAAAAAGTGAAACACTTGTTTTAACTCCCAACTCACAGGAGAGAGGGAATTATCGTATACGAGCGTACCTCTCATCCATCCAACATCAAAACTTGACTTCCTACAGGTTTGTTGCCGATTCATTGGACTAGACTAATTTGGGGCCTTCAAAGGCCAATTCCGGTGTCAAATCGACTCAAAATAATAACCTCCGGATTGCTTACTATTACAGGGCTTTTATGTTTGGTAAAATAAGAGGTACGTACGCTCGTATTCTTGAATTCCCTCCCTCCCAGCACACAGCTTGGTGCTAAAATATTCTCCCCACCAACGATGAATTACTCGAAACACTTGTTGTATCCACCGTAGACTTCCCTCAAGTGTAGATTTAGTTTTATAAAGTTTCTGGTGGGTATTGGTAGTTACTGTTTCCTGCACCCAAAGCTACAGGAAACTGAAAATTGAACCCATGATCCCAAGTGATCAAAAAGTGTAAAAAACGCTTGCAATCCCATGATCTCTCCAATTCCATACCTTGTTGCTGCTGTTGGAATGTCGCTGTGGATCGATCGGTCTAGCACTAATCTGGAACCTGCAACCTGGAGTGGTGGCAGTGGTGAAGGAGATTCTCCAACTCGAAGACATTTCCTACGCTGCGAAAGGAAAGGATTAAGAAGGGAGCCAATTTGGCAGCTTGAGCCTGGATCTTCGTCTTACTCCAGACCAGTGAATGTTTTCTTGGCTTCGTGAGGACAAATTGCACCAAACGTAGCGAGGTGGCGTTTCATTCCTTTAGAACAAAAAGTGGGGAGAAGGAAAATAAAATAAAAAATTGAAAAGTCAACAAAACAAATTCGGTTTCACAGATCAGTGTCAACTCCGCATCAAATATCGAGCAAATGGACCTATATATATGTTGTTGTCACCAACACATCAACAATTGTACACTAAAATTGTCATGTTAGTGTGGTTTACCATTTGGATTTACGCATCGCTATAACATTTTAGTGAGAGCATCATTTTTACCCAAATAATATAAGTACACTAAATATCATATTTAGTGTCACTAATTCTAATGGTGCTCAATATTGATTGTAAACTGTGGTGTAGCGCCACCAACACTAAATGTTAACCCAATATTATTTGTCATTCCTTGTAATAAAATTTGGGGGATTATAGAATTACACTATTGCAATTACTATCACTTACCAAGTGATTTTTCATCCATGACAATATTTCATACTTTGGACAACTAACCAACTAATCTAACTAGTAGTTAACTAGTTGCCTTTTGTAACTATATTTGGTCACGATTTGACCTGTCAAAAAATGTAGTAAACTATAGTTATATTTAGTTAACTAAAGTTGAGTGGAGCCTGTTCACGGAATTATATTGTAGTTTTGTAGTGTCCCTAATGTGTTATTTGTGTTGGTGCACATGGAGGTTGTTCCGGAGCCCAACACTGTGAGTGATTGTATAAAGGCATTTCTTGATGAAACTCAATGCCCTAAGTATACTAAAGACCCTCAACTAAAGCAAATCAAGAGGTGAACTTCCTCGAATATATGATATTACTTGGAGTTTTTCTAGTTAATTATAGTTGTTCCCTAAAATGTATTGAAAAAAATCTAGTTAACTATAGTTATTTTGGCAGTTGTCCAAGGTCTGCAATATTTCTTCACAAGTTGTTGACAAGAGAAGGTAGGGTTTTGGCCAATGAATGAACTCATCCATCATCCATGATGACAATAGTTGTACATTTATTCATAAGAAGTTTCATCCAAAAAGCTACCATAGTGCCACTAAATATCATATTTAGTGTGGTTAGTATGCACACTGAAGGCTATGTTAATATAACTTAGTTGGTAAAAAATGTTAAGGTTTGTAAAAAGTTATAGCAACATGCAAACTCAAATGTGTTAACCCACACTAATAGGATAATTTAGTGTAGCTTCTCCCTTGTGATCTAACTCCAATTTTCAAGAAAATATTGCATCCTATCGCTAACTTTAAATCAGATTAAGGAAATAAAAAAAACAAATAGTAGTCTTTGTTGTGCATTGTGCAACTAACATGTAGAAACAATACTCAAACATAAACGTGTAATCAAAATAAGCAATCAAATTGGGTCCGCTTAGCAAGCAACGATGAACGTTGTTTGTTTCATGAAAATGTCCGTTGACTTTAGTTGTATCCTAGGATTATTCTTCTTATTTTTATTTTTAAAACAAAACGTCAAAAAACCAACACCAAATACGTTAAGAACCAAAGAAGACACGCCCACTTCAAGGAGAGGCAGAACCCTTGGGCACGCCACACCGCCACGTAAATGTATCCTAGATATCAATGTACAACTTTTCAATAACACATGGTCCTTGCACTGCAATCGGGTGCTGACTAAGAAGCACTACAAGCCTCAAGGAGTGACAAATTTAACACGTTTGCAGGTGTATATAATATTTGTAAGTTCTATGACAAGAGAGTGCTTCCTGCATGGATCTACATAAAAGGCTTTTCCACAATGCACCCACTACTTAAGTACACTCCCCTTTGAAATCGGTTATTGAATGATTAATACTATAATTCAAGAAATTATAGCCGCAGCTGGCATTTAAAGTGCACCACCAGATTTCCAGGCAGTGAAAGAGTGTGTGGTACTACACCGGTTATGGTGTTTAGTGTCACGTACACTATTTGCAAAGGGCCTAAACTAGATGCTTAGAGGTTTCAAAGTGTCACGCCTGCTTATTGTCAAGATGATTCCATATGTTAACATAAGAAACTTCTTTAACCCCTAAACATTCAAGTCTTCACATTTCATTTTCGTGCACTTCCAACACCAGTGCTGAAAATTTATATTATGTAGCTAAATGGAATTTGTTTTCCTCGATTCTAACTACACGGCTGTGAAGTAGACTAGCACATATTCTTGCTATGAAAATTTGAAGTGAATTGGAGCACATTTGCTAGGCTAGATTAACATATGAACATGGCCTTCATTCGGGGGGGGGGGGGGGTAGGAAGAAAAAAACTCTCAAATTTTTCGTTTCATGATCATTTCGATCATGCACCAATTTAGAAAGTTGGCAACTTTGCCATAGTATGTTATGTAGATGATAAATGAGCTACTCCCAAAAATTTGGGATTTTTTGAGCAAATTTAGATGAAGTTCGTCACCCTCAAAGTTGGAGGTGCCACATGAGGTCATTTTCGAGATTTCCCCTTTTTCATGGAACAAGCAACGTGTGCACTAAGTTTATTTTCCCCAAAGCCATCCACTGAAGTTGTGCACAACCATCACCAAGGAAAAAAACCCCACCCAAATTGGGCATCATATGTGAAAGATATTGGTTCCTAAATTTGGCTCCTACATTTGAGCTACACATGAAACTACCTCCCAAAACAAGCAATGCCAACTTCACAAAAAATCCTACATGCCTGGAGTATGAGGTTTTTATATCTCATTTTGGCCCACATGGTAGTGGCCACCACCTTACACCAATAGATACCTTTCTATTCACATAGATTGCCACCTATTGGGTTGCAAACCCAAGTAGAATATCAAGTGGCGACCCATTTTGGGTTGCTTGAGCATTTAAGGGTTATTAAGTGACAAAATGTCTACATTATGACATTCAGAGCAGCACATTGGGGATAATTTAGATGATAGTCTACAAGGGGAAGATATTTTTGAACGTATTAATGGCAAGTGTCATGTGTCTACATTCTAATATGCAAGGGGAGATATTTTTTAACGTATCAATGTCAAGTGTTCATGTGTCAACATTCTAGTATGCAAGGGGGAGGATATTTTTGAACGTATTAATGGCAAGTGTCATTTGTGTACACTTTAGTCAACTTGTAGACCATTGTGTAACATAGGCATGCGCCTCATAACAATGTTGAACATACTCATGCCAAGATATTAATGAGGGCACTTGAATGCCAAGTGTCATGAGTTGACACTTATGATGAAGTTGTTACTCATCAATATAACCCTAGCATACGCCTCAAAATAGGGTAAGTGACACTATTACGCATGTGACACTAAATATCATAAATGATGTAATTCCCAAAACATGTACTAATATATTTTGCCAAATCTCATAATCAGTGAGGGCTAAAATTTTTATTAAGTGAAACTAAATTATTGAATACATGCTCAATTATCCTACATTTCAAGAAAATTAGTGTGTGCTTTGAGGTGTTTTACAATAGAGCTTCTCCTAGGATATGGAACACACTCATTAGTACAAGATGGTTAGCAAATCCAAATCAAGGTTGTCACCACTTTCCTTGTAATTTTTGAAGCTCATATGGTTATCTTATTCATTATCAAAGTGAAGATTCTCATGCTCGTTTAATGCTCACATAGGTCCCCTCAATTAGGTTGACTATTGAGCTTAGAAAGGCTATCGAGCAAGTAGTCCACTCGTTTTTAAACACATGTCTTTCTAGTATTCATTCTTGGAGCAACACCTAATCACATTTCACTCAAATACAAGTGTCCAATTATGATAAGTAACCGGATTAAGCACATCCACCTTAGTCTATACTTATGTTTTCATTTGAAGGTGTATTTCTATATATATAAACAAAAACAAAACTGGACACTATAAGATTTAAAAAAAAAAAAAAAACCATGCAAAATTTGATTGCAAGTGTGTAAATACAACCAGATGATGAGCTTCAGAACCCATGGCAAGCCTCCTGGAAAGGGGGAGGGCAAATCACCCCATACACTGGTTCCTTGTTGGATGACTACAACCCTGCCTCCAAGAAACTCGTGTACTGGTTGGTTTCGCCCCAACCCCTGAAAAGCCACTTCAAGCTTTGTTTCATCTACACAAAGCACAAAATACAAGCACATACTTCCATTGCACAAAATATGGAACGGTATAAAGGTTTACTCGCAAAACACTGAGATACATGGCACCAAAATGCACCAAAGAAATCATGACAAGTTTGCAACGATGCGTGCGTTTCAAGTGCTTTATTGATGAACATCTCAATACAATGAGATGGGTTAGTTGACCACCTAAACTTGTCCACGATTTCGTTTCCTAACTCACGAGTTCAAATGGGTCGGGACAATTAAAAATGTTTTGGTTAGATGTGCTCAACCTGTCAACCATGAAAGACTGATCAACCATGACCGGCAAGTCCTTTGCAAACATGTATGGTGGTTCGATCTCTGCATTAATATTACTACTAGTGTTGCAAATATACGCATTTAATATATCCTTGGGACCAGCTGGGTCATGTGGCTCAAATAACTCACACGATTCATCCGATACCGAGGCTTCCGAATTCGAACCAACACGTTTATCGATTCCTCGATCGTGGTCATTTGATGTCAAATCATTTGCCGACATAGCTCCTAGTGTTGGAAAGTTAGGTCCTCCAAAACTGTCGCGTTGAAGGTGAAAGAGTGATGATGAAATGTTGATTGAAGTATCTAGTGCGCGGTGTTCCAAAGATGCGATGGGCGATTGCAGCTTTGACTCTCCACACACATGCTCGCGAGACGCACCTTGCGACTTGAGTGTTTTTTGCCTTTGATAACACTTGGCAGCCTCAATGTACGCTTGGGCAGCTTCCTCCGGAGTGTCAAAGTTGCCAATCCACATCTTCTTCCGCTTCGGGAGTTTCACTTCCGCCACCCAAGGATGCTTTCGTTCCGGGCGCCAACGGACTCCTTTGTATCGCACTGTGGAGTTACCCGTCAATTGCTCCAATTTTTTAGCCATTCTTCGTGTCATTGTCCTTTCGATGACCCACGGCCTGGTTTGCTTTTGTTGCAAGAACTGAGTTGAGCGAAGGTCGTAGATTTCCCATTGCACAATCAATTGCATCTTCACGCGGGACTCATCATTTAACCAAATCTCGTAGGATTTTGTATAGTTCGTATAGAGGAGGAATAACTCCGTTTCTAGTAAGGATGCTGGATCTGGATCCATCACGTAAGATGTGACCAAAGGTTTAAAGGAGCCACATTCATCAAATGTACTGGAATCTATCAAAATTCGGTGCTGGGGGTTTGAAGTTGGAGGAGGACTCTTGCAATTCAACAACCCAAGATTTGACGACGCGTTTATTCTACAACCTGCCTCTAGGTACTTCATCTTTACGATATTCAAAAACTGTTGACCATCTTCGACTGAAATGTCCACTTCCCCTTTCGGAACGAGCAAAGTCACCCGTCTGTATGAATAATGATCTATTGTTCCTCGAGTCTCGTATTTACAAGAACCGTTCTCGAGCCTTTCATATGAAACACTTGCTACATTTGAGTACGTAGTACTGGACACTTTAAGAGTCTCCATGATGCAAGTTTCGCCTTTACAAATCTAGCCCTAATCTCAACCCTATCTTGCACTACTTTCACTAGCAAGACTTGAAACATGTACATTACAAATTTTCCTCCTACCCCTGAAATGGGGTAGTTGCCCGCGGCCGAAGAGACTCTTCGCTCATGCTTGCTCCAAGCTAGAAGCCAAAACGTTTAAACCTATTTATCAAACTACTCCACAAAATTACAGAAACAATCTCTCACTTCATGTGTGACTTGTTTTACCTACAACAAAACATTTTAAACCCCCATTGCTTGAAATTCTCTCCCAATTGCTCACATCCTAGTACACACACACATGCATGCGCACTTCCGGCACTCAGCGCACGTGTACAGGACAATCAACTTCTTGAAGCTATCTGAGAAAATGAAACTTTCAAAATGAGTTACGGAACCAAATTCTACATGGAGATACGGACGCTAAATTATGTGGGAAAAGCGAAGCCTAGAGAGTATGAACATCCACAAGCGGTGTTTGTGAAGGCTGACTTATGAGACAGAGGGGACTCTCACAATCTCTTATTGACGGTGAACTTTGAACGTCAGCGTGATCAAGAGTCAACCCTCATCTTCACCAAGATATTGAAAGTCTATCCTTGTCTACGTAAATCAACCTTAACCTTCCAATTTAGGGAAGTATCTGAGTGTCCAGGGAGATTTTTTCAGCATAAGTTAATCAGTCAAGATCCTAGTGTTTCCAAGGGCCGACAGTACACACTACCCCGGACGAACTTTCGGGGGTGTCAGATCCGGGCTGGGCAGCCCTCAGGAATGTTTTTGAACCCGATCGAAAACTGCTGCCCGTCCTGCCCAATTTTGAAAAAAAAAGTGCCCTTGTATTCTTGAAGGCCACTTGATTACAAATCCCATATTGAGTGCACTTCACTTTCGAGGCCTAAAATCCAGTATATATGTGCCCTTCCAATGTAATTAAGTCTAATTAGTCCTCATTAAGCTCAAATAAATCAAAAAGCGTGCTTACCAAATTAAGTAAACCTAATTAATTATAAAATGTACTTATTGGGATTAATTCATTCATTCATTAATTCCAATAAGTACATTTTATAATTAATTGCAAATGAATACTTATGAAAGTAGACGGCATTACCTAAAACATTATAAAATATGCTTGCTAAATCAACACAATAATTTAAGTGTCATTTTAGAATGACAAAGACAATTTCAAATGGTAAGTCACAAAAATTATAACCTCGATGTTAATGAGGATTTTCTTGACCTCCAAGTTAATTACATGCTTCATTGATGGTTTCATTTCCGGAATGAAATCCCAATCAATTGCTCATTTACTAATTGGAAGTGCACATATATATTGGATTTTAGACCTTGAAGATGAAGTGCACTCAATATGGGATTTGTAGTCAAGCAACCTTCAAGAATGCAAGGGCACTGTTTAAAAAAAAAAATTGGGCAAGGCGGACAACAATTTTCGATCGGGTAGAGATATTTTCCTGGAGGGCTGCCCCAACCCGGATCTGACCCCCCCGAAAGTTCATGCGGTGGTGTTTATTGTCCGTTGTTTCCAAGTCCAACCGATTACACATTGACATCTTTCGGACTTTCTTCATTAAATTGAGGTGTATTCTCTAGATTCCTCTAAAATGATCGTTGATTTTCTTGAAGTCTTGAAGAACTTCAACTGGTTATTTCTCAAACAGACCGGTTCATCTATAACTAGCAGTTGATTCTCCCCATTCATTGGGTATCTCTGTCGTTGAATATACATACATGTCATATGATGATTGATTAACTTAGATCTAATGTTCAGTGGTCAAACCATCGTGTAAATCGAGATACTTGAACAGTGTGGTCTACGTAGAGAATGGATGTCTCAGGCCGGGGATTCGTGGCACTCATGTATTTTCATTAGTGAGAGTTCATTCATCTTTGCGGATGAGATGAACCACTTTAGACACTACCTCACGTTGTCGGCTCCTTGTCTCAAGGGTTTCAAAAATATCAAGTTTTAGTAGTTTTAAATAATCTTAGTCTAATCTAATACTTAAGGCAATAATACAAAGGGGGTTAGATAAAATTAAAATGCCTCATATAGAAACAAGTGGGTGCATCATGCATTGCCAACCTATCATTACTAGTCCGGTTATTTTAAAGAAATTAATATGGGCGGACATTAAATACCCCCTCACAAACTTTCGGGGGTGTCAAATCTAGGCTAGGGCAACCCTCTAAAGATATTTTTGAACCCAATCGAAAATTGTTGCCCATCCCGCCCAACTTCGAAAAAAACCATTGCCCTTGCATTCTTGAAGGCCGCTTGACTACAAATCCCATATTGTGTGCACTTCACCTTCAAGGTCTAAAATCCAATATATATGTGCACTTCCAATTAGTAAATAAGCAATTGATTGGGGTTTCATTTCGGAAGTGAAACCATCAATGAAGCACGTAATTAACTTGGAGGTCAAAAACATTGCAAAATCCTCATTAACATTGAGGTTATAATTTTGTGACTTACCATTTCAAATTATCTTTGTCATCCTAATGATAGATTAGTGCAAGTGTTCATAAGATGACCAAAATGAAACAATGAACAATGAACATAGAATATAAAACATACAACAAAAAATTTATATAAAAATAAAATTTATTTTTTAGGTAATATAATACGAGGTATAAAAAAACGGTATGTTATTTGGAATTAGACTTGTGGGACAACGTTATGGACGAGGTATACTCAGAAAATCATAAGTTTCTGACTATAGCCTATCTAAAATATTGTAATATTTTATCCTCATCACATATTGCAATATCTTTAAAATCACATGGTATATATTCATTATTTTCAAATAAATAGTATTATAGTTTTATTTTTATTTTTATTTTTGAGTTCACCAATTTACCATAATTTGATATATATTATTTTGATATATTACAAATGTTTGAGCAATCACACCCGTGCAAAGTAAATGAATTATGAACAAAAAAAGTCTATGACAACACATCATAATTATATGTTGCACACGTTGATATCTTGCGATATTTATCAAAATAACCATGTGGAATTCAAAGCCACATCATGGCCTTGGAAAAATCTCATGGGAGGTTAGAAAATAGGCTTAGAGCATCCAATGCCACATCGTTTGCCTCTTGCCAACTAATTCATCTTTACAAAATAGCTAGTAGTTCACAATAGCTATGAGGGAGAAAATAGGTCTTACATGCCAACTCGGAGGTGTTTCACTAAAGTAAGCTCCATCCAAGCTTTTTGATGGACTCATCCGATTTTTGTTACCGGATGACTTTACTTGAGTGCCACGAATCCCCGGCCGATGTCTCACTACACGTAATTACCTACACTGTTTCTTCTCTTTACTGTGCAGATTACTTCAATAAAGTGCCATCAATTTAAGGTCACCTATTCTAATTTAAGACTTTCTTTTTGTGAACTAAAGTGTCTTACTAAATAATTGGTGCTTAAAAAGCAATATTGCCAGGGCTTCTGCCTCTACTTTCCAAAGGGATCCATGTGTGTGAAAAAGCTCTCGTTCTAAAAAGATCTTAAGACTCTTTCTTGGCTCCTAACACATCATTTTACCGCCACCAGTGTTCAGGGAGATTTTTGGGCATGATCAGTCAAGATTCTAGTGTTTCCAAGTCCAAACGGTTACATGTTGTGATGTTTCGGTTTTTCTTTATCAATTTGAGGCATATTCTCTCAATTCTTTGTAAATGATGGGTGATTTTCCTGAAGTCTTGAACTTCAACCGGTTATTTCTCAAACTCAATTGGTTCATCTGTAACTAGCAGTTGGTTCTCCCCATTCATTGACCGCCACTCTCAAAATGAATCATTATTTCAAATTCCTTCTAGTAAGATAAGTTTATCCTTGTGTTAATTTGTAAGAGGTGACATCTTGCACAGGGCACTAATTTCCATTATTTTGTAAGAAAATTGATGTTCTAATATGATGTGCACCACACCAAATCAAGCTAACCAAATGAGTGCAAAAAGTTTAAAATAGCAAAACGCACACAAAAAAGAAAGTTTTTTTTAACACAAATCTAGAGAGGCCCTCACAACAGTGGTCAAAGCATTCTGTGCTATGAACGGGAAGATCCAAGCACTACATCATTTATGGTATTCACTGTGACGTTCGTAATAGTGATCACTTACTCTATTTTGAGGCGTATACTAGGTTACACTAATGAGCAACAACTTCATCATTAGTGTCACCTGATGAAACTTGGTGTTAAAGTGCGCTTACTAATATCTTGGCATGAGCATGCTCAATATAATAATGTAGTGAATGTATGCCTATGTTACACAATGGTCTATAATTTGACCAAAAGTGTATACCACACAACTGACACTGGGCATTAGTATGCTCACTAATTATGTTAGTATACATGGAAATTCTCTATTGATCTCAATTAACCATAGTTGTATGAACTCGCCCCTCAACTCCCATGCTTCTCAGGTGAGTAGTCTTATACCATTGCCTATTAGTCATAATTGTGAACTAACCATAGATGTATGTGATAATCATGGACTTTTAAGCCCATCAATTTTGGAACCTCAAATTAGATTGGAGTATATGCCCAAGAACCTAGTAATCCAGTACTAGAAGGGAGGATATCTCGAATGGAGAGAAAAATGGATAAGTTGTCCACTTTGTTTTCAGCCTTCGTGAATTTATCAAAAACTAATCCATCCACTCATGCGAGCTCACTCATAGAGAATGCGCATGACCCCATTGGAACTCAAGAAGCTGGAGCTCATATGGGCCCCATACTTGAAAAATCCATCACAAAATTGGATGCAAATTTTGAGAGCTAAGGGACATAAGCTAATCATGAGAATATAAGTAGATAACCATATAACATTGTTTTGTTTATAGTATATGATATTGATTTTGATAATTATATATGGCTATGTCATATATTTTGGAAGTTGATTTGTAATGTAACCTTATAATCTTGTGTGGCACGATAAACAATTTTTTTAAATACTAGAGGAAGAAATTTTTTTTTTCAACTCAGATACAATTAACTTAAAATGTGAATGTGTAATAGACTTGAGTTTGGTCAATTGTTTGATTGTTGACTAGTATTTTGAATTATATAACTAGCACATGTATTAGAGATATACACCGAGGACAAACTAATACATAAAAACAGTTTGGATCCAGGATACTGACATATAGACTAAAGACATTTTTCCAATGAAGGTTTTGTTGGATGCTATGACTATTTTGGACAATGTTATTGCGGCAATAACATATACTGAATCACCAATTTTGAGCAAAAATCATAATATTTCTCATAATGGAATTGGACTACCTTCAAAATACAAAGTAGATCGGGCCATATAAAACAAATCGAGTGGTAGTAAAGTATGAGGTAGTCAGGCATCCCCAAAAAACAAAACTACACAACCTCCTCAAAATACAACAATTGTGAAGGTAATGAGAGGTAATGATTCCTCACATTACCCTATAATTACAATTTGCTACTTTCAAAAAGTTTCTGGTGATTCTTTATGTGGAACATATGCTCTGCCAGATTTTGAAAAATGATTAAAGGATTTAGGGGAGCTTTATATGTGACAAAAACGAAAAAATTGAAAGTGATGTTGTGGCTACACTTCGTTCAAGTACGAAATTGAAAAAATATTATATGTCCAAATTTATAATTAGTTTGTATTCATATATTTTATGTAATATTTTGTTTGGGTTGTAAATATACTATTAGGCGATGTACCCAAAATATCTATTTTTACTTTAAGTAGAGCAGATTGTATGCAAAACAAAGGTTATTATTCCGAGCGCCCATAAGCCATGTTAATTATGAAAAAAATGAAAAAATTTGTACATAAGAATGAAATGACCTATGATATTTAGTATAAAGAATATCATGAATATAGAATCTAATTTTATTGAAATAGTACGTATTTCTGCCAGTAATGTACTTCGCTTTAATAAATGAAGATCTCAGACATTGAGAAAACATATTTAATTAAAAAAGTATGGGATTATATCATGGAATTAGATAGATACGATAACGTGCCAACACATACCGGAGCTCGTGAGTTGGATGGGAAGCCAAAAATGTCGTCAAGCAATGTTCATTGGCGGGATGTTACGTCATTCCCTAATTTTTTATATATATTCAAGAATGATTTAATGTGCATTTCTATTTAATGGACCATTGAAACATGTGTTCGTACGTGCTCGATACATGTGATATTTGTTTTAAATGTATAATCTGAATAAAATATATCCATATTATATTAGATGTAATTTATACATAATGTCATTTCGTTCGTAAATTGTTGTTTGTTTCACCGCTTCAAAATGACATTCGTAAAAAAATAGAGATTTATTTTTTTGAATATTGCAAGTGTCAATGAGCTGCATATTTTACAGTTTTAGTATAATTAAATTCCAAATTTTATAATTCTTTTGTATATTTAATATCAGAATCGAAATTTTTTAAGGCATACGGATATCCGTTTCAAATATAATTTTTATATTTAAATTTAAAAAACGACCATATTCTTAACATTTTACGTAATGTTACTAAGTTTGGAATTTGGAGAATATAAGAATTCTTCTTATGTAAAACTAACAATGTAAGAAATTTAATTATTTAATTATTTAAAATTAAATAATGTCAGATGGGGTAGCGCTGTCAAACTGCGCTCCCTTAGTCGTAGAGAGGACTGCAAGGAAGGAAGTGAGAAATTTAAATGTTTTCGATAACCGTGCTTTTAGTTTCTAGGAGCGATAGACTGAGCGACTTGCGACGATTGATGTCATTGTTGTCAATCGCTCTATGTAATTATTATTTAAAAAAAAACTAAATCATTTATAATTTAAAAAAATTACAAAATATTAACTTCATTAGATTTCTTCTTGAAGTTATATAAGATCTTAAAGTCAATATACAAAACAATATGCTTGCAAACTAATTTTACATAAATCATTTAAAAAATTGAATATATAATAATAGCATTATAATATACGAAAATTTAGAAAAAAACTAGTCTCTTAACCGATTGGAAAGTTAAATAAAATTAAAAATCACGTTTATAATTTAGAATTTATTTAAAATTTTACATCAAGTAAAGAATATAATAAATATGTCTTCTTTACTTATTATAAATCGATGTTATAGTCATTGTTTTGATTTTTTGTATATCTGTCTTTTAACAAATTAAAAAAAATCCTGAGGTTTCTATGTCAATTCACGAATGTGAACACACGAAGAAATTTTATGTTGCCGAAGATTGGTTTGGCATGAGTAACTTCGATCTCCAATCGACCACTAATCCTTCTGAATTGGTAATTTCTTGTAGGCTTCATCGATTTTCATTCGTACCTTATTTCGTTCATTTGTGTTTTTCTAATTTTGGCGTTCAAAATTTGTTCTGACTCGCAAATTCTTCATCAAGGTACTTGTTCGTAATCGGATGTCCGGACCTTGGACTTCGAGGATATGATTTACAATCTCAAGCGAGATGGTTGGCTCAACAACTTCACCGATGTGAAGAATTAATCCGTAAGGATTGACGGAGTGCCTCGGAGAGGTGCTCGTGAAAAGCGCCCCGAGTTCTTCTTCATCTTTTTGTCCGCCCTCACAGACAAGGACGACATACTCTTAGATTGGCAATATGGCGTTGGTTTGTTCTTCACCTCTTTGTTTTTCATTTCATTGTCTTTTATGTTTTATTTTCTTTGGATTTCATTCGTTGTCCATTCATTTTCTTATCCTCACTTATTTGCATTTTGTTGTTCTAGGAGGTTCCATCATTGCTTGCCACTCCATTCAACGCCATATTGTGGTGCTTGAATCGGCCATTGATGTCTTCAAATTCATTATCCTCCTCATTCGTGAACCTGAGCAAGAACACACCTTTCAACACGCCGCTTCTCAACGAGGCTCCGTTTTTGCTCCTCTTCTTCGGAAGATGGCGAAACGCAATTTCGATTTGTTGTGTGCGTAAGTTCGTTCTTAGCTTCTAACTGGTTTGAATTTCTATCTTCTCTTATTGTAGCTTTGAACATGTTCTCATTTTTTTTCTCCATATATGTGCAGAGTTCAAAATAAGAGTCCCATCCGCGTCCCTAATGCGGACATGTTTGCAACGCCTTCAACGACGTTTAAGTTTTCTTCCCATGCTGCTGAGCTTGCCCATCTCTTGGCGGAAGCACCCTCTACAGCTCCTATTCGCACCCGCCCTTTCAACAAACTAGTATTAGATTTCTTAGATATAGAGATTAAGCAAGGCGATGATAGTGATAGACTTCGTAGTCCAAATATTTGACTAAGTCTCGTGAGTTAGAAACCTTCATCTTATATGTATTGCTTTTCATTAAGTCTTTTATGAGTTTATATATTGAACTAGTTTGATTATACTTAAGAACCTAAGGTATTGAATTGTTTTGATTTAAGCTTCAAAAAATGTGTTGGAATTTCTTTGAAATCTGGTATGTGGGAGGGATCTCGAAACCGAGAGGGCGGGGTTTCTAGTTTATTTGTGTTTGATATAACCTAAGGCATTAGAGTTATCCATTAACTAACCGGGGGTTTGGGATGGAGTTCAACCGGGTGTCATCCATCCGCCCCTAGTTTAGGGAGTAACCGTTAATTGTGCCAACTCATGGTTGACCAATTAAAGGAGCAGTTGACCCTCCAAAAGACAATGTGAGGTAAAGGCATGGCCCACGGTGGGCCGCCCGGTTCCCAAGTTTAGACCCGTGATAGGTGGCCACGATTTAGGGGCGGTGTCATAGATAAATACGATAGATGCCCACGTTTTATGGGTGGCGTCATAATATGACGTCATCACGTGGGGTGGCTAGACCCAAATATGGGCATTTAAAATTAAATTCCTCATTAGGCTTATCCATTAACCCCAATGTAGATTCCAAACCGGGCTAAACCGGGCTCTAATTCGATCCGGTCTCAAAACCGTGTCGGGCCCGTTCCAAATGGTAACCCAGGGTCAGACGCGTTTTGACCCTCTCCCACACCCAAAAAAGAGTCTGGGTCCGCATTTTTTTTAGATTGTACTGACGGGCTGGCTTTTTGTATACCGACGGGTGATTCTCCTAACTCCCCCAACTCAGCAGGTGTTTAGGGGGGTTAGCGGATAACTCTATTGAATGACTTTAATTTAAGCTTCAAAAAATGTTTTTAGAAATTTGTTGAAATCTGGTATGGAGGGGGTCTCGGAACCAAGGGGGGGTTTTCTACTTTGGTTGTACTTGAGAGAACCAAATGTATTGAATGTCTTTGATTTTTCTCCAAAATATGTGTTGGAATTTTTTTGTTAAATCTGGTTTGGGGGGGTCTCGAAACCGAGAGGGAAGGGGAATGTGAGAGGAGAGGATAAATCTGTGGAGTATAATGCTCTTCATTTGGCTCAGTATGAATACTCCATGGATCCTAATGGTGTCTCGAGGGTGTGTTTGATACATCAATTTCAAATGAACTCCTTGTGGTTCTCACATATCCGGCACGTCACCTCAAAAACTTCCAAGATGATTCTTATGTCGGACTTGGAGGATTTCTTATTGCGTTCATAGGCTAAGCTAAGGGACGAATTGGAGAGCTGCTGGTGTGCGGTGGAGATCTATGGCATGATCTTTGAATCATTTTATCCATATTGGACATGTTCGACCGATAGGGTATAGATGGAAATAAAGTAGAATAATATGTATATAGCTACTCAGACAAATGGCCAAACTGAGCGAGTCAATGGAACATTAGTAAGTATACTTTGCAAGACGATTCATGATTCGAAGAGGGGCAAGTATGTCAAGTTGACGGCCGACTTGTGGGCTAACCGGACTACATTCAAAGTGACTCCCTGAGCCACCCCCTTGTCACTGGTATACGAAATTGAGGCTACTCTTTCCATCGAGTTCGAGGTCGAGTCATTGCAAACGGCGGTCGAACAGCAATCTACCACAATTGGATAATATAGTTTGGCATAATGTCCTTCAAATTGGAGATTACATAGAGAAATGACGTTGTCTTTTTTAGAACAAAGCGTATATTCCAATGTTACGCGGTTCAGCATCAATTGCAAAATCCACAATATTGATGAAGAATCATGAAGGCAAATTGGCAGTGAAACGTGTAATATATAGGTATTTTTCTACTCATATAAACAGAAAGCGCATGCTACATGAATATCTTTTGTACTAGCTAAAGTGGTTGTATCATCGCTGTCACCGCTACCATCTGCACCAATGTCTCAAAATAATAAAAATAATGTTGATTTGCACCTTGATGATATTGCATTAACTTTTAGTCCACCCCAAGTTGTTATTGTTTCAACACCTTCAAATTTTGTTTTTCAATCTTAACAAGTGGTTGTTAAAGCTTCTGATGGATCCAATATACACAAAGTTTTTACGTTTGTAAAAAACGAGTCTAACTCCAATATGTTAGAGAATGGTACAATTGACAACCCAGTGTTGATGTCTACGTTTGAATTTGTCAAAAAATTAAGTGAGTTTGAACAATATTATTTAATTAATAATGATTTCATTAAAACCCTCACCATGATTCCAGATCTTATTCAATATATTTTCTTGAATGTGAATGGGTAAGTTAAGGAAATTGGCTAAAAATCCTTTTGGATAAATGGGGTGATTTGGTCCAATATGGATTCCAACTCCCCAAAATGATGCTTTATAAAAACGATATAAAGCAGTAAACAAATGTGGTCCTTGATACAATTCACTCTCAAGGGTGCTCAACGCTTGTGGGTTAAGCTCCCACGGCCACATTTTGGAAATTGACACATTAGTGTTAAAGATGATTCACTCATAGGGAATCAGTTTGTAACCCAATTGTACGGGTTAACACTTTTGACTTCCACCTTTCCACACTTTTAACTTTAGACTTAAGCTTGTTCAATTCACAATCCTTCGAGTAATGTCCTAGACCTTTGCAAGTCCAACACACTATTTGAGGATATGATTCCGTTTGACAAGTATTTAAGCTTTGTTTCTTTTCAAATGACGGGTCAACTAATGTTTCAAGTTGACACTTACAAATTCTCTTGACAATCTTCTCAACGGCTTCCTCAAAGCCTACAAGTTGTACCTCTCCCAAGGGACTCTCAGAAAGTCCAAAGGGCGTATATTTGAAAGGGAAATTTAAAGATTCTCGATGACCTCTAGACTTCCATATTCTGGGTTGATCCATGAATTAAACATTTGGTTATAAATCTAGGCAATTGGTTTTTGATATAATTGTGAAGTTAAATTATGACTTTAGGATCGTGTAAAAGTATAAGAAATAGTTGTGAACTTATTTCTTTACTTCATGAATCTCCCAAAGACTTAATTTAAGTTCCTTATCCAAAATCCAAGCCTATTAGTTTTTCCTAACACACTTATCTACCTAGACTTAAATCGACCGAAGCCTTCCCCGGCAGCGGCGCCAAAATGTAGTTAGCTTTTTGGTTACAAACAAACCCAGGGAACAATCAGGGAAGACTTAAAAGGTGATTCTTATATATTCTAGGTGTCTTAAACAAGGTTTGTTAGGTAAAACACAAGGTTATAACACTTCATTTCCATTTAGGTGTATCAATTAGTTTACGGGCAGGGGTAAAACACCTAAAAGATCACTCCATAGCAGTGCATGCAAAGGTGACAGTCTCTCTTCTCACTCTAAATTCCCAGTCAATGGTCTGGCAGTGAGTTCATTTTAATTGGACCAAGTGCGGTGCAAAAGCATAGGGCTCGCCATCGACCATAGTCATTTGCAAAAGTAACCCATTTTAGTCTTGCTTATCAAAGTCGAGGGCCCTTTGATATCGTCCATAAACTGTCATTTAATTAATCCTTTTAATTGAACTTGAAAGAGTCAGTGCTGTCATCCTTTCAGGATTGTCGAAATTCATTAATTAATATCCCCATTTTAAGTTATGCAGTCCGACCATAGTCTTTACCAAATCTTAGCCAAAGTAACCGTAACATCTTCCTCAAGACGATAGATCAAAACCACGTGATCGTTAAAGTAATCAATTCATTAATATGTCATCTTATCCGCAATTAAGTTTAAAGCATTCAATTATTAAAATAGTAGTTTTCCAAAAGACCCGTAATTCAATTAAGAGTGCAATTAATCTTGAAAACGTACCAATGTTGTAAGAATCGTGACCTTTGGTCCCCTGCGTCTACTTATGTAACCTTTCACAGACCATAGCCTCTTCTCTTTAACATTCCATCTTGCAGGAAAGATTATTGGAGAACAATTTCTCCATTTACACAGCAAGGCCATAGACCTTTTCAGGCATTCAATTCAACTCTCAGACACAGTGATGAGTTCAACTCTCTAGGTTCTCAATAAGTTTATTATAAACCATTAGTTCTTATCTGTGATTTTAAAGTGATATATAGAGCGGTGTACTCATGCACAAATTGCTTTCAATTCCTCGACATGTAGTCTATTCAGATAATAAGTCGCTCTCCATATAAACAGGCCATAGACTTACAAATAATAACATGCAATTATGTTGATATCTGAACAGATTACCTCCACCTTGATTATCCCAGACAATTGCCTGATATGAATTCTAAACAGCCTAATAATGGATTCCGACAATGATTATCAAACGTGGCCACACAGACAATAGCCACATAACCAAGGATCAGAATTAACTCTACCCTAACAAAGAAGATCACAGGGCCCTCAATCAGTAATCGGTTGGATTTGTAAACACTAAGTCCTCTCCCAGTTCTAACCAGAAATTCCCTCGCTCCTCACAAGGCACAATTTGCAGCAGGTTGACTATTGACATAATCATGAGATTCAAGCAATATCATAGGGTCATTTACTCATGGACTTTCTACACAAATTACGACCAGAAACATTCCACTCTCTTGCTCTTTCCTGACCGAGATATCACACGGGAAAGTTCACACTTACAGAATTAATTAAGTCGGGTTCGTAGGTTGCAATTGATTACCGGTTTCCTACCAGAATAACCAAGACTCCATTTCGGCAGGCCAATTTGATAACACTGTGTCTCACAATTGCGCAATAATACAATAGTTCTCAACTCAATTGGGAGAGGAGGATTACCAACTGGACAGACTACTTTTACCCATCGTGAATCAACATACTATGGACTTGAATTACGATTGATGTTGTGACTGAATGAATTGTAATCCTCAAACATAGTAATCCTGCCTCACACACTACTCCTGATAGAAAACAAATTGACGTACACATTCGCTACTACAAGACAATAGATTGAAAATCAGAGTGCAATTGAAATATCAACTTTACTTTCATATGTAATTGCCTCAAGTAATAACTGGAAAGCAAAGTATGTACGCAGGTTCACACAAATTACACGCAATCTCCAATACAAGCCCCCTGGAGTTTCACAAATCTCTCACCCAAGGTAGGAAGAACAATTTTCTACAATACTGCCGAGACTGCAAGAATTCAAACAGTTCACAATTCAACAAGATCACTGTTTTGGTTTCGGCTCTCCCAGCCTAGCCTATTCCCTGCCTGACACACAAGACTATATTCACCAAAAAGAGAGAGAGAGAGAGAGAGAGAGAGAGACTCCGCATCCTTTTTTCAGCCTCTCAACATCAGACTATAGTCCTTGGCGGTTACTTTCCTAACTACCAGGCCATAGCCCTATTCATGTTTACGAACTTCCACTCAATAAGTCTCAAAACATCTCTCTTCTCACTTAAACATGTTTTTGCTTTGAGAAATTCAAAAATTTATATTACATAGCCCCCTGCTAACCCATTTGCTGGTCCCTCAGCAAATCAACGTCGGAGAAGTTTCGGTGGCGGCCTTTGATGTTGTGGAGCCGTCTCAGCTTCGCGCTTTAATTCCCGGTTCTCAGACTTTCCAATAGCCTTCTGCATATCCTCGTCTCTTGCTACAAGTTCCGGTGCATGCAGTCTTTGCCACCGCAAAAATCGCTCGAACGGACCTGCTCTTGTGTAAGGGAATTCGTTAATCAAGCACTTATGGGCGCCTGCTATGAAATGTGTGAGGGCCATTGCCTCCACTAGCCTAACCCATCTTGTAGGCCTGTACTGTAGCTTGAGTAATAACAGAAATTCATGGTGGCTCTCGTGATAGCGGTTAACGTCGATTGTAACATTCCATTGCCCGCACCAGTTTGAGAGAATATTGGCGAACACAGCTGCTCTAAAACAGACCGGGTCACGATGAAGAATATGGTCTTGAAAGAATTGCCTGTAAGTCGCTCTACACTCCTCTGCAGTACTTTTTGGTCCTGGGACCAAGGGCCAGTTGTACTCCACACTTGAGATAGTAGCGACTGGGTCCCACTTGCATCTCCTTGGGCAAGGGCAGAAATGTGGGTGGCTTCTCACATTTACTGGGGGATCGGATGGCCATTGCCTGGAAATGCGCCTATAGTAGATGTCTGCCGGCATGTCTTCAGTTCGTGATTGTCCGTAATCCTCTAGTATCCAGGCTATAGCATCCCAAGTAGGGATAGGCTCTTCTGTAGGTGAGTCAAACATGTTCCCATATTGACCCAAGTATCGTAAAGTAAGGGGACTCCCTACCACGGGCAAGTCCATAGGCTGACATGCGGTAGTAAAATCAGCCGGGGGTAAATCAAACTGGACTTGACCATTCAAGTTTAATAAGGGCTTCTTCTGACTCGACAAGTCGCTCAAATATCTCTCTAGTCTATGAACTGACCTATCAAACTGGTATAGGTAATGCGACACTGAAAAGTCCTCACTCGGAGACACTGAAAGGCGCTGAGTATTAGCCGATAGACAATCTGTTATAAAGCCTGGTTTTTGAACCTGAATTAACAAAGTGTGCAAGCTACCTTCCCAAGACTGTAATTTACTCAAAGGTTGGGTGTAAAATTGAGAACTGACCTGTGTCCCATACTCTTGCCATGACACCTTTCTCTTTTCAACTTGTACCGGAATTTGGTGACCAAGTAGCCATTGATTCTCTAAAGAGACGTAATACAGTAGAACTCTAGCTCCCAAGTCCCCTAACACCATGAATGCAGAATAAGGATCGGACAGGTAAATTTCTCTCCGAGCTAACATTTCGGCGAACAAATTCTCTACCTCCCAGACTTCACTTTGTCGCCATAACTCCTGGAACCGTCTATGGTCTATCCATGTTCCTCTTTCAAGACCCATCAACAGCAGAAAGAATTGACATTGCCTCTCATACACTTGGAATAAACCTTTAGGCTCCTGGTATTTAGATTCCCAATTCCATAGGGCTGCAAAGAATTCAGAGGGTACAACAGGAGGTTGAACTAGCTTAGCTGTAGTGGGGGCCTCCGAAGTCTGACCCTCAAGTATCACAGGTTTCTGCTGCGCCATTGTCTTATACTTTTCCACCGCAGCCTCTTGTGCTGCCAATTTCACTTTTAACAGCTTATTCTCCCTCTTAATTTGCTCTGTCTCTGTCTTACTATTTTCGGACTGCCCTGCTGCAGCCTGCATCAACGCCTGAAGTTGCTGTCGAATTGTCTCATTTTCTTTCTCCTTATCATCTAGCTGGGACTGTAACAAATCCATAGCCTTAACCTGTTCTTCAATCGTCACACGGTCATCAAGCTTCTCCTTCATTGCTTGAGCCAGCTCGTAGATGTGTTTCACATTAGCCGATTGACTGTTAATCAGGGCCTCAGTTTTCTCAATCAACTAAGTTTGTTTTTCTTGTAAAAGCCCTTGATACTTCTCCACTTGTAGCTGCAGCTTAGAGTTCTCCTCTTTCGTGGGCATTGGACTTGACAATGGGCTAGGTGTCTTCGGGGACGAAGAGGGTGTAGCTACCACATGAGCAGGTGCAGGTAGTTCTTGGGCCATCATGGAAATGTAAAATGCTGAGAACAGCTCCCCTGTTACCGGCTTCTCTTGATGGTACCTCTTAATTTCCTCCTCAGCTTTCTGTTGCACAATCCGGCTCCAGTTCACCTTCTTCCCGTTCCAAGTGTTCATGGCAGCGACTACAAGGCTTTGAAGTATCCTCTCCTTATGTGGTCTGAAATTCAAATAATCATGGATGAATTTCAACCACAACCTCCAGTGGTGCTTGGCCTTATTCAGCGGACAGGCCTTCGGGGTTATCACAAATTCACCTTCAAACATATCTTCATATTGTTTCCGGTTCAGTGCTGGCATTTCCTCTAGTGTCAGACCTTCCATAGGCAGCCTCAAAAATCTTCCGAACGCCTCCACTGAGTAGTCTATTGTCCGACCTCCCACCTGAGCAGTTTGTGTTTCTGGGGAGTAGGTTTGCACAATCTGCACTACCCTGTCTATATAAGCTAATCGAGTGGTACTTTGAACCCAACACAAAAAGTCAAAAACTCCCGCACTCTCCAATTTCTCCCGGTTAGCCTTCCAAGCTCTCTTCATTGTCATAGTGATGGGCGGAAGAACCATCGGTTTGAACGGAATTGGCCTTGTCTCGTCCGCCCATTCGTCCGTCTCCATGGTCGCGCGGCTCACCAGGACCATGGTCTTCACAGGTTCTCAGTAAAAACTCAAAACAAATCTACTTGATCTAACTTGGATAAGTTTAGACTTATCTCTAAGCTGTAATGTCAACTTATCAGTCCTGTAAAAACAATGAACCTATCAGTCTATAGTCTTAGCAAAGAATTTCATAGAAAGATCTCACTGTTCTCTCTTCAGAGACGAATGTAGTTCCAGAGAATAGAGAGGAGTCTTCTACGTGGCTGCAGAGGCCCTACTAGAAGGGAAGAATGCACTCTTTCCTATTCTGAGGTAATTCCAGTACCTGCAAGGCATTGACATGTAAACTTTCTTATTATCTAGCCTACCCTGTGGAAACAAAGTTCTAAGTGAATGTATTGACATCAAGTTTCTAAATAATATTTTGATACTCAACTTTTGATGTAGATCCTACTTTTCACCCACAGGCTTGGTAATTTTACAGTTTCAAAATAGGTGATACATCACCCAGACTGCCATCCTAATTTGACCCTGTAAGTTCCTCTTGTAAAATATAAACTTTTGACTAACTCTTTCAGTTCTCCCCTTTTCCGAATCTGAAGGTAGTTTTGTATCCGAGTTTAGTCTAGACTATCAGAAAGTACACAAAATCTCGCTTTCAACCCTCTGACTAACCTCTGTTTTCCTCCTCATGCATTTTTCTTTTCTTTTCTTTTCTCTTCTGGATCTGCTGTCAACGAGACTATAGACCTACCTCACTCTTCTGAGATGAAATAAAGATTGAGGGGTTGCAGAAGAATTTCCCTAACTGGCAGCAGTGGGCCCTATTGGAAGGAAGAATTCACTTTTTTTTATTTTGAGATGCCCTAGCTTAAAATTCACACCAGATTATTGTCGGGATCATCTTTTGATTAGAGCTAACAAATTTCCAGGGGCTCTTTTCTGTCCTACCAGAATTCACTTTAGATACTTACAAGTAACAACCTTTCAACTATTTCCCTTCAGCATTAATGTCATATGAACCCGAATTGCTTATTCTTCCAGCTTTCCTCTCATCTCAAACTCCACCTTAAGTTTACTCTGTTCTGACTTCTTGCAGACCCCAGACTCTCTCCTTGATTTAGCTTCTTCTCCTTTTGGCCAGAAGATTCAAGTATACTTGTAGAGCTAGGGATCTGGAATAGGCCTAATTTTCCTATAGTTCTCTTATTTGCAGAGTCTGTAGACAATTTTGTACTTATATTGACTTAAGACTATCATCTGCAATGGTGGGTAACTTCATCCTGTAATTACCAAATAACTCAAGGTTGGCTTTGGAAGTAATGAAAGTGTGTTGAAGTTTAAGATTATGGCTAAACGGGTCTAACCTAGGTTAGGCCTAAAACCACTCGTTTGAGATGAAAAATAATTTTAGAGCTTACAAAAAAAAAAAAAAAAATACTCTGTAGTTGGCAGTAGTGTCTCCCTTCAAAGGCAGAATTCTCTTCCATTGTAAAATCTAACCCTGGATTCCTCTCGAGATGGTCTAAACTACATGCTAGCTATATCAGGTCAATTTTCAGGGATCCATTTTGCCCTCAGATTATTAATGGCGATTTTTAAGGACTTGCCTACCTTTCCAAATAATGTCTGACTGCTTCCTTGGTTGTAGCCTTTAAAAAAAATCTGTCTTCTAAAGGTCACTCTGTGCAGCTGAAAGTAGAAATATTTTATCCGTTTTCCCTCTTATCAGAAAATTTCAACCTCTTTGACCTATCTGAGTGATTTCCAGTGTAAATTTTCTAAACATTAATCTCACTATCTTGAAAATGGATAAGGAATCTATCAAGGGTGAACACATCTGTACTACTCCCATAATCTCTCTGTCAATCCTTGTTACAATCTCTACCAGGATATCCTCCATAATATCAGAAAAGTAATTCACTATGTTCATTACTCCTCAAGGATTTACTGTAAACTTATCCTCCTGATGTGTGCCCCGCTATCGGATCCTTTTTCTTTTTTCTGAAGCCCTTTTTCTAAGAATAGTTCAACTTTCTTTCAGAACCTAATCTTTCCACTCTGCGGTTTAACTCCAATATACTCAAATCTTTCTTTTTCTTGTTCCCTTCCCACAAAAAATTTCTACCTATTTTACTCGCTTCGAGGGCAGTCTTTCTTTCAATCTCTCTTGAGCCTCTAAGATCACTTATATTGATGTGCATACTGGGCCATAGTCTTACAATTTCTTCCAAACCCTTGTTTCAGTTGGACTATTGCCTTAATACATCCTCTTTACTTATCTGTGCTTCAACAATATCTATTGTAAAGAGAAAGCATCTACAGGTTATGTCAAACCTCATAGCAGAACCTGCCTGGTGAGTTCTGTACTCAATTTACTGAAATTACTTCAACTTTCATGGAAAAGAAAAGAAAAGAAATCCTAATTTTCTCCCTAGCAGGTTTAACTCTCTCTTTCTCTCTTCCAGTCTCACTCCAAACTTTTTTAGACGCGCAATTACAGATTTTGAGCTGTGCATTTAACCTAGTCTCATTACATCAGTTTATTTATCTGCGCATCAACTTTACTACTACCATCAGGGAGTTTTCCAAGATGAACTCAATCCAATTAGCAACATTTTCTTACTGTTTCCGCAAAGACTGTTCCTTTACCCTAGTTGTTAACATGACCATAGTCTGTTTATGATTCACACATTTAGCATATACTTGCTCCTGTCTATTGCCTGTTGCAAAATAGGGTCTTTCCTTACAATAATACAGAATAACACATTAAGCAGATGGTATACATATAAAAACACAATCAACAGGGACTTACCTCAGGTCTTCTTGCAAAAGCCGCTCCTCTCCTGCTGCCACAGCGCTCTCTGCAAAATGGCAGTCTGGCGCTCCCCTTTTCTGGCCGGATTCCTTTCTTCCCTAACTAACTGCCCTGAGCGAACTTGTGGCAGCTACTGGGATGAACGAAACCCCTAGTCTAGAGTCCGTTACGTTTCTGTTGGTTTTCTATTAGCTTACTAGGTTGCGTTACTAATTTTGAATAAGCCTATTGCCCCATATGTTAACTTTATATTCTGGTCTTATTTCCGCCTACAGTCCACCCTCGATAAATGTTACACTTATAAACGTTACTCATTATATTTGTTAACAAAAACGTACTCCCCTCTTTTATTAATTTGCCACTTATAAATGTTAACCTACGAAATACATCCAATATTGTGTGATGACATCCATTACATTGACTCACAACATTCACATTGATAATTTTGCAAAACTCTCCCTCCATAATTGTAATGAATTTATATTTGTTAAGCTTCAAAAAATGTTAATATTAATATTAGTTACTTATTCATATTTATTACTTATACTAGAGGCTCCCCCTCGGATACCCTCGTAACTGTCCTCAGTTACGTATGATACTTTTTCAGACGATAGCCATTAATTCGTGTGAGCAAGGGTTTGCCCTCAAAATCCACTAGGTCAAATGACCCATTGTCATGTGCAATTTTAACTTGATATGGTCCCATCCAATGGAGTTTGAATTTACCAGGAAATTTTTGAAAGCGGCTATCATAGAGCAAAACCAAATCATCCGCGGTGAGCGTTTTAGATTTCATTTTGCTATCATAGTACGTCTTACGCCACTTCTGAATGGCTGCCATATTCAAGTAGGCTTGGTTTCTCACCTCATCCAATCTTTCTAACATTGCTATCCGTTCTTGGAGGGATTCCTCATCACTCAATCTTGCATCAATCGCAATGCGTAGGGAAGGTAGTTCCAATTCCACAGGTAGGATCGCTTCTTGACCATAAACTAATTGGAAAGGGGTGAACTTAGTTGTGACTTTATAGGCTGTTCGATAATGTCGCAACCCTTGCTAGGTCCCTTAATAATCTTGCCAATTTTCGTTTCTACCAAAGGTTACGAGCGCTAACCCTTCGCATTCCGCCATGCTAATGGATAGCTCCTCTTACCCCGGACCAATAGTTCATAGGAGGGAACCAACCCTCCTACTTTGCTTTCGGGACTCACCCCTTAATCGGTAACCCATTTCCCCAATGTGGACTTCCATCCATGGAAGTCCAATCCTATGTTGATCATCGCGTTGCCGGAGCAACACTACAACAACCCGAACCATACTAGGCAACTATGGCCTCACAATGGGCCAATGCCCATGGAGGCCGTGCCGTTCGGCCTCGGGTGGGTGAGGCCACACCACCTCACCCATATAAGCCTCTAAGACTCTACACGGAGCCCCTACCCCACCGCCAACCAACCTCTTGTCTCTCTACCAAGAGTTGGGGCCAAGTGGACATTTTCCCTTAGCTGCTGGGCCTAGAACCCCCCCAGCAGCTTCAGACCATCATAACTTCCTTGTATGATGTCTGATCGTAACAACCAACCACTCCATCCTCATCTACGCTTCACGTAGATCCCGATGGACTCCTCGCTTGCCCCATTCGGGCAAGTCATGAGGAAGTTATGCCTGTTTGAACCTTGGCAGTCCCGGGAATCACTCCCAGGCACTGCTGTACCAGGGCGCTGTCCCGGGACAGCACCCCACTCAAATGGCCATAACTCCTAGCTCACACCTCCGATTGAGGTGATCTTGAGCATTCTAGAATCACCACGCCATGAGCTACGCATAGCTCATGGCCTCACCCTCATGCCTCCTAGTCTTTGTGGGTGGGAGGCGTTCCCAACGCCCGGGGCCCTCACCCACACTAGGATCACTTGGGCCCTCTCACCAACGGCGCCACAAGTCCCGGGTGTCACTCCGGGGTCCCCCTTGTGCCCATGGTGTTTCGGGCACTCCTCATGGAGAGGTGCGCGACACTCACCCCCACCAAACGGAGTCGATGCCCTCATCGACTATACTCGTAGTCGGCGCACCAATTCTCAAGTTGCCATCCTCTATGGTGCGGCATTGTGTTTACCTTAGGGCGCGACCCCCACAATGCATCTTCAAATTTGGCATGGTCCCAAAGGTGTCGTTCCTAGGTGGTCCGTTAGCGACCTTGGATCTCTCATCCAAGGACCTAACCTATACTAGACCCACCTACTTTGGGACTAACTTGGGTTGCCCCTCCTTTGGGGCCTCCCCCGTTAGGCTCCACTAGCCTAACATGACACATCTAGGCGAGACCTCAACGCTTCCACTAAGTTGTCTCGGTTGCAACTCCAAGATGGCTTTCCATTGTTAAGCCACGCCTCAATCGCACGGGGGTGATGCCAAGTCCCGCCCGACTCGGTTCCCACTTTGCTCTTTCGAGACATGGGTTCATGACTCCCATGCGCCAACTCTCGTTAGCTCGCGGGTAGCACTTTTATGAGCACGCGCCATCACCTTGTCCCCGCCCGGACAAGCCCACAACTAAGAAGTTTCTTGGTTTTATCCAAGGCCCCTCCTAGCCATGGCCCCCAATTACTCGGCTTACCCAACCTAGTTTGGCATGTCTATTCCCCCTCTTCCATTAACCAAGCACAAGTTTAAGACTAGGACGTCATCTCATACTTTTCTCTTTGCACCACTAAAGTTTGGACTTTATTCCCTCAAGCCAAAGAACAAGTTCATGTTGTGGAGTAATTAACCTCGAAGCTAAGTGTGCTACTAGCGTCTCTCCCCCACTAAAGGAGATTGATGTCCTCATCAATGCCTACGCTTCATTTCATTGGAGTGTCTAGCCTTAGTTTCTTCAAAGTGCTTTACCAATTCCTTGCCGTTCATCATGTCTCTTGCCGCTACCCAAACGGCTTCTTTCTCATGGTATCCTCACCATTTCACCAAGTACTCCTTTGTACATTTTCTTTCCTTTTCACTTGGGCTTCCTACACTTGAGGATGCCCTCCTACCTCATGTTCCAAATGACGTCCACAAGGTCGGGACGTGGCCTAATCACTTGCTTGTGTTCGGGACACAAGGTGTCGTCCTAAAATGACTTTCGTAATGAGACATGAAATGTCGGATGCACTTTGATCTCCGGCAGTAATTCCAATCTATATATGTCCTTGAACACTTGTTCCACAATGGGAAACGGAGCTCCAATTTTGGACATGAACTTTGGAGTGAGGCCTTCCGGCTAAGTGAAGTTGTTCACATTCAACAACGCCTTTTGGCCCACCTCATTCTCCACTTCGCGTCTTCCGGCATTGACTTGCACTCCGTAGCACCTTCGGGCTTTCTCCACCAACAACTTGGTCATCTCCAAGACTTGTTCACGCTTCTTGGCCAAGTCCTCACCATCTTGGTTGAACTCTAGTGTTGAATGTGCCCCCTCGAGAGCTAGGTTAATAGGTTGGAGCGCATCCACTCCATAAGCCACCACGAAAGACCACCCCTTGGTAGCCAAGTGCGTGGCTACATTGCAATTACACTCCGCTCGACCCACATAGTCCGCCCAATCTCCTTGGTCCGCCCCCACCAAGTTCCTCAAGTATTGCTTCAAGACTCCATTCACACGCTCCGATTTCCCATTCATTTGGGAATGCAAGGTCGTGCTAAACCTTAGTTTCATTCCGACCTCCTTAGAGAAATGCATTGAAAATGCACTTGTGAACTTTGGATCTTGATCCCACACAATCACTCTTGGCAACCCGTGGTGCCTCAACCATCCTTTGAGAAAAGGCTATGCGGTCTCCAACGCGGTGGCGGTTCCCACAATCGGCACCATGTGTGCCCACTTGGCAAACCGCTCTACCATCAACAAGATGGCATCATACCCATGTGACTCCGGCAAACTTGTGATCAAGTCCATGCACATACCATGCCATGGCGCCAACGGGATAGGCAACGGTTGCAAGAAGCCGCCTTGCTTTTGGTAAGAGGCTCGGTTCACTTGGCACTTTGATTCAAGCCTTGACAAAGTGGGCTATATCTTCCTTTATGCACCGCCAATGGTACCTCCATGACACCATTCTATGGCGGCTTTTTCTTTCTCCTCTATGGCCGGCAATAGGACTATCATATTCCTCCTTCAAAACCGATAGCCTCATCTTGCCTTGTGGCACATATACCCGACTTTGTTTGCACTTGAACAATCCGTCCACCAACTTAACCTCTTTGAGCACCTTGCTCTTGCGAAGCTCACCTAAAAGCTTTTGTGCTTTGGGGTAGTGAATTTACCCCTCCCGTATCTTGCATCACAAGTTTCCTTTGCCGGCACACATTAGCCACAAGGTTTGGATGGTTCTCATTGCTTGGAACTCTTCTGGTCTACTTCGCGCATCCGGCACCACATTTCCACGGTCCGGTTTGTGGATCAAATCCACCTTCATAAGCGCCAAACTATCATGCCTCCGTAATGACTTGGCGTTCACTTACGCTTGTATGTCAAAATACTTTTAGGACACATTGTCCATGTAGACCTTTGCTTTGTGCGGCCTCATATAATGTCGCCACATCTTCAAGCAATGCACTACGGCAAAGAAGTTCTTTGTCATGAGTTGGTTGTCTTCTTTGACAACCATCGAGCTTTATGCTCCCATATGCAATGGCCATCCATCTTACACATAATCCACCATTGGCAAAGGCACTCACCCCCGTATGCACCTCGAAAGGTTTGTCAAGCTCCGCGAACTTGAGCACGGGCGGCGAAGAGAACTTGGTGTTAAGCTCCCCAAAGACTCGTGACAAACATCATCCCACTCTTGGGATAGCCATTTCTTCTACAAGTCGCACAAGGTGGGACAACCATCGAGCTTCATGGTCTCATATGCCATGGCCATCCATCTTGCCTCAACATCCACCAATGGTAAAGTCACTCCCCCCGTATGCACCTCAAAAGGTTTGTCAAACTCCGCGAACTTGAGCACGGGCGGCGAAGAGAACTTGCTCTTAAGCTTCTCAAAGAGTTGGTGGCAAGGCTCATCCCACTCTTGGGATAGCCATTTCTTTCATAAGTCGCACAAGGTTTGACAACCTTTAAGCTTAATGCTCCCATATGCAATGGGCATCCATCTTGGATCAACATCCGCCAATGGTAAAGTTACTCGCCCCCGTATGCACCTCAAAAGGTTTGTCAAATTTCGCAAACTTGAGCACGGGCGGCGAAGAAAACTTGGTCTTAAGCTCCTTAAAGACTTGGTGGCAAAGCTCATCCCACTTTTGGGATAGCCATTTCTTGCATAAGTTGGACAAGGTCGGACAACCATCGAGATTCATGCTCTTATATGCAATGACCATCCATTTTGCCTCAACATCCGCCAATGCTAAAGTCACTCGCCCCCGTATGCACCTCAAAAGGTTTGTCAAAGTTCGCGAACTTAAGCACGGGCGGCGAAGAGAACTTGTTTTTGAGCCCCCTTAAGGCTTGGTGACAAGGCTCATCCCACTCTTGGGATAGCCATTTTCCTCAATAAGTTGAATAAGGTCCTAGCAACCTTAGAAAACTCTTGAATGAAGTTGTGGTACTAATTGGCTAGGCCAACAAATGACCTAAGCCCTTTTGAATCAAGGGCCAATTCTCCTTTTGGATTGCCTTGACATTCTTCATGTTCGTCCACCAACTTCATTTATCACCACATACCTCAAGAGCTCAATCTCTCGTTGAGCAAAGTTATTTTTCACTTCTTGGCGGTAATTTTTTTTTTGGGCAACACATTGGTGAATACATCCTTGTATTTCACCAACATCACACCAATGTTGTTTGGGGGAGGCCCATCTTTCCTAGCCTCCCCATACGTTCCTTGGAGTTGCTCCAATTGAACCACGACCATTATGTTTTTTTTTTAAAAATTTATTCGGTCCATTAAGACTAAATTCAACTTAGGTCCTCCTACCATAGGAGTCATTGTTAATTTGAACTTCAATTCTTTGCCATTATGATACATCATAATGCACCGCAAGCACACCGGCTTGCACCTCACATCTATCATGTGAGTTTCAAAGAAGGCGGCCTTCACAATGACATGCATTTTATCTATTTCACTTGGTGTGAAATTTTGACAAAAATCCAATGTCCCACATTGAAAGGTTACATGCATCGCGGCCTCCTTTGTCTCATGCGGATCGCCCTTTCCAAACCGCACCTTGGTGGGCTTGCCCGCTCTACCAATCGGCAAGCCCCAACTCCCTTATGAGTTTTGGGCTCAAGAAGAAGTGGTAGCCTCTTTATCAATACATGAGACATTTCTCCCATTCATTTGAGCCTCAAGGTACAAAAGACTTGGCCTCGGCTTAAGGCTACTAGCCTTGGCCACAATGCCATCGTCTTACATTCGGTTCGCGGCACAAGTATTATTTGGCGGGGAACCTATCTCCCTTCAACGTCCATTGTTGTAACGCACCGCCAAATTGCTTAATGGGGTCATCGGCCTTGATGCTCATGGCAATTTTGATGATCCCCGCCACAACCTCAATAAACTTTGGAAATTTGAACTTGGTATTCACCACCCGCTTTTGAAACCCACCTAAAACGATGCATTTCTTAGAAAGCTCGTTCATCAAAGATGTACTATTCATTTGGGTGTGAAATGCGCGCATATACGCCTTAAGAGGCCCGGACGCCTCATTTCCACCAAATTCATTCCAACATCACCACCTTCTAAGCATTTCGAATTGGAATTTCAATCCAACATTAATGCCCTCCAAGGTTTTGGGTGCATTCGGTATTCTAGCCCCTGAATACTTTTCGAGGTTTGCGGGAGCCTTTTCAAAGCACTCCTCCATTTTCCTCACCGAATCCACCCTCATGCCCACCATTGTCATTAGAACCAATGGTATGGTCAAATTCCATTTACACATGATCTTTGTTCCAATTTGAGCCTCACAACCTTTTGGAAACCCCGGGTCACCATCATAACCCGCTTATATGATAGCCATGCTTCCCTCAAAGTGCTAGCTCAAATATTGGAACCCTGCTCTGATACCAAGTGTCGCAACCCTTGCTAGGTCCCTTAATAATCTTGCCAATTTTCGTTTCTACCAAAGGTTACGAGCGCTAACCCTTCGCATTCCGCCATGCTAATGGATAGCTCCTCTTACCCCGGACCAATAGTTCATAGGAGGGAACCAACCCTCCTACTTTGCTTTCGGGACTCACCCCTTAATCGGTAACCCATTTCCCCAATGTGGACTTCCATCCATGGAAGTCCAATCCTATGTTGATCATCGCGTTGCCGGAGCAACACTACAACAACCCGAACCATACTAGGCAACTATGGCCTCACAATGGGCCAATGCCCATGGAGGCCGTGCCGTTCGGCCTCGGGTGGGTGAGGCCACACCACCTCACCCATATAAGCCTCTAAGACTCTACACGGAGCCCCTACCCCACCGCCAACCAACCTCTTGTCTCTCTACCAAGAGTTGGGGCCAAGTGGACATTTTCCCTTAGCTGCTGGGCCTAGAACCCCCCCAGCAGCTTCAGACCATCATAACTTCCTTGTATGATGTCTGATCGTAACAACCAACCACTCCATCCTCATCTACGCTTCACGTAGATCCCGATGGACTCCTCGCTTGCCCCATTCGGGCAAGTCATGAGGAAGTTATGCCTGTTTGAACCTTGGCAGTCCCGGGAATCACTCCCAGGCACTGCTGTACCAGGGCGCTGTCCCGGGACAGCACCCCACTCAAATGGCCATAACTCCTAGCTCACACCTCCGATTGAGGTGATCTTGAGCATTCTAGAATCACCACGCCATGAGCTACGCATAGCTCATGGCCTCACCCTCATGCCTCCTAGTCTTTGTGGGTGGGAGGCGTTCCCAACGCCCGGGGCCCTCACCCACACTAGGATCACTTGGGCCCTCTCACCAACGGCGCCACAAGTCCCGGGTGTCACTCCGGGGTCCCCCTTGTGCCCATGGTGTTTCGGGCACTCCTCATGGAGAGGTGCGCGACAGATAAGCCCATAATGCATCTAACAACTTGCTATCCCAATCAGTCATAGAGTTTTGGACTGTCTTAGTAATTATCTTACACAAAATCCCATTGGTCTTTTCGGTTTGTCCATTGGCTCGTGGGTGATATGGGGATGTTAGACGATGTTTAATTTTATACTTCTCGGTGAGTTCTTTAATGACATCGTTTACAAAGTGTGTCCCTCGATCACTTACCAACTCTTTTGGACAACCATAACGTGATAAGATTTTCTCTCTTATAAACTTAGCTACAACATGTTTATCATCTTTTCTAGTGGCTTCAACTTCCGCCCACTTAGTGACGTAATCTGTGGCCACTAAAATATACTGATATCTCCCATGACGACTTGGTGGGTTAATGGGACCAACAAAATCAATCCCCCACTTCTCAAATGGTGCAAGGGCTAGGATATGTGTAAGTGGCATTGCGGAAGAGTCTGTTGGTTTCCCAATCCTCTGACACACATCACATTGTCTTGTGTATGTGGTGCAGTCAGCGAAAAGAGTGGGCCACCAATAACCACTTTGCAATATCTTTCTAGCAGTGACATCTCCTGCAAAGTGACCTCCTGCCATGTTATCGTGACACTCTTTTAGAATTAAAGGGATCTCGGAACTAGTGACACAACGACGTAAGACCTCATCTTTCTCTTTCTTATACAAGGTGTCCGCGATAATGGTGCAAGGCATAGCCTTGAAAACTAATCGACGCTTTTGTTTTTCATTAAAGTCCGTAGGAAATTTGTTACTCTGTAAATATTCAATTATCTCTGCATACTCATGAGGAATGACATCAATATAGAATAATTGAGCATCTGGAAAAGAATCGTCTATGGGTTCCGATCCCGAGTCTTCCTTTAATCTCGAAAGGTGGTCTGCGTTGGCGTGACTCTTACCCGGTCTAACTTCAACTGTGAAGTTAAATTCTTGCAAAAGTAATACCCATCTTGCAATTCTTCCACTCAGTTGGGGTTTGTTGATCATATATTTCAATGCATCATGATCTACGTGGAATACAAATTTGTTTCTCAAGAGATAATGACGGAACTTTTGGACTGAGAAAATCATTCCTAAAGCCTCACGTTCAGTGACAGTATAGTTTCTCTCAGCTTGTACCAACTGACGACTCGCAAAGTAAATGGGGTGGTCATGTCCTTTTTCATCTTTCTGACTTAGGACTGATCCAATTGCTACATTGGAAGCATCCACAAATATATGGAACTTTTTGTCCCAATTAGGGGGTACAAGTATTGGGGCTGACACTAGTTTCCTCTTTAGTGTGTTAAAGGCATGTGTACAAGCTGAAGTCCAAACTGGAGCTTCATCACCTTTCTTAAGCAGTTCTGTCAAAGGCATTGCAATTATCGCATACCTGAAGATAAATCTTCTATAATAACCAGTGTGTCCAAGGAATCTTTTGACCTCTGTGACAGTGGTAGGAATTGGTAAAGACACAATATTTGCAATTTTATCAGGGTCAGTAGCTATGCCTTGTTCAGACACAATGTGTCCCACTAGTCGACCAAATGGCACGAGGAAGACTGATTTAGCCGCATTAATTGAAATGCCAAACTCCATGCACTTATCGAAACACTTTTGGAGATAATCTGCGTGGTTTTTGTCGTCACCAAAGACAGCAAAATCATCCAAAAAGATTTCCATAAATTTACGGAGATACTCCTGAAAGGCTTCAGTCATGACCCGTTGAAAGGTGGCAGGGGCATTGCATAAACCAAATGGCATTACAATGTAGGCAAAGGTACCCCAGTCCGTGGTGAAGGTTGTGTACCAACGGTGTGGTTCAAAAATTTGAATTTGGTTATACCCTGAAAATCTGTCCATGAATGAGTAACGTTTGTAACCCGCCACTGCATCCAACATGGTGTCGGTAAAAGGTAAAGGGAAATAGTCCTTCCGGGTGACGCTATTGAGTCTCCGGAAATCTTGACAAATTCTTAATTTCCCATTCTTTTTAGGTACTACAACAATGGGTGACACCCACTCACTATAAGGGACTTTGTAAATAAACCCTGCCTCGAGAAGTTTATCAATTTCTTCTTTAACCATTAAGGAATATTTAGGATTCATCCGATACTGTCTTTGTCTCACTGGGGTAGTCCCTTCCTCAAGTACGATCTTATGTTCACATACTTCAGGAGGAACTCCTCTCAAATCCTTATAAGTCCACGCAAAGACTTTAATATTCCTTTTGAAGAAATTATACCAATACTGCCATTCAGTTTTGGATAATTTCTCGTGAACTTTAATGATCTTAGGAACTTCCTCGGTTCCTAGGTTCATCTCTTTGTAAACATCTTTAGACACATAACTCTTGATGGGTGTGTTATAAGAAAACATGGCATCCTCCCAGTCTTCCTCAAAAGATGGTAATTTACTCTCAAGTTCTTTTAATGGGGTAGACCGTTTCTTAGGGTTGGGTGCTAATAAGATTTTACCCTGAGGTTGTGGTTCAACAACCGTGGTAACATTATTAACTGGACAAGAATTCTGCCAACTCAAAATGGCATTATCAGAATCCTCATCCTTCATAGAGATGAAATATTCTCCTATCCCTATTGGATTATATGCTCTCTGGTGTCTACCCACATTATGAATAGACTGAATTGGAGTATCATCTGACTCGGTCTCATAACCGTCGGTGGTAAATTCCGTTCCCTCATCTTGAGTCTCTCCTTGGTATCGGGTAGGAAACAAAGGTAAGACCATTTTATCCTTGCCTTTGCCTAATGTGAGGGTGCCTTTACCCCAATCTTCTTTGGCTTCTGCCACAATTAACCAAGGTCTCCCTAATATTCCAGGTATAGGTTGTATGGCATCAGTGGTTCGGAATACAACAAAATCAATTTTGTATTCCCGACCAGCGATTTGGACTGGTACTTGGGGTAATTGGCCTAAGGGTTTAGTACGAGTATGGTCCGCCATTTTGAGAATGATAGAAGTAGGAACCATGTTAGTGAGTCCTAATTCTTTCATTGTCTCCATACTCATAAGATTGACACTGGATCCGGTATCAACCTGAAATCCCGCTACCATCACTCCATCAATTATGACATCCACTGCAGGTGCACCAGGGTCTTGACTCAAGGTCACATCATTAACTTCCACCACTTTGGCTCTCTTGCGAACCATTGCCGAACCGAGTGTGGTACGACATTGAGGCGCAATTGCCAGAAGTTGTCTCATAGTGATGTGTGGGTGTAGGTTATCCAAGTCTTGCATAATATCATATTGTTGCAACCCCTTAGCTAGTTCCATGGTCCGAGGTTACTTTGAACTTGACCTAGACTTTAAATTCCTCACATGGGGTATTTGATAGGGCATCGGTTTAGACTTGACTTCTGTAGGCCTACTTTGTGGGATAGTTGATGAAGGTGTTCTTTCCAAGATCGTATATGGTCTTTGAGATGTTGACGGTGGTGGAAGAGATATAGGCACTGGTTGAATCAATTCTATACTTGGCAGAGCCGCGGGGTTAGAATTGGCTCTAGGCACCGCATTAGGTTCCACAAGTAATTTGTTCTTAGGATCATTCTCATGGATATCATCTCGTAGTTCCTCAGCACTTGGCTCACTACTATTTTCATCAATGATTGGATAAGGTTCTTTTGGGGCTTTAGACCTGGTTATTACGGCATTGACCTTCTGCTCCCTGGATAATGGGGTAGAGAAATGCTGAATGTGATTCACATTTCGGGCACCCTCTTCCTCATCCTCCGGATCTTGAATTCTCACACGTTTTCCTTTTTTCCAATCTCTCTCATTAGGAGGGTAATCCTTCTTAGGGTGGGGACACTCATCTGTGGGGTATCCTGCTGTCTTGCAGTTGCCACACAAAGGAACATAATCCTGTGGTTTCTTAGGATTTGGGCAGTTGTTTGCATAATGACCAAGTTCCTTACACCTATAACAGACAGGATATTTCCTTGAGTCATCGGGGTTCGAATCGAACCTCTGATAGTTTTGATTGTAAGAAGGAGGTCCGTTCCAATTAGAAGAATCATTTCGTTGGTTCCAGTTGGGACGTCCCTGGAAACTCAAAGGTATCGGACGTCGGTTAAAATTCCTTTTAGGATTATAGCTGGCGTTAGGTCCTGGTCCATTTCGTTCTTGTTGCCAAGGACGAGATTGACCACTGTCAACCTGATTAACAACCTTTTGTTGTTTAAGGTTCCAACACTCTTGGACTGCGTGATTCCCTCCACAAAATATACATTTGGTCCTAAACCCTTTTGGGGTAGGACACTCATTAGCAAGGTGTCCTTGACCTTTACAGTTATGACACCACACATTATGTCGCTCTTCTGTGGGTTGAGGTCTCTTAGGTCTGTTGTTGGCTACCTTAACTGACAATTCTGACAATTGTTTCGTCAGATTCCATATAGCATTATCATATTTATCACTCGTGGGATCCTGTTGAGGAGCCTTGTTAATTGCAGGTTGTATATACAACTGTGCAGTGGGGTTTCGCACGTATGGTGCGTCAGTAACATAATACTGATTATTCTCATTGATGGGAAAAGTTCCCGAGTGTGAGGGAATTGGATTATTGGAATAAGTGTTATCGGTATAAAGGACCAATTCATTCTCCAACCTACATTCCTCCCAAGTCTTCGCTTTGGCATATGCCTGGGCATATGTAGCAGTAGCTCCCTCTTTGACATAGGTTCTCAACTCCATGGGGTATAATCCACCAATGAATATGCTCATAAGGAAATCATCTAGGATTTGGTGATTTCCCATACGTTGCAAGATATCTTGCATTCTGCCATAATAAGTATCAACTCTCTCGTTGATGCCCATTCTCACAGTTCGCAGCTTCTCTTTTAGACTCGTGGCAAAGCCTAAGGGTCTAAAATGAGCCAGGAATGCAGTTTTCAATGCATTCCAGTTAGCAAAAGCGGGTTGTCTCTGATACCAAGCAAAGGCATCTTCTTGCAATGACGCAGCAAAAACTTCTTGAAATTTAGCAGCCGGGACATCATTGGCCTGACATGTAATTTCAAACTTTGCTACATGAGTATCAGGATCGGATCCTGGCCTCCCAAGGAAATAAGGGATATGTACTATATTATGAATCCGTGGGGCACCAGGTATATTAGCCATTATAACTGGAGGTACTGGTGACGGTAAAGGTAGTGGTATAAAAGGTTGTATTACTATTGGGGTTGGTAAAGGTGGAGGTGTCGAATAAGAAGGAAGTAAAGGGTGTTGAGGTGTCACTACTTGGGAACTATTTGAAGTTGAACCAAAATAGAGTTGTTGAGGTTTAAGAGGGGATAATGTTTCCTCTTGACTTTTATTTTCTGTAGGGTTTGGACTCGCTACCTTTGGTTCAATGTCGGACTGTTCTTTTTGCAACTTAAGGACGGACCTCAACCAACTCTTTCTTCTTTCAGCTTTCTTCTTCTGATAATCCCTAGCCCGTGCACGATCCTCTCTAGCCTTGTCATTGGCTGCTTTTCTTACTGAGGCTGTTTGTGCGTGTGATCTTTCATGTGCAGTTTCCAGTATGGAAGTTGCATGTGACCATACGTAACTAGACCCTACGTCCTATTTTGCCTATTGTACCCAATCCGCCTTCTTCCATTCAAGAACAATTTTGCAAAATTTACAAAGTTTTTGCCTTGAAGTGAGGAATCGGAGAAATCGGGTATGTTGACACTTGAACAAGGATCGAAAGGTCCGTAATAAAAGCGAGCTTCATTGCTAGTGAAAAGCCCTCCGTTCCAACAACCGTAACCAAACTTGTTGATTGGAAAGTTGTCGGCCTTATATTGGCTATAAATAAGAAACAAAAATCTCAGGTCAACTCTCAACCTAGGATATCCTTTGTTAATAATGATTTCATTAAAACCCTCACCATGATTCCAGATCTTATTCAATATATTTTCTTGAATGTGAATGGGTAAGTTAAGGAAATTGGCTAAAAATCCTTTTGGATAAATGGGGTGATTTGGTCCAATATGGATTCCAACTCCCCAAAATGATGCTTTATAAAAACGATATAAAGCAGTAAACAAATGTGGTCCTTGATACAATTCACTCTCAAGGGTGCTCAACGCTTGTGGGTTAAGCTCCCACGGCCACATTTTGGAAATTGACACATTAGTGTTAAAGATGATTCACTCATAGGGAATCAGTTTGTAACCCAATTGTACGGGTTAACACTTTTGACTTCCACCTTTCCACACTTTTAACTTTAGACTTAAGCTTGTTCAATTCACAATCCTTCGAGTAATGTCCTAGACCTTTGCAAGTCCAACACACTATTTGAGGATATGATTCCGTTTGACAAGTATTTAAGCTTTGTTTCTTTTCAAATGACGGGTCAACTAATGTTTCAAGTTGACACTTACAAATTCTCTTGACAATCTTCTCAACGGCTTCCTCAAAGCCTACAAGTTGTACCTCTCCCAAGGGACTCTCAGAAAGTCCAAAGGGCGTATATTTGAAAGGGAAATTTAAAGATTCTCGATGACCTCTAGACTTCCATATTCTGGGTTGATCCATGAATTAAACATTTGGTTATAAATCTAGGCAATTGGTTTTTGATATAATTGTGAAGTTAAATTATGACTTTAGGATCGTGTAAAAGTATAAGAAATAGTTGTGAACTTATTTCTTTACTTCATGAATCTCCCAAAGACTTAATTTAAGTTCCTTATCCAAAATCCAAGCCTATTAGTTTTTCCTAACACACTTATCTACCTAGACTTAAATCGACCGAAGCCTTCCCCGGCAGCGGCGCCAAAATGTAGTTAGCTTTTTGGTTACAAACAAACCCAGGGAACAATCAGGGAAGACTTAAAAGGTGATTCTTATATATTCTAGGTGTCTTAAACAAGGTTTGTTAGGTAAAACACAAGGTTATAACACTTCATTTCCATTTAGGTGTATCAATTAGTTTACGGGCAGGGGTAAAACACCTAAAAGATCACTCCATAGCAGTGCATGCAAAGGTGACAGTCTCTCTTCTCACTCTAAATTCCCAGTCAATGGTCTGGCAGTGAGTTCATTTTAATTGGACCAAGTGCGGTGCAAAAGCATAGGGCTCGCCATCGACCATAGTCATTTGCAAAAGTAACCCATTTTAGTCTTGCTTATCAAAGTCGAGGGCCCTTTGATATCGTCCATAAACTGTCATTTAATTAATCCTTTTAATTGAACTTGAAAGAGTCAGTGCCGTCATCCTTTCAGGATTGTCGAAATTCATTAATTAATATCCCCATTTTAAGTTATGCAGTCCGACCATAGTCTTTACCAAATCTTAGCCAAAGTAACCGTAACATCTTCCTCAAGACGATAGATCAAAACCACGTGATCGTTAAAGTAATCAATTCATTAATATGTCATCTTATCCGCAATTAAGTTTAAAGCATTCAATTATTAAAATAGTAGTTTTCCAAAAGACCCGTAATTCAATTAAGAGTGCAATTAATCTTGAAAACGTACCAATGTTGTAAGAATCGTGACCTTTGGTCCCCTGCGTCTACTTATGTAACCTTTCACAGACCATAGCCTCTTCTCTTTAACATTCCATCTTGCAGGAAAGATTATTGGAGAACAATTTCTCCATTTACACAGCAAGGCCATAGACCTTTTCAGGCATTCAATTCAACTCTCAGACACAGTGATGAGTTCAACTCTCTAGGTTCTCAATAAGTTTATTATAAACCATTAGTTCTTATCTGTGATTTTAAAGTGATATATAGAGCGGTGTACTCATGCACAAATTGCTTTCAATTCCTCAACATGTAGTCTATTCAGATAATAAGTCGCTCTCCATATAAACAGGCCATAGACTTACAAATAATAACATGCAATTATGTTGATATCTGAACAGATTACCTCCACCTTGATTATCCCAGACAATTGCCTGATATGAATTCTAAACAGCCTAATAATGGATTCCGACAATGATTATCAAACGTGGCCACACAGACAATAGCCACATAACCAAGGATCAGAATTAACTCTACCCTAACAAAGAAGATCACAGGGCCCTCAATCAGTAATCGGTTGGATTTGTAAACACTAAGTCCTCTCCCAGTTCTAACCAGAAATTCCCTCGCTCCTCACAAGGCACAATTTGCAGCAGGTTGACTATTGACATAATCATGAGATTCAAGCAATATCATAGGGTCATTTACTCATGGACTTTCTACACAAATTACGACCAGAAACATTCCACTCTCTTACTCTTTCCTGACCGAGATATCACACGGGAAAGTTCACACTTACAGAATTAATTAAGTCGGGTTCGTAGGTTGCAATTGATTACCGGTTTCCTACCAGAATAACCAAGACTCCATTTCGGCAGGCCAATTTGATAACACTGTGTCTCACAATTGCGCAATAATACAATAGTTCTCAACTCAATTGGGAGAGGAGGATTACCAACTGGACAGACTACTTTTACCCATCGTGAATCAACATACTATGGACTTGAATTACGATTGATGTTGTGACTGAATGAATTGTAATCCTCAAACATAGTAATCCTGCCTCACACACTACTCCTGATAGAAAACAAATTGACGTACACATTCGCTACTACAAGACAATAGATTGAAAATCAGAGTGCAATTGAAATATCAACTTTACTTTCATATGTAATTGCCTCAAGTAATAACTGGAAAGCAAAGTATGTACGCAGGTTCACACAAATTACACGCAATCTCCAATACAAGCCCCCTGGAGTTTCACAAATCTCTCACCCAAGGTAGGAAGAACAATTTTCTACAATACTGCCGAGACTGCAAGAATTCAAACAGTTCACAATTCAACAAGATCACTGTTTTGGTTTCGGCTCTCCCAGCCTAGCCTATTCCCTGCCTGACACACAAGACTATATTCACCAAAAAGAGAGAGAGAGAGAGAGAGAGAGAGAGACTCCGCATCCTTTTTTCAGCCTCTCAACATCAGACTATAGTCCTTGGCGGTTACTTTCCTAACTACCAGGCCATAGCCCTATTCATGTTTACGAACTTCCACTCAATAAGTCTCAAAACATCTCTCTTCTCACTTAAACATGTTTTTGCTTTGAGAAATTCAAAAATTTATATTACAGGTGGTATTGCCGAACCCACCCGAGGCCAAACGGCACAGCCTCCATAGGCATTGGCCCAATGTGAGGGTATAGTTGCCATAAACCATGTACTAGGTTGTTTGCCACATCCCTAAGCTTATTTATGTGGTCTCAAACAAACTCATTGTCATGCGATACTCGTTGTCATGCCATACCATGGGTCATGCCACGTCTTTGCTCTTAATCCTTGTGAGCTAAGATGGCATATTGTTCAATGTAAAACCCTGAACCTTGAACTCATTTGACAAATGGCCTCGTCGGCCAATCAATACAACTGTGCTCTCTGGTACTTGACTTTGGGCGTATATTCATTTGCCATCCATTATTAAGGTAGACGTGGCTAATCCAGCTACTTATCTTAATCGGACACCTAAAGCTTATATTTGAGTGGTATGTCATCAGGTGTGGCTCTAAGAATGAATACCAAACTGAAAACCGCTTAAAGAAGATTGGACTATGTGCTCAAAATATGATAATCATTCTACCAAGTCAACGTGTTTGGGGGGGGCGATGATCTCAAGAATCGACACTTTGATAATGAACTTCAAAATCTTACAAGGAAAGTGGCTACAGCCTCGATTTGAATTTGCCAACCATCTCCAACTAATCAGGTGTTCCCCATTCTAGGAGAAGTGGCTAGTCAGAAAAAAGAAGTAATCATTTAGCACCCATCTACCTTACTTGGCACACATGATTTCTTACGTGATTTCTAGCAAGAGGAAATTTAGGCACCAATGGACTACGAGACTTAAATTTAGGCACCAAGATCTACGACAACACCCATAGAGCTCAGAAGTCATTTCAAAGGTTCAATAAGTCTCCTGTAAATCACCTCCAAGTAATATTAATATATAATTTACTCCACAAACATCACCTATTAGTGTCACTCAAGGAAAAACAAGCATTTAAGTGGCACTCATGGAATGCTTGAGTGACATTAATTATGAAGGCCTTCGTAATTAATGTCAGTAACTTTGAACAGGTCATAGTTGTGTAAATCTTATGCCTGTGGAAAGGCATCCAGTATTCTGATGGAATGATTATAGACAGGCATCTAGGAAGCTCTATCAATGATTGATAGAGGTCATTCAATTGACCTAAGAATTCTTGAAGATATTCACAATGAAGGTTATAAAGTCACCTGTAATGGCGTCATGACACTGGGATTAATCATCGATGAAGAACAACTCCACAAACGCTACATGAAGAATCTCAACAAAAGGTTTGGAATATAGGAGATGCAGAGGAAGCAACTCCAATTCAGTATTCCAATTATAGAAAAGAGAGATTAGTAAAAATGAAGTACTACCTACAAGACTTGAAGCTAGAATTCTCCCAATGTAGTGCTTCCAGACAACTTCTGGAAGGCTCTGTTGATGATTTATTGAAGTGATTCAGTAACATACTGACCTAATTTTTTTACAGATGCAAATGACAGTTGGATTGGTCATCATTGAAGAACACCTTTACAAAAGTTACATCAACAAACTCAACAAAAAGTTTAGACGATCGGCCCAAAGGCTTGGAAGATGCAGAGAAGGCAACTTAAATTCAGTATTTCAATCATTAAAAAGAGTGATCACGAATGAAGTATTACCTACAGAACTGGAAGCTACGATTCTTCCGATGGAATGATTACAGACAACTTCTGGAAGGCTCTGTTGACGATATATTGAGGTGGTACAGTAACATACTGAACTAAGAATTCTTAAAGATGTCCATGAACACTGGGCTTGATCATCAATGAAGAAAATCTCCACAAACTTATATTGATAAATTCAACGAAAATTTTAGTCCAAATGCTTGGGAGATTCAGAGGAAGCAACTCAAATTCGGTATTCCAATTATAGAGAGAAGAGAGTATCACAAAGTGAAGTTTACCTACAAATACTGGGAGCTAAAATTAAACTATCTGCCTGCGGAGCCTGCGAGTACCTGACTAGGTGGTAACAATGGGCTATCGAGCTCGTACCAGCCGAGGGCAGGACCAATAAACCGAAACACGATCCACCCACCAATGATCAAGTAGATAGACGCGTACGCCAACTTGTTGAGCCAAAAAAGAGCGCCTTTCTCTCCAATATATAATTCCCATGCCTGCTCTTGAAGGGACATGTCATCCCATTTTTTTGGCTTCGCCTTGGGTTTCAGTGGCGGGGGTGCCTCAATTGCTCCCCCTCCTTCTCGACGATTCTTCCTGCCAACTCCAAGCCGTGCTTCTAAATCTTCAAGTCTCTGATCAGCTGACGGTTCCATCTCAGTGCCTTGCTCATTATCCCCTGCAGACACTATTATCCTCCTCTTCCGGCCTTCATTGCAAATGGATGTGACGTGGCCTCTGGAACCTAATCTTAGCACTGAATGTGAACTGCAAACCTGTCGCTGGACACCGCTGGTACTAAGACTCTGCAATTCACCAGCAACAACAACAACAATAAAAAGTTCAAAGAAATGTTGAATCTAGGTATTGAGATTTTTTTTGTTATTTACACTGCCATGGTGTTATTGATTTGTGCAGGGATGAAACCCGTCAGAAGCTAGGAAACGTGGCATTGAAGAAGCCTGTCCTCATATGTCATCCTCAAGCATTCCAAAACAAAATTCGCAGTAAGGTAGACAACCCTTATACAGTTACTTTTTCTTACTAAGACATCTATATTGGAGTAGTATATGGTTTGGTGTGGCTCCAAGAACGGATACCAAAAAGGAAACTGCATGCTCAAAATATGAGAGCCCATTCAAGGCTCAATAGTCAACATAATTGGGGGGATCTACATGACCATTCAATGCGCACGAGAATCTTCACTTTGACGATGACTAAGATATCCATATGAGCTCCAGACATTATGGGGGAAGTGGCTACGGTCTCAATTTGATTTACTAACCATCTTCTATTAATCACAAGTTTTGTATCTTAGTTAGATATACATCCTTTCTAAGGTAGATGGGTCTTAAATGGTTACCTTTTCTGACTAGCAAACCACAAAATAAGAATAAAAGAGATAGTTAAGCCAAAAGCACACAGATTATACACTCAATTCAATGCAATCAAAAAAAGGAAGCAACCAAAACCTCGAATGAAATGGAAAACACATCACACATTCAACATGAAAGAAGCCACCTTCCATGATATCCCCGCTGACTCCCATTAATTTCCCAACTACTCAATGTTTCATTGCCTTGAGTTCTACTACTGATCTGTAGGGGTAGTAGGAAGAATCCAGCAAAATGTTGTATAGAATGTGTACTAAGACCTCAATTTCACCAATATAAGACCAGGAAAAACAAGAAGAAAAAAAGTTTAGTTTAGTTAGGAAAGCACCCTACTTTGGAATTCACAGAAGACAGCAATCCAAGATACACTTTAGAAGCCACGCCACTACATTTGGTAAGCGAATAAATGGCGAAGGAGGAATAGACAAAGGTAGAGTCTAACAGATGAATTACACAAAGGCATGCAAATAACTTGATTATACTGTCATGGCGAATGGAGAAAAAAAATGCCATGATACATGACAAAATTAATCCTTCAATTCTCAAGACATCTTCACCTTCACCCAGCAACCTACCTTATCGCAGCTGAATTGAAGAGATTCATTACACAGACAAAAAATAAAAAGCCCCAAGTTGCAGGCCATGGTGTTACCAACATATTCCTTTGTAAAATTTGTTGATAGAAACTAGTCATTTATGAGTTTTTCTACGTCATTCGCAAAATTCGGGTAACAAATGTTTGAGGTTACCAGTTCTTGAGCAGAATGCACAAATTCGACAGAAACGCAATTCACCCAGAGAAAAAACCCAAGGTTGCAGGCCATGACATTTCCGCCATATCCACAATGTACATTAAGCTAAACCTCCTCTTCTAGTTAATTATTCAAGATTTGTTCCTACCTCGTTCAACAAATTGGTCTACCACATTTTTTGAGGTTACCAATCCTTGAGCCGAATGTACAAACATCCATAAGCAATCGTCATGCACACAATCTCCTTGTGCATAAAACTCAATTTTGACAAGCGGCTTGCTCACTTCAAATCTTTGTTAACCCTACATATACACACACTCTACCCCTACACCTAATTACTCTACATAACATTCTTAAGTAGCCTACATATTTAGGTTCCTTTGCAAATAAAATAACTCTTGGGTTCTCCGGGTAACCTAAAAAATCGTTCCATTGGTGACTCACGCACCTCAACAAATGTATCTTGATGGTAGACGGAAGGTTGTTGTGACCCAAGATAGGCATCTCACAATGAGGTATGTCGATTAATGAGAGCTTAATGCCACTTGACTATGCTCGGCTTTCATGCATGGACTCAAGGCACCTCGATTCTTGCTAAACAATTTAATCTTGAAGCTAGAATAAAAAATGCGAACGTCCTTACACATGTTGCTAAAGAATGCTATGGAAATTCAGTAGATTATTAGACCTTCAAAAGCCGGGGTTCCAATTGGAAAGTCTTCCAAGAGGTGGAAGTAAAATGGTATAAGACTACTCACCTGAGAAGCATGGGAGTGGAGGGGCGAGTTCCTTTTTTGTAGCAACAGCGGTTGCAGAGAACTTGACCATTGCACCGCCATAGCTGCTACCGCTCAACAAATCCCAAAACCCACCAATTCCAGTCGCTCGACTTTCCAAATTCCTTCAAGAATGCATGAATAGATTAAACTTCTTCAAACAAAAGGTGAGATTGCTGCTAACGAGATTGCAGAGTCCATCCGCTGGGTGCATTTGTGAGGAATTTGAGCTTCGGAGGAGACGGCATTCGTAAATGGCTGATAATCTAATCTGTCCCACTTGGATGAAAAGTTGAACATTAGAAACCGCTCTTCGATGAATTTTATCTTGCCTCACAAGAGGAATGTGATATGGATTTCTTATACCCTGAACCCAGTGACTTGGAAGTTGGGGTACAAGGTATTTTAAGGAATGCGGTTGTTATTCGGTTTCTGTTCTTTAATTGGACACCTTTATTTGATTGGTGTATGGTTGGTGAGGATCAAAGAACAAACATCATAAAGACACATGTTTCAAATAAACTGAACTATTTCTTCAAATTTCATTAAGTACTTCCACACTCAGTAGTCAACACAAGTGGAAGGAACTATGTATGTAGTTCAAGAATCAACAAACGTGCACTTCCAATAACCATAACTATATAAGGGGAAGTCTGAATTTTGTTGATGTTTCAATTGTAGATTATCTAGTGCAACACAAGTTTTGTTGTGTGAAATCTAATTGGTAGAAGTTGGAGAATATGAAATAACAAACCAATTGATACCCTCATAGCTCGATGAAGATGCTCTTAGTAGTAAAAACAAGTATGTTGCACGTTGATTTTGATGAACTTAGACTCCTTTACACTAACTTGAGGTTTTTGATGTCGATTCCATAGTCAAAATCCTTACTAAATAAAAACTCAAAGGCTATAAAATGAATCACATTTTCACCTTTCTAACAAATCAATTTAGTATTGGGTAATGCATTGAGGGAAGGGCATTGTGGGATTTGAGGGTAATGCCTTAATGGTTGGAGCCCAAGGGCAATGGTTGAAAATCCCATAATGACCAACCTAAGGTGCATTACATTGCACAAAGCACATGTGCTTTTCCTTATTACAACATGCAATCTGCTTCATATGGAGGGCATCATGGGTAAGGATCTATACATATAGGCATTCCGCACTTGCATAATGCTTGACAACAGAATAATATTAACAAACTTAAAAAACTAGAATTGCTTTATGTAGACACCATGAATCCTTGGCCCCTATAGCCTTGAACTTTGTTGGATATTAATAATTTGTGACCTTATCATGGGATTTTCCAACTTCACGTTTGATTTTGACCATTGGATTGGAATAAGAATTGTCTTGACTCTTAGCAGAACACATAGATTGTTATTTCAAGTTTCAAAATTGGATCTAAGATGTAATAGTTATAAGAATCCAAAGTTGAGACTCTCTTACTCTTTAACTGCTTACATCAACCTCCCATTTTGTGGAAAGTATTGTACCTAAAATGGTGACTATGTATTTTGAGCACATGGTCCAATCTTATCATACACGTCTTTTTAAGGTAGATATATGAAAAACATTGAAAGTAAGTTGATTTAGACGAAAAAAAATGGCTTGAATTTTGTGCAATATTTTTCCAAAGATGGAGTAGAGGAAATGATGAGGAATGTGAGTTGTTTCGTAATTTTATACCATGTAAATAATTAGTTACATTTTCCCAAAGAGGCAAGTAAGTCAAGCCCCCCTATTTGTACACCAGAGTCTCCCTAATCTGAGCATCGAAATATCCTACTCTACATACAAATGCACGCAATACAATGGACTCAATAGCACCCAAAAGTGATTGCAAGTGGTGTGAAACAACACCTATCTAATCAACCATTGCATCCCACCTATCACTATATCCTTTTTGGGCCACCACTTTTACAACTACCCATTTTGGGTCCACACAAGAATCATTCTACCCCTAGTCTGGTGCACCAGTAGTGGTCATTCACCATTTTCAATTTTCCTACCTTAGTGTTTCATCTTAACTACAATCCTTGGCATGCACCTTTATTTTGTTGGAGACTTAATGTCATTATGGAACATGTTCAGGGTTAGGTCATTGCAGAGATTAAAAAAGAATCTTATTAAGCTCCACTGCCATGGCGCAGATTAAGTGCATTTATGTTATGTTCATGAGTGCAATCCCCAGTGTTTTTTTGTTTTTAGTCTTTTAGATCAGAAGGAAGTCGTCACTTTCTTTCCCTCTTTAAAATATCTCCAATATTGCCCATTACAGACCAGCCCTTGTATACTATTTAACCAAAGTTCCAATAATGACACATAGACAACTCAAGAAAATTCACAAGTTTTATATACTACATCCTAATAGTTACAAAATGATGAAATGTAAAGAATAGTACTCTTAAAATCCCCAAAACCAGGTCACTGTCTCCACCCATTTCCCTGCAAAACATCCCAGAACATTTAGGGGTAAGATAACAAGGTATTTTGGGCACTTCCAACTCCACAAAAACGATTTGGCCAGAGGCTCATAATGGGGATTGTCTCATCCAATTAGCCATTGTGAATCACAACAAATGTCATTTTCAAGTTTCAAATGGAAATTGAGATGCAACTGAGTTATAAGAGATCCAAATGAAGCATAATCTCTTTCTCTTTCAATGATCACACAGGCTCCCTCAATTGTGTTCACAATTGAACCTAGACTGCTGTCTGCATATTCAGCACATAAGTCCAATCTCATTGTGTTGCATGTCTCTCCACTCAAATATAGGCGTCTATTTAAGAACAGCGACCCCATGAGGACCACATACCTCATATGTTGCAGCTTAGAGGTTGCCAAACCGTGTTTGTCCTGGATGGATTTTAATTTAGAGCTCGAGTGTTTGAGGGACACGATTTATTCCATGTCTTCTGGAAAAACAATGCTGTCATTTCTTTACTCAAGTCTCTCAGGACACCATTCTGTCATTCCAGGGCTAATCTCACCAAGCAAAACATCGCCGCCCCAACATTCCAATGCCTGACCTATGTTTACCCCTCTTGTCAATCCATGCAACACTAAAAGTGACTTACAAGTGTGGACCCTCCACATTCAACTATGTATTGGTGACATCAATACTTCAAATTGCAATACTTAGTAACTTACATATGAAATTCTTGGCCTCTATTCTGAGGAGCACCACTGGTGACATTTGAGAGTAGTGCTGTGCCAAACTCTTAGAAAATACTCTTCTTGTAACCAAAACTCAAATCTCGTGGTTTATGAATAGAAGGGGTACAGATGAGGAGGACCATGACAAAATTATCTCAGAATACCTCTATCAGTCTCACTTTATTTTGGTATCAGTGGTAATGAGATCAGAACTTGTAATCAACTATTCATACTTGCAGATGTTCCCACAAGCACATTCATTTAATGCACACCTCTTGCAGACTTTGACAAAAGAGGAGATAACCAGAAACACCTCCAAACGTCACCAAGTTTACCAAATGCTTTGGACATTCTTGGTAATAGCACTACTGCTTTGTCCTTCACAATACCAGTTCTCGAGCGGACATAAACACCTTCTTTGCACCCTCTGCATGGCAATAGATGATACAATCACAATATGTTAGTTTCAAACGTGAATGACCCACAGATAGAACATACTCTGACCTAATCACTCCATCTGTCTAACCATCAATAGTTATACAAATGTGTTCAGCCTAATCAAATAAGGTATTCTGATAAAGAGTTGGAACACCCAAAAACACTAGGCTACAGGTATTTCCAGAATAGATATAGACGAAGGCTAAGGCTTTCAACACCACAGTACCTTGTAAGAAGTAATGACCCCTCTTGCTTCCAAATGCTCTACTGGGAAGTAGATGGTTGAACAAATTATTGATATAAATCATATAGTTTGAGTACTATATTGTCACATCTTCGCTTAGAACTAGCCAATAATTCCCAGAAAAAAAAACCTATTGACAAAATTTCACGTGGATTTGCCTCTTTATGGACAAGGTCAACCCCGAGGGCCAGGAGGGCCGTTGTTGGACATAACCTATTTGGCGCCCTCCCTTTGGGCCTCGGATCATGGATATCAACAGCCTAGAGTGAGGGTGGGGAAGCGCAAGGATTAGGGTCTGGGAAAAGTCATCCTCTTGCCCAATCCTGGAATGCCACCTCGGATGCCAATTGGTTATTATCCAAAGGCCCAGTAATTTACATATATTATGTTATGTAATGACAAAGAACTTTAAAATTAGCATCATTATGGAACCAGGAAGAAACTACATGCCTGAGACTAAACCAGGAGACAAGTTTTGTGGTACATTGGAATCCGATTCGACTGCCCACTTGGACGCAGACACTCCATAAGCCAAAGCATGTTTGACGTCCAAGCTCGAGGAAAGAGCTACCAGAGCTCCAGCTACTAAGCAGTCACCAGCACCACTAAGATTTACAATTGAAGCAGGTAAAGCTGGAAAATGCACATAAGTGACTTGTGGTTTGTGTTCTGTAGAATTGGGTGTTGATGATGTCCAGTTGGTGGCAGATGGTCTCTGTTGTTGTCTACTCAATTCACTTTTCTGCGCAGGTCTGCCCCCCGCAAAAAAAACATGGGGGAAAACAACACCACAAATTAGGGTAAGGAGACAAAGATTATAAGCATGATATTAGCCTAGATTTTGATAAACACTCATTGGCCTAACCACAATTTTATCTTCATGATAACAGGACACAAACTTCATATGCCCGCAAAAACAATCCTCTGACAATGACATTATAAGAAAGACACATCCAAACTTTGCTAAATTATGATACCTATCAAAGTTGTCAACATGTGTATATGTGTATGTGTGTGTGTGTGTGTGCGCGCGCGTGTGTAAATATATATATAGATATAGATGTATGTATGTCTATAAAAATATGGATGAAAAATTATGTATCTAGCAATTGTTACAAAGCTTGATATCTGCAAGATCTGTTGACCAACTTGTTCCATAGTATATGATACTGAATAAATCGTCAGACTCTCTTGCTACTCTTTTCTCCACTCTTGGTAGCAAAAAAAAAGTGTAATTTTGTACTCAAGTGTCAGTATCTCAAGCATTGAGTACCTATGCCAAAACATAAGGAGTCACACTTATGATTTTAATCTTTAACAAGAAGCTCTTAAAACATTTATATTTTATGACGGTGCACAGGAATGATGGTGAAGATTTACATGTGTATTTCACCTTGAAGTATGAGGTCCCAATGACTTAGTGTTGGCTGAGCACAACACAGCTCCGTGGCTCCCCATAGTAAGAATGATATATTGCAAGCCCATGTCAAGTAAACTTTGGATCGAATGTCGCATTCGCCATATAGAAGCCGAGGGCTCACGTAAATTCTTTCCAGGAGGTACATCATCATTGTCAAGAGGCTTCGTCTGAACACCATTCTGGTACAAGTATTCAGCCATAGCAACTAGTTCTGCCTCATTTGGCGACAAATAAGTCATCTGCAACCAATCAGCTGCTCACTTCAGATAGAGAGATAGAAGACTCCTGCATTTTTTGTACGTGCACCCATTTTTGTAGTATGTCTTTTATTCCAAAATACAATTTCAGTATCACAAAGCAAACATAAGTAGCAATTGCTCTAACTTGGATATATCCACACTTGTGTGATACACTACCACAATATTGATCAGTCAGCATGAAGTCAAGCATGCCTTCCTAGTATCAAAACCCCAACTACAATTTGCCAGACCAAGTTTTTGTAGACTGTAAATGAAATGTCAATAGAGACTCTCAGACAAGTCTGTCAAATTATAAATTTCGTGGCTTCAGAAAGAATCGTTCTCTAGACTTGTTAATGTACATTATCATAGTAACATAAATTCAACTGGAGTTTATCCTACAATTGATAATAATAGCACAAACTTGATCTTCCGCCCTTTTTCCTCCTTACTTGAAATAAGAACAAAGACTAACTCACAGAGCAGACTCTCAAATATTGAAGTGACAAGCCTGACCAGCCTTGCCAGGATACCAGTGTTAAGAAAAAAGAATGTACTAAAAACTGTGCAGGCATTTCTAACAGAACCCCAAAAAACTTGAGGAAGGTTGAACAAGACTACAAACATCATTCTTGTCTAATCTTTGAATGCAACATCTTTACAACATGTTTTAGGGATTCAGGTCTACTTTGATACATCATGAACTTGGTTGCATATGGCTAAAAATCTCTTGAATATAGATGATACTCATCATCAACCTGATGTAATTCAAATTTGCAAGCAAGCCCCACAAGATGCCAGGGGAAAAGAACATACACAATTCTAGTGAGGCTGTAAATACTTCAAGGTGATAACATTAAATGAATCAAAAAGCTGATGTGTACCAACAAGTAGAGATGGGAGATCTGTACCAGATGAAGAAATTTGGAAGCTCTAGCACTTTTGGCCACTGAAACAGGCTCAAACCAGACAGGTACATTTGCCTCCCTTGCCACTGACCATCACAAACCAAAAAAGCACCTCAATAACACTAACAAAAATGACTTAAATGAGCTAAATCCAAGCAAAATTTCCGGATCCAATTAATACATTCAAGAAACAGATATACATGCTCAAATGGTATGTCACTATTAAATTCTAAGCATCCAATGACCTGCATTGACTGGTAATTTATGATGTCACATAGTCAGGATGCCTTCAAATACAATGTAGAAACTCATACAAGTGTTTGTTGACACACCATCCATTCCAAAAAAAATGGAAAATCTGCATTTCTTGAATCCCCAAATAAATGACTTCATACAATAATTGTAAACAACAAGAAAGTTGGAGTTTAGAAACAGGTGTACTTGAAAGGACATCAAAACCACTCACAAGAACAAGCAGCTTCCATAGGGGAGGGCATCAAGTTTGCATCAAGCATGAGGATAGATGCTCCTTTGATAATGTCCGCAAATCTATTGATCCATTCAGATGTTAAATGCTCCTCCTGTCCTCGTTGAAAAGAGTCATTGCAGCATGTTATACTAAGTATCCCAACAGTTTAAAAGTCAGAAAATGTCAATGTTGCTTCAAACTTTGGTTCTGATTCTTAAGAAACACAATAAGAGAGATTCCGCAAATCAGTTCCTCTCTTTCAGTATCATGGGTTACCCTTGCAACTCTCTCCAGTCTCCAGATACACAAAGGGTCATTCCAAAGTTTTTTTATATCAAGAACGCTTCAACAAGGTGGCAAAGCATACTTAAGCTTCCTTCCAAGAAAATTGACATTACTTAAGAATTACTCTGTTCCTCACTTTCAGTTTGTCATTGGTCGTATAGATCCTCGAATTTCTTTATCTTCCATCTACTGTCACTTGCCTGGCACGAATTAAAGTTTGGTTGAAAAGAAATGTAAGGCCAAGAAACTTACAATAGCATAAGTATCTGCAACAGCTGCAGCTAGCTCTCCTTGCTTGTCAAAGACTGCAGACACCACAGGAGTTGTTGTCCCCTTGCACCTGCGAATTCCTGTTCCTCTTATTTCAACAAAGCATATCTGCACTAAAATCACTTGTTGCCTTCATTCTACCAATTTGTCCAAATATAATTATAGATGGTTAGTCCAAAATTCGAGAGTTAGGAAATATATCTTATGGTATGACTGGTGTGCATGATGTTAACATTGAAGAAATACCAAACCCTATCAAAGAGACAGATGAAGCATATATGTTACTACAGAGATAATTTCTAGGAAACTTTGAGATAACAATTCCTGATGATTATCAATTATTTATTGTGAGGAAGGAGTCAATGGTTATCATTCATTAGATTGCAATGTCGTAACCGGGTTACAAGGGCAAAGTCTGAAATTCCACTTATGAATTACTCAGCATCAGTGCATGTAAAGCATTTCTGACACATAAAATTAATAGTAAGGTTACAAACTCACCCTCTATAGACAGCCCCATTGACTTCCAGTGGTTAACCATCGAGTCACCTGCATGCACGAGCATACTTGTCATTGAAAAACTGAACCACAGCATGCTAGAGACGATAAACTTCTACAATAGACCAACAAATGCTGGAGAATTTAATAAGGTCAAGATTGTGATATGATTCATTTGAGAGATTATTCTCAACCAAATTTAATCCTTATTGACACAATGAATACATATCAATCATCACTAATGTATCTTTTGATATGTGGTATTATGCCACAATCCCTACCTCATGATAAATGACAATACTCCTCACAGTGACAGACTCATAGCATTATTACTAGAAATCAAACAGAAAATGGGTGCTCCAACATAGACCTTTTCCAAATCCAAGAGTTTCAAAAATGTACCTGCTACATCCTCACCAACTACACTTATAAGGAATGGAGAGGTTCCCAAAAGTGACATGTTTTCAGCAACATTTCTAGCCACTCCTCCTCTCACATAGCGTACCTGCGCAACACAGACATCTCTCTCCGAAACTCACTTTTCCGCATAGTAACAGTCAATTTTCACCACAGATAAAATATTCTAGAATAGCACCAACATGACAATAAACCGATGAACTCAATGTGAAGAATTTTCACGAAACGGCAGCCTAAATAAATAAAATATGGATGACAATGACCAGCACATCAAATAAAAAGTGGCAAGTTCATGGCTTGCTAATAACTTCTCCAGGTGTAGTGCTTCCGCGAACAAGACTCCCTCCTGTGGGTGTGGCTTGGATGTCAAGAACCATCCCTCCTATGATAACTGCTGCGTGTGCTCCAGGTTGCCGAATTTTCTCATATGCCTGATAGTCAAGCAACCAAATGCCACCAAAAACATCATCCCCCTTCGCATAAATGCAAGTGCAAAAATTGATTTACTCACAACATAATTGCCACGGATGCATTTTTCATATGAGATGGACACACTTGCCCTAAACCCTCAAAATCGATGAACTTTGCAGGGTTAACTTTCTTAGACCATCCCATCTTTTGCTACTAATCAACAAGCATCAAACAATCCCTTGAGGATTAGCATCAAAAAAAGGGATGGTTCCTGACCTTTCTCATACTGCCTGGTAAGCAAGGACCCAAATGCCACCAAAAGCATCATTCCCCTTTGCATAAAGACAAGTGCAAAATTAAATTACTCACAACATAGCTCCGTGATGGATTCTTAATCTGATCTGGATATGGTTGCCCTGAAGCCACAAAATTGGTGAACTTCGTAAGGTTAAGTTTTATAAACTATTTTTTTTTATTTTTTGTACTTAACCTCGAGAGTTGAACAACCCTTTAGGATTAGCATCAAAAGATGGGATGGTTTCCTAATTGTCTCGTATGCCTGGTAGGCCAGCTCCCAAATGCCACCAAGAACACCATTCCCCTTTGCATAAAGGCATATTCAAAATTTTATTACTCACAACATAGCTCAATGATGGATTCCTGCATCTGATATGGACACGCTTGCCCTGAAGCCACAAAATTGGCGAACTTCATAAGGTTAACTTTTACAGACCATTTCATCTTTTGCTACTAATCCTCGAGAGCCCAACGACCCCCTGAGGATTAGCATCGAAAGGTGGGATGGTTTCCGACTTTTCTCATATGCCTGGTAGTCAAGCACCCAAATGCCACCAAGAACATCATTCCCCTTCGCATTAACGCAATTGCACAATTGAGTGAACTTCATAGGGTTGACTTTTTATACACCACCCTATCTTTTTAATACTAAACCTCAAGAGTCAAACAATCATCCCTTGAGGATTAGCATCAAAAGATAGGGATGGTCTATAAAAGTTGTTGCAAGCATGTGTGTTGGTTGATATATTTGGGTAATGCCACAACCTACTCATGCAATAAAAGTGCACGTTAATTTGCAGGGAGAGGCCTACCCCAAGAAACTCACAACAATTTGTAACGATGGAAAACAGAACAAAACAAAAATTTTTAATTTTTTAATTGAGCCACATACCAGAGCGTGCAATGAGGAGGAGTCTGTGAGATGTCGAGCAATGGTGTTCACCCTCCTTCGCTGCTGCTCCCACTCCATCTCTCTTGCTCAACCTTAACTTCAATCTTGAAATTTTAACTCTTTGAAGTTTTGGAGCCAAAAATGAATCCCAAACCTCACACAGAATCTCCCCTACCCTAAACCTTGTAACATCCAAAATCTCAAAATAATGTATTCATCAGCAACTTAAACAACCCCAATGCACATGGAAGCGACCACCAAATCGCTAAAATTAAATTTCTGTTGAGGTAAATCAGTTCAATGCACATTTGCTCCTGCGTTCTGAGGTTAAGTTATGTTGCATGCCAATGTCGGTTACAACATCTTCAGTAGACTGCCTGCACTTGCGAGTTTTCCCAAGATTCCATTGAATTAAGTTGTGTTATGTGCACATCATCACCGCATTCAACATGTCACAACTCCACAACATCGCAACTTCCGAAGATCCTCGCGTGTGAACATCTAGTAAACCGATTGCCTACCAACTCCATAGATACTGTGCTGTTCAGTGAATCTCTTTCTATGAAATCTATACAATTCCTAGATCTTCTGAACCCCTAGATCCTGATGCTTTGAGGATGTAGTAGATAGATAAATAGATATATAGATACTGTATAAAGGAGATGGAGGGAATTATCTCACCCATCCAACATAAAAACTTACCTTCTCTTATAGGTTTGTGGTTGATTCATCTCAAATGACAACGGACTAGACTGGGTTTTTAGGGTCTTTGAAGTTAATTCTGATGTCAAATTAATCAAGATTAATAACTTTCGGGTTGCATATTATTTGAGGACTTTTGTGTTGCATGAGTGAGAGGTGGGCTTGCATGCAATAATTCATCTCTCCCTCCATATAAACATTGATGTTCGTAAAGAAAGCAAGCGTAAAGTATGTGGCTCTATAATGCAACTTCGAACCTCGCACACAACTTGGATCGTTGGGTCATATCAGGATTTTTTTTCATCCGGTAAGCACTTGTAAATTGGGTAAACCGTTGCTCCAAACTTCATAATTGAAGTTGAGATGCAAAAGTTGTAGGAGGTCAATAAGTGTTCATAGAATCGTTCAAGTTTCCTCAAGTGAAGATTATTGGGCCCTCCTATTTGAAATAGTATTAAATCTTGAATGATGTCCATGTTTTGAGCACATAGTCCAATCATACTGCAACACATGTATTTTGGTGTCCAATCCTAATCACAACCCTTGCCATATAGCACTCAAATATAGGTGTCTGACTAAGAATAGAAAGCGTATAAAAGCCACGTATCCTAAATGGAGAGTTTCTTCACTTGCATGCTAAGTTTCCCAAGTCCCATGTTTGTGACAAAACCTTGGGTTGTGTATATGGTTTGGTTGTTGCCATAGTAGCACCCCATCCAAGAAGGGGGCAATAGGATAACTGGCCCAACCGCCTAGGGGTTAGGCCAAGAACATCTTATAGAGTTTGGACTTAAGTATGAGTGGTCAATTCCGACACCTATGTTGTAGTCCGGTCCAACTCTTATTATTTTTTTGAAAGGTAGTAGGTTTGGCTACATGATGAGCTCAAAAGCAACCAAGGTACGAGCTTGAGATATTTTGTGGATTGTAGGGTGGCTACATTAGATACATTATAGGGAGTATTTGGTGACAACAGAGAAGAGAAGAAACGCTGACCCCTGATGGGATTTGGTGACAACACATAACATATATGTCAATTTGGGTGGTGATTTTTAATCGTACATGGAGGAAATTTGAGGCTAAATGTGTGCTTTGATAAGGTGGACAATGGCCCCATATATAAAATGATAAGTGAATAAATAGCTCCATATCCAATACTCAAAAGGCAATGAACTTCAAAATTCGATGAAAGAGAATCGAAATCCCAGCTTAAGAAGGTGCAACAATCTTACTCGAAGCTTGCATGTTGCCTTGTTGTTGCACACACAATCCTTAACCTCCATAGCTCTTCGCAAACCACGTTTCAAGCACCACCAATGCATTCCACTCTGAAACTTGACATTTGGCACCCTAATATCTTAGGCCCGGTTCAGACCGGGACGTCCACTCGTAGTGGACAAAACCCGGTGTCCGGTGCTTTGTCCGCTTGATTGCGGAGGGAACTTGCCACGTCAACAATCACATTGCCCGTCCGGTGGATGGGTTCACACCGGAACCGGACGTCCAATATAAGGTAGAGGGGCCTTTTCCCGCTCAGGTCCTTATTAAACCGCTCACTAGACCTATCCAAACAAGAGGTACATTATAGCTTCCAACCTCAAATTTCTATGTAATCATGGTGTACATTTTTGGGGTGAGTGGTTTTGGGTACCCCTATGAGTTCTCCTTCCAAAATTCATAACTAATTCAATATTAATCCAAAATTAATTATTCCAATTGGTCCAATTTCCAATGTACTTTGCACATCTTCCAAGATTGATTCCCCCTTAATAACTCCCCAATGAACATGCCAATCTGAAATTCCAGCGGGAAATGGCCCCTCTACCTTAGGCGTATTTTATGAAAGTATAAACGCTACATCATGTGTTGTGAAAATTTATGCATTACTTTCCCAGATGAACATCAAACTCATAATATGATAATATATTTTCAACTGAATCCGTTGCTCTATGATGGGAGAAGTAATTTTGTAAATATTATGAAAACATTATGAAAATCATGTAATGGTATTTTTAATATATCTTAACGGTATTCTATATGTACTAGGTAATAATCTATAAACTCAAATTCTCTTAGAATGTTAAAACATTTTTTGAGTTAGCTTATCTCCATACATAAAAATGAATTTGTTTTAGAGACATTTTCTCACTAGACTTTTCTTTTGGTCATTCATAGGAGAGTTTGTTTTATCTTCTTTGCACAAATTATGTGTATTATCACCTTTTTAATTAGAGGTTGAAAAAAGAAATTGAAAATAAAAAATAAAAAATTGCATTATAAAATTAAAGGTAATGGATTATAATAAGTGTGCTATTTTGGAGGGAATTTGTTATCAAATTGCACAAACAATATTGGGTTGTGTACCAAGACGAAAGAATAGAAGTACTGACATCTTTCATGAAGTTGCCCTGTACCCTCAAGTTTCCAAATATAGCTACATGTAATTGTCAACATTTTAATGAAAAAAACTACACATATGTGATATGTGCTAATGTTATATTTTTATACAATATGAACATCAATAATGTTAATAAAAACATCCATTTATCATTAAATATCGCCTCTTCGTCATTTTTTTAAAATAAAAAAAAGTAACATCTACCATTATATGAAAATCCATTATAATTCATTATAAATAAAGTTTGCTTGAACACTTGTACTAAAAATATTAGAGTTACATGTAAGTTGACCTACACTACAAATCCATTAAAAGATGACTACTTATAGTGCTAGTAAAGTAAACTACAGTGACCTTATGACAACTCAATGTTCATTACAACTTTTACATATAGTAGACATTATGCAGCTACTTATATTTTTATTTCAATAGATTTGATATTCTCACAAATTGTATCCCGTTTGCTTATTATTATTTTTTCTGCCATGGATCCATCTCGAAGAAAGCTTGTTGTCCTCTTCATTTTTCAATTTGCATCCTTCATTGCTTTATTCTACACTTCCACCGTCAATGTGGAAGCAAGCTTGCGTTTAAATCAAAATGCTTTATTTCTTATACATCAATTTATGCTTGAAAATAAGAGAGTTGGATCGACAAAAGGAAGGATTCAATCTTATGAAAGAACCCCAGGATATGCTGACATTGATTTAATAGGTTCATACAGCAATATTGTTTTCAAACAACGGTTTCGGATGACAAAGGAAACTTTCAAATACGTTTATCAACAAGTTGGGCCAGTACTTATTAAGGTCGATACAAACCGAAGGAAGGCTATTTCAGTTGAAACAAGAGTTGCAATTGCAATCACCAGATTAGCATCCGGTTCCCCTCTTTATATAATAGCTGATAGCTTTAGGGTTGGTGTCTCTTCCGTACATGGAATTGTTTTAGAATTTTGCCAAGCTCTAAAAGAAACTTGTAGGGATGTGTTTATTCGATGGCCTTCACCATCACAAATGCAAGCTATTAGTGAAAATTTTGAAGCGCTCCATGGAATACCTTATGTTGTTGGAGCTATAGACGGCAGTCATATTCCAATCATAGCTCCTGAACAACATGCTGCTGATTATTATTGTAGAAAAGGATTTCACTCTGTGTTATTGCAAGCTGTAGTAGACCATTCCTGTTGTTTTTGGGATTATGATATAGGGTGGTGTGGTAGTATCCATGACTACAACCTATTCTATAAATCCCACATAGGTAAATATTGTTTAGGTGGAAAACTCCTTCCTTATGCGTTACTGGGCGATGCTACTTATCAACCTCGTCCCTGGATGTTTACTCCCTATCTTGGTAGCAAAGACGGTTTCACTCGCGAACAGGAGCACTGGAATTTCATTCAATCAAGTTCTCGAATGTGTGTGGAACGTGCGTTTGGAATATTGAAGTTGCGTTGGAGAATCCTATTAAAAAGGATGGATTGTCAACTCCGGCATGTACCTGCACATGTAACAGCATGTTTGATTTTGCATAATTTGACTATTATGCATAATGACACTTTTAATATGTCTTGGTTTGAAGATGGTCAAACTCAGCTCCAAAGGAATTTGGCATCGACGTCAACTGCAGCAGCTGCATCAACTACATTATTGGAAACGGAAGCTGTTGCAATCTCCCCCATTGATTTCCTAAATCGCACATCTCTTGATAGTGACCTTACTGCTTCAATTTCAAATTACTCTACAACTACACATCAAATGAGCATGCGCCGAGATGCCATAGCGAAATCCCTGTTTAGTAGAAAACGGCAACGTGATTTAGCAGGGAACGAGTATGATATTCATGTTGGATTATCATCTTCAGAGTCTGATTGAAATTCTAATTTTATTACTCCATTATGTTTAGAGATGTTTGTGGCACGAAATTGATTTCTCACATCTTTCATTACAAAATAAAGTGGATTGTTTGTTTTTTCATGTGGCCTACATTGAAAGATAATTACATGATGAAGGAAGCTCAAATATTTGTAGTGAAACTGAAAAAATAGTTTGAAAATGTGTAGTCTCCATTGAAATAAATCCATCACGACTGAAAAGAAGGGTACAAATTAAATTCTTACATGACAATTTGGTGTAGAAGTTACAGCAATGATCTTTACGAGCATCCACTAATTGATTCATGGGGGCTAGGTTGCATTAGGAACAGATGTGTATTTCAAATGGACTTCATCCTGAGGTCTAGAAAGGTCTGTTGGCCATATATCTACCAACATATCTCATCCATTACAGAGACCTCATTGAACGAAGGAAATTCAAAAATTCAAGACTGAGAAAATTTACTGCTAACGGAACCATGTGCGAGCCTTCCAAGTACCAATACCCTGGATGGATCACTTGGATTGTCTAGGGTTTAGTTCATTTCATTCTCATCAAAAAGTTCACATTTCAAAAACAACTTTATTTAATACATGGCAGGATGGAGAGTGAGATATTCTACATAGTTAATTAGGTTGTGGACTTTCAATCTTCACTTCATTAGTGTATTGAAATCAGCCAATATTTGATGAACATGCAAATCCAACAAGATTGCATTGGTTTTTCACGTGTTCAGCAGACACAACGCCTACATGCATCTCTTCTTTCATGCAACAAAACAATTTCCAATCAAGATTCATATATAGAAGTCATGTGAAGCACCTTCCACAATGTCCTCCATTAAGAAATCTGTAATAGTCTGATTGCAAATTACTCCTTGGATAGAAAACTTTTTCTACAAAGAATATCAAGGGTAGGCAACATACTGTAAACCCTCACCAAGAAAACTATCCCCCTCAGATTTGGAGGTTGATGGTGACTATGCTGTTAGTGTTTTAGGTCTACATCTTAATACAACTCCAGAGGCCATGGGGAGGGCAAGTGGTGAGAGCCAGGGCTTCTGATGCATAAGCTTGTTTCCATCACGTTTTCATTTAACCGAATCTGTGGCCTCAGAGTCTGCTAAGGTATCCTACATTGTTATGGCTACATATACATATACAATCTTCAACACATTTGCATCTAACTTGTGTGCTGTCAATGAAATAGAGCAATGTGCTCTTATAACACAACAACTAAAGCCCCCTCTTCTTATCCATAGCTCTTGCTATCAACAGTCCAGGTGCCATAGCTAAAGTCTTCTGGTTGGAGCTTTCATCTCAAATTAAAGTAGCGGAGCATGGCCAGGGCCTCTAAAAGTGCTCCTGCTGCTACAAAGAGTATCAATGCCCTGAACCCAATACAAAACCCCACTCACCTGTTCAGGTATAGCACAACACCCATACAACATAAATGACTACTCCGGCCTTAGGCAGCCTAACCTCAGAGTTCCCGTGGGATTCAACTTAAGGCCTTAGATTTAAGCCACCCTTGAGATAAAAGAGTAGTCGACGAGTGAACTTGAGTGAATTTCTCAAAAAGAGTTGGTATTGCTTCCTTAGGAATTCCTGATCACAAATGTATTGCGGTGTCAAATATTTAGACTGGTCATTATATTGCCACCTTTATCAGCAACATGGCCACTTGACACATGAGTTCATAGCATACATATTTATCAAGATTATTCGAATTGCTGATAAGTAAGATGCCTCAATTGCATCCTTACAACCTGTCTCAAGGAAACCACAGTGACTGAACAACTTGGATGTAAAAATTTACTCGCCAATTCTCTGCTTGTGCTACATCTGTGGCTATCAATCAAAATTGCATGGTTATCTGTTCCATAATCCATAAAAGCATAACTGTCCATTCCAACTACACACAAGAGGTGAAATTTTTGAAAGCATACCTATACCAGTGTCCTCAATCTCAAATCCCAGCCAAAGATCTCTAGGTGATTGGTCATTCTCTGAAGCCACTTTCTTATCAGCTTCAAAAACCTCACCCACCTGTGCAAACTTAAGTTGATGAGTGACCAAACTGTTGATTCTATTGGAAAAGAACAATGCCAATCTAATTCAGAAAACCACTCAAGATCACTAAATCATATCTCCTTATGAGTGTGATGTCACAACAACAACCTAGAACAAGATCTTGGCTTTATCCATATGACACCTGACCTAAGTAAATAACCAACTCCTATGAACAAACTTGACTAATGTATGCTCAAAATTTACAGATATTGCTTCCAAAACATGCCAAGGTAAAATCTAAAAAGACATCCCCAATAATGTTGTAAGACATCTTTGCAAGAGCTAGTTTAAAATACAGAACAAACTGGGGTTTCAAGGAATGCATTAAACCTTATCTGAATCCTGCAATAACTCCATGCTCTGCATTCCTGCACTGTGCATCTTTACAAGCCTCTACCCTGTACAGATTCACCAATTGGCTTCCGTCGCCCTGTTTCGGGTCCAGAAACATCCAACATGAAAGACTTGAACAAGAAATGGAAACAAAATGTAAGAAAACCTCAGATGCAAAGCCAATAATTTAAAAAAGAAGTAGATCAGTGGTGAAGGTTACTTACATATCATCAATACTGCCACTGAAAATGCATTAATGTTGCTGTTTCTTATTGACTTAGAACACCTTGCATGTCGACCAGGATGTTCAAGCCACAACTAAGAGCAGGACATGAAAGGACCCTGCCTCACTAAATTATATGGTTGGTGCATGTCTGAACGTTTGAACTGGTGTAAAATACAAAGATGAAACAGTCAAATCACCAATTATGCAGATACAGACTCCAAAAGCAACTAAAATTCACCTTCATTACCATTCTCTGCTTCCTCCTCTGCTGTTGACAGCTCCGGTATCTCTCGTCGACCTCCCTCAAGTAAGGGATCCCAGATATCCTCACGAGTCATTCCACCAAGCTTCATCAATGGTGAGCTTGCATTCAAAATGCCTGTCACATTTCTTTCCACTCTCTCTACATGTCCTTCAATTTCTTCAGCTTTACGAATCGTTTCAGGAGTTGCCACTCCACATTGATGATGGGTTCCCCCTTTGAGTTTATCTGTTGAGGGTCTCACAACATGAAGTCTAACTTTCACATATCCCTTTTTTGTGAACTTAACTGCATTAAACACCTGCAGTGAACATTGCCAGTGAGACACAATAATCCATAACCTGAGCATATATCACATCTGAATATGAATTCTATTATGGAAACTATTCCAAACAGCATAGTAGGCTAGAAACTAACTACACCTCAATTCCTTGCCCCACTTTCCTTTATAAACTTTCTACTCTTCTGACGGTAACATACCAATATCAATGTGCACGCCATGATCCAGTACTCGTGTCTTCATTCAGTAGATTATAAATAGGTATGTGCCTTGTTGTAAAGCTAATATTACTAATATGCCCTTTTTGATGACCAATGAAGTTAAAGATATAAACTTAATATAGAGACACACATGTTGCTTAACTGAAAACTGTGCACACAATTGGTGAAAAGAGACACTGTACCAGATTGGTGATCACTTGCTTTATTCGCAAAGGGTCGCCATAAACCTGAGGAAAAAAGTTAGGACATATCATGTTGGTTACATTTTGAACCATGATACAATTCTGATATGGAAGTCTCTCATTCAGATCGAGCATTACAAATATTGGTAAAAGATTATACCAAGGCAGGCACATCATCTCCAACATTAGCCTGAATGCTGATGCCACGGTCTTTACTTGCTGCTATGGCCGTCCTCACCACATGTTTAATAATGTCCCTGGGATTCAACTCCCTTTCCTCGAGTTTCATTGTACCTTCAAGTTGACTAGTTAGATGTATGCAATTCATATCCAGACAATTACCTGAATAAAATGACAATCCTCTATATAAAAAAATATGCTACAAAATAATACATAAGTCACACATACATATAAACTGGTCTGTGTTGATTCACAACTTCCTCTCTCACACTCATCATCAAATGCAGAAAAAGTCAGATAGATAGATGTCATACCAGACTCAACTTTACTAAGATCCAGTACATCTGAAATAATAGCAAGTAGCACATCGGCACTAAAAACCATAGCAGTCACAAGCTCCCTCTGCTCCAGATCTAAGGAAGTGGTTGCCAAAACCTGTGCCATTCCTGATTAATAATCTCACAGTTATAAGTCAGTTCTGTGCACACAAAGAGCAGGCATTGGAAGTGAATTACTAGTGCAAATACATGATCCTCTCAAATCCAACCTCACAAAATCTACACATTCATGAATTTCTAATGGAACAAAACACTCTGCAATTTGAAACCCTGGAAAAGACACACATATAGTAAGCACCTCTCCCAAAGACCAATCACCTGAGTGTTAATAATTTACAATCACCTGGAAAAGATTTAATCAACATTCCCCTGGTCACAATTGTGACCAACACATTGCAGAATTCTGTGATTTTCAAAAGCTACAGAAGAACAACAAAAACTAGAAAATCAAGAGGTGCAAGGAGGAAAGAAATCATACAAAGGGTGACCAGTTCGATGCCCTTCGTCGCAGATGGAGGACAGGGAAGTCTGCAGCCTCTGGCTGGGAATGGGCTACCCCCGAACTACTATGGGATCTCAACTTATGCAGTTCTGTCAATTACATCAAAACTTCCTGAATCCTCCAACAAGTCAAAGGAAAAGTTCGCGGATGAAATTTGAAGAAGCGTCCCAAAATCATTACAGATTTTGTGCAAATTTTGAAATTCAAGCCAACAGCTCCCAACCATCATCCCCACAATCTTCCTGAGCCTGAAACTTCAGTTCTCTCCATATCTCATCTCAAAAATCATCACAACCAACTTTGAGATAACAAAACCCCGAAGCTGAGGAATAGCAGCAAAAGTATAATTGACCTAACTATGCAGCCAACGAAGACTCAATGAGACAATCTCCAAATGCTTGAGCCTCGAGTCTTCAAGCGTGTTTATCATGTTCTCTGAGCCAAAACCCATCAAATCAAAGACAATTTGAAGGAACTGTTATGCTCCTCATAACCTGAATCCGTTCTGACAAAGCAACCTCAAGCACTAACTGTGCCTCATCAAATTATCTCACTATGTTACTGAAGTAGTAGACCAAATAGCTTTTTGCCCTTGTCATGTAAACATAAACAGGAAAGTGGTACAAAAATATTATATTCGGTGCAGGAAAATATCTCTGCGACATAGTGTACACTGGATACTACAGTGCACCTATTTCATGTCCATCCAACAAACAAATACAAAAGTTGATTAAATTCTACAACTTCCTCACCAACTCGTTCATTGTCGCCAACATTCCCTGTAACAAATTGAGCTTTGCTGCCTCAGAGCTCGTAATTGAGTCAGTTAGCCTCACTGACTGCTCTGCCATCACAGACATGGCTTGTTGGGCAGCAAACACTACTAGAAAATCATGACCAAATCAACAAAAAATCAACAGATCTTTGTCGATCCGGGCACTGCACTGACCGATTTCACTGATTTTTGAATTTTTGTAAAAATCAACAGTTTACTGCCTACATTTTTGTTGATTAGAATAGTACAATGACCAAATCAACAAAATTTTAGTAAATGTGAAATCTTTTTGAATCTTTTTGGAATATTCTAGGATCTATTGGAATATTGTAAAATTTTTAAAATTTTTTGCAATTTATAGTCTTGTAAATGTATGGGTATGGAAATAATTACGAATTCAAAGGTGTGTAAATATTATAAATATTATATTAGTTGATAGTTAATAATATATATATATATTAATATATTAATATGTATATGTATATGAATTCATATTAATATGTATAATATGTATATAATATATGTAACATATAATATATATATGTATATAATGTGTATATATATAATATATATATACACATTATATATATACATATTATATATATATATATATATATTATATGTATACATTTACAGTAATTATATACTGTATATATACTGTATATATTTACTGTAATTATATACTGTAATTATATACTGTAATTATTTACTATAATTATATACTGTATATATTTACTGTAATTATATACTGTAATTATATACTGTATATATTTACTGTAAATATATACATCAAGTAGGTAGTAAAGAGAAAATAGTGGCCTTATTCTAGAAAGGTTTAAAACACTCCACTTATATCATGTGTGATGTGATGACCTAGTGGTTAAGGCACATGTGTGGGTGTCACTATGTGCAAGGTTCGATTCCCGTGGCCGACACCTTCGGCCTTGGCCTTGCCACCTATGTGAGTTGTAGGTAGTCTATACTTGTAGGTAAGGTATAGGTTGAGGGTTACTTGGGAGGGGTTAGGAGTTGCAGATCTGACATTTATTCATTTTTTATTTTTTATTTTTTAATGTTATATATATATATATATATATATATAATAAGTTTTTTTAAAAAAATATTTTTGTGACCATATCAACAGAAAAAATCAACAAAATTGTGTTACATCATGTCCAGGTCAACGCGTCCTAAGTGACAACCGCGACCAACGCCTTTCTGTTGATCCGGACGCAGAATTTTCTACTAGTGAAACTTGTCCGTTTTTTTCTTCCCTTGCACTTCTGAACTACTTGCTTCAGGTGGTTTCATGGTTTCAGGTACGTCTTCTCCTTCATGTAGCAAACTAGAAGGATTTTGATTAGGATTCTCATCAGTAGCACTACCGTGAACATGTTTGAAAATATTAGCACGATCATGCATATAGCTATCAATAATAAGGTAATATTTGGACTTTGAAGACCTTTGACTACCAGAGGTTCCGTTGACATTGTAGTCAGATTTGTAGTCGTCGTACAATTTTTTCCACTTTTTGCGACATGCATCGCTACTTCGATCGAAATCAGGACAAGCGGCCACAAGATGAGTGTGGAGAACGCCCCAATTGTCCACACCTAAAAGTTCCATAAGCACAATGCATACAAACTTAGTGATTATCCAAAAAAATGATATTATAAATATATGTTTCAATTTAAATGTAAGTTAAGAAAAACTAACCTTGTTTTTTCATGCCGCAGAATTTATCATGCATCTTTCCCCGCAAGTGAATGAGATTCACTATCCAATGCTCTTTCCAGTTCGGTCCTCGTTTGTTGCCCTCTTCTTCATCAGAACTTTGTGCAAGGTCAATGGAATTGGTCTTCATCTTTGCACCTCTTTTTTTCTTGCTTTTTGATTTTTCCAACAAAGCTCTCGAGCGCTTCTTCGTGGGAGGTTGTTCCTTCTCTGCACATGTATCCTCTGGAACTTGCTCTGTCTCTGTAGCAGTGCAATTACCAAAACTATCATCACCCTGGAATTCCCCATATAACAAGTCCGAAAATTTCTCACATGTCTGTGGCTGCTGGAGATCCTCCTCTTCTGTTTCGAAACTAGAAGATAACCTGTACTCCATTATGGAAATCTGATTCAAAACAGCCACCATTCATAATTAAATCAAAATGGAAGAAAACATTCCGTAGTTGAAATACCAATGTGTTCCTAATTCTATGTGGAGATAGAAGTGCCCACAAGTTGGCCGTTGTAGGTCTGAGATAGAGAATGATTGATTGGGACTAATCTTGTAGCTAATGCATCTCTGCTTTTGCACCTGTACTGTGATTCTGAAACTTGAAACGACAAATCTGTGTGATTTGGAACTGCTAACAAAATGAGACAATTTCCCAAAGCCGACGAATGTTGGTGCTGTTGGAAGTGCCCACTACAGGGCCACATACCTTAGGTGATCAAAATCCTCTGCAACGCTAATTTGCACCTCCCCTCTGCAACGCTTCGATGCTCTCCACTTGCAGAAGTTGGGTTTTTGTAAAAGAGCAACAGCTTCCCAATCTCCAAGCCTACTCAAGAGGGAGATCCAATAACCCCTAAAACCCTCAGCATCTACTAGTAGCAAGAAACTATATATCCAACGACGGTCTGTAAGCACACTCCACCGCCAACTTCACTGAAGTCCTCCCACTGATAAATTTGGTCACAAAATATCCATCACCATTATCATCATCAACCACGGTGCAACTCAAACAAGAAGCTAACAGTGACAATTTAAGACTTGAAGGTGCACAAGCTTAGTAAGTCTGTCGGTATCCCTCAACTCTGATAAAATACACCAAGTTGCAATCTGTGAATGTGAAGCACCGAATTTACAGACAATTGTTGTGCAAACATAAGCCGAATCCGGAAGACCAGGCCTCTCCCTTAGGATTTCATCCCCACTTTATGATGTCTCCTGCAAGTGCCTTTTTTTTAAAATAAAAAATAAAAAATAAATCACCTAAATAGTAGACGGTGGCTATGGTTGCGTATTTTTTCTGTCTGAAAGAATCAATTGTAAGAACAACTTTTTAGGGGGTCCCAATGCAATGAGAGAACTTGCTCATGGACCTGACTTCATTACTTACAGTGATCATGGGAGTTTTCAGATTTTCATTTTTACCTTTTTATCAACTAGACTAATGCCACCAGGGGGATTGTCTGGCCAATTTTTCCTGCAACACCGAACCCTAACATGCAAATTCTCAAGTAATTCACAGATGCCAACAACCTCAAATTACATTCTAGGAAGAGCTAGTATGTAGACAGAAGGAAAATTTGTCGTTGCAATTCCAAATGCAGCTACATCCAAAGTGAAAACACAACCTGAGCTCAATTTCAAGCTCAAGCTTGCAAATTTGGTAAATCAAGGTGAAGGAATTTGAGCTCTTCATATCAATGTACCTAAGACGGTCCCTGTCTCTTTTGCATTAATTGTAAACATCAATTCCAAAATTGAAACTTGTAGAATTCCCTAAACCCTGACACCAAATTCAAGCTAGGGCCAAACCTTCAATCATCCCCTTTTCCTTCCACAAACTGGAGAATCAAACCAGAGCTGATTGCAACAGAAGAATTTATTTTTATTTTTTAAATGAAACAAACAAAAAAAAGAAGTCAAGAGCCTCACCTCACAACTTCAACCAACACTGGTTGACAACAAACTTGAGCTCCCTCCTCACAGATGGTTAAGCTTCCGTCACCAAACCAACATTCCTTGCAACTCAAGCAAAAATCCTCCACTCCACAAAGTTGCCTCACACTGTGAACAAAATATCCAGCTTTTGTCAAACAAAAACCTCCTCAGCTCAAGGAAGAAAAATTCCAGACCTAAAACGCTATGATTTACTCATGCATGTGAAACTCAACAACGCGATTCAGATTTGCAACACTGGCCAAGTAGAATTTCCCTTGCAGTGCAGGAGGAACCCAAGAGAATTTGGACATCACCAAGAAGAATGTCAAGAGCGAGGTGCAGGAGGCGGAGGTGCGGAGGCGGAGCGAGGAGGGTTTTGTCTTGTGGACAAGTTTGAGGTCACCTCCCGAGGACACCCCAAACTTGTCCACTACAAGAGACCAGTCCCTCTTCAATTTTGGCGGGAGGGCCTCATGACGTGGCAAGTTGCCCAAGAGGACGTCCCTCCGGTGTGAATACCCCACCGGACAAAATAAACCCTTTACCCAATCACGGTGCACAAAATCTTGTCCACTGCTTCCGGACGTCCCGGTCTGAACCGGGCCTTAAACTCCACTACAATCAAAAGGTGGTGCCATTAATCCCCACTACATGAGCAAAGAGGCTATAACCTACAAGCCAAAAGAGCAAGAGGTTGGTCACCAAAGACATGGAGAATGAAGGAGACAGTGGTGACACCACTCACCCCACCCAACTAAACTCTAAGCAATGATGAGCCCTTAAATGCGAGGATAGACTCCATCCACGGATCACAATGGAGCTCATTGGCTACCCCCAATAATGAACCTTAATGACATGCCCCATTTTTTAGGCGACTCCTATCCACTTGTGTGAAGCTTGTTGGCATCGCCTCTTACCACAAAGAGAGGAGGTGACACCTTACAATGCAATCAAAAAGTTATATATATAGACACATGTGTGTTAATCAATTTACCTCACTGTAACAAAACGAATACTAGTAGCTAAAAAAAAAGGTTGATGTGGTCATCTATAATATGGGAGTCTCATTTTGGGTCATTTAGGCCATTAAGGTCTAAGGTTTGTGGGCCATATGTAGTTACACTTCTTTAATTGACATATAAATATTCAATGGTACATGGCAAGGCGTTCAATCATGAACGGACACCAAAAAGAAAGTGGGTGCTCCAATGAGATTGTACTCAAAATATGACAACCATTCAAGATTCAACAATTTACTTTGTGATCACTTTAAGAGAGGGAGGATGTTCACTTTGACCTCACTTTGACCTCACTTTGACCTCACATCTAAACTCCGATTTTAAAGCTTGAAATGTCATTCTTCATGCTGTGCAACTGATAACCAGATGAGACAAATGCATGCCAATTTTTGTTTAGGACAATAATACAAGGGGAGTGGGTACCGTTCCCAAAATAAAGGGCATGAAATGAAGGCATTTTCTGGCTAATTAGAATTTACATATTCAATAAATAAATAATGTAATTTTGACTTATGAAGCATTTGTGAAGCCCCCCGAAGCAAACTTGTTGACGCAAAATCATGGATCTCATCCATAATATTGAAGTTTCTATTTAATCTCACACGAATCATGGAAGACCACAATGTGGATGCCACATACTCAATCAAATCCCCTTTACACCAATTGGAGGTTTTGTTGTTTGCATTTTGAAATGAGTGCTTTTGGGAGGTAGTGCTCAAGATTTGCATGCTCCAAAACGATGCTTTGAAAAGCGACTTTGGTATTCATGTGCTATTTTTGTTTCCCCTCTGAAAAGAAAAGAAAAGAAAAACCAACGTTGGGCAAATTGATGTGAATTTGAGCCCGTTGGCCCTACTTTGCTCAAGAATCCCCTTGGTGCAGGGTGGAGTTTTCCCCCTTTGAGATCATAGCAAACCTCCCAACTTGTGAATGTCTTTCCTATATGAAATCAATGCTAGATCATGAACATTCAATCTTGATCACGTATCTCTTGAAAGAAGAGTTGTTGGTTGTATTTTCTACATTCACAAGGACATTTAAATTTTTTATAGGGACACTTACAATAAAATTGCCAAATGTTCGTTTAAAAGCTCTCAACTGCGAAAAAAATTAAAAAAATTAGGGAGTGCCAATGAAATCAAACACATTGATATAATTGCATGGGCATTGTTGATATTACATCACATCCAAAGACTAATGTCATGCCCACGCAAACTGGTAGTCATAGCCAATGGACGATTGTTGCTAGTAGGGGCTTACATTTTTGTTCACTTTTAGCTTACATCTAGTCGTTGCCTAAAAATGAATGAAAAAGTAAGCCCTACTAATGGGAACCATCCATTGGCTATGCTCACCAATAGTGTGGTATGGGCTTAAGTTACGCTATGCTTTATGTGGCCAACACTAAGGTATGCAAATGTTATTGCGTTATTGTTCTTAATCGGACACTTGTTTTTGAGGATCGAAAAACAAACACCATAAGGACACATGTCTATAAGAGATTGGACCACGCTTTCAAATTCAATTAACTACTCCACACTCAATAGTGAACATCATTGAGAGGATCAATGTATTAAGTCATGGAACCAACAATCATGAACTATCAACAACCATAACTAAATCAAGGTAGGTCAGATTCTCTATCCGATTTTTGTCAATGATCAACCATAAATTTGCCAATGCAACACAACTTGCGTCATATAAATTTACACATTACAAGTTGGAGAACATGAAAAGCAAACCGAATAATACTCACTCACATCAAATTGAATCATCATCAACCCACTTATATAAATTTTCTAGCAAGTGGGTGCCAACTGACGAAGGTGGTACTAGACAGTTACCGCTACTGGACAAGTCACAAAGGCCATTCTAATAAGTCACATGAGAATGGGAACATTGATTTAATACCACACTAAATCGTGTATATATTCATATATCTATACATATCTATATAGATATATCAATAGTTAGTGTACTGCATTTCGTGCATAGTGGAGTGTCAGCCGGTTGGTGTGTAGGCTGGGCACAATGATCAAGTGATTCTGCTCTCCAGTGTAAGTAACATAACGCCGGCCGGAATTCATAAAAGAGAAATAAGTTTTAAGGAGCTTGGTTCTCAGGCAGTGTCCTGTGAGATTTTTGGACATAATCGGTCAAAATCTTGGTGTTTCCAAGTCCAACTAGTTATGTGTTCATAACATTATTCAGATCCATAACAATGTTATGTGGGATTGACAATATTATGTGGAATAGTCCCACATAACATTGTTATGGATCTGAATAATGTTATGTTGTTGTGATCATTCAGTTTTTCTCTATTGATTCGAGGTATATTACATAGATTCCTCTTAAAAATCAATAATTTTCCTATAGTCTTGAACTTCAACCAGCTAGTTCTCAAACTCCCACCAACTCATCTGTAACTATATAGTGGTCAAATCTCCCCATTCATTATTCTCGTGATTCTTTGTCAAAGCAGGTTTTGCCCAAATTACCCTACACCAACACAACAATTGGAGTTCCCCCCTCTTTGTTGATGTGGCATAATGTTCTCTCTCTCTCTCTCTCTTGAAGTAGAAGAAGAAGAAGAAGAACTCCGGTCTCCGGAGGAGGCCGGAGTGAATAAAGTGTATGTTCGTAGAACATCCTAGGCCATGCCTTACGGCAGTGGTGTTCTAATGTTCTCTTGATAACAAGCCATAAGAAGAAGAAGAAGAAGAACTCCAATCTCCGAAGGAGGTTGGAGTGAATAGAGTGTTTGTTGGTAAAATATCCTTGGCCACGCCCTAAGGACATTGGCGTTGGATGTGAAACTACTTCACCTTTGCAAGGAGTAGACATTGTATTTAATAACTAGTGACCATTAACATTAACCGGCAACATGTAATCATCTTTGGTGGGAAGACGTTCAAGGCCGTAGTAATATTTAGAGGGGTAAGGTAGTTTTGTTTGTTATAACATCATATATGGGTTTATTGGTTCATTAGTTGATTTATGGCAAGTTTTGGAGGTATGTGATTGGTTGACAATTCTCTAGTCTTTGCTTATGGACTAGTATGGAATGTGCATATTGTGTAGCAATTATGTTAACTTGTTTGAATGTATTATTGATTTTTGCAATAGGGAGTTTGAGTTTTGTTTCCATATTTTTCATTGATGGGACAACAAACCACTACATGCTCGTGTAGCTGGTATTTTCGTCACTACCATCGGAGAGAGAGAGAGAGCTGACTTTTCAATGCTTTATGCAAAGCTTGAACTTCCTCTTTTCAGAGGCTTAATCCTTCAACATCTTCCTCACTGCTTTGCAAGGGTGGGTGGGTGGGAACCCTCTTACCACTCAGTCTTTCAAACCATACCTTTCCTATACAGTACCTTAATGCTAACAATGCATAATGCATAGTGTTTGTATCCATGTCTAATTGTATGTAATCAACATAAACATGCTATTTCATGTCATACTGTGCCTCATAAGTATTTGTATTATACTTAGGGTTTCAGTATTCATATATTGTTCATACGTACTGATAACAAACTGTGGCTGACTATTCCATACCTTGGTAGATTTAATCACCTATCCTCATGCCTTGCTCCAACATATAAGTAACCTATCTACTATACATATGGAATACATACCAGGGTATATGCCTAGTAGTCTTAGCCAAAAGAAATGCATAATATGTCATAGTCACAATACATCATTGTATTGAGAGTGTGAAGGGTCTGCCTCACCTATGCCCATGCAACCAACCAACAAATAATTGAGGATTAGTTACGTACACGAGGTAAATAGCAGCAGAACCCAGTTGTTATCCATGTTGCACACATAAAACTTACATCAAATGCATAATAGTACTTCAAATGGTAACACTCATTACACAATGTCAAATGGGTGTTCAAACCTGTTCCTTAGCCATGAGTGTATCACCACAAGTAGAATACTCCGCTTGGTGAACAGCTCTAGTATCCTCTCCTTAACACACGTATCTAGTATCCCAGTAAGTGTGTGCTAAGTTACCGCACCAAGCTCTTGTGTGAATGGTAAAAAAGAGCCTCCTTTAGGGTTTGAGGGTTTATATTGAAGATCTTACCCGTGGTAAGTTCTGCCAACCCTAAGTTCACCATGGGTTAAAAACGTGCTTCACGTCCTTAGCCCTGGTTACTTTGTTCCATTCATCCATACTCATGAAAACTTAATTCACATGGTAATTACATTTGCTTTCCATGTATATATAAGATATATTTCATGACTCATCGTCCTTCTTTTTTATTATTATATTTATAACAAAAAATGAAGTATTTGCAAGGTGTATAAAATGAGGGTTCATGGTCCTAGAGCTAACACTTGGTTTAAATCAAGAACTAGAGAGAGAGAGAGAGAGAGAGAGAGAGAGAGAGAGAGAGAGAGAGTCTCATTCATCCAACACAAAAGCCCTAAAATGGTATATTGCCCGGAGGATTTTATTTTTAAGTTTATTTGACATCAGCATAACATTAGTTGGAAGTAGGTTCTTGCAACATGGGATCATGGTTATTTTTCATGATAAAGTTCCCTTCTTAAACAACCCATACTAAGCATGAGTATTGTTCATTATGTCACATTGAACTAACATGTGAGAATTTTATGGATTATTATATTTGTGGCGTCAAGATTTATTTTTTGGGGTCCACGATGGAGCACGCACATGCATGGCAGGTAACTCAATGACACCAAGTCAAGTCTATCCAACGATTGTTGCCATTACTATTGTTATGGAGGTAATTAAGCTAGCTAGATATGCCCTTTCCCCGTTTACAAAGAGGAGCCTCCCCTACAAGCTTATAATGTTATGGGTCTTAGCTTTTAACACCACACATTAGTCTAGTCCCAGTCATTTGAGACGACTCAATCAACCACAAACATACATGGGACGAAGTTTTCTTTACTGTCGGATGAATAAGAGGTACGCTCACAACATTATTCAGCCATGTGGGTCGGCTCCGTGACCCCAAAAACACGTCAATTATATTCCACGGGCCCCTCGAACAAGATGGAGAATATTCGTTTTAAAATTCACACATTCAAGCTGAACTTGAAAATTTGGGTGGAGTTACATTGTCATCACTATGCGCAGGTTTCATTATTCATCATAGTAATATTCCCTAAAATTATCGTTCATCCCAATATTGTTCCTTGAACTTACTATTCATAGCAACAGTGTCATCGAAAATACCGATACTATTCATAATACTCTCACCATTCATATCGACATGATTCATTATTCGTATCGGGGTCGGCTTCTTCGTAGTTTCTTAATTTAATGGCCATGAAGGAGGTAAGACACTGAAGGCGCGTGTCGGATACTACATATAGAATGTAACACAACCGTGCTGCTGACGAACGTAATGTGCTCATGTACGATAATTCCCTCTCTCTTCCAAACATAACTTATTCACCTTTTGGAACAAGCGTGAGTTAAGTTTTGGCTGGTGTTACTGACCAACAAAATTCTCTAGAATGCAAGGCAAGGCATGCTTAGCACGTGGAGCTTCTCTTGTTGAACAATTATTAGGTCTGCTCACAGACATGGAGGAGGAGTCTGACCACACATTTGTCTCATGTTCATCAACCCTAAACAAGGTCAGACTCCTTCCTCCTCAGCAGCAGCAGCAGCAGCAGGTCCACTTGGCACACACGGAGATAGGGCCTCCACAAAGAAGAGCAAAAAACAAGTATCCATGTGGAGTGTATTGTCTAGTGTCGGCATGGGGGTCCAACGAGTTAGCGAGTTAGTGGTGTTCAAGATTGAAGCCCTCATATGAGTTTCATTTCGAAGGGCTTTCGAATTTCAACTCTTCGGTTGAAGGGCTGCTTCAAATCCAATACGTTGATCCAAGAATGCAGAAATGGAGTGCAAAACTCGTGTTGACCTTGTGAGTGAATTCTATGATGCGTGTTTCCAATACAATGTGAAGAATTAGGAAGCCACCGTTTAGCTCTACTTCTTGTAATGACAATGCCCTTCGCTTGTTGGTTCTTGTGGCGGGCATGTTATATTGAGGACTTCGAGTGACGTCTTCGTTTTTTATTTGGGGTTGCGTTTTGAAGGGTTGTTTTGAGAGAGATATATTTTGAAGGGCCAAATCGCATTTGAAGGGCATTGAAGGCTTCTATCTTTAACATTGTTGAGGAGTTTTCGGGCATATATAGTTGGTCAAGATCCGGCGTCACGTTACGGTTGGTTTAGATTGTGGTGAAAAAGTGCACCGGTCGGTCAAGAATTACAGCCCAAGACAAGGTTATTTGAGGCAACGGTTGGTATGACGGACAAGATGGAAAAAACAAATTAAAAAAATGCCTCAAGTTGGGGTTCTTTGAAGGCCAAGTTTTTTGTCTGAGGGTTTGAGGTTCCCCAAGAAACTTGACCTCCGAAAAACTCCCCTAACACAAAGTGTGGCCATGTTGACAAGCATGTCATTTTTTCATCCAAGCTTGAAGTTCTCCATCAGAGAAGTCTTGGCCATAGCGTAAACCCCGGCCAGTGAAGAACCCATTTCATAGCCAATCGATCATATTGCTCCATTCCCCTAAAATTCTTAACCAATGCAATTCTTTGCCGTAATCAAATCCGACCCTTAATGAAACTTCACTTCTCGTGCTTTGGATTTGGACCTCACATAAACTCCACGGAGTCCAAACTTTTGCTCTCCACCGATTCTTGCACTCAAAGTGGAGTTGCCAACTCCTCGTGCATTTGTTAACTTAACCCCACAATCGCACATAACCCTATTTCTCATTCAAACTTTCCTTTTGGGTTCTTGATATATCTACACATGTTCGTTTTGAGAATTTGATCTTATATCAAGACCTTTCATCAATGTACCACCTCCAAATTGAATGTTTGATTTCGTTGTTGACACAAAATTTGGAGAATTTTTAGAGAGGGGGTTGGGTCACTTGGAGAAATAAAAGGGCATGCCACATTACCCTTTTCCATATTACAACCTTTCATTTGAAAAAGTGTGTAGAATATATGGAATGGACCACATTGATTTTGAGGCTAAGCTTGAAATTGTGGTGGACAACATAGTATGACCACTTGTCACTTAACATGTGAATCAACAAAGACTCATCACACCCAACTCACTCGTGCATGCGATTCATATTCTCCTTGTGTCATCGATGCTTTGCACATAAGCACAAATTTATTGTTACCAAGTAGAGCCTTTAAATTCTATAGTTGTAAACATTTGAACCGCGATGCACATTATTTCGATGCAATGAAATTGATAGGGTCAACATTCATACACACTACTTATCTCTACATTATAATCGATGTTGATTTCATATTATTGTGGAACAATCACCTCGTCGGTTTCAAAATGTAAGAAACTCCAAAGTACATGTAGTAGTACACATTAATTGAAGCAAATAATGCAGTGGGACAACCATGAAAGTTGGTTTGAATAATGAAGGGCCCAAAAAGGAGGGGTGAGGAGGGGGTGCAATGAAAGGTTTACTTGTTTGCATGTTGCATCTCAACTCTGATCTCCAAACTTAAAATGGCAACTTATGTAGTTCACAATTGCTAACTAGATGAAACAAATTGGTCCAACAATTTAAATTGTTTGTGGAGTTGAAAGGACTCTTGACATGGCCACCTACCATAAGGTGTTGTTTTGGTTTGACAAAAAATGATTAGTTATCGGAGAAGTTTTTGACACATGTCACTTCCACATTGGCCAAAACAATTGTCAATCCAATGTGGAAATTACCTTTCAACGATCAAAGTGTGGAACCCGACGAGCATGCTACAAAACATTACAAAATGCTTAACTTAAGTTCTTGTCAACATGTGTTTTTCCTTGCCCACAAAGATGTACACATTAACATGTACTTTACACCATGGACCATGAAGTTGTCCCAAGGCCCTGTAAAATATATGATTGGTTGTTAAGTTTGTCATGGGATGACTTGGGTTTACACCAAGGGAAAACTGTCAAAGTGACCATGAAGTTTGAAGTCCCCAAAAGGCATATTCTAAGGCCTACATTATCCGTTGACGTGGTCCAACAAGTTTTGTGATGGGAGAGGCAAAAGAGGTGCTCTAGTAGAAAAAGGCAAGGGCCCATGGCAAAGCAATGATGTCATAATTTTTCTTAATGAAGTGTTTTTTGGAAAAGAGAAGGTGAAGATAAGAGAAGATACGAGAATGATCAAACTTTATTTATTTTTAGCATATATATATATTTTAAATCAGCACATTCACTTTTGGTGCATGGTCATTCCTCTTGGACCATATTTGATTTACACCTAGTGGAGATCCAAAGGCTTTGTAAATCGATTCTTTAAGAAGTTGGACCATGGAAAAAGGCCATCTTCCATGGTCCGATTTCATGGTCCATGGTGTAAAGTGGCCCTAATTAACACATGAACAATCGAACAAACCGGGCTTCAAACTCTCACATCACACAATGACAGATGTACTTATAAAAATAACTCTCTTTGCGTATCGCACATTATACACCGGTACCGTCATCAATAAGGTTGAGTACACCCATTTATCATGGATACCCACTTCATGCTCGAGACCATAAAAGCATGGCCTCCTCAACCCCCTAGTTTCCCAAGCAACCGATTTCTGGTTAATGGATAATTTCATCCCCGCATGAGAACCCCACTTCACTTGTTCATCCACAATCGAAATAAACCTTAAAACATCATGCCAATATGGATATCTACGTTTAGACACATGCATCGTGTAATTTGTAGACGATTAGAATGTGTGAAGATGTGTCAAAGTGGGAAATGATCATGCTTTTGTTGTGTTGGGAGCTCATGTGAGGGTGTTGACTCTAGTAGTTGCCACTGCAATGCAAACGTTGCATGAACATAAAAGATGCTTATTTTGATTAAAATAAATGTGATCTTTTTAAAATTTTAATGTTCATGTAGAAATGGCATTTTGTGCTCACATCGATTGTTCAATTTAACATTTTGGACACTCTCAAATTGTTAAGGATTTCTTTGTATACATGTGGTTAGAAACATGGGATAGTTTACATTCTCCGAATGCAAGGGGGCTAGCCTAGTGTGATTTGCTCATTTTTGCACGAGGATTTGTGGAAATGCTCAACTATTGAGTTGTTCCCATCTAGAGGATCACACGAGCCTTCTGCTCATATTCCACTTCAATTTGATTGGTCAAGGGTCATTTTCAAGGGGACAAAATATGACATTTTATTGTGCATCACTTCCTTCAATTGGTATAACCTAAAAATCCTAGGGGTATTCATGCCCCATTTTTCCTCTCGTTATAGCTCATCTTCCATGTTTCAAGATCCTACAGACAAATCCCGTTTTAACCTCAAAGCTTGTCCATGACAATTCCACAACAAACATTGAATGAAATGCACTCAAAACAACCCTTTCATGGGTTTGGGAAGTTAAGGGTTAATTTAGGAGAAAGAGGGAATTATTGTATATGAGCGTACCTCTATTTCATCCGATATCAAAGCCATAAACTAGTATACATCCCGGAGCTTCTTATTTTTATTCAATTCAACATTGGAAGTGGCCTAAAGACCATGCATTAGTCTAGCCCAAGTCATTCAAGATGAATCATCAACAAACCTACATTGGGTCAAGTTTTGATGTTGGATAGATGAGAGGTACACTCATATACAATAATTCCCTTCCACTTTTAATTCATGGCTAGGGCTAGTAAATGTCTTGGCCTTTGAGCTGGGGCCCCACCAATCGTACCAAAATAAATGGGATAGAGGTAAATCATGTCCCATGTAGGTTTGTGGCTAGTTTAGTTCAAGTGGATCCTTCGAGACTAATTTGGGGTTTATGATGCTAATTTCAAAGTCTAACAAGCTTAAAAAATGATGTATATAGGTCATACATTAAGACTCTTAGACGATTAAGGATCAATTTCCACTAAGCAAAAGTTATTGATTTGATAAAACTATGATGAGGGATACATATAGAATAGACGAGTCTAAAACAAGGTATCTCTTACAACGTAGCTGAAAATGAAGCACATTTTGTGTTGGGATGCCTTCTTTACAACTCCAATGAATAAAGGGTTGTGTATATGTTTCATAACGTGGTACTAAATATCATTGAGTATTTCTACCACTTGATCATCATGTTGATATTGTTCATTGTCTCACAATGCACTCTGTTACTTTAGGAGGTTAATTTTTCAAGTCCTTTTATTATGTACTTATAGTCCCACATAACATTACTAAGTGGGAGAAACTTGATTTCACTTTTTGTTCATGGATAAAAGCTCTTAACAACTACTCACAAAACCATATTCATGCTCAAAATATGACTAGGGGAGAATTTGAACCTTTTCGTTCTAGAATAACCATAACCTAGATTTTGGGCATAGAAATCATATCCCTATGTTTGAGTGATGTTGTACACAAGGTAAGCCATGCCTTATTTGATTACTCATATTAATTGGGCACTTACATTTAAGCGGTGTGGTTAGGTGTGGATCCAAGACTAATCACCCAAAAAAACACGTGTTTAAAGATATTGGAATCTAACATACTTTGATTTATTAACTATGTCTTGTTCAATATTCAACATGATGAAGATGATCTATATGGTCATTGAAGAATAATTGAATATTCACTTCATCGTAGATAAGATATTCATACGAGCTCCATAAATCATGAGAAAAATGGCTACGGCCTCAACTTGGATTTTCTAATTATCTTGTACTAATTGCGCACTTGATTTCATACGAGAATTGGCTAATGGGGATAACCAACCATTTGAGACATGCCTACCCTAAGCCTTTTGGCTTTGTGGACTTCAACATTGATTTGGACTTTGTTAAACTATACCACCTTCACCTCGAGGACTTTCTTAAATGTGAAGCATGTTTGAAGCAAATCTTGTCATCCACTTGAACACAAAAGTATTGTTGCTTATTATACCTTGATGATGAACTCGATGTTGAAATTGGCTGGTAGTTGACCATCCCAATCCCTAAGGAAAATGTTTATGTCACTTTCTATTCTTTGAATGTGGTTGAAACAAGGAAAACTTTGTGTTGGATTCTCCCCTCTACAATTCCATTAGAGATCAACTTCTTCCTTGATTTAGAATATAGAGTTAGTTAGTCTCAAGTCTTTCTACTAGTTGAATCATTTGGTGGATATTGATCGTTATGTCAAGGAGGTCATTGCACTCCGTCACTCAAGATAATCAACCTTTTTTTTTACCTCGCCTTGATGTACTTATCATGTAAGTCTTGTGGCTTTGTGGACTTTAACATATGAGTGTCTAAGATGCACAAAACACGCAGTTGAGCTACATTGTTTCATTTTGAGTCAATTATGTCAAAAATGACCCTATCTAGGATTTAGCTCATTCTTCTTGTGCACTTTTCAAATTGGTTAGATACTTGGAATGTTTTTAAAGATTTGGATTAAAATACACAAATTTGTGCTCTTGGATGTAAATACATGCTTAGTATTTTGATCATCAATGTCACATGTGAGCATACTTGGATTTTATCCCTTACATAAGATAACGTATATCATACAACCTAAAACTATAAACAATAAGTTTTTACAACGCGACGAGGCTTGTAGGCACTTTGTATATGGTTGTACATTTAAACCCTTGGTCCTTTAAAGGCCAACATTATCAAATTAATTTCATTGTTGCTTACTGCATCTTGAATCATAAACTCGTCATTAAAATTAATTGGTAATCAACTATCCCAACCCTACATATAACAAATCATGTCATTTATGATCCTACGTCAGTGAGACACACTTTTGTGATAGAATGTCCCCTCTAGAACTCCATCAAAAATACTACCTTGCTTCCCTATTTCAAAACGCAGTACTAGACAATCTCAAGTCAAGTCTTTCTTCTAGTTTGACCATCAAGTTGAAATAAACCTCCAATCTCATGGAGACCACAACACTTTGATGGACTCCATGGAATTGGACTGCTTGACACCACGTCAATGCACCTTTAGTAACATAAACCTTTTGGCTTCCCAAACTAATGTATGGGGAATACATGGACATAATAGATTGAGATCCAAGTGTTTCCAAGTCCAACCGGTTGCCAACTGATATCTTTCGGTTTTCCTTTATTAACTTAAGTTGTATGCTATGGATTCCTCTAAATCGATCAACGATTCACTCTTCTAAGGGCCACTTTACACACGAGCCAAGAGCCGTGACCATGAAATTGTGAGAGCCAAAAGAAAGTGTCCAAAGGCCGTCCCAACACACCTCCAAAATCATGTAGCGTGGTCACAAACCCTCAAGTGTAGTGTGAAGTCATATGTGACTGGGTCCTCGACCAAATGCTATTTCAATGAATTTCTATTCATGCGGATCCTCACACATGATAAAATAAATCAACTTTATTGAGCATTTGGAATGCCATGGTCTCCTGGTTTTATTTTAGGCCTATCTCCAAGAGGTGGTTTTTGAAAATAATTTAAGTGACCATGAAACATGATTGATTTGATGCCATGTAGGAATCCATGTAGACTTTACATCCATCTTGCATTCACTTACACCGTTGGTCCCTCAAGTGTAGTGTGAAGCGAACTTGGACCGCCTCCGCCTTTTCCACCAATGAGAGTGCTTGAAGTGTAATGGTCACGGGCTCTCAGTCTCGTGTGTGAAGTGGCCCTAAAGTTTTGAACTTGAACCGGCCATTTCTCAAACTCAACCGGCCGGCACGTAACTACAGTAGTGGCCAGATCTCCACCGTTTGGAATAGGAGGAACCACTACATATGAGAGTACCTCTCATCCATCCAACATAAAAACTTGACCTCCTATGCATTTGCATCCGGTTCATCTCAAATGACTCAGTCTAGACTAATTTGGGGTCTTTAAAACCAATTTCGATATCAAATCGACGAGAATTAGTAACTTACGGATTGCTTAATATCTCCAAGATTTGATGTTGAATGAATGGTATGTACTCTTGTATGTGATATACCTCTCTCTCTCTCCCCCCCCCCTTTGGTAATCATGGACTAAAACCAATTCTTCCCGTTTGGGATAGAGGGAATAACTGCATACGAGAGTATATCTCATCCATCCAACCTAAAAACTTGACCATGTGTATGTTTGTGTTTGATTCATCTCAAATGACTTGGCCTAGACTAATTCAGGGTATTTAAAACCAATCTTTGTGTCAAATCAAGGAGAAATAGTAATTTCTAGATTGCATACTATTTCGAATAATTTATGTTGAATGAATGGAAGGCACTCTTGTATGCAATACCCCCCCCCTAGTAATCCCGCACTATAAAATCAATTTCATTTCATGTAGAGTTAACAAACCCATTTCCGACCCCCCCCCCAATATGAATATATAGAGATCCCCTAAAGTTGTGAAGTTTCACACATGTAGATGTCATTTTCTATTGTGATGGAAAAAACCGTGAATTTCCCCACATGTTGCCTTCACATTAACATGATGGAAAAAATAAGTTAAAAGGGCATGCATATGGGTTCCTTGAGAAGGGCACTAATTTTACTTGAGTTTCATCTCCTAGTTATTGGAAATAGGTCAACCTATGTTGTGAATATGAGTTGGGAGAGAATATTGCCTTTGACAATTTATAATGATTTCAGAGTTGGAAATAAATTATGATTTTTTGTTAAAACGTTCTTAGGGGCGGTTCATATGGGGTCTCAAGTCCCAAGTCACATGAGGTCAATTTGTGCAGTCTCAGTCGTTGAGAGCATGGAGGGTGGGACTTCCCACTTCACACGGGGTCCCAAGTTCTAAGTCCCAAGTATGACATGGATGTGTACATGGCAACACTTTTTGGAGGTGAGGCTTGGGACTTGTGTTGAGAGTTGGGTGAAGCAAAAAGCTAGACCCAACTCTCAAGACAAGTCCCACAAATATTCGTGCATTAAATAATCAAGATCCGTCTTTAATGATACTTTACCGTATTTGAATGGATTCTTGAGACTCAAAAGTTGGGACTTTGCCTCCATGTTGGGACTTGCTAACATGAGTGGGACTTGGGACTTGGGACTCCATGTGAATTGGCCATTATAGCAATTTGTAGATATGTGGAAAAAAATCACTGCAACATATATCACACATGTACTACATTTATGCGAAATTTATTAACTTAATGGAAATATGTATGTCTATTCTAGTATGTGGGTGAGTGAAGGAACTGATGGATAAGTGGGCAAAGGGATACTAGAGTAGAGGCACCCATAACTCATCACTTGGAGAGATTATGCATCAGGTCTGCAGAAGTATAAGGCGGTGCAAAATTTTCCCATGTAGGAAGATAGAAATTAGGAGGACTATACTTTTTTCGATAATTTTATTCCTTTAACAAAAAGTAATGTGGAGTTTTGAAGCCAAAAGTCGGCCCGAACATATTGCCAATGTCTAGAGTCTACCATAACCACTCATTCCTCCTCGCTTCAGCACTCAAAACCAGGACATGTGTCATGACACTATCGCTTCCGGCCTGATCGAAACCGAGTCCTAGGCTTATTGGAATTACGGTACCCTATAGATGGCCGATGGGCCCTAATTGGGAATAGGCGCCTCTACTCTAGGTGCCTTGACAAACCCTAAACTTAATATAAGTTCACATGAATTAGAAGTGCTGAGGTGGGGTGGGTGGCCGGTGGACTTCCAAGGATCGGATCCAACCATACAATCTCCGCCACGTCACCCAAGTCGCCCTTTCTTCTAGACGCAACAACTGAGGGGAAAAGAACATACGAACAAAACTCGGGTCTTCTCTTGCAAGGTCTTCTTCCTTTGTTCTTCTGGCTTCGTCTTGTGGGGGCTGCTGGCTGTCCGGAGCCTGGAAGGAGAAATCACTCTTCCTTTCTAACTGCAAGGATACATTCTTACACATGTACAACGACTTCCTCATGTATCGAATGTAACACTAGGCTGGACTCACAAATAAAACTTCAAACAACACGAGTTGGAGCCCCGGGGGAGAGGAGCAAGATCACCATCACTTCTGGCATGATAGGTGAGGTAAGTGTCACTTCACCTCGCCACCCACACTAAGTGACAACTTGCGCAAATTTCAAGTTTGAGTTTCGATGATGTTGGGTGTTTCGGGGGGCGCAAGTTCGGGAGAGGAGGGTTAAGTGTGTTTTTCCCCACAAGGGAAGGTTGGCATCATCTGCGCGCGCGTGTGTGTGTGTGTACGAAGATGTGTGTTTTGGTTTTCGGTTGTGGGGAGTCTGGGTTGGTGATGATGATCTAGGTTAGTATCTATAGATGTGGGGTTCTGGTGGTGAATGTTTTTGGTTGTTGGCTCCTGGATCTCCTTGTTTCAAGTGTCAACTTTTTAACTTGAGAGTGCCAGATCGCAAGTTAGTTTGGTGAAAGATTTGGTGGTGAGAGTAGATCGTAGCGCAGTTCTCTGTTTCTGTGGGAGGGTGCGTTTTCAAAAGGATGACTTCAACAAACCCTCCAGCTTGTTAGGAGTAACAATAATAGGTCATAGGGGTTAACTCACTCCTTGTTGGTCACGCCTTTGAAAGGATTTCTCAATAAGTTTGTTTTTAGAGGGAATTATCTTTCTTTATTTGGGTGGTCTGCACAATTTGATGCATCCGCAGAGATTCTTGAATCTTAACGCCTCTTGTTCACAAGTGGTTTGACCGTTTAAAAGGGTTACTCGAGAATCTAGTCTTACACTTTCTCACTGTTGAGAAGTGGTGTTTACAGCATTTGTTTGTATGTTTATTTTTCAATTTTCTGGACCTGGTTTAATACCTCTGGTTGTTAGCCATCCATGGCAGATGAAAGAAGTATTATTTTTTTGTGGCTATGCATACGCTCATGTGTTTTCTGAGTACACTTGATGGCTCTCTTTGGTTGTGTTTCGGTGCATTACATTTCTTCCTGTGGATGTAGGTCTTGTAATTTTCTTCTCTTTTTGTAATTGATGACTTATATTTGTTCTCACTGTTACAAGCTTTAGTCTTGCATTCTTTCTCTTTACGAAGTGGTCTTTATTTGACAGTAGTAGTCAAAGCAACGAATTTGGGCACTGGACAATGTAATACATGGTGGTGTTAGTATTGAGTTCTACAGTTTTTCCTGTGTTGAATTCTGGAATTTCTTGGGCTACCAGTTGTGAAGTTTTCAAGGCTGGAATGTACAGCCAACTCATATCTTGTGATTGAGAAAATGGGGATTGTTGAAGCCCTCTAGTTATGTCCTGGATCTTTTGGTGTTTTGTTTTCGTTGTTCTAAGTTCAATCCGTCTGACTTTAAACTCGTTGTAAGAAATGTTACAAGAGGAGGTTGAATTGGATTCATTCTGTTTATTTCTATACTGAAAATTTCTGATTCCTCATCTGTTGTGCCACATTTTGCAGAAATTAGGTTCCTAGGACAAACAACATAGGAGCTGAACCAAGTTTCACGCCCTGGTTACGGGATTTATTAATCTTGGCCCCAGATGCTCAGAAAGGGATCAAAAATGGCTACCTCAAGGTCATTTCTCCTTCCGGTCCTTGCCATCGTATTTTTAAGTGTGGCAACATCGATCAATGGAGATGCAGGCGTTGTAGAATCAGCAGCACCCACACAACATGACTTTCAGAAGGAAATTGCAGACTTGAAACAACAAGTTTCACTTCTGCAAGTTGGGCTGAAGACGAAGGACTTGTCGATCTCTGAAAAGGATAGCAGGATCAAGAGCTTGGAATCAGAAGTCAAAAACCTCCACTCGCACAAACAGGGTGCGGCAGGAGACACCGAATCGAAGCTAGAAATCGCACAGTCGAAGGTCCGCGAGCTTGAAAAACAAGTGGCTTCATACAAAGAAGCTGCTGAGAAGTTGAAAGTGGAGGCGAGAACGAGTGAGGAAAAAGCGAAAGTGGTTGAAGAAGCAGCCTTGAAGCATGTGTCCGAGAAGGAAAAGGTGGTGAAGGCACTCGAAGACCTGAAAACTCGGCTTCAGAAAGCGGAGCGAGGGTTGCAAATTGCAGAAGCCGCAATGCTGAAAGCGCAGTCGGAAGCTGAAGCCAAGGCCAGGAAATTGGATGAGGCCCACAAAGCGTGGTTGCCTCCTTGGGCTGCCACCCATGCTGAAACCCTTCAAAGAACTGCATCGTCTCACTGGTCTACACATGCTGAGCCTGTTGTGAAAAACCTTCAAAGGTCGGCCTCATTGAAAGCCGGGGATGTGCATGAGTATATTAAACCCCACCTTGACACTTTCAACTCGAAGGTGAATCCTGTGATCCGGGAGAATTGGCAGAAGCTTACACTCGCTCTTGCGCCCCATTTGAAGACGGCGAAGAAGGCGGGTGTTGCGTCACGAGATTACATTGCCCCACATGTTGAGACAGTTCAGAAGAAGGTGGACCCGTATGTGCAGGTAATAATAAAATATAATGAAATGCCTTTGTGCTTTCAACTGTGATTTGGAATTTCTGAAATTGGTAAACTCAAGTCAAATCAGTACTCTTTCTGTTGGATTTGAATGCCACTGGAAGGGCCAGGAATAATTTTACCACAGGAGGTTTACTGGTGAAATATATCTTTTGGGTTTCAGTTTTTTTAATGGATTATAATTGAGATCGAATTTAAAATATATTTGCTTGAATGTAAGCCACCTGAAGAGTGTTGGACATCTCAGCTAAGTGAAGAGGCTCCTAGTGACCATTGATCTGATAGTCTAAATATCATTAATCTGAAATTATGATGATATTTATGGCTCGAAAATTGTTTTTATGTAGGTTCAATAGAGAATTCTTATGGCTCAATGGAAATTTATTATATGTCCATTGGCCGTTTTAATACAATATCTTCTATTGTATATCAATAAGTTCTTTCCACTTGTGGTGCATGCTCTAAGGTAGTATTTGATTTTGAATTGAAGACGAGTTTGACCTACAATGACTCATATAGAATGTTCTTTGCTCAAACCTCTAAGAATATGCTGAAACTTGCTAAACATGGATGTTGTTATTTTCAAAACAACGAACCTCTGGCCACAAGTTATGTTTGAGTTAAACAACTTTAAATTTGTGTTTTTGTTGTTGTTGAGCTTTACATGATGTGGAAATATGTCAAAACCTGATATGATAAAATTATTGATCTTGTGCAGGTTGCAAGGGAGAAATGTAGGCCATACATTGAGCAGGTGTCGACGTTCGTGGCCCCTCATCTTGAGAAAGTGAACACCATAGCTGGACCTCACTATCGCCGTGCTCTAACGGCCGCTAACACCTACCATGAACGCGTGCAGAGCAATTTGAAGGAATTTTTAGCTCGGCACGAGCTTTTTACATCTTTTGCCACCAAGGAGACGATTTGGTTTTTGGCGGCGGCTCTTTTGGCGTTCCCATTCCTTGTGGCTTTTATGATCCTCCGCTCATTGTTCACTCCCAAGAAGGTTGTTCATCACAAGAGACATCGAAGCAGTCACAGTAGCAGCTCCTCGACCAACAAGAAGCCTCGCCGCTCCAAACAAGTTGACAAGCAAGTGGAGAAGTAAAAATCTTAGGCTTACCCACCCAACCAACTGCATGGTATATATGCACTTTGGAACTTCAAGGCAAGATTTTGGAACCAGCGATTGATTTTTCTTTTGCTGCTCTTGGATGTTTGCTGGAGTCTCAAAATCAGGCTGGGCCATCGTGGAGGTAAATCAAACACGACAGACATGGAAATTGTCAACATGTGTTGAAAGGGAATTTGTGCTGTACTTTTTGCAGAGTAGAATGAATTCTGAGGTGTTCTGCTGACCGGAGAATTATCATTCTTCTTGATTCTCCTCCGTAGCAGACACTTTGTGTGGAGTTTTTGGTTGGCTACCGGGAAGCAAGAATAGAAAGAAACAGACATCTGGCCCTTTTAGACAGATGCTGCAATTTAGTTGTAGCCATTAGGATTTATGTAGGATCAATCTATGCATGTCAAAAGCTTACTTCTTGGTTGCTAGTAACTAAGAGTTGTTCAACACCGCTCTTTAATGAGTTGAAGCGGGTTTTGTAAGTGTAAAAGCATACTTTGCGCATGATGATGGTATCATCTTTGACCCTTGATGACAAGCACTTGCTCTGTGTCACGAACTTTCCAAGATTACTTTTTAAATGCCATTTGGAAGCTGGAAGGTAAGTAACAAATTTGAACGGGTGTGAAGGTGGTACCTGTTGTTACAAATGTCCATATTTTAGTCAGTTTTACAAGACTGCTCAAATAGGTTTCACAGGTGCAGGGTGATAACAAACTACTCTTTTTCTCCTTTGCAGGTCCATTTATATTTCTGTTGCCAATTAGTTAACTTGCCTTGAATCAAAGACTTGCCGTTGAAACTGGCCAGTGGCTGACTATACCCATCTCTAGACATAACAAATTATGTCACTTCTGCTCTGACAATGTCATTGAAAATGAGGCGCACCTTGTGTTGGAGTATCTGCTCTACAACTCCATCAGCGATAAGTTCCCTCCACTATTTGAGAATTTATGTGTTAGGTTGATCCAAAACTAAACAAGTGGTTCACCGGTGGATCAAATAGTAAGTGACACTTCATGAAGACCATGAATAAACTTCATAACAAGGACCATGAATAAACTTTATGACACATAAGGTAGAAGCACCCTATTCCAACACCACAATTCCAAGGCCCACCGTTCACATGTGATCTTCTAGTTTTCCTTCACTAATTTGAGGCATATTACATAGAGTCCTCTTAACAGGATTTGTAATTTTCCTGAAAGTCTTGAACTTCAGAAGGTTATTATATCAAACTCTACTGGTTCATTTGGAACTACAGGTCAGTTGTTTCCATTCATGGCCCGCATGCATTGGACGGGTGGATTTCTTTTTCTTTTTCTGTGGCCAGAACTCTCTCCTGGTCGCAGACAAAAAGCACTGCCCCTCCATGTATAAATAATTTGTTTTCTATTTCTTTTTCACAAAGGCAGTGAAATATGTGTACTATGAATGCAGAATGTTGTGGCCAAATTGTTTTGTGAGGAGGACATTGGAACGAAGGAGTGGATAAAGAGGGTGCTTGTGACCTTACCCCACCATGCCCTGCCCAGTAGCTTTAAGCCGTTGGGAATCATCTCATCTACAGCTTCATGTTGCAAATGAATACGCATAACCTAAGTTGTTGTCCACATATTTCGTGACACCCAATTCAACTATCATCACGTGTTCCTTACGCCTCATCAACTCACCAGTTGCACATTGGCATACTTGCAATTGACTTGTGGCCATATTAGAATTATACGTAAAGTCCCTCAAAGAGGGATGGGAGCGTGGGTTTGATCCCTCTTTGAGAAAACTTTCTATTAAGAGCTCGTTAGCTCATTGAAGCCCATTTTGAAAGTTGGGTGAAATTTTTGGGACTTCCTTTGCTCACCTCTCAAAATTTGAGAGAATTTTAGGATTTAAAATAAGGTATGCATATGGAACCTGCTATCCTAAATCATGGATTGGCCTAGACGAGACTAGTTTGGGCCACCTATTCTAGTAAGGACAACCTAGAAATTTGGATTTGAATAGCCCGACACCACTCTTTGTGTATGGTAATATAAGCATGAAGAAAACTTTGGGTGACTTTATGTTAGTTCTCATAAACCCAAGGTTTGGGACTAAATTCATGGTTTTATCTCCTTTACTTTACAAATAACTTTATTGATAGCACATAATTTCATGCATTCTAAAATCAATTCTTCTCAACTTTGTTCTTTTTCTATGGTCACACTAGTTGACTACAAAACATAATTTTAAGTTGTCAGCTACAAGGTTGCATGGGCCTAATTCAATTACCTTCTTGATATAGACACCTAATTTTAAGTGGTGTGTGGTTGGATGTAGTTCTATAAATGAACGCTCAAAAGAGGTTGGACTACGTGCTTACATTTTTCAAACTACTAGGTGTTCAATAATCAACATAATTTGGGGGACCTATGTGACCATTCAAAACTAAAGAGAATCTTTAATTTGATAATGAACAAGTTGTTCAAACCTTGGACAACTAACCAACCAATTAAACTATTAGTTAACTAGTCGCCTTTCGTAATTATAGTTGTTCATGATTTGACTTGCCAAAAAAAGTAGTTAGCTATAGTTGTTCTAAATTTGGTTTGCCAAAAATCTAGTTAGCTATAGTTATATATATCTGGTTAATAAAGTTGAGCGCAAAATGTTCACAAAATTTTGTTGTAGTGTTGTAGTGTCACTAGTGTGTTATCTGTGTTGGTGGTGTACATGCATTGGAGGTTGTTCCAGAGCCCAACCCTGTGAGTGATCGTATAAAGGTGTTTCTTGATGATCCTCGATGGCCTGAGCATATCAAAGACCCTCAAGTGAACCAAATCAAGAGGCAAACTTCTCCAATTAAAAAAAAAACTATAATTGTTCCCTAAAATGTATTGAAAATATATGTAGTTAAATATAGTTATTTTGAAAGTTGGTATGATTTTGATCATACCACCGATAATCAACATTGACAACGGTGTCAAAGAACTTACCCATGGCTATCAAACTTGTAATATCAATCAACTAATGATATAATGTATTTGGTGGTATCTGAAGGGGTATAATCTTTGCATACCTAATTATTTGGGCCAGTACCATTCTAGGCCATATTGATATAAACATGTTTATAAATTACAACATGTTGTATTGTATCTACGATCTTGCGATAGAACTTGCAATGATGATAGTAAAATGGTAGAAGTTATTTCATTATGTTTTGATTATACATGTTTAACATTGAGAGATAAATTATTATTTTTTCTCGATATTTCAATATCATAACATCCAAGTAACCATCGAGGATTTGCACATATACCATAAAATTTAGGTTTATCGAGATTGTAATGATGGATCCGCCCATAGAATCAAGGTAACCAAAAAAATATAAATTTGGGATATATCCAAAATTACTTATAAACCCATTTAACTCAACTTCGTATGCATATTTTGGGCAAAATCTGGGGTTTCTATAAATTCATATTTATACATGAAATTCATACATAATCAAAATGTATTTGTGCACTTGTATCGGCGGACTCTATGGTGAAAACGACAGATATCAACATTAGATGTAGATTGCATCTCTTGTTGTAGCACGTTTTAGTAGCATGTACATTATGTGATTTGTGAAGGATACACATCTAGAGTGAGTATTTCACCCCATTGCCTCTTAATGTATGTATGATTGGAGTTTTGCCATATTTTGTTGGGTGTCTTTCCCCAAATAATATTCTTGCAATGTGCGCATGTTGACGGCGGAAAAACATTCCCCTCGAATGCATGACTATTTTTAGACGAGTATTTTGTCCTTTGTCCATATTTACTTGAATCTTAGATAAACCCCCCTTGGTATTATCATGGTATTATTATTGTCAAAGAATTACTCCCTTTTACCCTAAGCAATTGAAGTATCCTTACCAGCTTCCAACCTCCCAATCTTCCTTCTACCGGTTAACTTATGGGTTATGGCATGACAATTAGATTACTACGTTCTACTAGTCACGCAACTGGTAGACCCACCACTTTTGTAATTGTCAATATCCATTTTAGTAGATTATGGGTTAGAGTCCCAATACTAGTTTGCTATTGATCTAACTATTCTATCCATGCTCTTGGTTACTTCCTTATACATTGCAGCTACCGGTTCTCTCTCTCTCTCTCTCTCTCTAGTTATAGTTCTTGACTAATGCCATGTTACATAAAAATTCAAGCTTAAACTTTTACATTAATAGACCTAGCGAAGGTCTCTTATGTAAAACAAATGATATAAACTTTGATAATACTATATCTACACACATGGAAAGAAGTCGTACTTACCATGGAACGGATGTAACAGAGATACAAATGAATGAAGTAAAAATAGGGTTACGAGAACTTACCATACGTAAGTACTACAATATAAGCCCTTAACCCTAAAAAATATCTCTTTCTTACCATTCACGCAAGTGAGAGGTGCGGCGAGCTCTGGGTATACACATAAGGGTAATAGATACGTGCTTGAAGTAAGAGTAACTAGGGGTCATCACCAAGAGGAGTTTTCTACTTGGAGTAACCCAATCATGGCAAAAGAACATGTTTGAACACCCATATGTTGTTTTACAATGAGTGTTGGAGGTTGAAATATTTTGGTGCATTTGAAATGAACCAAGTGTGTGTGACATGGATAACAACTGGGTCCTGCTGTTATTTACCTCGTGTACGTAACTAATCCTCAATTGTTTGTTGGTTGGTTGCATGGGCACAGGTGAGGCAAACCCTTCACACAATCAATGCAGTGATGTATTGTGATTATGACATTTTATGCACAAAATTTGGTTGAGGTTACTAGGTACTTCTCCTTAGTAAGTACAACATACATGTGGTGTTATAGTTAGATGTACTTGATAAGGAGGCAAGAAGGTTGGCAATTAGCTTCCAAAGCATGGGATAGTTAAAATCATTCATGAGGAGATGAATACCATATGATAGCAAAAAATCCAAATAAGGCATGTATTCTTGCAAGGCAAAGTAGGTATGCAAAGTATATATATGTGTAGTACAACACATACTATGAGACATTAGGCAAATGACTCTATTATGCAAGGTGGTACTATACTATCAAATAGAAAAAGGCATGAAACATGTATAGAGAGGGTCTTGAAGATGCTCCCACCCGCCCACCCTTGTATTGCAAAGAGGAAGAAATTGAAGGATTTGGCCTATGAAAAGAGGAAGTTCAAACTTTGTACAAGTTTTGAAAAGTTAGCTCCCTCTCTCTTGTTATTACTGTGTCGTAGATGAACAGATTTGGTATAAAAACATAACCCTAATGAATTTAGTGTTCTAGGGCTAAGTAAGTTTTACCTAATTGTTTTCAACCATAGATCTTATACTAAGAATCTACGGATGAGAGCATTTACCTAATCATATATGAAGGGTGAGGAAGCATTGAGGCCTCCTTTCAAAGGTTAAAAACCGCTTATGCAGTTTTACCCTAAGTAACTTCTCGGATTAGTGTAAGTTAGTGAGGACTTGTGGAAGGTGTACACTACCGGCCTCAATATTGTTACACACTAAGCTCAAATGGCCAAAGAACAAGTAGAGTACTTAATATTTTTAAGTATTCTTAGATACAAACCATATGATTTTACCGTATTCATTTGTGTGACATAGATAACAATTGGGTTCTGCTGTTATTCACCTCGTGTACATTACTAACCCTCTCTTTGGATTTGGTTGGTGGCATGGGCATAGGTGAGGCAGACCCTTCACATTTTGGACGGCCATCTTAAGTTTTGTATTTCATCTTCATGCAAAAATATTGTGTGTGCAAGGCTTATTACAAAGCCTTTTTTTACTTGTGAATGAAACTTGAAGTATTTATTGAATAAGAGGCACTTACTCGTTTGATAGTGACTTGATATGTATCGGATATGTTATGCATTATTTCACTTAAGGGTAGAAAAGCTTACAACCTTAGTGGTGTGAATACTCAAAGGTTTTAGTAATGCTTTAGACACATACCAAGTAGAGACATTTTGAAAATACTTAGAAGTAATCTTGCAATGTTGTGATCAAGAGGGATGGTCCCACCCACCCTCCCGGGTTTTGGAAGGTTTATAGATATGTAATAGAATGATATGGCCTCTAAACAAGAGGATGTACTAAGAAGGAACTATGCTGGAAAGCAAGCATAGAATCGGTTCAAGCAATGCCCAACTCTCTCACGGTAAGGGTTCCCAACAACATCCTCACTCCTTTATTCAAAATGGAAACCACCCACAAGACTTCCACAACAATTGGTCACACTTGACACTGTTCAATCCCACACTCGATCCCTTGTCCTCATTTGATCCCTTTGTTACTACTAACCCTTATCCTTTCTTATTGACTTCTACTTTCTTGGTTAATTCCAACAGGTAACTTCTATCTACCGTTAAATTCTACACCAATTTTCGTGGGGCCATGCGCTTGCAACCAAGGCTCATCGTATGTCACTACACCAAATAAGGCCATTAGTGTGACATTTTGAACAAACTAACTTATTGCGTTGACTCGTGGTTCCTAGTTACTAAGATCAAATCAATTTCACATTTTGACATCTGGAGACACGTGGAGCCGTGTGAATGTGTATCTTCCTACTTTCCCTAGTCATCTTGGTCCAATATTACATATACTCTCATAGTAGAATTGAGTGTTATAGATATTTTGAAATGTTAGAGAAAGTATTGTTAGTCGCACTAATGACCCTAGTTAGTGTAGTTTGACATGTGCCGTCCCGGCCTGATGCACCTGTGGTCCCCCACCTATATGCACCAGTGGACAACAATGAAGAACAATTGGATAATGACCACTACCACCACCATGTTGTCTGTTGTATAGTATATATGTCACTATATGCCCCCAAATTTCAAGTTAGATGTCACCTCTTGTTGCTTATTGTGTAGCTTGAGATTCCTTTGCTCTTGGTGTACCATATGTATTTATTCAAAGTTCTATAGTGACTCATGCGCATGGAGGGATGCTTTCATTTATTGCTATGCGAATATATACATCTATAAGTAAATAGGATTGTAAAAGTTGTTGGAGCTTTAGGTCCAACTCCATCTAGGTTTGTGGGCCTTATGTTGTCAGTTTATGTTGTGGAACCTTCTTACTTGGTATTTTGTCAACATTCTTGAGTTCTAGTGTACCTTACAAGCTTGGAAGTCTTGTGTTGCCCCAACCCGTTGCACATGTTTATATGAATTGATATTGTGGATGAACCCAACTCCATACACTCATGCACCCATGCAACCATATGCCCATGCCCATGCCCATGCTCACAAGCGCCCCCCCCTCCCCCCCAAAGACTTGCCACCATGTCCACATAGAGGGCTTCAAGAAAGAGAAGGAAATTTCCTAATCTTTTTAAATAAATTGTCCTACTTTGTCCTATTGCGCATGCTATGTTGCCACCTTAGCTCCATGCCTGCCACCTCCCCCTAGTTTCCCCACCAACCCCAACTTTCGCACTTGTAGTCCCTCACCTAACCATATTTGTTTCGGAGAAGAACTTGATTTGCTCCTATTCATCTGCTAACATATGTTGGCGTTACTCCGTTGCCATGCTTAATCATATTTCTATACATTTGAGCAGTGTGTGGTTATGCGTGGATTTCAGAACGGACACCCAAAACATATGTCATTAAATGAAATTAGACTATGTGCTCAACATGAATCAACCATTCTAAGCTCAACAACCAACATGCTTGGAGGACATATACGACCATTTAACGAGCTCGCTAATCGTTGCTTGGATAATGAACAAGATTATCACTTGAGCTCCAAAAAGTATGAAGAAAAATGCGTGTGTGAGAATTGGTGAAGCAGGAGGGACAAATTACTCAATCTATACTGCATGATGATTTGAAATCAGTTCATGCTGCATCTAACTTCTGCAATTTCCGGTCACAAAGCTACATAGTAGAGTGACATTTTATTCACAGATGACCCACACATCTTGTGACATCATTACCTAATTTTTAGCAGGAGCATCAGCCTTGATTGACCCTTTTACACACTAATTATGACCCCGATTTCTAGAAAACATAAATACAGAACTCGTGACAAATTCCTTCCACGTGACATTGGAACTTCCAATGAAATGTACAGAAATTTCACAATAGCTATTCTTAGCATATGATTCAATTCGGAGTTCAGTCAATGTCTAATGACAAAATTTTGGCCATGATAGCTGAAATGCTCCAAAATGAATCTACCATGTTTGGCTCCTGCTTTACTTGTTTGGGTCCCAAGTATGGACCCATTCTTTCATTTGACTCAACAATAGTAGTGTCAGAATCGTGTTTTCTATCTTGTTTCAGATCCTTTGTAATCAAAATCATGTTATATGGATAATATGGATCTACAATACCTGAGGATGTTCTTCTTAGTTATAGTCTTGACGTAGAACTTCGAACTAGATATGTTTGGATCGGTGTCAACAACATCACTAGTAGCATCATCATAGAGTGTGGAAAATCTTATATCTATGTGTCCTCTAGACTTTTGCTAACACAATTGTTGTAGTAACAAGGAGGGTCACATTCATATCATGAATCTTGACACATAAAAGTATTCTTTCAGTAATTCTTTTCATTTATGGATCAATGTCAAAGTGCTTTATGGAGAACGACAATATGTCTAGAGCCTCCTCAATATCTTCTTCGTCAAATGATGGGTTACTCATGTGTTCCAATCTACGGGAGTATCTAGGACACTATTTATAATTTCAAAGTGGTTACAACCAAAGAATCTCATGTTTGCACTAGATGGCGATGGATGTGTTACTTTAAGGATTGTATTCTCCAATGTGTCTATTTCTTTGTCATAGATGGATGCAATTTCTCCCTGCTGAACAAATACTACTCCTTTTGCAAAGCACAATTTTGAGTTACTCAAGCTTTTTTTCTTTGCGGATTCAATCCAATTTGGAACAAAGTAGTGAGGTGGCTTGAATTCCAAAAATAGGCTCAACCAACAAAGTATTGAGGTGGCTTATAGGGTTGGTATAAATCAATGTCGAACCGGTATATAGGCAAGTGCATGGTATTCATAATCAACATCAATAATGGTATCAAAGAACATACTTATGTGTATCAAAATTATAATACCAATCAAATATTGTTGTTTGGCGGGTATGTCAAGGTGAGAGAATCTTTGTGTACCCAGTTTATTATTTGGGTCAATATAATTCTAAACTATAGTGATGCTAGGGTGATTTTACCTAGGTATGAAGGTTCTTGCATGGTAAACAAACCCGAATGATATCAAAAATGTAAAATTCTCATTATAGATGCTTGAATGGTTTTAAAAAAAATGATATTGATCCAACATTGGTTTACACAACCTCTACCTTAAACTAATTTGAGGACTACGGTGCCATTTATGGAGTTTATTACTTGAAAACATTCTTTTTTAGGCTATAAAATAGTTCGATGCGTTTTCACCTTCCTAAATGGACCAGTTTATGTAGCCACCACGAATGCCGAGCCAACATATACAGTAATGTCCCGTTTAAGTACGCACTTTGAATTGGAGCCATTGGTGCGCACTTAGTTGGTAGGTGTGTACTTTACTCATATCGCTTTCTAAACCATCTGATTTAATGAATCGCAATGGGAAACGGATGAAACCTAAGACAACCCACTTGACCGAAGCCCAACGATGTGAAATCATTGCAAAGTTGAGCAAGCCGAACGTGATGAGCAAGCGGGCGTTGGGGTGGGAGTATGAAGTTAGTGAAGGTGCCATCCGGAAAGTTTGGGACAATCGGGAGAACATACTGCAACGAACGGCACTAATGTCTAATGATACCAAAACCCCTAAACAAAAGTTGGACATTTGTATGATGAACTGCGATGATCATTTGAGACGTTCCAACGAAACATTTGCAAATTGACATTGAATGTCAAGCGTAAAAAAATTCATGCTTTCGTGGCAAATGATTCTACATGACATATTCAAACATTAAAGTATGAAACTTGATTTTTGTCAAAAAATTTGCGCACTTAACCAGGATGCGTACTTAAAGGGGTGCATACTTCAGCGGGAGATTACTGTAAGGGTTAATACCTGTATTCGTAGAACTTCTCTAGTTATATTCTGAAATTGCTGAAAATAAGTGGTACATAGTCGTCTTGATTAATTTGGGCCCAAGCAGGATTATGAAGCAACCATAGGATGTACACACCGGGTACATTCTAGACCTTCATATGTACTGAGGGGCTACATTACAGGGATGGTGCACCACTCTACTGTAGTTTTGGCCGGCATCCAAAACCCAACACTTGAATGCCATCATTCATCATTCACACTCAAAATTCTGGCGGATTTTTAGAGAAGTAAACGCCGCATGTAGGGTCACACCCACTTTTCTCCAGATCTTCTCTTTTTGTTACAAAGCATCGTTTGGTTTCGCAGATGTAGATTGCTCCGATTCTGTAAGTGAAGATGTCAATTGCTTAACTGGCAGGATTGGAAATATTGCCACAAAGTAGGGTTTTGGGGTTAAGGGCTAGCAAGATGGCAAAAGAGAATTTATAGAGGTTTTTGGATTTGTTCGCAGAGGATTGGGTTTTGAGAACTTGGATAAACTTGCAAAGGTTTTTGGATATGATGACCACACTAGAGGGCTTTGAGCCAGTTTTTGGCTCTGCGCAATTGGAGTCGTCATCATCATCATCATCATCATCATCATCTGTGGATGCGGATCCTATGTTTCTCTTTTGTTTGCAACCAAAAGGTGATGATAATCTGGAGGTTCATGTCACAGATTTTCATGCCAATACTTGGTATTGTGATATGAGCACGGAGTTTCTGGAGGACAAGGTATTTTGACTCTGAATTTCACATGTGAAAATTGATCCTGCCTTTGTCTTTTTCTTCATTGGATTGAATTGAGCATCATCTTCACCAGATGGATTTATCCTTTAACTCAATGGGATTTCTCGTCTGGAGTTAGTTCCCCTTTAATTTTTCTATCGGTTGTTTTGCATATAATATCAATAATTACTCTCTTTTTACTTGTGATGGTGCATTCCTGGAGGCAGTAATAGTAGTGTTTGAATTTAAATAAAGAGCACCCTAATTCATAGGTTTATTGAGGGCCAACCTCATTTTAGGACCATTGCAGCATGCCAAAATGAGTTTGACCCTCAATATAAGGTGTTTTATGCAACCAGCTCCCCTACCAAAAGTCATGTTGAGTTAGCGGATAACTCTATTTTTTTTGTGCGTTGAAATTTTGAGTTTTTCAAGATAAAAAGTATTAGAGCAGAAGCGTAAATGTGAAGCTGTAATTTTTTTTTTTCGGTTTTGAAGGTGGAGGAAGTTGGGTACTGATTCGTTCTGTTTCGTGCGGAGAGTATATGCAGGTTATTTAATTTAATTTTGTTTGGTATCCATGAAATCTCCTGATCTTCTTCACATTCATTCTGTTAAGCCTAAATTCTTTGTTAGGGGCAAAGCAGAGAGACGAGGTCGGAATTGGAGGTTCGTTTGAGGATTTTATTGCTTACGTGAGGGCCGCATTTGGCTCTGAAAATGTGAAGATGGTCCTTTATGGACCTGCCAGTGAGGCAGTGAGCAAAGGTACAAACCCTCCACGAGAGCCTTCAGTATTGCAAACTTTGATAAATGTTCCCTCCACAAAGCCCTAGATGCAAATCCCTCACATCCATGTCAACGCTTTTAGTCAAAATAACATTGGAATTTGACTGCTAGACCCCCAATGAACCTAGGAACATGTCCCATCATTAAAGACCTATTCATTTCAATTTTGCAAAATGTTGGGCTTTAGTAGTAAAAAGTGGTGAAAGACCTGGTCAATTTGGTTTTTTTTACTATGAGTTTGTAGTTTATTGTAGGAGATTATTAAAGACGCTCTCTTAAGAGGAAGTACTCAAATCCATGGAAATGTCATTTTTGGAGGCAAATTTAGAGGCTATAGGATTTAGGGTTAACATTGAAGTGAACGAGATGATTATCTTTCTTAAATCCATGCAGATGTCATTTGTTGAGGCAATTTTAGAGGCCATAGAGTTTAGGGTTAACATTGAACTAAAACAGATGATCATCTTTCTGGTGAGAAGGAGCAGTGAGAGCAAGCGTGGTGGGTCAAAAGGCGAAGGGAACTCCAAAAATCTGGGTTAAGCTCACGAGATTGGAGGGCGTAGCGGCCAGTGATGCCATGAGTACAATTTCAGTAGGAATTTTTAAAAACCTCCAGAAGCAGAGTGTATCTCTTTGCACAGGTCTGTTGTTTTTCACCCTTTGTACTTTGTATATTGTTTTAAGTGTCCCTCATTAAATTGATTCACTCAATGCATTAAAGTTTTACTATAGATTTCATTATTTACCAATAGATGTTGCTTGGACATTATATGACATAAAACAATTTTCTTTGGTGAAAAATACCATTGTAAGTAAGTAGTTATAGCATCATAACTCTGAATAGTAAGTGACACTAAATACGATAAACGGCGGAGTCCTCTTGCTCTAGATCTAGTTGATTTTTGGAATTTAATATCTTGTCTTTGAGAAATCCGAGCTCATAAAAGGCCATTCATTCACTCACCGCGGTTATTGTGTGTGACTGATCTCACAGAAACAACCAATGCTGCACAATTATCCACAGCACTGTGCCAAGAGAAGGTGTGTTTTTTTTCCTGGGTGCAACATTGTTTATTTTCCCTAAGGTAAGAAGTGCCTAAGTTGGTTACCTTTCTTTTATCAGACACCTGCATTTGAGTGGTATGTGGTTAGGTTTGACTACAAGAATGGATACTAAATAGACATGTCTAAAAGAGAGTGGACTACAGGCTTAAAATATGATAACTACTCTAGGCTCAATAGTCAGCATAATTGGGGAGCACCTGACAGACCATTTTAATGAGCACAAGAATCTTCAATCTGATAATGAGTAAGACATTAATTTTAGCTCTAAAAATCATGAGGAAAGTGCCTACGGCCTTGATTTGAATTTGCTAACCATCTTGTACTAATCGTGTCTCTTATATCCTAGGAGAAGTGGACTAGTTGGAAAAAGTAGCCATTTAAGACTCATCTACTTTACTTGCAAGGAATTTTTTTGAGATTCATTAAATGGTGTATTTGTTGGCTGCATGATGTCTAGGCGAGGGCAGATAGGCTTCAGGATCAGCTCGATGCAATGAGTATTCTAGGAAAGAAGAAGCGTCGTCCAACCTTATCATTTGCAGATCCAACATCGCTTACGCAAACACTCGCCACCCAAAGTCAATTGCCTTCTCAGTTGGTTACTCCCTCACTATTTGCCACAGAGCAAAATACTCAAGGAGACACATCAGCTGGTACGCATAAGCATACTTCTAGTAATCTTACATGGAGTTTCCCTACTTTATCTGTTTTCCCATTTTAGAGTTATCCTTGAAGTCTCTCCAAAAACTCATGTTTTGGTAATGAGTTTCACCCCATTTTTGACAATTTATAACATATAAGGAGCATTCAAGTGGTGTCGGAACCCCCAATTTTGGTGAAATGAAAGGGAGGCGTTTGACTTTGGCCAAAACATGCTTATACATAAACGAAATTCATGGTAAACTTTTGAAGGCACCAAATATGGTGTTTGACAAGGAGTTCATGATTTTATAACCGTCTCTTGGCCAAAGTCAAACACCTCTGATTTAATTCACCAAATATGGCAGTTCCAACACCACTTGAATGCTCCTTAAACATTATAAATTGTCCAAAGTGGGGCAAAACTCCCTACCAAAACATGAGTTTGTGAGAGATTTCAAGGATAACTCTATTGCTGAGTACCTTACCTCAGGCTATAGATAACATTTGGGTAGAGCTGTTATAAGGAAGCCAAATATGTTGTTCATACCTGTAGTTCACTTCATTTGAATGTACATCAAATGCGCAACATTTTGACCTTGCCGCTTTCTTTGCATATCAGTTGCAAAACGACTTGAATCTTCTTCATTGTTTGAGCTGGTAACCCAATAAATGATCTTTGACTGACTAGGGCAGGCTCTGAATTTATGATTCAGGTGCAACAAAGAAAGGTCCAGCTGGTCCTCGAATCCGTGCAGCCCCAAGCATAACAAGGCCGAATCGCAGGGGGGCAGTCATTGCGGTAGAGGATGCTCATGAAGGGTGACTGATTCTTGGAGGGGACACTTGCTTTTTTTGTTTTGTGTTTTTTCTTTGTTTTTTTTTGGGATATATTTGTATCTACTTACAGGAATGTGTTTCGTAAGGAGGAGCTCGCTTCTCATGCTGTATTTGCTACTTAGGTCTGCTTGTATAGTGGCTCGCTCTACAATGAACTCTAATTGTGATTGTGGATAACATTGTGCGACTAGTTACTCCATAACAAAATGTAGATGACAAAAATAAAATAAGGTTCAACAAATATGTTGTACACGCAGACCAAAGACTGCAATAATTTTTTTTAGAAGTTGAGTATCAGCACAAAGCACGTGAACCACTAGTACAATGTTCTTACAGACACATGATTTTATTGTGTCTTGACTTTCAAATGATAATTACGCTTTCAAGCCTAAGTGGACAATTACATACCTTGTTTGATGATTTTGATTTACCGACATGTATCCAACTCTATCTACCTACCGAATCCATTAACTTGTCCACCAACAGGATCTTCTTCAATAACAGAATGTTCTTCTCAAGTCAATCGTATGAGTCTGGACTCCTAGGTATATTCTATATTCTTATCTTCATCCAACAATTTGCATTATGATTATTCACTAGGTGGACCTCAAACAGACTTGTACTAGGTGTGTCAAGTACCTACAAGTCATGCCAAGTTGACATTCCAGGCCTTCTCCACTTTGAGTGTTGTGAGTTTCTAAAAAGTAGCGTTGCATGTCTTGTGTTTGGAGCTAATCTTGAATTATTATGATTTATCAAAGTCCAATGATGGTGAGCCATAAGAAGGCCACATAGGTTTCCTCAATTATGCTCATTATTGCCCTAGAATGACTAACAAATTTTAAACACATAGTCCAATCCTTTGTAAACATGTGTCTTTTTTGTGTCCCTTTTTAGATATGCACCTAACCATTCACTGTTTAAATATAGGTGTCAATTAAGGCCCATCTACATTATGAAGAAGATTAGTCTAGGTTTTACAATTAGCATTGTTTAGGTACCTTTGGTTAACAAGTTCAGTAGGAGTTTGTCTATGCTCCAACATTGGATTGTGTTGGAAGATTGAAGGGTGTCATTTCCCAACCCTCATCACTGTGACCACGCCTTGTAGACTATTGTTAATATTTTTTTCTCCCACATGGACAAAAGAAGCTAGTGGATGTGTAATTACAAGCACAAATTTACTCTTGTGAGCCTACTTTAATTTGCCAACCATTTGTAAAACGCAAATGACACCATATATTGCATTGTAGAGAAACCCATGTGGCATGTGCTTTCTGTCAGTTTGATGCAAAAGCACCACTTTCCACTTTTTGTTTCTTTCTTGCATAAAAATATATAAAAAACAAAAATTTACTTGATTTATGCTACACCTAAAGTTGACAAATAATCTTGTGACTTCATTTATTTTTTCTTCTAAACTTGGAATATCAAAGCCTCACCTAATAACTCATAAATGAAAAGAAAAGAGATTTTCCTATAAATTAATGTAGATGACACTATGGGTTTAAACCCAAACCTTGAATTTTCCAAGGATTAACACAAAGTCACCCTCTTTTTTAATGCGTCAATTATCATACACAAAGAGTACATTGAATAATCCCAAGTAGCTCGTGTTATTATTTGAAGTTACGCAATGCTATAACTATTCAATGAAAATGTAATTCTTTACCAAGCAAAGTCATTAATGTTCTATAATGGCCGAACAACCTATTGAAACTTCATTGATAAAATTTGAACTCTTCAGTAAGACATTATTGAACTTTGAATAGTAACACAAATTGGGATAATCCTAGTAATGTTGGGTTATTGAAAACCGCTTTCTAGCTTGTCCTACTAAGATGGGTGGGCCAAGCTAACCTTCCTTAAGCCGATCCAAGATTTAGGACAACATGTCCCATGCGCATGCCCTAATTTACATCTTAAACTCTCACAAAACTTTTGAGATGGCAGGAGGGAGTCCCAAAAATTTCACCCAACTTTCAAAATAGGCTATGGTACATGACAAACTAACAAGCTCTTAAGGGAAAGATTTAGGACAACGGGTCCCATGCGCATGCCCTAATTTACATCTTAAACTCTCACAAAGTTTTTGAGATGGCAGGAGGGAGTCCCAAAAATTTCACCCAACTTTCAAAACAAGCTATGGTACATGACGAACTAACAAGCTCTTAAGGGAAAGTATTCTCAAAGAGGGGTCAAACCCACGGTTCGTCCCTCTTCGAGCGACTTTACGGATAACTCCAACGATGTTCAAACTTCCATAAGTAAGCAAGCAAGCAAGTATGTGTGTTGATGAGCGAGAAGTTAGTTAGTTTTTTGCATGCCAAAAGTGACAAAAAGAGCCTTCAAGTTGTTCTTGGATTTGGGCCTCGAAATCCACACCCCGAGTCCAGATTCGCTCCCCGCAAAGACCAGTCAGTAGTAGGGTGAGAGCCAGATTACGGAAAGCTAAAGAATAATAAGTGACCTAGAAACTTGAAAGGAGCCTGATAGAAAGACTTGGAGGCGCTGTTAAATGAGGGGCCTATGACCAATTCATTTAATTCCATGCCTACGGCATTCATACTGGGTTGAAAGTAAGTTTGTACTAGTGGGCCATGTGCCACATTGGAGTTTGAACTTTGGGGTAGCTTACCAAGATCTCTGTTGCAAAGTCCTTATGTGCGCAGACACCATCAAAGCATATTCCAGTTCGGAGGAATAATCTCTAGGATCAGTAGGGCGGAGGGTGGAGGCTTTTGTAGCTTGAAGCAGCTTTGGGTATGCCTTCAACTTTTTCCTTCACCAGGAAGTAAAAGCTGGGAATTCTGAGAAGCCTCACTTGTGAGGTCGGCCATAGATCTATGTAAGGTTAGGTAACAAGCAGAATTTAGTTTCCTAGAATAAGTTGGAAAAGTGGGAGGTCAGGGGAGTCATTCTCCGAATATTTGTTTTCACTGAAAGAATTGTTCTGTTGGGGGCCCACATCTACAAGACTTAACCTAATTTCTTTTTGATCTGGCGTTCAACGGTGGACCTCCAAGGACGAATCCAGCCATGTACCCTTGCCACGTCGAGGTTTAAAAACATAAACAAAAGTCGAGTGTTTAGGCTCGTTCAGACTCTTCCCTTTTTTCCCTGCACATGTGGTTGCTGTCTGGGGAGAAGTGAGGAAGAGCTTCACCCTTCAGTTTGTGGTATAAAAAGATCACCTTCGAAGGCGGAGTCGTTGCAACACATCTGGTGTTCCACTTCTGGTATGATAGGTATGAATCCATCACTTTTAGTAGTTTGGTGTTTCAGTAGAAGCCAAAATTTGAGGAGGGCTCGAGTCCACCCTTCATAGTAAGGTTGCCACATCTGGAATGCATTTTGCAAGTTTTTGTTGTAGAGTTGAGCTGATGATTGTGGGGGGTCACGCTTCCACTTCTCTTGTGCTTTTTGGTATACCGAGGCTGCGAAGAGCGTTGATTCAAGGTGCAGTTTCTGGATTTTTTTGGTTTGTTTGTGCTGTGGGGATGTTTGATACGGAGAGGTTTTATTTTTCCTCTCCAATCAATGACCTGCTTGTTGCCTTCTGGATCTCTTGTATTTTGTCATGGTGTAAGGAGAGTGTTAGATCCCAGTCAGCCCGGTGTTTCTTTTCTCAACCTCCTGAGATTTTTGAGGGTAGATCCAATTACCACCAGGATCCTGCGGCTCTCTGTTCTTTGAGGGCTGTTATGATATGAGAATTTTGCAGCTGAAGGTTTGAACCTAAAAAAACCCTCTCTCAAGCCTCCCAGAAGAAACACTAGGTCTATCTATGTGGCTACATGTTACTCGATGATTGGAATGTCTGTGTGGAAATTATGGTTTTTCTTGTGTTGGATGTAGGTCCTGCAGTTCCATGGTCTCTTTTGTTTTGGGTGGATCAACTCGAAGCCGATTTTTGGATTGAGCATTGGTATTTCCACATATGTAATGGGTGATGAAGTTTGATGAAGTTGTGCTGGATGGATGTGTTTTCTTCTGTTGTGCTCTTAAACGTTTAGGCTTTAGACTTACAGTAGGAATTATGTTCTTTTTACTGGATCTGCATAGTATAACAAAGCTCAATTAGCAGATGATATTTATCCAAGTTATTCTGGTGCTTTAAATATCTTCTCTACTGGCTTGTGCAATGCATTGAATTTATCCATATAGTCTCTGACAGATAGGGGAGCAAGTTCTTTGTTGACTAAAACTTATAATTTTCTCACCAGAATGCCTCATTACATAACATCAGTTTAAACTAACATGGTGCTATTGTTTTTGATTCTTACCGGCTTTTTTCTGTTTTGGATTCTCATAGTTCTTTGGTGAACTATGATAAATTGGAAGGTTTACAGTCACAGTATGTTCTTGAAACATGGTCATACATAGTGATCAATAACAGTCCAATCTATGTGATGTAGTGGCTCACACTTTAATTGTTCCTAGAACCATAGCCTAACTGTTGCAAGCCCTGTGATGAATGACCAGTATGGGCTAGGGAATAATTTGGTGACAACCCATATGTTGTGATTTGATTGATTTATTTATTTTAAAATTATTTATATTAAAATTATCTAGTTTTTACTCCATGTTGGGGTAGAAGGTCATGTCTGCACTCTTTCGATTATGTGTTGTCTTTGCACAGATTTAGGGCAATAGATCTGATGCCACTTATGATTTCTCATCATAATGCCTCATTACTTGATATCAGTTAGGACACAACATGGTGATGCTATTACTATTGAGTCCTAAAGGCTTTTTCTGTGTCTAATGGTAATTATTCTTCGATAAGCAATTCAAGAATGTAATAAAGTGGAAATCTTACAGTCCCAATACAGTCTCGGAAGATGTTCCTTGCATTTAAATTGTTTTTTTCTCTCATTTCCATCGTTCTTAGAAGCACTGCGAAATTGTTGCAATGCTTGTGATGAATGAGGAGTATAGACTAGGCAATCATTTGGTGACAATCCCTATAGGGTGTGAAGTCATTGTGATTTTTGTTTGTAGTCTTCACTCTATGTTTGGGGTAGAAGGTTTTGTCTGTATTCTTTCTCATTTTGATTTAAATTGTCTTTTGGTCTTTGCACAGATTTGGGGCAGCAATGGCAGCAGGTCCAGAGGAGGCCATGGATGTGGAGGGTGTTGCTCCAGTAAGTTGCCATTCAGGGAATGGAGTTGTTGTGGACACGCCGGTGGAGAAAAATCTTTTTGGAGGAGCGATCACATGTACCTTTCCTCTGAGGTTCCATGTAAGATGTCATCCAATTTGCCATCCGTGCAGGTTTTTAATGGCTTTGTGAAATTTTTGTCCAACGTAGTGACATAGTAGAGGTATGTGTAACAGAACTGTGAGTTTGATCCATCTTTGAGAGATTTTTGCTATTAAGAGCTTGTTGGCTTGTTGCCTGTTGGAGCCTACTTTATAAGTTGGGTGAAACTCCTTGGACCTCCTCTTGCCATCTCATAAACTTTGAGAGAACTTTAGGTCTAAAATATTGTCTGCCCAGGGAAGCCACCACCCTAAATTCTGGATAGGCCTATGCAAGGCTAGCTTGGCCCTCCCATCCTAATATGACAAGCTAGAAATCTGATTTTTAATAGCCTATCACCACTCTTTGAGCATGTTAATTTAAGCCTCAAGGAAACTTGGATGACTTTAAGGAGATGCTCTCTAACTCATGTTTAAGTGAACTCACCAGAAGTTTGATCCCAAAATTTGATGGATAACTCAAGTAAGGTTCAAAATATGACTTCTTTCTTTGCATGTACATAGTGATGCTACACATAATCAATTTGGGAGCTTCTATTGATTTTTCATATATAGTTCACCATTATATTGCAGAAATAATGTGGGAGTGAATTGCAGTGGTCGTTGATCTTATAGTTCTTGCTTCACTTTTTTTTGAAGTCTGCTTAGTATTTCAACCTGAAGGTTGCCCATGGTTACCGTGCAGGATGTGAGTGATATTCGGGAGGTTCCAAATAATCAGGTAAAGCTTTCTCCATACTTTAATTGTACTCATGTAGATGGCAGAACTCTGGATTGCCATACACCAAGTCTGAAAATCATGTTTTTATTGTTATTTATTTATTCAATTTATGGGTTTGTAACCTTATTTAGCAGATTATCTTATTTCGAGAAGAATTAAAAAATGATCAAGAATGAATTCGCATCAAGGGCACCCAGGTTGCTTATTTGAACCCAAATCTTCAATGACAATAAGCTGTGTAACTGAAAAGTTCATTTGAAAAATGAGTTAAATTTCAGATAGAGCCACTTTTGACACAATAGGCTAAAAGTGGAAGTCTCTAGCTCAAATAAATGTTTCATTGTTTTAGGAGAGGCCCACATTGGAAAATACCCTGCAAACAAAGTCCATTGGGTTGAATTGTGCAGGAAGTATTTGTGGATGCAGATCGAGATGAGAGTATAATTGTAGAGCTATTGGAGCTCAAAGAAAATGTTGAAGACACAGGAAGTGCCCGTTGGTTTTTGCAAGACCTAGCCATGGAGCAAGAATCTGAAGACAGCCTGGTATGCCTGCTGAGTTCCACTTAAAAATTAGACTGAAAGTAATTTTTTGCCTATCTATTTCTGTGTATAAAGGTATTGTGCTCTGAATTACTCTAGAAAAATTCTTCAATTTGCATTTATGTTGTCGCTCATTTTCAAAGACCAGCATGTGGGTTTTCTGAGGGTTGACATGGAGCGTAAGTTTAGGTTCTGGTTTTTGTCTGCGTAAATTGTGTGCTACTTTTGCTACAATAGGGAATTGTGAAGGGGGTGGAAGCAGGTTGTGGAAGCTGAAAGTACCATCGCTGGGGTTGATGTCCCCAACTTGGACGCTACTACCGTCATCAATTCTGTGGTTGGCACCATGGTGAGTCTACGACACTAAAAAAACAAAATAAAATATAGTGTGGAATTAAAATTGGAGTGTCATGTAAATTAGGGTGAGTTTACATTAGGGTCCAGGTCCAAAACACCCCTGATCTTGATTAGAACACCCCAAGCTTGAACATTGGTTTCTTAAACTAGGAGTATTATTTTCTTGCGTGGGGACCATCGAGATACGGATGGAAAATGATGCCACATTACCGCCACTCCTTTTTTGCATACCTTCGACCCGTACCCTAGCGTAAACCCCTTGGTTCCAAAGTTTAGGATTGCTTGATTTTGGAGTTTCTTTGGTCTTGGACTCTAATTCAAACCCACCCTTAGAGTGGTCTTCATGACTTGTCATGTAGCACCAAGTGTCATATGACATCCTCTCTGGTTGCCACTTGTCGAGTCAATGTGGGTCACACTAAATTGGATGTGTAGTGTAATGACCACAATTAACAGCATTGATTGTTCTTTGTAAGTTATGACACGCAGAAGGGGAGTGATTAAGAATCTATTGGAGTTACAATGCTCAACATGGCGTTTGTAGAATATCATAGAAAATCTGAACTCTGGGCTCTTCATGCGTTAAGGTAGTTGTGCCTAATTTGGTTACTTATCTTAATCGGATACCTATATTTGAGTGGTATGTGGTTTGGTGTGGCTCCAAGAACTGATACCAAAAAGATATGTGTTCAAAAGAGATTGTACTGCGTACTCAAAATATGACAAGCATTCTAAGTTCAATAGTCAGCATGAGTGAGAGGACATATATGACCATTTAATCAACACGGGAATCTTCACTTCGGTATTGAATAAGATTTTAATATATGCTCCAAAAAGTATGACGAAAGTGGCTATAGCTTGGATTTGATCAGCTAACCATCTCTTACCAAACACTTATTTCATGTCCTAGGAGAAGAAGTGGGCTAGTTGGAAAAAGTAACCATTTAAGACCTATCTACCTTATACTTTTATATTTGGGTATTGTGCAGGCAGTTGCAAAGAGCCGGCAAGGTCCTGAAGCTCGTAACCTTGTGCGGGTATGTCCCTATTTCACGTATGTGGTTTTAAATTTTATTGATAAGCATACATGGATGCTAGTGTGAAATATATTCAAGTGGTATGTGGTTAGGTGTCGCTCCAAGAATGCTTCCCAAAATGTTTTCAAAGAGATTGAACTGCATGCTCAAAATATGATAACCATTCTAGGCTCAATAGTCAACGTATTTGTGGTGGTTGGGTGGACTGTGAGACATTCATGTGAGACATTCATATGAGCTCTGAAAATTATGAGGAAAGTGGCTAAGGCCTCAATTTGGATTCGCTAACCATCTGGTACTAATCGCGTGTTTCATATCCTAGGGGAAGTGGGCTAGTTGGAAAAAGTAACCATTTAAGACTCATCTACCTTAAGCCATCTAAACCACCACTAGTGCAAAGCTGGATTGTCTTTTCTTTAGAATTGCAAGTAGAATGTCCTTTCTTTGTATAGAGGATGTCCTCACATGGATTACATCACGTATCAGGTGTTGGAGTACTTTGCTTTATTTGAGGATTAATCAACCCTTGTGTATTGAGGTTTTTGGCTCTGTTTCTGATTGTGCAGGTGCACCTAGGGAATATCCGTCTGCGTGGAGTGGAGACAGATGTACTTGTAACTTTCTATGAGCCTCTCATTATCAGGTGAGTAATTTTTGTGAATGTATCTGTAACCCAAACTTTTGGTTAGTTTCTATAACCTTGTGATTATTAACGTATGTGGGCCTTATGTGGTCACTCTTCCTAACATGACAGCTATATTGGAGTGGTATATGGCAAGTATAAAGAACAGACACTGAGCAATTTTATGATGAGATTGGATGATGTGCTCAAATATAGACACCATTCTAAGTTCACTAGAGAACATCACAATTGGGATGGCCTATGTAATCATTCAAAGACAACAAGAATCATCTTCACTTTTGCCTCTTATTTTGCGTCTTGTGAAACTCCGATTCTGAATCTTGAAGTGACCATTTATATGATTCATCATAAGTGCTAACCAGGTGAGACAATAATTCCCGATGGTCTCATTCAACGGTCAAAATTGCATGTGGAGTTGGAAGTGCCCACAATAGTGCCACAAAAGGTAGAACTAACACAATGCTAAAACCAACACCTTGAAATCTTGCACAATAAGTACATGTTGATTCCAAGAATGTCCACCATGTTAACATAAAAAGAGGCCCCTGTGTTGATGGCTTCGGCTCATCATTTCTATCAAAACTTTGAACCCTCTAATTTTTGCATATGGAACGCAAATAAAACACACTCTGGTGCGTTGGAATGCCCTGTTAATTGCTGAGGAATCAGTATTATTTATTTATTTTGTTTTTGTCGGGGGTTGGGGGTTTGTTGCAGTGAGCACAGTGACAGTGCAGCGACAGTGGGTGCAGGAGCGACGGTGCCTGCCAGAGTTGCAGGATGCACCCCAGCTGCTGAAATTTTCAAGCTTGTTCTTTCTACGTTCAGGATACACGACTGGTCCCTTTTTGGCTATGCTCATGAAGAGTAGTCTCAGAAGCATTGTTGTATTCAAAACAGAATCTTCGAGGATGATTGATCTGTATGGCTAGGGTACAACTCTCCAGAGTAAATTAAGGTGTTGTATTCTGTCTTTTGCCAGCACCTGAAGAGGAGTACCAAGTTGGGAAATTTGCATCAAACATGTGTGTCGTTCCCAGCAGCTTAGCCTTCAAGTAGTAGACTTCTTGTCAAGATTTTATATAAGCTTGTGCCATGACAATAGGAGCAAAACAACTCACTGCTTCTCACTTGTGTGCACGGAATTGTGGGATGGTGGTTGGTGATGTTGCAAAACATGGGTTATTTCGTGTGCGAATGACTAAGTACTCTATCTAATGTGTTAGTGCAACAAAAAATATGGGATCGATAGAACGGCCAGGCCTGTACTACTGAATTTTATGCAGATTTGATATCTATTTTGTATCCGAAGTTTTAAAAGACATTGCTTAGGTTGATGAGAATGCTCATCAATCATGGCACTCCAATGACATTGGTGAGGCAAATTATTCATGTAATAGGTCAAAAAACTGATGTTGGGACGTGGTTGGTCTCTTGCTTTATACTAGTGTATACTTACTGCAAGCATTTCAAGCAGTAGTGCAATCTTTAGGGCTGGATAAAATCTTTCTACCTCGAGGGGAACATCAGTACTACTTAGATGTAAAGAGATTTGCACTGGCCTTAGTGGCTTTCAACATGTAAGTAAGATGTGTGGCTTATGAAAGTTGAGAGGACAATTTCTGTAATTTGCAGTTGTTAATTGTATGACATAATTCTTGTGCTGCATAACATTATTCAGTTGAGTCTGTATGCTGGGTGGGGGTGAGAATAAGCCAGATTCTATTTCAAATTATGCTCTGTTTATTCTCAAGGCAAAGCTCTGCACTGGCAGATTCAGGCTGGAAAACTTGGGTGAAGCATTGTGTACTGATATTATTAGAATAAAATGGCTGATAGCAGCTAAGTAATGTTATGTGATTCAACAATTTGATTTGTCTTTGGAGTTGGAAGTGTCCAAAATGGCATTGCAAACCTTAGACCTTGAAGCAAGGAGGCTGAGGGACTCATTAAATTTGAAATGCACCAGGGCATGTGTGATGTGTGGGATACAATGCTTTGACAAACCGGAGAGCATTATGCAATGACAAAGTAACAGAAACACAAGCTAGACCACGATAGGGCATGGCCTTCTGCAGAAAATGCAATTTTTTTGGTCTAGCTATGCCTCTAGGAGGCAGTGTCTTCTTCTAACTTGAGTAGGGTTAACAAGCTTCCGTTGTAAAGGTATAGTTCAGTTAGAAATCCAGTTATAGCATGCTAAGCTTCATTGATGTGCTCAACATATATAGATGGTGGGGGTAAGTTGCAATTTCCCAAGAATCTTTGTTGTACTACAAGTTTGGAATTGTTTCTGCACTCAGTAGTACGCACTCCAGCAGTGATCTTACATCACATGTATAGATTATTACTTAGGTGATAGCTTGTCTTTGTATTTTGTGGGTACCCAAAACCTGTTGTGGAGATTCCCAAGTGGGAACTGAACGCAAGTCGATCATATGTAAGCTATCTGCATGCATCCACGAGGGACTCTGGAATTGGACCAGTAAGTCAGGTGCTTGGTGACGAGGTGGATAAGGCTGTATGGAGGTGCCGCTTGTTTTGATGCATGTCTCGCCCTTTCCTAGTAGGCACCCACAAGTATTTTGATGCGAAGGCTACAAGTGTAGGGTGATGAGGAGAGAGGAATCATTGTATAAGAGTGTACCTCTCATTCATCCAACACAAAAGCCTTGAAATAGTATGCATCCCGGATGCTACCTTTTTTGAGCTGATTTGACACTAGAATTGGGTTCTCAAGAGTCCACATTAGCGTCCTCAAGGTCATTTGAGATGAATTGGCAACATATATGTTGGGGCCAAGTTTTAATGTTGGTTGGATGAGATGTACGCTCATATATAGTACTTTCCTCTCTCCAAGTAATGCACTTTGGGTCAGCGGATGTTAAACACCCCTGATGAGTTGAATTAATTATCCTATAATCATGAAAATTCATATAAACATAATTCACCAACATGTTCTTTGGATTCATGCATATATTGTTAAAAACAAATGCAATCCTACGTTGGTATTTTGAAATTTCTACACTAATCACGTTCGTGTTCACAATTATGAACACCAAGTCTCAACAAAATATTACTCTCATTGATGATTTTATTTAGTTAGGTTATATTTTTAACCTGCATGCATAAACTCCCATTTATTTATTTATTTTACATGTGAACTAGAGGCTTCTTGTTGACTTTCACACCTTTGGGCATAATGGACAATGATTATGAGATATGTGGAGCAATGATGCTTGGGTCTCTCAAATTCAAGGAAAATAATTGCTTTGAAGAAAAATATTCAGGTAGTAGAGAAGGCATGGCCTTACTAGCTCTTTGAGACCATTACCCAAGAATCCGTGAGGCCCCCTATGACCTAACCCTTGAGACATCCCATGTAGGCATTACATGGGCAGTATTGTCTTACATTTTGGCAGGGGAATCATGTGTAGGCGTAGTGCCCTACAGTTTCAAACCATGGCATTCATCCACAATATGAGTAGATTCTAACAAAGAAAATAGATCCAAAGTTATATGCAATGTGCCCTTGTGCATACATAGCCACCAGTTCTCATTCATGGACTGTAGCAAGGAACCTTGTTCCAACACATGCTTTTATGATACAAATGATTGGTGGTAAGTTGGAAGGTCCATCTTAGAATGCGTCTCCATTTGAGAAACAAAAAGAATACATTGAAATTCACCTTGACACACCTCCTCCAAGTATGTAATAGTACATAACATATTTTTGACAATTTCATAGATAAACCTTCAACTTTTGGCTTGTAAAACCTACCTTACAAGTTGGAAAAGAAAAAAATGCTTTTTTATTATTGTTATTTGTGGAGAATAATCATGCCATAGCTTCTTGAAGACTCGACAACATCATTCTGTTTTCACTGATAAATGGAAATGTGTCCCAAGAGCAAGGTCGCTCAATCGTACATCTTAGTCTGTATAATCAATTGTTACTTGCTAGCTTATTAAAGCTCGCCTGTTTCTCTTATGAGAGAATTGAGAAACTTGTAAGAATACATGTATGCTTCACAATCTTGAAAGGAAATTGTTTCCACTTTTAGATTGGCACATGTGTGGTATTAACTTGATGTTTCATGTTAAGTAGAGTGACCTTCATGACTTATGATGTAGCAACGGATGTCTCATGTAACCTACCTTGGTTGTCACTCAAAACCTGCAAGATCATTTGCATGGGTTGATGATGAATCGTGTGGGCCACATCAAAACACATGCATGGTGTAGCTTTGGTGGTAGGAACAGTAACAATTAATTATTACTACTCCCCTCTACATCACAGTGAAAGAAAGAGTCTTGAAAAAAAGTTTCTAGACTATGGATAACCGGATGGAGTTTTATACAGGTGGGTGAAAGCATGGTAAAGTGGACCAAAAAAATGCCGCAGTATACCAAAACCATAATGTTTTTGGTCAAAGGCTAAAAGTAGCAGCAAAGTATTGTTTAAATTGGATGTTTTTTTCATGATGACCTCTATTGTTGTGTTAAATACTCAAATATAGAATATCAAGTTGAGATCTACAAAACATCATTAGAAGTGATGCTCAAAAGAAAATGATTGAATATAGTTTTGGACGTAGATTTCGTGACCTTAAATATTTTGAGGTTGGATTTCTTTTTCATATTCCTTGAAATCATTATGTGCTTGAGGGCATTCATCACAAAACTTTGTAGAAAACCATCAATTCAATGTAATTGGATCGTATTTTAAACAAATTTTAGACAGTTACTTGTTCAATATCACCTACTTGCACATCACTTGCATTGTCTTCTAAATATGTAGACTTTCTTGGAACTATTTTGTCATCATAAATTTATTGGCTTTGTAGATCAATATGTTTTTAACTGTCTATGATATTTTTTTAAATTTCACAAAATTTAAAGTTAGTGTATAGTTTTGAATCACTTTCACTTAACACTAGGCAAGGATTAAGAGTTGTCCACTTTACTGTGCTTGCACCCATGTTCTTTCTCTAAGCAAAGTATGCCAATACGTCATCTTCTTCTTCTTCTTCTTTTAACCCTTTTTGGGGAAGGGGGCTACTAAAAGTATGGTAGATACAACAACATATTTTAGCTAGTGTGACCCACATTATTCATCATCAATCGACATTAATTGTCTTGCAATTACTGCATGGCAACTACAGAAGATGTCACATGGCATTTGGTGCTACATGACAAACCACAAAAATCACTCAAATTATCATGGCACACCAATCGTCAATGCCACACTAAATCATATTTATTGCGAACGAGACGGATGACAACACTTTGGAGTGGAGAGAGGAAATTATTGAGGTCTTTAAAATAACAAATTAACTAAACAAAATAATCTCTAGACTGCATATTATTTCTAAGTCTCAAACTGGAGACTTTAACCACTGTCAAGTGACTTTGGAGGTTGAGACTTGGAGGCCACTCTGTTCAAAAATTTAATCTCCAATTACTTATGAACGCTTCAAGGTTGGAAAACCTCTAACAAGGCTTTTCAGATAAGGAAAAGAGTATGTTTTTTGTTGTTGACAACTTCATCTTTAGTCATTTCGTGCTACAAAAGCAGTCCTCATTGATATAGATTCATTCGTGCAATGAGACCCTCCGATTGAAGAAATGAGTTGAAATTAGTTGCAAACGTATTCAAGCATGTGAAGAGGAAGCTTATGTTCAATTCTATGCAATATTTAGAACTTTTAGCCACCATTTGTACACATGATTGTAATTTATTTTCAAATGATGCGTCAAAAAGGTTAGCTTTCGAGCCTCGATATACAGTTATCACTATATTCGTTAATTTTGGACTTTTTCGGCATTTTGAGACAGTTACAAATATAAGAACATGGATAAAATCACACAAATATTGGAGAATGTTGTAAGATGCAAATACTTTGAAGCGGGTGTTCATATCAAGAACCCAATTAAGAACTCATATCAAGATGATTTAGGTAGGACGACCCAAACATTACACCATGTTGTTGTGGTTCATATATTAATTTGAGACAAGAGAAAGTCTCAAATTAACGAATATAGTGATAGTTTCATGATATATCACTTGCTACAAATTGATTATTTGCAAACAAGTTCTTATTTGTACATGCCAGTTTCTTTGGACGTCGGAATGTTTAATTAATTGGCTCTGAACCATGTGGAGTTACATTTGAGTTCTTTGTAATAGTTACTATTCTTCTAGTGCAAACACATTATTGAGTACTATATATATATTCTTTTAATCTTAAGCCATCTCATTAAACATCCTCTAACTTTTAAGTGTCAAGGTACGCATGCACCCAATATTACCCTACACATTATCGAAACCCACATTGTGTAACACTATCATACGTTTGAAGTTTCCAAATGTGTTCATGATTGTGATACATATTGTTGGTTTTAAATTGAATCAGGTTTGGATATGGGTGGGTAGATGTACCTAACCCAGTCTGACGTATTGATTAGATGAGAGTAGAGTGGGTAAAATTTAATGCAAGTAAGACGCAATGATTGGTGTACCTATATTAGTTAATACACTACAAGGTGGGGAGAGGATGCTTGATGGTACGTCACCTTCACTATCCTCATAGCTGGACCTTAAGGAAGAATCCACATTAACAATATCACCAAACCATTTGAACACTACTATATCCCCCTCATGCATATCTATTCATCCATGCTTGCAACAAACATTCTTATTTGTCATCAAATACCTCACATTACTTATGCTAAACAAAAGAAGACTAAAACACCACCAACTCCCTACCCTACCCACCTACAATGCAACTCCAATAGGCCCACACACCCATGGACCAAATTCTTAAGGTTGAATCCTACAACATGGTGACCAAACCAACACACTTAACACAAATACATGGATAGACAACCACCCGTTCTAGCCTCTTTGGAATTGAACCCAACACGTGTTGAAACTAGCTAAGACACTTCGCCATCACAACACCCATCCTCAAGGTACATACACAATCTAAAACACATATATCCAAAACAAACGTTGAACCTAAAACCAACACTATGTACCATGATCATTAAAAAATTGAAGGCTTCAAATGTACACCACTAGTACATAATGTTTGGTTTCAAGTATTGTGTTGTTTTTAGATATTCTTATCTTTTGCCCAATATTTCTCTACTCATCCATTAGATTAATGTTTTTTTTGTTTTTTATAATTATCACTTTCAACTTGTGTTAATTGTATTGAGTATCATGTGATTTTTGTGTGGATCACTCTAACTTGCTGTTTTTATTCTTAGTACAAATTGAATGTATTGAATTGCAAGAGAAAACCAAAGTACGTGTGGATTGCACTATCTACGAGAAACTTTATGGTATACACAACTTGGGTGACACTTGGTGCACTTTTTAATCCAATCATGGCTTCTCGTATCGGTGCCCTTCTCAATTGTAGACACACAATGCACATGCATGTTCACACTAGCTATATTCTCCAATCATAATGTATGAATTGCAAGGTACAACAAATATGTTATCTACTAAAGGTCGGTTTACACCATGGACCATGAAGTTGGACCATGAAAGATGGCCTTTTTCCATGGTCGAATTTCATAAAAAGTTAATTTACAAAGCCTTTGGCCTCCCCACTAGGTGTAAATCAAATGTGGACCAAGAGGAATGACCATGCACCAAAAAATGAATGTTCTAATTTTTTCTAAATATGCCTAAGAAAGGCAGTTTTGAAAATTTTGAAGGTAGATCATTCTCATGTTCTCTCTTGTCTTCATCTTCTCTTCCCTCAAAAAATAAATCATCAAAAATTTACAGTAACATCATTTCTTTGCCAGGGGACCATGTCAGTGGATAATGTAGGCCTTAAAAATATGTCTTTTATGGACCTAGAACTTCATGATCACTTTGACATGTTTTTCCTTGGTGTAAACCGAAGTGGTCTCGGGACGAGTTCAACAGCCAATCACATATCTTGCAGGGCCTTGGGACAACTTCATGGTCCATGGTGTAAACAATCCCTAAGTCTGGCTCTTCCTACTGAAGTGTGGATGTAGAAATATTTTATTCACATTAAAGTTGCAAGCGGTTGTATTGCAAAGTGTCGGTATACTTTAGAAGGCCTACATGGCATTTCCGCCCAAATTTGAAAGAATCTCTCATATTTGCCATTTCCAAAACGTCCATCATTGACCTAAACAAATAATCATATCAAGATGGAACATGTGAGCTCCTAAAATTTAAAGAAGCCCTTCCAAGACTATGCAGTTGCACTCAGACAAGGGACCACCAGGAGATTTCGACCCCAATCTTGGATTTGAACCAACAACTGCATGCTTGTGAAATAGGGTGTAGCCAACCAAAATATATTCATTTTTACAGCATCCTCATACTTTGAAAGGTTGACTCTTATGAGGATGAAACTATATTCAACAAAACCTAATTACAAAGAGGGAGTGAATACACGATAACATGTGATAAGATATATGTGGTGCGCATTTGAATCTAGTTCATTTGTACAAACTCAAAGTCCTCTTTATACTCATTTACATACATGCATTTTCCACTACTAGGACAATGTGGTTGAGAAATGAAGATGGAGAACAAGAAAAACTACTTGCAATAGCACCCACACACCTTAAGCTTTAAATAGGACCAACTTGGACCCAAGGTAGCTTTTTGAAACAAGAAAATGAAAATTTCTTGGTGTTGTTAATGCCCTCATTTTGGGCCACTGCTTAGAAAAATAGCCTTTCTTTAAGTAGGAAGATTTAAAGCTTCTAGGAATATTCTTCAATTGAAGAAAGAAGTTTGAAATTAGGATGGAAACACTATAAAATACATGAAGAATACAACATACAATTTATGCAATATATAGTATTTTTGGCCACCATTTCTACACATGAATGTATTTTTTATTTCTATTTTTTTGAAATATGTTGTAAATAGTCTAGTTTTGACACTTGATTCAAATTAAGACACAGATTATATATATGTAGCCTTCATGTGAATATTTCATGAATGTTCATAATCAAAACTTTACACATATGTTTGTACCTTATCAAGATGTTAAATTTAGATTTCACTTGTAATAATGTAATCTATGTGTGCTTTGTATGAACTTTTTTTTTTGTGTGAACAAAAATAGAGAATTGAAAGTCATTCATCTAAAGTCATCTCACTTTCAAGGAACACCTAGTAACCTTCAACCCTTAAAGGACGTAGGGTCTCAAGATACGGCCATATGCACAATTTATACAAAGCTCACCAAGTTCAAAAATCATACTCTAAGTTTTGTATTTATGCGTTCTAGAACCCGCTTTATATATAAAAGACAAAATAAGAATTATCTCATATTGATGAACAAAATACAACACATGTATCGGCATCCAAGGGCACCCGCATTGCGTAATTGAACTAAAATTTTCAGTAAAAAGAAGGCATTTAACTATTTCAAAAAGAGAAGTTCAAGGAAAAGATAAGTCTAAATAGGACCAATTTTTACGCAATTTTTTTTAAAATGAGATTATGAACCTTAAATACATGATTTTGTGCATGGAATGTGCAATACATGTCTCTGGGACGCTTAACATATGTGAGGGTTTCCCAATACATTTTCCTTGTTCTCCATCTTCTGATGTCTTTAAGCTTGTGTTGCATAAGCAAACATGATGAAAGATCAACATTGACTAAGTTGAAATGTCAGACATCCCATGATTTATTTATGGTTATATTGGAAGTGCATGATTGTCAATTCCTTAACTAAATGCATAGGTCTTTTCAATGAAATTCATTGTTGAGTGTGGAGTAGTTTATAATTTTTTTAGACATAGTCCAATATCTTCTAAACATGTGTCTTTATGGTGTTTGTTCTTTGATCCTCACTTAATCACACTCCAATCAAATATGGGTACATGTCCTAATAAGAGAAGTAACCGAATAACACCTGCATACCTTAAGGGCTACACCCATTCCATTCTAGTGAATTTCTACTTAACTCAAGGTAGATGTGTCTAATTTGGTTACTTATTTGAAGTGAACACCTATATTTGAGTGGCACTTGGTTTGTCATGGTTTCAAGAACATATACCCAAAAGATATATGGTTAATAGAGATTAGACTGCGTGTTCAAAATATGATAACCACTCTAGACTCAATAGTCAACGTAATTAATAGTCAATAGTCAATACAGTGACTCCAACAACCGAGTCTATGCATCAAACAAGGATTTTCATGGGCATTTCACCCAAAAAAATGATATATTTAGGAAATATAAAATGTAATTATAAAAGAACTAGAAGTTGACTTTCAGATGATGTCATGGTGATGTCATCAACTTCACTAGGGTTTCGGTGAAAGGAAGAGAGACGTCGACGTCACATAGACTCAGTTCTTGAGGCGCCGCTTGCTACCTTCATTGAGAGCTTTTATTTTCTTGTTTCTTCATCGTTTTGAGTAAAAAAATTAAAAAATTGAGGGTTTCGTGTGTATCGTGTTGAATACTTCTTGTGGCTTTGTGGAGGTTGTATAGAAAGATGAGAGCTATTTCACGAGAGAAAGAGCAAAATATTGTAGCCTTGATAGAGAAGGGGAGGAGCAGTAGAGAGATTGCAAAGAGTGTGGGTTTGGCACAATCGACAGCTAATAAAGTGAGAAAGAGTGTAGCATTGTCTAAAGGAGGTCGTTCTAAGGTCTTAACAAAGTGGGAGAAGCGTTATGCTTCACGGCTAGTTACTGTTGGCGGTTTAGAAACTGCAACAGAAGCATCAAAAGTGTTGCAAAGAGAGATGGGTGCAAAGATGTGCGACAGTACCTTGAGGAATGTATTGTAAGAACAAGGATTGTCTTCTTTTACAAAGGTTAAGAAGCATGCTTTGAGTCAGAAGAACATCAAAGACATATTTCGCTTTGCTCAAATGCACAAAGATCGGAATGTGAGTGATTGGGAGTGGGTGGTGTGTAGTGATGAAACTAAAATATGCCGTTTCAAATCAAATGGGAGGACTTGGTGTTGGATAGAGGATAAAGAAAACCTCCCGTGCGTGCTGTGAACCAAATTGTGAAGCATGGTGGAGGCTCTATAATGCTTTCGGGTTGTTTGACTTGTAGAGGATTGGGGTCATTGCATAGTATACAAGGCCACTTGAATGCTAGAGGCTACATTGCAATTTTAGAGCAAGATTTGTGTAGTACATTGCTTGCATTTGGGTTCAATCTTGAAGAAATCATTATTCAACAAGACAACGTTGCTGTGCATACAACCAAGATTGTTTGATAATGGTTTGGGAAACAACCATTTTGTGTTTTAGAGTGGCATGTCCAATCCCCTAACTTAAATCCTATTGAGCACATATGGGCTTTACTGAAACGGCAATTGAGCTCATACTATAGTCCTCCTAGTGGTATTCTTCAATTATGGGTTCGAGTGTAAGAAGTTTGCGACTTTATTAGTCTAGAGGAGTGTAGATGATTGTATGCTAGCATGCCTGATCAAATTGCAGTTGTTTTAGCTGCAAAAGGGCGATGGATAGATTTTTAAGTGTCTTCTACACTATAGTGCAAAAACCAAGTCTACATACATATTTTTCTTCAACATCTTTATCTATTTTTTTGTAATTGAAATCATAATTTTATCATTATAATAGTGCGTAGAACTTTATACTCTATAATTTTGGTTTTTATAGCTTTTGATTTCGATCACTCTTGTTTCCGGCATCGTTATTTGAAGTTTCAAGTTCCTTGCATAGAGTAGGTTTTTGGAGTCATCGTATATGACCATTTTATGAGCACAAGAATCTTCACTTTGATAATGAATAAGATTTTCATATGATCTCCAAAAGTCACGGAGAAAGTGGCCACAACCTTGATGATCATACTAACCACGTGTTTCATGCCCTAGGAGAAAGTGGGCTACTTGGAAGAAAAAAACAAAGGAATGTGGCTTTGCCATGAGAGGCTTTGTCTTAAAATGACATTTTCAAAGTAATTATCTTCACCTACTAGCTCTTTTCCATAATAAACTGAAAATTTCACTGAGCTTCCACTGAGCTTCCACTGAACCGTATCCATTAAGTTATGACATGCATTGCCCAAACTCTATTACCGCTCAAAAGCAATATCTCCACAATGCCTCTATCCCATGATCTAGGACACAACCAACAAAATTAACCATTTAAGACCCATCTACCTAGCCATGAAAGTTTCCCGTGAAAGTGGGTCCCACTCATTGGGGGCGTTACATACATACTTCCTACGCCACCCTTACCTGATTTTCCTCAAGGCCCATAATTTCGTGCAATAGGCCCGGTTGTGGGCACATCGTAGCCGGTCAACCATATGCATTAAGTTATGACATGCATTACCCAAACTCTATTACCTTTCAAAAACAATATCTCCACAACGCCTCTATCCCATGATCTAGGACACAACCAACTAAAGTAACCATTCAAGACCCATCTACCTGACCATGAAAGTTGCCCGTGAAAGTGGGTCCCACTCCATGGGGGAGTTACATACCTTCTTCCTACGCCACCCTTACCCGATTTTCCTCAACGCGCATGATTTCGTGCAATGTCTCCAAAAACAACATCTCCACAACGCCTCATTCCTATGATCTAGGACACAACCAACTAAAGTAACCATTCAAGACCCATCTACCTGACCATGAAAGTTGCCCGTGAGAGTGGGTCCCACTCCTTGGGGGAGTTATATACCTTCTTCCTACGCCACCCTTACCCGATTTTCCTCAAGGCCCATGATTTCGTGCAATAGGCTTGGTTGTGGGCACATAGTAACCGGTCAGCCATATCCATTAAGTTATGACATGCATTGCCCAGACTCTATTACCACTCAAAAACAATATCTCCACAACGTCTCTATCCCATGATCTAAGACATAACCAACTAGAGTAACCATTCAAGACCCATCTACTTGACCATGAAAGCTGCCCGTAAAAGTGGGTCCCACTCTTGGGGGAGTTACACACCTTCTTCCTACGCCACCCTTACCCGATTTTCCTCAAGGCGCATGATTTCGTGCAATGGGGCCCGGTTGTGGGCAAATGCCAAATAGTAGCCGGTCAGCGGGTCCCAGCAAGCATGGTACCCATGTCAGCGGGCAATGGTGACGCGGCCACTAGATGCTCGCCACCTGTCTCCATTGGGACCCATTGCAATTGTACACGTGGAGTTTCAACAGCTATTCTCAATAGTCTAACTTAAGTAACTTTCCCAGCAAAGATCACCGCTGTTTCAGTATCGTGCAATAAAAAGCTGTAATAAAGGAGTCCAACGTGCAGCACCTGGGAGTAGCATTACACTCCAAAATCTGTAGTATCACACCAGTGGCAACCAAAGTGCATGTGATATTACGGAGTATTGTAGTGTTAATATGGATGCACATAAATGGGAATTAACGTAGCATGTGATATTATGGAATAACAGAGAGTGCAACATTATTATGTTGAAATTGATGATTTCATACATGGGACACAAATAATCTCCCCAAAGCTGCACACATACGCAAAGCTTATGGTATGATTGAGTAGTTCAAGAAGTGGAGAAATGCTTTGTGTTGGACCTTGGTGAAAGACCCCAACATGGAGCAAATCGGGAAGATTATGAAGAAGGCGGTGGGAAGAACGATTCAAATTTATGGATCTATTACACTTCGGAGATGATGAAAATTGGTTAGGTTCTTTGGTGGGTGGGCAACCGGATGATCTTGATTTTGGGGTTAAGTGAAGGTATGGAAGCTTTGGATGTAGGAGGGAGGCATTTGGACAGCTAGGGCATTTCAACGTGGGCTTTGTCAAGATGATGAAGAAGAATACGAACTTGATGATTTTTTGGACGACAACAATTGTGCGGTGGACTCCTGGTGTGTATGTGTCCACATAAGTGAACCTTTTGAGGAGTTGAATCTTACTCTATTTTTGCCTTCAAGCAAAACACTTGTATATTTTCAAACTTAGTAGAAAATTGCATTTGTTTAAATGGTGACTTGGAACTTGCAAGCACTACTAATTTATGTCATGTGTGGATCATAATGAAGTGATGATATTGAAATATGTGCAAAATTAGACATTGAAGACAATAAGCTAAGGGTGCAATAGTTCCGATTTAGGAGAGAAGGACTTTACCTCCATTACAAGAATTTATAGTATATTTTTCAATTTAGCAAAGAGAAACTAAAAGATATCAACATGTAACCGGTTGGTCTTGGAACACTTAGATCTTGACCAATTATGCCCAAAATCCTCCCCGGACACTAACAACCGTGTATGCAAAATGGACAAAACTTTGACTCATAGATCTCCCTATAATGAGCCTATAATCACATCAACCTGCAGACAAAAATGATCCACTCTTTCCACAGACTGAACAATGATTATGAGGGACATACATTCTACACATTTGAGCTCACTAAAAACTCATCTCAAGAACCATACATGGAAAAGAAATACCAGTATAAGGGACGCCAACCAAATGCAACTCGCCTCGTTTGCCCTTTCAAATTTCAATGAGATGGTGTTGCAAAGGTCTAAGAATTTCTTCCTTGTTGATATGGAGAAAACCAACACATCAAATTCTTGACATGGATGAAACCCCAAGCATATGATGAAGAATTCCACTATTTGCTAAAAATATATTTACAATAATCGAAAGTTGGTGTGCGAAAATGGACCTTGAAGTCACCACTATGGTCCAATGCATAAAAGACTGCTTCTATATTTTCATCAACAATTGATGGAAGTGTCTCGCAACACACCAATTCCGTGGTGCTCGATTTTAGACTCAAACCAACTCAACTTCCAAGGATATGTAGAAAGCATAATTAATAGAGCTTGCATTTGAGATTAGTAAGTGGTGACCTTCACAATGAGTAATGCACACACCTATATGTGTTCAACTCCTTAAACAACTTCCCACATTGATGGATTGAATTGCCGGGAGATGTGCATCACAATTAAGAGGGAGAAGACTATGGTTTAGGGTTTAGAACTAATCCTCACATGGGAGATTCACAAATCGTAACACATGATCCATCTTCACATGTCAACCTCTCACTTGGCCTTCCTGGGTAATGTGGCAGATCCATGCACCAACAATTCAACAAGTGGCATAAGTAGAAGAAGAAGAAGAAGACACTCCACATATTTACACATGGCGCAATGCAAGGTTGACTTCTTTGGTGGTTTGCATTTATGGCAAAAACCCGTGATATAGGGGAGAGAATGTGACAATAAGGAGTGAGATTTGAACTAAGAACATCCGCTCCCTAGGGTTTTGGGATATTAGAGAGTGAGTGACATTATGGAGGTTGATATTATGGAGTTTAGGGTGTACAACTAAGCTTACGCAATGCAAACTGAGTCCATAAGGGGGACTCTAAGGTGCCAAGTGGCACCACTCATACACAATAATCTCCCGCTTAAGTATGCACTTTGAACCAAAGCCATTGGTGCACACTTAGTTGGTAGGTGCGTACTTTACTCATATCGTTTTTTAGACCCTCTGATTTTGTTGAATTGCAATAGGAAATGGATGAAACATGAGGCAACCTGCTTAACCCAAGCCCAACGATGTGAAACCCTTGCAAAGTTGAGCAAGCCGAACGCACCGAGCAAGTGGGCACTGGGGCAAGAGTATGAAGTCCGTGAAGGCACTATCCGGAAAGTCTGGGACAATTGGGAGAACCTACTGCAACGAATCATTTGTTGCGAGAGCCTATTGAGACAATTGTTGAATCTAAAAGTGCTACCAACTTCAAAGGCTTTGAAGCTCTACACAACCTTGTCCTCAACATCGACGACCAATTGCTTTGCTCCGATGTTCAAACGGAAGTTGGATAGGTGTATGATGAACTGCATAGATTGTTTGAGATGTTTCAACGAAACGTTAATAAACTGGCATTGAATGTCAAGCGTAAAAAATTCATGCATTCGTGGAAAATGACATTGTATGACATGTTCAAACAATAAAGTATGAACCATGATTTTTGTCAAAAAAATTGCGCACTTAACCGGGATGTGAACTTAAACAAGTGTGTACTTAAACGGGAGATTACTGTAATGGGAAGATGTTGATAGATACAAGTGTACCTCTCATTCATTTAACAAAAAAAAAACCCTTGGAATAGTATCCAATCCAAATGCTATTATTTTTTAGTTGATTTGCACCTGGAATTAGATTCAAAGAACCTCGATTAGTGTAGTCCAAGTTATTTGAAATGAATCGGTCACAAACCTATACATGGTCAAGTTTTTATGTTGGATGGATAAAGAGGTACACTTGTATGTGATCATTCCCTCTCCTCATTTCAAGGGACTCAATGAACAATCTAAGGTTAGCAAGCCTATTTCGGTTACTTGTCTTAATCATACACCTATATGCCCTGAGGGTAAGTTTACAATAGGGTCCCGGTCCAAGAAACTTGGGGTGCTTAAGAGTTTTTAGGTCATTCAAAACAAACTAGCATGGTATGCCCAACCAAAAGTTCATGGAAGGTAGATGGGTCTAAAATGGCTACTTTTTTTTGAGTAGTCCGCTTCTCGTGGAAAATGAAACACATGATCAATATGAGATGGTCAGCAAGTCCAAATCAAGGCCATAACTGCTTTCTTCATGATTTTATGAGCTCGTATGAATATATTATTCATTTTCACATTGAAGATTCTCATGCTTGTTAAATGGTCATATACACTCCCCCACCCATTATGTTGACGATACAGTTTATATTGGTAAGCCTATTTGAGCATTTGTAGACATGGTCTAGCTAGTTTCGTACAATGGACTACTTAGATCTTTAAGGTTAAGCCATCATTCTTGAAAATATTGGGTGTGGAGAAGAGATGAAGACCCACCACTCTCATCCTTTCATGTTTCTTAGAAGGACATGTGGTCAATGCTCATAAATTTTGACGGTTGTAGTCATAAAGATCAAACACTTCATTGATTTGCGGTCATTCCTTCTAGCACAACATGTGGCAAGTAGTATAGTACCCCACTAATTTTGATGCTTAAACTTATCACTGCTTTGATTAGGTCCTAGACCTTCATTGGATTACCAAGAGTATCTTTGGATAATGGAACATTGTTCATGAAGGGTTGGAAACCTGCTAAATGTGGAGGCCATGGACATGGGCCACTAGACTTCCATGTGTTCACTAAAAAATAGTTAACTTACAAGTGTCATTCACTGAAGGATTAAGACTGGTTGCAGACTTGAGAGAACCAATGGTGGTTTAGAACTCCATCTTTGGTAACCAAGATGAGGAGGTTAGTAGATTTGAGAAGATGGGAGTAGCTACATCAAATATGATATTTAATGTCACCAATTCTAATTGTCTTGCTCAATATTAAATGTAAACGCGGTATAGTGTCACCAACACTAAATGTTAACCCAACATTATTTGGTCATTCCTTGTAAAACAATTGGGGGATCATAGATTTATAGTGTTGCAATTACTCTCACTTACCAAGTGATTTTTCATCCAAATTTCAATCGTCCATGACAATATTTCATCACAAGTTGCTGACTAGAGAAGGTAGGCTATTGACCAATGGATGAACTCATCCACCATTATCCATAACAATATTTGTTCACTTTATTCATGAGGAGTGTCATCCAAAAAGTTACCATAGTAATATTAAATATCATATTTAGTGTAGTTGGCACATACAAGCCCTACCCCACCAAATTTCCTCTACTTTTGGTCGGGTTTGTCTTTTTTACACTAGAATATGGTGGATGAGCAACTTACATGGAAACTCACCCTCTATATGACAACTCTATTCAAAGAATTATACAACAGTTTGTTAGTTGGGATTGCCGAAAGGTCAATACTCAACACCCACTCCACACCAACCACTTTGGGCACACCTATTTGACCACTTCAAACGAAGATCGCATTTATGCTCCTAGCAAAATTTCTCAAATCAAAGTGTCGTTAGATTAATCTTCTTACTATGATATTCAATTTGTACGAGATTTATAATATAAATCGGACCCATTTCATGGATTTATTGCAAATGAAGAAAGTCTTTGGACCTTACATGACTCACGTTGATGGTGCCATAATATTGGAACCTCAGCCGGATTGTCTTGGGGCCTGAGCTGAATAACTCCCTTTTGACAGGTAGTGCAACTTATACAGGGGCCACACCGGGGGGTCTAGCCAACCCCCAACTAGCCCGCCCGGTGCAACCCTCGTATTAACAATGTTATGATAGACAACGCCCATATTGGGAAAAGAAAGAAAGAAAAAGAAAAACATCATATTTGGTAACTCGTAGATTTGGACATTGGTTTTATCTTACCTTATCCATTTTGTGTCCAAGAGGTCCAAATTGAACCACTTTATGCACAAAAAACATGTATTTGAACTACACATTTCCAGTCTATATCCAAATATGTTATAAAAAGAACATATAAAAAGAATATACTCTTGAAGTGCACTTTCTGAATCTATTGAATACCAACATATCTCAATGTTATTCATAATTTAGGTTCAAATACATAGGCCAAGTGCCTTTGCATACAAATACAATTTGAATTTTTAGATCTTGATCATTAATGTCACATATGAGTGTAATTTTTATTTTTTTTGACATAAGACAATGCACTAAATAAATTCTCCTATTCAATTTACAAACCCCCAAATTGTTTCTAAAGAACAATTTGAAGACTTGGTAAGGCCGCATAACATTGCACAACCTATATAGTGCATGCCCTTTTAAAAAAAAACAATGGGTCTAGACTAGCTAGGTCACATCGAATTAGGAGGGGAGATTCTTGGGTTGGGAATGACGGAGTGTGTGGTGACTTACCCAGTTGGTGTTAGTGTCCACATGGCATGCATGCTAATAAAAAAAAATTATAAAAAATTTTAGGTGTCAAAATGCAAGGGTGGGCCCAACTGTCAATCTATCATCACATGGTGAATAATAACATTCGGCTAGGTATCGTTGATTTTGTGAAGGTGGCCCACCATAAAGGGGGCATGATTCTCCCATAATTCCCGGCACTATGGATGCATCACCCTAGTGCTAAGTGATGTAATGCGCTCGTAGAATTTGTGTATATAACTTATGTTGTACATTGAGCCCTAGGTTGTTTAAGGGTTCATTTCCATGTAGGCTGCTTGCCCATCAAATTCTAGTGGAAATATAAATTCCACTTGGTGAAATCTACATTCCACTAGAATTTGGTGGGCGAGCGACCTACATGGAAACTAACCCTAAAAGCTATGCTCATTATCGTGATGCCACTGAGAACTACATGGAAACTAAACCTAAGAGTTATGGTCAGTAACATGATGCCACCGAATCATGCTACTTTGACGAATATCGTACTCTACAGATTGATTGGTTCCAACGGTGAATTTCCCAACATCTGCATTTGTGTATATAACTTATGTTATACTTTGAGCCCCTGCATCCTTTAAGGGTTAGTTTCCATGTAGGCCGCTTGCCCAACAAATTCTAGTAGAACTATAAATTCCATCTAATGAAGTCTACATTTCCACTAGAATTTGGTGGGCAAGCGACCTACATGAAAACTAACCCTAAGAGTTATGCTCAGTAGTGTGATGCCACCGAATCATGCTACTTTGAAGAATATCGTACTCTACAAATCTATTGGTTCCAATAGTGAATTTCTCAACGTTTGCATTTGTGTATATAGCTTATGTTATACTTTGAGCCCTTGCATCCTTTAAGAGTTAGTTTCCATGTAGGCCGCTTGCCCAACAAATTCTAGTAGATCTATAAATTCCGCCTAATGAAGCCTACATTTCCACTAGAATTTGGTGGGCAAGCAACCTACATGGAAACTAACCCTAATAGTTATGCTCAGTACCGTGATGCCACCGAATCATGCTACTTTGAAGAATATCGTACTCTACAAATTGTTTGGTTCCAATGGTGAATTTCTCAACATATGCATTTGTGTATATAAATTATGTTATACTTTGAGCCCCTGCATCCTTTAAGGGTTAGTTTCCATGTAGGCTACTTGCCCAACAAATCCTAGTAGAGCTATAAATTCCACCGAATGAAGTCTACATTTCCACTAAAATCTTGTGGGCGAGCCACCTACATGGACACTAACCCTAAGAGTTATGCTCAATAGCATGATGCCACCGAATCACGCTACTTTGAAGAGTATCGTACTCTACATATTGTTGGTTCCAATGGTGAATTTCTCAACATTTGCATTTGTGTATATAACTTATATTGTACATCGAGCCTCTGCATCCTTATGAGTTAGTATCCATGTAGGTTGCTTATAAATTATAGTAGAGCTACAAATTCCATGTTATGAAGTCTAGATTTCCACTAGAATTTGGTGGGTGAGCGACCTCCATGGAATTTAACCCTAAGAGTTATGCTCAGTAGCGTGATGCCACCGAATCATGCTACTTTGAAGAATATCAACTCTATGGATTGTTTGGTTCCAACGGTAAATTTCTCAACGTCTGCATTTGTGTATATAATTTATATTGTACATTAAGCCCCTGCATCCTTTATGAGTTAGTATCCATGTAGGTTGCTTGCCCAACAAAATCTAGTAGAACTATAAATTCCACGTTATGAAGTCTAGGTTTCCACTAGAATTTGGTGGGCGAGTGACCTACATGGAAACTAACCCTAAGAGTTATGCTCAATAGCGTGATGCCACCGAATCATGCTACTTTGAAGAATATCGTACTCTACAAATCTATTGGTTCCAATAGTGAATTTCTCAACGTTTGCATTTGTGTATATAGCTTATGTTATACTTTGAGCCCCTACATACTTTACGAGTTAGTATCCATGTAGTCTAGTAGAGCTATGAATTCCACCTAATGAAGTCTACATTTCCACAAGAATTTGGTGGGTGAGCGACCTACATGGAAACTAACCCTAAGAGTTATGCTCAGTAGTGCAATGCCACCGAATCATGCTACTTTGAAGAATATCGTACTCTACAAATCGATTGGTTCCAACGGTGAATTTCTCAACGTCTGCATTTGTGTATATAGCTTATGTTATACTTTGAGCCCCTGCATCCTTTAATGGTTAGTTTCCATGTAGGCCGCTTACCCAACAAATTCTAGTAGAGCTATAAATTCCACCTAATGAAGTCTACATTTCCACTAGAATTGGGTGGGTGAGCGACCTACATGGAAACTAACCCTAAGAGTTATGCTCAGTATCATGATGCCACCGAATCATGCTACTTTGAAGAATATCGTACTCTACAGATTGTTGGTTCCAACGGTGAATTTCTCAAGATCTGCATTTGTGTATATAAATTATGTTATACTTTGAGCCCCTGCATCCTTTAAGGGTTAGTTTCCATATAGGCTCAACAAATTCTAGTAGAACTATAAATTCCACCTAATGAAGTCTACATTTCCACTAGAATTTGGTGGGTGAGCAACCTACATGGAATTCAACCCCAAGAGTTATGCTCGATAGCGTGATGCCACCGAAGCATGCTACTTTGAAGAATATCGTACTCTACAGATTGTTTGGTTATGACGGTGAATTTATCAACGTTTGCATTTGTGTACATAACTTATGTTATGCTTTGAGCCCTTGCATCCTTTCAGCGTTAGTTTCCATGTAGGCCGCTTGCCCAACAAAGTCTAGTAGAACTATGAATCCCACCTGATGAAGTCTACATTCCCACTAGAATATGGTGGGCGAGCGACTTGCATGGAAACTAACCCTAAGAGTTACACCCAGTAGGGTGATGCCACCGAATCATGCTACTTTGAAGAATATCACACTCTACGGACGGTTTGGTTCCAACGGTGAAGTTCTCAACGTCCTCAGCACTCCCATTCCAAGCCTGATGTGTCGGAAATCGATCTCTGAGCCTTGATTGTTTCCACAGTTGTTGCGTTGCACAGTCACAGCTTGATCATTATGGTATCAACACCTGTGACTCTTGATTTCTGTGAATGTGACTTTTTCCCCCAAAAGAATGAACGGAACCATTAAAATCAGCCTGGACTTCCTGGTGCCAAAATTGTACATATGTGCGTTGAGAGGAGTTGATAAGTGACTTGTAATTTTATATATCGTAGACATGCTACTAACCGTGCAGCACCACTTACCGTGCATGTCACGATACTCCACCATGCCACTTACCGTGTACTTATAATCTCGGCCGTCAAATTATATCACATGCAATCTCAACCGTCCGATGTCTCTCAAACTCAATCATGACCGCGCCAATGAAATAAAACATCACTGTCAACTCACACTCATCATGGAGTTTCCTTCAGTCGAATCACATAGCAAGGTGTAGATGTAGCAATTTGATGAAGATGAAAAGAGTAGACCTTGCCATGGCCAAAAAAGAAGCAAAAATTTCAACAACAACTTGAGAAGAAAGTGGCTACACAAGTCAAAAGGACAATATCAAAACCTCATCAATTTCCTATGCCTACAAAGAAGAGGGCAACATTTGTAGCTCCTTTAGTGAAACCTAACATGCACGGTTAGTGAATGGCACATTGATCACACATTGATGCATATAGTTGTGAACTTGATTGTAGAAAGGTTACAACTTTTCAAATACAATTGTCATTTCATTTTACCACAATACTCTCATCTCATTTACTAATTACAAATTTAAAAAAAAAATTAAAAAGGTTTAACCCACCTTGTGGAAAACCATTTGAAACCCAAATATGCACGGTTAGTAGCATGTCTACGATAGGCCGGGAGCACAGATTTCGGGCGACCAGCGAGACAAATTTCATGAGGCCATGGCAAGATTTGAGGAGAGAAATTTGGCGTCAGGAAGGTGCTTGTGACGGCCTTATGTGGCTCACTTCTTTTTCTGAAATAGGACACCTGTGCTACTGTCTCAAAGCGGTATATGGTGCTAAAGGCTTGTATGTAGTTGAGAGCGGACATCAATTATACATGTGTTACAATGCTTGTGTGAAAGACATGTGCCGAAGACATGTGTTGGATTTTGTGTTCACAACAAAACCCCATTCAATGCTTGTCCGTGAACTTTGCATGTTGCAAGAATCATGTGTCTCAAGCAGTGTTGTATCATAAGTAGTAACACTTCAAAAGAACTTGATGTCCTAAACATGGAACTCGTGCTTGCTTTATACGCGGAATCGGATTGAGGATTGGCCTGAACTCTAAGAATTTCAACCAATAGGATTGTTCATTTTCATCAAATCTAGTCCAAGGGCTTTAAACTAGGGTTGGGCCCAAACAACTACTCATCTCATGTGACATCCTAGGTGACAAAGGTTTGGTGCCAAATCTTTGGGCTGGCTTAAAGTAACCAAGATGAGATTTTTCTCACCTTGAACTCTCAACATGGACTAGTTTGGGCTCACTGTTGGATGATGGATATCTTAACCATTGATCCATGGAAGGTTCATTCTTTTCACTAGACTTTCCCCTCAAGAATATTAGGACCTAAAATCGGGCCTCATCAATTTACATGTGACAAGGTTGGACCCAAAAAAAGTTGATATAGTTGAAGGATTAGTGCTTGAAGATTAAACTAGTGTGCCACTTGGCCCCATGCCATGTACAAATTCATCCTTAAGTCCATCACCTGGTCAAAGATTTTTGACCCCATTTAGAATAGGTGTATGCACTTCAAACTTGGAAGTGTCATATTTTCAAATGTATGTATTTCACTATTGAAGCAAATTTATAAATTTTTTAAGACCATCATCGAATTTCATCCTGCCCTCTAGTTCAATCAAAACCCTATTCTATTAGTTCTCCCTGCATTAAAATTTATACTTTGCGACCGTTGTGTTTTCTCAAGTTTGATCAAAATGATGATCCCCCCCCCTAGCAATGAAAGGTTGTCAACATCAAAGATGGTCTAACATTTCATTTGGCAATGAAATGCACCCTAAAGGTAAGCACATCTATGATAAACCACAACCTATAACAATGGGTTTCAACATATAGATATATTGTCAAGTTCGAAATGCACATATTTAAAACAAAATCATCATATGTCACCTATGACTTTTACTTCAAAGATGTAATATATACATGTTTTTCCGAACTCAACAACAAGAAGCTCGACTCTCGTGTTCCTCATATGGAATTGTTGATGTGTTGAAGTGAATTTCGTATTGTTATCAAATCTCTACATATGCTGAATTCCAAAAAGTGCCCATAATAGTGCACCCACTAAAATTATTTTTAATAAGTTGGATAAGGAGCGAAATGCAAAGAAAAAAAATCACGAGTTTAATAGGAAATTCTACTCTTGTATAACTTGCTACTCTTGTGTGAGGACCTGTAAGTAATCATAGGGTCTAGAAGTTTTTCCTCCTATTCTTGGTCTCACTGAAGTATAAGTATGAAAATGCTCTTTATCTCTTGGGAGCATGTAATTTGAGCTAGAGAACTTCTTGGAAGCCGCGGGCCTAGTTGATGGGCCTTGGCTATTTGTATCTACAGTATTTATTGGTTCTTGGAACCATGGTGTTTCTAGGTGACACCAAATACAATATGCACCTCCAAACATTGGATGGTTGCTCCTACCCTTTTGTGGATAATTGGACTCCCATAAGTTCAAAGAGTTCATTCTGCTATTCTCAATTTCACCAAAGTCTACATTTTTTGTCTAATTAGTGTGGGCCACACTAATATCAAATTACCCACACTATTTTTATTTATTATAATTTGAAGTGGCACATTCTAATTTCCACTATAAAAAATTCGCGTAGGTTTTTTCATCTGCATATTTGGATTAAACTTCAAGGCAAGTAAGTACCACTAAATTAATGTGGTCCATACTAAATTCCAATCCACATGAATTTCCCACCCACACTAATTAGATAAAACAATGTAGCCCGACTTTGGTCATTTTCTCTTGGGAAGATGTAAATTATAGAGCTTGGGAACTTCTTTGGAGCTGCAAGATTGGTGCTGGGGCCTTGCATATGTATTTGGAGTATTTATTGGAACTAGGAACCATAGAGTTTCCAACTAACACACCAAAGATAAGATTGCACATGATCCAAACACTAGATAGTGGCTCCCTTCCTTTTATAACTAAATCTACTACCTAAGGTTCAAAGAGATTTTTCCTATTCTCGGCCTCATTGGGCTATAGTTTCTAGTTTGGTCGTTTTCTCTTGGGAACATGACATAAGTTGACCTTGGGAACTTCTTACAACTTGCGAGGTTGGTTGGCCTTGCCCGTCTAACACAAAGTAACTTATTCACTGAAACCCGGAACTAGAGAGTTCATCCATTGTCGGGTCAATATTCTTGTCTGCACTTATTGGTACACAAAATGCACCTCCTAACATTGGAGGGTTGCTCCGGGCCCACCTATCACAAGGTAGGCAATAAACCATGACATGTAACAAAGGGACTCTTGAACATGCTACACTAAATAGGTAGATTAGTGTTGGAAACACTAATAGTCGACGAAAACGCTAAATGTAAATTGTCTCTATAGTGTTAGAACACTAAATGTCAACTCTAACACTATTTGTACCAAGTAGTAACTTTAAATATTTACATGAGCACATTTAGTGTTAGATAATATTTTGTAAATCTTGGAATGAAGAATTGAAGGAAGAAGAATATGAGAATCTCGTAAAAGGTAATTTTTTCAAACCCCATTCAAACACTAATTGTAATATCAGTTGAAAATTAGTGTTTTAGGTAACTATTGCATCTAACACTAATCTTCATCTAACACTAATCTACCTATTTCGTGTAGTATCAATGAGTTGAAATTCACATCACTCAGTAATAATACCGATGTCAAGTTTTCTCTTATTTTCTTTTCCTTTACCATGGAAGTTGCTCGCATGCTTTCATAATTACCTCTAGTACCTAGTGCCTTAGGGTGAGGGCTAGACGCCCACCTCTTTGAACTGGGTCCCCACCACTATTACTAAGGAAAAAGGGGGTCAAAGAGGTGGGCCTCTGGGCAATGTGGGCCTCCCACTTAAGAGTTGAAAAGTTGGGTACTTTAGACTTTATAAAATTGTGGCAAAATGTCTTCAAAAAGGACGTACACCCTAAGGGCATCTGTAGTGGATCTAGGTAAAGCTCACTGCAAACCAAAACCTGTCTTTTGACTGACCTAAAATTAGAAACTGAAATTACCATCATTAGAAGCACACCTAAATAAACGTGAGATATTTCTCAAGAAAAAAGAATTGTAAAAATTTGACGTAGGTGAAATCCCCCATTGAAAACACCACATTTTCAAAATTTAGAGGGAGTGCACCAAATCTTGCTTTAAAATGGAAAGATCCTCCCACACTCCCTCTAAATGTCAAAAATTTGGAGGGAGTGTGGGAGGATCTTTCCATTTTAAAGCAAGATTTGGTGCACTCCCTCTAAATTTTGAAAATGTGGTGTTTTCAATGAGGGATTTCACCTACGTCAAATTTTTACAATTCTTTTTTCTTGAGAAATATCTCACGTTTATTTAGGTGTGCTTCTAATGATGGTAATTTCAGTTTCTAATTTTAGGTCAGTCAAAAGATAGGTTTTGGTTTGCAGTGAGCTTTACCTAGATCCACTACAGATGCCCTAACCTCCATAAATGCCACTCCCAATCTTATATCCCAAAACCCTAGGGCAACAAATGTGCTCAGTTTAAATCCTCCCTCCTTGTTGTCACATGTCCCTCCCATATATCATAGGGTTTGACATTACAATAGTCCACCAAAGAATGCAAACCACACACCTCACAAACCTCACGTTGTCATCATTATTGTCATTTAATTGCAATGTTGATTATTTATTTATTTATTTAGTGTTGGTCGATCATGGCACACGCTGCACTAGTTCTCTATTATCACGCATCTATTGGAACACCACATACCTCGTTAACATCACGTGCACTGTGGTCGCCATAGGCGTGATATTAAGGAGTCGTGTTCAAGATTGAAGCCCTCATATGAGTTTCATTTCGAAGGGGTCTCAAATTTCAGCCTTTTAGTTGAAGGGCTAGTTCAAAACCAAGACGTCAATTTCAAGAATATAGAAATGAAATACAAAACTCATATTAAGCTTGTGCATGAGATACATGGTACATGTTTCTAGTACAATGTGAAGAATTAAGAATCAACCATCTAACTCCACTTCTTGTAGTGACAATGCCTTACGCTTGTCGGTTCTTGTAGCGAGCAAATTGTATTGAGGACTTCAAGCGATGTCTTCATTTTCAATTTGGGGTTGCGTTTTGAAGGGTTGTCTTGAGAGAGGTATATTTTGAAGGGCCAAATCGCGTTTGAAGGGCATTGAAGACTTCAATCTTGAACACTGTTAAGGTAGAAATACCATGACCCATGAGCATAAGGTGATTTGCATTGAAGATATGGTCTGACAATCATGAGATAATTTTCCAAGATAGACGAGAAGGATTCATGAAGAATGCAAGTTGATTCATATTTTTCTGCCCTATACAAAAACTGCTACAATTTCTCAAAGTGGAAAGTTGTCCAACCCCCTACTCATTCACTAGATTCTCCCTACACTGAACACGGTAATCCGCATTTCCATACAGAACATCGCCTAAAACGGTTGGCTCATGAGTACATTAACACTTGACTCCCATTGGCTACACTAAGTGTACACGCATTGAAGTTGCCGCCGAGCCATGATCCATTTTAGAAATGGCACTTCACCATTATGACAGCGGTCTAGTGCACGGCTAGAGCTATGATCGGGGAGAACCGGCAATTAGTTACAGATGAACCGGTTGAGTTTGAGAAATAACTGGTTGAAGTTCAAGACTGCAAGAAAATTACCCATCATTTTAGAGGATTTTATAGAATATACCTAATTTAATAAAGGAAAACCGGAGGATGTCAACATGTAACCAGTTGGACTTGCAAACACTAGGATCTCAACCGGTTATGCCCAAAAATCTCCCCGATCATTGGGCTAGAGGGTGGTTAACCGGTTATGGTATTTCTACCTTAGGGAGGTGCGGGTGTCCAACCTATGATCGGGGAGAACCGGCAATTAGTTACATATGAACCGGTTGAGTTTGAGAAATAACCGGTTGAAGTTCAAGACTGCAGGAAAATTACCGATCATTTTAAAGGATTTCTAGAATATACCCCAATTTAATAAAGGAAAACCGAAGGCTGTCAACATGTAACCGGTTGGACTTGCAAACTTCAGGAATCTCAACCGATTATGCCCAAAAAAGTTCCCCGATCGTTGTCTCCGACTGTGGCAAATTTCAACTTTGCCTCCGAAGGTGGAGGAAGTGGCAGCAGATGGCGACAAGTGTTGGCCTCCCAGCAAGGGACATGTGTGGAGCAACGGTTTTTCTTGGGAAAAACGAAGGAGCTGGGATCCTTCAACATTCAGCCCAATGGTAAAGTACCGTCGCCGCCCACAATGCATGGAGACCGATCGAGTTTCACTATAAAAGTGCTTACCCGCAGACACCATGCTTCATTCATTCAACCCACAAATCCATTCCCCCTTGGAATCCTACCGAGAAGATATATCTACTTACAACTTGCCTGCCTGCATGCCTTGCAGGACTCAGTTCATCACAAATCCCATCTTCCTGGTATATATAACATAGCTTGCCATCTACAAGTTGCCATACACAACAACTTATCATCGTTCTTGCCACCAAATCATTCCCCTTCACATATATCATACATATTCCCTGACATACTACTTGTCAAGTGTGCTCATTTCGGTGCATCAGGAAGTCTGTAAATTAGGTAGTTCGGGTTAGGCAGCCGAGGCAGGTAGATCGAATCAGCTTTGAGATTCAAGACGACCCGAGTTTAAGGGGAAAAGGAGATTGAGATTGAGTTTGAGTTGTTTCCTCCTTCTGATGCTGCACTTGGCGGGAGGAAGATCACGTTGTTGTTAACAGGCGAGTTTGGGTTATAGGGTCTCCGATTTCTGCGAATTCAGGCTTGCTGTGGTAATTTGTGACCTTCTATTGATGATTTCTAGCGTCGTTCCTTATACTGTGTGGTCCATTTCAAATGTCTTGAAGATGCTTAGGCGAAATTTATTGTGAGGGTTTCTGGAATTTTTGTGACGCCTGTAAATGATTTGCTTCTGCAGGCGGCTGCTGCACCTTAATTAGCCCTGGTCAGGAATCCACATCTCAAAAAAAAGAGGCTGACAATGGAGCGTGGTCGGTTTTCTGTGCGCAGCAGCAAAAAAGATCAGTCCCCAGTTCGTGAGTGCACATAACCCTGTCCAGTAATTGTTTACAACATGGATTAGCCAAACTAAATAAGGGCTCCTATATGGCGATGGTGTTTCTGGTGATGCTCCCAGGCTGCTTCATTTGCTCTTGAAAACGTTCCAGTCGTTTTAGAGAAGGTGGTTGCATAGTGACTTTGTCGGAAGAGGTCGATCATCACAATTAGTGCATGGAGGACCTGCATATCTATCGGATGTTAAGCTTCGCATGGGTCGGTGTCGAAATTAATTTCAGTTGTCTTCAAATTTCCACACTGACCCATGCGAAGCTTAACATCCGATAGATCGTAAGTGGTGAGGTCGTGATCGAAATGTGTGTCATGTATGTGTACATGATGTGATCCTAATTTGGAGTTAGGTATGTAGAGTAGTGCAGGAGGCCACGTGACTGATCCCCCATTGTGGTGTAGTAATTCTCTGGATATATTGAGGTGTTGTGCTTGTATCTACAGTGGATCATGATCACTTTGCGACGACTTGCATCTTTGCGACGGGCGCCACCGCGGTTGTGAGAAGAAAGTAGGAGAGCAAACTATGAGCTGCATGTTTGTTGATGATGTTGTAACTATATATATCCATCTCTATGTCATAAGTTTTAAGTCGCTAATCAGTTTTGTGTGAGAGAATAATTATTTCCTGAAGTCCTTAGCACTCTCTCTCTGTCTCTTGTGAATGTAGACAGATATACCTACTCTGGTTCACATGACAAATGATGATGAGGTTTCCCTCTGTACGCGTGAGGAGAAAACTAATTCCAAGGCAAAGAAATGTGTTATAAGATAATTGTCTGCATTTCTAGTCGTGTACCGATTTCGTGAAGTCATCATCATCATGTGTTCTGGTTTCTCATTTGCATCTCAGGCGTGATGTTATAATTTTCACGCCTATGGCGGAAGAGATTTTTGTTTCACCATTCTAGACATTAGTCAGGGTTTCAAACCGGCGTCTGGCAAGATTTATGGTTTGTCGAGTAGGACAGGCTTGATCTTCTGTGTTGTGTTGTGTTGTGTGTATATTCTGATCAAATAGCATAGTGGTGGACATTCTTGATGTGATGATACATGGAGTCATTTATCTAAAAGCACAGGTCTGCTCGTTCAAGTGCTTAAGAAACCCTAAGGCTCGCTGTGGGCCTGTAGCTTACTCGTCCGACTTTCCAAATTGTGTGCGCAGAAGTGGCATCTGCAAGAGGAATGGACATGGGCATGGCGCTTACCAAAGAGGCGACACTCACCAAGGATCAAGTAAGATATTCTTGAAACTTTGATCTGGTTAATGACTGAGACTGTGGTAGGGAAAAACTGTTAGAAAGTGGTTGTGATGTGTGTCTGCAAGAAATGCCCCTCGTAGGCTTCAGTTTTCTTGAAGAAGCACTCCATGGCCTCAAGAAGGGTGCTATCTTCCAAATTAACGACGACTCCAAGGATTTCCTTCTGGCTTATAATTTCCCTGTCATTCCGAGCTTTCTCGGAAAATTGTGAAATTATGCATACCAACCATTGTTATTCCAAAATAATAGCAATTACAGTTGACAGCCGCCGGATGACAGAAATGATGATCAAGTTGATTTTCTGTTTATTATTTGCTCTCGGGATTTGCAAAAGTGATTGTGCAAACCGTTTTAAGAACATCTGAGTCCTTAAGCCTGGAATGATTTTGGAAATTCTGGGGATGGTGGATTGTAATCGATCGAATGGTGCAGCTGATGAGGAGGAACAATGTGTTATTGGCCCCCTACGGATCCCAACATCTTGTGCCGCCCCGCTATAGCGTTCTTCCGGAGGGGCAGGTGTCCAATCTTGTGGCAGGCTTCTTGGATTCACTTGACTCAACCCCACCATCACCTTTGAAAAGGTACCGAGAACATAGCCTTTCTGACTTGCATTTCTTGTGTGTCAAGTTCTGTACAAGTATTTCTTCGTATAAATGTATGGAAGCAAGCGAATATTGTGAGTCACACCCTAACAAAGTCTCACTGAATTTTCTCAAGCCCTCGAAAATGTGGAATGATTGCATACCTTCACGAGTAAGTATACAAGTGTGTGTATGTAGGAAAATAAGAAAATGTGGGAGAACGTTGATATCATTTGCACGTTTAAGGATTTGAAGGAACTGATAATTGCTGAGCTTCAACCATTGATTGATGTCAGGGCAAAATATCATGTGGTGCACATCGCCAGCGAGATGGCCCCCGTGGCGAAGGTATGAATACATTATCTTTTTCAATGCTTTTATTTGTTATTAATTTACTTTATTTATTAGTCTTTGAGTAAGAATAACATAGCATACACATTAGTGTGCATGTGATCCACTTGGTGAATTTGTTTCATATCCTTTGTTGTCGAGTGGAAGTATGTGTAGGGCTACTTATGTTTAATATTGTGCTTAAGTTTGCTGAATTGGGAAGAATTTGCGCGACGAGGAATATTAACATGTGTGTTTGTGTGGCAGGTGGGTGGTCTGGCAGATGTGGTTACAGGACTTGGTCGCTCGCTCCTGAAGAAAGGGCACCGGGTTGAGATTATTATTCCCAAATACAAATGCATGGATGTCAGTTGTGTCCGAAACTTCAAGGTTTGTAACAATTTCTCCCTGTTTGGTGCAAAATGCGGAAAACTTCACTAGGCAAGGCAGGGTTTAGGGTTATTTTCTGGTCATGAAGCGTCTGCAAGGGGTGTTGAGGCATTTGGATCAATGTTTTGTGCAGAAATTGAACAAGCAGTTCTACTCATATTTTGATGGGGCTATGCACAAGAACGTCGTTTGGACTGGAGTTGTGGAGGGTAAACTCCCTCACCTTTCTTAGAGGCATGCGCTCTCGAGAACGTAGCTTTGATTGATTGCAACTAACATGGGTCCCAAATGTTTTTGTTAATGTGCAGGACTCTGGGTGTACTTCATTGACACACATCATCCCAATAATTTCTTCAACCGCGAGAAGATCTACAACGAGCCCGATGACTTCGAGCGGTTCACGTATTTCTCTCGTGCCGCACTCGAATTCTTGCTGCAGTTTGGCAAGCGACCCAACATCATCCACTGTCATGACTGGCCGGTGGCCATGGTGGTATGCACTTCTACATTCTTCTGTACGTCACTTGTCTTCGAGTGTGTCCCTGCCTATCAGGCTTTTCAAGTCGGCTTCTGTCACGACTTGTCACGTCATGTCACGTCATATCTGCAAAAGGCAGGGCAAAGGAGTTGAACTTGGATGGTGGACAATGTCCAGAAATTGGAGAGAACAACTGGATAATCACCATCTACTTAGCCCTGTCTGCATGGAATTTCCGTTTCTAAACCAAATGTATAATCAAGAATGTTTAGATGTGATATAACTTCATTCTGTTGCATGTGCAGGCACCCTTCTACAGAAGCATCTATGCTGCACTTGGCTTGAACTCGAAGATTGCTTTCACTTGTCACAACTTTGAGTCCCAAGGCAAGAACTCGCTGGAAGCTCTTGTTGCCTGTGGCATCCGGTTCGCAGCCCCCCTGCACAAGAACGATTTCCAGGACGATGTTTTGCCTGACCAGATCAATGTAATGAAGGTGAGATCTACCAAAGCCCAAGAAACGAAGTACCTAATTCAATGCTAAATTAAGCACATTATTCTAAGCCTTGATATTGTAGTTTTATTCAGCTTTCAGTACATTTGTAATTTGTAATTTGTAAGTTATGTTTGATGTTCTTTCCCCTTTTTACCTAAGCTATCATGTGGCTGTGTTTTGATGCTTTTGGAAATTTTGTGTACAGAGTGGGCTTTTGCATTCTGACTTTGTGACAACGGTGTCTCCGACATATGCCAGAGAGGTTTTAACCCCCGAGGTGAGGACAGTCCCTTTGTATTTAATAAGGCACTCGCACTTCCTTACATGATAAATTTTTTGGTATCATCACAAGTAGACCTAACATCACCATAGTGGTGTTCAGATGCTTTTTCTTTTTTAAATCAGAGTTTCTTAAAACCTTTTCCTGGCATTCCAGGGAGGAGAAGGCTTGCACACCACAATTCAGGCACTTCCAAAGTTCCATGGGATTGTGAATGGGATAGATGACATAGTGTGGAACCCTGCCACCGATCCACTCCTTGATCACCACTTCGATGTGGACAATCTAAAGGGGAAGCAATTTATCAAGGACAATTTGCGAAGTCGTCTGAAAATGGCTTTCGAAGGAGATGATGCGAAAAGACCTCTTGTAAGTGAGAAATGTTTTGCTTGATTCAGCTGAATTCCTGAAACAATGATACTATTTTGTGCAAAAAGACAATATTATGGTGCGGAGTACTTGGAAATTTATATGTTTTTTGTTTATTTATGTGGAGATATGCTTTTTTTGCAGGTGTGCTGTGTGACAAGGCTTGTTCCACAAAAGGGCGTTCATCTCCTCTGTCAGGCCATCTTCCATGTCTTGAAGCAAGGGGGACAATTCATTCTTCAAGGCACCAGTGAAATTCCTGCCATCAAGGTATTTTCCATTATTTTACTTCCAGGTCCAAAATACCATTACCATATAGTGTTGAAAGGCATTTCCCACGCATGGCTCAATGGGGTCTTGACCGATGTGAGCATGACACATGCCAAATAATTAGTTTTTGTCAAACCAGATAGCACTTTATTGTATCACTTTTTAGTTCTCATGTATATGACAATACAGGTTGCTGTTGGTTTGGGATGATGACTCATTGGAAATGTCAATTGCAGGAAGAATTTGAGAACCTCCATCGCCAATTTCAAGACCATCCGCACATCCGACTGGTGCTGAGGTGTGAGGAGGCCCTTACCCACAATATATTTGCAGGGGCTGATATTTTTGTGATCCCATCAATCTTTGAACCTTGTGGTCTTACACAGGTGATTTCCAATTCTCTTTTTTTTACTTGGAAAACAATAAGACTGTCGTTTGGTTCCAATTCTGTCAGAGTCCTTTAAATTTTTTGTATGACATCACCGACTGATCACACGGAACAGATGAGAAGCATTCCTCCGAAAGTCGTGCAACATGGGGTGAAAAAATGAATGTGTAATTCCTAAAACAACGAAGATGATAAATGATGAACAAATTGCTCTAATTTTATTTTCACTTATACAATGCACTCTGCCAGCTAATCAAGTTATTTACGGAACTTTGGATCATGATGGTCTCAACTTATCAATATTCTCCAAGATTAATTCTTTAAGTATGACAAATATGTCAAAATTGGGTTATAGGAACTTGTGTATTTGACTTAATATCTGCTCTACCATCAATTAATGGTGGAAATGTGGATTTTCACTTTTTATGCTATTTTGACACCCATGCCATGAAAATTCCTGAACGCAGATGTATGCAATGCGATATGGAACAATCCCTGTGGTCCGGAAAACTGGAGGGCTTGCAGACAGGTTAGTTTCACTACAGTAATATCTCCATCATAATTCATTCTGAAGTTAACTTTCATAGTTTCCAAAACCAGATTGTTGTAGTAGATGCTTTATAAACTCATCATATCCTGTTCCTGCTGGCAGTGTGTTTGACAAGGATGACAAGAGTGTTCCTCTCCAGAAGCGCAATGGATTTACGTTTATCAATCCAGATGAACAAGTGAGTTCTTCAGAATATGTAGATCACAATGTTTACAGAATCTCATTTTCTTCCCATTTCACTAGTTCTGGTAGGTTTGAATACTGGTTCACGCTAGTTCAAATACTTGGAGATACATGAATAAAGTAGTATAACATATTCTGAGTAGGAAGATGGGATCTAATTTGCAGACAATGATGGTGTTGGAGTGGTTTTTGACCCTTTCTGAATCCATTTCTAATTGCACAATGCATCCAGTTGCAAGTCAAATTGAATGCATGTAAATTGTGTTTTCTTTTCCTTCAGGATATGGCACATGCACTTGATCGAGCAATGGATCTCTACAAGAATCATCAGCAAGAGTGGGAACAATTCATCCAGCATGTGATGAGGTTGGATTTCAGTTGGGATGCTGCCCCCATCAACCAGTACATTACTCTATACGACACAGCCGTTAATGAAGACAATCAAAAATTGATGAGCTATCGGTAAATTGTGGATGTGTGATATTGTAGAGCTGGCCTGGCACTTTGTATAGATGCTTTTTCCTTAGACTGACCACATATTACACATGCATTGTAACATTACAAAAAAGAAAAATAGTTAGTCCTCTGCCAATGCAGAGTAGTTCCAGTGGATATTAGGAAATTATTTTTGTAGAGAAGGAAATAAAAAAAAATGTACAATATTGTTGCCAATTAAGCTGTAATATTTGTACAGTTTGAGGACATGTGTGTCAATAGTATACTTATGGTGCATCAATGTTCTAAATGAAAGCTTGTTGGTTTATGATGCATGGGGTCTTGATGTTTATTAGTACTATATGTAATTGTAAACTATAACAAATCAAAGTGCATGGAGAACTTGAATGGTACTTTATCAAAAAATCTTTTGTGACATGTTTTTATGGAACATTCCAACAAGCTCGGCTGTCCTTTCTATTGATGTTGAAGATGCGCCTAACAAATGTAGGCCCATCTGATGATTTTGATTGTGGTGTATCATAACTGCCAGGACTAAGTCACACCATGCCTGAAACAAATGGTAAGTTAAATTGGCTGTTTGTATGTGTGGTGTACCTTCAGCAACTAGAACCTTGTTGTAGGTATCGCACATTAGCATCAAAGGATTATGCCAAATCTTCTCTTTGAGTCTTTGACAAATCAACTCATTTTGCATGAAGTGATGATCTACCATTTCAAGATGTTGCTATTAGATATACCAAACATTGCTGGCAGTCGTCAACACCCAAAACTCCGAACTTACAGGAGATGAATTGCATAAGTGTGTCTCTGTTGAAGTGGTTGTTATAAACCTACCTTCTTCTTTCGTACACGTGTTTTCGCACGATGACCTCATTAATTTTATGATAACATGAGGAAGCAGTCTGATAACTCTTGAGAATTGCGTGGTCCAAAACTGTCGTGATTTCACTCACTCCAATCGCCAAACAAGCCTATTTTGCGGCACTTCACAAATTGTGGTGGCGTGTGTACCCACTATCCTTTGTAGGAGGGATGGTGATGTTTGTGATTTGGAATTGTGAGGTTCTTGTGGACAGTTTGTGTGTGGCTTTTGTTTTTCTAGCCTATGTCTAGTGGTTTTGACTGAGGCAATTGTTTTGACGTTCGGGAGAGAGGAATTTATCTCTCGTTCATCCAACATGCAGTCTAGATGTCACTCATTCTAGTTTATATGACACTGGGATTAGTTTTATAGATCTTCAATTAGTCTATAACACTGTTTGTGGTATTTAGTGTTACATGGGTTTGAGGTGTATGCCAGGTTACATTGAAGATTGACAACTTCATCATAAGTGTCAACTCACGACACTTGGTGCTCAAATGTGCTTACTAATATGTTGGCATGAGCATGTTCATTACACTAAATAAGATATTTAGTGTTTGATACACTAAATACCAACGCATACACTAAATATCAACAACCCTATGAAAGTAAGTATCATTAAATGTAAACTCAAACACTAAATATCAACTATGGTAATATGTGGAAATTACATGTTTGAATTTAGTGTTAGTAAGGATATGATTTTTTTTTTAAATAACAACAATAAAAGAAGAATTCCAACATATCTTCTAACACTAATTGCCAAAAAATTGAAAATTAGTGTTGAGTAGGGTAGGGTGGTAACAACATTAAATACAATCAAACACTAAATATCCTATTTAGTGTAGTGTTATGAGGTGTAGGCCTATGTTACACAATGGTCTACAAGTTGATTAAAGTGTACACAAATGACACTTGTGATTAGTATGCTCAAAAATATCTTCCTCTTGGATAATAAAACACAAGAGTATCATCCAACTTATCCCAATGTGCTACTCTAAATGTCAAAATGTAGATATTTTTTCACTTAAAGAAGTTACTTATGTTGATGAATGGAATCATATTGGCAATTAGTGAGCAGGAAATTTTGAGACCTCTAGGCGTCTAGTTTAGGCACTTTGCAAATAGTATACGTGACGTTGAATACCATAAACAGTGTAGTCCAAATCATTTGAGACGAATCGACCACAAATCTATAAGGACTTTTACGTTGGATAGATGAGAAGTACACTTGTATGCATTAATGCATTAAGGTTCAACATAACATTCATCATGGGCATCATCCCTCACCTTAGGTGGGATAATCAATTTACTAACATCCTAAGATAAAACCACCGGGATCTTGACACTGGATTTGATGATGGAATATGAGACATGCATTTGGACATTACATAACTTCCTTCCTTTCTTTAAATAAATAAATAAATAACCAACGCCGGGCAATCCGACGTGAATTTGAGCCCGTTGGCCCTACCTTGCTGAAGAATCCTCTTGGTGCAAGGTGGGGTCTACTACCCACCTTGCGGTGGGTGGGCTCTTGGCTTCCTACCTACCTATCTAGTTTTCTTCGTCTAGTACAGAGAAGATTTCATAGCGGGAACCGAACCGCCAACCACTTCGTTCAGAAATGGGAACCTCTCCACTATCACCCGGTAGTTTAGAGTCATCGCGAACCCAACTTCCTTTATGTTAAACATATGTTCAAGCAAGGGTTGGTAGAGAATAGAAAAAGGGTGGGCACATGAGTTGTTGAAAAATGTTATGGATTAGATTGGATTGTGTTTGGAATTTTCTTTCTCCTATGCAGAGAAGCGATTACACTTTTTTTCTTTCCCCTTTCGTTATAAGTTAAAAGTTGTAGTCTGTAGGTCCGATATGACCCTAAACTACTGGATGATGGTGGGGAGATACCCAAATCTCAAGGAAGAGGTTGGCAATTCAATTCCCAGCATTGAAATCTCCTCTCTACTTGACAAAAACTTGCCAGGTGGTCAACTGCCTCCTATGTTTTGGTGATGGCCTATTGGCCTTCTGTCTTTCTTTTCTTTTCTTTTAGAAAAAAGAAAAAAGAAAAAAGAAAGTTGTAGTCCGCGCATCCTCAACACGATTTTTGCCACACATCGTGCGCTCAATGAAGGACGAGATTTGTTGGAGATAAATTATTGTGTCCTTTCGATAGCAATGAGGATTTTATCTACATCAAAATACTAAGTGAAGCGGTTGATGTGTGAAGATTTTCAGCCTTCCCGGATGGCATCGTGAGTGTGTGATTCCATAGGGCACCTTCCCTCATCCATCACTGAACTACATGTAAGGGTGAAGTAGGGAGCACTATTTTGAGAGCTCGTTTGCTCGGGGGGGGGGGGGGTTCAAAAGATAAGGGTGAAGGTTGGTACTAAGTGGGGCAATTGTTGGCAACTCATTGACTTGATGAAACGTGCAGTCCAGAACGGAAATAGAGAAACGCTCTTCCCAACTGCTATGGCTTACCTCCATTGGTTCAAAAAACAGCCGGGTCTCAACAAATATAAGTATGTTGAGAGTGATTGTGTGTGGGTTGATGTGGATGCTATTATCTCAACTGTGTCTCTACTGTATGAATCAACTAGCAAAATCTACACCTTAGATGAGGTAGATGCAAACTCATTGAGTGAGTTCATTTCAAATAAAAAATAAAACCTGCTAAATTTGTACTATCTCACACATGTGGAGATATAATTTGGAAAAGGGCTGAATGATCATTAGTATACCTTGAAATATGTAGTAGTCATTTCAGCTCGAGTACCCTCATATCTCCCACATGTGTAAATGGTAGCCTAGCTAGTTTAGGTGGATTTTGCTTGCATGGCGTGGGATTTTCCTCCAATGTGTAGGATTGGAAGATCAAGGCATCAATTGTAGGGATTATGCAAACCTTGTAAATGTGACTTTGAGACACATGTGGCTGGCATGTTCCCTAAGACCTCAAGGTTTCTAACTGTGTTATCCAACACAACTTTTATTTGTTGGCTCGTGTTGCTTAATGACATGTAATTGCAATCTTTTGTTGTTATTGTTTAGTGTTTTGCTTTGCCCGGACTTCAGTGTGACCCTGAACCCTAAACCCTAGTAAATGTTTGTTTCTCTTACTCTGTACATGTGCTTCTAACAAGAATTCTACTGTATCATACACTTTAAGGAATGGGGGCAATCAGGGGAAAAAAATACATATAAGTAATATAGGGTACCATAAAATCAACCATCCAAGAATTTATAATTACCAATAGGGTGCAAATAATCACAACAATTTACCATTATTTCAAAAATTAGCATCCCTTATAATCTTTTCTCATAGGTAAATAGCCCCCATTTTAATAGGTCATTATCGCAGGTGTATGCAAAATATACAAGGGAGTGTCCCCCCCCCCCCCCCGAGCTCGTTTGTGATGCAATTTCATGCAACACTGACCACCACCCAATCCATCACACTGCTTGACTCATGCCCCAATCAGCCAAACATTCCGTCCAGTTCCAGCCGTGAAGTTGCTGGGGATTATGTTGAGAAATAGATGTTGGCCCACCACTTTTCACACTATTACAGCCGAAGATGTCGACAAATGATGTTTGAACTAGCCGGTGTGATCAGCCCCTCACTATGCTCAATAATCCTTTGTTTTAATCTACAAGGGTTGTGATATTATCACTAACATTATGAAATGTATTTTTTTTTAAACCACCAAGAGTGTGCCACAGATTCCAATGGAAGCATCGTATCACACCTCACTCAAGTGAACTCGAGCTAGTAAATGAGCTTAGTAAGCCTACAATTAACAAAAATATAGAGTTTTGGAGTAGGATTATAGTATAGTAAGGGTTTTATGTTCTATGGAATGGAAATTAAGGTAGGAAAATGGAAAATGGTGAAATTAAGCTGATTTGGCCAGAAATAGCGGCTTGAAATTTGTGCAATATATTTTAGAGATGGAGTAGCGGAAATGATGAGGAATGCAAGTTGTTTCATAATTTTATTCCTTGTGGATAGTTAGTTTCATTTCCCCAAGAGGCAAGTAAGTCAAACCCTCTACTTGTATGGTAGAGTCTCCCTAATTTAAGCATCAAAATATCTTACTTTGCTTATAATACACACAAAATGGTTAACTCAATGGCACTCAAAAGTAATCCCAAGTGATGTGAAACATGACTTATTTAGTCAATCACTGCATTTGACCTATCACTACATTCTTTATGAGCCACCACTTTTTAAATTAACCATATGGGATCCACATGAGAATCATTCTACTACTAGTCTAGTGAAGTACACTAAATATGATATTTAGTGTTACATGGTATTTTATGTCACTACAGTAACTTTTCAAATGACACTTCGTATGAATAAGTGAACAAATTTTGTCATGGATGATGGATGAGTTCATCCATTGGCCAAAACCCTACCTTCTCTTGTCAGCAACTTGTGATAGAATATTTTCATGGATGATTGACATGTGGATGGAAAACCACTTAGTAAGTGACAACAATTGCAGCAGTATTGTAAGTCTATAATCCCCCAAAACATTTACAAGGAATGACAAATAATGTTGGGTTAACATTTGGTGTCGGTGACACTACACTGCAATTTACAATTAGTATTGAGCAAGACAACTAGAATTGGTGACATTAAATGTCCTATTTAGTGTAGTAGTGGTCATCCACCGTTTCCCATTTTTCTACCTTACACTACTTAGCTTGGTGAGTGGTAAATATGTTGAGTGGCAACCTTGTAGTTGAAATTAATGGGAATAAACCTTGGTGGGAAACAAGATAAGCAAACCCGAAATGGTCTCGATTATGTAACCTAATCTCTTTTGAACACATGTCTCTTTGATGTCCGTTCTTACATCCAGATCTAAGCACATACATAGTTGTTTGATTAAAATTTATTAAAACAAAAATGATCATAAAAGACCCACTTACCTTAATTAGGAGCACTCCCCCAAGTCATGTTATTTCTAGTCTTCCACTAGGCATGGTTATACTTGTGGGATTCAAGTTTTGAGTCGTACCACAACCATATTTTACATTGAAGGATCCACACATAACATCGCCATACAAAAAGTGCATGACCACACTAATATATTTGGTAACAATGAAGTAGATATACTCACAAAACAAGGCTCACAATTACCTCTTGGTCAAATTCTTTTTGGACAACTCATTGGCTCATAGATGTGCAACTCTCCCAACTCCTCAAATTCTACTACGGACAACATATGGGCAATGCTCCTAAAGAATTCATTTTCAAAAGCCTAAACAAATCCCCTAAATGCCAATTTTGTCCCCAAAATCAAAATGACACATGGGTCCACCTCCTCTCCTGATGCCAATACCAACACCTAAACCCCTAACTTTCCAAGCTTGTGAAAGGGTTGTTTTTAGTGCATTTCAGTAAGTGTTGGTTGTGGAATTTTTCATGGACAAGTTTTGAGGTTCAATTGGGGTTTATATGTAGGATGTTGCAATAAGCTATTTAGAGGAAAATATGGGCATGAAGAACCCTTTGGATTTATGGATTATGCCAATTGAAGGAAGGGAGGCACAAGAATATGCCATGTTTTATTCCCCCAAAAGACCTTGGACCAATCAAACTCACCTAGAAAATGAGCGGGATGCTTGTGTAATCCACAAGATGGAAACAACTCAATAGTTGAGCACCTCTCCCGCGGGGGGGGGGGGGGGGGGGGGGCGCACTAGCAATATTTTAGAAACAACGTGTGATCAAATACAAGGTATTTAATATTCATTGGAGGTAAAAAATTTAATTATTCTATGTAAAGTATAGGGGACAAATTAATATTGGAAACCAATTATCAATTTATTTTAAAAAAATCCATGCAATATAACATGTGTAAGGGACCACATTTTGCTTCATCAAACAAAATGGAGGGCTCAATTTTATTCCATGGAGGTTTCTCTTCATTAAGGATACTTTGAACTCCATTATGTTTAAACGTTGACACGAAGGAGTATATTTGAGATAATATTTGATTTTTGAAATTTCTTTTACAAATTTTGTACAAACTCTTGCTATCCTACAAATGTTGGACAGTTGTGTTTCTTAATACACTCAATTTAAAGGTTACACTCTACTTGCATTCTCCATTACAATCTTGTTGGTGTAATTAATTTCTATTGTGTTTTCTTCTTACCATAACACAATGCAATCCCATTGTTAAAATGCCAATTCACAATGCAAACCCCTCCCCCCCCCCCCCCCCGGCTAAAAACTAAAGGCTATCAAAAATTTGTAAGAAAAATAAGTTGTTTAAAATTGAATGCATTGTAGATTTCTAATTATTGATAGGGTATGAAATTTTTAAGCTCAGTAGATTTTTTTTCTACTTTAAGGACTCTTAATATTAAGATAATACCCCCCTTGAAAATAAGTGGTTGTCGTAGGTGTCTCCAAAAATTTACCTTGAGTACCCCCCCCCCCCCGGGGGGCACCTTCACAAATTCTCGTGCCAAAATGGGCAAATCAGAATAGGCTAGGTTCCTTGAATTCGGAGTATGTAAACTGACTCACGTTTACAACCACATGTACAGGAAATTCACCACGATGATTCCAAGGTCATGTGTATATAGATTTGTTTTAAATAATGTCATACACACATGATCATATAAATAGTGCAGTAGTTGAAACCCCAACAAAACCATTATTTCATTGTTCATCCTTGTGCACGTCATAAGATTAATCGAATTTTGAAAATGATGTATATAGGAATAGTTAGTTGGTCTTTTGGTTCTAAAAGATCTTGCTCTTTGAGTTAGACCCCCACCAATTTCACCTAAAGGAGACCTAACATAGGGGTGGAGTAGCTAGTAAAACCTTATCTGCATAGGTTTACGGTTGATTCATCCAATTGGGTCCCACTCTACTAAATAAGGATAATTGATATTGACTTTGGGGCCACATCTTCTATATATGGCAACATAGGGGTTGCAACATAATCCACTATGTGTTCACTCTAAGGGTGGCTTGCATGCCGAAACGGTGTGAGAATCTCGCTCATGGATGTCGACGTGTTAACATTATCGACCATCGTCCAACCAAGGCTAGCATAATATTCGGCATCAATTGGTTGTTGGGAACTTGTTGTTGGTCAACTATCTAGCTACTTCCTCTATGCAAGAAACAAGGGCGTCTTTCTCGGAGAAATGTTTGGCTATGGCATTGGTTTCTAGGTACTAAGTATATATACATTGTTACCGTACGAGAATCTTTCTCAACCCCAAAATGCATGAGAGCAAGGTCCCCACAGGCTCTCTCTATCTCTCAAAAAGAGAAGCCATTGTGGAGCCACGTCATAGCTTCATCTTGGTCCCTCACTTGGTATGCAGTTTTTTTTTTTTAATAATTCTTCAAGAAAATATATAGTAGGTGCAAGTCTCATTTGATTTTGTTGTAATTTGAAGGAGTTCGACTGAGAACGATCCTTCAAATTTTTTTTTGAAGCTCATAAAAGGTCAAATTTTCTTGTCCATGAGCGTCGTTCATTGGAAGGATCATCCATATTTAGTAATGTGGAGAACACCACAAACCAAACAGGTTTCAAATCGACATTCAAGCTCATTGCGAGAGACATTCATCATTTGTTCAATGAACTTTGACTACCTCTAGAATAGGCATGTGACATCCTAATTTAGAAACTTAGCTTCTCACATATGTGTGTTCTACTGTGTTGTATATATATGTATATATACACCTACCTTAATATTTGGGTCCTCATTCGCCCCGTCATCCAAATTTGAAAGGCTCTTTTTCTTCTTGTTGAATCAAAGTTATCCACATGGTAGAACATAGCAGACTTGAACATGAACAAGAAGAGTAGTTGAAACAATCCAGAAACCATCCGAACTAGTGTCAAAGGGGTCAATGTGACTTGCTCACCACTAGATTATGATCGCACAAGACATTAGGGGTTAATGCACTTTGAAAAAAGAGACATAGCTTTCTTCATTTCAGAGAAGACGCACAACATACCACATATCACCCTAAGCATGTACCCAAAATGACGTTAGATAATCATTCATGCTAACCTTCAGTTGGCGTGATATCTATACTAGTCTCCCTCTTGCATCATGTTGTTTCGTAGCAGTTGGGCATGAAATTTTATTTCATATAATGTATAGGTATCAAAACATTACTCAGGCTCGAGACTTTAATCCCAGGAACTTTACTAGCCGGGTGCAGTGTTCAAGATTGAAGCCCTTGTATGAGTTTCATTTTGAAGGGCTATCAAATTTCAGTTCTTCAGTTGAAGGGCCGGTTCAAATCCAAGATGTCAATTCAAAAATAGAGAATTGAAATACAAACCTCATATTAAACTTGTGCATGAATTTTATGGTACATGTTTCCAGTACGATGTGAAGAATTGAGAATCAACCATCTAACTCCATTTCTTGTAGTGACAATGCCCTACGCTTGTTGGTTCTTGTGGCGGGCATATTATATTGAGGACTTCAAGTGATGTCTTCATTTTTAATTTGGAGTTGCATTTTGAAGAGTTGTTTTGAGAGAGGTATATTTTGAAGGGCCAAATCATGTTCGAAGGGCATTGAAGACGTCAATCTTGAACATTGGCCGGGTAGACCTTGAATAAAATAGCAAACGTCAACTCATGCAAGAGATCCAAGGCAACCATGGTTACAGATGAACTGATTGAGTTTGAGGAAAATCACTGCTTGTTTTAGAGGAATCTATGAAATATATACACCTCAAACGAATGAAGACAAACCAAAAGATCACAACATGTAACTGGTTGGACTTGGAAACACTAAGATTTTGACCGATTATGTCCCAAAACCTTTATGGACATTGGTGTGGGGAAGCTCATATTTAGACTAAGATTGCATTATACTATAGAGATAACAAGCAACAAGGACTCACAAAGCATGTTATATTGCTTGAGTAATGTTATGATGTTCCATTTTGCAATGAAATGTCATGTTCCCAAGGCATTCCTCGTGTAAGAAGCCCTCTTGGAAAGTGTGTGATCAGATGTGGAAGGTTGCTTGATCCAATATATTCCTTAATACAAATGTGTGTGTGTTGTTTAATACAAAAATGTAACGTAAAGTGGTGCGGGTGGTAGGGTTCGTATTTTATATTTACAAATGATGTTTGTGGAGTGGAGCATTGAGAATCAATCTTACCAAGGTCAATCTCCCACCATTTCTTGCCCTTGAGAGCCAAACTCCCAAGCCTAGGGGGCCAAGGCATGGATGGGTCCATCTTTTGGTCCAATGGTGCATGAAAATAGTACATGTTGTACTAATGGATAACTTAGACTAGTCACACAAAGCCGCAATCATTAAATAGCACACTACAAATAGACTCACACCGTGCAATGGGTCCCGATTGGTGAACACTTTCACCAATTTTATTTTGTATCCTCACTTGATGATGAACCTTTTTTTTAACCTAAGGTGACTACACTCAAAACCAACGCTCGGCCTAAATCCAACACCTCGATATCTTGTAAGATAGGTATATATTGAATATGAGGGAAGCTAGCATGTGAGCGTTGAGCGGTGAGCAATGAGCAGTGAGCGGTAACATGTGAGCAGTCAACAAAAAAATGACCAATAATAGGATTTTAAAAGAAAATATTCCAATATAGTTGGATTATATATTATGAAAACAAAATTGTGGGAAAAAATGTATTGAACTCGGCCCTATTACCATGGATTTCATGAAGTTTGTTGATCCACAGTGATAGGCATTTTATTGACATGTCAAATACGGCATTGAAATGTCGAGCACTTTATTGTGACAAACAACTATTTAGTTGTACCATCAGTTTATACTACATACATTTCATATGGGTATACACAACTATTTCTATATGTGTAAAAATGATGAATAATTGCGTCCATGCCCTTCACCCCTATGCCACTACGCCTCTTCTGCAACACCCGCGAGCTCAAGAAGTCGCATCACCTCATTGTAGCTGAATGTCGGTGCATGAATGAACTTGTCAGTGGCGTAGTCAACCTTGCACAAATACCTGAACACGTAATACAAGTGCTTGCATGAAACCCACTGACCCCTTTTTCCCACTGCCAAAGACAACATTTTCACAAAGTCCGGGCAAGTGCATTGTGGAATATCTGCAATGGAGACAAGGTATGTCTTCTCTTCTTTGGAAACTATGGTTATGATGCATTCGTATCCAGGGTATGGAATGGGAGTCACACCAACCACATAATACCCATCCATGTGTAATGCGTTCTCCCATTTATTCATGTGCTCTGATAATGGTGCTGCCATGTTCCGTCGAACTGCCTTAGAAAACCGTGTGTTTGGATGCGCATTTGGGTTTGGAGGAACACAAAATGTGAACGAGGGATGGGGAGGTTTATCATTGTTCTCAATCGACGACGTGGTGACAGTGCCTCTTTCTGTTGCAGTTGAAACCCAACATCTTCCAATGCAAACACCTCCTCCCGTGTAAGGTTTGTACCAACCTTCACTGGCCACACCTTAGGGAGATTTGGCCAATCAAACACCCATTTCTTCTTGCTCCCCTTCACACATCGATTAATGTCATCTGCACAAAACCAAAAATTTGTTGGAACATGGTTGTTGGAACGGTATTCTTTTTTCATGCCTGTGTACGTTGGCACAAGTGTGCCATGTGTATTTTTCCCAACTTTAGCCCTACATGGATGTCCAGTATTGGCCTACAATGCCTGACACTCTTTCTTGGACGGATAAAGAAATCGTGAAATATACCATTGGGATTCAGGACACTCTGACTCCAACACATTAGTGGTGTGAGACACCATATTCTCATCACGCTTAAAGGATTCATCTATGCGTGCCCTCGTTGACCTTGTATTAGGGTGAGGGATGGAGTAGTTCACTTTGTCGGGACGATGAGAATCATACTCAGATCCAGGTGGTAAGTCTAGTTTTCTCTTGGTTGATCCAAACAACTCAGAGCCCTCAAGTGCACAATTCCTTGTATTAAGATCCTCTGCCCCAGGGTATGATCTCATTGCCTCTGCAAGAAGCTTGGGATCACCAGTGTGTGTTGCAGCTTTGAACTTCAATGATGCTTGATCTAGCCCTTTCCCTGAAGAACCCCCTTTAAGCCAAGAACGATAATTTGCGATCTGCATGAATGCGCGGATCATGTCATCCACGGTTGCCTCGTACAAACATGTCATTTTGTTCCCTGATTGTTGTAGCCACTTGTTATGCACTGTTTCTGCTAGGTTGCAAGTTGGCATCTCAGCACACTGATCCAAAGCCAGATCCTGTAGTACATATTGGGAATATTTTTAGTTTTAAAAATTGAGATGACACAACAATTTTATCAATAGTAGAGGAGGGTCACTTATGTATAGGTGAAACTTACAATGAGCATGTGACCTCCCCATTGTCTATATCGATAATGCCAAAACCCCAACCATTCCGACAAGCTATATATGCCCTCCTCGGTGGTTGCCCCTGATGACAACCACCAAGCCCGTATTACATGGTATTTGATGTTGGCGTCCTCCAAACTCTTGGCATCCTTGTAGTCTTTACAAAGTTGTTTGTGTTCATGTTACAATGACGGTCGGATGTGTTTTTGTGTTATTTTATCCAAATTGGCAGACCAACGAAAAAAACATGTACGTTCGCGACCCTCGAGGGGAACAGATGGGTTACCATCCCCGTAAATCTTTTTCACAGCAATCCAATTTGCTTGGGCACTGTCCGCCATGAATCCTTTGAAATTGACATTGGGAACACCATTCTTCAACATGACAGTATTTAAATTTTCCCAAAAAATGGTTTGGGTCCGAGCATCCTCCGATTGCATATCACAATATGCTATTGTGAGAACCTTGCAATGTTTGCTATCGTAGATATGACACGCCATTGTAATCCAGTCTCGTAATCGCTTCACATGGTCAAACATGATCCACGAATTTTCCATGTCTCCTCCATACTGCATGCGCTTCACCAAATCGACTCCGCTTCCAGCAAGATCCAAAGACATCTTGAACACAAAGACCTTATCTTTGGATTGCCCTGGAAATCGACTATCATGCACATATTTGAACCTATAGTGGTTTTTTAGCGTCATGATGCTATCCAGGGAACCCATTCCACTATAAATGAAACGTTTAGAACCCGCCACAAAGTTCCTACAGTTAGGGGAAGCCAAAGTGGAGAATTTATCCATTACCACCTCCAATGATGCTCCATGAAGATGGTTTTTTTCTCCTAGGAGTGAGAATTTGAAGATGTAATCAGCCAAAAATTGTTTATTGGCAGCCATAACAATAGCCGAGTTCTTTGCAGTTGGAGTTTTAGCCACCTCATTTGCCACACACTGGTAAGTCATGTCTAATGACTCACGACACACTCCACTAGACACAGGGTGGTTGTGAACACCCAAATGAATACAAACACGGGATATATTTGACGATTGTGAATGCACGTATATAATTTTTGCATAGCAAACATCAAGACATATGGGAGTGGCATGACAAACCTTGCATTGAACCTTAGATTTCTCTGGTGGGTCTGTACCAACTATGAAATGAGTGGGTGTAATACCGATCTATTCAGTACAGTTGCAAATTCCACCATTTCATGAAAAATACTCACATAAGTCGTTAGGACATTGGAGATGACCAACACATGAAGACCTCCGAAAAGTCAAACCAAATTCATTTTGAATGTTTGTTGTTTTGGTTCTGCACCAGGCATGTCCGTCGTAAATCTTATCCATGCCATCCATCGCCTTGCCATAAACATCTGGAATTCTTGTCTTGACCGGTGGCAAAATGAAAAGGACATCCCTATTGAAAGAAGACGGCAGATACTTCACATTCTCTATAGCAATGTTATCGAAGTCAATATTTGTGAGATCGGATTTGAATTTTCTACGACATTTGGTGATTTTGAGGGCTTCTAATACATGGACATCAGATATGGATGACGTAGGATGAACATGAGGTTGCCTTTATATGTATGCTTGGAAGTTGTTGTGTGGTTTGCTTGATGGATTTTTAGTGCATCAAAGAATTTCAATGAAGAAGCTTCAAGGTTGAAATTGAAGCTTCAAGAATTTCTAAAAGGTTGAGGGCACGGATTTCATGACCTTCACCTAGTCCTTGCTTTCATAAGGTGCTGAAAATGAGACATTAATGTCCACAAAAACAAGAAATGAAGAAGCAAATAAAAACATCAAAATTTCAACAAAGTGAGTTCCGGTTCTGAGACTAGGTTTTTAGGAATTTTAGGGTTTTCTTCTTACCTCTTCATGTCTTGTTTTTGTCATTCTTCTTGCACTTGTTTATTTTCATTACTTGTATCTTGCCTTGTTATGTATGCTTGGAAGTTGTTGTGTGGTTTGCTGGATGGGTTTTAGTGCATCAAAGAATTTCAATGAAGAAGCTTCAAGGTTGAAATTGAAGCTTCAAGGATTTCTAAAAGGTTGGGGGCACGGATTTCATGACCTTCACCTAGTCCTTGCTTTCATAAGATACTGAAAATGAGGCATTAATGTCCACAAAAACAAAAAATGAAGAAGTAAGAAAAAACCATTAAAGTGGGATTATGCCACTTTGCAGTCTTGTCCATGGTTTATTAAGTGTCCTTTTACATTTTGTTCAAGTGAGGAGGAGGAGCTTAGGTAACAGTCATGTCCAATAGACTTGCCTCCTGATGATATTGACATGGTAAATAATGAGGATGTATGTGTGGTGAAAGTAGTCAAACCGGAGGGAAAAACTAAACGTAAATGTGGCTTAAAGGTGGATGAGGGTAATCCAACACCTTCATCTCAAATTGGTATTATGGCACGCAATCCTAGTCCTTCAACATCTACACCTAGCACTCAAGGTAATAATGGACCTAAGTTTTTCCTATTTCGAGATCACAACGATCTCAACATGTGTCAAAAACCATTGTCAATGGTGCTTCATCTTTTTTTTTTATTTTATAAAATATGGTGTTGATTTTGCAACATATTTTGGACTTGAGTGTAATTATTATTTTTTGGTTCTTTTGATAGGTGGGTTCCGGACGCAAGAGGAGGGTTTCTTCAGAGAATTGTAATTTTGGAGGTTTTAATCTTATTATTGCAGATTTGCCAGAAGGTTTACCTGTAATATACGTTTTTATCTCCTCCACATGTAATCCCAGGTTGGAACGACCACAAGAGAAAGAACATTGAGGCTCTATTTGAATTTGCATGTGCATATCTCACCGATGATGGCCCCTTGCTTTTGTTTGTCCCTGATAAGAAAGATATCAGAGACGATGTAAGGACATTCGCAGCCTCCTATGATTTTGTATTGCAAAAAGATTGGTGGGGCTTCAACGAGTTGCCTTTGTGTTATCCACTTGGCACGTCGTTGATGGTATACATTAAAGTCTATTATTTATTACTTTGATTTCTACTTTTTCATTGTCTTGCAATGCTCTCCTCAATTTTGCAATCGAATCCCCCGCTAAAGATTTTCTTGTGGTTTATAGACTCGTCATTTCCGCATCATGTTGATTTCTACTCCCAAGTCGGAGTTTGTTTTTAAAAAAAAAACGCAAATACTGAGGTGGATGTGGAGGCCTTGGATGTGTTCTTCAATCTCACATCGGCGAGCACTCAACTCATGAACGGAAAAGTGCCATGGAGAGGTGGTAGGGAGAAGGACTCGGAATCTATGCAAATCTTAATAGAGGCTTTAACACCCCCCGCATCGGTTGTCCTCGATGCTTACGCATCTACAGGTCGGTTTATCTCTTACTCAAGGACATATTATATCATCTCTCAATGTGTTTTAATGAAGTCACTATAGTGTTGTCAATGGTTTTTGCAAATTAACTGAAATTGCAACATTTCATTGGCAGGTACATCTATTCATGCTTGCAGAAATAGTGGCCGCCATCTAGTTGCATACGAGGAAGATTTTGCATTGTTTGATGTTATTCTATCCCCATTAAGTGATCCACTACCAACTACTAGTGTAGGTGGATTTATGCCACATAATGCCTCCATCGATTCCGATGAAGAGCTTGTTAAGAAGGTTGCGAGAAAAAATCGATTGAGAACGAAAGTTTTTAATTTCTCCATATTGTTTGCTAATTTGGCCTCCAATGTCTGGTATGTGTGCACTAGAAGTCTAACACTTATGATTTTATTTCGCAGAAAAAAGAACAACATGACTTCATCTCCAAATATGGGTTTGCCAATATATACTGAAAATGTTGCTCAAATCATGGCAAGATCAGTGACGCCAACACCTCGCCGTATGTCTGCACGAATTGTCCGTAGCCCGTACGTAGATGATGAGGCGATTCAATGCGATGATCTAAATGATTAAGCTAAATTAGTTTAGGGACATTTAGGTAGTTGTCAATACCATCCACTATGTATTTGATTGGATTGGATATGATTGGATTGGATATTATTTGGTTGGATGTGTGACAATGTTTGGATTCATCATTTTAAATTACCAACATTAGTGAACATTGAATTGTGTGAGCAATTTCCTCTTATTCCTGAACCCTATATCCTAAAACTTAATTACCTCCATCAATTCATTTCTCAAACTTACATGAATTTTAGAAATACAGTTCAAAGCAATACTTGGAAGGTGCTTGCATTGATATTACAATTGGATGTTGAATCCAACAACAGTATTAAAATTCTTTTTCAAACCCTCAAACCAAGCTTGCAGTTGTTGAATTTAAAAATAGAGTTAGGCATTCATGAGGATAATTACATTTTTTTAACTCTCCATTAATTTTATTTTAGAAAAAATATATTATTATTTATGCCAAAATACCACGGATATTGGGTACTAGTGCGTGTATTTCCAAAAATCTTTCCTCACTCACCGTTCACAAGTTACTGCTCATCGCTCACCGCTCACATGATAGCACTCCCCTATTGAATATGAAGATGTACACCATCTAGATCTTGTATCGGTGTTGGTTTTAGGTCACTTACAAACAAAATTTCTAATTCTAATAACTTTTATATAACATTGTTTGTTTTCAAATGGTGTTTTTTTTATAATGTGTTGGAATCTTCTTGATCTTGCAAAGAAGAAAATATAGAAATAAAGGTGACAATTGTTATTTAATAAAGTGTGCTCTTGCTTATTATGTCGGTTTTAGGTGTACAGTCTAACCGTGATAATATGACACTCAATAATACGACACCTCAATTATATGACACTCAATAATACGACACCTCGATTATATGACGCATTTTCCGTCGACCAAAATTTGTAGTGTTAATTTACCCCGACAATACGACTACAACGCTTGTAATATGACATTGTTTAGGCCTAATTTGTCATATAATAGAGGTAATTAATATGTGCAAGTGATGGGACCCACAATAAGGATTTGCTTTGGGATCCGGGAGTACATGGTGAATTCATCAATGAGTTTACTTAAGCTAACTTAAGCTAATTGTTTTAACCTTGGTTTCAAAACATACATGACACTTTTGATTGCTCCCTCGACCTCATTCCCGCACTTGCCACCAAGTTTCGCAACACAGTAATTCCCATACAACTCTTTGTGTTTCACCAACCTCCTTGCAACATTTCTCTCACCACTATGGCCCATCCAAATTCTTTTTCCCCCGCACTTGCAGATGTGGCCACTTGGGGGGCCAAACACTTCTCCCCCCGCCTTCCTTTTTCACCTAATGTCCCCATCACCTCGCCACTACGATGATGATCAAATCCCTCTAGCCCCAACCTCCATCCCCATGCACGCGACACTCTCCATGTCCATGTGGACACCCTACCCCTCTTCAGCAACACCCTCTCCATCAGGGATGACACCCCATTCTTTGCAGAGCAATTTTGGGTGGTCGACTGAAACTAACCCCTTCCTACTACGGTCTAGGAAGCCAACCCCTTTGCAAAGGAGGAACAAGAGGAACATAAGGTTGTGTGCAATGACGATATGTTGAAGGCCCGCAAAGGCCTAGTGATACTTATATTCCCAACCCAATTGATGAGCCAATGCATGATGGGCATGCACAAACTAGTTTGGGACAAGGGCTTGATCTTCAGCATGTGCAGAGCAAGTTATTAATAGTGTTGGCAAAGGCGGTTTTGAGTGTGTTGGTGAGATGTCAACTGTGGAGGCTTCTGCAGTTGTTGGAGATGACCAAGACGAGGCAATTCCTTGAGTCCTCCCAGTTTGGGTCAGCCGCCCAAAATCTCCTTGGTCATGTTTGGTAAGTGTGCAGGTGTATCAATTATGCGCCTCCCTCAACTCCCAATCACCCACTATTGAGATTCTCCTTTTTGAGGCCATGTTCATGTCACCTTTGCCACAGAAAATTAAATTTGTAGTGCTTGATTTAGGAAGTTTTGAACTGCTCATTCAAGATGGATTCTAGACAAAATTGTACATAGAGCTCTTGATAATAAAATGTTCATTTTGCCTTCATTTTGTGTATGTGTATATATATATTTATGTGTCGCTTGCTCTTAAATTGCCTTGTGTGACAATTGGCTTCTATCCTCCCTTGCATGGTTTTGTTTTTCCTTCATGAACATTTGCTTAAACAATGTGTGAAATGGACCTAGCATAACAAAGTCATCCCCCCACCCACTCATCTCCACAGGGTATGGAGCATAGCTTCGTTGCTCCCCCTCGTTTGTTTCCGCATCGCATGGAACATAGCGTGGCCACTCCCCTAATTTTGTCTACTCTTCCCATGGTGGTTAAGCGGCGGTTCTTGATTCTGGACCTCAACATGGTCCTGGGCCAATGTGTGCATTGTCCCGAGGCCCCAATGGTCCCTTTCTCTATGCCTAAGAACATGAACTATGGTGGGCTCTTGACATACATCAAGAGCAAGCTCATCTACCTTTGGCATGGACTATGCTACTACCTTTAGAGTGCCCAATCCAAGTGGTGGGTGGCCGTCTGGAGCTCCATGAAATTGGAGAACACCCACACGGTCGTAGAGTTAATCTTCAAGGGGAATGAGCCCCCTTGCATGGTCCTAGGCTAAGAGTCGTGCATGACATTGTTGACCCTGGATGGGAAAGTGGTTAAGAAGTTGAATAATCCCGCCATCAACCAAATCTTGAAGGTGTTAAAACCCATATTCTAGGAACAACACCCCACCATGATGGGGTGTCCCTATGATTTGCAGCCCACCCATGACAATACCTTTATGGTGGACAACAACCTTTCCAAGAACATCTTGAACCCACCTCCAACTACATAGTTTGCCCCCACATGAGAAGGTGCAAGACCGATTTTTGATGGACCTCGTCAGATACTTTCAAGCGCTCATTGGGAGCAAGCTCCCTGTCCCCCAATTTCTATGGAGTAACCCAATAGGGAAGAGATACATGGAACCAAAGGACTACATGTACAGAGAGTTTTACGCTCATGAAAAATACAAGAAATGTATTTGAGATCATTTTTTGGCCATGTGTTACTGCGCTATGAATATATTTTGGTTTTCACACATCCCCCCCCCCCCCCTTTCCCCCTCCTCCCTGTGTTATGGTTCCCATATTGTCCACTAGTTCTTTGAGGACTCCGTCCAAGCCATCAGAGACTCCAACTTGTAAAACCTCTTCTAAGACACGACGTCCACGATCGACTACTCCAAGGGGCCCCTGCACGTTGGCGTCGTGGACAGACCCCCACCCAAGCAAATGCTTTGGCCCACACCATCCCGGTCCCCACTCACAAGGGTTACTTGTTCGCGTGATTGTGGTCAAGATTCCCCCCTCTGGTCCGGCACCGACATGGCACCTCACCGGTGGCTTCATATGGACGTTTGACCAACACCGCATGCAACCGTCCCCGTTGCTCATCCATGTTGACTCCGCCCTGATTATCCCACATCCCAAGGTATGCTATAGCATCCACCAAGTTGCATTTTCCTTTCTAATCTAGGTCTTCCACCTTAGATTACCCCCCCCCCCTTCTCTCCCTTGTCCCATCCATTTGTAGGTTATGTCCAATTAAATACCAACATGTTCCAGAGGCACCTTATCCATCTAATTAGAGCGTTTCCATGCATTGCGTAGAAGTGCGAGGCAATCTTCTTCCCAAATGACATCCCATTCGAATTTGTCCTCCTATAATTTGGATTCTTGTTGGCCTCCTAAATGTATCAGGGTGGGCCTTCGTCCTGACCTTGGCTACAATTGCGGAGGAGAGATTTTCAGGAATGTGGAGGTAATGTGAGCAAAAGAAGCGGCAACGAAAGAAACGGACATGGTGGCCAAAGGAAGCCAAGGAAGCAATCACGGTCAAGTATACAGAAAAATTGCTCCATTATACTAAAATCATAATTTTTTGGGTCAAATGCCTAAAAGTAGTAGCAAAGTGTGGTTTAATTTATTTTTTCAGAGCACCCTCTATTGTTGTGTTAGGTACTCAAATATTGAATATCAAGATGTGATCTTCAAAAATTATCATTAAAAATACTACTCAAAAGATAATGGCTAAATATGGTTTTAAATGTAGATTTCATAACCTTAAATATTTTGGAGTTGGATTTTTTTAATGTTCCTTGGATTCATTAGAAACTTGAGGGCACCATTACTTAATTATTTTTTATAGAAAAACATCTATTTTATTTTATTTTATTTTAATCAAATTTTAGACAATTACATGTTCAATATAACTACTTGCACACTACTCGCACTATCTTTTAGATTATGTAGAATTTTCTTGAATTATTATTTTTTTCAATATAAATTGCTTGGTTTTGTAGATCAGTGTTTTTTTTCATATGTTTATGTTTATCCCTTTGCAAAATTCAAAGTTAGTATATAGTTTTGAATCACTTCGCTTAAACCTATGCATGGTAATGGAATTGTGTGCTTGACCGTGCTTGCATCCCAGGAAGGCCAAAATTAGCATAGACATTGTAGATAGGTAGGCTTACTTTTTAGGTCGCACTACCTAATGACGATTATGTGGCGCTTGTTTGCTACTCAATTTCTTTGACAAGACCTTGTATTTTCAATTTCCATTTTTTATGAATATATCCTTTCTCCTCCAATATTGTCTCCTACAATTAATTTGGGTTCTTAATTTTTATCTCCCTTCATTTGTGGTTGTATCGCCAATCCTAAATGTGCGCATGTTTGAGTTTCACACTCCAATCCCCCAATATTTTTGGATTTATCTTATGTTCTTATATATGTAAATGTCTCAAAATGCTCCAAAAATCTCAAACTATTGAATATATGTTATAGGCTCCGACCACCGTCCATCCAAATGATAGAGTCATATCACTCCTAAAAAGTAATCAAACCTTCAGTATACCAAATCTTGTCAAAATATCAAGAACATCATGCTTAGCCACATCATAAGCTTTTGCATAGTCTCTCTTACCTAGTTTCTACTCAAGACTATCATAGTCAATCAAGGTACCCTCAACATCCTAAAAAACCTTCTAAGGGAGGGGCATTGCACCCAATTAAACACCAAATCACTCCCCGCTTTCTAAATCAACCACGAAATGGCACCATGTAGAAGACACCAAAACATACTATGTTTCCTAAGAGCCTTAGGCAAACTCTTATCAAAGAGGCATTGCATCAAAGAGAAGAACAGCCAAGGTTGCTTCCTTGAAGTCTAATAATACAACTTTGATCCCCCAGGGGTTAGTTCTTGATATAATTAGTATTGTTGAGGATTGATACCAAGGATTCACCTGTATACCGGTCCAACATTGGTTTTCACCTTCACCGTGAAGCCATGTTACAAACAACACAATACAAACAAACAAGCTTGGGATTTGGGTGAACCAACCCATACACTCGTTCCTTGTTGGATGGCTAAACCCTTGCCTCCAAAAAACCAGTATACGGGTTGTTTTGCCCCAGACCAAGCTTGGAGTCGGATGCCAACTTAGGGGCGGTTTACACTATGGACCATGAAGTCGTCCCACGTAAGAGGCCTATTTTGCGTGGGATGACTTCATGGGACGACTTCCATGGTCCGATTTACTAAAATATTATTTTTCATGGTTCATGGGCCCCTCACTAGGTGTAAACCGAATGTGGACCAAGAGGAATGACCACACACCAAAAAGTGAAGGTGCTGATTTTTTTAATACATGCCCAAAAAGGGCAATTTTGAAAGAAAAAAAAAGTTTGATCATTCCTTGTCTTCTCTTGGGCTTCACTTGTCTTCACTTCTTGTTAAATGTGTCGAAGATGTGGCTTGCAAATCTTCTCACAACAATTTTTTTAAATAAAATAAAATGAGCAATTTAATTTGTACATGCTCAATGTAATTTACATGTGACATGTACCTTGTGTTGTCACTACACTAAATAGGATATTTAGTGTTTGATTATATTTAATGTTGTTACCACCCTACCTTGCTCAACACTAATTTTCAATTCTTTGATAATTAATGTTAGAAGATTTCCCATTGCACTTCTTTTGACTACCCTGATCTACAATCACTAAACCACTACAGATTTTTCTTTTTTCTTTTTCAACTTCATTTTGTAATAATATTGGGGTGTGTAATATACCGTTGGAAAGGTATTTTGAAGACCTTTCCAACGGTATATTACAAGCCCCAAAATTCCAAACATTACATTTGGTAGACCAAAAAAACAAATCTGCACTTGAATTCTTGAGTTCTAGATGTCCCGCGTTGTTTGGTGAAACACGTGTGAGCCGGTTTAAGGGGTAGGGCAAGGTAGTGCTGGTATGTCTCATGGGCTATGGTATAATTAAGGTGCTTAAAAGGTAGATTCATTAAAAATTTATTGAAATGGTATTTCTCTGACATGGGCCCTTGCCTTTTCCTACCAGACCACCTCTCTTGCCTCTCTCAACGCAAAACCCGTTGGACCATGTCAGTGCATTTATTAGGCCTTAAAATTTATATTTTGGGGACCTCAACCTCCATGGTCCCTCTGCCATTTTTTCCTTAGTGTAAACCGAAGTTGTCCCGGGAGAACTTCAACAACCAATCAGCTGCCTTGCAGAGCCCTGGTCCAACTTCATGGTCCATAGTGTAAACCGCCCCTTAATTACCTCGTCTTGACAAACACTTTAATTTGTTGGCATTGTCGGCAATGTGATTAAAACTTGAATGATACCTAACTATACCTAGTAGTAGTGATGATGCCAACCGTTCCAAACAATCTATAGCCTCTTTCTTGTCATCCTCCTTTGTTTTTTCCTTCCTAACTTGAGAGCCACAACTTTTGGGGTTCTATAATGGTTCAAACTTCCAACCTCGCATCACCATACGTTACTTACTACCTAAGCTCCATCCCTTTACGGTGAGAATCATTGGTGGCCATGTATTCTAAATGGGCCCCTCCCTTGAGGACACAACGGTCCACGCAAATCCAAAGTCCTTTTTCATGGCCATGGTTAGATGTCTTGCTCTTTCACATGGGTCTCACCAATCTAACCTAAGGTGAAAATTACAGCCAATCACTTTATAACATGAAAGTCATCTAATTTGGTGTTTTTGGTGTAACATCTAGTCTTTTTTCATGAACATGGTTGGATGTCTTGCTTTGTTTCACGTGGGTCTCCACTAATCTTACTTGGGGTGAAATTGCAGTCAACTTTGTTATAACATGCAAGTTCTCTAATTCGGTTTACTTGACTCCAAACCAAAACATGCCAACCAGGATCAAGTATTTTTTTATGGCCGTGGCTAGATGTCTTGCTTTTTCACGTGGGCCCCACCAATATTACCTAGGGTGAACTTGCAGTTGACTACACCCTAGACTTTGTAGTATCATGCTTGTGGCAACCACATCGGACATGATATTAATGAGTTTTGAAGTGTTAACATGGTTGCGTGAAAAAAAGGAATTAGTTGAGCATGTGACATTATGGAATAACACAAAGTCAACGTTGCAATAATGGCAACGCGATGCATGCATGCGTGTGGTTTGAATTCTTTGGTGGTTTATTTTAATGTCAAAACCCATGATATATGGGAGGGAAACGTGACAACAAGGAGTGAGATTTAACCAAGAACATCCATTCCTTAGGGTTTCAAGATATAAGAGGAGTGGCATTAAGGAGGTTAATATCATGGAGATTAGAGTGCACATTATAACATGAAAATGATATAATTTGGTTCATTTGACTCTAAAGAAAAACATGCCATGCAAAAATCAGGTCTTTTTTCATGGCCAAGGTTAGATGTCCTGCTCTTTCACATGGGTCCCCACCAATCATACCTAAGGTGAAATTGCAGTCAACTACATTATAGAATGAAGGTTATATGTGTTAATTTACTTTTTCTAATATTAGCATCAAAGAATTTGGATAAGTGCACACCTTTGATGGTATTTACATAACAACACTCGGCTTAGACGTGGCCCACAAAATGCCATAAGTGGTGTAGTGAAACCCTAAAAGATAGAATTGACCACAATTCAACCAGGAACATGTTTTTACTAGTACGCCTTTACCTTGCCATGTCTAGATGTCATGCTCTTTGACTTGGGCCCCACCAACTTCACCAAAGTCAAAGGACTCTATAAAATAATAACACACCTCTCATATGTTTGTGATTTACGTTCATTCAAATTGGGTCAGCATTGTTAGACCTATAATGCTAATTTTAGAGTCATAACTCAAGGAAAATAATTCATGGTTATAATGTACTTAAATAAGACTGGAGAGGCCCAACTCAAAGAATGAAACATCTAATCCTAGAAAATTTTCACTGTTCTAAAGTTGCATGCCATGATCAGCGTTTTCAAATCAAAATTTGAAGATAATGTAGATATATAGATTTTTTTTTTTAAAAGGTGATTCTACCAAAAAGAGTGGCTTGCAATATTTTGCAGAGATGGAGTAGAGGAAATGATGAGGAATGCAAGTTCTTTCGGAATTTCATTCCTTGTAACTATTGTAGTTAGTTAATTTTTCTCAAATAGGCAAGTAAGTCAAACCCCCTATTTGTACACTAGAGTCTCCCTCATTTGAGCATCGAAATATCCTACTCTGCATACGAATGCACACAATACAGTTAACTCAATGGCACCCAAAAGTGATCGCAAGTGGTGTGAAACAACACTTGTCTGGTCAATCACTGCATCCCACGTATCAATGCATTATTTTCCGGGCCACCACTTTCACAACTAGTCATCTTGGATCCACACAGGAATTATTCTACCCCTAGTCTAGTGCACCAGTAGTGGTCATTCACCGTTTTTGGCTTTTCTACCATAACCGGTGATAAGCATTGGAATGATGAAGCCGCATCCAAATCAAATCACAAACTCGTACCCCAAATTTGGCAATTTCATCCATCTCCTAAGAGATCTCCACTTTCTTCTTTGGTGATTTCATCCGTAAATGCAACGGAACATGGATTTTTATGATTGTAGATTTCTCATTTGCATGGCTCCGCCGGCCAACCTTGGAAAGGTCGGTAACTTACCGTAATGAATTTGCACACCCTTCTGTCAAGTGAAAAAAGTATTGTTGAGAAACGAACCCCAGTTTTTCTATAAAGGAATTCAGGGCTACACTAAATCTATTAAGTTGTAATTAGGCACTCTAAGTATTATGTAGGTGATGCTACATTACCTACTTGAGACCAACGGAATCATTCATCCATCCAATCTGCCGCTATGTATCTATGACAGATGTTTGCTTAGTGCCTTTCGGAAATTTGCTTTCTCTACGAGAAGTAACTTGAAGTTATTTGTGTCGTAAGCTTTTTTGATACCGGTGACGAGTTATGTGACAAAGCTGCACCATTTATGGTATTTAGTGCCACGTTACACTATTTGCGAAGGGTCTAAAGTAGATGCCTAGAGGTTTTGAAGTGTCACGTCTACTAATTGTCAATATGATATTGTTTGTCAACATGTGCAACTTTTAAGTGCAATTTTATCTATATTATGGCATTTGGTGTAGCATACTGAATACTTGAGACGATAGTTTCATGTTTTACTATGCAAGGGGAAGATATGCTTGTGCTACTAATGGCAAGTGTCATTTGCGTACACTGTAGTCAACTTGCAAACCACTTGTGTAATATTGGCATGCACGTCATAACATTATTGAACATACTCATGCCCAAATATATTAGTTAGCGCACTTGAACACCAAGTGTTATGAGGTGATGCTAATGATGAAGTTGTTGATCATTAGTGTAATCTAGCATATGCCTCAAAATAAGGTAAGTGACACTATTACGCATGTATCACCGAATATCATAAATGATGTAATTTTGGATATGCTTGGAATTGGAGAGAGGAATTATCACATACAAGCACCTCGTTTTCACCTAAAACAAAAGTTTTGAAATAGTATGCATCTTGAGAATCAATATTAATAGTTGTTTTGACATTGGAATTAGCTTTCAAGAACATGGTCGTTTTACACATGTGACCAAGGGCAATGAGAAAAAATGATTTAGGATTTTTCATGGTCATGGTTGGTGGCCCAAAGACCATGGCGAAAAGAAATCCATGTTACTTTTTGAAAGCCTTGGTCATGGGACATAGAGAAAAGCAGACTTTGACCGGGACGAGTAGTCTTTTAATTTAAAAAAACTCAAAACACAAAAATGCTAAAAGTATATTTACTTCAAACATGTTTTCTTCTGACTTGGTCGTCTTATATTTCATTGAGAAAACCTATGTGGATTCTCTCACTACAAATTTCAAGTGCCCACCAAAGATTATCCGTTTCTAGACATGTAGGATCCCATCTCAATTCCATGTCACTTTCTCATTCACTTTCAAACAAGCTCACCAACGGTCACTTCTATTTATGGTGACCTTCTGTACAATGAAATGGGACCACCACTAGCTTCTTCACTAATGAGAGATTTTAAAAAGTAGCAATGGTGGTTATTGGTCACTGGTATAAACCGACCCTTAACTAGAGTAGAGGAGCCTCTTCCTCATCAAGATCCCATCGGGTACCTATAGGATGCCATAATGCCGATCATGTTGGGACTGAATTTCGATTAGGCCATGAAACATGTCCGGATTCAGAAGCGTATAAAAACTACACTGAATAGTCCTTTGTTTGCAGGTAACCATTTGAAGCCACACGTTAATATAACCTCTATCTTTTATTGAGATTAACATTTTTCACTCAAATTAAGGAAACAACTACTGTAACACTAATTGTATTATTTACACCAATTCTAATGGTCTTGCTCAATACTAATTGTAAACCATGGTGTATTGTCATCAACACTAAATGTTAACCCAACATTACTTGTCCTTCCCTGAATTGTTTTTGGTGGATTCTAGATTTATAGTGTTGCAATTACTATCACAGACTAAGTAATTTTTCATCCAAATGTCAATCATCCATGACAATATCTCATCACAAGTTGCTGACAAGAGAAGGTAGGTTTTGGCCAATGGATGAACTCACCCATCATCCATGACAATATTTCCCCATTTATTCATAAGAAGTGTCATATGAAAAGTTACCATGGTGACATAAAATACCATATGACACTAAATATCATATTTTGTGCAGTATGCATGTCAAGGAACATGAACTAAATTACTTGCTTTTATTTATTTTGAAATCCTCGATAAAATTTCAATCGGTAATTTTCAACAAGTAATTTTCAAAAGGAAAAAATTAAGAGATATTCATCTTATTTCCCCCAAAAACAAAAACAAACTTGTGTTCTTCATTTAAATTTTCCTTAAGCAAACTCGTAATAGAGTCCATTAAAGCCAAATCCACTTAATGGCATTGAGATCAATGTGATTGAAAGTGGGGTGGCATCCAACCCTCTCACTTCACTTACCCCTTAATGCTTCCGGGATCCAATTTGGCCCTCTCATACACATCATATTTTGGTATTTTACAAGGTGGGAATAAAATGTGTTGTGAATTTACGGTAGAGAGTGAAGGCTCGTTATGTTCGGATTACTAAACTTCTTGACATTCACATAGAGCAAGAATAGTACATCCTAAACCCCGTAATATCAACCTTCATAATGTCATACACTCTCTAATATCCCAAAACCCTAGGGATCAGATGTTCGTAGTTCAAATCTCACTCCTTATTGTCGCATTTCTCTCCCTTATATCACAAAATTTGTCAATAATGCAAACCACCCAAGAAGTCAACCCAAACCCTCGCATTGCGCCAAGTGTCAACATGTGGAGTGTCACCTTCTTATTCTTCTTCTTCTTCTTCTTCTTCTTCTTCTTATGCCACTTGTTGAATGTTGGTGCATGCTTCCGCCACATCACTCGGGAAGGCCAAGTGGAATGGACCACACTAGCATAAGTGACGGGACAACGGATTCAAATTGTCCTCACATCTCCCTTGTGTTATTCCATAATATCACATGCGACACTAATTCTCTAGTATCACGCATCCATGTTAACACTACAAAACTCCGTAATATATCACAACACTTTGGTTGCCCCAGGTGTGATACTACGGAGTTTCGAGTATACACAATGAGAATGAAACCGCTAAATGCGTTTAGGGGTTAAAATGCATCTCTCGACCATTGGAAGATATTCTCTCAATAGGTAATCGACTTGGTATGCAATTTGGGGAGTTGAAGACTACATCCACCATTTTTTTCCACCTACACTTAAAACAATGAAGATCTTAAAGTCAACATATTAAAGCTAGAGAAATGTTGCCTTGTCAATTGTTGTTTAGCAACATAAGTAGGTTTAACAAAACATCTCGTACTATGCTCTAAATCCTAATCAAGGTTCTTCCAATTTAGATATATAATTTATATTGATAAAAGGGAGAGTTTGGAGTTTGCAAAGAGAGTATTTCCAACAACCACTCTAAAATGATCATCTCATAGTCCAAGTTTCAATTGTTTGGGCCCACACCACATGCTCATCCCACTTGTCAAATTCTCATAGAATGACACACAATTACGATAACGTGTTACAATTTCTGGTTCTTATTATGCTCAACTAGCTAGGAGAGTTTATTGATGTGTGCTAGCTTGGTGGAAGGACCTTGAAAAGAGCTCGAACATGGGCGATTCATGTTGGGATTAAAACCAAGCAAAATATTCATATCATCGTAAGGATTGTATCTTTGGAAGCTTATTTGATCAAACTCAACGTTGGCTTTATGCTCTCATAAAACTTCATGGAATTATCTAGGCACAAAACCCCGGAAAAATCACGGTCCACTAAATAACCAACGTAGGGCAATCTGACAGGAATTTGAGCCTATTGGCCCTACCCTGCTCAAGATCTTCTTGGTGCAAGGTGAGGTTTACTGCCTACCTTGCGGTGGGTGGGCTCTTGGCTTCCTACTTACCTAGCTAGTTTTTTTCATCAAGTAGAGAGAAGATTTCATAGCGGGAATCGAACCGCCAACCACTTCATTTGGAAATGGCCCGGTACCATGGGTACCTCTCCACTATCACCCGGTAGTTTAGGGTCATCTTGGACCTCCGCTAAACTCATATCAAAATGAATAATGTCATGCTAACCAACATGACATTACACAACTCCTTGGTTGGGTTCTTTGGGACCAAGTATCACATAAGCACAATTATCCTTTTATTCTAAGATGCCATGTTTATGAACTCTTCGACAAACATGTGTAAATTATTAAAGTTTTTTTTACTCACAACTTCTTTTTATTTAAAGAGACCATTATGTAGGGGGAGGGCGAACCAACTCATACATGGGTTCTTTGTTATATGTTTGCAGCCTTGCCTCCAAGGTACTACACTAAATAGGATATTTAGTGTTTGATACACTAAATACGAACGCATACACTAAATATCAATAACCCTATGAAAGTAAGTAACATTAAATGTAAACTCAAACACTAAATATCAACTATGGTAATATGCAGAAGTTACATGTTTGAATTTAGTGTTAGTAAGGAAATGAAAAAAATGATATAATAAGGGAGGTGGTAGTAGGGAAGGTAGCAACACATTTATGTCTAACACTAATTGTCAAGGAATTGAAAATTGGTGTTGAGCAGGGTAGGGTGGTAACAACATTAAATACAATCAAACACTAAATATCCTTTCTAGTGTGGTGTATGAATTTTTTCACCCCAACCATCATGTACTGTAGTTGCTCAATAATGTTATGAAGCAATTGTAGAGTTGATATTTGATAAATTCTCAAACTTTCACACATCCCAACATGATCTATGCCTTATTCATGAATAGAAGACACAAATACACACACATGCACATGCACACACACATAGAAAATGTTATCTTAACTTGGGCCCACTTTGGATATACATGTACATGACTAGGGTTGGTTCGGGGCCAATGTTTGTGGAGGGAATATGGCCCACTACAAGGCCTCCTACTTGTTATGAGTGGATAATGTTAGTTGAGATTGTCTGGCAAAAATCTGGCCTACTTCCATTATAGTGGGGCAAACAAAAACACTAGTGGAATGTTTTATGATTCTGAAGTTAAAGTCTTCCCAAGTTCCAACCACCAGTTATTCCGTTCCTTCAATTGGCCTATATATGACGGAGGTCTCAACATGGTAGGAGATCTTTTGATGTATATGTGTTGGATTTTGAAGTGTGTGGTTTACGGTGTTTAGTGACACCGGCTCAATAGTGTTACTTATCCTACATTGAAGTCTATGTATAGGTTACACTGAATTTTAAGTTGTCTCTTGTGAGGGCCATTTAATACACATGACTAAGGGATGACAGGAATAACTGATTTAGGATTTCTAGTGGTCATGCTCAGGGGTTTGAGACTATGATCAAGAGAAATCCACATCACTTTTTGAAAGCATTGGTCATGGGACGACTTAGTGTAAATAAGATGTAGATTGGGATGTGATGTTTTTATTAAAGGAACACATATTTCAAAAAAAAAGTCTAAAAATACAATATAATAACGGACATGTGGTTGCGTTCATTTCCACTGAGACATCTTATTTGGCTTCTCACGCATCAACATCTTGGTGACCACCAAACAACATCCATTTATGGGCATGTAGGATTTCATGCCACTTCCATGCTATTTTCTCATTCATTTTCTAACTAGCTCACTTATGCTTACTTCTACTTTAGGTGACCTTCTGTAAAATGGAGTGGGACCGCCACTTATTTCTCAACCAACGAGAGATTCAAAGAGGTGGTGGTCGTGGTTATTGGTCACAATGTAGTGCAAACTTGCCCCTAGTGTCACAACAAGAATGCAAGAAACAAAGTGCGAGCGCAAGAATTTTGTCTTTCAAAAATGACTTTGATGTTGTCACCAACATGGATTATGGTGTCACTTCATCTTTGAGTTGGTTAAGTTTTTTACATGTGAATCTCGAATGGGTAGCAGTATAATTTGAGTGATCTTGAACAATTTGTATGCTTTCAAAGGTAAAAAACCTTGAATGGGGTGTGGACAAACTAGCATGTACCTACTTAAACCTTAGGTTCCCACACATTGTTGGTTGAAAAAATGTATATTGACATGAATACTCCACTAACATTGAATCGGATCACGATGGTTAGGTGTGCTAGAAATCAAGTGCCATGAAGGACATCCATCGTAGCAATGTTCAGACCTTAGGCAACTTAACTTTGGAGTTCTTGTGGGATCATGGGCAAGACAAAGGAATGTGTCCGATGACAATGTACTCATCCCAACTCGGCAAATTCTTTTTGCAAAGGATAATTTAGATCGATGCACTAGAGGTGAGAAAATGACTGATGGAGATACTTTCGAGGATGGGGTACCAACAGAAGACCTCTAGATTAAAGCTGCATTGCTCATTCCTCGGTATCCACGGGTGGACTCTCATGGGTGGGCTAGATGGTTGACACCATCTAGCATGTTTGGTGCTCAATTTTAATTTTGTGAGCATTAATTAGAGAGCCGTAGACATTGACATTTGTCCCACAGATGTTCAAATTACCCTTCTTAAAGGCATATTTTTTGTGAATTTTCATGTGCATTGTCATATTTGCGAACATGTTTAATATGTGGGTGTCCTCCAATGTGCATGGTGGGAACAAATTATCCACGGGTGTTCACCCATGGTCCATGGAGTGTAGGCACAATCCTTTTGTCTTCCTTGATGGGATCCTCCATATTACAATTGATTGTTTGCCCGGTTTCATTGGAACACTTGGTTTGTGGTCCCTAAAACCTCTACGGGTATTCTCTCGTACAAAAAAGCAATCATTACGTTCCCATCACGTTCCCCACATTAAAATGAGCGGACCATTTGTCTCATTTTAGTTAATACCCCCATGGGAGCTATGAACACAAACAATATTGGGTCAATGTCTAGTTATGGATATGACATTTAATCCATTACATAAGCAACTTAACAACTAAGATGATAAGATGTTGTCTAGTGCTTTATTCTTATCAAACACATATTAATGACAAGGTAACTAATATACTTTAGAGAAAGTAGCTATTTGATGTTTGGCAACATAAGACTTATGTGTACACTTTGGGTTATTAAAAACAAGATGTCTAGCTTGTTATACTAGCATGAGTGAACTAAGCTAGTCTTGTATACACCGATTAGGGTGGCGGGTCCCATGAGCAAAATGTACTTTTGATCCTAAAGTTTTCTCAAACTTTTGGGGATGGCCAGAGGAGGCATGAGGAGTTTTAGTCAACTTTCAAAATAATTTGTGAAGCACAATGAGCTAACAAGCTTTTAATAGGAATTTCTTTTAAACAAATATCAAAGTCACAATTTCGTATCTCTTTGAGGGACTTCACGCATAACTCTACTAGATTTATATGGAGTGTATTTCAAACAAGGGCAAAATTGTGTGTTTGATCCTTCTTTGAGATTTTTTTAATTAAGAGATCATTAGCTCGTCATGTATTGGAGCCTATTTTGAAAGTTGGGTGAAAATTTTGGGACCTTATCTTCCCACCTCTCAGCTTTTCAAAGAAATTTTAGGATTTAAAATAGGTTATGTGCATGGGACTTGTTGTCCTAAATCCCGGATTGGCCTATGCAAGGCTAGCTTGGCCCATCCATCTTAGTAGGACAAATTAGAAAGCAAGTTTTTAAGAGCTCAACGCCACTCTTTGTGTATGGTTGTAAGCCATTTGTTTTTGGTCATCACCCGACTGAAGCAAGCAATTCTCGAATTTTGGTGGCTTTCATCCAACTCTTGGTAGTTAGAATCTCATCCATAATAGGATTAGAAAGGTTTTGCCTTGATAAACTGACTATTGTTTGTAACCACCTTCTCCTTCCTTTCAACTCAATAAGGAGAAGGTTGGCCATGCATAGTCTCATCATAGCAAAGTAATAACTAAATCAAGGCTTTTTGAACCCTAAATCTCAACGATTGAGCTCAATTCTATAGTTGATAGGGTCAATTCCAAGTAAAAACTTGAGGATAGACATAGTCTGATGGAGCCGAGTGATTTGGACTCCAAAACTTTATGATTGAACTTTGACATGAGAAGTGAATGAATGTGTTATTTCTACAATTGTTTGGATGCATAGAATGCTAATAGATGAACTCTAGAATTGGAGTTGAGTGAAGTTGTGATATGTGTAAAACATAAGGCTCCGAGCATTGAGTTATGTGAGGCTATAAGCAAAGTTTTTAGAGTTTGTTGAAATTAACGACGAGTATAATCATAGAGAAGGATTGCGTGGGGGAGTAGTGGCTATTGCCTTGAATCTGGACCATAGGACTATGATGATTAAAAGCCCATTAATCAAAGATTGCGGTAATCAAGTCTACCATCAATAAAGAAGTTTTGGCAATAGGCCAAAGCTGAGTGAAAAATGAGTGAGAGATGGTAAGATAAATGTCAGTTATGACAACATGACATTAACGAAGTTGTGAAAATGGACAATAATGCGATAGTTCAAGAGGGAGTTGTATTCCAATGCTTGTGAAAGAGTGATTGAAGGTCGTGAGAGCCATAGCTAAAATTTGAGTATGACATCCTCAGGCGATAGCCTTGAGAGTTAATGTAAGCATGATGAATTGTAGAAGATCAGGAGTCACTAGAGTCCAAACAAGGCAATTTACTGAAAGGAGAGGAATGAAATAAGAGTGTGAGGCCAAACCACCCACCCTTATGCGTCCTAGTCCGGGTGAGGGTGTGGGTCTCACATTCATATTCGTCCTGTTTAATCTTTCCAACATCATTCCTCCCCATTACATCACACATCCATTTGGTCACACCAATTATTCCATATCATGAGTACAAGCGTTGACAAACACTTTTCTCTATTATTGTTCTCTTAACACCCCCTATCAACACCCCACACAAGTGCACACCCAATTACACGGATAGCTAATATCTAACTAATCCATCCTTCTAAGCTTAGGTAACTAGCCATAATATAATGTAGTGTGAGCACTACTAAACCCCCCCTTTTATAACTCCAGTCCCCATGATTACTTGAAGGAACTACGATGTGTGGGTTCGGGGTTACACCCGTCATCACCCGTCACTGGCCTCAATTCATTAGCCAACCTTGAGTCTTAGTTAGCCAGTAGCCGTTGGATGCCGCAGCTCTGAATCTAAAGCCCAGCCTCTTGAACTGCCGCAACTTTGAATTAAAGCCCAGCCTCTCTTACTGCCGCAGCTCTGAATCTAAAGCCCAGCCTCTTACTGCCGCAGCTCTGAATCTAAGCCCAACCTCTTACTGCCGCAACTCTGAATCTAAGGCCCAGCCTTGAATTGCCGCAGCTCTTAATCTAAAACCCAGCCTCTTACTGCCACAGCTCTGAATCTAAAGCCCATCCTCTTACTGCCGCAGCTCTGAATCTAAGCCCAACCTCTTGAACTGCCGCAGCTCTGAATCTAAGCCCAACCTCTTGAACTGCCGCAGCTCTGAATCTAAGCTCAGCCTCTTGAACTGCCGCAGCTCTGAATCTAAGCCCAACCTCTTGAAATGCCGCAGCTTTGAATCTAAAGCCCAACCTCTTACTGCCGCAACTCTGAATCTAAGGCCCAGCCTTGAATTGCCGCAGCTCTTAATCTAAAGCCCAACCTCTTACTGCCACAGCTCTGAATCTAAAGCCCATCCTCTTACTGCCGCAGCTCTGAATCTAAGCCCAGCCTCTTGAACTGCCGCAGCTCTGAATCTAAGCCCAACCTCTTGAACTGCCGCAGCTCTGAATCTAAGCTCAGCCTCTTGAACTGCCGCAGCTCTGAATCTAAGCCCAACCTCTTGAAATGCCGCAGCTTTGAATCTAAAGCCCAACCTCTTACTGCCGCAACTCTGAATCTAAGGCCCAACCTTGAATTGCCGCAGCTCTTAATCTAAAGCCCAACCTCTTACTGCCACAGCTCTGAATCTAAAGCCCATCCTCTTACTGCCGCAGCTCTGAATCTAAGCCCAGCCTCTTGAACTGCCGCAGCTCTGAATCTAAGCCCAACCTCTTGAACTGCCGCAGCTCTGAATCTAAGCCCAGCCTCTTGAACTGCCGCAGCTCTGAATCTAAGCCCAACCTCTTGAACTGCCGCAGCTCTGAATCTAAGCTCAGCCTCTTGAACTGCCGCAGCTCTGAATCTAAGCCCAACCTCTTGAAATGCCGCAGCTTTGAATCTAAAGCCCAACCTCTTACTGCCGCAACTCTGAATCTAAGGCCCAACCTTGAATTGCCGCAGCTCTTAGCTCCTTGAGCTCCCCCTCCCGCTCAACAACAAAACAAACACAAAGAGAGAGAGAGAGACACAACACAAAAAACCGAGAGAGCTTAACCCCTCACCCCTTCCTACATAATAGAACCTCATCCTATCCACTAAACCCTCACTCCCTAAACCAACACGATAGGTCCCAATTCGAACACTTAAACCCCGAGGCCCCTTCCCTTACTTAACCCACAACCACTATGTTCTACATTCCAACCCCTACTTACACTAATCCTCTAATGAACCATAATAAATAAGCCTAAGGCCTAAAACATAAATCCACACCAAGCCTCACTCTTTTTATACTTTTTGATGTTTCAATAATGACGTCAAATGCAACTTCAACTAAATTCTAAGCATAAAACAAATGTGAGCCCCCATTTTGGGCTCATAAAGAGCTTCTCCAATACTTGGAGTAATTCAAATAACTTGTATGGGCCATGTGCATGAGTAATGAATTGATTTTTAGAGACAAGCAATGAGGAAGGCATCTTCTGGGTGGAGGAAGAAAGAGTAAAGTTAATGGCCTAAGAGGAGGAGATGATCCACGAAGGATAAAGGTGCACATTTGATCAATGAAGTGGTTTAGAGATGATTTAGCTTTAGCATAGGAAGATAGAAAGCAAATAGCCAAAGTGGAATTGAATGGACTAAGAGGGCATGAGATGGGCGTAGTTGATATCAATGAGGGCAAGGCCATAGCCAAGCCTTAGGCCAAGAGACGAGTGTTAGCCATGTGAGTGAAAGACATTACCATAGGGTAAGATGCAACTAGGATATAGCCTAGTAGGTGTAGTGCACCTTGTCATGAAAAGACAAAGAGTCTACATATGAGGTTGATGAGATTTAAAGATATTTTGGGCAACCTATTGTGAGCCCAAAGTTGTGCCCACATGTGTTCTTAACATTAAAAGACCTTGGCGGGTGTGGTTGCTTGGGGAGTTTAAGCAATAACAAGTGGGAGGCATTAGAATTTACACATTATTGGATTAAGTTAGAGTTAGTTGTTTCGTATGAGTTGGAGTGGCCTAAAACATAAAAAGTAAAAAGAGTGAATTAGTTATTTAGATTATTGGGGAGTTAGGTTTGAAGGTTGGGCTTGGTCGTGTTTAGTTAGGAAGGTATTGTTAAAAGGAAGTGGGGATGGCCGCATTAATGTTCGTTTAAGTCAAACGGGTTGTTCGTTAAGAACTAGGTGCATGGTGGGTTAGGGGTAGAACCGTTATCCTTGCCCGAATTCCGGATCCAGGGAATGTTGCCAGTTCGGTGGGCCGAACGCTCTGTGTGTGTGTGTGTGTGTGGGTGGGCACTGGGGAGCTGCGGAGAGGAGCGCCCCCGGGAAAAAAACCAGAGGGAAGGGGGAATGGATGGCGGCGAGGCTTAGGAGGAGGTAGCATTGCCTCTGGGTGCGGTGAAGTGAGTGCAGAAGCCTCGAGAGGGCGTAGAGCGTTGTGGCAGAAGTCTGGGATACCAGCGGAGGAAGTTCCCGAATCCGCAGCTTGCATGTGGCGTCGATGGATGTGAGTACAACTCTAGGCTGGGCTGATTGAGGAGAGGGTCTTGGTTGGATTCAGCGGCGGCCACTAGTGGGAGAAAATTGCACAGGAGTCAGGGAATGAAAATCTCAGATTTGAGAGAAGTCTTGCTTCCCAAAACTAAGCTTGTTGTTTTTGCTTTTTGGCATTGCATTCGGAAAGACTAAATTGAGTGCCGTGAACTTTGGAACATCCGAGGATGTTAAATTCCCGCTGATGATGCTTCGGTGTTGAATTCGGGGAGGAATGGGTGGTCTGCCGTCGAATGTGCTAGTGAAATCCAGTTTTCTGCTAGGTCCGCTGCTAGACACTAAGCAGCTGGGCTTCGGTGGGCGTCTCGCCACTCTTGCTGTTAGTATGGGCAGTGACTGGAAGTGGGTAGCATTGAAAGGAGGAAGTTGGATGGTGTCGGAGGCTGAGTGGAACTAGCGGCAAGGAGACGGCTGGTAGCGCGGAGGAGCGAGTTGGAGGCACGGTCCATCACCGCTCAACTGGAGGTGAGGAGGAAGGCAACCCTCTCCCCTTGGTCAAAATCTGCACCTCCTTGAAGGCTCCTACCATTGCTCGACAGGGGAGGTTATTTATGAATCTCTTCCGAAGGTGCACATGGTGGTTTCCCTTCTGTCCAGGCCGGGTAGGCTCTCGGCACTGAGACGGTCACACAAATCTCTAAGCGGATCAGACAGCTGCATGGCCATTAAGGGGGTGAGGCGGAGCTTTAGGTGTTGAAGTTAGTGTAGTTACTTAGGTAGTGGCTAAGGGATGCCTAAGCCGAGCATGCCACCATGGGATTGGCATTGCCTAAGTGGTGAATGCGTAGTTAGGGTAGTTTAGATTAGCGTTGGTTAGGTTTAGGCTCAAGTTACAATTTTGGATTAGGGCATGGGATGCGTGAGACAACTACAAGGACAAAGAGTAATACTGTATATTGGGACCTCTCACACTTTGAATAAACTTTCGTGTTCAACAAATGCCTTGTGGGTTGGTGGAGATCCAGTAATGTTGGGTTGTGTTGGTCGTGTTAAGAGCATGTGGGCCATGGACTCTCACCCGGACTACGACGCACAAGGGTGGGGGTTTGTGGCTGACACCTATAGGGTGCCAGAGGAAAGACTTTTCCTCACTAAAGTGAGTTTTTGACCAATGAAGATTATTTGAATAACTAAAGTTAGGCTAAATCGTATGAACAAAGGATGTAGCCTATCTTGTTGATGCATTGTTATTGTGTAAACCCACTTGGGTGATTCTTGAGACAAGTTGCCAAGGCCACCAAAGATGAAGGTGGTGATTATAGTTGTGAAGAGTTGCGTGATGGTTGTAAATGGATTACGATAATTTAAATATGAGATTATTGGAAGCATAAACTTATGGCAATTAAAGACTATGTGGTAATTCAAAAGACATTACCTCGGACATTGTCCTGATTATCATTCATTAACCACTTCCCAAGCTTTTGAGCTTCACCACTGATATAGAGGATGAAATTAAAGTGATAGGAGTCCACATACATAGGACATATTCACACACGATTGAGAAAACACCAATAAATCATAAGATTGTGAATTAAGTTTATTAAAGAAGGAATTAAGGAGTACAAGACATAGACTAATAGTATAAATTTTAATCCAATCTGACACTAATACTCATAGATACTAGCTTAGTCTTCCTTGAGACTTTGTACCCTAGGTTATTATCCTTGGGTTAGTTTCAGTGACATCAAAACCCTAACTACACTAGTAATTTAACCCCTAATGTCCTATGCGACCATATTTTGTTTGTGAATGTACTTTGACCCCTTTGACACCAGTTTAGATGGTTTCGGGCTTGTTCCAACTACTCCTCTTGTTCATGTTCAAGTTTGCTATGTCTTGCCACATGGATAATTTGATTCAATATAGTTAAATATTTTTGGATTAATTCCAATATGGGAGTGTGCTCTCAACTGCTTTATAATGGAACCGGTCTACAAATGCATGCTTGACATTTGTCACCTCTGTGGTTTAGGGGCAACATCCTAAACTTTTTTTTATTTTTTATTTTTTTGGGTCAATTCCTATGTGCAAATAATTCCCAATTGATATGAAAATTTGCACGACACTCAAATGCAGCATATACTAAACATCTACCCGTGGAATATTTAGTTGGACATGTGTTGGTAGGTGTAAATCTAAGTGGAAGGTGCACATTTGTAGCACTGCTGCCTCAAATTGCAAAGCTTCCCCAAAAATCACAAAATTATGGTTTTAATATTTGTGAGCTAATTCTAGTTTGTACATTGCCCCTCTTTTGAACAAGGGTAACAATGTCATGTGGAGATGATTCAAGTGGAGGTTCGATCAAAATACCAACCCTAAATTAATTTCTAACTTTCTACCCCTCAAGACCCCCAAAGTTGGATTATGAGTAGTCACCTCTAACCTACAAACAATTATATGGTTGGATTTGTAGAAAAAAATTCAAATTTTCAACTATAGTCGCTAAAATTGAGGTCGCTTTTCCTGCGCAAATTTGAGGGCATGGGAAGTTAGGGGTTAAGCATTGGGTGACTTTGAGTTAATCCTCATGGACTTAGGGTTTTGGGACCAAACCATGGTTTCATCTACTTCAATACTCTATGGATAACTCTATTGTGTGTTGCAATTCTTCAATATTTTAGATACTTAGTATTAATTCAAAAAGTAGATGGGACCAACTGCCTATTTTATTCTTAGGACAAAGTGTTTATATATTTTAGTTGATTCCATTACACATTAAAATTATTTAAGTCACGTTCGATGATATCAAGCATGCCTTTCTTGATAAAGAGTGGAAGTTTTTCCATCTCTCGGGGAAGAAACTAGATTACCTCCACCTCAAGGATTTTGTTTTTAAAAAAAAATAATGATGTGAATTGTACTTGAAGCAACCATTGACACCACCATAACACAAGATTATTGTTGCTTACCACACCTCGAATCATAGACTTGCCATTGAAATTGGACAGTGGTTGACTATACTATCTCTAGAGATGATAGGTTATGCCACTTTTGCTCTTATAATGTAGTTGAAAATGATGCCCATTTTGTGTTGGAGTGTCCCCTACATAACTCCATCAAAGATAAGTTTCAATCACTACTTGGGAATGTAGCATTAGGAGTCTCAAGTTTTCTTTCAATTGGACCATCAAGTTGACATTAGCATCTATCTCATGGAGGTTGTCGCACTCCGCCACTCTAGAGAATTATTTGGTTGGACACCATCATGATGTACTTCTAGTTTCAACCTTTTGGCTTTTTGGACTTTAAAATGAATTTCATTTCATTTCATAAGTGGCCAAGGGTAGATACCCACCTCTTGGAGTTGGGCCCCCACCAACATTACCGAGGGGAAGGATATTTTGTAAAGACCTAATTCCCATACATTTGATAACTTTATCTCAAGTAGGTGCTTCAAAATAAATCTAAGGTCTTTGATGCCAAACCCTGGGTCAAATCGTCTAAAAAAGAAAAACACAAACTATAACACATTTAAATGTGTTTTCATCTTGAGTTATGTTGGTGGGTGTTTAGCCTTGGCCCATTATAGAGAAGCTACTGTCCCACTAATAGAATGACAACAACCGTTTTTTCTTACCTACAAAAGATTGAGATAATAAAGTCGACGCCATGGAGATATTTTTGTTGTCATTTTGTAAGAGACATTGGCCACTTCGAGAGTGATGACAAAGTAATGTGCAAAGAATGTCGAGATTTTTACAAAGCAAGAGATATTTAAATATATATTTTCTCACTTTGACAATGTTGGCAGAATCTCACGCAACAACACGTGCTAAAGCCCCACGGTTTTTAGGTGACAAGAATTTTAGTAATGCGACTAATTCATATATTATCTTCAAATTGAAGTATTCCACCCTAATTCTATGACACTTTATCTAAGTGCCCACTCTAAAAGAAGAAAGATTGTACTTGTATCATTTGTAAAGAGGAGAAAGCATTTGTCGCCTTGGTCGCCTCTTTTGAGGAAATGTCCCAATAACCACTTAGGTGGCTATGACATGCAATGCCCCTTCAACGTGGGACTACTACCGTATTGGAAATCCAAGATTTTCTTGGGATAAATTCCTGTGTCTTGATACGCCCCAAACTATCCCAATGTTGCCCAATCCCATCACACAATTTGGTTTGTGCCGGTGTTGAATCTATGCCGCTTGTGTGGTAGCAAACTCTTGAGCGCTCGAAGACATGTGTGTAAGACACTCCTCACAAGTATAGTGCCACATCATTGCTATTCTAGTATCACTCCTAGTGTGCCTCGGAGGCCCTTAGCTAAAAGATAGACATGACTCACTTCTTTCACTTGACCGGAAAGATATTCTTTAGATACTACAAGACTCGTACATTAAGCCCGGGATACAATTTGCTCTTCGAGCTCTACACAAGGAGTGCCACTACTTTTGAATCACCTTCGACAATATTGAAGGTACCTAAGTGGTAAGTTGGTACAAGAATTGCACATCTTTTAAGAAGAAGAAAGAAGAAGCTCTCAAGGCCGCCCACTAGATGAGGAGCACTTTTTCTCCATCTTTCCACCTTGGTAGTGTCCATGTTTTTCATGCCTTTTGGTGTTGATATTGTGCTAGTTAACAAAGTAATATTCCTCAAAAGATTCACACCATTGGCACATGTCCAAGACATGTCTTTGCATACAAAAATCTCGCGGGATGTGTCCTCTCCTTCTCAAAGGCTAGCTAGAGCCTCGCAATTTCTAAGGTAGACATGTCTTATTCAACTACCAACCAGTTTTGAATACATACTTTTGGGTGTAAAATGGTTCAATATCTTCTTATTAAAACAAGCACTTCTAGATTTATTCTAAGGATTAATATGACAACACATTGGTTGGGGCAATCAAAAAGTCAACAATCAACACTAACCGCATTATGCACACCTATGTATTCAACAAAGATCTCAAATACGCTCTTTGAATACTCCTCAAAATTTGTATTTTGATAACCTTAGTCTTGTTGACAAAGTTTTTCCTAGGTTTTTCGTACATCAAAATAGTCCAAACTTTTTGGAAGTACCCACAATGTGCTTCTTATAACCCATGTCAACCCAACACTAACACTGCACTTATGACTGTCCAAATGAACAAGGAGGCTTCATTTTGGAACACAAATCTAAGACCTTCAAGCATCTTAGGGAGGCTTCATTTTGGAACTCAAATCTAAGACCTTCAAGAATCTCTCATTCATTGAAGTTATACTCATTGACGATGAGTGGTCCTTTGACATCCTAGATTTGCACTTCAAAATGAAGTTCCTCTTTTCATTTGGACAGTCATAAGTGCAATGTTAGTGTTGGGATTAGCGACTTTAACTTAGGTAAATTCATCCATTAGGAAGGCAAAAGACAATAAATTATTCTAATACTAGGGGTATTATTTATTGATAATTATTTCTAGTAGAAATTTGGTATCAAAAACCTCTTATTAGTCCAACGAACTCCATTTGGAATGAATCAAATATCAACTAGTAGAGGGTTCTTTTATTTTATTAATAAAAGTCCCTTTATCCACAACGAGTGAGTTTATTTAAGGTATAAGTCAGTAGATGCTCTTGGGTACAGTAAAAGCTCATAGGTCTCCTATTGGTAATAGGTATCATCCTTCCAAAAATCATTGTACTACCTAGTAGAACTTAGAGCATTGAATTCGACATTCCAAACTTTGGCTCTAACTTTCATATGCTAATCATCATACTCTCCAACGAATCCTTTGCACAAAGATCCCGCGCAATGTTCCAATACAAGCCTTTCTTCAAGTACATCATGCACTTATGGCCTTTAAAGACTAATTTGAGCCTCTTGTGTGTGTGCGCGTGTGTGTGTTTTTTTTTTGGGGGTTCAAGTTAAAATTATTCACTTCCAAGAGGTGACCAAAGGACAATCACCAAGGGTAAATTTGGTGTTGTACTAGTGTATTGGTCTAGCCCAAGCATTGGTATATAATAATGGTGTGTTTGAACCTAATATCTTGCCAAAGTACATACAAGCCAATGCACATTGCTTTGTAATACTTGGGTCCATAACATACTTAGCATAGAAGGCCTCAAATGGGCATTATTCCTCAATTTCCACTCAGATTGCGTTGTTTTGGCCAGGTTGGTTGTATTTTGGGTTATTATTGCAATTGAATTTTCAATTTGTGCCCCCCCCCCAAAAAAACATACCTAGCATAGGATGTCCTCCAAAATATTCAGGTTAAAACCATTACTGTGGATGATATATCTTGTGAACTGCCTAGGTAGGAGTTTTGAGGTTTGACAACCTGTGATAAATAGGATTTTTTTGAAGTGATTAAGTGCTCCCTTTTAGGGAGCAACAATTAGTTAGATGTGTGAATAGGTGCACATAATATTGGTTATTATAATGAAGATGCAATTGGGCATGATCACGTGAATCAATTTTGGATTGAACAAAATGGTTGAGGTAATTGATTGAAAGGTCTACTATACCCGTACCTTGTATAAGGTACATACTCCCCGAATACTGGGTGAAAGAAGCTTAATACCAATACCATACTTATATTTAGTTTCGAAAAAATAAATTTCTCATACCTTGCTTGTATTATACTTGACCTTTACAATGCGGTACCATTACCATACCCAACCAATCAATTTTTGGAACCCTTCATACCAGGACTAGTCTAGTATACCATAATTGTGATACTGGTACAACATTGGTAGATTTCCACCACATGATCCAAGTGAAGTCAAGCAATAGTGCTTAGAAAGGGCCAAACTTTCCATGCAACCATCAAATTGCTCTTACAATCAATAAGGTTTTTTTAACAAAGCGCAACTCATCCAACTCATCAAGCAAATTTGATAAGCCACATCTAGAGCTTTCTCAAGCTCCTTTAGAGTCTTCTACTACTCAATTCTATCATAACTTGTAAGAGCTTCCCAATCATGCATATGGCAATCTGAAACTATACAATAGAAATTTGGTTCACAGTTGGTTGTTTTTAACATACAATACTTTCCATGTTTGGTATGTTTACGGTGTATGCTAGAATTGGTGTGGAGGGTAATGGGTTGAACGAGTAACATTCTATATTGGATCGTTCAGGACCAAACTCATTTTTTGGCATGCCAAGAGATGCTAAAATGAGTTTGACCATCAAAGAATCAATATTGAGGGCTCTTTATTTCAAACTCCACACTGACTCCAAGCATGCAACAAACACTTACCGACACATGGAAATGATTGTATGCAAAATAACCAACTTCCAATGAGAACTACGGTTGATTATAACTCTAATGTGAATATACATTGTGGTATGAGTTTTTGGTTGAATCTATAAATAGTTTTGTGTCTTGGAAGATTACACATCACAAAGTAACTTGGAAAGAGCTTGATTGGGGGATTTGTTGAGTACTTCGTATCATCAAGTCTAAAGAGAGACTATGCAATTTGTATGAAATTACAAAGATTGATTAAGGATCGAGATTTCCATGCATATCTATGATCAACAAAGGCGAAAGGAAAAAATTGTGCATTCATGGTCAAGTCTTCCTACATACATGGTTGTCAATGAGTGTAATCCACAAAGAATAAGAAGCTCACACTAAATCCTAGTAAATCCTTGTGGCTCACACTAAAAGGACAAATCAATATACGTTCTAGTCATATGTGTAGAAAGTAGAGCATTAGATTGCTTGTAGTCAATAGAAATGTAATGAAAGCGGCATGAGAAACAATAAAGTTAGAATAAGGCCACAACGCCAATCCAAAGAGGGATAAGAGTTATCCCATATTATTTGTATGAACCAAAGAAAAGAGAGCATGAGACCATCTCACTCCAAGCATAGTTCATATGCCTTTGTGTATGTCTATATGCTTGTGCAATCTCATCTCTAGTCCTATTGACTTTCAATAATATGTTAGTCAATAGCGAGACACCATAAGACAATGTACCTCGGAATGATATCCAAATGTGATTTTTCTTTTAAAAAAATTCCGGATTAATTTTATATGCACTCAATATAAAACTCATGGAATGTTCTTTTAATTTAGGAATCATGTGTATAAAATGATTTCCGTTTACAAAACATAGTTTTGTCCGCCAACGCAAAGTGCATCTATACACCAAACACAATCATGTTCTCGCTAATAACAAAAACGTTGAAGATTCTAGTTGTTTTCCCCCAAAAGATTAGAGAATGGTGTAGATTCAAATTAGAGGCCATTAACTTTTATAGTGCTTTTTGTGTAGATATTTGCACAGTTGGCCTTGGATTCGTGGCAACCATGTAAGGGTATAACCTTCCCCTATAGGTTTATAGCCAATCCATATTATAGAGTTTTATGCCCCGGATTATGGGCCTAGAGTAATCCGGGGTCTTTGATATTAAGTCCGGGGTTGTATGTACATCGACATGGAATATTCCTAGCATTTTCACCTCCAACTCACATGGCCGGGTCCATAAATCCTTGGCTATGACAAGGATATGTAAGACCCAATTTTATTCGCATGATGTTGGGAGGTCCATTGCAATCTACTTGATATTACTACACTATCCACAATAGTTGCCATGTGAATACGAATGTTGAAGTTGTGAGATATTTTTCATCATGAAAATAAGTTTGAAGAAATATCTTCTCCCTCTATCCCTTGCACATGTAACTACACTAAATATTGTATTTAGTGTCACTTGCTATTTAATGTCACACCATTCTATATCTTTTCACTGTTAAATGTAATTGTTTATTAAGTGAAGATGTGAATGTTCTATAATGTCCAAACCACCAATTTGACATGTGTTGGCAAAAGAAATAAAATGAGACATGCACTTTGTCAGTTGTATGGATGAAGAAACATAGTTTGAATCGACCAATTGTATTAGATCAAGTATGTGACTCACCCTTCCTTCAAATTTTGGATCTCATTGCAAGAATGTGTGTCTCATCAACTTTTGGATTTTGATATAGCCTTGTAGCTTGGTTGGTGGTTGGCTTGGTGATTAGTTTTTTGGTGGGATTGGTCATGGTTGAGATTATGACTTCATTAAGTTGGTGGTTGGGAACTTGGGGTGCATGTTCATGTGGCTTTCAAGGGGGACTAGGCTAGGAAGATATATTAATTCCAAGTGGTATTCCACATGCTTTAGAATGGCTACCCTAAGCTCAAATACGAATCATTGAAGCACTTGTTTAAGTTTTTGAAGATGCCCCATTTGAGCAACAAGCATCGGGGGGACAATTTTGGGTGGTTAATTGCATATTACTTACACAAACATGTGATAAATAAGGCAAGAAAAATCCTACAATCGCTAAGTACTTGGCTATTTGTTGATGAAGTTGTGGCGGTGTTTGGCAATGTCCACCATCCTTAAGAGCCATGTTGGGGAATTGTTCAAGGTTGCTAAATTGGCAATAGTTTAGGTCCTTGGCTCTGTGGAAGACAAGTGTACTTTCTCAACAGTTGCCTTCTCCAAGTCTAAATTGTGCAACCGGTTGTCTAACTATCTTGCAGCCCATGTTGGAATCTTTAGCCATAAATTTTATTCGATTTGATGTTGTGTATGATGAATGGCATAGAGATTGGCGCCGACAACCATATTGTTAGATGGTTATTCTACATTCCACTTGCTTGCAATATGCATGATTTTTTTGTTTGCAATTTCTAGGAGCTTCATTTGGCTCATTTTCCAAGTTTCATTCCAAATCCTTCTAATTCTCAATGATGTGTAGTGTTGGCTCAAGGACATTGGGACGTCGTGCTGAAACGCACATCCAACGGTCTTTAATTTGTGGTTGAGGTTCAGATGGTTGTTGTAGTTGTAGGATGTGCTTCAGATGGCTTTTGTAGTTGCAGTGTGGTTTAAATGCTTGGTGCAGTTGCAATGTGGTTCAAAATCCAAATGGTTGTTGTAGTTGCAGAGTGTGGTCCAAACGGTAGTTTTAGCTATGGAATGTGGTTTAGGTGCTTTGAGCATGGCATTGAGTGTGTGCTTTGATTGAAGCTTGCAAAATGTTTGTAGATTGCAAAATGTAGGTGTAGAATGTACACTCTGCATTTTTGGTTTTAGATATGAATTGTCATAAGGTGGAGGTGCTTATCATTGGTGGCCACAACCAAGGTCAATTGTGAGAGAAGATCCATGTTTTTAACCAATGCAAGATTTGGCTTTAAGCACTCATAACCATTTTTAGACTCAAACAATTTATGTATCACATATGGCTACTATTTTAGTTTATGAATATTGCCATATACTTCAATCTTGCTTTCACGATGTATAACCAATGTGTGAAAAACATTGAGTTGTTTTTTCAACATATAGTAATAAATATGTTTATTATAGTCACAAATGCAACAATCAACGATTTCCTAAAGCCAATCAACCAATATTCCAAATATTCCCCCCCAAAAAGGTCAGTGCTAGCCTGCCGGCCTTGCCTGCTTTAATAACATAAAAGTCCACCCACACGATCAAAGCCAATTCGCTTGTTCCCAAATATATGGTGTCCGGGAACGATGTGGCCTCAATTCTCGACCATATGCTAGAGCCTCCCCTTTTGGAAAGGGAGCCAACACATGGGTTGAGTGATGCTATGCCCATTTCTCATAGGATATGAAACACACAATTAGTGCAAGATGAATAACAACTTCAAATTGTGTTTGTAGCCATTTGTTTCATAATTTTGGAGCTCATGTGAATATCTTATTTATTATAAAGTGAAGATTCTTGTGCTCATTAAGAGGTTATATAGGTATCCCCAATCATGTTGAGTACTGCACTTATAATGGTTAGCATGTTTTGAACACGTAGTTCAATCTCTTTTGAACATATATATTTTTCTGGTGTTGGTTCTTAGATCCACACCTAACCATAAACCACTCAAATATAGGTGACTGGATTATTGTTGTGTTTGATTTAAGTACGCCTATGTTAGTGGGAAGGTTGTAAGGTTGAATAATCTACATTAGTATGTGCAATTAGGTTACCAAGTTTGCGAATAGGTTGCCTCTTTACTTATGCAAACTCCCTTGGACCAAAATCAAATTACCAAAAACTTGTAACTTTGTTAATCAACCCGTATAACAACCACAATTAAAAAAACAATTTTATGTATTTTTTGAACGGTAAGAAATATTAGAAATAATGTACAATGTCAATAAGTTAGCTCGTTGTGTATTGGAGCCTATTTTGAAAATTGGGTGAAACTTATGGGATTTTTTATTTTATTTTATTTTATAAATTTTTTTGGTCTCTCAGACTTTGAGAGAATCTTAGAATCTAAAATAGGGTGTGCACATGGGGCATGTTGTCCGAAATATCGGTCGGCTATGCAAGGCTAGCTTGGTCCACCCATCCTAGTAGGACAAGCTACACGTGCAATTTCTAATAACCCGACACCACTCTTTCTATATGGTAATTCAAGCATCAAGAAAACTTGGGTGACTCGGTATTAATTCTCATAAACTCAAGGTTTGGGACCACTCCGTGATTTCATCTCTTTTACTATACACATTTTAACTCTATTCGGGTTCAAGTTTTTACAATGGACGAATGGATAAGGGTATGCAAATGCGATAATTCTCTCCCGATATAATAGTGCCCACATACTTTAGTTGAATTTGAAACTGACAAAAATCCCTGGAAGTTGGCCATAGGGATGGAGATTCATCAGGACAAGGCTACAACAATTATCCCAATCAATGCGTGTTACTATTCAAAGTTACATAGTGCAAAGACATCTTACAAGATGTTCAATAGGTTGTTCGGACATTATAAAACATAAATGACTTTGCTTTGATAAAATGTTACATTCTCATGATATGGTTATAACACCCCATAACTAACACACACTAATTGGGATGATCGGTAAAATCTCCTTTGAAAATTGGCGCCACCCACCGGGTGGTAAATTGACCCTCATGAGAAACGCGTGGAGGGTGAAGGCCAAAGAGCCTCCCATAGGTGGATCAAACGCAAAGTATTTTGTTGTATGGGGGCATGCCCGGTCTTGCTAATCGATATGATTGCATACCTAGCTATATCTCCCCCTTTATGAAGGTAGAGCACTAGAGGAGGCACGGCGGCCATGTTGATTCCCCTTCTTTTGCAATGCTGAATCATGGCCGGAACTTGGTCGGAACTCACTTAACTTAAGCACATGAGTGTGCGACGGTGAGCTCTTTCCAGCCACATCTTTTGTCACATCCGTATATGGTCCACTATAAGCATATGAGACTTGGGTAATGGTCCTTTGTTACTAAAAATTCATCCTACGTCATTAGAAGATTTACAACTCTATCACAATGGTAGATTTGCATTCTTCTTTTCATTGACGTATGGTGATCGTTTGGAACTCATATGTTGGTTGTTGTCCTAGGGTCCATTCAAGAATAGTAAGTTATTATATTAATAATATGAACTCACAAAAATCACACTAATAAGTCTTATTAATGTGGGCCACCATAAGTTTGTAGAGCCAACATTAAGTTACAGCCCATGCCAAATCTCTAGTTCGAAGTTAGTGTGGATCACACTGATGTTCAATGAGGAGGTTGATGTTGGTGGATATTTTAGTTTACGTTACTTTTGGTGGAAAGTGATTGTTTGGTTTTATGGAAGGTGTTGGTCGGAGGTCTCAAGGAAGACCGGGGGAGGACTTGTGGTCTTGGACCCACATTGTTTTCACCCCGACTAGACAATTAAAGTGACCCAGATTAATTATCTCCATGTTTAACACACTCACATGATTATTTAGCGTACTTCACATAAAACTAATTTGGTTTGAAGTCATTGATAAATCTCATAACATTCTTTGATGAAGTGGGCCCCAGTACCCTGTAGCCATGCCCTGGGCCCCAGTACAAGTAGCAAGTGATTTCCAAATATGTATAATTTTATTTTCAAGTAACTTTGTCTAAGTTTAACATGAATGTCAACCAAGGCGACCAGGGTAAGACACCCACCTCTTTGAGTTGGACCTCCACCACTAGATGAAAATGCAGTCAATTATATCACAATATGCATATTTCCCTTTTTAGAGAAAACTTCATACTAAAAATAGCACTATAAGCCTCGAATTAGTCTAGGGACCCACTTGAGATGAATCAACCACAAATATATGTGGGTCAAGTTTTTACTAACCCTCTTTACCTTTGCTATAGTGGTGGGCAACTCAAAGAGGTGGGTCAGTAATGTCCAAGGAGATTTTGGGTGTAATTGGTCAAAATACTAGTGTTTCCAAGTCCTACTAGTTACATTATGTGATCTTTTGATTAGTTCTTTAGTAAATTGGGGTATATTCTCTAAATTCATTCAAAATGATGGATAATTTTTTGAGAAGTCTTCAATTTCAATTGGTTGTTTCCCAAAGAACTGGTTTATTTGTAACTAGCGGTTAGTTCACCCCATTAATTGAGGTGGGTGTCTTGCCTTGGCTGACCAAGGCAGTGACATGTGGATGGTTCTCCATGAATTGGGGCAATATCCACAGTCAAAATTGAATAAAATTTGGTCATCTACAACACCGTGAACATGTCTTATTAGGCCACTGCAAATGCAAGACTAAAGGCCCATAGCCATTGCATTCTAAGAACCCTAATTGGTCGAAAAGGCCAAGACCGTTAAGTTCACTTCACATTAGAAGGTGAAGGCCTAAGGGCCCAAGCAAATTATCATGGATGGAAAGTCTACATAGATGTCTACATGGCAAATTATGGATAAGGTTTCATGGCCTCCCATGGTAGGAATTATCAATAGGTTGTCAAATATAAATCATATAGTTTTTCATCATTGCATTTCATTGAAGGATGCAAAATAATCACCTAGAGAAATGCATGCACATGATACTAGATGTTCATAGGAAATGCTATAGACATGTATTGAATTCCTCCAATTGTGACTTTGCATATTAAGTGAGTCCTTTTTTTTAATTTTGAGTGCAGTTAGCAAGATATCCTTCATGTGGCAACATACCGTAGGTTCATAGCAAGTTGGACGGAAAATAACTCAAAAATTAAGCCTCGTTCTTTTGGGAATACTGGGTTAGATGGCGTTAATGAAAGGAAAAAAATAATCATCATAATGTCTAAATTTTAGGAACTGTGATGTGTTAGAAAACTCAATCCAAAGTCATGAATGAATGGAAAATAAATTACAAAACTCGGTTTTGTATGTATTGATATGTTACATGCTTAAATGAATAAATATACATATACACATTTACCTAATTCAAAAAAAAAGTTTTTACAGACCGCCTAAGCCCTAGATGAATTAATTAGTGGGCACAATCTTCCCAACATGCTATCAACCAATGGTAGTTGTTTTTGAAGGCACACGTAGGATTAAATGGCTCCCTTAGAATGTCCCCATGGGAAGCCGCTAAACATGCCCACCAAATGTGTGCAAGCGGGGCCTATGGGGAGACCCCAAATGGTGGTGGTGTTGGGCTTCCAAAGTAACTCACAATGGTTGTGCCAAGAGCCATTGTAACCTTTTCTTATTTGAGCTCATTATACACATTGGGAGCCCTATCGTCATGGCAAACAAAGTAATTAACTATCACCATGACAAACTGTGGGCATTAGGGGAGTTGGGCACGGTATGGGGGTTAAAATACTTCACTTACATATGACATCATTATTCAACCAAGTGACTAGGTTGGGTGGGTCAGGAATATGTCATGTAAGGTGCTAAAATTATATCTTATGGATGCTTATCTAAGCATATTCAATATGATAAACTCGGGTGAAGCACTGTCATTAAATATTATTAGAATGCAACGGCTGATAGTAGGTGAATAATGTTATGATTGTGGATGAAGGGGCTCTAGTTAAAACCATACCCCCTACAAGTCCTTACAAGAGAAGGGTCAAATTATTCCAAATGGTCCCCATCAAACTAATTCCAAGATCTTTGATGCCAGTAACTACCCAATATGAAGACGGAGAGAAGGTGTAGTTTGAAGTCTGAGGGGCTGATCACACCAACCACATATGGCACCAACTGTCAACATCTCCAGCTGTAATAGTGTAAAAAGTGGTGGACCAACATCTATTTTTGAAGAGAATCCCTGGCAGTTTCACGGTTGGAACTGGATGGAAAGTTTGGTGTGATTGGGGCATGAGGCACAACAGGAAACTTGATTTACAGTAAACTAGTTTTTAACACACCCGTGACATTGAGAATACGAGTGGCCAAAATGAACCACTTTGGGTCCCTTGTGACTGGTTGTCGCAACCATCCAAAGCAAACTGAAGAAACTGATTCGAAAGAAATTTGGTGGAAATGGCTGGAAAATTCGCAATCCACACAACATGAACGGTGCCATGTGTCGCACCCACCGATCACAGGCGGAGGTCTCCTCGCGATTCGCACACTCATCGGGACTCCGGCGACAGAGGACATGAAACTACATGAAAAGAGTGAGATGTGACGAGGCTGGGTGTCGCGAGGCAACGGGTATAAGAGAGCGAGTCCTGAGACTAGACACCCCAACTCTGGCAGGACAGTCGTTGGGCGAAGAGTCTCTCTTACAACCTTCGGATTCAGAGTTTCCAGTTCTTTCGATTTCCTGCACTCAGCTGAGTCAATCTGTGCATCTAGTCTCTTTTGTTCCAGAACCTTGAGACCTCGGGAACCATAATTCCAAATTCTGTCACTCTTGGATTCTGTTCCAAGTTCTTGGACTTCATCGGAATTAGCTGACAGTGAGGAAGCATATCATTTGTTTGTGGTTCCTTCCACATTCCGAGTTAGTTACCGTCAATTTAGATCTCCAAGCCTGTTGGTAGTACTTTGGAATATATAGTACGCTGTGCAGTCTCGTTCTCAAGGAACATAGTGCTTGATTTCAGAACAGTTTTCTACTCTTGCAGCTTACTACACACTTGAAAAAAGAAAAAACACACCAATTGACGTGGTAGAAGACCGTTTCTGTGACCTGCAGCTGGATTTCAAATGGCTGTGTAGATTCAATCATTAAAGCTACCTTTTGAAGGAGTTTGGTGTACTTCAGCTGCGAAGGGAGAGTTTTTCCAAAAAAAAAATCATCAATGGAATCTGCACGTTTTCGCTCTGTCGGCACCGAAGATCATGCCCCAGTTCGTGAGTGCACACAATCTGCTGCTTGCTCAGAATTTTATCGAGTGATCTATAGTTTTGAGTTTTCCTAGGCGCTGATGTCTCCATCATGAACATGAATTGGGAGTCGTTCAGGTCCATTTTATACATCCTTGCAGGGTACTAATGTCCAATTTTATGTGTAACTGATGTCGTCACAGAAATTGCGTCTGCCAAAGGATTGTTGGAGATGACCCTCCCACAGACCCACGACAAGGTGCCTTCAGACAAGGTAAATAGGCGATTGATTATTCTCAAACAGTGGAAAATCTGAGGATCAACTTGTTGATAGACTACGTTGACACATATAGCTGATAGTGAATGACGATATCTGCATGCTTCTTGTCTGCATGAATATACAAAATTTATTAACACCATAGATGCTCGTGCTCTCTGGAGAGCTGTGATATCTCTTATCCAGATGACATTGGACCTGTGTCTCCTCCAAAAGATTGAAGTTTGAGGAGATGAACAAATATATAAGCCTATTGAGAGTCTCCTGATCCAGCTAAAATGAACTTTGTTGGGAGCAAATAGTTCGAATTTTAAAGCTCACATGAATTGGTTGTGGGTTGCTGATATAATTGCAGCTGATGATGGAGAGCAATGCCTTAAGGACCACAGCTGGACTCCTTACCCCAGCACCTTACCGTGCCATCCCTGAGAAACAAGTGGAGAATCTTGTTGCTGACTTGCTTGACTCTCTCGAAACACCAGTGGCAGCGGAGAGGTAGAAACTCAAACATGAATCCATTGTACTTTCTTTCTAGTTGTACTCTTGAATTCTGAGACTGCTAAAAAATCTGTTGCAGGTGCACATGACGAGTAAACAGTGATCAATATCAGTAGTACTGTATACAAGTATCCTACTTTGGAATATTGTGAAATTCTGATTCTTATACTGTTTGAAATTATTCTTCATTTCAGGCCGAGATACCATGTTGTGCACATTGCTAGTGAGATGGCCCCGGTAGCCAAGGTGGGAGGTTTGGGGGACGTGGTCGCAGGACTTGGTCGTTCCATTCAGAACAGAGGGCACCGGGTTGAGGTCATCATTCCCAAATACAAGTGCATGGATATTACTGGAATAAAAAATTTCAAGGTAATTTGTCATTTTGGCTAAGTAGACTCAAGCTATTACAGTATTATTATTCCAGGAAAGCATCAAAACATGAATCAATGTAGAGGCCTGGAGCATAGCCAGCTCTCGGTTGGTCAATTGATACGGCTCGAGAGGCTAATTATCAATTTTCCGTGTCAAATATATATATTGTGCAGGTATTGGGCAGGCAGTTCTACTCTTACTTTGACGGAGCTATGCACAAGAATGCAGTGTGGAGTGGCATTGTGGAGGGCCTTTTTGTGTATTTCATTGATCCTCTTCACCCCAAGGACTTTTTTGCCCGCGAGAGCATTTACAATCAGCCTGACGATTTTGATCGGTTCACCTACTTCTCACGTGCAGCACTGGAATTCTTGTCCCAGTTCGGCAAGCGACCCAACGTTATCCACTTGCACGATTGGCCAGTGGCTATGGTGGTATGTACTGATCCCGCTTCTATTATTTGATCTTGGTTTTCAAGCTGTAAAGTTGTAAAATCGTATTTGAAATTAAGTTGTTGACTTAGTAATCTCGTAACTTACTTCATATTGTTCTGTTTGCAGGCACCCCTGTACCGAAGCCTCCATGCAGGCTTGGGCTTCAACTCGAGAATTGCCTTTACTTGCCACAACATTGAGTCACAAGGAAAGGGTAGCAAGGAGGCCCTTGAAGCCTGTGGTGTGCAATTTAAGGAGCCCTTGAACAAGGAGCATTTTCAGGACAACGTCTCACCCGATAAGATGAACATAATGAAGGTAATACTTTGAGTTAGAAGTCATCACAGTAAGTCTCTATTTCTGGACGTTGTTGGTAGAATTTCAAATTTCTGGATTTATGCTGAACTCCGTGAATTTGTGTTTGCAGAGTGGGTTCATGTACTCTGACTTCGTGACGACTGTGTCTCCAACTTATGCTAAAGAGGTCTTAACACCCGAGGTGTGGAAACTTTCTTACAAAAACCTCCAAAATTGCCTATTACGTCCATTACAACATTTGTGGATGCATCAGTGCGAAATTTCAAGACATACATGTAACAATGACATTTTGATTGTTTTTCAGAAAGGAGAAGGCTTGCAATCGACAATAGAGGCTCTTCCCAAGTTCCAAGGAATCCTGAATGGCATAGACGACAAAGTATGGAATCCTGCCACAGACTCATTCCTCAGACACCACTACAGCGCGGCAAACTTGAAGGGGAAGCAGCTGATTAAGAATGGCCTGCGACGTCGTTTGAGAATGGCTTATGAGGGAGTTGATGCTAAAAGACCTTTGGTAAGTGAATACATTGAACAAATCTCATTATGAGAGGCTGCCGTTTTCTGCACTGTAAATAGGTATATTAATGTGTACAAATCGCAAGCATCAATGCTTCAATTGTTACTGGTTAATCATTGGCACCCCGTTGCCACTGTCAATTTGGATATTAATGTGGACTCGGTGTGATATTTTATTGTATAGGTGTGTTGTGTAACAAGGCTAGTACCACAAAAGGGTGTCCATCTCATCCGCCATGCCATCTTTCAAGTCTTGAAGCAGGGGGGGCAATTCATCCTCCAAGGCACTAGCCAAGTTCCTCACATCAAGGTAACTTAGTTTACTAACTTGTGATGATCTACTCACAGTGCTTTCGTAAGACGTGCAAGATCAAGCAGCTTTAATGTCACAATATCATATTATTCTAGACTTTTTTTTCTTTTTTAAAACTCTGTGAGTCACCGTGACCGGTTGGAGCTCACGAGGGTGCCATGTATATATTTTGCTGTGCTGGCAGGAAGAATTTGATGAGTTGGAACGCCAATTCGAAAACCACCCGCACATCCGATTGGTGCTGAGGTACGAGGAAGAGCTGACCCACAACATCTATGCGGCGGCCGACATCTTTGTCATCCCCTCACTTTTCGAGCCCTGTGGACTGACCCAAATGTATGCCATGCGATACGGTGCCATCCCTGTTGTGCGCAAAACGGGAGGCCTCGCTGACAGGTAATTCATTGACTAAGATATTCCCGACCAATTATTGATCAACTTTGCTCTTGTCAGATGAGAGTCCTCTCCTCCTCGCAAAAGAACGTTATCAGTAAATTCCCCAATTACATGTAGATCTTAACCCATAAGAGAAACTCGTTCAATCTATTGAAGATCAAATGATGAAGCAATCCAGAACTTGAAAATTTATCCTGGGTTGATGGCAGTGTGTTCGACGTGGATGATGAATCCCTTCCCTTTGAGGAGCGCAACGGGTTCTCGTTCACAAATCCAGACGAGGAAGTAAGTCTTACAACTCCATTTGAGATATGTTTCTTTCTCTAGTTCAGAATGTAGTACTAGCTCGTCTTAAGTCTTTCTTCCATTTTTGGACCATCAAGTTGATACTAGCCTACATCTTATATCTGATTGAGGCCACTGCATTCCGTTACTCTAGGGAATTAGCCTTTTCGCCACCATCTTGATGTACTTCCAGTCCCATAAGGTCTTTTGGCTTGCTGAACTTCAAAACCAATTTCATTCCATGAGAAGTCCTAACTTACATGTTATGTGACATGGAAGTTGCAAAACAGATGGAAACAAATAAATTACAGGGTTGCACAACTTTTTCTGTGTGTAATAATTCATTGAATTTTTCGCTGAATTTTTCTTGTGCAGGCTCTTACACCTGTCCTAAACCGAGCAATGAGGTATTACAAGGAGCGTCGCATCTGGTGGGCGAACTTGGTGCGCCAGGTGATGCGGTTGGACTTCAGCTGGGATGCGGCTCCCGTGGACCAATACATCCGTCTATATGACGAGGCGGTCACCTCCGGAGGCCTCACCGCAGGCCGATGAAGAAGAAATCTAAATTGGGATCCAGTTTTCACGGAAGGAGTTGACTAAAAATCTCACCGTCACAGTTGTTGATGCACATGTAATATCGTTGAGCTGGCCTGGCTGCAGTCACTACCCTCGCGGATGATGCAATTTTACACCAAGGCCGACCACATATGCATGGACTTCATTTGTTACATCACCCACAGAGGATCGGAATCCTATGATGAAAATCAAGCAGGTTGTTATGTTATGAATCATAGGGTATAAAAGTGTGGTTTTGAAGGTACATGTGATTTGCACTGACTCGTTGTTAGAACGTCCAAACTCGTGATATTTGTAGAATTTTCGGTCACTCGACTACATGGAAGTTTGTGTCTGTTGCAACCTACCAAGGTTTACTTGGGCAGTCATCAGTCGGCCCTGTACTTGTATTTCTAATGAGAGGAAGAATATTTTACCGGTAGAGACCTTTCCTTGGAATGCTCTGGGCCTAATTAAGAGCATTCAGCTAGGAACAGTCTTCTGAAGGTGCGAGATTGGAGGAAGACGAGTAGTTTATATGAGGGTTTTTGAGAGACACTTTAGTTGAGAGTTAGGTTAGAATATAAAATCCTGTCAGATAGAATCTGGCTGTTGCAACATCACATGGAGTTGTATTTTGGTAACGTTATCAATCAAAGAAATGCTACTTCAGCTACAGACATATAGCACATTTGTGTCCACCCTGAGCAGGTACATGTGTGTGCATTTGACTCTGAAGCTCGGATCGGTGCATGGTTTACTTGTCTCAGTAGTTTGTTGCATGCTTGCAGTGGCCTCCTAGTCATGGCCACAAGGAACTTTGGGCGCTTTACAAAACTTAGTGAATTGGCCTCCATTTGATGGGGTATGTCTACTTTGCCACATGTTTCACTAAATTGTCCAATTTGCCTTGACATGCCCAGAAGCAAATGATTTTGATTTTGGCAAGCTTTTCATTCACAGAAGTCTTTCTTTGAAACTCTCTTTGGAAGATCTGTATACTCTAAGCTGTTAGTCTAAATTGACTGTTTCAGTTCAGAATCTGACAAATTTAGTCAAAAACTATGATTTCCTTGGCGGCCTCCAGTTTTCGTGGAATCTTTCTCTAATTATTTTGTTTGGGGTTTTTGTATTAGTCTGGATTTTTTGTTTTCACGATGTTATTAACAAACACAATGTGATTGGAACTTGGGGGAAGAGTCATGCTCAAAAGAGAGATGGGGAATCATTGCATACAAGCATACCTCTCATTCATTCAACGTAAAGCCCTGAAATAGTATGTAATCTGTAGGTTACTTTTTTAAGTTGATTTGACACCGGAATTAGCTTATAACACACCAAATTATTGTAGTCATCTGAGATGAATCAACCACCAACTTTTTATCGGTCAAGTTTTTTATGTTGGATGGATGAGAGGTAAGCTCATCTGCAGTAATTCCCTCTTGTAGACTGTACGCAAGGAATGAGGAGCCAAGAACCAGTAGCATGAAACCAATCAATAGCCATGAAAAAACCACAGGATCGACAACACCAAGAGGATCACCATCCTTTGGCTATAATTTGCAGTCGATCAAAACTAGGACAATTTTGTTGCCAAATAATCTTCGTGTCAAACTTGACTGCATAGAATTCCATGAGGTCCCCACCTTCTACTACATCAATGTCAAATACACCATGCCTCACAAGCCGCGAGCACTCTTTCCACTTGCAACCTACCCATACTCGAGCAAGTGTTGCCACATTGCAACCTCCGACTTGAGGGGAAGGCCTTGTCATTCAACACCTTGTCATGTCGTGTAAATGAATTACAAGGGAATTCCAATGAGATTTTCCCTTGAGGAAGTAAATTTATGCTATGAGCTAGAGAGATGACACCAATCTAAAGTAGATGTGACTAAGAGACGCTCCACACTTGGTAGAATGTGAATCTGGGTTGGGTTCCCGCTAGATTTAAAGAGTTGCAGTCTTATATAGGTAAATGCATTCATGGGCTTCTTCCTCAATGGTTGATAATATCATTATGTAAATTAGGTAAATTTGTTGGGAGGTAATCGGTGTGCACTACTTCATTTTCTTGGCTATTATTATAGTGCTAGGGTTTGATTGGGGCTGCAAATGATACTTAGTCTTATGCTACTTTTAGAAACACTATGTTCATACTAAGCATTTGTATACGAGGGTTCTCACATATGAGGCCTTGGCTATGGTTGCTCTGTGACCTAATTATGTCACACTAAACACAAAACAAACAAAATCCTCATCACTGCACCACCAATTTGAGGTGCACTTAATCCCTAAAGGCCCAAGCCCAAATCTTCCCAAAATTGTCTTAAAAAGTCTCAACCCAATAGCTTAATAAAGAAAAATATGTACATCTTATGGTGGATCTAACCGAAAAGATGACATCTTTGTAAAGTTAGGGTTGCTCCTAAAAAATTTAGCCATCCATGTGTCCCAATTTAAAAGATTATAATGTAAACATGTACAGTAGTGTGAACAAGTAGAGGTGGTTCCATATATATATATATATATATGGCCTATTTTATTGACAAATAGGCAACTACAAGACAATGTCTACTTAAACTGGTCTACACAAATTTTGAAGTCCAATTGCATGTGGGTACCACAAACTTACTACACTAAATATGATATTTAGTGTCATATGGTATTTTATGTCACTGTGGTAACTTTTTGGATGACCCTTCTTATGAATAAGTGAACAAATACTGTCATGGATAATGGATGAGTTCATCCATTTGCCAAAACACTACCTTCTATTGTAAGCAACTTGTGATGAAATATTGTCAAGGATGATTGAAATTTAGATGAAAATCACTTGGTAAGTGATAGTAATTCCAACACTATGAATCTATCACCCCCCCCCAAACAAAAAATTTCCCAAGGAATGATACATAATGTTGGGTTAACATTTAGTGTTGGTGACACTACGCCGCAGTTTAAATTTAGTAATGAGCAAGACAATTTAGAATTGGTGACACTAAATATCATATTTAGTGTGGTGCTTTGCAACTCCTTAGAACCTAACCAACTGATTGATTGATGATACATGTGACGTGTAATTGACCAACACTTCTTTTCCGCCCACAGTAATTATAACTATGACTTTTGTTTTCCGATGGAGAACCAATATGGATCCATGTGTTACACCTACTAATTGTGATCTTTTTTTTGTGGCAAGTCACAAGCCATTCGTTGGCAATGATTGGCCTTGGCAATTAGCACCGCGTACATTGAACCAAGAACTTAATCTAAACTTATAACATGGTATTCGAGAAAACATCACATTGTACGGAAAAATGTTATATATGTCATTTTTTTCAAATGAAAGGAAGGCTAGCTTGAATTGGTCTTTGGAGGTAGCTTTCATCAACTGCACGAGTTTTTATCAACTAGAGTTATTTTTCAAAGTTCAAGTGCATTCCACAAGACTAGAAACTGAGTCAGGCCTGAATTTTTTTAAAACGTCATATGTGAATGTGATGTTTTCACAAATACCATGTTTTACATAAAGGATGTTGGCAAGCCAGATACCTAGAGTGGGGTTTAACCTCCACACCATCAGTTTTTGTGGTTAGTATTTATTCCTACGTATCCAAAACTAGAATGTGGCTTACCCTCCATAAATAATGGGAGTCTCGCACAAGAGTTGGGTCTTTGGACTTAGAATGATAACCGCTAGCTACGAGTAGGGTGTTTGGACTACCCCAAGCTCATTGGTCGAGTAAAGGGTTCTAGTGGGACCTCCCCCTCACCCCAATACATGAGTAGAAGAACTTAGGCTCTTGTTTCGAGCATTCAACTTGTGGGAATTAGTGCTACGGATTTTACGCAATCCAAGGGAGAGCCAAAATATAAGCGAAGGGTCTTATGAAGTTGCATGTGAACGAGGAGAATAGAAGGGACCACTCCCAAAACACAACCCCCTCAAAAAGCACATGCAATTAAAAAGCCTTCAATTATGGCCCCCTTTATCCTTAAATATGGGAAATTATAACTTCAAGTTTCGCAAGCTTTACAACAAGATTTCTCACTTGAAAGCGTCCTACACTACTGTAAATTCATATTCACTTCCCCCCCCCACATGTGTGCCGCCATCAAATTTTCCATACTATCAAAGTTTTTGTACTTACTAGAGAGATTTCAAGAGTAAAAAATCATATGTTACAAATTTTCCATATTTTCTTCCCTTCTTTTTTTCATAAACTTGTTATCGTTATGTACTCAATATGGAGAATATCAAAATATATGCATATTTCACCTCACTACCAGCATATGAGTCCTAGGCAATCGTCCTACATTGGTGAAAGGACAATGCAAATCTATCATTGAAGTATTTGATTTGCAAATTTTCCAATGATGATGGTCATTTGCGCAAGATGCCATATGCTTGAAATACCTACATATCATCATAATTTAACAATGTATCTAGATTATACTTAATGTTCTTTTAAGCTTAATGAATTCCTTAGAAGTCATGACCAATGCAACCAAGCGGGTTCGTGTGTTCAAAGTAAACATCATTGTGTATTGAAATGCTAGCTTGTGTCTAGGCAGTCGTTCCAAGGTCAAAAAATCATACTTATTTTAGAATTTAGAATTTGGATGGCCCCACACCATCAATTTCCGGAGTGGAAGTGGTCCTTATATACATTATGCAATATAAACAATGGGTGCAATTTTCTAATGGGCTCAATAAACCAACTTGGAGAAATATCAACAAGTCCTTGAACGTCACGAGCTTCAAAACTACTTACTACGATACATGTTCATATCTTGCTCAATTCACTCCACCGAAGTACATGAAGAGTATGATTGGAGCTCTTCTAAGAAAAACAAATTACAACGATTATCCCAATTAGTGCGTGTGGTACTAATTCCCGAAACACGCATTGTTTGCCGAGTTTCAAAGTTAGTGAGGGCTGAAATGTTTACTGAGTGATACTAAATTCGTGAACATATGCTCATTTATCATGCATTTAAAGAAAATGAGTGCATCATGCTCTAAGATGCTTGTAGAACAATAAAAAGTTTACATGCAAACACATGCTTGTGAATGAATACTGCCAAGATGAATAGCACCGGTACTTTCAGTGAATAGAGTTGTTGTGATGATATTTTTAATGAATAATGTCGGGTGAACTATACTTCCTAGATCTTTGAATGGCACTAATTTCATAGCATCTAGAAATTTAGTATAACCTTCACAAATTTCCCACACACACTATTAGCCCCCCTCACTAATGGGGATAATCAATGTAGTCTTAAACATTCCACCTAGCCATTCGAATATGTTAATGAAGCCCCAATGGACCTACACATTGGTCACGACCTTCACATGAGTAGCTTGAACTCGGAGTTTTCTAGGTTACCTACAATAAGCATGATCTCCACCGACATCAATTCAATCGTCTAAGTATATAATGTGAACATTTAATTAGCATGATTACGAGATGAGTTTGACTTACAACCAATCATGACCAATAATGACTTATGTAATGTGATATTATGTGATAGTTAATGATACATTTATATATCATTATTCAATTATAATATGCATTAGTATTATCTTGGTAATATGCATCAGAAGTTCACAATAAATATCCACATTTCAAAACTATTGCAACCTTGGCATGTAGCCCTAAAGCAGACATTTAATGCAAAAAAAAAAACCATGATCAAGATTTGCGTTGGTTACCCAATGGCACCAATTTCAATATTGGAATGGTTTTTTAGATTATGTGCGTGTCATAGTATATGGGCATTGTACAAAATAATGTGATCATTGCATTAAGGGTTTGTTCACACCATGGACCATGAAGTCGTCCCAAGGGATTGTGAAGTCTTTTATTGGCTAATTGTATTTGTCACGGGACCAATTATGTTTACACCTAGGAAAATATGTCCAAGTAATCATGGAGGTTGAGGTTCTCAAAAGACATATTTTAAAGCTTACATTATTCACTGACATGGACCAACAAGTTTTGCAGTGGGAGAGGCAAAAGAGGTGCTTTGGTAGAAAAAGGCAAGGCCCATGGCAAGGAAATGTTTTTTTTTCTTTTAAATAAAAAACATTTATTGATTTTCTAGGTGGTTGTAGATACAATGGCAGCTCCCTTTTATCACATACTAACGTTATACTTTGACACCACAATAGAAAAGACAGTTATTTACGACATTATCTCATTCTCTTGCAAATTTTTTGGCATGTTTTGGATAGTAGTATATTAATTTTCTTTTCAAAATATGGAGGGATATATTGTTGATGAGTCATATAGATAGTCACAAAAGAAAGTGGTTACAAAATTCATACTGGATGCAAGAAATGAAAGCTCCAATTTTCAAGAGTAACCACTAATTCATTTTCTCAAATGTTGCATGGTCCTAATATGCTCCTTTCTCCTTCTAGTGTATTTTGTCCTCCTCCAATTACACCTATGTTCAATTTTTGGCAAGGTGGACATTTGAGAACTCTCCTTCAATAGTTGAAGTTGGAATCTTACAAGAAGAAGAAATGGCAACAACAACAACAAAACAACTTGTTGAAAAAACAATTAGAAAATAATAATTATGAAAAATATGAGTAAAACTGACAAGAAGGATATAATTGAGATTGGCAAATTTGATGAAGATTTTTTAAATCAAGTAGAAAGATTTCTAAATTACATCACCTAATTACTATTTGAGGCAAGATGGACAAGGAATTTGTGTCAACAACAAATAAACAAGGTAAAAATAAAATAAAATAATCAATTGCTTTTACAAAAAATGAATGTAATGAACATGGTGAATGAAAATGTATGTGGGTTGTATGTTGAGGCCATAGAAGGCCTTGACCTGAGCTGCAGGCCCCTATATCCCCCCCCTTTAAGACATGGATGGGCGGGACCATGGAGGCTTTACGTTTAGTTACTACATTAAGTTTTTTACATGTGCGAGAAGATTAGAACACTCCTCTCTTCCGTTCAAATTTTTTTTTCATCCTTCCGCTAATCATTAGCCCACCTTATGTTTCCCAGCCCTACGTATTCACATTGCTCTCGTATAAAATTTTATTTTATTTTTTATGTTGATTTTTATTTATATCCATTGATTCCAAGCCCTTCTTGTTTTTTGGGGGAAGTTTTCATTATGTTTCTTTAATGCTTCATGCAAATGTTAACTCCTTGATCAAACTATATATTTGATTGGTGGTTGCAATCAAGGGTTTTAACCATTCTTGGTTATCATACAAGAAGAGATACAAATTCATTCTCAAAGAATACAAGTTGAACAAGAGGGCTAATGCAGTTTTAGGGACAACGATAAAACAAGAATATGAGTAGTTTAATGAAATGGATGAATGGCATGTCAATAGGACAAGTGTATACAACCAAATTCTTGCAAGTGCTACATAATTGTGAGAAAAAATTATTTTTTTATCTACATTTACTTCACATCAAGCAACTATTGCTAAATAACCAACTATCATACCAACAACTATTGCAATACAAGGGGAAAAAAACAAAAAAAAAACAACAACTCAAGGTAATATCAAAATTCTACAAGAATAGGTTGTTGATAATTTTGGTGTTCTTCTTACATCAACTAAACTCACATGAATATCTAAGTTTTAACCACTAACCGACCACATCATGAGTAAACGCATGAGCAGTGTCACCAACAATACATGTAAACCTAACATTTATTTGTCGAACATTCCTTGTAAAAATATTTGCGCATTATAGATCTACAATGTTGCAATTATTGTCACTGAATAAGTTATTTATCATCTAATTTCAATCAACCATCTTATATTTCATTACAAGAATGTTAGGATGCAAATATATCAAACTTTGTTTCAACAAGTGTCATGGGGTTCATCAAAATTTCAATCATACATGACATGATCTTTAAACTTATTCATAAGAAATTTCATTAGAAAATTTACCACAATGACATAAAATACCATATGATACTAAATACAATATCTCGTGCACCTATTGAGGTTTAGGTTCCATTTATTACCCATACCACCCATCAAGTGGTTTTTTTGCTCAAATTAGATTATCAAACTAGATGCGGTGTACCATATACATCATCAAGTGACGATGTTCCATCACATCAAATGAAAGGTGACAACACTACACCATAAAATGTTTAGGAGGGAAATTTTATGGTGTAGTGTTGTCACCTTATAATAATGTCTATGTTATGAAGCCACTAAATTGTAATAAATATTGTGTCCAACTACTTTGTCTACCTTTTCTCAAGCCCCTAGATTTTAAGGAAAGAGCCAACTATGTAGTGGGTTGATCCTAAGGAAGAGTTGGGGTTGGGGTTGGGGTTGGGGTTGGGGGGGGGGGGAAGAGAGAGGGAGTTTGAGTGGTAAGAGTACAGAAAGCCTATAATAAGAAGAAGATCCAATTACTGCAACCTAAATAAATCAGAAATATCCATGTTAAAAATTGAATGTCGTTGAACCAACAACCAGTTGGAAATCAAATATTGTGGTTTATTGTAATGATAAATTGGGGTAGTATTAAAAAAACCTCAAAAATGATTGGAAGTCAATAGGACTAGAGATAAGGTTGCACAAACATATACACATACACAAAGGCATATGAATAATGCTTGGAGTGAGATGATCTCATGTTCTCCTTGTTTTGCCTTTTATTGTTTTTCTTCTTTTCTTTGGTTCATACAAATAGTATGGGATAACTCTTATCCCTCTTCGGACTAGCGTTGTGGCTTGATTCTAACCTTATTGTTTCTCGTGCCTCTTTCATTACATTTTTATTGACTACGAACAATCTAATGCTCTACCTTCTACAAAAATGTTGCAGTCCATAATAATGTTGTATTGACCCCCAAAGAACAAAAAAACCATGCCAAGTGAATTTGGACATCAAGCTTGAGCTTGCATATCAATAATGAAGGGATGTGTTGCATGGAAGGAGTTCCCATGCCTAATCAAATGATTTTGTTGACATGTGGATTTCTTTTTGCCTCATACTATTTGACGATGCAAAGAGCTTGTTTACAACAATTTATATTTATGTTGAAAAATTCGATGGTGATTTCTTTTTGTATTTTTCATGCGAGGATGATTGTACAAAGATTCCTAAGTACTTGTAACGTTCATCAAGGGAAAGGATGAAGAATGCATGCCCTAGGTATGTTATTTGCCCATTATATAAGGAGGTTTTGAAGATGTCGTTGTCTTGTTTACAACAACTTATATTTAGGTTGAAAATTTTGACGGTGATTTCTTTTTGTATTTTCCGTGTGACGATGAGAGTACAAAGATTCCTAAGTACTTGTAACGTTCATTAAGGGAAACGATGAGGAAAGCATGCCCTAGATACGTTATTTGCCCATTATATAAGGAGGTGTTGAAGATGTCGTTGGGTACTTTTGTTTGGTGGGAGGCATATGTGAGAAGAAATTGTCAATTTAAGTTCTATAGATGGTACCAATAAGTTGGAGTGTTCACAAGGCTGTGTGTTCTTGTCTAGATATGACTTAGTTTAGTAATTTGACGATGGCCTCAACTTCACACATCACATCACAAGTGAGGTAAAGTGACAAATGTTACCATCATCGCAAGAAAATTCAAATTCTTAGTTCATATTTGAGAAAAAGAAAAAGAAAACCCCGAAACAAACACTAACAATCATAATGTGACTATCACAAATTCAAAAATATAGTGTGACCGAATCCAATTATTGCACATATTGCATGGTGTGGTCCCAATTCATGCCCGATTGTAGTGAGAGAGAGAGAGAGAGAGAGAGAGAAAGTGTGAGTGAGCTAGAGAGAGAGTTTCTAAGCAACAAAATATTTCTCAGTCTCATCTTTTTGGTTTTGTATGTGCACTTTTGGTTTGTTTAATGTGAAACTTATGCACAAATTTACATATCAACCCTAGTCATATTTTTTGCAATTATGTAGATCTAAACCGAAAGAAAATGACCTCAATCTACCCAAAGTCTTTCTAGTATTTGTCAACCCCACACTGAATGAAACCACACTATTGCATTCAACAAACCCATACCCCAATTGATATCTAGTTAGAAATAACAAGCAGTAAGTCCATATCAACTTCAAATAATCCAGGAACTTGTCATGGGTTGCTTCTAAGTACCAAGCCGTATTGCACCAATTAAATTGTAGGGTATGTAGTTCGGTTTTTTACAAAATTGAATACTTGGTACTTTCTTGATCCATGCAAAATACTAAGATAAAAATTCAAGGCAAAAACATGTGGTGGTAATGTCATTTATGATGTTATAGATAGCAAAAACTCCAATCAATTGTGCTCTTAATGTTCCAAAGGAATAAACCTCACCTATGTCCACAACAACTAACAATGTGAGGTAGGTAGCAACCATTTCCATTTGTTATCGATGTCACATAGGTGAAATCTACAAACATATATTTCCATTCCAATTTTATCATATGCCTCCGAATTTTGCTGTAAAATGTAAACATGAGTTCTTTCCTCCTTCCCCTCAAGGCTAGACCTTAAAATTTGGAAGGAAGGAAACAAACTTATTTTGCTATAACATGTAAACATAAATTCATTCCCCCCTCTCCCTCGAGGCTAGACCTTAAAACTTGGAAGCAAGCAATGTGTGGAGACTATAGATAACAATAGTCCCATAACATTACACATCTCCTTGGTTGCGTTCCCTGGAACCATGTATCACATGAGCAAAGAAATCCCTTATAAATCCAGGACTCTCCATTGATGGGGGGAACACTCACGTTGTGTACTATGAACTTTTCGACAAGCATGTGTGGATTATCACAGCTTTTTAATCACAATCATTTTGTGCTAATCATCAAAGCTTCAATCACAAAGAGAGCATCATGTACGTAGTTGCTTACAAAAGTTATGGAAGTTCACAAAAAGAATACTAATCGTGTCCTATAAAGTTGGTGGTCCTTCACACACCACTTTTGATCTCCAAGGACATGCAACTTCCGACGTAGAAATCAAACACTACGTGGCAAGACTCCCACCCTCGTGAGGCAATGTAATGTTGAAGTAGTACTACAAGGGCACTTGGGAGTCGTGCATTTCCCAATATACAATGGCTTTTTCTTAGGCTGGGGCCTGCAATTAATATATGTATACAACTACGAAGCTTAGGAAACAGTTTTAGGTTTAGTTATTTTGAATGGATTCATCTACATGTGACCATGCACGCCCTCCCACATACCGTACAATATAACCAGTTTTGGGAATTTTGGGATCCAGTGGGGAATCTCATACAATTCTATTCCAGTTGACTTCCAGCATATCACAATGGGTATACTTTGAGAATGTTTGATGGTGTCCCACAGTGGTTGGGCCATTGGTTTGTGGTGGTAGTTCATTCGAGTCAATCTCTTGGACTTGGGAATCCACCATTTGATGCACGAGGTGAATCTAACATGACTGAACGCTAGGGTGTTGCACTTCTGGTGCCATGAATTTTGCAACAATTATCTCCCACTTATGTTGGGCAACTCTGCAAAATGAGCAGTTGCTAGCTTGTTGCTAGTTTCTTCACTGTGCTAGGGTGAAACAACCACGTGGTAAGCAATCTAAGGTTTTTCAAAATCCTCCATTGATTAAAGCAGATGTGCCTGATTCGGTGTGTGGTCTTACACATACACCTATACTTGGGTGGTGTATGGTTGGTTGTGAATCGAATAACGGATACCAAGAAGACATGTGTTGAAAAAAGATTAGATTAAGCACTCAAAACTTCTAAACCATTCTAGACACAACAACCTAAATAATTGGGGAGACCTGTATTCACATGTATGACAACTAAGATAAGTGTTCTTAATTCCGTCAATGCCCTAAAGCCGACACCTATATTATCATCCACTTAGACATTTAATGTAGGTGCCTGCTTTAGGCTTTACGTATCCAATATTGACCAATTTGACTAGATCTTAGCATAACAAGTATTGAGCTAGAGCCCACGCTCAGAAAATATGTTGTAATTAGAGGCAATTAGCGACAAATCAAGGGAGTCACCTTGTTAATTCAAGGATGATCTCATGATGGTGGGAGAGAGGTGGCTACGCCCACCAAAGCACCTAGTGTCGACACTTGATTTGTTGACGAACTGCAGTTGCAGCTCTAGATTTGGTAACATGAGGATGCACGCAAGGGCAAGTATAAATGCCAACTCTATCCATTCATGGTGCTTAGGCAGCTACGACGTGGTGAAACATGACCTACAAAGGCCGTTGATGAGCGTAAACTTAGAACATGAGAAATTTAGAATGAGGGTGTGATTGGGAACAACAATCAACTTTCACATTATCAAAGTAAACATCCACTTGAGATTGAGCTTGAGCAAATCCACTTGTTGTGTTGATTGGAGAGACGAAGAGGACAAATTCAGGAAGAGGTTGGAGAAAGAATGAGGAGATTTTCAAGCTACTACCCGAGATGGACCTACAAGGCTACTACTCTGTACAAGATGCCCATGAGAGTGACGATCATAACTATATTCGGAGATTTTTTCATGATTTTGAGACTATTGAAGGACGTATTCAATGTGACTTTATAAAGTGATTTGCATGGGCGGCACTAACCAATTTGGCACAAATACATGTCATCATCATAAGAAATTGAACTAGATATTATTCATTTGCATTTATTTTGAGACTTTCCAAAGTCTTTAATTAACGAATATAATGATTAAGGATGATTATGAAGGGGAGGGGCAACCACATGAGAATCCCTTGGACATGGACATGGACACCAACTTTGCAACAACCAACAATTGTAGCCGCTCCATGAACACACGCCATGCCAATTTCTCCGATTCATCCATCCACAACACTTGCATAAGTCTAGCACGGCACGCTTGGTAAGTTTATTATCTTCGACCCTTTCGAGAAGAAAGAACGTTGTGTTCATGGAGAGGGAGGACGTGGAGTTGGTTGAGTACATTTTGTGAATGCGAACAATCGGTCATTTGCTTGGTTTAACTCAATTGAGGTTGAAGGTGGTGGAGATCACACAATCCCGTGATACACCTTTTTAAGAAGGCAATCTTGGACGTTGTTGCTTGAAGTGGTATAGGAAGAGGAATTTGGGCCTTGCCATGAAAGTGACACAAGGATCGGAGATGGGGAGGGTCAAGGCCTTGTGTATGGAGAAAGTGACGCCATTTAATGACATCCTCTAATGGTCTAAGGCCTACGCAATTACCCTCCCTCTCAATTTTGGAACGTCGGTGAAGGTGGAGCTCAAGTGGAGAGGGATGGAGGGGTGGCGAGGCGCTAGACAAGTCCACAAAATTATACCCAATGAGTGGGACCACTATTTGGTACTTAGTTGTATCAACATGATAGGAGGGTGCATTGCATCCCCAATTTCAACATATTTAATGATAAACAGATGAAAAGAGACTACATCCACAAATTTCAGCTAGGTGCATGCATGGCCATGCAACTCAAGGCTTGGATGGTGGGATTCTTAATTAACAAATGGCTATTGCATTTTATCAAATGTGTTCAAGTGAGTGGATGGGGTTATGTTGCATGAGAACCAACACCTTTTGATTCTCAACGGTCACAACTCGCATGTGACAATCAAGGTTATCAAGCAAGCAAGAAGAATGGGATTGGATTTGCTCATTTTGTTGTCTTACACTTTCCACATGCTCCCACTACTTGATGTCTCTTGCTTTAAGAGCTTCAAGAGTGCCTTTAGGCATTGCCATGACATTTGGTCACTTGCCACTAAAATGGCAGGAGCAAGGGAAGAGGAGTTGACACATTTGGTGTCAATCTCCTTAAGTGGGCATCGACACCCTCAAACATCATGGGCTTTAAGGCCTTGGACATTCAACCACTTGACACAAAATATATGGACGATAATATGGCGCCAAACAAATGTTGGCCTCGCATGCGGGAGGCGTTCGTGGAGGTTGAGCAATCATCACTTGCCATTGAGGAGATTGAGGAAGGGACTCTTGGAGTGCACATCCTTTGGAGATGGAAAATGCAAGTCACTACTACATGGATATTGATGGGGATGGTATGCCACTGAAGGCAGAACAACATGAAGAAGAGGTGATTATGAGCATACAATGTGAGGATGAGTAAGTCATTCCTGACCACATTTGATGTATCGGTGGTGAAAGAGGAACCAAACATCTCTAGGATTTTGATTCTACACACCCTACCAACTACAAGTGGAAGGAGGAGGAGAGGGAGTGCACTCATTTTTTAATTATAATAATTCAATCTTGTTGACATCCGACAAATTACAAATTATGAAACAGGCCGTCATAGTTCAATTACATTGACATGCAAAGTTTGTTCATCACCTCCTACCCATGTATGGGTGGCATCTGATAAATACATTGTGATATTGGAAGAGAAAGCCCTCAAGAAGGCAGAGGTTGAAGAAATTAGAAAAAAAAAAGGTTTGAGATTAGTAACAAGTGAGCAACGGAGAAGATAGCATAGGACATTGCATCAATAGAAGCCAAGAAAGCGTTTGATGTAAAGTAGACACTAAGGAGATGTGCATGGGTTGGTGAGATTGCACATGGAAATCAACACCAATGCACTATTGCGACCCATGACCTATGTTAGGCCATATTGTGGCCAAGCTTTGCGACAATGTTGTTTGAACATAGCCATGGCTATTCCCGGGGTATGGACTCTTTTTACAATGTGCGTGCTAATGTGAGTGTAAGAAGGAGTATTACTTGAGGCATTAATGTACACAATATACGTAAGAGAGAGGTATTACTTTTTTCTAGTGTGTACTATTAGAAAGGCTATTAAGAATTTTGAAGTAAAGGTAAATGTACAAAAGGGGCCCCTAAGTTTTAGAGAAGATTTTGACAATAAATGTGTTAGTTACATCCAATTCAGGTTTTCATCATTTGTTGACATATGGTAATAATCCTCAATGACTATCTTGTACATTATTGTTAGGGTTTGCATTTGGGTTGTAGGTTTTACAAACTAGACGTTGTTGGAGTGCTCAATGGCTACCTTGAGTTTTTCTCTTTGGATTGTGGCTAACTTTTGATGCTTTTCTCTTTGTTTGTTTGATGCAATCGTTGAGTTAAATGTTATGGATGAAAAGGCACCACGGGCCTTGGCTTGGTGGTTAGGGCTCATGGCCCCCAATGAGGAGGTTGTGGGTTCTATTCCCCATGCCGGCGTGGTGCTCACCACCTTAGTCCACCCAACTATGGTGGGGGGTCCTTGGACCTTGTTGTATGGGTACCTCAAAGCCCTTTGGGGGGATACCATGTCCGGTATCTTCAAGGCACTAGTGGCTAGCTAGGAACTAGTATAGTGTGTCACTATAGTGTCCATCCTCGAAAGGGGAGAGTAGTATTGTCCCAATGCCCCCCTTGTCCAGTGGGCATCGGGTCATTGGCATTATGAACGGACACTTTATTCACGCCGGCCCCTTGCTAAAAAGGGACCGGAGTTTCTATCTATCTTCTATCTATCTTATGGATGAAAAATGCTCAATGACTTTCTCATTGGAAGTGAAAGTGGGTGTAGTTTAGAATTCGGCTACAAACAGATGCAGGGAAACACTTAGGGAAGACTTAAAAGGTGATTTTTGTATGATCTAGGTGTCACAAATAAGTTCATTTAGGGAAAAAAACATGTTCATTTCATTGTGTTTTGGGTTTTAACAAACAATCATCTTATGATTTAGGAGATAAAGACTTTTAAAATATCTCAATGTCAATACATGCAACTGTGACACTCATTCCATCTCACATTAATTACCCAAACAATTGTCTAGCAATGGGTTCATTGTAATTGGACAAAGTGTGGTGCTCAAGCATAGGCACAACCATGGTCAACTATTTTGCTTAAAATATCTTATTTGCGTCTTGTTGCCAAAGCCAAGGGCACTTTGGTGTGAGCAATGGTCTTGTTTTTATTAATCGTTTTTAGTGAAACTTGAAAGGGTAGTTCAGTCATTTTTATAGGATCTTCAGTCCTTCTTGGTTAAAGATGGTTTTAGTTATACTATCTGGCAATTGTCTTTACTTTCTGTTGATAATATCACTTCTTAATCACAATGATTAAAAACACCATGATTCATAGTTAATCCTTTTGTTATCCATCAAAATTTAATTTCATACTGGCCATCCATCCCTAATGTAGTCAATATGCATTAAAGAATGAATATCATTAGATTATGTTCTACTTGATTCACTCATTTATTGTCCTCTCTGGTTAAGGACCTTTTTGCTAAGGTTTGGGCTTACGTGATCATAACCTCTCCCAACTCTTGAGCTTCTCAAAAACACTTGAAAGATTATGGTCTTGCTTGACTGTTCAATGATCTCCTCAGACTATTGACCTTTCGCCCTCCACCTTCTCATGAGAAACATGATTGTATTGGACCATTCCATAGCCTGCACTTCTCTACACAATATATTGCACTGAAAGCTAAAGAGGTCTCAGATTTGCAAATTAATAATTCTTATTATCCCTCAATCCCATTTTAATTACACTATCAACTATGATGAAGAGTATGGATTCCATTAGCTTTTGAGTTCTCAATTTGAACTTATCCCGAATGCCTCAAATTGTTCATGATCCAATATTATCATGAACATTCCTAATTGAATCAGCCAATGATGAGGATTATATATGTACTACAGACCATGTAGGATTTTCTTATAATACTTTCATTTATCTCTTAGAATCTACACATTCATGGTGAATTTAGACTCAATCACTCTTCAGTCCATGGACTTGGTAGTATATTATGATTTTAAAAAAGAAATCTTAATCATTCAAGATTGTTGTATCTCCCTCGCTTCAAGATTTCCTGTCTTCACCAGACTATCGACTCCTCATATTTTCCAACACCATAGTCTATCTCAGACTCTTGGCATCATACATTAGCCTTTCCTCTCTGTAGAGGATAGGTAATCCACTCACATGAGACTATAGCCATATTGGAATCAATAAAATATTAGATTGCACAAGCATAGACACCTATACAAAGGCATATGAACAATGCTTGGAATGAGATGGTCTCATGCTCTCCTTGCTTTGTTTTTTTTTTCTTCATTGGTTCACACAAATAATATGGAATAACTCGTATCCCTCTTTGGATTAACATGGTAGCCTTATTCTAACCTTATTCTTTCTCATGATTCTTCCTTTCTATTTTTATTGACTACGAGTAATCTATTGCTCTACCTTCTACACTCCCACTTTGCGTGCAGTCAAAGGTTTTTAAACCCATTGCATTTGTTAATGTTTGATGCCTATCCTTTGCAAGTGGTCTGGTAAGCACTTCCGCTATCATATCCTCCGTAGGACAATACTTCAACCATATCTCTTGGTTTTTTATTTTCTCTCTAATGAAGTGATGTTGTACATCGATATGTTTGGTGCGAAAATGGTGTGTGGGATTCTTTGCAAGTGCTATGCATCCTTGATTATCACACATGATGGATGTCGGTCCTTCTTGCACAAATCGCACATCCACCAAAAGTTGCCGAAGCCAAACCGCTTCCTAAGTACAATGGCTAATAGCTATGTATTCGGCCTTCATTGTAGACAATGCAATGGTTGATTATTTCTTGCATTTCCACGAAATGACTCCAACGCAAACAAAAAAAATACGTACCCCGTGGTGGATTGCCGGTCGTTTACATCTCCTACCCAATCATCACAAAAACCTCTTAAGGAAATATCCTTGCCTCCGAGGCATAATTTGAAGTCCAAAGTGCCCTTTAAATACATCATAATGCATTTTATGGCCATCCAATGCGGTGGACCGGCCTTCGACATGAATTGGCTCACCGTACTTACCGCAAATGTAATATCGGCCTTCGTGGTCACCATTGCATACATGAGAGATCCTATTCCAACCTTGTATAGAACATCTTCCATTTTCCTTTGCACATTCATAAATTCCTCATCTGAAAATTTTAACAATTTAGAATTCACATCAAACAGAGTTCCAACCAGTTTGCATTCTATCATATTAACACACTTGAGGATTTCTTCGATGTAGCTCTTTTGGTTCATAGTAATGGTATGGGCTTCTTAATTCCTTTCAAATTCCACTCCTAGGCAATAATGCAATTCTTTGAGATCGCTTATCTCAAATTCCTTCTCAAGCTCCGATTTGAGCCACTTCAATTTGGTTACATTGCTTGCCAATATGATTAAATCATTCACGTAGAGGATTGCCACCAACAAATACTCACCCATTTGTTTGACGTACAATGAATGATCTGCTAGGCTTCTACAAAAGCCCTCATTAATGAATAATGAGTTGATACGGTGGTACCACGCCTTCGGCGATTGCTTGACCCCATACAAAGTTTTCTTGAGTTTGCACACAAGATACTTTTTCCCCTCTTGTACGAAACCCTCTGGTTGATTCATATAAATCTCCACCTCCAATATTCTACTCAAGACGCCGTTTTTACATCCATTTGGTGGATCTCCCAATTCATGGCCGCTCTTAATGTGAGTATGCATATAATTCTGATAAACTTGGCCATGGTAGCAAAGGTTTCATTAAAATTCAATCCGACCCCTTTGCTAATAACCGTGTCTTATACCTAAGAATTTCACCCAATCCATCATTCTTGGTACGGAACACCCATTTGCATTCTACACTCTTGCGATCCTTTGGAAGCTTGGTCAATTCCCGCGTATTGTTGGCCATGAGCGAATCGTACTCCTCTTGCATTGCGGCCTCCCATTTGCTCGCATCTTCGGATCTCAATGCTTTGTACAAATTCAAAGGATCAGCCAACAATGCCACATTGGCCCGTTCTTCGCTGTGTTGGGGTAGCATATGATTCTTCCACCACTCTCCAGGCGGACGTTGCTCCCTCTTAGGATATCTTCCATCATTACCAAATCTCTCAACGCGGCCGTCATTCTCCGCGGGAATTTCGATTGCCTCCTCATTTGCAACCAAGTGATCTCTCATTTGCTCCTCGCGCTCCTTACCATCATCACAAGAAGATGATTTGGAAGATTCGTCCACAACAAACGCCGCAGGGCCTACATTTCTCTCACTTGGACGAATCTCTAAAGCGTTTTCCATGCTCATGCCATCTTTCATGAATACCACGTCTCTATTTTTTTATGATTTTTCTAGTTTGAAAACACATTAGCCTATAGGCCTTAGTCCGCTCACAAGAACCCAAAAACAAATATTTTGTATCTTTTGCATCGAATTTATCCCTTCGTTCATCCGACATCATTGCGTAGGAGACATATCCAAACACATGCATGTGTGCAATGCAATGCCTCCTTCCGCTCCACGCTTCTTCGGGCGTAATGGAATCCAATGCCCTTGTTGGACAATGGTTTCGTGTGTATACTGCATTAACCACCACTTCCGCCCAAAATGATTTGTCGAGGTTTTAAACATGAAGCATGTTCTTTGCTATCTTCACAATGGCATTCGCACGTTCCACCACTCCATTTCGTTGAGGCGCATATGGGGTAGAAATTTGCTTTTCGATACAATGATCCTTTAAAAAATGATTGAATGCCTTAGAAACAAATTTCCCGCGATTGTCCGACCAAAATGTTTTGATTTTGTGCTCCGATTGTATCTCTACAAGTGCCTTAAACTCCTTAAACTTCTCAAAGCAATCCCTTTAGAATGTGTTGAAATTCAAGGAAGGTGCCTTTGAATTCCTTGAGAAATCATCAATAAAATTTATAAAATATTTTGCACCGCCCATAGATGTAGTCCTCATGGGGCCACACACGTCATGATGCACAATTTCCAAAAGGCTTGGTTGCTGGTCTCCTTCCCTCATTCGGAAACGCAACCTTTATTGTTTGTCTTCAATATACACTTCACAAAGCAAGGAGGATATGGGGCAAGAAGATTTGCGAATGTTATACCACTTATCATGTTTTGGAGGGTATGAACACCCTTCACATTCAAATGGCCAAAGCGGCAGTGCCAAAGCTTGAGCGCGCCATCTCCCGTTGGAGATTGCACAAAGTTGACCGCTTCCTCTTTGTATACCTTCACAAAATCGATTTCGTACAAGTTGCATTCGCATGGTCGAATTGCAATGGCTTCATCATTGTAAGATTTGACAATGTATTCATTTAGGTTGAATTAAACCTTTAAACAATTCAATACAAATTTGCTCACCGAAAGCAAATTGGCATGCAATTTGGGTATGTGGAGTACATCTTTGATACGAATTTGATTGATTTTATTTTCCAAGGTTGTTTCCACGACAATGGATTCCGTTCCAATAGCTTGGACAACGCTATTATCATCCAAATGCATATTGCGTAGAATGATTACCTCATACGTGTCAAATGCAACCTTATGTACAGTCATGTGTTTAGAGACACCCAAATTCATGATTCACTTGCACATGCTCTTAGAATGTGCTTCATTACGCAATACAAATGAATAGTATTCATCGTCATTTACATTCATTGCTTGTCTTTGCTTCTTGTTCCTTGTTTTTAAAACAAAAACACACAATGTGGTCCGGTTTGCCACAATAATAATACGATTATGCGCCTTAGTGCGGGAATGAGTTGTCCATTTTGCCTTATCGCAACATCATGGCGATATCCTTACCTTGGGGTTCTTTCTCCTTGCGCTTCGACATCTCGGTCATCAAACGCGCCGTCACATAGTTCATTGTAAGTTCCTTCATTGGCATCGTTTCTATGGCGGTGATCAAGAATTCGAACGACGTCGGTAAGCTCTCGAGCAAGGCCATGATAATGTCTTCATCTCTCACGCATACATGTAAATAAGCGAGTTGATTTGCGAGCGCCTTGACCTTATCGACGTGGTCCAACAAGTTGTCGCCCTCTTGCATTTTATGCGTGAAAAACTTGCGGTGAATGAAAATAATGCTAAACAAATTCTTCGTCTCGTGAATGTTACAGAGGGTCTTCCATGCATTTGCAGGTTCTTTGCAACTCTTGATGTACGCAAGTTGGTTGTTTGCCAAGTTGAGGCTAATGATGGACATGGCCTTCTTGATGCGTCTTTGGTATCCCTTCAATATCTTGGAATCCGTATTGGAAGATACAGGTTCCTCGGATTTGTCCACAATATCCCAAAGATCCATGGATACCAACAACATTTTGATTTTGAACATTCAAAGATTGAACTTCCCTCCATTGAACTTATCAATGATTCTAGCGGCCTTGATTTCAAATGATGCCATCGTATGCTTGAATATACGCTCAAAACATTGAAACAATATATTTCTCACCCTAAATGCCTTACACTCTCAACTATCTCAAGTTAGATCTTCTACATCTCGTGAAAGTTCTTAAGGCACTTAGATCACTCAAATAAGATCTCATTCACCTCAAATGCCTTATACTCTCAAATCATTCAAATAAGATTTTCTACACTTCAAAAAAGTTCGAAAGACTCAAATCACTCAAATCACTCAAATAAGATTTCCTTTACCTCAAATGTCTTACACTCTCAAATCATTCAAATATCATTTTTTACACCTCAAGAGAGTTATAATGACACTCATATCATTCAAATGAGATCTCTTCAATTTAAATGTGTCTTACACTCTAAAAAAAATCTCAAAATTCAAGCTTCTCAAGTCATGTGCTATTGGAGTCTATATACTTTCAAAATTTTCAAAAAAACTCTTGAACTCTCCAAACATTCAAGTCAAATGCTTTAAAGTCTAAAGACCTCCAAACCTCTCAAATAAGTTTCTCAACTCTCAAGTTATGTACTATTGGAGTTTAAACACCTTCAAAGCTCTTAAGGAAACTTTTGAATGCTCAAAATATTGAAGTCAAATGCTTTAAAATCTAAACACGTCCAAACCTCTCAAATAAATCTGTCAACACTCAAGTTTGTCAAGTCATGTACTATTGAAGTCTAAACACTTTGAAAGCTCTCAAAGAAACCCTTGATCACTCAAAATACTCAAGTTAAATGCTTGAAGTCTACACACCTTTAAATCTCTCAAATAAACCTTTCAACACTTAAGAAATTCAAATCACATACTCTTGCATCAAACATACATTCAAGCAAACACAAAAACAAAGAAATATTTATAATCGCCCTTGGACACCTCCAACGCTCCGAATTGCCAATTCTTCAAGATCCACTCTACAAATTCAAATGCAATCAAATATCTAAGCACTTCACTTACATGGTGGACCCATAACCTATTGGAATCGATAGGAGATAAGATTCCACAAGCATAGACATCTATACAAAGGCATATGAACAATACTTGGAGTGAGATGGTCTCATGCTCTCCTTGCTTTGTGTTTTTTTTTTTTTTTTTCTCTCTTCATTGGTTCACACAAACAATATGGAATAACTTGTATCCCTCTTCAAACTAGCATGGTAGCCTTATTCTAACCTTATTCTTTCTCATTCTTCTTCCTTTATATTTCTATTGACTACAAGCAATTTAATGTTCTACCTTCTACAAGCCATACATGTACTTTTACGTAGATTAAGTCAAGTATGGGTATATTTGGATAGCAAACACATACAATCAAACATTCACAATTTTGAGGTTTTCAGGCTATGGATATTACACGACCAATTTGAGCATTTACATTATTATAGACAATCGACTTAATGTGACTGCAAAGAAGTTCAGAGTTTTAATATTTTGTTCCATAAGCAGACAATGGTCTAGGGAATCACTCCTTGCCAATCAATTCATAAAAAATTGATTATGGCCCAAGATAATTTTAATTTAAAACACAGATCAATCATTGACCCGTGAACTCTCCAAAAAGTCTATTGCTTCTTAAAAAAAACCTCTCACACACGACTCGTCTCTTGACTTTTTTTGCCTCCTACATCCTAATGAATATATCTATGCCCATTGAGGATGCAACCTCTCATATCAGACACTAGCCTTCTTAATTATGACTTTCTCTATCTCCTAGGCTATGGTCCAAATTTAGCACATGACAATAAAATAATTAGTTCTTCAATCCCTTTTTACACTTCATTTCCAATTCCGCCAAAAAAATCCAAAAAAATTCTATCACAATGGGTTTTGCTTTGTTTGCACAAGCAATGGAGGGCATTTTGGTGTGGGAATGTTAGTGCCCAGGCAGAGCTCGGTATTAGTAATAAAGGCTTATTTAGTCCATTGTTTTTATTTTTCATATGTAGTGGAGGCATTTATCACATTATATTGAAAAACTTAGTCTAAATACATGGATCCATTTGCTACTGTGCCATTAGTACATATACATATGTTTTCCTCTGTAAACTTTTTGTATATAGGGGGTTTAATTTCATAGTGACCCACACACATCATTTAGGGATCCAATGAAGAGACCACCCCATGGGAGCTATTGTTAGTTTGAGAGCAAAGAGATTCGGATCGGAGGATTCATGTTTGGATTTTTTGGAAGCACCATGGGTGCACAAAGCCGACCCATGGTTTCCGCCAATTGATATTATATGTACGAAGTAATGACAACCATTTGTCTATTTATAACATAGGTCTGTTGTAGTAAGTTTTTGCTATGACTGAAAACAACAAACCCAGGGATCTAAGTCTCCAGGAAGACTGAGATAGTGTCTATAAGGGTTAATGTCACATTGGATTTAAGGATCACAATAACAACTTAGGACTTTTATCCCTTCATTCCTTCTTTATTCTCCACATTCTCCACTCTTATGGTTCGTTCGTGCCTCTTTGGTTGTGAGTGATTATGTCCTATCTTCAGGGTATTTTCTATCACTCTATGTTTTGACCTACTGCAGTCGTGAAGCTCAATAGCTTGGACAATAGTCTTTTAGTATCCGGACAATAGTCTTCCAATGGATTTTCATCCTATTGGGGTTAGTATCTTTTGGTGTCCACAAAACAACAATACAATGTCCTCAATCCTAATTCAAATAATTTCATTCAATACAATGGTTCCATTAATTACTTTACTTGCATTAAGATTCATTCAAGAACTTATCTCATTCATGAACCATCACACACAACATCTCGGTCTGCAATCTCTGCACAATTCAAGATAAGATAAACATACATGGCTATATTCTATATTAGCTTGAAGCTTTAATTAGCCAAATGTTACTCACGTGAACAAGATACGTGTTATTAATCCCTAATTCCTCAATTCATCATTTCAATGTCAAGCGGTAAGGTTGCATATCAGGTAATGATGCCTAACATCCTCTCGGACCATGCTGCTCTCATATTCTAGGGTTAACACGTCCCTGATCACATCATAAGACTGCACTCCTCTCCATCCCCATAAGTCTCTTCCTTTCTCTGTCACTCACTCATGCTGAGGCTAATTAACTATCAGTGGCCTCACCTCTCTTTGGCGATGTGCACTCCTGCTTCTTGTTCTCTCTCTCTCGTTAACCTCTCCTCCTTCCAGGTTGCTAGCTCCCTTAAATGACTATAGTCTTTCTCTAACTCTTAATGTCCATATTGGGTCTCAGCCTTCTGGCCTCATCTCTCTCTCTTTTCACTTTGCCTCTGAGCGGAGGTTCCTATCCTTACTGGCTTTCGGCAATATCAATTAAGTTAATCTTCTAGCATTATACTCAATTATTCTCTCTCTCTCTCTCTCTGATAGAAGCTCGTAGGGACTATAGTCCATTTGTCTCGGCATCATTTTGTCTCTCTTTGTCATGATTCACTCAATTACTTCAATAATCTCAAACATTTTGCTTATGTTCTCTTTCTCGCTGCTACATATTTTCGTACTTCGATGCGCCTTCACTCATTCCTTCTTTACCAAATAGCTTGCTCCCAGACACTCCATTTCTTAAATTTACACTCATATTGGTGCTCCGACTTATCCTTCAATCTGCTCAATGCGTGCATTCTCTCCATAACACACGATTGCTCTCACTCGCTCACTCACTCACACCGTCAATGCATCATAGTAATTCCATTTTATTACAACTATAGCCTATTTACACTGTTTAATCTCCACTCTATCACATAGTTGAAGTAATGTCAGTCAATCTGCGGCACTTGGCCGATCCTACACATTCTTCACTGATAGCAACCACTCTAGCCTATTGCCTGGAAACACTCGTTGATTATGGCCTACTTTCTCCTTCCGGCGATAGTCTCTTATCCTTCTTCCTTCCAGACAGTTGCAACTCCATTCTGAGGCCATTCGGTTGCTAAAACCACTATGGAAGCTCTTTCATCCGACTATAGTCCGATATTTTCATCTATTCTTCAAAAAAGCTTGGTTCAAAAAGTTTGGATTCAGACTATAGCCTAAAAATCTGCTCTACATCTGCTCATGCAAGTTGCTTGCAATTTAATTTGATTTGTGCTTTTAATTCGATTGTCATTCAATTTAGCTTGATATCATTGAAAGGCAATTGGATCCACTGCAATTAACATCATGAAAATTCAATGATGACTATTGGTACCCTTTGTGTACTTTGAACTTTGGTTATGACACACTATAGCCATGGTTGCTTTGCAATTTGTTATCAGCTGCATGGTATGGTCAAACTTTGTTGACCATATGGCAATTGGTATAGGGGTGGATGTAGGGCCTGAATGTGGTAATAGCAGGGTCGCTACAAGGTGCACTAAGTTGGTTGAGCATGCCAAGGAAAGTTCTATGATGGGCCGTTTAAGCATCCCATGCACTTGAGTACTAAGTTTGGGCCCATAATGGCAACATGTCAACCTATGTGATGGAAGACAACTGCAATAGCATCCTAGGGATTGTTGGTCAGTATGGTTAGGACATTGTAGAGGTAGTGTAAGGTTAAGTAAGAAGCATGTTAAGATTGTAAACCCATATCAGCTTTGGCTTACTTCTAACTTAGTAAAAGTGAGACTTTGGCATGTTATCAAGTGTTTTCATGCACAAATAAACCCCCTCTATGTGACAAAGAAAGACCCAATGTTGAAGCCACCTTTGCGCAATTTCCTAGGCCCCATTTTGGATCCATTTATGATTAATTTTTCTCAATTGTTTCAATTGCATTTGCTAAGCCAAGGAAGTTTTTTTTTCCTTTTTTAAAAATTATTTTCTTCCCAAACATCCAAAACTTCTTGAAAGTGTTGGTTTAAGGAACACATCCCTTAGTTTGGGTTTGTGGAATCATGTGCCGTTGCATCCATATATATGAATTGATGTTTTGGGCCACCTCGTGCCGTCCCAGCCCATTGCACCCGTTGATATGGAATAAATGTCCTAGGCCATCCCCACACCATTTGCTCTACATGCCACCGTTGAGGACTGATTGTTTTGAAATTTTAGATCAATAATAACCTTAGTATTGCAACCCACACCCATACATAGTTCGAAGTTGACCAAGTGGGACTCAATGGATTAGCAATGTCAATAACTTTGCGCAACCCAGGTTGACACGAGAGTTAGTCCAACCTCTCTCAATAAATTCAAGTGCAAAGCATGGCATACACCTTGCTATAGGACACCTATACCCCTTGCCCAACATGGTTTCAAGTCATGAGCCATCCTAGCTCATAATCCGAGAGACATGCCTCTTTCCTGCAAGCTGCCATTGCCACTCACTAGCCTCAGGATCCCCTAATAAGAATCTCAAATAGCTCCACACGGAGTAGCCACATTAATCCGAGGAGTGGGGGAAGTCCCATGACACCACCTTGTGACTTTGCTACCCTTCCCCACTCAAATAAGCCTCTGATCCTCCATGTAGAGTCCCCACCTCATTGTCAAAAAAAATGGATTATTTCTCTCCTTGCTTTGAGGCCCATTGCCACTTTTGGGGTTAATACTTCCATAGACTTCAACATATCTTGAAAGTTGTGTTTATTTAAAAAGTTATCTACACTTTCAAAAAGCTCGTGAACATAGCTCTCCAATGGTAGTTCAATCAACCAAATTTGATAAATAAAAGAGTTGTGTTGCCTCTATGAGGCAATGTGAGGCTATTTTCATAACATTCTGACACTTAGCCTTTATGAGGCTGACTATGGTCCCTTAGCACCTCTTAGTGCCATGCATGTGCTTAACCACCCCAATCGCCTTGCGAGACTTGGGTAGCACGCACAAGTTCACTTCTAAAAGCATCAAGTCGGGTCACTCCAATTAGGGGCACAACACTCAATGTCCACATTCTCAATTATATAGTAGATGATACATACACTACAAGGATCATGTGCTCATCCCACTAAATCATGACATTGTCGGGTCCATGTGATTTTTAGCACAATTGGCCAACCTCACTATATATTCTCCAATTAAAGGGCCTCTAGTGAAGTTGAGTATGTTACTATATGCATACAATAGTGATGAAATAAAATTACACTATTACTTACATAGTATGATACAAATGAGACAAAAATGTTTTGAATGCACATAAACTCTTTGGAGAAGGTTCCCATGATGGGGAACAAATTTTGGGCTTATTTGAGGAGCTCAAGTAAGCTTGAAGATGGTTCCCATTATGGAGAAGCACTTTTGAGCTTAGTTGAAGAGCTCAAGTGGGCTCAAACAATTTCCCACAATAGTGACCATTATTGCGGCAAACACCTATAGGATAATATAAATTTACCTTATTGAGGTAGGGTACACTGCTTGCACACCTGGTAACTCTCGATAGTAACTCTCAGCTTATAGATAACTTGACCTGGGTTCACACCCATGCCATAATTATTAACTTAACTTTAACTTAATTTGTTACCTCTAATGCTAGCATTGAGCTAAGTTATCTCCAAGAGTTACCATTTCAGGTGTTGGATAGCCTCAACTATGATGGTGACTTAGGACATGGCGGGGAAAAAATGTTCGCTTAACTCCTATGCCGTTACTACTTGTATTTGGGGATGTCAAAGTTACTATTTCTAGATACAAACATCAAGATTTTGGAGCCAGATAGAATAGACAAACATCAAACTTCGGAGATAGATTGAAATTAGGAGACTAGTACAAAAATAGATATTTTAATGAGGATTTCGTGTTTAGAAACACAATTTTCATATTTACTGAACATAATGTGTTGAAAAACACAAGAAAACAATGCATTGAGCCATGTTTGTAATGCTAAAAGAATGGCAACCAAGAATTGAGCAATGTTTCATTCATGATAGATAGGTAGCAACAAAGGGGAGTGATGCAATGGAGTTGCTAACACATGGTTGTGAAGTTGAAGATGCAATGGAGCTGCACAATACAATTGAAATTGAAGACTAATGAAGTTGCACAATGAAAGTTAAGTTCAAGGCCCAATGGAAACATACACAAATGGAGGTGTTGACACAATGAAGTTGAAGATGCAATGGAGAAGAAACGATGGAGATAGAAAGGAGATGGAGGTATGGAGTGGAGATGGAGGCATGTTGCGATGGAGTCGACACACTGCAAATGAATTTATCATGGGGGAGATTAGGGGATTATATCCCCTTGGGAACATGTATGAATTGAAATAAGTCACCAATAAGTATAACTAACCTTTGTGTGTAAGTTACTCATGGGTGTGAACATTGGGCGCATGGACAACTTACTCACAAAGGTAAGTTTCTCTCCGATTAAAATATATTTACCTACCCATGTAAGGTCAACTTCTTATGCAAACTATGCGTGAGTGTGGCCTCTCAATTTGTGGGCCCCTTCATCCTTAAGCATGGCTACTTTAACATGATCAAAAAATTGGTTAAGACCTCAATGTGTGCATGTGTTATGTGTGGACTTAGTGGTTAGGCTAGCTGACAGGGGGTGGTGTGGTCCCAAGTTTGAAACCTTTAGCCAACACCCTTGACAGAGTCATACATGCATGCATTGGCCCCACACTATGAAGTGATATGTCTAGATGTAAGCCTATTAATTGGTCGGTTTTTTTGGTCGAGTTGACCTAATCATTGCAACTATTCTAATTGTACTTAGACTTTCGAGGTTAATGTTGAACCAGAGGTGGGCACCACCACTGGTTCTGTTCCACTACACTATATTGCATAAGACTACAAAAACAAACTTGTGATATGCACCATTTCTACCTTCCAAACTAGCCAATTTGCTAGTGACTTGACCACATGATCCTTGTAACGATACTAACGTTGGTTTTAGGTCATGTATTGAGATACTAGCTTGGACTCAATGTCGTCCCACCTTATTGCACATGTGCATATAAATTAATGTCACAAGCCATCCGCAAACCATCTCCTCAACATACCACCATCAATGGCCAACCATTTTGGGACATTGATACAATGATTGTGCCGACATCCACCCGCCCTCACTGTATGTTGCCAATATATGATCGGATATGCTTACTCAATGTAGATAGGGTCTTAAGTGGCTCGTTTTTTGAACCGGACCCCTATATTTGATTGGTACGTGGTTTGGTGAGGATCAACGAGCAAACATCACAAAGACACATGTTCATAAAAGATTGGACTACGTCTTCAAAAATCAATAGCTACTCTACACTCCATAGTGAACACGGTTGGGAGAACCTACGTATCCAATTAAGAAATCAACAAACATGCACTTCCGATAACTATAACTGAATTTAGGGGAGGTCCGGGTTTTCGCAGATGTTTCATCGTAGATTTGCCAATACATTATGAATTTTTGTGGTGTAAATCTAATGGGTAGAAGTTGGAGAACATGAGAATCAAACCAAATCACACCCACATACCTTATAGTGCTTGTGAAGAGTGGGGTCCCATATACACACCGTCATCATAAGCCTTGTGGTGTGCTTACTGTCATGATGTAGCTGGCAGATAAAACCCCACCGTTTCATTGTCCATGGAGCTTATAGAGTAGTAGTAGTAGTAGGAAGAGTAGGAGGAGTACTAAAAGTTTGTGCTATGGTAACCTATTATATGAGCTTGCACATTGTGTGGCTGGTATTTGTCATTCACTACTCCACTAGCGTGGGCCGCACGAATGGCACTCCATGTGGAGATATAAGCAAGTAGTGAAAGATATGCACAACTATTATAGCTAGCGCCATATGTGGCAAACTCCCGGATCGAAGCTACTTTGCATTTGAGACATGAATCGATGAGTATGATATGGCACCCTCGGTTGAAGTGTAAGCTCGTGTGTAAGTGCAACCCTCCCATGTGTACTTGTGGGAAAGATTGTTGGGATCGATAAAATCGACTCGTACAAGCATGTGAAGTTTGTTGTTGTTTTACGTCCATAGTGCCGACAAAGAGCACTTTCATGGCAAGTATCGACAAGAGCTAAATGATATTTGCAGAGCCTTCATCCTTTTGCAATCCTTTTGCAATTTAGGTGTGTTTCGGGATCAGGAGGTCCGAACTCATTCCATTCTCGGTGTCCACTTGGCAATGAAACACAAATTCAAGAAACAGTTGCCCATTTGTATGGTGTGTCATGGTGTTGGTTTTGGGTTGATGGATTGTACATTGAGCTTCTAGAGTAGCAACTATCTATAGCATCCATAGGGGTCATCATCTTTAGAACTTGGTTTGGGAATGATGATAAAAGAAAATTTAAGAAGCATAAATTTGGAGTTGTTTTTGTAATATAAGCATCTTTAAGAGTACTCTACATGTATTCTGAGAATTTTACATATTCTCTTGGAAGTGAAAACAATTGCCTATGGGGTATCACTACAAGCATATGTATCCTAGGCAACTCATCTCACGTCAATGAAAATCACCTTGCATCATTGAGATTTCTAGAAATGTATCGCCATAGTAGATACATGAGAAAACTCACTAATGCAAGATGAGTTGCTTAGGTCTCATATGCTTGTATGTATTGAAGTTGACCCAAGCTTAAGAAACATGGCGTTTAAGTAGTTTCAAGAATGACAGTTGGAAGTTCAAACACAAATTGGTATCAATGGATTCATCTTGATGCATTCTTTTTAGGTATGTTGCTTATGTTATGAAAGAACAAATCATCATTTTATTGAAAACATCCTTAGTGATTTTAGAAGTAGTTCTTCTAAAGAGGAGAACTTTGTCAGGGCCGACCTTGTATGTGCGTAATAAGATGGAAATATGACATAAGGTTCCTCAACTTAGTCCACCAATGAGGATGATACGGAATTTCGCATGCTGCATTTGTGTATGTGCTACTAATTTCAAATTAATTAGACACTGAATTTACCTTCAAAGACGTCCAAATTGATCTAGTTTGCAAGCATTTGAGATGAATCAACCAAAAACCTATAGGAGGTCAATTTTTAGGGTTAGGTGGATGACCGATGGATGAGACGTACGCTTGTAAGCAGCAATTCCCTCTTGGCACCCAACAACGAGGATGTATTAAGTTGAGTACAAATCGATGTACAGTCAAGAATGTTGTGACTCCATGGAAGATAAGTGAAGATACATATACTCTTGAAGATAAGCTAAGACAAGGAGGTGTACCATTAACTTAGATTGATGAAGTCCAGATAATGTACTTGGTAAGCTTGTGCCCTGAATTTTAATACAAGAACTGCCAGTCTAGTGGATAAACTCTGGCACCCGGACTTCAATATACAACTTAGTGCCGCACGGAGGCCGGGGGCGGGATTTCAAGAAGGAAAACGACCAAATGTGCGAGATCAGATCGATGCACTATGAAACGATTATAAGCTTGCTAGGGATTGAAATCATGACCCAGCTCCGTACCATTCCCTTTTTTCTTATTTTTTATTTCTCCAAATGACACAGTGCTCAATCATGAGAATGATTGTATTTCCAAAAGATGCGAATCCTCCCTTCCTTGTGTTTGGTGATGTAAATACATATTGTAATGGTTGTGTGTTATAAACAACTACTATTCTTCGCACTGCTTATTATTTGGTTGTACAATAATACCAAGGTACTGCACGGGCCTTGTGTAGTCCCCTTTTTCTTAATCAGACACATCTGTTTGAGTGGTGTATGACAAAGCTTGCCATTTGTCACGAGGATGGAAACTACAAAAGATGCATGCCATGATGAGATTGAAACATAGGTTCCAAACATAGACATCATTCAACCTACTAGGCTCATCAATCAAAGTAATCAGAAGGATGTCGATGATCACTTGAACGGAAAAAGGTGGGAATGTCTATTTTGACCTCTCATAACTTTTGTCTGTGAAGTTCAATTCCGAAACTTGAGTATGACACAGTGATTGGGGAGATTTTTGGGCATAATCGATTGAGATCCTAGTGTTTGCAAGTCCAACTGGTTACATGTTGACATCCTCTGGTTTTCCTTTGTTAAATTGGGGTACATTCTATGAATTCCTCTAAACTGATCGGTAATTTTCCTGCAGTCTTGAACTTCAACCGGTTATTTCTCAAACTCAACCGGTTCCTTTGTAACTAATTGCCGGTTCTCCCTGATCATTGGTATGACAATCTACATGATTTAGGGTTACAGTTTCCCACCCACACTAATTAGACAAAGCAGTGTAGTTACAGTTGCACTTCCCCCCAATCAACTCTTGTGAATTGATAGTCTAGTGTGGGTGTAGGTTTCATTGATATTTTGGAACACCGTTCTAAGAGACCTGTGAACCACAGGACTCGGATCAAGGCAGAAAATCAATTGGACCCATTCAATCCATCCATGGAGAGGTGCGCCCAAAGCAAAGCCTTTTTACTTCTTTCAATACTCGGACGGTGATGCAACTTGTCCCCCGGAATGAGGGTCGGGCGGGCACACGCTACTTAACTAGCTGGCTAGGGCACCCGTCTCCTCCTTTCCTCTTGCTCGCTTTCTTTCTTTCTTTCTTTCTTTCCAAATGAAATTGCATGCATGAAAGAAAGGAAGGAAGAAAAGAAGCGGAGGCTTCACGTGGACCCAATTAGCTATATAGTCCAGGTGCTCCTTTTTGGGGAACGAAGTCGCCTTACTTTGCCTCATGACAACCACAGGACTTTCAATCGAACGGCTCGCCACATAATATCTACCGCAACCTCACTACTACTACTACTACTACATAGCACTCACGACAACCCTCCTCCCGCATTAATTACCACTTCGACGCATGTCCACTAGAAATAGTGCCCCTCACCTTGAGGTGGCTGTCCAAATTGGTACGAATATTACCTCCTTCCGACGAGCCAAAAGCTCCCGACCCCTAACTGGTTACCCCTTCACCCTTATGCTAGACGTTGCTATGCTTTCTATGCTTTATGGTAGATGGATGGGTCTTAAATGGTCACTTTTTCCGACTAGCTCCTAGGATATGAAACACGAGATGGTTGGCGAATCCAAATCAAAGACGTATCCGCTTCCCTTCATGTTTTTGGAGCTCACTTGAATATCTCCGCAACCGTATGACGATCTCTAGCTCCACTTGAGCTCGTGTCATCCATCCCACGAAAGTTGTGGAGGGTTCCAGCATTGCAGGCATTCGGTCTCACTTCAGTAAAGGTGAAGTATTGCAATTCAACTGTGTAATTAGGAAATGTGTCCATAAAATTCTCCAAGTGGACAAGTTTTCATCGAGAAACAAATTGCCAAACCAAACAAAATCAAAGTTGTGGAAAGACGACATTCATAATTAGGAAATATGCTATGTCGAGTGTATGAAAAAGCTCAAGACTAGGACATGGTATTATACGTGTGTGGTAGAAACACATGAGTTTAAGAGTGAAGGGTTAGCTTATTTCCATTCTCCTCCAAAGTGGAATGGTTTTCATCTAGGGTGCAAATTGCCAATGGGAAGACATCTTACTCAATAGACATGGTACACTAAATATATGAAGAAACACATTATATTATACGTATATTGTCCATAAAAACACATGGATGAGGCTAATAGTTGGGGGTCAACGTACCTACTTCCATTCTCCTCCAAGTGGAATGGTTTCATCAAGAGAGCAAATTGCCGAACTGGACAAAACCGAGAGCATGGAAAGGCATCATATAGAGAAAAGATCTGTGAAGAAAGGTAGTGAGGGAGCCTCACGAGATTGGAGTTGAGCCAAGAGGACTATTCGTACATGCCTAGCGCGGGCTATTAAGCTATAAACTAGTGGTAGAAGCACATGATTAGTTAATGTCACAGCCAATGGAACCGTTGTGGTTGGAAAGATGGGCACACTTGCCGTCCATGTGCTGGGCTTCGATTGAAAGCCTTTCAAAGAAGTTTGGAGGCATCTGAAGTTTTAAACTACATGCAGACAGCCAATATCGGACAGCACACATTGCTTGTTATAGGCCTCCTACTACCAACCAGCGGTGTGCAGCCTTGTCATCATGGTCACGAATAAAATCATTCCAACTTCTTCTCTAGGATAAGATGCCGGCGTAGCTAGGCCAATGATTCCCGTAAGTTATTAGAATTTGTCACTCTTTTAAGAACCACACTCGAGGAACCAATGAGACTGGTTTGTCCTCTCCTGGGCTCCAGACAAAGCAGACAAGGATCCAATCTACACACACACTCTCTCTCTCTCTCTCTTTGGTGGTAAACTGGTTCATCGTTGTGTGTCCGTGTAGATTATTTGAGTGTTTTGTTGAAAGAGCGACTTAAGATTTTACTATGAGCGTTGCCATGATCATGGTTGTGAACAAAATCATTCCAACTTCTTCAGGATAAGATGCCCCAGTAGCCCAATGATTCCAGTAACTTGTTAGAATTGTCACTCTAAGAACCACGCTCTGGGAACCAATGAGAAGTTCCTCTCTTTTGGGCCCCAGACAAAGTGAAGAGGGTTGAAGCTACACACTTGTTGTTGTGAACTAGATTTCAAGTGATTTGTGTATACCTAGACTGTGAGCGTTACATTAGAGCGACTTAAGAGTAGGTGTGACAGAATATAATCTGGCTGTGTGACCAAGCTCTTATGAGGTAGATGGGTCTTAAATGGTCACTTTTCCTGAGTAGCACGTCTTCTGCTTGAGTCGGAAACATACGATCAGTGTTCAAGATTGACGTCTTCAATGCCCTTCAAACGCGATTTGGCCTTTCAAAATATACCTCTCTCAAAACAACCCTTCAAAATGTAACCCCAAATTGAAAATGAAGACGTTATTTGAAGCCCTCAATGTAATATGCCCACCACAAGAACCAACAAGCGTAGGGCATTGTCACTATAAGAAGTGGAGTTAGATGGTTGATTCTTAATTCTTCACATTGTACTAGAAACATGTACCATGTAATTCATGCACAAGTTTAATATGAGTTTTGTATTTCATTTTTATATTTTTAAATTGACGTCTTGGATTTGAACCAACCTTTCAATTGAAGGGCTAAGATTTGAGAGCCCTTCGAAGTGAAACTCATATGAGGGTTTCAATCTTGAACACTGCACACGATCGGTATGAGATGGTTAGCAAATCCAAAGTGGCAACTAAAGTGCACATGATATTGAGGCGGTATGCAATGTTAACATGGATGCGTGATAATGAAGATTTAGTGTAGTGGGTGGCATTAGGGGAATCACACAAAGTCAACTTTACAATAATGGCAATAATGGTAATCATGATAATGTGATGTGTGTGAGTGTCTAGTTTGGATTCTTTGCTGGATTATTCTAATGTCAAAACCCATGATGTATGAGAGGGAAATGTGACAACAAGGATGGAGATTTGAGCCAAGCACATTTGTTCCCTAGGGTTTGGGGTGACATTACGGAGGTTATGGTGTACTCATCTTAAGGAGACCGGTGAAACATGCTCCTCTAAAATTTGGGCCCCTCCACCTATGCTTGGCTCAAAGTTCGGATTGTTCACGTGGGTTTACTATTTTCTTTGGTCATGAATCTCGGGGGGGGGGGCAGTGTGTTAAAAAGTTAAGGATATAGGTGCGAACAACCACTATTTTATAGGGGGGTATTACTTTCAATTCTCTTCTTTTTTTCACATGCTATCATTATGTAAATTTCTACTTTGGGTTAATAGAAAAATGGCTTGCATTACTTATAATTCCAAATTACCTATTATTCCATACCCTATAGTACTTTAAAGATGTCCAATGTCATGGTTGATACCCTATATTACTCTTAACTCCATTTATAATTTTTAGCCCCCATGTTTTTAAAATACCCTATCATTTGTTCACACGTATATTGCTACTCCAACCAATGACTACCCCCCCCCCCCGAGTCATGAATATGTGTTGCTTGACCGTAAAAAGAAAAAGGAAAGTATGCTTACATATAAGTTTTGTGGGTGATTCATCTCGTGATCGTCACGTGATGGGATTTATTATCATATCGTCATAAAAAAATAAAGATGAGAATGAGTAGGGGACATAGCATTATTCAGTTGATGAGTTGTGTTCATGGGCTCAACAGTAGATATGGGAATAAAGGCTCCAGATGCCATAATCCCATTGCTTCAAACTAAATCTGAAGTTTGGACGATTGAACACAACCCATTAGTTGAGTAATGTTATGGAGATAACACTTAGTGAATTTGCACTTTATTTATACCACATCAAAAACAAATAAAGCATCTAAGAATAAAAAGGGGCTTTCAGACAAAAAGAAACAAGCCCACTTGATTCGCATGGCAAATGAGAGCTAATTATTCTGAAAAGAATAACACACTTAAAGTTTTTTTTCCCCTTATTGCCCACTAAATTTTGTTGTATTTGCTTAGACAATCGTGTCTCAACCATTTTCTTCAAAATAAAAATAAATTTTTTTGGGACAGTCCGAGCATGTCAATAAGAACATTTGTCACATTTTGTCAATTTTGCCATCACATTTTACATTACGGTTGACAGTCCAATAATCCATCATGCCCCCATCACATATATTGTGATAAGTTATAACCCCGATTTATCGCAACTTAAACTAGGATTTATTAAGTATATTTGGATTTATGCATGAATGTAACATGAGGTCAAATCAACTCTACTTTTCTTTTTCTTTTTTTTTAAAATGCAACAATCTTACTTTTGAGCTTTTATGAATTTATGCACATCCCGGTTAAGGCTTTGGTTAGAATAACTAACCATTCAAATTAATTATATTCTGCCCGCACTGCCCAATTAAGAGAGGTAGCTAACATATGAGGTAGCTAATGTGACCACCCGAAATTAAAAGATTTAACGTTGGATTATGCAAGAAGAGACTCACCAAATTTTGCAGTACTTAGCATGTGAGCAAATGGTGTGTAGAGTCATACAACTCCAAATAAGAAATTGGGTCAAACAACCTAAGAGAGAATGATGCACAAGGGCTAGAAAACCCATGCAGGAATTGTGCACAAGAGTTAGACAACTCTCGATCGAAGGTCTTTGCGTTGGAGTTAGACACTCTAATTGGAAGTTAGACACCTCTCCCTGGAAGATCTTTGTGTTGGAGTTAAACAACTCTGACTATAAGATATGAATTGGAGCTAGACAACTCTCAATGAATAAATCTAGTTGGAATTAGATAGTTCCAACTTGAAGAATGGATGAATGAATCTAGTTGAAATTAGACAAGTTCCAACTAGAAGAATGGATGAATGAATCATCAAGTTGAAATTAGACAACTCCAACTATAAGAATAGATGATTGGATCAAGTTGGAATTAGGCAGTTCCAACTAGTGGATTGTGATTGAGCCAAAAGAAGCAAGATTCATAGAAGAACAAAAGATAGAGGTACTAATAAAAGGCTTTTATAATATGGGAAATAAAAGGTAAAAGTAGTGTTTTGGCATAAAATTGGAGCTCGGGGGAGGAGAGAGGATCTTTTTGGTCTCTCCTATGGTTGAGTGGTTTGAGCTCATAGTAGGCACACTATTGTGATGAAGTTGTAAAGCTTTTGTAATGTACAAAGTTTGAAAGTTCTCAAAATTGATGTCTCATATGCTTGTATTATTTTTTTTGTAAAAGAGGAATGTGACAACTAACTTATGTTAGAGCTAATCTACCTCATGGCTGCAACACCTAGTTAAAAATAAGGTTTAAATAAAAGTTATCAAAATAGACATTCGCTAACTTTTGGGACCTTGCTTTTGTCAAGTAATATTAATTCACCCATACCCCTAATGCTAACCACGGGTAGGCCACTCTAAGGCATTTTTGTGCACCACGTGCGGCTGGGGTTTTTTTGTTTTGGGGCTATTTACCTTCAAGGGTTGAATTAAAGCCTCCCTATAATTACTTAAATTTCAAAAATGGCCCATTTGTTTGCACCCTTCCATTACTTATATTGTCCAAGTCACTGCAATTTTTTGTACTCTATATTCCTTTTAAGTAATAAAAGCTAATCTACTTCCTAACGCATTGACGAGTGTTAAGGGAAACCATGGAAACAAAGAAGGGTGCAAACAGTAACATCATTGCAAACAAAGTTATGAAGAAAACACATAGGAGACCATAGCAAACATACTAAACATACCTTCTAGGATCCTTATCTTCAGCCCCTATATTAATTTTACAAAAAAATAATGGCCCACATTTTATGTCCATCTAACTTACTTATAATGGGATTGTCTACATTTAATGGCCCCTTCATTAATTGGAATTCCTTTATAATTTTTATTTCAAATGATTTTAATCCTCTCTATATTATGCCGCATGTCGTTTTTAAAATGCACTAAGTGACCTACCCGTGATGCTAACTAACTTTTACAAATGAATAGCCCAAGTTTTTGTCTTGAATGCCCGACTTTCATTTTCTCCATCTCTTCTCCGCTCCACTACGAGGTGGACCGCACTATTTCTTGCATCATTCTAAATTAGCATAGATTTAAATTATAAAATCATGTAGTGATAAAATAAGAAAAAAACATTTTCAATGTTTAAACTATTATTTTACTATTTCATTATTATTTTAATCAAAATAATACACAGATGGTGTGGGCCACAAAAATATAATGTACCATAATTAGTGTCATGTTCAAAACTTGGGCAAGTTGAGCAAAACTTTGGTCGGTCAACCTTAACTCCTCTCTTAAACTAGTCAACCTTTGGTTAATGGTTTAGGGATGTGTTGCCGTGCAATCAATTAGCTCGCATATGAATAACCGTAGAGGTCTCCCTATTTCATCTTTACATGTGTTGGAATGTAGTTCGAACGCAAGATACAAGTGGGTTGTGGCGAACGTGAGCATGACATGTGACAAACTTTGAGGGAAAATCATTATTTTGTGATGGAAAGAGAACCCTCTACAGTATTTGATTTCACTAAATCACATTATTAGCTAATTCTCCCAACTAGGTGATGCATCCATGATTTTAGTTACCTAGAATGTTGGTTAGCTGATCCTCACTAACTTGCAAGTTAGCTAATTCTCTTAACTAGGTGGTTCAGGTGAACCCTAAGTTTGGCGAATGCCCCATTGATAGGGTAAATTACCTTATAAAATACCTCCCTCCCTAGATGTTAGACCTAAAGACTAGCATGCAACTATTCTCCTAATACCTCCTCTTCCAACCCTGTTGGAATTGATGAAGTGTTTCCCCTATCCCGAACACCATGAAGGCCGGGGTCTTCATTTCCAAATGTTATGTGTATTCCTCCTAGATTTTGACGAAAGATGTCTTCCCGTTGGAGAATGAACCCAACTAAATACTAGTATTATTAGAGCCCCTCAACGGATTTCCATGAAGCCCATATGGAAATAATGATTAATTAAAGTCTAGGTATGTCTATCATTCCAACTTGATTTGCTTCCCGGTGTGGATCTTTAAATCGCACGAATGGAAACCTTGGATAATGAAATCTTCTTTCTAGATATCATCCTCAAAATGCATTTGGTTTTGTGCACATTGTTCATAACATTCTTCAGTCATTGTATAACCCACTCTTTGTAGGGAATTATACTCATTGATATTTAAGAACGAACATGTGTCTTGATTACATTGATCTTCATTTAGTGTGAAGATTGCACTTCGTGCTTTGGCTTCAATCCAAATGGGAACATTTCCTCATTTCGAGGAGAAGTTGGATAGTGGGGAGGGAAGTTGGGATTGTGGTCCAAGCTCTACGAATATGGAAAAGGATGTCGGGCTATGTTATTGAAGAATGATAATCTTAGTGCAACTAACTTAGTCACTAGTGGCTCCACCAACAAGAGAATGAGAGTGGGATTTCGAGAAAACAAAAGAAAAAGAAAAGTCTGTGTTATTTACACTGGCGTGAAATGCGAGTCCCGAGACTTGTATTGATCATGGATTACCATGATGCAGTGTAAGGTGTTATGCCATCCTTTTGGATGGTGGGCTTAGGGGATGATAGTGTCTGGTGCCATAGCAATTGTCCTACCTATATAGGCGATAGGGTGGGGGGGGTGTCTTGGGGCTTGTTTGTTGTTTGGTTTTGTTTTGTTTAGTACATGGTATGTGATTTATTTTATGGCATTTTGGTGTATGCTTTTCATGAGGTTTATCCGGTATATTTTGGGATGAGGAGTTGGTTAAGGATTTTGATGGAGTGTTCATGTGTGCTTTTCTAACTTTGGCTTTGACAAAGGTAAGGGGGCTTACTTTCCAATTGTTATTATGAAGTATGGCTGTTAGTGGGTCATAATTATGGTGTTTGTGTGCAAGGGTTTGTTCAAGGAATTTGTCATGGCAGTATGTGTGTAAGACGTAATTTTGGGCTAATAGTTTCACTATAGACATTTTAGTAATATGTAGATGGAAATTGCACTTCAATGAACAAAAGTAGTGAACTATGGACAAACTTTGATGGTTAGAACTATAATTATGGGCTTAGGAGCTGCTACTTGGTTGGAACTATCATCTTCCCCCTCTCGCCATGAGGAGGCACATGGGGGAGAGAAAGACATGCGTTTCTTCGAACCTTTTGAGTGCATTATTAAACTCTTAGTCTTGTCTCCCTTGACAAAAGGAGTGTATGAGGTCAATAGTTCAATTATTTTTTTGCAAACAAGGTAGCAATTGTTGCAGTGATTGTGGGATTGTAGCTTTGGGATAAAGTTGGATTTTTGTTTTTGAATATGAGTTATACCTAAGTTGCCAACGTTCGGCCAAACTATTTTCTAGTTGTATGAAATCATAGACAATTATCTTTTGATTGAGAAGTCTTGACGTCAATAGGATGTAGGAGCAAATTTGACTATGAGTATGAGAAGTTTGGAATTGATAGAAAATTAACAATTATGTGAAGCTAAGAACTATTGTCTTGGGTGTGATTGCACTAGATCGAATCCGTGTTGTGAAAGAAATTGATTAAATTGAATTGGTAAGTAAGAGACATGAATGCAAAAGAACTAAGATTTTTTTTTTAAATTATTGAAAAAATAAAAATAAAATAAAAATAAAAAATTGAAGTTGCGATAATGTAGGTCGGCATGAATTTGTACTTGAGAAATGAGCAAGAACATATTAAAATTGATAGAGATTGTAAACTCAAATTTTTGGCCATCACCTAGCTTTAGAGCTTAATTCTCTAAGTTAGTAAGAAGTAGTGACAATAGGCAGTTAGGAACTCACTGACAGTGGGAACATGGGGTTATAGCCATTTGGAGGCGGTTGCAACCACCTTCTCCTCCCCTGTTGATAAGGAGGAGGTCGGCTATTGCCAAGACATGATATTTACCATTGTAGTATCAGACGTAGTCTCCACGTAGAAGCAATAGGCTGATAGGAAGTTCGAGCACTCAATGATTGAGGCTGAACTCTTAGCAATAGGCAATGCCAAGCAGTAGGCTAGCGGAAGTAGAATCATGAAAAAAAGCCGAGTGAATCGGACTATGAGTTAACTTGGAAGTTTTTACAGTAAGAAGTAAACAAGCTGTTAATTGCAATTGTCTTTGAATTGGAAGTTTGATTGTTGTTAATTGATATTTATGAATGAAAGAATTGTCTTGTGTGATTTTTGGCAATCGCCGTGAGTGTTGAAATAGACGTATCCATCGCCAAGAGGGCGAGGAACTTTAAAAGTAAGGTCTGGAAGTTGGTAATGGCCGAAGTCTGAATATGGCCATAAGCATGAGAGAGGCTTCTCTCTGTCTGACATAATAATTGAGGGCTATTGGCCGAGAGGAAGATAGGGCAATGGCCGGAAGAATGACGAAGAGCAATGGCAAGTAGGCAAGAGAACAACAGAGTCTCGAGAGATTGCAATGTCGGGGAAGTGAGGTCTTGGGCAATAGGCCAAAGTCAATAGAAATTAAATAGTCTTGAGAGAAACCAACGAGGCCAAGTAGTCAGAGAAGGGCAATCGCCTGCTGGAAGCAAAGAGGAAGTCAAAGCGTCAAGAAAGGGCTATCGCTTGAGTCGTAAGGCTTATCGCCAATGGGTAAGAAGAGGAAGAGGAGCTTGAGATGGGCAATTAGAGAGGCAATTAGCTATAATGGGAAAGGAAATGTCGTAAAGAGCAATGAGAAAGGAAGAGTCGTGAGGGAGGAGACGTGTTAGGGCATAGGCTTTACATGTTTTGCTCTTGAGAGGAAGGAAGCGAGAGAGAGAGAGAGAGAATGCGGAGAGGCTAGCTTGATAGAGCATAGCCGGGCCCCTATTCCTAGACATTACTTGGCATGAAGCTAATGCGGCGATTGCAGATAAAAGACATACTTAGAAGCATGCTATAAGCTGCAAAAGACATTACCATCTCGAGGAAGAAAAGTTGCCTACCTTGTGTAAGACATTACCAAAGGCAACTCAATTTGTGATTAAAATGGATTAAGGCTTTAATCAAGGAAGATAGCCTTTTGTTGATGCATTGATTATATATGATCTTGTGGAGATGTGGGGTGATGAGTTGCCAGATAAGTTGGAAATGAAGATGGTGATTACAATTTTGGAAAGAATGGCCAAATGACTGTAAGTCGAATTAAAATGAATTAATTTGAAATTATTGCAAAGCATAATTCTTGAGATGCAAAGACGATGTGGCATTCGAAAGACATGACCCCGGACTTTTGTCTTGACAAATTGCCATTGACTACTTGCCAAGCTTTTGATCTTCACGACTGAAATAGGTCAAAGACATAAAGTGATAGATAATTCCCTGAAGACATAATGGAATCACTCACGACAGAGAAAGCACAAATGAACCATAAGAGTGGAGAATAAGTACAATAACGAAGGAATGAATAAGGGAAAGTCTTAGATTGTTATTGTCATCCTTAATCTAATGTGACATTAACCCTTATAGACACTATCTCAGTCTTCCTAGAGACTTAGTTCCCTGGGTTTGTTGTTTTAAGTCATAGCAAAAACCTAACTACAAAGATCAATGATTGTGAGAGACAGGAACTGTGCTAAAACTGAAAAAGAACGTTGTTCCATGTATAAAAGAAGGTGGATTATAGTTGAATTAGTTTGTAAGTAAGTAAACTATGAACAAGTGCCAAATGCACTTTTGAAACTTCAGAGCTTCCATAAAACCATTGGCCGAAGGTGGCGATTGAATGATTACTCAAAATTGTACAATTAAACTATTGTCGAGAAAGGTGATATCGCATAGAGTGTGTCGAACTATAGCCTGCTAGCGCTCAAAGACATAGAGGTTTGAGTGACTAGGACAAAGAGTGTGTGAAGAGCTAATTCAATTATTGCAGAAAGCAAAGACCATTGTGAAGTGAGATTGAGGGGGAGTTACCTTGTGATAGAAATGAAGAGATACCACGGGTTACCTGGGAGAGGATCCATTTGAATAAGAACTAAGTCCAGTGAAAAGACATATGAAGCGTAAGGAAGAGAGAAAATCAAGGGTTAGTCTAAGAGAGAGGCTATTTGATTTTTGTTGAGACTTGTGAATGGTGGAGGAAAAGATGAGTCCTGATATTAAAGGTGTGATTATAGTTGAGACAAAGACTATAGTCTATAGTATTCTTTATGAGTTTGTAGGAGTTGAGATTAATGAACCCTTTTACCAACTAAAGATGATGAGAATAGAGTTTTGATCAATTAGGTAAATGTGGGGATGATAGATTGAGAGTAATCATGTCTAGTAGTGAAAGGATAAGCCTTGGATTATCAAGGAGATTTAGGCATGCGTTGTTCTAAAGTGAAGTAAGAATCTCAGATTGATGCCTAGTTTAGATACTATGATCTATGAGAGTGAAGTGTAAGCTAACTAGCTTAATATGGTCTTGTGTGTTACCTTGGTTGTTGTAATTAATAATGCAAGTTGTGCAAGGTAGTCAATACTATAGTTTGGCCTCGGTTTTAGCTATTAATTGCATAATTATAAGTTATAATTAACTCTTGGAAGTAACAAATGAACAATTTCTCTCGCATTAGAATTAACATTGACCAACAATGAAGGAACTCATTGTGATTTGAAGATGCACTGGCCAATGGTTACAAGGACAATTGTTATTGTTGTTGAAGGTGGAGCAATAATTTGCTCATAGTCATAGAAATTTATACTGGAAGGAATAAGGTTGTAATAACCCTACAAGGTTGGTCCGTAGTGGGAGAGAATTATCCCATATTGGTCATATGAACCAAGTTAAAAATGAGCAATAAATGGGCAAGGCAAGGGGTGGAGGAGACCATCTCACTCCAAGCATTCTTCACATGCCTTTGTGTATGTGTTCTTGTTTGTGCAATCTCATCTCTAGTCTTATTTAGTTCCAATAGGTTATGGGCCATGCATGCAAGTGAAGTGCCTAAAGATTTGATTGCTTTGAGGTTGTGGAATACATCTTGAGGAGTTGGAGCTTTAGAGCTTCAAAGCGTTGGAGGTGCTTGAGGGCGCATTTGGTTGTTGTAAGTGTTTCTTTGTGTTTTTCTTTGCTTGAATGTTTGTTTGATACAAATTATGGTGACTTGTAAGCCTTGAGGGTTGAGAGGCTTATTTGAGAGGTTTGGAGGTGATTAGATTTCAAAATGGTTTGACTTGAATGTTTTAAGTGTGAAGAAGCTTATTTGAGAGGTTTGAAGGTGTTTAGACTTCAAAAAGATTTTATTTGAGTGTTTTGAGTGCGAAGAAGCTTATTTGAGAGGTTTGGAGGTGTTTAGGCTTCAAACGTATATGACTTGAGTGTTTTGAGTGTGAAGAAGCTTATTTGAGAGGTTTGGAGGTGTTTAGGCTTCAAACGTATATGACTTGAATCTTTTGAGTGTGGAGAAGTTTTTTTGAGAGGTTTGCATTTGTTTAGAGTTCAAACCATATGGCTTGAGCGTTTTGAGTATTTAAGGGCTTACTTGAGAGGTTTGGAGGTGTTTAGAATTCAAAAGCATATGACTTTAGTGTTTTGGATGTTTAAAGGCTTATTTGTGGGATGTTGAAAGGCTTTGAAACCGTTCAAGGTATTTTGAGTTGAAGGAAGTGTTGTTTGAGTGTTTTGAGTGGCCCCCAATGAGGAGGTTGTGGGTTCTATTCCCCATGCCGGCGTGGTGCTCACCACCTTAGTCCACCCAACTATGGTGGGGGGTCCTTGGACCTTGTTGTATGGGTACCTCAAAGCCCTTTGGGGGGATACCATGTCCGGTATCTTCAAGGCACTAGTGGCTAGCTAGGAACTAGTATAGTGTGTCACATAGTGTCCATCCTCGAAAGGGGAGAGTAGTATTGTCCCAGTGTCCCCTTGTCCAGTGGCCATCGGGTTCACTGGCATTACGAACGGACACTTTATTCACGCCGGCCCCTTGCTAAAAAGGGACCGGAGTTTCTCTTTCTTTCTTTCTTTCTTTGTTTCTTTGTTTCTTTGTTTTGAGTGTATAAAGGCTTATGTGAGTTCATTGAATGTGACCCAAGATCAAGAGCATTTGACTTGAGTGATTGGAGAGTGCCAAGGGCACATTTGAGAGGAAATGCATTCAAAATAAAATGTGACTTTGAATAATTAAAAATCCTAACACATATTTAAGAGCAAATGGACTCATTTGAGGTGTGAAAGATCTTACTTAAGTAATTAGAGTGTCTTTAGGCACTTTGAAGAGGAAGAGGTGGAAGAGACCATCTCACTCCAAGTATTGTTCACATGCCTTTGTGTATGTGTTCTTGCTTTTGCAATCTCAGCTCTAGTCTTATTGAGTTCCAATAATTGTACTAAAAAAGATCATGGTTACCAAAGATTATCGTTATATTTTACTATAAGGGAACAAAAACTTATAGACCACAACTGTGAGCCCAAAATGGTGCCCACATGTGGTGATTAACTCTTCGAAACCAATTTTAGTTTGACTTTGATGTGTTATGATTATTCACAAAACATAAAAAGAGTGAAGTGTGGTTTGGATTTAAGTTTAGGCTTTAGAATGTGTTGTGTGATTATTTCAAGGTTGAATTCAATAAGAGTATGCCTTGATATTGTGAGTAGGGGGTAAGGTGAAGCAAGGTGAGCTCCGAGGGTTAAATGCCCACTTTTGGATCCACCTTGGTAGTTTAGGAAGAAGGAAGCTTGGTGGAAGGGGATTAGTCCCTACTTTGAAGGTGAAGGTTAAGGGATTGTGATTGGAGGTGCTAATCCTCTCACCCTATCCTCACCTCTCTCTCCCTCTCTCCCTCTTTGCTACTTAAGGTGGTTTCTCTCTCATTTTCCTCTCTCTCCATCAAGCGCTCTCAAGAGAGCAAGCTCTTAAAGAGCTTGAGCCACGTGTGTGAGACATTAGTTCTTAGTGAAGTTAATTAGTTAAGCTCTCTCTCTCAATGCCTCCCAATTGAGGGAGCTCTTAGAGTTTAAAGTTGCACGTGTTGATTAGTTAGTAGTTAGTGGAATTAGTGTGTTAGATTAGTTTATTATTTAGGAGCAAGGAAAAAGAAAGAAGAAGAAAAACTTAGAAAACATGTGATTAGGGAAGGAGAGAGCTTGGATTAGGGTGCAACTAATGGTTGGGATACCCATTCGGGTATTATAACTTCATATACTGAAATCAGAAGGCAGCTGGGCTTGGTAAGTTAGACCACCCGGGACTGGAACAGAAGGCAGCTGGGCTCGGTAAGTTAGGCCACACCGCAACTGTAATCAGAAGGCAGCTGGGCTTGGAGGTTAGACCACACCCGGGACTGGAATCAGAAGGCAGCTGGGTTGCCTAGCAACAATTCATTTAGACTATCTAGGGGTTAGCAAGGCTAGCTCAAGTAGTAAGTATTAGCACATAAAAAAACTAGATCACATTAGGCCATCTTTAGTGGTAGCTAAGAAGTTATATTCATTTAGGCTAGTTGGTGCCACGTGTGGGTTTGTATGAGTGTGTTTAACCATTGAGAAAAGTGTTTTTCAACACTTGCACCTCTTGGTCAAAATAACTCACTTGCATTATTAATGGAGAATGTGGAAGATTCTTGCAATGACAAGAAAAAGGAAGTGAAGATTAAACGAGCGAGGGGAATGTCCTTAAGGGCATGTGTGGCTAAAGCCACGGGTTGGACGCTTGAGAAAGCCAACTCTACCACAAGCCAAGAGGCTAACATTAATAAAGTACAATGAGTGGAAACAATATGTGTTCTTTTGGACATAAAAATTACTTTGCACATGGTTCAAGTTGTAAGAGATACATGTGACTCGCAAAGCCATCACCCGGACTAGGACGCTTAAGGGTGGTGGATTTGGCCTCACAACAACCAAAGATATGATTGAATCTCGGGGGGGGAGGGTAGTCATTGGTTGGAGTAGCAATATACGTGTGAACAAATGATAGGGTATTTTAAAAACATGGGGGCAAAAAATTATAAATGGACTTAAGAGTAATATAGGGTATAAAAAATGGCACTGGACATCTTTAAAGTACTATAGGGTATGGAATAATATGTAATTTGGAATTATAAGTAATGCAAGCCATTTTTCTATCAACCCAAAGTAGAAAATTACATAATGATAGCATGTGAAAAAAAGAAGAGAATTGAAAATAATACCCCCCTATAAAATAATGGTTGTTCGCACCTATATCCTTAACTTTTTAACAAACTGCCCCCCCCCCCCCCCCCCCCCGAGGATTGAATGAGATATTGGAAGGGTGGTCATGAGAAGAACGCTTTGAAAAAAAAATGAAGGACATGTCAACTGTGTTTTTAGGATGAAATAGCAACCCTTTTATCTAATTGTTGAATTGTTATGTGACAAATGCTTGTAGCAAACACTAGTTAAGCCTTCTTTGAGAGTTTGTATCTTGGGTTTTGGGTAATTTAAGTCATAGAAAAATCTAACTACAATGTGCATATTATGAGTTGGAGTGTAATGAATGGGGAGGGGGTGATGGGGAGGGGGCTTTGGTTGGGGTCTCCTATTACGCATAGGATGTCCGCTCTTAATCTTGCGGGGCATTGGCATGATGGATGGGTGCATGTGCATTTTAGTATCCATTATGGAATTGTGGAGTCGAGTGTCGTATTATTGTGGTATCTTGCATTAGTCAAGGTGAAGAACCTAGTAAATTTATTAGTTTGTAGTGTTTGGGAAATAAGGTGTATCACTTTGTTGTGACGGGATATTTTGAGGCCTTTGAGGTATTGGTTCTCGTATGTGGATATGAGGCGGGGCAATGTGTCTAACGTTTTGGGGGCATAGTGAGCAATTGGGACTGGGGTGTGTGAGGGGCCAAAAGATGTTTACCCTATGGTTGCCCATGTATTGTGCATAGCAAAATTTCAAGGCTTGTGTAATTTGGGCACCGGTTATGCCTATGGCTTTCCAAAAGTATTTTGATAGGTTGTGCTTGATTTGGTCATTTGATGTATGCAAATATAAGTCATGAGTTGAATAGGCCTTGATTATGGGGATATAATAGTTACAAATTGTAGTTTTTGTTGATGACATGTAAAATCTAACACTTACACATACAAGATCATAATTCACACATCAACACATCAACACAACATGCACACTATTAAGCTTTCTAGTATAAACTCTATTCATTCAAAACATACATACATGCAACTGGTGATAAAATGCTTGTACTTAAAGCATATGCAAATGCTTCCAAATGTTGTGCTCAAAAACACAATTAGCCAACATCAATCATAGAGTTTGTTAGGGTTTAAACATTTAGATATGAAGCAAGTCTTTTCATTCTTCAAGTTCAAGTGGTTAAAACCATTCAATAGACAACATCCAAGCTTTTGTGTTCAAGATATAAAGTCCAAACCCTAACTCTAACCTCAATGCTCCAAACTATATAATTTGCCAAAAACATTGCCACAACCTTTGCCAAAAATCCTACCCAAAACAATTCAACAATTCTTGCATTTTGTCAAACTATGCAATTCACCTCCACATCATAGTAGGAATCACATAGAGCATCCCTAAGAACCTTCAATTCAATGACACTTAATTGAGCTAATGGCTCAAACAACAACTGCAAATTTGAGTCGCTTTGATAGGCATCGGCTCTTCTTGAACCAACCCATGTCTACACATAAGAGTTGTTCATGTACTCACTTGTTGTCACTTATAATGCCCCTTGATTGTCTGTCAAATCCTCAACAAGACCTGACTTCCTTCGTTTCATTCGGTGCACTTAGTATATGAATGCCTTCGGGCACTAGTGCTTGATGGCTAGATGCAATCAAGACAATAGACTTCCCTTTAGAGGCTTCTGATTGGAGATGATCAATGATTTGAACTCCCTTTGTTCAACACCAATTTTAAATATGTATGCTAGACATGCGGTGATTTTTTAAAAATTGACTAAGAGGTTGTGGATTACGTTCTTGGAATGATCTCCGTTGGTAAGTTCAAACTCTTAACATCACTCCATAAATACACCTTTACTATGCCCACAAAATTCTAATCCAAAGACCTCAAGTGCTATTGGATACCCCATGGCTATTAGTTTCAAATACTTCCTAAGTTTCTCTTTGGCGAGCAAGTGTCTAGCCATAACCTCGGCACTCGGCACTCACCAATCTAGACTTCAAGTCAAGTGCCTGTGAGGCCAAACCCCCCACCCTTAAGCGTCCGTAGTCCGAGTAGTGGGTTTGGGCTCACATTCCTCCGCGGTATTGGATTTGGACTTGGATGAGTCCATAGTGCAAGGTTCACCCTTCAAGTGGTCTTGGATTTAACTTTGGTCTTTGCTTCCTTTGTCTTGCCATCGCGAGAGTGCTCCACATTCTCCATTAAGTTGTGCACGTGGTTTATTTTTAAAGAGAGGATGCAAGTGTTAAAAAAAACACTATTCTCTATAGTCAATCTCAAATACATTTACTTGTGAAAGCCACACATAACACTAACTAGCATAATGTAACTAACTACTTGTCTATGAGCTAATTAGGTAGGCTATCTACTAAGCTCCTTCATGAACCCATCTCTTTACTTTCTAATTACATAAACCTAGCTCCTTCATAAACCCAGTTTCTTAGCTTCTAACTAAACAAACCCAGCTCCTTCATAAACCCAGCTCCTTCATGAACCCAGCTCCTTAGCTTCTAACTAAACAAACCCAGCTCCTTCATAAACCCAGCTCCTTCATGAACCCAGCTCCTTAGCTTCTAACTAAACAAACCCAGGTCCTTCATAAACCCAGCTCTTTACTTTCTAACTAAACAAACCCAGCTCCTTCATAAACCCAGCTCCTTCATGAACCCACAACTTTGTAGTTGTAATCCCCAACTACCTCACTAATTATTCAAGCCCTTAACTAATCTTCCTACCTAATTTCCCTAATTCTACTAACAACCCCTTTCTAATCACACAATTCTTCTCTAATCCTAAAATCCTAAAATCCTAGAGAGGAGAGGGGGAGAGAGAATTTCCTAACTTCACTAAGACTAACTAATCCACACAAGTATATTTTTGCACTCATCACAACATCAAGTGCTCAACTCTTAAACATGGAACTTGCAACCACGTGTATTCAAAACATGAACTTAAAGTACCACAAATTGGAATCATGAATTAACTTTAAAATCCTTCACGTCAACACTAATTCTACCAAGAGGTCAAGCCCTCTTCAAGGCTAACAAGCCTTGGCTCTCAAACTAAAAACTAAGCACACACATGTGCTCCAATATGGCTTCCCACACCCACACTTATAACTCGTGGGGTGCCTTGGAGCACAAAGGAAAGAGAGGATGAGTGAGGGAAAAATGAGGGATTATATAGTAAGCTTGAGGGGGTGAGCACCCTCAAGGCTCACGATAAGCCCTTGAGATTTCCTCCTACTTAGTAGGCGCCAATCCTATCTTCTAAGCCTTCCTCCCTCAAATGATCAACAAGGATCCTAATTCGAACATTTAACTAGCCTTGGCTTTCTACCTACCACACTTTACCAAACTTGGGATGCTTCAACCCAAACTTAGCCTCCTTCGCTTTCCGCCGCCATAACTTTCTCCCCTTACTTTCCCAAATCGTCGCTCACCACTTAATTCAAACCACGATGCTTAACTCGTGATTTGATTGGTGCTTTGAGAATTTGCTTATCCTCCACCTTGCATTCTTCCTTGGGCCTTCCCCATTAAGTGGCCATGATGAGGTGGTCCACTTGTGCGCTCCATGTGATCCTCCATTCATCCCAATTCGAATGCACTTGCCTCTTGAGTCACTTTGGTTGTCTCCATCCATTTGTACTAGCCTACTCACTAACTACTCAATCCAAGTTCTCCTTACCTATCCTCATTCACTCAAATCCTTCCGAAGGTAAAAACACAATAACAACTCACATCCTAGCCTCTTACAACATGGTACTTCTAAGACTAACATTTCACTCTTTTTATATTTTTGTGAAGTAACATGCTACTTCAAAGTGCATCAACTAACGTTTCAAGGGTCTAAGACTAAATGTGGGCACCCTTTTGGGCTCACAGTGCCACATGGTCAGTGTTCTCACCATCAACTCTAAAACCAACATGTGGAGGAAATGGTCAATTAGAGTCATCAAAAGGGGTAAAATCTTGGATTTCATTCTCTTCTGCCATGCACTCTAAATTTGGTTGGGAGTCAAAAACAAAATCTAGGTCAATCACATGCATGCACTTTTTGGATATAAGGTTGGGATCAACTAGTAGTAGAGCATATACATCCGAAGAAACTCTATTGAGGTTAAGCTTGCAGTTAATCCACGGGTAGGTCACTCTAAGGCATTTTTGTGCACCACGTGCGGCTGGGGGTTTTTTGTTTTGGGGCTATTTACCTTCAAGGGTTGAATTAAAGCCTCCCTATAATTACTTAAATTTCAAAAATGGCCCATTTGTTTGCACCCTTCCATTACTTATATTGTCCAAGTCACTGCAATTTTTTGTACTCTATATTCCTTTTAAGTAATAAAAGCTAATCTACTTTCTAACGCATTGACGAGTGTTAAGGGAAACCATGGAAACAAAGAAGGGTGCAAACAATAATATCATTGCAAACAAAGTTATGATGAAAACACATAGGAGACCATAGCAAACATACTAAACATACCTTCTAGGATCCTTATCTTCAGCCCCTATATTAATTTTACAAAAAAATAATGGCCCACATTTTATGTCCACTAACTTACTTATAATGGGATTGTCTACATTTAATGGCCCCTTCATTAATTGGAATTCCTTTATAATTTTTATTTCAAATGATTTTAATCCTCTCTATATTATGCCGCATGTCGTTTTAAAATGCACTAAGTGACCTACCCGTGAGTTAATCTTTCATCTACTCTCAATATCTAAAAATTGAAAGGGAGTATCTACAATATGATTACCTTCAAGTAGTGGTTTGGATTTTGCATATGTGTTACCCTCAACACATTTGCAAGATCCAATAAGTTATGAACTAGCATAAGCATTAGCAAGTGAGAACAATTTCAACTTCAAAGACATTGCAAACATGGTTTGTGACCAACAACTTGACTACAACCATGTACCTTGAGTTGCAATTGGTATTGCTCATATGCACACCTCCTATTGATGTCACCCTCTCCCTTTTCATTGACAATGGACCCCCCAAAAATGGTGAGAAATCACAACATGAATTGAACAACCCTAAACCCTACCCATACATCAAGCAGGATAAATACCAGAAGTAGAAAAGATGAAGCTTAAAAACGGGCGCACCTGACAAGCGCAACTATGCACATGAGCCTATTGTCCAATCTTCAATCATCAACATTCGCCAAGTTCGCAAGATGGTGGGAATTTGCATAGAGAGGAGAGCTTCAAAGAGCTCATACAAACCCAAACTGGGAACTCACAAAGCCAATCAGAATGCGCAAACCTCTTAGGAGCCCTTCCCACATCTAACCAAACAGATTACATCCAACTGCAAAGAGACATCCATGAGATGTCATCCAAAGCATGGGGCCCTAATATATATTATTTTAATTCTCCACCTTTACTGAACCCCATGGTATGTTAGTTTTAAAACTTCTCTAACATAATTAATTTATAGAAACTCAAATTTATTTATACCATGAAGTTCAATATGTAACTTGAGCTTTGTTACAAATAAATGTTTTATAGTTTGTAGCTAGCAACGTTAAAGTGGGCCCTATACTCGTTCCCACATAGTTTTCTAAAATATGGGAGTGACCCCCCCCCCTCCTTGGCCAAGAAAATTTAGGATGGGTTGAAAATTAATGTGGCCCACATTAATTCTCATTATGAGAAATAGTGTGGGGTTTAGAAAATTGTTGTGGCCCACAGTAATAGGACTATCTAGTGTACTTGCCAAATGTGTGCAACCAAATGAGAGAATGATGTGACCTTGTTATAGCTCCCTTACAACCACCTTTGAAAATTCATATCAATTTAGGATGGGGCTCTAGCTTTCTCTGTGATTGAAGTTGGCTTCTCCATCCACATTTGTGGATAAGCCCAAAATCACTAGAGCTCACAAAGCAAACTGTAATTCATAACGAACATGCAAACGTAACTATCATAGGCTTGTCCACCTTAGGAACTCTTATTGCAAGCATGAGAGAATGCAATGCAATAAAAACAATATTGGTGCTTTTTATTTGTGCTAACGTGAATGGGATCCCATTATTCCTTACCTTGATCCCCTTTGAAGAGGTGACAAGTAGTTGTACTTCCTACCTTCCGGGAGGGGCCCTTTTTTATGAGAGTATGCATGAGAGCATGTTCACACATTATCAATGCATACGCCTCTAAACCCTTGCCACCAATTTAAAGGGCACATTTAACAAAATAGGCTCCTACATTCTCATTATCACCATTTTAGAGGTGCTCTCTCCCCTCTAGAGCTTTCCACCCCTTCAACCATGCAACCTTTAGAGTGGTGAGTTTTAACCCCATTTCAACTCCTCTATAAGATGTTCAACTACCAATACCTCACACTCTTTGACCGAATAGAATCTTAACTTTCACTATACCTATGTAAAACCTTGTGTACGTACGATATTAATTCAGACCACAAGCCCCACGATTTATAGAGTGAACAGGTGGGACATATATCCAGACTACCTCCCTCTAAAATAATGTTACTTGATCTAGCACCCCTTTGGTGTTAGTGTTTGGTGTACAACGTGTGATCATGCTACGAGACTAGTCTCAGAAGCAACTAAGGTCACAAAGGTTAGTCCAGAACAATGTCTGGGGAGATTCTTGGGCATAATCGGTCAAGATCCTAGTGTTTGCAAGTCCAACTGGTTACATTATTCTAGTCGCTTAACCTCCGGGCTATGTAACTATAGTCCAAAGAATGAAGAGCACATGGCGTATCTACAATAGTTAGAAAAAGTAAATATTTTTGTTTATTTGAGAAAGGAGTCAATCCAACCACAAGTTCCCCTACAGCTACCTTGTTACGACTTCACCTCAATCAAAGCAACCCCACCTTGGTATCCCACATTAAACCACCAATTGCTCTAGTAGACCACACTAAAACAACGGCATGGAACACTGGAATAATGGGTGATCCTTGGTCTGATGCTTCAGGCAAAGCCAATTCCCATGGTGTGACGAACGGTGTGTACATGGCATGAATTGACACCTTTCAATATACTCTAAAGATTCCTCTAAAATAGTTGGTAATTTTCCGGAAATCTTGAACATCAACCAGTTATTTCGCAAACTCAACCGGTTCATCTATAACTAGTGGTCGGTTCTCCCCTTTCATTGCTGCTCCACACAATTTCTTCTAGGCTTTGCCTACTAGCTGCCGTGTGTTGGCTTCCAAGCGAGACAATGGTCTTTCAGGACAGCAATTCCTCACAAAAGCGCTGCCATCTCCTTCCTTCCTTCTTTCCTTCATTCCTTCCTTCCTTCTTTAACAATTTAGGGAACATTGTGGACACTGGCTCCCCAAGAAGTTCGGTTGGCATCGATACAGTAAGGTGCTTCCTGCGTCGTTTTTTGGATGCTAAACTATGATAGATCCATGTGGGATTCAAGTTTGCGTCAATGAATATATAAGATCTGCCATACATACGGCAAAGGCTGAAGAACGAGTATTCAAGCAAGGCAGGGCCATTACACGAGCACATAACTAAACATGACATCCCACGTGGTTGCACTTTAGCAAGCCCTTTGCTCGCCGTTTTGAGTGGCGAAAATGTGGGCCATCTCTAAAAGGTCGTTATTGCTCAACGGCCTCTTCGGAGACTCAGTCATTAGAGTGTGGTGGCCGTTGATGTTGAGGTGTTTGACCACTCCAACGGAGCATAGTTAAATAGGTCACAAACCGAAATAGATGCACCTACCACAAGTTATATTACGGTGTGTTCCATGAAGATATGATAATAAACTCCCCTTCTTTGATCTAAATGGGTAGTAGTGGTTTGCCAGTGGGTTCCACTTATCGTGGATGCCGATCTGTGTAACTGATGCTTTGAACATGGATATATGTATGTGTATATATATGATCGTGGGTGGACTTTGTCTCTTGATTTTAGTTTGGTGATCTTTTGTTCTCCTCTTTCTTGACTTGATTGCAAAAGCAACCCACCTTAAGGGGGTGCACCATGATTTGAAATTTGAAATGTCAACCACTCCAATAACATATGCGGATTCCAATTTTTTAACATGACGTGCACAGTGCAATCAAAGTAAGGGGTATTTCTTCATATTTATTTTCTTTATAAATCTAGGAGATAATCCAGTCAAAAATTAAAACCACGTGTTAGAAAATAAATTAGATTTTTACATATGCAATGTATGACTTATGTATTTTTATGTCAATGTGAAGTGTAGTGAACTCTTAATGAACTTGAAACTCACTCAAAGAGAATGTTGCAAGGGATTTGTTTTCTCCTTAAGTTGTTTCATAGGGGATCAAATCTTCATAGTCCACATGATGATCCCAATTGAGTGCAATTAGTGCATTTTTTTGAGACGCCAATATACATTGTATATAGCGTCTGGTAGGATATTCTTAATGTAGTACAAATGAAATTTGTTATTAGGAGTTTTTAGACAAATCATAGATGTACGACTACTAACAAAGCCTTAATAACTAAATAAAATATCGACCATAAATGTTTTGGTTTCATCAACACATGTTCTCATCCTTTTGTTTCCTTGTGGTCATCATTCTCTCACCACCCTTCATCCATGCCATTCATAACATGTCGAGGTTCAAAGTCTTTGCAAACTTCACTTGAAGCTTGCATTGCTTAGGGTTTAGTGACATTGGAGCTTGTGTCTTCTCTTCGAACTTGGTGTTCTTCTTGGTGTTTGGTTTGCATAGCCTTTAGTGTCTAGTAGCATTGGAAGTTCTTGGAGCATCAAAGAATTTGGCTCTAAGACTTCCAAAATGCGGTTTTGGATTTAGTTCTCAATGTCATTGTTTCCATACAAGTTTGCATCTCCAATAATGCATGTTTGTGGGAACAAACTTTTACAAATTGCATCATCATGATGAAAAGTTTCTTCATCACAAGTGCGTCCAAGCTAGTTCAACTAAAAGAGCTATCATTTGCAGAATCTGCTATTGGGAGGGCTATCGGGCTAGCCATTCAAGTTATAATGTGCTCAACTTGCAGGACACAATGACAAATGATTGGATTGAGTATATTTAGAAAAACTTTATTTCTGTATAGTAATTTTTTTGTATCATAGTCGAAAGAATTTATGCAAATGATTTCAAACTCCTAGTATAAATACCTCGGGAAGGCACCTCTACAAAAAATTGGCATATATGTGTAAGAACCAAGTATTTGTTAAAGGGTTATTTATCTTAGTGCTTGAACTTTTTGGACACTATAATCATTTAAAATCTACTCATCATCATTTTCCTCAACCCTATAGGTAGTTATAAATTCCATAATTGAGCAATAAATTGCACCCTATTTTATTATGGAGAATAGGTTCTCATTTTCTTTCCTCATGGTATTGGAGTGGAGTTCCTTGTTTGCTAATATTTTGTCATGTAAGGAAACATAGAAAAATGAAAACGCAAATGAAAATATGAAGATGGTGTGACCATGTGGCTAAAGGAGCTGTGCACAATGAAAATGGAAAGAAGAAGAAAAACTAGCTCCACATGCTTCTAACCCTAATCACCCTTTTTTCCTTGTTTCATCCACAACAAACCAAAGTTCATCCACAATGCACCATTTCTCATCCAAAATGCTTTGAATTTTCATTCATGTTCCAATGAACCCCCATTATTTTTTATTAAAACAGGTTAGCTTATCCTCTAAACTTACTCATACAAAAAAAAGATTCATACCAAAATTTTTGTTATTTTTTCTAATTTGTTATTTTATTGTTTGCTTGTTTATCTTGTTTAAATGCTTCATTTGGATTTTTTTTCATAAAATCTACTTGAAGCATATTATATGTGTATTTTTAAAGTTATTATGAAGGCATCAATAATTATTAATACATCTATGTTGTCATGTGCCAACAATGTGATACCACAATGGTGCCGACATTGGTGGCCTTTTTAAAAGATCCAAGATTTTTAGCAAGTCCATCACTTCCGCGAAGCCTCCTTATCTATGTTGAGACTATGGCTTTTGTTCTTGCTGCTCAATTTTCCCCTTCTTCAACCCATAGAAGAGATGGACATTATGATCGGCGGACTTTGGATTTCATAAAGTTAGAGGCTGAATCATGTTCAACATCCATCACTACAAGTTATAGTGATGGTAAGTACAAAGCCGTTGGTTCTACACAATGTAGGTTTGCAACCTCTACCTCAAACCTTGTTGAGTTTAAAAGTGAATGGATGTACAAAGAAGTTCCCATGCTCATTGCCCCCTAGGGACATCACCACCTTTCAAGAATTTGGATTTTATGCCTACACCACTATATAAGGCTCACCTACTGCAAGGTAGGTAGTAAACCCAATCTTGTATCAAGCGGACTCTTGATTAAGGTTGGACCAACAGACTTAAATTCACGTGAGTAATAAGAACAAACGTTGAATTTTCTTTTCTTTTCTTTACTTCTTGGTGTTTGCATCTCATGATTATGTTGGGCCAATAAGGTATGGTGAGTGCTATATGTATGTGGGGTGTAGGGACGGGTTTGTTGCGGGCGGTTTCTTTGTTTGCTGGTTGATTTGCGATTTCATTGCCCAAGATTCCAATGTGTGCTTTGACTTTTTGTATTATTATGTTGTGTTTGGTCCATAGAAATCGGTGGGCTGTGGCTGAGATGAGTAGTTTATTGGGGTGATTGTGTTAGGATGATGGGTGGTGGATGTGTTTATTAATGAGGTATATGTTATTAAGGTTGTCGGTATATATGAAGGTGTCTTGCAGGTGGTCTTTTGTGGCAGTGAGGGCAAGGAATAGGGCGTAGAGTTCCGTGCGTAATATGCTCGGTAGTCCAGGGAGTCTTTCTACAGTGCGGAGGTCATTTTTTGAATTATACACTCCTGAGTTGGCATTGTTTCCTATATTGTATTCATCTAGTAGTATAAAAGAGTCATTTGTGTTTATGCATTGTTGTGGGTTGTATTTGGGAGTATTTGTGTGGTAGAACATGTAAGGGAGAAGAGTTATATAATAGTTGTGAAAGGTTGATGAGGTTGGTTTCGGGGTTGTTTGCCGGAGTTTACCATACTTTTGTGAATCTGACTTTGTATTCTATGGGTGTGGGTTGTATAAGGATGGTTTACACATGTGTGTTGTAAAGTTCCAAGATGTTGGCCATGAAGTTTTGAATTAGTTCACGGTTTCCTAGAAGGAATCTTTGGTTGTGAATGCATATTATTAATGTGTAGTGATGTTTGTTTTGTGATGTTATCTTATTACCATTTGACTTCACTTTCATTGGTAGCATGTGATGTGTAACAAGCCTCGAGACCTTGAAATGCCAAACAGATCAAATTAAGCTACATTTCCCAAGAGTTGAGAATATGGGCATCATTTGACATGTTGGGGTCTAGACCTTGAGAATTGCAAATAACGGATGGAATTGAGATGATGATATGAGGCGGCCATGACTAGAGAGGCCTAGGAGGTCGCATGCAAATGGGAGACATCCACCGGAGCATTTACAACTCCCAAAAATATCCGGGATCACTCTAAATCTCCACAATGTGCACATTGGCGTGAGCCACACTATAAAGACCTACTTCAACCCTCTACCCGCAGAAATACGTAATAGGTGTAATTAGCTTAGACTTTTTAGAATGGGGCTCAACCTTATCATCGTGCATTCCACTCTTCTAAAGTAGGCATGAAGCCCCAAAATATATACGACAAGGGCACATTCATCATAGTGTTGGATTTGAGTTATGTGTTGTTTTTTGGGTAAATGTATCTCACTTGTTTCATATCCCATATTCCAAAAAAGCATCGGACACCTTGATAGAATAAAGGGAGAAATAGATGTTGAATCTAAGGAAACCTTCTTCTTCCACTTTACTAAAACCGATGTGTGTATAATAATGGATAAATTGTGATTGTGTGCAAAACCCTCTTGAATAAATTTCCTCTTTCATGATCTTTCTTTAAGAACCTTGAAGATAAAGCTACGCCATACAATAACTTATGATAAGGAAGTCCCACAAATGTAGGAATTGCCTCAATTAGTTATTGTTATTGTTATATGTGGATGCATAAAGTGTGACATTTCATACAAAGTGGCTCAAACTATTTGCAAACATGAACTCAAACTCATGTGGATCCTCAACTTTCAGAAACGATCTTCAGAATTGAGATCTAAAAATTAGGAAATCAATATAAAAGTCCTCTTTCTTTGTAAGTGATTGCACATGCCCCTCTACAATTCTAGCCCTTAAGGATTGGAGAGCCCCAATCTAAGCCTAATGATGCCATATGGAGAAGGGTCTAAGATTACTTATTGAGGTTTTCAACTGAAAGTGGCCAAAAGTGACCCTATTTAAAATTGGTCCATTTACTATATTCGTTGTTCCACCTGTAATCAAGATATTTGTGGTTCCATGGATAAGTTGGAACGTTTCAATCAAGTTTGTATAAACTCAAATACATACCACAAATATCTAATCACCATTGTCACGTCATGTGATTTTATTTTCACCTCCTCTTTTTAATAATTGCAATACCATAGATTACGTAAAATATCACTACAATGCTTGTTGGAGGGTCATACAAATCACCACGTATCCTATATGGAAACACCCTTGGACATTCTTTCAATATTACCTAGTGATTCTAGAATGTTGTACATATTTTGAGCACACAGTCCAATCTCATTGTAACATGTGTCGAAATGTTGTCCGCTCATAATCACTAGCCTTCTCATATACCACTCAAATACTAGGTGTCCAATCAAGAAGAGTGACCACGTAAGGCCCGTGACACGCCTTAAGTGTTCTCCCAATGAGATAAACGCCCGATGGGCACCTATATGACCACAACGGTGTAGCCAAAAGTACCACCATCGAGAGCGCTCTCTTTCAACTTTCCCGGTGCCGAAACCTATTTCTCCACATCGGATTCACGAGGGTCCCATCCAATGTAGGATTGCCACGTGGCAAAAACTCGAAGGAGATCTACTTACGTTTCGTTGGAATAGAGAGAGCCCTCTACAAGACCGTGTCCAGATTGCGAAGTTGCCACTGGACCTCAACCAAAGCAGCTTGGGCAATATTAAACATGTTTTTAAGTCTGCCGAATTCTGTGCCAGTTTTCATGTGTCAATCCTCCAAGTGTGATTGAAGTTACTTTGTTACAGATAATTCAGAATATTGAAATTCGGAACACCACAGTGACAACTACCGTTAGTAGTACCCAGTCCCTTCAACTCAAGGAAGCACTGAGGACCTCACTTTTTTCAGCGGCCGACCTGTGAAAAAAAAACATTGTGATTGGACACTCTTCGAACATCGAGCATCGAAATTTTGATGGACGATCGATCGATCGATCGAGAGCTTCCACGTACCCGTGATTGAATGTGAGCATGGCCCACCGGCACTGAAAGCTCTTGGTTATGCACCCATGCGTATTCTGTAAGCTGACTCTGGTCAATGGAGACAAAGAAAGGGCAGACGTTCATTTTGCCACCCGACCTTGCGTGACCATAACACTGCTTTGGTTTGCGAGACAAGGGCTTTAAACTACACTAAATATCATATTTAGTGTCACTTACTATTTGAGATCACACAATGCTATACCTGCTGTTTCCTGTGTATCTCGTATTTGATTAACAAATGTTGAATCCGTTGTTTGGATGTTACAGAACATTAACAACGTTACTTGGTAAAACATGACATCAGTAGTAAAACGATGAAGCATTGTGTAAATTCAAATATTAAGTGGCACTCAATGTCAAGTTCAGTGTAGGTTCTGAACTTGTGATGAAAGCAGATTTCACTTCCCTTGATTCCTGATAATTAGCTAGTTCAGGATAAATGTTGAAGAATATGTGAACGATGAAGTGAGCTTCCATGTTTACATTGTGATGATTTGAAAATGTCATGATCATCGTGTAAGGTATATTGACTGGGGGCACATCCAACTTCACATGGACTGGATTTGGAATTGTCACGTATGTCTCGCAATTGGGAATTACGTGGGTTTTCATTTCAAGTTTCGGGATTGGAGTAGAGATGTAAAAGCTATGAGTCGAATTCAGATTGAAGATTTGTTTTTCTCTTTAACGATTGTTTAGACCTCCCTGTTATGTCAACTATTGAAATTAACTACTGTTTTGTATAATATTTCATAATTAACATGTTGTTCTCTCTCAAACGTAGTGTTGAAAACTTGGTTCCATTGAACATTGCCCAAAGGGCACCAATGTTACCCGTGCAAGCTTAAAATAAAGCTCTACAAAATCTAACATTAAGCAACAATTTCATTTCATGGGACACTGAATCTCTATCAAATTGATTGAGCATCCAAGAGGATGCAGGTTAACAAAACTTGTCACAACTGTTCATCCATGGAGGTGCAATATTGTTCATAATTCTTATATTTTGTCCATGAATTGATCGGTTATGATTAATAACCAGCTCAATTAGATGGATGACTCACCACTTTCTCATTGGTTATCTAGTTCATTTGTGAGTTGATTTTGGGTGAGTGAAGGGGGGGGGGGGAGGGGGTTACTTATGCAATATTTGGCACTATAATGAGCTAGACATATTATGACAAAAAATGGATCTATTTAAATATTACAAAGTGTACCTCTTACTATTGTTATATTATGCCATTGAAGCTTGACAAATCCTTACAAAATTTGGTGAAAGTTGTAAGTAAGTTAAGACATAAGGATTCATTTCACTCCCTGATCTTCTGAGTCTTTTGTATACCTTGGCATAGGTATGTAGTTTAATGCACAAAGTTTGAGATCTAACTTGATGCACAATGAGGCAGGGGAAGTCAGGTTCACACTGAAACTATTAATTCAAGATTCTGGTGGAAATTAACTAGCACTCTATACTACTATCTGCATAGCTGCGAAGTGAAACAATCCAAGAGGGTGATATATATCCAAGTTTTTGTTTGTTGCGCTACAGAGGCCGTGATATTTAGTATGCGGTTGGAATCAACAGTGAATCTCGAATTTGGTTGTTCCACACTATTACCCGTGGCCGAATATGCTAAAAGTTGTACAGTGCCCGACTCCATGCCACTTTTGAATCTTCTTCTTGCCTCTGGCCACCTCAAAAGCTTTATTGCTACAAGTTTCATCCTCTCCAATCTTTCTTCGCCCCAACCGCTAGCAATGTAGGGGAAACATCCACACTTTCTTGTTTGTTGATGCAAAACCAGAAATGTTCTAGTAATTTTATGTATGGTTCACACGATTTGACGCATATATGAACTATGGTCCACAAGATTTGATATTTCTCAGTTACTCGAACAGGGTGTATAACTTTACTCCTAATTCATCTGCCGACCAACCTCTGAATACAGTGCTAGTAGGTATACTCACCAGTCTAGAATTTGACTAACCTGCTCTATACAAATTAGTGCGCAATATATTATTGAATAAAGCTCGGCTAACTAATGTACATAGCTCACCTTGTTTTTTCATTGATCAAATACAAGGCATTATTCATTGGTCAACACAGTTGATGATCGGAGAAACATGGGGTATATCAACTTCTTTAATTCATCCCCCAACCTCTAAATATGATGCTATACCTACCAGTTTACCTAAATTGAACCTGCTCTAAGTACCAGTGTCTAGGAATTAAACCCTCAACACAGTAATGTGCACCTGTCAAAGATACTCGTGAGACGCAATCAACACATTCAACGGGAAGGAATTAAAATTTTATTAAAAGAAAAAACAGTTGGCTGATCTTGCGGGGGGAATGCGAGTGCGTGACAAGTGGGAGTGGAGCATCTGAACCATCCATCCCGAATGCTCTCTGGTAGTAGTAGTGTTACTATTAGGAGTGAATAAAAAATTAGTTTTGTGGCAGCCTGCAGACAGGGCTATATAACATCAAGTGCAGAGGCGGAAGAGCTCAACTCTTGCAGCCAGGGTTTCAGTTGTAGATACAGTTCCACAGCTCCTCCAGTGGCCAGTACTACTCATCAGAAACTCGCTGTGGACTTCGATCATCCATCACAACTACTAGTGTTGTCTGTGTGAATTAGTTGAAGAATCATATCATCAGAAGCTTGTTGGCTTGTTTGGATCAATACTGTGTATCATCATCTTGTGAGGCTATCTATCTGCACTAGAAACTGAATCTCATCAATCCGCAGCTCAATCCTAAGTTACTCAGTGCTGTTCTCCAAATCAGTGATTCTAAACAGCTGATGTACTATCTTCTGGGGGTGCAATATCTGATCATACCAAGTGGACTGAATCACCTGAAACCCTGACCAAGCTGCAAGAAGTTGGAAGTTCAACAACTTAGGATCATCTTGAAGCAGTGTGCCTCAGTAGCTGTGGATCAAGTGGAGTTCTGTGAATTGCTGTGTTTTTTTTTTTGCGATCCATCATCATCACTGCAAGCTTTCTGCTGCAATTTGGGCAGATTGAGATTCAGTTTGAGAGATCAGTTTCATATTTGCTCCAGTAGTGAGTGACAGTGTGACTACTGCTGCAGATTCAACCTGCACAAAACTAGTAGTGCCCAGCAGCTAATTCCAGTTACAGTAACCTGAATCTTGACCATAGCTCCTGCACTTGTGACTTGTGACTCGCAGACTTGTGACTGATAGTCGACCGACCGATCAATCGATCGGAAGGGGAAAAAAAGCGAGCTTGGTGGTGGTGGTGGTGGTGGTGAGGGTACAAACAACTCCAGCAATCTGGCGGTGTCCTCGACTTAGTTGTCTGACTCCGGTGTGATCGGAGGTTCCTTGAAGGTTATTGACGTGCAGGTTCAAGGAATCAAACACATACACATGGAAGCTGCACGATTTCGCTCTGTTGCCACCGAAGATCACGCATCAGTCCGTGAGTGCACATAGCATTATTTTATTCTTAACTGCAAGTGAATTGAATGTGTGTTGATGAAAACATATATTGAATTAACCAGATATGTAGGAATTTTACAAATCTAGGAATCTTCTTCAGCTGAATGTGTATTGAAATGTGACTTTTTGCATCTTAGAAAGCAAATAGTACTTTGTTACATTACGATGTGTCCTGAGTATTGCTGAATTCAAATACTCAATTCTTCTGTAGCATACATGTACATGCATTTTACATCATCATGATATGAAAGTGGAGCCCCACTAATTGAAATGTATTACTATTCATGCATGCAGTGTTGATGTCTGGATTGTCATCTTAATCAATATATGCTGTAATCTCAAGTTTTATCGTGCGCAATGCATTCTATGGCCTGCAAGTATGAATGTGCTGATGATGACTTAGAGAAATTTAACATTGTTTATTGAGTTCTGCGGTAGTAGTATTTAGAACCTCTTGGAGCTTCGACTTTGACGGATGATCTGATGTGGTGAATTGGGTGTGTTCGCAGAAATTGCGTCTGCAAGAGGACTAGAGTTGGCCATGCCACAAATCCAAGACGCTGGAATCACTGCCGAACAGGTAATTCCAAGTTCGACCTGATCCGGATGAGTCTATTGTTTCTAATTGGCGGTTCATCTTCTTGAGCTTAGCTAGCTAGCTCGTACTTCGAGCTAGCACTTTGTGGGCCCCTTGCTAAGTAGTACCCCACGGCTTTGGCCGTTGGTGGATAGCTTTTCTTTCCAAGGAGATTGTGAGTGGTACATTAATGTTGGTTATACATTGAAATTGATGCCGCGCCCATCTGAAGAACATTAACCCTGCAAGTACAAAGCATCGAAAAGTTCCTGCATACAGTGCTTAAAAAGCTGACAAATGATTTATATTGGGAATATTGGTGGATGCAGTTGATGATGCGCGGGAACATGTTGACCCCGTACAATGTCCTTGGACGTCTTCCCACGGGTGCCTATGGCGCTGTCCCAGAGAAGCAAGTGGAAAACCTTGTGGCCGACCTTCTGGACTCTCTTGAACGCCCCACTGTGAAAAGGTAATTTCCAAACCGTGAAAATTGTAATTCGGTACATCATCAGGAATGCTAATTAATTTGTAGCACCTGAGAAAAATTCAATCAATTAATGAGCTAGCTAATGATTTGTCAGCTTAAGATATCCAACACCATCAACCTCACGATTGCATCATTGATGGTCTTCAGCTTAATGGTGTTTCGTTATTGATTGATAAACATCACTAAAAGGTTGTTTGTGTTAAGTAATGGGAATTAGCTGGTTAATGATGGTGTTCAAATTGATTTTATGGCAGGCCAAGGTATCATATTGTGCACCTCGCCAGCGAAATGGCGCCCGTGGCCAAGGTAATTATGACTAATTCCTTCAAAGCTATCAACCAGCACATTCTTAATCATAACTAGCTGGTAATCAATCCTCAAGTTTACTGACTTTTCAGCGTGGTATTATCAGCTCTGCAATATTGATAGATATTTGCTGACAACAAGGAGACTGATTATTAACAAGATGTGGGGGTTTGGTTGTGTGTGTGGCAGGTGGGAGGATTAGGGGACGTTGTTACTGGTCTGGGTAAATCGCTCCAGAAGAGAGGCCACCGAGTGGAAGTTATCCTTCCCAAGTACAAGTGCATGGACGTCAGTGTTGTCAAGAATCTCAAGGTAATTCATTAATTTGCTTAGAAGCTCAAGAATCCTTAATTATTTTCTTCAACCAAATACTGCAAGTGCCTCAACAATATATCCTTAATGCATCTGTATGAGAAGGAAGTTTTTATGATGCTTAGAATCTGATCGGGGAAAAAAAATTCTTATTTATTATGCTTCCATCGATCTGTGCAGAAATTGAACAAGCAATTCTACTCTTACTATGATGGCGCGATGCACAAGAACATCGTCTGGACCGGCGTGGTTGAAGGTAATCATGACACGTTGACTCATTTAGTTGTTTCTGTTTCCAATTTCTACATGATGTTCAAACTGTGTTAACTGATGCAATTATAGGCATTTAAAAAAAATTGCTAACTTGAAGACCAAAAATTCAACCTGCAGGTCTTTGGGTGTATTTCATCGACACACTTCACCCGAAGAACTTCTTTGGCCGTGAAAGGTTCTACAGTGAGCCCGATGACTTTGACCGCTTTACCTACTTCTCACGGGCAGCACTGGAGTTTTTGCTGCAGTTTGGGAAGCGTCCCAACATTATTCACTGCCACGATTGGCCTGTGGCTATGGCGGTAAGAGTTTTCTGCTAGTTATTATTGTTTCCTCATATCTTGGTTTTTATGTGTGAGTTGAGGTTCTTGGCTCAATTATGACTTTATGTTGTCTAAATTGGTTGTTGTGGATATTTCAGGTGCCTCTGCACAGGAGCATCTACGCAGGCTTGGGTTTGGACTCCAAGATTGCTTTCACATGCCACAATTTTGAGCACCAAGGAGTGGGTTCGATGGACTCCCTTGCATCCTGTGGCATCCGGTTCAAGGACCACATCAAGAAGGATCACTTCAAGGACAATGTTGTTCCTGACAAGATCAATCTACTGAAGGTGAGTTTCAAATAGTTAGTTATTTGTTTCTTATACACATGAATGGGTTTAGCAAAGTATATAGAGAAACTGCAGGAAATAGGTTAAGCAATTTCTTTATTAGTATGTTCCCTCTACTTTCAAACTGAATTGTGACTTGGAAATCTTTGTGGACAGGGTGGACTCCTTTTCTCCGACTTCGTGACAACAGTTTCTCCTACTTACGCCAAAGAGGTTGTAACTCAGGAGGTAGGAAATTAAACATCTTCCAAATCCTGACCTCACCTTTTGTACACAGGCACAAGACCAACTTCAGGAGGAAGTAATAAATCAATTCAGTCTTCATTAACATTCCTAATTGTTCTTCAAAAATGCTGCCGGTCTAACCTTTCTCGATGAAATATTGCTGCAAGTTGTTCCTACTGGGAAAAAAGATGTTGACTCGTGACTTACAATTGATTTCTGCATCTGGTGTAATTCAGGGAGGAGCCGGGTTGCATACCACCATTAACAGTGTCTCAAAGAAATTCCATGGAATTGTGAATGGGATTGATGAGAAGGTTTGGAACCCTGCCACAGATCCTCACCTTGAATTTCACTTCAGTGAGGACAACTTGACGAATAAGCAGGTGATCAAGAACAAACTTCGACAACGCTTGGGATTGCAAATCCAAGAGAATGGTGAAGCGGAAAGACCCCTGGTAAGTGATTCATATCATCATAATTACATACTGGTTGATTAATTACACCTAATTTTCACCTTAAATTAAACTGCGCACTTTTAATTCTTTCTGTACTATTTGATCATGTTAGTGGATCGATGCTTCATCAATCAGTTTGCAAAAAATTGAAAATAAACATCAAATTTTGTGTTCTAATGTGAAGACATTGTGATTTTTCAGGTTTGCTGTGTTTCCAGGCTTGTGCCCCAAAAGGGTGTTCACCTCCTTCGTCAGGCCATCTTCCACACCTTGGCACGGGGAGGCCAATTTGTCCTTCAAGGCACCAGCCCAATCCCTGCCATCCAGGTAAATTTATCAGACAGGAACCACCAATAAAAGTGCATAACCATCATGCTCTTTATGTCACCCCAATTATGCATAGTAGATTAGTATATTTAATCATGAGTACGTCCAGTGTTTGTTTTCTTATTATATTCTACCATGATTCCTCAAATTTTTAGCATTTACCTTGGAAATTGGACATTGCAGGAAGAGTTTGATGACATTGCCCGCCAATTTGAGAACCATCCTCACATCCGACTCGTACTGAGGGTTGAAGAGAACCTTACCCACAACATTTTTGGAGCTGCGGACATCTTTGTGATCCCATCCATGTTTGAGCCATGCGGTCTCACTCAGGTACTTGTCATTATTCCACAGCCCCCTGCACCACCCTGTAAATTAGTTTGATCCCTCCATCAACTTCTGCAAGACTTTCACATTAGATAAATTCACCTCACTCAACTGCTTCTTCTATTCTCAGTAGATCAATTTGTTGATTGCAATAATTAATATGGTCTGCATGTGAATTGACCCATGTGCCTCAAACCCAAGGATTTTTGTGGTGATATCTGTCATGAATCTGATTAAATCTGTGTTTGCTTTGCAGCTGTATTCAATGAGGTATGGTGCCATCCCTGTGGTCCGCAAGACAGGAGGCCTTGCTGACAGGTTAGCATTTTTTTCCCCAGCAACCTTCACAGTTTCAATTTCAGCTCTAAGTAAATCCACTCACAAGTTAATACCCACTCACAACCTGGGCTCTACAATACTCGTTACACGATAATCATTACCAGAAACTCGTGCTTTAAAATCAGCAGATAGCCAAACAGTCACCAAGGTTGAAATAAAACCCAATATCAACCCAAAGTACTAGGATAGCCTTAATGCAATGGTTGTAGTAATCTTGTGTATATTTTTTGGACTTGTGGCAGTGTGTTCGATGTGGATTGCGAAGCAGTTCCTCTTGAGAAGCGAAACGGATTCACATTCATCAACCCTGATGAGCAAGTAAGTTAATCAAACATTTGGTTTAATTTTGTGGACATCTAATATATTATCCAGCCCACCATGAAACAACAACATCACCATCCTTTCCCGTGAAAAAACATCTTACATGTACATGTGTCCTCGTAAACTTAGTGACAAGGCCAATGAAACATGAAAATTTATGCTTATTAATTGGTGAACGTGTTGTATTGCAACAGTCTGTGTCGGATGCTCTTGATCGCGCATTGGATTACTACAACGAGCGCAAGCAATGGTGGAAGGAATTGCAGCACACTGTGATGAGAATAGACTTCAGCTGGGATGCTGCCCCTGTGGACCAATACATCGACCTGTACGAGAGAGCTGTGGACAAGGCCCACAATGCCACGTTCACCCCCATTGTCTGAAGTCGCAGAGGCTTCAACCCAGTAACATCCCATTTGGCACCTGAGGTGGCTGGCTAGCTGGCTGGCGCTTAACCAAGACTGGGGAAGCTCAAGAGGGTGGCGCGCACTTCCTTCCCTAGAACATAACCCTCCGCATCCAACTCCCCTGTGCTTCCTCAATCTAAGCCATCGATCCTCCACCATCGGACGGCCTTGACGAGGCGATGGCACCGCCCAAATGGGAATGGCTAGTTTTGTTCGAGTCCCCCTTGCCCACTGATTAATTTACTTAACTATGTATAAGTCGGCTACAGTTAGCTAGATAGATAGTGGTGGTGTAGTATTGCTGTGTTGGCCTGGCACTTCAAGGCCGACCAAGTATTGCACTGCAATCTGTTGGTGTAACCTAAAATTGTACCGTCTAGATCGACCCCCATCGGCCTATGATCGAGAGCACATCCTTCTGAAACATTCTGAATACTTTACTTGTAACCTGTAATTGTGACGTGTACACTAGCTACCCGCCTCTCGGAGTTAATAAAATTGTAATCTTGCTGTAACTTACTCACTCGTGGCCAGGCTGCTTGCTGTATATTCAAATTTCCAAGTGATCAGCAATAACTATGTTAGTTTGCAGGATGCATGGTTATCCGTGACATGCCGAGCTCTTAATTATAATTAGTATGTATGATTCATAAAATTAGAAGAAGTTCTGTTTGCCTAGTACATTCGTTCACGTTCTGCCGAGGATGTCGCAATTGTTGTGGTGGCAAGTGGGAAGTCTAGGAGGGCTGTATATACAAGGTGAGAAATGATGCAACTATAGAGTTGGATTTGAGATATATTAATAGGTTCGTTGACTTACTGTCTGTCATTTGAATATAGAGATGTCTGGACTCTGTTTGTGGCACAATACTATGCCAGGTCCTTGATCGGCTGCATTTCTGGAATTTTGATATTTATGACATGAGAGATCAGGCTGCGGTGTGTGGGATAAAATAAACCTCAGTCGGTCCTCAGTCGGTCTAGGTAAAGCTCACTGCAAACCAAAACCTATCTTTTGACTGACCTAAAATTAGAAACTGAAATTACCATCATTAGAAGCACACCTAAATAAACGTGAGATATTTCTCAAGAAAAAAGAATTGTAAAAATTTGACGTAGGTGAAATCCCTCATTGAAAACACCACATTTTCAAAATTTAGAGGGAGTGCACCAAATCTTGCTTTAAAATGGAAAGATCCTCCCACACTCCCTCCAAATTTTTGACATTTAGAGGGAGTGTGGGAGGATCTGTCCATTTTAAGCAAGATTTGGTGCACTCCCTCTAAATTTTGAGCAATTTTAAGCAAGATAGGTCTTGGTTTGCAGTGAGCTTTACCTAGACCGACTGAGGATGCTCTTACTTAACGGTTGTTTTCTGAATTTTCACAGTGATCTGTAAGAGCATCCCCACTAGCCCGGGCACCGCCCCGGGCATAATGGCCTCGGTGGCAGCCCCGGCACAGAGTGGGATGCCCGGCACATCCCCTGAGGCCCACTAGCCCCGGTACATACCGGCTTGCAGACCCGCTCCGAGGCCGACCCCCGCCCGGGATAAGCAGGCCCCGAAGCCCTGCCCGTGATTAGATGCCTTGCCCGATGCCCTGCCCGAGAATATATTTTATGCACGGTTTCACTGCACGAATTTTATTGCCCCGCCCGGGAATGAAATAAAACACTACACTAATACGAGATAATTAGCGAATCCAATTCATGTGGGGGCAATAATGAACATAATATTGTTGTTTTGTATGAACAATCAATTCTACCCTAGATGTTGCGTCCATAAATATTTTATGGAAATAATGCCACTCTAGGGTTTTTGTACACGGAATAACATACAAACGACCATACAACTTCTGAGTGTGTCCAGGAGTTTTACAACCTTTTGTATTTGAATTATAAACTAACTCTAAATCTTTGTAGATTCTATGAAGTTAAGAGCAATGACTTGTGCAATTCTAGGTTTTTTTGCCTCATGTATCTCAAGCTCAACCATCTCTGCAATAAAATGAATGGTTATAGACTAATAAAATGTAAGGTAGTAGAATGTAAGGCACTAAATACTTTGGATATATTTTAATAAATAAAAAATCCTCGTTATATAGTTACTTGTAAAAGCTTTTACTTTACTTTTCAATTTAAAAGCATTAAAAGTAAATGTAAAAGTGTGTATTTAAAAGTGTGACCCTAAATGTAAAAATGTCAATTTAAAAAGTAAAAGTGTGTATTAAATTAAGTAGAAAGTAAAAAACAAAGACCCCAGGTAGTGCAGCTAGGGTCCATAGGATTCTTAAACATGTAATGAACATAGGCAATCCTTAAACACAAAATAGGGTGAGCTAATTTTTTATAATGAACATAGGGTTGAAAAAAAAATCTTATGTGAGTTATAACTATAGTAAGACTTCATAATAATACACTATATTAGGGAATTATAAAATTAAACGGTGTGTTCAAATCTAACATCTAGACATAATACCCCTACATTAAATACTTCTTCCTCCTCCGGGCAGAAATTCCTGCCCTTCTTTGTCCTCCCACCCATTGCAGCCACATCTTCTCCCCTTGCTGACATATTAGAATAAATCCATAGAAAGGAAATATGGGCGTTGGCATTGGCGTGGGAAGCTCGGTAACTGAGGCGAAAATACCCAGCGAACTCCTCTGAAATGCCCGCCCCGGGACCCTTTTACCAGATAGCGGTGACTGATGGACGTTGGGACTTGGCGGCCCTCGCAGTGATATACCCGGAGTGCAGTTCACCTGCCAGGTACCCAGCCTGGTGGGGACGCTCTAACATGAGATTCTTTCGTTTCAAATTCTAACTTTCTGCTTCTTATCAGCCAAGTCATCAAGGATAATGAAATTACTACACCAAATATTGTATATTTTGTATTCAGTATCACTAATTCTATTTATCTTTCTCAATACTAATTGTAAACTGCCCCATGTAGTGTCATCAACACTAAATGTAAACCTAACATTATTTGTCACTCCTTGTTAAAAATAAGCAACATTATAGATTTACAATGTTGCAATTAGTATCATTTACCAAGTGTTTCTTCACCCAAAATCCATCATCCATTACAATATTTCATTACAGACATGTTTGGATGCAAAAACTACCAAACTTTGTTTCAATAATTGACATTTGGATTCAAAACTAAAAGTAAGTTGGGATGAGAGTACTTGTAAATTTATTTGTAAGAAGTGTCGTGACTAGAAAAAGTTACCACAACAACACAAAATATCATTTGATACTAGATAAAATATTTGGTGTAATTGAGTGTATTTGGTGTAGTTGAGTGTAGTTCAACAGAAGGTAGACTTGCATATTTATATGCATTTTAAATGAAAATGAAGGTGCAACTTACCATTTATTAAGCTTTTTGTTGATGGCATTGACATGCAAGCAATCCAAGGCGAGAGGTAATCATATTTCCATACGAACAAATCCAAGCTCTCCTTGTCAGAATACACTCTAACCTCCCTAATATCACGCTTGTGGCAACCAAACTGCACATGATATTCAAGAGGTATAGGTATGTAATGTTAACATGGATGTGTGATAATAAAGAATTAGTGTAGTGTGTGGAATAACACCAAGTCCACATTGCAATAATGACATTACTTACATTGATGACAACATGATGTGTGCATAGCATGTGGTTTGAATTCTTTGGTGGATTACTTTAATGTCAAAACCCATGATATATCGGAGGGAAATGAGAGAGATTTCAACTCGTAATATTGGTTCCCTAAAGGTTTGGGATATAAGAGTGACATGAAGGAGGGTGATATTACAAAGGTTAGGGTGTATTTACAAGTCTCTCGACTTATCAAAGTTTGTCAAGTAGCCATTAAGAATTTATTGTTAAGAAGTAACTTATGGACTTGCACAATCGTGTGTCAACATGTTCTAATACATAGAGAGGAACTTATTGCATATGAGCGTACCTCTCTCTATTTCCAACATAAAAGCCCTGAAATGGTATGCAACCCAAATGTTACTCTTTTAGTTGATTTGATTTGATAGCTCAAAAGACTTTGATTAGCCTAGTCACGGGGAGGTCACTTCATTATCAAGTTGACACCACGTGCGGACAAAGTTTGCTACCCCTATATTACATGCCATATATAATTTTAAAATTTATGATATTTTTTCTACATATACATAACCATTGATAGTATCTTTTGAATACTATTTTTAAATTTGTAGTCATCTTTGTTTTTTTAGTAATTGTTTTAGTTCAATTCAATGTCATTCTAGTTAGAAATGGTATGTTTTATGAAAAAAACAAATCATCAAATTTAGTTACCACTTTTGACTATGTCATAGGTACTGTGTATATCTACTCATGATAAAATTTTGATAAAATTTTGACCGATTTTGGTGGTGCAACTACCAAAAGAAGATTATTTTTGGTCGCACGTGGTGTTCAACTTGACAATGGAGTGATCTACCCGTGAGCCTAGTCCAAGGTTGTTGAGATGAATAGGGGTCAAGTTTTCATGTTCAATGGATGAGACGTACGCTTGTATGCAATAATTCCCTCTCCTTCTAATACTAGGCATGTGTTGAGATTTATCCCATGTGTCTTGAAACCAACCATTTGTTTAAAAAAAATAGGTAATTTAGGGCTTCTAAAGTAGAAGTGTATTATTTGGATATTTTTTGACCTCTATGCACCCACTTCTTGTAGGATACATAACACACAATTAGTGCAAGGTGATTCCAATTCATGCATATAGTCATTTGCCTCATAATTTTTGGAGCTCACTAAATGATTATCTTATTCAAATATAAAAATGAAGATTCATGTGCTTATCATGTGGTCATATAGTGGGTCCCCCCAGATTTTGTTGGCAAGTGAAGCTATAATGGTTAGAATATTTTGAACATATAGTCTAATTTTTTTAAACACATGTGTTTCTGGTGTCCATTCTTAAATCTACAACTAACCACATGCCAATCAAACATAGGTGTCTAGATTATTGTTGCGTTCAAATTAGGCACATGTGCCTTAACTAAAGTGGCCACGGTATGAAGGAGAAAGGGAATTATTGTATACAAGTGCACCTAATCCATCTCACATAAAAACTTGACCCCCTCAATAGATTTGTTGCCAATTCATCTCAAATGAACTCAAGTAAAATAATTCCATATTGTCAAAGCAACAACAACAACAAAAAAGTAACCTCCGGGTTGCATACTATTTTAGGGCTAATGCTAAAATCCTCATTAGCATAGAGGTTATAATTTTTGTGACTTACTATTTGAAATTGTCTTTGTCGTTCTAAAATGAAACTTAAACTAGTGTGCTGATTTAGTATGTATATTTTATAATATTTAGGTAATGCCTTCTACTTTCACAAGTATTCAAACTAATTACAAGTACTCAAATTAATTCACAAGTAATCAAACTAATTACGCGTGATTATATGTAATCAAGCCTAATTAATTCTAAGATGCTCTTACTTGAATTAATTATGATATGAATTCGGAGATGAGAATTGATGTGCTTGATTACACTTTGTTTAGGCTTCATTATGCTTAATTAGGTTTAATGTGCTTACTTGCACTCAATCAGGCTTATTTAGCTCAAATGTGTATTGAATACATGTAGAAACTTAGGCCTTGCACTCAATTACGGTTAATTAGGCTTGATTACATATAATCACGCCTAATTAGTTTGAATGCATATGAATACTTGTGAAAGTAGGAGGCATTACCTAAAATATTATAAAATGTACATACTAAATCAGCACACTAATTTAAGTTTCATTTTAGAATGACAAAGACAATTTCAAATGGTAAGTCACAAAAATCATAACCTCAATGTTAATGAGGATTTTGTAATGTTTTTGACCTCCAAGTTAATTACGTGCTTCATTGATGGTTTCACTTCCGGAATGAAATCCCAATCAATTGCTTGTTTACTAATTGGAGGTGCACATATATATTGGCTTTTAGACCTTGAAGGTGAAGTGCACTCAATACGGGATTTGTAGTCAAGCGGCCTTCAAGGATGCAAAGGCAATGTTTTTTTTTGAATTTGGGCGGGGCAGGCATCAATTTTCGGTTAGGTTCATAAATGTTTTAGAAAAAAACTATGGGGGGCTGCCCTAGCCCGGATTTGCCTCCCCCTACAAGTTTATAGAGGGTACTTTAACATCCACCATAATTAAAAGCCTCCCCCCCCCTAGTTGGGGCTAGACCTCAACTTCTTTGAGCTGGGCCCCCACCATTATTTCCAATGTAAAGGCAGTCTGGTAAAATTATGACCCCAATAAATTATTGGTTTATTCATCTCAAGTGGATTCCTCTAGATTAATTAGGGGCTTTTATGCTAGTTTCAAGGTTGAATTATCCACAACAAAGAAACCTACATGCTATACACTCTAACCTCCCTAATATCATGCATGTGGCAACCAAAGTGCATGTGATATTAAGGAGGTATGTAGTATTAACACGGATGCACGATAATAGAGAATTAGTATAGCATGTGACATTATGGAATAACACAACGTCAACATTGCAATAATCACAATAATCACAATAATGACAACATGATGCGTGTGAGCAAGTGGTTTGAATTATTTGGAGGATTACTTTAATGTCAAAACCCCGTGATATATGGGACGGAAATGTGACAACAAGGAGGGAGAGTAGAACCGAGAACATTCGCTTCCTAGGGTTTTGGGATATAAGAGACGGTAGTGACATGAAGGAGGTTGATATAATGGAGGTTAGGGTGTAATAGGATTGCATGTCAAGTTTTCACCTCGGGCAATAGTGGCAGGGGCCCAACTCAAAGAGGTGGGTGTCTAGCCCTGGCCATGCATCACCTGAGGGCCAATTCACACAGGGTCCCAAGTCCTAAGCCCCACTTATGTTAGCAAGTCCCAACATCGAGGCAAAGTGACCCAACTTGTGAGCCTCAAATAATCACTAAAATATGGTTAAATATCATTAAAGTCAGATCTTGATTATTTTATGCAAAAATATTCCCGGGACTTGGGGGTTGAGAGTTGGGTCTAGCTTTGGGTTGAGAGTTGACCCAACTCGTAACACACGTCCCAAGGCCTCACCTCCAAAAAGTGTTGTCATGTAGGCATCCATGTCATAGTTAGGACTTAAGACTTGGGACCCCTTGTGAAGCTATGATCGGGGAGAATCGGCACTTAGTTACAGATGAACCGGTTGAGTTTGAGAACGAACCAGTTGAAGTTCAAGACTGCAGGAAAATTACCGATCATTTTAGAGAAATTTATAGGATATACCCCCAATTTAATAAAGGAAAACCGGAGGATATCAACATGTAACCGGTTGGACTGGAAACACCAGGATCTCAACCGGTTATGCCCAAAAATCTCCCTGATCACTGGTGGGAAGTGGTACGTCCCAACTTGCATGCTATCAACGGTTGAGATTGCATGGATTTACCTCACGTGGCTTGGGACTTGAGATCCCGCATGAGCCGGCCCGGAGGCCCATTGTATGATCCAGAATGGAATTGAATGAGTTGTCCTCATTCGAACACTGGTGATGATCAGCCGAGTTAGCCAGGGCCCATCACCCGGGGATTGACTATATTTGACTCCTCCTACATTTGCACTAGTCTACAAGTTACTGTTCCAAGCGTTTGGGAGCATAAAACAGGCAGCTTGGCTCTCCATCGGGGTGTTGGTGGTGATCGGCACGCCAGGATGGTCATGATCGTGATGAAGATGGTGAAGCTGAAGGGAAACCTTCTGATCCCGGCCCTGTTCCCATTTCTTTTCCTCATCTTCACTGCCACATTGTTGTTGCTCTCACCCGAAGTAGCAGCATCAGGATTTACAGTGTCTGGTCGCCATGTCCTCCGGAACGATGATGGTATGCATTTCTTTTATATAATCACCTCTACATGCATTGCACATTGTTTCACTCCAGGTTGTTATTACAGTCTTGATGATGAATACCTTTTGAGTCCAGTTTTGGGGTTTTGATCGGTTTGCAAACGAGAACCAGTGAAGACATTAGAACCAGTGAAGGTGGAGGAACTTTTACAGATCTCTGGGAAGCCAAGTAGCTGTAATTGTAGTTGCACCCATTTCTCCTGTATGAATGGAAAGTAGTCATTATGTCAAGGGAATTTTTCTGTTGTCTCCTGTGCGGATTCTATCCGAACTCGGACATTTGAAACTCTGCTTTGATTTGTTGGAGTGAAACTGATGGCTCTATAGGTTTATTACCTGTTGCGTAATGTTCCACTGCAGATTGTTGTTTTAGTCTTGATAAGTCCGGTTTTAGGGTTTTGATCGGTTTTGAGACGCAATCCAGTGAAGACACAAGGTGCAGGAACTGTACTGCTTCCTGTGAAGCAAGTACCCATTTCTAATCCTCTGTGAAAAGTCCCAGTTGAATGTCAAGGAAAACATTTGTGCTTTGTTGTCTCCTTCTGTGGTCATTCAATCCAAAATCTGCACACCTGTTATTTTAAACTAGTAGTCTGCGTTGAAGATGACTTGTTGGGTTGCAACTAGTTACTTTGCCTCTGATTCGAACTTTTTTTATTTTTAAAAAGTGAAGGTTTATCTTGCACCCTAAATTTTGTTGAAGGAAACCAACCACTCAAAATCCTCAGGATTGTGTACTGCACATGCAGAGGATCCGATTGAGCCTAGTTTGGGGTGCATGGAATTCTGAAATTAGCAAATATTGGGAGGATCTGGTCTGGTCTGGTCTGATCTGAGCATGTTTTGGGTGGGAATTGTGTCATGTGTGGGAAAGTTGTGATACTGATGTTGCGTAGCCAAAGTATTATGGGCTAGCTCATGTATGGCTTGCTGATGGGTATCACATTTACATATTATTGTGAAATGATGATGATGATGATGGTTTCATAATAGATTGATCAATTGTCATCATGTTATCTGCTGATCTCTTCCTGTGCAGTTCACGGTCCATGGAGAAGTGCGGACAGGGAGTTTTTGCCTACAGGCTTCTCAGCATCAGACTCGGCCCCAGATCAGAAGGTGAGTAATTAGATTGCCTCGGTCCTTGTGGTTCTACTCAGTGTAATTGTTGCACATCTAGCACTATATAAGAATGAGAAGTTCTAATAGATGTTGCAAGTAAATATTTGGATGATCATTTGTGCTGATTTCTAAGAAAAATTGCTACTTGGTTGCATTAAGGAGTGGAAACCTTTTCGAGTTCAGTCCCAAATGCTGAAATTAATAATCTCTCTCTCTCTCTCTCAAGTTTCCAAGCATGTTATCAGTGCTCCTCTTTGTGGAGTGACCTCAGTATTAGAAGCTGTTGGAGAATCCAACACGGATGTCTTGAGCAGCAAGCATGCAGCTTCACTCACATCAACTACTCATGCGAGAGAATTGTTTGTATTCTTATGTAACATGTATGATTCATGATTAACATGTTAATTCTTATGTTAATTCGCTAGGTATTTGTCGTTGATTATCAAACTCTATTGTTGTTGATGTTGGTGTACACAGGATCAACAAGATCAGCGAAGAGTAGTCTTGCAGGCAGCAGATGAATTCGTGGTCTCCGGAAAGGACAACATAATACCATCATCACCATCGGCATTACCACCACCGCCATCATCACCACCACCACCATCGTCACCACCACCATCACCATCAGCCCCACCACCATCACCACCACCATCAGCACCATCAGCACCACCACCATCACCACCACCATCACCACCACCATCACCACCACCTCTGTTATCACCACCACCTCCATATGTGTATAGATCGCCGCCACCACCATCATCACCACCACCACCACCATCACCACCACCTCTGTTATCACCACCACCTCCATTTGTGTATAGATCGCCGCCACCACCACCCTTTCTGTATTCATCACCTCCACCACCTCTTCTTCCACCACCAACAAACCCATCTCCTCCTCCCCCTAAGTCACACCCTCCTCCGCCTAAGTGCGATTATGACGATGATAAGAGGCACCACCATAACCATCCTCCACCTCCCCACCATCACCATCCTCCACCTCCCCACCGTCACCATCCTCCACCTCCCCACAGTCACCATCCTCCACCTCCCCACAGTCACCATCCTCCACCTCCCCACAGTCACTATCCTCCACCTCCCCACAGTAACCATACTCCACCTGCCTAAACCGTAAACGTAAACCTCACCCTATCCATCTCTTTAGAACAACATTCAGTGCCTCGGGATCAGGCTCTTTAGGGAATAAACTGAGAAGTGGAATTGTGTGCATAAGTTCTGGATTTACCAAATGAGGTTGGTGCACTCTCTTACTTAGGTTCACCTGCAGGTATTTTGAGGTTGGGTATCCTTCCTTTGGGTGTGGGTCCTGTGAGGTTGAATGTTATTGAATCTGAGGTAAAAGGAAACCAGTATGATGTAACTCCCTGCCATGAAAGGAGTACAATGTATTTTGTCAATGCAAACTGGTATCATAAGAATTTGTTTGCAATGCAGTGACTGATTGAATGTGCATTGATACTTCATAGCATCAAATACTGTGTTCATGGTGTTCAAGAAAGGTAGGCAGCACTGTCATGCAACTCTAAATGAGTATGTAGAGCAAGAAGTGGAGATTAAAGACCAGAACGAATTAGTACTCTGTATGGTGTTGGCGTGAAATGTATATGTAAGAGGCACAGCAAAAATAGATGTGTAGAATATATGTAGGTAATATAATTTCATACAGTAGAAAGGAAGTTCCAATGTTTTTGTGCATACTGTGAATAATCCACCCTAAAAGATCCACTTTGGAGATGTGCAGACTGTGGGGAAACTATAAACTTGAAGATCGCAAGATCGTAGCCAGATTGATATATGTCTATATAATGACATCAATCCATTTCAGTGAGAATTTGTGGTTCGACTGTGTTAGCTTCGAAGATCTTATTCTTAGTCTGGTGAACAGACATGCAATGGGCAAAATGATGGTTTAACTAAATGGATTTAGTCAGAGTCTCATCCCATGTAGATACAATCTTGTGTCCTCTGAGTTGGAGTCAAAGACAACTTATTAGCAGTGACTTACAGAATGCTTCTATTATGTCCAATGCAACAAACTCTAGAAATTTTTGATTGGGAGTCCATACATTCAGCTGTATGATATGATCAATCCATGATTCCTTTCTTTAATTTCATGCTAGGTATAGAAAGATGAAACATTTAATGAACAAACTGCGCAAATGTTCTTAACAACAGGCCAATCACATATATGAACGAAAGGCAGTTTCAAATGGAAATGATAGTCACCTTTACGGGGGAAACGAGCATTGATGAAACAAATCGTGGATAAGTTCTAAGTTGATTTGGTACGAGTGGTTGCAAATCAATTTAGAACTTAGCCAAGACTCAGGATAACCCTAGCTCTGAACTACAGCATATGACTACTCCACATTCTAGATACCACCGCCAACATAAGCTTGAAGAAGCGTCAAAATTTGGTTATCCTCTGATTGACCTCTTGCCTCTGGTTTACCTATTTGAGAGGTAGATGAGATGCGTTTGTGAAGGGCCAAAACTAAAGCACGGGCTGTTTCAGCAGTGTCAGGAACACCTTCCCTGATAGCATTCTTGATAGGTGCAAATTCTTCAGTTCTGTCAACCTCCAGTAGAGCAACCTGCACAAAAACAGAAGCATCAGGTAAAGCAGCTTCAAGTAAATACAGACGTTGGTGGAATATTGCCTATTGAGAAAGTTCATTGCTTGAGTAGACTTTCTATGAGCATTTGAATAATATTAGAGGTGAAAATTCCAACCTCAACAAAGTTGATAGAGCTCAGAGCTCAAGTTTGTGATAAAGCACAGGGTAGTATACCAAATAGTTAGAAAAATGATGGCATATAATCGCCAACTTACTTTCTCAGGATCACAATGCTGAAAAGCATCAAAGATGAACTGCTCCAGCTTGATGCCATTAGGGTGGTCAGGAATATGAGTTTCCCAGTTTCCTGATTCATCTCTCAGTAGACAGGGTATCCTCTTCAACGCAGCATGAAACCCAAGTTCATACTTCGGGTCTGCAAGCTTCATGAGATAGTCAACCGAAAATATGTTGATGCAAATATGCGCTGCCTTGTAAACTAACGCATCCTCACGATTTGCAGTCCGCAGTGCACTAGGCATCTCACTGTACTCCAAAACACCATAACAGCTGGAATTAATGGCCTCGGAATTGTGATCAACAGAGGTTCTTTCCTCGACACCATCATCATCAGTTTCATCAACATCCTCGATTTCCAAGCTCTCATTGTCTGAAGCATCCTCTGGCAGAGATTTCATTAGGCATAATACGCCAACTGCCTCCTCAGGTGATGTTTTTGTGACCACCTTGACACCCACATCCGCATTATTTTCATATGTGTAACCAAAGAACACCGGATCCGCAACTCGGACAAGAGCATTATCCACGGAATAAACCTGCATATATACACCAAGCCAAAAATCCAGTAAACCCTCAGGTGATGTTCGTACAGGATACTTTGATACTTTTACCTAAATACATCAAGAAGTATTCTTAAACCCCTTCATATGAAATCGTGAAGCCCAGACTGGGTCTCTTCAGCTGAAGGGTTGACAAAGGTCATCCCTGACAATGACACCATGTTGACATCCACAACATTCTAGGTAAGACATCTATGAGTTTTTTGTATCAAAGGCAGACTCTGCATTCCTCAAAAAGAATGCTTCTAACACCCAGGAAATTTAGAAAGTTATACTGCACATGGAAGGAGTAACTGAGAGAGCATTGCAGGATTGTATAACCTTGGTGCCTGTTGTTTAATCCAACTGACATTTCCCACCAAAGAGTACCTAATCATTCTTTTGAGTCTACTTTGCATTAAACCAGATCCAGAACCACCAGGATTTACTTGTAGTGGAAAAACAACCATAGTGTGAGCTTCTTGAATATTCTAAGAGTGCACCTGTATATACCGCACACCCTGCTCTGACAGCCTTCCAAGACACCCTTGTGTATGAAGGGCAGAGAAAAGGCCTCCGTTTCCTGAAGGTGCTACAGCAACTCTCCAAGGTGATTCTAGGAGAATAGCATGTCCCTTGTTGCAATCTATACACGGTAGACTGTCTTGCTTGAAAAACCACACCTGTCATGCCCCGACCCAATCAATTGTGCAATTAAAAAATAACTTACATAGATAATTACTTTAATATAAAATACACAAAGCTATCATGGTGTACTACAACATCAATAATCCTCGAGAGAAATCATACACAGGAGTCCCTACTTCCTACCAGGTAAGCTGCAGGTTAGGACAACCTATATACAAGAAATGTAAGTGCCTCCCAATTCAAAAAGAACAGAGCATCTGCTTGAACGCTAAAATCTGCATAATGCTAAGGAAAGATCTGTGAATGGTCACGTTTGCCAAGTTAAGGGCCATTATGTTGTGCTACTTATTGAAAGGTGATTAGATTCCACAATCACCCAACCAATGACAAACTATTAACCCTTAAAGGCCCAAGAGACCCATTATGAGCCTCACACAATCCAAAAACTGTTGGACCAAAGACCCACATATTCATCGACACTTCGACAACATGTCCAGCTACATATAGTTCGTACACATATTTAGACCTAACATATACATACTTTGCATAAGCCGTACAGATTCATACCCCAATTATACATAGGTTTACAAATACCCTCATGGCCTTTTAGGGGTCAAAATGAGATGTACCTGAGACTCATCCAACCCAAAAAACTCTTTCTCCTCAAAGTAATCACGAGTTGGACCATCTGTGGCATCACTAGTCAGGACAAGCCACGATATTTGAGGTCTCGAGTCAGGATATGTCTGCAACAAACAACAGTCATATCAAAAGCAATTCCAGTGCCAGAGAACATTGGTGGCTTTTATGTTGTTGCACATCATGGTGCTTGAATCCATAATGAATCATGAAACCTGCCAGTTCCTAATAGGCAAGAAGCATGTTAACACATAAACAAGTTCATTTAGATGCTGAATAGATTGGACAGGTTATATAAGGATGCTTTTCCCATCATACCTGAATAGCGAGCTGTTGAACAAGTTGTAATCGCTCAGCTTGAAGCTCAAATAGTGATCTAGCCTTTGGGAGATCAAGTTCCAACATCCCTTTCACAGGAGGACAATCTGATCCCATTCGCGTACTTTGGCCCCCAGCAAGTACAACCACAGCTACTTCCCCATCTGCAACAAGCTGAAGTCCTTTGTACCACCAGCGAGCAGTGTCATTCTCGCTGTTTGCATTCTTGTGTGTCTTCACATTTGTCCAAGTCTCAAAGTCTGCCCAGTTTGCACGAGGGATTGCAGAAGGTGGCTGTGGCTCATCAAATACTCTGCTTGATGGAAGGATGAAAAGTCAGAACATGTAAATAATAGGAATTCATGGGAAAAAAGATTGAGGCGATCAAGATGACAAAAAGCTTGAACTTCTCGAAACAATACCAAGAACCTCAAAATATAGCAGTATAGTTCTGCCAGCTGGTTGAACTCTTCATAATGAACATTCTCAACCAAGTTCTTTTCTTCATTCAATGGCCTTGGATGCATTTTCCCATTGAAATGAAGGAAAGAATTTGGCCTTCGGTAAAATTATCTCTAGATCTTTTCCATTCAATATCAATCCTAGAGAAGATTCACATCTCAAACGAATGGAAGGTACCCGAAACATTTTCGAATCAAAAGAACCTTTCTTGAACTAAATATAGCTCTAATCAACCTGTGAAATCTTGAAGCTTACTGCTGTGATTTTTGAGAGCCGAGAGCATGCTGTACAGCTCGCTGAAAGAGGCCAAAGTCAAGGCTCATCAATTGTTCCATCAGTTCCCCCTGCTGAGACTCGTCTCCTGTCGATAGTCCTTCTAGAACATGGGTCTGCCCTAAGCTTGTCAACCGCTTTCTAATAGCCGCAAGAATTGCTTTATTCTTTCGCTCCTGCATGACAAATACAGCAGACCCAAATCAGTTTCTTGTTCATCAACTAAGATTTCAGGTAATACTAAGCTCTTATATATTATATTTTCTGAGAACAAGCAGACAACGATGACAAGGACATTCGAAGGTGTCCAATGTCCAAGGTGAAGCTGATAGAACAGGATTGCTGAAACACTCGAGCCAGAGTTGAAATAGGCCCAATCTATGTACCCTACTAAAATTGTCCAACCTGAACTTTGACTATGAGGATGTAGCACAACATAATAATATAGTAGTTGACAGAATAAAATAAAGGCTCCAAGGTGCAGAAGTCAAGTAACCTGTACTTCCTAGCGTATACTCAAATCCTCACACTTGATTGCTCGTACAGGAGTTAGCAACACAGAAGCTCTGATTCTGGAGTTCACCTGATAGAAATTCTAAATATTTGATCTAAAAACATCACACAGAATATACGAGAGAAGGCCAACCTGCTTACGGATATCTTTCCGAGTGAGACCCTCCTTGGGCACATTGAGTTCCAATAGCCCTTCCGGAGGCCTAATCTCAATTCTCTTAGCCTCAATATCCACGGTTGGTACTATGTCTTTGACAAAAGGTATCCAAATTCGAACATCTTTGCCTTTATTTGAAGATTTGAGCTGAACCCGTAAAAGGTCACTAGCCCCACTACTGTGCACATCCACTACTGTTCCAATCTCTACCTTTGTCTCCTGCAGTTCAAGGAAGTTTGTTATGGAGCAGAATAGCCATTGTAACTTGGTAGTCAAAGGAATTCCATTACACATCCATGCAAATTCTTGCCATTTATTTGCTTTGTACTTGTCCAAGTCAATCTCAAAAATCACCATCCAAGCAACTAAGCTCGTTCATCTTCAGGGCATATTTTCTGGCTTGCATAAATAGATACCTCTCTTTATGTATTGCAATTAAATGTGAGACTGTAGGGGCAAACCCTTTCCACTTCTTCCTATAAACATGGAATGTTAGTGCATGTTTGTGTATATGTGTGATGTTAGAAGTGGACAGCATATGGGTCAGTCCTTAGGTCACCCCGAAATACTACATTATTGCGTCTAGAATGCAGAATGTTGTTTAACAATTAGAATACGCCAAATAACTTGAGCTACAAATTCTACCTCACAGGAAGGCCAAACTCAAAAAAAGAAACAGCATATCAAGAGAAAGATAATTTGCAATTAACCACGACCCCTATAAAACAGAAGCTTTTCATAAAACAAAACATTGTATCCTAGTTTCAAGAAAAGGAGACTATTCTCTGTCAAGCTGCTATTTAGACAGTAATTGGATTGAACTCACTTTGGAAAATAGTGCTAACGCTATGCAGCTTACATGCTTCACAATCGAACAGGTCCAGGAATGGTAATCTCCATCAGGGTAATGTAGAATACGAAAAGCTCATTCCATAAATCAGCCTAGTCATCAAATACTGTGCATATAAGCCAATAGTTAGGAAGTTGCACATAAGGAGCCTAAACAGTTGGAAAATTACTCACCTCAATGATAACAGCCATACCGACGAGGTCAGGAATGTAGTCTTCATCGTCTTCCAAGGATGCTGGCCTCTCATCGGCACTTACAAGTAAAGTTGCACCCAATAGCTCACTTGCCTGCTCCCAACCCTAATAAGCAGCACGACAAACTGTGCCCACTAGTGTGGAGCAAGGCAGCAATCGAGAATTTTTTCACCAGATGAATCCAATTAACAGATTGCAGAAGAGAAATAATTGGTAACAAAGGAAAAATTGCAGCTAATGATTGGTGAAGGACATTTAAGAAAAAACATCTTGTGAATTCACAAACTAATGAACAATATGCTTTAGGTAATCACCTTCTCAGGTGTGTCAAAGCCTTTAAGAGTCACAAGCCAAGAGGATTGTTTTCCAATAATTTCCCGGCCCTCCAGCAGCTCAACTTGACGTATGGAAGGCTTACCCATGGTGACTCTACGGACCCACCGTACCCCTGGCTACATATATCCACAGCAAGCAGATACACACAACATAATTATTTATGCTCTTGAAATTGAAATGTGGAACAAAGGTACAATATGAGACAACGATATAGCTTACCAAATTCAACAAATTCAGAATCAACTATAGGTTTTTCACCAAGCCTTTTGGATCAACTATCTGCAATTATCCATGTCTACTGTTCATCAAGCATTTTTTTCAGAAAGAGCTCAACACTACTTACCCCTACATTGACAGACACATGTTCAGTACAGAAGAGAGCACTTTCGTGATGTACTTGGGGACTAAGCAAGACAAAACCTGCTGATGCTGGATCTTAGAGCAGATTAATAATTCCTTACATATACAATTGGCATGCTTCCATATTGTAGCAATGATGTCAACAACAAAGGCATTGCAGTATTGACCTAACCACAGGTGTTCAATCCGTTAATCAAAGACCAAGACCTGAAACAAATCGCTTACAAATACAGGCAGTCAAGTTGTCAACAGCGTCGTATCCAAAAAAAATCTTACCGTTTCAAATCTTTCTTCTGGAAAGTCTGTAAGAGATCGGACTCGCAGCTCACCATAGAGGCCATGAGTCTCTGCAATTGTGCCAATCTCCACAAATTCCTCTGCGTTATGTTCATCTTCCGTAGATACCAGGCTCCCTGTTTCAAAAAGTCAAAAGGACGATGCTCATTGCCACTCCACAAAAGTAGATAAAAGAATACACATTACACACTGCATTGAGTAACAGAATAATTAAATCCATACGGCCATGAACTTCCACACCAAAGGATCACCCATACCATCACACTGACACCATGTCTATGCTAATGATTTGGACGCAATATTACCTCCAGCACAAATGATTCTTCATCATAACCAAATATCTGTGACTCACAGTTTACAGAAGTTGAAATTGCATCCAGAACAAAAGGAACTTCAGCAATCCAATACAAATTTCCGTGTCAGAAACTTGCACACAAGAACACCTCAAACCTCTAAAAAGTCCAGAATCAGCAGAACCTCGTGTTCAAAAGGTATCTTCTTAACTGAAATCAAAGCACGCAACTCAACTGGTGAAATGTATCAGAATTACAGCTCTTCATTTGTTTCAAGAGCCTTGCTAGAGCTGAATTACTTAATAACCTACGGAGGAGACATCTTCTTATATAAATTGCCCATCTTTCTCGAAAAGATAACAATTTTAATTACTGAATTTGTGAGACATCCATGACAATCTGGAAGTGAGTTACTGACCTGAAGCAGAAGAAGCACAACAGGCAGTCGACAGCGGCATTTCAAGTTTTCGGCCATTCAGAAGATTAGCTGTAGCATAACTGGTGGTGATGATGGACATACATTTTGATGTATCATACACTCGCTGACACGATACTTCATAGCTACAGAATGGATTGCGATGTTTGGCCACCGCGAAAGAACTCAATAGACATTTGTGAGCATTTCGCAGCCGACCGAGGTATGACCATGAGGACATCAGCTGATTTGGTGATAATGTCTGGCAGGGTGTGGAACTCAGATTGACAACCGAGGATATCATCTTGAAGAGAGTTCAAACTTCAAACAAGTTTCCTCCCCAATCCAATTCTTCTATTGCAGTATGGGATGATGATGCCCCATAACCCTAAACCCTAAACCCTACAACGAATTCAACGTACATAATTCTGTGGTCCTTATGTGTTCCTCTCTGTTTCTCTACAAACCTGCAGGAATCACAAGCTGTTCCACTTCCGTCACTTCACTGCAACCCCTAAACCTCAAAATCTGGACATCGAAAAGACTCCAGGGGGAACTTCGGTTAAGTTAGTTATCGAATTCTGTTGACTCTGGTTGCACACACACAAGTTCCTTATGAGATGATGAGAACTTCACCCATATCTCTTCTGGTGAACTTAAAGTAGGACGGAATGTGGATATGGGAAACGAGAGGTCAACGAACTGGCACGAAAATGAGATGCTCCGTCTCATACTGACGGAAACAGCAATGTTTTCGTCCGCCAGTTGCTTTCGTCGAATCCTTGTCCCTTCAAGCATCCTTCTGTCATTGCTTTTCGAACCTTTAAAGTCTAAGAACGGAATGTGGGTAATAGGCTGCTCCAGATGAACTGGTTGATTTTGAGAAATAAGCCAGTTGCAGTTCAAGACTTCACCAGAATTTGGTACCTAAAGTTAGACTTGGAAAGATTAGAATTTTAATTGATCATACCAAAAAAAAAATTCATGGAGAATTAGTCAAATATGATATTTAGTGTGACTTACTATTTGGATTTACACGGTGCTAAATCCTTTTACTAATGAAATAAATTTTTACCAAGTAAAGTTGTCAATGTTTTATAATGTCCAAACTATCAATTTAACATTTGTTGGTAAAGTATGAGATGTACAGTAAATAGATATAGCATTGCGTAATTCCACATAGTAAGCTTTGCCTAAATATCATATTTAGTGTAGTTATAGAGAGATATGAATTCGTGACCATTATGTAAACTCACTCATTGTGAAGGTGAAAACGTAGTGAATTATCTTGCTTGAAACTATCCAGGAGTGCGGAATTATCTCGCTCGAGATTATCTAATAGTACAAAATTATGTGGCGTGTGAAATTACCGATCGCAGCAGCGAACAAACAAGTGGCAGGACCGATGCAACCAGTCGCTGCCACTGCTATAAAGTTATTAAAAAGTTCAACCCTGCTAGTAGGAGTCGCCGACTGGCCTCACCCCCAGCATGTGCGGGGAGGCTATAAGTTACAAGAAACAATAGGTCAAAGAACTGGACCGAAAATGAGATGCTATGTGTCACCGACACTTCTTTCATCGAGACTCCGTCCCTTCAAGAAGCCTTCTTTAGCCACTGGGAGGCAAGGCAGCCCGGCAAGCATATATACAGTAACCTCCCGCTTAAGTACGCAACTTGAACATGCGCAGTTTGTGCGTACTTAGCTGGTAGGTGTGTACTTTAGGGTTTCCCAAATTGCTTGTGTTTCGGTATAGTTGGTAGGTGCGTACTTTAGGATTTAGGGTTTCCCAAATCGCTATTGCTTGTGTTTCGCTATAGCCAGTAGGTGTGTACTTTAGGGTTTAAGGTTTCCCAAATCGCTTGTGTTTCGCTACAATGTCGAAGAAACCAAATGGAAAGTGTCTCAATGAGCATCAACGTTGCGAAATCATCTTGAAGCTTAGTAGAACAAATACTCCGAGTAAAAGGGCTCTAGCCTGAGAGTACATCGTTAGTAAAGGCGATGTTAACACTCAAGAACTGAATGTCGGTTTAGAAAACGGAGTTATATTCTAGGGTTTTGACTCTCTTTATAAGCAGGTTCTTGACATTGAGGATTAGCTGCTCTGCCTTGAAGTTCAAGCAGAAGCAGAGGAAACATTTGATGGCCTTAAGAAATCGTTTGAATCATCTCAGAGCAAGATCCGAGCGGTCGGCCTCAAAGCCAAACGCAAAAAACTTCAAAACTTACGCCAAATGACTATTCACGACATGTTCAACTAAGAAATCTTGAACCCTAAATTTTTTTGCCAAAAAGTGCATACTTAAACGGGTGCGTACTTAAGCAGGAGGTTACTGTACAACACAATGAAAAAATCACTACAACTAAGGCAAGCCACCATGCAGGCTGCAAAATACTATAAAAAAGCAGTTGTGTTTTACCCTAACACAATGAACATATTGCCTACATTTTATTTGACGATAAATAAAACTTTTTCATAAAAAAATATTGTTGCATTTAATTTTTTTGCTTTTTACTGTTTCAACCCAAGTTTTTCAAGGGCCACCCAAGTTGTGGAAGCCCAAGCCATGTGTCTAGCCCTTCTGTCTTTGATGGTGGAAACTTTGGGCCTGTTCACACGGGTCCCAAGTTCCAAGTCCCAAGTATCACATGGATGCCTACATGACAACACTTTTTGGAGGTGAGGCTTGGGACATGTGTTGAGATTTGGATCAAGCAAAAAGCTAGACCCAACTCTCAACACAAGTCTGGAGAATAGTTTTGCATAAAACAATCAAGATCCGACTTTGATGATAATACACCATATTTTAATGGTTTCTTGAGGCTCAAAAGTTTGGACTCGGGACGCCATGTGAACGGGCCCTCATTCGGTGCATGGATATGATGGTATCATCACAAGTGTGGATATGGGATGATGCTCCGCATCCCCTAATTTTTGATTCGGTAGCAGGATCCCTGAGTCGGGTCCCGAACTCTCCGAGGATCTTAAGGTACTTACTTAATGACCTCGCTCCTTCTTCCAACTTTGTACACAGATGTCTAAGTTATACTTTTCTCACAATGTTTACCTCGCCATAAGTTAGCACCCAGGTTGCTGAATTTAGACTTCTCAAGTGGATTTTGCTTTCGTATCCATCTGAGCTGAATGGTTGAAGGCTCTCAGTAATTCACGGGTTGCACTGGATAATTTGGCTTCCAATGGATGATGTGAGGAGATACCTCATCATCAGTATCTGCTTGCACAATTGAAGAATATTCTCCCATTTCTGTCGGATAAACGGTCCTGGCTACACTCTTCACTCAAAGGTCGGATGCAGAGGTCCGATGACATGATGAGAGACATCAATCACATTCCCTCCTTCCCTGTTCTTGCGGGTGAAGATGAGATTGAGACATAATTGGGTTAAGTAGTTGGTGGATTGGTTTGTGAGGATCTTTGCCCTTGCTGAGGAATGGGGTTAGGCATCGAAGAAGTGCTTCGCATCACACCATGGATCCTCACAATTATCTGTGCCAACATGCTACACTACCGGTCACTATGGACAGCGAAGGAGGAGAATCGAAGGCAAGTGATGGCTATGCGGGAAACCTCAGCGGAAGAAAGCAAGATGTACCATCATGAGCTTCTGACATACGATTTGATGCGATCACCGACGATGCGGAAGGCGAGGTACAAGATCAAGCTACTCCGCTACTCTGCCATGTCCATGTACATCTTGGGGGTCAATTCCTTCCTGCCTGAGCTTCACGAACCGTATGTTGTGACATCCGTAACCCTCGAATGCATCATAGTGGGCATGCTCAGTGGATTAATCACCGTCTACTTGAACGAGAATCAGTATGAGGCTATGCGGACATTGTGGCGCCCGGCTCTGGATTTCGGCTCCAAATCCCTGGGGCGAGTTTGGGACACCATCCGTCTTATGGGAGCTTCGATTGCAGTCCCTGTTGAGGAAGAATTGTTCTATCATTCTTGGATTTACAGGTACATCATCGTCCACATAGATTCTCAGAGAAATTGTTGATGTCGTGCCCTAGCCACGGTCTCAGATAGGTTCAATGTGAAGTCAGCGTTGATGATGCATACATACCCTTCAGGGTTTAGTATGTTTTCAGTGCTCACTCATCAACATTTTAGCTAATGATTCTTTTTAACATCGAGTCAACAACAGTTGGCAACAGAAACTCGTTTCGCAATTCCGAATTCCACCATTTTGGATGTACAGGTACATCAGCGTCCATATAGGTTCTCAGGCGAAATTGTTTATATTTGTGCCCTAGCCACGCTCTCAGATGGGTTTCATGTTAAGTCAGTGTTGATGATGCGTACATACCCTTCAGGGGCTAGTATCTCTTTAGTGCTAAGTCATCGACATCTTAGCCAATGATTCTTTACGTTGAGTCAACAATAGTTGGCAACAGAAGATTTTGCGGAATTTCAATTTCACATTTCCAAATTCTCAATTCCAAATCCTACATGGTCCATTGGATGTGCAGGTACATTGTCCACATGGTCCACCGCAAGGAGTACATGAGCTTTGTGGATGTCTCCTTCTTGGATTGGAGTTGGTTGGCGTGGCTTGCATCAAATGGCATCAGAGGGATCTACAATGGAAAGGAATGGAAGAGCTATTTCATCTCAGGCTTACTCTTCCAATGGATCATTGCAAAGCGTGGCTGCTTTTTAGATGGCTTGATTGCACACAGTGTCTCCAATTTCACCATAGGCTGTTGGGTCCTCACCACCGATCAACGGCAGTACTGGTGATGCAAGCAGGAAAATTGCCAGGAAATCAATCGTTGGCAACAGAAAATCTATCGCAATTCCGATTTCAGAAGGTAAGAGTGTCATGCCCTGAATTTTGGGTAGATAAACCCTTCTCTTTCACATGCTATTCTCTGTGACACACTGTTGGAGCAATTGAACTCATCATTTAGATTTCTTCAGTTCTCTGACGAAATTGTTGCTGTGCCCTAGCCACAATCTCAAATAGATCACCAGTATCTACATGCGTCTCAAATGCAACTGACAGGCGTTTGATTTAAAGTCAGCATTGATACATAACCCTTCAGGGTTTAGTTTATTTTCTGCACTAACTCAACATTTAGCTAATGATTCATTCGACATTGGTTCAGCTCATAATTCAGCCTTTTAGGTCTTTAAGGCAACTATATAATGTAAAAACGTAAGATTACAATCGCAACCCCGTGTTTGGTAGGTATTGATTTCATGTTGTAGTTTGATGTGATTGAAGCAATGTGAAATCAGTGTTGATGATATAAATAATACTGTGTTTGCCTGAAAATATTCAGTTCACTGTTCGTTACACACAATCTAGCTTCATCCCTGGCACAGTGAAAGTTTATTTTGCTCGTGTGCACCCCAAAGTTAGCTACTGAGCTCATGTCATTCGTCAAGATACTGTGCATGGTCTGGCTAGACCACTCAGAATGTCTTTGGACTCATTGAAGTGATTTTCCATCCATACATAATATGATTGCAATGTTGTATACTATAACACCTGTTGATATGAGACAGTCACCAGAATATGTTTAGTTAACCCTCGCTGCTTTGAATTTACAGAGTCGCCGCTGATGGTGGTGCGATGGCGTTTTGGACTCTTTACTCATGTATCCCAATTCAAAGGGGAAACATGAAATGCAAAGGCATCTGTGTAATTTGTACAATTTAATTCAAGTCGTGTGCAGGAGTGTCAACATCTTTGAAAGACTTTGCAAAGAGAGTACCAGACACACATGTAAGATGGATGCCAAGCAGGACCTCCCAGCAGGGACCCCATTACTAGGAAGGAAGTTTTGTAATCAAGGCCTCTCAGGAGACCTATTTCATGTAGTGTGCCATTTGGTGAGTGTAGAAAGTAATGTAACGGAAATGCATCTGCATACACAGATGAAGCCTTGGAGTTTTTGTTTAAAGAGCAGAAGCAGTTTCTCTCACCATTATTCACTTTTTGCATTTTGCAATTTTGGACAACCTTCTCGTTTGGCATACTTTGAACCTTTGCTCACAAAGTCGTGCACTGAACTTTCTACTTGCGCCACTTCTTTTGTTGGGTGTGGTTACATGGGCAGTTCTAAAAGCAAGAGTTGCACGAGCTTGCTTGCTATATTTACAGGGACGGTTGTCTTCCGATATATTTTCTTCTATACATTCCAGACACATGGTGGGAACTTTCTTCTCATATGGTTTAAATTGCAATGTTCACTTCCTCTGCACCTCTGCAGTTGTGACAAAGATGTGTCTCATTGTACTGTGCAATTGGATGCTACAACCAAGCCATTCATTGCACCAGTCTGTACACCATTCTCTATTAAGAACTGGCAAGGGGCACCGAAGTGATCAATCTTCAGAAACCAGGCTTAAAAGTTCACTTGCTCTAAGTTACTGCAATAGATAATCCTGTTAGCTATGTAACATCCTTTCATCAATACCTAGCCTTGTCCAACGGTAACTATACCTATAGGTACTCGCCGTCCTTTTAAGCGTTTGAGAAAATGTCTTATATATTTACCTTGAATATTGTTGTGTGTTATTGGCAGTTGGGAGAATATTTCAACTTTCACTTTTTGAACTCCACTTGTATGAACCATGAGTTTTCAAGGTGTTGATTACAGACAAATCTTTGAATTTACATACTGCAACAACATATTCCTAGAGGAGGCCACAACTTGCAAACTCAACAAATACATCTTATTCTAACCAATACTAGCACAATAGGAATGAAAAGTTCTTCCACTTTTCATCATTACTACATGCCAGAGCCCAACATTTTCCTTTAAATTGCACCCATACCCAGACCATGTCCATCAGCAGCGACCTATGCCCACCCATGCCCACCCATGCTATTCAAATTGCGCCCATGTATTCAAAAATTGTGTAATGTGTATTACCTGCCTACACCAAGTCTTGGTTGGATCTGACAAATAAAAGGTCGTTCACTATCGCTGGCTTCAGCCCGGAGCGCTTCTTGGTTAGCGTATTCCCTGCATCCAAGAAGTTTGACTCCGATTTGGAGTTGGATGCAGGGATGCACAAAACCGAACGCGCCACGCGCGACATGATGGGGAATGTGGGGGCTCCTTTCAGCTTCCACCACAAGAGAATACTGAATTTAGCAATGGTATCCCGATTCATTGGCAATGCTAAGCTCACCGCTGCAATGATCTCATTTTTTTCGAGATCAGTGACCTTGTATGTCTCATACATACTGAACTCAAGCTCAATACGTGTGTCGAAGTTGCTAACAACTACGATCTCAGCCCCATTGTCACGAATCTCTTCTAATTCATTCTCAAACTCATCGTACATAGACGTCGTGTCATCATTACGACGCTTCTTTTGTGGTGGGGCCGGTGCATCATCTTTCTCGTGATCCAAATTAGTTAAAACCTCCCCTGTGCCAATCGAGCGCATAAGCTCCCTTAGTTTTGCTTTCGCCTTAGTAACTAAAGCGTCAGGGACCTCCATCTTGCGCATATGGTTCTTCATAACGGGATCCAGAAGTGTTGCTACGACATGGAGCACGTCGAGCTCCATCTTCTCTTGCACTAGTGGTGTCAAGAGGCACTTACAAGCTATGATCGAAGGGGAGTCTTTGCTCGTCCTGACGGTACCATCGTCATTAATCACATCATTCATAACAGGTTTTAGATGCTTCAACAGTTGAAATCGCCAAAATACAACCTTGTGCAGTGTCGGCTCTTTGAATTGTTCGAGATCCAGAGTTGCCTTCTGAAATGGTGCCAACAAGTCAATTAAGTGTTTCAAACATGTCTCTGAGATTGAGGCAACTTTCTGCAATGCATCCTTTTGCTTTAGTAGATCGATCACCTCAATTAGCATTTCAAAAACACTAAGCAGGCAATGGTATAGCGAGTTCCATCTGGTTGCATTCTCTTGTTTCAGCGTCTTCGACAACTTTGATTGAAGATTTGACTTTTTTAAGTATGTGACCAAACTCTTACAGGCGTCAATGAGAGCGTATAGGGCCGCCATGTTGGGCTCATCAAGGTATCGGTAAAAAGGCTTGCTCTTTTTACCATCGACCTGTTTCGTAGTCTTGTTGAATACGTAGGTCAGACAATTCGCGATTTTATGATCAATGCACCCTAACAAATCAAACTCGCTTGAAATGCCATCTTCGGCGACGATGTTCGATCCACAATCCGCCACAACAGTGATTTTATCGAACACCAAATCCTTGATACCAAAGATGTCCAGAACTTCCTTGAACTCGTCCAAAACCATAATTGCGGTGTGGCTCTCATCGCGAACAGGCTTCACATGCAATGTTCGATCAAACAGAGCAAACTCTTCATCGATGTAATGCGCCGTGACAGATATATAAGCTACCTTCTTGATATTGTCCGTCCAGAGATCAAGGGTGCTTGCCATGGATACGTTAGTAGCAATGTGTTCTTGAAGACGCTTTGCCACTATAGCGCGCCCCGCCGCCGCGCGAGTCTCTATATTGCGTCTGGCGGTAATTGGTTGACACAATAGGTCATCAACCATGAGTCGCTTATTGCTTGCAACGCCGATGTTCAAAGCTGTTTGAACAAGCCCTTTCAAACCCTGTCCGGCTATCGATTCAAATGGTTGGAGGTCAATCACGCAGAAGTTGGCAGCCGCAAGCGTCATCGTCTTCTTATCATGTGTGGTGGGGACGCCCTTTGTTGCAAATTCGTTCATTGCTCCACTCCCCGATCTTTCAGCCTTAGGACACTTATGATCACTCATGGTGCTGGTACCCGTGGTTTTCTTGAACGTGTATACTTTCTTGCAGCTGAAGCACGCTGCGTACTCGCAGTCCTTACCATGTTGCTGCACGATGCCAAAAATTTTCCAAAGAGCAAAGTTCAGACCAGCATGGTTCTTGCGCAATGAAAATACACAATCGGCATCATTCGGCGATGTCTTCTTTAGTTCCTTCTCGATCACTTGTGCATTTAGCGAACTAGAGCTAGATGCCACCATCTCAATAAGCACTAGTCACTCACTTGTGGGCACTAAATTTGTGTTTTGCCTCGATGAGATTTGCCCTAATTCCTGTTCAAATAAATTTTTCCCACAGTGCACATGATGAGTCAAACAGGTCTTTTTATGCGAAGACGGACCGCCATTTCTACTGACACACTCATGGCCAAGTATCTGATGAATTGAGCGCAGAATGCACAGCTAACTTATTAAAGCTATTAACTTATTAATGCACAGCTAACTTATTATCCAGTTTCCAATGTAAGTTAATCGTGGACATATCAATTCACTCAAAAAGCGAGTTCAAAGAATCTTCAAGAATTTGTATAAAGACTGGAGTAGTCTCAGATTCTCATCATAAATTGCCAAGCATGTATGTATCCGCCATTGAACATGTGACCTAGTCATCAACATTGAACAAACGGCTTAGTCATTAACATTCTATGATGATTTCTTTCCTCATTGAGTTCAAATTACATGCTGATTGATGAGTAGATGTACATACCTAGTACCGATCTGCGAGATTTGGAGGAGACAAGATTGATGAAGGTAGACTCAATTCACCGTGTGCTCTAATGTGGCGATCACAACACCCCTACACCACTGCATCCAACAAAGAAAGAGAACCTTAGACCAATATATGTAGCAGTCGCTACTTCGTCTGAAGTCAGGGGCTAACACTTTGAAAAGTGCAAGTGTCCGCAAGGCTGGCTCTGGCACATGCATTTTCAAGCTACAAGAAAAATTAATAGTGGAAATTTCAGCAAAATTCAAGGTACTGCAAGAATCATCTTAACTCGAAAAGTATTGAACTTTGAGGATCAGTGGAGCCATGAGCAAGGGTGTATCGGAGGAAAGTGATAAAATCTCTGTTAACTCAGGTAGAAAACCATGTACGTCAATTTAGATGATCGAGTTAGGCAACTTCAGAATTCTTCAAAACACCATAACTTCAGAATCTCAGAACTCCAGGTTCTTGACGAGGCCGTCATCTTACCTCTCTCATCTGCATTCTAGTGCAAGAATTAAGAGGTAGGATGGGGAGGGATTGCATACCTGTATAGGTCAATGAGGTTGAGGTCCAACTCCAAATGAGCGAAGTAAGATACAGATTCAAGACCTTATTTGGAGCAGTGATCGGGGAGAGATTTGGTTGTAACCGGTTGAGATCGTAGTGTTTGCAAGTCTAATATCTTGCCGCTGGTGAATTGCTTGCAAAAAGCGCATCACATTCCTACTTTGTCTGTCATCAAGACTCTCCATCACTACCCACACCAAACCTCAAGGTCAGAAACTACACTTGCACAGATTTCTTTAAAGAATTGATCAACAAAATGCACAAAAGAAGAGGTTGGTAGTAGCATATGAAGTGTTTAGCGATCCAGATATACTCACCCTTCGATATGTCATCAAAACATCTGTCCCTTCAAGACAGGCAGCTCGTACTTCCCTGCCAAGATGAACAGTAGAGAAACATCATTCCCAAACTTCTCCACAGATTTTGATGCTTGTGGCAATTGGATGACAACAAGATCTCACAACAAATTCCAGATGAAGACAGGAAATTTGCAAGCAACTCACCGGACTGAAGTAACGCTGTAGAAGTGTCTCCTTCACAAACCCAGTCATGCCGCAGAAGTAGAGAAGGTTGATCATGGCCTTATTATAGAGCCATTCCGTCCACGACGGTGTTTGGCAAAGAGGCGACACCAGGATGAGTCCTAAAGCTCGATCCCAGTATTTCAACTGCAAACAAGAAGAAAACAGCCATCCATCAGCTTAATCCAAGCTTCTCTTATCCCACATCATGTGCTCGGTGAGAACTACCTAAAAAGATGAGACGGGTTAGGGAGGCTGTTTACCGCAAAGAGGTTTAGAATGTACGCGCCGGCTGTAACACCGAGACCAATCACTTCATCCAATCTACACACAAAAAAAAAAGGGGGCGTTCAGTTGACAGTTCAAATTCTGGTGGTCAAGAAAAAAAGATGCTACGCCTCAAATTGCATCATTCATCGGGGCAAAAAGATGAGTGTATGGATGTTCGAGGAATGGCAGCAAGTGAACTTGGAATATATTCACTCACCCAAAGTAATCGAGAATTTCGGCAACTTGATCAGCGAGGTCATCAACAGACAATAATGCTTGCTCTTGTCCGATTTCGGGTGCCCCCACCTAGTCAATTCCAGGAAAATAAGGTTAAGGCCAGAAGCTCAGTGACAGGGAAGCTCAAAATGCACTGCACAAAAATTCTTTCATGGCTCCATACTAGAAATCTGTCAAGACCAGGATAAGATATCTTCTGTGACTGCAGGAAAAATTTCTGGTCCGGGTTGCAGAGTAAGCTCTACCTCATACCTCTCTTTCTTAAGTTTTGGAATCCTCTTGGCAGGACTGGGTTTAAGGTAGGGTGGGAAAAGCATAAGCACAAGAAAGTGACAAAAAAGAGACCAAGGATTCTTGGGAGCCCAGGGACACACTCAAGAAGGAGGAGGAGGAGAACAAGAAGAAGACACACTGAAGGATGGACTCACCTTACTTGGTGAAGGTGATTCGGTGCTCTTACCCTCGAAAGCATTGAATGAGAGCTCATTCAATGACCCCTTCCAATATGCTTTGCTTTAGCCCATGCTCACCCATGAACAATAATATCAAGCCCATGCTCACCCATGAACAATAATATCAAACCCATGCCCACCCATTATAATATCGAACCCATGCCCACCCATGCCCACCCATGAACAATAATATCGCACACATGCCCACCCAAAACCCATGGGCATGGATGGGCATGGGCATGGGTATGGGCACCCAATGTAGGGCTCTGCTACATGCATAAGAGGCTCCATACACATTACATACACACACCACCCATCAAAAGCCTTCAGACCTCAAAACTCCACAATAACTTTTCTATAAACTAATGAAAATTTGTTATCAAATACCTAACACACATAATCCTCCACAAAAGAAAAATAGAGAAGAAACAAGCTTCGGAATCCCTATATTAAAAAACTACTACTGTGTTGAACATTGCTCTAACAACATTGCACCTATTACAAATAGGCCATAAATCACCCCCACCCCCGTATCCACCCAGACGTGGCATGGGGTGGCGAATAGACATCGCAAGTCGGAGTAACCCACATTGAATTTTTTTCTTTTTTTCTTATACATGTGTCTGAAACCGATTCTAGGCTCTCATGATCAAACTATTATCATTTTGGACATCAATAATATATATAGGGATCACTTTGTTGGATTCATCTTTCTATCTGAGTTGAGAGTGTTCCAAGTTGAAGCATCCCCTTACCACCATACCTTCCCATGTGATAACTACACCTATGCTCATCCTCCTTTTAAGCGTCTAAGAAATTTTTAAATTAGATTACCATAATCATTGTCGAGTTGTTGTCAATAATTGAGAGAAGATGGTTTCAAAGCAATTTAGGATGTAGTTTTGGTCATCACATGAATAAACAATGAAGTTCAAGGCGTTGAATCAACCCTAGACTCTAATGATAACGTCGCCCACGATAATTAGTCTAAACGGTGACCTTTGTCATGGGTCAATGATGAAGAGTGTGTTTCACACTAAATCGTATATACATTGTAATGGGGTCCTATAAAACTACACTACCTACACATATTCTTTGGTGTAGCTCACACTATTCATCATCGATCCATGCAAATCATCTTACAATCACAAGGTGACAATTGGAGAAGGTGGTATCATACACTTGTTGCTATAAGACAAGTCGTGGGCAACACTCTATTTCAAACAAGGCACGTCAATTCTAATGGCACACTAAATCGTATGTTTATGGAGTGCATCGTTTGCAGGATGATGATGGAACTTAAGTAGATTTCCAGGAAGAGAGGAAATTATTGCACACGAGTGCACCTCTCATCCATCCGGCATTAAACATATATTAAAAATGACTCCCTTATAGGTTCGTGGTCGATTCATCTCAAGTGACTTGGATTAAACGAATTCAAGATCATTAGAACTAATTCCACTATCAAACCAACGTAAGATAATCAATTCCACAATGCATATTATTTTGAGGGTTCAATGTCTCTAAAATAAACAAATAACTAGCCGATATCGGGCAATCCGACACGAATTTGAGCTTGTTGACCCTACCCTGCTCAAGAACCTTCTTGGTGTAAGGTGAGGTTTACTGCCTGCCCTGCGGTGGACGGACTATTGGCTTCCTACCCACCTAGCTACCGTAGCACCATAGTTGGTTCATGCAAAAATAATTCCCAAATAAAAAACCGGAAAAAATCAGAAACTATTCAATAAGTGAGAATTTATATTAGGAAAAAAAACTAATTAATGGAAATTTTGAACTCTTCTAAGCTCCAACCACGTCAACGCGCCATAAGAGGTTGCATGCTAACGCGTTAATGGCTCGGCGCCTTGCTCACTCAAAGCGGCAAACTCTCTTTCTATATTCATCTCCCTCTCCTCCTCACTAATAGGGATAAAAGCAAAATCAACCAGTCGTTGTTTTGGTGCCATTTCTAACACTCTTCTCACACATGTCAAAAGTGCAAATACATACAAAAGACCTAACACATACACTGTGCAAAGACAAACAAGAGCCACACTAAGTAAGGCTAAGGTGGATACTTAGATTTAAGGCCAAGAAGTCGCCACGAATTAATGAAAAAAACAACAACCTACTTCCAATATTGCTTGACCTTACCCAAAAAGATGCATTATTATTTTTTTAAATCATAAGACTGACAAAATTTCATAAATTCTATTTTTAGTTGACGAACCTTTATTTTCAAATATATATATAAATATTCGTTTCGAGGTGCACGAACCAGCTATGGTGCTACGGTAGTTTTTCCCATCAAGTACAAAGAAAATTTCACAGCGGGAATCGAACTGCCATTCACTCCATTCAGAAAGGAGTACCTCTCCACTATCACCCAATAATTTAGGGTCATCTCAAACCATTGGTGTTTCTATGAATGAGAAGCATGCTCGTATGCGATTAATTCCCTGGCTCTCTCCATAAGGTCACCCTATCACCGTGGATTAGGGATTCTTTTGGTCACCCTATCACCGTGGCCTTCGGGCTCCTGGACCCATGTTTGCGTGTAGTGCCCTTTAGTCCACTTTGGTCGGAGTCGGAGTCGGAGTCTATCAGACACTTGGCAAGGAAGCAACCCAATTGGTCATGCTGGTCTCTCATGGTATTGCGTGCTCACTTAAAACTTCCCAATTGATCGAATTTCGGGGCATGTCTTGAACCATTTCCAGTGGCTCATTCCCATTTTTGTAGTTTCTGGGTTCCTTTATTGGCTCTATCTATAGGACACAGACTATGCATCAACTTCTTCGTTTCAAGAGCAAATTTCCTAACCACTTTGTGTTCACACTTGGACGTTACTTGTTCTTGTTATTTTTGGTCCACTTTATATAATGTGGATGTTAACTATAGTTTATATATATATAAGTGCTCCCTAAAATGCATTGAAAGAAATCTAGTTAACTATAGTTATTTCGGTAGTTCTTGATTATTTATTTTAAAAAATTTGGGTGATAAATGAGTAGCTTTGATCCTTGACCTATATTTGAGAAGAAGGTGCACAAAATCCAAGAAAGGTTTGGTATAGTGAATAGCCATGAATTGGCATGAGCAAAGTGGACAACTACAATTATAGTCTTTCATAATAAAGGACAGAGCCTCACGGTTCTACCGTTTTATTCATCTCTTGGGCTTCAGCCCAAACTTATGTCCCAAAAGCATTTAGAGAAACAACATGAAATTCTACATCCCAAGGAAGTCAAAAGTGATCGTGAACGTCTGCTTAATGAATCTAGAGGCAAAATCACTCCTTTCTGAGTTTTTTTTATTCTTGAATTGATAAAGTTCTACCCCATTTGACCTTCAACCGATGGATAGAATTACTTGGAAGCAATTTTTGTTGGGTGGACCTTGAAGTCGTTGGAACCCTAGAAACATTCTTTACCAGAAATGTTATTTATATGGAAATTTGTAAGGTAAGTGACATTAAAAAATAAAAATAAAATTCTCGTCAAGTTCTATAGATTAAAGATATAAGACGGTTTGAAAGGTTGCATTGAGCCAATCTAATAAAATATCATATTTATTTTTTATAATTCTTTTCTAAAAGACAATGTATCTAAAACTATATAGTGGGGATCAATGACAATGTTACTTATCCAAACCACACGGATGTTGTCTAGAATTCACCTTTTAAAAAAAATCCTTTTCTTTTGTAAAAATCATTAAAAGAAGGTCTCTAATTCTTATTTAACAACATATCTTTGACTTGAGTTGGCCCCTAGGCATAAGTTAGGGATTGATAAAGTGCTCTCTCTCTCTCTACATTATACTTTCCTTGGGTCTTCTCTTGAGCTCATATTGTAGGGTGTTTCAAGCTTTGGCTTTGGATAACTAAACATGGTTTGCCACATGGTTATATTACATTGGGTAATATCAACGCATAGCCTATGTGTCAAACAAGATGAACAACAAACACACAATACAATATACATGTTGTTCATGTAATCTCAAGTATGTTGCTTTCAAATGGTGACTAAGCCTTTCAAGAGGGAAAAACAGAGGCAAGTGAGAAGATGAGATATAACCCTCATTACCGCTTGCTCTTATTTGTTGTTGTTGTTTCAACACTGACTTTTACGGGGGCTTCCAACACCAACGACTGCAACCGGAACAAGGGCCACATCAGGCACAACAATAATTCATTCCATCTTGAAATTCTTTTCATATTTCCTGGTTGCTTAATGCATGCTCAAAACCTTATTGTTTGACGTTGTGGAACTTGTGTCTTCAAAATAAAATTCGAGTTACATTCTATTGGACATCTTTTCATTTCATAGAATTTGGGATTATGAAATCGAAATAAAAGAATCTAAGTTCCTTTTTAAGCCCATGCATTTGTCGGAGCATTTGTAGTTTGGACTTTTTGTGCCTCCATGTCAACCTACCGCCCATGCTTTTGGGGGCCCTTTAAACTCAAGAATGTATGTCCTCACACAGACTGCATTGTTTTTTCATAACACCTACCAATTCGCAAGCACCACTTTGGTTTGCTATCTTTCTTGGTCTTTGTGTTGGGGTCACACTATAATTGAAGTCACTCCCACTTTTGAGGAGCCCTTGTAATTCCCTAAATGTCAATATTTTATATCCTCTTGAACATATTACTATAGATGGCTCTCTATTTCAACCTCAAAAAAAGGGATTGTATTTTCAAATTTTTTTTGCACATGTCAATCGTACATTGGTTGAGTTCCTCTTGAGTTCCATATGGAAACTACATTCCGACACTACAATGATTATCCCGACTAGTACACGTGGTATTAATTCCCGAAACACACACTACTTAGCCTGATCTCGAAATTCGTGAGGGTTGAATTTTTTACTGAGTGATATCAAATTCAATATTTCATGCTCATTTACCATAGAATTCAAAGAAAAGTAGTGCATGCTCTAAGGCATTTTCCGAGTGATAGAAAAAAAAATGCAAACACATGCTTCTCAACATGACATTACTTAGTCCTATGGTTAAGTTAGAATTCTATATTTAGCATGTAATAGGGGCCTCCACCATCTTACCTTAATGGGAAGAACCCTATTACCGAGGGAATTCATGCTCTACATTTTGTCAAGGGGTTTATTACCATGTAATCAACCTAACATTTGTAGATCTAGAAATAAACCTTAATGTATTATTGTAGCTTGAATGTTAATAAATGAAACTCAAAAATAGCTACATTGAAAGTCCACACAATTTATATATCAACAATGTACTAACATCACATTCTGATTACATATTATTGACTATTCGTGGTTGACAATAATTGCAACCATGTATCATTCGGGTATGATGCGTATGACCTTGTTGTAGTTCAAAGTTATAGGTGCATACATGACGGTGTTCGCCATCATGTAGTGAACCTTGCATATAAATACATGAATACATGATACATATGTGTTTTGTAGTTTAACCCATTGGCATTTCTCTAGTGTACTAAACATTTACTTCTCAAATATTGTCTTAGTAATGATAGGATCAATGAAAGTGACAAAACAATGATATTATGTAAAACATTTGGGTGTAGTCAAATTAAGAACATACACTTTATACATCCAAATAAATACCCTCTTAATGCATATGTGTACCACAACACATAGTAGTTGTCCTCCCTAAAAACCTACCAAGAGCATGTGACCGATTCAATGTTTGTAATAAAAAGGCCACAATCTTAACTGTTTTGAAAGATTGTGAAAGCCTTCCTTGGTACCTGCACTAGAAACAACCACCAACATAGAGTGGCACGATATTGTGCTTCAACATCCTCCATTGTATTGAGTACATCTAATTCTTGCAAGGTTTTGTGTTGAAACTACAACCACAATTACATGTGTTATTGGGTGATCTTGATCATAGGGAGTTATCCAAAACATAGTTGGGTTGCAATATCTTTGGATTATGTATCACAACAATTTGCAATCCGTATTGTATATTATTTGCTATCACACTCATGGCATGAGATTGATGAGAATGTTGGCCATGGTCATATCTTTCAAATACTCGAACTTCAAACAAGAGCGGTCCTTAAGAATCATGATACAAGCAATAACATCGTTCCGATACCCATTGGAGTGAAACAATTGAACCCCTAAACATAACAAGGTCAACATCCCAAAATTCATGCATGAACACAATTTTGTTCTCTAGTTGATACCCGAGATTCCTACAAGATGTTTGCCCCAACATGCAAAATAAGAAACTCAACATTTTGAGCACCCAAAAATTGGCTTCAAATTTTAATGTAAATTTTAAATGATTTAAAAATAAATTAGAAAACTCTCCAAAATATGAGGAATGGATTTGAATGAACAAAATGGGAAACTAATTATGGTAAAAAATTCTTTCCTTTTCTTCACTCATTTACAAATCACCCTCATACCCGCTTCCCCAAGGCTTTAAAAACAATTTTCACAAATCTTCAAAAAATTGAAATTGGTCACCTTGGTGCCAACATGACTAATATCAACATTTAAACACTCTTAATTTTCTCAAAACAATTTCCTTTATTTTTCTCAAATTGTCGAGAAGAAGTCTATGGGCGATGAAAGCAACTTTTGGCTTATGATGAGGCCACGTTGCCTGTGCTTTCTCGACCGTCGGATTTGACCGATGTAACCCTCCTCCCCTGATCTCCTCCGTTCCTGCCACCACTCATCCACTGCGTTCACAAATGACCCTCATATTGCTTCCCATGGTTCAAGGAACGATTTTACAAATCTTCCAAAAAAATGAAATTAGGCACTTCAATACACATGTCATCCCCCATGGAGTAGTGTATCTTTACTTTGGTGCAGTCTTTGAGTTTATTCAAAGACACTAATTTTGAGTCTCCCTGGCTATGTTATATAGTGGCCACACCTTTGGTATCTAGCTGTGCATAAGGGATACAGTCTAACCTCGTTAACATGACAATCGTTTATATGACACCCTCGATATTACGACACATTGTTGCAAGACCAAACTTTTAAGTTCAAAACTCCCTCTTTTATACGACTACGATGCTCGATAATGCGATATTTAGAATCTCCGTTTTGTCATATTAAAGAGGTAGTTCATGCTAAAATTCCTTTCATCTATGTTATGTACATCTAAAATACATCCGTTTTCACTTGGGAACTACTTGGGAATTTCACCTATCATTGGGAACTTCATGATAATTAGGGTTGCTAGTGTAGAACGGACATGGTTAGGGTTAGAGTGGCCTCCTGCCTAGTATGGTGTCTTGTACATGGGTGATATAGTATCACCGGTATCTTGATGCTAAATGTCATGCATCATTGTTGTCTAGTTTCTTATAAGAGAACTTATGAATAAATTCATCCTTGCCCTTCAAGATGCCATCCTCGGGCATGGCCTCAATTGTTGTAAAGCCATTGCCTCAGGGCTTTCCCTTATACGTAATATGCCTTGGCTTTATATTATGGGTTTTTTCGGGGGGAATTATAGGCCGGAAGTACCCAAAACATCATGTTCCTCATAATAAGATGAAACCCCAAGATGTGGAGAATATCTTGCCAAGGGCATGCCAAACATGGGAATGATTGTTGGTTGGACAATTTCGTTCTATGATTTGAACCGCCGCTCACAACAAATCCAAATTACAAACCAACATTGTCCTTCCAATAACCATAATCCTATGATGCTTAAAAGGTTGATGTGTACCTATATAGACCTGGCACATGAGCTCAAAGGGCCCATAGCGATTGTAGGGCTCTCGATGGCAACAACTACAATGTAGGCCTCAATTGTTGTTGAGACATGCCCCTACTAAATGTACCACATATGGCGATTTCAGAAGCGATAGTTGCAATGCCCTACTACCATACACTAATGTGTCAAGTCCTATATAACCATGGCACATGAGGTGCATACCATAGCCAAATTGTTGCTTCACCGTGGGCCCTGCCACAACGGACTTGGCGGATGAGGTAAAACATTATTTTGTCTGTCCTACAAGGTGGGGCCATTTCAAAATTATTACATTTTTCTTAATGTGAGAGCCCCACTTGTTGCCTCATGAATGATTCGGAAGTATGAAGCAAGGCTGGCACCATGCGGTTTTTTACAATTGGGTATTTCATAATTTTTATTTAAAAAAAACCCAATCATCTGAGGCCCAACAAAATCCGGTTTTATTCAGTTTTATTGCAAATAAGTTGAGATTATTGGGTAGAGGGCCCAATGTCCGCCAATGGTGGTGCCAAGTCAAGGGTGGAATAAACCCAATTTTTTTTTGGCCGATGCATTGGGTTTTTGGTTTTAATGCCAAAAAACATGAATTTTGCGAAGGGTAGAAAAAAACCCAATTTTTTCTGGCTGATGCATTGGGTTCTTGGTTTCAATGCAAAAAACATGTTTTCTACGAATAAAACTATGGTTTTATTCCAACACTCAACATCTCAACACTTGGCATTGCCATTGGCGGACATTGGGCCCTCTGCCCTATATTCTCAACTTATTTGCAATAAAACTGAATAAAACCGGATTTAGTTGGACCTCAGATGGTTGGGTTTTCTTAAAAAACTATGTAAAACCCAACTGTAGAAAACCGCGTGGTGCTAGCCTTGTGCTGAGTGTTGAGTGCTGGAACAAAACCATGGTTTTATTCGCAGAAATTAGGTTTTTTGCATTGAAACCAAACATCCCAATGCATCGGCGGGAAAAAGTTGGGTTTTTTCCACCCTTGACTTGGCACCGCTATTGACAGACATTGGGCCCTCTGCCCTATAGCCTCAAGTTATTTACAAAGAAAAACCGAATAAAACTGGATTTTGTTGGACCTTAGATGATTGGGTTTAAAAAAAAACACTATGAAAAACCCAACTATAAAAAACCATGTGGTGGCAACCTTGTGCCGAGTGCGGGAATATAACCACAAAAATCGAATTTTTTTTGCATTAAAACCAAAAACCCAATGCATCGGCTGGAAAGAGTTGGGTTTTTTCCACCCTTGCTTCGAAGAGGGGCGGACTTACTGCCAGGGACCGCCTCAAAGCGGCCATTTCTTGCTTCATGTGCCGGGTCTAGTAGGCGTAGTAGTTACCGTAGGACAAGGCTCGGGAATGGGGAATGCTGGAAGGAATGCTCTGGGCGTGCGAATCCAAGCACGGTGATCGGTGCCAGATCATCCTGTGACTCCTGTCGTGTAGTATGTACCTGCTTGCTTGTGCCCAACATCCGCAATAATATTCAGCGGAAAGAGAGAGAGAGAGAGAGAGATGCCAGTGGTCGAGGTTCCCCATCTCTGTTTTTCATCTTCTTCTTAACTTACAAGCAACTTATTGGGAAGGATTCAAACCAACAACAAAGAAACGGACTCGCTTCACTTAACCCAACTTAACGTCCCACACCGAGGGCTCATGGCGAGAGAAGATGGTGATGATGATGATAAACCTTAACCTTAAACCCTGATGCTCAGGAATAATTGCGTATAGTTTCCGCAGTCATTGTCCAACAGAGGTTGGGGAGCATGGGTCGGAGGTACTGGTGATTCAGAAAGAATTTGGCAGGGTTAGAGAGAGAGAGAGAGAGAGAGAGAGAGAGAGAGAGAGAGAGAGAGAGATGCTCAGGAATCATTGCGTATGGTTTCCGCAGTCATTGTCCAGCAAAGGTTGGGGAGCATGGGTCGGAGGTAGTGGTGATTGAGAAAGAATTTGGCAGGGTTAGAGAGAAGGGGGGGGGGTGGTTGGGTTGTTTTGTGTATGTTTGTTTTGGTTTTGGAGAGATTGGAGTGGAGATGGGGAGCTGGTGGAGCTGGGTGAATGGGTTGGGGTATGCGGTAGGGGCAATTGTGTGTGCATGCTTGGGCTTGTTGTTGACATTTCAGGAGAAGCTGGTGTATGTGCCTGTCATTCCGGGGTTAAAAAGAGGCTATTCGATCACACCTTCAAGGCTTCGTCTCCGCTACGAAGATGTGTGGCTGGTCGCCAAGGATGGAGTCCGCCTCCATAGCTGGTTCATTCCTGCCTCACCTGGCTGCCAAGGTTCTTTCTTCCACCCTAACATCCAAATTCGGGGTTTCATAATAAGTAATCAAAGCAGAGGAAGTGGTATCTATGAGCAATTCTTAGGTTAGCCTTGACATGACTGCCGCACTTTTGGGTGCCAAATGGAGGGGTGTGTGGGAATACCTAAATGGTTGGAAAGGGTTGGAAAGCTTGTTGCTAGGGAGTATTTTAGGAACAGAGCCTTCATCTCACAAACCTGTGAAAGTGGATGAGTTCAAACATGCAACCAGCTGGTGAGATCCATGTGCGGTCTTTCTTCTCTTCCATCCTAATATCCAAGTTCAGGTTTCCTATAATTTAATCAAAGGAGAGGAAGTGGAATCTGTGAGCAAGTTCTTAGGTAGCCTTGACAGCAATGTCCTAATTTGAGTATCAAATAGAGGCGTGTGTGCGAACACCTAAATGGCTCGGAAAGGGTCGGGGAGGTTGTTGCTGGGGAGTGTTTAGAAACAGAGCCTTTATCTCAAACCTGTGAAGGTGGATGTCAGTGTAGTTTAAGATGATGATACTGTTAATCATTGCGGTTATCTATTAAGTAATCAAAGCAGAGGGAGTGGAATCCGTGAGCAAATTCTTAGGTAGCCTTAACAGCAATGTGATAATTTGAGTACCAAATGGAGGGATGTGTGAGAATACCTGACTGGGGTAGATAGGGTTGGGAAGCTTGTTGGTAGGGACTATTTAGGAACAGAGCCTTCATTTCAAAATTGGGAAGGTGGATGAGTTCAAACATACAACTGTGGTCAAGCAGAATGTGAGGGTTATGTGCTTTTGGATATTTAGGGAAAATATCTTCAAATGGGTGTAAAAATGGCCGCAAAAAGTGAAGAGGAGGCTGTGAGCCAAGGCATGTGTCTTCTGTTCTCTTCTGTTCTCTTCTTCTCCTCCACCCTAATTTCCAAATTCTGGATTCCTATCAAGTAAGCAAAGCAAAGGAACTGGAATCTGTGAGCAATTCTTAGGTAGCCTTGACAGCAACGTCACAATCTGAGTACCAAAGGGGAGGGATGTGTGAATACTTAAATGACTTGGAAAGGGTTGGAAGGTTTTGCTAGGCAGTATTTAGAAACACAGCCTTCATCTCAAATCTGGGAAGGTTGATGAGTTCAAACATGCAACCAAAATGTGACGTCCATGTGCATTTGAGTATTTAAAGGAAGTAGCCACATGTAAATGGGTGTAATAATGGCCGCAAGAAGTGAACGGGAGGCTGTGAACCAAAATTTGGATGCCTGCAACTAGGAGAAGTGGTCTCAGCTTGTCATTGCAGTTTAACCCTTGAAAGCTTTTGGATCTCGGTTTAGGTCTCTCATACAGATGGCATTTTTGAATGTTTTACAATGTGAATATACATTGTGATGTGATTTTGTGGTAGGTAGTGATAGCTTGTGTTGGAAGGTACACTTCTTGGCACCCGCATGAAATAATTTGGGAAGAATATGACAAAGGCTTCACATCATTTAGTGTCAAGAGAGAATAGAGAATATGTATAAAGTTGCTAAAAGCCTTCAGGGTTTAAGATGACACTGTTAATCCATGGCTTTGAAAACCCTCAGACCCATGCAAGCACAGGTGGAGGTAGGAAGGTTTGGTTTCAGAGTCTGTCTCATGTCCTGCGCATCAGTTAAGTATTAGATGGATACAGTGCCCACTTTTAAGTTGGTGGTCATGTTCCACAAATGCAATCAGCAAGTGAAATGGTTGAAGATGTTGGGAGATAGTTGTTACAATCAAACATGGTTTGTGCTTTTGCAGGTCCCACAGTCATGTTCCTCCAAGAAAATGCTGGAAGTATCCTTGAAAGACCTCCTTATCTTCCTTTGTCGCTTCGCATTTATGGGGATAATTGGAACATGTTACCTTCAATGCATCATCTGCATCATATTAAGTAAAACCTAGAGGTGGTGTTCATGCCATGGCTGTGAACTTGGTGTGCTATTTTATTGTCCAGGCTGCATAGGTCAAGCACATTGGAGTTTAGTGGTCCAGACATTGTAAGCAGGAAAAACCCTTGGTTCAGATGCAGTTGCAGCTATCCTTGACAAAAGTGTTGGTCAGACATAGCACACCGGTTGCAGTTTGTAGAACTCATGGTGCGGCGGTTGAAGTGTAACGTGTTTTTACTTTCATATCGCGGGTACGAGCTTTGCATCTCTTCTTTTCACAGTTGGAATATGGTTGGTAATTAAAAGTCCAAATATTTGGAGGGAGAGAAGTAAACAATAATCTACAAAAGGACTGAATTTTCACTCTTCTTAACCCTTAAAAGACGTGGGGTGTGTTCATACAGGATATGTGACGACTCATATGAACCCCCAAGAAATATGGAATTAATAGTTTATTTGATCTATGGTGTTGAATCCATTTCAGTACAACCTTTTAAAAAGAGAAAGTGAAAACAAAGTCATATGTGATAATGGTGATTAGATATATGCGGTATGTATTTGAGTCTGAGCTCAAATGCTCCTAACAATTCACTCTGCATATATGTATACTCCAATTGGAATAGGTTGTACGGTAAATGTGCTACACCGTTTATGGTATTTAGCATCACTTACTGTTTTTAATTATGCAATGCAATAACTTCTTACTATAGACTCCAATTTGTACTTTCAAAGGTTGTAGAGGTTATTCATATGTTATAGAACATAAATGACGTTTCTTAGTAAAATATTACATTCTCAATTTTTAGTTAGAGCATTGTGTAACTCTGAATGGTAAGTGACACTAAATACCATCAACAGTGTAGTTCTAGATAGGGTCATTTTGACAATTTTAACTAAAATTGTCATTAAGCTACCTTAAACCCCTCCATATAACATCTTGAGGCCCAGACTTTAAGGGTCAACATGAGCCTAGGAGTACAAAAGTCATGGTATCTGATAATTGCAAGTACACTCCATAAATGTATTATAGCACATGGATGGCTGTTAGTATTGTGATATTTATTTAGGATTGTCATTTACTAAGTGGTGTGCTCGTCTGAAATGTAGATATGGAGATAGTGAAGGCTTTCCTTCACAAAAAGGTCTTACCTTGGACGCCCAGGTAACATGGTCCATCACCAGAACAGTTATGAAGTGCAATGGTTATAGTTTTATGAGTGATAAGTTTAACAATATGCGCTTACAAATTTAAAACTTTCAGGCAGCGCTGGATCACTTGATGCACAGACCTGACTTGGACCCAACAAGGATTGTGGTCTTTGGGAGGTCACTTGGTGGAGCTGTTGGGTCTGCTCTTGTCAAGAGCAACCCTGGAAAGGTACTGAGATTAATCTCTACAACTTATGTCATGTGTAGTGTGCTTCGTTTTTGTGGTGCTCTAGATAATTAACTGCTAAGTGTCTGTGAAGCACGGGTATTTGAGCTACATGCATCAGGGTTCAAATAAAAGTTACCAAAATAGAAGTTAGCTAACTTTTGGGACCTTGCTTTCGTGAAGAAATGTTAACTCATCCATATCCCTAATGCTAACTAACTTTACAAATGAGTAGCCCAAGTTTTTGTCTTGAATGCCCACCTTTCCTTTTCCCCTTTCCCCATCTCTTCTCCAGTGCGCAATGAGGTGGACCGCACTATTTCATACATTGTCCTAAATTAGCATATATTTAAAACTATATGACAATACTTTAGTGATAAAATAATACTAAAGTGTCCTTTCAAGTCTAAATTTAGATTACATAATTTTATTTTAATTAATTATAATTATAATATTTCATTCTACTTTAATCATAATGAAATACAAATGGTGTGGGCCACATAATTATAATGTATCATAATTAGTGAAATATTCAAAACTTTGGGCAAGTTGAGCAAAACTTTGGTTAGGCAACCTTAACTCCTCTTAAATTGGTCAACCTTTGGTTAGTGGTAACCATGATTTGCGGCCATGCAATCGGTTATCTTGCATATGAGTTACCCTAGAGGGCTCCCTATCCTATCTTATGTGCCGGAATGTAATTTCCACGTGGGATACAAGTGTGTTGTGGGGAATGTGTGCATGACATGTGGCAAATCATGAGGGGTAAATAATTATTTTGTGTTGGAATAGAGAGCCCTCTACCGTAGTTGATTCCACTAACTCACATTGTTAGTTAATTCTCCTAGCTAGGTGTTGCAGCCATGATTTTAGTTAGCTAGAATTTTGGTTAGCTAATCCTCACCAACTCATAACTTAACTAATTCTCTTAACTAGGTGGTGCAGCTGGACCCTTACTGGGGTTGAAAGTTAGCATGGGTAGAAAATACCATGGCTGTATTTTATTTGTGGATTGAAAGTTAGATTGGCTATAGATTAACAAAATATCAGTATTCAAATCTAAAATGATAATGATAACATGTTAACATATTGAACCTCTTAGACCTTTAAGGGTTAATAATCCTGGTGGTGTGATAAAATCCCTAAACCTGTCACTGAATTGGGAGAGTGCCTTCAAGTGCAGACAGCTGGTTTGATACTGGAGAACACATTCACATCGGTGCTTGACTTGGCTGCCGTCATGTTTCCAGTCCTGAGATTTGTAGTTGGGGGCAAGAGAGGGTTGCTGAATTGGTTTGTGAAGTCACCTTGGAAGACCATTGAGCTTATCAAGCATGTAAGTTATCATTCTGACCTGTTTGCTTTCTTACTGTGGGCCATTGAGAAGGACCCTCAATGGTGATTGTTTGCTTCTGAAATTTGTAGTTGATAGAGATTAGAGGTTTCCTTAAAGTCTCTCAAGAACTCATGTTTCAGTAGGGAGTTTTGCCCCACTTTTTACAAATCATAATGTTTGAGCATTTAAGTGGTGTTGAAACCTGCAACTTTGGTGAAATGAAGTGGAGGTGTTTGATTTTGGCCAAGAGGCAGTTATATAAAAATGAATGCATCAAACTTTGGAGAGCACCATTTCAGGTGCATTCAAATTTTTTCTATGATTCATTTTTATATAACTGTCTCTTGGCCAAAGTCTTACTCCTCTTCATTTCACCAAGATTAGAATCCCCCAATAACGCTTTTTAAAAATCACAAATTGTCAAAAGTAGGGCTAAACTCACTACCAAAACGTAAGTCTTTGAGAACTCTATTGAAGAAGATGAAATTGCTTGCAGACAACAAAATTGCATGCCATTATGGTTTCAGTGAACTGTGCCTTGTAAATTACAGGTTGATGCACCGATCTTGTTTCTGGCTGGTCAATTGGATGAGATGGTGCCCCCTGCTCACATGCGGCTCCTCTACGAGACGGCAGAACAGCAATCTGTGGGCCAACATACTTTTGTTGAGTTTCCAGAGGGTATGCACATGGACACATGGATGCAAGGAGGGGAGAGGTATTGGCGGAGTATTGAGATTTTTCTGGAAAAAAATGCAGCAGGTGCTAAATACATTTCGCACAACATACCGAACCCTGCCAAAGTAGTGTCATCATAATCTGCTCTTTGGTAACCTCTGAGGGTTCATACAAAGTGTGCTCTGGTTCTCGTTATATGCTTGCTGTGTATTCTAGGTTATAATTTGTTGTTGACTGGATTTAGAGATTAGGATTAACTTCCCTGCAGTATCCAACAACATTGGTCAGTGTGTCAGATTTGATGTCTGTCATTCCTTCTTGCCCAAAGATTATTTTTATTCTAGAGAATAGAGTTGCTGAAATCTCTTAAAAGACACCACTTGAAATAAAATGCCCACAAGGGGAGGTGCTAAGAAAACTGTCGTCAACAATGTGCAGTCATGTGCAGCAGAGTTTGTTGCATGGAATTGTGAAGAAATTTTGAGATCTTGCATGTGACAAACTCCTTTCTTCATTTCAAGGAATCTTTCCAATTAGAGTGTCAGAATGGAGCTTGGAGGTTGTCCGCTGGACTTGTTTGTGATATTATATTTTGTGTCCTTACTATTACCTATGACATAGTACAAGTGTCAATGGAAAATTCATCTCAAGGTTGGATTCATTATTCTAGCAGGTTAGGTTCAATGCAATGATGAATCAACATACCATTCTATGGTTCTCATTTATCCTTCTTCATGATAGGTATTGGACTTGATGAGAGTTTGTCTTCAGAACGATTTAAGGGATCTAAACGAGGCCTAGTTTCATTGGCACAATTTCATCAGCAGTTTTTGTGGATCATTGTTCAAGGGTGGAGTTACTGACCACCCTCCGTGGTTTGGGTTGTGGAATTCATGCACTGCAATTCATTCCTTCAAAATGGGTTTTTCCTTTTCTTTGAGACAATTGAACAAGGCCCTTCAAGAGGATTCAATTGCTGCTGATCTTCCCTCATTAAATATGCTCAGGGAATGAACTTGGAGCATTTCATTATCTGGTATTCATGTTACAGACAAATATCTTTCGACTACCAAATACCCAAAGTACATTCAGAAAAGTATCATAACTGTAGTAGGGATTGACCTTTCCGTTGAGGATTTTGTACAAAGGGCTCCAGATTTGGCCACTGCAATAATGCTCCTATGACCATAGGGCTTTTGAGGTGGTGTTCTCAACAGCATAACCCTTTGCCCTCCACCGAGTGATTAGTGTAAGATGGTTAGCAAATCCAAATCAAGGGTGTAGCCACTTTCCTCGTAATCTTCTGAACTCATATGAATATCTTATTCATCATCAAAGTTTGACTATTGAACCTACAGTGGCTGTCATATTTTGAGCTTGTGGTTCAATCTTGTTTATACACACGCCTTTTTGGTATTTGCTCTTGGAGTCACATCTATTTACATGCATATCACTCAAATGTAGGTGTCCAATGAAGATAAGCGTTTTGATCAACAATGGACATTGAAAAAACATGTTTCATGATGACATTGAGTTATGTATTGAAATATAGACAATATTTTAGGTTCAATGATTAACACAATTGAAAGAGTTGATGTGATCATTTGAGAAGTAAGAAAATCTTCACTTTCAACTCTTATAACTTTTGGTCACAGGTACAAACCCATAGCCCTAGCCAACAACATCTATAAGTTTATCGAAGGCATACTAATTTTCCTCCTCGCCGGCTATGGGACACTATGAAATTAAACCCCCTAGATACGAGAAGTTTATAGAGATAAACAAATGTATACGTACTAATGATAGGCTAGAAAATGGGACTCATGTATTTATACTAAGTTTTTAATGTTTTATAATAAATGCCTCACCTACATATAGAAAATAAAACTTTCTAAATTAATAAGTATTTATTACATGTAAAATTCACTTTCACTTTCCAATGAGAAAGGCAATGAGCATTTTTCATCCATAGAATGTTACTCAACGATTGCATCAAACAAACAAAGACAAGAGCATAATAACTTAGCCGCACTCTAGAGAGCAAAACTCAAGGAAGGCCATGAGTGCTCCAAGAACCTCCAACTTGCAAAAACTTAGAATTCTTGAAGTTGGGGAAATGACAAACTTTTAAGGACGGACAATTGTTGAAGGCACTTGACACCACTTATTGTTCCTAGCTTATTTTAAAGCTTTCGTTAAAATCTAGTAGTGATGTGTGTGAGTGCAAGAGAGTGACAATACTAAGGTAGAGGGTGCAGAAACCAACACCCACCCCAAAAGCAACACCTATAAACACCTCCCAATCACCATGGAAAAGGAGTGCCCGGGCTCACAGAGTGACAAATTTAGGTGTCATTAGTGGCGCCACCACATACTAGCCTACACTGCCTCCATATAGGACAAGTAATGGGCTCCACTTTATCTCGGGTCGGTTCAAGGTGGCTTGTCAATGTCTATTCTAGCCCTTCTATTCACTACGCATGGGGGAGGGGGGGGGGGGGGGGGGGGGGGGGACGGTTCAAGCCCACAAAGCCAAAGGGGTTGATTATGGGTACAAAGGGGATCGGTTATAGGCAGCAAAGGGGTCGGTACTTGCGATGCAAAATGACGGTTCTACAATTGAACTAGGTGGGATCATGGAGGTGGCCATGTTGCGCTTTGATCTAGCTTGGGTCTAGGACCCACTTATGTTGTGTTGGCTCTAGGCAATCTTGTATTGGTTCCAAACAATGAAGGTGAGGGTCCTCATCATGTGCAAGGTTGTCATACACAGGGCCTAAGGATCAGTTTAAGGAAGCTAGTGATTTTGACTTTGACTATTCATCAAATATTCAATGGAGGTTTTTTTTTCTTTCCTTTTCTTTATACCTATGTTTAGCCCAAAGACTAATATGTATTTGAATAAATAATTAGAAATCAACCACATAGCCATATGTATGTGCAATAGCTTAAAGTGTGGATTTAAGCACCCTCTACCTTAGTGTGTATAGTCAGGACTCTATAAATGTTATAGGTCGGGAGTAGCAAAAAAAAACATATATAGAATTATTAAAAGTAATACTTATAGAATTCATACCGATGATGAATAACATTTATAGAAATAACACTTAATTTTTTTGAAAATGAAGAACATAATGTTTTATAAAAATAAAAATAAAAGTACAAATGATAATACATAGATCAACTAAACTAATTGAAAGAAATAATCTATATAGTTGTAACTGGACGAGATTCTTCCAACTAAACTAATTGAAACAAAGAGTCTATAGTAGTATGACGAGAAGCTTCCAAATAATGAGATGAAACTTCCTTCCGGAGTCCTTGAATGCTCCTGCTATGTGATAGGGCATCATTTGGTCTTTGTTCAAAGTATTTCTTCAAAGTCTCTAGAGAACGCTCAACACCACTAAATCCTACATCTTCTTCTACCACATCAACCATAACCTCGTCAACATCAATTTCTTGATATTATGAGGAATACATATCCAAAAACTCCTCATCGGTAGGTTCATAGGGGATGTTTAAATCAAACTCCATCTCATAATTGAGGTATTCACGAGCATTCATCACGTCACCCACCTCACTATCAAATGACAACAACGTCAGTTGATGAAGTAGAGTAGCAACTTCATCAACCTCTATCAAGCGCCTAGCTTCGTCTATCTCCCTCTCAATAGAGATCGAAAGAACACCCGTGTGCCTCCAACAATCTTGAATTGTTCGCAAAGAATATGGGATAAATGTGATTACATGTTTAAAATGTATGCTCTCATATAGTATTACCTTGATTTGCTCAAAATTAACACTTATAAAGATGGAATTAACAAAGAACAAAGTAGAGCATGTTATAACACTTAACACATAACACTCACTAGTCTTACCAATTGTGTTTTTGTAGGGGAGTAAATTTTTGTTAACGTATATGAAATTATAACGCTTATAGGGGTAACACTTATAGAGTCCTGACTGTTGAAGCTACTTGAAGAAGGTGACTTTGTAACTGCTATTGTCGTCAAAACCGTACACACAGACTATCCGCATGGTTTCCTTTTTCTGCATGGTCAGTTTGTTGGGTGGAAAGTAATTTAATGGTAGTTCATTGAAAGTGCCAAAGGATTCCCTATGGCAATAAAGGTCTTTTCAAGCGGATTTTCATCATTGGACTCGATGAGGATCAAAGACTTGCTAGAATGGGGGTTATGATATAAAAGTCTCCAAGGTTTTCTTGAGAACAATGACCAAAAAGAGAAGATCCGAGGCATCATCAAATGATCGTATATATGCGTGTGGTTAAACGTATGGAAAACGCATGTTCCGGGTCCTCGGATGGATGAATTCAGAAGTAATGAAGTCTTAAACATTCATCCAAATCATAGATGCCATTCTTTTGATGAGATCCTTGGTATGTTTATTGCACTCTTAGGTACCGTAGATTGGTGGAAATTTTCCAAGCATAAGCTTCGATATGGTCACAAGTTTTTATTAGGTTTCCTTTGACTTGAGGTAAGTAAGCTCATTCTCAAGTTGCTCTTTAATTTTGTTGTAAGTTGCCAGTTCATAGCGACGGTGGTAGCCTAAGGTTTGTCTTTATGTGGTCATGACTATTAATTATACACATACATTTGAGTGGTAAAATACACTCTAAACTTTGTAGTATCATACCTGTGGTAACCAAAGTGCACGTGATATTACAAAGTTTTGTAGTATTAACATGGATGCGTGATGCTCTAGAATTAGTGTAGCATGTGACATCATGGATTAACACAAAGGAGATGTGAGGACAATTTGAATTCATTCTCCCATCACCTATGTTGGTGTGGTCCACTCCATGTGGCCTTCCTGGGCGATGTGGCAGACGTATGCACCAACATTCAACAAGTGGCATAAGAAGAAAAAGAAGAAGAATAAGTAGGTGACATTCCACATGGTGCAATGTGAGGGTGTGGGTTGACTTCTTTGGTGGTTTGCATTAATGACAAATTTCGTGATATAAGGGAGAGAAATGTGACCTTAAGGAGTGAGATTTGAACTACGAACATCTGTTCCCTAGGGTTTTGGGATAATAGAGAGCATGTGATATTATGGGGGTTGATATTATGGAGTTTAGGGTGTATGTGGCAAGGCTTGTAGTTAAGAACAAAAACCTTAAAGACACATGTTAGAATGAGGTTGGACTCTGGTTCCACATGTATGAGCCATTCTTAGTTCAATAGTAACAACCTAGTAACACGATTGGGAGGGTCTGTGAGATCATTTGCAGAGAAAGCATGTCTTCACTTTGACCTCTTATTGAATTTGGATCTCAACTTTGTAAGGGTAAGGTCAACCCGCCTAATTTGTTTACTTACCTTAATTAGACACCTATATTTGAGTGGTACATGGTTTAGTATGAATACAAAAATGGACACTAAAAAGACATGTGTATTTGCACAAGTCTGCATTTGCATCTTGGGCGGAGGTCACTTTTCATTCCCGGATGCAAATACAGATCCAAGAACAATTGGACTTGCTCTATTTTCCTACATGCACTACTAGCCCACCCTCACTAAATGGAATAATTAATGTAGTCGTAAAAAGTAAACATTCAAGACCCGTCTACTTTATGCTTCACTAAGGCTCCAAACCATGAGTAAGCATCATATTTTCCCACTCACCTAGGTGAAAAAGTGCTTTGCTAGGGTTTGTCCGTAATTTTTTGAAGTATGATAGTGTTGCTCCCTTGCTTCGTGCCCTCTATTCAGTCCTCCACCAACCTAGCTATCCCACACAAAAATGTGCTAACATATTCCTACTCCAAAAAGGTCAATTGCAAGTCTTATCATGTACCAAGGGGATTCTTGAACATGATAGGGTCAACGGGTTCAGGTTCACGCAAGTTTTGATACCATTGTTAGCTTCTTCTTTTTTTCAAAAGGGTTGCATTTTTTTTTTTGAATAATTAATGCAGCCATCCAAAGTGACATAACATGAGGTCATTCAAATTGTCATCGTTTTGTATCCATTTAACTTTTCTTTTCTTTTCATTTATCTAAAAGGGCCTCATTTATTTTACAATTACGGCGACCATCCAGAGTGACATTACATGAGGTCCTTCCAATTGTCATCATTTTGTATCCATTTAGCTCTTCTAGTAGGCCAAGAATCGATGAAAATGTTGGCAACTCCTCATGGCTCAAAAAGCTATGTTTATAACATACACTACCGGAATTGCATGGTCTTACCACTAAATCATTTCAATCTCTTAGTATGGATTGAGAAAAAAATACTATCTTAAGAGATTGTTACACCATCCTGCATAAGATAATTACATGTACATCAAATAGTCTTATTAGTTTGGGTGGAGAATTAACGTGAAATTAATTTGAGTAGGTCATTCTAATTGTCTAGTTGAAGTTGAAATAACATGGTTGCAAGACCTTGGGTCTTCCTATTTGTCTTCCTTGAGACTTCCAACCAACATCTTACATAAATTAAAATAGTCCCCTGATATCAAGAGTAACATAATTATTATTCACCACATCAATTTCCTAATATTGTGACTCCACACTAATAGGACTTTTTGTGTAGTGGTAACACGTGGGTAAGAAAATATGATTCCAAAAATAAGACAACATGATCCTTGTAGTGATAGATTTGTGAGAGTCTTAATTGAAACAACACATTTGATTGAAGGAAATATTGAATGATCATATAGAAAGCACTGCATAGAAAGTTGTAAATTGCATCGTTCTAACATTAGGCAACTTAACCTCAAAGTTCACGTGAGTTTCATATTATGCTTGGATTTAAACCACCTTTTGCATGAACAATTGGTCCATCTGCTCTCCCTTGGGTGAAACTTGCATCATCAAATTGTAGCAAAGCCCAAGTTATTTCTAAAACTATTTGTTGATTATATACATTTCTATTGAGAACATGCAATAATTTTATTACTATATAATATTACCATGTGTAACTCTATATACATCATGCGTAATCAATAGTTACGAGGTTGAGTTACAAGAGTGCACATTCAATAGCTTGGGAAGTCATAACATCAAACACTTGGTGTTGGTGTCTTTGTGAAGCCCACAATTTGGGGCGTTTATTCTTGTGTCCTAAGACCCAGATTCCACCAGCGTCTAAAATTAAGGTTGACATATTGGCCAACTGCCACCCTTGACATCGACTTCACAGGTGGGCAACATGTGTTGTTGCATGATCCACCCTACTACCGGTTGTACCCACCTTGCCTAAGTTAAAGGCCACTATGCCTTCCCTTACGTTTGGCGATTTTTTTAAACCCTCGCAATGGCAGAGGCTGAGACTCGATTCTGAATGTCAAGCATTCATTGCATATGTGGAATAGGTGCAAGCTAACACATTTGACCAATGTTGAGGTTGACCCATATTAGTAGATAGTCTTTCAAAAGAGGGGGAACTTGACGAGATATATTTAAACTAAACAAAGATAGTATTTTTTTAATGAACATTCAATAATAAGCATGGAGGCTAGTGAGTGTGTTCAAATGAGTGACCACAAAATTTGACAAGATATTGACATGATATTTATTACATAACAAGAACATGACACAACTTCCACATATGTCAAACACTATTCACCTTGTCAAAAACACAAGAAATTCTAGCTAGCATTGTGACAAGGACCATCTTGTGACTAGGATTGAAGTGTTTTTGGATTTATGCATGAATTTTGGACAATTGCAACCACCAACATGATGTACACTGGGTTGCAAAACTACATGAATATGATGGTTGGCGAATATCAAATACAAACATCCTAAGTCGTGGTTGTTGTGTTGTTGCTTTTGCTTTTGTCTTTTGATGTTTTTGTCCCCACAAGTGCACATCCCGTATTATTTTTGGACAAGTAGTTTGTCCAAATATACTTAAGTGTCAGTTTGGTATGTCATGACCTAGTGACCAAAAAAACCCCCTTGTCCCTTCTAGTTGCTCTTGCAAACATTTATCTAGGATAATGCAGTGCCTAATTTTCAATCAACGTGTGCTAATTACCCCCTCTATAATCCAATTAGATGTAGATTTGCTTCTTCGTTCCACATACTAGTTCTAGATAGTCTTTTATTTTATTTTTGAATGGATTCTAATACGGACTTTGTTGGACATTATTTCTTGAGTCCCCTTGGTTTTGCGTTGGTTCTCCCGAGGTGACATAAACTTTTCTTTTGCAATTTTTTTTTCTTTTTTTTTCAATTTGTGACCCAAAAAAAGAAAATCCAAAGCAAAACTTTTTCAATATTGCAAAGACAATATCACATTAACACGTTTCTATGCTTTCACTCCCCAAAGAAGTTGCTTTCCTTTGGCCGGTCATCCAACAAAAAAGAAAAGCATATGAAATTAACATGATTTGTCTGCATTATGGGTTGGAGTAATCAAGATTGTCAAGCACATGTTCTATGAATGCCCATTCGTTCAACATGCGTGGAGATATGGGACCAACATCATTTGGACATAACATTGTTAAGATCCATAACAGTGTTCCGTGGGACTGACAATATTACATAGAATATTCCCGGATATTATGGAACTTCTTCTCCTTTGCCTCATTGCCTTTTGACAAACACTTCAACAAGGATCTTGGGAAGTTGCATAGGATTTAACTTGGTTTCTGAAGTTCAATATCTTGGATCATTGGGAGAGAGAGAGAGAGAACTTGGTGTTTAACCAACAGAACTTGGTATGTTTAAAATGGGAAGTCTTGGTGGACTACGGTATATACCCTAGAGAAGGTTCAAAAGGCTCCTCATGTTGCTCACCGTAGTGTTCTTTAGAGCTTGGTCGCCAATTAGCGTGTCCATGAACTAATTGCTTATAGAAGCAACCTTGTTGTTTTTTGGAAGCATGAAGGGTGGAATGCCATTTTGTGGGGTTTTACGTTGCTAATCATTTGATTGATTTTCAGCAATGAATTTGTTTCAATTTCTATTTTCATAAAAGTAGAAAGGATTCAAGCTTTTGGCTCTTTCACAGCCCTTAATGAGGATCAGGTTTTGCAACATCTACGTATTCTTATTTTGAATCCTAAGGCAATGGACTTTCGTCTTTGTGAAATGAAGTCTATTTAAGTGTTTTAAGGAACATTGTTTGGTGTAAGATGGTCCCTTGTTTAAAGGTTCTTATTTTTATCATGACTAAAATTCGGACTAAGAGGTTGTTGGCGTTGTATCTAGATGTTTAGCTACGCACAACAAACATATATCAAGTCTTAATAACGGCAGTTATGAGCACTACTGGTCCCACCCACCCATACAAAGGGACTTCATAAAAAGGCCTTTGCAACTCACTACTCTTCTTCTTTTGTCTATCCTCTTGAGGATCTTGATGCTTGTGGCCCTTGGCTTGTAGTATGTGTTTGTAACTCTAAGTTTGTGTGAGAGTTGTTTGTGGCTATTGGATTGTGCAATTCTCGAATCTCTCATAGTCTCCTAGTGTTGAATCGTTATCGGATCTTTCTTGATCATTTCATCTCTCTTTCTCTAGCTTTGAGTCATTATCATATCTTAGTCTTTCTATCTCTTCCGGATCTCTTAAGTATTAGATTTTTCTCTTAGTGTAACTTTGAATCATTACCGGATCTCTTTTATTTTCCTTACTTTGAAGAATTATTGAATTTCTCTTAGTTTTTAAAATTTTAAACAAAATAGGGCTTCTCTTAGTCTCTCAACTTTCTCTTTGATGTAACTTACTCATTTAAATAATTAAGTTTAGGTGTGCGGAACATAAATATATGTAATATATCATTTGGAGTAATATCATAAAATTACCTAAAGGTACATATATAATACCATGGACATAAAGGGCTAAATATGAAATATTATTTGTTTGACAATGGATCTAGATACATCTTCTTGAACGGTTGAACCCTAATGAAACGAAATGAAAGTTAAAGATATGTGGGAAGTAGAAGGCTTATGTTTAGAGAGAAAATTGGTTAGAAAAAAACATTATAGACATGAGGTTACTTAGTGTAGTCTAGGATCATGCCAGATTCCAAGATGGTAACTAAGATGAGGTCCAAAGTCAATATGAATGTGTTATTATAGCCAATCTCATGTAAATCAATCGGAGCTTGGAACAAAAATGCTTGATAGTTGGATTCAATATAAACACTTTGATTTCAATGCTTATAATATGATATTCAAACATATTGAATAATTTGTGTTTGTTGGTTTTGACTCGCATTAAGTAAACAACGGAGCTTCCCCAATCATTTAATTGTCCCTTCCCAACACCAAGGAAATAAGATAATATGTCTAGATAGTTGATACTTTTTGTAATCTCAACAAACTATTTCATAGGAAGATTCAAGCTAAAACAAGCTACACAATGTTGACCATATTTGGTGTTGTATTTGTGGATTGCGAGCAAGTCATTGTTGGGAGTCATAAGAAAATCCCAAGCATCATCAATTTTCTCGATAATGGTATTACAACCTTGGACTCCAAAGCTTTGGTAAACCAAGTGCTCCCCGGTCCAACCGGTTAATGTTGTGATCTTTTGGTTATCTTTTAATAATTTGAGGAATATTTTGTAGATTCTTCTAGATTGATGGCCTTGAGGTGCTACTAGTTATAATTTATGGGCATTGGGTATTGTAGATATACAAATGTTCAAAGGCTAGAAGCAAAGAAACAAGGCTTTGGCTATCATGTAGCATTATTTGCAAGATTGGCAAAACATCATCAAGTGTAAATATAACTAGTTATTTAGATTTTTTTTATGCACTTGTCTAAATTCTTTGTAGTTTGACAAACAAGGTCAAACCGAGTATCTCAACAATTTGGTCACTCTTGATATGTTCATTGATCTCATACTAGTTAAATGCCCATTTAGCGAAGTGTTTGCAATATGTATATCAAATGGCTATTGTATGAGGCTCATGACTTTTTGTGGTTTTAATATGGAGTTTGAAAGTTGATGTTTTGCTTGCTTATGTGCAATTTGCACAAGTAGTGAATGTTGACCTTGCATATATGGGTGCTCAACAACTCAATCGCTTATTATTTGAGTTGTAGCCCTAATAAGTGGAGGACTTGCGAGATCTATGGGACTTCTTTGGATGCTTTGGCGGGTGTTTTGTAAATTTATGTAGATACATACTTTATAGACTATGTTTTGTAGTGCGTGTGGGAGCCTTTTAATTTGTGACTTTTAGACATATATGGCTAGCCTTAAAGCATAGCATCAAGGTCTCTAACTACGCAATAATTTTGAAACCCCCTAAATTGTGCTAATGAACACAATAGTTTAGTCCTTGTCTTCTTCTGTTTATGACGTGTACATGTAGTTCATTGTTGTTATTAATATATTATTATGTTTCTTGTGTTGGGCTTGAGTGTGATTTCAAACCATAAACCTTGAATCTTATAATTTGCTTGTTTTCCTTATTTTGTACATGTGCTTCTTGTGAGGCTTATAGTTAGTCATAAACTTTAAGGACTTTGGGACTGGGGATTTTTTTACATATAAGTAATGTAGGGCACTAGTAAATCATTCGTTTAATAATTTATAATTACCTATAGAGTGCCAATAATCACAATAATCTACCATTGTTTTGAAAATTAGCATGCCTTATAATCCATTTTAGTAGATTAAAAAAATCCTAAAAAATACTACATTATCTCACATGTATACTTAATCTGAGAGAGAGTGACTCCCCACTCCCCCTGTGCTTATCTTTGAGATAAGGGCCACTTCACACATGAGCCAAGAGCCGTGACCTTGTTATGGTGAGGACCCTTGACTCTCATCCAAAGGCCGTACCATGGGTGTTGGGAAAGCCGTTTTATGTAGTCATGGGCCCTCAGGCATAGTGTGAAGTGAGAATGGACTACGTTGCGGGACCATTGAATATTTTGTTGGCGGGAAAAAGGGAGGATTTGGTTTAATATAATATGTCTCAAACTCTATCAATTTAAGAGAATTACTTGATGGTGGTTGTTTGTCCTAGAATATGTTCTAGAATCTATCTTGGATTCTGCCATGCAATCTATCTAGCTTGGGGGGGGGATTAAAAAAATAAAAAAATAAAAAAATCATGGTATGCTGCAATTTGCGATAGACCCACCTCTTGGAGGTGGGCTTGACGCAAATTCCGGCAGACCATGCACCTTTATCCACAACCTACCATGTAGGACTCCATGTAGACTTTTCATCCACAAACTTTTCTTTGAGCCTTTAGGCCTTCACCTCCTAGTGTGAAGTGAACTTGGATGGTCTCCGCCTTTTCGACCAATGAGAGCTCTTACATTGCCATGGTCAGGGGCCTTCAACCTTGTGTGTGAAGTGGCCCTAAGTAAAGAGGAGGCAAGAAAGGCCTACTTGTCAACTTGCAACCGACCCTCTAAATCAAGCTACACCCCACCCACCCAATGAATTCATACAGAATTTGTTACGTAGACGTTGTGAATCCCCGACCCTACAATGATGGTGTCTATGTATCCAAACAAGATTTGTCTCATGATGGGAGATTCCATGCCCCATGGAAGTTGGCTCTATCTATCTATCTATCTATCTATCTATATAGAGCTGATTTTTCAAAACTTTTACAAAGTTTGAACTTCCTCTTTTCAGAGGCCAAATCCTTCAATAACTTCTTCATTGCAATACAAGGGTGGGTGGGTGGGAATTTCCACAAGACTCTTTCTATTTTCATGGCATCTTCCTACTTGGTAACACAATAGCATTTTGCATAGTGTAGTTGTTTGCAATCATGCTTATCTATGTGTTGTATAACCTGGATATTTTGTGTTATAACTCACTTTGCTTTGCAAGACTATGTACCTTACTTAGGGTTTCCATAGTAACATGGTAGCCAACAACAAATGTTTAAGTTTGACTGCCCCATACCTTTGAGGTTTAATCACCTATCTTCTTGCTTCACTACGAAGTACACATATCTACTCCACCACATGTATGGAGTGCTTACAAAGGAAAAGTCCCTAGTAACATCAACCCATAGAAATGCTTAAAATGTCATAATCACAATACATCCTCGTATTGAGAGTGTGAAGGGCCTGCCTCACATGTGCCCATGCAACCAACCAACAAACATTTGAGGATTAGTTACGTACACGAGGTAAATAACAACAGGACCCATTTGTTATCCATGTCGCACACATATAAACAACATCAAATGCATTGCAATATTTCAAATTATAACACTCATTGCAAAATGACATATGGGTGTTCAAACGTGATCCTTGGCCATGACTAGGTTACTCCAAGTAGAATACTCCTCTTGGTGATTCGTCCTAGTTTCTCTCACTTTCCACACGTATCAACTCTTCTAGTGAGTATGCACAAAGTCCCCTCACCCTGCGCTTGCATGAATGGTAAGAAAAGGAGGCTTCTTTTAGGGTTAGGGGTTTATATTGGAGTTCTTACCTATGGTAAGTTTTTCCAAACCCTATTTTTTACCATGGGTTACAAACGTGATTCACAGTTGTAATCATGGTTACGTTGCACCTTTCATCTACATCCTCGTTACATATCTAGTATGGAAAGTATGACCGTTTTCCATGTATGTATATGTAGGATCTCTTGATTGTATTGTCATCTATTTGTAAAGAAAACAATTTTTAGTTGACTAATGTGAAAGTTTATAATCACAAAGTGTTTAATATCATGGCCTTGATCAAGAACTAGAGAGAGAGAGAGATGTCAGTGTAACTTTGGAAAAGGGTACCTTTTGTAGGGTAAAAAAGATACAAGTTTAACTTATAAGCTTCATAACATTATAATATCAAGCATAAACGATGTTCTCTTCCCTTATTTGGGTGATTTCCATTATGGGATCAAATTGTCTACAAAATGAAAACTATAACTTTAAGTATAATGAATATGATTCTACCTTGGGTAATGATTGTGAGGCCCAACTTAACGAGGTGGGTGTCTAGCCATGTTGTGTGCTACTAGAAAATTTTGTTTGACAATGTTGGACCTACCTAGCTAGCAAAGTTGCAACATTATAGGCAATCCCAATGCAAGTAAGCATCTACATTAGGTAAGTTACAATTGAATTCTCAATATCAAGCGGTTTAGATAGCCATCATCATTGACAACTAGTTGTCCAAGATCTCCTTGTTGCATTCAACTTCAAACTTAGTGAAGCATAGATTCAAATTGCATGGCTTTTATTTTGGAGGGGTGCAGTTGATTTCCATATTTGCAACATGTGGGTGCTCATAAAGGGTATTCATAAGTTGTGACTATGGGTTGCAAAATATACATAGACCTAGGGAATTTGTTCATGTAGCCACATGCCTTATGGGACATTAGAACCCTTATGCAATTGTACAACAGAAACACACATATATAGTAGATTAAAATGAGCTATTAAACTATATTCACCCACAAATATTGGAGACTTAAATTATGCAAGTTTTGTTTTTCCTCATATACAATTGTTAAGGTAGTATTTTTTATTTTATTTTGTGTAGTATCTGTATTTGTAATTATTTCTCAGCTATAACATGTATCCTTTTTTCCCACCTGTAATACATATACAAGGATATTAATTTGAAAGTGGCGCATGCACCTGACCTATATTTCTAATGATGCGTGCACCACATAACATTACGTAGCAAGTTGAGCATGTTTTGTGGGCTTGGTACTAAAACATTGAGATATGGGAATATAACGTTCAGGTCCTTCACATGTGAAAGCTTTCAATATGAATTTGAGCTCAACAAAGAGATATCGACGATGACTATAACTTAACTTAAACAACGTAAGCATGAAGGTCGTATCCAAATTTAAAACGAGCACAAGACCCCACCTCTTAGGAATGTTTTGCACCCAAGGCTTCCTAATCCGACAATATAATGCCTCAATTTTGGACCCCACATAACAAATTTTTGTTATTGAATAATGTTATGTTCCTTTTCACTTTTATATGACACAAAAGCGATCATATTGAATTCAAAGCTTAGCACATATATATATAAGTTGGACATGTGTGCAATTTCATGTATGTTTCCAAACTCCAAAACTTGAAGAAGATCTTCGGCTATTGAATATTAGGGATGCATATGCACGGGAATATGCCCTGTCCAGTTTGTCGGCGTGTTGCCCAGTTGCCAGTGAGGGTCCGGAGTTATACCTTATACATCAACAACTCCAAGTCTACTAGTAGGCTGAACTTCATTGTATGGGTCACATGTGTTGTACGAAGATGTTGGATTTATATTTTGCTCATTTTCAATAATGACTTTCAACCATACTTCATATTGACTTGACTTGACTTGGTGTGAAACTCCTCTCCTTTTTGTCTCCATATCCTATGAGGTTACGTATATAGAAGGACTCTCAAGTTAGCCATACACCCATGACATTGACATGTATGTAGGAAAATTCTACAACGGGTGCAATAATAACCACATGATAGTGGATGTGCTACGTTGCCTTTCACATGCTTGGAAGGTGAATATGATGTCACTCACATACACTCATGTAACCATGGTCTATGGGAGCGACCCCAAGCCATGTGAGGGTGAGTGGTGAGTGGTGAGTGATGAGGAAATTTGTACAACAGAATGTTGTTTTAAGTTATACATTTTGGGTTAATATTTTTGGGAGTCCATAAATATTGAAGTGGACCCTATTATCATGGTTTTCAGGGTGTCGAGTAGACCACAATGATATGCACTTTATTAAATAAGCAAACATTACATTGAAATGTAAAGTACCTTATTGTGACAAACACCTTTTGAGTTGCAGCATCAGTGTGCACTACATTTTCTACATACAACATATGTACTCCTATATCTAACAAAATGTGTATGTGCCGGTCACTATCATGGCACTAAGCTTGCTCCGCCACGTTGGCAAGCTCAAGAAGATGCATCACTTCATTGTAGTTGAATGAGGGTGCGTGAATGAATTTGTCGGTGGCATAGTCAACTTTGCACAAATACCTAAAAACGTAGTACAAATGTTTGTAGCATACCCACTAACCCCTTTGCCATTGATGACATATTCGCAAAATCAAGGCAAGTGCATTGCGGATTACCTATAATGGGCACAAGATACGTCTTCTCCTCTTTGGAGACTATGGGTGTGATGCATATGTATCCATGGTAATAGCATATGAGGGATATTATGCCATTTATGATGATATTCTCACTCCACTGTGTGATGCACCTCTTCCTCCCTTCGGTCTGCAAGAGAAGCCCATTCACACTCTCTTGTTGATGACGATGCACCAATTAGGAAGGTGGCTAAGTGCTCCCGCATTAGTAAGTAAGTTTGCCACGTGTTGTAAGGCTTCCCATTAATAATTATTGTATGCACAACATTATTTCATTGGATATGGCACCTAATGTTAGGGTTTTTTGTATGTTGCAAAGTGTTGATGTCCATCAAGTCGCCTCCTAGGATGGTGGGAATTCCTACATATGTTGATAGTGTAGCCAAGGACATGGTGGAGACTTCTACACCTAAACCTTAATGCAAGTCTAGATGTCTCAATAGCCATCCATTTGTAATTGACATAGCTCAAGTACTGTAATGAGGTGCATAAAGGCAGTGAGGAGTGTGGGAGAATGGAAAACGACATGGATAGTCACAGTGATTTCAACATAAGGTTCTACATAGGTTGCATTTGTAGAGCCTTCGGATCCAAACACAACACGCAAGCATCAGGAAGGGCAAGACAGACCAGCGGAGATAAAGGAATTCAGGTACTGGTGTAACAGGGGAGCGACGAAGCCAAAGGGACTGAGGGACTGAGGGACTGCAGCAGGGAGCCGTTCGGGGGAGACCGAGAGCAGAGCAGGCGGAGAGCAGGCGAAGAGCGAGAGAGAGACGAGCCACGTGGCGACAGGGGCGTGAAGGCCCGGCCAAGGAGAGGCTGCGAGCCCGGAAGGCGGTGAGCGAAAAGGGGGCCGGCCACCTGTCCCTTTTATGGGACCCACCGACCTACCCAGACCATGAGTAATTAGGGTTACGGGCTACCAATTAGTGAGAGCCTTAGATTAGTAGGTTAGGACTACTCTTGAGCAAACCCGTTAGTGACCTCTTACGCTAATGAATTAGAAGATGCTCCAATAGGATAGTAAGTAGACATAGTAAGGATGGAAGAAGGGATGAACCCTTAGATGATAGATGGAAGGACACAAGGATGACGAATTTCGGATGGGCTTAACTACCGGCAATGAATAATGAGCCTATTTTGGGATGAATGGAAGAAAGGGGATGACAACTACCAATGGCACATCTAGGCGGTTGAAACATGCCCATATGTACCTCATTAGTAGAGCTAATTTAAGCACGTGACAGTCTATTAATAGATCGGACAGGGCTGAATTTAGACTGTATGAACATTCAGGGCTAAAATTAGTAAATACAGACATTTAAAGACCTAACCGCCACATCTTAGATTACCCTAAATTCGAAGCCTATATAAAGGGGCCACATATGGCACCTAATTCACCTCATTCAACGCAAGCAACTCGAGGTGGCGGACTAGAAGACCGGTGGCCTACGAACTTTAAAGGATTGAAATATTATCCTCGCGCTCGCGGAGTTAAAGGATTGAAATATTATCCCCGGAGGCGTTCGAACTTAAAGGATTGAAATATTATCCCCGGAGGCGTTCGAACTTAAAGGATTGAAATATTATCCCCGGAGGCGTTCGAACTTAAAGGATTGAAATAATATCCTCGGAGGCGTTGAGGCCCATGAGCGACTGGAGGCCCTTGAGACTGGAGGCCCTTGAGATTGGAGGCCGCGAGTTTAGAAAACATTAAGGATCGAAAGATCCTCGGCATTCGAGATTCAAAGAATTGAAGAATCCTTGCACTCGAAGACTTGGAAGGATTCGGAAAGTCCTCAAAAACTTGGAGAATGGGCAAATAGGAGAATTTGAAGGTGTACGGCCGTAAAACAATACCCAAGCCTAGTTTCGTTTGGAGAAGTTTGAAAACCGAATGCGGGTTAAAATAGCAAAAAGAGAAGGACCTCTTTGAGAAATTACGTTTCGAACTTGGAGGATACATTTTCGGAATCGGAGCAATTTCATCTAAAGTTAGTTCGGAATCGGAGAATCGTGAGTTAAAGAGTACACGGTACTTTACTCGGTGGAGATATCGGTTTCACCATCAAGAGGAGGACCGAAAGGAGATGGCCGTCGATTAGGCCACATCAACTACAATCCAAGATGTCATCTCTAAACACATCTTGTCATTCAAATGAACTTGAAATGATTACGTAGGAATTCCTAAAAGATCTCCAAAGAAACTCTAAAATGATAATTTAGGGATTACAAAGGAAAGAACTTGAGTAACCATAGGGCAAGCATTTGGAATGAAAGATTTCATGCATATGAATGTGGACTCTAGGAATTAAAGTATCGGAAGAAAATCTTATGAATATACTTTAGTGAAGGAGTATGTTTGGACTTTCAAGAAATTGTAACCTTATCATAAGTACATATTCTTAAATGGATTAAGAATCTTTTACGATCATTCAAACCATGAAAGATATTGTATGTATGAACGATGTTCTCCCTAAAACACTTAACCTTGACATTAGGGTTTCGGGGAACATAAACTTAAAGACTTGGACACTTTATCCTTAGAGATTTATAAAGGGCTCTTGATTAGAAAAGGGATTATGTTACTAAGTCCATATAAGATGCAAAATCTAATAAAGGTTTAGGAATACCTAACCTTGACATTAGATTTCGGGGGACATAAACTTGAAAACTTAGGTCAGTTTGTCCTCGAGGATTCAAAAAGAGCATTAAAATTATGTATCACAAAATTAAGATTATATGAGTGCAAACACCTTCACCAGAAATGGAAAACCTAATGAAGGTCTAATTTTGGTGGGAGTAACTTCCATGTAAACTGGTCAGCAGCGGGTTACACCGTCTAAGTTTGCTGAGGGTTTGAAGGTGACCTCGACAACATTCAATACATTTGTTGTTTTGATTTTTGTATGATGTTTTCGTTTGGGTTTCCCAATAACCATGATTGGTGAACATGAGTTTATATGTGTGTTTTCACTATTTATCTCTATCCATGTTTACAAGCATAATTTATTCCATATGCCAATGTGCAGTCTTAATGACATTGTCCCAAAACCCCACCACTATAACACTTGGGCTCACTGAAGATGCCATATACTTCGCAAAAGTCTCATAATTCCACGGGTACCGAGTACAAGTACCCTTATTGCCATGTCTTTTCCCCCCCTTGACCGCTTACATGATAGCATTCCTTGGCATGGGAGGGAGACTTGGATTCTTCACATAACAACAATGCAACTACCTCAACTAGTTATTGCAAGCAAACGTATGCAAGAATCAACCATGTGTCCATACCATAGATTGGAATTGAGTGGGAATGATGGCTTCATATGTACACTATCATTTATAGAAATCCCTAGGGTTGGGTATGAAATGATTATTTTCTTCTAAAATTTGTGGAAGGACATGTGACACTTGGGCCCACATTTTCCTAGCTTTAAGCTATTCTAGATAAAATCACCAGTAAAGGGAACTTGTAACCCTTATTGGACTCTGCAAACCTTAGCCCAGTTAAGGTAGATGGGTCTTTGAATGGCTATTTTTTTCCAATTAGCCCACTTCTAGAGGTCACTGAGCACTCAATTAGTATAAGATGATTAGCAAGTCCTAATAAAGGTCAGAGCCATTGTCCTCATAGGTTTCATAGATCATATAGATGTCCTATGCTTTATCAACATGAAGATTCTTTTTCTTTCCTAAATGGTTATATAGGTCTCCCTGTATGTGTTAAATTATGATACAAAGTTTTGAGCACATGGAGTCCAATCACTCTTGAAAACGTGTCTTTGTTTTGAGTAAATATCTTTAAATGCACACCTAACGTCACATCACTTGAACGTAGGTGTCCAATTTAGACTTGTATTTGAATAAGACCCACTTATCTTAACCTCTAGGGAACATCTTAGGGAACATCAAAAATCCACTCCCACCTTGCTCTTTATCATTATACAAAAAATGTGAAATTTCCATCATCTCCCTCAAGAATATTTGAATAGCATACTTGGAATACATTTTGGAAGGAAAAAGATGCAGGTTGGAATCCTACCACCCACACTTGCATTTCTGTAACATTAATATATTATTTTTACAAATAAATCTTATTTTTCAGTATCCATAATTTTAAAAACAATCAAGTCCCTTTAGTTTGTGCTCAACTCTAAAACACTAGAACATTGGAACATTAAAACATTCAATGTGTATAATTATTGGTAGAATGTGAACATTTACCTTAGGTTATCCCCAAGGTGATATGCTTTGCCATTTTTGACATGGCCATAATTAGCTCGTGCATTCAAGACTAGTGAAAATATCTATGTTGGGGATTAAAAGTACAAGTACACTCTATAACTCTATAACATCAACCTCCTTAATGTCATTCCTTCTCTTTTATCCCAAAACACTAGGGAACGGATGTTCTCAATTTAAATCTCACTCCTTATTGTCAAGTTTCCCTCTCATATATCATGGATTTTTGACATTATAGTATTCCACAAAAAGAATTCAAACCACACGCTTGCAAGCATCGCATTGTCATCATTGTAATTATTGTCATTATTGCAATGTTGACATTGTGTTATTCCATGATTTCACGTGCTACACTAATTCTCTTTTATCACGCATCCATGTTAACACTAGAAAATTCCTTCATAGCATGTGCTCTTTGGCTACCACAAAGTATGATATTATGGAGTTTAGAAGTGTAGATGTGCCTAATTCAAACATCCATAAATGTTCAGCGGTGTGTGGATAGTTGTGAATCTAAAAATGGACACCAATGTATTGAAAAAAATTGGATTATGTGTTTGGTGCTTGTTAACCATTATGGATGCAACAATTAACATAATTGGAAGGAACCCCCGGCGGGTGGACTTTTCACCGGAATCTTGAACGTGTTTGGTCACTTTGAAATTGAACCCCGTATATATGAGAAATTTGATCAAAAAAAGAGCAAATGTGTACACTCTAATGGTAGGCTAGCAAGCAGGGTCATGTATTTATACCAAGCTTTTCAATTAGATGTGGTAAATGCCTCCACTACATATACAGAATACAATTATGAAATAACTAAGCCTTTATTACATGTATAATCCACTAAGAAAATTTTGAACATTTTTTAACTCATCCATTGCATCAAAGAAATAAAGACAAAAACACAATAACTAAGCCACAATCCGGAGAGCAAAACTCAACACAGCCAATGAGCACTCCAAGAGCCTCCAGTTGGAAAAATCTAGAACCCAAATGCTATCCCTAACCACGTCCCTAACAAGAATAGACAAGGTAGTCACTGGGGAGTATTACTAGATGACAACAATGGGTGAAACATATATTGGATGAAACTAGGACATCTTTTGTCAAATTTTTCTCTAAACCTTACGGCTCCCTTTTGTACATCTACCTTTACTTCAAAAAAATGAATACCCTTTTTAATTGTACACACTAGAAAAGAACAATACCTCTCCCTTATGTATACTATATATGTTGACGCCTCAAATAATACCCCTTTCTACACTCATGTTAGTTTGTACGTGGTATGACTACTCCACACCTTGGCCCCTGGGGATGTATGAGGAACTATGGTCACAATTTGGATTTGCTAATCATCTCGCACTATGTGAAAAATAAAGTCTTTAGAAAATCTAATATTGGGACATTGCCACCCTCTCCGGTTATGAGACCGAAATTGCTTTTGCAATTGACACTAAAGGCCTAGCAATGGCTACACCTATCCCACATGTTACAAGTTCATTGAGACCGTATTATAGGCTTGTGGGAGCCTTCTTAACCGCTTCCATAGCAAGTAAGGAGCAATTTTCAAAACTAGCAATCAAGCATGGTTAAACATTTAAGATCGATTTAGCTGAATGATATGACACCTCACGAGGATAGAAATCAATGGATGTTTCGAGCCTCTTGTAATCTACTATATGACGATATTTGGATTAATGAACTTGAAGCAATACCTCACCCCTTTGTAATGGTTGTACCCGCTCAAACCCAACAATCATAATGATTCACTAATAGCACCTTTAAAGTTACATCACTATCCATGAACCAACATTGAATTACTTCAAAGGCTTCAAAATGGATTGACTCGAAAGGATTTGTAGCACTTTGGATTCAACTTCTCATTTTGTTTTGAATGCACTTGGTTCATTGGCCTTCACACGTACTTGAGTAGGTCCTAGCTAGGAGGATGCGCTTTGACTTGGTAATGGGGTTGATTGCAAAAAGGTTATGAGCACAAGCATCGAATGCTCAATTTGTTGTTGCTATAATGCATGGGTTCATCACACCTCTCACGACAAAAAAATGTCTAAAGGATATATGGTTATGTTGTGTACACATATTTTGGAGAACCACCCCAAAACCACACACCCTAGGGCCTACTTTCACATGTTGCATGTTCACATGATACTATAATTAGGTTATGAGCCAATACACACATACTGTCGGCATTTGGAGGTGGATTCAAGAAGCTCGGAACTTGTGTGGGTTGAGATTCGTGATGCGTTTGTGGATTCAATAGAATTTGTTCAAAATACCAACAAAGAAGCTAGTAGACCCACCAATGTTTAGTTTCTCTATGGATAGAGAGATTTCAAAAAGTTCATCACTTGTTTTGAAAATTGATGGAAGTTGTGATCACATTGGTGCTAGTGGTAGTTTTGTGGCACGGTATTAGCTGGTTGATGCAGATGAGAAAGAAGAATAAGAGAGAGCAAAGTTCACTGGCTCTTACTCAATCTTGTTCAACACATCCTATCTAGTTCATATTCGGACTTTATATTGTGGGTTCTCTCAAAATCCCTCAACATACCTTTCAATTTCATCCGCACTCAAACTCCATCAGTTTGGAACACTCAATAGGGCGTGAACATCGTCAAAGAAGACCAGATGAGAATATGGTATGAGGAGGATCGACGAGTGGGTAAAAAGAAATCCTAAACCGTTAGCAACACTTCATGTGCGAACAAACTTACCCTGCAACTTGGTTAGAACCCAAAAACCCAAAGTACCCTTTTCTACATTATAGAGATGCCGGTTACAAAACAACAACGTCGACTTTGTAACCGGTATGTGTGGAAAGGCCCTTAGTTGAACCTTTTTACACAACACAATTGAAGACCTATAAAGCCACACTTCTTTTATGAGTGCAAAGTCTCACTTTTCATTTCATGTTTTAAAACTAACCTGACAAACCCAAGACAGACACCTGATGCAGTAACGGATTGAGGTCCTTAATTACATATAGTTAAGTTCTCTTTAATTACTTTGCCATTGCTCTCTAGAGTCCAGAAGTAGAGGTTGAAGGCCTTTGAGTAATGAGCAAAATCCAATATTAATCAAGAGCAACTTCATTTGTGAGCACCTGAAGACTCGGAACTTACTGTAATTAAGTTACTTACTTCATTTTATAACTTAATAAAAGAATGGACCGGAAGGTTCAATGATTCAATCTTTGATGGGCTAGCATGCAGCTGGTGATAATTAACTTCAACGATGCATGACTTAGTTAGAGGTCAACTTGACTGTTGCCTTGAGGTTGCTAATATAATATAAGGAAATTGGGTGAACAACTTCTAGTGGATGCATGTAAGGACTCTCACATTAAATTGTCTACCTTAATTGAATATGCTTGCTAGTAGGTTAGTTACAAGCTTCTTAGGTTGCACATGAAACAAAATTGATTTCATGTGGAACCATGGAGTGAGGTACATGATTCCTTCCACCTTGACTCCGACTGGGGTTCAAGAAGGCTTTGAAAACTCTGCACTTCCACAACAGACTCCGGGGAGATTCTTGGGCATGAAGGCTCAAAACCCTAGTGTTTCCAAGCAGTGATTGAGGAGATTTTAGGGCATAATCGGTTGAGATCCTCCTAGTGTTTGCAAGGCCAACTGGTTACATGTTGTTGACATCCTTCGGTTCGTTCTATGTTAATTTGAGGTATATTCTGTAAATTCCTGTAAAGTGATTGGTAATTCTCCTGAAGTCTTGAACTTCAACCGGTTATTTCTCAAACTCACCGGTTCATCTGTAACTAACTGCCGGTTCTCCCCGATTGTTGTTTCCAAGTCCAACCGGTTACGTGTTGTGATTTTTCTGTTTTTTCCTTGAATAAAATTGAAGTATATTTCATGGATTTCTCTAAAATGATCAGTAATTTTCCTCAAATCTTGACCCTCAACTGGTTATTTCTCAAACTCAACCGGTTCATCTGTAAGTAGTGGTCAGTTCAATGAGCCACAAGCTCTTCATGCCCAAGTGCATGGGACAAATCACACATGTTTTATACAAGCAACCTACTTAGCACGAAGGTATTTGAACAACATGGAGACAAAAATGGCATATTTCTTAACCCCTAAGCGTTCAAGAGGCATGGATTGTGTGCGTCTCTCCAAGGAAAACAAGGAAGTGTATTTGAGCTATATACGTAATTTTCATTTAGTTAATCAAATAAATAAATAACCAACGTCGGGCAATCTGACATGAATTTGAGCCCGTTGGCCTTACCCTACTCAAAAATCCTCTTGCGGTGGGTGGGTTCTTGGCTTCCAACCTACTTAACTAGTTTTTTTTTCCATCAAGTAGAGAGAAGATTTCACAGTGGGAATCAAACCACCAACCACTCCATTCGGAAATGGGTACCTCTCCACTATCACCCGGCAGTTTAGGGTCATCTCGAACCTTTAGTTAATCATGTCAAAAGTGACCCTATCTAAAATCAACTTATTTCTCAAAGTGCATTATTTGAATAAGCTAAACACATTGACGTTATTGAAGTTTAGGTTCAAATGCGCAACGTGGGTGCCTTTGGAGCTTGGATGCAAAATACATATGTTGTATTTGATCACCGATGTCTAGTATGAGTATATTTATATTGCTTTGCCCTGTGGGAAGAGAGACCTAGGGATGGTCTCTGAAATGGACCAAAGTTCAGCAACCAACCAAAACCAACCACATATGGTGTTAGTAACTCACTCTTTAAGTGAAGTCCAGTTGCAAATGACCGTTAATGTAAAGTGATCTCTAAAATGAGCCCAAGTTTGGTCTTGGTTGGACAACCCATGAGAATTGGTCAAATGTACAAGATAATACTAGGGTAGAGGACACTTGTGACTAGCCACTTATTTTCTCCTTGATATAATACCACGTGTATATATAAAAGGTTGAGGCATCCATAGTTGACTAGGTCCATTTAACCACTCACTAATGCCAACATAGATGTCGAGATCTATATATTTTTAGGTCAACAAAGTTCAAGTTTATATTGTGGCACCTTGTGATTGATTACCTTCATAAGATTTTTGGCAATCGTCATAGCCAAGGAGTAGCATTGAGATGAGCGGTTATGAGTTAACCTTTAGATCGACTATGTGTTAGCCTAAAACTTACGCTGCAAAACTTGTAGAAATTTTCATATTTCTGATTTTTTTTAATAAGATAAATGCATTCTCCTTAGAACATGCTTCTCTTTGCAAGAAAAATGATTCCCCGCTATTACTCCTCCTAAACAAACGCCAACTCTCTTATTTTATTAGTTCTAAATACCTCAGCCTTAAACATCACCATACCAAGTGGGAAACCCAACATATTATGATGTGACATAGTGATTCTGAACACTCTCCCGGCAAGAGATGACCCCAATAAAGGGTTAGAATCGATATCTTTTTCATCACATCAGAATCATGAACACAATTTTCCAAGCTTGTCATTGTAATAGCTTACCATTCACTACTGAATACTGATGAGATGAAGACATTAGAAGACTTGTTCCTTGTCAGCACCCGTCAGTCGACCTTTCGGTATTGCTCAACTACCTCATGCGTATATTCAACTTCAATTTATGAAACATATTGAAGAGTTAAAGTCAACAAAGTTTCAGGAATATAATGGAATTTAAATTGACTTTCCACACATCTGGACCCTAGCTAGCTAGTGCCATACAAGAGGTGTAACAACCTCCTTAACAACTTAGTTAGATAGTGCACAATAGCTACACTAAGGGCCGGTTCACACGGGTCCCAAGTCCCAAGTCCCATGAGGTTAATCCATGCAATCTCAACCATTGAGAGCATGGAAGTTGGGACTTATCACTTCACATAGGTTTCCAAGTCCTAAGTTTCAAGTATCACTTAAATGCCTACATGGCAACACTATATGGTAACACATGTTGAACACGAGAGGCTTCCCTTTGAGAACAATCAACATGAAGTAGTAATAAGCAAGCACAACCAAAGGATTTAAGAAGCCATTGCTTGCACCAACTACCACCCAGCACGTGACCAAGAGGAGATGTGGATGACCTTTACTAGAGCCACTCGACCACTCGGTATCATTCGTCAAAACAACTTAACACTTACATGCCGACATAACATTACTCAGCTGATGAGATGTGTTTGATTGTCCCGCCTTCGGATTTAGTATGTAGCATTAGGGTTTTGGCATCTGGAGGCTTTAGTCTCAAATCTACTGCAGGTTTCATGAACACATCTCATCAATTGAGTAATGCTATGGAGGAGGATCTGTGCCCAACAATACCAACACACGCATTTACTTTATAATCTTAATTTAAAATGCATGCAGGGCTAAACATTTATTTGAATAATCTTAACTCCACAAAGATTTCATTAACATGGTGAAAATTCTATCATAAGAGGTGTCATTTTTTTTAATGAGCTTATGAATTGAACTCAACTATTTTAGAGGATTTTCAAAACATTATGTTTCAACTTTTAGGAGTAATGGTAATGCACACAAAACTTAAATTAACTGATTACGCAAAACTCCATCATCATTTGCAAGGAGGAAGTTCAACCACGTAATATTGTAGGCGATAAGCATGTTTGACACATACAATGATTTCCAAAAGTAATGCAACACCCTTTACAAACATACAAAATTGACATTTTCTCCTAAGTGGGAAAAGCTCACGCCAAGTGGTGCCAATATGGTCTAAATAAAGTATGTAGCTAGCTTCATGTCAATTTCTAAGAAGATCGGAATCACATGCAAGCATTGCATGGTTAAAATATGAATTTGGGGTGTGGTATTACTTCTAGAACTCTTCAAATTTGCTAAATATGAGAGCGATTCATGTTATAGTATGCAATAACAAACTGGTTTACAAATTTGCTTTGCATTCAAGATGTCCTTGGTTTAGTTCCCCCTTCCGCCATGCCCAAAACTTGCTTAGAAATTCGTGCACATGTTATTGCCCTCCATACTAAAGAACACAGTTGATGTAAAACAACCATGAAACTAAGAACAACACCATCAATAATTAATCACATCATTAAACATTACGAAGCTATGGAAAATTTGGAGGATAAAGGAAGGTCAGGGCGTTCACGCATTCTAAGTGAGAAGGATGATTGATACTTGGCATGATTAGTGCAAACAAAAGAGCTTAGCATTGCAGTAACATGTCAAAGGGTTCTTCAAGAGGATTCAAATATTATAGCTTCTCTTAACATAGTAAGAAGAGCACTAAAGCACCAAGGACTATAATATGCAGTTAAGAAGAAAAAACCTTTCCTTTTGGATTGTCACGAAAAGTTAAAACATGAATGGGCAAAAGAGGATAAGCATTGGAAGGAGGAGTAGTGGAGGAAAGTCGTATTCTCATATGTAACATAATTCCAACACAGTGGGGTGTGATGGTCGAGAGTGGTGTTGGAAGAGGCTTGGGAAATCCCTAAGCAATCGTGTGGTTAGTAAGATTGTGAAGCACAGAGGAGGGAGCATCATGGTTTGGAGTTGCATGAATTGGGATGGCATTGGGGAGCTGACCAAAATTGAAAGAAATTGAATAGTGAGCATTATTAAAACATCTTACATGACAACTAGAGCATGTCAATTGTGAAGTTTGGAAAGAAGTGGAGGAGTGGGTGTTCCAACATGATAACAACCCAATGCATACCAACAAGTCAGCAATCAAATGGTTCAACTATTATGCAATCACAACACTACCATGGAGTCCACAAGCTCCCGACATGAATCCGATCAAAGACCTCTGGAACAAAGTGGACCGGCACCTCTGACTCCGTTAAGACCTCCTCACTAGCAAGGCTGACCTTTGGGAAAAGGTTGCAGGAGGAATGCAACAACATTGAGGTGAAATCAATGCCCAACAAAGTGCAAGCATTGTTGAAGGCGAAAGGAGGATACACCAAACACTAGCCAAGTAGCATAGCATCAATATGAAATGAACAAAAAATCAACTACATTTTCTCATATGTTTTGCAATGTTGCCAATGTCATCCAACATGCATCCAACGTGGTTCATGTGCCCCGGAACATAATAATGTCAAAAGTGCCAAAAGTAATGCAACACCCCAAATTCACGTTTTTACCATGAATTGTTGGCATGTGAGTATGATCACCATGGAAACTCCAAAATTGAACGATCTTATGGACATAAGGCTAGCTACATACTTTATGTAGATTGTGTTGGCACCACGTGACATAAGCTTTTCCCATTTTTGAGAAAATGGCAATTTAGTATGTTTATAAAGGATGTTGCATTAGTTTTGGAAGTCATTGCGTGAAATTCAAAAGCTAGGCAAAGCACCACGTGTCAATTTTCTATTAATTAGAACCTCTACAAAATGACATGTGTCACCTCAAAAAATTAACAATTCGGCGCCTACTTAGCACCTATACTATGTATCTCACATCGGGGCAAGAAGATATTGTGGGAGCCTGATGATTTGTCATGGCTCCAAGTAAAACTCTTGGGGTGGCGTCCATCACCTTACAATCGTGAATTGTTTGTTTCCAAACAATTATGCGTACACAAAGAGCCCAAGTCCAAAACATGGCCTCACATTGTTCAATTAGCCAAAAGAAAAAGAAAAAGAAAATCAATCTTGGGCAATTTGACGTGAATTTGAGTCCATTGGTCCTATCTTGCTGAAGAGTCCCCTTCATGTGGGGTGGGGCTTTAGTGTATACCTTGCGGTGGGTGCGCTCCTGCTGCAATCAGCCATCATACATTGTTCCCATAAACACAAACTTGCCTTGCAATCCAGATATTTCACAGCACAAGTATTGGTGAGAAGGCTTCACTACCAACATATGACTCCTAGGAAGTTTGTCTTGCGTCGGTTTGAGAAACACGCAAATCTACCACTCTGGTGGCGTAGGATAATTTCTCAATGACACAGGTCAATTGTTGAAGACTCGTGTGTTTGTATTGCTTGGTCAAACCAAGGTCACGCTTTGCTAATCTTGCATTTGTGGGACCCAAAAGCAAAGTCAAGGGCGAGAGAAATTGTCGTAATCAAACATATCTCTCACACATCCATGTTGACAAGTTATCCCCGGTAGGTTTGTGCACTACAAGCATATGAGACTCGCACACCATATCCCGCACCAATGAAAATTGTCTTGCATCACTAAAACTTACCATGATAGATGTGTAGATTTGTCACCAACGAAGGACGTGTTGCCCAATTCTCATATGCTTGTAGCGGTGGTTGTTTCGTTTCAAACGTTCCCCCACTAGATTGCCGCTCGGTGGTCTTTGAAACCAATCACAATGTCAAATTAGTTCAAGAAACTATCCTCTGACCCGAAGAACACCACCTCAAGATACCATGACGACTATCCCAATCAGTTCATGTTACTATGCGGAGTTACACAACGCAATAACATCTTACTCAGGAGTTCAATTTTTACTAACAAAAGTTCAACAGGTCGTTCAGACATTATAGAACGTAAATAACTTTGCTTGGTAAAATACAACATTCTCAAATAAAACAAATATAACACTGCGTGACTCCGGATAGTAACACACACCACACTAACCGGGATTATCATTTATAGTTCAAAACATGTTTGATAGACAAACAAGAGGTGTAAGGTAGAGGGTGCTAAAACCAACACCCCATCCAAAACCAACACCTATAAACGCCTCCCAATTGCCAACACTCTACAACCTTGAACCGTACCCGGCGGTGTAGGAGTGTCTGGGCCCACGGAGTGACGGTTTTAGGTGCCATTAGTGGTGCCACCTCATAGCGGCCTCCATGACCTTCACGTAGGGTATGTAACGGGCTCCACTCTATCTCAGGTTGGTTCAAGCAGTGGTAATTTTTGACAAGGGGTCCCATCTATCTTGTGACGGGCTGTAATTTCTTGACCTGTTTTTGTGACGGGTTCATCCAATATAAACCAGTTTTTTGACGGGAAAAATTCTCATTTGACGGGTTGAATTTATTTAATGCTCATTTACAAAGTAAACTTCAACATGTATTCAAAGAATGAAGTCCCTTTGCAATACATCATAAATTCTTGTACTAAAATACCAATAAACTCTTATATCAAAAACATTTATATGTAAATGTCCACTATCCACAACCTCAACCCAAAAAAATTGGGATCACTCAATCCAATGCTAGAATACGTCTATCTCGCATATTTCTCCACTCTTGCATAACAGCTAACCAATCTATATCTCCCACATCTATGCCACATAGAGATACGCGCATTAACGCGTCCAATGTATTCAATCGAAGTCGAGAACGCAATGCACTCTTCACCAAATTTTGCTTTGAAAATCCCCTCTCGCATATTGCAATACTCGATGGTATTACAAGCACCTTCTGCCATAATCTTGTGAGATTGGGCCAATTGGTCCTCCACTGAGTCTACTGCTCTACGTTAAGTGATGTGCGAGATTCTCAAAGAGACAACATTGCAGGACATTATGGCAACCGCAGATACGCTACGAAAAATGCATAAGAACATACCTCGGGTACTCAACAGATCCCAACTTGACGAGCTGAGAGAAGCAAACCTCAACAGATAAGGTTGATAAGCTGTTGTCTATGAAACAATGTTTAACTTGTCGTGGCGGCTTCTATCGTGCTTTACGGGAGCCCTAGCATGAATGAATGCCTGTTGGGAATTTAAGATGATTAGTAGATGAATGTAGGGAACTTGTAAAGTTAAATCTGTGACAGGTCATCTCAGACTGGGTCCTGTCATTTGACGGGCATTTTAAAAGCTTTATGTCTTTTGACGGATTCAGTTTTACATTTTTCTGTCTTGTGACGAGTTGTGGTAAAATTCGATGGAAATTTGACATGTGACGGGCTGTGACGGGTGCAAAAATTAACCCTGGGTTCAAGGTGGGAATCGTGGGATTAGGGTGGCTTGTCAATGCCTATTCTAGTCATTCTATTCTCAACGCCAAGGAGGTAGGCCCACAAAGCACAAAAGGGTCATTTCCCGGGATGCAAGGGGGTCGGTTCCCGGGATGCAAGGTGATGGTTTTGCAAGCGAACCGGGAGGGATCATGGAGGTAGCCGTGTGGCTTTGCATACCATTACTACTTGGGCTTTGATGTAGTTTGGGTCTAGTACCCAACTATGTTGTGTTGGTTCTAGGCAATGAAGGTGGGGGTCCTCATCATATGCGAGGTTGCCATACACGGGGCCTATGGATTGGTATAAAGAAGCTAGTAGTTTTGACTTTGAATATTAATCAAATATTCAATTGAGACTAAAAATATTTTTTCTTTCTTGATACCTATGTTTAGCCCAAAGGCTAATATGAATATATATTTTATATATCAACCACATAGCCATATGTATGTGCAATAGCTTAAAGTGTTGGTTTAAGCACCCTCTACCTTATATATACTTGCATGCAACAATCCCCTCTCGCTCCCATGTATAATCCAATCCCAAGTTGTTGTTCTTGCAGAAGCACACGAGGAGGGGTTTGTGTGTTGGCTCTAATTTCTTAGCTCTGGCACGAGGAGAAAAGTGTCTGACAAAAGGGCCTGTGTTCCGACAGCCCCTCGCAACCGAATTTATTTGGGGTCGTTAAAGAGGTGTCAGGCCCGATGCCCGGGGGTGTACGCAAGCACCTCGAATTCCAGGTAGTCTTTACAGAACGCTATCACGAAGAATGATAAGGCCAGTGTTTGAATGAGGTGATATTAGGTAGAGACGGGTCTTAGGGCTACTTCACACATGAGCCAAGAGCCGTGACCGTGAAATTGTGAGAGCCCAATAGACAGTGTTTAAAGGCCGTCCTAACACACCTTCATATTCGCCTAGTGCAGTCACGGACACTCAAGTGTAGTGTGAAGTCATATGCGACCGGTACCTCAACCAGATGCTATTTCAATGAATCTTTATTCATGAATGAGTGTTTCAATGAGGTGACATTAAATAGAGACGGGTCTTAGGGCTACTTCACACACGAGCCAAGAGTCGTGACCGTGAAATTGTGAGAGCCCAAAAGAAAGTGTCCAAAGGCCGTCCTAATACACCTCCAAACTCATCTAGTGCAGTCACGGACACTCAAGTGTAGTGTGAAGTCATATGCGACCAGTACCTAAACCAGATGCTATTTCAATGAATCTTTATTCATGAATGAGTGTTTCAATGAGGTGACATTAAATAGAGACGGGTCTTAGGGCTACTTCACACACGAGCCAAGAGTCGTGACCATGAGATTGTGAGAGCCCAATAGAAAGTGTCCAAAGGCCGTCCTAACACACCTCCAAACTCGTCTAGTGCACTCACGGACACTCAAGTGTAGTGTGAAGTCATATGTGACCGGTACCTCAACCAGATGCTATTTCAATGAATCTTTATTCATGAATGAGTGTTTCAATGAGGTGACATTAAATAGAGACGGGTCTTAGGGCTACTTCACACACGAGCCAAGAGTTGTGACCATGAGATTGTGAGAGCCCAATAGAAAGTGTCCAAAGGCCATCCTAACACACCTCCAAACTCATCTAGTGCAGTCACGGACACTCAAGTGTAGTGTGAAGTCATATGTGACCGGTCCCTCAACCAGATGCTATTTCAATGAATTTCTATTCACGAATGAGTGTTTGAATGAGGTGACATAAGGTATAGACGGATCTTAGGGCCACTTCACACACGAGCCAAGAGCCGTGACCGTGAAAATGTGAGAGCCCAAAAGAAAGTGTCCAAAGGTTGTCCTAAGACACCTCCAAACTCATGTAGTGCAATCACGGACACTCAAGTGTAGTGTGAAGTCATATGTGATCGGTCCCTCAACCAGATGCTATTTCAATGAATTTTTATTCATGAATGAGTGTTTCAATGAGTTGACATTAGATAGAGACGGGTCTTAGGGCTACTTCACACACGAGCCAAGAGTCATGACCATGAGATTGTGAGAGCCCAACAGAAAGTGTCCAAACGCCATCCCAACACACCTCCGACATCATGTAGTGTGGTCACAGACCCTCAAGTGTAGTGTGAAGTTATATGTGACTAGGCCCTCAACCAAATGTTATTTCAATGAATGTCTATTCATGCGGGTCCCCACACATGACAAAATAGACTAAATCAACGGTTGTGAGCGTTTGGAGTGTCATAGTCTCCTGGTTTTGTGTTAGGTCTACCTCCAAGAGGTGGTTTTTGAAAATAATCCAAGTGACCATGAAACATAATCCATTGGATGTCATGTAGGATCCCATGTAGACTTTTACATCCATCTTGCCATTCACATGCTATGTTGGTCCCTAAGCGTAGTGTGAAGCGAACTTGGACTGGATCCACTTTTTCCACCAATGAGGGTGCTTAAAATATAATTGTCACAGGGCCTCGGTCTCATGTGTGAAGTGGTCCTTAAGTGGTTTGTTTTCTTATTCAGACTCTTGTATTTGACAGGTATGTAGTTTGGTGAGGATTGTTTAAGAGCAAACATCATAGAAAGACACATGTTTAAATGAGATTGGACTACATCTTCAAATGTAAAAAACTAATCTACACTCGATAGTGAACATAATTGGGAGGATCTATGTATTCAGTTATGAAATCAACTAACATGCACTTATGATAGCCATAACTAAATCAGGGGAGGTTCGATTTTCAATTTAGTTTTTGCATATGTTTCATTGTATATTTGCTAATGCAACACGAGTTTTGTTGTGTAAATATAATTGGTAGAAGTTAAAGAACATGAAAAATGAACCAAAAAATACCCACACATCTTATGTCTATCACAAAGAATGAGTAAGGAAGTAAGTGAGGGTTATTTTTAACACTATGACCAAATGCCGTGACTATGAAACTATGAGGCCCCTTGAACTCCTCTGAAGACCTTACCATTGAAACTTGAAAACAAATTTTGTGTGGTCACGGGCCTTCAAGTATATTGTAAAGACATAGGGCACCATGCTCTCAAAAGGATATTATTTCAATACAACCCTATTCTTGTGGGCCCTTCTATACAATAGGTTATCTTAGATCAAGATTTGTAAAAGTTTGAAATATCACGGTCTCCCAAGTTTATGTTAGATCCACCAATGAGAGATCAATTTAGATTTCAATGGTCTTGGGCCCTCAAGCTCTAGTGTAAAGCTCCATAACTAAGTAAGGGTGACTTTCCATGTAGGCCGCTCGTCTACTAGATTCTAGATAGCAGTGGGTCGGAGGTGTTCTCATGTAGATAACCACAAGCCATCAACCAACCACATTCTGATGGCCTACTAGAATGTGGAGGTGCGTGGACATGGGCCTCTAGACTTTCATGCGCCCACCAAAGCACTTTTTAAACCTACAAGTGCCAGTCACTGAAGGATTTGAAGACCGATGCCAAGAACTCCATCATGGGTAGCATGGATGAGGTTAGTAGGTGGGCCCGGATTTGAGAAGATGGGAGTAACTACATTGAATGTGATGTATTACATAGATCCATAGGATGTTTCATATGTTTGATGAGTATTTCTTGCATATATCTAAATTTTATTTGTTTCAAAAATGATTTTTATAATCCTATATTTTTCTGAGACCTTGGAATATTTTACTTTGAACCTTTAGATAGGACCATATCTATACATTGTGCATTTTCTAGTGGTACACCATTGGCCCCCTAATGGACCTCTAGTTTCAACTAATGTCAGCTAAGAACTAAAATAGTCCTATATCATAACATTGTTAACCTCCTTAATCCTTTATTGCCTAAGGTAATTATAAATCGTAGTTATGTACATGTATGGTAGGATCACTAGACGTTATGGGATAAGCATTTAATATTGGATGAAACTAGGATGAATAATGTTCTCATTTTCTTATCTCATTCATGTATATATGGAAGAGGCAGTATTAGGGTTTTGGAAGGGGTGGTTGAGCTGAGAATGAGGCCACTTCTTGCTTAGGGTTGCAAGAGGAACGGCCGGTGCATCTTTGTGGCGTTTCTTTATGGTTGATGTGTGTGGTTGTTGGTGGTTGATGCCTTTGTTAGATCATGGGTGGCATCGAAGTTGTGAAGGTTTTGATTCCCAAGTGGGTTTCCCTCAATTGTATTCATATCATTAGTAAACCTCCGACGTGTGCAACAATTTGGATCAAGCACTTAGGGATCGCAAGTGTTGCAAGTTCCAGGATCAAGCATGGAGATTGGTTTATGTCGGTATCATAAAGGAACCGATAATAAGTGGATTTACGATCTTATGGATCATTTGATGGTAGATTTAAAACAATAATGACATTAGCTTCTTTATATATATATATATATATAAACATAGACATAAACTTAAATGCTTATGAGTTACATCCGGGGGATTAAAAGTGTTCAACCACTTTATTATTGAGTGCTAGGATTTTACATTATACATATGATAGGGGTTCATTATTATTCAAAAGTATATTTGTATCCTTATGTTAATGACACAAATCTTAAGCCATGATTTTGGTTTTAATACTCATGACTAGTGTTCGTCCAATATATAGGTGAATACATGGTATCAATAATCAATGTCAATCATGATATCAAAGTACCTACATGTGGGTATCAAAATATGTGTGGGGGTGCCAAGATGAGAGACTCTTCGTATGCCCGAGTTATTATTTGGGCCAACACCATTCTAAAACATATTGATACTAGAACGATTTTCCCCATACATGAAAGTTCTTTCATTATATATAAACCCAAACAATATCGAAAACAAACAAGCAAACAAAAACACCATCAAATTCCCATACCATACCAGTAGATCAAAAAATGTAAAACTATCACTACAGATTCCCGAACAATAACAAAAGAGGACGATACCAAACCAACATCGCTCGTGATCACCCCCACACAAATCCACTATATAGAACCATAGTTTATCGCAACCATTAAAACTTTGGCACAATATCAATATTGGCTCATAAAGTAAACCCACTTCAGGTCCACGTATGAACTCACGACTACGATCAAAATGAAGCATCCCTCATTCACGCCAATACCAGCGAGTGGCTTCCTATCTCTCTCCCTCCTATTAAAGCAATCCACACTATTACATATATTGAATGTGAACTCGACCATTATATCGCAGTTCACTGGACACATGAGGTCCCAGAGATGACTCCTCGCTTGATTAATTACTGAGTGTGAGTGGGAGAAAAAACCCAACATATTCGCACTAATGACATCGCTCATACATGATGATGTGCAATTAAAAATATGTTTCCTTCTCTTATGGTGTTGGTGACTAGCTAGCTAGCTATATATCCCCGCCCCCAAACCCCAATGACCTTGATTGATGGCCATGGCAGCTCCAGTCATTGCACATTTTCTCTCACCTCTCGCCCACCTGCCGACAAGAGCAATAACGGTGCCACTGATCAATGGAGGGAGGTCAATAAAGAGCCAAAATGTTGTTATGATGGTACCACCCACGGCATGAAATCAAGTCGCCCTTCAATGAACCTTGCTTAATTTACTCACACTGATGGTGTATGTGGTGAGTACTAATTGATTTCCTTGTCAAGAATCTATGCTTGCTATGTGATATACCGTAGTTTACTAGCAGGTTAGGCAACTTGCTGCCTAATATTTAATTAAAGTTCAAAAAGTAGGTTCGGCACCTAAAAATAGTATATTCACATTTTCGGCAATTTTCTCTTTTAATTTTTAAAAATTCAGCTTACATTCATTTTTAATTTTCTGTTTCAACTTATATCTTGTACATCTCTCTTGCATTGAATGACAAGTAAGATGTGAGTGAAGAGTTGAGAATGCTTTGTGCTTTATGCAAGTAGAGTGGAGTTGTGTTCAACAATGCATATGGGATATGTAAACTTTGAGGTGAAGCACCTAGTTAGACGTCATTTTTATAACACGCATAACTTTTGCATAGAGTCTTCAAATGACATAAAATTTGTTGGAGGTGAAAGATTACTTGATTTCTAAACTTTTCTTAGACCAACAAAATTCCAAAAAGTTGATCTTCTATGCACAAATGAGCTCCAAAAAACTGTTATGAACGCATTTTAATTTTTTGATCTTTACACGGCTGCAATGTTTTGTCCATATCTTTTGCATAAAGACTTATTTTGACACAAAACTTGTTGGAGGTGGAAGAAGGATTGATTTCTCAACTTTTGTTAGTTGGACAAAATTCTATAAAACTTCATTTTCTATGCTCAATTGGACTCCAAAAATTTGTGTACAACACATCTTGCTACTTCTTAACCCATATTCTTTGTGGACTAATGTACGTGAGCTTGATTACAAAAGGAGCACCTTCTCTCCTTCAAAATTCACATATGCTTTCATTGTAAGTAAAACTCTAGTGAGAAGTAAAAATTTCTTACTTTTAGGCAATTTTGAAAAATAATTAATTTTATATTCGGCAAAAAATGCCAATAATATTCCAAAATTTTAGGCATCTAATTTTAGAATTATTTTGTGCCGAACCTGCTATTAAACTACGGTAGTGTATATGGGACGGCATGCACAGAGGTTTAGGGTATAAATTTACGGTCAATATCCCTAGTGTTTGTGACGTCCAACCGGTTGCGTGTTGACATCTTTTGGTTTTCTTTATTGGTTTGAGGTGTGTTCCATAGATTCGTCTAGAATGAACGATCGGTGATTCGTGTAACGTCTTGAACTTCGACCAATTATTTGTCAAACTCAATTGGTTCATATGTAACTAGCGGTCGGTTCTTCTTGTTTGTTGTCAGAGCGGTGTTTTTTTTACACACGTGAGCAAGAGCCAAGAGTTGGAAATTGCTATAGGGTTTCTCAAGTTCGTAACATTCTCAAGCCAATATCGTCTTGACGCAAAATTTATGTTGTTATTTAACACGGCCATCCACAACATCGCTAAGCTTCTAAGGGCCACTTCGCACACACGACTGAAGGCCCGTGACCATTGCAATCTAAGAGCTCTCATTGGTCAAGAGGGCGGAGACCGTCCAAGTTCACTTCATACATGAAGGTGAAAGCCTAAAGGCCCAAAGAAGACTTCATGAATGAAAAGTCTACATGGAGTCCTACATGATGGACTATGGATAAGGTTTCATGGTCTCCAAGAATTTTTGTCTTGCCTGCCTCCAAGAGGTGGGCTTCACACAAATTATGGGAGACCGTGACTTTTTTAATATTTTTTCCAGCATGACAAATTCTAGGATAGACAGACACCACCAAGTAATTCTCTTAAATTGATAGAATTTGAGACATATTATATTAAACCAAATCCTCTCCTCTTTTCTCGCCAACAAAATATGCAAAGGTCCCGCAACATGGTCCATTCTCACTTCACACTAATACTTGAGAACCCGTGACTACATAAAATGGCTTTCCCAATACACATGGTACAACCTTTGGATGAGAGTCAAGGGTCCTCACCATTACAAGGTCACGGCTCTTGGCTCATGTGTGAAGTGGCCCAAAGTTGAGTTCCCTTTCTATAAATAATGCCGGCTTTATGGAATCATAGCCCTAGGCTGGGTGAGCCTCTCCCAAGGGAATATGTTAAAAGTTCAAGCAGCACGCTCTCGACATCCGTCAATTGTTCTTGGGGACTACTTACTAACGGTATGTTGACAACAATTTGTAAACAAGGCATGTGGCACACTTGTCACACCTATGAAATTCTCCTACCTCTACACTCACCCCATAACCCTTGGATTTGGGCGAACCAACCCATGCGCTCATTCCTTGTTGGATGCCTAAACCCTTGTCTCCAAAAAATCAGTGTACGGGTTGGTTCACCCCAGCCATAACCCTTTGGCCTCAACGATCTTTGGTATCGTTCATTTATATTAATTAATGGCCCTAGGATAGAACCCATTTTTTTGAAAGAGATCAACATCTCACGGACAAAGAGGCCCTTCCATCTACTTACTCAATATGAACTTGCCACGGTTGTAGATCTACATGTTAGATATACATAGTAACATGCATTTTGTTTTTGTGTGCACTTTGAATGATGCGAGAGTATTTAGAATTATGTTTGTGGGTATTAATGATTCCACGAGTCGTTGTAGTGGTTAGATGGGACCCACCGCAACATTCCTAGGCGGGGCCCGGTTGGCTATTGTCCCTCTAGTGGTTTCATTGAGGGTTGCCACCCAAACCGGTGTGGAACAACTTCCTTCATTATGTGTAAGGTATGCAACAACAATGTATGATGGCACTTCACCATATCCTTGGTTGGGAGGGAGAACTTGTCGCATACTAGCAAATTACCTCTCATCCATCTTACATAAAAACTTGGCGCCCTGTAGAGGGAAGAGAGGGAATTGTTGCATATGAGCATACTTCTTATCCATCCAACATGAAACATCAAAATTAAAAAATCAAAATTGAATTTATTTATTTAAAAAAACCATGCCCCAATTAGTTTTTGGCTGACACTACATTAAATATGTTATTTAGTGTCACTTACTATTTGGAGTTACACAGTGTTATATACTTTTACTGTTGATGTGATTTCTTACCAAGTAAAGTTGTTAATGGTTTATACTGTCCAACCAACCAATTTGGCATTTGATGGTAAAATATAATATGAGATATACAGTAAATAGTTATAGCATTTTGTAATGTCAAATAGCAAGTGACACTAAATATCATTTTAGTGTAGTTCCACCCCCAAATAAAGGTAGGATAATGCCCCACAAATCCCTAGGCCCACAAAGCCTAGCAAGGCTTGCGAGGGATGTTACGTAGTCCTACGATTGATGAGTGTGGTGTACATGGGGGTGGACTCTTCATACCACACACGAACTAACATGAATGTAAGAAGGGGTAATATTTGAGGCATTAGTGTACATAGTATACATAAGGGAGAGGTAATGTTTTTTTTTTCCAATGCGCAAATTTTAAAAAGATGCTAACAATTTTGTAGTAAAGGTAGATGTACAAAAGGGGGCCCCCAAGGTTTAAAGAAAAACTTGACAATAGATGTGCTAGTTTCATCCATTGGGGTCATATAATAATCGTCGTCAATGACTACCATGTCCATTCTTGATATGATTTGCATTTGGGTTTCAAGTCTTTTATAAATTGGAGGCACTTGGACCACTCATGGGCTCCCTTGAGATTTGCGCTCCAGATCGTGGCTAAGTTATTATGCTCTTTGTCTTTTTTTTGGTTTGATGTAATTGTTGAGTTACATGCTTTGGATGAGAATATATTCAATGACCTTCTAATTGGAAAGTGAAAGTGGAATTTATACGTAATAGAGACCTATTTTATTCATGAAATTTATTTTGTACATGTAGTGGAGGCATTTATCACATTTAAGTTGAAAAGCTTAATATAAATACATGAGTCCATTTTCTAGCCTACCGTTAGTACGTATACATTCATTGCTCTTTATAAACTAGTATAAGTGGGGTTTAATTTCATAGTAACCCACGCACATCATGTAGGATTCCAATTAAGAATCCAAACCTCCCCCCCCCCCCCCCCGCGCGAGTGATGCATAAGATGGTGTGCTTATGACTACTTTGCTTTGGATGAGCCCATGAAACTAGAAGATCTCTCAATGGAGCAACTTGCGGTCTCATATTCAATTTAAAATATTGGATTGTCCAAACTTGCTTTCTTCTTCCCCTTGGTGCATTGATTGTGCCTTTGTCAAGAAGCTCATGTGGCACTTCAAAATAGCATATGTTGGGAATAGTATATGTTGGGCTTCAATTTGGATGAACTTGGCACCTTACAATTTGGCCCATGCAACTTTGAGGTGTTAACAACCACCCACACGACCTATTTCCCAAATTTGAATTCCCCCTACCTCTACACTCACCCCATAACCCTTTGACCTCAACAATCTTTGGCATCATTAATTTATATTAATCAACGACCCTACGATAGAACCCATTCTAGAAAGCGATCAACATCTCACGTACAAAGCGGCTCTTCCATCTACCGACTCAATAGGAACTTGCCACCGTTGTATATCTACATGTTTGATATACATAGGAGCATGCATTTTGTTTCATGTATACACTTTGAATGATGCGAGAGTACTTAGAATTATGTTTGTGGGTATTAATGGTTCCACAAGTCGTTGTAGTGGTTAGATGGGGCCCGCCACAAGACTCCTAGGCGGGGCCCGGTTGGCTCTTGTCCCTCCAGTGGTTTATTGAGGTTCGCCATCCAAACCGGTGTGGAACAACTTCCTTCATTATGTGTAAGGTATGCAACAACAATGTATGATGACACTTCACCATATCCTTTGTCGGGAGGGAGCACTTACTTCTCATCCATCTTACCTAGAAACTTGACCCCCTTTAAAGGGAAGAGAGGGAATTGTCGCATATGAGCGTACTTCTTATGCACCCAACATGAAACATCAAAATCAAAAACCAAAATTTAAATATTAAAAAAAACCAATGCTGACTCTATTAGTTTTAGGCCAATCCATGTCAAATGGACTTGGATTAAAGTAGTTTGAGATCTTCAAAGTCCATTCCGGTGTCAAATCATTTTTAAAAAATAAAAAAATAAAAAACCTCCAGACTTCATATTATTTCATAATGCTTATGTTGGACGAATGAGAAGTACACTCGTATGTGATAAGTCTATGTTGCCTCTTATAAGTTTGTGACACAGTCATCTCAAATGACATGGACTATACTAAACTGAAACGTTGGATGCATGAGAGGCTTTTACAGTCATATGCGATAATTCCCTCTCGCCCTATTCCCTTCGATTATCTCCACGAATTTGTTGCGACTTGAACAAAGAGAGGCCAGTTCTCCTCCGCATGGCCCTCTTTGTCTATGGTAGTAGTGTTCAAGATTGAAGCCCTCATATGAGTTTCATTTTGAAGGGCCCTTAAATTTCAACCTTTCAGTTGAAGAGCCGGTTCAAATCCAAGACGTCAATCTAAGAACATAGAAATGAAATACAAAACTCATACGAAACTTGTGCGTGATATATATGGTACATGTTTCTAGTACAATGTGAATAATTAAGAATCAACCATCTAACTCCACTTCTTGTAGTGACAATGCCCTACGCTTGTTGGTTCTTGTGGCGAGCAGATTATACTGAGGACTTCATGGGACGTCTTCATTTTCAATTTGGGGTTGCGTTTTGAAGGGTTGTTTTGAGAAAGGCAGTGAATTGGGAGATCCAACATTTAATGTAAAATCAAGCCGAGTGAAATTGATACAAATGTTGCCGGTTTAATTTCAATATTTTAGGCCGTATAACCGAAGGAAAAATTAAGTCTATAGGAAATCAACTGCTTCTATAAAGTTGATGACGGTTTTTCATCCCTTCCCATTCAAGAGTGGGTGGATATTAGCTGCCCCACACCAACGCCCACCGGTTCTTAGTTGGGTTGCCCGAGGGTATCTCCGGTTATAACTGGTTCTCCCACACCTTACGTTGAATCCTCCATCTGTCTCTTTCTATCTTTAAGGGTTTAGATGTACGGTGCCGCAACGAGACTGCACCAAAGCTATCATCGCCATCCCTTTGTTAAGTGTTGTTTTATTGTTTTGTAGCATTTATTTGATGTTTAAGGGTGTTGATTTCATATTTTTGACTGCCTATTTGATGTTTCTGGTTGTTGTTTTCATGTATTATTGAGGGTGTTCCATGTTTTCATACTTGAATAATTCAGATTTCTTTCATAATATGATTTGAAATGATCTTTTATCATACATAGTAATCAAAGTTGAATTAGTGCGCAAATTGTCTTAAATTTAGTATGTGAACCGAGTTCTTATTTTATTTGTCAGTTTTGTAACCGATTGCTAATAAAAACTTAGGGAAAATGACCAAAAAACCAAGAAAACGTTAGGTTTCTCACCGAATTGAGTTAATAAACTTAAGCATCAACCAGATGAGCATAGACAACCACCGAATGAGATGTGAAAAGAGGGGTAAAAATCTGAGTCAACCCATAAACTCCCCGTTCACTGGAGAGAGGTATATTGTGAAGGGCCAAATCGCATTTGAAAGGCATTGAAGACTTGAACACTGTATGGTAGTACTATATACTAGCTTCACTTTGTCATGTGCAAATCAAAGGACGTCCCTGCTTCTTATATATACGGCTCCCGTAGCGAGCTACTTACTGCAGTTATGAAGGCAGATCTTGTTGTCCTCAACTTCAACGTCCGGCTCACTCGCTCGCAAGATCAGGTTCCTCAACTAAAACACGGATCCACAAAAGCAAGTGTTATAGTACTACTTTATATAGTTGAAAATTGCATTGCCAACAAATCGCTGAATGATATCTTCTTAACTATGGTCACAGTTGCACAAGGACCTGCATGTCTCTGTGTTGGGTCCGCAATTACCTCCCTCAAAGCTTAAGAGATATGGTGACTATGGAACTTAAACATGACTCTCATTTTTGGCTTATCATCATAATCATGATAATTAACAGACTTAATCTGAAGCCCTAGAAGTCAGAATCAAGATCCCTTTTGCAACACTATGACACCTCTTCTTCTCCTTCTTTCTTTCTTTCTTCTTCTTCTTTTTTTTTTTTTTTTTTTTTTTGGTGTGTATGTTGTAGTTACAGCAACTTTGTGTTCTGACTTCAGCCCGCTTTTGGACGGGGGGTTTGTTGTCTTCTATTGGGGAAAAGATTCAGTGGAAGTTGTTTTACTATCGTCATTCGTTTGTAAGTTCACATGATGAATGGTTCCATTGAAGACGTAGAAATACCACCAATTTGATGGCCATTTGCCCCATGTTGGATTTGGGAGGGAGAATAGCAAGAAAGCATGGAAAGGACCTTAGAACCTAAACCCCAAAAATCGAGAGACGAAGATGTCTACACTTTTTTTTAAACAAGTAGTAAAAAAACTAGCAAAGTCTAAGAGCTTGCCAACAACAAAATGTGAGATAATGTATGTAGGTGTCAAATTGAGCAATCACTTAGTTGAACTACAAAAGCCTTTGATTATCTCCTCACACCCTCATTGGTTAAGAACCCATGTTGACAGCACTGAAGTCCACAAAGTAACCAAGTTTTGGCTAATTGCTCAAGGTGTCATTTGACAACAATAGGGAGTATCTTGCACCCTTGACAGGTTTGTTTCAAACAATAGTCCCATAGTCATGAAATTGGATCAAAGGCAAACACCCCCCCCCCAATTTTTATAAATAAATCAAACTAAATTAAAATCAAAAGTAACTCCTATATGACTTATGTCACTCATTTGTCCAAAAAATGATAATTTATGTTCAACTATGAGAACATGTTTAAATGACTATGTTTTTGAACGATTGTGTCATAAATCCAAGTATTAATCTAAGGCCCATCCCATGACCTTGTACATGGATTGTTGAATGCTACTCCTAAGTTAGAGGTGTATTGCACATGAGGGAGATATCCTTTTTTTTAAGGGCATGCATGCTAAACTCATAAAGTCATAGTTGTTTCATGGACAACTTTTGAACATATTTGAGGTAAAGTAAAGCGTCCCTCCCTTGGAAAGGACCAATATGAGGATTTGTTTTACTACGTTACTTCTATCCAATAATAAAAAGATTTTCACCTTTACTCAACTTTCAAGTTATTCATGCAAGGGAGAAAGGGTATGAATAGTAGTCAAGAAGGGGAACGAAGATTCTCCATGGAATCCAAAAGCCAAAGGTAAGAAGTAGGAAACCCATTTGGGATTTGTTGGAGTGAGATTCATGAGGGAGATTAAGCATGTAGGAGCAAGGTTCTCAAAGAAAGAGGAGAACTTACAAACCTAAGAACACAAATCTAGCAAGCAACAAGACAATAAATAAAATGTAACTATTTCATCGCTTCAAACAACATATCTTTCTCTAAGGGGGTCATAAAGTACATCCACGATGTGCACTAGATTTTTGGTAGCATCAGGGTCCAACTTTGATAAGGTGTACCCATAAAATTAAAAGGCGTCTTCACATTTCACGAGAACTTACATTTGAGCCCATATTACGAATATAAATTAATAAAATGTGAATGACATTATTTGTAGTTGTGCTAAGTCTTGATTATGAATCCAAGTAAAGCTTAAAAGAAAAGCACAATACCTTTTCAAAGGAGTGTCAAGGACTGTGGAAAAAGGGTGACACATGACAAAATTTTGGTACACTTTAACGTGGTTGGACCCATTCCTATTTACAATATAATCAGAGACAACTACAGCCTCATATGTGCCCATGCAAGTCTCAATACATTTAAATGAAGTGTAGTTTATTTATGAAGGTCGATTTTTTTCACTAGAGAACTTTTTTTGAAAACTCAAGAAACGAAGGGGAGAGAAGGAAGACCATGCTTTTGCAAAGGACTCTTAAGGTGAGTGATGAATTCATCCTAACCCATGACCCACAATGAAATCTAAAGTATACATGCATGTCCAAGTCTGAAACGAACATAATATCCAAAAGGATAAATCACTTGTGACTTTCACATCAAAAGTTGAAAAGATATTCATCTCAATTCCCCTAAAAAAACAACAAGATTCATTGGTCCAAAACATCCACTGCACTCCACTACCAAGGCTCTCATCACAAACTCTTTAAATCCAAGACCACCGTCTTCACAGCTCCTGAACATTGAAACATCACCTCCTATAGCTCAAATATCATGTTCTTCATAAAATTTTGCTAACGTGCTCATGTAAAACAAAGGCTCTAAGTCAGGGGACATATGGTGAAATCCATAAGTGTCCATAATACGTGCACTCACCCCTATTACATGGAGAACCAACCGCTAGTTACAAATGAAGCGGTTGAGTTTGAGAAATAACCGGTTGAAGTTCAAGACTTCAAGATGATTACTGATCGTTTTAGAAGGAACCTATTGAACATGCCTCAAATCGATAAAGAAAAAGAAAAACCAAACGATCACACCATGCGACCGACTGGACTTCGAAATAGTGTCCGCAAAGATTTTTGGGCATAAGGTAGAAATACCATAACCCGTGAAAATAAGGTGATTCGCATTGAAGATATGGTCTAACAGTCATGAGATAATTATCCAAGATTGACGAGACGGATTCATGAAGAATGCAAGTTGTTCCATATTCTTATGCCCTATACAAAATATGCTACAATTCTTCAAAATGGAAAGTTGTCCAACCCCCTACTCGTTCACTAGATTCTCCCTACACTGAACACGGTAATCTGCATTTCCATACAGAAAATCACCTAAATCGGTTACCTCATGCGTGCATTAACACCCGATTCCCATTGACTACACTAACTGCACACACACTGGAGTTGCCGCCGAGCCATGATCCGTTTTAGAAATGGCACTTCATCATTTCGGCAGCGGTCTAGTGCACGGCTAGAGGGTGGGTAACGGGTTATGCTATTTCAAACTTAGTCGGTCAAAAATCCGAGTATTTCCAAGTCCAACCGCTTACATGCTGTGATCTTTCGGAATCATCTTCACTAAATTGAAGAATATTCCATAGATTCCTCTCACACGAACGATCGCTCATCATCCTGAAGTCTTGAACTCGAATCTCAAACTCCACCAAGAAGTCGATTCTCCGCTTCCATTGCTTGAAAAAACACTGGGACCTCGACCGATTATGCCCAAAAAAAATATTTCCCCGACACTGCACTCGCTTTGAATCACAAACTTACGAGCTTCTGCTGCATCCCATCATCGAGCTATCATCAGTAACTTGCTTAGTCCTTGCAACTGTGAAGCGCAATTCCCGGCTACCTCGAATCCTATCGGATCAAAGTGTAAGCAGCAGTATAGTAGTACTACTACCACTCGCTTGCATCTTGTAAGTTAATAAATAAATTGGCACCTTACAAAAGTAGGTAAACTTTGGGTACCTTCGGTTCCGCATGCATGCTGAGTACAAAAAGGCCACGAGATTGTTCATTAGGGATGGGCAGGTTTTAATTGTGCAGTGTCACTATCAGGAAAGGGCTTTTGAATACTCCCAGCATACTACATATACCTTTGAAAACGCGAGCTCGATTGGAATGAAGTATGGCTCCATCCAAATGAGAGTAGACAGGGGAGCTTTGGAGTTCATCATCACTAAGGGCCACTTCACTTCACTTCACACACGTGACTGAGAGCCCGTGACCGTTATTCCACTTCAAGCACTTGTGATTGGTGGTGGAAAAGGCGGAGCCGGTCTCCAAGTTCGCTTCACGCTACGCTTGAGGGACCAAGGGAGTATGTGAACGGGAAGATGGATGTCAAAGTCTACATGGATTCCTACGTGGCGTCGAATGGATCATGTTTCATGGTCACTTGGACTATTTTCAAAAACCACCTCTTGGGGGTAGGCTTAACACAAAACCATTGGGAGACCGTGGCACTCTGAATAATCACAACCGTTGGCTTATCTTGTTTTATCATGTGTGAGGACCCCGCATGAATAAAAATTCATTGAAATAGCATTTGGTTGAGGGCCCGGTCACATGTGACTTCACACTACACTTGAGGGTGCGTGACCACACGACATGATGTTGGAGGTGTGTTGGGACGGCCTTTGGACGCTTTCTTTTGGGCTGTCACAATTTCATGGTCACGGCTCTTGGCTCGTGTGTGGAGTGGCCCTAAGTAAAGCACCTCTGCAGTTTGTGAGACTCTTCATTATAGCCTTGTCGCTATGTATGTGGCAAGGCCCCCGCGCGGAAGGGATTTCAATTTCGCGCTTACTTAATTAATATGACAAACTTAAGTAAGCAAGTACGTGTGGTAAATTTTGTGTCGGGCAGGATACTGAAACCAAATATTTACCCACTTGCCCCATAAAGGTTCGGTGAGAGACGAATCCGCAGACCATTAATATGGGCAATTTAAGGACCGTGTTATTAGTGTGGGTTGCATTACTCCTGAGTCATGAGAATGTCAGATTATGAGCCCTGACAACAAGTTATGTACTTGATGAAGTTTAGGTGTAACTCGTGAGGAGATTGAATGAGACAGTGTCATTAAAATGCGAAAACATAATAAGTTAGAGTCGAGGTAACTTAGTGTGCCTGCCGCCCCCGACTAGGTCTGTGTATGTTTTCTTTTGGTACAAATTGAAACACGTTCAATTGTGAAAACGTAACCAAACTTGGTGTATATAGAGGTCTCATATTGTATAGAAGTTTGACAATAAGTTAGTATGCCCCCAACTAGATTTGGGCGAACCAACCCATACACTCGTTTCTTGCTGGATGTCTAAACCCTTGCTTCCAAGGAACCAATGTACGGGTTGGTTCGTCCCAACCCCTCAACTAGGTGGAAGGGTTTGGACACTGAGATATTACTTCATTAGAGATAGGTTTCTCTCACTATTCAAGATGTAGTACCAATATGAAGTTTCGAGTCTTCTTTTTTCTTCCATTTGGACCATCAGGTTGATTTTAATTTTTATTTCACGGAGGTTATTGTCACTCTAGGGGGATTAATAGTTTGGTTACCATCTTGATGTTCTTTTAGTCTCATAGTGTACTGAAATTTCACAAAATCCATGCACAACTACACTAAACATTCCTACTAGTGTGGATGGAAACGTAATCTGGAAATGATTGATGTGGAACACACTAATTTCATCGTCAAGGTGGAAATAATGTGGGCAAAAGACCCCGGGTGTACCATTAAGTCTTCATAGAGGATTTTGACCAACACCTTGAAAATTAGTTCAAGTATAAAAGTACCATACAACAAAATAGTTACCCACATCAATTTCTCAAAAGCAACATCAATGTGACCTGATCTAGTTTTAAATTAGAGATTTGGGGTGGGTTCACAATTAACTTGACCCACATTAAATATTATTATGAGAACTAATGTGGGTTCTAGAGAACTAGGGTTGACCATACTAATAGGATTCATTGTATAGTGTACCATTCACTTAACCAACTAGAGCTTTGTGGTGTCTAGATAAATCGCCCATTGGAAAGGTGAAAATACAACAAACCAGTCCATATCTCGAGAATTTATGTTCTTCATTGATTTGACTCCACTTATGATGACATCAAAGACTCCGACAAAGTCTAGTGGGATCTAGTTGGAATGACATGACCCTTAAACTAAAGCGGGACAAAAGCCCCTTCATCCACCATGGATGTCTGAGTTTACCTAGACGTCACGAAACCCAATTTGAAGTAAAGTATGTTGGCCCTTGTCAAATTTGTTGTCATGTGGATGTGGATGGTTGCGTTTGATTCTAGTTTTTGGCTTTCGGAGGTGGTCCAAATGTGATATTGGCGTGATGAATTTGGTATCTACAATCAAGAGCATTGCATGACTGGTGATAATGGAGTTGCGTACCTAGAAGGTAGAATGGACACTCTTTTTAACCCTTAAAAGATTGGGGGGTATGTTTATATGGGAGATGTGATGTTTTGTACAAACCTTCAACAAGCAATGAAATATTATTATATTTGGTCCAAGGCATTGAATCCATATTTTGCACATCTCACAAAATATAGGAAGTGGAAAAAAGACATGCATGACAACATTGATTAGATGTGTGCGTGCGTGTGTGTGTGATATGTATACTATTTCAGGGCATTTATATGAGCTCAAATTTTGTATGATTCATTCTACATGTATGTTTGTTCAAATTGGAATAATGCATATGATGAATACGTTAACTTTAGATGGTCTCATTTTTATCTAAGTAATGTTAAACCCCTTTGTAAAGCATTTTAAAGCTTAGAATGGGTCTTTCAGAATTTTATGGGCTAAATTATTACCAATGTACGACACTTCTAGATTTGCACTCTAAAATGTAGAGACATGTTTGAAGATTTTCACCCCTCTAGATCAAGTGTTTGTTTTAGGTGCACATGCCTTATTTTGAGTGCATGTTGAAATATCTAAGGATCTCATCCATTGTCGTACAAGCATACAAGTATATGACTGATATGATAGAAAGTCTATTGGCCTCCATCCCGGACAAAAATATAAAGGCCGAGATACCAAGCTGGGAAAACATACTTTGAACATAGCTTATGGATATTCACACATGCACCACCCTCCACCATTGGGCATCCATCTCACATTTGTCACAAACATCTTCATGGACAACCCCCCTTGTGCTTACTACATAACTTCATCAAATTTCATCAAACTCATTAACACCACCCTGACTGCTACATCCTCAAAGCAATCATGGCACTATCGTAAATACCCAGACATGGAGCAAACCTTTAAGAAGAGCATTGAAGGGGCTAAACCAAATTTCATATGTGCACTATAATGATTTTATTTGTAATATAACACGAATTTCATAAGGAGTAAAGCAAGAGTAAATCTCACGTTCATGCTCAAATTCGATATCTCATTGTTGACACCAATAACCAAGACTTGAAGAATTATTACACAATCAAGTTGTCATCTAAAACTTCTCATTATCATAAGAACATCAAAGATATTTAGTTTGTAGGTTGGTTGAGCGTGCTTCATGTGGAAGTGTAGACCATGGGCTCAAAACTAACCTCCACTCCCACATGGAGGCTTCAAGAGATTGTGCAATGAAAGTGCAATGAAAGTAGGGTCTCCGGTGCGACTAGGTAGGATATGGTATAGATGACGATGATTTGGATCATGATCTTAGGTAAGACTAGCTCCACATGTCCTAGTGTGTACCCAAGATCCACATAAGCAACAATGTAGGCTTCATGAATGTGGCTTTCTAGCATTGTAAAAGTCACGACTTTATTCATCAAGAATAAAATATCTACCCATATGTGTAAAGCAAGGGTATTGCAAGGGGTGGATAGGGACGGATAGTTATCTTCTATTTCAACTTGGAAAAAAATCCTTGTTTATTCCGAAGATGTCAAAATTGGAACTTTGGTTTTTCCCGAAGATAGTATGCCTTCTATTGCAATTTGATACATTATCATTTGGAGTTACATAACATTGTAAATTGCTTGCAAAATACACATTTGTTTTACATATCCAACATCAACAAATGGGATACACTATATAAATCATAACAATGCTTGGATGGTGAGAAGTTACATCGTTTGCAAGAAGTTTTATAATGTATGATTCTAATGCAGAGTTTGAGAATAAAATAAATGATTCAAGGTTTATGGGTCTTAAGTGGTTTGTTTTCTTGATCAGACCCCTATATTTGATTGATATGTGATTGGGTGAGGATCAAAGAGCAAACATCATAAAGACCACATTTTTAGAGGAGACTGGACTACGTCTTCAAAATATCAATAACTACTTTACACTCAATTTTAGAGGACTTGTGTATCCATTTAAGAAATCAACAAACATGCATTGTCGATAACCATAACTAAATCAAGGATGGTCTCATTTTCAAACCGACTTTTGCAAATGTTTCATCTTAGATTTGCTAATGTTTTACAACTTTTGTTGTGTAGATATAGTCAGTAAAAGTTGGAGAACATGGCAAATGAACTAAATAACACACACATACCTTATGAATGTATAGAGAGCCTTGTACAAAACTTCACGTAAATGAACCTATGTACATGCTTCATTTATGTGTCCACAATTTTCCGTTAGCGGGGTTTGCCGAATCTATGTACATGATTCCTTCATGAATGAAATAGCTCTAATACATACAAGACCCCCTACATGTTGAGGGCCGATTCATTCCAATTGAATTCTCATTGGCTTAATTCAACATAACATCATTTGGATTCATAACAATGTTCTATGGGAGTCAGAGTATTCCACTGAATATTCTCATATATTCCCCACATTACGTTTGAATGTGGGAAATATATGGGAATATTCCATAGAATACTATCATTCCCAAAGAACATTGCTATGAATCCAAATAATGTTATGAAGGTCTTTGATGCTAATCTAGAATCAATTTATCTACAAACAATTGTTTCAGGCTATTTCGAATATTTTACCATGTTGGAACTTTACACCTTGATGTTTTCACACATATACAAGTGTAGATGACCCTCTACATGATTAGTATTCAAGTTGTATTCTAGGCTAATACCAAATGAGTCAAGATTGGGTAGTTATTATTTATGTACTACACCGTTTATGGTATTTAGTCTCAAGTGCGTCATAGTGTCACTTACCCTATTTTGAGCCATACATTAATGATCAACAACTTCACCATTAGTGTTACCTCATGATAGTTGGTGTTCAAGTGCGCTTACTAATATATTGGCATGAGTATGCTCAATAATGTTATGAGGTGTATGCCTATGTTACACAATGGTCTACAAGTTGACTAAAGTGTACCTAAATGACACTTAGCATTAGTTTGCTCAAGAATATCTTCCTCTTGCATACTAAAATGTGAACACATGACACTTGCCATTAGTATGCTCAACAATAGCTTCCCCTTGCATACTAAGCACAAAACTATCATCTCCCAATATGCTAAGCTAAATGTCACAATGTAAATCTTTTTCACTTAAAATAGTTAATTATGCTAAAGAATAATATCATATTGGCAATGAGCGAGCGTGACACTCTAAGACCTTTGGTCTGCCTTGAGTTTTCCTCTCCAGATTGTGGCTAAGTTATTATGCTCTTGTCTTTGTTTGTTTTTTGTGATCGTTAAGTTATATGCTATGGATGAAAAAATGTTCAATTACATAAAGTGAACATGGATTTTACCTCGGGGGGTTCACTCCCTCTTATATTTTGCATACACGTGCGTTCGGGACCTATTTATTTGGGGGGGGGGTATTTACCTTGCATAAAAGATTAAAAGGTGATCGTATTTTACATGTAAAAAGCCTAAAAATATTATATGTGATGGTATTTTACATGTAAACATGTTTCACTATTTTAAAATCCCTTAGTTTACATGTACATTTTTTACAAAATTTATCTACAATGAATATATTGGATCCTATTTTTTATCGCACGCTGTTCTACAATTTTCACCATTGAACCCCCCGAGGATTTTACATGTAATAAAGACATGTTTAATTCATGATTTATATTTTGTATATGTAATGGAGGCACTTATCACATTAAATTGAAAAGCTTCATATAAACACACGAGTCACGTTTTCTAGCATGCCATTAGTACATATACATTTGTTTTCATCTATAAACTTCTCGTATATAGGGGGGTTTAATTTCATAGTCACCCACGCACGTCATTTAGGTTGGTAATGAAGAATCCACCCCCAAAGAGTTATTATATAAAGAAGAGTGGGAGTTGTTCATCGGTGTTGTGTTTATCATCGGTGGGTTGTTGATATTCATTTATGTTTTGAATAAGCGTCTTTTGGGCATTCTGTTCGGTCATTCTTTTCTTAAACATGCAAACATGTGTCCGAGTTTTGGAATTGTCATGTCATGGATTTTAGGGCATCTAACCTTTGTGACTAAGTGACCTCCCCGGTATCCTCAACAGCGTCATTATCATCCGGTTCCTATGTTTCCTCGAGTCGTATAAAAGTATCCTCGACCATGTTTGTGAATGGGATTCAGTTGTTCAAAAAAGTGACACACATTTAGACTACTTTATTCATCCCCAACATGGTCACCAAAATGTCGAGCTCCACCGATTCTTAATATGGGGACGTTACAAATGATTCTCTCTCTCTCACACACACACACAACAAAGTGAGTCCTCATTGGACATGGTGTAGACACATTGTTTCACAAAAGCGGGTCTCGGGGACCATGTTTATTCCACAATAGAGAGGGGGACCACACATCAAGTCCATGTCCTTCTTCCAAAACTGACTATTGTCCACAAAAATAGTCTCATTCAACTGGTCCTTCTCTTCCGAGTACCGTTACTTGTTTCAGCGTTGCTTTATCATGGAGACGAGCTGCTTAAATAGTAAGGCAACTTCTACCTTTTAAGATCAGTGTGGCTAATGTTACACCAAGCGTTTACCCGTTTTACCTTGTGTAATTAGTCTGTGTTTTTATCGAGGGGTTTTATACCGATTATATAGTGGGGTGGCTCTTACCCGAAAGACTAATTAATTACCCAATTTCTCACAATAATGGCACATAGTTGTCTTTTACTAGTGACCTTAAAATTGACGAGCGGTGGTGGATGCAGGTCATCCGAGCACTTCAAGAGGTTATTAGTATGATAGAAAGGCGAACAATTAAGTAAACGCTGAGTTGTTGAGTCTATAGGCTCAATTCAAGCCCATGCATACACTAAGTTAGTGGTAGGGCCCCAGTTGACTTCACATTAACATGCATTCATAATAAGTTTCACTACTACATAAGTTAGTGGCCCACTGCAATCGAGCCAGCTTCTTAGCTTCCAAGCAGCAGCAGCAAATATACTTTTAAGGGTGGGTGGTATAGTAAGGGTGAGTTTCCATGTAGGTTGTTCGCCCACCAGATTCTAGTGTGAATAAGGACAAATCCGTTTAAATGTAGAGGGAATCTGGTGGGGTAGGGTTTGTATGTGCCAACTAGCTACTCCCATCTTCTCGAATATGGGCCCACTTAGGGTGAGTTTTCATGTAGGTCGTATTCTAGATGGTAGTGGGTCGGAGGTGTTCGCATGTAGTCAAGCATAAGTTATCACCCAACCACATTCCGGCGGTCTTTTAGAATGTGGAGGGCCATGGACATGTGCCGCTAGACTTTTATGCGTCCACTAAAGAATCTTTGACCTACAAGTGCCGGTCGCCAAAGGATTAAGACCGGTTGAAGACTCAAGCGAACCAATGTTGGTGTAGAACTCCACCCTTGGTAACTGGGAGGAAGAGGTCAGTAAGTGAACCCAAATTTGAGAAGATGGGAGTAGCTAGTTGGCACATACGAACCCTACCCCACTAGACTCCCTCTACATTTGGGCGGGTTTGTCCTCATTCGCACTAGAATCTGGTGGATGAGCAAACCTACATGGAACCTCGCCCTTACTAACCTCTTCCTCCTAATTACCATAGACGGAGTTCTACACCAACATTGATCCTCTCGAGTCTTCAACTGGTCTTAATCCTTCAGTGACTAACACTTATAGGTCAGAGATTCTTTAGTGAACGCATGAAAGCCTAGTAGCCCATGTCCACGGCCCTCCACATTCCACCAGACCACTGGAACGTGGTGGGATGACAACTTAGGGGCACTTTACACTATGGCTGAAGGTCGACATGCCGTCGATTTCCACCAATGAGAGATTGCAAGAAACCAAGAGTTCAGCCTCTCAACCCTTCACACTAAGGCCAAAGTCCAAAGGTTGTCGCAATTTAAAATGATTATTTTTTTAAGAAGGCAACAAACTCTCGAAGGAAGTTTGGGTCGGACAGGACTGGAAACCCAAACTATAGTTTTTCATAATAAAAAATCAATCATTGACAAGATCTTGGCCATTAGATTGGAAGGGTTGTTTTGGGCAAGGAATAAATTGGGATGCTCCTTTGGGTTTGGACTTTGGGCTTGGCCTTTGCAGGCTTCACACTATGCCCGGCCAAAGGCTCCAAAACCTATATTGTATTGGCTAGCTATTTTCAGCCAATTATTTGGACTCTCAACAAAGTTCGACCACTCAATCCCACGGCCTCATGACTTCGACGGCCATAGTGTGAAACGACCCTTATACTTAACTACATGCGAACACCTCAGACCCACTACTATCTAGAATGCAGTGGGCAAGCAGCCCACACGGAAACTCAGCCCATGAGAGTAATAGCCTAGGAGTATTGAAATGATTGTTGGGGTTCCTGGGCCACGTTCCAGACGTGTTCCCAAGCACGTTCCCCAGTAGGTGAGGAGGACAGGGTGGCGTTCCTTCCGACAGGGGGCCTTTAAAAGCAGGCTGCCCTATATAGCTGACTGGGCTTTGTCCTCACGTCCAGGTGTACGCCAGGCTGCTACAGAGTGACTCATCACGATGTACTCACGCCCCAGTACACCCGCTTGTCAGACCTCCCCAAGCACCCAATACTGTACCGTATATACCATGCATATATACGTATTATATACTCTTTTTCATACTGGTGGTGTATAAGAGGAACTACACTAAGGGCCACGTCACACACGAGCCAAGAGCCGTGACCGTGAAATTGTGAGAGCCCAACGGCCGTCGCAAGACACCTCCCAAATTGTGGAGTGTGGTCGTGGACCCTCAAATGCAGTGTCAAGTCATATGTGATCGGGCCCTCAACCAAATGTTATTTCGATGAGTTTTTATTCATGCGGGCCTTCATGCATAGTAAAATAGAACAAATTAACGGTTGTGAGCATTCGCATTGCCAGGGTCTCCCGGTTTTTTTGTTCGGCATACCTCCAAGAGGTGGTTTTTGAAAATAGTTCGAGTGGTCGTGAAACGTGATCCAGTTGATGCCATGTAGGAATCCATGTCGACTTCACCATCCATCTTGCATTCACATACTCCGTCGGTCCCTCGAGCGTAGTGTGAAGCGAACTTGGACCGGCTCCGCCTTTTCCACCAGTGACAGTGCTTGAAGTGTAATGGTCACAGGCTTTCAGTCTCGTGTGTGAAGTGGCCTTGAGAGCCCGTGACCGTTATTACACTTCAAGCACTCTCGTTGGTGAAAAGGCGGAGCCGGTCCACATTCGCTTCACACTACACTTGAGGGACCAACGGAGTATGTGAATGGCAAGATGGATGTCAAAGTCTACATGGGTTCCTACGTGGCGTCGAATGGAACATGTTTCATGGTCACTTGGATTGTTTTCAAAAACCATTTCTTGAAGGTAGGCCTAACACAAAATCGTTGGGAGATCATGGCACTCCGAATGCTCACAAATGTTGGCTTGTTCTAATTTATCATGTGTGAGGACTTGCATGAATAGAAATTCATCAAAATAGCATTTGGTTGAGGGCCCAGTCACATATGACCTCACAATACATAATTGTGGAGGTGTGTTGGGACGGCCTTTGGACACTTTCCTTTGGGCTCACACAATTTCATGGTCACGACCCTTGGCTCGTGTGTGAAGTGGCCCTAAATAATGTATTTAGTGTCACTTACTATTCGGTGTTACGCAATGTTGTCTCATATTTTACTAACAAGCGTCAACTTGGTTGTTTGGGCATTTTTAAGAACACGAGCAATTTTACTTGGTAAGAAAACTACAACAATATTACAAAGATATAACACTACATAAGTTCACATTGTATGTGACACTAGATATCTTATTTAGTGTAGGTATTTTTATCTTATATGTCCTAAACAACTATTTACATGAGGCAGACTTGCCTAAGTTAGTGTTTGATCTTTCACCCTAGAAATCGAAGCAAAATTATCCCATAATCATCCCAACATCACCCCAAAATTGTCCAAAATAGTTCAGTCCACATTTAGAAGCTCATCTAGGAGAATTTGTACCATCGATGGTGGGCGTGACTGTATGGATGTAAGCGTTGTAGAGTTAGGATTGTGACCACATCTTTTCAACCATATGCGCGACTGCGATCAAAAGATTATAATGTAAACATGTGTGTTGGTATTGTCAGGCAATGGTGATTATCTAGATGAAAACATTTGCCATGGATTTTAGCAGTTAAACAAAAACAACAAAAAGTTGTGTAGAAATGAGATTGGAGTCTTACATGTTCCAAATAACTATTTGAAGTGCTATGGTTAACACAATTCTAGAAGGGGGGGAGTATGTGGTCAATTAATAGTCTAGAGAATCTCTTTGGCAATGAATAGCATATATGTACAAGCTCTAATTTACATTTGCAAGGAACGTGGTTATAGGCACAATTTGGATTTGCTAATCATCTAATAGGAGTTCCATGCTTCATATCTTATGAGAAGTGGTTGCAGAAAGAAAAGTATCCGTTTAAGACCCACTTACCTTACGTAAGGTAGATTGGTCTTAAATGGTAAATAATTCAATTAGCCCACTTCTCTTAATGTAGAATATGAAGCATGTCATAAGTATAAGATGATTAGAAATTCCAAGTTGAGGTTGTAGCCATTTATTTCATATTTTTAGGGGCTCATATGTAATCCTATTTATTGTTAAACTGGAGATTTTCTTTCCTCTTTGATGATCATGTAGGTCCCAAATCATGGTATCTTATGAGCAGTAGTCCAATCTCTTTCATGCTTGTGTTTTTTTGGGGGTCCATCTTAGATCCACACTTAACCACACACCACTCAAATATGGCTCTCCAGTTTTACCCTTATTATCCTTAAGGTTTCATGTACTTTCAAGATGAAATATGAAGTGAGGATGGCAAGCCTTTTTATGAAACATTCACGAAGCAAAATTGTAGACAAAATGTTAATGAACACATCCCTATGCTTGGACTTTTAATATATGGTCATCACTTTATATATATGGTTGGACTTTGCTTTGAGCGTTCTCAAAGCAAATACTTGTGAACGACCTCTTCAATAGGATGATGTAAATAACTGGATATTTTGTAGACGTGTTCATCTTATGCAAACTTGTGACATATATTTAAATGCCAAAAAGAACATAGCTTGTATTTAGATCATTCGGGGGTTTTGGAGAGTCCATGTTTATGCACACATTGTGTGTTAACAAACATAAACTAAATATAAACACACAACAATATGGTCATAAATGCATAATACATAACTAATAAAAGTCTATACTCATACCAAATTTGAAACAACAATGATACAATTTGCAATCTTTATGAATTATTCAAATTTTATGCTTTCAAAATGAATATTCAGACTATTTCAATTCTTTGATGTATTCTACTTTTTGTGAATAGAGAAAAATGTTTACAAGAACACTTCTTTGGAGAGAAACACCATTCAAGGATTGAGAGTAAAATAAACTTCATGAATATAGCTCTTTGAGAGACATATTCGTTGGTTAGGAGGTCGGCTATGAGCTCAACAAAGAATCATAAATAATATGCTAAACCCAATTCCACTTTCCAAAACATCAATGTGAAGTAAACCTTGCACATTTCCCCATGAAAACATTACCTTCTCATATGGGACCTCCAACTGTGCTAAGGGGATACTACCTCCGACTACAAGACCACAATGTGGCCTCAAAAAACATTAAGGGTTAAGAGAAGTGAGCAAACTATGTCTGCATACATGAACCATGTGTAGCCATGTCCATGCCGTGTATTGAGATTAGAAAAAAGTTGTCAGGTGGGTGGGCATATGTTAACCCTTGACCCGCTAGAGGGTGCATTCCAAAAAACTTGGAACTTTCATCCCACTCTTGAAATCAATGCCAATTCAACCCACTATCACCAACATATTTTTATGATGAACCATTTATATGTAGAAACCAACATTTCACATATGTGGGTATTTTACCATCACAAGAATATTAAGTCTATCTTAATAAGGGTTGCATTTCTAAGAGTTACTAAAGATGAAGCTATCAACAACAAAATGTAAGTATGTGGAAATGACCAAAGCTCCATCAGGGGTTGCTAGACAATCAAGGTTTCAATAAAATGTGTCTCACGGAGCAATTCGGGATCTTTAAAGCTATATCTAATGTCAAAACATTTTTCAGAAGTAACATCATGTCTACATATTATTTTAGGGTGTTTTGATAAATGAATGAGAGGTATGCTTGCATGCAATATTTCCCTATCATTGTCTAGCTAAGGAGGTTATTGGACATAACCATTTGGACACCATCTCCTCTAAACCCTTCCATCATGAAGATCTACAATTTACATATCAAGGGCAAAGATTATCCCCTAGGAAAATCATCCTCTTCCCCAATCATGGATTGGTATGCGAATTGGTTATGATTTGGTGAAGCAAAAACATGATGGAGTTCCATTCAACGTTGACGGTGGTGAGCTTTATATGTTGTCGTCGTGATGCTCTTTGTCACGCCTCCATGTACAAAGACAAGTCATGAAGGTATGTGGGTTGTGTGTTTCTTAGGCTTTCTTTGTTTTCAAGTTAGCTTGAGAAAATGGTCCAAAATGATTTCGTTCAAAGCAACGGTAGCATTGTCATGGCCGCCGAACTAAGATAGATGGGTCTTAAATGGTTATTTCCGACTAGCCCACTTCTCCTAAGATATGAAACACGTAATCAATAAATTCAAATTGAGGATGTAGCCACTTTCCTCATAAATTTTGGAGCTCACATGAATATCTTATTCATAATCAAAGTGATGATTCTTGTGTTTGTTAAATAGTCACATACATCCTCTCAATTATGTTGATTATTGAGTCTACAATGGTCATCATATTTTTCTAAGCACGCAATTCAATATTTTTCAAACCCATATGTTCTTTTTATTTTAGGTACTGGAGCCACACCTCATACCACTCAAATATAGGTGTTATAATAAGAGAAGTAATTGAATAAATGTTGTCTACTCTAAACCCACTAGGGTGTCCAAGCCTCCCTTCTCAGTGCTCATAAATTATGTGGCCATGTTGTGGACACTTCCAACTCAAACAAGTTCGATCGTTGGTCGGGAGTGTGAATCGTGTTATATGAGCCTACTAATTGCAAATCAGGAAGAGTATCATCTCAAGTTTTGGCACAAAAGTTGAGATGCAAAAGTCTTAAGAGGTTGAAGCGAAGGTTTATTCTTCTCCTTTATGAACAACCACATAGACCCTTCCAATTGTGCTAACCATCGAACCTACAACAATGAATATACATTGAGCACATAATCCAATGTTATCATGATAGGTGTCTTTTGAGTGTCCGTTTTCAACTACTAGCCTTCTCATATTCCAATTAAACTTAGGTGTCCATTGACGAAGAGTGACCACATAAGGCCATATATCTAAGTACATTTACATGAGCTTTAAGATGTGCACGAGTCTTCTTTTTTTGTGGGAGGGGGGTGGGGGTGGGGGTTGGGGAACCATACAATCTGTTCATGGAGACCACTTATTATAATATCACTCAACATGTGAGGCATGTTCTCTTTCTAATCTTAATCAAACTTACTCCCACACTCCCATCCACTTTAAGTACAAGATGAGACGTAAGCAAGAACTTGCATCTTGTACTTTAATTCAAGAATCAAAAGTGCATCGAACGACACTAAATATGATATTTAGTATCATATGGTATTTTATGTCACTATGGTAACTTGTCGGATGACACTTCTAATGAATAAGTTCACAAATATTGTCATGGATGATGGATGAGTTCATCCATTGACCAAAACCCTACCTTCTCTTGTCAGCAACTTGTGATGAAATATTGTCATGGAAGATTGAAATTTGGATGAAAATCACTTGGTAAGTGATAGTAATTGCAACACTGTAAATCTATAATCCTCCCCAAAAAATTACAAGGAATGACAAATAATGTTGCGTTAACATTCAGTGTTGGTGACAATATATCACAATTCATAATTAGTATTGAGCAAGACAATGAGAATTGGTGATACTAAATATTATATTTAGTGTAGTATGCTTCCTAGGGAGAGATAACGGGCTCTCCCCACTTAATGCCTAACTAGACTACACTGATCATCCCAATTAGTGAGAATGAACATTTCAGACCTCACTAAGTGTTGAGGGTTGGCAAAATAGTGCATCCTTTGCGAATCAACACCACACGCACTAATTGAGATAAATCAGTGTAGTGACCAAAGGCCGTGAGAGAAAAGCGATTCGGGATTTCTCCATGGTCAAGGCCCTTGGTTCACAACCATTACAAAGAACCATCACAAAAAGAAACACACATCACATTCAAATAGCCATGGTCATGGTCACCATTGTGTTTTTTAGACTACCTACTTGTGTTGTCTCACCGCGAAATGTAGGTGACCGCCAAACATTATCCCAACTCATGTTATGTAACTTTTCACAACACTTTCTAATACATGTTCTCTCACATAGTCAATCTTTATTTTGGTGACCTAATGAGAAGCGCCACTCGTTTTTTGAGCCAATGAGAGAATTTAGAAAGATGATGATCGCGGCTCTTGGTCATGGTCACGTTCACGTATATATAACCAAGCTCTCTCCACAATCTAAGGGCCACTTTACACATGAGACTGAGTGCCCGTGACCATTACACTTCAAGCACTCTCATTGGTGGAAAAGGCGGAGCCGGTCCAAGTTTGCTTCACACTACGCTCGAGGGACCAACAAAGTATGTAAATGCAAGATGGATGTAAAGTCTATATGGATTCCTACATGGCATCCAATGGATCATGTTTCATGTTCACCTGGACTATTTTCAAAAACCACCTCTTGAAGGTAGGCCCAACACAGAACCAAGAGACCATGGCAGTACTCCGAACACTCACAACCGTTGGTTTATTCTATTTTATCATGCGTGAGAACCTGCGTGAATAGAGATTCATTGAAATAGCATTTGGTTGAGGGCCCGGTCACATATGACTTCACACTACACTCAAGGACCCGTGACCACACTACACGATCTTGGAGGTGTGTCAAGACATCCTTTGGACACTTTCCTTTGGGCTCTCACAATGTCACGGTCATGGCTCTTGGCTCGTGTGTGAAGTGGCCCTAACCCAGGCCTCATAAAATTAGGCGCTTGCATAAATTAAATATATATTAGCTTAATTTACGCGCGCCGTGCCCTCGGGTTGCCTAAATTAGACACTCTTCAAGAAATAATTGGAAAATGCTCGGAACTGAACAACTAGAGTGTGTTTCACATGGCGTTGTGTGTGGCGTGTTTCATTGTGTTGACACTGGGAAGGCTCTAATTAGCAAAGATGACTATCAGGAACACGAACTGCGCAAACTCGTCGTTGACACACGTCCTGAGCGTTTTTAAAATCTTTTTTTTCTTCTTCTTCTTAATTTATGCGTTTCATGCGTCTATTTACAAAACACCTAATCTAACGAGGTGTGCCCTAACCTCGGTCACATTTGCGATCCACCATTGGAGTCGATCCCAACACTTCACTCCACCCCCTCGGTCACGGTCTCCGATGCGTGTGTATAATTGATGCTCGAGGGCGCAGGCGTTTGACTTCCGCCGCGGTTGTTTGTACTTACTTACGAAACTTCAACAAAGCAAGCAAAACAATAAGGGGCATGGGGTTCCGCTCCCCTGACCTGAAACCGCCAGTAGTGACGCAACTCACATAAACGAAAGGCGTGCCTCATACTAACTTATATGACATAAAATCTCACATTTGCAAGTGCATGCGGCATTTGTTGGGATCGGAGAAAGAAAGACCTAGGAACGGAACAGCAGGCCCAGCAGGGCCCCAACTAACTTAATTCAAGGCCAATTCGAGGGCCGGGGCCTCGGGGCACGTGCAAGGAGCATCACCGCGTGTCGGTTGCAATACACGAAGCTAGGGTTTTCAATTTGGCAAGCGGGCCACGTCGTGGGGAGTTAACGTAGTGGTGGGGCAGGGTGTCGGTGTGTATGTGTGTGTACCTAGTATATAGCATGTATATGTAGACGTACAAACATTCAAGAACATGAACCTAACATTCTTTAATGTTTGGTTTCTATTCATGGTGAAGTTTGTCCGTTCTCGTTGGAAACTGGTTGTCTAGCATCCGCCTCTGTTGATTCTAGCCTCCAATGTAGGTAGATGCTAGACAGTATCGGTGGGGATAACATTGTGCACCACGTGACAATTTCAATACACAAAGCTAGAGTTTTCAATTTTGTAAGAAGGCCACGCCGTGGGGAGTTAACGTAGTGGTGGGGCAAGGTGTCGGTGTGTATGTGTGTGTACCTAGTATATATCATGTATATATAGACATATAAACATTCAAGAATATGAACAAAACATTCTTCAATGTTTGGTTTCTATTCACAGTGAAAATTTGTCTGTTGTCGTTGGAAATTGGTTGTCTAGCATCCGCCTCTGTTGATTCCAACATCCAATGTAGGTAGATGTTAGACAATATCAGTGGGGAGAACATTGTGGGTGCATGTTATATGCATCTACCTGACCCAATTCTCTGGGAAGTGGCTATGGTGGTCTTGTTGAGGAATGTAATAAAAGAAATTGGCTTTGGTATCTTTGTTTATTGCCGCATCGGTCTGTGGATGTGCCACTTGAACATAACGCATGGCCTCCGGGGATGTGCAAGAGCATCACTGCGTGTCAATTTCAATACACGAATCTAGAGTTTTCAATTTTGCAAGCGGGCCACGTCGTGGTGGGGCAGGGTGTCGGTGTGTATGTGTACCTAGTATATAGCATGTGGATATAGATGTATAAACATTCAAGAACATGAACATAACATTCTTCAATGTTTGGTTTCTATTCATGATGAAATTTGTCTATTCTCGTTGGAAAGTGGTTGTCTAGCATCCGTCTCTGTTGATTCTAGCATCCAATGTAGGTAGATGCTACACATTATGAGTGGGGATAACATTGTGGGTGCATGTTATCTGCATCTATATGATCTAGTTCTCTGGGAAGTGGCTATGATGGTCTTGTTGAGGAATGTAATGAAAGAAATCGACTTTGGTATCTTTGTTTATTGCCGCGTTGGTCTATAGATGTGCCACTTGAACATAATGCACGGTTTCTCTGCTTTTAAGAATCTACCTCTTCGACTTTCAACTACATTGGTTGTGATGAATAATGTGGACATGTGTATACCTAGTGTGACTTACCTTGGACAATTCTATACGCATCAAAATAAGAAGGGGTCGTACTTATAATAATTTTCGTATCCCCGTGATATGTCCTCCTCCTTCCCTTGAGCATGTGATGCTAAAGAATGCGGGCTAATAAATAACATGCACCCACAATATTATCCCCAATGATTTCAGTATGGAAATAAGATCAATAATGTGCTCCACAATATGCACCATAACCAATCATTCATCCAAGTAGAGGGCACTTTCACCGACTTTCTTGCGCCTTTTCTTATCCAAGGAGAGAACATATCATCTAAAACCTTGATTTTACATCCATATGCAAAGCGGTTATGTCCCATAATGGGCAAGAGTCAATGGGCGTCTCGTTGCTGTTGCATTTTGTAGTCCACTCTCCTCTCACCCACTATGTAGTCCAACATAATCAATCCATAATATTTTACGGAATGTTGGTGGAAAAACCTTCAACATTAATCATGAATCCCCCCATGCTATTTTTATTAGTCTATAATGTCTTGTCACGATGTATGTTAAGGGTGGATTTCCATGTAGGCCGCTTGCCCACTAGATTCTAGATAATGGTGAATTGGAGGTGCTCTCATGAAGATAACAAAAGCAACCAACCAATCACATTTTGGTTGCCTACTAAATTATGGAGGGCCATGGCCATGGGCCAATAGACTTCCATGTGCCCATTAAACACTTGAAATAGCAGTAGTTGGTTGGCACATATAAACACTACCCCACCAACTTCCATCTACATTTGTCCTTATTCCTACCTTACTCCAGTGGGCAAGTGGCCTACATGGAAACTCACCCTAAGTACTCCATGTGATGAACTCAAAGTATTTCAAAAGTTGGAAACCCCTAAACGTACCTTGGGTCAACTATGACCCCCTTATGCTAGAAAATGCTTCATTTTGATCATCTGGTAATTTTTTAGAAAAAAAAAAATCCACAATAGGGTTCAAGTTTTGTGACATGGAAATTCAACTTTTTGCAGTTGGAAAGTCCAAAATTTGTATGGATTTGTAGGCTAAGAAAAAATTATAATGCCTTTAGGGGTTCATGGGTGGAGGCAGAAGCATGCCCAACCCAAAATACTTACATGGCAATGTGACATGTCCAAGGGGCCTCGCCTCCCCTTGAAGTGGTTGCGTCTTCCTTGTTTCTCAATGCATTGGAGTTGGTTTTTTGGCCTTTTGTCTTCAAAAAAAATTAAAATTAAAATTAAATAATACTTTCACCCATTAGCAAATTGTGTGTTGCCCTGTTGTACCATAAGGGAACTATTCAGACAAGCAACCCAAAGGAGGTCACATTTCGGAGGTCATTTTGCTATGCCAGTATATCTAATTATACTCAAAAATTTAAGTGTATTATGAAGGGCATTTATAATACATCCACCATTCCGATTGTCCAAATCATGTCATGGATAATGACATACACAAGTCATTTTAATGAGATCATAGTCTTTTATTTGCTGCAATTTGAGGTTATAACATTACTCAACATTGTGGGCCCTCATAATATAACAATGAGATGTTGTGAATTCAATTTGAAAACAAGTCTCCCATAGTAGCTTTTTTAACATCTCACCGTTATATTATGAAGGCTCGTGGAACGAAAGCTATGCCTTTGTACATTTAGGGTTAATACAAACAATGGTGTTCAGTGTATAGATCACAAAATTCACCTTAACAATCATGGAGTATTTTCTATGTCAGTAATAAGTATTGGAATTTGCTCACTTGTCATGAGCAAAGAAAACAGATTTGCAGAATCAGGTTTAAGAACCTAGGACTTCAATTTCGTGTGCCCTGGAAGATAATACTCATCGATTTGAACAATGCTTGAGCATCTTTCAAGAAGCACTGCTTAGTCAATTGGCCGCAACAAAAGGACATTAAACCAAGAGGCATTTTACCTCGGCAAAAGACTAAAGTGAGATAACTCATGAATATAGTTATCTTAGGCTTGGTTTCTATTCACATGGTTATCTTTGAACCATCCGGTAACAAGCGATGAATTGTAGATATGAAAGATTTGATGATCACCTTAACCTTTTATTGTCCTTAGTGACCCAAGGGGCAATTTGTTTTTGGGAGAGTGTTCGAAATCATCACCTCGCATCATCGTCCAGGTCTCCCACTTGGTATGATGAATCTGATATATTTCTAGAAGAGATAGGCGCAAGTCATGTGAGATTTTGATCTGATATGAAGGAGAACGATGATTCTAGGTGAAGTTGGTCCATGTAGAAGGTCACTAAGACTTGAGCAAGGAGGCATGTTTCTTGCATGTGGGTGTTGGCCTTGTAAGAATCAGCTATTTTTAGGATTTTGGGCAACAACACCCAAAGCACACATGCTCCAAAGATGGCATTCAAGTTCAATATGCGAGACACTCATCATCCGGTCAATGAACTTTGACCGCCTCTAGAAGAGCCATATGAACTTCAAATGTGAGAATTCGAACTCTCACACGTGTATGTTTTCCAATTTTATACATGTGTGTATATTATGTCACTTATGCCACTTTGTGTTGGAGTGTCCCCTAAATAATTCCATTAGAGTTGAGTTTTGATCTCTATTTGAGTTCGTAGTTTAGGGAATCTCAAGTTTTTCTTTCAATTGAGCCATCAAGTGGATATTAGCATCTATCTCACGGAGGCTACTGCATTCTGTCACTCTAGGAAATTAGCTAGTTCGACACCGATATGTTGTACTATTATTCCCATAAGCCTTTTGACTTCCCAAACTTGGAGCTCAATTTCATTTCACTTGCCATAGGGGGCTGATAATGTTGACTTCAATGTCAAAATATTGTCAGTGTGAACTTGGGAGAGGGAGAATTATCGCATACAAGTGTACCTCTCACTCATCCAACATAAAAGCCATGAAATAATATACATCCAAAGAAGATTTTTGTCATTTTTTATTCTAGTCGAATCAACACCACAATTACCTTGAATTTGTCTAATCCAACTCATTTGAAATATATTGACCACAAACCTACATGGGTCAAGTTCTTACTTTAGACGGATGAGAGATATGCTTGAATGCGCTCTCTCTCTCTCTCATCTTGAAAGGGCGCAAAGATGAGCAATGTTGTTTATCATCTACAATGCAATCAAAGAAAAAAACTTAAGCAAATTTTACAAGGTAGAGAATATAGCTAATACGGAGTACCAATTAGTGGGTTGATTTTCAAGAGAGAAACACTACGCTACAATCACTGGAGTGACGAAGCCACATAATATAAACAATGATACAACATTCTATCCAAATTTGTACCGATTCATCCAAAAGTTGACAATTTCATCTAGTTTCAACGAGTTTTGTAAAATCTATGGCGAACTCATCCATCAAAAATATAAAAAACCACATACTACTCCATTGATATATGTTTAGAACCACAATTTGCCAATAGATCACCAAATTCAAAACCAGTGATACTATTATACCCTTATGGGTATATAACTGCTAGACCGATCAGATTCTCGAGCTAAACAATTTAGGGACACGCCTGCAAGTGCTTCATAATTGGGAGATGCTTATCCAAGGCTTGAGACGTCCTCTAAGTTAATCTTCTGCCCCCTTGACTGTAACAAAGCCCTGCCTTAGAGTCTTAATTAATTTCTTAAGACTTGTTCGATCTTAGTAACAATTGTAGTATCTAGGGTACACTGATTAATTAGTAGGCTTATTTCTGTTGGTGAGAATTAATGTGAAATTTAAAGCACTGGACATCATACAAGGTTGCTTGGTCAACCCTTGAAGCTGCAAATTAAGCACACTTAATTATTGTTAACTTAGTAATTACACACTTAATTAGACCCGCATAATTCAAGTGGAATCGGCCCACACTAATTAACGTCCATAATCAGGGCAGCACTGCAAGTAAGTTAACTATAGAATTTACCAAAATACCCCAAAAAGCGTGCAAACATCTGTTCAGACTTCGTTTCCAAGCTGATGAAAGGGTTGTTTTGAGTGCATTTCACTCGATGTTGGTTGTGGAACTTTCATAGACAAGTTTTGATGCCATAATGGGATTTTATCTGTAGGACATGACACGTGGGAGACAAGCTTTTATAAGAGGAAAAACGGGGATCAATAACCCTTTGGATTATTAGGTTATAACAAATGAAGAAAGTGGTGCACAAGGAAATGTCACGTTTTCATCCCCCAAAAAAAGACCTTTAACCAATCAAATTCACCTAGAAAATGAGTGGAATGCTTTGTGTGATTGACTAGATCATAATAATGGGAACAACTCAATGATTGAGCACCTCCACAAATTCTCGTGCTAGAATGTGCAAACCATAATAAGCTAGCCACCTTGCACTTGAAGTTTGTAAATTGTTTCATATTTCTAACCACATATATGCCAAGAATTCATTAAAAAAAACCTAGAGAGTGTCCAAATGTTAAATTGAATGGTCCATGTGAGCACGAAGCCCATTTATACATGAACATCATAAACACATTTCACTTTTACCACAATAAACATCAACGGTGTTCATGCAAAGTTTGCATTGGGTGCCAATCATTGATTTGAGTCAACACTCTCACATGAGCTCCCAACACAACAAAAACACAACCACTTCCCACTTTGAGCCTTTTTTTGTTACCATGTTCTAATCACCTCCAAATCGCACATCTCATGTGTCTTTGAGAAGATATCCATGTTGGCTTGATGTTTGTAGTTATTTTGAATGGGAATGAATGAAGTACATGAGATTAATGCATGGAAGAAGTCATCCACCAACTAAAATTGGGTTGCTTGGGGAATTAGGTGTTAAATGAACCTACTCCCACTTCTCAAGTCAAGTAATTAGTGCATGTATTGGTTACCACTAGTAGAAAGCTATGCCAAAAAGAACCGTACCTGAAATCGGCTACGATTCTTTTGACCAGCCTAATCTGTACTTGCTAAACGACTGTAGATTTGTTTAGAGCATAGTTTTTTTTAGTAGTGTTACCACTCCTTGTAGCTTGCAAACTACACCACTATCACCTACTAGTGTGGATTATCATTTGGATTTACACCTTGCTATAACTTTCAGAGAGTGTCAGTTGTACCCAAGTAACCATAATTTTGTAGTATGCACACCAAGAAACATGAAATAATGTACTTGAAAAAAACAAGTGATATCTCAATAACAAGCTATATCAACTTTCAATTCAAGCGGATAACACGCGCTAATAGGTTATACCGGCGTAGGTATCAAATTACACCAAGGTTCAATGGCAAGCTCCTTGTTGTTTTGGAACCATAGACTCATCCACAATACTTTCCAAGGGCCACAATAACCATCAAGTAATGTGTGTTTCATATTCTTGAAAATAAACGAAGCACCAAACAACTATGCTTTGTTGATGTAGTTCATCTGTAAGGTAGGAAAATTGGAAACAAGAATATCACTACTGGTGCACTAGACTAGGGGTGGAATGATTCTTATGTGGGTTCTAAATGATTAATTATAAAAGTGTTGGCGTGAAAAGGATGCAATGATAGGTGGGATGTAACAATTGGTTGGATAGATGTTGTTTCACGCCATTTGTGATCACTTTTGGGTGTCATTTAATTAATTGTTTCATGTGCATTCGTATGCATAGTAAGATATTTTGATGCTCAAATTAGAGAGACTCTTCTATACAAGTAGGGGGTTTGACTTACTTGCCTCTTTAGGAAAATGTAACTAATTATTTACATAAAATGAAATTATGAAACAACTTGCATTCCTCATCATTTCCTCTACTTCATTTTTGAGAAATATTGCACAAAATTCACGCCACTCTGTATGACCAAATTAGCTTATTTTCATTACTTTCCGCATATCTACTTTACATTGTGAAATTCTACTTTACTTACTCTTATGCAATGCTACTTCACACCTTTGCTTCCAATAGTGGACCACCCTCAAGAATACTCCATAAATATGGAAAGAACGAGACTTTCATAGAGGTGCCATGTCATTGGAAAGATAACTCCATACAAATCAACAAAAACAAGTAAAATCCGCGCGTGTCTCAATTCATGTTCTCCTCTTCTCTTGCAATGCTCTCCTCTCTCTTTCCCTTCCTTCCTAAATATGAATTTCTTGGGTCTCCCTCTCTCTCTTGAGTCATTTGTTTATAAAATGTAGATCGTAAGTTCCAAGATCATGACCCATGTGTTCCAAGGAAAAAGTAGATGTTGCAATAAGAGATGAAATAACCCCCCAAAATAAAAGACACGCAACCACTTTTAAAACACAAATACCCGCCACGTTGATGGGCTTGATTATCAAATGTGTCCCTCAACTTAGTCCCAATGATCGTGAATGCACACAACACCTCTTTCTTCTTAGTTGCATCCGTATGTTTCATACCCCTCATTGCTTCTTGCTCTCTTGTTGGTTGTAACTACTTATTCATGGGTTTCCTTGCACTAATGACCCCAAATGAAATCATGGGACAAGGCCCACATATATCTTCCTCAAAATGGGTGCACAAACTAATTTTGACACAACAAATACTTGCAACATTGATGGCCTCGATTTTTCAATGCATCTTTCTATTTCATTTCAACGCCTTGAATGTGCATACAACCTAATTCTTCTAGCCATATTTGTAGGTTCCACACCTCTTATTTACCCCTTGCTCTTGTTGTTTGGTGTTACTTAATTTCTAAAATTTGATGGGTGTCCCCACACATGTCCGACACTAATGGCCCCAAACAAGGCCCACGTATATATTCCTTAAATGGCTGCAATATTGTAGGGTCTCGTTAGGTTCAACACTTTGAGTCGAAAGCTAATTTTCACGTTTGATTGAACATGTTCTTGGCTAATTTGGATACAACACATGACAATTTTCTTCCCAAAAATTGGTATTTTGCATCGACCATACAACACCCTATGGTAGTTGTAGTAGTTGCATGCATTGGGGTGCTTGCAATCCCACAATTTCATGTTACCACATGGAATACATGCTATAATACATCCTTCAAATTTGTGTCAATAATCATAATTGCACATGTAACTTGCTGCTCCTTGGTTATATATGTAGCTCCCACATGTCTATTCCTTAAATGGTTGTAGTATCGTAGGGTGTTGTTAGGTTCAATACTTTGAGTCGGAATCTAATTTTTCATATTTGATTGAACATGGTCTTGACCAATGTGGATACATCATGAGACATTTTCTTCCCAAAATAAGTATTTTGCGTCAGCCATATAACACCCTACAGTTGTTGTAGTAGTTGCATGCATTGGATGCCCGCAACCTCACGATAATGTTGCCACATGGAATACATGCTACATTGATAATACAACCTTCAATTTAGTGTCAATAATCATGATTGTACACATAACTTGTTGCTTCTTAGTTATATATGTAGCTTTTATACCCCTCCTCACTCTTGCTCTCGTTGGTTGTTGCTACTTCTTTATGAATTACCCCACACTAATGACCCCAAATGAAACAATGCCCACATACATTTTCCTCAAACAATTGCAACAATGGCATGCATTGAATGCTTGCAATCTCACCAGCTAATGTTACCACGAGAGATACCTACCACATGGATAACCTTGTTATCCAAATGCATCCTTTAATTTAGTGTCATCGGTCATGAATGTGCACAAGATGTAGCCTTCTTAATTGTATATGTAGCTTCCATACCTCTCATTGCTCTCATTGATTCCCCATTGGTTGATGCTACTAAATTTTAAAAACTTCAAGGGTATCTCTCAACTACTAATCCCAAATGAAACAACTAGCCTTCATTCACATACATACATGCATACACATGCATACATGCATACATGCATACACATACATACACATACACATACACACACATACACACATACATGTTCACATGCATACATGCATTTTTATATGTGTGTGTAGTTCAAATAGTTGCATGCATTAATTAGGTGCCCACAATTTTGCAAGCCGATGTTGTCATCCCAACAAATACCTACGATCTGGATGGCCTTAATTATCCAATAGGTCCTTCAATCTAGTGTCCATGGTCATCATGAATGTGCACACAAACTAATTCTTCTTAGCCGTATCCGTAGCCTCCATACCCCTCATTGCTCCTTGCTCTCAATGGTTGGTGCTACTTAAGTTTTGAAAATTTATGGGTCCCCCTCCACTAATGACCCCAAATGAAATAACCAACCTTCATATATATCTATATATACACATACATACACACACACATAGATAGATATATATACACACACATACATACATATAGTCCTTAAATGGTGCGTGCATTTGGTGCCCGCAACCTTGCAAGTTGATGATGATATCATCGCAAGAAATACCTACTACATGCATGGACAACCTTGATTATCCAATGCATCCTTCAATTTAGTGCGAACGGTCGTCATGAATGCACACACACGACCTAACTAACTCTTCTTAACATAGCCGTATTAGTAGCTTCCATACCCCTCTCATTGCTCCTTTGCTCCCCTTGCCACTCTCTCCTACTTGATTGAATTCTACAACTTTATGGGTTGCCTCACACTACTAAATGTCCCCAAATGGACTCACCACTTGCCTGCTGAGCCTCGTATATACATATATATATACACACACACACACACAAACTTCTCAAATGGCTACCAATAGTTGCATGCATAGGATGCCTGAGCAATTGCACTCAAAAAGTCTCAAATGCTGGGTGGGCTGTAAGTACATGCCTGCAATGACTGACTGCTGACTGCAGTATGTAAGTGTCATGCTTAGATGTATTGTATCCCAGATTTTTGGGCATAATCGGTCAAGATCCTGGTGTTTCCAAGTCCGGCCGCTTCCATGTTGCCGATCTTTCGGTTTTTCCTTTAATGATGTAAGGTGTATTCCAACCATTCCTCTGAAGTAGTGATGGGTTAAATTTTCCTGAAGTCTTGAACTTCAACCGGATATTTCTCAAACTCAACCGGTTCATCTGAAAAGTAGCGGTTGGTTCTCCCAGTTCATTGTTGTATTCTCTCGTTGGTCTCTCTTTGTATGCAGACGAGAAGAGTAGAGTAGAGTAGAGGAGAGGAGAGTAGAGTAGAGTAGAGTAGAAAGAAAGTCCACAAATACTCTCCACACAACATACCTGGTCAACTCCTACGGAGTGGCCAAGAGTAGCAGTGCTTCCTCTACTTTACTTTGTTTTATTTTATTTCACTTCCAGGCCTCTCCTCTCATCACAGCAGGCTCATCAGCATGCTCCTCTGGTTCTCTCCCTGGCCTGGCCTGGCCTGGCCTAGCCTAGCCTAGCTTAGGTTGGCTTAGCGTAGCTGCTTGCAGGCTTTCTCCTTCCCTTCCCTTTCCCTTTCCCTTCCCCTCTCTTCCCTCCCTTCAAGGCCTTCTTGAAGGAAGGGCAGGCAATTAGTAAAGGCGAGGAAGCATCCAAAACATTGCGCTCACTGATGCTGGAGCTCCAGCAGCCCTCGTCCGCTTTGCTGCAGGTACGTACCACTTCTACTACCTCATCACCCCGACCTCCCTGCCCTTCACTTCCAGCTTCCTCCCAAACCCAAGCAGCAGTTTAATTAGCACTACGTTATACCATCATCATCGCCATCATCAGCATCATCAGGTCTACCCTCCAAGCATGCCGCATGCATCGCCACAGACAGCTCGTGACTAACTCACTCTACCCAACGCCCTTTTTGGGCGCCGGGTCGGCCACCCAAAACTGCCAGTTTTGGGACCCATCAGCTAATTTAGCTCCTTGCTTACTTACATACACGAGTGGCGGTGGCAGTGACGAGTCGAAGGCGTTGATTGATGAAAGGAAGGGAAGGGAAGGAAGTTTGGGGGATGTGTGTATACGTGAGCAGCAGGTGTGGCGGTGGTGGTAGCTTAGCTCGGATTATATATGGTGGCTTGGGCGAGGCTAGCTTAGGTGGTGCTTCTATCATCCTGGCCGCCTTTGAAAGGTTGTGGGCTAGCTGTGAATTAACGAGGTGTCATTGGGAGTGACCTTAGCCTTGAGGGATCGGAGCTTCGGACACGGTGGTCGTGTGTGCGTGTGTGTGTGTGTGTGTGTAGTCGGCGCTTGATCTCGATGTTTGTTTGTCTGTCCGTTGCTGTGTCTGATTTCGAGTTGTCAAGGTTTAAGAGGTGAAGAAGGTGTGGAATTGCTTCAATTGTGCACTACGGACACAGCTAGTTTAGCTCCTCCTCCTCTTGTGTGAGAGTGTGTGGGTGTAGTTGTCGCCATTGATGGCTGAGGGAGCCTGTAGGTTAGGTCCTGCTTGGGAGCTGCAGCAGGCTCGAGGTGTAGGGGTTTGCTCATGCGAAGTTGAGGTTTTGGGAAGGAAGGTGAAGGGGGTAATTGTTTGTGGATAGGTAACTTAGGCAATGGTAGTGTGGCCAACTCGACCACTCGCGCATGACCATGGCCTGCTGCAGCAGAAACAGCGGCAGCAGATGTTTAATAATAGTAGTGCAGAGGACGGAATTTGCTCTCACGAGTGGGAGGGTAGTGCCATCGTAGCTGCTGCTGCTGTAGCCAATACGTACAGCAGTCATACTGTCCGGCTGCATGACAGTCTGCACAAAGGAAGACTTATTGCTGCAGCTTGCACACTTGATACGAACAGCAAGCAAATGCTCCTGCTGTTGTTCCCTGCTTCCAGAAGCCAAGCAGTAGCACGGCTTAAAGTGCTGCAGCAGCAAATTTTCATCACGATGATTTGGGAAAAGTCGATGTTGTCGGAGGCTGATGATCACCAATATTCGATATTGCTCGTGGGGGCAAGTTCAGCAACGTCACCACTGCGGTAGCTCATGATCCCTCGCTGCAGCAGTACTCCTCCTTTTTTTGCCCTTCTTCCTGCTGCTGTTCCTGTTGCATTACCTACGGTTTGCATCTTGAGCTCCTGTAGGTAGGTAGGGCTTCAAATGAGGGGACCTAGGTTTTGATCCACAAGTGCCTCTGTAGCTGGCCATTGCTGTCTCATCAGTGCCTCCGGCTATGGAAATCAGCAGCTAGCGGCTAGTCACATCAAGTGTCTTGTTCTAAGTTGTGAGGAGTGTCTGTGAAGGATTATAACTTACAGTTTAGCCTAAATTTTTAGAGCTCACAGGTGTGGAGGTACGGGTAGGGGTGAGTAGAGAATTCGGAGGCTCGTGTAGCACATAGGCTGCATCAAGCTGAGGCATTATCATATCTGGTCTATTGCGTAGTCATAAATTAGAAACAGAAATGTTGGGAAGGGAAGGCTACATGCGAGCTGATATTGGTAAAGAATGTTAATGCAGTACATGGAGGTGGTGGTGTGTGTACTGCAACATTCGATTTGGGTACTCCAACCTGGTACTGCAGCAGAGTGGGAAATGTTAAGGAAATATGGCATGTGATCAAACGTTAGCAATAATCTCTGCAATGCACTCACTGCAAACCTGGAGGCACACTACATTCGGGGGTTTAATTTAGATCGGCGGTTTCAAGAGTGCTGAACAAGAGTTCGGGTGGTAGGAGAAGAATCATCATTATCCTTGGGGTTTGGATTATTGATTGTTTGGGGTCGTGGTGGTGGTGGTGTTTGTTGATGATGCTTGCTTGCGGACAGCAGTAGTAGCAGTAGTAGTAGTACTCTTTGATGTGTACTGCAAGTCAGGCATCGACCGGTGGCAATAATCCGGTGGCCGGAGTGTGGAAGAGAGAGAGATTATTATGACCAGGAGGCCAGGGAAAGATCCTCAAACACACTCCGCCTCCTCCTCCCCCCCGCAAACTCTGAGAACCACCCCGCGGACGCACTTTAGGTGTCACCTCCACTTAACCAATAACATTCACCTCAAGCATCTTCACATGCACGTGCAGACGACGACGACGAAGAAGTCGAAGAGCAAGAGCAAGAGCAGGCGGATGTTGGACGGACGGCAAACTCCACATCTCCCTCTCAGGAGGGAGCTCACCGCAGTTCGCAAGGTCAAATCTCTGCGTGACCCCTCCACAAGCTCATCCTTTAGCCCTATCTCGGTGGGAAGCTCCGTAACCCGGCCTGACCATAGGGTTATAAATGACGATGCTGCACAGTCGACCCAACAGGAGCCAGCTCCTCGCAGGGCAGGGAGATCAAGGAACAAGGGTAGGGATCATGGCAGTAATGCAGATCATCAGGGTGAGGTGAGGCAATCATCCAGAGGTGGTGGTCATGGCAGGATGTTGTTGGCGGAGGAGGGAACCAAAAGGAAAGACACCATCATCAGCCATGGCGGCATTATTAACAAGGGTAGGGATTGCAATGGGAGCTGTGTGGAGAATCCCACTTATGGGTGGGACGGTGAACTTGAGATTGGGGAGGGCTTACAGGAGGAATTGCGAGGGAGAGGAGGGATGACTCGGAGGAGGGATTGCTCGGAGTATATCGAGGCTTCATCCCCTCATCATCATTGGCAGGATGAGGAGGAGGAGGATCATCATCAACATCATCATCATCATCATCAGAATCAAAATCAGGGTTACTCATCCCACTCTCAGCAGCAGCATCACCACAGGGATCATCATCATTCCACTCTTCCCCGGAATAACGGCATCGGCTATAGAGTGGAAGAGAGGTGGGCAGGCGACGCAGAGGAGATTGCACGCAGGCTGATTGCTGAGCAGAATGTACACATGGCGTCACCGAATTCCTACCTCTCCAACCTCACCCGGCAGCATGGGATGTCTCTGCTAGGGTTAGGCGGGGAGATCACAACCTCCGAAGCTGAAGAGAGTTTTCTTGAGAGTGAGGAAGGCGAAGCAGCCATGATGGGAAGCGACCATCATCACCATGATCATCATCACCATCAGGTGGGTTTGTCATCCTCCCACATGTCCAATTCGGAGTCCCCTCTCATGCGGAGGAAGACACATCACTCCAATGGCAATAGCAGCAGCAGGCGATCCAAGGATCACCAAGGTATGATAAACCTCAGAGTGGGAGGAGGAGTGCATTCTCGAGGCAGTGGTAGTGGTAGGGCAAGGAGCAGTGCCCGAAGAGCATTGCACAATAATGTGGGCATGAGTTACAAGGAAGCCCCAGTGGTGCCAACCATGTCAGATGAGCTTGACGTCTCCGAAATGCCTCAGAATGGATGTGGCATGCCATGGTACTTCTCAGGTTTACATAAGTATAAAGGGAAGAGCCTCCTGGATTACGCAGGGATGGGGTTCACATGTGCATTTCCGGAGGGGATGAAGAGCCGGAAGGGCGATTCTAAGGATGTGTCCCGAAATGGTTCCCGAAATGGCTCACAGCGAGACATGAACTTCTCCTGCCTTGAGGAAGATGCCAATAACGTTGTCCCGCTCCTCACTCCAGGTGAGGAATCCTATGATGAGGGTGAGGAGCTGCCTGAGTTGATGTTGCATAGAGGAGATCCCCCAAAGCGTGAGGTCATGCCTGTGGGGAAGAGTAGCAGAGTGCAGCAGAAAGAACAAGTGATGATGATGCACCATGAGGAGGGGGGAGCTATGGCAGATGCAACATCAGGAGGAGGGCCACATAGAAGCTTGAGCCAAAAGTACCGGCCGAAGAGTTTTAAAGATCTGGTAGGGCAGAGCCTGGTGGTGAAGTCCCTGACCACTGCCATCACCAAAGGGCGAGTGGCACCAGTTTACCTCTTCACAGGTCCTCAAGGGACAGGGAAAACAAGTGCAGCCAGAATCTTTGCAGCGGCATTGGTGTGTCTGAACACGGAGCCACATCGGAGACCATGTGGGCTATGTCGAGAATGTGCCACCCTAACTCTCAACCGAAGCCAGGATGTGAAGGAGATGGATGTGAGCAGTAGCCCGGACCTTCTCTACATGCGATCCTTGGTGGGGAGCATCAATTTGCCTCCTACCCATACAAGGCAACGCATTTTCATTGTGGAGGGATGTGATTCTTTGAGTGCCGAGATTTGGAATGCTTTTCTCAAGTTTCTTGAAGACCCGCCTCACAACGTGGTGTTCATCCTTATCACCTCTGAATTTGAGCGCCTTCCTGTCTCTGCTACTTCCAGGTAACAAACAAGCCTCCTGATGATTCCAGCCATCCTTCATAAGGTTTCTTGAGTATCCAAATGCAAGTTGGAATAGCTGATGAATTTCTGAAATAGCTTAACATGCTGCTCTACTTTAATCTTGTTCAGCAGTTGTCTTTAGAATTTGTGAAAACCTGTGTGAATGTGGAATAAGTAGGCAGCAAAATGAGATACAACATGAAAACTGTACTGATATCAAATGCAAATGCCCATGGTGTACTAATACCGAGCATTTAGCTTCACAAACCTGATTGCTATTTCCAATTTCTGAAACAGCTTTCATAACATGCTGCTGTAATCTATCTTGTTGAGAACTGCCCCTAGAATTCACAAGAACCTGTGAAAATGTGGGAAGGGAGGGAAATGAGATAGTGTGGTGACGTCCTGTCTCTGGGTAAAAGTACTTCAGAAAACGTCAAAACATGTGTTGAGAGGGTCTGCACCTCAAAATCGAAGTGGCTGGTGTCAAATGTTGAGCTAGTGTTGATGCATACCCTTGAGGGTTTAATATCCTTCTAGTGCTAGCTCAACATGTTTAACATTCATTCAACTCAGATTTCAACTTTTAGTTCTTTCAATGATGAAATGTAGAAACAAAAGATTCAAAACTCAACCCCATGTTTGCAGTTATTAATTCAATTTTGTTATAGTGAGTGAGAGGTTTGTGATGTTTGAGTGACTGTAGTGTAGCAATGATGTTTTTGAGAAGGTGCACAAGGATGTAACAAGGAGGTATACTTACAAGGATAGTGAAGGAAAGTTTGCCTTGTTGTTGTTGTTGATGATGATGCAACTGAAGTGATTTCCTTTTTTATATATCCTGCAGATGCCAGAAATACCACTTTGGGAAAGTGAAAGAAGCTGAAATTGTGGGCCGGCTGCAGACGCTGGTAGAGAAGGAGAATCTTGATGCAGAGGAGGCTGCATTAGCGTTGATTGCATCACGAGCGGATGGGTCCCTTCGGGATGCAGAGACCATACTTGACCAACTCAGCCTTTTGGATCGAGTGATCACCCTGTCCATGGTGCAAGAACTTGTATGTTTCCAACTTTATCTGACCAGTCTTCTGCTTTGTCTCTCTCATCAGCCTCTTTGAAAAGTTCGGATTGTGTGAAGAATCTGATTCTCATCATTAATTTTTCAATACTAATGGAACCTAAAAGGGTTCGATCCAAATTAATGGAGGTCTTCTTTTCAGCTTTATTCATCAACGTATAAAGGGACTAGGTGTGTTGAGCACATTCACCCTGAGACACTGGGACTTGCAATGCTGGACCTTTGAAGCACGCATAAGTGTGGAATGGCTGATGGCTGTGTTTTATGCCAGATGAATACAAAACAAAAGCTGTTCTGTGGGTTGTTTTCCTGTGACAATATATTACTCTAGGTTCTACATTGCACTGATGATGGTGTGCCACTTTGTCAGGTGGGGCTCATTCCTGATAATAAGCTGCTGGACCTACTTGATATGGCTTTGGCGGCAGACACAGTGAACACTGTCAAGGGCATGAGGGATCTTTTGGAGTCCGGAGTAGATGCCTTATCCCTGGTCGCTCAGCTTGCCTCTCTCATCACAAACATTATTGTGGGGACTTTTGAACTCAGCCGAGACGCCCGAAAGAAGGGGTTTTTCAGGAGAAATTTGCGTAAGCTTCATCACATTTTACAAACAGCTCTATTTTACATGTGTTTGAATATTTGACATTAGAATCAAGCTACTGCAATCTACATAACTTAACATTTACTTGCAAGAGATCCGACATGACACTGGATCTGCAGAAATACATGAACTCCCAAATTCTCAACAAGATCCTTGCAAAACAAGAGTGCAGAACCACCAGTGATGCTCTCAAATCCCTTGTTGCCACACTTATAAATTTTGATATAGTACTGAATCTTAATAATTGGTGGTTCTAATTTTTCAACTACAGCAAGGAGGGAGGAACAGCAACGGCTGCGTCAAGCATTGAAGGTGCTTGCAGAATGTGAGAAACAGCTCCGGGCTTCAAGTGATCGGTCCACCTGGCTAACAGCTGCACTGTTGCAATTTGCACCAGACAGGTCATACCTTCCATCTTCAGTGGACACAAGTATGGCTCCTAGTCCCATAGCTTTTGACACGCTTGAGAAGGTTGCCACTGGAGAGCCTGACACTCCAAGGCTCCCACATCCACCGCCAGGTGACCCAAGACGTCGAAAAGCCGGCCAACAAATTAGCTCACCAAATAAAAGTAATAAGGACAAGGCTCACCACAAGGTTCCCCGAGTCATCCATAACACAAGGACGGAGAAACAAAAGTTGCAAGCTCCTGCAGGCAACTCTAGTTCCAATAATGTTGAAGGGAGGAGAACTAGAGGAGTGCCTCATGTAGCAAACCAACTTCAGGCTAAAGTGCACCCATCCACCACCGAGTCCCCATCAAACATTATCATTGATGCTGATGATGATGATGAAAGTGGGCTCCCACCTTCACGGTCCCTTGTCCTTTTTGATCCTGCTCGCATTTCAGGGACACGAGACTTTCGTGTGCTCTCACGCCGTGACTTAGAAGACATCTGGGGGAAAGTTCTTGAGGGATGCCGCTCGAACGTTTTGAGACAACTCCTTTCCTCTCAAGGAACACTCATGGCCCTTTTTGTGGCCCGAGGTATGCATAAAAGTGGATTTTCCGCTTTCAATGTGATCTCCTTTGCAATGAATTATCAATCAATTCTTAAACCTCACTGAATACGCATTCCCCTCCTTACCAGTGTTGGACTGGTATTGCCATTCTTTGATACCATTCGGTAATGAGGATTCTTCACTTTATGATATTGGTACGGTATGGGCTTTTTAGGGCATTGTTATTATGATACCATTTGGGTCTATGTATATGCAAGAAGCTTCATACCTTGGTAAAATCACCCTAGTATCAATATAGCATTAGGAAGGTATTGACCCAAATATTTACTTGGATATACAAAGATTCTCTCATCTTGTGATACCCACCAACTATTAACATTTGACTGGTATTAACATATGACTGGTATGGACAGTGGTTGGGTAGGTTCTTTGAAACCATAACTAAAATCGTGTATATGATACTAGACATTCACATATATACAAGTCTAAAATTGCTCCTAACTTGTTGCAGATGACACGTATGCTGTTGCCCATGTGGAATTTCGGAGCCAAGAGCACAAGGCACGTGCAGAGCGACTGCGGAGTAGTACATGTCATGCTTTTCAAATGGCTCTTGGCTGCCCAGTGGAGCTCAAGCTAAGCCTCGAGTGTCCCCCAAACATGGTACTTGAAGAGATCAAAGCGTCCCAACCTTTGCGACCTGACCCCTCAACCAGCAGAGCTCAGGCTGATCAGGAGCCTGAAATTATACCTACTGCATTAACTGCTGCCAAAAAAGATATTGCACCTGCAGAGCCATCTTTGCGTCACACACGACGACGACGAAAAAGGCCTGTGGCTAAAGATGAGTTGATTTCCATGGGTGGTGAGACCACAACTGCCGATCAGGACCAGAAGGTAGATGAGGTGGCAGGACCAAGTACTAGTGCAAGCTCTGGTTCCCGCAACAAAAAGAACTCGAGCCGGGATTCACGTTGCTTTTCAACTGAGTCATGTATGCCAAGGGAGGCCACCAGGTTGCCAGCTCGGCGCCAAAGGTCAGTTAATATACGGCTCAATAGGGTGACGAGTGTGCGAAGGGAGGGTTGTGGTGGGAACATCTCGCACTGGAAACGCCCGAAATTCAAGGGTTTAATGCACATCGAGCGCAAAAACATGTAAGTGTCATGTTCAATGATCTCTTGAGTTGTTTCAGAGAAGCTTGATATTTTGCATAGAGAGAAAGAAAGAAAGATGACTCAACCAATGCTGCCATTGGCATGAATTATGGTGTTGATGCTTCATCTTCGAGTTGTTGTAAGCCTACATATAATCCCGAAATGGGCATCACAAGAATTAGAGGGCCCCTGAAGACTGCTGCCTCCTTTCTAAGGTGACCACACAAATGGGCGTGGACAAGCATGCCTGCACCTATCTCCCCCAAGGGCAAGCCCCTAGGTTCCCATGTAATTGGTTGAAAATATTCGGTTCACCTGGATTCCCCCACTATGATTGGGTGAACCATAGGTGGCAGGATGCACTGGACATCAAGTGCTAGGAAGGTCACCTATCTGAGTACTAATCTGACCTTAGGTGGCTAACCTCAGAGTTCCCATAGGATCCAGGTTAAGGCCTTCAGTTTAAGCCACCCTTTATTGCACATTTCTGCATCTTGTCAGAGTGCTATATATATTGTGTTGCCTAATCAATCAGCCAAAGCTGACAAACACTCATTACAATCTACCTTGATGTACTCACCACTTTCAGCAATCTACTTTTCTTAAGGCGTTTTGTGTCTGTCAATCTTCTTGACACTTAAACATGCCAATGTGTCTGGAATCCGCAAGAATGTTGTGGCATGGTCTAATTTGTGCAATGTTCCAGGAGGCTTCAAGCACGACACAAACCAGCTCGTGGACCCCCCTGTTGGCATTCGCCCCAATCAGAAAAGGTGTGTATTCGATTTAAATTTTCTGCCTCGCTTCTTCTACTTAACTGTTCAAACAAAAGATGAAAGTTGCAGTGTATTTATGTTTGGGTCGAGAGGGTTTAGGTCTTCAAATTCTTTCAGTTTCTTGATGCAAGGCTTCAAAGCAAGTCAAGAGATGAAATTGTGTGCTGTTTCATGGACTTGTTGAATCATAGACTGAAGTCCGTTGTTGTGTCCTCTAGGGACTACCATGGTGTGATGATGTCAGTTTCTCATTTTCATGTACAGCATTTTCAGACTGAATTCTGGAGAGCTTGCATTAGAGGAACATTTGGTATTTTTCTTTTAAAGAAATGTGACCATTGCAACTTGGCAAAAAGCTAGTAATATGCTTGGAATTGAGCATACTTCAAAGCAATAAATTATGAACAGAAATTCCTAGCCACATATGATAAGATTGCTACAGGACATTGAGGGTGTAATTTGATAAACGGGGAGATGGACAACATTTGAAATCATGTGTTTGTTGCTCTAATTTTTCTGGTGGGGTGCACAGGGAACACCAAAGGCGCATCGCAAGACCCCCAAAAAGGTTGCCTTCTTCCTCCGGTTGGTACCTTGTGGTCGGTCCTCAAAGCTAGAAGAAGTATCACCAAGCAGGCCTTAAAAATGGCACTCTCCAAAGTTTTGCACCTATCGATGAGTTTACCACCCCAATGCTTCCTTCACCACCCTCTGTCTCGACCTTCGAGACATGGTTAATTCTTTCAATCCAAAGCTCTCATCAGGTACCTCCCAAGACTGGAAATGAACAACACTACTGCTGATTACGAAAAGGAGACGGGAGCGCCAAATTAGTCAAGATTCAGAAGTCCCATGATCAACTTTGGACTTGGATAGATTATGGAGAATGACAGCATGGAACTTTCTGCATGATATAAAAGAATCTCCACTCGAAGCCCCTCGATTTACACCAAGTGAACGCAGCCCTGCAGCTGTGTCCACAAAATTAACCAATGTCAACTTGTGGAGTTTGTATTCACCAAGATATCCACTGCCTCCAAATTGGCCATTTGGGCACATACACACGATGAGTGTATTGTAACAAAGATTTCCTGTCTTCAGAGGAATTTATGCACTGACACTCCTGAGAAATGAGCCAGGATATCATGCAACACTGAATAGCCCTCAATTTTTTAAGTGATTCAGTGTCATCTGAAAGGAAGAGCATTCGAGTGAAGCTTGAGAATGTCACATTTGGATCAGACGTGCACTTGGTCCTTGGCAGGAGGTAAAATGCAATGTTGAGCATCAAGGCACAATGGAGATGTAATTTTGGTATTGCATGTCCTGCAATAATACAAGACTTTTAAGACTGGTGAAGTGCCAGGCTCTTTTGTACCCGAATGCAAGATAACAGACATTAATTAGTTGAGACTTTCTATCATGCAAACTCTGTACAATATTAAGAGGCCACATGGGCTACCGCTAATTCTTTTTTTATTTGATGACCCATTTACATGAGAACGCCCTTCTGGACAAACTTTATATGATGTAAAGCATTTAATCTACACTCTTTTGATGCCTCCCCTCAAACGACCTGACCTTTCCTACACCAGAGATTCCAAATGACATTAGTTTTTTTCTTGAAGAATTAGGTTACTTAGGAAAAATCCCCCCTTCCCCCTATACATCTGTAGAGAGCAAGAATATATCTGACCAAAACATGATCTCCTTGAGTTGGATGTAAGATTCTTAAACTAAGAATCGATGTTTCAAAGGAACTAATATATTTGTAACTGTATGAAGTCCTGACTGCTATGGCTGCTAAGGTCCCTGATGAATCACCACTATTTCATCTCAAACACTCTTGACTTATATGGTAAGTTTGAGAAGAGGGAAAGCAGATGTGAATAACTCAGCCTGTCTCCCAGGCAATCACATGGTCAATTGCTCAATTTATTTTCTTCCAAACTTTTGCAACAAAAGCTTAGCAACTATTTGGAGCTATGGCTCCCAAGTCACCATTGGCGTCTGCACCTGCAAAGGCGGCCACGAAAACACCTCCAAGGCAATACCGGAAGCCTACACCCATGGATCCAATCTCAGCCAACAAAGTGTGGAAGGAGCATTGTGACAAGTGCGACGCACTCCCTGCAGTGCAAGGGCCTTTCCAATTGGACCCCAGGACTAGTAAGTGGCAATCAAAAACCTCGAGGTGCAATGAATTAGCAAGGCTCTACACAGGCTGAAACACTGATTAGCAGGAAAGCAGATTATCATATGTAATGGCTACTCAATATCCTGAAAGAAGGCAGAAACCTCCACTCAAAGATTTGTTATGTGTCTTTGCGAAAATGTTACCATCTGGCCATTTGTTTTAAATTTCTCCTACTGTAATGTGTCTGAACTTTGAATGCTGTCAATGATTCCTTCAATTCCAAAGCATGTCTTTATGTGGTTTACATGCATCCCAGAGGTCTAGGTTTTAAAACCCTAATTGCTAAGAAGTGATATACGAGGGAAGTTGGGCTTGAGAAACTATACTCCTAAAAGCCACTTACCTTAATGAGTGACAATATGCGCCATGAGGATTCCCCCGTCTCATGTTTGAATAACTGGTAATTTGTTTGTCATTCATGGTCAAAATGCTTTGGGAAGAATGAACCCACTTCCATTTGTGACTTTGATGAGCTTGACATCTCTTGTTTCCAATTTTCACAGTGTACCTTATCACTGAGAAACCAACAAGGGTGCAGCCGACCATCAAAGGCAAGTCATATTATACAACAACCAGAAAAAACTTCACTTCTATGATATAGCCCTCTTATTTTCAGCCCAGTTTATAAGCAGCACTTATATCACTTACAGCAGCTGTATTGTCTTATGGCTCAATGATTTGGCAAAGCAATTCGCAGTGTCACAGAAGGAATATGAGGATGCTGTGAAGCTGATGACAACTGTAGACCCAATAAAAAATAGAGAGTTACCTCCACCTGACAAATACGAGGAGCCGCTCACAGTTGCACAAGAGTATGGCTGGTTCAAAGGGCCATTGGTTTGTGTTTTCGAACACTTCTCATCTTTTTCCAATGTTCCAGAATGATCAGTTAGCTTCTGTTGAGTGTGATCAGACATCCAAAACCTCTTTCTTTCCAGGGGGCTCTTATTTGGCATGGAATTTGGTAGTTGCCAAGTAATGGCCCAAATATAGGTTGACATTTATGTTTGTTATTAAAGTCATCCTTAAGTCTAAGGATGACTTGGATCAATTAAGTCTCTCAGAAACTCATGGTTTGGTAGGGAGTTTTTGCCCGCTTTCGACATTTTATAATGTTCAAAGAGTGTTAAAGTGGTGTTGGAACCCCTAATCATAGTGAAATGAAGGGGGATGCGTTTGACTTTGGCCAATAGATGGCTGTATAAAAATGAACACCTTATCAAACTTTGGAGAGCACCATGTTAGGTGCCTTCTCAAGTTTGCCATGATCCAATGTAGTAATGCATAGTAAATTGCTACACTTTTGTCTTTGCAGAAAAAGCCGCACCCTCTATTCAATTTCCCAAGGCATGCATGTGAGATCACCGAGTATGCTGATATCTATTACATGAGTCAAGGCATGAACCCGTTTGCAAGGAAAAAACCCCTTGTCGGCCAAGGTGGAAAGGGCAAGGAAGGGGCAGCACCGAAAGGTGGAAAAGATGCTGCTGCCAAATCACCACCAAAAAAGAAATAACACCACACTGACCAGCTTATTGCTGAGAAGCAATAATCTCTGAATTCTTCTGATTGAAAGCATGAATTTCAGACAGTCTACTTTACTTGCTATTGTTTCACATATTGTTGAAGAAAAGTGGTTGGAAGCTTGATACTGTGGAATATTCTATTCCAACTAACAGTGAAACTGCAGAACTTGGCAACTGTGTCATCATTTCTGTGGCCCATTGTTGAATTTGCCTCAGAATAATATATTTGCCTGACGTATGGAGAAGTTACCTTTTATTGCAGAGATGGATTCTGATGCACATGATGTCAAGATGTACCAGTTAAGATTGCTCTAATACAAATTCTTCAGCAGATTTTGGTGGATTGTACATGTTTTTGTGGACTTTTATTGTGAAGTCCCCACTTCAGGTTTTGTGGTTTCGTGGATCAGTTCAATTGTTGGGCAGAAACAATTTGCAATAGACTACTACAACTTTTCTCTTAGATCGAAGTAACTTAATCACTGGGGGGAGGCAAAGCTTCACTAGTCAATGGTAGCTACCTTCATGTGCAATGTTCATCCATAACTTACTAAATTTCCCATGAGGAGATCAATGCCCATTTGAGCTTTTGGGGGGTTGTCAAGCAGAATAATCAAGTTTTATCTTGAGATATTAGTTTGGGAAGAGTCTCAGATGCATTGTCAACCATGAAAGAAGCCAATACTGGTGATTGTTCTGTGGAACCTTCAAGTGTGAACAACTGAGGACCTTCTTAACAGTGCACAAGACTCAAGCTGTTCGAATCGGCTGATTTAGTTTCATGAGAAGCACATAAATTCACTCACCGTAATTTCTGATTCCCAAGGAAGCTGATTAATTCAGGTTTGGAGATAAGGGAATGATTTTGGGATTGATGGTGATACCCATCCATGTAATGTGAGATTGTCGTATCCTGGTAGCCTGCACTAGAATGCAAATTTGGTGAAAAATACGTGCTGAGGAACAGGGGCCAATTAAGATCTGAGGTCCAAGGATATCAAAACCCTCCCTTCATAATTAGGTATAATTTGCAGAGTCGAGAATAAAACGTGTGAGCATGTCTTGCATCATGGTCTCATAAGGAATTAGGAAGGTCTAGCCTTTGGAAATTCTGATAATATGGCCTCCAGAGTTGAAAGGACCTGTTATTCTCAACAGATGAATAACTTTTCAGATTAAGGTAGCCTGCACTTAAAAGTGCAAATCTGGTGGACTGATAATGCATCCCATGAACCAGATCAAGAGATAAGCATGCGTGTTTAACGAGTGTCACTTCTGGTTCCCAAAGAAAGTAGGTTTCAGTGTTTGTTATAGTTCTACAAGTATGATTGATGGGCTCTGGACGTGCTTCCAAATGGCATTTGCAAAATGGTGCAGTGGGATTGGGGGCTCCTGTACCGATGGCTAAATAAGTGAGGGGGAATTAAATAGGAGGCTTAAAGAATCTGTGGTTGACTCCTTTTGCAATATTCATCAGGCTGGAAATTATTGAAGGAAAAAAAAATTAAAACATCAAATATGCAAGCGACTTGCACGTTCTCTGGAGTATCCAATGGTGGAAAATTCATGTATTGTGTCTGAGGCTCCGAGACTCATAACTGTGTCAAATGTATGTCTGTGTCACCTGAGATTGGGTCATGAGAACTACCACATTCATTGAGTGTCAATTTTGGTTGTCAAAGAAAGATTCAGCTTTTGTTAAACATCTATTAAGGTAAACGTGCCAAATTTGGTTACATATCATCATTGGACACCTATATTTTGAGTGGTATGTGGTTAGGTGTGGATGCCAAAAAGACATGTGTCTAGAAGAGATTGGACTACATCCTCAAAATATGATAACCATTCTAAGCTCAATAATCAACATAATTGAGGGGAACTATATGACCATTTAACACGCATGAGAATCTTCAGTTTGATAATAGTAAAGATATGAGGAAAGTGCTACAGCCTCGCTTTAGGTTTTCAGACCATCTCATACTAATCGTGTGTTTCCTAGAGAAGCAGGCTGGTCGGGGAACATTAATCAACCATTTAAGATCCATCTACCTTACTATGATCGATGGATGGCTGAGGACCTGCATCCAAATGGCATCTGCAAAATGGTGCCTCAATGGTTGCAGTGGGAATGGGGATTAAGAAAGTCAGTGAGGGGGATTAAGTGAGTAAGGAGCCTTAATTAAAGGTTTACTTAATAAATGACAGGGTACTGATCCCCATCAGCTGGTGTGGGCAGTTCATGGCGGTTGAAACTAGAACTGCCGGCCTCCAAGCTTCCCCTTCCCTCCTCCACATCTCAACTTTTCTTTTTCTTTCTTCTTCTGGACGTGAGGTGAAGGCCCACCTCCCCTCTCGCCTCTTAATTTTCGTTTCTTGCATTCATCAGCACTTCGGCCACCCCTATCCTCTTCTCTTTCTCTTTCTCTCCTCCCCTTGTTCCTTGATCCCCTCCCACCTTTCTGCCACCCATCGCTTGTGCTCCTTTGTTGGGGGAAAATTCTTTTTTCCCCTCCCTCTCGGCTGCACCATGAGAGAGATTCTTCATATCCAAGGTGGACAATGTGGGAATCAGATTGGTGCCAAGTTCTGGGAGGTTAGTCATCCAACTACCAATCACCCGACTTTTGCTATGATTCATTGATGGTGTTGTTGATTGCATTCCCAGAAAAAAAAATTGGGAGAAAAATTGAGTAGTTTCATGATCATTCCATCAGTTGAATCTATGACAGCATTGACAGAAGAAAGCACGCATCAAGAGTTTCTTACAGCAACTAATCACAAAATTAACTTGTGTGTCATCTTTGGATGCATTTTCCTGCCATCCAACTTGCTTGATGCCACACTTTCTTTTCTTTCTTTTTTCTTTTTTTCTCTTTCTTTTTTTGTCTTGAGAACATTCAAAATAGAGCTTTTGGGGTTGGTGGTTATCCGGAATTTCTCACTGCCTGGAAGCCGCTGCCGGATGTTTTAGCAATTCCACCGGATAACAGTAATCAGATTCATTTGATGATTTCGATAGATGATTGTGTAAATGTCAAGTATGTAAGTAGACCTGTCCTGATCCTCCGTGAGGCAATCATCCTGTAGATTCCAATCATTCAAGCACTGCTCAATTCAGTAAATTTCACTGAGACAAACATGAATGCTGACTGATTTTATTGCGTGGACTCAATTTTAACCTTTGTTGTGTTAATCAAAAATTCAAAATAAGGAAGCTTACGAATTCATTTTGTAAGAAATTGAAACACTGCCTGCCTCTCTCCTCTTCGCCTTCTTCAGGTTATTTGTGATGAGCATGGAATTGATCCCACGGGAACATACCACGGAGACTCCGACTTGCAACTGGAGCGAATCAATGTTTACTTCAACGAAGCCAGCGGAGGTCGCTACGTGCCTCGAGCAGTGCTCATGGATTTGGAGCCCGGAACCATGGACAGTGTCCGGTCAGGCCCATATGGTCAGATTTTCAGGCCCGACAACTTTGTGTTCGGCCAAACAGGTGCAGGAAACAACTGGGCTAAGGGACATTACACCGAAGGCGCTGAACTCATTGACTCTGTGCTAGATGTCGTCCGGAAGGAAGCAGAGAGCTGTGATTGCCTGCAAGGTATAAAAGTTCCTCACGAATCTTCACCCTCAGAACTTTCCATTCTGCAAATCAATCTCAAGTTGCGACAAAAAAACACCACCCTCTATACTCACTCTTGACACATGCATTCAGACAGTGAGGAACATACATACATTACCCTCTCATGAGCTTCCCATTGTTTGGCAAGTAATCTCATGAGTGTGTAACTGTTTTTCTTGTGTTTGCAAAACTGAGGGCATGCATCATCTACCTATATATATATATATTGCAATGCCAAACAATTTCTTTTGAGGTTAATATGAAGGTTAATTTCACTCTTCAATATCTAACTATACATTGATGCGTGTTGATGGCTTGGTGACAGGTTTTCAGGTGTGTCATTCAATGGGAGGGGGAACAGGGTCGGGTATGGGGACACTGCTCATTTCCAAAATTAGGGAAGAATACCCTGACCGGATGATGGTGACCTTCAGTATTGTGCCATCGCCTAAGGTGTCGGACACTGTTGTTGAGCCTTACAATGCTACCCTGTCTGTGCATCAGCTTGTAGAAAATGCTGACGAATGCATGTGTCTTGACAATGAGGCCCTCTATGATATTTGTTTTCGTACTCTCAAGCTCACCACACCAACTTGTACGTAAAACTCTCGAGATGTAGTAGCACTGTAACTAATTTGTTTGTTTGAATAACTAACATCATCAGCAAACTGCTTGTAAATTGAGATATGATAAGTCATGTACATGTATATAAAGTGATCAAGCTCCTCTCCTCATCTGTACTCCGGTCCAACAAATCAAATTTAAAAAAAGAGAAGATGCTCCTTTCGGTACGATGTTGCAATTAAGTAAGCATCAAACCTCCGATTGCTAAATTGCTTGGTGGTTGAGCACTTGAGATTGTCACCAAAACGACCCGAGTTCAGTTCCCCATGCACCACCTATGCTTTAACCCCACTTTGGTGGGGGTCTCTTAAGTAAACTAGACACTCAAAATAGCAATGAATAAATACTGATCCTCCATCAAGAGTTGTGGAGAATTTACCTTCCTTAGCAGTGCTGTTTCTTCTTGTCAAACAGGATTATCCTAAGGATTCCAATTTGTCATGGTAGTAGGGTGTGAGGAATGTGACATTGGACCAAATTTTGACCCAACGCGTGAAAGTGTGATTCACATTGAATGTGGTTTGTTGTGCTGATGTTGATGACCTGGAATGGCAGTTGTGAAATTCAAGGATATATATATATATAGGATTCTTCCAATCGGTCATGATAGATAGTTGAGTGGAATGTGACATTGGACCAAACGATGATGAATGAATGCATGAGAACATTGATATTGAGATTTGAATGTGGCGTGGTCTGGTTTGGATTGGATGTGTTGATGTTGATGTTGATGTTGATGACCTGGAATTTGGCAGTTGGTGATCTGAATCATCTTATTTCGGCGACCATGAGTGGGGTGACGTGTTGCCTGCGGTTCCCGGGTCAATTGAACTCCGACTTGCGGAAGCTGGCCGTGAATCTGGTGCCATTTCCTCGCCTGCACTTCTTCATGATCGGATTTGCACCCCTGACTTCTCGAGGATCCCAGCAGTACCGTGCCCTCACAGTCCCCGAGCTAACTCAACAGATGTGGGACGCCAAAAACATGATGTGTGCCGCCGACCCTCGCCACGGCCGATACTTGACGGCGTCCGCCATGTTCCGCGGCCGCATGAGCACCAAGGAAGTCGATGAACAAATGCTCAATGTCCAGAACAAGAACTCATCCTACTTCGTGGAGTGGATCCCCAACAATGTCAAATCCAGCGTCTGCGATATACCCCCTAAAGGTCTGAAAATGTCAGCCACATTCATTGGCAACTCTACCGCCATTCAGGTACGAAAACGACACCTCCGCCGAACGTAACGGATAGACTTAGATCATCATTCCTTCAACCCTACGCAGTGACTACTGATTCAGTGAAACTGAGTTAGTATTAAGTTCGATTCAGACTTTCCATGTTGCCCAATAACAGATCATCATAAGCATCATCATAATGAACTCATAGAAACACACCGTATGAGATGAGGCATCAACTCTCGCCAAAATTAATCATACCTGGCACGCATGAATTCATGCCAGCCACAGTCGTTGGAAAATCTAGTTACCACCATTCAGGTACAAATTAACCTCCTTCGAATGAACAGCCGATTTGTAACTGTAGATCATCCTTCTTCAAACCTACACAGTGACTGATTCAGTGTAATTGTGTAGTAATTTACATTCTATTCAGATTTATTTTTTTCCATCATGCCCAATACAAATCATAAGCATCGTACTCAACACATACAATTATACCGTATAAACTGTCGCCGAAACTAGCTATTTAGTTCTACCTGCCACGCAAGAATATTCACAGGTTCCACCCAATGGTGGCATGACATGCGGCACAAAGCTTCAGAAACACATGAATCCATTAGTACTCTCGAATCTCGTAGGCATGCTGCACACACGGCAGGATTACACAAAGGAGATATATAGATAGATAGAAGGGTTCGGCTACAATCTGGCGATGCTCGATCAAGGAAAGAAATAAGACGACTTACAAGTTTATCTTTGCAAGTAGTGATCCTGGCGCTGATGAGGTTGCATTAAATTAAATTGTTGAAGCTGGCGTCGTTTAAATTCGGATTCCTTGGCCGGGTTGCAGGAGATGTTCAAGCGAGTGAGTGAGCAATTTACAGCCATGTTCCGGCGAAAGGCTTTCTTGCATTGGTACACAGGGGAAGGCATGGACGAGATGGAGTTCACAGAGGCGGAGAGCAACATGAACGATTTGGTCTCCGAGTACCAACAATACCAGGACGCCTCTGCCGACGAGGAGGGCGAGTTTGAGGAGGAGGAGGAAGCTGCAGGCTAGCTAAAATAATAGACAGACAGCACAGATTGTCGATTGTAGCAACAGCAATTTACAATTACAATTCCCAATTCATTCAAACCACGTTTGACATCCTTTTTACTTCAACATTATACCCTAGCCCGTCATCATCATCATACCTGTAACCAGGTCTTACAATTCTCGAGGATTAGAACTATGATCATCTCGTTGTTTCTATATAACCTAACCTAGTAGTACTCCTCTCTCACCAAAAGACAACGTACAGTCTTTTAGTTTATCGGTCAACCGAATTTATGTCGATAACATTTTCCGTGTGAAATAACAGCACAACGATACTTTTTTGAACTCCAAATCCGTTCACTCGCAGCCTCCCTCATCCGATTATCATGTGCACCATTCATGTCTGAACTTCTCATTGTAGCTGCTGATCAATCGCGCACCGATCGTCTTACAAGGACTGATTTCCAGGGGCGAAATTCACCACAGGCAAGAAGACAGGTCCAGAGTTCCTTCCAATCTCCGCCCTTGCTCGAGCCTAGCCCATGGGCGAAGGGACATAACATTCTTCAGATCCATAACAATGTTTGCTGGGATTGACATTATTCTAGGAATATTCTCTATTGTTCTCTATATTATAGCCAATATGGCGAATATTCTGTAGAATGTTGTCAGTTCCGCATAACATTGTTATGGATTTGAATAGTTCTACACAACACTTTCTTCATATGTGAGAAAAAAAGAGGCCATTTTTTGTTTAATTTTTTGTCAAATTTTATTCTAATGATATGATTATATTGCTTCACCCGAGTTGTTTTAGCCTCAATCTACCCAATGCAAGTGGGAATAAACATAGCATGATTCCAAATAGAATTTTGCTTATTTTCGGCCCCACCCAGCATATAGACTTAGCTAAATAATGTTATGTGTGGATATCTGGATCACAATACTCACTAGATCGACAATAAAATTTTAAGTTATTCTATTCTTCATCATGCATAATAAAGTCAATCCACCACTAGAAGGTCTTGCAAATCTATGCACGCTATGAATGGATGTGGAGTGTATTGAGGAATCACTTGGAACGAACGGCTTCGGATTCATGGCGTCTACGTAAACTCATCCATTACAAAGGTGAAATTGCAATGAACAATATTATACATTGTAAATGGATATTTTTAGATTTCGACTTCCGAAATAGAATCAAAAACCACGAATTAGCCTAATGGAGTCAAATTGGAATGAATCGGCCCTTCAATCTTGTAGGGAATGAATCTAGTATAATTTTTACTTACTTTACACAACTCTACAATGTGACGTTAAAATCTAAGTATGAGATGTGTGAGCACCAAAGTCAAGTATATATCAACTCAGTAATCTGATCATAATATTATTCAGATCCATAATAATGTTTTATGGGACTGACAGTATTCCACAAAATATTCCTGGATGTGGGAAAAATCCAGGATTATTTTGTGGAATACTATTAGTCCCGCATAACATTGTTATGGATATGCATAATGTTATGATATGTCGTTCAGTTATGTTCCACCTATATCCTTTAAAAAAAGACTCAAATAATAACCAATTCAGTACCGGAACAGCTAGTGTTTGGAATCTAAAATTTACATGCATATTATTGCAAAAATCAACAAAACCACACCCTGGGATGATTTGGATCGAAGACTAGTAGCCAACTACCCCATTTATGGTATTTAGTGTTACATACACTCATGCGAAGGGCCTAAACTAGATGCCTAGAGGTCTCACAATCACATCCGCTAATTGCCTATACGATACCATTCTTCAACATAAGTAACTTTTTGAAGTGAAAAAATATTTACATTATGATATTAAGCGTAGCAAATTTGGGATGCTTGAGATCATGATAGTTTTGCGTAATATCCCACAAGGGGGAGATATCATTGAGCATACTAATGGCAAGTGTCATATGTTTACACTCCCCTAACATTACGAAACCCAAATGTGTTAACTCCAGCCCGGACTCTGAGGCTTGGCAGACCCGCGTCAATCCTCGAAACCTACACATCGCGACCCGGGCGGTTCTGGTTCCCCTCCCGGTGCTCCCAGCATCCACGCTGTCATCTTGCGCAGCCAACCTGTCACACCGGCCACCGTGGCGCCGGCCACGCTGTAGCAGCAGCCACCCTGTCACCCAAACCCCCCCATGCCGCCACGGTGTCATGACCATGGCTTCACTCACCCATCCATGCAGGGAAGAATGCCGCCCTCGGGGAGTGTGTGTTTTCAAACGTCCACCTACCCACCCTTGATGATTGTCTGTAACATCCTGGTTCAGTAGAGACTCCAACTTTCGGTTGCACTAGAGTGAGTTCAATGAAGTGATGCGATTTGAGCAATGATTCGGACAGCATACACGGACAAGACCTCCTCATTGAACGTGAGTTTCAGTGTTCCTTTGCTTTTGTGATTCCGATTGATCGTAACATGTGCATTGTATAACAATCTGGTTTAGGGCGCCACTGGGGTGTCTTCCATGTACTGATGCCAAGCCAAGAATGATGTTGTGAAGGTATATGTCTCCTCATCAGATCTGACTTGCTTTCCAAGCTCCTCAACATATCTGACTTGTTTCCCAAGCTCCTCATCAGATCTGACTTGCTTCCCAAGTTCCTCATCACATCTGACTTGCTTCCCATATTCCTCATCACGCAACATGTGCATTGCATAACAATCTGGTTTAAGGCGCCACTGGGGTGTCTTCCATGTACTGATGCCAAGCCAAGAATGATGTTGTGAAGGTATATGTCTCCTCATCAGATCTGACTTGCTTCCCAAGCTCCTCAACATATCTGACTTGTTTTCCAAGCTCCTCATCAGATCTGACTTGCTTCCTAAGTTCTTCATCACATCTGACTTGCTTCCCATATTCCTCATCACATCTGACTTGCCTCCCACATTCCTCATCAGATCTGACTTGCTTCCCATACTCCTCATCACATTTGACTTGCTTCCCATATTTCTCATCAGATTTGCAGTCAAAAATTGCTTATGCCTCATTGAAATGTGTTCATTTACTGCTTAGTCCTCTCTGTAGCCACATTACACTCTCTCTTGTCAATCTCATGCGACTGTAACAATGATGTCTTCACACCACGCGGTCTTTATCTTCTCAAAGCGATTGGCGTCTTGTGAATGAGCTTTGGCAGTCACGTTACACCTATGTGCACTCCCTACCTTGTGCTTGGCGTTTTATGTTCATCACGGTACTCATTGCTTCCAGATATATTACCTCATTGCATGCACAAGCAGTGCTGCCTAGGAAATGAGCGGAAAACTTTGACCACAACAAAACTTCAATGGGATCCTCTGTGGCTGGCGTCGTCCTTCACTCCTCTACCGAAATGCATAGTGGCGGACACGTTACAAGTCATCGCATGCCGTTGGGTGTGGATCCTTCGTACGAGTCCACATACCAGGAGGCACACAAAGGGGAGTTTGAGCACCTGCGCAGTTTGGTTCAGATACCCCAAGTAGGTACCTTCATGCACAACGATCTAACGTGGACACCGCAGATCCGGCGGAAAGGGAGGGGGTCTGGTTCCAGGACTGAAGCGCCAGTTTCCGTTGCATACATACCCTGGGCAAGAGTCCAAGATTTTGTGAAGGGTGAGGAGGCTCGCACAGATGCGCCCTGCAAATTTGTTTGCCAGGGCATTGCATCAAACGAACAGGGGAAATTAATGTTCCCCCGCTGGAACAGCTACTCTGCCATCCTCAGGTGTGCTTGTAACATGCGATCTCAATTCCATTTTGCATCTTCCAATGTTACAACGCTCAGACATGTTTGTGACTTGGGGTTAATGACTATAACCACTTGTTCTCCTCCCCAGGTATCACTTCCAGTATGGACCAAATGACAATGCCTCGCACATACCAGTGGTTACAAATGATATGTACCAGAAGAAACGAAAACTGGACTCGAAAGGGAAATACGTTCCAAATAGTAAGGATCACTCAGGTCCTCGCACATCCGCGAGGATGCGAGGATTTGGCCAACGAAGGGGGTGCCAATGTGGTTTTCTTGTGAAGCGATTATACCTTGAGCCCTCGGTTGCAGAGGTAACATACCACCAGATGCAACATGTCAACTTGAAAGGATGTTTCTGCCATGGTGCCACAAAGACTAGTCATAAGAGCAGATTTTCGAGTCATCTCTCACCGCATGTTCGGGAATTCATCATGGAACATTTGCGGTTGGGTTTGTCTATCCCGCAAATTATGGCAAAACATAGGAGACGGTTCTTGGAAGTGTGTGAAAGAGGTGAGGACCTCACTCGGGACCTCTTCATTTGCGACCAAGACATCCGTAACGTCGCTGGCCGCCTTGCAATAGAGACCTACAAACGTGACAACAATGATGTCAAATCTGTGCGCATGTGGGTGCAAGAACATCCCCATCTCGTGTTCTACTACAAAGAGTCCGGTGTACATGTTCGGGGAGCTATTACACGTGACAACATGCCATTCACGATAGGCATCCAAACGTGTTGGCAACAAGATATGATATTCAAGCACGGGCATAAAAAAGTTGTTTCCATTAATGCCACGTTTGCAACTAATGAGAACAAGGTTTGTTCCATATATTCTCCACGGACTGTCAAATTGTAGACCGTCACAACTAAGTACTTTGTTGAGACACATGTTACAAATGTGTTCTTCGGAACATGTATGATCACCTAAGCTCTAATATTTTCCTTTTTCTTTGTGGTTGCAGTTTCCGTTGTACACCTTGATGGTCTTTGATGATTGGCTAAACGGAGTGTCTGTGGCGTACATTATCACTTCTAGTTCCAAACAACCTGACCTTCAACCATGGATGAGGGCGCTCGCCACGAAATTGGCATCAGCGCAAGAAGGTTGGATGCCAAATGCTTTCATTACAGATTGTGCGCAGGCAGAGATTGGAGGGTTGCAATCTGTGTGGCCAAGAGTTAAAGTATTTCTGTGCCTGTGGCATGTTCGTCGTGCATGGTTGAAACAAGTGGTGGCAAAAATTAAAGACCATGCTATCCGGGTTGGTGTGCTAAAGGGATTGGGGCGTATTATGTACGATACAAAGTGCCCCCAGGGAGATGAAATTGGGCCTTGGGCTCTTCGGCAATTGAATGCTCTTATGGATAACTTCCCCATTGTCAGCAATTTCTGGGCGTACTTCAACAAACAATGGGCAGACAAAACCCATATGTGGGTTGTGGGGCATCGTAACCTGCCATATGCTGGGTAGGACACTAGTACAGCAATTGAAAGCTACCACTCCAACCTGAAGGCCACCTTGCGTGCCTCAAAAGGAAGAGCACACGGACGTCGATTGAATTGGGTCATATACGAGTTGACAGAGGATATACTCTCCCACTATTGGTACCAGGCGATGAGGAAGCAACACGGCTTCGTCCCCAACTTGAAACAGGAGCAGTTCGTCATCAATGCAGTGCTCAAAGCAAGAGAAATCCCCGACAGTTGTGTCACTCTACCCATTGCGTGTGCTGGACCAGCATTGGTAACCTCGAAGACCAATGCTGCTAAATTATACTCTGTGTACAACCCAGACTGTGAGTGGGGTTGTTGTGACTGCGCATGGGCAATGAAGGGAAACATCTGCAAACATCATATTAAAGTGCTCATGATACTCCACCCTAGCCTCGCAGAGGGAACCATTACACGTTACTGTGGATCCTTTGCAGGCACAACCGAGGGCGGCCGTGGTAACATGTTGGATCCGATTGTTCATTTCCCAGATGATTGTTACGAACCCGGACCGACACTGCCCATACCCACACCAAATGCAGCTCAAGGCAGCCAACGTGTGACACCATCTTAGGAGGATATGGAAAAAAAAGTTCGGAACCTTGCAACAGAGTTCATGGACGCGGCCACAAGTGACACTTTTCTGCTACGACACCTCCTCGATGACTTTCACGTCATCCAGGGAAAACAAGAGACATTGCTAGCTCAAATCAAGCATGGGTTGGTGGAGCCATCCCAACCAGACTTGCATTTCTTGCCCAATGATGACGGCAGTAACATGTCCCTGAAGCGCAGGAAGGACTTTTTGGACCAACGTCGCTAAATAAACAATGACAGTCAACCATCTGTTTCACAGTCTGTATGTTACACAGTGCCCGCATGTTACGGCACGTCCCACATGTGGGATGACGTCGTCAGGTTTAGGGTATATAAGGTTCCCACTTGCCTTTCTCTTCCATGTTTCCAGCGAGACGTCTTTCCTTCTCCTCCAATATCTACATAGGTTTTAGGGAACAGAACGTCATAGCACTCTCTCGCAAGTTTTTATTCCCTTTAGCATGGCTCCTTTTGATGTGATACGGGTTAGCGCGGCTGTCAAGAAGTGGCTTTGTAGATGTCCAGATGCCATTGGACCCGTTGAAGACAGTTCGAGCGACAACGAATTCTTCACGCCTCCAACAACTCCTGGGCAATGCGGCGAGGACCAGCATGTGTCCAACAATCCAGATTTCCCTTCGGTTGTCCTATCCATAGCAGGTGAGGTTCCGCGGTTGCTATCGCCGGCGCAGACTGCCCGACTAAGGCGGCGACATGCAGAGGTTGTGCGGCAGCTCACAACCCCACCTCCAGTCGTGAGCCCCCCCCCCCCCTTCAAACGCGCCACTCAAGGCATACCAGAAACCGATTAAAGTTTTCAGGCCAAGTTGGGCGCCGTAGTCTCCCATTGCGTGTTACATAGTAGCATACGTACAGAGTCGTTTGTGCTCCGTAGGACTGTAAGCATGTGAAGACTCCTCAAATGATGGCTAAGTAAACACCAACTATGTGCTTATTTTCTTACTTGTATGCGCAGTAACATGTCTTGATCTGAATGTTTGTTTGGTTATGCGAATTGGCCGTCGTTACATGTCCCAAGTGTGCTTTGCGGAATGATATTAGCATTGTGAGGGAGCGGAAGAACACATGTGCATTTTTTGGAACATCAAATTCACAACCAAAACATAAACAAAAACATAAACAAGTGCGTAAACAGCAACTTTGTTACAACTTCATAAAGGGATGTAGGCTTGTAGGCTACAACATGTTACAACATGTTCATCCTTCTAGGTGAAAAGGAAGCTTCCAGTGGGGACACAAATTGGACCAAAGTTTACAAGTCTGAACCCTGCATTGTAACAGTAAACTGAACCTATATTATGGAAGCATCAGCATCAACCACGTCCGTTGTTGTTGGCAATGGTGTTGGCACTGGTGCGGATGGTTGCGGCATGACATCCCGGACGGCCTCCTCCGCGATTTGCGAAACCTCCACGAATGTGTCCATGCCCACTGATATTGGCTCCGCGACACTTTGGGGAGTGCCAACACCGTCCAGCTCTCCATCCAGGTTACGAGCTGCACCTAGGGCGGGAGTGGCTATCTGCGACACCGAATCTTGCCAGTCAAAGTCCAGTTGACTGGGCAAGTCTTCAAGACTCTTCGCCTGCGTCATGGGTATGTGAAAAGCGGGCTCAACATCCACGCCGCCGGGCATACGCTGAGACTCCTTCCCATCAACAACAGACTGTGTCTCCACCGAAGGCAGCACATGCTCCGACCCAGCTGCCTTCGCCGAAGTGCCTATGTGAGTTGGTGATTCAGGATGTGACTGCGCCACCTCGCAGGAAGAGTCATTTGCTGCTGGCCCACTATGAGTTAGGGGATGCACCTCCGAGTGCTCCAAACGTTCCCTAACAATGTTGTCCGCAATGCCACGAAGCTCCAACATGTATTCAGTACGCTCCAACGACGGGACCATGACATCTGCTCCGACATCAACACATGGGAATGGTTAGTGTTCAAGAGATTGGGAATGGGTACATGAAAGGGGGGCAGCATGTCACTCGAATGACAAGTGTTTTCTAACCTGGTCTTGCAAGGATGTATCCGATGTCCAGGTCCTCTCGATGTCTAAGCCAACGCTCGTAACATGCGAGCTGGGGCGAAGGTGTCTTCGGACGGTCACGAATCACCCACGCATTGAGCCAAGCCTTCTTGTCGTGGAAGGCCATGTCCTGGATTGCCCTGATTTGGGTGGAATTGCACCACCCTCGCAACTCTGCCCACCATGCCGGAGTAGGCTTACTCAATTGGGACCAAGCTTCTTCCACTTCAGCAACCCATTCATGTTGGGTGTCCACCGATCTGGCACCTGCAAACATCAAAAAACCTTCATGTTTCAAGTAAGTTTTGGCCAAACGCCATGCACGTGAACCCGATCCGTCGATGTCTTCGGCGAGCCTTAACCACTCCCTAACGTTGTCGTCAGTGCCACCACTATGTGGGTGCGAGATGAGAGGGGGCGACAAGCTATGGTATTTCAAGAAGCAACGAAGCAGAAGCACACACCATGGCACAGGGTAAACCCTCTGAACGCTGGGATGGTTCACGAGCAAAGCATGCACATGGGAACCCTCAACCACTGAGTGATGCAAAGGGTATGAAGGTCTGAAGTGGAGGCTTAAAGGGTTAGAAACAAATGAAACATAGAATGGGTGCCATCCCCATGTGGCTTTCAGCAACCGCGGGTAGTGCTCATCGTCCCATTCCTTCATGGCCTTCGCAATGGCATCGCTAATTTTTGCCTGGCGGTCCTCATCCCACTGCTTGCGTTGCTTGATCACCTCGCGCATGTTGCAAGCGTGCTGGATGTAGTCGCATAGAGCATCAATTTCAGTCGTTAGCGCGGCAACGTCATCAACAAGGCTCATTGTACCCACAACACTCTGCATAATTGTTGGCCCAATATTAGGTTTAGCCTGCATCATCACACACAATACCCTGGTTACAAATTGTAGTGTACCATGAACACACTCTACCATGTTACAAGTCTGATATTTGTCGAATTCCATTAATAACATAAATCTCATAAGCACTGAAACCAGGCCTACAGACATCAAAATCCTTCTATCATGAACATTGATTACATATTCATTGAATCATATCTGACTACATGCGGGCTACTGCATAATTTCCAACTCCCTACAGCAAACCCCTAAACTGAGCACAACACTTCAACCACCTGATCATCAGAAACCTCAAAATGCATAAGTGTATCACATTGGTTCCATATTCATTCAAACACATGAAACTAAAAACCTCCTGACTCATATGTGTCCTGACATCAAATTCAAAATCAATACATTCATACTCTGGTTCCTTGCCTCTTAATCTGATAACCCCTATATCATCAAACACTGACATCACATTTAGTTGTTCTCCTCGAATATGAGATGAAGCTTAAATGAAACTCTGAAACACTGAAACGAAATCCTGAAATGAAAATCTCAAAGGAAACTATGAAATGAAACTCTACATTGCAACACATAAATGAAAATCTTAAATGAAACCCTGAAATGACGCTGAAATGAAACCCTGAAACCAAGCTGAAATGAATGTCTGAAATTAAACTCTAAAAACTCTGAAATGAAACAGAAACGAAGTTGGTTTGAAACTCAAATGAAACTCAAATGCAACTCTGAAATGAAAGTCAGAAATTAAACCATGAAATTAAACTCACAAATGAAACACTGAAATCAAACTCTGGTCACTTACATGTTGAGGTGATATCCGACGTACATCTATACCTATCCCAGGTTACAACACATAAACCCGCCCACTTGAAATTGCAAGGAAGGGAAAGCATGTACCTGATGTGTAGGCGAGTAAAATCTATCATAGGCAGCAAACAGCCTGTCCATGAATCCTGGATCGTTCTTCCAACCCTCAACATCCTCCTGAAAAGCGTGGAAATCGCCGCAATCCATATCAAAATTCAACAAGCCACATGGCATCAAATGATACAAACCTGGGGGTTGAATTGGCGGCCTCAAGCATGGTTTGGGGATGTCCATCTTCACGGACCCTCTTGCTGAAGTTGCGGCTCTCACGTAGAACGCCTGTCGCTCCTTCCTCAGCCCCATTGCACTATCAGGTACACCTATTGGGCTCTCCATGGGAGGGACAGGGGTATCAGGTGGCGTAGGGGCAGCATGAGGAACGGGAGAAGGAGTAGCCAAGATGGCCATCCTATCTGGAGATGGGCTACGTGACTGGAGGGGCGTCACCTGAATGGGGTGGGGAGGCGGTTGTGGTTGAGGACGTGCCGTTCGTCGGGCAGGTTGTGGGTGTTGTCTCTTGGGCGGAGGTTGGAACTGCCGAGCGGAGTAGCTAACCCGATGGCCCTCCTCCATGTTGGCGTGAGAGCGCTTCTTTGGTCGAGAAGCAGGCGGCTCGGCGTCATCGGGGCCGTCATCCCCTAGATCAACAAAGTCTGATGCCGCGGGTTGAGCAGTCTTGCGCATGGGAGACCGTGGTGGTCGCGCCCTCGATTGCTCCCCTCCTGCCTTTGTAAGGTGGGAAGCCGTCAAATGTTCGATTGTGGGCTCCATGAAGCGCCGCACATGCACTCTCGCTCCAGCTGGGGGGGAGGACGCATCCTTCAGCTCGGGATTCAGCTCCAGCCATATAGAATTGTCTTGCAATAGGTCCCACAGCGACCGCTCACCTTGTTGCAATGCAGCTTTTAGATCTTTCCCTTGTTTGGCATTCTTGAGGTTGGGGTAGACTGGGAGCTCCAATTTTTTGCCACTTGGAGACACGGGTCCAGACGGGCACCCACCCACTCGATGATCAGTCAGTCGCAATTTGCTGGGGAAGGAGCTGCGACAGTAGACGCACAACCAGTCGTCGCGAGCCTTCTGCCCATCCCGAGATCTATGGCGAGTGCATTCTAACTTCAATTCGATGTAGACGCGCCTCCTCACTGTTTGCTGCACCCAGCCTTGGGAATCTCTGTTCACGAAATACGTCACCTTGTCATCGTCAGGCCGGGGCGCTTCACCCTCGGCATCCATCCTGTGCAAGCCACAATGGAGGTCAATGGCAAGAAACAAAGCTGTTAGATTCTGTCCCTCCGTCCATGGAATCACGCCCACGGCCATGGCCAACAACGTGAAGAACCTGATCCTAAAACCTTATTATACCCTAAAGCAGGCGATTATAGTTGTCTTAGCTCTATACTGGTCTACCATCCCTAACCCCTAGAACCCAACCCATCACACTGTATTGCAGAGTGCTCCGCGTCCACTAAATCTCCCTAAGTCGTACACACTGCAACGACAGTGTATTGCACAGTATTGCGGTGCCAGGCGAGCGGAGAAAGCGCCATAAGAACTGAAACTAAAGCCGTATGCAAACGAAGCAAGTGCTTCGAACACTTTCTAAGACACAGCACAGAGGAGATCGCCCAGGAACGACGTCGACTAAAGATCCCTGCACCCTAAACATGCACGTTGGGCGCCATTTGTCTGTATGTCACTGTTCCAAGCGAAAAAAGTGCCGCACACAGACTCAAGAGCGGAGAAAGCGCCATAAACCCTGAAACTAAAGCCGTATGCAAGCGAAGCAAGTGCTTCGAACACTTTGTAGGCCTAAGCACAGAGGACATCGCCCAGGAACAACGTCCAGTAAAGATCCCTACACCCTAAACATGCACGTGCCGATGCCATTTGTTTGTATGTCACTGTCCCAAGAGAAAAAAATTCCGCACACAGACTCAAGAGCGGAGAAGCGCCCTAAACTCTTGACCTAAAGCCGTATGCAAGTGAAGCAAGTGTTTTTGACAATTTATGGGCCTAAGAACAGAGGAGATCGCCCAGGAACGACATCGACTAAAGATCCCCCCACCCTAAACATCCACGTGCCTATGCAATTTGGGAATATGTCACTGCTCGGCGCGAAAAAAGTGCCGCACATAGTCTGAAGACTATGCAAACATAAGAGAACCACAATCGTTGCCACGTAGAAATAGCGTAAAACAAAAAATGTGCAGCAAAAAAAAAAAATGCGGCATGTTACATGGATCGCGATCCGTTGATGCCGTCCGCTCCTTGTAACCACTACTTGCAAACCGCTCCGCTCCTGCACCTCTGAGCTCCGTGCGGCGAACAGGCAGGCGTCGCTGACTCTGTCTGCCTCCAAAGGGGAAGACCATAGCAGTCGCAGATGAACTTGAATCCACAGTAGGCGGCAATCAGAAATTGCATAATGGAATCATGCCATGTGTAACATGACTGGCATGATTCCAAACTAGGACATGCAGGCAAATTGAGTGCATCGAAATCGTGAGTGCATGATCTCTCTCATCAGCGATCTCTCTCATCAGCATTCATCACATCATCACATCACTTCACACCCTAACACACACTCCAGTGCGCCCCAAAACGCAATTTTTCAGGATATGAGTAAGTTACAGACATCATTGCGGGACCTTCCACATCACATCATTATGTATCTAAACCATCACAAATGAAAGGACACTCCAATGCGCGCTAACCCTTGACTATCCAGGAAATGAGTAACATCCAATCACTGTGAAACGATGGTTGATTGGATGTTTGGAAAAAGAAAGGGAAGCACTCACCTTCTCTGTAACCACCTGTGTGACCAGACTGCACTCCAAAGTGCGCTCCTCTGCCGCAACGCTCCCTCCAAAGTGAGCTCCTCCGCTGGCAATCCCTCACTCCATCATTGTTGATGAGGCATCGCTTCACACTCCATTGCAACAACAATGATGGAGTGTCTAGGTTACAAAAAGGAGTCGGGGTGGGTGAGCTGCACTTTTATAAGGTGGAGTTGCTCGCACTCCCCGAGGATTCCATCCCATCACCGCATGGATGGGTTTCGTGAAGGCATGGGTGAGTGAAGCCATGGTCATGACACCATGGCGGCATGGGGGGGGGGGCTTGGGTGACAGGGTGGCTGCTGCTACAGCGTGGCCGGTGTGACAGGTTGGCTGCGCAAGATGACAACGTGGATGCTGGGAGCACCGGTAGGGGAACCAAAACCGCCCGGGTCACGATGTGCAGGTTTCGAGGACTGACGCGGGTCTGCCACGCCTCGGAGTCCGGGCTGGAGTTAACACATTTGGGTTTCGTAATGTTAGGGTTTACACTCTAGTATCCAAGAGGAAGATATCCTTGAGCATACTAATGCCGAGTGTCATTTGTATATACTTCAGTCAACTTGTAGACCATTGTGTAACATACACCTCATAATACTATTGAAGATACTCATGCCAAGACCTTCATAAGTGCACTTGAACGCCAAATATCATGAAGTAACATTAATAATAAAGTTGTTGATCATTAATATGACCTAGCATAGGCCTCAAAATAGGGTAAGTGACACAATTACACATGTGACACTAAATTAGGCATAGACAGTGTAGCTCTATGGCCGTTGCTCAATCTGTATTTACACCTGAAGGTTCAAAGCGTTAGGGTTAATCTATCTATCTATCTATGTGACGGATATTAGATAGATAGATTAAAGTAATTACAGTGTGATTAGGAGTAATGTTGGCTTAATTAGCAACCAGACCACACATTACCAACCATTAATAATTAAGCAGCACCGTTGTTTTGTTGCATGCCTCAAACCTGGCGAGCAGCGGAATCTTTAAATTAACTTGATTCTAGTTTTTGTTGCAACCGAGTCACTATTCAAACGGTCAGATGACATAAGGTACATTAAATAGACCTAATTACTGTGGTGGAAAATTAGTGTCCAAGTAATTAATATGGGCCCACTCTAATCCTTTAGTTGGGTTAGAATTAACATGGGTTCAAGACCCTAGGTCTTTCCTTCAATCTTCTTTGAGTCTTTCAACCAACACCTTATATAAAATAAAATAGCCATTTTACATCAAAAGTAGCAAGGGAAAAAAATCATGCACGTTGATTTTCTAAGAAGCACAATTAGGATGGTTTGATAAGTAATGTGGCCCACATTAATTATCATTATGAGAATTAGTTTGAGCTCTAGAAAATTATTATGGCTCACAATAATAGGAATATTTAGTGTAGTTGCCACACCTATGATAGACCCCCCCCCCCCATGTTGACCCCACCTAGTCAATGGGAATGGACCACAAAAATACTTTCTTGCCAAATGCAGGTCTTTAAAATGAAAACCAACTATTATTTTAATTTTTTCCTTAGGGACGGAATAGTATGGCTTGTTTCCCGGGGTGCAACTTGGAAAACTTGTTCTTTTCATGCCTATCCAAGAAGTTATAAAACTATGCCTTTTCACTTTGCGCCCATTCCTTGTAGGGGATAGGAAATAATGCAAGTACTAAGTAGTATAAGATGATTAGCAAATTTAATTCATCCCCATAGTCATTTCCCTCATAATTTCCAGAGCTCATATGAATGGTCTTATTCATTATCAAAGTGAAGATTCTTTCTCTCATTATATGATCACATAGGTCCTCATGTTGACAACTGAGCCTATACGGTTAATAAAATTCAGCACACGGACGGTAAAACAATCTCTTTTACCCATAAGTTTTTTTGGTCTCTCTTCTTGGATCCACACCTACCCACACACCACTCATATATAGGTGTTTGTCTGAGATTTAAAAAATCAAATTAAGCACGATTACCTACTAAATCATGGTAGGTCCATCCCAAGTAAGCCATAATCATTTGGTGCTTGAGGTGGCATCCAATTAAGAAAGAGGATGACTTTCCCATAGCATAACCCTCGTCCTCCCTTGCCCTCGATATAGTTGCAAATCTTGATGATCAGAGGGCTAGAGGACATGTCATCCAAATGCTTATGTCAAGTAACCTACCGACCCTCGGTGGTTGCGTAGTCCATATCATGAGAAGATACTTGACATGGGATGTTAATTACCAATTCATGCACTTACTGCAAGGTACGGAGCCATGATTAATCTTAGTATGAACGCACACAATTATCACATCTAGATAACTTGTTTGAGAAACTGCATCGTAGTGTTTTGGCTTGATGGTTGCATGTGTAGAGCTCTCTTGAATTGGGATAGGCATATCTTGCCTTCTTGAATTGTAGCGGTTGGACAAACCATTTTGTTGAGATGTTTATTTTTGATTGAAATCAAAGAAACACGTTATTACTCATAATTCAAGTTCATGTCATGGTTTGATTACTATGTCCAGTAATGAACATGTGTCGCCTTGCCATCAATTCTTTGATATCCATGGCTCGGTAGGTTGGGGGCCTACCACAATCCATAGGAGAGTTTTTTGCATTCGTTACTCAGTTTGTAGTTCATATTAGTGTGAGACCAGCCTCCTTTACAACTTAAGGCTTGAACATTTCCATGAAGAAGTTGGAGAGAGAAAGTCATGTCCATGTAATTGGATTAGTGGCAACACACATCTTTTTGGCATTCGTTTTTAGATACACACCATTGAAATGTAGGTGTCCAATTAACACAAGTACCCCGACTTAGGCCCGCTTACCTTAGCTTGATTTGCACGCTCTCTCAATCCCACAAACTACAAGCCCGACTAGAGGAACAACTCCACCATGTTTGCATTGAGATACTTACTTCCCATGTACAACAAAAGACAAGTCTATACTTCTATGTGACATCAAAGTGCAGAGTGCAAGTTGAAAAGCCTACGTGAGCAAAAAGCAAGAAGAGAGGGAATCATTGTACATGAGCGTACCTCTCATTCATCCAACATATAAGTCCTCAAAATAGTATGCATCCTGAAATTACTTTATCAAGTTCATTTGACACTGGAATTGGTTTTAAATATCCCAAATTAATCTACTTGATGTCATTTGAGATGAATCAACAACAAATCTATACTAGGGGGTCAAATTTTTTTTTTATGTTGGATGGATGAGAGGTACATTTGTATGCGATAATTGCCTCGCTCTGGAAAGCAATGACAAGTTGCGCAATTAGCCATCTCAAATTAGTTATGAGATTTAGAGAACCACATTGTTCTAACTTACAAACTTAAGTTGTTGGCTCTGATGGAGGGAGGGATTGCCATAGATAGACAAGTGTGAGCCAAACATTATTTTTCTTTTTGTTAAATGTCATTTGGATATTTACAATGAAATGAAATTGATTTGAAAGTCTGGGAAGCCAAAAAGGCTAGTGGGACTAAAAGTACATTAGGGTGGTTTCAAATCAACTAATTCCCTAGAATGGCAGGGTGCGATAGCCTCCGCGAGATAGAAGCTAATGTTAACCTGTCGGTTTAATTGAAAAAAAGACTTGAGACTCCTTGAAACCATGCAAGAATTTGCATAGTTAGTTTAAATCGCCCTAGTATGGATACTGACCAATTTATTAACTTGGATATATAAAGAGTCTCTTCACTCGAGATAGCCACCAAATATCAATATCTATTTGGTACTATACCCACAGGTAGGTTTCTTTGATACCATTGAATGATATTGATTATTGATACCCATGCATTCACCCTCTTTAAGTTTAACCGGTCCACTATTGGTCCACACCCGTCATCTCCGTACTCCGGGTTGCCAACCCAGCTGTCAATTGAGCTGGCAGTACTGCTCAGCTCACACGTGTGAAATCTAGCGCCGGAGAGGCCAAGAACGCCACGTGGCAGATGGTCGACCTGAAGAGCCGGTCGCCGACTCGGCCCTTGACCTGGTCTTCCACTCAGGACTTTTTCCAAGTTCCCAGACCCTGAACAGATGGTACACTATAGTACCCTATTACCTACCGGGTGTTATATGTTTTCACTGGTTGGACCGGTCACCCTCCACTTGAGTTTCTCTCATACCATGCCCACACTAATTTGGGGTTCACTTGTTGCTTCTTGACAGCATGAGTAGTCCCTCTTGACATGGAAATTTCATCTCTTTATGAAATTTATTATTATCAATGAGGATTTTTCATCTTATTCACAATAACTTCGTTGAATGTAATGTATTATAGTTGCGCCCATTCACTTCAGTTTATACAAGGTAAAAACTCGTGTCGAGATGGAAACTCTCCCACTGCAATGGGCCAGTTGTTGGGCATGGTATGAGGAACTTCCAACTCCGAAGGATATGATTTGGAAATTCAGATTGGGAACTCTTCTCATGTAACCTAGTTAGCAATTGTAAATCATGAAAATTGTCATTTCAAGGTTGGGAAAACTTGATGAGAGGGAAAGTTGAAGATTGTTTCAAAACAAATGATCATAGAGACCTCCCAATTGTGTTAGTCATTGACCTTAAATGTTATATGTATTCTCAACACACAGTCCGATCTCATTGTAACACGTCTCTTTTTGGTGTCCATTCTAAGCTCCGAGCCTTGTCTCATTTACCACTCAATACAAGTCTTTGAGTAAGAAGAGTGACCACATATAAGACCCACCTACACTACCACCTTTTTTTTTACAATACTTGCTTGTATAGGATTTGTTGGTAAGAACTCTTTTATGAGGCAACAAATGTTGTGCAACACCATTGAATTTTTCATGTCATGATATTTAAATCGATCTGGAAATATTCAAGAGCTTATGAATGACATCATGAAACTTTACAGTAGTATATTTGTAACTATCTAATGGGTATCAAATTGGTCGAGAAGAAGTCTATGGGCGATGAAAGCAACTTCTGGCTTTTGGTGAGGCCACGTTGCATGTGCTTTCTCAACCGTCGGATTTGACCGATGTAACCCTCCTCCCATGATCTCCTTCGTTCCTGCCACCACTCATCCACTGCTTTTGAAGTATCCGATCATTACCATCCAGGCCAGGTAATGAGCTAGTACACACCTACCTTTATTGATACCTAGGTTGAACCTTGATACCCTCACAATGTTGCACATGTCCATTCCAACTTTGGGTTCAATATATAAGTGAGACTACACGGTATCAATAATCGACATCAACAATGGCATGAAAAAACCTATACATATCAAAATTGTGATATCAATCACATGTTGATATCGAGTTGTGTATGCCTAAGTTGTTATGTGGAATGATATCATTCTGAACCATATTGATACTAGGACAATATTACCTAGGCTATTGCATGATAAATATATGGATCGAACGATATTGAAAACAAAAATACTCTCAAGTACCCTATACACTACTGGTATTAGAAATGTAAAATCCTCATTATAGATAGATATACATGAATGGTATTAAAAAAAGAGCACAATAGCCGACAAAACACTGGTGCATTTGTGCCAAAGGTACTTAGGTCAGTCATTTCACGAGTGTTCTCGAAACCAACAAAGATTTTATAGAGTTTTTTTGGTCTCGCTGGAGGTTTCATATTGGAAACATGTAACCGGTTCATATTCGATCGAGATCCTATTGTTTCCAATATGAACCGGTTACATGTTGACATTTTTAGAGAATATTCCATAGTTTATTCTAAACGGGTCGATAATTTTCCCGAAGTCTTAACTTTAAACCCGTTATATTATTCAAACTCACCAATTCATATGTAACTACACCAAATTGTCTAACTAGTGTGGGTTACCATTTGGAGTTATGTGTGGCTATAAATATATCATAATCTTTGGTGTGCATATTGACTACACTATTTTGCCTAATGTGTGGGTTACCATTCGGAGTTACGTGTGGCTATGGATTTTTTTTGACCAACATTATCGTTTTTTTATCAGCTAAGGTGTATCACATTCTTCAATATGCATACTAAGTACTTATGTTATGATACTCTCTTTAAAATGTTATAACAACATGTAAACTCCAAATGGTAACCCACACTAATCAGACAAAACAATGTACTTATGTTAATTGGGTAAAAAAATGGTACTCTTGATAAAATGCTATAGCACTGCGTAATTCCAAATGGCAACCCACACTAATTAGACACAAAAGTGTCGTTGTCGATTTCTCCCCGTTAATTGTATTTCTTACGAAGTAAAATGCATATGTGTTTTTGTTTGTTTCTAACGTAATGTTTGCGAATGCCTTCATTCCCTTTTTCTTTTCTTTTTCTCCTATCCTAGCACTTCTTCAAAGCCCGTTAAGTATTGGACATGTGAGAAAGTTGTATGTACCTCCATCATATTGATGATCTCATATGATAGAGGACATGGGAAACTAAGAGGGAAATGGCTACATCCTTCTTAATGTGGATTTGGTAATCATCATGTACATACTATTGTAGTAGGTACCTCGAGAAGAGAGGTAATCATCATGTACAAGGGTACCTCTCATCCATCCAACATTAAAACTCAACCCCCTATAGGTTTGTGACCAATTCATCTCAAATGATTTCAAGTGAACTAATGCAGGGTCTTTAAAGCTAATTCCAGTGTCAAACCATCTTAAACAAAATGACCTACAAGTTGCATACGATTCCGGGGTTTTTATGTTGCCTGAATGTGAACCACTCTTTGTATACGATAATTGTATCTCTTTGTACCTTGGCATGTTCAATGTGGATTAAAATTAATACTCTAAACTTTGGAATTTAGGGAAATTACTTTGGTCCAAATTGTTCATTGTAGAAAAATAACAACCCACTTTGAAGATTCATGGCGAAGTGGGCCACCTAACTTATGGTAAAAGCGTCCACTTACCTCACCTTAACTCAAGCTTCCATGTCCTAGATATTCGACTTGGCCACCAATGGCAAGCCAATCGAAGCCCCCTCCCGCGCCCATGGCTTGGAAAACATATCATGGGTCTAGTGTGAAGCAAGAAGGATTTATCGCATACTTACAAGCATACCTCTCATTCGTCGAACATAAAATTCATGAAATACCATGCACCAAATTGTCATCTTTTAAATGAGATTTGACACAAAAATTCAATTATGAAGATCCGGATTAGTCTAGTCCAAGCCATTTGAGATGAACCAACCACAACTAAAGGGGGGTGGAGGGTCAAGTTTCCATATTGGATGGATGAGAGGTACACTCGTATGTGATAGTTCCCTCTCGACAAAGAAGTGGATTACCCAACTACACTTAATAATCTTATTAATACGGGTTACCATTTGAAGTTACACATCCCCAAAACATTACTCAAAGTGTCTTATTTCACCCACGTAACATAAAGAGTTAGTGTGCATATCAAAGAACAAGCTACAACTTACTTGGTTAACCCTTAAAGGACAATGCTGCCCCACGGGCTTGGTATTATTTTGGGAGAATCTTGTTCAAAACTTCTACTCCATTGCACCAAATGGGGTTTTTAGAATACCAAATCGGGCACCTTAGCAAGATCTATACTTCTTTAGAATAGAGCCTATGTAAATTAATTGGTTAATCATGCTTAAAATGATTTTTAAAAGATATTTTGGGTGTGGTATCGGGAAAGCATATGTCCTTTAAGGGTTAAAAATGATAATGCCAATAAGATGTTATAGCAACGAGTAACTCCATATGGTAACCCACACTAATAGGACTACGCCATTTATGGTATTTAGTGTCACATGTGTAATAGTGTCACTTACCCTATTTTGAAGCATATGCTACATTACATTCATGATCAACAACTTCAGCAAAAGTGTCCACTCTCATGACACTTGGCGTTCAAGTGCGCTTACTAATATTTTGGCATGAGTATGTTCAATAGTGTTATGAGGTGCATGCCTATGATACACAATGGTCTGCAAGTTGACTAAAGTGTACACAAATGGCACTTGCCATTAGTATGCTCAGGAATATCTTCCTCTAGCAAGTTTTAAAATGTAAACACATGACACGTCTTGCCATTAGTACGCTCAAAAGTGTCTTCCCCTTGCATACTAAAACACAAGGCTAGCATCTAACGTATCCCCAATGTGCTACTCTAAATGTCACAATGTAAATCTTTTTTCTCACTTAAAGAAGTTACTTATGTTGATGAATAAAATCATATTGACATTTAAGAGGCGCGACAGTTTGAGACCTCTAGGCATCTAGTTTGCATATAATATACGTGACACTAAATAACCACAAATGGTTTAGGTTTTTAGGGTGACTTGCAGTAAAAGTGTCTAATTAACTTACCTTAACTTAACTTAGTGCTTCCAAGTGCAAATTAGATATTTCACTCAGCCATCGACAGCGGGCCAATCGGAGGCTCCCACGTGGCGGACGGCTGGGGGACGCGTCACGGGAGTGTGAACTTAGGCCGGGCCCCGCGAAACCCTAGAAACCGGGCTCGTGCGTTTTGGCCTCTCCCCCTCTCGCTCTCAGTCTCTCTCCGAAGCCAAAGCTCCTTCGCGGAGTGCACGCAAAGCATTCGATTGAAGGAGCGCTCGAATTCTGGTTCGCGTTTGGTGGCGAGCTGAGGGAGGCAGCAGCCATGGTGTACGTCGGGAAGCATGGCGTCGACGCCTTGCACCGCTACAAGTATAGCGGCATCGACCGATCCTACATGGCCAAATATGTGTTCCAGCCATTCTGGCGCTGGGCCGTCAATTTCTTCCCCATGTGGATGCCGTAAGCTTCGCATCACTCGTTCCCTCCGTCGTTCCTGTGGGTTTAAATTTCTTTGTAAAACTTTTTAGCTGCCTATTATGGATTTTCAATGTTATGGTTGTAGATCAGCTCCAGCCTCCGGAGGAATTTAGTGTTTGTTGTGGTGACGCCCTTAGCATGTGTAGAATGTCATAGATTCTACTGCAGCTTATTGTCCAGATCTCTAATGAGGTGAATTGTATTGCATCTGGTGATTCTGGCTCTGCTATTTTTGCGCTCTTCCAGTCCGAACATGGTACGTTTTTAACATGTATCCTGATTTGGCCTTTTGATTCATTGTTCTCTTCTTACATAGAGCATCTGGCCCTCCTTGTAAAATGCCAAATTTGATCATCTCGAAAGAGCTGCACTTGGAGTGTGTCGCAGTCGCCTGCATAGAGAACTTGACAATTCCAGACTATGTGGAATCTAGTAGAAATTTATGGACACTTCTACTCGGTCTTTATTAATTTATTCTCTGTAGCTGGAGCCCGAGAAAATTCGTTGTGGACTGTTTTGTTGTGCTTCCTATTCCTTCCTGTGGCTTCTAGCTCATAGAAATTCAGTTCTTTAGGTATGTCTGCCAAATCTGATAAATAGAAGTGATGTCCTGATAAAATCTTAATGGTCATTATGGAAGGACTATATTTTTCAGTTACCTTTTTAGCACATGTAGTGATGTTATTTGTGTTGTCGAGTTTCTCCACATCCGTGTCCTTCGTATTAGGAACATGATGCTGTTAGGATTGGGGCACAGAGCGCATTTTTTGAAATGTGTGTTGTTTCTGCCTTTCATAGATGCATAAGAGCAAGGAGATTGCAGAATTTTGTTCATGAAGTACTACGTAGTGCCATTGTCCTGGTCAGAGTTCTGTTGGATTAGAGCCATTTGAAACAAGTTTAGTATATGTTAATGATTGAGAGGCCAGTAGATCAGCAAGTCCTACTCTATTTTAGATTTTGAATGGATGTATTTACAAATCAGGCATTATTCATCTTTTGTGGATGTGGTTGTGGCAGATCACGCTGATGGGATTTTGTATGATATTGACTTCTGCCTTGCTGAGCTATGTAAGTTCCTGTTGCAGCAGTTTTATCAAACTTGGTTTATGCTAGTCATGTGGTAATATTGGTGATAAGCAAGGGTGATGGTGTTGTTCTTGGATGTCAAGTCTGTGCTGAACCTGTTTTGGGCCATGGGCATTAACAGATATACTCTCCACACCTGGATGCACCAGCTCCTCGGTGGGTCTACTTTGCACATGGCATCCTCCTCTTCCTGTATCAGGTTGACATTTGAGACTCTTACTTCTCAAAGAATGGCTGCTAGTTGTTGTTGTGTATTGAGATTTGTATTGTGGAGTGTTCCTTGTATCCTTTGTGAAGACTTTTTGAGAAGCATCTTAGTCAGATATGTCTCAGCCAAACATCAAATTGGCTGAACTTTGGTTTGGTTATTGTGGTAGACTTTTGATGCTGTTGATGGCAAACAAGCTAGGCGAACAAATTCTTCCAGTCCTCTTGGAGAGCTTTTTGACCATGGTAAAACTGCTAAACAAATTTGCAATTTCCTTTGTCTTGGCCTCTTAACTTATAGTGGATCCTCAGAAGATTTCAGTATCTTACAATAGCCTTGGATTTGAATGAAAAGTCAAGTACTCTTGCCTATGTCAAGAGGGAATCTTCTACTTGTGGGATCGTTTTTGGCAGCTTGGTCATTTCTCACGGATGATGCTTTGTTGGGTGTGGTGAGGGACAGGTTGTGATGCACTAACATGCTCGGTGAGTGACATTTATCATCCTTGTTTATTTTACATAGTCCCTCTTAGTATTGAGCTTTGTTTATGGGATCATAGGTCTATGTAATGCTCAACCTAATCAGCTACACGTGTTTAACAAGCACAATCAATATACTGGAAAGGTGTTTTGGGAGTATAGACCTGTTTGTCTGTTGATTTCTTGTGGGCTGTAATGGAAAACCTCATCGTTGAAAGTGCTGCTGATTTCAGTTTGAGACCATGGCGTTTGCATCATCTGTGATGAGTGGGACGCTGTCTTTTTGGTTTTGGGTGATCTCCACAATTCCTTTCTATGGGGCTACATGGGAAAGGTAAGAATTATTGATTTTGTTTTGCATCCTCTGAGTTGCTAGGCCTTTAAGGCAGGCTGGCTGTTTTACTCTTGTGCAATGTTGCAAGTTTTGGGTGTGATGTAGTTGGTTCAGCTGTTTTAAACATATATTCCTCATGTATGAATACATTTCAATATTTTGTGCTTGGGTTGTCAACAGCTTTTTCACCGACACACTCATTCTTCCAGAAATTAACGGACCAACGGAGGGGCTGATGGTCATCTATATGGCTCATATCTTCACTGGAATTGTTGGTATTGCTTCCCCTTATCAAAGATTACTTCTGAGTCCTACATAATCCTGAATTGGAATCAAGCAACAACATATTCTGTGCATCAAGTTGATGAAGCCAAGAGACATAGATGGTTGTTGAAAACCCCTGCAGAGCAACTTCTTGACTTCTATTGATCTACACAGGACCAAACTGGTGGACATCGAGCTGCAGGGAAGCCCTCCCTGTAGTAGGGAAACTGCCGTTTGTACCAGGTAAAAACTGGAAATGTGATCTGAAGTATTATTCTATGACAATGGTTGAATTTGAGATTGCGATGCCTTATGAGTCTTTGTAAGTAGTGCTAAATAATTTTTTGTGTGGAACTGGCAGATGTGACTGTAACCGTGTTTGTCATCTGGTTGATGATGCTTGTATTTGTGGCACCTACAGTGGGTTACAAGTGAGTTTCCCTACCTTCAATGTCATTCTGTTCAAGGTTTTTCAATTGGTGTCAAGATTGACATATCAGGGACTTTTACATGTGTAATTCATCAAGTTGCTTCTATTTGATGCAGTGTCTACAATGTGTACAAAGTGGTGAAGGGAAGGGGCTCAAGCTTTCTTAACGCATTGGCTATGGTAAGTTAATAGTATTTTGCAGTTTCTTTTGAGTTGAGTATGTTCTTGCTTTATGCAGTTTGTTCATGGTTCATTGTGTCAAATCTAAGAAAGAAATTTGGTTAGTATTTGTTGTATTAATGTTTGCCTGAAGTAAAATCGACTTATGCTGAAGAGCGTGTTTATTTTAATTATATAATGCATTATTATATTATCGGTATGTCATAGACCCTAACTGTGGTTTTCACTTCATTCATTGCAGCTCATCCCGTTTTGGTCACTTGTGGGGGGAGTTGTATTCTGGTACTCTCTCACTGTGTGCTACTTATCTCAGTTATTTTTGTCCCAGCTTTGACTTGGTTTGAGCTACTTAAGTTCACTATTGTGTCACTTTAGTAATCAATTCTTGAAATTCATGTAAGCATGGCTAAATTCTAATCTGGTGAGACTTCTTTGTGTTTTGATAGATCTACTAACTTCGTTTCAAGGACAGAGTTAGGTGCTATCTGAAAGTTGTGAGGGAGTGCTCCTGAAGTCTCTGGATTTTGCAGGGGATGGATATCGCCCTCAGATATTCTTAGAAATCAACCACATCTTGTCATCATGGGCTCAGGCTTTGCATTTGGATGGCTTGTGGTAAGTTTAGTCAGTGACTCTGGTATACTGAATTACAGTTTTGTTTCCTCTTATGCAGTAGTAATTCATGACTTTTTTGTCCTCACACATGTTTAAACAAGACTGCAATCCGATGTTGTCGCCCTAACTTCCGTCTATTGTTCTAACATCCTAGTCAACTCATTTGGATCTGATGTGAAATTGCTAGCCTAATCATTGATATAGAAAATGGTAATGTACACTATCAATGAGAAGAGTCCATTTAGCTGCCATACATTTATTTTTGTTTCTTTTCTACTTGCAGGGTAGATTAATTCTTGCTCACTTGTGTGAAGAGCCCAAGGGATTGAAGACAGGGATGTCTGTGGTACGTGGCTATGTTGAACCTGAATCTTGTGGAACTGTTTCAGAAATAATTTTAAATAAGTTCTGGAAACTATTGATGTGCACAGTTAATTTTCTGTTGTCTCAGTGTGTGATTCATAAGTTTAGAGCTGGTGTGAGGGTCATAGAGATAAAGGATAACTCAACCTGTCCTGAACACAAGGCTTTGCACTTGTGATCATCCAGCCGAACCCAATTTTAATTGAATGTTCCCCTCACTTTCCGAAAGAAACTGCTAAATCCACAAGTCCTCTCTTCAGGGTTTTTAGATCAGGAATGAGGAAAGTGAATGTGCAGTTCATGTTGTGCCCAAAATGGAGGTATGTTGAAGTCATGCAGCAGGCTCTGTTTAGATACACAAAATTAATGATGATGATCAGGGAGGTGTCACCAGTATATCACAGTTGTATAAGTGGAACATAGTGTCTATCATCATTCAGAATTACATTAAAGGTATATCCTGGAAATTAAAATCGTGAGGTTATCTCTATAAGTTTCAAATGATATTTGAAAGCAACTCATGCATTTGGGCTCACCTCTTTGTCACCAAGATGATGTGTTTGTAAAGAAATGTGTGTGGGTGTTACTGTATTCTCAACTGGCGCATTAAACTACAATTCGTGGAACTTTACTAACAGTGTACATGCTCCAACAGGCTTTAATGTACCTGCCTTTTGCCATTGGCAATGCAATGTCTGCAAAGTATTTTGATGGGTGAGTAATTTTTTCTGTGATGATTTGAGTGATTGTTACACATACTGAAATCCCACAAATGCCAGTGGCAGTAGAACCCCTGAGGTCACTTCATAGCCTACTAAACTTTGGAGTTCAAATGCCAGTCAAATTGAAGAAGTTGCAGTCTGTGTCAGTTGTATATAACGTCCAACTTTGTTAATTTGGATTAACAGAGTAATTGTACAAGGTATGTTTAAAAAAGAAGAGCTTGATCTGAAGAGTACTCATCTTGACAACAAGTAAAGCATACTTTAATTTCTGCAAATGCAACTTTGGATCAATTCAGAGTATATAACTCAATCCATGAACATGGTCTTGTCAATTTTCATGTCAAATCTTGGCTAATTTTTCATCAAATGGAAATAATGATACATTAAATTTCTCATAGTGGGAACTTGTTGAAGCTTTGTAACAAATGTACTCACCCCATAAACATTTGCAAAATGCTTTTAGCCCTTGAGTCTTGTAAGTGGTGCTGCTCTTCTAGATTCATAATAAGTCCATTTACTTTACCATCTTCCTGACAATCTGCTGTGATTTGGGAATATGGATGCAGGAAGCCACTTGTGGACGAGACATGGGTCTTAATAGGCTACTGTGTCTTCACTGGTATTTATTTAACTACACTAATTGTGATGTATGCATTATACTTCTACTGAAGCTGTGTTGTGCAATCCTATAGCAGCTTGAAAACTTTGTGCATCCTTGCTAGATATTGGAGATGTGATTGTATATTAATTCTATCTTCTGTCTTGAGCAGTTTTCTTGTACGGCCACTTCGCTTACAGTGTCATTCATGAAATTACCCATGCTCTTGGCATCTACTGCTTCAGGTATATTCTTCTGAGGCCAGAATACTGGATTCTTGTACTCTTCTTGTACTATCTGCATCAGTTTTACTAGTAACAGGACTCATTTTGACTACTATGGTTCCCACTTTAATTATTGGCTTATGAGGGACTGTTCTCCAGTGTTAATTTTACTGTTGAAGAATTGCCAGTTGCCTGCATATGTTTTTGAAGAGAATGTTCTAATACAGATTCCACATATTTTAGTGAATTAGCTGATGCATTTTGAAAAGGTAGATGAAATTTGTCAAAAGAATTATTGTAGATGAATAGAAGTTTTTACCCAAAATCTGGATAGAAATGACTCCTGCACTTTAAAGGTTTTCGTGAGCAAAGTTAGGTCGGCAGAATGCGTGTAGTTCTCTTGGAAGCAGCAGAGGAGAATAGTTCTGTGTAGATGCTGATTGGCGATCTTTGTGGCTCAGGATTTGCATTTGGTTATGAAATTTCTAATGCCATCTTACTGTTTTACAGGATTGGCAAAGTGAAAGAAGGAAAAGGAGCCTAGATATGCAATTATTTCTCATGTGGGGATGCTTTTTTCTTGAAATTTGGCGTGGTCGACATGCAAATTGAACTGGTTTTGTGAAACCACTTTGATGTTGCAATGTTTGCAGCCTTCCTTTCCTACCGCTTTGTAGTTGTGGATCTAAGAGGATGCATAGCATTGTCTATCCAACCTTGACATTTGTTCATTCCTACACAAGTTATCATTGATTTTTATGATACCTTGTTTAATTTCAAAGAGGTATATATAGGAAGTCTGGGGTATGTTAGGTACAGAATTTTAGGTGAGAACTGAAGCTGTACCCATTTAGATGGGCTTAGGACCCATGGATTGAAGTGAGAACAATTTCTTTTGTTGCCATTCTGTTTGGCCCTATTTAAGCACTTATAAAAGCAATGTAACACTGATGATATTGAGCTGTTAATACGATGTAGACTGAAGTATGCCAAATAGCTGACTTAATACAAGTGTGGTGATAATTATCTTTGATAGCTTGATCAATTTCTGCTCTTCAACTATGGGAAGATATTTACTTCTGATGTTTTGTTTTGTAGTTTCACATCTTTGTCAGATTGCATAGAGTCTCACATCCTCTGCTTGCTAAAGTGACTTTCACCGTGGCAGTTGCACACTGCTGGAGGTTATTGGCAAATTTCATCCAAAGGTTCTACAGTAATTCTACCTTGGCAGAGGGTAAGGTAGACTGTTCTCAAACGGTCACCTTTTCAAACTAGCCCACTTGTAGGAGATGAAGACAAGATTGGTATGAAATGGGTAGGAAATCCAGATTCAAGCCGTAGCAACTTTTCTCGTGATTTTTGGCTGCCATGAATATCTTATCCATTGTCAAAGCGAAAATGCTTCTGCTCACTAAATGGGCATATAGCCCAATCATGTGGACTACTACACTGATTATCCCAATTTAGTGAGGGAATGCTAATAGTGCCTGTGGGAAATTAGTGAAGGTGAAACTAAATTTCTTAATGCTATGGAATCAGTGCTACCAAAAGATCTAGGAAGCACTATTCATCCTGCCATTATTGCATTCATTGAAAATACTATTCATGGCTTCACAATTCAGTTCATCGTGGCACTATTTCATTGAAATCCATGTGTTGCCATTAATTGAGATGTATTTTTAATAGCTCTACAAGCACCTTAGAGCATGTACTAATTATCTTGAAATGTGTGGTGAATGAGCATGTATTCATGAATTTAGTATCACTTAGCAAAAATTTCAGCCCTCACTTATTTTGAGACATGGCAAAATCATGCGTGTTTGGGAATTAGTACTACTACATGCACTAATTGGGAAAATCAGTATGAAGTTATTTGTAAGTTCGCAAAGAGTGGCGAAATTGTGGGCTTGATCCTTCATTGAGAAACTTACTATTAAGAGCTCATTAGTGCATCATTGTGTCAACGCCTGTGTTGAAAGTTGGGTGAAACTTTTGGGACCTCCTCTTTCCACCTCTCAAACATTGAGAGAATTTTAGGAACAAAAATAGGGTATGTGCATGGGACCCCCTTGGCCTATATCTCGGATCGGCCTATGCAAGGCTAGCTTTGCCCACTCATCCTAGTAGGACAAATTACAAGGCCGATTTTAAGTAACTTCACAACACTCTTTGTGTATGATGATTTAAGCATTATGAAAACTTGGGTAAATTTGTGTTAATTCTCATGAATACAAGATTTGGAACTAAACCCATGGTTTTCATTTGCTTTACTTTGCAAATAACTTATTGAGTCTAGAATGCTTATCATATTTTGAGCATATCCGTTCTCTGTTAAACATGTCTTTTTTGTTGTCCGTTCTTGGAGCCACACCTAACCACATGCCACTCAAATATAGGTGTCCAATTAGAGAAAGCAACATAAGAATAAGGTATACATGCAAAGAGTTACACTGAAGATCCCCATCACATCTCGTGTAGCCTACAATGGACAATTTGAGCACTTGAAATCCTTAAATGCCCATGTTACTCCTTTGGTGGGATGATTTCACAAAAGCACAAACTCAATTTCACGAAGGTTCCAAGCTAGTTCATGAACCTTCCAACTAAGGCTCGGGAAGAACTGGTGGTTAGTTACAGATGAACCAAATGAGTTTGAGAAATAACTGGTTGAAGTTCCAGACTTTAGGAGAATTACTAGTAATTTTAGAGGAATCTATAGAATATACCTCAAATGAAAAAACTGGAAGATGTTAACATGTAACCGACTGGATTTAAAATCACTAGGATCTTGACCGACTATGCCCGAAAACTTCCTGGGCATTGCTTCCAACCAATGCTACTAGGGTGTTCTATCAATTTCATAAACCTCTTAAATGAGCTCATGATTCTTCTTAACCAACTTGACATGTGCTGCAGCCCAATTTCATGATAGTGGACTTTTACCTCAAGCAACTTCATGAATTTTCCAAAGCAATTTCATGAAATACAACGAGTTTTAAAAGACGTTGGACACATCTTCTTCCTCTTGCCATCATATAGTCCATTTCCCAAAATGGGTATTTAGACACACCAAAAACCATGTCCAAAGGAATGATCTGCAAAATCATTGAACATATTAGATCACATTAATGATGATGTACAAGCAAACAATGTAGACACAGTCCAAGATTGGATGCAATAAGAGGTCAATTGAAATTTTGGTAGAGCTAGGGTCGAGGTATCCATGAATGACTAGGTCCATTTAACCACTCACTAGGGTACATGTAATGATGACACAAATGAGATCTATATTGTTTAAACGAACAAAGTTAAGGTTTTTGTGTGTGGCAGCTTGTGATTGATTACCCATAGAAGAGATTGATAACTTTCGTAGCCAAGAATTAACATTTAGATGAGCGGGTATGGGGTTAACCTATGGATTGATAGTGTGTTCCATAAAGCTTTACCACTTCAAAATTTGTAGCAATTTCCATATTCATAAAAAAATATTAGAATTTGCATTCTCCTTACAATTTGTTTCTCTTCGCAAGAAAAAATAATCTCCAGTATTACTTAGATATGTCCCATTGATATGTCCTGGATTTTTTTATGAGGAAACAACATATCTAAGTAATAATATCCTGGAAACAACTTTGATATGTCCCATTATTTTTTATGTCAGGACATATGCACTTTATGAGATATCCTGGAAACAATGGGACATATCAAAGTTGTGTTGTTGCAATTATATCGATCAAGCGTTTCCGGATAAGGTTTACAATGCTTTGATGGTGCCTTCATGGATACCATGTGTCATGTCTATGAAAAACTCAATTTTGTTTTTACCAATGTAGTTTGCACTTGGCACTAACGCGTTTTGACTGCGTTAGTGTCAACTAATTGAGCATAATAATGTCACAAATATGACACTTTCTCTCAGTGGAAACTAAGAATGTCACAAAGTTGACAAACAAACATGACTTTAAATCCATTAGATTCCAGTAGCGTGGGATTCATTTGGCATAACATTATTAAGCAGCGTGTGTTTGTTTTGTGGGTTTTGAGGATATAACCGTGGGATATTCGAAGTCATTCTTAATCTAAAGCGGCACGCACATCACCACAATTTGCCTCGTCATGCGCATGGCGGTGGTCCACTTGGCTCCCTGTAGTTGGTTGGTGGGGGGGCGCATTCAAACCTCTACATGCAGTTGACACGCCAAGCATGCAGAGAGTGCATTGCTGCACCACCTCCTCCCCCCCCCCAGCTTCCCACATTTACTCTATCCCAGCGATTTTTACTCCAATATGTGTATGTGAGTGAGAGAGAAAGGAGAAAGAGGGAGTTTGAGAGTGTTGAAGTTGTTCCGCAGTAAGAAACTTGCCAAGGAATTACTTGGCGGAGGGCAGCGAGCCCATGGCTTCCAGGCTGGGGCGGACAGTCCGCTTCGCCGGGCCAACGGAAAGAGGGCAGCCTGCACAGAGCAGTGTTGAGAGTCATCCACTCCACCAAATGGAACGGCTGATTGCTGCTCATGTCTGCAGTGCCTAAGTCTCCTTGCACAAGGTTGGAGCATCCCGTGTTTATATTATGAGGGCCCACATAACGAATGTACACTCAAACAGCAACAGGGGATTTTCAAAAATCTTGTATCCTATATTTAATCCCAAATGCATTTCTGTCGCAAGCTAGATTCAGGTTCTAGAATTTAGTACTTCACGTACTGTTCAATCAAGCCTCTCTGTCTCTATCTTGTAAATTGACCACTGCCTATGCAGAAAACTCTATTATGGGTGCATGCTTTGACCTCCTTATAATTTGGGCCGTTGGATTGGACTGGGAATCGTTTCACCCCATTTGCAATTGTAGATCATGAAGATAGTCATTTCAAGTTTCAAAATCGGAGTTCAGTTGCAGACGTTGTAAGGGATTAAAGTGAAGATTATATTTCTTGTATGATCACATGGGTCCTCTTGATTGTGTTAACTATCGAACCTAGAATGGTGTCTATTTTGAGTGCGCAGCTTGATCTTATGGTAAAACTTGTCTTGTTTAGTGTATATTCTTAACTATAAGCCTTGTCATATAAAGCCCATTTTACACACGTGATTGGTAATTGATAAAAAGAGGAAGATGAATTATGATTTATCATTGGCCAGAGATGCAAGATTAAGAAGGCACATAAGGCTCATTCATCAGTGTATACTCACTCATACTAATGAAAGCTTGGATCTTTGAGCTTTGGATGAAACTTGTCAAAAACCAAAAATTGAACTCATGAGAAGTGGAAGATTAAGCTCCCTTGCCCTCGTTTGGAAGTAAGTTAATCCCACTTTCACACTAGAGAGGTTGAGAGCTTGCAAATTGAAAGCCTGCTCATTGGCACACAACCTCTTACTCATGGTTGTTCACCCAAGTCCCACTTTATACTTGAGCTTTCAACTTGAAGTTTAGGTATTTTATCAAGTTTACAATGCCTAGATTGCATCTTTATGGAACGACTATAAGAAATTCTTGGTCAACCTCCTAAGCTCCATCATTCAAGGAGGTCGCTTAAGGATGTAAGGAGTTCAAGCTCTTGTTGTGCGGGACCCCAACATTCTTTGGTTTGTGACGTATTCTCCTTCTTCTTTTTTAGGTAGGGTTTAGGCAATACCATTTTCCCCTTGCTATCTCACGTTGAGCATGGCCAATTCGTGCTTCCTTAACTGGTAACTTCTTGAGCCTACGAACGGGTTGTTTTGAGTGTATTTCACTCAATGTTGGTTGTGGAATTTTCATAAACAAGTTTTGAGATTAAAATGGGATTATAGCAATTGAAGAAATGATGTACAAGAAAATGTCATGTTTTACCCCCTAAAAAAGACCTTTGACCAATCAAATTCACTTAGAGAATGAGCGAAATGCTTGTGCAATCCACTAGATGGGAACAACTCAATAGTTGAGCACCTTCATCAATTATCATGCCAACATGTGCAAACCACAGTAGGCTAGCCCACCTTGCATTTGGAATATCTAAGTTGTCCCATGTTTTTGAACACATATATGCAAAGAATTCATGAAAATTAAGAGAGTGTCTAAATGTGAAACTGACATGCAATGTGAGTACAAAGGCCATTTTTACATGAACATTAAAAATTATTTCACTTTTTACCAAAATAAACATCTTTGATGTTCATGCAAAGTTTGTAATGAAATGGCAAGCATTCATTGGAGTCAACACCCTCCAATTGAGTTAGCAAGACGTGGCATGGACATTGACCAAAGAATCAATGGGGTATCAAGCATTCTTTTTAGTTTGTTATGACTTTCATTATTTTAGGTTTTCTTCTTCCATTTGGCAATACCATACCTCCTTTGATATCTCACTTTTTAACATGCTTCCTCAAATTGTTAAGCCTAGCTTGAGGATTGTCAAGCTCTCAATAATCAATGCTTTGGATGAAAGCTTGTCAAATTTAGTATTGAATATTCCTAGTGGGCGAGAGCATATTTGGAATCCAAGGAGTTTAGACTGGAATCCATGTTCAAGGTATGAAAAATGAAGTGACATTCATGTGGCATCACACTATCGTCAATATTGGTTGTCCCCGATCAAAGAAAGCACCCCTCCTACGTTGAGAAACCAATATGAGTCCACAAATAAGGTCCATCATTAAGCGGCATGTTGGACCCCAAGTTTCTTGGAATTGGACCCTAATGTATTGTAGATGTTCCTAATTTCACTGTATGACCACGAGAATTTTCACATTGATAACAAATAAGATATTCATATGAGCTCCAAAAATAACAAGGTAAATGACTACATGCACGATTTTGATGTACTAATCATTTCACACTAAGATAGATGTGCCTAATTGAGTTACTTCCTCAATTGGACACCTATATTTGAGTGGGATGTGGTTATGTTTGGGAAAATAACAAGTTTGGTGGGGTGCGGTGGGCTGGGAGGGTGACAATGACGGGAGCCGGGAGGGATAATGAGCAGGTTGAGGTTCCTCTTTGGGTTAGGTGGTGGGGTCAACCAATGTTTGAGGAGATTAGTGGGCATAATTGCCAAGGCTGGCACTGCGTGGTTTTTTATAATTGGATTTTTCATAGGTTTTTTTTAAAAAAAAAAAACAAGAACCCAATCATTTGAGATCAAGCAAAGTCCGGTTTTATCACGGATAAGTTGAGATTATAGGGCAGAGGGCCCAATGTCTGCCAATGATGGTGCCGATTGCCAAGTGCCAAGTGTTGGAATAAAACCATGGTTTTATTCGCAAAAATTGGGTTTTTTTGCATGAAAACCAAAAACCCAATGCATCGGCCAGGAAAAAGTTGGGTTTTTGGCACCCTTGATAAGCGGTGGACATCCTAGTGTTTCCAACACCAACCACCACTTACATGTTGGCATCTTTCGGTTTGCCTTCATTAATTCGGGGAATATTCTGTAAATTGGTGTCAATGGATCGGTAGTTTTCCTGGAGTCTTGAATTTGAACACGCTATCTCTCAAACTCAGCAGGTTCGTGTGTACATGCATGCAGCAGTCAGTACCCTGAAGCGTAGTTTGAGGTGAATTTGGACCGGCTCCGCGTTTTGCACCAATGAGAAGTGCTTGAAGTGTGAATGGTCACGGGCTCTCAGTTTTGTGTGTGTGTGAAGTAGGCAGCCCTTTAGCCTTTTCCCTCCTCCTACTATACTATTCCTACCTTTATTCTACTCTACTGCGACTCCCCACGACTGAACCCAATCTACAACGTCCAACTACTTAACTTTCTTACACAGCACCCACAGCACATACTACCACAGCACATACCATCACAACATACATCATCATCATCACCATCACAAACTTACTTACTTTCACACACAAACAAAGAAACAAAGAAACAGAGAAAGAAACAGAGAAACAACGAAACAGCACAACACAGCACAGCACAGCAACAGCAACAGCACAACAGAACAACCATACACAAGGAAGGCATACTACTACTTCCGAAAGCACACCAACAAAAAAACCACAAACAAACAAACAAACAAACAATAAACACCCACACTACACACAACCCAAACCCAAACTCCTCCAAACCAAACCAAACCAAAACCCAAACCCAAACCCAAACCGACGACCAACTCCCCACACAGACACAACAAAGAGAAAGACAGACACACAGGCAGTAGCAACCCTGCCCTACCCTTCCCTTGCCTGCTTTTTCTTCTCTTTCCTTTCCTCGCCTTCCTCGCTTCCTTCCTTCCTTCCTTCCTCGCCTTGCTTGCCTGCTTGCTTGCCTGCTTGCTCCCGGCTATGACGCAAACACGTCCTTCCAGGTGAGTCTACACGCTCGCTCTCACATGCGCACAAAGTGCCGTTGCGGCTACTACGAGAACACCTAACCCCAATTTCTACCCGGAAATGGGTTGGGGCGGAATGGGGTACTGCGGGTGAAGATCGTCCAATTTCCGGCGATCTTTGGGGTTAGGCGAGGTGTGGTGAGGGTTTAGATCGACACCTGGGTTTTGTGGGTTGCTAGAATTCGAGGGGTAGGGATGGTTAGGGCGGGGTGAAGGAATTTCGCTTTCTGTGTTGGCTTAGGGTTGCGGGCAATTGGGTGTTCTAGTTGAGTAAGCGAAGTTATGTGGTTTGGTGTGGTTTTTTAATGTCGTGGGAGCCATGTAGCTTGCATTGCAGTGGGTGGTGGGATATGGTGAGAGGGATTGGATTGAGAAGGTGGTGGAAGGATGGGTTGGGGTGGGGTGGGGTGGGATATGATGTGAATGTGTGCATCCAGGAGAGATTTCGTGCTCTTTTATGTAATTGAGCTGGGATATGTGGCGTCGATGATTCTGTGTGTAATTTTATTGCAGTTTAAGCTTGTGGGTAGAGCCTTGTTTTGGAAGATTCCCTTTTTCTGTGTGTAGTACATACATCGGTCGCTTGTTCTAGATACTGCGGGGGATTTTGTTTTTGGTTTTGCTTGCAGGCACATGCCAACGCATGTGATGATTTAGAATTGGTTCCAAAAGGTCTTGATTGCATATGACTAGGGGATGATGATGATGATGATGATGATATGTAGGCGATTGGATGTTATATATTATGTCCAGGTTCTTGAATTAGTGCTCAATTATCTCTTTCAGGTTTTGCAATTGACATGGTCAGTGGTCTTGCAGACTGAGGATGTGGTCAAACCTGCAACGTAGTCCGTTCAGTTTCTCTTCCAACTGAGGTATCTACCCTTGGAGCCTGAGTATGAGTATGTTGTTGTTTAGAGTGACTAATAACATCATTGAATCTGAACTACTGCTACCATCGCTGATTTCAATATGCTTTTGAACAAAGGTTGCATGATAGAACTTGGAGTGTAGCTCTGAATCCATTATGTCCTGATGTCGGAGTCTACCTTCCAACTTCTAAATCTTGCTGACCTCGGTGCAGATGAGCAAGAGGTGGAGCAGCGTATGCAATTAGGAAATAGTGCAACACTGGTGAAGGATTTATCATAGCAAACGGTCTTCAGATTGCGACTGGGTTTCACTGCTGTGATCAATGTACCTGCTGGCACTAGGTGATCTTCCAACCTGAAAATCTAGGGATAAGACTGGGTTGGCAACTGGAACTTATAAATCCTATCATCTAGCAGTGTCTATTTTTTTTCTTTTCCTTTTTCCTTATTTTGAGCAGTTCTGTGACCTCATTGTAGTTCTTGAGACAACCTACACACTTCGTGAATGTGAGGACCAGCATTGTTGAGGAGCCTTTTTATATGAGGCTACATGGCTTTGAACGATTTCATTCAATAACTTCCAATGCAATTCCTATCACCAATCAGCACTGTTCTCGGATAAAGCTTGCCCGTGCATTTGAAGCTCCTCTTAATTTGATTAAGTTTTAGTGTTTGAGTGTCAAAGCTTGTGTAGGGAGGTCTTGCTTTCAAAATTTGGTGGCTTTGACTTGATTTCTGGGGTTTTGAGTGATTCCTGTCTAGTTTCTGTGCAAATTCTGTCACATATGGGTTGGAACGAGAACAGAGACTTGAAATTGCTACTTTTGTGGCTGATTTTAAGACAACAGTGCTAGAAGTAACGACAATAGGATGCCCTTGGATGAACATTGATGTTGTTGAAAAGATGTCGTGAAGGTAATGGTTCATGAGTTTAATGGGTTAGACATGCAGACTACATGCATCAACCACATGTACGCTCTACTTTTACAAGTTTGACATGGTTGAAAGTTTTTTTATAATGCCTGGGTTGGTGTTGTGTTCCAGGGCTTTGTGAGATGAGGTGACAACTGGTCTTTAATTGGTGGCAATGGCATCCGATGATACTTCGCCAATTCCTTCTCCAGGCAAGCAGAAAGGCATATCTAGAAAGAAGAAGAGTCCCTCACAGACTGAATTTTTGGAGAGAGCATATGCAGGTAAGGACAAGATCTTTGTATGTCCTAGAAAAAGCTAGAATATGTGTGACTGTTATTCATTATGTATAATCTTCATTATCGCAGCACTTATCTCTCTCCACTGTCTTTCCAGTTGTGTTTTACAATCATGACCTTCTATGATAAGAATGTCGAGTGAAAAGGAGTCAGCTTCACTCAGAATGTAGTGTTCATCTTAGGCTATAGTGGCATACTAGGTCCCTTCTTGATAAGGTGGAGTTCATATATGTTGAAGTACATCTGATGTTGTTGTAATATATATGTTGTTGTTTTCGTTGTTATAATATCTGACCATTAGTCTATCTGTGTTTCATTTCTCTCCAGCTGATAAATACCCTTCTGAGGCTTCTCGAATAGTTCTTAGTAGGGAGCTTGGCCTGTCTGAGAAGCAGCTGCAGATATGGTTCACACACCGACGTTATAAAGATAGGCGTGATGGAATAGAGGATGACAAGTTGACATTCTATGCGAAGCGGAGCAAAGTTGATATCGCAAATATCTGGTCTGGGAAGAAAGGGGAAATTGATCTGAACAGCAGGGAAGATGATGATGATTCAGAGGATGGGTACCCTGCCCGAGTTCTTGCTGAGGAACGAGATGATGAAGCTTTGATTGTGGAGCACATGAATGGTGGTGCTGTCGAGGTGCATAATGGTGGTCACCAAGAGCCAGTCAAAAACAAACCAGGACCGAAGAGGAAACCTGGACCAAAGGGACCAAGGGTACCCAGGGATCCAAGTAAGCCCCCACGGAAACCAGGTCCAAAGCCGAAAATCAATGCCCAGGCTGCTGCTGAGCGGGCTGCCATTTTAGCTGTGGAGAGCCAGTTGTGTGGACCTCTTCATGAAGATGGGCCACCATTAGGTTTTGAGTTCGATCCCCTGCCACCAGGAGCCTTCCAGGAGCATATGACAAGTGAAGGTATTATTTGTGCTCTTACTGAACTAGAGTGCTGACTTGTGCAAGTTTCTGTTGTCCTAGGTTATTTCAAGACTTTCCCTTCGTAAATTTCTTGTACTGGATACTCCTCAAGTGGCCATGCTTCTTCTCATTAGTATTGAGGTGTGTGGCCCTATTGTGGACACATCCAACTCCACAGACAATTTTGGCCATTGGATCAGATCAGGAATTGTCTTACCTTGTTAGCAATTACGTTTCCAAAGATTGTCATTTCGAGTTTCTGAATAGGAGATGAGATGCAAAAGTTATGAGAGGTCAAAGTGGGAATTCTCGTCCTCCTTAATTGATCACATATGCCCTGCCAATTGCGTTAACTATTCTACCTAGAATGGTGTCTGTATTGTGAGGACATAGTCCCATCTCATCATAACATGTTTCTTTTTGGTGTCCATTGTTAACTACTATCCTTGCCATACACCACTCAAATATAGGTGTTCAATTAAGAAGAGTGACCACATCAGGCCAGTGCACCTTACTATCTTTTGGGTGTCCGTTTGCAGGACCTCATTCATACACTGCAGGGGGCAGCAGAGAAGGTGGATCTGAGAACTACAGCGAGAGAACTGGGGTGGAGAGCAAGTGGGGAAAGGAATTCATGTCAATGGAGAAAAAAAAGAGAAAGGCAAGTGACTTGCAAGCTTTTGTGATGTTTTAAGAGTGATTGTATGAAGGTGGTGCATGTATGTACTACTTGCTCTGCAAGTACTCTTTTAATAATGTTTTCGTTGTGGTTGCAGAGTGGACTTCTTAACCCAAGTAGAGGAGAAAATGGTTACTAGAGTGTACTCTTGGATTTTAAGGATGGTACGTTGCTACTAAAGCTCAGTCATATGCATGCATGTAATTTTTTTCTGGTTCTGCGTCTGCTGAACATGATTTTGCCAAATGTCATCCTATTTTTGCTCATGGTGACCAGGAGAAGGTATCGAAGTTGGTTACCCCAATGATTACCAGTTGGCTAATGTCATCACTAATTGATGATGTTGTGCTTGTTGTGCTTGCAGTGATCAGACTCAATGTTTGGAGCCTTCCTTCTGAAGTGTGCAGAACATGTGTGTTATTACAAAGTTGTGCCAATCACGTCAATTGTTGTATCATTTTATGGTAATTTGTTGAGGATTTATATGTAGGGACACTACTCCAAGAATAGTTGGTAGAGTACTTCAAAAGGTCATATTTTGTTGCAACACAAAGTGTGCACTGAGGTCATGATGAGAACTTGTGAGACTCCAGAAGCTTTGGTGTCAGTTGTGACTTTTGAGTTCTCCTGAGCCTCAATTTGAATGTCAGGACTAGTCTAGGTCTTCTAACGAACAGGGCACTGATGCAGTCAGGGGCTGGAAAAAATATCAGTCTCTAGCTTTTCCTATTAGTGTCTGTCCGTCCCATCCTTCCGGAAGGCTTCTTCAGAGAGGGGTGGAGAGGACACCTTTCCAACGAGTCACAGATTTCCCAATCTTACTATTAGGGGTCTAGTCGATTGTGAATCCCTCAGAAAAGAAATTCTTTGCTGGTGGTGAGTGCTGCCTTGCCTTGTACATACCTGACCAGAGTTTCTGAGTTTACAATGTGGGGCTCAAATATTTGGGAATCCACACTTCACAAGATTTACATCCGGCACACTCGAAGCTTACATGCAAAGAATGTTGACTGTGGTCAATATTTTGTGACCAAATTTAAATACTCTGTATGATCTCAGCTTTCAAAGTGGACATCTGCATTTTGTTCCCTTATACGTCACACATGAGGCATATATTTCCTGCTTTCACTATCTTTGAGATTGAATAAACCTGAGCTGTTCTGTAGCTAAGATGTTAAAATCTCCAATCCTTGAGGTTCACACATAGGTCAGTACACTCTAACAATGAGGAATGTGTAGACATCCGTGGATGGAGGTGACCTACAAGTGTTGGTTAGAGAAGAAAGCTTAACCTTATCCTCTGGCCTTGCTAACATGATGCTTTTGTGCAGGCAGCAGATCTGTACTGGTAGGTCTCCAATGTAAGTATGTGTGTTCCATGTCTTTTCTCACTGTTCATTGTTTCTATTTTGCAGCCACTTATGGTTCTCAACATTCAATGGCAGGATTTTTTTTTTCTGTCCTTGATCCAAAACTGTAGGTACTACAGAGTTGCACGAGGACCCGTTGTGGTTAAAACAGGGTGATAGAAAGAATTGGGAAGTGGTTTCAGACTGTACAAAAAAGATTCATTGTTGTAATATTTGTGGTTCCAAATTTCACAAGTAACCTCTTTCAAGGTTTGTCTCAATCTCTGCATTATGGAGTAGAATGGCTGACTGTAAACACTGTAAATTCAAAGTGAAAGTTGTACAGTAGGTAGTATGTATGCTCTGTAGAAATGCACTTCGAGTGGACATGTAAATGAGATTATGTCTCAAGATGAGACTGCAGTTAGGGTCAGAGAAAATGCTTGACTCACTGATGGAAGAACTGAGAGGGGTTGAAACTTGGTACTTGTAACTACAGCACACACAGAACTAAATCAGAACCATTGCAAGTTCCTCAACAATGTTAAGAAATGTAGGGTTCATCAACATTTTAATTTGGCAGTCAATGCTATGAGTTAACTCAATGCCCAATTGTCATAAATGGTACTCAGATTTTGGATGTCTTTAAAGAGGTAGGAAAGAACCAATCTCATAGCACGCCATTCGATAGCTGTAAGGTAGATGTGCCCGGTCTGGTTTACTTATTTTTAACCGGATATTTACATTGAGTGGTTTGTAGTGGCTAGACAACTGTTCAATGTGCACAAGAATCTTCACTTTGATAATGAATGAGAAACTTACATGAGCTCTCAGTTTGGATTTGCAAACTATCTCGTATCATCAATTGTTTTATATCCTAGGAAAAGTGGGCTAGTTAGAAGAAGTAACCATTCAAGACCCATCCACCTTATACATCTATCTTCATTATGGATATGTTGAGTTCAACAACAAGAAATGTGTTCTTTATTAATTCATAGCAAGAAGTACCATAGGGTTTGCCAATTGAGGATGTGAATATGCTTTGGAAGTCATAGGTGTTAGTCATTTGTTGTGGTAGCACATAACCATATTTGGTATCATCAACAACAAAAGAAATGGGTGGTAAATAGCCAATACGCACCAAATTTTAGTACTTGATGTTGTCATGTTGGTATCATACTACTAATGTTTCATTAAATAGCCAATATGCACCAAATAATAGTACTTGATGTTGTCATGTTGGTATCATACTACTAGTGTTTCATGTAAATAAAAAAAACTTGGTGACAATTGTACAATTGTCAAGCCAAGCAGGGTTCAAGGTTGCTCCACCATGCTTAGCAAATCCTCAAGCCTCCTTGCAACTTGGCACCATTGCCAATGTTGAAGCAACCAACACTTCCCCCTCCATTACGTTTGTCCTTGTGAGCTTGGCACCAAGTTGTATCGTGTACTCATGATACACAATTTCATAAGTGTTTCTCAATTTGCCTACACTTTACCTCTTGGTTTCAAACTATGAGTTTTTGCTAAAGAGGGTTAAATTCAAACTTGTCCTTCTGAATAATGTTCAAGTCCCTAATAATACATTGGTCTTCTAGATTTGATTTGACAATGACAAGATATATTCTACTTTTATTTTTACAAAAAACAATCCAAAGTTGAAGCCGTTCTTTTCATCTCGTTTTGTGCAAGTCCGGGCCATCCTATCTAGAAGCTAACATGTTTTGATTAGTTCTACTCTCAACCGTACGCAATTATGGTATGCAATGGATGCTTATCATGTGATGATTTCTTCATGGCATGAACTTTTGTGTGTATAGAGGAGCCATCTTTCATAAGACAAACGTTATTGCAAATACCACCAATATCATTGGTATCCCATGTCAAATTGTGGTCGTTAGTCATTCATATTTGTCCTTGTGGAGGTGTAAGATGACAATTCTACATCTCTCTCTTTGACAAAAGTCATCGTCATGGCAATAAGTGCTATTATGAATTGGAAAATTCTCAGAACGTGCACACCTAGACCTTAACCTCTCTAAGTGTGCAATTATAAGATGCCCAAACAAATCAAACTTGAAACCCACTACCTTCAAAACATACATACATGCACAACATATCCACTTCAAAAATAAACCTTTCCCTATTCTCACACAAAACATACCATACACATGCCTCGGCATCCACCTAGTCCCCTCACTCAAATGGAGCATCCAAAAAAACACCACCATGAACAAAGCCAAAAAAACAAAGCAAACTATTAATGTCATCCCCTACCACAATTAAACAAAAGATTCCACATCCTAAACACAGAAATCAAACCATGAATAGCCTACCCCTACTACGCAATCCCATTCTCTAAACTAAACATCAAGAAACTCGATAAAATCCTCAGTAAACTAACTAAAGAGATATGTAATTTACCCAATAGCACAACAAACATATTGACCCACCTCTCCAACAAGGAATTTGGCATTGATACCACTTCCATCCTCCCCAACTACATCAACTGTATTGGTAAACAACTACTAAACGCCCTCAACGACCAAGGCCAATTAGGCCAAATCTACCAAGGCCTAACCAAATATATCATAGCAAAATATGGAGGGTCCTACCACCTCCTGCGCCTAAAATACCAAGCATGTGCAAGATCACCCACAGCTCGCGCATTATACCTACTTGAAAGATAATATGAAATTCAGGTACACACCAACATAAAAATAATAACAAACAATAAAAAATTAAAAAACCCATAAAACAATCAGCAATAGAACTTGCATGGGCACAAAACGCAGGCTACGTCCTCTTCTCCCAAAACCAAAAACAAACCACTAGAAGATACCTCAACAAATTGCACACGCACAACATCACTACCCTCAACCAAATCCAAAACCCAGACACTCAACAAATCCTATCCCCCAAGGAATTCAAACAAAAATTCAAAGTTGCCTCAAAGCTAATCAAGGAAGCCCTAGCACAAGCTTGGCTACTATTCCCAGAAAACCACCCACAACCCACAACCCACAACCCTCCCCCACAACAAATACCAATACACACCCCACTCACAAGCACCCATAACCAAGTGGACCCCACAACCCGGAAACCATTACAAGCCATAATAAGCACTAAAATCACAACATATAAAGACAAATGGGGAGCAAAAGCCATTAACAACACTACCTATGCCAATGGAATACCCACCCAATTAACACGACAAAATGGGTAGAAGCCTCACTACTCCTTCACCATGACAATATTACCCTAGAGCATAGCATATTTATACTCCACAAATTCCTCCAAAACCAACACAAAACCAACATCCTAACCACACACAACTCATGCATAAACTTTCCGCAATCTAAGGACTAAAGATTCATTCGCCCACCCTTTATAGCCCCAAACCTCACACTAACCACCAAGGAATGCAACCCATATAAAGATATCATTGCTACCAAACCTACCATACAAGTATAAGGGACAAAATCCAATATTTATGACCAAATTAGAGCTACATTTTAAACATGCCACTTACAAGATTGCAATGGCTATGGGACACATATAACCAAAATCAAACACACACTATGCTCCACTTCTTAAACCCCCCACCACAAGACTTTGCCAAAAAAATAAACCAGAAAAAAACTAGAAAAACATAACCCAAATAACAACCACCAAACTCTACACCCCTCCACCCTGCGAGCCCTAATAGAAACCTATAACATTACACACTCATACTAATCCTCGCCCCTCACATGCCCAACAACACTCACTCAATATAACTCCCCACACAATAGAGACATAATTTTTGGATGGACATAACTCGCACACTCGTCAAAGTGGAGAGGTTATGGACTAGCCCATCCCCCAAACCTCAAAATTGTTATGACATCAATCCACTGGACCCGCATGTTAGCCCATAAAAACCATAACACCACAAACATCATCATAATCAACCATAAGAGAATCCCCTCCGCAACACCCATGCAGAAATACACACGGTAGTAACCATTCCACCTAACACCATACAATACAACCCCACATCAGAATGGCCAAAATATCTACACCAATTAGAAAACCAACATACCACCATAATAAGCATACACAATCAAAGTCCCCCACCATGCAACCCACATATACCCAACACAATCACATCCAACATATTTGGACCATATAATCTTAAAGTCAAAATTAACCTAAACCAAAACACCCCCCTTGAGAAAAAAAATGAAATATTCCCATGCATGGCATAAAAGCCCCAAAATACAACCACTCATAAATCAACCACCCAACACAACCCCTACCAATAGAATTATACAATACCCATCCCCTTAAATTCAAACCCCAAAAATGCATATACACCAATGGCTCATCACGGGGAGGTCACTCCATTGTCAAGTTGAACACCACGTGCGACCAAAAAAAATCTTCTTTTGGTAAGTTGCACCACCAAAATGGGTCAAAAGTTTATCAAATTATTTTTCATGAGTAGATATACACAGTACCTATGACATAGTTAAAAGTGGTAACTAAATTTGATGATTTGTTTTTTTTCATAAAACATACTGTTTCTAACTAGAATGACACATAATTGAACTAAAAAATTACTAAAAAATTAAAGATGACTAAAAATTTCAAAAATATATACAAAAGATACTATCAATGGTTATGTATATGTAGAAAAAATATCATAAATTTTAAAATTATATATGGCATGTAATATAGGGGTAGCAAACTTTGTCCGCACGTGGTGTCAACTTGACAATGAAGTGACCTCCCCGTGTGGCTCATTTATACCCCCTAATAAAAAAGCCATATGCAACGCAGTTAGATCAGGTGTCTACTGCCCTGCCAACAACCTTCGGATTGCGGAAAGACTCCCAAGATTACAAAACATACTCAGAGCTGAATTAAACGCCATCCAAATTAAGTACATGATACACAACACCACACGCAAGATACCCACATCTTTACGGATAATCTTAATAATATATATGTAATACACAACAACATATGACACCCATCATCCCAACACAATCACCCAAATAAGTTACTCATTGCCGCTATAGTTAACCAAATAACATGGTCCACACACAAAATTACAATTCCAAAAGTCATAGCACACACGGGCATAATAGGAAATGAAATTGCGGATCAACTAGCAAATAATGGAGGCCTCCTAGACAAGCCAACACTCCCAGGATACATATGGCCCATACTACGCCATACTAGCTCAACGGGATCCCAGCCGGTACCCACACGGGTACTATACACAACCTACAAACAAACATCAACAAGGAACACATGAACCAAGGATTAAGATTGACCCAATCCAAATTCACATACATAGACAAATGGACATCCAACGACCAAATCAACCACAAACTCTCCAACCAATTTTGGAAAAATCTTGGGATCACAAATGCCCAAATCACAAAACTTAAAATTCCGATATGCCCAATGTATGGGTAACCACCGTAAAAGTATCTTGTGGCCTAACTTACAACCAAACCCGAACTGCACATTATGCCCCAATAATGCCATAGACACATGGCCACACTTGCTTTCTACATGCTCAAACCCCCACATAAAGGGACTACGTATAGCACGCCACAATAAAGCAGTACATCAAATCGCACATACACTATTATCAAATAAACATACGAGATATTACACACTTATCAACGCAGGCAACCAAAACTCTAGACCCCAAAACAACACATTCCACACGAAAGTTACTCCAATGCATATGCCCCACTATACCATGCACATGCCTAGCCATATTCATACCGGACATACTATGGGTACTAGGCGCCCCCACAGACAGCCAACCCCCCCTCACGCCAACCCCACCAAATGTCATACAAATTCATTGAATTCACTTATTGTTACGACATATTCCCAAACAACGTCCACAACGAAGAAAAAAACTCTAGATACAACCCACTCGTACAAACACTTAGAACAACCGGCTGGCAAGTCAACCCTCTCATCACCATCACAGTGGGTGTTAGAGGGGCTATACATAAACAACCAATTAAAAATATAGAAAAACTCAAAATACCCAAAAACAAGATCAAAACATTCATGAAACAATTACACCAAATTGCCATTAAATACCTCGCACACCTAATATAAACAAAAGGAAGCTAAACGACAAACAACGCCCCGTAGACCCCCCCCCCTAGATGTTAGGTTACGTGCTCTAAAAAAACTAAAGAAGCCCACCTTCCGAGAGAGGAAATATCCTTATTGTGATGCTTGGTTAAACACGAACATGGTACAGAGGAACATGCTCCCATTCACATCGGTGTATAAACCAAACTCTAACGTTACTTTTATCTATTTTATTTATTATAATTTGGATGAATCATCCATACTTATTTGCTTTGAGGCTCATGAGGTGATTTCATTTTCAAGGGCAACAAAATGCCAATGACCAAGTAAGTCACAAAGCAACACTCTTCATTTTCTAGTGCCACGCATTGTTGTAGACACATGCTTCATGTATGTGGAGAACTGTTGTGGCACTTGGATTTGCTTAGCACCATGGAAGGCCTCTTGGTGGGAAACCACCTATGCCATCCACCCGAAATACCTTCAAAAACATCAACACCATTGCCATACAATACGCCATGTCCATCCTCCTCCACAAAAGAAGACTAGAAAATCACCAACCTCTACCACAAATACAAGACCCCCCCTAGATGACTCAAAAGTTGTATTATGAAAAACGCCCTCTCCACACAACAATGAGACCATGGTCTGACGTCTAAACCCCGCACAAAACAAACCCTATATTAATTAAACCTTATTTGTACTCTTTCTGTTTGTTATTGGCTTCTATTTGTTACTGGTTTCTATTTGTTACTGGTTACTTGTGACTATAGTGTCTACTCTCGAAAGGGGGAAGTAGTTCTTTACTCCTATCTCTATGTCATGTGGACATAGGGCTAGGGGTAGAACGAACAGACACTTCATTCACGTCGGTCCCCTCCAGGGATCGAAGTTTCTTCTCTCTTTGTGGTGGGAAACCATATGCCCATCATTCAAAAAATGTAGTTCAAAGTTTTAGGCATTATCATAGATGTTGGACACCATATGTTTGAAGTTGCTTCAAAACATCAAAACCTAACTATACTTTGTTTAAAGTCCAAGTTTTGTTGTATCCAATGTCTTTCTTTCTTTCTTTTCTTTCTTTTTTAAAATCTCGTGTATGGGTTGTGTTTAAGGCGATGGTGCAACTATGTATCTTGCTCAATCTTTTTTATTTTCTATCCTCCCCCCCCCTCCTCATAATGGTGTTGGACAAATGCAAGCTTTAGTTCTCTGCATCCTTCATCAATTCGGATACAAAAGTGCAATTGGAAAATCTTCCATGCCTTTTATTTATTTTTTCACTTGGCAAACACAAACCCAATATTGCTCAAATAGAAGGCACATTTGTATTCTCCTTGTGAGCAACTTACAAATGTCTTCAAAACTCATCAAATGCTTACCATGCATAACAATAAATCAATCATCCCCTAGTCATGAGGGCTTATTATCTTGATTGAAAAATTGCCTCCAATGTCATCCCCACACATTGTTATGTTGTTAGTTGCATTTTTGCCATGACTTGCATTGCCCACCCCTCCCCACCCACCACCACCGCAAGTCGTCATAGCTAGATATTGCGCATGTTGATTTGGGGTTGATAGCAACTTGAATGGCAAATGCTTCAAGATTGGCGATTGTTGCTAAAGGTCGTTGCCCTCCCCAAGCCTGACCTTAATTTTGCATTGTTATTTCCTATGCATTATGTATGCATGCTTTGTGTTCATGTTCATGTTTGTGGAATGGAGTGACATTGTTTTGTTATAGCGTCCTCTTGATTTAGTATGTGGGTGTTGGATATATTTGCTTGGGGACTTGATTCTAGGGGTGTGAGGTTGTATTTTGATTTTGATCATGCCTTCTCATCTTTGTGGTACAACCATCATTATGGCTTTGTTGTGCAAACATTCTCACAAAGCCCAAACCATTTGCATGCTCTCTCCCTCATGAAAGCATCCTACTTCATGGGTATATTCACATGTGACTTTGTCACGACATTCAAAACATGCCAACATTTCTATATGCTCCATTGTGATGTAGGGACTAGTGGTGCATTTATTTTTAATTTATTTTTCAATACACATTTTAAGATTCATTTTAAAATACTCATAAATTTTGTAGGCATTTTTATGTTTCTTTTATCATAAATTCACGACTACGGTCAATCCAAGCGAGTAGGGCAAATATAGACACGCTCAACTTTGCCAATTGTTTCATATTACCATATAGCATTAATACATTCAAACTCGATGGCAGTGTTTGAGCCTTGAGTGTTGCCATACAAACTGGCAAATACTATAATACATAACGCACCACATGGCACACCGGACAAGTCGTGAATGGTGGTTTGCATTCACAATGTCTTCATTATTGGATCAATACTTGGGCGGAGAAGAGCTCAAAGAACTGATCTTAGACGAGGGGAATGTTTTTTTATTATGATTTGCCATAAAGGACCTCACGGATTGATGTCTTCGATGATTTTCAATATAAAAAATATTTAAATATATATATAATGCCGCCTCCGACCTCTAGAATAAAAAATGCAATACTAGTAGGGACTCAAATATGTTACAAATATGGTCATTTCAAAAACATATTAAATGATACAAACTATGTCATCATGGATGCTTTTGGTGTCATGCACGCACAATTTTGGGTGTTGGAAAGATGTCATGTTATTATTCTCCTTGCACATGGCCATCCTTAAGTCAACATTTTGCCACCCCGAGGAGCTTTTGAAGGACTCTATCGATATGGCTAACATTCAATATGAGTGTTTGAAGTGTTGACTTGTTGGTATAATCAATTCACAACAAGGGATGTTTAAGCTTGCTATGAGGTCTAATGCACCTTTTGCATGTGAAACAACAACTAGTCTTGATTCCAATCCCCCCCCCCCCAACACCACCACACTTGCATGTAGAATACTACAAGGGCCTCAAATATTATGAGGCACAACTTCCTTTAGTAGATGAAACTAGTGGATATAGCGTGTGTTCATGTATTACGTAGTGTGGGCAACGAGATGCGTAATGAGATGACCATGCTCTTGCCCCGTGTTGTGTGCATAGACAACCCAAAGGATTTATATACTTTGCAAACAAAATCGAAGGGCATCAACACATGGAGAGTGACTCATCACCAATATAGAGCTCATGTGTAGTTTTTTGTGGTATTGTGCATTCAATAGGATTCCAGTGGGGCGGTGGTTATTGCTTGTTATGTGTTGTGATTGAATATGCATTTGTTTCCATGCATACTTCAAGTTTAGTTCATTGTTGAGCCTATTATGCTTCCCAACATTGTACATGGGGTGTATGCGTCAAGTGTGATGTTGTGTGCTGAAATGGGCAATGTAGGGGTTAAAATCCCCCGCAAGTATTTGTGTTATTGTTTGTCCATGTTTTGTGTAGATTCTTCAATGGTTGTGTTGTATTTTGTGTCTATCAAGTATAATTGTAATGAGCAATCAAGGGGTTGAGTTATTGTGCAAGTGTATCACAAAACAATGCCAACCGTTATATGGGTTTAGCCAATTTTGTATTCTTTAGCACCATACACTTTGACCCTCTTCTTGAAACAAATAATTTTTTTTTCTTCCTAGAACAAGGCTCAATAGCATACTTGAAATTATGTAAATATACCTCCCATAGCCAAATTATCCAGCCATTTGTAAAAAAATTAAAAAAGTCATGACTAAGATATTAAGGCCTTAAAGTAACACCTTCCTTTTGGTGACACTTATTTTTCATCCTTAAGTTGTCAACAAGTGAGTGCAATGTGCCATCAAGTAAGTTAGTCTTAAAAGTGATTAATATGCGGTATTAAGTACAAAATAGCATCACTTTCGCATTCATAGAAGCAGTGTAAGAAGGATGCAAGAGGAGTTTTAGAAGAGCGCCGACTTTGGCCAATCACAATGGCTAATTGGGGATTTATCTACTTAATAAGGTGGTGTAAGGGTGGGTATTCATGTAGGTCACTTGCCCACCAAATTCTATTGGGAATAAGGATGACTTTCCTTGTAGGCATGTTGCCCACTAGATTCTAGACAATAGTGGGTCGGAGGTGTTCGCATGTAGTTAAGCATGAGTCACCATCCAACCACATTATGGTGATTTGCTAGAATGTGGAGGGTTGTTTCCACGCGCTACTAGACTTCCATGCCCCTAGTAAAGAATCTTTAACCTACAAGTACCAATCACCGAAGGACTGAAGACAAGTTGAAAACTCGAGAGAGCCAATGTTGGTCTAGAACTTCATCCTTGTTAACCGGGAGGGAGGAGGAGGGTTAGTAGGAGGGCCCATATTTAGGAAGATGGGAGTAGCTACACTAAATACGGTATTTAGTGTCACTATGGTAACTTTTTGGATGACGCTTCTTAGGAATCAATGAACAACTATTGTCATGGATGATGGATGAGTTCAACCATTAGCCAAAACCCTACCACCGTTGGTCCCTCAAGCATAGGCATGGTGCACATGGGCCTGGCCAACCTCAACCTCCGCATGGCGGCCAACCAAGTGGCCCCCCACGGTTGGTCGGCGGGGGTTTGCGTTCAAACCTCTGATGAAGGCTGCTACGCTAGGCAAGCACAAAGCACCTTGCTGCACCAGTCTCCCCCTCCCTTGCCTTTCATTTACCCGATCTTGTTGTCACGAGAGAGAAAGGACAAAGAGGAAATTCAAGTTCTGCAGTAAGAAACTTGCAAAGAGGTCGGCAAAACCTGATGGACGGCGAAACCGTGGCTTCCGGGCTGGGGCGGAGGGTCCACTTCGCCACCCTCACCAGAGGAACTGGATGAGATTCATCGCCCCCGCCATCGGAGCGGCTGATGGTTGCTCATGCACGCAACACTATAGTGTGAGGCGGACTGGGACCGCTCCGCCTCTTCCACCAATGAGAGTGCTTAAAGTGCAATGGTCACGGGCTGTGAGTGTTGTGTGTGAAGTGGCCCTTACGCTTAGAATGCAATGGTCACGGGCCTCCAGTGACGTGGCCCGTAACTAAAGCGCCTACCCTTCATTATTACCTTGCAAGCAGGAGCCTCCAGGTTGTTAGGAAAACGATACAGCCACTGCGCCACGTCGGACGGGACAAATATCTCCAGCAGCCTGCCTGAATGATCCGGACAACTGACCTAAATTTTTACTGAGCCTACCTCCGAGACTCCGCCCCCCTGGTCCCCTACGTACCCCCAAATCCATCCTCCTCGCGGTCCGCCTTCCAAGAATCCATCGTTGGAGTAACTCACCTGGAATTCCATTCTTTGCATTCCGTTACATAGCCATCAATTGCCTGCCGATTTGCCTGCTCCCAGATCCTCTTGTCTTCATCGCTGCAATCGTAGGTAGCAGACGTAGAATGGCAGGCCGTGATAGGCGAGGGAGTCGATCGAGCAGCAGCGGCAAAGTGAAGATGGGGGAAGAAGAAACCGCCGTGACTAGTATTATTGTTATGGCTCGCTTCTCATTATATTATATTCATCACTGATCATTATATATGTTGCATCAAAGGATGGCCGCGGAATGGCAACGCCAGCAATGACCCTAACCTCTTCCTCTTCCTCTTCCGCTTCTAGAATGAGCTGCGCCTTGACGTGGAAGAGGGAGATCAGTGGGAGGGTCAACTCACCATTAGTAGATCAGTTGGATCAATGAGCTGCAGCTTTACCTTCTTCACCTTGATGAGGGATGAAGAAGCTGCGACAAGAAAGAAGCAGCAGCAGCAATCACGTGGGGGTGTGTTTTGGCTCCGCTATAAGTATTGGCCGCACATTGTAAGTTAGAGCCAATTGCATTGGCTTTACTTGATTCATGTGCGATGTTGAATTGCACTTGCAGCATCAGATCGAGGAGGGAGAGGAGGGGGGAAGGAGAGGGAGGGTCAGCAGGGCTTTTAAGGTTTGGAGTAGGGCGGTGGATGTTGATCATGATGCTCTTGTTGAGTGAGACCTAACTAAATCTCTGGTACTGATTTTGGAGTGCTGACTTTTGTGAAAATCAAGAACAATCAATGACTATTGAAGTGCAAGTTCATCATGCGCTGCTCCAGTACTGGTGCTGGTACTGCCGCCGCTTCTTTTTCTTCTTCTTTCTGCATTCCGAAAGTAGTCAGGTAGGGTGGCGCTAGAGCGGCTGCCTTTTGGGTCGGTTGGGAAGTGGCTATGTCGATGTCCATATAATGCCGCATACATTTATCAGCAACTTCTCTTTGCATCTTGATGACTTTCAGACTCGACCCTTAAGTCTCTCAATGCCTACCTCTCCGCTGTGGAATGCCAAGAAACCCGTGAACCTACTACTCTTCAAGCTCTTCTGATTCTCCTGCCTGGCACTTACATCACAGGGACAGCAGCAGCAGGAGGAGGATGATTCAGGATTCATGAACATCTTCAGCTAGCCGCAAGTTTCTGTCGGTTAGGCAGGGGCTATGTCTATGTCGACGTGATGCACACGACATCATCAGCTTCGCCTTGCATTTTGATGACTTTCAGGCTCGAACCTTAAGTCTTTTGAAGTCTATCCCTCATCCGCCGTGGAATGCCAAGAATTTGTGAACCTACTCTCAAGCTCTTCTAATTCAGCTGCAGAGTGCTGCCACCAATTCACAGGGACAGCAGCAGGAGGAGCATCGTCATCAGCTAGCGACTAATTTCTGTATGGATATGTCGACATGATGCACACGACATCATCGCTTCGCCTTGCATGTTCATAACTCTCAGACTCGAACCTTAAGTCTTTCGATGTCTACCCCTCCGCCCTGGGTACTGCGAAGAAACCATCGACCTACTCTCCAAGCTCGACTAATTCTTCTCCACCATCAGGTAGCAGCAGCACTCAAGTCACATCATCATCAGCAGCAGCAGCACTTATGGATGTGGTGAATGGAGAAATTGTGATGGTTGACACCACCGAGGGATCACCAACCCCTCCAGATGGGCCTCCTGGCAATAATAATAGCAACAACAAGCGCCCCTCGACATCTATGGTGGACACCAACAACAACAACAATTACTACCCACACGACATGGCCTTGAGTCCTCACCAACATCCAAACTCTTCCCGGATGAGGCTGACCGAGTCCGGAGACTGGGCATATTCATGGGGAATTAGTGAACAGGGTAATTCTTCGAGAAGTAGTGACCATTGTGGTGGCGAATACTTTTTCGGTGGCAGGGGCATGGCATTCTCTCAACATAGCGCAGTGGGCTCATTTCGCCATGCTTCCAACCATGCAGTTGCAGCCGTGGATGGGGTCAGGAGATTGAATAACTCAGCGTTTGTGGAATCAGTTATGGCAGGGGCCAATTCATCAGCTCGCTTCCAGGCTGCCACTTTGCAGACCATGAGTCCGGTTTCGTGTGGAGCTTCATTTCGAGCAACCACCAACTGCACAACGCAGATGAGCCGAGGCTCTTTTGCCTCTCCTGTATGTTATTCCAAGGGGCTACTCTCGACCACTCTCCCTGCACCCGCCGAACCTGCAGGCAAAGGTTTGCCTACTGCAACTCTCCCCTATTAATGAATATGCTTCTAAAGAATTATTGATGACTTGTTATTGAACAAAGATATGGAGCACCATTCTGGGACAGCGAGGGCATTAAGAGGGACTCGACTGAGGGCCTGTTATTAGCCAATGATGTGGAGCAACATTCTTAGAAAGAAAGAGGCCATTGAGAGGAGCCCGGTTGGTGATCTGTTTTTTCACAAAGATGTGGAGCAATATTCTTGGACAGAGCGGGGCCATTGAGAGGAATCCACTTGATGATTTGTTATTTTACATCTTTGGAAAAAAAGAGGGCATTTAGAGGAACCTGATAGAAGATCTGTTGTTTCACAAACATAAGGAGCAACATTCTTGGAGCGGAAGAGGCCATTGAGAGGAACCCAATTGAGGATATCCTATTTCACAAAGATAAGGAGCGACATTCTTGGAAAGAAAGAGGGCATTGGTATGAGCCGCATTGCTGATGTGTTATTTGACAAAGATGAGGAGCAACATGCTTGGAAAGAGAGCATTGAGGGGAATCCATTGGTGCTATTTGTGTCTGAATTTAAAAAGGTTTACACTTTCGAATGTCAGGTTTTAAAACTACTTAGAAGCAACTTTTGTAAACGAGAGGTCACCATCTAGACAGACCCTAGGTATTTATTTTCACTTCTAAGCAAATTTATAGTTTTCCTTAGAAATTTTCAGCCTTGAAAGTGCTTACGTTACAAAAGCAGCTGCAAAGAATGTGTTTTAGCATCTTCAAAACAGGTTCGTAAGACTCTGCTGACCCTTGTGGGTGCTAACTTACAGATAGTTGCCAACCTGGGGGTGATCAGAGGAAATTGAATTTGGGCTTATCGTTTGATCAGGGGTTACTCTCAACTTCCCCAACTGCCGAACCTGCAGGCAAAGGTAGTTTCTAAAACACTTCCAATGTTTCTAATGCATTCATGATTTGTTATTTCACCCAGAGGAGCACCATGGTTGGAAAGACAAAATTGGGAGGACCCCATTGATACCATTTATGCCTGCATTATAAAAGGTTCAAACTTTTTGATGTCAATGTTTTGAGAACTGACCATATGTGGTTTTTGAAAGCAGCTGGGGGTCATCATCTAGGCAGACCCGTAGGTATTTTTTCAAATCTAAAAACATTTATAGAATTTCTTGCACTATATGAGCTTGAAAATAACGTGAAAGCAGCTTCAAAGCAGTGCTTATGCTAAAAGCCGTTTAGCAGCGTCAAGTCAAGTTCTAAAGATGCGGACCCCCTGCAGGTGCCACAGGTAGCTGCCAACCCCGGCGTGAATGCCATGACCGCCATCGTCACAGTCAGGGGAAATCTCCTGGCAAGTCGTTTGATCAGGAGATGGCTAACTATGAATCGCAAATTGCAAAAATAGCTTTTAACAACATCATGCGACAAGGCCCATCTCTCTCGAGGCCCAAGGAAACATTTTTGCTACAAGATCAGGGGCCTCACACAAACTTAGCAGGATCAGCTGACTTATCAGAGGCGGCCAACTCGGACGGTGTGTCTTTATCACCTGTGGATCCTTCTCTGCTGACCCAAAACCTGCCAAATCGTGGAGATGTCAAGGTGCGCATATTTATTCCACATCCCAGCCATTTTTATCTTAAGTCGATCACCTAGACTCCAGTGGTGTGTGCGAAAGAGAATCTTCACTTTGATAACGAACAAGTCATTCACACGAGCTTGGAAAATTATAAGAAAAACGCCCAAGGATTTGATTTGGATTTGCTAATAATCTCGTACCAATCGTATGATTACTAAGCTAGGAGAAGTGGGTGCAGAGCTAAAAGTGTCCATTTTAGACCTGCTTACTTTACTGTATAGAGTGCTCTAATTCATGTTAACGAGTTTGAGAACATACTTTCCATGTAAATTACAAACCAAGTCTTGTCCTATGTAAGAATGACATGTGGCAAATTTTGAAGGTTTCTTCCTGATTCTAATGGGTTAGGGAATCCCAAGGTCAGATAGGGTATTTCTATGTGGAGGCACTAAAAGCAAAGGAAGAAGACAATCTCCTATTGATCATTGGTTCAATTAACCATGTGAACCAGGGGAAAGAAGCGCCACTTGCATGTGAACTTGAACTGCAGTTGGATAGATGCCCGTAGCAAATAGGAAAATCACTCACTAGTAGGTTAGTCATTGCAACACTTAGAGACTTGAGAAGTTGTGTACACACACATAATAGAGCAACCTTCTACAAGAGGACTTTTCCTTTGCACTGATACAATCACAAGTTTGCAATTGAACCATGTGGCCAGGGAATACTTTGATTTTGTCATAACCTGGATCACTCTTTTTGTTTCCATTTGCTAAATTATTTTGGCATGGGGAGAGGGGTACTAGTGCTAACGGAACCCCTTCCAATAGGGGACCCAACACATCAGGAATTAGGATCATGGTATGCAGATTCTTACAAGGTCGGCTGTACACTACCTAGTATTATCAGGTGTTCACAGACTGACAATCAAAACTGAGTGTTGTTTGAAGGTTTACATGTGGATTGAGCCTTTGAGATTCCTCCTTCGCAAATGTTTGAGTGTTTCTGATGTTGGTGAACTTGGCAGAGTCGTACTCCCCAAGGTGAGAGTCCAACATACCTGTGTTTTCTGAGTATATGTCTCTCAAATCAGAAGTTTAAGAATGACCTAATGAGGATAACAGACACGAGGAGCCCAACTATAGGATATAGGGCCAGGAGCTATGCCTTCAACAACTAATGAAGGGTCATGTCAATGGGGCATTACAAGACATTACTGAGCTGCTCTAGATATCCCCAGGTCTCAAAACAAATTGTGTGCACAGAAGTCAGCATTGCAATGTTATAGGCAAGATGTCTAAAATGTGGTTGATGCGTAATATTGCAGAAAGATGCAGAAGGTTATCTCCCTCATGTGGAGGTTAAGGAGGGTGTATTGATACCAATGGTGGACCATAATCGCTTGAAGCAATGGATATTCAGATACAAGTCAGTATATATCCTGGAGCATATATCAAGTTGACATTTTTGTGATTGTTGTGGACTGTTCTCCATAATTCACACAAATATCCATCTGTGTTCCCTTCCATGGAAACCAACTGTAAAGTTCGGAGTTAAATGAGGACCAGCATACTGGTTTGTATCCGCAGGTGCTAATTTACATTGAGTTCATGACAAGAGTATCCTCTTGGCTTCTGCAAGCAGTAGGGAACTTGACAATTGTAAAGTTAATTATAACCATGATGGCTGTGTTTGGACAGGTGGTGGCTTAACAACAAGAGTCGAATGTATGTGCTGGAGAACACAGGTACAATCAGCTGGTGCTGATTTGTGATTTATCCTACATTTCTCTGGTTTGGTCTTTTGTTCAAAACTTGATTGAACTAGTTTACCATCAATATATTGAGATTCTGTCAATTATCATGCCTACCAAGTGAGTGTTACCCACGATGTTCATGACCTGGTACATCTTTTGCTTGGGCAAGATTTCAATGAGATCGTGCATTGATGATTATCCTTGTACCAAACCAAGAGTTGAAAAGGAAAAAATTGTGGTTGTCTGAACTATTAATTGGTTTTGGTCCTTGACTGGAGCTCTCATCAAGAAGCATAACTCTGATCCATATAAATTGAACCTGCTTTCAATGCAGCAAGAATTGTAAGGTCCTATAGTGTATGTGATTTGGTTCTTGAAGAAATAGGGTCATCACAAGTGTTTTCATAGTGAAACCTGTTTGACGCCTCAAATCTGTCAGGTCAGAGTTTGCCAAGAGCCGATTGTCTGCTGTAAAGCAATGAATTCCTCCTGCTTCATGCTGCAAGAAAATTCTGTATACAACACATGTCTTAAAAATATGCAAGCACATTGTATTTATTGTCTTGCATACATGACATGTGGGGACATGGAGACTGGACTGCTTTAGCTGGCACCATTTCTCGAGTCAAAATGTGTGCCATTAGTTCTGGTGAGACCTAAGGCCTACCTGTGAAGAACTTGACATCCAATATCCCCTTGCAGATGCTTCATATATAGCTGGAGTCATAAAGATACTAGCACTGGGTCAGGCAAGCTTGTACAATAATTATCTGTGTTTGTTCTTCATGCAGGAGAATTTATGAGATATCACGATCTGAAGGAGAAGGATGCAATGACATTGTATGAAGATGGTGTGGGCACCATTGTAAGTGTCTGCTTTGACCACGAGCTATTTTGTTGGTTCTGTGAACTGTTTGCCTCTATAACTTCATCGTGCCTATCCCTGAGGTTGTGAGGTTGTAACGTATGTGAGCCTAGAATGGATACCTTTTATAAACGGCTACCATTGCATGAACCTCCTAGGGGTGCATTCTGAATGAGGAGCTACATTCTAGAAGATCCTGATCACTTTGTAATCTGTATCTGTTTTGAGCTCACATACCTTACACGTTCTAATTGCTGAAGGTCTAAGTATGTTAGGCTCTCCAACAGCAAAGTTGTCCTCTAACAGGAAAAGCCATTAATGTCCTTTAAATAGAGGATGAGTTCCAAGCTTGATTTCTACTCATGCCCCGGATCTGACACTTTACAGAAAAAAAATATTAAAACCTCAAGTTGATGCTTTCCTTTCAATTGACACTATTTTTTTCCGTTGATATGTTAGTTCTATTTATTTCATATGGCATGCAGGTAGTATCCGGGGAGAAAATTGAGTGATCGCTTTGACTGATCAGAATTTAACTTGTCATATTTAATGTCCAACAACCTCCAAGCTGCTATCAATCCGGGAATCTTGGTATGCATCCCCAGTGGATACACTTCTCTGGAAATCGTATGCACTCAATTTCGCCTGTCTGAAAATAGTGATGTTAATATATTCTCAGTCGCCTGTTTTGAGGTTAGTGGATAGTGAATCTGGAGTGATAGTGTCCAAGCCTATGGAGGTAATTTTTTGGACTAAGACAGGTCATTTGCTTCCATTTTGGTACTTGGTCCTTAGCCTTAAGTTGTTATCTGTTAGCCTGAGGGAGTTCCATTTGCATAGGGAACTTACCAGCTGTCTGTACCTTGAGCAACTACTAGCCATAACATGGAGAGTTTCATTACAGAGTGAACTTCCTAGGTGCTATCTTTGAACCTATACAACCTCAATGTCATCTCTAACCAGTATATGCTGACCTTTACTTGTGGTTGCTCATACTTTAAACTTTGAAGAAGGGGGTTATGATCCTCTACATACATGGTCTCTATCCTAGGAACTGGTTAAATTCTCTTGGTTTTCCAATTTTGGCCATGTCGTTTCATTTTCTTCTCCAATCAGCCAATGTGTTCTAGTCAATTGTAATCTGTACCTTGGAGAGAATAAAGTAAATCAATTAATTGGGAAAATATTAATTGAGAAATAGGATTTTGAGGATTCAAATATCCTAAAATGGCTCATATTCACAACATTCCAGGGCAGGTCAAAGTGTATTGGACCCCAAGGAACTTTTCACTCATTTTCAAAGAATTCTACCTTGGATCCTCCGCTTTCTTGGGCAAGAAATGGGAAGGGCAAATGGAAATACCGTAGGGAGCTTTGTAGGATGTATGCATTTCTTTGAGGGCAGTCTCTTTACGCAATCTATGATTTGTCATGTATGAAATTCATGATTGCAAACTTGATATGGCATATAAATTCAAAAACAAATGTCACATTTTATGTCTCATCTTGTCTCACCATGGACATGCATGTATTATATCATATAAAATTCCTACATAAATTAACAAAGGGAAGCTATGCTCAACTAGACACATGTGCTCATTTAGGTGCAGCTTATTAATTAGACACGACTTACATGAAACCTCTCAAAACCTGTCACATTTACATGGCATGCCAACTTTGTGATGTACATCTTCCTGTCCTGCCACCCTTTTGCATATTTACCACCCATCAAATTGTGTTGGGAACACACTAATTGCAAAACACCCACATTACACACTTGATTTTTGGCAGGAGTGAATTCAGTATGGATCGGACTAAATTTTGTAGTGTGGAGATTATACTACTGAAGATGAAATAGAGCACCCATTACAACACCGATTTTCCAAGGGATTGATAATGGTCATCTTTCAACAAAGTTTCATGAGAAAAATTAGATCTCAAGTGTAATGTCCAGTCATAGCGGAATGAAATCTGATAGATTCTGGAAGGTTAGTTGAAGCATGGCTGATTTGAGATATTTTGATGGGCATCAAACACCCTAATGCACATCCAATATAGTTTTCTGCTTTTTGCATTGTCACTCAAGCTATATACAATTTGTTGCACATGTGCAGTGTTTGTTGTCCATCATAGATTCAAGTTCAAGCTCATGACGGCAAGGCATAAGTTCCCTATGAAGGTTGGTGCACCTAACACAAAACATTTGTAGGTTTGCACCCAATACATGCAATTAAGTGTTGATCTAGATGATTGGCCTTCTTGATATTAGCCTCTTCCTAAACTCTAACCTTGTTAGAAGGCCCAAAAATGGGTCATTTTAGTTGCATATAGTTGCTTGGGAGGGTGGGCAGCCAGCTAGGTGGCAAAATTGTGCAACTAAATCCATGTTGCACCCTCTCACATCAACATCCATTAGCACTTTGGATCAGCTAAGCCCATCCAATATTTTGAATGACATATAAGAATATATGAAACAAAGCATGAGCCCATAATTCACTTGTTTTGCTAAATGGCATGGCAACCTCAAAAGCCACTTGAAGGTGCTCAAATCATTTATGGACTATTCCACAATGTACATATGCCCAATTTACATTAATTATGAAGCTCATAGATAATTGTGCATGGCTTGCTAAGAAGATAAATTATCTTTGGACAAGATGAATATACCCCTCGACTATGGCACATGTGCAACCTCATGCAAGTTTACACATGGGTCCATCTTCTTAGTGGGGAATGCTATCATATGAGCGGTCCATGGGATTACACGTACTAGCATCCTATAACCATCGTGTTTTTGAACTAGGAAGTGTATTTAGGTGCACACAATATAATATAGTATAGGATTACTCAACGCTCACTACTCATCATTTATTGCTTGTGTCTTATAGCCTTGCCCACGCATGCTGGTGGAGGGACTAGAGGAAGCCTCCCACCATCATGGGCCCACTTTCCATGAGTTTTTCACTGGCAACAGCGACTGGCTGTAATGGACAATCATTACAACCATTCACTGGTTTTGCTTATAGTTTGCTGCCATTTTGCTCCCAACAAGAGAATTTCCACCCACACATACTAGCAACAATGAATGGAGTTCGCTCGTTCATTGTTGCCCACCACCAATATGTGTGGGCGGCCTCTTAGCTCCCCTCTCTTTTCAGTATGTGTATCCTACCTTTAACCATATTCAAGTTGGTTGGCATGCTAATCAAGTAGTTTAGAAATTACAAAAATTACCCTTAACACACATACAAAGCTAACCCTCGTGGACACCAACATTAAACTTGTCGAAACAACGTTCAAACACTAAAACAAATGCAACATGTTCCACGCCAATATGCATAATTTTGTAGTGCTCAATGCTTCCAAGCATCTGGTTGGATATAAATCCAATATGCACACAAAACTTTTGCAATATATTTGAGGTGGGATTTTAGATCACATGGTGCCATTTCTAGTAACCTTGTAGCAATGTTGTTGCATGTACTTTGTTTTTGCATGACATCAAGTATACCATGGGTTTTGAATCAGCATTTTGTTGACACATGTCATGTTTGATGAATCAAAAAACATCAATTCGCATCCAAGTTGCCTTGGTACCATGGTATTTCTTACATCCAATCAACTCATATTTAAGTCAAACAATCCATAATCGCATCATGTTTACGTTGTATAGTAGGATGCTCCAAACAAATTGCACATTTGTACATGGTTGTGGTTAAATTAGTTTTTTCAACTATATTATGTTTTATTAATAATTTTACAAGTTAGCTTCAAAGAGTAAAGTATAAAATATCTCTCATCATATTCCAATACAATAATATTCAAGGTGTACAAACAACCCTTCAAAAGATTATCACTTGGACCCAATATACAAGTGTATGCAAAATGCCATAACTTTGTGCTAAATTGATGGAATTTTTTGTAGTTGAAAATTTTAAGTGCCAAATGACATCACCTTGGACATTGGTAGGGCAAGAATTGATGTCTAAACCATGTTATGAGAAAATGTGTACTTACTAAAATCGACATTATTGGATTGCAACACTTGAATCAACCAACCATTTGAATTCTACATTTGCTTCACACAACCCCCACCATTGAAGTACTATTTTTTGCACATTCATGCAACCTCAAATATATTCATCACTGATCAAAGCAAACAATGTGCCAAACACATATAGATAGGGGGGGAAGCAATTTTAAATAAAAAGATTGATTAAGTTTAACTTATAGTCAAGTTCATTGTAACTCGTCCTCAAAGAACATCTCTTGACATGAAATTGTAAGACTATGTAGAACTTGGAAATTAATGTTGCCAAAATGCAACATTGGACACAACCCGTGATGTTTCAATGCTCTATCACACTCCTTCAAATGGCAAAATTCAATCTTGAAAGAAAATAAATGCCACAATGATTCATTCTTTATAGTCAATATTGGAGTACAAATTTTGCAATGGAGGTAGGTCAATCGTGTTCTCAAGTCCAACTCTGAAGGTAATGCATTATAAGAATCTCCAATGTGCAAGTCAACCCAAGCCCCCGAATCACAAGTGCTTATATTTCCAAAAATAATTTAAAGAAAGATTGGCATCCACATGAAAATCTTACTAGGTGTGCATTCACATACAATTAGCACATCATGGTTGATAAATGTGTCACGAGATTGACAAATTTTGTTCATAACTCCTTGTTTTCAGTTTAAAATGCAAGAATTTTGTGAGCAATATTGCATGGCGGCAATCTAAATAATCAAGGGGTGAACTATTAAATCAATCAAGAAGAACATATATACTAGAGGAGTAATCAACCCAAACATGGTTGCATATATTTTCCATGGCAACTTTAGATTTCTCATTTTTTGTAGTTTAAGATGCATTATTGATTGTACCTTTTAAAGCTAGAAACCCTATGAGAGCATGGTTCTAAAAACATTTCAGACTACATGGCATAACCAACCAATATAAATTATTTCTGCAACACTTTTATTATGCTTGCTTGGAGAATTAAGATCTCAATATAAATTGAAAAGGCCCTATCAAACAAAATTTAAGAATCTATGAACAATCTATTACTCAACAATTTTTTTATAGAATTTAAAGAGGTCAAACCTCAAATACATGATTTTGTAAGATAAATTAATATTATATGTAAGTAGAAATGATATTGGATTTATCACTTTTCCAATTCTCATTCATACTTAACAATTCATAATTTCAAACACATGCTCAATCGACATATTTTGATTGAGAACGAAAGTATTGAAATACATCAAATTCATTTCTTATTATTTCTCTTTACGACAGTAGTAATCAATTACACTTTTACTCAAGCTATAACAACATCGTAGTCTAGATTACAAATGCTATATTTTGTTAGTTAGTCCATGAGTGGATACATTGAGGTTAGTTTACCATAATGCTAAAAACAGACATATGAGAACTTACTTAGACAATACATTACAACGATCTATGATGCATCAATTGATAAGTTTGAGATGATTGGAGGGTCCTCTCATCAACATGAAAGTCTAGTGAAGTCGAGGTGCCATATGCCCAAAAGAAGGAAAACGTCAAAAAAACTAAAGAAGGAAGATAATTTGTGTTGTTGAAGCTAGAATCTCACACAAATGTTTATTGGTGGTTGCGCGTATTCGCAACGCCCAACCCTAGTAAGATACTAACACTTCTCGGGATTCGGGATGCATCTTTCCCATCCAAGAATATTGCATGCTAAAAGAGACATGTTCTTAGCACAATTTGGGGGGAGAATCGAATACGATGAGGTCGGTGTGGTTGTAGAAGAAGTTGATATTCATGCTCAAATTGCCACGCTTAATGTAAGGTACAAGAGCCGCAAGAATGTAACAACCATTATCATAATACTCTTTCATTTGACACGGAATGTTCCATGGGCCCTTTAGAACAATGTAGTCCTATCTATGAATCAAATCTCCACGATGCTTGGGTGGCATACTTAGGGTTAGGCTAAAATTAAATAAGTGAGGTTGATAGAATCATGATTAGGGCCACTTCACACATGAGATTGAGAGCCCGTGTTCATTACACTTTAAGCACTCTCATCGGTGGAAAAGGTGGAGCCGGTCCACGTTCACTTTGCACTACGCTTGAGGGACCAACGGAGTATGTGAATGCAAGTTGGATGTAAAGTCTACATGGATTCCTACATGGCATCGAGTGGATCATGTTTCATGGTCACTTGGACTATTTTCGAAAACCACCTCTTGGAGGTAGGCCTAACACAAAACCGGGAGACCAGGGCACTCCGAACGCTCACAACCGTTGGTTTATTCCATTTTATCATGTGTGAAGACATGCATGAATAGAAATTCATTGAATGTGGTCACATATGACTTTACACTACACTTGAAGATCCGTGACCACACTACATGGTTTTGGAGGTGCCTTGAGACGGCCTTTGGACACTTTCTTTTGGGCTCTCACAATTTCATGGTCACGGCCCTTGTCTCGTGTGTGAAGTGGCCATGTACAATGTTAAACCATGTACAATACTTACGCACTTGAGAATGTCCACCACCTTAATATGAGGCTCTTTTGGATGGTATTGGGTCATTCGCTTACTAAAACTTTGAAACCCTATAACTTTATCATACATAAGTCAAATTTGTACGTAGAGGTCAATTTGGTGCATTCAAAAATCCATTTGATTGGTGTCAATAATCATTGAGTAGTTGTCAATCTTATAGCATTGGCTATACCTAACGCGTAAAGTGATGGGTTTAGCACCATCTATGTTAGTATCACATGGTTTTGAGCCTCCCATGAGAAAACCCATGACAAATGGGGCACAATTTTAGATACCAAGACTATAAATATATTGGAGGGCTCGTTTATCTCACCAAATATGCAAATGAAGCATGAATAATGTATTAGATATTTCCCATTAGGGCGACTTGGGCGAGCGACATGAAACTGCTAGTGGGGTCTACCCAATGGTTATTATCATACATACTTTCCATTGGGAATAAATTACGCATGTTGTTTAAGGCTCACTTTCATTATTAACATGTTGGACAATGTGAATTCTTAAATTTTTATTTTGAGTGTGAAAGTGTAGTACTGCATGGTGCACCCTAAGACACTTTGAGTGGAGGGCATATCTCTTTCCAATGGAAATCAAGAGTCGATAATGTGTTCAACACCGCCAGGTAAAGTGAACATGTCTTATTCACACACTTTCTTATGGGGACAAAATGGTTTTTTTTTCCTCCTCAAACTAATGCTCCAATTATTATTCCGAAAAATCAACACAACGACTAGGTGATTTTAGAATAACTAGGATTTAAGTAAATATGGACAAAGTCCTTATTTAATAATGCATCTAAGAGTATTTTTGCATAGTTGAGATAAACACCTTGTAGAACAAATTATTTGGAGGGAGAAATTAGGAGAATATGATGAAATTATCGATTCTACATACTTTGAGAAACAATATGGTAAAGTATTCTCTATAGATGTGTATTTTTTACACAAATAACACAATGTCCGTGCAACTAAAGCATGCTACAACAAGAGATGCAAACCACATCTAGAATTGCTTGTTATCACTTCTATCATGGGGTTTGCCAATAGAACTGCACTTGCAAATTTTCATTTTGTCCATAACTTGTGAATAAGTTGACATTCACTTGAAACACGATTTGGATAGCCGCAAAATCCCTACTCAAACACCCACTCAACACTAACCACTTCAAGCACACCTATGTGAACACTAAAGTAAATTTCACATTTCAAAGCCTCACATCCCACATATGTGCTCCTTAAACTTCTCCACACATTAAGATTTAATCACCTTAAACTTATTTTCACGACATTGAATTCAAACAAGATTTGCTAATCGATTGACATTTTTTCCCACATTCATTGTACGTAAGAAGACCCATCCAAACCTCATGGAAGTACCATAGTGGGCTCGTCCAAGCTCATGTTACACATGAAATGCAACTCAAGCCTTAACTTCAAGTTGATGGGTCTTACGCAACTTGTTTTCATAACTGGACCCCTATATTTGATTGGTGTGTGGTTTGGCGAGGACCAAAGAGCAAACATCACAAAGACACATGTTTAAAAGATATCAAACTACGTCTTTGAAATATTAATAACTACTCTACACTCGATAGTGCACACAGTTGAAAGGACTCATAACAACTCGTAACAATTCAAAATTCAACAAACATGCACTTCCAGCAACCATAACTAAACCAAGAGGGCTTTGATTTCAACCCAGTTTTTAAAACCGCAACTTCATTATAAATTTGCGAATGAAACGCAAGATTTGTTTGTGTAAATCTAATTGATAGAAGTTGGAGAACATGAAAAGGAACCAAATAACACCCACATACCTTAGATACTTCTTGTAGAGTTCATAGGATGAAGGTACACGTGTGTACAATAAGCAACCCTATGGCGGCATTTGAAAGTCGGGAGGGACACTTGAGATGGATTCAAAAAGAAGAGGGGGCGAGTGTCTCACATGCGATTTGAATAAGCTTTAGTAGTACTATTGTACCTATGACCAACTTCTTTAGATCTCATTGCTTGTAGAGAAAGCTAGTAGGCACGGACTACTTTTCTCATTGTCATGTAGTGGCTATGCACTCAATGCCCATATTTCTTTCGAGTGATACTACCTAGCGCCCGCTTTTTGGATTTTCTTCGATCGGGTCAACCATTTTCAACGAACAAGTTTTTCTATTATGTAGAAGAATTGAAGCCCTTGGAAATATCGGAACCCTTCAAGGTCCAAGAGGCTCATGAAGCCCGGGCTCAAACACCAAAGCACACAAGTCTTCCAAAATCGTTTGAAACAATTTCGTCCAATTTAGAAGCTTATTGAAGAAGATTGGGACTTCTTATGATAGATCTGACCATACACGTGACATCTTTGTAAAGTTGAGAGTGTGCCTCCTAGAATTTCAACCATTTCTTGGTCCAAAATCAGAAGAGTACGATGTAGATTTGTTTGTTGGCATGGTCGGACGTAGGTGAGTATTTGGACAAAAACGTTTGTATCGGCCTTTAGGGTTAATGGAAGATGATGTTGGAGCCGTCACTTTAAGCATTGAGGCATCTATGTTTTTAATATAAACTATTATCATTGACATATGACAAAGAATTCAACGCACTAATGTACAAACTCTTGTTCGGTTTTCTTATTCAAAACTTATACATGTTCCAAATTTGATGGATAGTTGACCCAAACGTGATACACGAGCATGGTGTGAAGGTGATGCACATTCTCACAATCACTGTGACGTTTTGCGGAAGTATAGTTGGCATTCAATAAGTGACTTGTAGGCAAATACATACCATGCACATCTTACCCTTGTTGTTACATGTAATCGTATTTCAATTCCACTTTGTAACAAACCATGTTTTATATGGTGTCAATCATGCAGACCCGATAGATTCTCACTTTAACCCTTAACTTCCTGGAGCGTATTATGGTTTCATTAGATCGTCTAAAAAATCAGGGGTTCCAATGCCTTTGAGGGTTAAGTCCGGTAAGTATCCGGACCTTATGTGGTCTAGAACCTTCTTCAGTACATGCTTGTCTTTGAAGTGGTAATGGCAAGGCTCGTTGTTAGGAATGGACACCAAAAGCATACGTGTCACGATGAGATTGGACGATGTATATGGAAATGGAAATGGAAACCATCTCAAGCTCCACAATGAACACAATGGAAAGGGCATTTCAAGAGGCACATAATCTTCACTTTGGACCCCTAGAACTTAACATTTATGCTCCCCCTTCTAGAACCGAAATGACAATCTATGTGACTCACAATGTAATAAGTGGACTAGACAATTCCCAAGCCCATCCAACGCCCAAAATTATTTGTGGAGTTGGAACTTGGAAGTGCATGTTGTTAATAGGGCCTTACACCATGTTCAACAATACTAAGCTCGAGGCATCTATAACCGGAAAAATGAGAGAATTTGCATATGTTTAAGAGGAGTTATAGCATGAAATTAGTTTTCTTGGGAAGAGAAACATATGCTAAGTAGATTCAACTTTTACTTTTAATTTTTCATGAATATTGAAATTGCTACAAATTTTGAAGCGGTCAAATTTTATTGAAACACATGATCGATCTATAGGTTAACTCATAACTGCTCATTTAAATGCTACATTGAATATGATATTTAGTGTTACCGATTCTAATTGTCTTGCTCAATACTAATTGTAAATTGTGGTAAAGTGTCACCAACACTACATGTTAACCTAACATTATTTATCATTCCTTGTAAATTTTTTTTTTTTTGGGGGGGGGGGGTTATAGATTGATAGTCTTGCAATTGTTGTCACTTGTCAAGTGATTTTTCATCCAATTTTCAATCATCCATGACAATATTTCATCACAAGTTGTTGATAATAGAAGGTAGTGTTTTGGCCAATGGATGAACTCATCCATCATCCATAACAATATTTGTTCACTCATTCATAAGAGAGTGTCATCCGACAAGTTACCATAGTGACATAAAATACCATATGACGCTAAATATCATATTTAATGCAGTTCTTAGCTATGATAGTTGTCAAAACTCTTATGAGGGTAATCAATCACAAGTTGCCACCATGTAAACCTTAACTCCATTTACTTTAAAAATATAGACCAACATATCTCATCCATGTCGGCATTACATGTACCCCAATGAACGGTTAAATGAACATGGTCGATTATGAATGTCTCGATCTTAGCAAGGCACACTAAATTAGTCTCTTGTATTCCTTGTTGGCCAAATGACATGGAGAATCGGCCGCTAGTTACAAACGAACCGGTTGGGTTTGAGGGCCACTTCACACACAAGCCAAGAGCCGTGACCATGAAATTATAAGAGCCCAAAAGAAAGTGTCCAAAGGCCGTCCCAAGACACTTCCAAAATCATGTCGTGTGGTCATGGACCCTCACGTGTAGTGTGAAGTCATATGTGACCGGACCCTCAACCAAAGGCTATTTCAATGAATCTCTATTCATTTAGGACCTCACACATGATAAATTGGAATAAACCAACGGTTGTGAGCGTTCGGAGTGCCATGGTCTCCCGGTTTTGTGTTAGGCCTACCTCCAAGACGTGGTTTGTGAAAACAGTCCAAGTGACCATGAAACATGATCCATTCGATGCCATGTAGGAATCCGTGTAGACTTTACATCCAACTTGCATTCACATACTCCGTCGGTCCCTCAAGGGTAGTGTGAAGTGAACTTGGACCGGCTCCACCTTTTCCACCAATGAGAGTGCTTGAAGTGTAACGGTCACGGGCTCTCAGTCTTGTGTGTGAAGTGGCCCTGAGAAATAACTGGTCGAAAAGAAGTCTATGGGAGGCGAACCAGGGTTTTGGCCTCTGCTGAGGCCACGTCGCCAATTCGAAACCTTGAAAACGTCGTAAATCTACCAATCCTAGTATCTTCGCATTGCTGTCATTTTATGTCTTCCCCGTGTTTTCCCTCTTCTTTATTGTTGTTGTTGCTGTTGCAGATTCCTTGCTACGGCCACTTAGGGCCACTTCACACATGAGCCAAGAGCCGTGACCTTGTAATGGTGAGGACCCTTGACTCTCATCCAAAGGCCGTACCATGGGTGTTGGGATAGCCATTTTATGTAGTCTTTGGCCCTCAAGCATAGTGTGAAGTGAGAATGAACCATGTTGCGGGACCATTGCATATTTTGTTGGTGGAAAAAGAGGGGAGGATTTGGTTTAATATAATATGTCTCCAAGTTTATCAATTTAAGATAACTATTTGGTGGTGTTTGTCTGTCCTGAAATCTGTCCTGAAATCTATCTTGCTGGAAAAAATATTAAAAAAATCATGGTCTCCTGGAATTTGCGTCAAGCCCACCTCTTGGAGGTGGGCCTGACGCAAATTCCGGTAGACCATGCACCCTTATCCACAACTAGCCATGTAGGACTCCATGTAGACTTTTCATCCACGAACTTTTCTTTGGGCCTTTAGGCCTTCACCTCCTAGTGTGAAGTGAACTTGGACGGTCTCCGCCTTTTCGACCAATGAGAGCTCTAACATTGCCATGGTCAAGGGCCTTCAGCCTTGTGTGTGAAGTGGCCTTTAGGTAGACACCAACTCACCGCCGAAACGTCTCTTTGAATCCCTCTTCTTTCAGCGACCGTCAATATGAGGTAAGTCTCCGACCTTGCTGTTGGTTTTTTTGAAGCTCAAGAGTTCAGGAGGATTATGGATCAATGAGAGGATTATCTAGAGGATACCCCAATTTAATAAAGAAAAAAACAACTGACAGATGTCACCATGTGACTGGTCAGACTTGGAGACATTAGTATGTTGACCAATTATATATTTACACAAATCTGCCTGCACACTTGGTGCGGGCCTTGTCTTGCAAGGGGGAAGGGAAGCTATAATTTGTCAATTTTCGAAATCGGTGGAAACTTTCAAATCACAAACAACAAAACCACTCTAATAGACAAGTGCCAAATGCACATAAGTATATGACTATCTAAAGGCCAAGTCGGTGGTTTAAAATTGTTTGGGTTTGTGTTTGACTTTGTTTGAAATATGTAATGTGGGACAACTTGCCTCGAAGCGTCTAACTAGGAATGTTATTGCTTCGGGATTGGTGAGCTTTGAGACTGTAGCCGACTTTCCTCTTTAGGAGTCCACCGATCTTATACTTGGTGTTCACAAGTGTCCTTCTTCAAAAACAAAAACAAAAAAACAACAAAACAAAACCAACGAAAAAAAATAAAATGATTACTCAATGTGTACAAAGGGCATCTTCACACAAAAGCCATCAGGCCACGGCTCTTGGAAGTCCTTGGATTCTCATTGGTTGAGAGTGTCACGGGCCCCTACTTTAGGTCTACATGAGGGTAGTTTTGGACCACAACCCATACCATCTTCAGCGTGTGAAAAAATCTACTTGGAATTTCACCTGCCAAGTATGGATAACGTTGGTCGGAATTGTAGGGGAGTTCTTCGGGATGGCTCTTGAAGGTAGGCTTCACAAAATTTGTGGGGGGAATTTGGTTTGGTTTTACATTATGGGTTTCTGCCCTCCAAAAGACTTTGGACTATAGTGCAGGGACTTCTCTATGATCTTATCCAGAAAGCGGGGTATCATGGCCATTTAAGAGCCATGGCCTAGTGCCTTTGGTGTAAACATGCCCTAAGTTATGTCACACAATAACGGAGAGAGGGAGATATCATATATGAGCGTACCTCATCCATCCAACATAAAAGACATGAAATCATATGTTGCCCGTGTGTTTATCTCTTTAGTTGATTAGACACCAAAAGTAGCTTTAGTCTACCCGAGGTCATTTGAGATCGATCGATAACAAACTTACAGGGGGGCAAGTTTTTAGGTTGGATGGATGAGAGGTACTTTGCTCATATGGGTTGATGTTCTCTCTTCCCCAACAATTATGTCAATATGAATTGAATCTTGCTCACTTGAAGTAAAGTATATTGGGATCTATGAGAAAATAAAAGTTGCATAACTTTTCATTCTCCAATTTACACACATACCCGAAAAGTTGTAATGGGAGGTAAAGAAAGCTGCTAAAATGGCAAAAACTTGTTATTTGAATGTATCTATGTACAATGGAAGATGTGGTGTTAATAATGACCGTCGCCCCGCCATTTCTCACCATTCTTGCTTTAAAATTCTTAAAAATCCAAATAAAATGATCATATGTCAAATTGCTTACAATGTAATATAAAATTCAAGTAAAAGGGTGATTCCTTACAAAAATACTTGTGACCATGAAAAGGTGAAGATGCGGAGTCTAGAGGATCACATGTCCACAAGATATGTTTGGTGGGGGGACCTTGGGGTGATGGTGGCCCTAGCCTTGGAAAGGGGGGGGGGGTGCATGGGGTTTGGGGGTTGGGTTGGCCCAAGATGTATACAATGCATGGTGGAAGCTCATATTAATGTTAACATTTTTAACACAATTGAATTCCACTTAGTGGTTTTATTTATAAATGCCGCATATTGCAAATCTAACTAATTATGAAAGTCATATGCTTAGTAGACAGGTTCAAACATCATAAACTGGACAATCTCCAATAATCCCATAGAAGATGGTTCCCAACAAATATTACATCCGCTCCTACTATGAGAATGTTATTTTTGAATTCAAATTTCCCTCGGCGTTAGTGCTCTTTAGTATCATATGTCTGATTCATTGATTTAGATGGTATAGGTGCTTCTAGATCCTCTTTTTGACCCCATACTATGATTTCCATGTCAGATAAGTGGCAAACTCTCGAGGATAAGAAATCTATGAAAAACCTGAGCAATTGCCAACATATGACAAAATTTGGCAAAGTTATTACCTTTATTTGGATAGTTTACTCGCACACTCATAAGTGGAAAGTAAACCCTAATTCGTTTCTTGCGGGCGCCTTCCGTGTGCGTCAGGATTGGGAGCATTGGATTGGTTCAAATGTGCAATCGGTGACCCATGCTCCTAGAAGGTTCCCTAAAGCATTTGCATGTACAATTTCGAACACCGTTTTTCACGGCGGTCCCAACTCCTAACTTGTAAAGCTCGAGCGTGCTTTGAGATTGGCGATGCACGAGTTATACTAGCCATTGCCAAAGCAAACTCATGCAAAGGCCACTCGGTCCGTGGACGAGTTCAAAATGCACGATGGGTGACCCATGTTCCTAGGGAAGTAGGTTCCCAAAGACTACCTCACAAACTTCAAAAGCTATAATTATGATTTAAAAATACACCGCATCGAGATCTCACACCATAACAATTGCATGACTTCTTTGTAATATAGTATATGATATATAATAAGATCCTTTAGGTTGTTGTTCACATCCGACCGCTGCCGATGACTCATGAGTATGTGGGTGGTCATTGACATAGGTAAAGAAAAACAATTGGTTGTGGTTAAACATTAACGGAGAGAGAGGGGTCCACTCAAGGCCATGTGGCACATACATGATCACTTGATACATTACATGGTTACAAAGTAAATAGTTATGTAAAATTAATGCTATATATATATACCTATATATACATACCTATATATATATCATAAGATAATTAATTGTTACACTAGTAACATGTTTTGAAAGTATTAGTTACACTACACACGACTGTTCAAAAACTCATGATGTAAACATGGAGTATGCTCCATAGTCCCCCCCCCCCCCAAAAAAAAAGCCAAACAATCTTTGGACCAATGAATTTACAATGTTAAGGTTATAGCATAAGGAAAAGACACCTGGGGGGGGGGTCCTTGCAAATGAACGGTTTAGCATGAAGGCATGGCTTGATGTTTTGGGACATCCCTCTCTTGCTCAAGACACAAGGGATATTCAAGTGGAAGGCACATTGCATTCTAAACCATCCTTAAAACACTTGAACATACTCATGTTTCTTAATTGACATGGCTTAAATGCCAAAATTCCCGCCACATGTTGGACAAGGCATTAAATGATGCTAGAACATCCTAAACCCCAAATTTCCCCTCGTGTTTTTAGAAATGGAAAACTTTCCATAAATGTTATGCCCTGCCCTCGGACTCCCCCCAATTGGAGCCTGTCATAAAGCCCACCAATATGAATGTGAGAAATATTCGGTGGAATACAGTCAGTTCCACCATAACACTGTTATGGATATGAATAATGTTATGCCCTTTTCTTAGAGCCTTCCCCTTATACAACATGCCCATCGTCAAACAAAAAAGTATGCGTTGTTCTAAAAAGGAGAATTCCGAATAAGAAGGCCTCTCATTTAACACACCAAAATCCTCCCTGAGCATTTTAAAGGTCCATTGCCAGCACTGAGCTATATCTTCCACATGGGATTCGAATGGTTCCAACCAATGGGCATATGCCACGTGCCAACCTTTTTTAGAAGTATGGCTATGTATCGCGTTTGTGCACGGGATAATTGGTGGTAAGAACAGGGAATTGGATCCAAGCCGGGTGGGAACGCGGAACCGGTTCTCTTGGTTCCCATTTGTTCCCTTTCGTTCCCGTGTTGGGGGTGGGGGGGGGAATCCTTGGCTTCCCTCCCCCGGACCTTTGTGGCCGAGGGCGCTTTCTTCATGTGCTAGGGTGCCTCTTATCGAGCCTTGTGCGCCACGGAGAGCGCATGATCGGCCGCTTCGTCTACTCGCGAGCTTGCCCTGGCAATGGGAGGACCGCGCAGGGACAAACCGGATCGAAAACGGTGAACGGTGAGACTTTTTAGCCCCCTTTTTGGTGCATTTTAGGGTACAATCACGCTGGTTTCTTGGTGCCACGGAGTGTTTGCGGATTTCTCCCCCCTGCTCGTCATGTCTTTGCATTGCGCATGAAAGGGGACAATGGATCCATTGGAGAACACATTGGACCCGGTTTGGCGAAGATTCAGTGGTTACCGGGTTGGTTCTTCCCACATGTTTTTGTGTCGTGTTTCGCGTTGTGTTTTGATCGTGTAGTTCATTATTAGGGTTTCCTAGCTGCCCGTTTGTGCGGTGGAATATGAGTGTGCACTCGCCGCTTTTTTGGCCGTTCACCGCCTTGTTCGGATGTGGTGAGGTTTTGTTTGCAAGGAGTCAAGCCTGCTTAGGACGTGTAGAGCAATAGCTATAGCGACTTTGAAGTTTGTGCAGTGGTTTTAGTCCTTCACATTAGATTTTCTTGTGGACACCTGGGTGTTTTGGAATGGTTAACTTTCTTCTATTTCAGGTTGAGTTAGAGACCTGGACTACTTTATTGAGCTTGTGGTGCTTTCGTGACCCTGAAGACATGTTTGAGACATTTGAAAGTAGCAATGATAGCAAGCGTATGAAAGAAAAAAAATTATAGTATCTGAGCCCAGTGGCATTTGGAGCAGATGGTGATATTATTCGCGATGAGTTCTTCACATTGGATTTTGTAAGATGACGATCAAACATAAAGCAGAGGTTGCATGAAACAGGGCATATCATAAAAAATTGCAGTGGCTTGCTCGATTCTCCAAATGTCTGCAGGTCTTGACCTTTTTCTTCCACGACTTCTAACTTGCAATAGACAACATTGCAGCCTGTCGGTTTTTTTGGTCTTTACTCGCAGTGAGGCCATTTGAAGGATACGGAGGAGCTGGTTAGCATTCAGTCAACCTTAGAGTGACAATGGCAGAGCTGTGATGCTTGTGGTCTTCAGCCTGTTCTTGGGGTCTAGGCCTTAACATGCGCAATACAAGCTGCATGTGCTGACCTTTGTTTGAAATGTTACAGTAAATGTTTACTGGATTGATGTGTTTGAGTCGTGTTTGTGTCGTTTCACGGATTTATGAGCATCGGGGTGTTTTGAGGTATAACATTGTTAATGGAGCTGCTTGGGAAAATAGCACCAGGTCGTTTGTTAGGGTTTTATGCATTCTTTCTGGAAATGTTTTGTACATACAGATTTTCTGCCATATCTAAAGTTATTGAAATATACATGTAAGCATGAGAGAATATGCTTGTCTCCACATGAAATGTTCTGTTAGAATGGAACACCACATCAATAATGCTGTACTATCACGGAGGGTCTCATAATTTATAATAAGGAATAGTTAATTTGAACATGTGTGCTGCTTCAAACTGACCATCTCTTTAATTTTGAAAAAAAAAGTGATATTAGCTGCAGTAATAATAGTTGGAGGATGAAAGAATGTGGGCTGTATCTAGTATCATCCTGGGGACTGTTGATTCAATGGCTTTCCTGATATTAGTAGGATGTAATGATGTCTGTGTTTGTTCCATCACATTTGTTATAGGGTTTTGGTTAGAATTGGCTCACTTTTGTTGAATCTGATCTTCTGAATTCTGTTGCAGAGCAGGAATGGTGGCCTTGGTCAATCACTGGGGAGTAAGCGGGATGTATTCAGTGAGAAGGAGAAATGTCTTTCCTTTGCGATCCTAGTGGCTGGTGATTCTGGCGAGGCGTTCTTTTCTTCCTTGTGGATTTGAAGGCCGATGTACAGATGTGTTGACAGGCTGGTAATTCTGCACCTTCAAATGCCTTGTGCATAGATGAATTCCAGATGGCAAGGACCGTAATTTGGCCATCAATGTATAGGTTTGTGTTTATTAGACATGTGGTCACACCGCTAGATGATAATCCTTGATAGCACAAGACTTATAAGTTCTTCACCCGTGCTATTGCTACTCTACTTCTGTTGACTTTTGCCTTCTTTGTTTGATGGTCTAATGGGACTAGGTTCAGTGGGTTCAGAGGTTAAAGGGGGTTCTATCTTCTGCACATATGGATTTCACTGCTTATTTCAATTTTCTGATTCTGGACGAAATTGCAATTGCTTAGTTGTTTCTTGCAGAATGGGATTGGGTTTGGTCTTACTGCAATAGTTGCTGTAGTTTAGATTACTGAATCTTGGGGACATTTGTGCATTTGATAATCTCTGTCTCAGTTTCTACCTCACAGATTGACTGCATTGATGCATAGGTGCACTAGTTTTCTTCTAAATGTATTCAGTGTCACTGTACACAGTTCTTTGTTGTGCGATAAATGAAAATCATTCATTTTATTCTCAACTGGTGCAGGCTCCAGCACCAATGAAGACAATGGCAGTACTTCGATCAGTTGAGAAACATCTATCAGAACCTTCGCAACAATAGTTGTCAATCATACTTGAGGAGTTACCAATCCATGGGGGTTGAGTCTGTTGGGGTGGAGGCAACACCCCATGTTCCAGGGCCTCGGTTCCCCAATCTGACTGACCGTATAAGCCGGCCATCGGGGACATTTGCAGATGGGCTAGAATCAAAAGGACCGAAGTTGTGGGCAGATGTGAATCGCAAGGGTCCTTATGTCTTTGGTTCATCAATGGCTCCAACTCCGAAGGCATCCAACTCAGAAGGGTCCAACTCCGAAGGCATCCAACACTCCTCAGACAAAATTAGATTTGGTGGCATTCCATCTTCTTTATCTAGCATTGGAGGAGGATATGCCAGTCGGACCGTTTCTGTCTCAGAGTTATTTGCTCATAGGAATAGAGCTGGAAAGTCCACTGGTAAACAGAAACCAACAGTAACCATAGATCCTGGGCCCATTACCTCTGCATTCTCAACCTTCAGCTTATCTACAAGTGGTAGTACAAATCCTAACGATTCGACCGCAGCCTCAAGTGTCCATCTAAAACCAGATAGCTCTGTTCCTACTTCTGCTGATGGGAGGCGATTCTCAGCAGTGTCTGAAGATTCTAGATACCCTACTCCAAGTCTCTCGACATTTGGGACAGGGTCGAACTCAAAGGCTTCAAGTAGCTTGCCTCAGCAATTTGTATTTTCTGCAGGGACAGGAGCTCGAACAGACTCTTTCAAACCTGCAACTCCAGATAGTTCATTTTCAGGGTCTTTTGTTACAACCACCTACTTTAGTGTACCATCAAGTACCCCCTCTGGACCACCTGAGTTGAGCACCCAATCAAATGTTAATGTTGAGACAACATATGCGGGCTTGTCGAAGGCTACGAAAGAGGCAAATGTTCCTTTGGAGAAGGTGTTTCCATTGGGTGCTGCGACAAGTGTAGCTTCTGCTTCATCAGAAGCTTCTGTCCCATTTAATGGGCCTTTTGTGACTGATCAAAGTGTTCCTGCAGACATTGCATCGAAACTGAATCAACTGGATATCGACCAAGGCTTCAACCTACCCCCAAAATTTACAAAATTGGATCTCAACAAAGATGCAGAAAAGACTGTGGAGACTACATCCTTTGTTGTACCCAACATAGAACAAAAATTGAAGAAGCTAGATATTGATCAAGGGGCCAGCCTTTCGGAGAAACTGAGCAAACTTGGTGTTAACAAATGTCAAAAAGATTCACTAGGAACAAGTAGTTGTGTCTTTGGGACCCAAGGTGCAAATGGTATTGAAAGTGATGACTCAACTGGCACATCAAGTGGAGCTCCATTTGTATTTGGGGCAACAGCAACTTCATCGGCTCATCCAGCAACTGTTCCTCCAACCACAGGAAGTCAACAGCCTGAGACTGTGGTACCCAACTTTTCCTCTTCATTCAAGTTCAGTGCTGATGGAGAGACAAAGCAACCAGCATCAAAGGTCAAGAAGGATAAGCACCGGCCACTGCGGCCAGGTCTTCGGCCAAAGAGCAGGACTGCAGGACCAAGTCCTCAAGGGAGCATGGAGACCACAACTCCGAGTCCTAATAGAGAGGCTGTATCGATGGATTTCTCCCCACAAAACTCTAATGCGACCACCAGTAGCTCTCATTCTGGTTTACCTGATTTCCATATACCCTTTGTTCCAGATTTTGATTTGAATAATCCTGGAGTTCCTGATGGGGAGACCAGACCGCCAGTATCAAAGCTCAAGAAGGATAAACACCGGCCATTGCGGCAAGGTCTACGGTCAAAGGGCAGGAGTACAACAACAAGTTCTAGGGGAAACTTTGAGGCTACCACCTCTAGAGAGGGTAGATCGGCGGAGTTCTCCCCACAGGACTCTAACACGACCTCCACCAGCTCTCATTCTCGTTTTCCTGATTTCTCCATGCCTCGTGTTCCAAATTTTGATCTCAATAACCCAGTAGTCCCTCCTTTGAGTGAGCAGGGAGGGTTGAACTCTAGGGCATCGGCTTTTGAGTTGAACCTTGGCACAAAATCAGATGTGCCTAAAGGGAGCTCAAGCTCTTTCTCCTCTTTCAGGTTTGAGGAAAATGACTCCTTGTTAGGTCAAAAGCATGACGCAGAGCCATCAAGCTCTGCAGGTTTTGGTCAAACTTGGAAGAGGGCGCCTTCCAGTGATGTCCAAGCTGCTGCAAGTTCGGATTATGATTCTGGTTGGGGTGAACAAGCTGATACCATAAATGAGTCAACTGATGTGAGTGATCCACCAGATGCTCGTGGTAGGAATGATGGTATCGACAGAACAGACAGGGAGTCGGAGGCTGGAAGGAGCTCAGAGGATGCAAACTGTAGTGGTGCAGGTACAACATCCAGGATTGAGTTGGATGGTAAACCTGGATGTAGTCCTTTCATGTTCTCTTCATCTAGTCCATCAGGAATGTCGAATTCCAATCTTCGCCGGCGTGCTCGCAAGGTCCAGAGAGAGAAGAGTGGGGTGAGGGTTGTTCAGGCAGAGAAGCCTGCTGCAGCAGTTTTGGAACCAGATACAAGCAATGCCAGACCATTTTCTAGCAGATCAGACAATTGGTCAGGACTTCCAGGTCTTGGGGGATTAGGGTATGGAGATGGGGTGAACACCTCCATGGGTGTAGGTACTATAGCTGCTGAGCAGGTTTGTGAGAGATGGAGATTAAGGGGTAATCAGGCCTATGCAAAAGGGGACTTTGTCAAAGCAGAGGAGTTCTATTCGCTTGGTGCTGGAAGTGTGTCCCCAAATGAAACTTCAGAAAGTTGTATCCGCGCTTCTGTACTCTGCTACAGTAACCGAGCTGCAACTCGCATGGTTGTGGGTCGCATGAGAGAGGCTCTTGCTGATTGTATGCATGCCATGGCAGTAGACCCCTCATTTTTCCGCGTTCATTTACGGGCTGCCAGTTGTTATCTTGTGCTTGGAGAGATTGACCTAGCAGCCACAGCATTTAAAGAATGTCTGACACAGGCCAAGGAGTCCAAGAAGTTAGACTCCAAGGTTTTGGCTGATGCATCAGAGGGGCTGAAAAAGGCACAACAAGTTGTGGAGTACTCTGCTCAGGTTTGGAAAGTTCTACTTTTTCTACATTTTAGTGTTTTGTTACACTCAGAGAACAAACCTTATAAGAAAAAATCTCATTTAAAAATTCTATTACTGAGTCACCTGCTTTTCCTCGTTTTCCTCATTTCCATTTCTGCATCTTTCTCTACAGCAGGTTTATCAAGCTGAAAAGTAGGTCAATTTACCTGCATCAGTCACATTCACATACTTCCACATGTAGTCTTCCAGATTATAAACTTCAAGTTTGAATGTTAGGCTGCTGACAGATAGTGTAAATTGTCAAAAAAATTGGCTCACAAGAGTCTGTATGGCCTCAGGTGCGAAAGCTTCTCCAGAACAACTCTTCAGGTGATGCAGTCACAGTGTTGCGGCTTCTGAACGAAGCTCTCCTTACTAGCTCCCAGTCTGAGTGGTTACTAGAACTTAAAGCATATGCGCTCATCTCTCTTCAAAGGTACAGTGAGGCTGTCCAGTTATGTGACCAAACTTTAGCATTGGCGCAGCAGAACCATGTCACTCCTGAAGGTGTCAAGTCTACAGCAGAGAACACTCCTTTGAGCTGGAGGCGAAGGATAACTGCAAAGGCCTACTTCCATCTTGGCAAATTAGAGGAATCTCTGGAGCAGCTGCAGCAGCTACATGAAGGTCCCTCCTCAATGTTTCCACCAGATCCTGACTCTCCAGGTGCATTGTCTTCAGAGCTGACTGTACCTTCCATGACGATTATTCGGGATCTTCTCCGCCATAAGTTGGAGGGTAACAAGGCTTTTCAAGCAGGCAAGCATGCTGAAGCTTTGGAGCATTATTCAGCTGCTTTAGCTCGAAATGCAGAATCCCGCCCTTTTTGTGCTGTATGTCTGTGTAATCGGGCAGCTGCCTCTCAAGCTCTGGGTCACATTGCAGATGCCATAGCTGATTGTAGTCGTGCAATTGCCCTGGACCCTCGGTATGCAAAGGCCATTTCACGTAGGGCTGCTTTACATGAGAAGGTTCGGGACTATGGGCAGTCTTGTAATGACTTAAGGAGGCTGATTGCACTTTATGAAAGGCACCTCAATTCACAAAGAACTGGCTCCCTTAAATCTACTAGCAGTCAAGATAGCTCGACCGCTGATGAGTTGCAACAAGCGAAGGACAGGCTTATGAAATCTGAGGAGGAGCTAAAGAAGGGACATCCACTTGATCACTACAGCATATTGGGCTTAGAGCTGGGTTGTTCAGTGAATGAGATCAAGAAGGCCTACAGGAAAGCTGCCCTGAGGCATCATCCTGATAAAGCAGGTCAGTTTTTAGTTCGCAGTGGAGACATTGGAGATGATGTGGGCCCTTGGAAAGATGCGACAGATGAAAATGTCCGCAAGGATGGGGAGAAACTGATTGATGAAGTCCGCAAGGATTCTGAACAGTTATTCAAACTCATTGGCGAGGCTTATGCTGTCCTTTCTGATCCTTCCAAACGGTCCCGGTATGATGCGGAAGAAGAACTGAGGAAGCTGAGAACAAGAACTAATGATCTTTCCAAAAATGTATTTAATGAGAGGAAGCATTCTCGGACAAATGATGGTACAAATGGTGCGCAGTTTAAAGGTGCATGGAGTAGCTCCAATGTTGGAGGAGAGGCAGGCAATCAGTCTCGAGCTAATCGGCAACGCGAACGCTGGGATGGATTCAATTATCAGTATCAAAGGTGGCATCCTGGCCCAGATGCAGCTCAGCCAGACATTTATGCCCGAAGGGGCCAACCCACAGGTTCAAACTATGGTTCATCTCACAGGAGCAATCCATGGAGGTGGGAAGAGTATCCGTGGGATGATGTATAGTAAGTTCAACTTTGATTGGTTGTGTTATGAAAGAACAGAGAATAAGCAAGGTTTGTCTCTTGTCACAATCTGAGCACTGTTCATGGTCTGCCCATGTCTGTTGTAAGGGACTATTGTCTCGCTTCAGCATTCCTTACGTTAATCATTGGTTGTGGTGATTTATTGCCACAGCCTGTGACGTAGATGACCTACAGATTGAGTTCTCATCAGGGGTCGGCGAAAAATTAGGCTCCTTTCAGTTTACTGGGTTTCTACTAAACCCTCGTCAAAATAGATGAAACCTTCTTCAAGGGAATGGACATTTTCTATGAAGTTCAGAGTCTTGACCTGGCTATGACTCAATTATGAATGTCAATTAGACTTCTATCAATATGTCATGTCACAGGTTCTCTTTGTCCTGCAAGACTAGGGATTCAGGTTTTTCCCTCCACATCTTATGATTAGTTTATGAGGGATGCATTCATGATTACTGTCCCTCAATTGACACCACAACGGTGCCAAATGCCAGACCTGGTAGTGGCCACCTCACCTGGGAGGCAATCATTTTCTCCTTGCTTAACTCTTTACAGTTCACTTTCCATACCCAAGAGTTTGTACACACAGATGAATGTATTTTTATGTGTTCTCCTGCTCCGAGGTGCAATCAAGAGTCTCCATTCCTCTATCTTTGTTACCTGAATGCCCTGTGAACTTGTGTGTCAAGCGACAGAAGATCTTTTGGAAGTCGCATGCTAGTCAAACTGAGTGATTAGTTTTCCTTCACTGTTGTTGTGGAAGTGCTTCTCAGAATTTCTTTGTTCAGCTACCCTCAGCATGAAGTTCTTCACAAAGTGTCTGATGTTTTGCTGATGGAAGAGTACACTGCTCTCCAGTTTTCTCAATCTCCATCTAAGTCTTGCAGGAACCTTAGCGAGGAAATTATATGTAGTCATTTTGATTGCTATGTATAGCGACTATGGTAGTGCTGGCGATGGTTGCAGGCATTTACTCTCAGGCTTGCTACTTGTCGTAATCGTAAAACCTACTACATTAAATATTGTATTAAGTGCCATTGCTCTTTGGAATTATGCAACGTCATAACTCTTTACTGTATATCTCATATTTTTTGCCAACAGAGGTCAAATTGGTTGTTTGGACATTATAGAACATTCACATCTCTTCTCGGTAACAAATGTCACTTAAAGTAAAATATGTAGCATTGTGTAACTCCAAATAGTAAGTGGTGGTAAATGCAATATTCAGTGTAGTGTCATTCGCACATGGTTGGATTCTTGTTTTGTTGCCTTTACCATGGGGACAGATTCCCACCACCAAGGTGAATCAACCTTCAATGGGTGCTAGCCTTTTACCCTTAAGTTCCAAGCCCATGAAAGGGTTTTTTTTAGTGCATTTTACTCGATGCTGGTTGTGGAATTGTTGTGGACAAGTTGAGGTTGCAACTATTGGATCTTTAAGCATGAGAGATGAGCTATTTTAAGAGGGGAATTGGCATGAAATACACCAAAGATTTTCAGATTGTATCATTTCTGCACAGAAAAATGCCATGTTTTACCTCCCAAAAATGACCTTTGACCTATCAAATTCACCTAGGTAATGAATGGAATGCTTGTGCGATCCACTAGATGAAAACAACTCAATAGTTGAGCAACTTCATAATTTCTCATGTCAAAATGTGCAAATCACCACATGCTAACCACCTTGCTTTTGGAGTATTACAAATTGTCATGTATTTCTACCCACATATATGCAAATAATTTGCTAAAAAACAGAGTGTCTAAATGTCAAATCAAATGGTTGATGTGAACACAAACGTTGTTTTTACATGAACATTCAAAAATGTTTCATTTTAATTAAAATAGACATCATCGATGTTCACGCAATGTTTGCATTGAAGTGGCAACCGTTGATTGCAATCAACACCCTCACATGAGCACCCAACACAACAAAAACATGACCACTTTTTGCTTTGACATTTTTTTGCACATTCTAATAATCCCCAAATTGCACGGCTCATGTGTCTGGGTAAAAATCTATGTTGGCGTGATGTTTATGGTTATTTTGATTGTGAATGAATGAGTTAGGTGGGGTGAATGTAGGGAAGAAATCATCCATCAACCAAACATGGGTTGCTTGGAAAGTTAGGGGTTGATGATATCTTGGTCTTGCAATAATGGCCTATGTGAAGGTATCTTGGTACTTCTACAAAAAAAAATTGCTTTCAAAAGCACTACACTAAACAATCCTATTACTTTGGGCCACACTACTTTTCAACCCACGCCAAATTTATATGTGGACCACATTGATTGTTTCTCTAGAAAATTAACGTGGGTGATTATTTTATTTTTGTGCAACTTTTGTCCTATAATCAATATTCAATGCATTAGCCAAATCTTCATGAAGACTTAGGGGAAGACCCGAGTTCTTGGACCAACGTTTTTCTCACCTTGATTCCCATCTTGACTAAAATACTGATGTGGTCCATGTTAATTATGTCCACAATAATTTTCCACCCACACTAGTAAGACTATTTAGTGTACTTGACATGTTGAGGTGCTCTATTGGATGGCCTAGTTGTGCATTTGAATTATAGAAACCACTAGCCTTTGTGTAAGTTCACAACTATTTCAATGAGGGTTTAGGCTTTGAAGGTGACTATGACATCCTCCATATTACATAAGTACTTGACATGTTAAGGTACTTTACACCTTCAAGGGCATAAAGCAGTTGCATCTATTCCATACAATTTATGAGCTTTGGTGCTTAAAACGATCCAACTTTCGCGCCAATTATCTTCATGGTTTTGCCATTCAAAGCGGATTTGGAAGCCATGCAATACAAAGAGATTTGAATCATACCTGAATCTCTTAATGAAATTTCTAAGTTGAATCCTTGCAAAAGCAGTCTTGGGCACAACCTCGTGCATAATATTATTCAGATTCATAATAATGTTCTGTGTGTTCAGTATGAATATGGGGAATATTTGGGAATACTACGTGGAATATTGTTAGTCCCACATAACACTATTATGGATCCAAATAATGTTATGTGATTGAGAGAATTTGGGATTATCACTTGGCTACACAAAACTTATATGGCCATTGGAGAGGGAGATCTCATGGAAAAGGAAGAGTAACAAGAGAGAAGGGGAATGATATCTAGAAGGGCTACAACCTTGAGCCTAGGTGGTTAAATTTATAATGGATAGAGAAATAGGCATTACATCTAAGGTAGGAATGTAAAGTTATCCCCTTTTAAGATGACACATTTAGTTACACAAGAAAGTGTCGTATTATTTGAATGTCATATTCAACATAATATGACATTTTGGTCTCAAATGTCGTAATAGGGAGGGGTTTCAAGAAAAAATGGTCTATTTCAATGTAAAATGTCTTGTTATATACACAATGAAGATACATGAGTATGAACGAACATTTTTTATTAAGGAAATATGCTCACAACGTCACACAATATGGAGTTCTTAAAATATATAGTCCCATGATGATGTCTTCACCATATACCACACTATGCAAGTAAAAATTTGACATTCATTTAGTCTTTCATGGGTTGTTCTTATTGAATAGAACCCAATCCAAATACCCTATCTACAGTCCCCACATAAAGTTACTATACACTCAAACACAAATACAAGGGAATTAAGAAGCGGACACACTTGCAAATGATGGAGCCCTCAAACCTCCAATCACCCCCCTACCACATATACACGTATCACACACAAGTCCCTACAAACTAGAAAACCCCCCAATATCAACACCCCCCTAGGCATAATAAGAAACCTACAAACCTTTATTAAAAAAAACACACACAAGTCTAACAGTAAAACCGCATAGAAATTTTAGTACGTAGAAAATTGGATTAACAATGACCAAATTGACCACACACTATTAAACCGATTCTAGAAAACCCCACAAACCTCATATGCCCAAATTACACAAATACTCAAATCCAAGTTCGCCCAATATATGGGAAACCACAAAAAAACCCTATTCTTGCCACACATCTATACAAACCCAAATTGCACATTATGCCACAAAAAACTTGGGGGTGCACCTTTTATAACATGTATGAGTATACTTGAATGCACAAAAGAGGTGTTAATTTGAACTTTTTCCATACTACGTATACATATGCTACACAAATTATAACTTGTAGTTATGTACATGTATGGAGGACCTCTAGAAAATATGTGACATTTGTATTTGTGTGGTACGGCCACTTATTGAGGCTCATTTAGTTGAAAATATGGAGGAGGATGAGGAGTGTGATTATGATCACACATTGATTGATGATTCTAGTGTACAAGGTGGTGACTAGGCAAATTGTAGTATTGGAGAAGACAATTCAAACATGTGCAATGATGTTGTCATAGAGACGGAATCGATGTAGTCACAAGTTACAAATGATTCACATGAAGTAATACACGATGTGAAGTTACTATTCCACCAGAGCAAATGTAATTCGACATGCCTTGGATGTTCTAATTGATGAACACGAAAAATGATGAAATGCCCTCTCAATGATGAATCGACAACAAACCTATAGGGGTCCAAGTTATTATGTTGGTTGGATGAAAGATAAACCCGTATATAGTAATTCCCTATCTCCTCGTCACGACACTCTCCCTAAGGCATGACAACAGTGACTAAGTTAATGATAGGTTTCTATTCAATTTGAACTCCAAGAATGAAACATTCCTAAATTGTACCTTACTTTTAGACTCAAGATTGGACCCAAGCTTGCAGGTTGGTTTTTCGAATTAGAAGGAGTATATTTTTGAGTGGGGATGCCTAAGATTTGGTAGGAAAGTAATATCACATGAGCATTACTTTATTTTCATACCTCCAGTATGGACCCTAACATAAACTCTTTGGGTCTAAAAACATCCTCTTGACCAACATGATCGCCATGATTTGATCTTGAACCCTATTGCAAATCCCCTTTTAAGGTGTGTGACTGTAGTGCGGGCACTTCCAACTCCACATGTACATGCAGTCATCGGGTTGGTAATCATAATCACAAAGATTGCCCTTTCAAGTTTCAAATTCATAGTTGAGATGTGAAAATAAAAAGGTGTCTCCGTGCCCAAAAAATTGGTCAATTTTGTGGACCTCTAATTTAACCGTAAACTTTGGGCATGAGCTAGGGATGAATAAACCCACCGGTCACTCAAAAACTTGGGGTCAAGACCCAACTTCCATCACCTAAATGAGACTTTTACACTTAATTTTGAAAGTGGATCATTCTACCAACTTGTGTTTTATTGGCACAAACATAATACACGATATATTCTAGAACAAAAAGTTATAACATTGCATACACAATAAACCACACTAAATACCACGACGAGTGGGGTTCCTTGCATTAGGTAGTCATATCCACTCATGGCCAACTCCCAATGGGACATTGGATATCAACTTTGACGGTGTATTGTGATTTGAGGCCGACTTTAACTTATGTTAGATGGGACATCCTCAAAGCCCGAATGACACCCACTCCTCATAAAGGAATCCACCTTATTACAACATCTAAGAGCAAGGCCGCTCATTTCTTGGCCACTTAGGCAAAAAAAGTAGGCAAAAAGTTACAAAAAAGTTATAGTAAGTGTTTGGAACTTTGGTTACACTTACTAGGGTACCTATATGGCCTTATGTGACCCAATTCCAACCCCCGTGTATGTAAGTATCATAACCTAAGAGTGGGCGCCATGTGGACGGTCAAAAAAACATTTATAGTCCCCCAAACCATCACATTCATATGGCTACACCCATTTTTTTGGGGGGGGGGGGGGTCTACATGATCATTTTATAAGAAGGAGATTCTTTGCTTTGACATTGGTAATGAATAAGATATTCATATGAGATTTGAAAATTATGAGTAAAATTGTTACATGCAAAATTTGGAATTGCTAATCATCTCGCATTGATTGTGTATTTCTTATCCACGTGAAGTGGGTACAAAGCTAAAATTGTTCGTTTAAGACTAGCTTTTCTCAATTAGACGATTGTATACTAGTACCGAGGCTTGTGGCTATGAATGGATACCAAATTTAAGCGTGCCCCAATGAGATTGGGCCATATGCAAGAAGTATGTTAACACAATCAGGAGGACCTATGTGATCACTTAAAGAGAACACATAATCACCGCCTTCACTTCTTAAGACTTCTAGGTCTCAACTCCAATTTTGAAACTTGGAAAAAAAATTGAGTGATTCGCAATTGCTAACATAGTGAGACGGTATATACAAATGTAGGGTTGGAAGTGTTGCAACATTCCTCAGCTGAGCCTACATGTCAAATTTGGTGGTTTCCAACATCTTTGGTGCCCATTTCATTTGTGAGATAACTTGTTTGGTTGAACGTGAAGACATCGGGAATACTTTATAGCTTGAAAACCCAAATTTCAAAGTATACACTTGTCGAAATGAGATTGGATTGTGTGCCCAAAATAGGTTAATGATTGTGGGTTCAACAGTAATTCAATTGGGAGGGCGTGTGTGATCATAGCTCAAAGAGAACGAGAAGCCCCACTCTGACCTCTTATGGATTTTGCATTTCAATTCTGAAACTTAGAACAACACCTTTTGTGATTCACAATTGCTCGCCATATGATCCAACCACCATACATGTATGTGAAGGTGAAACTACTCACAATAAGACCATAAACATAAACTCATTTGGTTGAAGGTGAAAATGCCGGAAATTATTTTAAACTCACAATTTACTCATTTAAAACTGCAAATGACCTCAAATTTTTACATCAATACCTCAAATTAGTCTATTGAGTTGAGATGCATTAGCCATAAACCTATGGACATCGGGGATAGGTTCTTACCAAACCCCCTAACATATGTACCATGAATCCTAAGCCATTCCAATCGCCTTCTTATCTTGTACTAAGCTTATGGTACTTCAAAATATAAGGTTCTAATCGTACACGGGTACTATGCACAAACTTGGACAAAATAGGTACAAACGTAATCCAATTCAACTAACCTCTATGTAGATGCCATGGCACATTACAAAACATCAAAATCAAGTTCGTCCACTACACTATCAATTTTCATTGGGTTTTTTATTGTGGCAATTTTGAGTCTAGGTAGAAGTGCCAAATTTTGTTAGTGACATTGATTCCAACACTTGCTTTTTCCACAAAGTAGGCAACTACATGTTCCAATGGGAACATTGATTGTATTGTTCTAAGAACTAAAAACATAGGTCATTGGTTGAAAAAGATAACATTGTAACAATCAACATTGTCCACTTTAGAAAAGGGGAGGGGGGCACTATGTGACTAGGAAAGGTCAAATGAGGTTTGTAATTTTGAGCATTACTATATAAATTATATATCTTATGATTCATGTGATCTAAATGGCGTTGCTCTCGTAACATAATGCCTATTCCAAATGAAAATTTGGATAGTTTGTATAGATTAAGCAAAAGAATGCAATGCTTAAATTGTATGCACATGCAAGGCTTCTACCTTACATGAATGTGGTTTTGGTTTCCTCATATGTGCAATAAGTTTCATGATTGGCAACAACACCACTTGTTGTGTGTGTACGTATTAGGCGTTAAGGTTTAGGTCAATGGTTTCAACACTAAGTATTGTATTTAGTGTCACTTACTATTTGGAATAATGCAATGCTATATCTATTTAATGTACATCTCGTATTTTTGCAACAAATATCAAATTGGTTGTTTGGACATGATAGAACATTAACAACTTTACTTGATAAAAAAATCACAACAGTAGTAAAAAGATATAGCATTGTGTAACTCCAAATAAAAAGTGACACCAAATATCATTATTTAGTGTAGTCTCAATAGAACACCTATATTTGATTTGATATGTAGTTGGGTGATACCCTAAGAATGGACACATGTTAGTATCACTTTGGACCACACATTCAAAAATTGCTTTATTCTAGACCTAATAGCCATCAACTTAAACGGTTGGAGGTACTTGTATGATCATTTGAGAAAGAAAACGCCATTTCTTTTGATAATTCTCCCTCTGTCCCAACACGATTGTCCTACTTCCCGGATTGATTTTTGTCCTAAAACGATTGTCTGGTTTATATGCCTGGCCAGAAATTTGAGGCTCCAAGTCAAAAAAAATCACGCCAAACTTTCTATATCAAGAAGTTTTTCGACACCGCAACTTCTGGGGGTGTTTCGGAGTAGTTGCTATTCTCTATTTCAAGTGTCATGCTGACAACTACTTGGTCAATGGTCAGCGGGCCTTAATCTCGCCAAAGTTTTAAACACAGAGTCTGACAACCATTTTGACACGGAAGAAGTATTCACTAAGATGTTTGGATGAGTTTGAAAAACAACAAGAGAAACATCCAATGGCCTTATCATCTTAGATTAATATACTAGGAGAAGTGGGTGTCTTTTATAGGCCGCCATGTTACCGGTATCTACCCCAAACCCAAATCTTAAGGAGGTCTACACATAAAGTTCGGTCAACCTAGCTAAAAAGTGATGGTTCCCTACTTCATTCAATAAATAAAAGGTTGTTGTTTTTGTGGAGCCTTTCAAGTTTGCAATTGACTTTGATTTGTTGTTTCTGGTGCATTTACAATTGACTTGGGTTTCCCTATTAATAGTTAGGTAACTGATATGTAGTTAGAATCGAGTGTTGGTTAGTTGATAGGTAGGTATTGAAGTTTGTAAATAGAGCACATTACCAGAGGCTGTTGATGAAGCCAGGACTTTAAATGGTAATGCGTTTAACTTAGTGATATATGATTACCAGCTTTGATTGGATCTAATGCTATAATTTATGCTGACGATTAGCATGTCAAATCACACATCTTTCTCCAATGAACTTCATGCCTTCAAATGAGTGGTCTCTTCAATAAAAGCGAGTTAATTAACACAGCTAGGAGATGACAATTACATAAGGTAGGTGGGTCTTAGGGCCACTTCACACACGAGCCAAGAGCTGTGACCATGAAATTGTGAGAGCCCAAACGAAAGTGTGTGTCCAAAGGCCGTCCCATGACACTTCCAAAATCATGTAGTGTGGTCACGGACCCTCAAAAGCGTAGTGTGGAATCATTTGTGACCGGGCCCTCAACCAAATGCTATTTCAATGAAATTCTATTCGTGCGGTCCTCACACATGATAAAGTACAGTAAACCAACGGTTGTGAGAATTCGGAGTGCCATGGTCTCCTGGTTTTGTGTTAGGCCTACCTCCCAAAGGTGATCTAATGCTATAATTTATGCTGACGATCAGCATGTCAAATCACACATCTTTCTCCAATGAACTTCATGCCTTCGAATGAGCGGTCTCTTCAATTAAAGCAAGTTATTTAACACAACTATGAGATGACAATTACATAAGGTAGGTGGGTCTTAGGGCCACTTCACACATGAGCCAAGAGCCGGGACTATGAAATTGCGACAACCCAAACGAAAGTGTCCAAAGGCCGTCCCATTACACTTCCAAAATCATGTAGTGTGGTCACGGACCCTCAAGCGTAGTGTGAAATCATATGTGACCGGGCCCTCAACCAAATGCTATTTCAATGAGATTCTATTCGTGTGGGTCCTCACACATGATAAAATAGAGTAAACCAACGGTTGTGAGCATTCAGAGTGTCATGGTCTCCTGGTTTTGTGTTAGGCATACCTCCCAAAGGTGGTTTTTGAGAATAGTCCAAGTGGCCATGAGACCTGATCCGTTGGATGCCATGTAGGAATCCATGTAGACTTCACATCCATCTTGCATTCACATACTCCGTTGGTCCCTCAAGCGCAGTGTGAAGCAAACTTGGATTGGCTCCGCCTTTTCCAATGAGAGTGCTTGAAGTGTAATGGTCATAGGCTCTTAGTCTTGTGTGTGAAGTGGCCCTTGGGGCCAAGTCCACACACGAGATTGGAGGCCCGTGACCATTGCATTCTAAGATCTCTCATTGGTCAAAAAGGTTGAGACCGTCCAAGTTCACTTCACACTAGAAGGTAAAGGCCTAAGGGCCCAAAGAAATTATCATTGACCCAAAAAAAAAAATTGCATTAATTCTTACATGGCAAACCATGGATGTCATTCCATGGTCATAATATATTTAAGCAATGTGCATTTGGTATGTGGATCCTAAGAATATAATCATGTGATGCACAAATCTTGTGCAAGGAGACCTAGTTTTAGATCGAGCTCCTAGCATCCCTTGCTTATATTCTCAAGGCCAACATAACGAATGCACATTACTTCATACTATCGGAATTTGTGTCAAGCCCACCTCCAAGAGGTAGGCTTGACGCAAAGTTTGGCAGACCATGTCAAAATTAAGGGCCTTAGACAATTGGTACAACCTTTGGATGAGAGTCAAGGGCCCTCACAATTACATGGTCATGGTCCTTGGGTCATGTGTGAAGTGGCCCTCACATGGTCACCTTTTTCCCAACTAGTCCACTTCTCTAAGGATATGAAACACACACTTAAGTTAGTGCAAGATGGTTAGTAAATCCAAATCTAGGCCATAGTCATGTTCCCCATCATTTTTGGAGCTCATATGATAATATTATTCATTATCAAAGTGAATATTCTCATGCTCATTAAAAAGGGTCACATATAGGTACTTCCTTCCCAATTATACTAACTATTGAGCCTAGAACAAATCTCATGTTTTGAGCATGTAGTCCGATCTATTTTAAACACATGTTTTTTTTGGTATTTGTTGTTCTTGGAGCCTTATGTAACCGTACAACAACTACATACAAGTGTTTGGATAAGATAAGTAACTAAATTAGGCATGTCCACCTTACTACAAGTATATAGTCTGAGACCACTTTCATATCCTCATAACATGTACAAAAAGGGTATAGAAGGATAGAAACAGGTACAACGGTTGTTGATAGGAGAATCCTTTAGGGATTTGTGGCAATTGTGTGAGGACATTTGTTGGAAACATGCATCCTATATGTTTGAGGTTGATTATTCCCAACTTAATCTCAACAAATTGATTCCATGGTCAAATCACCTCATACAAATATATTAAATAGTACATCATAAGAGGTTTCCAACATATTCGCCTTCATCTTACTCACATATGAAGCATAGGAGAAGTTTCCTTAGGTTATTATAATTTACACCGCCAATTTTATATGGTGTTAGTAACTCGCTCTTCAAGTGAAGTCCAATTACAAGTTTTTGTCGATGTAAAATGATCTATAAAACGAGCTAAAATTGGGCCTTGGTCAGACAACCAACCATAATTGGCCACATGTACAACATATTACTAGGGCAGAGCACTCTTGCAACTAGCCGCTTGTTTTATTATTCTCTAAATCGTGGTCAAGGAAGTAATTATTTGGATGGACTTGCATGCACGCAACTTAGTGAGTACCTAGTCATGTTCATGTCATAATGGAATTTGCTTTGATCATATTGAAAATTTCTTTGCCTTGTGAAGCGGCAAATGAAGTTGGATTGTGAAAATAATTGACCGGTGCACTTTGAAACGGGTGGGCGGGGTTCCTTTTCAATTAGGTTGAAAGCAAGGGCCTATTTGTCAAAGATACCCTACCCTATTGATGTGGGGTTTACATTAGGGTCCGTGCCCAAGAAACTCGGGGTCAAGCTCAAATGGACCTTATTTTTGGATTCGATTGGACCCAAGCTTGGAGACATGCTTCTCAAACTAGGAGGACCTTCTTTCTTTAAAAAATAAATGAATAGATTTCGATTGGCGAGATTTGGCGGGAAAGTGTTGTCAAATTAGCACCACTTCATTCTTTCACACACACACACACACACACATATATATGTATGAATCGAACACTAGTGTAAACTCCTCAAGTCCAATATTTTGCTCTCACTTAGTAGGATCACTTGAGTTCGGAGTCTTTGGTCTTGGACTCCAGTGTAAACCTATCCCGATTAAACTTGTTAAAGGTTGTCAGAGATAACCTGACTAATTAAGGGCGAGCCTACACTAAGGTCCAAGACTAATAAAACTTAAGTGATTCCATCGTATATGTATATATATATACCCCACTAGAGGTCCAAGTTACGAATAGTGAGTGGTGCTAATTTGGCATCATTTTCCTTGCCATATCTTGGTGGTCTCCACCCAAGAAAATGCCCCTAGGTCGAGAAAACCAAACTTCACGTGTGAACTCAATCTTGAGTTCGAAAACGAGGTCCACAAAGGGGTGTTTTGGGCCCCCAAGTTTCATTGGACATGAACCCTAGTGCAAAACCTACTCTTAATTCACATGGTTCACACCTCGTAGTGATTTTACCCTTCACCGTATAACTTACCATTTTGATTGGTGAAAATTACAATTGATGGAGTATTACCTACATCATGAAAGTTTGCGGTTTAAGGTAAATCATTATTTCATGTAATGATAAGTTACTTCACCCCCCCATCACTCCTATCATGAGATGGATGTACTATGTTTACTTGAGGAGTTGTTGCGCCACGTGTCGTGCATCCATTGCCCATTTCATCCACGTCCTTGATGCCATCAACCTAATCCTAGCCAAAACTTCCCTTCCAAAGTCACCAACATAAAGGGGGGGAGGGTTTCAATGTAGTTGTTACTATCTTGTTGTTAAGTTATCATTTTATTGGTAACTTATCATAATATTAGTTACCACCAAGGTTTAGTGCACTTGTCCAATCACATATGACTTCACACTACACTTGAGGGTCCGTGACCACACCACATGATTTTGGAAGTGTCATGGGACGGCCTTTGGGCACTTTCTTTTGGGCTCTCACAATTTCATGGTCACGCCTCTTGGCTCATGTGCAAATTGACCCTAATATTATGTAGGTATGCAGAGCTAAGGGAATTTACTTGTGATCCCGATTTCTATTTGGGTTAGTACCATTCTAAACTACATTGATACTAGGACATTATTACCTAAGATATGAAGGTTCTTGCATGATATATATACACACACACTTGAATGGTATTGAAAACAAAGAAACCTTCAAATACCCACAGCCTAAAGGTATAAGAAAAGAAGTGAAATCCTTACTATGTATAGATAACCCGGTCACTTTTGCTAATTAAGCTCCTTAGAGCTCAAGAAAGCAATGTGAACTCTTGAAGGCGAGCCTGTGGTAATTAAATTAGGCGTAAACCTGTAGGTTACTGTTCAGGACGAAAAGTACACGGACGGGCGTCTGTCGGCAACGATTATCGTTCGTCGGCCGTGCGTGTGCGCAAGACAGCACTCCGGAGCACTGAGACACACGGAGGCCAGCGCCTTCCGACCATCGTCTGGCCAATCCGCCGCAGAATTGCGCAAAGCGCAGCATTGCGCAGGCGCCGCATCCAATTGCGTAGCTTACTTCAACAGCTTCCCATCGCCACCATTGGCGCCCAAACCGGTGGAGAGTTGCTATCACGGGACAGGTTTCCCCCACCGGGAATCTTTGCAGCCCCCTCGTTGAGTTTCGTACACAAGTAATGGAGTAGTGGCTCGATTCGCAATCGACCAGGGATGGGAGGGCGGCGGGCGATAAAGAGAAGCTGCGATTTGACATTACTCTTATCTTGAGGCGGTTTAACGTGGCGGCTTGAAGTGGCTGCAAAGGGAGCAAGAGAGAGTGAAAGACAGGGGGGGAGAGAGAGAGAGAGAGAGAGAGAGAGAGAGAGAGAGAGAGTGATCTTTGTTTGCAACCAGTGGGTAAGCAAAGGTTGATAAGGCGGTGGAGATGACAGAGAGTTAGCTAACGAAAGAAAGAGAGCAAGTAAGGGGCGAAATGTTTTTTTACACAATTGCGTTCCTCCTCACGGATGCCAGTTCTTCAACCCTAGCATACTCATCAGAATCTTCATTGGAGCCTCTGGCTTTGGTGGAGCAGTTTGTGATGCTTTCGGAGAGTGGCTTTGCTAGATATTGGAGTGTGACTAGGGGTGCAATGCAGCAGCTGCGGAGAATTGGCTAGATCGAGTGAGTGATCTTTGTTTTGCAAGCAGTGAGTAAGCAAAGGATAATAAAGGAGGAGGTCGAGAAGGCAGAGTTGGCTAACGAGAGCGAGCAAGTAGAGGGACGGTCATCGTGTAGGTGAAACGTTTTCTCACACAATCGATACAGTTCGTGAACCCTAGCAACTCACCATCTTCTTTGGAGTTGGTGAGTGGAGATTTGGAGCAGTTCCTGAGGCTCTGAGGCTCTTGGAGTGCTTTGATCAGATATTGGAGTATAAATAGGGATGCAATGCAGCTGCGGAGGATTGGCAATGAAGGCTGGAAAGGGAGCCAAAGTGAGTGAAAGGCAGGGGAGAGAGATCGAGTGAGTGACCTTCGTTGTTTGGCAAGCAGTGAGTAGTAAGCAAAGGCTCATAAGGAGATGGAGAAGGCAGAGATTTAGGGGGAGAGAGAGAGAGAGAGAGAGAGAGAGAGAGAGAGAGCGGCCATCGCGTGTGCGAAATATTTCTTTACACAATTGGTGCAGTTCTTGATCCATAGCACACTCATCATCTTCTTTGGAGCCTCTGGCTTTGGTGGAGTGGAGATTCGGAGCAATTACTTTCTGAGGCTTTCGGAGTGCTTTGATTCTCAGACATATGGGAGTATGACTAGGGATGCAATGCAGCTGCGGAGAATTATTGGCAATGAAGGTGCGAGCCAATGTAGAGGAGGGAGCTGGTACTCAATTGGGATTTGATTCGCGGGAGATAGCACCTCGCCCTCCAGATATGCTACTTTTACATGTTGATGATGCAGACGAACTCCCAGCTCCGTTAAGGCAGATGAACAAAACAAGACTTGTGAGGGCGTGAATTCGGCAAAATTGAAGACCGGCTTTTGAGAAAAGTGTTGCCAAGAAAATCAATTACTCGAGAGGCGCAAAAGCTCGTGTGTTTGGTAAATGCACAAGAAGGTGCAATTCTTATCCAATTTCGGAGGTGGGGTAGACGTTGTTTTTGTTTTGGTGGGCGACCTGATCCTTGCACGATCTGTATGCCAATTGTAGCATCATTGTGTTTTCAAATCGCCTTCCAATCGCAGCAGATATTCAATGGACCAAGCACGCTCCATTCTGAAGGAGATGGGCCTGCCTCCCGAGGCGATCGAGCGCGCTCTTCAAGTCCATGGTGAGTTACTGAGTGAGTGCACCGAATGTTTTTTAAGGGTTTTTCACGTGCGCGTATTTGAATATCTGTGTATTGAGATACATCGTGGACAATTGTGATACAGGAAGCGGAGGCGATATAAATCAAATCGCTGCATATGCTCTCACCCTGCACACTCCGCAACCGGAGTGCATCGAAGAGCACTTATCAGACGTAAGAAACTTTTGGCCTTTCCTGTCCTGAACGCTCTCTCAGTTTCGATAATCATGATCAAAGTCTGTGAGAATCTTGAGAAGTAGACACTGTCATATAAAAAAAGCTTGTCGAGATCTAGTGTTGATGATGAGCAGGAGAACTGTAAACGGCTTCTTCTGAGTATCTGAGATGTCTCGTAAGACCCCATCAGAGGTAGAGAGCGTCAAATGCATGTCTATGGAAATGTAAGTGCTAAGCAACAGAAAAAGGCTGAAAAGGAAGGCTGACTCCCCTGGTTTTTGCAAAGTGAGCATTGATGGACCTCTCAATCTAGAAAGGTCTTTGCACTTACGTTGTTTCTGATGTGTTCCTCCCCTAACAGGAATTGGTCTCGAGCGACGAAGATGCGGGTGCTGATCCTGTAGGGAGGTGGATAGAGGCCGCAAATGCGGCGCCGCTTCCAACAGTCCCACCCGAGGCAATTCGACAGACAGAGTTGGTTGCTGTGAAGGTGGAGGGAGCTCCACATGCACCTCAATCTGACAAGGAAGTGGGTGCTGTATCAGATTGTATCAAGGAGCTAGGTATGCACGAGCCGACATGGGAAGATCCTATATGCAAGCTCTTTCAGAGCAACAATGAAGACTCTTCCGATTTGCCAGAAATGGCAGCTGTTCTGGAAAGTGAACAACGAGAAGCTTCTTTTCAAGATATGGGATTCTCAAGCGAGCTCATCCACCGAGCTCTTCAGCTACATGGTAAATAACTTTTTATCTATTCTGTTCATTCCATGATAGGTATGCAGGTTATAGGGTTGTAAAAGGTTCAACTTGAGCATTTTGCAGAGTATGTTATTGGGGTAATGAGTTCTGGTCAGGATATGTTCATAGTTATGGTTCAATCTGAACGGACACTTGTATGAGGTCTATTTATTATTTCCGAAAGAATTTCATGCTTTGTAGAAAATGGTATTGTTTGTAAAAGATTAAATTTTCTCTTTAGCCCTTAACGCCAGTCTTGTAGGCATATGTTAATCTCTCTTCTTTCATGCTTCAATGGGTTTCCTTTGCTTGCAGGGGCGGAAGCTGCTTACTCCACACTGTTGCAGTTTCTCTTGGATCATGGTGAGAAGGAACCTGACAAGAATGATGAAGACATAAATTCAGAATTGACAGAGGACCAATTTGCTGAAGATATTCTCAAAAAGGTGGTACCAGCTCTTCTCTTAAAATCTCCTGCATCAACTAGTGGCTTGAAGAAAAAAGGAATCAAGTCTCATTGGGTGAGTATTCAATCATGTGCCTTGCATTTCCACGTTAATGATTTTTTAACATAGAATGGTGTCCATGAAATTTATACATGCAAAAAGTAGACCGCTTTCACTGAGTATACCCTAAAGTTCCACCACTCCTGCAAAGGCACGTATACTGGTTCACTTAGCACATTTAACGATATGTAAAGATGCTTTCAAACACACCCCTGTCATGATACGCCTTATCAGCAAGTGATTAAATTCTTGCACTTCAATGTAGAGTTTGGCTTCAAAAGAAGGATCTTGTGATGTTAATTTTCATTCTGCCTATAAGATTCTGCCCTGAATTTCCACAAGGGCACACCTCAGGTTGTACCCCACAAACTTCCCACAAACATGCTGACTTGGTTAACCTCTTACCTGACCAGCGTATTCACAACATCTGTTTGTGCTGATGGTCTAGTGATATTAGCGACAGATTTGGTCCTCTGGGAGGGACTTTGCAATTGCTGAGCTTTGCTCATCTTCCCACGGTTGGCCTTTGTAGTCAAGCACTTCATTGCTCACACTTCAGAATATTTAGTTTGAGAGAGAATGCCCAGCTAAGCATACTATGAATGGGACAGTCTCTTTAAACATTTAAATGGACTGAAAAGCTTCAGGAAAGCGAAAGAAGCACTCAGTCTCTAATGGTTGTCTAACTAAGATGTTGCAATAACTGACTCTGAAAATTGTTTGAGCTTTTCATTGTTTTAATGGACAGTGGTCATAAGGTTGCCAGCCTGCTGATCATTGCAGTCACGCCTTGCTCCAAATGCCTGAAACCTGGAAAACATACATATTGGCTAAGGACAGAAATATTGAATTGTCGATTTTGCTTGTGACCACGTCCAACTGTAACTGTGATTTTCTCTGGTTGACATTTTGAACAGGATAGTGACAATTCTGATTGTGAAGGGAACTTCAAAGATGACGTTATGAACCAACTCAGGCCACAATCACCTATCGATTGGGCAGCAGAAATGCCACCGCCAGCTACACTATGCAGGAGTACTCCATCTGGTGGAGGGCACAGGAACCTTATGCATAGCCATGGGTTTCCACGTGATCTTATTGAGCGGGCCATCCTAGAACTAGGAGAAGGAGTGGAGTATGACATGCTATTGGAGTATTTGTTGTACCTGAAAAGCCAGCAAGACTTGGAAGCTTCAACTTCGGTGTGTTAATGTTTGGCCATGGAACTGCCAATTCTTTTTTTTTTGTTTTTTCTGGATTGGTCAACCACATTTGCGTTTATACAATATTCTTTGACATTCTAAAAACCTTGAAACATCAGGCGCTGTTACTAACTCAAGTCTTTTTCATTTCATTGTCATTTGATGAGGAAGCAGTAATTGTGTCTGGGTTTGATTGGCAGGGCCCATCCAATTATATGCAGGTGAACACAGTGGAAAAATTGGTGACAGAATGTGGATTTTCGACCAGGGCTGTTGAAAGAGCTGTGCTACTTTGCAGTATGTTCACTACTCTAGCAACCTTAACAATTATAGTTTATTTTATTTTATTGAAGTGATCTTCTGTTCTTGGCGTTTAATAAGGAGTGGGCACAATTTAGAACACTCAAATGTTGTTATGGTGGCAGACACGCCTTTATGGGACGCGGAGCAAGACCAGATAGTTGATCTTCTCGATTTCCTTGAAGCCCACAAAGAGGAGTTAAACATGGTGAGTTCATGGACCTGGTGGTTTCTGAAAGCTACAACAACATGACAAAGTAATACAACTCTACAATAAATTGTTCAACTTTTTCTCAGATGTGGCAAGCTTCAATTGTAAGATTAAAGGGTGACTCTGTGGATACTCAGCCTCTTTAGCAGGTGCAGGGTAATGAATTTCTGGACTTAAGGTTTGGACTGTCAATTTACTCATTCACATTCAAATTTTCAGACATTGGAGTGTTTGGAATCTTCTTTTTCTACGTTTTATCAATTTTCATCTATAAGGTGATTATTGTCTGACTGTATGATCAAGTAATTAGTCAAACTTTGCGCGTCTGACCTGAAGACAAGTTGAGACATTGAGGTAGCCATTAGACCAAGTGCACGGATGGAAATGCTGAGTGGTGAATCAAACCATTGATATAGCTGTATTCCTTGCTGTCTTCAACTTGTTTGTGGGGTCTAGGTTCTAACCTGCACACTGCAAGCTGCATCTGATAACCACTGTTTGCTAACATAACTTGACCTGAACTTTTCCCTGAAAATATTATGAATGTATTGGGGTGGTGAGATTCTGTTGTTTCATATGGTTCTGCAAATTTTAGATGGTTGCATTGGTTGGTATGGGTAACCAAGCCCATCTAGAACATTGTACTGAAGACATTATGGTATGGATCATTTGGCAGGAGGAAGAGGAAGAAGAGGAGGAAGATTTGTCTGGCTCTGATGAAGGGGATGGTATGCCTTGGACATGGATCCGGGAGCAAGTTACAGATGATGTGACAACACACACAAGTGATGTGATGACACCCGGCAAGAGACCTCTTGATTTCACTCACAAATCCTCTGTTCGGGAACGCCCTAGTCAAAAGGCTCGGAAGCCAGCCCGTGCCATCCCAGTAGTATTTGATGAGATTGAAAAGTCACCAACATTTCGAGGATCGGAAGGCTTTGGGCTACCTGGTAGACCCGTAAAGCCACGGTATCTGAAAGAGGATGTGAAAGGAGCCCCTTTCTTCTACTTTGAGAATGTGGCAAGCATGCCCCCTGGAGAGTGGGCGAGAATACAAAGGCATCTGTTTGACATTGAGCCGGAGTTTGTTGATTCCGTGCACTTCTCGGCTTGCCGGCGTCCACGGGGGTACATCCACAACCTTCCCCTAGAAGGGAGGAAAAAATTTATTGATGACCCTCCGATGACCATCCAGGAACTCATGCCTCAGACAAGAGTATTCTGGCCAGCCTGGGATCCCCGAACAAAGATGAACTGTATCAATACTCAGAGAGGTTGCGAGAATTTGGCCAAAAAATGCTTTGTCAAGGATGGTACAGCATTGCGAGTTGAAGCCCGAACGCCCGCGGAACAGAAAGTCATCCTTCATTGGTGTCGGCGCTGGAACATGGTGTGGACAGCTCCAAATATTCCTACACCTATTGATTTCCATGAGATTGAGGTACTTCATCCTTCAATAAGCTCTTGTACTACATGGATTCTAGTATGTCAGCTGAAGTGTGTTACCCCACGCTACTTGGACTTCCAGTGAAAGACTCCAAGGTCAGGCAAGTGATGTCCTCGATTATTCTGGAAGACATCAGTTGAAGTCTGGACGATGGTCTATTGGAAATGCTGGTGCAAAATCTGATGCAAACCAAGCACATTGTTAATAGTAGCATGATAGGTTATAGGATACAGCCTCTTAATCTGCGTCAGCCAAATCATTTTGCCTTGACATGTCATGTACCTCTGAGTCCATCATCATGGCCTGATTGATGAAAGCCTGTGCCCAGGGTCCCAACTGCAGTTACATGCTATGCGTTCATCAATAGTTGCATCTGTATGGGTGGGTTAGAATGCAAGGTGTTGGTTTTCTCTCTTTCAGCAGAACAAGTAATTGAACTGCAAGTGCTGGTGATGCAGGCTATGTTGGGTTTTGATCGAGATCACTCAAGAAATATTCTCAGCACTGGTGCAAGATACAAAGCACTAGGGAACAGTTTCTCCATTTACACAATTGCATTTCATTATTCAGTGTTGAAGCCCTTGTATCCAAGAGGAATCAAGGTCCTCTCTCTTTTCTCTGGGATTGGAGGTGCTGAGGTTGCACTACACAAGATAGGGATTAAACTCCTTGTTGTTGTGAGTGTTGAGATCGAAGAGGGAGCACGTCGTTGCATTGAAGCATGGTGGGCATCAACAAAGCAGTCTGGTGTCTTGGACCAGAGTTACCACAATGTGAAAGATCTTGGATGGGCGCAGCTAACAGAGCTTGTGAATAAATATGGAGGGTTTGATTTTATTGTGGGTGGCAGCCCATGCAACAACCTATCAGCCCATAATCGTGTCAGCCGCTTTGGATTGGATGGGTTGAAGTCAACTGTTTTCTTTGAGTTTTCTCGGATTGTCTCTGCTGTTCGAGAGCTAACAATCAAGTTGCAAGAGGGCGGGTAATAGAAAAGGAGACCTTCCCTAAGGAGGTGAATTTTGGTGGAGGGAGCTTGAATGGTGATAAATATCTTAGCTGGATGCTACATAGTTTTTCTGCGCAAGGTTTACATTTCTCAGGCACAAATAATGCCAATGTTCGATTCGGTTACTGAATATAGGAATATCTGATCGATTCTGTAAGTAGTAGGAATTAAGCCAATGCTTGAGTCTAAAAACGATTGAGAATGTCTCACTTTTTGTCGGATAGGCGGATAATAGAAGTGGCGGAGGACAACATTGAATTTTCTGGGCTCCAACAGAGAGTAATAGAATTTCTGTGGAGGTCAAGTTTCGATACCAGAGGTTCACACTTGAGCACATTGAGCAAGGTCTCATCCTTGACAAAGAAGGTATGTAGCACTCAACCTTATTTGTTTTCTATATATGTGGCAAATGAAATTTCTAACAAAAGACTGTTGTAATGAGGTATAACTACTATAGAACATATACAGAGGAGAGTATGGTGAGCTAATGACATATAGAGTTCACCACTTCTGTTCAATCTTGTTTACATACCAAATTACCCACATTAACTTGATATCTTGAGAAGATACTGGAAGAATGTTGCATTTTGGAAGTTTAGAACTACTATGCTTGGGAATGTTGTATCTGATCATGTGTTCTTTGTACAGGCGCAACAATTTTTTTCTTTGTTGGACACATTTCTAGAGTGTGGATTCAAGGATAAATTTTGCTTCTCTTCTCTGGAAACAATGGACAGCACAGAAAGAAAGATGAAGACTTGCTACTCATCTTGCAGGAAACTTCCCAGAGCTGTGTAATTACTGAGCCCAAGTGTGCTGTAGCAGCTAGCAATTACTCGTGACCTGCCAAGTGTTTCACATTGATCAGTTCTTGAAGACGCAACTTAAGTGTGGTGGCCATAGAGTAATCAAAAGAGAGGGAACGGAGCTTGAAGGGGTTGATATTGTCTTAGATGAAGCCTCAGAAGTCTCAGATTCCACCATAGATTGCATTTTCTTGGAGCAAAATGTCGCACCTACCCAAATAGAGGAAGATGTGAATTCCACCTTCGATTCCATTATGCAGGTACAACGTCTTCCTCATTGCATTCCCAGAATGCTTTAGGCGTTCATTGCATGTGAATGTTCAGTCCAAATTAATATGCTATATCCAAAGTGTACATTTGAAATGAGGAAAGCTATGGAGGCCTTCTTAGCACAATAAATTGCAATTCTGAGCCATAATATATGTCCCATTAATTGAAGATGGGGCGAAAAGAGTAAGGATTATGTAACAGGAATGCAGGTACAGTTCCTGAATTGGTAGATCAGTACTACCACATTTCAGTGGCATAGAAATTAGCTATGGAGCTATTCACAAACTCAAAAATATTATTATCCTCCACCAGCTACAATTGAAGGTAGTTTGATGATTGTGTAGCTGCATAATCTTAGGAAACTTGAACAGTATGCGTAATGGGTGGGATTTTCGGACAATGACTTCATAGTGCAGCTCACAAGTGAGCCTTTTGTTGACAATAAAGAAGCATGAAGTTCACTAAGCTTGTGTTGGAAAAATTGTGCAGGATGTTACCGAAGAATTTACAAGCTGAAGTGCATCATATGGGTCGATTTGAGCATATGTCAATCAATTATTGAGGATTTGCAAGCTGAAAAACATCTCAATGTGATGTTAATTTATGATTGGCAGGTGCATTGAGGTAACTTTCCTTATCTGAGTTTTTGGCTGTTAATTTTGTTCTTCATAATCATGAATAAATGTGTAGCCTTAATGTTTGAGAGACAGACCATTCATTCAGAAGGTACAGGAGAACTTGCAAATTTCAGAGTCACACTAACTCGAGACACTAGTTTACATTAAACACTCTTGCACAATAAACACTAATGTGTAGGACTTAACACGATGGCAGGAGCAATGTGATGGAAGAAAACCCTATGTTTCCATGGAAAATTTACATATATGAAGTATGCAGTGTTTTGGTTAACTCTGTGAACCCTGGCAAACGCTCTTTGAATGTGTCCACTTTCTTGTCAAATTTAATTGGTTTCCTCTGAATAATCCCACATCAATCTTACTAATGAACCTTCGTGACTGTTACTCTTTAAGCCTTGTCAATGGGCATCTTTTCTATTCTGAATGGATGGGGAACAAACAATCAAGTTCATCTTCAGCTAGCACAACATTAAGAAAGATGTGAACCTGGAGATTTACTTGTTAAAGTGGGTGATGTAGTTGCAGGTGTAAGTGAGGCCAGCAAGATTGGATGAGTAAGCAGCAAACATTCGAAGCTTGATCAAGCTTATTGGACCTTCACTCATAAAAGCCTGTAGGTATGCCACTGTGTCATTTGACTATGACAATTTGATATTGTGGTCAGTGAGACTTGGCCATTTGATAGCCATTGATCAAAGGGGGTCTGTAGATGTAAATTAGATTTTTTTTGAAAGAGGGGGGCTTGATCATTGTGTTCAAAGACAATTTGGGCAAGAGGTTGTTGTAGTGAATTACGAGACGTAATGAACTTCAATGTGAAGACTTTCAGATGGTTCGCAGAATTTAGGCTATTGGTAGTCCCAATGACTAAGATGCTGCCAATCACATCAATTTTGATCGATGACTTTCTGTGTATGCACTCACATAGCATGCTAATGCAATTCTCCGGGTCTTCAGAAATTTGTTTGTATGTATTATCATAGCACATTGAATCAACAATGGTTTCATAACAAAGTCAGGCTTAAAGTTTTGGTTAGGATTGATCCAGGACTCTGCATCCCAAACATGAAATTTTTCCAAAGGTGGTTTGTGTGGTCACTCTCATTGACTAAACATCTGTATTTGAGTGGTTCATAGTTGAGGATGGACACTTAAAAAGACATGGGTTACAATGAGATTGGACTATGTGCTCAGAACATATACCATTCTAGGTTCAACATTGAACACAATTGGGAGGGCCTATGTGAACACTTTGACCTCATATAATTTCTGCATCTCAATTCCAATTTTGAAATTTGAATGACAACCTGGGTGATTCATAACTGGACAAGACAACATACTATTCGATCCAACAGTCAAAGTTTCTGTGGAGTTGGAAGTGCCCTCAATAGGGTAGACGTGCCTATTTCGGTTAGTTATCTTAATTAGACGCCTATACTTGATACCAAAAAGACATGTGTTTGAAGGAAATTGGACTATGTGCTTAAAATAGGCTCAAAAGTCAGCATACGACCATGCCATGGGCAGGAGAATCTTTAACTTTGATTCATATGATATTCATACGAGCCCAAAAAATTATGAGGCCTCGGTTTGAATTTGCTAACCATCTTGTACTAATTGCATATTTCAGATCCTAGAAGTGAGACAGTAACCATTTACGACCCATCTTAGATGAGAACCTCCATTCTCAAAACCATGCCCTGATGTTTATTTGGTAGATTGTAAGGGCATGACTGATGGAAAATTGTTCGGGCTCATTAGGTTGATGAAAGACGACAGCTTGGACAGGTGTCTCATTTCTACATGTGTTTGGCAGAGTTTCCTTACTACATGGTTACATATTCTGATTAGCCCAATTCTCCTAGGATATTAAACACGCAATTGATACAAGATAATTAGCGAATCTGCTTTGGAGGGATCTTCGTCAGGTAGATGGGTCTTAAATGGTTACGTGAAACCCAATGATGTTTGTCATATTTTTGAATGTAGAATGATTTATCATATTTTGAGCACATAGTCCAATTTCTTTTTAAGCACACGTTTTTTGGGTATCCGTTCTTGGAGCCACACCAAACCATGTACCACTCAAATACTAAGTCGTCTTAATAAGAAAAGTAACCGATTTAAGCACTCCTAGGTATGTATTTAAACACATAACCATCAAGGTAAAAAATACATATGTTTAAAACGTTGCAACAAAAAAATATTCATGGGTGGGTACGTTTGGGATAACATCCTTGAAACTCAAAGTTTCCAAACAAATCTGCAATTCCATGACCTCCCGAGCCTGGCAGGCAAACACCTTCATGAATCCAACTCGATCACGCAGGAATTTGATCATTTCCGCAAATAACTTGCGCAAACTAATGCATTATAATTCCAAGAGCATCCAGTGCCAAGCTGCCGTATAAGCCTTCTGTCTGCACCAAAGCTTCCACTCTCGAGGTTGCGGGAGGGAGCTCATCAAATAATTTTGTCCTAGCAAATGAGGATGGCACAATTATGCAATCCAAAACTACAAGAATTCAACAACTGTTTTGAGTTCCGTCTAAATGTAATGGAACACAACGCAAAAAGGACTACCTAGTATTGCTTGAGGCCGAACCCAAAGGGAAACAATGGATCATAATTTTTGTCACCGACATTCATGGGAAGTTGATTGGCCCTCCGGAACCACGTTCGGGACAACTTCCCTTGAAAATCGAAGTCTCCAAACAACACATCAGCAACTCCGCGGCCTTCCGTTCCCGGTAGCCAAGCGGCCACAAGCGCATTCATTTGTGACAAAATGGGCTCGACCACAAGTGGCCTCCCGGACACCATGATCACCACACATGGCACGTTGGAGCACGTGTCTTGGATCAAGGTCAAATACGTAGCCGAGAGGGTTAAGTTGGAGTTGTCGCCATAATATTCAGCATACGGTTGCTCGCCCACCACCACAACAGCATACTTGAATCCCTTCCCTTTTGCATACCCTTGCACGGGAGCAGCGTTGTAGACGACTTTTGTAGTCGGGGACACGGTTTGTTGGATACCTTCAAGTATAGTTGTCCCTGAAAACACATCCCAAAGCATCACCACACACCGAAATGTGAGAACCTAGACCTCTCACAAAAGGCTTTACGTATTTACCAGGCCTATAACCATAGTTTAAATGAACGTTCTATCTATTGCATTGGCCTAGAGTTTCACAGCATTTATATAAACTCATCGTTGGGAAGGTGAGAAAGTAGTGCAGTGTTCTATAACCTAGTAATGAATGTTTTTAGATTACTGGACTCCAGAAATGGTTTCAGAGACCCGGAGTTAGGATAAATGGGAATGGTACGGCCCTCAACATGTAGGTGACTTGTTTCCCCTAGAGCCCCTTCATCCACAATAGATGAGTTTTCATACACACCACGAACCCCAAGCATTCTTCCGGTTCATAAAAATATCAAAACCATACAGATACAATATTGTCAATAGATTGACGCTCTGATAGAGATACACGTGTTGATTACACATTTTAAACCTTAATATCATAGAAAAATCTAAGCATAAGGATGATAGCGGTAGGTCATTTTATCTGACAGTGCTCAAATTTTACAGAAATAGCTCCAAAGTGACAAGTTCACATTATCACGTAGAACAAATCAAGGAAGATGGAGGAGGGGGGTGGCAATTTAAGGTACCTTTTGTGATACTTCCCGCAGAGCCTTGCCAACCCATTGTCCATCCTCCACATTGGAGTCCAATGTCATTGGCATGGGCACCCACAACCAGGATCTTGCTCGCATTCTTGGCCAAGGGCAGGATGTTTTTCACACCTAACTTTGCGTTTTTCAAAAGAACGAGAGACTTTCGTACTGCTTCCCGTGCAATCAGCCTGTGTGCCTGTAACAGTAAGGGCACCATAAGCGTGAGTATGATGGTTTCAGTGAAATTTATTCACACCATGCCAATTTAGAGACATCTTTAAGTGAACTGGAGGGCAGAAATGCCAGGGATACTGCTTCTGAGCTACTTGGTCTATATTAGCATCAGCACACATCGTCACAGAAGCCGTAAAACAAAACACAGAGTGTCAGATTCATTGGAAGGAGCACCTCCGGAATTGTAGAAATATAGAGTTAAGACCAGTGTTGCTCTGGCATCATCATTTCTAGATACCATTCAAGTATCTAAAAGTGAGGATTCCACATTTTTTTCAAACCAATAAGGTATGGGGTGTTTTCGATACCATTTGGGTCTATGTACCATGCAAGAACATGCATATCTAGGTAAGATTATGCTAGTATCAATACGGTTTAGAATGGTATTGACCCAATTAATAACTCAGGTATACAAAAGAATCGATTATTTGGTTATAACCAATAATTATCGATCATTTTGGAGGAATCTATAAAATATACCTCAAATTAATAAAGAAAAGCCAAAAAGATCACAACATGTAACCGGTTGGACTTTGAAACACTAGGATCTTGACCAATTATGCCCAAAATCCTCCTCGGACACTGGTCAAGACCAACAACAAAAAAGGTTCATATTCCTCCTACTTTACAATTTGTTTCATGGAAGCCTGATATGAACCAGGTAATGGACGCGAAAAGCCTTGCCATGGGTTGGTAACAAGAAGGTAGGTGGGTGCCTACTATACTTGATAGTAAGACGACACATGTCCATTACCAAACATAGTGGTAAACCACAACAAGGTCATCAATTGTAGGTGACAATGTGCCTCCACTTCACCAAAATCGCTTGGCATGACCACTAACTATGCAAATACACTCTAAAGTCCGTAATGACATGCTTTGTGGCAACCAAAGTGCACATGCTATTAAGGAGTTATGTATTGTTAACATGGATGCATGATAAAAAAGTGTAGCATGCGACATTATGGAATAATACAAAGTCCACAATACAATAATGATGATAATTACAACGATGACAACACAATGCATGCAAGCGTATGGTTTGGATTCTTTGGTGGTGTATTTTAATGTCAAAGCATGTGATATATGAGAGGGAAACGTGACAATAAGGAGAGAGATTTAAACTAAGAACATCTGTTCCCCTAGGGTTTTGGGATATAAGAGGAGTCACATTAAGGAGGTTAATATTACAGAGTTTAGAGTGTATTCAATCACACAGATTTCAAGGAAGGCAGATCCTACTTACCGGTGCACCAAGATATGGCCTGAGAGACGGGTCGGAATACGGTTTCTCAAACAAACCATTGGCAAACTTCACACGCAGGATGCGGGTCACAGCATCATTGATCCTCGACATCGGGATTGTACCATCCGTCACAAACTTCTTCAAGGTTGTCGTGAACAATTGGTATTCGAATGGCAACATGAACTGCAATGAATTCAGGAAGATGTGAACGTGTTAGAATATGTGTCAGGTCTCATATCAATACACTAACTAGGCCTATTACTGTGAGCCACCATACTTATTTTTCTAGAAGATTAATGTGGGTGAATAATATTCATGAGATTTTACTTGTGCTGCTTTTGATGTAAGGTGCCTCTTTTATTTTATGTAAGGTATTGGTCGGAAGCCTTCATAAAAACTTCCAGGAAGACCCAGGGTCTTGGACCCACACAAGTTCATCTTAACTAAGTAAATGAGTGTGACTCACATTAATTAGGACTACTTAGTGCACCTACCAGTTGCAAATGGCAACATTTTTCATTCACCGGATTTTATTAGAGGACAGTGTGAGCAAAACAAATGTGGGAAAAAGCTCTAGAACGCACTAATTGAGGATAACCTGAATCTTGGATGCAAAAAGATATCAATGCTAACTTCCTAGAACACAATGTTTCCACGCACCTTGTATTACTACAGCCGCCACCGATATGAGATTTGTGGCTTCAACTACCAAAGAATGGGACCACCTGATTGTACTCACAAGTTTTATACTGACGTAGCAAGTTTATCTCCAACTATCTGTGTGTGAAGTTCACAAATTTTGGACAATGAAATTATATGCATGCAGTTTTATCAACCACCCCTATGATAGAGATGGTAGGACTGTATCTCACGTTGTCAACGTGTTTTAGCTGCATGTAAATTGCATTGTGTTATTTATGAAAAATACACATCCAGAGTGCTCTATCGACGTTTCGACCACATGGGTAGTTTTGCAATGTGCATGTATCGACGGCAAAAACAATACTATCAAATGCATTAATGTTGGAGAGTAGTTATTAGTCGGTCGCATTACGGAGAGCATAGCCAATGTCAGAGACGCGAGACTTACCATGTCAATGCCAGCAGTGACCCCCGCAAGAACCGAGTAGGAGTAATTGGAGCCCCAGGTGGGTGTGATTCGATCGATTCCTTCCCAATCGGAGATGAGGAATCCCTTGAAACCCAGTTGATTCTTGAGGACGTCAGTGAGGAGGAAGCGGTTGGCATGCATTTTCACGCCATTCCAGGCTGAGTAAGAGACCATGATTGTGGACACGCCCTTTGCAATGGCGGCCGGGTAGCCTTTCATGTGGATGTTGACAAGGCTATTGTAATCGATCACTGTGTTGCCTTCGTCAATTCCGTTAACGGTGCCGCCATCGCCCACAAAATGCTTTGCACAAGCTGCTACGTTACGGCTGCCATGAACAATAAAGTAATGAAAAAAAACCTCATCAGACACCTTACTCTAGAGGAATTATTAGAGGCACTTCACACATCTAAACCCTCTCATGCGTAGAAAATGCCAAGACCATCCTACTTCACTTCACACTAGAGCTTGAGGGCCCGCGACCATTGACATGTAGAATCCTTCGTTGGTGGAAAATGCTGAGTCCATCCCACTTCACTATACGCTAGAGCTTGAGGGCCCGTGACCATTGACATCTAGTATCTCTCGCTGGTGGAAAATGCCGAGACCGCTCTACTTCACTTTACACTAGAGCTTGAATATGAGGGCCAATGACCATTGACGTCTAAAATCCCTCGTTGGTTAAAAATGCCGAGACCGCCCTACTTCACTTTACCAATGCTTCTGAGTACATCTTTACCTCTGCGATTACTTGCTCACATGGTGTGAATTTACCGACCGATTCACCATGCAGTCTCGGCAAGATGCTTTGCAAATAACTCTCAATTTTAATAGAAAGAAATTTCCTGACCTGCTTCCCAGATACGGTCCAGTCCAGTTAGCCGGTGCTTTGCCTTGAAGGCCGTCGATGATAGTGGTCATGTTGCTCACCACACTCGGGTCTTCACTATAGCTCTCGTAACATCTGCCCCATCGCGGGTCTCGACAAACAGCAATGCATGGAGCAAATGTGTATTGGATTCCAGTTGCACGGACTTCGAGTGCTGTGGCAGACCCTATCCTCATCAGAAGGTCCGGATCCCTGCACAATACAAGAAACCGGGACCGCCTCAAAAGAAGTAACCAGACGCGCGCTATGCATGATATGCGCTATGCATGATATTGGTGATCAGACACACCACATACAAGAAAAACCATACATTCAAGTCAGGCTTTTCTCACCTGAATGGAGTTAAACACCTCATTTAGAAGAACCAAAAGTTTGGGCACAAAAACCTCGAATTTTCATGTACTTTCAACACTTCTGTCACTATCTGGAGATGTTAAAATCTTGGACACGATGAGCATATGCATTCGTAACATGCCAATTGTTTGAAGGCCGGTTGACAATGTCAAGACTCAAGTCTTATTCTACATATACTTAGATGCCTGGTATTGTCTGAGACATGTGTTTTTTAGACATTTTATGGGTACTCTTTTATGTACAGTCTTTTCTCAGTATGAGGCAAATTTGTCCTACAAAAATATCAAATTCCAAGAAAAAAATCACACTGAAATTTCCCAGATAAATCAACTATACAATTTATCAATGTACACCTATTCTGACCATGCATAGGGTACAAACCAGTGTTGGTCTGGTTGCTCACCAATAGTTGACATCAATAATGGTATCAAAAGAACCTACCCAAGGGTATCAAAATCGTAATATCCGTTGAATATTGATATTTACTGGCTATGTCAAGATGAGAGAATCTTTTGTATACCCAAATTTGTATTTGGGTCAATACCATTCTAAACCATATTGATACTATGGAGATTTTGCCTAGGTATGAAGGTTCTTGGATGGTGTACAGACCCGAAATAGTATCAAAAACGAGAAAAAATACCATCAAATATTCATACCGTAATGGTATCAAAATTTGTGAAATCCTCATCACAGATACCCAAATGGTATCAAATGAAGACATCACCAGATCAGAACTGGTACACACCTACACAATGCCCACATGGAACACATGGAACTTTGGGCAATTTCCCATCACCTAGGGAGTTCACTTTACCACATGTACGTTTCCCTAGGTGGTGAATTGCACAAAGCACGTTGATGATGGAGTCGTTGCTTTGGAATTACCTTGTGCAGCCGAGACCGACATTGTGAGGGAAAATTGTGGCCCCATACACATTGTTGTGTCCATGAACCGCATCAATTCCATAAATAAAAGGGATTTTCAAGCGTGTGCTCAAAGCCGCTGTCTGGAAGGTGTCGGTCATGTTTGCCCATTGAGCGGCAGTAGCATTTGGTGCAGGCACACTCCCACCCCCACTCAAGATACTTCCTGCATTAATGGTCAAGGCCATGCAGAATATCAGTAAAAGCCTCAAAGATGAGGATTGATTATATCACATGGTTGTGACCAGTGTTAGTCTGGTATGTAGGTGAATGCATGGTATTAATCATCAATACAAACAATGGCATCAAAGAACCTACCCGCAAGCATCAAAATTGTAACACCAGTCCAATATTGATATTTGGTAGGTATGTCAAGGCAAGAGAATCTTTGTCTACCTGGGTTTATTATTTGACTCAATACCATTCTAAACCATATTGATACTCGGGCGATTTTGCCTAGGTATGAAGTCTCTTGCATGGTATATAGTCTTAAATGGTATCGGAAACAAGAATCTCATCAAATACCAATATCCTACTGGTATCAAAATATGTGAAATCCTCATTATAGATACCCCAAAAGGTTTTTTAAGAAGACGACACCGCACCAACAGTGGTGTGACATATGAATGTAGTCTACACTGGAAATGACCGACGGTTAATGTTGGGAGTCAGCGTTGCTACATAACCAGCTTCAGGGTTTAATGTATTTTCAGGGCTAAACACCAACATTCAGTGCTAATGATTCATTCAACGTTAATGACACTCATAATTCATCAAGCTTATAAAGTATAGAACAAGTAAACTCTTCAAGACAAAATAAATTACATCAAAAACGAGGTCAATGATCACATGGTGATGACATTATGTTTTCTAGATTTGGAATCGTCACACTCTTGAAGTGCCTCTTAAATTGCAAGTGAATTCATGTCACTCATAGTGAATCAACCTTTTAGGTCTTGCAACTCTAACTGTATAGAAAAAATAGGGTTATCATTGGAAACAACCTTATGTTTGGTAGGCACTGATGATTCAGTGGTGTAGGTTGATGTAATAGAATCAAATGTGAAATTATTCCTGATAATATATGAATGTAGAAGTTTATTATAATATGGAGAAACACTTTACTGTCCTTGACATGATATTTCAGCTGCCAAATTTGAACCATGAGAAAAGTTACCCTAACTTTATTTTTAATCTAAGTAAGTCCCTGTGACTGTGTCCTCAATTAAATGCACGTTGAAAGTCTCACCTATGTAGTACTGAGTGATGATTGCGGGAGTGGCAATACTGCGCTCAATTTGTATCATTTGCCCAATTTTTTCGTCCACCGTCATGCGCCCAAGCAAGTCCTTCACTCGTGCTTCCACTGGTAGATTTGGATTGGTGTAGGGAGCCCCTGCTGCGAAGGATTGCTGGAACAGCAAACAGGAGACTAGTACCAAAAACAGAACACGGGGAGCCTTCATTTCAGGTCCCATGATCGTTTTTTTCTTTGTTTTTTTGTTTTTTTCTCTTTTGATACTCCACTCCTCGATTATACCTGCACACCAAGAGATGCACACACATTAGCTCCCAAGAGCAACCCCTGTTTCAAATTTTAGGTCACACAAAAGTTGTTGAACTCTCACATTGTATTCTCCCTGACACGCTTCTATCTTTTATTCTTGAGGAAAATTAACAGGTTTAAGCCCTACGAAGACCAGACACGCCACCATTTGTTCAGGGTTTCTTCAATCAGATTTTATAATCAAGGAAGAGAATACAATTACACACTCACATTCGAGAAGTCAACAACTCATATTGAACCTGTTGAACCCCTTTCTATTTACGCTTGGGTAAAGGCACTCTAAGAATCAGGATCCCTTATTACTCCTCACCCCATTATCAGACTATCTTAAGACGCAAAGCCTTCTCACATTCTTACTGAAGATCAAGCCTTACAATTGCACCCTATTCCCTTGCATGGCTTTTCGAGAAGCCATCTAAGACTTTCATTTGATTCCCGCAGCGCACAACACTCTTCATGAATCTCAACAAAACTATGAAATGGACCACAACAACAACAATAAAAGGAAAACAGATAGCCACCAGGTCCCAAACAAAGTTCAGTAATCAGGTCCCCGAAACCACAACAGCCAAGGATTTCACTCAATCGAGAATCTGACAAATGAAAACCACTAACGTAGATCAAACGCCGAAAAGACAGATCATTTACAGCTACATCACCAGAAATGCCGCCATTTCTTCCGGTTAGCTCAACCAGATTCTACAATGGAGGAAGAAACGTAACCATATTCAAAATTCCCAGTGAAAGACACAACAACAAGACATTTATGAAGTGTTGTGAGCTTGAGCCCTTTTCTTTTCTATTTTCCAGACTCAAGGAACCAATCTATCCACGAATGGGAAAGAAAGCTGAGCATAGGGCTTGTGCACAATGTGTCTCCAGATTGCACATCAACTTAATCCATGTGACCAAAGGAAGCCTTCAATCGTTTCCAACATATCTTGGAATAAGCTGAATTGAGTGATGCAGATCTATTAAGGGAAGGTGTTGGAGCCTTACTTCCAGTCACTAACACTAGAGCCTCTCTCTCTCAAAACAACAACATTGCTGTAAATCAGAGCTACCAATGCACCATCAACAACAACACCAATGAAGGAGGCACCTTGATGATGATGACGATGACGATGATGATGCAGCAACACAGTTGCGATTGGCTTGGCCCCTCGTGTGCAGCTGTGAGCAAGAGTAGGAGCCGATGAAGCCACGGCGTGAAAAAATCACGAGTGGAGGGAGTGAGTGTGACACAATGTGAGCAGATTCAAACTCGTTTCTCTTGAAGGACAGCACCGCTGCGTCTCCGGTGAGCCTGTGAGAGAGCAGATCAGACGCTCATGGGGGCCTAGCTTGAGCTGCACCAAGTGCTAGCAGCCACATTGCTGCGGCACCACCACCGATCTCGGCAACACCAGGAAGATGCAAGACGGAAGTTGGTGGTGGGTAGGGATTGTTTTGTAACTTATCATCTGGGTTGGAAGGAACGAAAGGAAACTACTCCCCTAACTTGCTGGTGGGAGAAGAGCCGGAGGAGAAAGAACTAGCAATCCGGTGCCGGCGCCTTCGCCGTTTTCCCTGCCACGAGTGCAGCCGCTAAACTCTCTCTCTCTCGCAATCAAGGAGGAGCTTTGAAGTTTGAAAATGGGATTTGAGTTTTCATAATTACTTTCAAAGTTAGTTTAATGAGGACTGCAGTACCACTGATTATCCCGATTAGTGTGTGTTACTGTTCGGAGTTAAGCAGCGCTATAACCACTTAATGAGAATGTAATATTTTACCACGCAAAGTCGTTTAAGGTATGTGGGTGTTATTTGGTTCGTTTTTCATGTTCTCCGACTTTCACCGCGTAGATTTACACAACAAAACTCATGTTGCATTAGCAACTCTACGATGAAAAAAACGGATTGAAAATTGGACCTCCTGTGTTTTAGTTATGGCTATCGGAAATGCATGTTTGTTGGTTTGTTGACTAGGATACACAAGTCCTTCCAGTTGTGCTCACTACTAAGTGTAGAGTAGTTATTCTAATTTTTGAAGACATGGTCCAATGTCTCTTTTAAACATGTGGCTTTATGATGTTTACTTGTTGATCCTCATTGAACCATGTATCAATCAAATATAGGGGTATGATTAAGAAAAGTAACCACATAACACATGCAGAAGAAAAATAAAAAGAACGTCGGGTTATTGCCGACATGAAGCGAGCATGTTGGCAATCTCTTTGCATTTATGTAAGGAAATGTAAGAGGAGGATGGTATAAAGCCTACCTTTCAATAGGTGGGCCCGTGTTGAGCATCTAATTTTAGTCATTGTTGGTTGGGACTTGGTGTTTCTCAAATTTTCTTTTGTTAAGGATGATGTAGATAAGGTATTTAATGGCACTGTAGGGAAATACTCTGCATAAATCAAATAATATGACTAGATAACATGAGATTTTTAGAGGCATTGATGTACATAATATATTTAAGGGGGAATTATTGTTACTATGATTTGTTTTTGTCTACCAAGACAATGGCTATTGAGAATTTTAAAGTAGAGGTGGGTGTATAAATCACAATCCTAAAGTTTAGGGCAAATTTTAACAATATTTGTGCTTACCTCTATGACTTAAACAATCATTTGTAGGTAAACATGGATGCTATCATTCCCTAGCTTCAATGACACATGTTGCATGGTTGAATTATCATAACCTACATCATATGGATAAAAACAACTTTAAAACTTTTCTCAAATTTGAAAGCAAAAGTGGGTTGGGGATGAGGTATTTGATTTGGAAGCAAACATTGGGATGAGTTAATTGTTCTAGAAGATGTTGGTTTCCAACCTCATAAACATGAAGATATTATCATCACGTTAGATTCTAGAATTTATCTTAAACTTCCCTTAACTACATAGACACACACCCCAACACTTGGTACTCCAAGACAACTTGGCACAATCCAAATGCACATACTATAAAGCATAGGAACAAATGAGATAGTGCAATACTTACAATGTATGTCACAGTGGGGAAGAAATGCCATTGGGTTATATACTACAACCACATGTGTATCATGTATTCATATATTTATGCAAGGTTGACTACATGATAACAAACACCTTCATGTATACATCCGCATCTTTAAACTACAACAAGGTCATGTGCATCATACCCGCATCATATAGGGTTGCAAGTATTGTCAAGCCTTGTTGATCAATAATATATAATCAAGACGTGATGTTAGTACATTGTTGATTCAAAGATACGAACTTTGAAAATATCTAGGTAATTGTAGCTATATCCACATTCAAGCTACACTGATATATTAAAGTTTATTTCTAGATATACAAATACCAAGTCGATTACATAGTAATAGATCCCTTGACAATACGTAGAGCATGAATTCCACAATTTTGGGGTTCATTTCTTGAATGTCAAGAGTCCCCTTATGTTCCATTTATAGCCATATTGTACAAATTTAATGGAATGTATGCTTAAAATTTTAAAAATATTTACACCTCATGTTTATGCTCATTGCTCACATGTTACCGCTCACCACTCACATGCTAGCTTCCCTGTATATAAGTTGATGAATCAAACCCTAGATAAAAATATTTTGCCAAACATACTAGAGTACTTCTTTGTGTAGTCAAAGCACAAACTTTGGTCAATAACGTCATTCCAAGTCCCACACGAGACACATGAGATTCTCAAATGGGTGTTTTCATAGACAAAGATTAATGTTTTAATGAAAGCAGAAGGACGAGGCCAAATGTTGTATGTTCTTGAAATTGGTTGTGGCATACGTTGAGACAAAAGAGGTGTTGTGGTAGAAAAAGACAAGGACCCATAACAAAGAAATATTGTTATAATAAACATTTTGTGAAATTTTTGTGGGGAAGAGAAGATGAAGCCAAGAGAAGACAAAGGAATGGTCGAACTTGATTTGATTTTTCAAAACTGCCCTTTTTGGACACATTCACTTTTTGGTGCATGGTCATTCCTCTTAGTCCACATTCGGTTTACACCTAGTGAGAAACCCAAAGCCTTTATAAAATTATTTTTTTGAGAAATCAAATCATGGAAGTTGGACCATCAAGTCGGACCATGAAAAAAAGACCATCTTCGTGGTCCGACTTCATGGTCCATGGTGTAAGCTGGCCCTAAGCATAAACGTGACACCGGGCATCACTACGAGGACGATGCTGCAACAAGAACAGGTAGAAATACCATAACCCGTGAAAATAAGGTGATTCACATTGAAGATCTGGTCTAACAATCACGAGATAATTTCCCAAGGTAGACAAGAAGGATTCATGGAGAATGCAAGTTGTTTCATATTTAATCTGCCCTATACAAAAAATGCTACAAATTTTCAAAGTGGAAAGTTGGTCCAACCCCCTACTCATTCACTAGACTCTCCCTACACTGAACACGGTAATCCGCATTTCGATCCATACAGAACATCACCTAGATCAATTACCTCATGCGTACCATTAACACTCGACTCCCACTGGCTACACTAACTACACACGCATTGGAGTTGCCGCCGAGCCACGATCGGTTTTAGAAATGGCACTTCACCATTATGACGGCGCTCTAGTGCACGGCTAGAGGGCGGTTAACGCGTTATGCTATTTCTACCTCATGGGTGCATATATGGCTCCATGCAGTTCTCACGTCCGGATCGATGCTGCATGCAGCCGAGGTGAAGTGACCGGCCTCCCCCTTCAAGTGTGTGGATTCATGTGAAGAAGGTGCAGTGTGCGATTTAAGCATAAACTAAGCATAAACTAAGCATAAACCGGCCCTAAGCATCAACGTGACACCAGCCATTACTAACTTATGAGGACGATGCTGCAACGAGATAACTTATGGGTGGCTCCATGCATGCAGCCGAGGTGACGTGACGGGCCTTCCCCTTCAAATGTGTGGATTCATGTGAAGAAGGTGCAGTGTGCGATTTAAGCATAAAATAAGCAAAACTAAGCATAAACCAGCCCTAAGCATCAACGTGACACCAGGCATTACTAACTAACTTATGAGGACGATGCTGCAACAAGATAACTTATGGGTGGCTCCATGCATGCAGCCGAGGTGAAGTGCGGGCCTTCCCCTTCAAATGTGTGGATTCATGTGAAGAAGGTGCAGTGTGCGATTTAAGCATAAAATAAGCAAAACTAAGCATAAACCAGCCCTAAGCATCAACGTGACACCAGGCATTACTAACTAACTTATGAGGACGATGCTGCAACGAGATAACTTATGGGTGGTTCCATGCATGCAGCCGAGGTGAAGTGACCGGCCTTCCCCTTCAAGTGTGCGGATTCATGTGAATGTGCGGATTCATGTGAAGAAGGTGCAGTGTACGATTTAAGTGTACCCGTGCATGTTGTTTCCATCAGCCGGCCAAGTGTCCATCGGGGAGATTGATTTCTGGGCACGATCGGTCAAGATCCTAGTGTTTCCAAGTCCACTGTGTTTGACGTCTTTCGGTGGATTAAAGTGGGTATATTCTCTAGATTCTTCAAAAACGACGGGTACGATTCGTGACTGTTTCGTTAATTACATAGTTGATACGATGCAGAATTATATACCAAACATTGTAAGTGTTTCGTTACATGAACGTACGTTGGGATGGTAGAACTTGTGAGCTTGTTCATGAGAAGCGTCACCAGGAAAGCTTCCACATTGATATCGTAAGGAGGAATCCATGAAATCGGATGAAACCAGGTTATGAGCTTGGTCCAGAGCTTCAAACATATTGATGACTCGCTAGTTCAGGTTGCATAGTTCTCTTCAACCCATAACCGAGTTTCACTAGCAATTTGTCTAATTTACGGATATCAGCAATTGAGAATGGAGCAGCGGAGAATCCTAAACTATTAGGGCTGCTTTACACCTAGAGGCCGGGCCAATTTGTTGTGTAAGAGGCTTGAAATCCTCGCTTGTGATTGGTGAAAAGGCTGAAATCGGCCCCAACCCCTTTACACCTAGAGGCCGGGCCGATTTGGTGGTATGAATTTTTTAATAAAAAAATGGATGGTCTGACACGGCCCGAGCTCACTCAAATGGGTGCACCGAAAATGGAAGGCCAATTCATGGCCTAGGGGCCAATGTTAGATTTTAATAAAAAATATTTTTTCCAATAAAATATATATATTTTCAGCAAAACAACTCCGTTGGATTATGTGAAAATCTAAACAGCTCTTATGGTTCATCGTGACTTCATCCTCTCTTCTCTTCTCTTCTCTTCTCTTCTCTCTCTCTCTCTCTCTCTCTCTTTTCCTTAGAGTTTTTCTTGCTGATTTTTTTTGCGCTTGCAAGATTGTTGCTACCGTTTCTAGGGTTAGCATGGAGGGGTCTTTAGAGAGGAGTGGATGGAATTCTAGTGAAGTGTATGAGGCGATGCAAAGGTATCAAAGTGCTGAAGCTCATGCTTTCCAACCCTATCAAGCTCCTCTACAAGAACATGGAGGTAGTGTAAGGGTTCCCGAATTTTTTCAACCACTTTATGGAAATCATATTCCTCCTCCGCCTCCGTTGATTATAGACATGTGTGCAAGTAATTTGAAGAGAAAGGCTACGGAAGAGATTGGGGATGAGGATATCCAGATTATAGCTCCCTTAGCACCGAAGAAAAAAGGAATCGCAACTTCAAAAAAGCCTCGGAAAAAGAACGTGAAGGAGGTGGAAGAAGATGAAGAACTCGGATCAAAGAACTGGAGGGATCGCGATGTGGAGACAATGATTGTAATGCGCGGTCAGATGGAACCTGAATTTTGAAGAACGCAAAAAAACAATGTAAGATTTTTACAACCCTAAAATTTTTGAAAAAAAAAATTCAGTTTTCAGATTTGGCCTTTTTAAAGGCCTTCGCCTCGAGCCCCCCCTTCCCCCACAAGGCTTGACCCAAGCCTTGGGAGAGCAAGTTGTGGGTGCTAAGGTTTGATCCCTCCACCTCCCACACGCGAAAAGAGGTATCCATCGGAGTACCAACTCTACATTCATTTCCACCGTGTTCACTTTGTCTCATATGTAGTAATTAAACTAGAATCATTTTTGTAATTTATCATCTTTATAACGCTCTCAAGTTATGTGCAGGGGTGGATACATGGTTGAAATTGCATGCTCGTCTATTTGTAGTAATTCCTGGATTGAACCGAACTTCCGAGGGTTGCAAAAAAAATTCAATACCTTGTACAAGTTGTACAAATAAAACAAGCTGGCAAATGGAATTTCATAATCAGATCGTCATGCTTGTAAGTTCTATGATTCTTTTGATCAGTGGTGGCATCAAACTGGAATTGTAATGAAGCATGTGACAACATCCGCTAGCGATTATGTTAGTCTCGAAGACAACACGATAGGCAATGAGAATGATTTGCATTCAAATGATACTCCAATTCCATCTATGACAGTGACTCCAAATTCAACAATTAAAGTGGACAAGAAGAATTTTCAAGAACGATACTATGGAATTTTTGTACAAATGGCTGAAAACAGTTCAGTCATGATGAAGAATTTTGAGAAAACCAATGCTTTATTAGAAAGGATAGACCGACAGATGGATAGGCTTATAGACAAACTTTAGAATTAATCCTCTTCCGAATCAGATGCATCATGGTTACGAGGGAAGAGAATTTTTCCCTCCATCCTCAAATGGGCTTTCCAAAAAAATTGAGCTAGTAATTCATGTGCTTGTGTTGCTTGCACCAGCAAGTTTTTAATCCTTGTTTCTTTGTCTTTTTTGTTTCAACAACCTCCGCACTCTCATCTTCATCTTCATCTTCTTCTACATCTTCAAATGCATTTACCACAGTTTCTTCAAGGTCTTCAATTTGCATAGTTCATGCTTCAACCTCGTCCATTTTCAGGTACCTCCTCATCTCTTTTGCAACTTGTGTAGCTGCCATAAATATATCTGCATTTTCTAGCTGTCCAAGTTGATTTATACTCTCCCTATGCATGATTTTTTTTCCTTCTTTTGCCCATTCATCATCAAATTTGTCTCAGTGTACTATGCACAAGTTGTGAAGACAAATGCAAGTAGTAACCAAATTAGGTACATGTCGGAGAGGCATGTCAATTCTTTTCAATAGTATCCTCCACCTCCCTTTCAATAAGCCAAAAGTTCTTTCTACTGCCATTTTTGTTGATGATTGGATGAAATTCCAATGCGCCTTTGCTCTAGGTAATCCATTTTTTTCACCTTTAAAAGGGGAGTAGAACCATGGTCTCATTGGATAAGCAGCATCACCCATAAATTTGTAAGGTAATAGCTCACATTTCACCATTTTTTTTTTCAATATCTGAATTCTGGAACAAAGTCCAATCATGGCAGCGCCCAGCCCATCCAAAATCATAATTCCAAAACCTATATTTGCTATCCACTATACCTTAAAGTAGAGCTGAATATAAACATTTTCTACAATAATATGAAGTAGGATCTATAGGAGGAGCAATGATAGGTATATGACTACCATCAATCGCTCCAATTACATAAGATAATCTCCTAAGCTCCTCAAACTCGGCTGCAATTCTATTCAATGTAGCTTTAGATTGTTTCTCAATTACTAGTGATTTTAAATGTTTTTCAATTGCTGCACAAAACTCCCTTACAATGATAGATGCAATACTTTCATGAATTCCATAAGTTTTAGCACAACCGCGTAATAAATTACCACTACTAAGTCTATTCAAAGAAAGAGCAATCCGGTTTCTAAGAGGAATGGATGCTCTGAAATTTGTATCCTTACGACTTAATGATGGAGATAAGACACCGCACAAATAATCAAAAGTTTCGGGAAGTAACCTTGTATGTTGTTTGAATAACTTAACCGAGTAACATCCAAATAACAATCTATCCGCAAAAATAATACTCCGGTCATACATCCAAATATTCCATGTCCTCCTAGACGTACTACTCTCCACAACCATCGTAGTAAAAACGATTGTCATGGCAGCATAATGTTCATGCAAAGCAATTTTTTGCAAAATTGCAACAACCGCCATAACATGTCGCACGGCCATGAAGAACACAAGAGCAACTAAAATCTTCTGTCTACGTTCATCCATCTTGTACAAATGACATTGAAAAGAAAGAAAGAAGGGCTGAAATTTTCCTAAATTTATTGAATCGGCTTGGCTTCTTGGCCCGAGTGCCTTTACATATGGGAAAATTGGCCCCCGTTATAATCTTATTATAATGTGTAGTAGAGGCCGGCCTCCAACCCAAAAAAGGCTCAAATTTTGTGCAATCGGCCTCAAGGGAAATTGGCCCGGCCTCTAGGTGTAAAGCGGCCCTTACTCTTATGCCCCCTCCGCACCTGACTTTACCAAATAACCCAAGTCTCTCCTAAAAACCGGGTAAAGCTCCCTCGGTTATAGCAGAGGCATCCGGCTATCCCAATGCACTGACAAGAACTTGCTCCGGGGATTTTTTAGTAGGTTTTAGTTAAGTAGCTTTCACACATGTTCATGGTTTTATCTACCAAGCAATGACTGTTGGGTAGTTTTTGTCCCATCCCTAAATGCCTTACTACTCATCTATCTTACCATCGGTTTTTGTTAATGAAGCTCCTCATGCCCTCATAGCTAAGACTAAAAACAACCAATCACAAGGGTGGGAGGCGACACTTTTGAGGGTCCTACATTCTTACCTCAAGTCTAGGTACCGATGGGAGGGTCGGTGCTTGAGGCTTAGAACCTTCACTTTTAAACCATGCCACATCATTTGCCAACTAGGCTCGGCACTAGATAATGTCGATGGTGTGAAGACTGTGTTTTTAGAACCAACTTTTAGGCTTAGCTAAAGCTCAGTGGGGAGGGGGCATTATGCTAATAGATTCATATCATCTGTTACAAAATAACAATTTGCTTGAAGCGACCCACAACCATAACCTTTTGTCATTCTTTAAACATTCACAATTTTTAGTTGTCATTAACATAGAAACTTGATAACCAACCAACACTAGATCGAAACTCTCACCTCCCATGTAAGGAACACCAGGGACCCCGGGTACGCAATTCCTGTATTATATGGTCCTGATTATAATCACTTATAATGCGTTTTAGTCCAATATTGAGTGATACAATTTGTTTTAATGTAGGAAACCCTTGTAGCCCTTCTAACAAGGAATCCAAGAATGTAATTATATATAGGAAATGAATATATTTTGAAGCATATAATTGCATTAAAAACCTAATTATATGATTTTTTTTAATACATGTACCATAGGTCAAACTATCCAACTTTTTGGACTTTTTAATAAAATTTTAACATTGTGAATGAATTATAATTTTAATGGGAGGCAACTATTCGTGGCTTATAATTTTAATGGGAGGCTTAATAAATATGCAACCCAACTTTTTTTTCATCTCATTTTATTTAATTTGGTCTTTACCCAACTTTTTGATCATTTAAATTTGATATAATTTGATATAATTTTTACAAAAGCCGTCCTCTAAGCCGTTTTAAGTACGATGCCCCCTGCGTATAATATGGGAGTTGCGTACCCGGGCCAGGGACATACCACTAAATAAAATTTACTTCTTAGTGGCTATCAATAGAAATTGAATGAGATGATATTTATGAAAAATTGGACAAAGTTCAAGTCCATAATCATAACATGTTGGATTCTATTGGAAGATCCTCTGATGCAATTGTATGGGAGGATCCTCCAATAAAACATGGTCAATTGCTTATGATAATTTGATAGTTGTTGCTTTGGTAACATTTCCATTTCTTATCATCTAATTATTACATCAAACTAACACTGAATCTAGATATTGAATTTTAGCATCGTATTATATTATCATAACATTCAAGTTCTCACTTAGGATTCACATATCTCCATAAAGTCTAGGTATATTGGAAGTGTATCGGCAAATCCGCCCATAGAATTGAAGCAACCTAAAAGTCCATATTTACTTATATACGACTAAATGAATACTCAACTATGCTAGAAAACTATTGATGTTATACCTTACGTGCCAAACACATATTTTTTGTAATTGTTTATTTAGCTACAAATAGCCAATCTTGAAGCACCTTACAATAGTTCACTGCATTTTCACCAATGAACAAGGAGAAAGTTGAGCTCACTCAGCCACTAGCCTTGTTTTTCTTTAATACCAACAAACTATTCTTTTAAATTCTTTGGTCATTCTTTATATTGTTAGTTTCCCATAACATTATTCAGATTCATAACAACGTTCTGTGGGACTAACAATATTCCACGGAATATTGTCTGAATGTGGAGAATACCCGAAAATATTTTGTGGAATAATGTCAATCCCACAAAACATTGTTATGGATCTTAATAATGTTATGCCTCTTATATGATACTCACTTGTACTCTAATCCTAACACACTTAAATTTTGATGTGGTCCACTCTATTTTATTATCCACGTCGTTATGAAGACCACAAGAGTAGAAATAGTTATCGGTGTAGTGGCCAGACCTCTCTTTTCAATATAAAAAGCTTCCACTATTCAAAGTAAACAAGTTTGCTACAACACCACATGGCGTACATCATGCCCATGTCACTCTTGGAGGAGTGATGCTAGTGTAGGCAGACGCTAAAGAGACCCCAACGAGCTCTGTCCGGCATGACAGACGCTGGTGGGGCCCACCACCGCCTCTGCCCCCTGAAATTTTTCGCGTCCCTACCCACGCATTTCGGGCAATGCTACCCGACATCTCTTCCCAAATGCTTCTCTTCCTTGATGTCTGCCACTTCAATAAAATAGCAATTGCCTTTTAACAAAAAAAATTCAAAACCATGGTGTTGTCCTTCACTACAATTGTCCTTCAATAGGATTGAAGGCCGCTTCTCCATATAACCCATATTGAATGCACTTCATCTTCAAGGTCCAAAATCCAATATATATGTTCACTTCCAATGAGTAAATAAGCAATTGATTGGGATTTCCTTTTCAAGGTAAAACCGACAATAAAGCATGTAATTAACTTGGAAGTCAAAAATATTACAAAAGCCTCATTAACATTGAGGCAATATCTATTGAGACTTACCATTGAAAGGGACATTGTCATTATAAAATGGAACTAAAATTAACGTTTCTATTTTTAGTATGTTTATTTTATAATAATCTAGTTAATGCCTTTTATTTCCGCAAGTATTTATACACATTGTCCTTCGGGACCGATTGTCCTTCATCACTTTTGTCCTTCACTGTGATTGTCTTTCATCACTTTTGTCTTTCACTGCGATTGTCCTTCATCACTCTTGTCCTTCACTGCAATTGTCCTTCAGGATTCAATTTTGTCCTTCATGTGTGTTGTCCTTCATAGTAGGATTCAAGGCTGCTTCTCCATATAACCCATATTAATTGTATTTCATTTTCAAGGTCCAAAATTGAATATATATATATATATACATATACATATATATTGACTTCCATTGAATAAATAAGAAATTGATTGGGACTTCCTTTTGCGAAGTTAAACCGTCAAGTTAATTCTACTTAAGCTGAAATTAAATAAATGACATATTGTTAATGAAACTAAATGAAGAATTTTAAAAAATAAATAAATTAAAGGACAAAACTTTAAAGAAAAAAATTTAAGAAATAAACTTATAATGAAAGTAATTGAAGAATAAACCATAAATGAAATTAATTGAAGGACAAACTTATAATGAAACTAACTAAACGACAAAGCTTAATGAGACTAATTCAAAAAACAAACTTATAATAAACTAAGTGAAAAAAAAGCATAATGAAACTAATTCAAAAAATAAATTTTTAATGAAACTAACTGAAGGACAAAGCTTAATGAAACTAATTTAAGAAACTAACTTATAATAAATTTAAGTGAAGGACGAAGCTTAATGAAATTAACTGAAGGACGAAGCTTAATGAAATTAACTGAAGGACGAAGCTTAATGAAATTAACTGAAGGACAAAACTTTAATGAAACTAAATGAAGGACAAAACGTTAATAAAACTAAATGAAGGACAAAACTCCAATGAAACTAAGTGAAGGACAAGCCATAAATTTAACTAATTAAAGGAGAAACTTCTAATGAAACTAAATGAAGAACAAATCATTAGTGAAACTAATTGAAGAACAAACTTATAATGAACCTAAAGAAAGAACAAATCTTCAATAAAACTAATTGAAAGGCAAATTTCTTTTAAAACTAATTGAAGGACAAACCTTTAATGAAACTAATTGAAGGACAACCTTTCAATAAAACTAACTGAAACACAAACATTTAATGAAAACTAATTAAAGGATAAACTTCTAATAAAATTAACTAATGAACAAACCTTTAATGAAACTAATTGAAGGACAAACTCCTATGAAACTAACGGAAGGACAAATTTGCTTAAAACAATTGAAAAAAAAAGTAATGAAAAAAAATCTTATCATTAAAACCAACTCAAATATGTATTGTATAATTAATTAAGATACATAAAATCATTCATACACATTGATAGTACGGTATGAATACTTGTATGAAAGTAAAAAATATTAACTAAATTAAATACACTAAAAAATAAACACTAATTTTAATTCAATTTTAGAATGACAAATTTTTTTTCAATAATAAGTCACAATAAACACAACATTGGTGCTAATGAGACTTTTGAAATGTTTTTGACTTCCAATTTAATTACATGTTTTATTGACGATTTGACTTCGCAAAAGGAAGTCCCAATCAATTGCTTATTTATTCAATGGAAGTAAATATATATATATATATATATTCAATTTTGGACCTTGAAAATGAAGTGCAATTAATATGGGTTATATGGAGAAACAACCTTGAATCCTACTGTGAAGGACAACACACATGAAGGACAAAATTGAATCCTGAAGAACAATTGCAGTGAAGGACAAGAATGATGAAGGACAATCGTAGTGAAAGACAAGAGTGATGAAAGACAATCACAGTGAAGGACAAAAGTGATGAAGGACAATCGGTCCCGAAGGACAATATGTATAAATATTTGCGGAAATAAAAGGCATTAACTAGATTATTATAAAATAAACATACTAAAAATAGAAACGTTAATTTTAGTTCCATTTTATAATGACAATGTCCCTTTCAATGGTAAGTCTCAATAGATATTGCATCAATGTTAATGAGGCTTTTGTAATATTTTTGACTTCCAAGTTAATTACATGCTTTATTGTCGGTTTTACCTTGAAAAGGAAATCCCAATCAATTGCTTATTTACTCATTGGAAGTGAACATATATATTGGATTTTGGACCTTGAAGATGAAGTGCATTCAATATGGGTTATATGGAGAAGCGGCCTTCAATCCTATTGAAGGACAATTGTAGTGAAGGACAACACCATGGTTTTGAATTTTTTTTGCTAAAAGGCAATTGCTATTTTATTGAAGTGGCAGACATCAAGGAAGAGAAGCATTTGGGAAGAGATGTCGGGTAGCATTGCCCGAAATGCGTGGGTAGGGACGCGAAAAATTTCAGGGGGCAGAGGCGGTGGTGGGCCCCACCAGCGTCTATCATGCCGGACAAAGCTCGTTGGGGTCTCTTTAGCGTCTGCCGGCTAGTGTACCACTGGAATGATAAAATATGTGTTTATTAAGGGTCAATATTTGAAAATTCCAAGAATTTCATCATTGGTTCAAATGAATATCAAATTAGGCTTTGTAATTGTAAAAATGATGGAGATAGCATGACGCCACCCCTTAGTCTATTATTACTCCTAGGTCAAAGGTTTAATTTCTCACAATAACATCGATATGGCATAACATTATTCATATCCTTAACAATGTTATGCGAAATATTCCCCACATTCAATTGGAACGTGGGAATATTCCGTAAAATTTTGTCAGTTCCACAAAACAATGTTATGCGAAATATTCCCCACATTCAATTGGAACGTGGGAATATTCCGTAAAATTTTGTCAGTTCCACAAAACATTGTTATGAATCTAAATAATGTTATGCGCTCCAAGATTTGGCATGCTTTCATACTTTAAGATTCGGAATCAACTCTTGCCAAACTAGGGTCGCATTCATATGTGTCCCTCTTTATTGGTCATGGGGTTCATTTAACTATGTGAACCACATGCATGGAGCACCGTGATTTTAGTCCACAACATCTATAGGGAGAAGGGGGGGGGGGGGTAAAGTTCCCCCCCCCCCCCCCATAGGTTTGTGGCTAATTTATTCCAATTTGAACTTGTTAGAACAATTTGAGGGTATATTAAATCCCTCTGACTTAAAGGTTCATTTTTCTATAAATAATACTCTTGGGCTCTAAATAACATCTATCATTTTCACCCCCCCCCCCCTCTTATAGATCTCTTGAAACTTTGCCGGAAGTGCCACATGCATATGAACTTGAACAAACATGTGGATAACCCATATGTAGCAAATGAAGCAAGCAGGGCCCAATAGATGTTACGTATATTGATCAAACATTGAAATTGAGTGGTCTGTACACTAAATTGTTCTACAAGTGTAGGCCACAACTATTCTATGTAACCCACATACTTTTCAGTTTTGGGTTGAGAAAAGTTGATAAAGCTAGGCCGGATTGAGGGCTTAATGCACATGAATTGGGGCGGTGCTTGGGCTTGCCCCAAGTTGTGTATAAAGGGGGCTTAAGGTAGGTGGTCCTTCAACTATACGTGCCCTAATGGCAAAACCTACAATTGCACCTAACTGCTTGGTGACTACACTAAATATTGTAATTAGTGGCACCAATTCTAAATAAAATGGACCTAATATCTAATTCATGATGTTTTGAGTGTCATATAATTACTTACAAATTGTGAAGGGGAGTATTATCGAGGAATGGCACTGGGAAACAATGAGTTCCAAATGGCAGTGCTTATGTAATGACGATCATAAATTTCTTACTTCAATAACTTAGTTTTCATGAATGTTGCCATTACACACTCAGTGGCACAAACAACACACAAATGCTTCATTACCGACATGAAGATAATCTATACCATACGGTATATGATATCTAAAATAAAATAAAATTGGATATGTTGTATAGGACCTTATATTAGTTATAAATCAATATGGCATATTTTATCCATCATATGTGACCTCAAGTTCCCTTCACTTCTAGGTGGGAAGACAAGTCAAACATCATTGCAATGAAGGAGGAGCTGCCATCAACACCCCCAAGCGCGCATGTGTCAAACATGAGCCTCCTAAGCAATAAACACCTTGGGAAGACTACCGATACTGGAGGTAACATTCACAAGGTGTCCAAGTAAATTTTGTACTTTTGGTTGAAGCAATTGATACTCCCCTCTTAACCAATTTGAGTGGTCATGGATGCAAAGGCCACAATGGTAGGCGTGTAGGTAAATTTGACAATTAATGGCTCCCAAAGCGACAAGATGCTCGATTGCCATCGACGCCCCCCAGTTGGCATCCACCACACATCACATTGGAGGTCTACACACCTTTAGCTTTGCATTCCCATAAAGGTGGGAAGGGATATGGTCTCACTTGAGCAAAGTAAACTATTGCTTTACCCTCTTCTGTGAAAACACTTGCTACAGACAACCAAGTTTTCCCTCGCATTGTCGCAAATGCAATATCTTCGATTAGTGAAGACATTATCCCTAGCCTCAACCAATTGATGGATGACTATTGGGCAATATGTGCTTGAAGTGCACCTTAAGATGCAAAGTAGGCAACTGGTGTTTGATGATACTCCTATTCACAACGAAGAGCCTCCAATACCCAATGTGAATGTTTATGGCTCTTCCACCATGGAATACATGCCTCGCCAAAACAGAATTGTCTCTGTGCCCCTATCTTTATTGGACTACAATGAGGGTCTTTGGGGCAGGTTGGAGCATTCCACTTGTGAAATATTGAATGAATGGTTCTCTCACGATGAAGGGAAGTTCATATTTTTGGTTACTTTTGGCGGGTCCATAGGATGTATGTAGGTGATAGCCTCAAAGTGCATGGACATGGTGCCACGATCACCTGCAATTGAGGCTTCAAATGTTGGGCCTTCAAGTGTTGAGTTCAATGGTGAGGTTTTGTGGCGTGGTAGAAAGTGTATGTTAGAAGGGGTGATAGTTTGGAGTCCATGGATTGAGAATTTTGGGTTAGTTGCATCTCAACAAACTTTGGACATGCGTTGTATTGTGTAGGGGTTGACCGCATAGGGAAGGGAAAAGGAAGGATTGGGTTAAAGTTTGGCTAGATGATATATATGGGGGCATATATGTCTAAGAATACACTGTGGGAATGGCATGATAATTTGCAAGCATCCTTAGCATGGAAAAAAATACAACATCCACCAAAGTTTTTGGGTTGGAGTCTTAATGGCAAATTTTAGAAATCGCCAAAAAGTTGGTCAAAGAAAAACCAAAGAAACACCATGTCACTAAGGGGGGTGCTTCATATCCTACTTGCATTGAAAAATATAAGTACAAATTGAAATGACAAGCATGGCTCACCTAGAAGGAACTCCCAAAATTTGGAGCCCATCTGGTATAGGGAGGGATGCAATAGCACCAATGTGGCAAAGCAAACTGTTAGGGAGTCTAACAGAACCCCATGTAACAAGGTTTGTAGGATGGTATTGTCTTCCAAGAAGGCCTCTCCATTGTAGAGATGTAATGAAGTAGTCTTTGTGGTTGGAATGTGCAAGGACCCACCCTTGAATTTTCGTTGCTAAAGAGCAAAAAAAAATATAAGGACATGAAGTTGCATTCTTTCCAAGCAAAGGACCATGCATTTAGGGGTTAAGGTCAATCAAGAAACAATAAGTAGACTATGTCATGTCTTTCTAGGACACACAAATAATCAGAGCTAAGAGTTTATTTAAGGTAGGGGTGGCAATTTCCGTGCGGGTCCTAAAGTCGACCCCTATGTCAGAAGCATCTATTTAGGTGCTTTTACCTGGGTTTACAAAAGCACCTATCAAGGTGCTTTTACTGTTCACAACGCTACCATCATTTCATTGGCTGCCAGCGGTCGGTTTAATGCTGCCAGCAGTCGGTTTTAGAAATCCACCCTGTGGATATACCACGCACCCTATGTGCGAATGTTGGTCACTCTACAAAGTTTCCTTTAAAAATTTGTAGGAAATCATAAACATGCTGGAAAATTTTGATTTTTTCATAGTTGCTCTTGCACCAGCTTTGCGGAGCGCTCAAAATTTTAAAAAAAAAATAGTTTCAGCATCCCAACTAGGCACATCTGAAATTTGGACGGAAATTGCCACCCCTACCTTAGTCAATGATTGTGAGGTATTTGATAGTTAATTTCGTCATAAAGGAGTTGCAAGTCGCCCCTCAAATATTTTAAATATTTACAGGGATGGAAGGCTTTAAAAGGGAGAGAGCACCTCTAAATTGGTGATATTAAGAAAGCTTGGTCGGAGCCTATTTTGCTGGAAATCCTCTTGTAAATTGGTGATCATAAGGCTTTAGAGGTGTCTGTATTGATAACATGTGAATTTAATGTTATATAACTTATTTCAAAGCTGTATGATTCATGAGAGGTAAGCAATGTCGTACTTATGTGCACTTTGTGTGTGGCCCAAGTGGCGTACAACGAGTGACAACACTCGCACCATTTTAAACGACTGTTGCTTCTCACTCACATGAGATGCCAAGACTTGCATGTTAAATTTGATGCGGTGGGTGTACACACGCTTTCTGTGTTTGTTTCTAGATATTCCAGCTCCCTTTCTCATACTTAAAACACAAAGGTCAAGAGCAGATCATTCTTAAATGCTCAAAACACAATGGCCAAAAGCAGATCATTCTTCAATGCTCAAAACACAATGGCCAAGAGCAGATCATTCTTAAATGCTTAAAACACAATGGCCAAGAGCAGATCGTTCTTAAATACTTAAAACACAAACGCCGAGAGCAGATCATTCTTAAATGCTCAAACGACAATGGCCAAGAGCAGATCAGGCAGGTCATATTGTGAAATTAAGTTGGATTGACATGTCTTCCATCACACCAACTCTGATAGGAAGAAAAATCCCTCCATTGCAACAAAATTTGAAAAGATGGACAACAGCAGCTAAGTGGTTGAAGTCGAAATTAGATGCCGAATGGATGAGCACTTTAGATAGAAATAGATAATCTTATTTAGCAATAGAATATGCATATCATGAGAGATTTTGAGTTTTTAGAGTTGAAGTTCAAACTCCATATCCAGACTATTTTAAAGTGAACTTACATTTTGAGGCACCGGGAACTGCACTAAATAGTCCTAATACTATGGGTGTAGTAAAACATGCTTCATTAAGGTTCCATCCTTTTGTGTGTAAATATACATCCTTTCTTTGTGTATAACCTTCACGAATATGCCTCATTTGAACGTTGTGAACATTTATTGCATTTCGTTTGAAAAAACTATGACGTAAGAAAGATGTGCGTAATTCAGTTACTTATCTTATTCAGACACCTATAATTGAATGATGTCTGTGGCTCCAACAATGGAAACCACAAATCATGTGCTTGGGAGAGACTGGACTATGTGCTCAAAATAGGTTAACCATTCTATAAATGGTCAACATACTTGGGGGAACCTATATGACTATATAAGGAGCACAAGAATCTTCACATTGACAATGAAATCCAACTCGGTCACCATCTTTACTTCTTTATTATCAATCGGTTATTATTCATCAAAGAGCTTTGAATATTCCTCGTCCCCTAACTTAAAATAGGATTTTTTTTCCCCCCAGAACATGGTTCAATTGATTTCTTAGAGTTTTGATTTTCAATAGGTATTTCGGGAAAAACGAACCTCTTCATCTGTAACTAGGTACTGTAGTAGCCGGTACTCCCCGTTCATTGATTCATGTGAGCTCCAAAAATAACAAGGAAAGTGGCTACAACCTCGATTTGGATTTGCTAACCATCTCGGCCTAATAGCGTGTTCTTTTCATATCCTACAAGAAGTGGGCTAGTAGGAAAATGTAACCCATTTAAGACCCATGAATCTACCTTAGGTGTGTCAAATAACTTTGGTGTTGGATTAACACCGGCCTATCTTATTCATATCAGAAATATGCATCCCAAATGCGCACCTACCCGCTTTGGGCCAAAAAATAGGTGTCGGAAATGGATCACTCACATAATTGGAAGCTTCTAAGTTCTACCTTCTGGTAAGGCACGGACAGCGTATTTATTGGATTTTCCCTGCACCCTTCGAAAGCTCCGGGGATCTCCCACTCTATTGCTCATGACAACAAATCTCAAGAAAATGATGTGCAAGTGGCAACATATTCTTCCAACAGCTGCTTCGCCTCAAAAGCAGCTCAGATGTGGAGCTAAGATTGCTACACCAGACTCAAAGAGGCCTGTGACCATGATGACTGATCCCCAGAAAGCCAAACTGGAAGTGATAGTAAGTAGGTACCTGACACACATCCCCTTGAAGAGCAGCTCCTTACCCAGCGGTTGAAGTCTATGATCTAATTAAATAGTAAGAGGGTCTCTGAATCCCAAGCCAAACTGTTAGGGTGTGCATGTACTGGTAGACTATGGATGCTGTGTGCACCTATTCCATCATCAAGGCATCATTCAGGTTCAGGCTCAAGCTGTTCCGTAATGTGGAGCGGCCCACCCCATTACCCTTCCGCATCATGGTGACAAACTCATTGTAGTCGATGCGTCCGTCATTGTTCTGGTCAACCTCGTGGATCAAATCATCGACAGACATGTCGCCCATATTGAACTCCTCTATAGCTTGCTGTAGCTCATCTGTGGTCAGGTACCCACTGTTGTCCTTATCTAGGTAAGAGAAGGCTGCGTACATGTTTTCCTCCCGTTCGATTTTGTTCAAGTGGAGGGTGGCAGCGAGGAACTCCCCATAATCGATCGTCCCATTACCATCGACATCTGCAGCATCCATCAACTGACGGACATCCTCCTCCATGAGATTCGACCCCACTTTCTTCAGACCCGCTTTGAGCTCCTCGAAGCTGATGGAACCTGAGCCGTCTGTGTCCATCATCATAAACATCTCCTTCAGACCTGCTATTTCTTCTTCGGAGAGAGACTCGGCTATGACTCTAATGGCAATTTTCTTCAGTTTGTTCATCGCTGAAAATTGTTTGAGGCGAGTCTGCACTGCAGAATCGATAGGCTTATCTGGCGCCACCCCGTCCTCGCAAATCCAGGGATGGCACAGCACTTCATGCGCTTTCAGCCTCTTCCCAATGTGAGGATTGAGCATTCTGCGGATCAAATCCTTCGCACTCCGAGATATCTTCGGCCATGGGTCCGAGGTGAAATCCAGCTCCGCTTTCAACACCTGTTCAAAAATGCCCTGCTCCGTTTCCGCCCAGAAAGGTGGAACTCCACTAAGAAGGATATAAAGAATCACTCCCGCACTCCAGACATCCGCTTCAGGGCCGTAGTGTTTCCTCAGAACTTCGGGCGCCACATAGTATGGGCTTCCAACCACATCGGTGAATACTTGACCCGGCTTGAAGAAAACAGAGAGACCAAAATCAGTGGTTTTCAAATCCGCATCCTCTCGGGTGCTCGAGAACAGAAAATTTTCTGGCTTCAAGTCCCTGTGCATCACCCCAAGTGAGTGACATGTCTCAACCACACCAACAATAGTGCGGGTGAGCTCGGCAGCTTTGGCTTCGGAGTAATGGCCTCTTTGAATAATCCGGTCAAAAAGCTCGCCCCCTCCACAAAGCTCCATCACTAAGTGCACTGCGGAGACATCCTCGTATGCCCCTTTGATCATGACGATGTTGGGATGCCCCGACAGATGGTGCATGATGTGAAGCTCACGACGCACGTCTTCCACATCTTCTCTTGAAATGAGCTTCCTCTTTGCAATGGACTTGCACGCATACTCCCTCCCGGTGGCCTTCTCAATGCACAAGTAGGTGGTGCCAAATTGACCCTGACCCAGTTTCTTTCCGAGTGTGTACAAATCGCGGACATTTTCAGTATCTCGCTGCAACACAGAGTGCGTCAAGCTCGTACCTGGAACATTCCTCTTCTCATTTCCTTTCTGCATAGCTTCAATCACCTCCTTGAACTGGTGGTCCTTGTCCACGGCCAATTCCACAGGAGGAATGCGGTGGTGTTGTGGCGGCTTATGCTGAGTTACAGTTGATTCAATCTCACCTCTGTGGGGGTATTGCTCTGATTGGGCCGCAGTCGCCGACCTTTGGCTCGTGGATGCGGAATTTCGACCTCCAGAGGAGATTGAGCTCGGGAAGTGAAAGAACCCGGTCTTACCGCCCGCCCCTACACATGTGTTGCCCATTTAATCCCAACGTGTAACATACTTTCACCAGGAAAGTAACTGACCCTTTTTTTCTTGCTGTCTTACCCCAACCTACACAGCATGTACGAAAACAAGGATTCAAACATACCCGACCACCTGCTCGCTAGATTCTTGGACCCCGAAGTGTTACATGCCGCGAGGAAACGATATAGCAGTGTGGATGTGCCCCTCATGCCCTTATAACCTTCATTTCCTGGAGAGTAGAGGCTCACATGATTCAGAGCCATCTAACTAGAAGCATGTTTTGCACGGAGCTGACGCAGGCCCGCGGACCACAGGAGCTGTTCCGCTGGAAATTGAACATTTCCATCTCCAAAATCACTTGAGCACGTCTCGGATTCCCCAGCCAGCGAGACTTGATCAGAGGTGACTCTTCGACTTTATCCGAAACACTCTGCAGGAATCACAGCCGAGTGTCAGATAGCATGAAAAGCCTCTCCATACGCTAAGGGAGTGCCGTAGCAACTGAGAATCAAGAAAATGACAAACGCGTGTCTAACTATTCTAGCGGGTCTTTTTACTCTCAAGAGTGTCCACAATCTCTGCTACAACCAGTCCACGTTTGCAGTTCAATTAATTCACTCCACAAGAATGATCGCCTCCCACTAGGATTCAACATTGTCTGTAGAAAGCGACAGTCACTGTGAGTGGAATCTGCGACTTACGAACGCCGAACGGTGTATTACTTCCGATCTAAGAGTGCACATTCTAGAAGTAAGCTAATGAGTGGCACAATATAGGACTTTGGAATAGAGTATACAAGTATATTCTATGCCCCCCGTAGATAATGTTTTGCACGGTAAAAGTATAGATTCTACAATGGCCGACTTGCCCAGAAGTCAAATTTCATCAGCTTTGAATCTGATTCACCAGTTACCGACACCTAACATTACAACTACAACTGAGTGTCCCGTCTCCCTAAGGCGTAACACAAGAACGCAATGTCCACCAACCAGATGTTAACCTATGGTTCCAAAGACTGACAAGCGTTCCGAATTGTGGCGCTTTTTTTCGTCCTTTTAGCACCAACACGAGCAATTCTAGCTCAGTCCAGCTTTGCTAGAGCACTCTGTTCTCTTTCAAGGCTACTGGAATTTTTTGTACACAAAGCAGAATCTCTGACTGCCAAAAATATACAAGATGACTTCGTCCACGTGTCCGCACTTCGTGTGGGCGGCAAAGGCACCACCTTTGTGCTTTGCTGATTTGAAAATCCAAATACGGTTTGTGCAAGTAATCCTCAAAAACGACTTTCTCAAGCTCCGAAAGGCTATAGAAACTAATTGCTAAAAATGAAACTTCGAGGAGAATCACGACTCCTAAGCTTCCTCCAATAATATCTTAGCTCTGTCTCTTCTTGACGCCGTTTACGAACTCCAGAATGTTAACAGCGTTTTCAGGCAAGTGAGGTTGTCGCTACAGTTTTGGAACCCTAGGATCAAATTAAGGGATTAAACTTAAGCAATAGTCAAGTCTAACAAATCCATTTAAAACCAGCCGTGCTCTTGGATCCTTGCTTGCATTCTGCTGAACCTGAAAGTCTAGACGGCACAGTTTAAGATGATCCACGAGTACTCCTCAGTGTAATCCGACATGTTCCATATTAAAAATTGAAAATTCTATAAACAGAGGACCAGAATTTTGCAGCTCTAGTGTATCCTGGACAAAACTCTGCGTGTCAGGGCAGCGGTAAGCCTCCGAAAAACAAAAGAACCTTAAAAGAATGGAGAATCGCAAAGGAAGCCTTCAAAGACACCCAGGTGCACACTAATTTTGCTAAGCTCCCCACACCACTCCCAAACTCACCTCCACAATGATTCCACGGGGTTCCCACCTTGCGTACATAATATCAACATCCAAAAACTGCTCACTCAACATTTAAGCTCCTCAACTAACTTAAAGCCTCTAACAGAAAACTGAACGAGACGATGAATCGGCTACGCCGGACACTAGAACCCTCTCACAATCTTGCTCACTTCCACGAAACGAGCTTATCTACACGACCAGCGTCACTTCAGCATAATCCTCCTCCTCTCTCATTCCCCATCACGAACGGCTGCACCACCGGAAAGCTCCAGCCGTCAAAAGCGACAGGGAGACAGAGAAAGGAAAGTCTACCTCAGCTGCGAAGCATGTGAAAATTTGCAAAACAAATCCCGAAAAAACCCCCCAAAAAAATTTATAAATTTATAAGAGACGGCACGGCTGAGCCACACTTACCTCGATCATGTGATAGTCGAGTCAAATTTGAGCGAACTGGGAGAGCTCGAGGGCTGTGAGCAGCTATGGCGAGCGTTTGCGCAGCGCGCTACAATGGACTGCGCACTCGAGTCGGGAGAGACGACCAAAAGATGGACTCATCTTTCCAGGTCTAGAAAGACGAGATCACATCGCTTAATCTCAGCCTTCCACGTGGCCTGACATCTTTCCAGGGAAAGAATTGAGTCTGCAATCGCTCGCTCTGAAGTCCACGATCCCGCTTCCTTTTCTCATCCTGTCATCTCAGCCGTTGGGCCCCGCGTACGACATGGAATCTGGACCGATGGCTTGCTGCGAGTAGCTAAATGGTTCCACGCGGAGTAAGATGTGCATTGAAAGAACTTGGCTGTCTATACCAAGCTAAGGTAGGGGGGGGCCTTAAATGGTTACTTTTTCCAACTAGCCCACTTTCTCCTAGGATGTGAAACAAGCAAGTGTCACAATATGGTTAGTGGAATCCAAGTTGAGGCCGTAGCCACTTCCCTTATCATAAGTGTTGGAGCTCGTATGAATATCTTATTCGGAATTGAAGTGCTTATTTTTGCGTTCATTACATGGTCATATAAGTCTCCCAAATTATGTTGACTATTGAGTCTAAAATAGTTAACATATTTTGAGCACAAGTTCAATCTTTCTTATACACATTTCTTTTGGTATCTACTTCTAGGAGCCAAACCAAATCACATAACTACTCACACACAAGTGTCATAATAAGAAAAGCAATTGAATAAAGGTTGTTTGCTTTAGCCAACTGATGAAAATCCTCTCAAATCCCCATCAGCATGACCGTTTTTTCTTTTGCGAAAAGATTGGTGAAGATTTTGTTGTGCGCCTTGGCTTTTTGTGACAATTTTCTTCATGGAAGTAAAGAGATCAAGCCAAGACCTTTGTCAACATTTTCCACCAGTAAGTATCACATCGTGTGATTTGGTTGTACATAGGCTTCACCTAGTACTCAACCACCATAAATGGAAGAAAAGGACAGTTTTCAAAGGGGGGTAGCCGGCATTCCACTAGAAAATGTTGTGCGATAGGGTCCTCTCTAAAGTTGCAAAGTGTAATTTATAAAAGTCTTTAAAAAATTTATGGAATTGGAAACTCCGTTTCAAAATATAATAGATATATGACATGAATAAACACCACATGTGCGTAGTATCCCATGAATATGCGCATTATTTCATATCCCCCCTTGAAATATCCCTTTAACGCACATGATTCATATCTCTACAAGGAAGTCACCCCCCCCCCTAACCCCCCGCGCGGTGGTTATATTGTGGGTCCTTGGTAGAAGATTATAGTAGCTACAAACATTTTGACATGATCCCCAATAGAGGTGAGATAAGAATTATGAATACCAAATTTCTTCTTGACATTCAATAAGATAACATGGTCTTTTAAAAACACATGATTACGGTAGGAACAAAAAACTTTAAAAGACCCCCCCCCCAAAAAAAAACCAAAAAAAAAACAAAGAAATAATAATAATGGTGCAGGTTTGGATTGACTTTTGGCATTTGCATATGACTTGATTGACAGTAGTCATATAGAATTTATAATGAATATAGACTGGGCTCAACTCTTGTTAATCGGGTCGTGTTCTAATGATTACCCATGTCAATTGGGGATGTGCGTTCTAACACCATGTTTCTTAATAGTGGAGGTCATAGTAGCTTAAGAAGGCAGCCAATGTTGTGGGATTCTTCCCTCGAAACTAATTAGGTACATAGTACTAATACTATAAGCGCAGGATAACACAAAAAAACCTATGGCAAGCCCTTTTGGTGGGAATGCTAAAGATGGAAGTACCTACTAACTTTAAGTAAGTAAAAATTATTGGAAGGTGAGGTTGTGTGCATGGTGACAAAAGATATGGAAAGTGTCATTTTAAAATATAAAGCTTAATTTGGACTCAACGCTTGGCAACACGATGATGTTGAAGAAGCATGATAAATTATAAATTGTCTTCGAGTGTCAGAGCCCCGGCCCTTCACTTGTAATTAAGAAGTTTGGAAGAGAGAGAAAATTTGGCCTAGTTCGTTGACATAACCACCTAGAGTATTAAAGTCTTGTTGACTTTGGAAGGGAAAGTCACGGTGTCTCGTCCTTGGGCCTCAACATTCAAAAAGTTATTGGGTGTCAAGGCAAAATGTGATAAGTAACCATGATAATTCGGTCACAAAATATATCACCAATCAACTTGAAATTAACAAAGTGATTGGTGTGAGATGGTTTCCCTTTCACGAGAGGTGGAATCCATGGTCTTCATCATTTACTTGCATTTACTTGCATTTTGTCATGTCGAATTGTAATTATAACAGGAACATGTTAAAGTATTCAAAATCACTTCTTAGGTTAAATTGTTGTCTCTCATGATCTATCATTTGGAACGTCGTGTATCAATGTTGTTAAGTCGATTACTGTACATTATTCTGGAGTGATTGGTCATACTTTGATGGGTGATCCCCTCCCCATGCCTGCCCTCATCTCACACCGCATGTGTGGAGATTTTCATCATTCTAGCGAATAATAATTGCAATTGACCAACGAAGAGAGTCATTAGAGAGGAAGGCAATTCAACTTTTACAAACTACCAATTGTTGGTTATATGGGTTGCTAGGTGGTGAAAAAATATCTTTAGATAGAAACCAATTCCCATTACTTTGATTATGCTTACCAAAGTTTAATTGCAGTTGAGTGTCATACATGGCACAAACCCTTACTCTTGTGAAATCGTTCACGAGAAAGGGGGAAATGGAGTGATATAGTGCATCAAATACAGGATTCAGATGATAGCACAATGACATAGCAACCTCAACTCAGAGATCTCGTCCACTAGTTTGTGGCTATTTTGTGCCACAACGCCTTGACTGCACTTATTAGCACGCCTTAAGATAAGGTGTGTGGCCCTATTGCATGCACTTCCACCTCCACGTATACTTTTGACCGATGGATGAAAGCAATTTAGAAGACCGTGTCATCCAATTTGCAATCGTGAATCACACTAAGTATCATTCCAAGATTCGGAATTGGAATTGAGATGCATAAAAAGTCAAAGTGAAGGTTGCCTTTCTCTTGAAGACATCACATACATACATTAAAAGTCCTCCCAAGTACATTCATCGTTGAACCTAGAATTTCAGTCAATCAAACATTCTAGTGTTTCCGAGTCCAACCAGTCGCATGTTGTGATTATTCGGGTTTTCTTTATTAATTCGAGGCATATTCCATAGATTCTTCCATAAATGATTGATAATTTTCATGAAGTCGTGAATTTCAACTAGTTCATGTATAACTAGCGGTCGGTTCTCCCTGTACAATGGTCCATGTTTTGGGTCCACATTCTTTAATCTCATCGTAACACACGCCTTAAAAGTCGGTGTCCGTTCTTAATTACGAGCCTTGACATATGCCACACAAATAAAGATGTTCAATTAAGAAGAGTCCCACATACCTTACCTTGGGACGCGCAAATGAGTCTTGCAATATACCACTCAAATATAGCCGTTCAATGTGAGGCCCACATACCTTGACCTTGAGACGTGCTAATGAGTCAATTGGCACTATATGAGCTCTAAGCTTGAGTCCCAATTAGGACTACACTTAATAAGATATTCAGTGTTTGATTATATGTAATATTATTACCACCCTACTTTGCTCAACACTAATTGTCAATTTTTTGACAATTAGTGTTGGAAGATATGCTAGGAGATATGTTGGAATTCTCCTTTTATCATTGTTATTTGTTTATTTGTCATGTTTTTACTAACACTAAATTCAAACATGTAACTTCCACATATTACCATAGTTGATATTTAATGTTTGAGTTTACATTGAATATTACTTACTTCCATAGGGTTATTGATATTTAGTGTATGCGTTCATATTTAGTGTATCACACTCTAAATATCCTATTTAGTGTACTTGTTTGCTCATGCCTTAAATAATATCATAAGTTAGCTTAGACGCGAGTACCTACCTTATTTTGTATAGAGAACTGAGTTAGAACCTTGAATTGTTGAAGTCCCAAGCATTGGGATTTTGGTTTAGCAACCGGGCCCTGCTTGGGAGAGAGGGAATTATTGTATATGAGCGTAGAACCTCTCATCCATCCAACTTATAAAATTGACCCCTAGAGCTTTGTTGTCGATTCATCTCAAATGACTTCAAGTACATGAATTTGGGATCTTTGAAGTTGATTCCGGTGTCAAATCAACAAACAAACAAACAAACAAAAGTAACCTACGGGTTGCATATTCTTTCAAGGACTTTCATGTTGGAGGAATGAGAGGTACGTTCGTATACAATAAATTTCTCTCTCCTCCTACTTGACCTTCTTCTCATTTTCTTTGTCATATTTTGGGGGATCTAATACAACAATGTTTCCAGGACAATACAAACAATTAGAGAGCGCGTTGCACCCACATGTCAACGTTCCTTCAACCACTAAAGTCAACCTACCTAATTCCAAGACAACAACAATTTTGGACACTTATAATTGAGCAGTATGTGGTTAGGTCACGTGGATCTAAGAGAAGACATAATGTGTTCAAAAGATATTGAACTACATGTTCCAAAACATGCTAATTGATTCAGACTCACCAGTCAACATAATTTGAAGACACCACTTCATGAGCACAAAAATCTTCACTTTGATCACAAATGAGTTATTCATACGAGCTCCTAGAAATCATGAGGAAAGTGGCTACAACCTCAAGTCGGATTCACTACCCATCTTGTACTAAATCTCATGTTTTGATGGTCTAGGAGAAGGTGAGCAAGTTGGGAAAAGTTTAACTATGATTTAAGACCCATCTACACGTGTACCTTTACCGTTGCCAACCCAAAAAGCAACACGGCGATGGAGTGATATTTTGCTCCCAAAGAATTGGCATACGGCATCGGGTGTTCGAAAGTGTTTGCCACCGACCTTCTTGGAATTTGTTGGGCAAATTCGGTTCGGTTGCAATGCACCTCCCTACCTAGAAAAGAAAGGCCGGTAGAAAAAGAAAAGGTGAAGCTCAAGGCAAGGCAAGGGGGGAGAACTAGAGGAAGAAGAAGAAGAAAAAAAAAACAACAGCTGTCTAGAAGAGGTACATCTAACTTATATAATGTGAGTGGATCACATGAGAGACCTTGTATTATTGAAGCTTCGGGGTCTCATTGGGAGAAGCTTCTCGCACCTTTCTTTTAAGCTTTTGAGTTGCTTTGACTGCTCCCGACTCAATCCCGTCGTTGGGAAACGTCTCTTAATAGCTCACGGCCACTTCACACACGAGACTGAGAGCCCGCGACCATTGCACTTCAAGCACACTCGTTGGTGGAAAAGGCGGAGCCGGTCCAAGTTCGCTTCACACTATTACGCTTGAGGGACCAACGGAGTGTGTGGGTGCAAGATGGATGTAAAGTCTACGTGGATTCCTATGTGGCATCGAATGGATCATGTTTCATGGTCACTTTGACTTATTTTCAAAATCACCTCTTGGAGGTAGGCCTAACACAAAACTGGGAGACCATGCACGGGGAGGTCACTTAGTGCATTTAAAAAACGACGTGCGGCATAATATAGGGAGGATTAAAATCATTTCACATAAAATTTATAAAAGAATTCCAAATAATGAAGGGTCCATTAAAAATACATAAGCCCATTACAAGTAAAATAGATAGGTATAAAATATGGGCCATTCCCTTTTAGTAAAAATAATATAGGGGCTCAAAATAAGGATCTTAGGATATATGTTTAGTAGAATCAATGTCGTACGCATGCCTCACGAGGGATGGATGAAAAATTACTCATCATTCACCCAAAAATGGATGAAATTGGAAGCCTCAGTATAGAGAACCGGAAATTTTTTGCCAACCATAGAAGTTGATGGGCATTCCATTTACAAGTCAACATTTGTCTCGCAACTCAATGGTAATGTTTTTCTATCCAAAGATAGATTAGCAAGAATTAAACATAGTATTCATTTCAACAACCATGATAATTGTCTCCAAGCAAGATCTTTATGTGGATCAAGTTTGTTATCTATAGGATCTGATTGTGGGGTGCATTTTGTCCAACGGAGCACAACAATGCTATTGTCAACTGTAAAATCCGCTGCCAAACAAAAAAGGGGACGTTCAATGACTGATGTTAAAGCTGGAAATGCTACTAACATATTGAACGGAGTAGATTCCAGTTCATGGTGGGTGGGTAGGGTGCAGGCTATGCGGCGGCGCAATGGGAAACAATTTGGAGTACTTAGGCAAGCAGTTGACCTCCTTGCTCGAACGGAGGAATCAGGGAGGAGAAATCCTAATAATCCCTACATCGAAGTAATGTTGCAATATTATAGAAAATATCCAGGCCGTAACAAATTTAAGTATGATTACACGGATAGCAAATGGATTGATGTAGATTGCATTATATATACGGTAACCATGAGCTACAATTCTACAAATGAGGTGTACACTCTTGATAGGAATGATTCAGAGCAACTGTCCAAGTTTGTGACAGAACGAACTATATAAGATTCATGACCAAGCTTAAAGTGTTTCACACTATATGGTTTTGGTCTTCACTAGCATGTAAAGTGATTTTGAATAAAGGATTTTTATGGAGCGGGTGTTGTGTTTGTGAACACACACACAATCTTGTTGTGTTTGTAAACACACACTCAATCATATTGTGTTCCATCCTAAGTCTTCTTTTTGTATTTTCACTTTAAGTTTTTGTACTTGGTTTTTGCAATGGTACGTAATTTTTATATTTTTTTGTTGCCATGCTTTTCCCATCACTTTTGCATTGCATACATTCTTAAATTCAGTTTTTTTTAATTAAAAGGAATATAGACTACAAAAAATTTCAATGACATGGGCATTATAAGTAATGGTAGGGTACAAAAAAAATAGGCCATTTTAGAATATTATGTAATTATAGGGAGCTTTTAATTCGTGCCTTGGAGGTAAATAGCCCCTAAACAAATACCCCTCCGCCGCACGTGGTACACAAAAATCCTATTGAGTGACCTCCCCGTGAGACCATGGCACTCCGACGCTCACAACTGTTTGATTTATTTGATTTTATCATGATTTTGGAGGTATGTTGGGACGGGCTTTGGACACTTACTTTCTTTTGGGCTCTCACGATTTCATGGTCACGGCTCTTGGCTCGTGTGTGAAGTGGCCCTAACTCACGGCCACTTCACACAAGGGCCAGTAGCCGTGAGCACGAAATTGTGAGAGCCCAAAAGAAGTGTCCAAGGCCATCCCACGACACTTCTAGAATCATGTACCGTAGTTTACTAGCAGGTTAGGCAACTTGCTGCCTAATATTTAATTAAAGTTCAAAAAGTAGGTTCAGCACCTAAAAATAGTATATTCATATTTTCGGCAATTTTCTCTTTTAATTTTTAAAAATTCGGCTTACATTCATTTTTAATTTTCTATTTCAACTTATATCTTGCACATCTCTCTTGCATTGAATGACAAGTAAGATGTGAGTGAAGAGTTGAGAATGCTCTGTGCTTTATGCAAGTAGAGTGGAGTTGTGTTCAACAATGCATATGGGATATGTAAACTTTGAGGTGAAGCACCTAGTTAGACGTCATTTTTATAACACGCATAACTTTTGCATAGAGTCTTCAAATGACATAAAATTTGTTGGAGATGAAATATTACTTGATTTCTAAACTTTTCTTAGACCAACAAAATTCCAAAAAAGTTGATCTTCTATGCACAAATGAGCTCCAAAAAACTGTTATGAACGCATTTTAATTTTTTGATCTTTACACGGCTGCAATGTTTTGTCCATATCTTTTGCATAAAGACTTATTTTGACACAAAACTTGTTGGAGGTGGAAGAAGGATTGATTTCTCAACTTTTGTTAGTTGGACAAAATTCTATAAAAACTTCATCTTCTATGCTCAATTGGACTCCAAAAGTTTGTGTACAACACATTTGAAAAGCCTCGCCTAGAGTCTTGCTACTTCTTAACCCATATTCTGTGGACTAATGTACGTGAGCTTGATTACAAAAGGAGCACCTTCTCTCCTTCAAAATTCACATATGCTTCCACTGTAAGTAAAACTCTAGTGAGAAGTAAAAATTTCTTACTTTTAGACATTTTTGAAAAATAATTAATTTTATATTCGGCAAAAAATGCCAATAATATTCCAAAAATTTAGGCATCTATTTTTAGAATTATTTTGTGCCGAACCTGCTATTAAACTACGGTATTGTGGTTAGGGGCCCTCAAGTGTAGTGTGAAGTCATATGTGACCAGGCCCTCGACCAAATGCTAATTTAATGAATTTTTATTCATGCGGGGTTCTCGCACATGATCAAATATAATAAATCAACAATTGTGAGATTTCAAATTGCCATGGTCTCCCGGTTCTATGTTAGGCCTACCTCCAAGAGGTGGTTTTTGGAAATAATGCAAGTGACCATGAAACATGATCCATTTGATGCCATGTAGGAATCCATGTCGACTTTACATCCATATTGCATTCACATATATATAGTCCATTGGTCCCTCAAGCGTAGTGTGAAGCGAACTTGGATCGGCTCCGCCTTTTCCACCAATGAGTGTGCTTGAAGTGTAATGGTCATAGGCCCTCATCCCAGGGGTGCACCTTTCATAACATGTATGAGTATACAAGAGTGCACAAAAGGAGTATTAATTTGAACTTTTCCATACCACATATACATATGCTACACAAATTATAGCTCATAGTTATGTACATGTACGAAGGACCTCTAGAAAATATACAACATCTGTAATTGTATGGTAGTGTCACTAGACTCTATGGAATAAATATTCAATGTTGGATGAAACTAGGATGATTTTTTTTCATTTCTTTATCTCATTCATGCATGTATGAAAGAGGCAGTATTAGGGTTTTGGAAGGGCTCGTTGAATGAGCCCACTTCTTGCTTAGGATTGCAAGAGGAATAGGCCGCGCTTCTTTGTGGAGGTTGATGAAAGGAGATGCGGATGGGTGATGCAAGTGGTTGATGCAAGTAGTGATTACATGCATTAGGTGACTTACAAGTTAGGTCATGTCGCAAATGCCAACAGAATGGTTTGTTGAAATCACAAAGGTGCTCAAAACTCATCCTTTCCTCATATGTTTCATGTGTTTCACATTGCCCCTACCTCCTTTTGGGTGTTCGTCACATTAGTAGTTTTGTGTATTTGATTGTGGAAGCAACAATAAGTGTTTATTGATAAATTCTTCCATCAATTGATTTCTTGGTGTTGAATAGAGAGCAGAACGCTTGTCTTGTCTCCGAATTAGGTTATGGCTATTATTAAAGCATGCATGGTAGAGACTAATTAACAAGTGGAATAAAACGGGTAAAGTAACTTCTTTTTGTTCAAGATACTTTGAGTTTTGACTGATATTATAACTCCAAGATGCAAACAAGGAAAGTCAAGACAAGAACGCACCTAAAGCTAGAATCGTCAAAAATGAGGTAGATCAAGGAAACCAACTCCAAATAAGTTCGGTTTGTTGGGAGGGTTTATAAGATGCGTAGAAAATCTAGTAATCATTGGGTGGAGTGTAGGGATCCAATTGACTTGATGAGCCATCCATTGAAAATGGAGATTGGCTTATGTTGGTATCAGAAAGGCCAAAAACAAGGGGACTTACGATGAAATTTTCATATGATCTTACGGATTTTTTGAAACTAAAATTGCATTAGTTTCTATGGCAATTCAGGTGCTCATGAGTCACATCCGGGGATGAAAAAAATCCTCGACGTCTTTATGATGAATGCATTTTACATATGATAGAAGTTGATTGTTATTCAAAAGTATATTTATATACTTTTGTTAATCACTATATACGAATGTAATGTTTTTATGTATACATATTGTCACTCATATTCTTATCATTGAAATTATATGTGTATTGCTTGATTTTACAACATTAAAAAAATGTATGTGGAGGGCTTTTAGAGCACATAAAAACTGAATGTGGGAAATATACGGGAGCATTCCATGGAATATTGCTCGTCCCACATAACACTATTATGAATTTGAATAATGTTATGTATGTCGCGAACGAACGTGATTCTTGGTTTTCATGAAAGGGCTATCAATCTTGTGTGTGAAGTGGCCATGAATGCTCATGACCATTGCATTCTAAGACTTCGCATTGGTCGAGAAGGATGAAGACCGTCCAAGTTAACTTCACACTAGAAGGTGAAGACCTAAGGGTCCAAAAAAATTACATTATCATGCATGAGAAATCTACATGGATTCGTAAATGGAAAAATATCTATAATGTTTCATGGTCTGCCAAAATTTGTGTATTTGTGTTAGACCCACCTCCAAGAGGTAGGCCTAATGCAAATTCCAACAGACCATGTCAATGAAACAAATGGTACAACCTTTGGATGAGAGTCAAGGGCCCTCACAGTTAATGCCAACATGTAATGCCGACTAAGGGGTCATTATTAAGGTAAGTCTACTATATATTTGAATTAGGGAAATTATGAAATCAGTGTGCCATGGATGTGACTTCCAAGACCTTGTCATGTAGGAGCAACTCTTGTATGTCATCTTCTATGATTGCCACCAGTGATTGCATCATCATTTATGTAGGTTGGTGATGAATAATATGGCCCACACCAAATCATATGTATAGTGTAGCAACCATAGTTGAATATGTAATGTTTTCATTGATTGATCAATTAAAACAAAACATTAATAATGGAACTTCATGGCATCAACTACTTTGATGCATGACATGCACAAAACATTTTTCATCCACAACATATCATGTAAGGAATATGGTGGTATTATGGGCACGACCTGACTCCACGTATAATTTTTTGCCCTTGATTGGATAAGGGATCGACTCATCCGGTTAGCAATTTTACATCTTACATATTGTTATATCAAGCTTTACAAAGATAATTTGAATGCCAAAGTTATAGGAAGTCAAAGTGAAGTTTATCTCTGTTTGGATCTTAAAGGTCAAATGGATTTTTAAAAAAAAAATCAAGATGGCCTTGAAAAGATGAAAACAATTCAATGGTCAAACATAATATATTATAATATATCACAAGATTTTTTTTGTTAATAATTACTATTGATTTACATTAATATGGCTAAGAGTAGATTGAGTTAGTTGACATGCGAAAAGCCTATGAATAAGATTTGGTTGCAAATATTCATAAAAATTTCATAACAAAATACTACATAATGAAAATGTATCCTAAAGTGCAAAAGTAAATTATGTGCAACATAGTCTAAAAAATAAAAATAGTAGCTCAAAGTACTATGTATTGTAAGGAATTGCAAGGAATTGCATGTTGGATTCCTTCACATACTTGACCCTTTTTGGACCCTCAGTGCATGATATCCTTTTCATTGAAGAATCTCATTGGAAATATAAATATATATATTGATACACGTTGATTCCAATGAAACAACTAAAGATGAAGTTTTCAATAATAAACTCTTAAGGTTTTCGGTTAAGGGATCACACGTGCCTTCCCAAATGGCTTTACTATTATATTTTGACTCTTCTTAATTAAACTCTTATATTTCAGTGGTAAATGACAAGACTCATATCATTAACAAACATAAAAAAGAGTATTACTATGATGAGAGTGGACTTATGCTTGATGCCTAGCATCTAAGAGGCCCAAATTGGGCCTCTCCAAGCAAAAACTAGCATATTTGAACTACATACTTTTGTTTTTAGCTAATTATGTCAAAAGCGACACTATCTAAAAAAGGCTTATTCTTCAAGTGCATTATTTGATTAAGTCAAACACACGGATGATACTAAAGATTGAAGTTCAAATTTCACAGCTTGGGTGGCCTTTGATGCAAATACATACACTGTATTTTGATCATCAATGTCTAGTATATTTTTATTTTCTCCTTGCATCAGACAATGCATACGATAAGGTTTCAAACACACCAATATATAAAACATGACTTCCGTGCAATCTGAGCCATCAAGAATTTAGAAAGTTGGGTCTTACCACTTCACACATGGTCCCAGGTTCTAAGCCCCAAGTATGACATGGATGCCTACATGGCAACAATTTTTGAAGGTGAAGCTTAAAACTTGTGTTAAGAGTTGGGTTGAGTAAAAACCTAGATCCAGATTCCAACACATGTCCACGATTAGGTTTTCATTAAATGATCAACTTTTTAATCAATTAACCATGTTTTAAAGCCCTCTTTGGGCTCAATATAATGGCTTGCTAACGTGAGAGGGACTCAAGACGCCGTGTGAACTTAGAAATCATTATAGGTTTGGTTGTCAAAACAATTATAAGGGGTCACATGGTCATTTAACGAGGAGAGATCGAACCACTCAAATATTGGAATCCAAATGTGAAGAATGATAATCCACATACTGTAAGGCTAACATACCATAAATCATCGAAAAGTATCGAGATACCAATTTCTTTTGATGCCTAAAAAAACGGTTCACCTCATTTGACTCGATGAAGTGAACCCCAGCTTGAATATGTTTCATATTTGGTAGAGACGATGCGAAGTGATGCTTAGAATTCAACTCTCAGAAGCACATGCCGTTCATTCAGAACATTCTGAGATGAATGAAAGTTTACGACACAACCTACAAAAGACAGGCAATTCCCTTGTTCCAGAACGTAATCCAAACCCTTGCAAAACTCGAATCCATCCATCTGAGCTTTTGTAAATGGATGCATCGAATTCCGAAGCGTTGAGGCCCCAAAAGCATAGAAAAATTTAGGGAAGCCATCCACACATGTGACATGCCATAGCGGTTTATTTACAGTCAATATTAACAGCTGCGATCTGCAAGAGACAGATAATTTTATGTTGGATCCAAGGTTCAGAATGCAGCCACTTGAACTGTAGTCTCTATCAAGAAGAGGCATGGAGCTTTGGCACCAGTAAGGGCCTTTGGCACCAGCTTCTGCCTTGGCTCCAATCCGTGCGCGCAAAGGAGTGTCTGGAGGCACTAAGGGGCGTCATCATCAAAACGGACATGCTGTTGCTCCCATACCCTAGTATTCAAACAGCCAAAGATCAAACACAAGCATCGTCTAATTGTTGCCGTATGAGGCAACTTCTCACAAAATCATGAACATCTACAATAATCTGAACCGGGTTAATACAAGTAACCTACAAAGGCCTTTTACCATATGTGACGTAGAAACAGTACAAGGGGTGGCTAGGTTACTCGGAAGAAACTCAAAATCTAATCACAAAAGTGACCAAACATCCACATGCACCAACTGCAAGTGTAGGAATTCTCGCAACCGAGTGATGAACATGCTATCACCAACATAATTTAAACCTTTCCTCAAACTGTCTCAAGGAAAGTGATATATGCAGGCTTCGATGTGTCCAATGATCGAGATATGTTTTGGAAGTCGAGGCATACCATAGCTGATTAAACTTAAAGTACCTGGAAACTCAGGCCCAACATTTCATCTATCACCTGCACAGTCTCTATCTCTTTCTCTCTGTCCGTGCAGGGCAGCTTTCTGCCCGGCAACGGCATGCATATATTTGTCCAGGCCCATCACATGCATCAGAAGTGATGAGCCAACAAGACTTCGGGCATTTGAGCAAAGGGGATGCATCCTAAACCAACATCAAAAAGTTTTTCATGCAAAACCTGCAGCTAATCCCCTGTGAATGCCCACATTTATGCAGCACACCTTTGGCAAGGACTCAGTATGGAATCCAAGGCCTAGACTCAACAAGTAGAGCATGACGTGAAAGCCCTTACTGCATAAAGGAATCACAGAGGCTCAGGCTGTTGCGCAATGTGGCCCGGCCGACACCGCCGTTGCCCTTTCGCATCATAGTCACAAACTCATTGTAGTCGATACGGCCATCATTGTCTTGGTCGACCTCGCGGATCAAGTCTTCCACACACGTCTCACCCATGTTGTACTCGATACAAGCTTGCTGTAGCTCATCGGTTGTGAGGTAACCGCTGTGGTCTTTGTCCAACCATGAGAAAGCAGCAAAAAGGTTCTCCTCACGTTCGATCTTGTTCAAGTGCAGGGTGGCAGCCATGAACTCACCATAGTCAATCGTCCCATCTTGGTCAACATCAGCGGCGTCCATCAGCTGGCGTATTTCGGACTCCATGAGGTTGGAGCCCACCTTGTGCAAGCCCGCTTGGAGCTCGTCAAAACTGATTGACCCGGAGTTATCTGTGTCCATCATTTTGAACATTTCCTTTAGACCGGCAATCTCTTCCTCCGACAGCGACTCGGCGATGACACGAATTGCAACTTTCTTCAACTTATTCATAGCTGAGAACTGCTTAAGCCTAGATTGGACCGCGGGATCAATGGGCCTGTCGGGGGCGACCCCGTCCTCACGGATCCATGGATGGCTCAACACCTCGTGAGCTTTAAGGCGCTTCGAAACATGTGGGTTCAGCATCTTCCTAATCAGGTCCTTGGCACTCTCGGAGACGTTCGGCCAAGGCTCCGAGACAAAATCTAGATCACCTTTCAGTACTTGCTCAAAAATACCCTGCTCAGTTTCAGCCCAGAAAGGGGGCACACCACTGAGAAGAATGTAAAGGATCACTCCGGCACTCCAGACATCGGCTTCCGGGCCATAGTGTTTTCTCAAAACCTCAGGAGCAACATAATAGGGGCTTCCAACCACGTCACTGAAAATCTCTCCTGGCTTGAAAAACACAGAGAGCCCAAAATCAGTCGTCTTCAAAGCAGCATTCTCGCTTGGATCTGAGAGGAGAAAATTTTCTGGCTTCAGGTCCCTATGCATCACCCCAAGCGAGTGGCAAGCCTCCACAACACCCACAATGACGCGGGTCAGCTCGGCAGCCTTGGCCTCAGAGTAGTGGCCTCTTTGAATGATTCGATCAAAAAGCTCACCACCTGCACATAATTCCATAACTAGATGAACTGATACAGAATCTTCATAAGCCCCCTTGATGGTAACAATGTTAGGGTGCCCTGATAGATGATGCATGATGTGAAGCTCGCGACGCACGTCATCCACATCCTCCTGTGAGATGAGCTTCCTCTTAGCTATGGATTTGCAGGCATATTCCTTGCCAGTAGCCTTCTCAATACACAGGTACGTGGTACCAAATTGGCCTTGGCCGAGCTTCCTACCCAAAGTGTACAAATCCTTAAGATTCTCAGTCTGCCGCTGCAGAACTGATTGTGTGAAACTCTGTCCGGGAATAAGGTTAAACCCTCCGTTCCTCATGGCGGCAACCGCTTCCTTCAGCTCGCTCTTTTTAGCAACCGGTGGAATATGGTTCTCAGGAGGTGGCTTTTGTTGAGTGAAATCGGGTTCTGGTTCGCGCTCTTGCGTGGATCCCTCGTTTGATGGCTGACTGTTAGAATTCGTGGATGATTCTGGGTCAAACTCAAAGAACCCTGTCTTGCTGGCTGCTCCAACACATGTGTTGCCCATTCAGTGCTTAAAGGTACTCATGACGACTCCGCTGCTCTCCTCTAAAGCATCTGCAATATCCACATGTCCAGTAAAAATACTTTTAGCGGCATCATCAAATTCATCATCAAAGGATGGCGACTACTGGAACTGAAGATCTAAGTTAGAAGCTGTCGAGTGTAGGCGAACCCAAAATGGAGGATACTAGCAAACAATATCGGCCAAAGTCTCCAATTATGGACTGCTCATCATTCGTCACCAGTGCTATGATCTCTGCTCATGGCGCGATGTGAATCTGAGAGTACCACCAGTACGCAGACGATTCTGGAAGCACCCTTACAACGTCAACCACTGTCTCTTACAATCTCATTCCTCCTTGAACGCCTTTGGAGCATTCAAACCTTGATCTACACTGAAGAGAAGCTCTAATAGAGGCTATGCACAAATTTCTGATTCAACTCGTTTGAAGCTACTTTCCTTCCGGTCATGCCACTAAAAGTTCTTATTCAGCAAAGCGTTACCAATTTTATTAACAATGTCTGTCCACAAATTGATAGTACTCAGACAGTACTTTTCATCATTGAAGTTATGAGCTGCAAAGATGACCCAAAATGGATACAGGGGTGGGTTAATCTGTGCACGATTTCATGTTATCAATGATTACAATGATCCACAACAACATCAACATAGTTGAAGTAGATCATCAAACAGGGTAAAGGGTGACGTCAAAATTGGAAGCATGCAATCATCACCTCTATCACCTTTATCATGCAGGATTGGAGACGACTCCAAGAGCTTTTCTGTCCAACAACGAGCACTTCCAATCTTCAACTCAATTTGCGAGACTTTAGATACCCAGCTCCATCGGGCCTCCAAAAATGACATTTCCGGTCATACCCGCAAAGTATTCCTGCAACATAAAACAGAAGAAGCCTTGTCAGTTGATTGCATAGGGCACATCATGCTCCAAAATACTACAGAATACAAGATTTATAATGTGGTAAATCTAAAGATAAACCTGAAACTGATAACAGACCATTCCCATGAACATCACATTTGATGTCACAGAACACTAATGACCGCCTTGTCGTGCTTCAGCTCTATCTTCGCAGTTCAACCGAAGATATTAAGATGTCCTCAAAATACAGATTGAGTTCAAAATTATGACATTAACCATACACGATAATATAAGTGAGGGGAGGACGACTTGAACAATAATAAGAGACTAAAATTATGTATTTTAACCAGCATGCTACGCATCCTCACAAGATTGTAGGGCTCAGAGGCAACAAGATTGAATACGTATCTTATATGCATTTCAATGTATGAGAAGCAGACAATCAAGAGTCCACAGAAGCAGTTTATTACTATCAAGTTCCAGGCTGCGAACTCGACTTTGATTTCATATCCAGTTGAAAATTCTGATGAAATGAACTAGGAAATAAAAGAAAGAATCATGGAGATCGTCTGTACATTTATGGAAGACAGGTGCCAGCAATCAGATGAGTCACGAGTAAAAAAACCGTACAATACTAGAACGGAAATCGTACAATCTTATCTTCTTCGTCGGCACCATACAGACAAGAGCAATAACTAGGAATACATGTTAAGACGCATCATCGCATGAAATGCGCGACGACAGACCCGCGAAACACATTGCGCGGCTTGCTCTTCGCCTCTTCAAACAAACCCTGCTAATTATGGCTTGTATTACTCAACAGTTTTAAGACTCCATCTCCACACAAAGAGACGCAAACGCTGGGATCACATGGAGATCTGGACCCGTCAACGTAAGTTCGTTTCTTAAGTAGGAAACCCTTTCTAAACTAACGGTATCACAACTGGGCCAATTCAAGACGAGAAGGCAGAAGTTATATCCCCGCATAGCTTCGCATTCTGAATACCAAAACATTGTGGTGCTATCTTGAAAAAATAGCGAAGACCGACATTACTTGAGCTATAAAGAACAATATAATTAAGCTGATCTAAATTTTCGTTGAGACAGGTGAGGTTACTCTTCTTGAGCGTTTAACCTACAGCTTGTAAACCAAATGATAGACAATCTATCCAACAAGTGCAGATCCCATCCCAAACAACTCGATGCATTTTGTGTCTGTAATCCGACATACCTCAAATTCGAGGTACAATGGATTCAAAATCAGCATTCGAATGATTATTAGTACCGCTCGAATCACATAAAAAATAATTGAACTATGGCGGCAGAGAGCATTAAACTCACAGACGCTTTCGAAAGGATCCGTTCTCAGATCGTACAAATCGCTCTTTCAATAGCTTTCACGACGTCCACTATTCAAGAAATGCTACATTAGAACCAAAACACATCAAAACTAGCGCAAAGAACGAGAGCCACACGCTAACGAGGAAGGCGTATTGTGTTTGTATTCCGAAGCACCTCAAATTCGCCGCACGAACGACTAAATCGTGTTCGAATTAAAAACGGAATCCTGCACAATAGTATTGCTCGAACGAACCTCACGAAGAATAGAAGCCCGAGACACTAAGACCACAGATCTCATTAGCAGAATCCTTGATCTGACTTAAAATCAGCAATGAAAATGGCTCTTCCAATGGACTTCCACGACGACGTCTCCTTCTAATCCACGACTTCCAGAACTGCTATGTTAGAGCCAAAAACAAAACAAGAATAAGATCCTTTCGATGATGACAAGGCTTATTTTCCGTCTGTATTCCGACATACCTCACAATTGGTTTAACTTCAGTGCCAATCCTGCAAATTAATACTGCTCGAACGAACCTCACGAACAAAAGAAGCCTGAGACTAATCGAACTATGGCGGCGGAGCGCATTAACAGGCGCCTTGGACAGGCTCGGGGATGTGACATCAATGATGATAATGGCTCTTGCAATAGCCACTCCACGAGTTCCAGAATAGATATGCTGGATGCAAGAACATCGAAACTAGCACAAAGGACAAGAGCCATACGCATATCAGGATGGCGTATTTTGTGTCTGTATTCCGACATATCTCAAATTTGAGGTACATCGACTCGAACGGTTTCAAATTCAGCACTCTGCGGAGTCCTTGAGATTAGTATTGCTCGAAACTCAGCCTGAGACTATGGCAGCAGAGCGCTCTAAAAGGCGGCTTCGATAGGCTCCGCGATCTGATTTAATATCAAGAATAAATACGTTTCTTGTAAATAACCTTCCACAACGATGTCTCCTTCCAATCCAAGACCTCCAAAGCTCGAGGACTTCTATGTTAGCCAAAAACGTCAAAACTAGCGCAAGAATAGGATCCATATTTCCTGTCTGCATTCCGACAACCCTCAAAATTGGTTCAAATTCAGTACTCTAACGAGTCCTGCACATTGGTACTGCTCGAACGAACCTCGCGAAGAACAGAAACCTGCGACTAATCAAAGTCTGATAACGCATTAACAGGCACCTTTAGAAGGCTCCGTGATCTGACAATAACATCAAGAATGAGAATGTCTCTTGCAATAGACTTCCACGACAACATCTCCTTCCAATCCACGACTTCCAGAATTCAAGGACTGCTTTGATAAAGCAAAAAACATGAAAACTAGCGTAAGAACAAGAGCAAGAGGAGCCTCCTACGCACCTTGGAAAGGTCACGGCCACTCCTGCAGACTTAACCCCACGCACGAGGCGCTACAGCCCCCATCCAAACCAACAGTCGGCCGATCGCCACCAAATGCACCTCTCTGAACTGCTCAGCTCAGCTCAGCTCTGCTCTGCGCTGTTCTGGTCTACTCTGCAATGGGATGTGCTCCCCTTGAGTCGTTCGCAGCACTAGAGCTCCTGCCACGCCCCACAGTTTGCAGTGATACGAATCGCGATCTACGCGTCTTGTGGATGCGGGAGCGCAGGCGGGGGCGGAATCGCGGATCGAGTTAGGGAGTGTGCGCTGGGCGTGGTAAAGATCTCGGCGATGGAGATGGATGGAAGGAAGGAAGAGCGGGCGGGCGGGCGGGCGATGGGAAGCAGGCCGGAGGCTTCCGTTTCTCTTCTTCATCTGCGCCTCTCTTTTCTTTTACCGCCGGGCAGAGGGCAGCGGGCAGGGCGGCAGCTTAGCTGCCCTCCCTAACTGCGTACGACGTACGAGGACCAGAGTGGCTAAGGGCCACTTCACACACGAGACTCAGGGCCCGTGTCCATCGCACTTCAAGCTCTCCCATTGGTGGAAAAGGCGGAGACGGTCCAAGTTCGCTTCACACTACGCTTGAGGGACCAAAGGAGTAAGTGAATGCAAGATGCATGTAAATTCTACATGGATTTTTACATGGCATCGAATGGATCATGTTTCATGGTCACTTGGATTATTTTTTTGAATCACCTCTTGGAAGTAGGTCTAACATCAAATTGGGAGATCATGGCACTCCAAAATTTCACAACCGTTGATTTATTTTATTTTATCATGTGTGAGGACCCCGCATGCAAAAAAAATCATTGAAATTCCATTTGGTTAAGGACCCGGTCACATGTGATTGTACACTACACTTGAGGGCGCGTGATCACACTACGTAATTTTGGAAGTGTCTTGGGACAGCCTTTGAACACTTCTTTTGGGCTTTTGCAATTTCATTGTCACAACTCTTGGCTCGTGTGTGAAATGGCCCAAAGTTAAAGCTCTCTCTAAGATGTGTTATACAATAACATTCCCAATGATCACTCGAGAAATATACCGCTACACTTGATTAAGGTATATAGGTCTTAATTGGTTGGTTTTTTCCAACTACACTGATTATTCTATTTAGTGCATGTGGTACTAATTCCCAAAACACACACTATTTTGTCAAGTTATGAAATTATCAAGGGCTAAACAATTTATTGGGCAATACTAAATTCATGAATACATGCTCATTTATCATATATTTCAATCAAATTAGCGTGCACTCTAAAGGTGTTTTTAGAGTGCATGATTTGTTTTGGTGAACTCAAAGAGATTTTTCCTTTTGCTTTCTAGTCAGCACCGCTCACTCGTAAGGCATCTCCTAACACTAAGAAATTAAAGAGAGTTTGTATCGAGAGTTTTCGGCACTTTGACACTTTGGGCTCCCAAAACTTTAGATCTTCTAGTGGCACTAAATTCGTAGTGTCACTAAAATATAGTATTTCTTTCATATATTTCCCACACGCACTATTAACCCACCCTTACTAAATGGGACAATTAAGGTAGCCCCACTTTTTGTAGGATATGAAACCCGTGATTAGTATGATTTGGTTAGCATATCCAAATCAAGGTCGTAATAGCTTTTCTAATAATTTTTGGAGACCAAATGAACATCTTATTCATTATCAAAGTGAAATTTTTCATGCTCATTTAATTGGTCATATAGGTCCCCTACCTCCAAGTATGTTCATTGTTGAGCCTATAATGGTTATCATATTTTGAGGACACAATCCAATATTTTTTAAACACGTGTCTTTTTGGTATATATTGATGGAGCCACACCAAACCACACATCACTCAAGGTGTCTGATTAAGATAGGTGTCCAGTTAAGATAAGTGACCAAAACATGCATGTCTACCTTATGTAAATGGAATGGGCATGTGTATAGTGTGGCTTACCCTTCACATCCATGTTGTGTGGCCCACAAGTGACACCATCACCCATGGAAATGGCATGCAACAATAATCACACTTGAAGTTTCAACCACTCAACATGTTTTCATTCTTCCATTTCTATTTATAGGTAAGGTATCAATTGAAAGGAATTGAGGATACAACTCCAAAGAGAATGGAGTCATTTCCTAAGTCCAAGAATCAAGGGAGAATATATCAAAAGTCGACATGTAGGGGTTTCTTGAAGGTATATGCAACTAATTTTATAATGGTCACCGCAGCCAAGTGGCTAAGAGTTAGGAGGCGATATTGGTTCATTTAGAAGAACCACACAAAGCTACAGGAAACAAAGTACTTGTTTGTGGAAAACAAGCAAGATTTGAAAAAAAAAAAACACCATCATTTGTTTAGGGGACCTCTGATATTTCATAGCGTGGATCGATAAATAATGTACACCCACACTATTTTCCCCAAAGTTCTTAGTGTGAATTTTATTTTTGTTATTGGAGTGGCCCACAATATGTACCGATTTTTTTTGAATTTGATCACACCTATGTGGTTCAATATACAAAATAATGTTGTTGATTGCTATTCTTAGAATAAATTAAGCACCATTTTCTTAAGTCTTTGTAATCTCATTTCTCATTGTTTTGATAATAAAAATTGATAGGAGTGGTTTGAATTACATATAATGGAAATTAGTAGCAAGTTGCAAAGCATTATATGATCTTCAAGTGACCAGAATGTCAAAATGCTTGTTGAGATGTGAGCTATATATAAATTATTTAGATTTATATGTTTAGATTTTTTGAGATTTTCAGCCATTTACCATTACATGCAATTTTAAGCCATCAAAGATCTTGACCAAGTCAATGAGATTTGTGTTTACAAAACAATGGGGGCTTCAAGTTCAAGAGCATTTCCTACCATATGTTATGTTGTAGCATTTCCACATGATTTATTGAGAACTATCATAAAGAATAAGTTGTGAGGCAACATCAAATGATCACATCCATTCAGTTATAAACAAGCAAAAAACATATTTTTGGTTTTCTTACAATGAAATCAACAACAAAAACGTCTAACAGACCTCAATGTCACAAATATCGTTTAGGGTTTAGGGTTTCGTTGTTCTTAGAGAAAATGTTTGGTAGAAAATGCCCAAGGGGAGGGCATTATGTGTGCAAGGGCTTGCATCAAGGGCAAAGCCTGAGAGTTGGGACTGTACGTGCTTAATGATCACCCCCTTGGTATTTTTCTCCCATAAAACCACTACGACCTGTATGGCCGTTGGATTTCCATAAGATCCCACCGACACTTAATATTCCGCCATGAATGACAGCAAGAAATTCCCTACGTAATTGGCATGCCAACATAGAAGGGAAAATGTTCCGTGAGCTTTACGATGGTATTGATTGAAACTAAATAATAATAAGATAGATTGGTAAACATTTTATGCTCAAGGGCATCGCTAGCCTTGATTTTCATGGTAGGCCCGCTCAAGAAATCGTATTTTATCCAATACATATTTTTTTCTTCAGGAAAAATGTCATATTTTGTATATGACCGAGGCTTTCAAGTGCGCCCTTCAAGCCCAGGGTAGGCCCGACCTACCCGGGCCTAGGCTTGGCGACGCCACTGTCTATGCTCATAATTTTCTAACAATCTTGAACACTTCCAAGTTTGACCAATCTTATCAATGTTTCCTTCTCATCACAACAATAAAGAGTTTATGTTATTGTGTTTTCTGCATGAAGATTTTTGGTTCTCTTTTTTGGAGGAAGGGATTCTAACTATATGAGATGTGATTCTTTGATGATCCCTCACACCCCCTCTCTTTTAGTAATTTGGCTCGGGCAGCGGGCAGCGACTAAAAACAAACTGTAGCCCTAGTTGCCTGCTTACATGCCATGTTGGGCTGCACGTGACACTGATACCCTGTGGCCATTGTTTATAAACGGCGGTTATCTAATTTAGCCCCTTTGTCAGAGCCCCCCCCCCTCCCTCCCCCTAATCTACATGGCTATCACACATTCGATCTATGTTGAGGACAAAACGTAACATGTTGAGTAATTAAAGGGGACCGGATTGAGGCCCCTCCTCTATGATCTATTGAGCCTATCCGCCACTCATGAATCACATGCCCAAACCCTCGTAAAGTTCAATGATGTGAAGACCAACTTGGTTTCCTAGTGGCACTGAAAAAAGGAATCCGAATCTCGGTCTTTATGCAACGGTGGTTGCAAAGAATGTGTTTAAAGATAAAGAAGACAAAATAGAACGAGAAAGAGAAAGAGAAACCGTTGATGGTGTTCTTATACCGACATGAATGTGAGTTCATTATCTTTAAGTTTGTTCGTGGCTGGCGTTCGAGGAGCAATACACGAACAATCCATTAACAAGCTAACCAATCTTAAAATCTCAAAGTCCAGCATCAAAACCCTCATGACAAATATACACCAAAATGCCATTAAATATCTTACCTACCTCGTTCTCAACAAAAGAAAACTTGAAAATAAACAAGCTACTGTCACACCTCCCTAAAACAAAGGGACTAAAACAAAACACTAGAGCCCACCTCCCAAAGAGGCATAAACCCTCATACATGCAGTGTGTGTGGGGGGGGGGGAGGAAAAAAAAGGGATGATTCCAATGTTGTCACCGATGTGAATTATGGTATTGCTTCAATTTCAAGTCGGTCTAAGTCTACATGTAATCCCGAGACGGACATTACAAGAATCAGAGGGGCCCCAACGATTATTGCCTTCTTTCGAAGGTGAGCACCTTGAATGGGTCTATCTCCCCCGAGGGCAAGCCCCTAGGTTCCCCACATGGTTGGTTGAAAATATCCAGTTCACCCACACACCGCCACCATGATTGGGTGGGGCATAAGTGGTGGGGTGCACATAAAATCAAACAAAAGGAAGCTGGTGAGAATGTGTTCCACAACAATCAATACTCACTAACATCATAACTAATGTGTAGATTACAGGGTACAGAGAATGATCGCATACGACTGTATCTCTCATCCTTCCAACATAAGAAATCTTCACCCCCTATAAGTTTGTGGTCGACATATCTGAAGATGACTTTGTACTAGTAATCTCCTCTCTCGTTGATTATGCTAAACTCAAGGTTTGGGACTAAACGCATGGTTTCATATGGCTTTACTTTACAGATAACTCTATTATGGTTGGGTCCAATGGACTCGGCCTTTAAAGTCCTACAAGCATAGTAGCCATTGTTTGAAACCTGCAATCTTACAGGAGTCTGATATTAGCTATATGCAATGTACAATGAAAAAAACGTGCCCCGACAACATGCCTCATGATTGGTCTGCCTTGGCTGAAGCATCTTAGCCGTCGATCTGGTGAGATCAAAAAATACCGACAGGTGGGGGACGACTGGCTTTGGTTTTGGTTTCGGTTTACAATGTGTTGTGTAACCTAACCCTAAATGGTGCAAGGGGCCCTCTCGAGGCTTCGCATTGGTCAAACTTCAAATCCACCTTCAATATGATTTTCGATAGATTTGGAGCTTCATTAATAAATAAAACAAACCTCTCAAAGTTTACTTTTCATTCCGATTCACATACACCATAGGATTTATTAAGAATCGTACTTTTGTAATATGATTTTCAGGTTCTATAGGTCTATGATAGCATCAATTAGGGCAAGCCCAGTGACCCTGCACCTGCATCTGCATTTGCGCTTTCTCATCCACGATGTGGCTGGAGATGCATGATACTGGTCCAATCACCCTGCTATACCCTAAAACTGGATGTAAAATAGTACAAGAAGTGCAGAACTCCATGCATTTCGTCGAGATATGCAGGGAGCCTACTATCAGCTAAGGACAAACAACTTCATGGCGGCTTTTAACTAAAGACAACTCAATATGATAGGGCCGCAAAAAACTAAAAATCATTTTAGAGGAAATTATGAGGTAGTAAAGTAGAATGAGTGGCAATTTTGCCTAGGTCTGCATCTGCATTATGGGTGGAGGCCACTTTTCATTCCCGGATGCAGATGCATATCCAGGAACGACTGGGCTTGCTCTTACAAGTACGTTTATCTTTTGCTTTTTCAAATTTTGACACTATAGTTTAATTTGGCCTTACATGGCACTCTTATTCACATGTTACACAGTTTGTAAATTTTTTACGACTCGACATAAAGTTTCATGTCCCATAATTACTATGATTCATACACACTATTAACAATACCCATTTTCAAATAATATGTTCATGACGTGTGAATGATCGGTGAAATCGAGGGTGCAAATATTGGTGGACTGTGTGGAGAAAGGTTAAGGCAAAAAGGCTCAAATCATGTTTGGGGAACACTATTGTAGTTTCGTGCATGCACCGAAGAAAGTCAATAGGGAGTTATTGCACACGAACGCATTTCTCACTCATCAAAAACAAATAAATAAAAAAGAGTACCATGAACAATATGCACCATGGATGTTATTATATTTTAGTTGGTTTGACTTTGAATACCTCAAAGTACACTAAATAGGATACTTAGTGTCACCGATTCAAATTGTCTTGCTTGATACTAATTGTAAACCATGGTATAGTGTCACCAACACTTAACGCTAACCCAACATTATATTTGTCATTCCTTGTAATCTTTTAGGGGGGGATCATAGGTTTACAGTGTTGCAATTACCGTTGCTCACCAAGCAGATTTTCATCCAAATTTCAATCATCCATGACAATATTTCATCACGAGTTGCTAACAAGAGAAGGTAGGGTTTTGGCCAATGGATGAACTCATCCATCAACCACAATAGTATTCATAACCTGATTCATAAGAAGTGTCACCCAAAAGAGTTACCATAGTGACATATTTGTCATTCCTTGTAATCTTTTAGGGGGGGGGGGTTGTAGGTTTACAGTGTTGCAATTATCGTCACTCACCGAGCATATTTTCATCCAAATTTCAATAATCCATGACAATATATTTCATCACAAGTTGCTGACAAGAGAAGGTAGGGTTTCGGCCAATGGATGAACTCATCCATCAACCACAATAGTATTCGTAACCTGATTCACAAGAAGTGTCATCCAAAACTTTACCATAGTGACATAAAATACCACATGACACTAAACATCATGTGTATTATAATTCCATCCAACATCATAAAAAATAAACCAACTATCCCTAAACCTACATGACACGACAAATTTTTTTCTTCTTCTTGGACATGGATGGATGAGAGATGTGCTGCCCGATGAAACTAGGGTTCGGTTAGAAAATGTATTGCCTGTTAATATTTCTCTAGGTAAGGCCCCCCCCCCCCCCCCTTGGCCTTTATTCACTTATGGGTCCCAGCACCCCACCCCACCCCAAATCCAAGGTCGAGCTGGAGTGCTACATACTCCACAAACTGATATAGTCTATAAATATACTTGCCGGTTAGTGGCAGCATTCGTGGCAACTTCGAATCTATGCCAGTTTTAAAAAGTCTCCATTGGATGTGTCGGTTCTATGTCGTTCTAGCGACTTCTAAAAACGATGCCTTAGGGCCACGTCACACACGAGACTGGGAGCCCGTGACCATCGCGCTTCAAGCGCTCTCATTGGTGGAAAAGGCGGAGCCGGTCCATGGTCGCTTCACACGATGCTTGAGGGACCGACGGAGTATGTGAATGCAAGACGGATGTAAAGTCTACGTGGATTCTTACGTGGCATCGAATGGATCGTGTTTCATGGTCTCTTGGAGATAGATAGAAACTCCGACCCCTTTCAAGCAAGGAGCCGGCGTGAATAAAATGTCTGTTCGTAATGCCAATGACCCGATGCCCACTGGACAAGGGGACATTGGGACAAATACTACTCTCCCCTTTCGAGGATGGACACTATAGTGACACACTATACAAGTTCCTAGCTAGCCACTAGTGCCTTGAAGATACCGGACATGGTATCCCCCCAAAGGGCTTTGAGGTACCCATACAACAAGGTCCAAGGACCCCCCACCATAGTTGGGTGGACTAAGACAGTGGCACCACGCCGGCATGGGGAATAGAACCCACAACCTCCTCATTGGGGGCCATGAGCCCTAACCACCAAGCCAAGGCCCGTGGTGCCCTTGGACTAGTTTCACAAACCATCTCTTGGAGGTAGGACTAACACAAAACCGGGAGACTATGGCACTATGAATGTTGACGACTGTTGGTTTATTCTATTTTATCATGTGTGAGGACCCGCATGTATAGAAATTCATTGGAATAGCAGTTGGTTGAGGGCCCGGTGACATATGACTTCACGCTACACTTGAGGGTGTGTGACCACACTACATGATTTTGGAGGTCTCTTGGGATGGCCTTTGGACACTTTCTTTTGGGCTCTCACAACGTCATGGTCACGGCTCTTGGCTCGTGTGTGAGGTGGCCCTGAGGGCCCGCATCCATTGCACTTTAAACACTCTCATTGGTGGAATAAATGGAGTTGGTCCAAGTTTGCTTCACACTACGCTTGAGGGACTGACGGAGTAAGTGAATGCAAGATGGATGTAAAGTCTACATGGATTCCTACGTGGCATCAAATGGATCTTGTTTCATGGTCACTTGGACTATTTTCACAAACCACCTCTTGGACGTAGGCCCAACACAAAAGCATGGGACCATGCCACTTACCTTGATTTATTCTATTTTATCATGTGTGCAGACCATGCATGAAAGAAATTCATTGAAATAGCATTCGGTTGAGGTTCCGGTCACATAGGACTTCACACTACACTTGAAGGCCCACGACCAAACTACATGATTTTGGAAGTGTTTTGGATGGCCTTTGGACACGTTCTTTTGGGCTCTCACAAGTTCATGGTCACGGCTCTTGGCTTGTGTGTGAAGTGGCCCTCATTTCGAATGGGCTTAGGGCCACTTCACACACGAGCCAAGGCCCGTGACCATGTAATTGTTAGAGCCCGTGATTCTCGTCCAAATGCCCGTCTCAATGACATGGTATGTCGGAATTTGTGTCATTCCTACCTCTTGGAGGTGGGCCTCATGTAAATTCTGGCAAACCATGAAACATGATCCATAATTCGTCATGTAGGAATCCATGATATTTTTTTGGATCCTTACACCTCCACCTTTTCGTGTGAAATGATCTTGAATGATCTCAACCTTTTCGACCCATGAGAGATTTTAGAATGCAATGATCACGGGCCTTTAATTTCATGTGCGAAGTGGCCCTTAGTCCGAGATCGAGCCAATCACGAATCGCAATATGACATCAAAACATTGGTGGAAGCCCAAAACAACGTTCTCCGAATCTATTGTTGATATTCAAAGCTTTCCAATTGCTACCCACGAGCGTAATGAATTAGTTCTCACTATGATATTGAGAATCTTAAGTCTATAGTGAATCATAAGATAGATGGTTCATGATGCTTTCATGTAATATTTATTCCACCCATGATATTGTAGTGGATGACAACTTATTGCAATGTGGAGTTTCACATAAACACAACATTGCCTAGTTGATGAGTTGTGTTCAGTTGCCTTAATTTCAAATTCAATATGAGGCAGTGGGATTTTGACATCCAAAGTCTTTATTCTCAAATATATTGTTGGGCCCATGAACACAACGCATAAGTCGAGTAATGTTATGGAGTACATATTGTTAGGTCATTATTTTTTTTGTACAAGATGCATATGGGATCAGTGCATCCAAATGCATGTAAAATGCACACCCTTGATTGCATTGCCAATGTAAAGGCCCGAAGATGGATTCCAACGGCTCTGATTAGTTGGAGAAATGTAATGCCATGTCCATAAACGTAATTCACTCCAAAATACGTGGGTGCACTGCATAATGCAAGGGTGCCTTAAATTACAAATGGAAATTCAACGTGGGTCTTCACAAATAAGTGGTGACACAATTACTTATACTACGTTGATCGTGTTCATGGCTGCTTAACAAATTATGAAATACTGTACTTAACATCCCAGACCAATGTGGCTATTGGGTCGGTGGGGTGACTACTGTACAATTTTGGAACTTGGAATGTCGAGGGTGCATGGACATTGACGCAATCACCGTGTCCGACAAGATGGTCGGCCAATGATAATGCCATGATGACCAAACTGCGCAGTATGAATGGGTGCAACAAATCGGGACGGCATGGGTCCAAACTAGTCCTACTATCGACTATGTTCCACATGGAATAACTAAAGGTTAAACTCTTGTCTTTGGAAGTTATTTACTTACGTGTGAAATGGCTCTCGGGTTAATGACATTTCAATTAAATTGGGCTCTACAATAAATGAACCGGGCTTGACAAAGTCAAACCCGTCTAAGAAACGTTCATTTATACATCCTTATGGATAAGATTGGATGCATAACAATTGCTCAAAGAAGCATGCTTCATCTAACTTCCTCCTTTATGGCATGACCGCTTTATCTAGTTAGCAAGCAATTCTTAGGTTAGCTAACATGCTTGTTAGAAAAAGGACCAGGTCCGCTGTAGGTCCACCCTAGTAATGGTTAGGTAACCAAGTTGTTAACCTTAAGAAGCTATGAGAGCTTAAAGGGCTTTATTGTTAACTCACTCCCTAGGTTAGTTAACTGCCTAATTTTATAGTCGTACACGACATGCCCAATGGGAAAGAGCTTCTAAGCTCTTGAAGGGGGGAAAAAAACTCTTTCCAAAGCACTTCTTTTCATTCACCCGGGGAGGGGAAGGGGGGGGGGGGGCAACTTGGCTTTGAGAGTACGTGTGGGACCATTCACTAGAATCCCTTGCATTCAAAATTTTCATGATCAAAAGGAAGAGTACACATGCATATCATAGATTGCATAACAATCTTGTGTATGTATATGGCAACTATGAAGTTTTAGAGCAATTTGCCTTAATTTTGTATAAAACTACATGCTTTTGGAAACAAAAAATGAGCATGTGTTATATACAAGCTAAAAAATTCCTTTATGTTGACTTGCTCTTCAATGAGAGCATATTATATTCAAAACAATTTTGACCAAAAGGAAGACTATGCATACAAAATATAGGTTACATAATAGTCACGTGTATGTACATGGAAATTTGAAACTTTAGAGTAAATTATCTCAAATATACATACAAAATATAAGCTTTTGAAAGAAACAAAGAAAAAATGAATAAATTTCCTATACATAGCCTTGCAATTGCGTGTCAACCGATGTTTCTTTGCGCTAAGTTAGGATGACCGTGATTATAATGTAAGCCCTTTCTATACCTAATATCCTACAATGAATCCTACTATTAGCACTGCATGATATTGTGTAGAGTGGGAATTTTAACTATTTCAAGAAATATACAAGGTGAAATATAAGTAAAGTTGGCAAAATTTGTGTATATCTTCCTAACCATTCTTGAGCTATTTGCATATGGTTTATACAATGCTAAGAAAATAAAGTGAAAGAAAACTTGGATTGAAGCTTAAATATTGACACTATAAGCTAAAAGATACAATACAATTTAGTTCCAAGTGAGTACCCACATACGAACGTTCTAAAATGGGAAACCCTAGGCTTACTAACTTTGCTTTAATTGTTTAGTCACTAATATGAACAAACCAAACTAGTGGAATGGATGAATTTCAATTTGAAGAGGCATGACATGGCTCATTATCTAGGGGGGCATGGTATTTAATACCTTAGGAAAGCCATGGACCACTTCCAACATGATGCAATAACGTTTGTCCCATAGCCCTGCTCTATAAACTCATTTTGGACTCTCTCTCTCTCTCTCTCAACCCGATTTCACACCTTAAAAGAAATGACACATCGACCCTTATGTGACAGATGATATCCAATGATTGGGGGGAGATGAAGGTGCACTTCTTCTTCTTGAAATATGAAGGTAAGACTAGTAGTCGAAGCAGTTGCGTTGCGCTCACTCCAAGGTGTATGCATCACAACATTATACATAAATATTATAAGAAGAATGGCGAAGATGGGGAAGGTTGTGTAATCCACTGAGGAGCTCAAGGTGTTCAAATTCATGGAACATGGTTGCAAACCGCAAGAGGAGAATGGTATTGTGGATAAAGTGGAAAATTGAATCTCGTGATGGAATTCAACACAATAATGGAGGTATTTGCATATACAGTTGTTAACGACCATGATCATTTGGAGGAAACATTGTAGCCTTGTTGACATCAATAACAAGTGAGAAGTTCATTGACACATGATGTACGCTTTGTTAACTTACTTTATTGTATTCTTGGGGAGCATGGCACATGTGAAGACCTCTTCTACAAGTGATGCTTGACTTATTAAGAACTTTCCTACCTCCAACAATCACCCTTGAAGGATTTCCATGGGAACATACTTTCTACCGGTCTATCATTTTTTGTATAGACTTGACTACACATCAAGATCCACTAATGTCTGGTCTCTAATAATGGCGGGGGTCATCCTATGCACGGTGGTTTTACACTCTAAACTCCGTAGTATCACACATGTGGCAACCAAAATGCACGTTATATTACGGAGTTTTGTAATACTAACATGGATGCGTGATACTATAGAATTAGTGTAGTGTGTGACATTATGGAACAACACAAAGGAGATGTGAGGAAATTTTCAATTCGTTTTCCCGCCACCTACGCTAGTGTGGTCCACTCCACTTGGCCTTCCCAGGCGATGTGGCGGACGCATGCACCAACATTTAACAAGTGACAAAAGAAGGTGACACTCCACATGTTGACACATGGCGCAATGTGAGAGTGTGGGTTGACTGCTTTGGTGGTTTGCATTAATGACAAATTTCATGATATAAGGGAGAGAAATATGACAATAAGGAGGGAGATTTGAACTACGAACATTTGTTCCCCAAGGTTTCGGGATATTAGAGAATGTGTGACATTATGAAGGTTGATATTACGGAGTTTAGGGTGTATTTGTTTGTAAAGTAGTGCTCTATAATGTCACGGCTACCAAGCCACTGGACTCCGGCTAGAAAGCCTTTGTGAACTTTCAAAGGTAACAATGGTCTGTTGTGTTGTTGCTTTGACAATATTGCCTACGGATGAGTAAGTGTTATTGTGCACACTTTGGCCATTTGAGCCCTCCAGCTTTGACACTTATATGAGGAGCTTAAGGCCCAAACAATATTCTCTAAACCCATAATAATATTCCTCTACTGATTGCTGGAAAAGCCTATACAGTCAGACTCTATAAATGTTACCGGTCGGGAGTAGCAAAAAAGTAACATATATAATAACAAGTAACATTTATAGAATTCATATCGATGATTAATAACATTTATAGAAATAACACTTGAAATTTTTGAATATGAAGAACATAACATTTTACAAAAATTTAAAATGAAAGTACAAATGGTAATACATAATTAAACTAAACTAACCGAAAGAAAGAGTCTATAGTAGTCTGATGAGAAGCTTCTAAATGATGAGATGAAACTTCCTTCTGGAGTCCTTGAATGGTCTTGATGTGTGATAGGGCATCATTTGGTCTTTGTTTGAAGTATTTCTTCAAAGTCTCTAGAGAACGCTCAACAACACTCAATCCTACAACTTCTTCTACCACATCAACCATAGCCTCATCAACATCAATTTTCTTGATGTTCTAAATAATACATATTAAAAAACTCCTCGTCAATAGGTTCATAGGGGTTGTTTAAATCAAACTCCATCTCATAATTGAGGTATTCACGAGCATTCATCACGTCACCCACCTCACTATCAAATGACAACAACGGATGTGCGGAGGAAGGATTTCTAAATAAGAGAGCATATTTGACTTGTTCGCAACGAATATGGGATAAATGTGATTACATGTTTAAAATGTATGCTCTCAAATATTATTACCTTGATTTTCTTTAAATTATCACTTATAAAGGTGCAATTAACAAAGAAGGGAGTAGAGCATGTTATAACACTTAACACATAACACTCACTAGTCTTACCAATTGTGTTTTTGTAAGGGAGTAAAACTTTCTTAACATATATGAATTAATAACGTTTATAGGGGTAACACTTATAGAGTCATGACTGTACAGAGACCACAGAGTTATTAAGATAATATACATACATGTTATCCTGCTTTGTGGATTTCTTGATCTATGGCATACTCCCCCCCCCCCCCCCCCCCCGATTACATTGAAGCTACAAGGTAACTATGGTGACCGGTTATGTGATTAATATGACCATTTGTAATGAGGGATGTTTGTTGTCATTCACCTAACTTGACACGACTCTAGGATAGTGACGACTTATCCCAACAAGCCTTGTGAAAAAATCTAGAGAAGATTAGGGCCACTTATCACATGAGACTGAGAGCCCGTGACCATTACATTTCAAGCGTTCTCAATGGTGGAAAAGGGCGGAGCCGGTCCAAGTTCGCTTCACACGACGCTTGAGAGACCAACGGAGTATGTGAATGCAAGACGGATGTAACGTCTACGTGGATTCCTACGTGGCATCGAATGGACATGTTTCATGGTCACTCGGATTATTTTCATGAACCACCTCTTGGAGGTAGGCCTAACAAGAAACTGGGAGACTATGGCACTCTGAATGCTGACAATCCTTGATTAATTTTATTTTATCATGTGTGAGGACCCGCATGAATAGAAATTCATTGAAATAACATTTGGTTGAGGGCCCGGTCACATATGACTTCACACTACACTTGAGGGTCCGTGACCACACTACATGAGTTTGGAGGTGTGTTGGGACGGCCTTTGGACACTTTCTTTTGGGCTCTCATGATTTCACGGTCACGGCTCTTGACTTGTGTGTGGAGTGGCCCTCAGCCAACTCTCTTTTTGTGCAATTGAACGATATCGGAACATCTCAAACATCCAATGGGCCGAATATTCTCTAGACCTTCCGCATGGACGAGCCCAATGTCTACTTGTATCTTAAGGTTCATCATACATTGATTATCACGAGAAAGGGCTTTTTTAAACCGGTCACTTATATTTGATGGGTGTGTGGTTAGGCAAGGATCAAAGAACAAACACCATAAAGACATGTGTTCAAACTAGTTTGGACTATGTTTTCAATTTCATTAATTATTCCACACTCAATAGTGATCACAATTGAGAGGTTTTATGTATTGAGTTAAGGAATCCACATACATGCACTCCCAAAAACAATAAATAAATCAATAGTCTGAATTTCAACCCGATTTTTGTTGATGCTTCAAGATATTTTTTTCTAATGCAACACAAGTTTCGTTGTGTAATCTAACCAATAGAAGTTTGAGAATGTGAAAAACGAACCACATCATACCCACATACCATATTGTGGCCGAATGGGATTGGTGTACTCTTTGAGGCAATGACATTAAGGTATGCGGGTAATGTTATGTAACTTTGTTGTCACATGTATTTGTTTCGTGGTGAGGATCAAAGAACAACTACCATAAGAGCCTTACCTCAAGGAGCTCAGTTTCAAAGTCGGTTCCTTTTTTACGGGGTATAAATGTATGTTTTCAACTTTGATCCAAGATGAAAACTTTGCAAGGCTCAAAACCTCCGTTTCCGATCATAGTTGGAAATAAATGATTTTAACCAAAAAAAATTAAGCTCCTCGAACTCAGGCACATGTCAAGGCCAAGATTCTCTTACCTTGGCTTACCAAACTCCATTTCGAAACCGGTGCTTTCAAATGTGTGTGGCTCCCCTCCATGGGCATAAGGAGGTGCCCAAAGGCCAATTTAGACTATAATGAAGAATTTAAGAGGAATGGAGCAATATTATTGGCTACGAAATGGGTTCTTCACCAACCATGGTTTACACTATGGCCAAGACATCTCTTGTGGAGAACTTCAAACATGAGTGCAAAAATGACATGGCTACCAACACGACAACGCTTTTTGTTGGGGGAGTGCCTCTGGACATCAAATTTCTTTGGCAACCTCAAACCCTCGGACAAGAAACTCGGCCTCCAGAGAGCTCCAACATTAAGCTTGTTTCTTTTCTTTTCCCATCTTGTCCACCATACCAACTCTATCCTCAAATAACCTTATCTTGCACTGAAATTCTTGATCGACCGGTGCACTTCTTCACCGTAATCTAAACCCACCCTAAATGCACTCTTAACCTTATGTATATGTATTATGGTGTGGCCCCATGCGGCACAAAACATGGGCAACCTGGCAGCATGGCTGTGAATTAAGCTTTGTCATATAGTCTCCATTGGAGTGCTCTCTGAACGGAGATACATACAATATCAAAGCAGTTAACTGACGAGAGTACGATCACAAAGGATAAATGCTCTCGAGAGCTTCAAGTCGAAAGGACTGTACACTCTCTTTAATCCAAAAAATCCATTGGGCCAACACACACCCGGACCATGGACATGTGTGACAGAAGGATCCCGAGGCAAGCTTTGGAGATTTTTGGGTATCAGAACTACTGGCAGGAGGTAGGCTATCGACTTCTTCACGTACCTATAACAAATATATTGGGACCTTCCGCATCAAGTCCTTTGAGCATGTTTACGTTCGATTATAACTCGGCACTTCCAACTCCATGCACACTTTATGGCCATTGGACCGGCTTGGGAATGATTGTCGCATTGGATTAGGTTTAAAGTGAAGATGTATCTCTCTCTAGTTCAAAGTGAAGATTGTCTTTCTCTTTAGACAATCATGTAAGCCATTTTAGAGGCGTCGTAGTAATACTCAGCTAATGGGTTGTGTTCATGGACTCACAATGGATTTGAGAATAAAGTCTCGAGATGTCGGAGTCCCATAGCTTCAGACTCAACCTAAAAGTCGAGGCGAACGAACACAACTCGTCGATTTAGTAATGTTATGATCTGTTGTTGGGCTTTGAGAATAAAGTCTCCAGATGTCGGAGTCCCATAGCTTCAGACTCAACCTAAAAGTAGAGGCGAATGAACACAACTTGTCGATTTAGTAATGTTATGATTTGTTGTTGGGCCTAGAATGTTTGATGTATTTGTGGACATGGTTTGATCTTATCGTAACATGTGTGTTTTTGGGTGTTTATTCTTAAGTACAAGCCGAGAGAGAGCTGGGTGTTTTCTTGAGCAGATTTATGCTTGCTTTCGAGCTTAGTCACTTGTTAGTACATCCTCTTGTTCAGAGGCCAAACCATTCTCCTACATATATGTGTACCTCTCAAAATCCGGGAGGGTGGGTGGGACCATCTCTCAAGGAAATCTCATGCTTAACTATCTCCACTCACTTGTTACTCTCCCAAATTGGTTTGCCTCCTCACAATAAAAAGTTATAACCTTAATCACCAAAGTAGTCAGGTTTTACCCTTTGTACACTTAAATAAAGCGTTGTACTATATATCCAAAGTTCAAATTGTTAAGTTCAAGCATACATGCAAGACAAACTCAAAAGAGCCTCAAAAGTCCATCTCAAATCAAAATGCTATGTATTCCAAAATTTCTTGTAGAATGTTCATGCAACATACACACATTATTTTTGAAGGGAAGATGAGATACAAAACTTAAGAGTGCCGCTAAGTTTGTGAAGGGTTTGCCTCACCTATGCCCATGCCACCAACCAAATCCTCAAAGAGGTTAGTAACGTACACGAGGTAAATAATAGTAGAACCCGATTGTTATCTATGTCACACAATCATAGATTTTGTATCGCCGAATACACATACTACCGTTGAGTATTATACCTATTCTTTAGCCATTTGAACCTCATGAGATTGAGCTTTGTGGTAGGTTACACACTCCTTCCACCTTTACTAGTCATCACTGCTTAACCTAATCTCAAGGGTTACTAAGGGTAAACAACCATTGTTGCTTGAACTTTGAAAGAAGGTTCTCATGGGTTTCCCTTCACTTGATATAGGATTAGGTAAGTATTCTTGATGAGAGAGAGAGAGAGAGAGAGAGAGAGAGATCCTTGAGTTGGCATGAAAGAGAGAAACTTTACCCTTGATCATAGTTGCAAACTCTTGTATATAATCCTAAGATGGGTTTATGGAGCATGGCTATGGGTATACACTCAAATATACAATTAACCCCTGAGCACCATAATGGGTTCCATTGCTAAGAATGGACATTGAAATATTGTCCATATTGAGTAAGTCCATGCAAATTTGGAACATGATTGGTGGATGTACTCTTTCTTAGAATAAAAATTAATGTGCATACATCACCCTCAAGTTAATACACCTATTTGCACACAAAAATCAAGAATTTACATACAAATGAACAAATTGCAGATAGCCTCACACACGTGCACGAAAAAAATTAAACTATATTTTTTTAATAAATAAATTAATTAAAAAATCCAACTACATGCACCCATTCATAGCTAAAATTATAATTTTGCATTTCTTGCCTAGATGATACGCATGTTGTTTTTTTACAAATTTGAAACATCACGTAATATCATGAAATACACATACAAAATAATATGCCTCGTGTGTGTACGATACATTAAATGTTCAGTTATTACCCTTTTGTGCACCCCACCTAAGTAGTACCGCAATATAGAGTGCACCTCCCAAGCGCACATGTAACCCCATATTTATTTAAAACTACTAAAGACAAGGGTGCCCTTCAAACAAAACTGAACTTTACACAAGTTCAAACCCCTAAATCAAACCTACAAAATAGAAACGTATGGAATCTTGAAGGGGGGGGGGGGAGGGGAGCTACTCATGGATGATGTTTTGCTACAGTTTATTTTGGTATATTTTGAGGGGTCTATCTTCATATATCATGTTTGGGTGAATCATGCCCCATAATAGAACATTGATAATTATTAACACATGTCGCATATGACTTTATTTTGATTTCCTCCTCGACAATAGGTTGTATACAAAATAAAGTCTCAAACCCATATCTTTAAAGCATGTTTCTAAGACTCGGTGAGGACTCATTGGAATTGTGTGTACCCTACATACTTGACCCCGCAGACCCTAAAGGGTTAATACAAATATGGACTATGAATTCAAATTTAGGAAACTGACCTTAAGTACAAGAATGTGTGTCAACATTGAAACAGGTCATAAGACATAGGTAGTTAAAGGTGGGGATAGTTTTGGGTGAGTGTTGGGACAAATTTGGGAGTTGTCTACAATGGAAAAGTTTTGGGTTTAGGGAGGAATTTAGGGTGCCAGGGGTAAGTGACTACGACATTTTGTAGTGTATGTGTATGATGTGCAGTTTTATTTGTTTACCTACCTCGTCTAGCCAATTTGCTAAAATGATTGTGCATACCACTAATCCAAATTGACTCCCATAATACACTACATTGTAAAAAGTGTTGAATAAGCACCACTTGCCTTACATCAAGAATGTGATTGAGCACGACACTATCAAAGTGGTCTTTGTGACTTGTCATGTAATACCAAGTGTTGTAGGACACCCTCTTTTGTTGCCACCCAAGAATTACAAGACAATTAATGTGGGTTGATGATGAGTATTGTGGGCCACGATAAATTGGAAAAAATGGAAACGTACCTAAATTGAACACGACAATAATATGGACACCTATATTGAGTGGTATGTGGTATGTGGTTAGGAGTAGATCCAAGAATTGGCACCAAAAAGACATGTAATCAAAAGAGATTGGAGTACGTGTTCAAAATATGTTGATCTTATAGGTTCAATAGTCAACATGATTTGGAGACTTATATAGTTCGCTTAATGGGCACGAGAATCTTCACTTTATAATGAATAAGATATTCACATGAACTCCAAAAATTACGAGGTTGTTGGTTACATGTGCGGTATGGATCTGCTAGCCATCTTGCACTAATCATGTGTTTCATACCTTACAAGAAGTGGATGGAGAAAGAGAAAATATCCATCCAAAGGTCCACCCATACCACCTAGTTAAGATAATTAGCTAATCTACGAGTTACTTAAGATTAGCTAACCAAGGTGCTAGCTAACTAAAATCTTAGTCAAATTGGCCGCACCACCTAGTTTATGGAAAATTTCGAGAAGTTTAGGTAGGAGCCTCAAGGCCTTGACAAAATCAAGCATAAGCTTACAACACATGTGCTCGGTTTGTCCATGCAAGCCTACGGCTTGGGAGTACATATACATCTCCTCGCTTAAGGAAAAACATGCATTAATTGGTTACCATTTCTTTCATGCCGTGCAAATTCTCAACTTGGGTTTCGCAATTGAGATTTTTCTTGGATCCGCAAATGTGATATGATGTTCTAGCAACAAACTATGGAATTTCATGATCTCTCAAGTAGTCGCTATGATTTTTTATAGCCAAAATATCTTGGAGCCATAGAATGACTCGGTACGCCTCACTTGGTTATGTTAAATGTTGAGCCTAGAATGGTTAACATAAATTTGAGCATGTAGTACGATCTCTTCTGAACACACGTTTTTATGATGTATGTTCTTATATCCACACCCAACCACACGACACTCAAATGTAGGTTTCAAATGAGGATAAGAGACCAAAATAAGGCACGTTAACTTTATGTTAAATTTGATATTGAGGCTTAAATCAATGGTTGTGATAATGTATAGCAATATAATCTCTAAAAGGAGGCAATACTCTTCAAGGACCATGTAGTTTGCCAATGTCATGAGTGCATAAAGGATTGAGGTAGAGGGTGCTAAAACCAACACCAATAAACGCCTTCCAATTGCCAACACTCTACTACCTTGAAATGTTCCCCATGGTGTAGGAGTGCTTGGGCCCATGGGGTGATGACTTTAGGTGCCATCAGTGGCACTACCTCATAGTGGCCTCCATTACCTCCATGTAGGGTAAGTAATGGGCTCCACTCTATCTCGGCTTGGTTCAATATGGGTTTACGATGACTTGTCAATGCCTATTCTAACCATTCTATTCCCAAAGCCAAGGAGATAGGCCCACAAAGCACAAAGGGAGTCGGTACCCAAGATGCAAGGTGACGATTTTGCAAGTGAATTGGGTGGGATCATGGAGGTGGCCATGGGACTTTGCACACCATTACTAGTGGGGCTTTGATCCAGCTTGGGTCTAGTACCCAACTATGTTGTGTTGGTTATAGGCAATGAAGGTGGGGGTCCTCATCACATGCAAGGTCATCATACACGGGGCATGTGGATTGGTATAAGGAAGCAATTCATCAAATATTCAATCACGGGGAGGTCACTTCATTGTCAAGTTGACACCACGTGTGGACAAAGTTTGCTACCCCTATATTACATGCCATATATAATTTTAAAATTTATGATATTTTTTCTACATATACATAACCATTGATAGTATATTTTTATACTTTTTTGGAATTTTTAGTCATCTTTATTTTTTTAGTAATTGTTTTAGTTCAATTCTGTGTCATTATAGTTAGAAATGGTATGTTTTATGAAAAAAACAAATCATCAAATTTAGTTACCACTTTTGACTATGTCATAGGTACTGTGTATATCTACTCATGAAAAACATTTGATAAAATTTTGACCCATTTTGGTGGTGCAACTTACCAAAAGAAGTTTTTTTGGGTCGCACGTGGTGTTCAACTTGACAATGGAGTGATCTACCCGTGTATTCAATCGAGGCTATTTTCTTTCTTTCTTTATACCTATGTTCAGCCCAAAGGCTAATATGAATTTTGATTTCATGTTATTCTATGTAATTTTATATTATTCTTATATCAACCACTTAGCCATATGTATGTGCAATACATTAAAGTGTTGGTTTAAGCACTCTCTGCCTTAAACCAACTCGATGTTGAAGCAACACCAATATTCGTGTTGATGGCAACATTGAAGTCATCTCTTTCTCTTTCTCTATACTTGTATATTACAAAGGTTGAACTTTGAAATATGCATGTAAACTTGTACATTTTGGAATGTGGACAAACAATCAACTATTTTATAGATTGAAGTTTATTTGATTCGGAAAAACCACAAGTGAATCTGAATCAGTCATGCTTATAATCTCATTTGCCTGGCATGTGAGAACACAATCACCTACTTCATATATCAAAACCTTGTTTATTTTGAAGCTTATTTGATTTGAAATGAAGTTTTAAAGCTCCAACTGAATTTGTCCCTACCACAAATATGTAGTCATATTTTCCATGCATTCCCTTCATTCATAATGGATGAGTTAACATGCATATCATTGATTAGACCCATGGGGAGATAAATTGCACACAAGCATATGTTTCATTCATTTAGAAAACATATTGGAATACACTATAATTCGGACATTCCTTTTTATGATGAATATGACACTCGTCTGACATCATATCTAGATTCAATGACCCAAATGAGTCTAGTGGATCCCATTTGAAATGGATCTTTAAAATGTAGGGGGAGGGGAGTAGATTCAATATGAGTGGCATGGACATGGCAATTACTTCTTGGCACAAATACATAGTTTGGTTTGGTCAAATTGGACCAATTTCTTTCTCTCCAAATGCTAATAGTTGTTGATGACGAGGGTGTCAAGGGTAATGTTCAAGATGTAGGGTTCTACCATTAACCCTTTGCAAATTTACCACATGGATATTATATTTTCTTTGCTACAAGGATCATGTGGCCAAGTCACATAAAAACTTACTAGGTAATAATATAGAGATGATGCATATCACTAGTTCACTTCTATAGTATTATGCAGTATATTACAGTGTCAACACCCCTCCATAATGCAACATTAATGTAAGAAAGTATGCATACAAGCATAATAGTTGCAATCATTAGGCCTACCCAACCAATAAAACAAAGCCCACTCATTAGTAGGCCTACATCTACGCATGTCATAGTATGGTGTGGGCCTACATAGGCATGCATGGCTATTATAAGGGGATACTTATGCATGCACCACCATTTTAGGGGCACCCTATGGTTTCGGACTCAAGACCTCGACACCCCCAAATGGTTGCCGGAGCACGAAGTCCATACATGACACATGCACATGTTGATGTTGCTAATGAATTTATTGACCACTTTGGAGTAGCCATCCTTGAATTAAGATATCAACGGCCTCAAAATCAGATGCTAAACTCAACATGGTATATTAAATTCTTCTATTAGTGTGAGCCTCAATAACGATCCTATCATGGTTGCCATTTTTTTAGCTCACTAGAGCTCCTTGAATGAATTGGCTCCCACCACGAGAATCATCTTTGAGCTCCCTTGAGCTCCTCACTCATGTGCATTTAGAACATTCTTTTTCACAATCAAATTATGTTATATAAGTAATAGTGTATTTTTATTTCATCGCTACTTTTATGCATGTGTTGACATAGTCAACCTCACTATGGGCCCCTTAACTGGAGAACGTATAGCAAAGTTGCGCAATTATGCGAGAAATCACATGGAAACAATGGTGACTTCAACCACTTCGTCCTATTTTTTTTATGGAAAAATGGAACCAACGACATAATCCAATGGGATAACCTTGTGATGTTTGTAGTGCTCATTACGTTCGTACACACATATGGATTGATTTATTCAAAGAAGAAACCGAGGCAAACATGACACGATAGTAAGTGTTGATCCATCTTTTGCAAACCGTTACACATTACCCATCGAGAAGCGTTTAAAGAAGTGGAGAAAACTAGAGCCCAATCTTTGTGTATGGGGCCACAAAATATCCTAGATTGTTCCATTAATCCACATGTGTAATTCTCACAAGAGTCATAGTATAAACCAATGGAACCATGGTAGTTATTTCCAGGATGGAAAATACACACCACAATTCCATTGGGACAATGTGACATTAACATGAATTACATAACTTAGGGTTAAGTTACACCGCCTAGTTAAGAGAATCATATAACTTACGAGTTAATGAAGATTAGGTAACCAACATTCTAGCTAACTAAACTCATGACCGCACCATCTAGTTAGGAGAATTAGCTAACAATGTGAGTTAATGAAATCAACTAACTCATATGCGAGCATACTTATCGCATGGTGGCACATCTTGATTACCATTAAGCAAAGGATGACCAATTTAAGAGAGGAGTTAAGGTTGACCGATGAAAATATTGCTCAACTTGCCCGAGTTTTGAACACGACACTAATTATGATATATTATGATTTTGTGGCCCACACCCTCACCCACACCATTTGTGATTCATTATGAATAAAATAAAATAAAATATTATAATCATAATTAAGGAATATCATTATCTACATTTGGACTTTGACATTGATATTTTAATATGATTTTATCATTAAAAATTATTTTTATTATTTAAAAGCATATTCTTAGTAGGACAATGTAAAAAATAGTGTGGTCCACCTTGTAGCGGAACGGAGAAGAGTGGCAAAAATGAAAGGCATGCATTCATGGAAAACACTTGGACTACTCATTTGTAAAATGTCAGTTAGCATTAGGGTTATGGATGAGATTAAAATTTCTTTGCAAAAGCAACATCCCAAAAGCTAGCTAACTTCTAGTTTGGTAACTTTTATTTAAACCTTAATTTTAGCTAGGCAATGTGGTTGTGAGATAGAACAACTCTCATATAGGATAGCTACTTCATAGGTTAACTGATTCTATTAATTGGGCAATGCGGCCACAATATGACTCATTCGAGTGCTTACTTACTCTAACTAGAGCCTTGACCGGGATATGCGATTGATTCCTTATACAAGGGTTTTAGCGGACAATCTATGATAATCAATGTGGTCTAATACGTACAGACTAGCCTCTATTTATCTTCAATGCTTTGATGCTTCTCGATGGACAATAAGTACAGTAAATAGGATATTTAGTGTTTGATACACTAAATATGAACGCATGCACTAAATATCAATAACCCAATGAAAGTAAGTAACATTAAATGTAAACTCAAACACTAAATATCAACTTTGGTAATACGTGGAAGTTACATGCTTGAATTTAGTGTTAGTAAGGATATGAAAAAAAATGTTGTCGACGTCGGTAGATGAGAAAACAACGAGCAAGAAGGTGGGGCACCATCCCTAAAATCGTAAGTCCAGTGAAATCCTTGCTTTATTGGAAGGGAGGTGGCATTAGGGAAGGTAGCGACACATTTATGTCTAACATTGATTGTCAAGGAATTGAAAATTAATGTTGAGCAGGGTAGGGTGGTAACAACATTAAATGTAATCAAACACTAAATATCATATTTAGTGTAGTGTCTCATACCTCTTAAACTTATCCTTAATAACCTCTTCTTCTACGAAGACATCGTAATAATCTACATGGACATGGACATGGACATGGTCATCGTCATCACCTCTTCAATGACTTCATGCATCTAAACTTTTGTGCCATCAACTCCCTTGTAAGCAGGAAAATCGACATTGCAATAAATTTGACACATGATGTAAGTTTTAAATTCAAGCACGAGCTCAAGCTCTTCTGCATGACATATCCTACACACATAGCTTGTATTTTGTGTAAAAATACGTGTAATAATGTATCTAGAAGTAAAATATAAGTAAAAAGTACTTCAAATGGCATCATATCACCAACTTAAGTTGATGTGTTTAACTCTCTTCTAAATTACAATGTAGGTCCAATCATTTTGGAGTGTATATGCAAGGATGAAAGTGCATAATTACTATGTGATGTGCAAGTACTACGAAGACAATACAAAGCCAATCCCCTTAAGTGTTGGTGGCACAATTAGTTAAGATTCTTACAAAAGTGGGTGCTTTGGAAAATTGCATCATTGTAGTAGCTATTGCTTTGGATATGCTCCTTTGCAATTCTTGATGCCATATTCATGTTGTGCTATGGGAGAATACTTTTGATATAATGCAATGCACACATTAATCATGTAAGATGACTTTCAGAGCACTCATTTAAGTCCCTAGTCTGTCTGCTGGCTCCAATTCCCTTGGTTGTGTTGGGTGGGTTTGATGCCATCGGGGATTTGCCAAAGCCACTCCCCCCCCCCTTTTGTAAGACAATGTGCACGGTAGGCCCCATCGTTGCCGACCGTGCAAAACCAACTTTAATTCGTATCTCAACTCCTCGATCCCCGAAGCCCAAGGCCATGCTCGCTCCACCGGCCCTTAAAAACCCTCCCATGTCCACATGTGCTGCAAACCATGGATATGGATGGGCCAATCCCATGGCCAAATTTGGGCATGTTGCATGCCTCATGAAGAGTTATAGTGACATGTCTCTCCATCCTTTCCCACCTTATGCAATCCTTTGATTTTCCTTGGCCTCATGTACATTGTGTTAAACTGAAGCTCTACAGGTTCCAATATTTTACCTATATGTTGATGAAAACGTAGAGATATGCAAGAAACAATCAAGCTACCAAAGAATATGGAACTTGAGTTTCTACTACTAGTTAGCAAAAGAAAAAGCTATGGCTATGGTCATCAAATATATCGACTAACACTTCACCCACACTCTCAATGATGATGAAATTTCAACGGCCACATGAATGAATATATATATATATATATATACAAATTCAAATAATAGTTCACCTCTACTAAGAGTTCACCTCTACCCATAAGTGATCACCTCTTACCCCCTTCAATCATCCCCTTTGGTTAGCCATTGTGAATCAAATTGTAAATATTTCTAGTACACCCTCAACTAATGACCCGAAATTGGTTTGTGGATTGTGGACACTTCCAAGTCCACAAACCAATGTGGCCATTGAAACATGCAAGCATGAAAATGCATAATTGGAGGTTGGATGCTCTTAGGATCTTTGATCAAAGTGCAAGTTCATGATGCATAAGGTCTTGGGGGGGGGGGGGGTGACTCTTTGTTAGAAACCAAAATGATGTGTGTGGGTCATGATGAAATAAAACCCCCTATATACAAGAAGTTTATAAAGAAAAACAAATGTATATGTGCTAACGGCATGCTAGAAAATGGACTCTTGTATTTATATTAAACTTTTCAATTTAATGTGATAAATGCCTCCATTACATATACAAAATATAAATCATGAATTAAATATGCCTTTACATGCATGTAAAATCCTTGTTCACTTTCTAATAAGAAAGTCATTGAACATGTTTTCATCCATGGCATATACCTCAACGATTGCATCAAACCAACAAAGACAAGAGTCTGATAACTTAGCCCATGATTTGGAGAGAAAAACTCAAGGGAGCCCATGAGCACTCCAAGAGCCTCTAACTTGTCTTGGATCCCAAATGTGAACCCTAACAAGAAACAACAAGGGAGTCGTTGAGGATTATTACCATGTGACAACAATGAATGTACATGTGAATTGGATGAAACTAAGACATCTACGATCAAATAATTCTCTAAACTATAGGGTCCGCTTTTGTACATCTACCTTTACTTCAAAAAATTTAATAGCCTTTTTAGATGTACACATTAGAGAACAACCAATACCTCGCCCTCACTTATACTATAATACCCCTTCTTACACTCATGTTAGTATGTATGTAGTATGAAGAGTCCACCCCCTGGGGTAGTCATGCCCTTCACTTATGTTTTGACCAATGTTACACCGGTGCCCTACTAGTGTCATACTTGGTTATGGATCGTAAGGATTTGAATCAAATTTTAATACTGACAAGGCATATGTATTTGATTATATTTCATTTTTAATGTTGTTTGGGTCTACATACCATCCCAAATTCTTCATGCTTAAGTGAAGATTCCTAGATCAATATGAGTGTAGAATGGTATTAACCCAAACAATGACCAAGATATACCTACAAAAATATGCCATCGTACGATACTCACCAAATATCAATATCTCACTACACTAAATATTGTATTTAGTGTCACCAAACCCTCTTTGTCTTCCTCAATACTAATTGTAAACCACTCGTGTAGTGTCACCAACACTATATGTAAGCTTGACCCTATTCTTCATTCCTTGTACAAAATTTTGGGTGTTATAGATTCACAATGTTCCAAATAATGCCACTTGCTAAGTGACATTTCATCCATGACAATATCTTATTACATGCTTATTAGGATGTAGAATATACCAAACTCTGTTTCAATAATTGACATGAGTTTCATCCAAATCTCAAACATCCATGATAATACTCATTAACTTATTAATAAGAAGTGTCATTAGACAAGTTACCACAATGACATAAAATCCCATATGAAATCAAAATAAACTAAATACAATACATACACCGAATACTATATTTAGTGTAGTATTTGGATTTTGATATTGTGTATTGATACCATGCATTCACCTACATCAAAGGCGATGGGAACGTAGGGAACATTGTGTTGGAACATCATAAGGGAACGCGGGAACTTCATGGCTCCCATTGACAGCTTTAGGGTTTGAGTGCAGGCTCTTGAACAGTTTGGTTTGGAATTGTTCCTGCACAGAGCAATTGCCGGTGGAGGAAAGAGTTGCTGATCATGGATGACTACCAGGTAATTCGACTCTTGCATTTGAATTCTGTGAAATGTGGTGGTCCTATTGCAATTTTGGTTTGAGTATTGCATGTTTCAAATTGTTCTGGAAGGGCCGTAGTGAGGTTTTTCCACGTAAGCTTGGCAGATAGGAATGTTGGTTTCATGTGTTGATATTGCGAATGCGATTGCGAACAGACGGATGAGAGGAAGCAGGCGGCAGCGGATGCGCTGATGCATTATTCAACGTTTGCGATGTCTTGCATCGGGAATGGCGTGTCAGGCAGCCGGATGCGTCTCCATTTGCTCAAGGTGTGCAAATCTTAAAGCTCACAATCGAATTCTTGCTCTCTGTTTATGTGATTGGATGGTGTGAGTTTACATGCCTGTCGTTTTAAGTCTCCTTCGATTGAAAATCTGCCGATACCGACCATGGATTAGTTTAGCTAGGCTTAGAATTAAGTTTGCATGTTTTAATATCCCCGTTGTTCCTCCTTGTAACCTTTTTTTTTTTGTGTGTGCGGTAACGAGCAATCTTTCTAGGACATCTCTTTACCTTATGAAGGCGAAAGTATATACAAATCCTACGTTTCTGCCAACAGAAGCTCGTTCCACCACACTTGTAGACTTACACGAGAAGCCGTATTGCCGTTTTCCTTTGGATCCAAATTAGAGATGCTCATGTTTACTTTTCAAATGAGAAAGAGGGCAAACTTCGGTTGCAACTGTCACGAAGCTCACATTATGTCTAGAACTAGATTGAGGAAAAATAAGCCGCGTCAAGGGTTTTTATTTATTTTATTTCTATCTGTATTTTTTGTTTTGTTATGGTTGGTTTGCTATTGAAAGTGCACTATCGAATCCGTGATTGGCATCTTAAGCATTAACTTTGAAAGACAGTGCCAGCAATTGGCACCTTGTCTGGGTCTGGACTGGCAAACAAACATTGCACCCATTTGGATAACTCATTTACAAGTGGTTGGATGAGAACGTTCCAATCACTGTACGGAAAGGAGATACATCCTAAGAGGCGCAAAATATTGCTGTTAGCCCCATTCTGCTGATTCATATAAACTGACGATGTATGGAAACTGAAGCAAGGTTGTAGCCGAACTTGCTTTACATGTGGTTTATCCATCAGGAGCAAGGATATAAGCGAAGCCTCATAGTTGAGCAATGATTACAAATTGGTGAAAAACTTTTACAACGCAGCCAAAGATCTTAAAGTCTCAAGCGTTGTCTGGAAGCAAAAGTAAAGGGTCTTTGTCTGATTTATTTGCTGTATTGGTCTATGCAACTTCTTAATACAAATCAGTTTTCACAATGTGCTGTAAGGATGTTTGAGTAGGACAGTCAGAAGCATATTATGATTTTCAAGAAGGGACTTTGGTACTTCAAATCAAGTAGCTTAATATTCCTTTGGATTGAAATTTGAGGCCCACAACTAGATGATACATAACTTGCTCATGGATCTCAGTGAATTGAAAGTTTTGTGCGGACTGCGTGCTAGTGGTAAATAAGGGTATGTATTATCTTCATAGGAACTGTACTCTTTCTACTTGTAGGGTCATATTCTATATTGCTATCTGATTTGATACCAATCAATGTACTGTTCATTGAACAAAATTTTCTGAGGACTTTGATGGACTTCTTGAATGTTATTGCAATTGTGAATATTGGTGATTCATTGTCATAAGAACACTGTTCTCTTGTAAGCGTATATTGTTAGTACCGTGCAGTTGGACTTGGTTATTGGTATGATGTTTGGATTTCATCCTCGTGAGATATTTGACTTAGTCACTGAGGTATCTTTATATTGTAGATTCAGAGGATGTCTGCTATGATTGGTGAAGAGATATTTGATTTGTTTCTTCACATTTTCTTCTCATCTTTAGAGTAATTTGGGGGTTTAACCCCGAAAGCCTGAGGTGGAGGTTTTTCTATCCAGGCAGTCACTGCTGCCTGACAATACCAGCCTACATGCCTATGTTATAATCTTCTGATTTTGGACGCATGGACGGCTGGAAATTTGTGTGAAAAATCCTAACTTTGCATAGCTACAATCCATATGGTCAGATCTACCATAAGAAGTGCAGATTTCTTTACTGAGCTTCTGAATGGGACTGAACTGTTTTGGCAATTCTGGGGCACTTTTGCTTTGGTCTTTAGGGGTCAAGGCCATGCTACCATTGGAGAATTTGAAAATATAATTTGGAGCTCGAGTACACTAGTTGTTTGCAGATGATATCCTATCTGCTTGGAATACAATAAAATGTTCTATCACATTTGTTTTCAAACAACAACAGTGATAGTGTCAAGATGTTGTTTGTGGCTGTTTATAGGGATCACTATTAGGCTGTGAGCATCATCTGGCACAGCAGCAGCCTCTTCATACACTTTGAGCTTGTGGTTGTATTATTGGTTTTGTTGAGTGAGCCTCACATATCTCTCAGGTCATTCGGTGGCCCATGCAGGTTTGTTATGTGTCTGATCGATAACATCGACTTTGGAACAAAGCCTGATGTCCCCACCCTACTTTCTTGTTTCCAGGAGATTTCTGGAGTGCCAACAAGCTTACAAAAGCCTCACTCACAACAACGGGGCTCTGGATCAAGTTCAAGCACAACATCCACTGCAGACAAAAGTGTGTCATCCTCAGCAGCTATGAGAGTAGATCTTGCCTCATCCTCAGCAACTATAAGGGTAGACGAATCCTCAGCGATGAACAACTATGAGAATTTTTCAAATCGAGCAAATATGGGGGGCAAGAGTGGTTGACAGAGTGTTACTTATGGAAGCATGGTGTGCACAACAAACAGCAAGTGACCTGCAGTTGGTTTCACGAGCTTCCGCCTTGCTCAAAGTACATTGCTTTCAACGTTGAAAGCAATATAGCAGTGGACGAACTGTCCAACAAACAGATGTAACTATACATTTTCTGACGCTAGGACTGTTATCTGTACTCCCACCTGGGTAGTCTTGTATTCTGATGCATGAAAGATGGATCTCCATGTAGATAACTTGGATAAATGTAATCTTTGTGAAATTTCTTACCATGAAACTTACAATAGTACAGTAATGTAGCTACAGAAATGCCAGGTGAGAATGGTTGTGCAGGACTTTGCATGATCACGTCACCTGTGTCAGAAAGAGGAGTGCAGTCTTGTTTTCGTTTTAGTGGTTTTGTGACTTGACTCAACTTTTATAGTTGCTTTTTCATCTTGAACGCAAGGTTCTGGTTCTACGAGTCAAATGTGAAAGTTTTACCCCTGATTCAACAATGAACTCCTTCCGATTCTTTGACTGAAAGGTCTTTCGGTGGACCAATAAAAGGTCGAAAACTCACCAGATGTATGTAGTACAAAGTGGGATTTGCACAGAACCTGCAACCTAGGACAAGGTAGTCCTAAATAAGGTTCTTACTCACAATATTTATGTTATAGTGACCCTTTTCTAACCCATAGGTGCCCATGGTGACCCGAGAGGTTATTTCTCGGAGGGGACTTCTATAGCATTTACGTGGAGCCACCCACCCCGTAACTTCTCAAATACTGCTCTTACAGGTACTGGAGGTAATGAATCTAACAAGCAAAACTCTCAGTTTTTGAAGGAGTTTTTTCACAACTTCAAGTAATTGAATTGTTTTGAAATGCCTATATTGCCGTTGAATCTTGCCCAGGGTGTTTTTTTCTCAAGATTGTGTGGGTGGTCTCATAGTGCATTGACTTTAGGGTAGGGTAATTCAAGTACTATAATATCTGTCCAAATTACTCATCAAGTAGTTCTTGTGCTCTTGTTGCTGGTCAAGAGAACGCCACATGTATGGCTTCCACTCCTCCTCCCCCTTAACTTCTAGAAGCAGTTGCCGCAGTTGTTTGTACACTTGAACTTTTGGTGCCTCCTTTACTTTTGGATTGATTTTCAAGTTCCAGTCTGAACTTGAACTTGTACTCATTGAGCTTGAAAATATTCCAAGTTTCAAGGTCAAGTTTGAACTTGACATCGATCTCGCAAAAAGCGGGGACAAACTTTGAGAGAAAGCTTCGCCATCTTAGGTAGGTGCACCTATTTTGGTTTGTGACCAATTATGGACATTTATAATTCTTGGTACAGTGGGCACGAAGCGTATGTTACATGGTACCCTCAAAATTAAAAACTTAAGTGAAGGCTCAACATGACCCATGTGCACACATGGCAAGTTCACTTGTAGCACATTGTGACGTGAAGGTATATAAGGCATTGGGAGTAAGTGTGGCATGTCTCTTGTGGGCTCACATTCTCCCAGTCATGAGGTGTTAGACAAGATCATATAGATTAGTCAAGAAGCACTTTATCTCATGCAAAAGGTGCGGTGTAACCTATATGGGTAGCACAAATGGATGCTCCTATGTGCCCACAATAAGTGATGGAGTATTTTGACTTACCATTCAATGGTTTCTAGTTTCACGGTTCCTAAATTCACTTTGCAAGCCTAATTCTATGAGATAATTGGCATGTGATTCAGATCACTCGAAGTACCCAAACGCGTTGAAATAGTTGACCTTACAACACATGAAGAGGCTCAAAATTCTTTCACTTTGACCCACCAAACTTGCAAGCTTGAGCATGCGCTCAAGATGTGTGCATGATAAAGGAAAGAAAACGGAAAAAAGAAATGAAAAAAAGGAAAAAAAGAAGAAGAAAAAAATGTCATGAAGATGGTATGTTAACCATTGTTGTTTTATTTTTATAGGGAAATGAAAGAAGAGGATGGTGCTATGTCTACTTGTCGACATGTGGACTCATAACTATGGAATAAACCAATCTAATGGCATTGGGGCTCGGCAGTTAACAAGTTTACGCTTGTCAAGGACTATTTAAGTAAGATGATTAATGGTATTTAGTGAAATAATTTCCATGGGGGTTTGGAGTTTGGATTTAAGAACATCAAGATCGTGTAGTTTGTTGAATGATGAGTGATGGATGGTGCCTCTAATGTTGGTGGTGATGACAATTGGTGGGAGGGTTGTCCATCCTAGTCGCCATAGTTGTGGGGTGAGAATATCATATTTCTCGTGATTCTAAAAGATAATGGCCATGAAAAATATCTCGTTCCAACATGTGAATTTGATAAACTATATGGCAAGTTGCAAGGCAAGGGAGAAAAGTGGGTTCTCCATGGGTGATTTCCCTACTATGCATACAACACAAGAGAAGGTGGAGGCAATTGTCCATTTGGTTGAGTCTACAAAGATTGCAAAGTGGGGAGAGATTATTATTTTTTATTATTATCAATAATTTTCGGTTTGTGGATGTCGCCCATATATCTACCATATATGTGTTGGCTAACCATATAGCTACACATGGGTACATGTAAACAACTGAGGATATAGCCCAAGGGTGGCCTCTTCATACCACATATGAACTAACGTGAGTGTAAGAAGGGGTAATATTTGAGGCATTAGCGTACATAGTATACATAAAGGAGAGGTATTGTTTTTCTCTAGTATGTACATGTAAAAAGGCTATTAGGAATGATGAAGTAAAGGTAGATGTACAAAAGGGGGCCCTAGGGTGACAATAGATATGCTAGTTCCATCTAATTTATATTTTCATTGATAGTTGTCATATGATAATATTCCTTAATGATTACCTTGTCCATTCTTCTTGGGGTTTGCATTTCAGTTCTACATTTTTACAAACTGAAGGCTCATGGGCTCTCTTAAGTTACTGTGGCTAAGTTATTATGCGTTTGTCTTTGTTGGCTTGATGCAATCTTTGAGTTACATGTTAGGGATGAAGAAATGGTCCATGGCTTTCTAATTGGAAAGTGAACGTAGATTTTATATGTAATAAATAAATTTTTAATTCAAGATTTGTATTTTGTATATAGAGTGGAGGCATTTAGTAGATTACATTGAAAAACTTAGTATAAACACATGAGTCCTTTGTCTAGCTTGTCATTAGTATGTATACGTTCATTTTCTCTATATACTTCTCATATATAGGGGGTTTAATTTCATAGTGACTCACTCACGTCATTTAGATTTCCAAGTCTACCCCCCAGGGATATAATACACTAAATGTGATATTTAGTGTCACCAATTCTAATTGTCTTGCTCAATACTAATTGTAAACTGCAATGTAGTGTCACCAACACTAAATGTTAACCCAACATTATTTGTCATTCCTTGTAAACCATCCATGACAATATTTGTTCGCTTATTCATAAGAAGTGTACGTCATCCAAAATACATGTCTACTGCGATGAGAAGTGTATATACAGTAGTTCTGCTCTCAAAATGTTGGGATACTTGGCAATGAAGCTGCTATGAAAGTGTTGGAAGAGCCACTATAAACTCTAGATTTGACGATATTTCCATTGCCATAATCATCGGGTGGGGTAAAGGAATGATGTGGATACTACACATGTTGGGGTTGTGAGAAGAGTAAAGTGGGAGCAATGAATCCCCGGTGCAAAATCCATATTCTGGTATTGGTCAATTCATGTGGCAGGGCTCAGGGCTTCGATATTGTTGTTGAGTTTGAATGTAATAATGCTATATGGTAATATGGAACAATTGACGAAGTTGCGCGTACCTATATTTTCCTTATTGACTTGGACTGACTGTAGTAGTGAATTTAAAATTGAAAACATAAAAAATGCCTCAAAATTTGCCGAATACTTTGAAATGCATTCTAAAATGCATATTTAAAAAGAAATAAAAAAGAAATGCACCCCTAGGCTTGCCTCAATGATAGTTTTGTGAGAAGGGAGACGACGATACTAGGATGTGGAATCAAGCTACATTGCCATGTGTAAACATGTGGTCTTTTTACCCATGAAAATTATCTTGAGCCAAAATCGGATCACAAAAGCTTATAACTTTTTTTTTAAAATTCATCCACATAGCAACCACAATGAAGCATAGTACGTGCATTTTGTTAAGGAATTGTCAAATCGACCACGTAGTTTGTTAAAACGACCACAAAGATGTGTCGCTCGACCACATGACTTGACGTCAAAACTTGATTGTGTCATCCCACACATGAAAGAGGACACAAGAAATCAACTGTGTGTTAGTATTAACAAGCTTGGCCAACTTGACTGACGAGTCAAAGCTCAGTCCACTCGCAGAAGCTCAATTACAAGTCTTTGTGGTCATTTTGACCAGCGTGTGGTCAATTTAACAATCCCGTTTTGTCATTGTGGTAATGAACATCTAGAATAGCGTGGATGGTTGACAAAATTAGTGTGGGGCAACCTAATTGCATACACGAGTGTAGCTTATAGCCACACGACAAGCTTGTGCCGCTCCTATTCCCCACATAGCTCCAAGGAATAAGACTGGCATGTGATACTAGGAATTTAAAACATTGCGGTTGTGTTTGTCAACTTGCCTCCGGGTATTGTTAAGCACGCAAGGGGCCACCCTAGTCATTTCCCAAACAACCCCGAATTTGTTCTAGAAAAAGATGGAAAGGCACATGTTGCAAGGGAATGTCGGTTAATGTCAACTACACTAAATTGTGCTATTAGTGTGGGTGGAAAATTAACGTGGGTCACTCTAAATGTTCAATCGGGATGGTAATAACGTGGGTCCAAGACACTTTGAACCAACACCCGGACTGAAATATAATAGTCATCTTATAACAAAAGTACATAAAGGAAAATATTCACCCACATGAAATTTCTAGAAAGAAAACATTTAATGTTTTCCACACTAATTTAGAACTAGAGATTTAGCATGGTTTGGGAACGTTGTAACCCCACGGGTAGATCACTTAGTGCATTTTAAAAACGACGTGCGGCATAATATAGAGAGGATTAAAGTCATTTGAAATAAAAATTATAAAGGAATTCCAAATAATGAAGGGGCCATTAAATGTAGACAATCTCATTATAAGTAAGTTAGATGGACATAAAATGTGGGCCATTATTTTTTTGTAAAATTAATATAGGGGCTGAAGATAAGGATCCTAGAAGGTATGTTTAGTATGGTATGTAAATGGGTTTAGGACTCACGGGGATGGATGATAATTGGGATTTCCGTCTGTCCAAAATTACTTAAAAGGAATATAGAGTACAAAAAAATGCAATGACTTGGACAATATAAGTAATGGAAGGGTGCAAACAAATGGGCCATTTTTGAAAATTAAGTACTTATAGGGAGGCTTTAATCAACCCTTGAAGGTAAATAGCCCCAAAACAAAAAAAACCCCAGCCGCACGTGGTGCACAAAAATGCCTTAGAGTGATCTACCCATGTGTAACCCACACTAGTAGTCTAACACTGATTATAGGAATTAATGAGCTTTAGAGAATATTTTTGATCCACACTAAGAATATTAATTAGGGTATCATCAGGGGTGTGGCACAAACATGCTCTCCAAGTTTGTTGTTAATTTATTCGAACTGGACCCAACTACCTAGATTAAATAGTCTATGATCCTACTCGGGGGTTAATTCAACTAGAAATAGAAAGTTCCATACTATATACAATGTTTGTCTCCACGTCCACCCTCCTTCATGGTAGGTGTCATGAATATTTACCCATTTCTTAAGTTTAAGAATATTACATCCAAATCGGGGTTCAGTTCATGACGGCTAAACTAGATAGCCCTGCTAGTATATGCCACAAAATTTCTCTAGAGCCCACATTAATTTTTAACCCATGCCAAGTTTTTAGTTTAAAATTATTGAGGGCCAAATTTATTTTCTTCATAGGAATTTGATGTGGGTAACTATCTTTTTTTTTGGTCTATAGAGTGTTGGTCGGAGGTTCTAGGAAGACTTAGAGGAAAATTGGGTCTTGAATCTTGGATCCACATTCTTTCCACCTTGACTAGAGGATTAGAGTGGCCCATGTTAATTATTTCCATAATAAATCTCCAACCACATTAACCCCTAAATGCCCAAGCGTTCATATTCCATATTCGGGCAAGTTCCCCACTAGTGCTTGAATATTTAGTTATGTAGCAAAATATAATCTAGTTTTCTTCAATTCCAATAGTATAGATGTGAACTACACTATCATATATTTTTGATGTGAAAATTTGGAGCCAATTAGACCACATTTGCAAGGTCATTTTGACATGTGAAGAGGACCTTCATAAGGGGGGTAGCTCCAAAAAAAATTCTAAAATTTTCCATTTGATGGCCACTTGGGCTAGGGCAAAAAAATTTGTAGGTTGTAAATTTGGCCATAATGTATTATATGGTTGTCAAGTGAGCTCCTCCCAAAAGTTTGAGTTTCTTTCTATGAAATTTATATTAGCTCCGTCGCCCTCAAAGTTGGAGAGCCAAATCATGACATTTATGGAGATTTACCCTTTGACTGAAGTCTTCAATTTGTGCACTCAAAGTTTGCCCAACATGTGTACAGAGTCATGCACATCCATGAACTTGACCCGTGGGAAAAACCTCACCTAATTTGGATATCCTAGTTGAAAAATATGGGCTACAAACTAGAAAGGTCGCATTGACGCACATTGGATAGCTCATGGGACCACCTCCCAAAGCAAGTTGTTCCAAACACTCAAAAAAATCCTGCATGCTTGGAGTATGGCTTTTTATATATGTTATTATGACCCACTTGGTAGTGGCAACACCCTAAATTGGTACATACCTTCCATCCACGTAGATTGCCACCTTGTGGGTCGCAACCCCATGAGATTATTAGGTGGTGACCCATTTTGGGTTGCATGAGCTCTTAAGAATTAATAGGACTTTGAGTGTACCATGGGGAGTGTGGTGATACCCTTCCCTTCCCAAATCAAAGACATCGACCTTGATTTAGAAGTCAAATAATATATAAACGAACATCATTGTTTAATACAAATTCTCTGAGTTTTCACCCTCCTTCATGGTATTACGGTAGCTCAATTTGGTGTTCTAACACCAAATGAGGGGTAAATAGTAAAAATTGACCCCCTATAGGATGGTTGTTGATCCATCCCATTCCATGCTCTTCAAACTAATTTGGGGTCTCTGACCCTAATTTGGAGGTTAGTGTATCTAGGCTCTACAACAACAATCAACGTTTTCAACCTTCCTTCCCCCAGTTCGCCCTTCCCCTCAGTAGCTATTGTGAACATTCACCCACGGCAACTTCACACACAAGACTAAAGATCCGTGACCATTGCATTCTAAGATCTCTCATTGACCGCAAAAGCTGAGACTTCACACTAGAAGGTGAAAGCCTACAGGCCCAAGGAAATTCTCATGGATTCCTACATGGCAGACTATTCACACTGTTTCATGGTTTGCTGGAATTTGCATCAAACCCACCTCCAAGAGACACGCATGGCGCAAATTCCAAAAGACCATGTCAGTAGTACACACAACCTTTAGATGAGAACCCAGGGCCCTCACCAATTACACGGTCACGGCCCTTGGCTCGTGTGTGAAGTGGCCCTTCATGGCCAAATTTCGGTTGGGAAATCCAACTATCCCCAGCTGTGAATGCAACACCTTAAGTCGGGAAGTCCAAGAAAGAGACATGCATTCGAGGAAGTACTTGCTTACTTGCTTGCTTTGTTATGAGCTGCATCCAGCTCTTGGCCAGCAGGCCGGCCATAGAGACTGTGGCCAGTTTCTCTAACTAAGTTAAAGTTACCGTGGGTTGATTATGAAAGGAAAGGAAAGGGAAGGGAAGGGGAAGAAAGGAATGATGTTAAGTTAGGTGTTCCAAAGCTTTTACCATCTCATGTACACAAACTCGAGGGCACGTTTTAAGGCTTACGACTTCCACGTGATTTGGGCGATCCAACCCATAAACTCGTTCCTTGTTGGATGCTTAAACCCTTGCCTCCAAGGAACCAGTGTACGGGTTGGTTCGCCCCAGCCCTGACATGTTGGGTCTCTATCGAGATTTGACTCATTGAAGTCATGTACCTAGTACCCCTCTTCTAGGGGGGGGGGGGGTTAAGAAGCAAAAAAGAAGGACTACAAGAATATGAGTCCCGGGTGATTATCTTGTGTTGGTGGATGATTTGTATTACGCCTTGTGATCTATCACGGTGGTGGATTTGTGTTACCCCACCTCTTTTGATGAGCCTAATGTAATATCTAGTAATCAATAAAACATCTTCTATTTGCTGCATGTAGGACGTCACATAGATTTTTCACTCATGCATATTTCTTTGGTCTCTTTGGTTTTCAAGGTGTGTTGTAAAGTGAACTTGGACCACTCACATAATTTGTATATCACGAGTTAAGGGCTGGCAGGCTCAAAGTCGCCCTAAGTTTGCAAGCCCAACTTGTTTTGGGAGTCTCAGTGTTTTGTTTTGTTTTGTTTTTTTGGTGTGGTTATTTGCAATATAAATTCATTTGTTTCCGAAAATCAAACCTAGTTGTAATGAATGGCCGGGGAGAACTGACTGCTAGTTACAGATGAACTGGTTGAGCTTGAGAAATAACCGATTGTAGTTCAAGGCTTCGGGAAAATTACCCATCATTGTGTGAGGAATCTAGGGAATGTATCTCAAATGAATAAAGAAAAAAAATTGAAAGATCACAACATGTAGTATCCGTTGGACTTGGAAACACTAGGATTTTGACCATTTATGTCCAAAAATCTCCTTGGACACTGAATCCGGGGACATAACATTGTTGATATTCATGGTCAACTCGCATCTAAAGTAGTTTGTAAGTCGTGGACATTGACAAGTGGTTCCTATGCCGTGAATCATGGAGTATTTCTGTTCCTTGTAAGGTAAGCGGCCCGATTCAATCACTCATCTTAATCATACATTTATATTTGAGTCGTGTGCGATCACACGTGGATCTAAGAACGGTTGTCAAAACAAAAAGTGTTTAAAAATGATTCGACTACGTGCTCAAAGTTTGATAACTACTCTAAGTATAATAAGTCAACACATAAAAGAAGGGGGGGGGGGTAGGTAAATGACCGTGCAAGAAGAAAAAGATTCTTTGTTTTGATAATTGAGTAAGATACTCACATTCGCCTGTTCTGAGGAAATTAACTATGTCAACATCACCTTGGATTGGTCGATCATCTTGAACTAATCGCATGTTAACCTACTATCTAGGGAGTTGGTTTCATAACAACTATCAATGAGGTAGTAATTAAAAAACATATCCCTTTATAAGTTGGTCGTTGATTCATCCAATTTAAGCTCACTAAACTAATTCAGGGTCTTTGACCTCGATTTGAGAATTACTTTACTATATATAACAATCACCAATCTCTACAATAAGACCACCATTCTCACCCTTCCCCCTTAATTAGTAGGTGTCGTGAACATCCATCCCTATGTTCGGGGAAAACCGACGGCTAGTTCATTATCAGCCGATGGATTTCCCCTCATGGCCGGTCCAAATTTCCAACCATCGGATGGCAATCCGACTGTAATTTCAATCCTCCGGCAATTAGCCGATGGACCAGAAAATGTCCCGGAAATGTAGCCGATTCTTCTTGTGAGTTACTGGATTTCAGCCGGAAGCATCCAGAGCGCTATTTGTCTGGGGCATATGATGATGCACTTGAGGAAGTACCCTAAACCTTAAACTTTTTGAATTATGCAACCTTTCCATGACCAAATCCAATTGCTTCTATGAAGAATTGGGGGACCCTTGGCCTTCAAGCGGTGAAGGCATTGCTAGGTTCAATTCCTGCCAAGGATATTAACTCTTCAAATTTAAAGTTTTGAACATGCCTTTCTTTTCACTTATTCAAGATTTTGTACTAAGAAACGATTTCTAATAACTTTTCATACATTTTTTTAACAATTAGTGCCGATATGAATTCCATTTAATTGGATATTGGCCAATGAAAATATGAAAATATAGGCAATTGGCCGATTGATTTTACAAAAGACCGGCTCTTGCCGATGTAAATTGGAAAGAATCCTACCCTTCGTAGCAACTACCGGCAATTAGCCACTAAGTCTTCAAAAACTTCCCGAACTCTGATCCATCCATCCATATCGTAGGAGCAATGGGCTAGTTGAAAAAAAATAGCCCGACCATAGGACGGTTTGTTTACGACTCTGGTAGCTAGCTAGATAGAGTCTTCTTCACAAGGAGGGTTATTGTACATTTTCGTTTCCATAGATGAGGAAAACAACTGAAGTCATTCATAGCTTAGTACGAAAAGAGAGCAGAAAGTACATCCTTTGACTTCATAGAATAAGGAGCCTTGGCTCCTCGATTCCAGTTCACTGATCATTTTTGACTGCACTCGAGGTTTTGTTGACTTGTTGTCCAATATGAAAACATATATAATACGCTTACACCTATGATTGGGGAGAACCAGCAGTTAGTTACAGAGGAACCAGTTGAAGTTCAAGACTCCAGGAAGATTACCCATCATTTTAGAGGAATTTATAGAAGAATATACCCCAATTTAATGAAGGAAAACCGAAGAATGTCAACATGTAACCGGTTGGACTTGCAAACACTGGGATCTCAACCGATTATGAATGCTCAACAATCTCCCCGATCACTGTGTTACATCGATTACTGCCATCACAATATATATTGTCAACCAGTGCCCGGGGAGATTTTGGGGCATAATCAGTCGAAATCCGAGTGTTTTGAAGTCCCACCAGTTCCATGTTGACATCTTTCGGTTTTTCTTTAATAATTTAAGGTATATTCCACAGATAACTCTAATGATCGGTTGTTTTCCTGCATTGTAATTCGGCACAGAATTACGCTATCGAGAAGGTGGCTAGGTAGAGATGCTATTCTATACAGCTTGTTGCATTCATAAAGACATATACCTTGGCTAATTTGAGGCGAATAATGTTACTAACAATAAGAGTGGCTTATATACTAAGGTACGTATCCCGAAAACATACCATCATCAAACTTAGACCCAACATTTCATTGACAATCATATACCTATTTTGGGGGCTTCAAATGGATGACAATGGTACCCAGTGCCGGGTTTTAGGTCATGTGTAGATTTTGGGTATGCCTACCTTGGTAATTAGGGTTCATGAGGCTCTTGCACAAAATTTAACACAACCACGTTTGTTTCTTGTGACCCTGAGTAAATGCACAAAACATGGTAATGAACTGAAGGCACAATGAACGGCAAGCATAGGTGGTGTAGGAATCGCAGATGAAGGGAGTGACATGAAAACAGAGGAAAGTTCATATGACATCCACGAGGGCTGACTATCTTCTCCAACCTGCATGATGAAATGATAATCTTCCTTTGGGGACTACTGAAATCTCGTCGGTACCTCTTCTAAACATTTGAGCAGGGATTTGAAAGGCACGTTTAATGTATCACACATGACCTCTCTGTAGGATGGTAATCGATCCATAGTTTCCTGGAAGAGTGGAAAGTATGAGTGGGAGTGACAATATGACCTTGATCAGTACAAATCAGTGGTACAGAATGCTCTTGATCAAGTGTATGCTACCCGTTTGCAAGTGTCAAATACAGACTGTTTCATAGGTATACACAAATCACAAAGAGTAAAAATGAGAGATTACTATCATACAAGACAGTCCCTTCAAGAGAGTCCTCGTGGGAATCTTAACTTGTATTATCAAGTGGCAAGCGTTGGACCTTGTATCAGGCAACATGTCATATAGTTTACATATCTGTTGTAATTTTTGAGTGCACATTCTGTAAATTGGCACACTACTAACAATAGTAATTGTGCACATTTGAGGGGTTTTGACCTTTTGTAATGAGTACAGTGACCTCCGTAACCTGCCTAATTTGTTTGCCCTATCATGACGAACTTAGTAGGACTTAGTGAGCACGAAGCTGGTATGTGTCTATGGTGTCCGAGTGAGGAACCAGAGTGTTAGCATCACTTACATATCATACACGGGCCTGCTATATCGAATTCTTGGAAGCAAGATTTGTTGTCGCCTTCTGTCCCTCTTGCACCTTGAGAGGAAGATTAGAACTCTGGGCAACAAAGAGCATTGGTCCTGGTAAATTGATCGGAATGTAAGGAATTCGATGCTCGGGGGGTCTTTTGAGCCAGATCTCAAGATGAATGATATCGGATGGCCACCTGCATCACTGTGGGATGAACTTCAATCCTGCCAATCTGCACTACTGGACTATGGATTTTTGGGAGGCACTTAGGCGATCCAAGAGGGCAAGTCGGCTACCTATGAGCATTCTGAAGAGCTCATTCACGCATTCCTCAAGAGGTGCCAACCCTCTGCCGAGATTTTCAGACTCCGAGCTAAGTTCTTCCGCCAATTGCTTGATTTCCTCCCCTTCAACTTTATCTAGAGGCAAGCTACACTTCTCATTCAACTTCCGGTCTATCAATTCATGCAACCTCCGCACGAGCAAATCAACATTGTCAAGCTCCCGAAGAAGTGCAATGGAACCTTTGTTCTTGCGCTTATCCGTCTCTTCCTTCACAGCAACCTGCAGGCTGACAAGGGAGGGAGACCATAGATAGTGACTGGCCACATGCAGATTCACCAACGGCCGCTTCGGTTTACATGCAAGAGCAGTAACAAGTAAACCACAGAGAAAGATGGTGGTGACTTTGGCACCGTAGATAGCATTGAGAAACCCGTTCCCCTTGGTAGCCTCAACTCCCTTGGGATTTACAAGCTTCTCTCCCATAACCCGTAGCATGGAACTGCAGCTCTCAAGCTTCGACTTCGGATGCCCTTGTCTGTATTCTGTATCTTTCTTCTTGATTCCTCCTAAACAATCATGTAAAGCACTCCTTGCGCGGTACAGTTTGCAATCCTTTAGGTCCAAGTTTCGGAGAGCGATTTGTACATGCATCTTGTAATGGTCTACCTCCGAGATTCCTTCTCTCAAAACATTGCACACATCCAGAAGCTTTGCACTGTCATCTAGATACTCATCCACCCACTTGTCATCCCTGTCGGAGGGCGGAAACTCCAGATTTGGAATAAGTTCTTCAACATTGGAATGCGTGGCGAGGACGACGGTCATGGCCTGCAGAAGCCAATCTATACTGAGAAATCCAAGTTCATCTCCTGCTGATTTCAGAGCCTCCAGCTTCTCAGTCAGTCTGCTCTCAAATTCCTGTAACACAGGATGGCGCTTCAGCGAGCCGCTATGTGCGACATGGCGAAGAGTGAAGTGAGGGAGGACGGCACCGAGCGTAGCGAACAACTTCGAGGAGGTCACATGTTGGTGTGTCATACCTCAAGGCTTCTTCCTCTAATCTTGAATATGAACTTGATGTCTTCGAATCTCACGCTTCAATACAAAATCTGCTTCCAAAGATGTAATATCGCTCATGCTTCGCTTGGAGTTCCAGTTATTTGTTACAGCTCGCAAAAAGAACTAATTCTCCGAACCAGAGCAGACGCATTGAAATGTCCTTCGTGAAGAGGAGATTCTTCCTTTGTTGACCAAGAGAGAATACAACTTGTGCTCAATCTGAAAAAAATTCACTCAAACTGATGATAATGGTCTCCTTAGTAGTGGTCTCTAGAGGCCAAATCTAAAAAAAAACAATCTTCGAGAATTCCAGACTCTGTTGTTTCAGTGATGTACGAATGGACGAGACGACGAAGGAGAGGAAAGACGAACCGCAGACTTGGAAGTCGCAAGCCAATCTCGACGGATTCTATCAAAGAGACTTGATGACCCCCGGTCAAATAAATCTTGCAAAAGAGAGAAGACACCCGCAGATGGCCAGAGACGGCAGTTCTGAAAGAAAGCGAACTTCAGAAAGATAAAAGAATTTATCTCGCTCACCGCTGGTGAAATTCCTCCTCTACCGAACCCGAGGGAAGACACACCACCGCAAAGAGAAGAGAAGAAGAGAAGAGAGCGAGAGAGAGAGTCCTCAAACTCCTCAACACCAAAACTCTGCACAGAGGGAGCGCTAGAAAAAACAGAGACACAGAGACGGACACACCAACCGTGCTCAAATGTGGACGGAAATTCACGATTTCTGGCTCAAATTCTTCCAGTCGGTTTTTCCCTCCCCTGTACGAGGTCCCGGAGAAGGAAGCGTGGATGTGGGAACGCAGAAATGGAGAGGACGACGTCGGAGGCGGAGTGGCGAGCAAGCTTTGTGTAAAGGGAAAAAGGAAGAACGACGCACACAAGAAGACACACACACAGCGAAGCCTTTGTACAAGCCTACAATCCCAGGTCCCCAATTGAGGTCCCCAATCGCACCGACTGCCACGTAAATGAGGTCCTGAGCCTCTGACTCAGTCCCCAGCAGAAGGATAATTTGATGGCCCCCCAAATTAGACAATTCCCGGTTTCCAGAATCAGCCCCCCCCCCCCCCCAAATTATAAAGAAGGGGAGTGCCTAGTGTTGAACTCTCACCAGTCAAACCCTGACTCATGACTCCCCAATGTAATGTGGGCCTATAAATTGCTCCTCCAATGGAGATGGAGAGAGAGAGAGTGAGATTGATTTATCGTACATGAGCGTACTTCTCATCCATCCAACATAAAAGCCTTGATATAGTATGCAGCCCCGAGCTTGCCTTTTTTGATTGATTCGACACTGGAATTAGTTTCAATGATCCCGAATTAGTGTAGAGGAGGTCATTTGGGATGAATCGGCAATAATTTTATAAGGGGGGAGGTGGGGGGCATGTTTTTATGTTGGATGGGTGAGAGATACGTTGTATATGATACTTCTCTCTCTCTCCCTCCTTGTTGCAGTGTCCGTCTTGCTAACTTGATGTTTGTAGAAAGAAAACAACAACAACAACAACAACCAATGAGAGCAGGGGGCGAAAGGGGGGGGGGGGGTTATTGTATATGAGGTTTGAGTGTACCTCTCAGGCCTTGATCACACCAAGCTTTCCCTCCGGTTCTAGCCGTGAAATTGTTGGGGATTATGTTGAGAAATAAATGTTGGCCAACCACTTTTCACACTATTCTAGCCGAAGATGCCGATGGAGGGTGCCAGAAGCGGCCGGTATGATCAACCCCTCACTCATTCCCTGATCACACCAAACTTTCCATCTGGTTCCAGTCGTGAAATTGTTGGGGATAATGTTGAGAAATAGATGTTGGCCCACCACTTCTCACACTATTACAGCCGGAGATGTTGATGGATGGTGCCAAAAGCGGTTGGTGTGATCAACCCTTCACTCATGCCCCGATCACACCAAACTTTCCATCTGGTTCTAGCCGTGAAATTGTTAGGAAATATGTTGAGAAATAGATGTTGGCCCACCACTTTTCACATTATTACAGCCGGAGATGCCGACGGATGATGTCAGAACTAGCTAGTGTGATCAACCCCTCACTCATCCAACATCAAAACCTTAGATTAGTATGCAAAGTGGGGTCAAGGCTAGACACCTGCCTCTTTGAGATGGTCCCCTAGCATTGTTACCAAAGTAAAGGGGTCTACTAAAAACATGATCCCCATAACATAGGAGTTTTCAACTAGGGAAGTTGGGTTTTGGTGGGGCTAGCACCAAGTCCCCCGTTTGCTTGCCCAAACCAAAGAGTACTTAAATACTCGCCAAAAAACACACTAGAATTGAAAATGGGGGAGGCTTATATTCATTGTAAGCGGTAAAAAACAACAATGAACTGTGTCCACGAACAAAAAATATTATTGTGAATTATGACAAGTGAATAGTACCGTGCCAATACATGGCTAGGTTTAGTATGTGAAAAGACAAATGCCACCGATAAAAATTATAAGGTAAATAGTTAATTTGTTTCAAGCGGTAGCTTGTGAATGAATTCAAGGTCTTTGATGCTAATTTCAGGATCCATCCATCTTTGTAATGAAAACTTTATAAACTTTTGGATTATAAATATAGTGGCTATTGTTTTCACCTTGGAACAATAGTGGGAAGGGGCCCAACTCAGAGGGGTGAGCATTTCACCCTGCTTTCAAATTGGCAGTTGTTTTTTTAGTTTATTAGAAACCATAATAAAGATCTTGAATCAGTCTAGGTTAAGTCATTGGAGTTGAATCAACCACAACCTTATAGGGGGTCACGTTTCCTATTGGATGGGTGAGAGGTATGTTTGTGTGTATGTGACAAAGTACTCTCTTGGCCATGCAGGGGGGCAAAGGAGGTGTATGGAAGGTGCATTGATTTGTCCTATTAGTGTGAGTTATCCTTTGTAGTTACATGTTGTTGTACCTTACAACTGAGGATATCATCTTCTACTAGTGATAGGCTATAGATAGTATGCATAAATAAATAACTAAGTAAATAAATAACCAACCAACATCGGGCAATCCGACGTGAAATTGAGCCTGTTGGCCCTACCCTGCTCAATAATCCTCTTGGTGTAGGGTGGGGTTCACTACCTGCCTTACGGTGGGTGGGCTCTTGCCTTTCTACCTGCCTAGCTAGTTTCTTTCCGTCAAGCAGAGAGAAAAATTCACAGCGGGAATCGAACCATCAACCACTCCATTCGGAATTGGGTACCTCTCCACTATCACCCGGTAGTTTAGGGTCATCGCGGACCTAGCTAGTATGCACATCAAAGAATACGGAGAATAAGTTTAGGGTTACTTGGTAAAAAAAAAATGGACTCATTCTCAACTAACAAGTTGGTAATGCATGTAACCGACAAGATCGGATAAATTGGTGTAGTTGGGGATAAAATTGGGAGAATTTTGGGTCGGGTCCTATTACGTTATGCGCGTGTTTCTAAACGATAGTGACCATGAAACCAAATTGAGGGATGCATTTGGCAGTCAACGTTCGTTACCTATTTTAAAGTTATCTACACTAGACATGCGGTTTAGTGTGGCCCACACTATTATCATTGACCAAAATGTTGTTTTGCAACCATAGTAGATGGCAATGAACATTTGTCAAAGTCATGGAGGCTACTTCAGTTGTAGCCAATTCTATGCCAACACTAAATTGAATACCTATGTAATGTAATAGATAGTTGCATTTCTTTCATTTCTCTTGGTTATTTGGTCGGTGCTTGCATGTCTCCACAATTTTCCTTGAGACACATAGTTGTAATTTATCAAAATTTATTGTAGCTTGTTGTAATATAATATGTATGAGGGCAAAAAGTGTCATAAGACAAGAAGAAAGTGGGAGAAAAGAAAGATTAAGGAGGAGATAGAGGAAGGAAGGAAGGAAGGAAGGGACGGAAGGAAGATAGACTAACTTATACTTGTGTTTGTTAGAGTACAAAAGGAGCTCACCCTTCGAGAGGATGGAAGTACCCTTACCGTGAAGCTTGGTTAAACATGACCACGGCAGAGAAGAACGGGCTCTCATTCACGTTAGCGTATGAAGTAAAACTTGACATTACTGTTATTTATTTATTTTATTTGTTAGAGTGCATTCCAGTCATCTTTCCATCTGGAAAATCCTACCTCTATAAATTCCACCTCACAAATTCGTTTTTCTCTCACATTTATGGAATATTGTTTAGAGGGTTCACTACACCGTTTATGGTACTTTGCATCACTTACTATTTGGAGTTATACACTGCCATAACTTCTTGCTAGGAATGTAACTTTTTACCAAGTAAAATCATTCTATATCGTATGATGTCCATACGACCTATGTACTCTTTTGTTAGCAAAAATGAAGGCTTATAGTAAGAAGTTGTAACTTTGCGTAAGTCCAAGTAACAAGTGACAATAGATTCCATAAATGGCGTATTAGAAGTTGGAGGTAATTTTGATAAGAGATATACCGTGTCAATATTAATATAAGTCGTTCCATGCAATTGCTATCTATGGGGAGGAATTGGTGGTCATCTCCACTAAAACAAATTCTACAAATCTACTCGAGGATTTAAAACACGATTGACAGTTTTCCATTATGGAACTCCAACTGTAAGGAATAACTGGGTTTCCTCTAACAACTTCTTTTTGGATCGAGAATACCCATGACTTGGAAGTTGGGCGTCATCTTGGCTTGAATGATACATAACCAAGATTTTACGCCATTGTAAATGTTCATTTTGAAAGTTGCCGATTGTAAAGGCAACAATAGTAACTTGATAGGTGAAACCATATAGAGTACACTACAAGCACATGAGTCCTAGGCGATTGACCTACGTCACTGGAAACTTGCCCTATGAAACTGGAAAATCTCCAAATCTAGCACAGTGGTAGATTTGCATTGTTCTTTCATCGACGTGGGATGATTATGTAGGACTTGTGTGTGCTAGAAGTGGTAGAGAAACCCATTTTTGTTAACCTAAGTAATTTTGCATAAGTGTAGTACATGTGTGATACTAGAGTGATTTCTCACAAGTTGGAAATTGATATCACAATGTTTAACCCAAAAAAACCACATTTTATTTCAAGTTTTGTAATGATCGTAAAATTTTAAACACAAAGATTCTCTCCCAACCCATATTTGCTGCAGAGGTTGACCTATTTCCAAAAATTGGGAGATGAGAACTTGAGTGCAATGAGTGCCCTTTTCAAGGAATCCTAATATGTGCTCTTTTAACTTACTTTTTCATCAAGCCAAATGTGTCGGCTACATGTGTGATTTATTCCAATAGGAAATGGGTTTGTCTACTCTATCAACCTACTTGACCCAACACCCTTTAGACCTATTATATACATCTTGCATTGGATCAAGTAGAGTAGAGGCACCCATAACGGATCACTTAAAAGATTCTCTGCCAAGTCCAGAGAAGTATAAGGCGGTGCAAGAAATTCCCATGTAGATTGATAGAAATCACGGTGAATTTCATTCCTTAAACTAAAATTATTGTGGATTTCTCAAGTCAAAATTTGGCTTGAACATATTACCAATGTCTAGAATCTATCATAACCACACATTTAAACCGCTTGTTCCTCCTCATTTCAACACTCAGAACTAGGACACGTGTCATGACACTATTGGTTCCGGCTTGACCGAAATCGAACCCCCAATTAATCGAAATTGAGCCCCAACATGATTGTAATCACGGTACCGTATAGATTGCCAATGGTGTTGTGAGCGAGAATAGACGCCTCTACTATAATAGGTTTGTATTGGGGTCACCTAACTTCACCGTATCTTGGTCACAAGTCAAGGTAGACCCGGTTGTCAAACATGACACCTAACTTGCTTTCCATGCAACTCATTTGACTCGTTCAATGCTTGGAAATATTTATTGTACATAACAACCACTCCCTTTCAAACCACACTACACCCTAAACTCCGTAATATCAACTTCCATAATGTCACACATTCTCTAATATGCCGAAACCCCAAAGAATGGATGTTCGTAGTTCAAATCTCACTCCTTATTGTCATATTTCTCTCCCTTATATCACGAAATTTGTCATTAATGCAAACCACCCAAGAAGTCAACCCACACCCTCGCATTGCGCCATGTGTCAACATGTGGAGTGTCTTCTTCTTCTTCTTCTTCTTCTTCGACTTCTTCTTCTTCCACTTGTTGAATGTTGGTGCATGCGTCTGCCACATTGTCCAGGAAGGTCAAGTGGAGTGGACCACACTAGCGTAGGTGACTGGAGAACGAATTCAAATTGTCCTCACATCTCCCTTGTGTTATTCCATAACGTCACACGCTACACTAATTCTATAATATCACGCATCCATGTTCACACTACAAAACTCCGTAATATCATGTGCACTTTGGTTACCTCAGGAGTGATACCACGGAGTTTAGAGTGTACTAGCCATGGCTTTCGTGACGACGTCTACCAAGGCCCATCCAAAGAGGTACTCTATATATCAAAACTCAAGCCTCACACTTGCCCGATTCATGCCAAGGACACCCTTATATTTCTATTAGTGTGGATACCATTTGGACTCACAAATTTTATCACCTTTTACCGAGGATGCAATTTGTTTTGTTGGTGATGACACAAATAGAAAGTGTGAACTTTAATGGAACATAACATAATTTATAATAAAATTGATGATGATTAAAAAAAAGAAGGTAGGTTTGCATGCTCCGTAAGAAAGTTGTAGCACTTGGTAATTTCGAAGTGGTGGTCCACACTACTACTACACTAAATAGGATATTTAGTGCCTCATTATATTTAATGTTGATACCACCCTCCCATGCTCAACACTAATTTTCAATTTCTTGACAATTAGTGTTAGAAAATATGTTGGAATTCTTCTATTTATCATTGTTAATTTTTTTTCTTCTTATTTTTACTACCACTAAATTCAAACATGTAACTTCCACATATTACCATAGTTGATATTTAGTGTTTGAGTTTACATTTAATGTTACTTACTTTCATATGGTTATTGATATTTAGTGTATGTGTTCGTATTTAGTGTATCAAACACTAAATATCTTATTTATTGTACTGATGAAATTAAAGGTCGATGTAGTATTGCATTATTTACCGTGATTCCTACCACAAAGCCCATGACGACGCTATTGCACGAGGCATCAATGGCACTATATATGTACTCGAGAAAACCTCAATGCATTGTATATGAAAACGAGACCAAGTTGGAGGAATAATTCAATTTTATAGTATTTTTTTAACATAACATTAAGTAATAGGCCTAGAATGACCTTCTCAAAAGAGCATCAAATTATTGTGCACCGGTTTGATGCTCTTTCGAGAGCAAAGGTGGCGTTACCTTTGAGTTTTATGAGGCTATTTTAAGCTACTTGGGTAGTTATTTTCACTACTTATTTTTTTTATTTAAGTTTGTAGGACAAAACTATTGCTAAGTGGTGGTAAAGGTGCTAATCTAGGCTAAATTAGAATCCAAACACACCCTAAATAGCTATAAAGCAATGGGAAAAAGTTGGTGGGGTCAAAAAGGCAGTTGTACTTTCTTGAAAAGTCCTCTGAAACCCGCATTGGAAACCTTTTCGACATCTTTGTGAAGCTATTATATTTTGGTTAAGTGCCCGTTCATTCACCCTAGCTTTGCAAGTTTTTACCTTCTTGTTGAGGTAATATTGTGAGTACTCAAAGGGTACCCTGCAAGTATTGCTACTTAATATTATGAACGATTGTGGATGAGCTATATCTATCTATCTATCTATCTATCTATATATAGGATGAGTGACATGTAATATGTGGAATCCAATTGTGAGGTATGTGTTTCACTAAAAGTGGCCTTGTTTGGGGTGACACTTATAGAAGAGGCACTTGTTTTGGCAGTTTGAGTAATTGAACCTATATGCTTTGAATCAACATGACTCAATTTCAATTTCAAGTGACATACAATACAAATGCATAAGGAATCCAAATCTCAACATGAAACAAAATTACATTGGATCTACAATAATATGTTGTTAATATCATGACCACGTAGGCGCTTCCATCCCAATTCCATCACCCTCAAACATCCATTATTTGCAAGTGGTAAAGAAGTGTCCCGGGTGGTTATTGGACATAACCGATCAAAATCCTAGGGTTTCCGAGTCCAACCGGTTACATGTTGAGTTCGGGAAGTCAAAAGGCTTGTGGGACTAAAAATACGCTAGGGTGGTGTCAAACCGGCTAATTTCTTAGAGTGATGGAATCCCGTGGCCTCCATGAGTTAGAGGTTAATATCAACTTGATGGTCTAGTTGAAATATATCTGGAGACTCCTTAATCCTACCTTCTCAAACAATGATTGAAACTTACCTATGATGGGGTTGTATGAAGGGCACTCCAACACAAAGTGTGCCTCATTTAAAACTACATTACAAGCGCAAAAGTGGCACCAAAGATGGGGATTGTTGACCACCGTCTAGTTTCGAGGGCAGGTCTCTGATTCGAGGTGCGGTAATTAACAATGATCTTGTGTTGTGGTGGTGTCAATAGTTCCTTCGAGTAAAATTCACATTCGTATTTGAGAAAATGCTTTGAGATGGAAAGAGTAATCTAGTTTCTTCCTCAAGAGATGGAAAGAGTCCCACTCTTTAGCAAGAAAGACCTCTTTGATATTGTCAAATATGATTTTTGATGTTGTTGGGTTGTCCCCATGATGAGATAAACCCCAAGATGCTTTCCACATGGTTGAAGTTTTATGCCAGGTGGTAGCCCCTTGTTCAGCAAGGTGACGAAAACTGAGAATGCTCGACTAACTAGTTAGGAGGAGGGTAGGTGGGCAAGCCATTGTTGAAAATTCATAGTTAGTTTTAAGAGCATATAATTCCATGGGAAGTTCTCCAAACTCAGCCGACAAAATATGATACGTTTTCAAAGAACACATTTTGACACGAGACATCATATGTATCTTCATGCCCTTCTCAAAAACCTTCCAATAAGAGTTCAAGTCACCTCCCCAAGTTCTGGTGCCATATGTGAAGGTTAGAAGCACCAAAGCCTTGAATACTAGATGTGATTTGAGTTTCCAACATGTAACTCCAACTACTACTTCTTTCCTTGAGGTGCCCATCATGGCTTCCAAACCTATAATTCTTTGCCTTTTACTTGAGGGTTCAAAGTGGCCATGTGAGTAGAAATCAATCCTAATGTATTTATATTCATGGATTATCTCCATTTGGTCTTTGCCTAGGTAAAATGCCTCGTGGTTTAATTTTCTTTTGTTGCGGCCAAAGATCATGATTTTGGTCTTAGATAAATTGACATCAAGGCTAGGAAAACGTAGATAGCTTGTTCAAAATTCTTTGTAAGCATGTTTATGCTTTAGAGAAGAACGACAACCACCTTATTAAATAAACATGGAGAATCCCCATTGATCACATCCAAATATGTTTCAAGTTCATCAATGTATAAGTTGAAAAATGTGAGGGAAAGGGACATCCTTTTTTAACACCGATGTCGGACATTACTTCACCATGTGTATATCCATTGATTCGTACTTTTGCATAGGTTATGGTATACATCACTTTTACAACTTGTTGTAAATGTAGTGGTACACCTAAATATTGGAGGCATTCCCAAAGTTTGTCACGTGGAACCGTGTCCCAAAGCTTTTATGAAATCAACAAAATAGAAATAGAGACATCGACCTGCAAACACTCCTTGTTGAATTAAAGTACATAATGTAAGAATGTGGTTTGAAGTAGATGTACCTTCCAAAGACATGTTTGTCTTCTGCTCTGATCCCTTTCAATCCCACCCATAGATTAATCATGTTTTCTAAAACGAAGCCATTATAGAGCTTGCCAAGGAGTATGCCTAACATTATGGTCCCATAGTTTCCTGGTGTTTCTTTCGTCAAATTTGAAGATCATTTGAATAAGGTTGGTAGTCCATGAAGTTGGAAACCCTCCTTTAGCCACTCAATTAATATCTTTGTGATTAGCTCACATAGATCATTTGCAGCCCATTTTAGAAACTCAAGTTTTAGCCCACGAATATCTCATGCCTTGTGATTTGCTAAATCTTTCATAGTGGTCCATACTTCCCCCCTTCTATAAAAACAATTGGAAAATGAACGTTTAGAACAAAATGATCATTGGTTCTTTATCACGAGGTGTAAGATATCATTGGTGGTAAAATATCATTGGTGGTAAGATACTACAAGTTGATTGGAATTTGGGTTGTTTCAAGTTGCAAGGAACTGACATATTTAGAATTCACATGTGCACATTTAAAAGGGACAAAATTAGGATCATTACGGTTTTGCGTGCTTATACTTCTACCATATTATATTACCATGATGATGGAGTCCTACTGGTAGACTGTCACTTAGCATCTTTTGAAGCTACCTTATAAGCCTATAACTTGCATTTTATCACATGGGATCACATTCCCCTAACATGTGTTCAATAACACACAAGGAATAAAGTCTCCCCATGGTGTCAACTTGCAACAAGAGTGGGGTGTCCTAAGCACATGTTATTCCGGAGAGAGAAGATATTATCACATGTGAGTGTACCTCTCATTCATCCAACATAAAAGCCATGAAATAATGTGCAGTCCGTAGGCAAAAAAGAAAATTTATTTGACACCGAAATTAGCTTTACAGCCCCGAATTAATCTATTTGAGATCATTTGAAATGAGAGGGCAACAAACCTGTGGGGGGTCAAGTTTCCATGTTGGGTGGATGAGAGATACGCTTGTTTATGATGATTCCCTCTCTCATGTTATTCATGCTCGTTTCTAACTCAATCTTGAATTTTAAAAAATGATTAAATTGAAGGTTGTGACCCTTGCAAATTTAAAGGCCCTTGGGAATCATCCAAACTTGGCTGTAATGTGGGAATAGAATTCCAATTTTGCAATTGACGGGCCCTCAAGTTGGGTGAATAATGAAAGTGGACCATGTTGAGGGACCGCAACTTACATTCACACTGGGGTCCCCACCATGCTGATATAGTATTTTTAGAAGCCAATGGCAATTTAAATGATGACCACAACGCCCAATTTTGTGTGAAATGGTAAACCCACATTTTTTTAAAGGCCATGAAATGTTATTGTCATACACATTATTTTTGGGGGCAAGAATTGGAAGATTTTTTAAATTTGATTATTTAATAGAAAACAAACACTTTCAAAACTCTAATTTGGTAACAAATGTGGAAACTAGTCATTCTTGAGTAGGAAAAAAGATCAATGATTGTTAAGTTAATCCATTACACAATGGGCAAGGATTAGGAGAGAATTAAGCAACCGAGCAATAGACATGTGGATGTAGCCCAATGGATTTTGGAATTTGTTTATGGACAGTTGTGCATGTTGAGGCTAGGACTCTCTTGTATCCTCCTCCCTTATAAGGCATGCAATAGACATAGTAAGTAAGGCAGTCATAGAAGGCTCAAGAAGTGTTTGAACAATTAACTTCCTCTCAATACGGGATTGGTTATTTTGCAAATGTAAATTTTATTAGTGCCATAGTCTGAAGTAAAGCTATTGGGTGTCAGGCCCTTGTTTGAGAAAGCATAGTTTCTAATCGCGGATTTTTTTGTGACAATTCGTTTTATGAAAATTTAATTGTTTAGTTGCTTGACTGTCGAGGGAGAGAGTAGTTTAATTATTACACACTTGAATTGTTGAAGCAATAGTTTAAGCAAAGAGGAGAAAGGGTGTGAAGCTCTGGATTGTGAAGATATGTCATGTGCTCATGAGTGGAAGAGTTGTGTGATTGTCTGAAAGAAAAAGGATGATTCATGTTGTATAATTGATTACTACCATAGTTTGAGTGAGATCCTTGGGTGGAAGGCCTTTGCTTTTGTTGTGATAGTTCGTCCTAAAATTGTGTACAAACCAATTGTGTTGATTCTCAAAGAGAGAGAGAGAGAGAGAGAGAGATCAAAACCTGGTTATAGCCATAAGCATACTTACAAGGTGTGACGCCCTTGAATGAACAAAAAGAAGTTGTGGATTGATGTATAAATTGGATGAGTAGTCTTGTATGATTCACGGGCCATATGCTTGTCTCCCAAAGTGAATATCATACGTTGTCTATATGGATAGCTTGAGTAAATTTTTAGTGTGTGAAGCATATGATTTAACAAGAGTAATTACCGAGTTGTGACGTATGTGTGTTAATTCACCTTAAATTGATTATGCAATAACTTGTTCTTCTCTTGAGAGGAAAGTGGATGATGGATAGGGGTGACAATTTCTCATATGTGAATCAGGGAGTGTGAGTGACACATTATAATTACATGAGTTGAGTGAGGGGACTAGTTGAATAATAATGGATTGTAATCGTTCAAAGCCGTAGTTCGATTAGAGTGTGAAGCTCTGAACTATGTCTTATCGTCGAGTAAAAGACTATTGACTAATTTGTAGAGGCTCAAAATTCAATAATGTATTTGTGTGTAGTTGTTTCATAATGAATGAAACCATGATTGACTAATTTATGAATACAATGAACCATCAACTATGAGTTTGGAAAGACCATAGTCTAAGTTATTTGGCCGAAGAGGAAAAATCATAGCCAGCAAGAGGTCTATCGTCTTGTGGAGACGAAGAGGCGAGGAACGAGAAGCGTGGGGAGACCATGGTCAAGTGAAAGGACAAGACATTTGTACCAGTAATAGAATTACTGAAGGTGCACAAGAAAGTTCCCTTTGTAATAGGGAGTTGTGGAAGACCCTCTATAGATAAAAGCTGACCATGGCCCTGTGAAATTTATGAATAATTAAAGAATTAAGAATTGATTGTTGATCTTTTAATAGGATGAATTGTAATTAAACTCATCTAAAAATCAAGGAATGGACAATTTTTTTGGCACCTTCCTAACTTGCCATGGACAACAATTCTGGACACTTAAAGGTGGATGTCCTTCAATTGGTCGAAGTAAGGGCAATGGCTGGAAAGACTCATTAAATTCAAGATAAATTAACTAATCCAACACCCTACATGGTTTCTGTGACAATATTTTATGATCCATCAAATTATCACTTAGTTAAAGAAAGAATATGATTCATATTGGGACGCGCTTGTCCCTAATTATAAGACACTCCATGCATTGAAATTCATGGTATAGCGAGTTGTTACTACTGGACTATGGTTAGTTGTAAGACAAAGACTGCACAATTGTATATACTGCACTTAGTGATCCTTGTAATACAACTTTCAATCTCACCTTACCCCCATGAAAATCACCCAAAACTGAATCTAATTTAGGTTTTGGTACCCTTCTCTTAATTAAAACTCATTGTGACCTACCAATTAACCTAATAGTGACACCTAAAACCCCAAACTGACACTTATTTAACCTTTCCTGTGTGTTTTGTTCAATTGAACCCAAATCAAAAACCTGCGGTATCTACAATTATCCACTTGTTGCCATCTAGGACCCAGGTAGACTTTCCATCCATTCAAATTTATTCGGTCTCTTAGACCTTCAAGGTCCTAAATGTGGTGCCTTGACGAGAATGTAAAGCACATAACGAAAGTAAGTCCACTAGCCCTTTGATGCATAAGGTGGGCGTGTCTTATTCGGATACTCTTTCAATCTGCACCCGTAGGATACGAACCATGCAATCAGTGCAAGATCATAAGCAAATCGTGCCCGTAGCCATTTGCCTCATATTTTTGGAAGCTCGTGTGAATATCTTCATTCATTATCAACGTGAAAGTTTGTCATGCTCATGACGTGATCGTATAGGTCTCCCCAATCATGTTGAGTATTGCGCCTGCAATGGATTGTGGGGAAAGATCGACAGGAGGCGAGAGGCTAGGGTCGCCGATGTCCACGAGGATCTGTTGGAGCACGGTGCACCTCAGATTAATTTTCGTGCAACATCGATCAAACGCCCGCGTGCAGATCCACCATCTCGGGAGTCTCTTCGATTGATGTTCAAGATGCGAGCAACCAACACTCGTTGGCGCATCATCAGGTTGGGATCGAGGTTGGAGTCCCACGCACTTTTGGCTTGTACTCTATGACATGCACACAATCGGAGGAGTTCACTGGTTTAGTCGATTTTGTGCAGTCCGATTTCATTATGAATTACAACTGGTGGTCTGTAAGCATGAGGTTGTCCATGCACATCCCATCGCACCTTATGAATGCTCGCTTGTCATTGCGAGAGTTATTAGGTTGAGGGATGTGCTTTCTATGAGTCGTTTTGATGTCCGCGAGGATCTGTTGGAGCACGGTGCACCTCAGAGGTTCGTGCAGCTGATCCACCATCTTGGGAGTCTCGTAACTTGATTTTCAAGATGCGAGCAACCAACACTCGTTGGCGCATCATCAGGTTGGGATCGAGGTTGGAGGAGTTCACTGGACTCCAAGAGACGGTTTAGTGGAGTCCGAATTCTTTGTGAACTACAACTGGTTATCTGTAAGCATGAGGCTGTCCATGCACATCCCATCGCACCTGATGAATGTTCGCTTGTCATTGCGAGAGTTATTAGGTTGAGAGATGTGCTTTCTATGAGTCGTTTTGATGTCGATCGATGTCATTTATCGCGCCGCCAACATTGAGAATCTTCCTTTTTGTGGGTTACTCCAGCAGAGAAAGGGTGCAGTATGGATGCAGTTGAGCAGTTTTTGTGTGACATAATTGGTTTCAGATCACACCTTAAACTATTGAACTCGATTTGTGGAGTAATTTCTACAAGTGTGAATTTTTCATTGTAGTAGCATATTGTAGTAGATTTGTAAGGATAGTGAGACCTTGAAATGCCACGGTTTGGTTGCTTGGTGTTTTTTAAGATAATGTGTTCATAACCTATGCCAGGGCAAGGCCTCATCTCAAAGGGTGCATTGTGTTTATGAAGACAACCTCATTTGGAAGGTTCGGACTACATTGTACTCCATCCGTCCCAAAATGGTTGTCCGTGTTTCTAACTTTGGTGAGATTAAGGCCTACTGACCATTGACTGAGTAGTTGTAAGTATGAATCTTAATTTAAAAAATTAAGAACTACTTCAACACACCCCCGGAAGTTGCGGTGTCGAAAGACTTCTTGATATAGAAAGTTTGGCACAAAAACATTTGAGCTTGAGCTTGAAATTTCTAGTTGGGCAGATAAATTGGACAATCATTTTGGGACAAAAAAATCCGGGAAGTAGGAAAATCATTTTGGAACGAAGGGAATAAGTTTGTTTAGATTGCATGTTTGTGCTCAAGAAATGTATTGGATGTTTGCAAGCCCTTGGTTGTCCAATATGTTGTAGTTTGTTGTTGGAATGATTGCTTCTAAGTCGTTCTTGTTTGCCATACTTGGAATGTATGAGTAGTTGTGGTTCTTTCTTGTGTTTGTGGGTGTTTAGTGCACTTTGGCCTTAACTGCAAATGGAATGCAGAATTCACATATTTTACATAATTCTACCACATGTCTAAAAAGTTAAACTCCCCACAAGGGCCCCACAAAATTTATGCCTTAGAAAATACAAGGGACCTAAAATTTTCCTAGGATCAAACATAAAACGCCTCATAAAAACACATATGTTTCTTGTGGTGTTTTGATACCAAAAAAACATGCAAGGGCCCTTCACAAACCCTACCCAACAATGAATATAGTAGAGGCACCTATTCCAGATCAAGATCTCATCAGCAATCTATAGGGTACCCGTAATTTCAATCAGGTTTGGACTCAATTTCGATTGGGTTGGAACCAATAGTGCAATGACACATGTTTTGGTTTTGAGTGCTAATGTGAGAAGGAATGAGCAATTTAAATGAGTGGTTATGACAAACTCTAGCCATTGGTAATATGTTTGGACCAACTTTTGGCTTCAAAAAGCCACATTAATTTCAATTCAAGGAACAAAATTACCGGAAAAATTGCAGCCGTCATGATTTTAATCTTAGAACATGGGAGCAATTTGAACCACCTTGAACTATTTCAGACCTGGGGCAAATTCTCTTAAGTGATCGGTTATGGATGCCTCTACTCTAAATTTAGCATACATTTTACCAATAAAAGTTAGTTGCCAAGAATTTCTACACAATCTAATTTTGTTGTCACTGGCTACATGTATATTGTTCCCCCCATCGCCAACTATAATGACAATTCAAAATTGTCATTATGCCAACAATGCTTGTATTTCTTGTAGCCAACTCAACATTTTCCTTAAAAAACCAAAAATGATTGGGTGGGCTTGTAAGGCAAGGTATTAATTAGGAATAGAAATTTAAAAAGACATGTGTTAAGTGGTGATTGGATTATGTGCTAAAATCATATCAACCATCTTAGGTTCAGTGATGAACAAAAATGGGAAAAGTTATGCAGCCACTTAAAGAGAAAGAGAATCTTCACTTTCATCTCTTATAACTTTTGCCTCTCAACTCCAATTTTGACACTTGATATGAAAATTTGTGTGAATTACAATTGCTCACCAAATGAGACAATTCAACGATTTGTTCCAATGGTCAAGATTGTCAATGAAGTTGTTAAGTGCCCAACCACATCCCTTAATAAAATAGACGTGCCTAATTCGGATACTAACCTCGATCGGGGACTTGTGCATGAGTGCTCATTGTGTGGTTAGATGCGGCTCCAAGATTGGATGCCAAGAAAGACATGTATTTAAGAGACATTGGACTACGTACCCAAAATATGATAACCGTTCTAGGCTCAATAATCAACATAATTGGGGGTGACTTACATGACCATTTCATGTGCACAAGAATCTTCACTCTGACAATGAATAAGATGGTCATAGGAGCTCCAATAATTATGAGGAAAGTGGCTACAATTTTAATTTGCTAGCTCACCCAACTCCCTCAAACAACTGAATAATGTTATGTATGTTCAATTAATTCACACCTACCTTAGGGGTTGTTTACACCACGGACCATGAAGTTGTCCCAAGGCCTTGTAAAATTTGTGATTGGCTGTTGAACTCGTACCAGGGCCATTTTAGGTTACACCAAGGGAAAAATGTTAGAGTGACCATGGAGTTAGAGGTCCCCAAAAGACATATTCTAAGGCTTACATTATCCACTAACATGGTCCAATGAGTTTTGCGGTGGGAGAGGCAAAAGAGGTGCTATAGTAGAAAAAGGCGGGAGCCCATGGCAGAGAAATGTTGTTATAATTTGTTTTCAATGAATTTTTTTTGGGGGAAGAGAAGATGAACTCAAGAGAAGACAAGAGAATGGTCAAACTAATAATAATAATAATAATAATCAAAACTACCCTTTTTGTACATATATTGAAAATAAATCAGCACATTCACTTTTTTGGTACATGGTCATTCCTCTTGGTCCACATTCAGTTTACACCTTGTGAGAGGCCCAAAGGCTTTACAAATTGATTTTTTAAGAAATCAGATCATGAAAGTTGGACCATGAAGTTGGACCATGAGAAAAGGCCATCTTCCATGGTCCGACTTCATGGTTCACAAATGGAAACCAGATTTGGAAGAACCAACCCATACACTCGTTCCTTGTTAGATGCCTAAACCCTTGCCTCCAAAGAACCAGTGTACGGGTTGGTCCGCCCCAACCATGGAAACCGGCCCTTAACTTCGTTGGGAAAAGTAACCATCTACCTTAATGTAATGTAGTAGGAGGCCACGTGTATAGCATAGTGGACGGATGCTATACACGTGGCCTAGATTTAGGGTCTATGATAGGGGGGGGCACAAACGATTCTGATACACAGTTCCACCAATCAGTGACGGGGCTAAAGCGGCACGTGGACTTTTTTCTCAGTCAACGCAGCCTTAGGAACGTGCCTAGATTTGCTCCTTGGAACCCTCGTCGGTGGGGACGCCGCTTGGGACCCCAAATCAGGAGACGTAACCCAGGTGCCGTCTCCTGGGGACGTCCACACTCCGCCAGCTCTCGATTGGGACCTCGATCAGTCGGCCAGTGCATGATGAGGAGAAAGCTGTGATGAGGGGAAGACTTAAAGTGTGAAGGACTTCTTGGGCTAACTTAACCCTTTAACTTTCCACGCCCAATTTCCCTCAAAATCTGCCCAAAAAATGTGACCGTAACTGAAGGTCTAAAGATTTTTTTGACAATTCCAACCGTATAGATGTTTGTAGGTTAGAGGTGACACAATCCGAATTTTAAGCGTTGAAGTTATATATGTAATGTAGGAGATTATAATAGGACTGTCAATAGTGGTCTCGAGGGGCAATAGTTTAGAACTTAAATTGGGGTCGGTTTTTTTAATCGAGCCTCCACTCAAATCATCTCCAAAGTAATTGTCTATAATTTGTTTAAAATGTAGTAAGAATACAATTAATTGATGATATTCTACATTTTTTTTTATGATGTCCTCAAGTTTATAATGAATTCAAGGAATGTGATAAACTTTCCAAGTTCAAAATATTTAACATCATGAGATTTATGTCCAAAACCATAATTAGGGAGGGTTCACACCTATGGGTATCTTTTGCTAACATCACGATTATTTATAAGTGCATTCTCACATGGTCCATGGTTACTTTAACTCAAACATCAACTCACCATGCATGGGTTAGGTTACCTCAAAATAAGCTAACTACACTTTTAACGCCTAACTTAGGTGGTAACTTACCACATGCATATGAGGATGGTTAACTAGATTCTTAGCCTTGGTAGTGACTTACTACACTATATATTGTATTTAGTGTCACATACTATTTGGAATTACGCAATGCTATATCTCTTTACTGTACATCTCAAATTTTACCAAAAAATGTCAAATAGGTTGTTTGGACATTATAGAACATTAATAGCATTACTTGGTAAAAAATGACTTCAATAATAAATATATCTATATAGCAATGTGTAACTCTAAATAGTAGGTGACACGAAATATCATATTAAGTGTAGACATTTGAAAGTTGACAATGGACCATGTGTGCAAGACAATGGAGGTGATCAACGCTCATGATGATGCACCGCAAGAAGAAGAAGGACAAGAAGAGAATAAACCTCAATCGATTGAACATAACATTACTCATAATATATTAGTGAGATGTTGGGAGTTGGGTCTTATTTGAGGGGCCGATCACACCAACCACTTCTGGCACCATCCATCAGCTATAATAGTGTGGAAAGTGGTGGATCAACATCTAATTCTGAACATAATCCCCAACAATTTCACGGCTGGGAACCGAACGGAAAGTTTGGTGTGATCGGGGCATGAGGGACTAATCACACCGGCCAGTTCAGACACCATCCGTCGACATCTCCGGCTGTAATAGTGTGAGAAGTGGTGGGCCAACATCTATTTCTGAACATAATCCCAACAATTTTATGACTGGAATTGGACGGAAAGTTTGGTGTGATCGGGCTATGAGTCTCATGCACAACTTTTCGAACATCCAACTATAATATTCCGAGGGCTCAGAGAACAAGAGCTGAATGCTGAGTAAAAGGTTATGAACCTCAACGAACCTTTGGAGAGATCATTTATGAGGAAGTCAATCGAGAACGCAATCAAAAGAAACGAGAGGAGAAATCATGGCAATGGCTATGGCGGTGTCGAATGCTCTCTCCAGTTAGGAAGCTCGAAAAGCTGAACAACGTACAGGCACGGCAGCTTCAAGGACTCCGAGCTCGACAAAAACTCTCCCGCAATAATTTGCCAAGGAGTCCGAGGTTCCATAGATCAAGCCAGTTCACTAGATAGAAGGCTTTGCAGAAATTCTACTCAGACGGTGTAACTAATTTCTGCTGCTTGCTCATCTTGCTGCCGTCCAGAGCTCTTGATCGGTGAGTGCCTACCATGTGCGCTGGACTCGGCTACAACTGGAAGAAGATAATTGCGAGCGAGAGGAACGGGTTACACTAGCAGGCCATTCGAAGTCAAGCCTGGATTCTCCTACAAAGCAAACGTCGCAGGTTGAATTTCTTGGCTACGAAGCGAGAAAATGAAGAAAGTAAAGTAAAGGAGACCGCCGATTTGCACTGGAGCTTCACCCCGACTCGCAGTCAGCGATCGAAGATATATGACAACACTCATGAAGATTGAAAATTGGGATGGCAGATTCATGACAACGCTCGTGAAGATGAAGATGAGTGTAGTGTCCAGAACGGCGAGCGAGCGCTTGACGAAGATGAAGCAGACGACCGCAAGAGGACGAAGCAAGAGCTTGCTCTAGGAGCTTAAAGATTGCCTTCATTTAAAAACGAAAATAAACTTGAAATCGTATAAAAGCTTGAAACTAGATGCAAGATTTTGGTGAAGACAAAGGATGTCAATAGAACAAGTCTTCCTCCTCATTCAGATAAAACGTATGCTTTGCAGCAAGACATGATTTGAGCTCCTGGGGTGGCAACTCAAACAAATAATTACAGGGGGTTCGTCCAAAATTTTCACATAGGCATAGATTATGTACACATAATCGTACATAAAATCTAGATTATGTTTCAAATAATCTACAACTTTCAAGTATTGAAGAGGGGCTAAAGAGTTTCAGAAGAGAAGCGGGAGAGAAGCGACCGAGAGAAGTTGGGAAGAGAGTTAGGATTAGGGCTTACAAGCCAACAGAATCTATATTATCTTCAAAATTTTGTAGATTATATAAATTAAAATTAGGTACGATGGAGACCAGATTATGGACTAGCCCCTCTGTCCAAGAGAAAGTCCACATTATTCTCAAATTTTTCATGTATTATAATACATAGACATGTTCAAATCAAAGAATTGTTACGTATTATGGGCAGTCTCAATGAGCACTACATCACTCCATTCTAAATTCTGTAAAATTGTTCTTTGGTATGAATGTACAAGGACAATATGGATGGATTATCTGTTACAAATTATTTTACACTAGTTGCCATCCCAGGTTTGAGTCTCAAAGACATTAGGGTTTGAGGGTTAAGCTCAGCGGTGCCAAAGTGTACTACACAATTTATGGTATTTAGTGTCACTTACTATTTGGAATTATGTAATGCTAAAGACTTTTGGGTGTAGATATCATTCTTTCACTAACAAAGATCAATTCAGTTGTTTAGACATTGTAGAATACAAACATTTTTACTTTGATAAAAAAAAAGTTCATTATAAAGTACAAAGTTATAGCACGGTGTGACTCCGAATAGTAAGTGACACTAAATACCATGAACGGAGTGATCCTCTTGAATGTGCCATTTAGTTTGTTTTGTGACTGGGTTATTACGGTGACCACTTTGACCACACCCTTCACATTGAGATAATGGAAAGTTCCTATGCGCGCAAAGTTTAGTCAAGCCAACCACATACGTAAATAAGTGGGGACTTCACCATTTTTCACGTACCCTACATTTATTGCTAACGCTTGGTCAATGTATTGAACGTGTAACCCTTAAAGACCACACCAAGGAAGTAGAAGTCCATTTGACATGACCCAATTTACATATGTAATCCAAGACTTAAATCAATGCACTTTGTAAAATGATTCAATTTGATGTATGTTGAATTCCAAGGGTTGGACTTTCATACATGTACAAACTCACGTGGGTGTAGAAAGTGGTATTCTTTGAGGCATTAGCGTGCATAGCATATAACAAGGACGGGTATCATTTTTCTCTAGAGTGGACATTTCATCAGGTTATCAATTTTTTGAAGTAAGGTAGATGTCCAAAAGGGGGGGCCCTGAGATGTAGAGATAAGATTGACAATAGATATGCTAGTTTCATCCAATATATATTTTCCATCCAAATGACGTGTGTTTTAAGGTTTGATTCTTAAGAGTTACATCTTATGGATGAAAAAGTGTACACCTACTTTCTCATTGGAAAGTGACAATGGTTTGTATATGTAACAAAGGCTTGTTTATTTCATGATTTATATTTTGTGTATGTAGTGGAGGCATTTATCACATTTAATTATAAAGTTTAGTATAGATACATGAGTTCATTTTTTACCCTACTGTTAATATGTATACATTTCATTTTCATTTATTTTATAGTCACCTATCCATGCCATTTAGGTTTCCAATGGAGAATATATACACCCCTCAAGTGTCAAATGGGCCATATCAAATGAACTCCTATTTCCTTGTTGTGGGATTATGAAGCCTCAACATGGTTTTTGTGGTACATTTATGATAAGTTGTAAGGTAGACACGGCTAGTGTGGTCACCCCCCCCCCCCCAAGTCAAACATCTATATTTGAGTGGTATATGACTTGCTTGTAGTTTTGAATAGACACACAAATGACACATGTTTCAATGAGATTGAACAACATGGTCAAAATTTATAAGTTTCGTAATGAACAAAATTGAGAGAACCTTTGTGACGTTTGAAGGAGGAAAAAAATATTCTCTTTGACCTCTTACAACTTTACATGTCAACTCTAATTCTAAAACTTAAAATGACAACCTTCGTGATTTGTAATTGATAATTGGACGAGACAATTCCTAGTCAAATCCAACGACCACAAATGCTTATGGGGTAAGGTTGAATATTAGGTTGCTCAAAGATTGAAGAACATATATGACTTTACTTGGCAAAATATATCATTCTCGGGAAATAGAAGTTGTAGCACTTTGTAACTCCAAATAGTAGGTGACACTAAATATTATAAACGGTGTAGCCGTGGTAGTTTGACCTCTAATATTACACTCCTACGGAATTTGGGAATCTTAAGTGCACACATCCATTAAATGACGTAACCGGTTGGCCGCTTTGTTTCGCCGAGGTGGCACTACACGATTGGCTCTGAGCACACAGGTTTGCAGACGATAACCTCGACATCCCAGCCGGTTATGATCATCTAAATCGGTTATGGTGACAGGTGACCCACTGTTTAGGTCACCTACGCGGCTCAACAAAGCGGCCAACCAGTTACGTCCGGTAATTGTTTTATTGGAACCGGTTATCGGTGCAGAACCGGTTCTGCACCGATAACCGGTTCCAATAAAACAATTACCTAATACATAACCCGCTCTTAAGGGCCACTTCAGAGACTGAGAGCCCGCCCCATTACACATCAAGGACTCTCAATGGTGGAAAAGGCGGAGCCGGTCCAAGTTCGCTTCACACTACGCTTGAGGGACCAAACACTAGTAGAAAACTATGCGAAAAAGAATCGTAGTCATTTTCCCATTGCAATTCTTTTGACCACCCTGATCTGCAGTCCCTAAACGACTGCATATTTGTTTTTTAATTTACCAATTGAAATTTTAGGAATTTGGGGGCTTGTAATATACTGTTGAAAAGGTCTTGAAAATAACTTTCCAACGGTGTATTACGCGCCCCCAAATTCCTAAAATTTCAGTCGAAAAACAAAACGGAAATATTTATAGTAGTTTAGCAACTACACATCAGGGTGGTCAAAAGAACCACAAAATGACTGCGGTTCTTTTTCACATAGGTTTCTACTAGTGAACGGAGTACATGAATGCAAGATGGATGTGAAGTCTACATGGATTCCTTCCTACATAGCATCAAATGGATCATGTTTCATGGTCACTTGGACTATTCTCAAAAACCACCTCATGAAGGAAAACCTAACACAAAATTGGGAAACCATGGCACTCTGAAATCTCATAATCGTTGATTTATTACATTTTATCATGTGTAAGGACCCCACATGTATAGAAATTTAGTGAAATAACATTATATTTTTTAGGGTCCGGTCACATATGACTTCACACTACACTTGAGGGCCCGTGACCACACTACATGATTTTGGAGATGTCTAAGGACGCCCTTTGGACACTTTCTTTTGGGCTCCCACAATTTCATGGTCACGGCTCTTGGCTCGTGTGTGAAGTGGCCCTGACTCCTGAGGAGGCAGAGAGGCTGCCAAGATTTTGCTGAATATACAAAGCAAAGATTGTGTCTGAGGAGGTATTGACACGTGGGTTTCTTCCTCTCAATTCTTTAGAAAAGTGTGCCAGAAAATTAAAATCAAAATCAAAATCATTAAATTAAACATTTATTTTTATTTTTATTTATGTTAAATAATTTATTTATTTTTAAAATAAAAGGTTTGATGCTGTTCGAAGAAGTCAAGATTTCTGTTTCCTGTGAAGGAGTGGTTGAATTCCCGAGCACACGTGGTGGTAGTCAATTCCATGTCCCTGCCCACTCGGTCAAGATTCGGGGATGGCAAATTAGAACACAAACTCCAACACCTTGAATATCATGTGGACCTCATCCATCTCCAAGCTGCTAATCTATGCAACCGCATCGTGGCAATTTCAACTCCATAGACCAATTATGACCATGGGATCGAATTCGGAAATGTCTCATCCAATTGTTGACACTTGCAAAATCACGCACATTGTTATCTCAAGTTTCAAAATCGGATTCGAGGTGCAATTTGAAGGTATAGGAGTCTTTCTCTTTGAGTATTCATATAGGCTCTCCCAATTCTGTTGGCGATTCAATCTAGAATGGTGTCTTTATGTTGAGCACACAGTCCAATCTTCATCATCACAAATGCTTTTTTTGGGTGTGCATTCTCAACCACAAGCCTTGCCATATACGACTCAAATATAGTTGTTCAATTAAGAAGAGTGAACGCATAAGGACCACACACATTGTAAGTCACTCGGACAACAACCACAAGTGAACCATGCGCAGGTGGTTTGAAATTCTCTCAAGTGACAAATTGTTTTCTTTTCTTTTCTTTCTTTTTACCTATTTTTTAAGACAACATGTCATAGACTTGCTACACTGATTATCTCAATTAGTGAGCGTGGTACTAATTCCCGAAGCGTGCACTATTTAGCCAATCTCAACGTTACCAAGAGTTGAAATTTTTAATGTGGGAGATTAAATTTAATGAATACATGCTCATTTTCCATAGGTTTCAAGAGAATTAGTGCGTGCTCTAAGATGCTTGAAGAGTGACAATAAAAATAAAAAAATTACATGGAAACACATGCTTGTTAGTGAATGGTGCCAAGTGCTAATACTTTCAATGAATAATGTTATTATGAATTATAGTATTTTTAGAAAATAGTGCCAATATTCTTAGATCTTTTGGTGACACTGATTTCATAACGTAAAGAAATTTACTGTCACCTTCACTAATTTCCCACACTCACTAGTAGCCCTCCCTCACTAATTGGGATAAATCATTGTAATGTTAATTTCCTTATTGAGAAAACATCTGCCTCATTCTTTACGACTTTTGAGTTCAAATCTTGCCACCTCCTACCCACCTCTCATTTAACATTCTATGATCGTAAGTCTTCACCTCATACTCTGTTTTGCGGTTGTTGCAAAGTAAAAAAAGTTGTGCTCAAAATTGGAATAAGTGTGCAGTTTGAGTTCAGTCCTTCCCATTTGCACACATGGCACATTGAATCACAAACGATTTTGCTTTCCTTGTTACAAAATGCCTTTATAAAAGGTCTTATAGATAAAGTAACAAGTAAGAAAAAGACTCCCAAGTAGGTTAGTTGTTGCGACACTTGATGCTCAAGGATGCAATGCGACCACCAAGTAGTGTAATCACCGCTACATTCACTAGTAGAAAACCATGCCCAAAAAGACCGCAGCCAATTTCTTCTGCGGTTCTTTTGACGAGCCTGATCTGCAGTCGCTAAAAGACTAGATTTTTCTTTTTCATTTTGCGACTGCAATTTGAAAATTTTTGGGGCATGTAATATACCGTTGGAAAGGTGTTTTCAAGACCTTTCCAATGATATATTACACAGCCCAAATTCCTTAAAAAAATTCAGTCGCTAAACCTGAAAACAAATCTGCAATCATTTAGCCACTGCAGATCAGGCTGGTCAAAAGAACAACCGATTTCGGCTATGGTTCTTTTTGGCATAGTTTTCTACTAGTGGCTTAGATGATTGGAAAAGGGAAAGCATGTGTGTGCAAACATACAACAAGAGCAACCTTACTTCACGTGACCTCCACTTTGCATTGATTCAATCACAAGTTTGCACTTGACCTAGGAATATTTCACTTTTGCCATGACATGGATCCCTTGATTTTTTTTATTTTAGCCTTGTGGTAAATCTTTTTGGCATGCAATGGAAGAGGTACTACAACATTTGTGATATTTAGTGTCGCATGTGTAATAACGTCACTCACCTTATTTTGAGGCGTATGCTAGGTTACACTTATGGTTAACAACTTCACCCTAAATGTTAACTCATGACACTTGGCATTCAAGTCTGCTTACTAATATCTTGGCATGAGTATGCTTAATAGTGTTATGAGGTGCATTCTTATGTTACATAATGGTCTACAAATTGATCAAAGTGTACACAAATGACACTTGCCGTTAGTATGCTAAAGAATATCTTCCTCTTGGATACTAAAATGTAAACACGTGACACTTGCTATTAGTACGCTCAAAAATATCTTCCCCTTGCATACTAAAACACAAGACTAACATCTAACGTATCCCAATGTGCTACTCTAAATGTCATAATGTAAACATTTTGTCACCTTAAAGAAGTTACTTATGTTGATATATGGAATCATGTTGAAAATTACCGAGCGTGACACTTTGAGACCTGTAGGCATCTAGTTCAGGCCCTTCGAAAGTAGTGTACGTGACACTAAATACCATAAACAGTGTAGTGCTAATGAATGAAGTTCGGATATCATTCGGGCAGGCAGGCTGCAAATTATTGGGAAATTATTCCAACCTTTGAAAGAGTACTCAAGATAATACTTTGAAATAGGTTGTGATCATCTCTTTGATGCATAACGCCAGGATTGGAATGCATTTTGGAAATTACTTGGGTTCATGACTCGAAAGTAATCACAGAGCCCTCTAACTTGCAGATACAATTTGTAGCAGTACTGATTCAATGGTGTAGTTTAAAGTGGTTGAATCAATGTGAACTCAGTATTGATTTTTGAATTTAGAGGTTAGAGATGCATGACAGTTCTTGGGCTGCTTTGATAGTCGCATTTGTAGCCCGTTTAAAGACTTCTCTACATTCCTTGCTGGACATGTTTGGAGGAGTGGTATGGTTGGAATCTTAATCTTCAAGTTTTACTTAATGGCCCGTTCTGCAAGTATTAATTTGCATCAAACAATCATTAAAAAATGTGAGGCATTTCGAGAAGGCGTTCGCAATCAAAAAAATAGTACAGTTGTCTCTGGTGTGGTATTTCTAGGACCCCATAGTTCTCAACTTTATCCTTAGGTCAAGCTTTGGGTTCTAATTACACTGAAGTGTGAGGTTGGACCATGGCATTGCATTGAAATTTGCAGTTAGCTACCTCGATTCTAAAACAAAAATGCACTTAAGGTATGCAGACAGTTTGACATGAAGAACCTGGATGGACTGCAGATTGCGTCTTTGGCACCGTTGAAGACCTCGATCGAAGTGGGCAGTCACATGCTTGGAAATCTGCAGAGTTGTGGCAGCATACGGGTATGTAACCACTCAAATCATCTTTGGAGATACACAAATGATTCACACCATTTTGTTGTTTTTAAGCCTCTGCAAGCGTTATCAATGCTTCAACAATATCAAAGTCTCTCCACTTCGGCTCTTCAGAAACTCACACATTCCTGAAAAAGACATCTCGCTCTACTAGGATTCCGGACTTGCGCTGCTGAAGAAAACCATCCCCGTAATGTTTACATGTATTTTACTCAATGATCATCTTTATCGTTCTATGCTCCAGTTGAAAGTGCTTCACCTGTTAAGCATCATGTAGGTGAAATCCAAATTAGGCACAAGATCAAATTCCCCAACTGCATATCTGAACATAAGATAGGATAACATGATTTTATAAATATGAACGGAATATACCAGCAAGTTGAATGAAGTTGGAATATATTTTACGCGGGAGCTAAATACAAGTTCTACAAGAAACACTAACAACACGGCTCCAAGACGGGGCGAATTTGGAACAAGTCATACAGAATTGATGAAAAGAATGTGTAAACTCCAGACTCAAGAGTAGAATGTATGTCGCATCCAATTAGGACAACTAACCTTTTGCAGCACGCTCCGTGCTCCGATGCCTTACCAGGGATCTTTTGTCTTCTAGAATTACGAAGGTCTTCTTCAATGTCCAATGAACGGCATCTTAAAAATTAATTTGCACTGCCCCCGGTTTCTTGACCTCCCTAACCGCCGTTGCTTGAGAAACATTTCTCAGAACGCTACATTCGATCAGACATGCATCACATTAACCTCCTATCCACAGAGTCTCGACCAGAATGATGAATCTAAGTTCACAGCACTCGGAAAAAAAACTCCTAACAACATATCTGGTTAATGAGTTTTATTTTGAGGAGATACTAACTGAATCCTCAGCAGAATTTAATATTTCCTGATGCATGCATTTAACTTGCATTTAGACATTGAGCAGTGAGCTCCTCGACCTTTAGGACAACACGACCCTTCTTCCGAGAGGAAGCCTTAGCTTCAGCAGGTGTATTCAAAAAAATTGTAATCCACATCATATGTGCTTGAACTTCAGGAGCCTTCCGAAATTCTACACGCAGATCCAGAGTTGTTCATGCCTCTCGCTGGAAAAACTATGTAAATCAGACGTTCTCCACCATGATCAAGGGTGGCAGGAACCAAATGATCAATCTGTCTCCTCTTATTCGTCATCACCTGAGGACAAGGTATCCTCAGGATCTATGTCCATAGTTCTGTCCCACTGGTGGCCAGTAATCTTCTCGAACACAAGCTGGCGAGCCTTCTCGAGGGTACGGCAGCATAATACAACCTGCTCACTAAAATCCTGCATCTGTTGCTCAGCGCTCGCTGTATTTATTCTAATCTGTTGCACTACAACGCAGAGGCAACCGTAATCCTTCATTTTTTCCTCAAAATACAATATCCGGTGCTTGGTGTTCTCCACATCGTTTCGAAGGCGCGTAACCTGCCGTTCAATAGTCATCAGGTCCTGGATGATAATATAATTTCCTTTACCAGCCGCGTCGAGCTGAGCACACTCAACTTTTAGGACATCGTTATTAAACTGCTCTTTCACTGCAAACCACCACGACTTTACTGTAGCCATCACATTTGAATTGGAAAGAGTGGACACCACTAGGCCTGCCAATGCTGCAGGAAGGGCCAAACATAGTAGGACGGGACTTCCAGCAGCCACGATAACGAATTGCAAGATCCTCGTCCGTTTTGTGACTTTTCGAAGCTCAGCATCTAGTGTCTTCTTCATCTCTCCCAGGTCCTGTTCAAGGTGACCGTATCCTTGTTTCACTAGATTGAACTGATCGAGTGTCTCTTGAGGAAACGGATTCTCCGATGCCGCAAAAGTTTTCAGTTCTTCAAGTACGGAGTGGTGAAGGCTGGGACTAGGAATATTGTTTCCATCCTGCTGCACAATGTGGACCAGGTGCAGGGCCTGGTTGATGCTGGTCTGGTTCTGCTTCGCTACTTGGATCCCTTTGAGCAACATCCTGTACAGATCACATGCTTTAACAGTGCTGTAGAAAAATGTCTCCAAGACATTACGAACATCAGGTCGCGGGGGGCCGCCTCTTGTTCTTTGAAAAAACTTGTCAACTGCTTCTTGGTCGGGACTCAGGAAAGTGGAGTCGGCAGTACCGGAGTCGTAGTCACACACCTTTCCCTTAAACAGGTTGAACGAGGCACTAGTGTAGATTTTCTTGCATTCTTCCTCGATGGCGAAGGCGAGATCCTTGCTCCTTCGTCTTGGTGGCATAACGCAAGTCATTCGGGGTTTCCCTTTCAAGGAAAAAACACGCGTGCCACGTTCTTGTATCCAATGACAAGATTGAGCAATGACATTCCCAAAATGAAAATTATCACTCTTGTACGCAATAAACACCAGAAAGGAGAGAAAATAAAGAGATGCCTAGGTATACGTGCTGTGAATGCCGATGCTCTTCTGTGTAGTAAAAGGGCATTATCAACAAAATAGGGGAGATCTCTTCTAATGGAGTAACTCTGCTCGATTTTGAGCATCCAAATTGTGCAGGCACCGCTTGATTCAAACAAGTCCAACAATAACAAATGCTAAGGTCTCAATTGCACACAAGCTTCATGTGTGTGGCCGCTAGCTTCCAGTTGGGCATGGCTTCAACGCAGTTCACTCAATACGGGATATTTCCCGAAACACAGTCATCGGGACGCTCCAAGCGCAGTTCTGGCTTGCGAATCTCGAGGAGCAAATATGACACTTAAACAGCGCCTTGCTTCCGACATAGACTTATACCATCTCCAACCCCTCTAAGACAGCTGGCGCTGCAATCCTCAACCTCTACCAAGGCGAAGACTATTAGGACCAGGACATGGAGAATACTATTGGAAGAATAACATAAACAGAAGCAGGGTGAACAAGAACCAGCGAATGATAAGGAAGTTGATTTCAATCATAACTCCTCACAAGGCCGAGTGGAAACCTGCGCTCCGTTCAGCAGCGAGAAAGACAGCGAGGAGAGGAACCCCGAGGAACGAACTTTCCAAGGCCGCTCTTCTTCAGCAAGCTACGTGACCATTCCTACGTGCTGATGACTTCGAAGCCAAATTAAAAGCAGAGGACGCAGCTAGCTAGGGGACCTTAGCGGCGCAGATGCTGATTTCGCGGGTCATCGAGACCAGGAGAATGTCGCGCAATGGTAATAAATGCGGTGAGTCGGGAGCAAGAAGAGTAGTCGGACCACTAGAGAGACAGCACAAATGTAAAGTAACGTGAGCGAGGGAGAGGACTGTGAAATACTCCATGCAAGCAAGCGAGAGAGAGAGGGGGGAGAGAGACACAAACGAAGGAAACCACATCCAACAACACAGGCCTTTCTTCACGGAAGAGCGGCCCAGCTAGGATTCCCGTAGGCAACAAGAGACAGCGAGTGCTCAAGAGAATAGGAGGCCGGGGAGGGCGAGCCTTCGCCGCCATGGATGACGATGCGGACTCAGCAGCAGCAGCAGCAGTTCCAGCAGTGAACAAGCACAGCAAATTAAAAGCCTCGCAACACCCTCATTACCCTCCTTCTCTGGCAAGTCTGCTAAACTGGCCCATACCCGGCGCCTTCTTACCCGGCCTCTGTTACCCGGCTCAACATCGGCCATTACCAAAATATATGTTACTTAGTGTCACCTGACTAATAGTGTCACTTGCCCTAATATTAGATCTATCCTAGGTTACATTACTAGTCAACAAGGATTGCGAATAGTGAAAATACATGATATTTGTTAGTTGTATGCTCCATTTTATCTTTTCGTGCAAAGCACAATCTATCATCTCAAGCACCCCGATATGCTATACCAAATGTCATAGTGTAAAAAGTTTTGCACTCCGATATTGATGAATAATGTCATGTTAACAATCAGTAGACGTGACACTACTAGATTTCTAGGCATCTAATTAGGCCCTTTGTAAATTGTGTATGTGACACTAAATACCATAAATAATATAATTGTATTACGTCGCTTGAAGCACGGCAAAGCACAAGCCTTGCAAATGTCGTCCTATAACATGGAGGACGACACAAGTTAAGTTATAAACTTAAGAACTAGGTCACCACAAACCACCTTTAAAATTTGCAAATGAGCCAAAAGTCATTGCCAAAATAGCACATGTCAATTGGCATGTAAATTGAAATACAGTGCATAAGTTAGATTGGCACAAATGAACATTTGCCAAGGTCCAACACCACACACAAGTCACCATCTCATAGAGAAAAGGAGGAAGCCACACACTACAAACTCAAAAAAGTGAGTGACCAAGGACCGCCTAAGAAGCTACATATGAATCATGGCTAGAACCCACCTCTTTGAGTTGGGCATCACCAATATTACACAAGGTGAAAATGCAGTCATATTTGTTATAGTATGTATTATTATATTTTAACATTTTGATCCTAAAATTAGCATATGAGGTCCATGATTATTGTAATGATACCTATTTGAGATAAACTAATCTAAATATATGCGACTTGAGTGTTTACTAGACCTCCTTTACCTCGGTAATGTTGAGGGAGGGGGGGGGGCTAGCTCAAAGAGGTGGGTATCTAGCCTTGACCCATTTGTTAGAGCAACAACCTAACATGAATGTATGGATACCAAGCTTAGTATTTGGCTTGAAATTCATAGTGGCCATGGTAGGAGGTCCAATATATCTTCTATAGTATACTTGTGTGGTTGATTTATCACAACATAAACTTCATATACTAATCCAAGGTCTATAATGCTAAGTATGGGCTCATATCAAATTTTAAAATGTTTTTTTATGAACTAAAAGGAATTTTTACCAATATTTTTACTTTCAACTTACTAACATGACCGCCACAAATCCTTGACCTTAGGATATATAGCCAGCTATCTCGGGGGGTGCACTGTACTAAACATGTACGAGTATACGTGAGTGCACAGGAGGGGTATTGATTTGGACCTTGCCAATATATGTATACATATGGTATACATGTTATAATTTATAGTTACGTACATATATGGAAGGCCTTTAAAAAATATACAATAATTGTACTTGTATGGTACTGTTACTATACTACATATCATAAGTTTTCATATTAGATGAAATCGTTTGGAAATCGTTGGGTAATCGTTGGGTGGAGTATAGGGATCCAATTGACTTGATGGACCGTCCATCAAACGTGGAGATTGGTTTGTGTTGGTATCAAAAAGGGGCTAACAACAAGTGGACATATGATCTTACTGATCATTTGATGGTACACTTAGAGACAATAATTGCATTGGCTACATTGACATATATTGGTGAATCAAATGTTTATGAGTTACATCCGGGAGATGAAAAAGTTTTCAACGACTTTGCTGATGAAAACTAGGATATTTTGTTATACATATTATAGGGGTTGATTATTGTTCAAAAGTATATTTGTATACTTATGTTAATGACTATATATGAATGGATGTTTTTTTGTGTATACATATTGTCACTTGTATATTTATTGTTGCAATTGTATGTGTATTGCTTCATTTCACAAAAACTAACTTGTATATAGGGGGTTTGTAGAGTATGCAGTGAACGCACGTGATTCTAGGTTTTAATGAAAGGTGCACCCCCCGAGCCAGCTATACCGACCAAGAATTTGAGTCACTCAAATAAGTCAAAAATGAACATGATGAGAAACCCTTATAGTTAGAAGAATTGATTTCAAGCAAATATGAATATGGATTTAGTCTAATGGGATAAAGTTCGGATGAACCAACCCTTAACCAATAGAGGGTGGGTTTCTAGTGAACCCCCCTAACATGAGTGGCAAGAATCTCAAGATGTACCATAATAAAATAGCAATATAGTTGTGAATGAAATGATATGAATTTAAAGTTTGGGAAGTCAAAAGGCTTATGGGACAAAAAGTACATCAAGATGGTGCACATAGTTGATTCCCTTGAGTAGCGGAGTGTAGCAGGGGATAGAGGCTAATTATTAATATTGCCTTGATAGTCCAATTGGGAGAAAGTCTTGAGACTTCCTAGTACTACATCCCAAACATGGAAGGGAACTTATCTCTCTAATGGGGTTTTATAAGGGACACTTCAACACAAAGTATGCCTCATTTTCAACTACGTTATCAGAGCAATGATTTTGAGTTGGGGTGGTGTGAATGGTTTCTTCGAGTACGATTCACATTCACAGTTGAGGAAGTCGTGGAGGTGAAGGTAATCTAAGTCCCATCCCATGAGGTGAAAAGAGTCCCACTCTGTAGCAAGAAAGGCCTCCTTGAGAGCATCAAAATGTGATTTTCCATGGTGTTGGAATGTCACGGGTTTCTCATTGAGGTTGACCTCATGGTGCCTTCCACATGGTTGTCATTTGGTGTCAGGTGTCAAATCCTTGTTCGACCAGGTGTCAAAAAAGCAAGGTTGCGTGACTAACTAACCAAGAGGAGGGTAGGTGGGAAAATCGTTGTTGGACAGCTCAAAGTTAGCTTAAATGCATGTAAGTCCCACAGATAGTCATTCAAATTCGGCCCACAAAATATGGTAGGTTGTCAAAGAATACAGTTCCTCATGAGATATCATATGTGTATTCACGCCTTACTAAAACAACATCTCAATGAGTTTTTTTCCAAATCCCATCTCCATATCTCTGCACCAAATGTGAAAGTTCAAATCACCAAAATCTTTAAATAAGATTTGAATTCTTAACATGTGACTCCAACTACTGCTTCTTTCCTTAAGATTACCACCAAAGTTGTCATACATGCTAACATGGAATTGGTTATTACTAGACCCCATACATGAGTGGCAAGAATCCGAATAGGACGGGTATACCCAACCACCTTGAAAGCTTGTCCATGCAATTGTTACCAATACACGGGCATCTAGATCGACACGGGTATCAGGGTGGGTATGAGAGCTTGTAAGCTTGGGATCCGACAACATTCCTATGCGTATCCCAATTTGCATCACTGAGTGTCATGTTTGTGTAGAAGCCGGGCTTGATTGACCGACAAGAATCCCAAGCCCGGGCTATACCATAATTATTAAAATAACAACAACAATAATAATACACCCTTGTAGATGTATGGGTATGAAATGACATTGATTGTAGAGTTTGGGAAGCGTAAAGGCTTATGGGACTAAAAGTACATCAAGGTGGTGTCACGCCAGCTAATTTTCTAGAGTGGGGAAGTGCGGTAGCTTCTGTGAGATAAAGGTTGATAGCGACTTGATGGTCTGATTGAAAGAAAAGATTAGAGAACTCCCTCATACTACATTCTCAAAGAGTGATAGAAACTTCTCATCTCTAATGGAGGTATATAAAGGACACTCCAACACAAAGGGTGTCTCATCTTCAACATTTACATGATAACTGCAAAAGGAACACAATTGATTATCTATGGACACATTATCGTCGACCACTGTCCAATTTCAACAGCAAGTCTATGATCCGAGGTGCAGTAAGCAACAACGCTATTGCGTCGGGGTGGTGTCAATAGTTGCTTTAAGTATATTTCACATTTGTGTTTGATAAAATCCTTGAAGTGAAGGGTAATCTAGTTTCTTCCCTGAGAGATAGAAAGAGTTCCATTCTTGAACGGGAAAAGTATTCCTTGAGTGAGGACAGGTATACCCAATGACCTTGAACATTTGTTGCTTCCTTGCCATCGGAGTGATATCCTTATCAAGTCATGGATATGTAGATTTGGACGGGTATCTACGAGGGGATCCCAAGCCCAAGCTAGAAGAAGAAGACACTTGTGAATGCACAAGTATAGGACATGTATACCCAATGGCCTTGAACGTTTGTTGTTCTCCTGCCAGCGGAGTGCCATCCTTATGAAGTCACGGGTATGTAGATTTGGGCGGGTATCTAGAAGGGGATCCCAAGCCTGAGCTAGAAGAAGAAGAAGACACTTGTGAATGCACAGGTATAGGATCGGTATACCCATGGACCTTGAACATTTATTGTTTCCTACCATTGGAGTGCTATCCTTATCAAGTCACGGGTATGTAGATTTGGGCGGGTATCTAGATGGGGATCCCAAGCCCGAGCTAGAAGAAGAAGACACTTGTGAATGCACAGGTATAGGATGGGTATACCCAAGGACCTTGAACATTTGTTGTTTTCCTGCTAGCGGAGTGCTATCCTTATGAAGTCGCGGGTATATAGATTTGGGCGGGTATCTGATGGGGATTCCAAGCCCGAGCTAGAAGAAGAAGAAAACACTTGTGAATGCTCAGGTCTAGGACAGGTAATACCCATGGACCTTGAACATTTATTCTTGTTCCCTGCCAGTGGAGTGCTATCCTCGTCAATTCACGGGTATGTAGATTTGAGCGGGTATGAAGATGGGTATGAGGGATTTGCGATAAGCTTGGGATCTGACAGCACTCCGATGAACATCCCGATGATTTGCACCACTGAGTGTGAGCCGTGTTTGTGCAAAAGCGGGGCTTGATTGATGTGGTGACCGACAAAAGCATCGGGCGTCATGTGCTTTTAGGCGCCCGTTCACATGCCCCGATTGTCGTGTTTGTGCAAAAGCTGGGGTTATTGGTTGATTACTTGTCGAACGAATCAAGGCATAGCCCCGCTAAGTTACATATGTATAGTGGGGGAGGAAGGGGGGGGGGGGACATACACCCTTATTCGGTTACGTTTTTTGTTAGACACCTAATATTTGAATAGTGTGTGGTTTGGTGTGACTCCAAGAACAGATTTCAAGAAGAGTATGTATTTGAAAGAGACTGGACTGTGTGGTCAAATCATATAAGCATTCATGACTACATGACCACTTAACGAACATGAGAACCTTCTCTTTGATAATGGATAAGATAGTCATGTGAACTATGACAATTATGGAGAAATTGGCTTGCCTTGATTCGGATTCGCTAACCGTATTATACTAGTCATGTGTTCTACGTGTGGGTTGAAAAATTAGGACGGCTCGTAAATCAATAGACTATCGTTATTTCAAATAGAATTCGCTAAAAACTTACCACGGTATCGATCCCGTATCTTTCAACCCACACTATTTCTATGGTTGTGCAAAAGCTTTGATTTCGTAGTCCTAATTCAAGCGTATAATGCAGTGGTCTCGCAAAGGGGTTGGGGTTCAAGACAATGGACACGACCAAAATTATTGTGATGTGACAAAATTATAGTGGGCCGCAAGTGACACATAGGTGTAGCTGAAGAAAAGGCTGTCTGGTTGATGGATGAATGAGTAGCCCGTATGGATGAATACGTGAAGTCTACATACGGCGTAGAGTGAGGTCTACGTATTCGGGTAGTAGAGTACAGTAGTTGGGAGGGCGGGGACGCTTGCCTACTTTTCCGGCAGAGGGGGGGGGGAGGGTGGGATGAACGAACCCTGCCCGGGCGACAGAAAACATCGACCCGCCACGTAAACAGAACAGACACACACATGCGGATGGATGAAAATATCTGCCATGCAAGCATTTACTGCGTAAAATTCTCACTGCATGGTGAACGGATGGCCTTTTAAAGAGTTCCAGATTGATGTCTTCCACTTTTTTTTATAGGGCTTTGACCTTATAAGTATATGTGTTTTCAAAAACCAATTACTTTTGGGAACATCGAGTTGATATTATCCTCTATCTCACGGAGGCTCTGCTACTCGGGGAATAGCCAGCTTGGAAAACCATCCTGATGTATTTTCAGGTTCGTTAGCTTTTTGGTTTTCCAAACTCTAAAATCGATTTCATTTGGAAACTTAGGATCGGTACCCAATTGTTTTCGAATTCTCTCCTTTGTGTGGAGAGAAGAACAAGGGTGGATTGTCACACTTGAGCTGCCCCCACGTATTTTTTCTGCATTCTAGAATTGAAGCTGAAATGGCTAAGGTGGTAACACCTGAAGTCGAGAAGTTAAGGTATTTGGCATACATGTGGTAGTTGTATGAACCGAAAAGAAAAAAAAAATCAACAAAATCAACTCTAGGTAGACCAGACAACAACAACAAAAACCAAGTGAATTGCAAACCCTTGAATTGGTGAGTAAGGTTAAGCCTCGTTTACTTCTTGAACAAGTTTTGATATGGAATGAAAAATACGCGACAATCGGATCGGATGAATACGTGACTCCCACCGTAGACAAAACCGTGAGACCTTGCAATTATTTGCAATAGATATCGGCACCTTGAAGGGTTAAAACGTATGATTTATATATGGGAGGGGTGGATGGGAGTTGGGATAACAACACAAGTGTGAACAAGTGAGGGAGGAGTGCAATGGGATAGAGTGCCCCACAAGGCCGGAGTGGCGGACAACACGGTTTGAGTAAACATCACAATCATCCCCACCCCCCGCCCACGGTTTTCTAGTGGCACCGCCCACGCCGTGTGACCCTTATTAAGAGTCTCAACTCTCAACCCTCAACTCCTCCCATCCCGTGTCTTAACCCCTAATGGACCACGTATAGAGCAAACAAGAATTCACCACAACATCATTTTCCCCCGTCTGCAATCGGGGAAGTTAGCGCGTGTGTGTGTATACGTATGTGTGTGTGTATATATATATAATGGATTTGAAACCATCCTCATAAACTGAATATAGCGGTTATGAGGGCACTGATGTTTGATTCTTCTGCGATTCGAGAGCATTTTGGTTGTTGCGGTTTCTTTTAGGACGTGAAACCCCGACAATGGTATAGTCCGCACGGGGTGTCAAATCTAGCTTCATGCTTGAGTTGGCCTCTTGATGGTCGTATTGATTTTTTGGCTGCAACATTTTGCCTGCTAGACCTCAATGTGTGAGTTTAGCACATGTAAAGAAACTATTTTTTTTAAATTTATAAATCATGGTTTGGTGGGCTTGCTTTGGGCACATGTCAAATGTGGGTTGCTTTTAATAGTTTGTTCAACAACTTACACATTTCCCAAGTACCAGAACCTAAATGGTAAATTAAGAAGATGCACGTATTTGAAAACATGCTAGATATGTATACTTAACACTTTTAAAGATTTTTGGGTCCAATTCAATTCTTATTGGACCTAATTATACCTAGTTGCCTCAATGCCAAAAATGAACCCCCCGTGTCCAAAAAACATGAAATGTTCATCATGATTTTTACGATTCCAAATAGCACTATTGCTAGACGAACTCCTTGATTCCTATAAATCACAAAAATGGATATAGAACAAAATCCATGGACCTAATAAAGAAAGTGTACAAACAACTAAACATGGCCTCATCATCCTTTTTTTTTCTTTGTTTTTTTAAGCGTTAACGTCTCATATTGGCGACAACTACATAAGTAATAAGTCCGTTGTCAAAGGAACCCGAATACTATAGTTGTGGTGCCACGTGGCCTCCATTGCCACCGTAAACCCCAATACATATCCAGCCAACAAAGCAAGCAAAGGGTCACTTGTAGAATGAATAGACGGTTTTCGTGTGCAAGGTGACAAGAACGTCATTGTTGATTAAAAATACCACACGTTCTCACATCTTTGTCATACCCACTAGAATGGGAAGGTGTGTGTGCCTTTTGTGGTCACCTATATTATATTATTTGAGTGGTAAGATGCGTGGCGAGGTTTGGAGGGCCAAGGGATTTGTGGGTGCCCAACTTACGTGAACTTCATCCATGAGGAAGGTGAAAACATGGCAAACTATCAAGATAGCTTGAAGTGATTGTTTTCCAAACAATTTGACTCTTGAAATGACATTACAGACCTTGAATTACCATACTAGCATGATCCAAGTTGGAATGATTACTTTTAAAACGACTTGACTCTGGAAATGGCGTTAGAGACCTTGAATTACTAGACCAACACGATCAAGCTGAAATGAGCAAGGTTTGTGTGTGTGTCTTTTGTGATCATCTGTATTATATTGGAGTGGTAATGTATTGTCCCAATGTCCCCTTGTCCAGTGGGCATCGGGTCATTGGCATAACGAACGGACACTTTATTCACGCCGGCCCCTTAAAAGAGACCGGAGTTTCTATCTATTCTATCTATATGGAGTGGTAAGGTATGTGATGAGGTTTGGAGGGCCAAAGGATTGTGGGTGTCTAACTTATGTGAACTCGTCCACGAGGACGGTGAAAACATGGCAAACTATTTATATGGCTTGAATTGATTACTTTTGAAACCATTTGACTCTGGACATGGCATTAGAGATCCATAATTACTAGACTAGCATGATTATGTTGAGATGAGCAAGGTGTGTGTGCGTGTCTTTTGTGATCACATATACTATATTTGAGTGGTAAGATATGTGACGAGGTTTGGAGGACCAAGGGATTTGTGGGTGTCTAACTTACGTGAACTCATCCATGAGGAAGGTGAAACATGGCATAGTGTATTTAGCGTTACCGATTCTATCTTGTCTTGCTCAATAATAAGTGTAAATAGCGCGTGTAGTGTCACCAACATTAACTATAAACCATAACTTATTTGGACATCATTCCTTGTAAAGAATTGGACATTGTAGATTTACAATGTTGCAATTATTGCCACTTACTAAGCGTTTGCCATCCAACTTTTAATCATCCGTGACAATAATTCTTTACATAAATGTTAGGATGCAAAATATCCCAAAAGTGGACGAACTATAAGTGAATCGGGTGACAATATTTGTAAACTTATTCATAAGAAGTGTCATTAGAAAACTCACCACAATGATATAAAATACATATGCTACTAACACAATATTTAATGTAGCATATAGCTTGAAAATGACCGATTTTAAACGATTTAATTGTGGAACTGGCATTAGAGAGCCTGAATTAGTCTAGCATGATCAGCCTGAAATGACTTGGCCCTCAACATGCAAGAGGGTTTGTTTTGACCATAGCCCCTTCATTCACGGTGGATGAGTTTACATAGACCCCACAAACTTGAAGCCATGTTTGGAGTTAACCTTAAATACATTGATGGGTATACTTTTTGTATGGCTTATGGAATAGTGTACACAAGCCCCAACAAGTGCTTTTAGAATCTATGTGATTGAAATTGTGTTCAACAACCCTAATACAAACATGAGGTGAAAATGTAATCATAAGTAACAACGGTGATAAGGAAATATGTGACATGTATTTAAATCTAGGTCATTTATGGGAGCCCGAATGTCCCAACATTTTTTCATTCATAAATCTATGCTATGATTTGGAAGAGTGTAATTCATGGATGGCTTCATTCTAGGTGTAGCCACTTTTGATATTTTGATATTAAAAATGACAATAAGCCGCCTTGAACATCTATGTATGACGTCACAAGGATCATAATGGGTCTCTTGGACTTTTGAGGGTTTGAAAATGGACGCCAATGACACAAGTATGACAAACGAGTTCTCATGGGTAGATCACTCCATTGTCAAGTTGAACACCACGTGCGACCAAATAAAATCTTCTTTTGGTAAGTTGCACCACCAAAATGGGTCAAAATTTTATCAATTTTTTTTCATGAGTAGATATACACATTACTTATGACATAGTTAAAAGTGGTAACTAAATTTGATGATTTGTTTTTTTCATAAAACATACCGTTTCTAACTAGAATGACACATAATTAAACTAAAACAATTACTAAAAAATTAAATATAACTAAAAATATAAAAAAGATAATATCAATGGTTATGTATATGTAGAAAAAATATCATAAATTTTAAAATTATATATGACATGTAATATAGGGGTAGCAAACTTTGTCCGCACGTGGTGTCAACTTGACAATGAAGTGACCTCCCCGTGCGAGTTCTCAAATTATGTCACCATTAAAGAATGGACACCAACTTTGACTGCAAATTCCTCACCAACACTCTTCCTTGTTTAAAATTACTAATAAAGATGACTTCTTCACCTCGTCGATCCAACGGCCAAATAGGGTTTGTGAAATTGGAAATGCCTACAATATATCTTATGTGATCATTTATAAAACGAGAGAATCTTTACTTTAGACTCTTATAAATTTTGCATCTCTAAGACAATGTATGTGATTTGAACTTGCTAACTAGATGAGACAATTACCAACAACCAAAAGCAAACATGGAGTTGAAAGTGCTCACATCAAGGCCATATACCTAACTTCCATTTGTGGTTCTTCCACCCATGTTGTGCGGGTATCACTACAGTTCACCTAGAGTTGGTGCAATGGTTTGTGGGACATGTGTAATTGGTATCCCGAATTACAATAGGCACATTGCGAACATCAATACCTAGTCATGGTCTTAAGAAGACCCGATGTCGTATTGATATGTGTGTAATTTGACAAGTATTGAGATTGTTGCATGGTACATAAATGCGGTTGTATCAAAATTTATTATTTTCCCTTAAATACGTGTTATCAAAAGTGTCAAAATTTGTAATACTAATAAATAATTAGATGACTTTATTATACGGACGCAATTGGTATCAAACATAGTGAGACTTGTACAACACTGATATTGACCTCATCTGCAAAATTTCTTGTGCTTAAGGTGCACAAGTTGTATTTGGTGTTTTTCTTAACTGGACACCTCTATTTGAATAACGCACGGTCAGAGACACCATAAAAACACATGTCTAGAAAATGTTGAACTTTGTCTTGAACTTCTATTAACTAATCTACACCCAGTAGTGAAGACAAAACAACAAACCCAAACAAAACACGATGTATTCCTCAGACAAATAAACACACATGCAATTCCGATAAGCTTAACTTAATAAGGGAAGGTCCAAATTTCAAAATGGTTTATTTTTGTGTGGATATTACATCAAATGTTTGCTATTTTCATGACGTAAATCGGATGAATACAAGATGGAGAACAACTTGCATCGACTAAATAACACCCGCATACCTAACTTGTAATTCGAGCACACGGTTCATGGATCCAAGCTTGAAGCTACTTAGTTTTAAGTTATGAACATTTTATGTGCAAAATGAAAGTTGCAGGTCAAGGCACGTGTGTGGTTGGGGGGGGGGGGGGGGGGCTATGTCACACTATGACAACAAGGACAAGAAACACACGCACACAACCGAAGGTCCACGCCGCACGGTAGGCTTAACTAATATTACAAATATACAAGGGCATCTTGAACATCATCCAAATGTCATATCGTGGGAAATAGGAATCCAATTTTGTAATTGATGGGCCCTCAGGCTTATGTGTAAAGTGAAAGTGGATATGTTGAGGGATCGCAACACACGTTCGGGTTCTAAAAGCCTCTATAAGCAAATGAATCAGGTTAAAAAGTAAGTACTATAACAAGACAAAACCATGTTGAAGGGACTCGACAGATTGACCCCGTAAGCTTGGGAGAAGGGGGTTGGACGTTGCTCTACGTGATACTTATTATGTGGTTTTGGGTCTTCGCCGTGGCAATATGATATCTCTAGGAGTTGATGGTAGTTTAATTGATTGCTACGGTCCCTAGTTTTGTATTAGACCCACCTCTTTTTGATGGGCCATATGCTGTAATATTCAGTATGCCATGAAACATCTCTCACTTGCTAGGATGTAAGACGCCATGTAGATTTGTCATCCATGTGAATTCCTTGGGTCCCTCGGGCCTTAGGGATATAGTGTGAACATCTCAAGGCTTCTCGATTGATCACATGATTTGTATATCATGGGTAAAGGGCCCTCATGCTCTAGTGTACAATAGCTTTGAATTGGCATACTAAGTTTTTAATGCCATAGTAAAAGCTATGATGACTTGGGAGGAAACACACTATGGTGAATAGTTTGTAGTGAAAAGAAAAGTTTTTTTTATAGATCTTTTTGGATCAAAATGTTCAAAACCAAGTTAATGTTATGACACTTAAGACAACGCATCACGTTCACAAAGTCATGGAATCCAAAAATTGTTGCACATTGAACATAGGTAGATGGTGGATATCTATCTTCATTGTCCCTATTATTGTGTACCAATGTTCCTATTATCACGTGCCAATGTTCTTATTGTTGTGCACCATGCAATGCTCTCTACACCCACTTCTCATAGGATATGAAACACGTAATTAGTGCGAGATGATCAACAAATCCAAATCATGCCCGTAGCCATTTGCTGCATATCATATGGAGCTCTTGTGAATATTCTAACCATTAACAAAGCGAAGATATTCGTGCTCATTAGTTGTTCGTATAAGTTCCCCTAATCATGTACTGAACCTAGAACAATTAGCATATTTTGAGCACGTAGTCCAGTCTCCTTGAAACACATGTCTTTTTGGTATTTGTTCTTGGAGCCACGCCAACCCACATACCACTCAAATATAGGTGTCCAAGTAGGATAAGTAACCGAATTAGGCACGTCTACCTTAGGAGATTTCAACCAGGATGCCCCATACATGGGGGAAAAAAAAAACGATCCTAAATCCATGATTGAGATGCGACGAGTGCACGGTTCCAGGGAGAGAGAGGGAATTATCATATACGAGCGTACCTCTCATTCATCCGACATACAACCCCTAAAATATTATGCAATGTGAAGGATACTCTTTTTAGTTGATTTGACATTGGGGTTTTCTTTACAGACCCCAAACTAGTATATTATACTAGAGGGCATTTGAGATAAATTAACAACAAAACGTATAGGGGGTCAAGTTTTGTGTTGGATAGCAATGAATGGGGAGAACCAATTGTTCATAATAGATGAACTGGTTGAGTTTGAGAATTAACCGGTTGAAGTTCAAGACTTCAACAAAATAACTGAACATTTTAGAGGAATATTCAAAGTACCATAGTACCTCTACCAGTTTGGCACTAATTAAACAAATTTTTAGGAAAACCAAAATTTTAGGGAGTTGTACTTTTTAGAATATAAAAAATGAACATGAAAAACTTGAATTTTCTTCTTCTCGAAGTACGGGATTGCCAAATCTGCAAATAGACATTGTCATAACTGGTCTCCTATAAATAGCCAACGTGGTAAAGGCACTACGGTATGCCTCAAAATCTTTTAAAAAAAACCCAAAGATCACAACACGTAACCAATTGGACTTGGAAACACCAGGGTTTTGATCGAATATGCCCTAAAATTTTTGTGGACACTATAGAATAGACGAGAGGTACTCCGCTCGTGTGCAATAAGTTTCCTCGTTCCCAATTGTAGGGTTTGGGTGCGCACATAACCATGGGTACACTTAGGGCCACTTCATACACGAGCCAAGAGCCAAGAGCCGTGACCATGAAATTGTGAGAGCCCACGAGAAAGTGTCCAAAGGCATTCCCAACACACCTCCAAAATCATGTAGTGTGGTCACGGGCCCTCAAGTGTAGTGTGAAGTCATATGTGACTGGGCCCTCAACCAAATGCTAATTCAATGAATTTCTATTCACGTGGGGTCCTCACACATGATAAAAATAATAAAACTGAATGGTTGTGAACGTTCGGAATGCCATGGTCTCCCAATGGTTTTGGGTTAAGCCTACCTCCAAGAGGTGGTTTTTGAGAATAGTCCAAGTGACCATGAAACACAACCCATTCGATGCCATGTAGGCATCCACGTAGACTTTACATCCATCTTGCATTCACATACTCCGTCGGTCCCTCAAACGAACTCGGACCGGCGCCGCCTTTTCCACCAATGAGAGTGCTTGAAGTGTACTGGTCACGGGCTCTCAGTCTCGTGTGTGAGAAGTGGCCCTCACCCTTAGTCGGGATACGCCATTAGTTTAGTGGGGTTGCTAGTGTGGACTAAGTTAAGTTACGGCCAAGACTCCAGTGTACTTCATGATCACTCCAAAGGACTTACTTAACTGTCTTACACCGAGTCTGTTGTGTGCCTGCCTACCTCCTACATTCGTCCTGCAAAGGTTGCCTTGCCTGGGCACTTGCATTCAATGCTTTAATTGACTCCTTTGGGCCTTCAATGAAGTCACCGACCTCCCCCATGAGCTTGAAACACACATTGCACCAAGTACCAGAGCTGGAGTTTCAACCTCCCCCCTCTGCATATATATCCTGGTCATTGCCACCTGGGGGGGGGGGGGGGCGCAACGGAGAAGGGGCCATCTTCCATGGTCTGACTTCATGGTCCATGGTGTAAAAAAGCCCTTTCTCTGTTGGTCCCCCCCCCTCGTGGTCAGTGGTGGCTTTTTCCCATGGTCCAACTTTCATGGTCTGATTTCTTAACAAGAAGAACCAATTTACAAAGCTTTTGGGCCACTCACTAGGTGTACAGTGAATGTGGACCAAGAGGAATGACCATGCACCAAAATGCGAATGTGATGATTTTTTTTAGATAGATGTCCACAAAGGGCACTTTTGGAAGGAAAAAAAGGGAGAAAGGTTTGACCATTCTTTTACCTTCTCTTGCCTTCTCGTCATATTCTCTTCCCAAAAACATTTTCACAATTATTATGACAAGATATCTTGGTTCATGGGCCCTTGCCTGTTTCTACTGGTGCACCGCTTTTGCCTCTCCCACCGTTGGACCATGTCAATGGATAATGTAGGCCTTAAAATATGTCTTTTTGGGGGCTCGAACTCCATGGTCACTCATATGTTTTTTTTTCCTTGGTGTAAACTGAAGTAGTCCCGGGACAAGTTCAAAAGCCAATCACATATTTTACATGGCCTTGAGACGACTTCATGGTCCACGGTGTAAACAACCCCTCAGGTGTGTTGGACTGGGTTTTTCTTTTAAAAGAAAAAAAGAAAAAAAAGGATTTATGTATGATTAAGGTCTTCGTGTACACGATTTCAAGATGACTAGATGTTCTCCATTTAAAAATTTGATTATGGATCAAACAACATTTTCATATGGAAATTTATGAGACATATTCTTCTTTTATTTAGAAGATTTAACAACTATGATAGTGAAGTGTTCAAAATATGCTTAACTAAAAAAAGAGGTCTAACACAAGAGCTCTCTCTTTCAGAGGGGTTTATCATTCCTTTTTTTATATATAATTTTATGTATATGCTAAATTCCTCAAATTACCACATTTTGAATCACTAATTTTAAAGTTGACATTCCTAAGATTGAATTCGAACCGTGAACTTGAACCGAGTGTGAAGCGAACTTGGACCGGCACCGCCTTTTCCACCAATGAGAGTGCTTGAAGCGTAATGGTCATGGGCTCTCAGTCTCGTGTGTGAAGTGGCCTTAAGGTACACCTAGTGCCTTCCAAAATAGCACAAGTCGACTCCAATTCAACAAATTGGAGATCTTTGGACTCTGATCAATTTCACAAGTTAACAAAGTTTTTGTGTTTCTACGCTTGTTTTGATAGATAAATTATTGCTGAAACATACTCTATTTTGCCTAGTCCCAAATTAGTGAGGGCTGAAATGTAAACTACGTGATACTAAATTCATGAATACATGCTCATTTATCATAAACATGTAGTGAAAACCAGTGTGTGCTCTAAGATGCTTGTAGAGTGATAATATAAAATAAAACAAAATACTATGCAAACACATGTTTGTCAGTGAACAATGCCAGAATGAAATAATGTTAGTACTTTGAGTGAATAGTGTTGCTATGAACAACGCCAAAAATGAAATAGTGTTAGTACTTTGAGTGAGTAGTGTTGCTATGAACAGTGCGAAGATGAATGATGCTTCCTAGATCTTTTGGTGGCACTAAGTTCATAGCGTAAAGAAAAACAAGTATCACCTCCACTAAATTCCTACATTCACTATTATCCCTCCCTCGCTAATTGGGATAATCAGTGTGCTAACGATTCCTATATAGCTGTGAGTTTGAATGAAGTGCTTTTAATTCTTGCTTATGTATCGGTTCAAAATTTGAATGTTAAATTGGTTTTGAGTGAGTCAATCATGCTAAGCTTACTTGTGTACTCGATCCAATTGATAAGGTCAAATAGTCATAAATTCAACAACTAAAAGTGGGACACATTGTGACTAGAACTGTTCTTTAAATACAATTAACAATTCTAGATACAAGCAGAACACAATTCGGGGAACATGATTGGGGGAACCTATATGATATTTTGGAAATATAAGAAGGAATCTTCATTTCTACTTGTTATAATGCTTGCATGTCATTTTCAAAATATGAAACTTCAAAACATGCTATTTGTGGTTCGCAATTGCTAACTATACAAGACATTTTTTGATATGAATGAACAATCAATAAAACCACATACCAAACTATTGTTCTCCCCCTTCAATATAACATGTTTGGTTGCCCAAGAAAGTGTCGTATAATCCAAATGTCATATTTTGCATAGTATGACAATTTAGCTTCAAATGTCATATTATCGAGGTCTTTCAAGAAAATGGCTTGATTCAATGTAAAATCTCAATTCGTATAATCAATGAAGATGCATAGATATGAAAGAGTTTTTTTTTTATTAAAGAAAGATGCTCACAACGTCACACATTATGGATATATATATATATAGTCCCATGACGGTGTCTTGCACCATATCACACACTACAAAAGTAATTGTCTTCTAATGATGTTTGTTGAAGTTGGAAATTGGCATCTTGTTCAATTTATCCATAAAAGACTACATGTTTATCACATCTACAACCAAAAACTTTGAATGATGTTGCACTGCAAATTTTGGGCATACCCATGGGCTTGAGGAAGGTTGACTATTGTTCCTTGATCTAAAGGTTGTACCGCACTTGTAACATTAGGTGGTAAGAAAGCAATAGTAATAGCGCAAGGTTGAAAAACCAGACAATTTGCCCCTACCAACTTGCTTAAGGGCATGAGTAGCAAAATTGTCCATAATTAAAAGTACCTTCAGATTCTGAGATCTAAAATGTACATTGAGGCTCATCATCCAACTCTCGAGTACATTTGATGTCATCTAGGCCATTTAGTTTGCAACCACCACACATAATTTGTTGGCAACCACCTTCTAAAGCATCTTGGCATAGAGATTTGTAAATAATCACACGTTTCAACTTGTCAATGTATGTTGCAATTACAATAAGAGTAAAACGATTCTTCTAAATTTGTGCCCACAAACTTGCGCTTAGTGTCTTGTTTGGTTGGCCGCGATAAAATAAACCAATCTCATCCATATTGTAAATATCTTCCAGTGCCATAACCAATGCAAAGGAGGTCAATGGTTGCCAAATTATGTGCAAGTTGTTTTGTGTACAAATGTGGTCATCAACACCAAAATTGTTGAAGTTATAACCGAAATGAAAAGCATTTGCCACTCAAGAGTGTTGTCACATCCACAACCAAGAAATTGAAGAGTGACATGGGCAAATCTAGGAGTATAAGTTGTCGAGGATTGAACTTTCCAGAAGAAAAAGAAGAACTCTAGTCCCTATTAGGGACCGGAGTGAATAAAGTGTCTGTTCGTAGGACAACCTTGGCCGTACCCCAGGGTAGCGGCGTTGGGTGTAATACTACTTCACCCTTTGCAGAGAGTAGACACTATGTTAGTAACAGATGTTTTAGCCGGTTAAACCGGGGGGGGGGGGGGGGAAAGGGGGTATGTAGGGTGCATGGGTTTTAATTTAGTGTTTTGTGGGTTTTGCTACTTTGTTTGAGACTAGAAGCGTGCGTATTTGTTTGGAGTATAAGTGGTGGTTGGTTGTATGGTTGGTCGCCAAGTCATGGTTCCAAGGTTGGTTGGATGAGGACGTGCGTGTTATGTTAATACGGTCCGGGTTCAATTCGCGTTGAATCCGTCTAAGCGTGTTAATGCAATACACTATGACTTGGTGCTGCAAGTGAGTTAATCATAGGCAAGAAAGTTATGCCAACCAGCCGGCTACTCCCCGCCTTTTTGAGCTATAGGTGGTAACTTTAATAACTAGTGGTCTGACCACTACCCCTCTCTAATTTTTAATTATGATTTTGTAGGTCTGTGATGGGTTGTCTATTTTCTATTCGTCTTTTGTGAATTAATATTGAGTGTGCATATTGTATGGCAATTATGTTAAGTTGTTTGAATGTGTTCCTAATTTGTGATGTAGGGAGTTTAAGCTTTGTTTCAAGTTCGTTCATTGAGGGGATGTGAGTTGTGGCTCTAGCACCAGATGCTAATACAATAAGTGGGGCTACGTTCCACCCCTTTGCGATAATATTATTTATGAGTGGTTGATATTTTGTAATTTTTTGATTTATGGTTTCAGTGGAGAACCTGTCATTACAGTATGTGAATTCGATGAATTGTATGGTGATTTCCGGTGTGGGTGTTTATGGTGGCGGGGAGTTGTATGGATGTCCAATGACACATAATATGTCGGGTTTGAGCCTAGCATTGCAATGACATTTCTGGGTAATACATGTGCATGAGAGTAACCAACTGGGTACTGTGTTTTCTTGTGGGGATTCGTTGTATGTGCCAGCATTCATAAGTATATAGTGTCGGGTTACTTTATTTGAGACAAGAAGTTTTCGGATTTCCCATACTGCTTTGTTGTGTCTATTTGTGATTAGTGCATGGATATGTTGTTGTTTGCATTTAAGGAGTACGTGTAGCCATGTGTCAGCGTCTGGTGAGTTACAAATTGGGCATGTGTTAGATGGGTATGCGTTTCTTCCAAAGAAGAGTTGTTTCCGGGCATGTCCCATATATTGTCCGGTTCTAAATTTTACTAGGCATGTTTTTTGTTTATCTGTGATGGCCGGGTTGTTCCAAAAATCATTTGATAGGTCTTTGTCAATGTCTTTGTTGTCAAGCCATTTGTGTAATTGGTGTGTTTGGGTTGCTATGATTGTTAGATTGTGTTTTTTGTCATGTTTGAGGATGTATTTGCCAAGGTGGCGGATGGGACCTTTATCTGGTGTGTCTTGCATGGAGTGCCACCAATCCTTTTGGAGGTAGTATGGCGTGGGGTGGGCATGTTCGTATGTTTCCATTGCGTCTCTATGTATTAATGAGCAACCCCTTTTGGCTAGTTTATCTGCTTGTTCATTGCCACTTATGTTTGTGTGGGCTTTGACTTTATGTAATGTGGTGATTTGTGTGCGGGATTGCAACATTTTGATTATGGATTCAAGTATTTTTTTTGTCTGGGTGACTATTGTGTAAGGTTGGGTGTTTTATTTGTGTGTTTAGGAGGTATAAAGCATTGATGTAGTCTGTGAAAATGTGTGCTGGTTCATTTTGATATATGGTAATGAGGAGGCGGAGGGTGTGATGTATAGCCATAAGTTCTGCTCGTAGGATATTTTGGAGTCCTAGTAGTCGTTCTGCTATTTCGAGATTTTTGAAAGGGTTATATATGCCATATCCTACTTTTTCTCTCCTCCACTGTTCTTGGGTTATGGCCTTGGGAGGTATAAATGATCCATCCGTGTAATAGCAAAATTGTGGTTGGTATTTAAGGGGTAGGCATATGTTTTGATTGTTGATTAATGGGATATTGTTGGTTTGTGTCGTAGGTGGTGGAGGCGGGTATGTGAGTTGGGACCATTTCTTATTGCAATTTACTGATATGTCCATGGGTGTTGGCGGTACGTTGGTGTTAAACATAGTGGGTATTTGTAGGGTGTGGCCAATAATATTCATGCAATGTGCATATCCTTGCGGTCCGAGGGGTGAGGTTTTGTGGTGTATGTACAGTACTTGGATGTCTCGGCTTTCTATTCGGGGTTCAATTCGTAGTTTTGGTGGTATTGTGGGTTCATCATATGTAATAGTATCTGCCTTGAAGTGTGTGATGACGTGTGAGTCTAGGAAAGGGCCTTCATGCGGGTGGAGGTTATGATACCAGTTAGGGTCAGTTGTTATGAGTATTGTTACTGTGTCTGGGTTGTTTTTGGCTGCAAGTCTTGCCCAATGTAGGGCTTGTTGGGTGTCTTTTTCTGAATGTGGATGGGCAAACCCATTCCCTATCCATTTGTGTTGGAATGCGGTCCCTATTGACCCGAATACTTTGTCTCTGGTAAATGGGGAAGAGAATTGTCTTAGTGAAGTAGGGCATGTTACCGGTGATGAGAAGTATGAGTGTGTGATTTGGAATGAGTCTATGATGTGTTCAAGGATGGCATTAGGGAGTGTGTATTGAGAGAGTTTGAGGGGGTCATTTTTGGGCATTCTACATTTGTAACGTTGGTATAACCATGCAACTTCTTTTTCAAAGGATTGTATGGGGGGTGTTAAGTTTTGCGGTTGGTGTAATGCATTTTGGTACTGTTCCCATAGCCACTGTAATCTTTGTTCGGGGATGGTAATTATGTGGCGCCCATCATCATCATATATATGTGATGTGCCATGTTGACTTTGGATGGTGGCGTGTGTGCATGTGATATCGTTATCTGGGTTACATTCGTTAGTATAGATGTGACATAGTGGTAGGATTTGTGAGGGGGGGGGGGATGTGTCTAGTGTCTCTTGTTTGTTCTTTATGGAAGTTTAAATTTAAAATGTTGATGAAATGTTGGTTTTGTTTGTGAGTATAGTATTGTGTTAGTAGTAAGATGTTATGGTTTATGGTATTTTGGTTTTCCCATGGGAATAAGTCTTTTTGGGGGAGCCATTTGTTATATATTGTTTCGTTTGGGAGTGTCCATTGGCATAGAAAGGATGTATATTTTTTTGTGATTTTGTTTTTATCTTTGTAGTTGTGGGGGCGGTCATTAATTATGGAGTGTATTGGAAATTGTATGTGGTTTTTTTGGATGTGAGGGGGTGGTTTTGGGTATTCGGGTGGTGGGGGCGGGGGGCGGGGGGCGGGGGGCGTTCATTATGTTGGCTCGTTCTTGCGGCTGTGAGGTGATTTTGTACTTTGTATGCACTTTTGAGGGTGTTTGGTGGGGCATGCGTTAGACAATTATTTGGGCATTGGTTGTGGCATGATGGTTCGCAAAAGAGTATTCGGGCTTGGTCTAGGGCGGCTTTGATTGTTTTAGTGGGTGTGTTGTAGTAGGTTTTGAATTCATCGTTGGTCATTAGTTGTGTGCCATTAGGTTGTATTATGTGTCTAAGTTCGGTTATGTTGTGGAGTATTAATTTATGTAAGTATTTTAGGGAAGTTGTGGGGGTTAATGTAGGTATGTTTTGTGCTTGGCGCATCCACTGTGTCTCGAGTTGTGTGGGGAGGAGAGGGAATTTTGCGAGTGTACTTCTTAAGTGGGTGCCACTAGTTGTTTTGAGTAGGAATAATGTTCTTGTGATTGGTGATCTTATACAATCATGTTGGGATATGCGTGATATGTTTAGTGATCCGCCATGTTTGGTGAGTATGTGTTTTGTGAGTCCTTTGTATATGCTACCAAGTCTCCCTTTGTCATTGAGGGCATTAATGAGTTGTTCGCCTATGCATGTAATGTATACATTTTTTAGTGAGAAGACTTCTGTACCAAACATATCTTGGGGTAGTTGTGCAACTGCGTTTGACATACATTTTGGAAGACCACATATTGTCTTGTGAAGGACGATTATTCTTTTATCAAGTTTCTTAATGGCAGGTAATGAGTATGGGACGGCGTAGAAGCTATAGGCTATGCCGGCTCTTATGACTGTGTCCATCATTTGTATTTTTTGTTTCATGGTGGCTGGGCATGCGATTAGTAGTTTGCATTGATTGATCAGTTTGGTTGTTGTTATGTGTGTTTGAGTTTTCCATTGTAGTGATGGAACCAAATTTATTCCAAGGTAGACATATGATTCATGTTGGCTTAGGATAGGAATGGGTTGGTTCCTAAAGTTTATATTAGTGTTTTATAAATGTGTTTTAAAGGCTTGAGGATTGAGTTTGGACTTGTTAGGGCAGCCCGTGACTGCACATTTTGTAATGCCAAGGTCCATTCCAACCCATTCGCAATATTTGTCTAATTTATTTAGTTGGAGTTTGATGGATGCCACGTTGTTGGATATTGCTGCTAGGTCGTCTACGTAGGCTGCAAAGCTTAGTATTATATCGGAGGTTTTAAAAATATATCCATTGTTCCCTCTTTGTAACCATCTAAAAAATGGTTCTAGGAAGATGAGAAAAAGATATGGGCTCAATGTGTCCCCTTGTATGGTTCCTCTTTGGATAGGTATTGGTTGTGTCTTACCGAAATGTTCTCCAGTAAATGTGGTGGTAGATTGTGAGTAGATATTGCCTACTAGGGTTACAACGTCTTGTGGATAGCCTAGATCTTTCATAAGGGTAAGGAGTCTAGCGTGATCGATAGAGCCGAAGGCGTTTTTAAAGTCAATGTATAATATGTAGATGTCTTGGTTAGTAATTCTTGCATCTTCTAATGCTGCAATTAGAGTTTGTAGTTGCCGGGCGGTGTATCTTTCGGCTCGAAAGCCTTCTTGGCTGTCATGTAAAATTTGGTATTTTTCTCCATATGAGGAGAGGATGCTCGTAAATAACTTATAAATTGTGTTAGCGAGTGCAATGGGTCTATGGTTGGTAAGGTGATGGGGGTTATCTTTTTTGTATAGGAGTATTGTAAGGCTTGTTTTCCAAGCTTCGGGAATTTGTTTTTGTTTGTAGCAATGTGTGAAGAATAGTACAAGAAACTTGTGGAATCTTGGTGGCATAGTTTTTAGTATGGCGTTAGGGATTTTATCGGGTCCGGGGGTTTTTCCATTGGCCAAGTTTTGTAGGCATATGTCATATGTTGTTTGGTCTAGGTATGTATGTAGGGGGGTAAGTGCGTCGCCTCTTTTTTCAATGGTGTATCCGTTTAGGTCATGCCACGGATATTATCTGACTCCGCATATGCAATGTGGTGTATGATCAGGTTGATAATAACATGTTGGGACGGTGGGCCTGTTATTGATTGATTGTTGGGTGTGTATTTCTTATGCAATGTCGTTTGGGTTTGTAAGGATGTTGTTGGATCTATCGATGAGACAATCGAGTGAGGGGGTATCGGTATTTTTGAAGACTTTTCTATTTATTTTCTTAGGACTTTTGTCGTAGAGTTGTTGATATTTAGATATGGTTTTTTTGATTTGTTTGGTAGTATATTCTGTCGTGATTTTCCGGGCTTTGTTTTTTGCTACTTTTGCTATTGTGGCTAGTTCTTCTATCCATGATTCGTATTCGAGTGGTTGGTCAGGTGGTGGAGGTATAGTAGTGTTGGTATGGTTACGTAGTTCATGTGTGATGATGGGATGAGTGCGCCAATTTGGGTTATTTTTTATGATATATATTGTTTTACGGATGAGGTGGTAGGTAGATAGATGTGTTTTCCATTGTTTTTGGGGTTTCTTTGGGAGGTATCCGCCTTGTTGGGCGACTTGGTTTGGTAGTATGGGTATGGGTGGGGTGCTGCATGTTTCTAGGATGGCAGAGGTGATGTTGTCAGTGAGGGTGGTAAATGAATTGCAAGCTATTTGCCATTGTTCACTTGTTAGTTGGTTATTTTGTAATAGTTGGGTGAGCTCGTCCATCTGGTTTGAATGACTTTCAAAGAATTTTGTGTGAAATTCTTCAAGTTTCTCTTTCGGAATGGGATTAAGTAATCTAGGCGGTGGTTCGGGGGTTGTGGGTGGTGTTTTGGGAATAAGGGTGTTTGGAGGAATTTTTAGTTGTATGGGTAAATGGTCGGAGTTTAAATGAATATTTTGGATTGTAGTTGAAGTGTAAAGGCGGTTGTTGGGGGTTTTGATGAAGAAGCCGTCGATTAAGCTATTTTGTGTGTAGTTATGTCCTCCTTGTCTTGAGTAGGTTGTGTTTGTTGGTATATATGATAATTCGAGACCGGTGGTAAATGATCGCCATAGATAGTCTTCTGGTTGTGGTGGCGTGGTATGTTGGTTGTTTTGTCTTTCTATTAAGGCGATGTCTCTATTGAAGTCCCCGCATAAGATGTGTGTGTGGTTAGGGTGAGCTTGTATTTGGTTGGTTATGGTATTTTGTATGATGGGGATGAGAGGTAAATCCTCCTCATGTGAGGGCATATATAGGTTTATTAGGAGCCACGGTTGTAGGGGTTGGTTTGCTATTCGTGTTATTTGGAGAAATGGGGATACGTCTGCAGGTGTAGGAATTTTGGAGAGGTTACCTGGAAATGTGTGTTTGTTGTGGATTAGCATTAGTAGGCCTCCTCTGTGTCCTCTGTAGGTCATCATTTGTCTTGTAATTCTTGTGATATTGTGTGTGTTGTTAAAGAAAAGTTTATATTGCAGAAATAGTTTTTGGATATACTTTGTAGATTTGGTGGCAGTCAACTTTGTTTCTTGTATAATGATAATTGAGGGAGGTTTATGGGGATTCGTAATTAGGTCTTGTAAGCATGGCATGGCAGTGTTTAGTGAGGAGGCATTCTAGGTTATGGCATATGATTTTTGGCTTGTTAGTGGGATTGGTCCGTTTGGGGGTGGTGGATTTTGTATTGGTGGGGGATTAGGATGTGTGTATTCATTGATGGGTTCATTATATCTTAATGCCTCTGTTAGTAGTTGCCTTGGTAGATATGGAAATGCTTCACTCATGTTTTGGATGCTAAGTGTGCCGGAATTGAGATGTATGTAATCATATAACTTTTTATGTATTGTGTTGGGGGGGGGGGTGATTATGTCTTTGTATATGTTACAAAATTGTGTGTAGGGGTGCGGGGTGTCTATGTGTCTTTCCGGTGGATTGGGAAGTGTTGTCATTTTTTCTAGTAATTGTGATGTCCAATTTTGTATTGGTAGTTGTTGTATATATGTGTTACATATTTCTATGGATGGGCTAATCGTTGTAATTATTGCGTAAATTATGTGTGAGGGGGGATGATTTGTGTGTTGTTGTATGTAGTTGTGTAAGTATGGGAGTGAATTTATTGTTTGTGTGTGTAGATGGTGTGTTGCTTGGAAAAGGGGTTTAAATGTTTTGGCTAGATGTTGGTACTCTGGCTGAAATTTGATCGTACTAGTTATAAAATATGTGGACTGTCGTCTTTTATGAGTGGTTGGATGGTTTTGTATTAAGTTAGGTATAGGGCCTGGGTTTGGGTGGATGTCGCCACATTGGAGTAATAAGAGAAATTTATGGGGTTGGTGTGTTGTTATTAATTGCGATTTTTTATAGATTTGTATGATGGAGTTTGTGTATATTGTGTGGTTATGTATCTTTGTTTTGGTGGTGTTTGTGTGTCGAGGTGTGTGTAATGTGTTTCTTTTGAAATTTGGGAAGTGAGGTGTAAGGTCTTTTGTGGGAGAGTGTTTATTTGTGTTGTTAATGGCGGTGTATATGCTATGTATGTGTATTAGGATGTTTATTTGTGAGGAGTTTGTGAGGAATTTATTAGTTGAACTTTCCAATCTAAATAGATGTAAGCTTTAGGTGCGAGGATAATTTTTGAATCAAGAAGAGAAATCAACAACTTCATAATACTAGTAGTCTAGTATGTTGATCCAACAATCCATAAAACCTTCAACCTCCACTCAGACCCAAAAACTCAAAGTGCAACATCTATTCTGAAACCAAGGTTTAAACAACTCACTTAAGTTACCCATTGAGTCCAATCACTATGTACTCCATGATCCCAAGGCAAATCATCAGTGTGGGTCACATCACTTGCACGCATTAATTACCTCTATTATATGACAAATCGGGCCTAAAAATGTCACAATACGAGCATCAAAGCTCTAATATCGAGGTAAATTAACACTAGAAACTTTCTTTGATGGAAAATGTGTCATATAATCGAGGTGTCATATTATTGGGGTTAGAATGTATTTGCCAGTGGAGATGTTGAGGTTATAAGAGGTCATAGTGAACATTCTCTTTCTATCTGTTCAATCACCTAAGGTCAAGGCATTTGTAGTCGACCAAGTTCATTTAACTGCTCACTAGGGTCATGTAATGCCGAAATGGATGAGATTTGTATTTCTTAGGTGAACGGAATTAAGGTTTATGTGGTGGCGGCTTGTGATTGATTACCCTCATAAAACTTTTGACAACTATTGCAGCCAAGCATTAGCTTTTAAATGAGCGGTTATAGGTTAACCTATAGATAGACTATGTGTTACATTGACTTCACCGCTTTGAAATTTTTAGGAATTTCCATGTTCAAGATTTTATTTTATTTTTCATTCTCCTTAGGTTTTGTTTCTCTTTGCAAGAAAAAAAAAGTCCTTGGTATAACTCCTCCCAAACATATGACATATCTCTTATTTTATTGGTTATAGATGCCTCAACCTTAGACCCTCCCAACAATTATGTTAACTATTGAACCAAGAATGTTGTCAATATTTTAAGCATGCCACCCAACCTCATCATAACACATGTCTATTTAATGTATGTTCTTCCATTCAAGCCTTGTCACATATCACTCAAATGCTTGGGTTGTGTTGTTTCGGCCGGGTTGGTTGTATTTTGGGTTCTCTTTGCAATTGAATTTTCAATTTGTGCCAAACACACACACACACACATCACTCAAATGTGGGTATGTCCAATTAAGAAGAGTGACTACATAAGGCCCACATACAATATCTTGGTGGGTTTACATTAGGATTAAGCTCCAAAAAACCTGGGGTCCAAAACATCCTTTATTGAACCTCACTTTCGAACTCAAGATTGGACCCAACCTTGAAGTTCAACCAATAGTTTCTCAAACTAAGAAGAATACTTTCTTGAATGGGGACCAACAAAATCTGATGGGAAAGTGATATTACTTTAGTGCCACTTCATTTTTCATGCCTTGGACCCAAGCCCTAGTGTAATGTCATCGGGTTCAAAATTTGACTCTCGACCAATAGGATTGTTCAATTTGGGAGTTTCTTTGGTCTCGGGCCTAAGTGTAAACCCACCCTTAAGGCCACTTCAAACACGATCCAAGCTGTGACCATGTAGTTGTGAGGACCCTTGATTCTCATTCAAAGACTGTACCATTGACATAGTTTGCCGAAACTTGTGTCAAGTCCACCTCCAAAACCATGAAACATTATTTATAATATGCTATGTAAAAATCCATATAGACTTTCATCCATGATAATTCCTTTGGACCATGATAATCTTAGGCCTCCCCCTTCTAGCGTTAAATGAACTTGGACGGTCTCGGCCTTTTCCACCAATGAGAGATCGTAGAATGCAATGGTCACGGGCCTTCAGTCTCGTGTGTGAAGTGGCCCTTAGTACCTAGCATGTAGTAAGTATACGGCGGTTCTCGCATTGATTATTATACTAGACTGGAATGTGGGGCATTGAATGATAAACCCGCTAGACAATAGCACTACCCGTTGCGTTTTACCACCGACCGCTGGACAAGGGAAAAAATACCCTGCCAGGAAAAGCCTCCTTCTCGTCTCGGCTCGCAGGCTCTCGTTCCATAGCCATGGAGCTTCCTTCGCATGGCAATGGAGGCCGCATGGAAACATTGATTTTCCTTTCGCGCATTATTACAAAGAATCTTTAATCTTCTTCCATCTTCACAATGTTAGGTTGTGACACGCTTTCAATGTCGATTAAAGTTGCATGAGAGAGAGAGAGAGAGAGAGAGAGTATTGAGCAACCTCAGATCGGAGAGGAAGCAGTGCAGGGAAAGGAGAAAGAGTATTGCGTCTCTCAGACTGCGACTTAATTGCTCCTCAGATGCCATCGCGTGGTAACAAGGTAGTAATGGCTGCGGTGCGCTCATAGAGCGAGCGAGCGAGCGGGGAGGAGTGATAGAGTCGTTACAGGTTTCGGCGATGGAGCTCTAGTACCGCAGTGTGGCATAAGTTTGATACTGCGGTGGCCTTGTCTTGTCTGTGGTTGAGTAGCTCTGGCAACAATTGTCGGCCATATGAAGCTGTATCCAAGCGAGCGTGTGAGGTAGTGAGCAGCTAAATGCTCCAAGGATGGCCTCGTGCGTGTTAATATTTCCAACTTTTCTCGAGTAATTGGGAGAAGTGTTAAGAAATCTGATGAAATGGAGGTTCAATTGCCGAAGTTCCTTCAGATGGCAGATAGCTGTCACCGTTGCTTCACCAGCTAACTAAGTTATGACTGGTAGCGAGTGAAGCCGGTTTACCTCGAAGTCAAGCAAGCCTTGTGTCATGCATCGAGTTAGGCGCAAAGGTAGGTCCCCCTGGATCTCTGTTTTCTCTGTTAGTCCAACTCTAGTTTAGGCCTAGTTTAGTGACGCTTTATGGCATTAGGTTTGGTGCAATCTTTATGGCGGCGGAAGGTTCACCAAGAAACACTGAAGTCGTCTAGTGTAACTGTGTATGGAATATGTATGTATCTGGATTAAGCCAGGCTCTAACTGCAGTTGCGTCGCACTTAACAGGAGCCGTCCTTGTTGCTTGACCTGTGGTTGACCTTATCTTGCAGTTGTTAAAGGCTCGTTTGTAGTGTAGTAGCTTGTAGTAATCAACAATCCTTAGTGACTAATTTCAGTTGTAAAGGAGCCTGATGGTAAGTCAGTAAGATAACTCTTCAATCCACTACAACTGAAGTTTGCATGTTGTTGAGCTGGACTAGAGCTTTTGCTTCCTCCTGAATCCTAGCTGTGTGTAGAGGTTATGCCCCTCCTCACTATTGGCTTGCATCCCTATTCCAGTTGGTTATCCTATTCCAGTAGTAGTAAGGTGCAAGGCACCGGTAGAAAGTAAGTAATAATAACCGGCCAGTTTGTTATCAATGCTAGCTTTCTACCTGCTGGATGATTGTGAATCTCATCACGACAAACGTTAGAATCCTTGGGAATCTTGCGGAATCGTAAAGCTAAGAAACAATCAATAGCGAATTCTCTTGTCCGAAAGGCGGACAGCAAGGAAAACGGTGGAGTAAAAGCAGATGTGATTACTTGAAGCCAGAGCTTGACACAAATTTGATGTTGCATCCAAACCTGAAGAGGAGGATTGTTCGTGTTCCTCTGTAGTCAAGTTTGCTCAAGCTTAAAGCAATACCCTTCCCTCCGTCCTTGCGATTCTGGCCATGAGGTATGCAACCTTATAAAATTCTTTACTTGACCTCCTATCCTCCTGATACGCAATCGGAGGGCATTGTAAAGCAATTCCAATTCCTTTCCGAAGTTTATTCAATATCAGTTAACCGCCATTCGGGTGATAAGCGGCCACACGCCGCCGTGTGGAGCTTCATTCTCCTTGAAGTTACTCTTCTCTTGCGAACACATTCTTGACGCTTTCCTGGATGCGATTGTGCCACCTCCCTTTATGCATTAGGTGTCGTCGTTGTTTTTTAGTCTGAATCTTGGTCTTGTTTTGTTGTTCCTGCTCGAAGGTTTTTCCTCCATAGTGACATCAATTTGAGGCACAATGAACTACAATTGCGGAAGTTGATGATCTTACTCGTACCTGTAAAGTTCTTCTTGTACTTGTAATGGAACATCAGGTGATGTGCTGCAGTGGTATGCCATCCGCAAGCAAGGCGCTCGCTCCTCCCCTCCATTTGCGATTGTTGGTGAACTATCTTTCATTGAGAATCCCGATCATTTATTAGCCTTTCTCGCCTCCAGTTTCCTTGTGGTGTCCATGATTACGTATTGAGTGCAATAAGTCTTCATTGCTTTGGGTGAGGTAGCGCGGAAAATACTGATTTTCCAACTCTTGTGTTGTTGATCATACAGGTTAATGAGAACCGGCTCTGGTTTGCGATTTTTAGTGTGCGTGTCAAGGTTCAAGATCTGGAGAAACGAAGGACGGATCGCTGTAAGTTTGGATCCGACAGATGTTTGGCTACATAAACCATCAGATTCCGGGCAGGAGTGACCAGCATCCAGCCAGTGATGTGCGTCAGGATATGTAACCTGCTTCCGTAAGGAAACACCAAGTGATTCTTTTTATACGGCACCTGATATATGTTAAAAGAGTTCGCACCAGGTGCCACGGATAGGGGGGTTATGGTTGGACGGCCATTTGAACAAGAGCATTCATATTTTGCAATCAAGAAGAGCCAGGGGTGAGGGCGAGGGCGCTGAGGCACTCAAAGTGCCTCGCGATGGGCAATTCGACCAGCAAGAAAAGAAGCAGCAATAGCAGCAGCAGCAGCAGCAGGATCAGGACCGTAGATGATCCCCTGCCACAAGTCAACCTGGCAGATTACGAGGCTGCTTGTAAGATCGATCCAGATGTAAAGAGGTTTGATGACAAACTCCATACACGCACAAGGGAAGCACTCTCAAGTCTTGCAGCTGGAGTCGAGAGCCCAGGCCAGGGAGTCTCATTCAAATCTCTCAAAGACGTTACCACAAGTTTGTTAGAGGTTGACAACGAGGTTGTGCATGTCATACTGGCTTACAAAGAGGATGTGTGGGCCAACAAAGAATTGATGGCTCTAGTCACAGATTACTTGAACACAAGTTTGGAAGCCCTGGCTTTCTGTGGGGTGCTCGAAAATTGCGTGCAACAGACACACGATAATCTAGAGCTTCATATTCAGGTCAAAACCGTCTCTATCTCACTCCCAAACACATGTTTGGTTTGAACACCTCTCTACCATCCTTTTCAATGTCAATTCCCTAGGGCACATAGCTGTTGTACGATGTTCGTCCACTCTAATGCAAAATCTTGCACAGTTTGAACTTGAACTGAGTTTCTGGAATCTCCAGGTTGCAATCTAAGCATGCGCAGAACTTGTGTTGACTTGCTTGCTATTCAGAGGGGTTGTGGCATTTTAACCACTTAAAACACACCTAAATTAGCTCCTGGTGGTTGACTTGTTTTTGATGATTTGGGAGATATTGGCAAAGTATATTAAGAGTATGACGACAGATTGAAAATACCACATTTCACATATATTTAGCAGTTTTGGCAGGATATTGAGGATGCAAGAGACCATGACGCCTTGTAATGCCTAAATGGAAGCACTAAACTATCAAAGTACAAAGGTGACAAAACACAAGGTTTAAATTGAGTGACCCTAACTGATTGTCGAATGTGAAGATATGCACAGCCAAGACAGAAGGGTTTAAACATGTGAATAGGGCATGTCTTGAACCTACATGGGAAAAATACTTATTTGTTGTATCCACTGCAGGTGGCCATCAATCATATGCCTGCAGAAGGTGAACCTACTCAAGAGCAGTGCAGTAGTGTTTTGAACGAGCTTCAGGGCTTTGTACGTGCTGCTAATCCATTCTCCGAAGACTTCAGCAAGCAATTTTTGAATGTCTATCAACGTCACTTGGACATGCAGAATAAACTTCAGGTGAAGAAGAAGAAACTTGACAAGAAGATGCGTGCAGTGGCAGGATGGATGAAAGTTTCAAACATCATTTTAGGAGCCACTTGTGCTGCTGTGTTACTATGTAGGGTTATTGCAGATACCATTGCTGCCCCTAAAGTTGCACAAGACCTTGCAGAAGAAAGTAGAAAACCCGGTGGAGGTATGGGAAGTTGGTTGAAGCCTCTGTGTAGAAGGTATGAGCAGCTCAGAGCACAAGCAGCTATCTTTGAGGATGCCTCAAGGGGAACATTTGTTGCCATCCAAGATCTAAATAATATCAAAGCTTCAGTTGATCGATTGCAGGTAATGTCTCTTGAGATCTTACCCTTTTGAAGGGTTCATATTTTGACTAGGTATGCATTCTATAGTCATGATTGATCCGAAGAACCCATATATGGGTTGATTAAGATGTTGTTCAACTCTTACAATGTGGTTTGTAGCAACTGTTTCTCTGTAATCTCATGAGCATGGTCTGTGTAACAGTCATGATAAGTAACCGATGAGATTTTGAATGTCTTTAACCATGTTGTGTCCACTATGTTTCCATGGTAGTGCAAATCTAGGCTTTAGTGGATGGGATCTTATCAAAGGTGTAAGCTTAAAGTTGTGTAGGTTGGATAAGGAACTCCCAACAAACGAGTGATTAAAAAACATTTAGGCTAAGATACTTTGATTGTAGCTTCAAGCACCACTTTCCAAGGTAAGTGTGTCCAATAGAATTACTATGTGTAGTTTAGTTTGATCTCGGTGGTCTTTTGTTCTGTCGATCATGATACTAATCATGTGTTTCAAATTGCAGAATGAAACTGCAGCTATTACACGAAACATCAAGTTTGGGGAGGATCGTAGGCATGATCCATATTCTCTACAAGTTGCTGTAGAGGCAATTAGAAGGAAACAGAAGGCTTTCATAGAGCAATTGGAGGACCTTCGAGAGACTGTGTCGCAATCACGTAATAGAATAGAAAGGGCCCGGACAGTGGTATTGCGACGAATCCTGGATAATCGTGACATCATTTTCAGAGAAGGAGATCATGGTTCTTAGTGATTCCCTTTGAAGTGACTATAAGCTAATTCTTCAATCATTCACCTTCCTACTAGCAAAGAAAGAGTTGACAATGAAACAACATTGTTCTCGATGCAGTCACTTTTGTACCGTTGAGGTCACTCTGAGTAGTGTAGCCAGATTGTGAAACAAGAGGGGTGATGCTTGGATACACTATCAATCTGAAACGATGAGTCCTTGCAGGTATAATACAGCCCAGCTGTGGTCACCAGTGAAACTACTTGTTACTCATGAAGGATGTACTTCACTCACATTGTGGCCTGGAGATGACCACAAAAGTTGGCAGCTGAAGCCTCATGCAGTTGAGAAATTAGCCAGCAATGGGCAATATTGGCCCAAGAAACTATGCATGCAACTGTTAATATTGGATTACATTTGTTGCAGCGCTGGACTGCTACCCTGTTCTTGGGCATGTAAGATTGAAATCCTTTCGCGCTTACTTTCAATAATAGTAGAATCTTACTGTTACAGGATGATGATTCTTGAAAACATTGATTTTCTCGTCAGCCTAACGACGTAGTTGGATCTGAGGCTTAATACGAAAGTGCATGCCATTCTCCATTATTCTATTGCAAACACTCATATTCTATTCCAGGTTTTTAACTCATCATGACCAAGTACCGAAAGGTTTATGGAATTTCTATAGTGATTGGTAAAATGTTTCACATTGCTTGCCCAGGGTCAACTTGCTGTTGTATCCACCTGTACCTTTTACTATGTATAAAACAAAAAAATGATTTAAGTACACATCACATGTCCAAAATTATAGTCAGAGATGCCTGACTTCCATGGAACTCAAAGAGTGGAAACACCAACCAATATGATCTATGTCCATAAAACTTGCCAAATTCCTCCATAACATAAACCTCCACAGTGAAATCTATCCATCAAGACCTTCAACTGGTCAAGGGTGGGTTTGTCTGTCGCTGTAGACAGTCCTCTTGCTGGTGGTGCTTTGACATAATTCACATGGTGTATGTGGAAACTGCTTCAGTGGCTCTCAATTTCCTCCCCCATGGAACTTTCTAAATTGTAGTGTTGCGCAATTACAATTTTCGTTCTCACCACATTCATTGCCTTCCACAACTGCTCAAGTTGGATGACTGGGGTTACAACCCTGTTGTACACACACCCAAATGCACAATCACTTCCCAGTCTTGCACCATGACAAAAGAAAAAAGAAACAATTTTATTTATTTATTTTTGAAACTGGTTTGGAGAGTAGTTTTTATGTATATCTGTCACAGGTAAGGTAAGGTATGTGGGCCTGACATACCTTACTCTTCTTGACTGGACACCTATATTTGAGTGGTATATTGCAAGGACGGATGCATGGCTATGTGATCATTTAAAAAGTCCTTCCTGTGATGGACAGCAGAATGATGTGCCCAACCAGTTTCAGAATACACATTGTAAAAGTCCCCCCAAATCTTCAGTTTGCATTCTTACAGCTTTTGCATCTCTACTCCGATACTGAAACATAAAATGAAAAATCTTCATGCTTCGCAATTGCTAACTGGATGAGACGACTTCTGGGCCGATGCCACAGCCAGAAATGTCTGGAGTTGGAAGTGCCCACGATGGGACTTTGATGTTTCAGAATTGGAGTAGAGATGCTAAAGCTGCAAGGATACAAAGTGAACATTCTTTTGACATTACGCTGCCATGCATGAAACTTGTTAAGAAATGCCAGGATAATCCGATATGTAACCAATTGATGTGCAAAGAAAGACTCACCTTACTTGTGAAGGAATGAGAGGCACACACGTCACGGAAACGGCTGGACTTGTCCCGCAAAACGCAAATCTCTCTACACATGCAGTCTTTGGTTATGCTGCCTCTCCTGCTTGTGGGATAGATTTTGTAGTTGCAGGTGCCACTGTACGCCTGCTTGTCAAAGGACCCCTTTGGTAAACTGAATTCCAACGACCACCGTCCCTGGCGTAATAATCCATGGGATATGCCCCAATTGCAACTTCTTCTATTGCCTCATCTAGCCCCTCCACTCCAATTTGGCCAGATGACGATTTCGGTTCCTGCTCCACGTGATGAACATAAGGAGGACGAGAAGACCTGATGTTGTCAATGTTGTCATCTTGTGCACTTCCCAGATTTTTCATTTCAAGAGTGGCAGTTTTGATTTCAATTGTACCTGCAGGCTCGCCAATCGCTTCTTGCGTCATCTCGTCCGGCTTGTGAGTGCTGGTTTCAAGACTAACAGGTTCAGATTTGCACAATTCGTTCGTCGGCTTACTGAACCCTAAATCCTGGCTATGGCTTTGGCCCAATGTGTGGGGCAACAAGCCCTGTTTCCACCCCTTTGCAATCCACCATGGTTTCACATACCCAAGCGCTACTTCAACCTCATACGGCGTCAACAACGGTCCGGGAAACGCCTCTCCCCAGTCAATGGACAACCTGGGGCACGCAATTTGCACCCAAACATCAATGGAGTTGTTGAAAAGAGCGAGCTTTGTAGGCGAGAGCTCAGAGATGAGGAAGGTTAGGAATTGAATTCCACGAGACGCCAACCGCCCTTCCAAGTGCTTCAGTATCTGCGGGTTGCCTTGCCTACCAAGGGTTCCAAGGACCACACCCCACCGCTTGCTGAACTGTGCTTGCTCAATGGCTTTCCTCCGTGCCTCCCGCATCCCTTTCTGATCATACTGCTCGTGTGTCATTACTCTTGAGTAAGGGTCATAGCGGTATGCTTTCACATCAGGGTTTGCAATCATGAACGCTTCAAGATGAAACCGTCCATCTGCCACGAAAACAACTGCATCAACTGTCCCCTTTGGCAAGGCCGGGGAGGTGCACCCTAGCACCTCACCAGGGGAGAGTGGCTTCGCCTGCGGAATCAAGACATGTGGGAAATCTCCAACCAACTGCAATTTGGCTGCCTGGATTGCAGTTGCAAATTGGATGGTTCCAGCCACGGCCAGCTTCGTCTCGGGTGGAAAATTGTGCCTGACTGTTTCCACCAGATGCTCCACATCAATCTGTATGTCAACAAACACATACAAGCATGGGATCTGCGAGACATCGACCGGAACGAGGCAACTGTGGCCATAGTGCACCAGAAACTCAGCCCCAAGTGCTGCAGCTGAGTAGTCATCCAAGCAGCAGGCGCCGTACGTTACGTCTCCAAGAACGAAACAATCCTTCACCCCTGCAAATTGTTCCAGGATATCGCAAATCGTCAAAGAGTACATGAGGAGACCCTCTGGGAACTGGAGGGCTACTTTCTTTGCCCCAGCCTGTTTTACCCTCCACACCGTTTTCGGAATCTCCAAGTTGTAGTTGGATGGAAGAACCTCCATGGCTACCTTCAAGGCTGGATCGTTCAGGATGCTGTCCGGGACTTGTTGGCGCACGAATCTCCGTGGCCCTGAGGTTTTGGTCAGTGATTGTGAAACCCCATTGATCTTCATTGCGGCCTCCGTGGCTGCCATTGATCCCTATGCAAGCAAAAAAAAAAAGCACCTTGCGGTTCTTAAACCCTAACCCGCACTGCGAGATCAAAACCCTAATTTCCACATCAAGAGCATCGCCGGATCATCTTTGGCTACAATTTCGACAGCAACAACCCTGCTCCCACTTCACAAACCTCTCCTATAAATCTCGTGCCAGAGAAAACTGAAATTCTAATTCACATGACAAACTCAATATGAAACAGCAGCAGCAGAGCACCAACTAGAGATTCTAAAACCCTCCACCGCAATCCGGAATCAACAACACGAGGAGCAACAACCGTGCTTCCACTCTAAAAACCTGTGCTACAAAGTTTGATGCCACATCAAATTGCAATTCCAAATCACATGGCACTCTATAGATGCAAGGCAGCAGCACAGCAGAGCACCAGCTACGATACGATTGACAAAAACAGAGGAGGAATTGTAACTTGTTAGCCCTAAAAGTAACATTCTAGGTCTGGAATGCTTCAGAAGGTATTTGGGTCTTCAATGGTTATTTTTTCCGACTACCCACTTTCTGCTAGGATAGCAAATCCAAATTGGGGCCGTAGCCACTTTCCTCATAATTTTCGGAGCTCATTTGCATATCTTATTCATCATCAAAGTGTGCTCATTAAATGGTCATATAGGTGTCCTAAAATATGTTAAGTATTGAATCTAGGAATGGTTATCATATTTCGAGCATGTAGTCCAATCTTTTTTCAAACTCAAACTTTTTATACTTATTTTTGGAGCCACACCAAATCACATACCACTCAAATATACAGTAGGTATCCCATGAAGATAAGTAATCAAATTAGGCATGTTTACCTTATTGTGTCAACAGTGCTCAAGTGTCTTCTTTTCAATTAGGGAGCCATAATTATTTACTTTTTTAATGACTAGCTTCAGGGAGGAGAGGTTGCACTTGCAACCAGCAGTCGAAGGTTAATTAAAGTAATTGGGTAGAATGGAGACCTTATCCAAAGTGGCATTTTGCCTAAGAGTTGTGTGACGTGGTCAAGCATAGTTACATATTATCACCACCTGCTAGCATTTATGCACCAATTTTTTTTAAATGTAGTGCCCAATTTTGAAAAGTGGAGGTAGCAGTTGCAAGAAGCAGTTTAAAGGCAACTTGGGGCAATTGGGCCATAATTGGGAACCATGCCACCACATGCATGACACCTACATGTTGTGTGACATGGCCAAGAGGTAGTTGGATCCCCCCTCCACAATCTCCCTTGGCATTTGATATGGTTATTAAGTAGGTAGCTACCTGGGGTTTAGGAGGCCACACATGGCCCACTTTGAAGCATGAGTAGCTTATTACCAACTTTAAAAATAATCGGCACCATCCATATAAACTACGTAGCAGTGGATGTATTGTTCATTTTGCAATCACATTTCCATCTTGTGGGTGCCTTCTCAATATGCCCCATCTTCTTGTCTTTCTTGTAGGAGCTTCCAATTTCTTGTGCTCATTGCTCGTAGTTGATACCTTCAAATATCTCTTGTCTTTGCAATTCTTTCTCATAAAATCAACAAGTGATCTCTTGCTAAACAATCACATGATGCCATTGCATTAGGTCCCAAGCACCTCAATACTTTTGACATTGTTGGCCCAATTCTTGGATTGATTTTTTTGTTTTGTTTGTCTTTGCAACCTTTCCTCAAGTGGCTTGGCTATCATATTTTGGTTGAATTCTTCTTATTTCTATGCAAAATATGGACCAATTGGCTTTCTTAGTCACGAAGCATGTGCAACTCTTGGAGATTCATGTTTCAATATTGTAGAATTTACAGTGTCATTCATTTCAATGCACCATGTAGAGATTCAACCAAAAACGAGTTAACCACGTGCATATGTATCCATACATTGGCTTGCATTTGTGTGTAGAAGGTACCCCCAATCACAAGTGCATGTGGCTTGCAATTTTGTTGGTTTACCTTTATAATTGATGAGTTATAATTAACAACATTATTCATTTTGAATATGATCAAAATTCACCAAATGAAAACATCTCTTTCACATTTTGACCAACAAATTATTAGTTGTTTATTTGGCAAAAGTTCATAACTAGAGTACATAATCTCATTAAAAGCCCAACCACATTTATGCAGTTGTTTCTCTGAAACTATGGTGAGGGTTTGACAAACTCCAAACTTATGTATTTTGAACCGTGCTTCTACAATGGGCCCCATGATTTCACCCAAACTGATGACGAGAAGGAGGCTTACCACATTCAGTACATATTTATGAAACCGAATGAAGATGTTGATACAAGGATTTTGAGGAGAGATAGTTATTGGGTCACTCAAGCAAGCTGGTTGGTTTCACCTCACTTAGTGTGGAGTTTGCTAGAAATTCATCCATTGTGGTAGCCAATCCCCATGATGGGCCCAATCTACCGCAAATAGAGTACTTTTCACAATTTGAAACCAAAAGAATAAAATCCGATTTGGACATGTCACAAGCGTTAATTACATCTTTCAAACATGCCACATACCTCAATCATACAAGAATTTTGAGGCGGCTATGAACAAGTATTCATGACCTTCGGACCTTCCGACCATCGCACATGACGACCACTTCTAAATTTGATCTAGTAAAATTTGTCCAAGGACAATGCCCTCCCCTTAGTGCATTACACTATATTAAGTGTGTGTACGTTTCCTTGTATGACAAACGTTATGCCCTATTAAGAGGATATTATGAAATAGATGACCAACGAGAGGAGAGTGGAAGACAAACTATGAAAGTGGCGAGGCATTCACCTACTTCAGTTGGTTATTAGTCATAATTAATTATTTCACGGGCAAAATCTAGGAATTATGATTGATATTGTGCCTCCATAGATGAAACACCGTGATAGGTTCTAGTAGTCCTTTTGCTCTTAAACGAGCGACTGGTTATGGGCTAGATAACCATTCTATTCATGGATATAAAGTACAAGTTATGGAAGAAATGTCATAGGTGTGGAGAAAAATCGCAAGAGTTGTTGGAAGTGCCATCCACTTGGATGAACAACTTGTTCCGTGCTTGCAAAATGCCCTCCCCTACAAAATGAAGATACCATGCTTGAGACGAATTGGAAGTGCTTCACAATAGACGTGCCTAATTCAGTTACGTTTCTTAATCAAACACTTATTTTGGAATGGTGCGTGGTTTGGTGTGGCTCCAAGAATGGATACCAAAATGACAAGTGTTTAAATAAGATTGGACTACGTGTTCAAAATACGAGAATTATTGTGAACTCAATACTTAATATCATAGTGGAGATCTATATGACCACTTGATGAGCACGAGAATCCTCAATTTGATAATGAATAAGATACTCATACAAGCTCCAAAATCTTAAGGAAAGCGGCTATGGCCTCGATTTGGATTTGCTAGCCATCTCATGCTAATCATATGTTTCATATCCTACGAGAAGTGGGCTAGTTGGAGAAGGTAACCATTTAAGACCCATCTACCTTACGTACTCAAGACTGAATAATATAGATTTGAACCTACGTAAAGTTGCTCTCCTTTGTTCTCTATCCCCTAAGAGTCGTTTCACACTATGGCCGTCCAAGTTGAGAGGTCATGAGATTGAATGGCTAAACTTTGTTGAGAGTCTAAAGAAATGGGTTGAAAATAACCAATAAAATATAGGAATTGGAGCCTTCAGCCGGGCATAGTGTGAAGCCTCCAAAGGCCAAGCCCAAAGTTCAAATCCATATCATTTGTCCGGCTTCTATTTGTTTCTCTCCTCAACAATCCCTTCAATTTAAAAAAATTGTTCCTCACATCTTCTTTAGTCATGGATTATGAAAGGAAACGCATTCTTGTTCTACTTTTGATTTTCATGGTCATGAAATATGTCATTTTGGGCATTTTGGCATTGTAAAAACTTACAAATTTTCAACAAAATGCCTAGATGATGATGGCAGTTCATATTACAAAATGACAGAGGGTGAATTATCAAAAGAAATGTTGGCAATTTTAAAAATATGGAGGTTTTTTGGAACACACGCTTATGATATTATTTTGAAATAGTGATTTAAAGATGGAAATTTTAAATGATGATTTTTGAAAGCGGATAGAAATTAATACATTTACCTTTCAATATTTATGTATTTTACTAGGACCTATTTTGAAGAATAAAGATATGCATTTTAGAGAAAATATTAGTGTGAAGCATATGATTGCAATTACTCTTTTTTAGTTAGCAAGTAGTAATTCATTACAAATGATTGGTGATTTATTTGGGATAGCACTAAATACAATTTTTATCATTATAAGGGAATGTTGTACAACTATTAAGATTCATTTAAAACCATTGGTTTTAAGAAACCAATTTTTGTTTGAATGAAATAAATAGTGAAGGGTTTTGAAATACTTAATGATATTCTGTTTATTCTAGAAGCAATAGATGGTAGCTACACCCCTATTCTAGCACCATCTCATAATTCTATAAAATATGATTGTCAAAAATGATATTATTTATGTTTACTACAAGGAGTTGTAGATGTAGATTGCAAATTTTGGGATCACGATTTTGGATGGACTGGATAGATACATGATTTAGTATTATTTTATAAACATAAAATTAGAGAAAAAACTACGAAAGATGCATGTTATCTTACAAATTTATTGGTGATGCTACATGTTCTATGAGGCCTTGGTTTTACTCACCATTCAAGGGTAAAAAAAAATTGATTGCCTAAAAAAAAACTTGTTGGAAATTTTATTCAATCAAACACTCGTATGACTGTGGAAAGAACATTTGGAATTATGAAAGGAGGACAACGTATAATACAAAAAAAATTAACATGCTATTCTGAAATATGTTTGTTATTGCTACTACATATTTACGTCTCTACAATCTATGCATCCTAGATAATGATGAATTCTTCATGAACTAGGCTAAAGAAGCTGAGAAATATTTGCAAACTAAATTCAATATGTTATTAGAAAAAATACAATAATTGGATATGTTTTACACTTTGAAATCGTCATTAAGAGAAATGAGGGAGTTGTAAAAAATAAATTCTCAAGTCAAAGAAACATCATTTATAGAACCAGGAGAAGACAAATAATAAATAATGAGGAGTATGGTGCATGTGAAGAAAAAAAATTGACAAGAAGAGATGAAAAATATATTAGTTGATTCAATCCGGGGTCATATATTACTAATGAAGAGTTTTTACAAAATTCATTTGAAAAAAATTGAAGCTTTCAGTTTGGAAATGTGGGTACAATGACCATAACTATAGTTCAAATGAAAGTAACATATAAAACTCTACAACTTATTGATCAAATGATCAAATTAATAGTTTACCATTTCTAGTAGTTCATTTTTTTTCATTAAATAAATATTGGTTTATGTTAATTCTTAAGATATCAATTTTATCGTGGAAATTATGCTTCGGTTTTGATTTTAATATTGACATAGTTGTTGATGTCGGTACACTCTCCACATATGAATTGATGTGAAGAGTGTACCGAAATTGATAAGGAATTCCAAATTATTTGTGGTTATAGTCGAAATAAACTTCATGATGTGTCCGGCTAGGTGATATTATTTTACTAGATCATCATAAAATTTTATTTTTTGCTTATTATTTCTAGAATATCATTGGTTACTTTGCATTTTTTATATGCATAAAAAATATTTTTTAATTTCTTACGGCATGCTATTGTTGTTTGGTTAAATTTTGGTAGCATCACAATTATCTTAGCATGAAGTCTCACCCATATGTCAATTCCTACAACCAAAAGTGCAAAAAATATGAGAAGTGAATAAAAAATGTCCTTGAAAAAAAAATCACAATACTTGCACGGATTTCCAAACGAAGATTGTGATCGCTATAAAAAGAATAGAATAGTGGAATAAATCACCAAAGGGAAGTAGATGAAATATACATCCATTAATGATAAAATATTTTCATTGTAATGGTGGAGAATAAGGCTCAACTTCCAATGATGACTGAAGATTTGCAATCACAATGGGAGGAAAAGGGGGGGGGGATTTGGGAGCCAGACATATGTGCGCAGTGAAGGCAAAGGACTTTAGGCCTCCAATCGGCCCCAATCCTCAATCTGGTTTTTTTAAAAATTTAATTTTTAATCCATAGTTAGGGTAGATTTTTTTTTTTTAAATTTTTTTTTTGCAGTTCCTTTGAAATTCAGGCTTCATCTCCTCTTTAAGTACAATGAGTTGAAGCACCTCCTAATCCTCTCACATTTAATATGCATCCTCTCCTTATCCTTCAACTTTCACCACCACCTTTCCTACCTATTTTTTTGGAGCAACATTTTGTTTAGGAGCGTTGTTTTTTTAAGACTCTAATATCAGACAATCCCCTTCTTCATGAATAACCCTCATTTCTACCCTTTGAACATCCCTCTTTTCTAGTTTCTTTTCTGTAACTTGAGTTGAACAGGGTTGAAATTCTCTATAAGAATTTGGAGCCCAAATTTTTTTCATCCCCATTAAATTTGGTTGGCTACAACAGTAAGAGTTTTAAGAGAAACTATTAATGAGAAAGTCAAGATCTGAGATAAATAAATAAAATAAGAGAGAGAGAGTTGACTAATTGTCTTGATAAAACTCTTGTCATGATAGGGTATGTCATCATTATTGTTGAATTATATTAGGTAATGACAACATACATCCCTAACATAGAAGGGTCCAAATAATCAAGTGATAAGTCATTATTCATACTTCAACGTGTTATTCCATCTCTTAAGGTAAAGACTGGTGTGATTTCTTCGTGTTATCACTCATTGTAATCATTAAATTGATCATGAAAGCATCTCATTATAACTTATGATATGGACATCTTTAAATGTCGGATTTATGTTCTTTGTGATAATAAGAACATTGATCAATCATCTAGTAATTGCATAGACATGTTAAGAACTTGTTATTTCAGACCAAGTCAGATAAACCTTAGTCTCTCATTGACAATCTTAGCCATTTCAGTTATAAGCACGTTTGTGCTACCTGCTCTCGTATAACCATCAGAATTGTATAGGATATTATTATTTCTGTAACTAAGTGATTCAATTGTCACTTTATTCATAGCGAATTAGTCTTCATTTGCACATCAACCGGATATGTGCAGGGTATTATTTCTATATATCTCAACAACTTATTAGTCATGTTATTCACAACAAGTTTTGTCTTATTCCCCGACTATCTTATCAACCGGATTTGTGTAAAATCTAGTTCGGGTGTCAATCAAAATGTAAAGAGATCAAAGTGTTTACCAATAAAGATAAACTCATAGTCAATATTGCGGGGGAATTGCTATTTCCACACCTTTTTTGGCTAGATTCACACCTTTTTGCCGGTTCGGTTGCCGTGTCACTGAGGCGCTATATATGAGATTCTTCATAGTGCATCCGGACCGTTGATCCACCAAGGCCCATCCAAGGGCCTCAATGATCCTAGGTGGTGGTGGGGCGGGGGGCGGGGGTGGTGCTTGCCACCAAGGCGGGGTGGGGCCGTGGGCCTCATGTCTTTTTTGGGGAGGCTGGATTTAGGGTGGTGTCGGGCCTAGTGTCTAGGCGGGCCCAGTGGCTAGGCCTACTTATTATAGAACTAGTTGGTTACCCTTACTCTACTTACTAAATGACTAGTTGGTTAGCCTTCCTCTACTTACTAAATGACTAGTTGGTTACCCTTACTCTACTTACTAAATAACTAGTTGGTAATAAGCCTCTCCAATGCTTTAACGCATCAAAGCTTAACTTCAAGACTTGCACATATACCACTCAAATATACATGTCCAATTAAGAAGAGTGACCATAAGTAGAGTAAGGGTAACCAACTAGTTATTTAGTAAGTAGGGTAAGGGTAACCAACTAGTCATTTAGTAAGTAGAGTAAGGGTAACCAACTAGTTATTTAGTAAGTAGAGTAAGGGTAACAACTAGTTATTTAGTAAGTAGAGTTAGGGTAACCAACTAGTTATTTAATAAGTAGAGTAAGGGTAACCAACTAGTTCTACAATAAGTAGGCCTAGCCACTAGGCCTGACACCACCCTAAATCCGGCCTCCCCAAAAAAGACATGAGGCCCACGGCCCCACCCCGCCTTGGTGGCAAGCACCACCCCCGCCCCCCACCCCACCGCCACCTAGGATCATTCAGGCCCTTGGATGGGCCTTGGTGGATCAACGGTCCGGATGCACCATGAAGAATCTCATATATAGCGCCTCAGTGACACGGCAACCGAACCGGCAAAAAGGAGTGAATCTAGCCAAAAAATGTGTGGAAATAGCAATCCCCTATTGCGGACTCAAAGAGTATTGTGTTGGAAAATTGAAATGAGTGGACAATTCTTCGGAAGGCGTGTAACACTTGTAGAAGAGGTCCTCTGTCGCAACCCTTGCTAGGTCCCTTAATAATCTTGCCAATTTTCAATTCTAGCAAAGGTTACGAGTTGCTAACCCTTCGCATTCCGCCATGCTAATGGATAGCTCCTCTTACCCCGGACCAATAGTTCATAGGAGGGAACCAACCCTCCTACTTTGCTTTCGGGACTCACCCCTTAATCGGTAACCCATTTCCCCAATGTGGACTTCCATCCATGGAAGTCCAATCCTATGTTGATCATCGCGTTGCCGGAGCAACACTACAACAACCCGAACCATACTAGGCAACTATGGCCTCACAATAGGCCAAAGCCCATGGAGGCCTTGCCGTTCGGCCTCAGGTGGGTGAGGCCACACCACCTCACCCATATAAGCCTCTAGGACTCTACACGGAGCCCCTACCCCACCGCCAACCAACCTCTTGTCTCTCTACCAAGAGTTGGGGCCAAGTGGACATTTTCCCTTAGCTGCTGGGCCTAGAACCCCCCCAGCAGCTTCAGACCATCATAACTTCCTTGTATGATGTCTGATCATAACAACCAACCACTCCATCCTCATCTACGCTTCACGTAGATGCCGATGGACTCCTTGCTTGCCCCATTCGGGCAAGGCTTGAGGAAGTTATGCCTGTTTGAACCTTGGCAGTCCCGGGAATCACTCCCAGGCACTGCTGTACCAGGGCGCTGTCCCGGGACAGCACCCCACTCAAATGGCCATAACTCCTAGCTCACACCTCCGATTGAGGTGATCTTGAGCATTCTAGAATCACCACGCCATGAGCTACGCATAGCTCATGGCCTCACCCTCATGCCTCCTAGTCTTTGTGGGTGGGAGGCGTTCCCAACGCCCGGGGCCCTCACCCACACTAGGATCACTTGGGCCCTCTCACCAACGGCGCCACAAGTCCCGGGTGTCACTCCGGGGTCCCCCTTGTGCCCATGGTGTTTCGGGCACTCCTTATGGAGAGGTGCGCGACACTCACCCCCACCAAACGGAGTCGATGCCCTCATCGACTATACTCGTAGTCGGCACACCAATTCTCAAGTTGCCATCCTCTATGGTGCGGCATTGTGTTTACCTTAGGGCGCGACCCCCACAATGCATCTTCAAATTTGGCATGGTCCCAAAGGTGTCGTTCCTAGGTGGTCCGTTAGCGACCTTGGATCTCTCATCCAAGGACCTAACCTATACTAGACCCACCTACTTTGGGACTCACTTGGGTTGCCCCTCCTTTGGGGCCTCCCCCGTTAGGCTCCACTAGCCTAACATGACACATCTAGGCGAGACCTCAACGCTTCCACTAAGTTGTCTCGGTTGCAACTCCGAGATGGCTTTCCATTGTTAAGCCACGCCTCGATCGCACGGGGGTGATGCCAAGTCCCGCCCGACTCGGTTCCCACTTTGCTCTTTCGAGACATGGGTTCATGACTCCCATGCGCCAACTCTCGTTAGCTCGCGGGTAGCACTTTTATGAGCACGCGCCATCACCTTGTCCCCGCCCGGACAAGCCCACAACTAAGAAGTTTCTTGGTTTTATCCAAGGCCCCTCCAAGCCATGGCCCCCAATTACTCGGCTTACCCAACCTAGTTTGGCATGTCTATTCCCCCTCTTCCATTAACCAAACACAAGTACAAGACTAGGACCTCATCTCATACTTTTCTCTTTGCACCACTAAAGTTTGGACTTTATTCCCTCAAGCCAAAGAACAAGTTCATGTTGTGGAGCAATTAACCTCGAAGCTAAGTGTGCTAGTAGCGTCTCTCCCCCACTAAAGGAGATTGATGTCCTCATCAATGCCTACGCTTCATTTTATTGGAATGTCTAGCCTTAGTTTCTTCAAAGTGCTTCACCAATTCATTGGTGTTGACCATGTCTCTTGCCGCCACCCAAGCGGTTTCTTTCTCATGGTATCCTCACCATTTCACCAAGTATTCCTTTGTACTTTTTCTTTCCTTTTCACTTGGGCTTCCTACACTTGAGGATGCCCTCTTACCTCATGTTCCAAATGATGTCCACAAGGTCGGGAGGTGGCCTAATCACTTGCTTGTGATCGGGCCACAAGGTGTCGTCCTAAAATGACTTTCGTAATGAGACATGAAATGTCGGATGCACTTTGATCTCCGGCGGTAATTCCAACTTATACATGTCCTTGAACACTTGTTCCACAATGGAAAACGAAGCTCCAATTTTGGACATGAACTTTTGAAGTAAGGCCTTTGGGCAAGGTGAAGTTGTCCACATTCAACAACACCTTATTGGCCCACCTCATACTCCACTTCGCGTCTTCCGGCATTGATTTGCACTCCGTAGCACCTTCGGGCTTTCTCCACCAACAACTTGGTCATCTCCAAGACTTGTTTACCATCCTTGGCCAAGTCCTCACCATCTTGGTTGAACTCTAGTGTTGAATGTGCCCCCTCGAGAGCTAGGTTAATAGGTTGGAGCGCATCCACTCCATAAGCCACCACGAAAGACCACCCCTTGGTAGCCAAGTGCGTGGCTACATTGCAATTACACTCCGCTCGACCCACATAGTCCGCCCAATCTCCTTGGTCCGCCCCCACCAAGTTCCTCAAGTATTGCTTCAAGACTCCATTCACATGCTCCGCTTTCCCATTCATTTGGGAATGCAAGGCCGTGCTAAACCTTAGTTTCATTCCGACCTCCTTAGAGAAATGCATTGAAAATGCACTTGTGAACTTTGGATCTTGATCCCACACAATCACTCTTGGCAACCCGTGGTGCCTCAACCATCCTTTGAGAAAAGGCTATGCGGTTTGCAACGCGGTGGCGGTTCCCACAATCGGCACCATGTGTGCCAACTTGGCAAACCGCTCTACCATCAACAAGATGGCATCATACCCATGTGACTCCGGCAAACTTGTGATCAAGTCCATGCACATACTATGCCATGGCGCCGACGGGATAGGCAACGGTTGCAAGAAACCGCCTTGCTTTTGGTAAGAGGCTCGGTTCTCTTGGCACTTTATTCACGCCTTCACAAAGTGGGCTATATCCTCCTTTATGCACCGCCAATGGTACCTCCATGACACCATTCTATGGCGGTTTTTTCTTTCTCCTCTATGGCCGGCAATAGGACTATCACATTTTTCCTTCAAAACCGATAGCCTCAACTTGCCTTGAGGCACATACACCCGACTTTGCTTACACTTGAACAATCCGTCCACCAACTTAACCTCTTTGAGCACCTTGCTCTTGCGAAGCTCACCTAAAAGCTTTTGTGCCTCGGGGTAGTTAATTTACCCCTCCCGTATCTTGCATCACAAGTTTCCTTCGCCGGCACACATTAGCCACAAGGTTTGGATGGTTCTCATTGCTTGGAACTCATCCGGTCTACTTAGCGCATCCGACACCACATTTCCATGGTCCGGTTTGTGGACCAAATCCACCTTCATAAGCGCCAAACTATCATGCCACCGCAATAACTTGGCGCTCACTTGTGCTTGTATACGTTAAAATACTTTTAGGACACATTGTCCATGTAGACCTTTGCTTTGTGCGACCCCAAATAATGTCGCCACATCTTCAAGCAATGCACTACGGCAAAGAAGTTCTTTGTCATGAGTTGGTTGTCTTCTTTGACAACCATCGAGCCTCAAGCCCCCATATGCAAAGGCCATCCATCTTACATTAACAATCCATCATTGGCAAAGTTACTCGCCCCCGTATGCACCTCAAAAGGTTTGTCAAACTTCATGAACTTGAGCACAGGCGGTGAAGAGAACTTGCTCTTAAGCTCCCCAAAGACTTGGTGACAAGGCTAGTCCCACTCTTGGGATAGCCATTTCTTTCACAAGTCGGACAAGGTCTTACAACCATCGAGCTTCATGCTCCCATATGCAATGGCCATTTTTTTTTTACATCCACATCCGCCAAATAAAGTCTCTCGCCCCCGTATGCACCTCAAAAGGTATGTCAAACTCCGCGAACTTGAGCACGGGCGGCGAAGAGAACTTCGTCTTAAGCTCCTCAATGGCTTGGTGGCACGGCTCATCCCACTCTTGGGATAGCCATTTCTTGCACAAGCCGGACAAGGTTCGACAACCATGGAGCTTAATGCTCTCATAAGCAATGGTCATCCATCTTGGATCAACATCCGCCAATGATAAAGTCCTTCGTCTCCATGTGCACCTCAAAATGCTTATGAAAACCCGGAAACTTAACCACATCTTGTGAAGGGAACTTGCTCTTGAGCTTCCCAAGGGCTTGGTGACAAGGCTCATCCCACTCTTGGAATACCCATTTCCTCAATAAGTCGAGTAAGGCCCTAGCAACCTTAAAACAAATCTAGAATGAAGTGGTGGTAGTAGTTGGCTAGGCCAACCAATGACCTAAGCTTTTTTTTTTGAGTCAAGGACCAATTCTCCTCTTGGATTGCCTTGAAATTCTTCATGTTTGTCCACCAACTTCCTTTGTCACCACATGCCTCAAGAACTCAATTTCTTCTTGAGCAAAGTTGCAATTCACTTCTTGGCGGTAACATTTTGAGCAACACATTGGTGAATACATCCTCGTATCTCACCAACATCCCACAAGTATGGTTTGGGGGAGGCCCATCTTTCCTAGCCTCCCCATGAGTTCCTTGGAGTTGCTTCAATTGAACCACGACCATTATGTTTACCATATTTCATTTGGTCCATTAAGACCAAATTCAACTTGGGTCCTCCTACCATAGGAGTCCTTGTCAATTTGAACCTCAATTCTTTGCCATTATGACACATCATAATGCACCGCAAGCACACCGGCTTGCACCTCACATCTATCATGTGAGTTTCAAAGAAGGCGGCCTTCACAATGACATGCATTTCATCTATTTCACATGGTGTGAAATTTTGACAAAATTCCAATGTCCCACATTGAAAGGTTACATGCATCGCGGCCTCCTTTGTCTCATGCGGTTCGCCCTTTCCAAACCGCACCTTGGTGGGCTTCACCACTCTACCAATCGGCAAACCCCAACTCCCTTGTGAGCTTTGGGGTCATGAAAGAATGCCTTAACTCTTTGTCAACCCATGAGACAAGCCTCCCATTCATTTGAGCCTCAAGGTACAAAATACTTGGCCTCGGCTTAAGGCTACTAGCCTTGGCCATAAAGCCATCGTCCAACATTTGGTCCTCGGCAACTTGGCTTGGCTTGGTCCGCAAAGCCAACTTTAAACATTTCGTCCGCGGGACAAATTGGTTTGGTGCCACAAAACCAATTTCTAATAATTTGTCCGGAAAACAAACATGTTTTGCCTTGGTAGCACAAAGCCACCTTCCCACACTCCGTCCGCGGCACGAACATGAATTGCCTTGGTAGGACAAACCCACCTCCCAACATTCCATCCGCGGCACGAGTATGATTTGCTTTGGAAGCATAAAGCCACCTTTCAACATTCCGTCCGCGGCACCAACATGTTTTGCCTAAGTAAAATGGACCAAACAATTTGCACTCATTTCTTTGGGACCTACTTTGGCTAAAGCCACTTGTGGTGATGCGCCGCCGAACTTCTCTTTGGGACCATTGGCTTCAATGCTCTTGCAAACTTGATGGTCCCCACCGTGTCCTCAAGAAGCCTTGGGGACTTAAACAAGGCATCCACCACCCGCTTTTAAAACCCCACCTAAAAGGATGCATTTCTTAGAAAGCTCGTCCGTTTTAGGTGTATCCTTCATTTGTGCGTTTGAATAGCGCACATAGGCCTTAAGAGGCCCCGGGTGCCTCATTAGCACCAAATTCATTCCAACATCAATACCTTCCAAGCATTTCGAATTGGAATTTCAATCCAACATTAATGCCCTCCAAGGTTTTGGGTGCTTTCGGTATTCTAGGCCCCAAATGTTTTTTGAGGTTTGCGGGAGCCCTTTTCAAAGCACTCCTCCATTTTCCTTACCAAATCCACCCTCATGCCCACCATTGTCATTTGAACCAATGGTATGGTCAAATTCCACTTGCACATGATCCTTGTTCCAATTTGAGCCTCACAACCTTTTGGAAACCCCGGGCTCACCATCATAACCCGCATTTTTGATACCCATGTTTCCCTCAAAGTGCGAGCTCAAAACTTGGAACCCTGCTCTGATACCAAGTGTCGCAACCCTTGCTAGGTCCCTTAATAATCTTGCCAATTTTCAATTCTAGCAAAGGTTACGAGTTGCTAACCCTTCGCATTCCGCCATGCTAATGGATAGCTCCTCTTACCCCGGACCAATAGTTCATAGGAGGGAACCAACCCTCCTACTTTGCTTTCGGGACTCACCCCTTAATCGGTAACCCATTTCCCCAATGTGGACTTCCATCCATGGAAGTCCAATCCTATGTTGATCATCGCGTTGCCGGAGCAACACTACAACAACCCGAACCATACTAGGCAACTATGGCCTCACAATAGGCCAAAGCCCATGGAGGCCTTGCCGTTCGGCCTCAGGTGGGTGAGGCCACACCACCTCACCCATATAAGCCTCTAGGACTCTACACGGAGCCCCTACCCCACCGCCAACCAACCTCTTGTCTCTCTACCAAGAGTTGGGGCCAAGTGGACATTTTCCCTTAGCTGCTGGGCCTAGAACCCCCCCAGCAGCTTCAGACCATCATAACTTCCTTGTATGATGTCTGATCATAACAACCAACCACTCCATCCTCATCTACGCTTCACGTAGATGCCGATGGACTCCTTGCTTGCCCCATTCGGGCAGGCTTGAGGAAGTTATGCCTGTTTGAACCTTGGCAGTCCCGGGAATCACTCCCAGGCACTGCTGTACCAGGGCGCTGTCCCGGGACAGCACCCCACTCAAATGGCCATAACTCCTAGCTCACACCTCCGATTGAGGTGATCTTGAGCATTCTAGAATCACCACGCCATGAGCTACGCATAGCTCATGGCCTCACCCTCATGCCTCCTAGTCTTTGTGGGTGGGAGGCGTTCCCAACGCCCGGGGCCCTCACCCACATTAGGATCACTTGGGCCCTCTCACCAACGGCGCCACAAGTCCCGGGTGTCACTCCGGGGTCCCCCTTGTGCCCATGGTGTTTCGGGCACTCCTTATGGAGAGGTGCGCGACATCCTCACCTGTGCCCATGCTTCCCAAGTATACCACGAAGTATGTTAGTAGAACGTACATCAGGTGTTAGCAAACCTCTTACTTATTATCGATATCAACAAGGCTTTATCATTTCCTTAGAGGTAGGTAATATACACCATCTCTACATACATTGTTGCACACAATTGAAAAGATCGATGTCATATAAATAGCGATCGTGTGTCATTGCAGCTCGAGTACCAACCACCACTAACAAACAACACTAAAACATAGCAAAGTCACACATAAACATTGTTGCTAGACATTCTTTTAACAAAGTCAACATTGCAAACTCATTCGGAAATATCCAACAAATTTCGGCTAGCTCGTAACTAAACCTCGGTACTCCCCACACCAAGAGTAGGACAAGGAGGACGTTAAGACCCCCCCCCCCCCGAACTTTTCTTGGGAGGAAGATTTGGGTAGGGGCAGCTACCCGTCCAAAAAATCAAGATTTTCTGGACCCGACCAAAAACTGTTGCCCGCCCGCCCGACTTCGAAAACATCATTGCCCTTGCATTCTTGAAGCCCACTTATCCACAAATCCCATATTGAGTGCACTTCACCTTCAAGGTCCCAAATCCAATATGTATGTTCACTTCCATTGAGTAAATAAGCAATTCGTTGGAATTCTATTTTCAAAGTGACACCGCCAATAAATTATATAATTAACTTGGAAGTCAAAAATATCACAAAACCCTCATTAGCACTAAGGTTATAATTTTTGTGACTTACCATTGAAGGTTGGTGTCATTCTAAAATGGAGCTAAATTTATTTATTTAAATTAATATGTTAAATATTATAATATTATAGTATTTTATAATGCTTTAGTTAATACCTTCTACTTTCACAAAGTTTTCATACGCATTTAAACTAATTGAGTGTGATTGAATGTAACTAAGTCTAATTGATCCTGATTAATTCTCATTAAGACCATTTAAATCAGAAAGCATGCTTACCAAATTAATTAAGCCTAAGTAATTATAAAATGTACTTACTGTAATTAATCATGATTTACTCGAATTAAATCCAGTAAATATAACTTATCATTAATTAGAATGACACAAACCCTTTGAATGGTAAGTCACAGAAATCATAACCTTAGTGCTAATGAGGGTTTTGTAATATTTCTGACTTCCAAGTTAATTAAATCGTTTATTGGTGGTTTCACTTTGAAAATGAAATTCCAACCAATTGCTTATTTACTCAATGAAAGTGAACATATATATTGGATTTGGGACCTTGAAGGTGAAGTGCACTCAATATGGGACTTGTGGATAAAGCGGCCTTCAAGAATGCAAGGGCAATAGTTTTTTCGAAGTCCGGCGGGCGGACAACAATTTTCGGTCGGGTCCAGAGAATCTTGATTTTTTGAACGGGCCGCTGCCCCTGTCCGAATCTTCCTCCCCAACAAACTTTGTGTGGGGAACTTAACATCCTCCGTAGGACAAAGGAGGCGAATCTCGAGTAAAATAAGTAGAGACAATTCGGGCAACAAAGCTGGAGTCATGAATACTCAAGAATCTTGTAACCAAAGTCGTAAGTATCGCTCAATGTGTGCCTGGACTTGGCAAGACTTGAAACCATGGTCCGAAAAGTTTTTGAAGTTATTGAGGTTAATTGCCTACCTCTTTAAAAGGGCATAGGCTATTTCCCTCATGGCATAGGTTGCATCCTACAATATCAAATTTTTGTAAGTTGAAAACCTTTTGAGTTTTTAAGTTACCCGCCAATTGCCTTCAAAACTAATTTTTAGTAGGTTAAAATCCTTCATATCTTTTAATGTTGTAGGCTTTAAATTCAAAATTTGAGTACTAAGTGGTATCCTTGGCAGGAATTAAACTTGGCTAAGCCCTTCACCACGTTTGAAGGCCAAGGATTAACCAACTCTTTTTTAAAGAGTTGATTATAATGAAAGGTTGCTAAAATTCAAATGAGTTTAAGGGTGAAAGTCCTCACCATCTTCTGATTCAACCTCTACTCTTCCTGCAAGATATTTCTCAGGATTAGTAAACAAGAATCGAAACTTTCTTGAATCCTTCCACAAAGATATATCTTCCTCCAAAATAAACTCAAAATTTTTGGTTGGTCCTTCAATCGCCACCTGCATCACACTATCCAAGTGTGTTGTTGTCATTCGATTCCTAGTCTTCTGCTTGATGTTATTCTGCGCAGAGAAAGCTCTCTCACAAGTAGCAGTACTAACACATTGGCAAACACACAACTTTATTCAAGGCATGAGAGGTCACAAGTATTTAAAAATACTCTTTTACCTTGTACTCATTGCCACACACCATCATCCAATGAACACCAACCCCCACTCTCAAACTTCCGGCCACAATAATGCGCCAGCTAACTAATCCTGAGCTACCTACCAATGGCCTTAAGCAATGCCACAGTACACACTGGCGTGCCCATGCTCATTGATTTGCCCACTTACTCACCTAATCACACACAGTTAATCTCCCAATAAACAAGCCACATCTACAAGCACCACTCACAAGGCTAATGTAAATCTACTTCTACCCTAGTATTAATCCAGCTCTGCCCCTCCTTAGGCTCAGTATCGTCCCATGTGTCCAAAACAAACAGCCTAGCTTCCCTTCCGATGACTGATCCCTTTTCCGGCTCCAATGAGAGAGAGAGAGAGAGAGAGAGAGAGAAGTTGATGACGCTGCATGCTTCACAGAGAGAGAGAGAGAGAGGAGTTGATGAGAGAGGAGCTGTGATGAATGGTATTTGTAAAGATCGGCGGGGAGGGTGTTAGGGCTATTATTGATATCCGCCTATGTGCCACCCAAGAGCCCTGAGTATTAGCCTAAAGATATGTACTTAGGCCAACTAATTTCCCAATTTGAAGAAGGATGAATGACTAAAATCCTCTCTTTAAAAAAATTTGTAGGCAAAATTTCCTACATGTTTTTTATCACATAGGTTGATATCCTATGTTTTTAAATTGTCCATAGGCTCTTTGTCCTACACTTTCAAAATTTTATAGGCTAAGTCACAAATTTTGTAGGCTGCATTTACACTAGCCTTAGGCTCTTGGCAGACCCTGCTTGAAACAATATCACATTGATTTATTTAAACGTGTCTGTCACTCTCAAACCCAGTGCAGAACAATTACATACAATCCTACCTCTTTAATATGACACGTTTGGGAAACGAGAAAAAGGTCGTATTATCGAGGTGTCACATATTCAATAATATGACAAATTGGACCTGGTTGTCACAGTAACGAGGTACTTCATAAAAGCACACTTGAGATATTTTTCCATATGTAAAAATGAGTATTCTTTCAAATGTATTACAAATATGCAAATTCTCCTCACTAAACCTATGTGGACTTGAAGAAGGAATCAATAGTTGGTGTTGCCACTTCAAGTTAGCAACATATATCTTATTGAGCTTCTCTATTATGCCCTGCAATTTCATTAGATTTGCGGGAGTGAAGTCTAATGAATTGTCCATAAAAAATGTAGCTAATAGCTGAGCATGTTGTTGAGCATCCGTCAGTTTCACAATAGGTGGGGGTCTCTCATCAACATCTAAAGGGTTTACGGTCTCAGCAGTAAGGTCCAAACTAACTGGCTCTATTCTCTGTCCTAAGGCCATATCAACCAGCTCTGACATGCAATATTCAGCCTCAATGATGTCTTCACCTTCCATTACCACATACTCTTCAAATGGCATCTCATATGATCCAAGCTGCAGTTTTGATATAAGAAGGGCCAGGTCTTCGGACTCCTTGATCAATCTCGATTTTTCTCTTTGGTCCTCATGAGTAGGGTTTTAGAAAGAGAACCTAGTTCCCATATGGTTCTCATGTTTATTTCATCATTTTACATTTAAACTTCCTTAATCCAAACTTCATATGTATAGGATTTATGAATTTAAAATAAATTATGTATTTATGTATATATAAGTGTGTGGGACCCACCATATAAATGCATTTATTACCTCTATAATATGACATTTGGGGGGTCTAGGAGTGTCGTATTAACATTGTCATAGTCGTAGTATAGAGGTAGATTTGAACTAGGAAGTTTGGTTTACGAAATTTGTGTCATAATATCGAGGTTGTCATATTATCGAGTGTCGTATTAAAGAGGTAGGACTGTACTCACATTGAGTGCGAATCTCGCCAAATTGCAGACACTTTGAACAGCGTGAGAGCTACAGGAGAGGGAGGATTCCAAAAAAATCGGTAACCCATGCTGGGCCAAAAGGCACAACCAAGCCAGGTGACCAGGTGATGCCCATGCATTATGAACCTGGACTTGGCCGAGGAAACTCACTCTGCTCCCACCTTCTTCCCCGCCATAGCCGCCCTTCCGCTTACAGTGTGGCTGCCTCTCCTTCTCCACCACAGCTCTCACGATCAACCCACTCCCATACAGGCTTTTGCTAGTGTTGGTTCGTGGCTCCTGAAGGGCGCTGATGTTCTCATGCTTAGGCTCATGGGCGTTTTCCTACTCTTTGCGCTCCTCTTCCACTTTGCTTCCTGGCTGGTCTCCTCTTATCCCACTTCGGATTGATGAACGAAAGGCAGTGCAACTGCGACCCTCGCTTCGATTCAGGAGTTTCTTGCTTCAATCCATTGGTCCTAATGATCAAGTGTTCAATTTGTGTTCCATGATTTGGCGGATCTCTGAAGTTGGTGTGCTTCATGCTGAGAGGACCAGAGTAAACAGGAAGCAACGGGCCTGGAAGCAGATATTTGTCGGTGGTTCTTTTTGGTGATGAGACTAGCTCGTTGTTGAGTTGGGTAGTGGTTCAGCGTTGGTTCGACACTTTTGGGGGCAAGGGATAGCATGAGGAGGGACTCTATGGATGCTCGCTTCCGCAAGCCTCATGAGGATTGGGATGTCAATTTGAAGGAGCATCTAAACACCAAGTCGCGCCTTTCATAGGTATGTACGATCCTTTCACAAAGCTGCATATTTTTCTGTATCTCAAGGTTGCTATGTGGTTGCATGATTCCTTGTGAGGACCCACATCTAGCTTGTTGTTGAGTCGAAAGCACTTCCAACTTTGAGGAACATTGCATGGCTTGCAGGAAGCACAACAATTTTTGGGTCATAAAGTTCATGAGGGACATTTGCGGTCTTAATTTGAACCAATTTGTTGACATTTAGGATCAAAATAACTGTGTAAGAAGAATCTTGATTTGCTAGAGGATGAGTTGCATCTCACCAAGGGTGAGGTGGTCATGTCGTTTGTGAATCTACCAAGCCAAGCCAGATCAGTCGAGTGCCGCTTAGATTACCAAGAAATAAGACATAATGTTTAACAAGCGGAGAGTTCGATTGCTTGATGAGAATTCTAGATATGTGGTAGACTTTCACCTTCCAACTTTGTTCCGCTTGAGTATTTGTGGTGCCTTCACCATGTAAGGCCATAGTCAAATTTTGTTCAAATATGTTATGAGAGATACAACAAACTTTACTACGTGATAATAAACATCAGTCGATTTTTGAATAGTGAGTCGATGACAATTGATGTGACCCAACCCAACTGAGGTGGTAGAGATTATGAGTGACATGAACTTGTCCGATCCTCAAAGATTATGTACTTTTAATAGCATGATCATGTGAATGTAGTTTTAGTGTTATTTAAGGAGCGAGTTCCTTCTGAGGTGCTTGCGTTGGTCCAGTTTGTGAATCCATCAAGCCAAGCTAGTCTAGAGACTTTGGGCTTAATATTTGGAGAATTAATAGGTATGCAACTAACAGTTTGACCACTCTAATCATACATGCTTGCATAATATTTTGGATATTTGATAGACTTTGCCTTCAAACATTGCTCAAATTGCAACTATCATAGTTGCACATGGTTAGTCATGTATTTCAATAATTTCACATCAACTCAAAACAAATTGAATTGTCATTTAAATCTTTTTGGTTATACCACTTGTTCAAAATTAATAATGGATGTGCACTAGTGGGGACAAAAACATGAAAAGACAATAACAAAAGTAACAACACATCAACCACAACTTGAAATGTTTGTATCCCATGTTTGTTAACCATCATTACATTCCCTTACTTTCATAATGGCAGTTGGAATTGTCCAAAATTCATGCATAACATGTTTGCTTGTTGCAATCCCTATGTTGTAGCTAATGGCAGTGTAAGGCATTAGCGGTGTTGGACCTATTTATGATACAAAAGCAAGGTCGAATTGTTTATATTTTCGTTCATGGTCATGGTGGAGTTGGGACGTTACCAAAGAGCTTTGCTTTGCCCCAACACTTTGGAAGCAAAAATATCATCTGGTTCAGGATGTCTTGTGAGAAACATGATGTGCGTTTAAAGGTTGATCTCAATATGACTTGGAAGTCACGTCCATGCATAGGTATGTACTCTCCCTATAGGAAGTGCATATCCACTTCATTATTTAAATTGTGTTAGGAAAAACCATCGCACTATCCACAAACAAACCATCACAATATGCAATCACATGTCCATCTTTGTTGCATGGATGACTTGTAATTATCCACTAATACCAAATGCATTGGGTAATTGCATGTGCAACAAGTAGGTTGCTACATAGTCATGTGTAGTTGTATGACGGCGAAAGGTTTTGTAATTCTTCACTTATTGTGATATTGGGTTTAATTGACAAAATTCGTTATTTTCTGGGGTAAAGCAAGTGATTACGAGTTTGTTTCTTTCAAACCAACCTAATTCCACATAAGGAGGAAAAACTCAATTGCACTTAAATTTTCCACTTTGCGAATTGTTATAATCCATTGTCAACAAGAATGTATAGAGAGTGTATGTGAGGGATGAATGGAATTATTGTCCCATGTCAAAATTTGTCTAGGATAATTGTTTGGACTTTATTGCAAATATTCAAGGAAATAGAAAGCTCAACAATTTGGTGCTTAATTACTATGGATTTTTGTTCTTGGCAAGGGGGTTGTGTGAGTGTTTGAAGTTGAAGAAATCATTTTCTACAAAATTTAGTTCAAGAGCAATCCATCATGACATTGAACAACCACATAAATATAATCTCCCATATTTAAGACATTGTTTTGGTTCTAAAAATCATTTCTTAATGTTTTGCCATGATGCCATAACATGTTGATCTGGTCACAACTTATACATTTCAATAACTATAATTTGAATATTACAACTATTTGATTATGTTAAAAAATTAATTAAACATTCTTAGTTTGTATTGATAAGGTTCTAGGTATCTTATGGTGCAATTGATAATGTCATTTGCTCTACTATATTGGCTATGCCTAGGTTACACTAACGGTCAACAAGTTGAGGATTTGTGTAGATTGCATGAACTCAAACCCAACACCACGGTAAATGGTCAATTTTTTTTAAGTGCGTGTAAAAGAAACATTAGTCATACGAGAGGAATGAGAACAAACTAACAAACTAAGTGTGTGTTGTCAAAATGGTCCAAAATGGGTTTCAAGAATAGAACGGATTTTTCACCTCAAGAAATTTCCTGTCACAAAGTGAAAAAGATTCTTGCAATGATCAATTAGAGAAGAAAAAAATTATTTTTCTCGGGGCAAAGAACACAGTGATGACTACCTTTTGCCAACTTTAATTATCTTTCAGTTACATCTGCCCTAACGTGATGTCCAAATATTGGGGTATGTCAGATGATTCAAATTCATTAGTAGACGATATTGGGTTTGTGTTCAGGCAGGTTTGTGTTTCTTATGATGAAAAAATCTTGAAATTATATTGAAAAGCCCAAGAAGTTGGGTAGTTTGACCTATGGTACATGTATTAAAAAAACTCATATAATTAGGTTTTTAATGCAATGACATGCTTCTAAAGACGTTCATTTCTTATGTATAATTTTTTTTTGAATCCTTGTTAAAAGGGCTACAAGAGTTTTCTATATTAAAACACATTATGTCACTTGATATTGGACTAAAATGCATTACAAGTGATTACAATCATGGCCATATAATACGGGAGTTGTGTACCCAGGGGTATGCAAGTGTCCACTTAGAGAACTATTGGTTGGTATCCAACTCAATTTTAGCTTAAATCGTAGAAATATATTAATTTTGGTATTCAACAAATCCTATTTTCATGAGTTTCAAGTTTTGAAATCCGTTTTGTGCTACATGTCATAGGATTAAACTATCTCCCTGTCAAACACAATACCTACAAATTTGGATGGTTAAATCCCAATTCAAGAGCCCCTTATCTTTGATATGTTAGCAATGCTTCAACATCATATTTGTTGAAGTACATACATCAAACTTAGGGATCTATCTTGTCTTCTACATGTCAAAAGACATTTGCACATATGTTTTGTTAGTGGTCCAGTGGGCATCGGGTCATTGGCATTACGAACGGACACTTCATTCACGCCGGCCCCTTGCTAAAAAGGGACCGGAGTTTCTATCTATCTTGTTAGTGTGTTTTAATTGTGGCAGGGTCCTATCCATTACCACAAATAGCCAAAATCTTGAAGTTTTTAGCGTTCTTTATAACCTTATGTGTATAACCAACACATTGGATCAAGTTACTACATTTCCTCCATGTGCCCAATGTTCGCAATTTACGATCGTTGTAAGAAGCAATGTTGGTATTGAGGTACCACTTGACTAACTACAATATCTATAGTCAATGTTGATGTTTTTGAAGTTTGGTTTAAATCTAGTTGAACCCTTCATCTCAAATTGTGACATTACATAATATGTAAGATACAAGTGTATGTTGATGCAAGAAGGAAAACCAAGTACACACAAATAAAGAATCATGCAAATTTAGCACAACTTTGATCATGTCATGTGGCTTTAATCCAAAGTGTGTATAGGTAGTTAAGATAATACTTTGAAATTAGAGTACACCAATCATTACCCAAAACCAAATATCGTGATTCATCAACATTGTGTCATGAAACAATGAACATAATTTTGTCCATGATAAAGTTATGAGGTGGTTGAAGGTTTGCCTTAGGACTAATATATGATTCAAAATTATCATTTTCCAATTTTCTATTTTCTATTTTGATTTTTATATTATCACTTTAACCTTGTTATGGAATTGTTTTAAGGTCTTCTCATAATTTATCTTGATTTGAGTATTGCTTCGATTTTGCATCAATAACACTTGATATTTTGTGAGTTTTATGTCAGGTACAAGATCTATCAAGATTCATTGACAATTATAATTAGTCCTCAAGAGGACAATACCTCCAATACCATATTCGAGATAGTGAAGAATTGTACAATATTTCTTTAAATGGCAAACGTTTTGCAGTTAGCCATGGAAATTGTGGGATATCCCGCACTATCAAAGATGGAAGCAATTTTGAATAGAAGACAATGTGAGGATTTGGTAGCCAACTTCCAAAACGGTGTCAAAACATTGCAAAGCATCGCCAATGGTCATAACAAGGTGTTCTACAAAGTTGGAAAAGATTTACTTCAAACTATACACAAAGCAAGGGTATTAATTGAAGACTGTTGCAAAGAAGATTGGTTTAATGTTGTAGTGATGCAAATAAATAATAAGGAGTGCTTTAGAGAACTCCTTTTGGACTTTGAATATTGTTTCCACACAATGTGTGAGATATTTTGCCATCACAATCCCAATCGAAGAGCAGAAATTCTTGTGATTGAAAACAATATGACATTCTACCCGACATCCATTGATGCAGTTGAAGAAGACCAAAATGAAATATGTGGAAGGCTTTCGAAGCATTTGGACATGTGCACAACTAAAGAAGGTTGCAAAAATTGCAAACTTGCCCAATACCTCAAGGAATATATGATGGGTCTACAACGTGTTGAAGGTGGTGAATTGGACAAAATCATTTTTCCTTACAACTATCCTCGGCCCAAATATGGAGATCCACCTAAGCTGCTTGGAAATTGTGACGGTGGAGGGGTGTATCCAACGAAGTGGATGGGTTTGGAGTGTGCAACAAAGGTGATAGGCGTTCGTGATTCTATGCATGAAAATCAGCTTAGGAAGGAAGCAAGTATTTTAGGAGGATTGAATCATCCAAACATCACCAAGTTTTATTGTTGTGGTTTCCATCAGGTGGAAAACACATTTGAGCTTGTCATGGAACTAGGAATGACAACCTTATCACATTATTTAAATGCACATGGTCCTCTCAAAGAGAAAGATGCCGTGGACATTATGTTACAAATTGCAAATGGAATGTGCTACCTGCATGATATGAAGGTGGCACATCGTGACTTGAAGCCTGGCAATGTTGTTGTGACTCCACCAAACGACTCACAACTGGTCGATCTTGGGTGCATATACGTCAAATTACTTGATTTTGGTATTTCAAAGATTGAAGTGAAGGATTCTCCGGAGGTGCCCACAGGTCGATCCAAAATGGGAACTCGTGGATACATGGCGCCTGAGGTCATGGCGAATCAATTGTCAGAGGTAGATGCTTTGAAAGCCGACGCATTTAGTTTTGGCATGATGTGTTCCGATATTCTCTCAGGAGATAAACCTTCATTTGGTTTGGTTCGTGAGTACCAAGTGTACATACAAGATTCCAAGAGACCAAAGCTACCTAAGACCTACTCAAAGGGATTGAGATCGTTAGTGCAAGATTGTTGGTCTTTGGATCCATCAAAAAGACCAACATTTCTTGAGATTCATAAAAGACTCATAAGGTTGAAATGTTCAATGTTGAAGGGTATGTTTGAGATTGGAGGAGCTACAAATGAAACAAACGATTGCTTGTGGCAAGTATGCTTACTATGTAGAAGTTTTGTCCCATGGTTATGGTTAGTGCCCCAATTTGAACACTTCAACAATCCAACCTCGTTTTCAAGTGTTGGGCCATCATCAAATCCAATATTCATGAAGGTAAGTGTGCTTTTGAAATTATGAATCAAACACAAGAGATTTCAATTCAATTCGCAAAATTGAAGACACCTCTTTAGACACATCATTCGATCATCACTTACTTTTGAGATGCTGAAATTTTTGTAGGACTTCAACAACAACAAGAAAGGAACTTCTAAATTGATTGGAGTCCAAGACAAAATATTCCAATTGGAAAAGCAACTTCAAACCGTTGGTAGGCTAGGAATTGTGGGCATGGGCGGAATTGGCAAGTCAACATTGGCTGAGGCTTTGAGTGACCACATCTCTCACCAATTCGATGCAACATGTTTTGCGAGTGACTTGAAGGATGAAATATGTACGGTTACAGTCAAGTACCAATCCAAAGATATGCAAGACATGCCATCTCAACCAAAATCACTAAAAGAGGCACGAGAAATGTTGAAAGATATTCAAAAAATTACAAAGAGAATTCTTATTGTGGTAGACGATGTGAGCACACCATGTCAACTACATCAACTCTTGGATAGCATGTACAACCATGTTGATGGTAGTCATAAGTTGATCACAACCTCGTGTGATTGGAGCTCATTGGAACATCATGTCCCCAAGGCCGGTAAAGTGGACATGCAAACCCTTGATGGGAACCAACCTATGGAGCTATTTTTGATGCATGCCTTTGGGACTGACCAATCATGTTCATCATATTTGAAACATGTAGTTGAAAAGATTGTGGATGCATGTTGTGGACTTCCTTTGAGTTTGAAGGTGATGGGCACATGCATGCAAGGGGAGAAACGATTGAGAATATGGGAGCGAACATTGCAAAGGTTGTTGAGGGCAAGACATGATGGAAGTCATGATAAGAAAATTTGGGAAACATTGAAGATTAGCTTTGAGAAGTTGAACGATCAAGAGAAGAGCATGTTTCTAGACATAGCATGTTTCTAGACATAGCATGTTTCTTTCAAAAAGATGTTTATCTTGATGATCTTTATGAAAGAATATCCCTTCGGAAAATGGATGAAGATATCAACATTGCCCAAGAACTCTTGGCAAGCCTTCAAAACAAGTCGTTGGTGAAGGTGCACGACAATGGTGTTCTTGACATGCACGATCAACTACGTGATATGGGTCGTATGATAATAGAAAATGATAAATTTGCGGGAACTCGAATCTTGGATTTATGTTACCCTACATTTGCCAACCATTGTAATCAAAAGGTATGTGATTTGAGCTTTGTGGAGATTGATGTGTAGTACTAACTTCTTCACAAAAGTTAATACATTTACAAGCTGTATATTTTGGAATTTATGAATTTATTTTTATCAAAGATAGTATTTTGTATGTGAACTCAGATACCTTTGTTGCACATGTAGGGGATTGAACTTGTCCAAGGACTTACATTTACAAAGTTGGAACACAAACCAATGTATGAAGCAGATTTGGAAGTCAAAAGAATGGAAAATCTTCGGATACTCCATGTTGGATTTTGTGAAAATATTGACCTACTTTCGGACATTGTCGAAGAATCACCTAACCTTAGATGGTTAAAGGTCCATTTTTCAACCCAAGAGGTTGAGTCTTCAATGCAAAGAAATCCTTCCATCCACAAGTTTTTCAACATTTTTCAACATCATCTGCAGGAGTTGCAAGTACTTGAAGTAATCAATTGTAATTTTTGGGCATCAACTTCTTGTGAATATTTGAATATGATATCATTACGACAACTAACCCTCTTAGACTGCAAGAATGTGGAGAACTTTCTAAATGGAATTGATCACATTACAACTTTGGAAGAATTGTATATATGTAGATGTAATGGATTTCAAAACAAAACACAACAATTAAGCAAATTGACATGCCTTAAAGTGCTTTCCATAAGGGTTTGTCATAATTTACAGCACATTCCCATTCGTTTAAACAACCTCTTAGCATTGGAGGAATTGAATTTCTCTAAATGCCAGTTTTTAAAGAGGATACCGGAAGGATTTGGTGGCTTGACGAGTCTCAAGGAACTTGTCATGTGGGGATGTAAGGCATTGGAGGAGTTTCCCCTTGGACTAAGCAACCTCTCAGCGTTGGAGGAATTGGATTTCTCTAATTGCCTGTCTTTGAAGGCGATACCGGAAGGATTTGGTGGCTTGACGAGTCTCAAGAAACTTGTCATGTTGGGATGTGAGGCATTGGAGGAGTTTCCTCTTGGACTAATCAACCTCTCATCGTTGGAGGAATTGGATTTCTCTAATTGCCTGTCTTTGAAGGCGATACCGGAAGGATTTGGTGGCTTGACGAGTCTCAAGAAACTTGTCATGTTGGGATGTGAGGCATTGGAGGAGTTTCCTCTTGGACTAATCAACCTCTCATCGTTGGAGGAATTGGATCTCTGTTATTGGCGGTCTTTGAAGGCGATACCGGAAGGCTTTGGTGCCTTGACAAGTCTCAAAAAGCTCATCATGCAAGGATGTGAGGCATTCGAGGAGTTACCTCTTGGAATAAGCAACCTCTCAGCGTTGGAGGAATTAGATTTCTCTATATGTTGGTCTTTGAAGGAGATACGCGAAGGATTTGGTGGCTTGACGAGTCTTAGGAAACTTGACATGTGGGGATGTAAGGCATTGGAGCAGTTTCCTCGTGGACTAAGCAACCTCTCAGCGTTGGAGGAATTGAATTTGTCTTTTTGCCGGTTTTTAAGGAGGATACCGGAAGGATTTGGTGGTTTGACTAGTCTCAAGAAACTTAACATGCAAGCATGTGAGGTATTGGAGGAGTTTCCTTTTGGGCTAAGCAACCTCTCTGCGTTGGAGGTTTTAGATTTCTCTATGTGCGGGTCTTTAAAGGAGATACCAGAAGGATTTGGTGGCTTGACGAGTCTCAAGAAGCTCACCATGCAAGCATGTAAGGCATTGGCGAAGTTTCCTCTTGGACTAAACAACCTCTCTACGTTGGAGGTTTTAGATTTCTCTTTATGCGGGTGTTTAAAGGAGATACCGGAAGGATTTGGTGGCTTGACAAGTCTCAAAAAGCTTAACATGTGGGCATGTGAGGCATTGGAGGAGTTTCCTCTTGGACTAAGAAGCCTCTCATCATTGGAAGAATTGAATTTTATTGCATGCCGATCTTTCAAGGAGATAAGCGAAGAATTTGGTGGCTTGACGAGTCTCAAAAAACTTGACATGTGGGAATGTGAGGCATTGGAAGAGTTTCCTCGTGGATTAAACAACCTCTCAGCGTTGGAGGAATTGAATTTGTCTCGTTGCCGGTTTTTAAAGAGGATACCGGAAGGATTTGGTGGCTTGACGAGTCTCAAGAAGCTATACATGGAGGGATGTGAAGCATTGGAGGACTTTCCTCTTGGACTAAGCAACGTCTCTACGTTGGAGGAATTATACTTCTCTAAATGCCGATCTTTGAAGAGGGTATTGGAAGGATTTGGTGGTTTGACTAGTCTCAAGAAACTTAAAATGCAAGCATGTGAGGTATTGGAGGAGTTTCCTTTAGGGCTAAGCAACCTCTCTGCGTTGGAGGTTTTAAATTTCTCTTTGTGCGGGTCTTTAAAAGAGATACCAGAAGGTTTTGGTGGCTTGACGAGTCTCAAGAAGCTCACCATGCAAGCATGTAAGGCATTGGCGAAGTTTCCTCTTGGACTAAGCAACCTCTTTGCGTTGGAGGTTTTAAATTTCTCTTTATGCGGGTGTTTAAAGGAGATACCGGAAGGATTTGGTGGCTTGACAAGTCTCAGAAAACTTGACATGTGGGCATGTGACGCATTGGAGGAGTTTCCTCTTGGACTAAGCAACCTCTCAACGTTGGAAGAATTGAGTTTGTCTCATTGCCGGTTTTTAAAGAGGATACCGGAAGGATTTGGTGGCTTGACGAGTCTCAAGAAGCTATACATGGAGGGATGTGAAGCATTGGAGGACTTTCCTCTTGGACTAAGCAACGTCTCTACGTTGGAGGAATTATACTTCTCTGGATGCCGATCTTTGAAGAGGGTGCCGGAAGGATTTGGTGGTTTGACTAGTCTCAAGAAACTTCACATGCAAGCATGTGAGGCATTGGAGGAGTTTCCTTTTGGGCTAAGCAACCTCTCTATGTTGGAGGTTTTAGATTTCTGTTTCTGCGGGTCTTTAAAGGAGATACCAGAAGGATTCGGTAGCTTGACGAGTATCAAGAAGCTCATCATGCAAGCATGTGAGGCATTGGCAAAGTTTCCTCTTGGACTAAGCAACCTCTCAATGTTGGAGGAATTAGACTTCTCTAAATGCCGGTCTTTGAAGGGGATACCGGAAGGATTTGGTGGCTTGACGAGTCTCAAGGAGCTATACATGCAGGGATGTGAAGCATTGGAGGACTTTCCTCTTGGACTAAGCAACGTCTCTACGTTGGAGGAATTACACTTCTCTAAATGCCGATCTTTGAAGAGGGTACCGGAAGGATTTGGTGGTTTGACTAGTCTCAAGAAACTTCACATGCAAGCATGTGAGGCATTGGAGGAGTTTCCTTTTGGGCTAAGCAACCTCTCTACGTTGGAGGTTTTAGATTTCTCTTTCTGCGGGTCTTTAAAGGAGATACCGGAAGGATTTGGTGGCTTGACGAGTCTCAAGAAGCTCATCATGCAAGCATGTGAGGCATTGGCAAAGTTTCCTCTTGGACTAAGCAACCTCTCAATGTTGGAGGAGTTAGACTTCTCTGATTGTCGATCTTTGAAGGGGTTACCGGAAGGATTTGGTGGCTTGACTAGTCTCAAGAAACTTCACATGCAGGGATGTGAAGCATTGGAGGACTTTCCTCTTGGATTAAGTAGTGTCTCTACGTTGGAGGAATTAGACTTCTCTAAATGCCGATCTTTGAAGAGGGTACCGGAAGGATTTGGTGGGTTGACTAATCTCAAGAAACTTCACATGCAAGCATGTGAGGCATTGGAGGAGTTTCCTTTTGGGCTAAGCAACCTCTCTGCGTTGGAGGAATTGGATTTCTCTAAATGCCGGTCTTTGAAGGAGATACCGGAAGGATTGGGTAGCTTGACAAGTCTCAAAAAGCTTGTGATGTAAGCATGTGAGGCATTGGAGAATTTTCCTCTTGGACTAAGTATCCTCTCATTGTTGGAGGAACTAGATTTCCTCCATGCTGGTCTTTGAAGGAGACACCGGATGGATTTGGTGGCGGGAATAGTCTTACGAAACTTGACATGTGAGCCATTGGAAGAGTTTCGTCTTGGATTAAGCAACTTATCAGCGTTGGAGGAATTGAATATCTCCAGATGCATGTCTTTGAGGGAGATATATGAAGGATTTGGTAGCTTGATGAGTATCATTGAATTTGTCATGCAAGCATGTTAGGTATTCGAGGAGTTTTCTTTTGGATTAAGCAAATTTTTAATCTTTGCAGGAATTAACTTCCACAAATTGTCATGTTTTGAAATGATCCTGGAAGAGTACATGGGAGTCATTTTTTTTCATCAAAGTCGACCTACCCTTGGAGCAATAATAACTTTGGTTGACTTTCACTTCCCTGTGCGCAATCCTCTCATAATTTTTTTGTGTTTAATAAACAAATATTTTGTCATGTTGTCAATATTTACATTTTTCAAGGACATATACAAATAGTATATGTTTTCTAAAATTATGTCAACTACAGTCCATTTAACATCAAAATGTTAAAGCATTACTCTCTTAACACCCATTTTTAATGTATTAATTGTTGAAAGTTTGGGTTGTGTTGATAATGCCTTCTTTTGTTGTAGCTGGAACCCAAAGTCCTCCAAGGCTAATACCTCATCCTTGGATAGATTAGTTCCAATCATCACCGACCACATACTAGGCACTATTGGCTAGTACAGATCCCATTTTCCCTTGCTCCCCATCATGCAACACATTGTCATTAGGAAATAATCCAAGAGAAAATTCCTCTAATCCTTCCAAAAATCTATTTCCAACAATAATGTCTTGGAAATATCTAATCTTCGATTAAGCAACCTCCATAAGGAATCATGTCACATTGATGTAACAATGGGAAACTTAGTAGTGTGAGCGTAGAGCGGAGAGCGGAAAATTTAGATTTTGTTGGGTAATTTTAGGAGAAGCAGTGCCTATTTCCGTGGAAATAAAGATAGTTTGAATTCAAGTTGTTAGAAAGGCACCCCATTCCCGTGGACATAATAACCCATAATTGTTCGAGAAACCAACGGATCCTATAGGCGTGGAAGATTGCATTTGTTATCAAACATCTTGTAGTATATGTTTCAAATGTTTCATATTGAATTAGGGCTGACGCCACCAATTGAAATCAAAATACCATACACAAAATATTTTATTGGCCGACAAAATGTAGGTAAGTTAGGTGCCAACCTCAAGACGAACAAAAATGTGTATTCAGTTCAAGTAACTATATACAAGTTACTCTACTTTAATTTCATCTACACCCTATCGGCCGGGCATGTCCAATATGGATAAAATGATTCAAAGATCATGCCATAGATCTCCACCGCACACCAGCAGCTTTCCAATTCATCCCTTAGCTTAGCCAATGAACGCAATGACAAATCCCCCAAGTCCGATATAAGAATCCTCCTGGAAATTTTTGAGGTCACATGCCGGCTGTGTGAGAACCACATCAAGTTCATTTGAAATTGATGTATGAGGTTATGTTCGCGTATCAAAGACACCCTCGGGACACCATTGGGACCCATAGAGTATTCATGCTGAGCCAAACGAAAAGCATTGTACTCCACACTTTTGTCCACAATCGTTTTCCATGCTTTGCAACATAGCCTCAAATCGTGGATTAACGACAAACGTCGTTGGGTATCCAATACCGTATCCCGGCCCGTATCCACATTTGCGGCACCCACCAACAAGTTTGGGACCAATACGTTCAATTGTACATCTTCGTCCAAATACAATGCAAGACGCGCCATGACGTGGGATTCGCGCGATCTTCCACAACCTGATGAGTTACAAAATAAAGTCGGCCAATATCAAAACTTAAAAACAAACATTCCAGATTTGTGAAATCTAACCAAGAATGTAACCTCAAAACAAATACTCTAGAATTTTGAAATGTGGCCTAGAATGCAACCTCAAGACAGAGGGTCTAGAATTCTGAAATGTGGCCTAGAATGCAACCTCAAGACAAAGGGTCTAGAATTCTGAAATGTGGCCTAGAAAGCAACCTCAATTCAAATACTACATAATTCTGAAATGTGGCCTAGAAAGCAACCTCAATTCAAAGACTACATAATTCTGAAATGTGGCCTAGAATGCAACCTCAACACAAAGACTCTAGAATTCTGAAATCTGGCCTAGAATGCAACCTCAAGACAAAGGGTATAGAATTTTGAAATGTGGCCTATAAAGCAACCTCAACACAAAGACTCTAGAATTATGAAATGTGGCCTAGAATGCAACCTCAAGACAAAGGGTATAGAATTATGAAATGTGGCCTAGAATGCAACCTCAAGACAAAGGGTATAGAAGTCTGAAATGTGGCCTAGAAAGCAACCACAAGAGAAAGACTCTAGAATTCTGAAATGTGGACTAAAATGCAACCTCAAGACAAAGGGTCTAGAATTATGAAATGTGGCCTAGAAAACAACCTCAAGACAAAGACTCTAGAATTCTGAAATCTGGCCTACAATGCAACCTCAACACAAAGACTCTAGAATGCTGAAATCTGGCCTACAATGCAACCTCAACACAAAGACTCTAGAATTCTGAAATCTGGCCTTTACACAAGCATGCAAGCATTCTGAAATGTGGCATTCAAATAAACTTAAACAAAAAGAATTCAAAAATTCAGAGATTTGGCCGAGAGACACACCTGAACTCAAGAATGCAACCTTTGTCAAATGTGGCCGAGAGAGGCCAAACCAGAACTTCCATTTGTTATATAGCATTTGGGATAGGAAGTTGTCCAATGTGAAAAGGGTGCACGTGGAGGCAAACATCATGGGCTTAATATTTGATTGGATTGCCCTAGAGTAATGGGGTGAATCTTGCCTTGAGTGGGGGATGCAATCTTCATAAGTATGACTATAATGCCACATGCAAAATCTGGTGCAATGACCACAACCTTTGGGCTAAACCTTAACACAAAAATCAAACCATGCAAAGTCACTCACAACCTTAGGTACTCTCAAGTACAACTAAACTAGGCAACCTCCAAAGTATATTCAACCCGGCCCGTCCACCCGAACCTTTAAAGAGAAATCAAATCAATCACCAACCCAACATGAATAAGGGATTGAATGAGGTGTACAAAAGGCACATGGAAATTCAACAAATGAACATATACATCTTTTTAGCAAAAACATTACATATGGGATGGAGGTACGAAATCTGGTCCTACATTCTTCAAGTAGGCCTAACTAGGTCCGTTGATTGATTTTGTTTTTACCATGTGTGAATGCTTGCATGAATATATATCCATTGAAATAGCATTTGAATGAGGGATTGGGCACATATGGCTACACACTACACTTAAAAATCCGTGACCACACTACATAATTTTGGAGGTGTATTGGGACGGCCTTTGGACACCTTGTCGTGGGCTCTGACCATTCATGGTTACCGACGAAGTAGTTGAACCTATCAACCAATTAGTTGAACATATGTACAAAATTAATAAAAGCCTTCAACCTTCAAGAGCACTGTGGGAACCCACAAACACCAAAAGTTCTGGATTGGCGGGTTTTTGTGCCAAATCCGGATATTTCCGGGTGACCTTAGTATCGTCCAGGGATTCTGTGAAGTGTAGGAGGTCTAAAACTCTCCGTACCTGCTTATTTCTTCTTCCTTAGCCAAATTTCCGGAAATCCTAATTTCCGGATATTTGGTCTTTGGGGACATTCTTAGCCTTTTTCCGGAGGGTACCTCTCCGGATGTTATTTCTAGGTCCTCTTTATAATACTTACCCACCCCTTTACGTCTACCCTCTAGAATAATTGGTTTCTTCCGGTGAAGACGTCCTTGATAAGGTTAGAATCCGGAAACTCCCTCACAACCAATCCGGATTGATCAGGTCCGTCCTGGCAGGTCACGCAGAGAGATCTGGATTGTTTCTTGGGACCAAAGTGGCCAGAGGAGTCCGGATTCCAACCGGAGATCTAACTCGACGGGATGAGTAGGTGACCCGTACCACTTTCCGGATTACCCCGTCCAAAGACTGTGAGACCTCTTCAAAAGGTCGGATGGCGTAAGTCCGGCACCTTCCGGATCTTGCCCAGTCCTAACGACGGCTATCTCACATGGACGTTACCCAGGCATTTGGAACAATGAGGATCTCTTCCTACTGCACTCCGGAGGTGGCCTCCTATCGGAATCCTTACTGATCCGGACCTCTCCTTCTCCGTCCGACGGATCTGTCCGGCTACCTTTACCTTGGATTCTACTCAATCTGAGATAACTAGGCGATCCGTACCACTAATCCGGGCAGGTCCGTCTAAGGACGGTGGGACCTCTTCAGAAGATCAGATTGGCGTAAGTCCGGATTCCTTCCGGATCCCACCCAATCTTCCCAGCGGCTATCCCACCTAGACGTTACCCAACCTACCGGATTAGTGAGGTTTCCCTCCCACTACACTCAGAGAGGATCTACAAGGCGGTAACCGGATCTGATCCGGGTCTCCTCTCTCATGTCCTATCCGGAACTCCTATCCTTCATGCCCTCCCTTTCTCTTCCACTAACGATCTCCGGGTCATTCACACACACATCAATCAAGAGAAGTCAAGGGGTGAGAAGCAAAGACATTTATTTAGGGTAGGAGTAACCACAATACAACAATGGAGAAGGAACACCCCCCCAAGCTCCTTATTCAGCCTTAAGTAGAGGCTCAAAAATCCCTAAACTGAGGGCGGCGGCCCAAGCGGCCGCCGCTCAAGAAAACCCTAACTACCCCCGGTCTCCCGGATTTCTCGGATCCAGATCCGGGTTTTCCGCTGACACTACCAAAGGAAAATTTTATTAATCGTCTTCAAAAACTCCTAAGTCCTACCTGCCTACCTCCCTTCTGCCTAATTAATCTAGCCACTCCCCTAATTAAGAAGACCGGTGCTTCTTCGGAGCCGATCCCTCCTTTGAGTGACTCCCTAATCCGCTGACGGCGGATGAGCCCCCGGCCGGAGACGCCTTCTGCAGCCGCGTGAGCATCCTCCTCATGTTCGGAGACGGAGCAACCTCGTCCTCCGAATCCGCTGCCCTCTCGGTCCGTGGGGTAGCGGTCCCTGGGGTTCCGGAAGCTGTCCCCATCCGGATGCTTCGGACTGGAGAAGGATTGCTTCCGGTGCCCTGCTCCGGATTCCGTCCACCCGAGAGTGAAGCCGTCCGCGGATCCCTGTTGGAGGCCGCTCTCGAGTGTGGCGGAGGAAATGGACTCACCACTTGGCAGTCCCGTGGAGACGATGGCGAGGCGTGGGTCATAGGAGCCTTGCCCCTACTCGGAGTGGCCTCCCGATCGGAAGTCTGGTGCCGGATCGGCGTCCGCGCCCTATCCGGAGTCCGGGACCTATCCGAGTTCCGCGGAACAGGGGACTGGCCCCTTCCGGATTCGGACCGACCCGGTGCTCTTCCGCCTCACCTAGGGAGAATGGACCCTTTCCGGAGCCCCTCCGGAATGACCAGGCCGAGAGCCGCCTCCTTGCTGGCTGGGTCCTGCAGAGGCCGGCGGATTCTGAACCAGGGCTACTTCACCAACCACCTCGTAGAGGGTTCCGGTTGGTGACCCTGGCGGACCCGGATAGAGCACTCTCCGCGGTGTTCCGCTTGGCGGGACCACCCTCTGGATTTCCGCCAGGAGATCCTTCATCGTCCGTGAATACTTCACGAGGATGGGGAGGGTCTGCCTGGCGGAAGCCGGTTCTCCTGACTCCATCATCCGGTCGTAGAGATGTGCCTTGTTCACGATCTCCACCGGATGACCCACCAGCTCCCGGATTCGGCTGAAGAGCACTGCCTGCTCCGCATGGTACTTCCGGATCTCCTCACTCTTCTGACTCAGCTCCTGGGTCATAGCTGCTACCTGTGCGGTGAGGTGGGCATTCTCCGTCTTGGCCTGCTCCAGCTCCTTCCGGTCCGCCCTCTTTGCCAATTCCCGGAGAATGTTTCCGGGTCCGCAGTCGTCCAGAGCATGGTTCGCCCCCTTGACGATGTGCTCCAGTCGGTAGTACTGGGTCTTGAGGTCCTCCATCCCCTCCTGGAACCGCTTGAATGGATTCTCCGGGAAGTCCCAAGCGGATAGGTCCACATTTCGCCATGGGGTCTCCCGGCTGGGTCCGGCTTCCGGATGTTGGTGCGGGGGAGGGGGAGAGAGTGGCCTCGAGACGGTTGGTGGCGGGCTTCCGGGTGACGAGGGAGGTGCTTCCGGAAGAATAGGGTCGCTGGAGGTCTCCGTCTCGACGTCTCCGGCTTCCGGGAGCAGCTTGTAGGTGACCTCATCCGCCGCTATTGTGAGCAGGTCCTCCTCCTCTGCCGTGATGCAGTCGAAATGCTGGTAGAGGTGCAAAATGAAGGGGGAGAGGAAGGAGGGTTTCCGGCCAATATGGGGGAGGGCCCGTCCGACTATCTCCTGGATGATCAGGCCCCAATTCACCGGCCGGACTCCGGACATTGCACCAAACAGCGTGTTAGCCATGGTGAGGCTAATCCGCTTCGGCTTGTCCGGATTGAGAATGGGCAGGAGAAACTCTAGCACTCTCCGCTCCCTAATATTCCGGCAGTTCCCTGGGTGAAACCCGTCCTTTGGATCCGCGTCCCCTTTGAATTTCCCGGCGAACAGGCCGTCGCGGCGGCCGGCCCACCCCTCCGTGATTCCCCTGGGAAACCCGTAGACCCTGTTCCACGTATCCGGAGTCCAATGTTCCGGATCCCTCCTCTTTGTGCCTAGCCACTGATTTCCCCTCTCAAATTTAAACTCGCGGAGGGTATCTTCCGCTCTGAGATTCCAGGGTTTGGAGAGCAATCCCGCACAACCCATGACCCTGAGATCCTCCGCGAGCTCCTGCAGCTCTCTATCCTCCCTCGGAATTGCAGGGGTGAGGGCTTTCAGCGGAATCGGGATGGGTTCCCGCTGATCCTCTTCCCGTGCTTCCGGCATTTTCCTCTCCTCTCACCCTTTCTGGCTTGCAACCTCTCTCTCTCTCTTCCGGAGTCCTTCTCTTCCGTCTAAGTGCCACAAAGTCCCGGCAAGCCCACTGCCGGTGACTGAAAAGTGCTGAGTCCCAACAATCCAACTGCTGGCGGCTCGAAAGAAGGAACACCTCACCACTCGTTCTCTCAACAGGTTGCCTTTTTCCAAAAAAGAGTGTGAGGGAGAAGGAAGGGACCCTTAAATATCCTTCCTCCCTCTTCCTTCCCCTGTTACCGTTCGGTTTAACGGAAAACGGTTACCAACCGTTTTCCGGCGGTTCCCACCAACGGTTTTACTAACATTTTCACCAACGGCTCTCTTTTCCCCCAACCGCCATAAGGCCCGTTGTAACCGCCACTTCCGGGCCGTTGGGTAATCTTGGCGCGTCCGTCACTTGGTCCGGACCAAGGGTTTGGACCATGATTACATGGTCCGCCCATCCTATTTGACGGACCGGTCATAGTACTTATTTAGAGTCGTTTTACCGCACAAGGCGGGGTTAGACTACTCTATTTCCTAGTACCATTAATTTTGTCCTAATAGACCCTATTATCCTCAGATAAGCAAGGTAAAATACGGAAATTGAATCCGTATTTCCGTATTTCCGTCTTTCCGTCGAATTTGGACTCCCACAAGCACTTGAAAACAAACAACAACATAAGATGAAGAAGGAGTTGAATGTGGTTTGCAAAAGGCACAAGGAAATTCAACAAATGGACTTAAAAAAACTCATACATAGACAATATATAGGAGGTTCCAAACGCGAGAGGCGTAGTCAAGAACTTGGACTTCCATGTCTATCACTATCCTCGCCATGCTCGGCCTCTATGTCTAGGAAATCCAAAACTAGTTTGTTGAAAGGTCGGATGGGACTAGGAGGTGGAGATGGAGCTTCCGCCAAAAGATTGGCAAGCTCAGCAGCATACGAAGGGAGCTCGAACGTCTTGGAAGGACTCGAACACATGCCTCGACGAAGGTCGGCGTTCTCCACTGGCACTCTGAACCCCAAAGACAGAAGATTAGAAAAAAAATGACACAGAAAGATGGGAAAATGACATGAAGGCAAACATGTGAAAACATATAAAGCAAACTTACGCACAAAGAAAACCGAACGCACGTTTGGTCATCTTCTGAGGCGGATCAAAAATAGAGGTAGACGGTGGGGCAACTGAGCGAGATGCACGAGCAGACTGGGGATCGCGCATGGGAAATAGGAGTGCATTGAAAATGATGGGGTCACCCTCAAGTGCCACAATATGACGCTCAAGGGAGCGACATGCGGCAATCGAACCATCTAAAGCAAAAAGAGGTAAAAAGTTAGTATGGAAATTAGTGAAGCAAAAATAACGGAAAATTCAAAGCAAGGGTGATGCTGAAAAAGAAGGCGTACCTACACCACAATGCCAGTCCATAACAACATCATTCTTGTCGGTGAGAGTAGCCAGAAGGATAGAGAAGAAAACATGATGTTTTTTGCGAGCACCTCTCCAAGGTATCCCATCAGGGCGCATCGCCTGGCTCTTCTCATCGGTGAAGGCATTCAACCATCCATCTCGCTGGAGGTTGTAACCATACTCTTGAATGGCCTCCTCCCGCACTTTGAGAACGGAGTTAACACGAACAAGAACCTTGATGCTGAATTTCCGAGTCTGGAAGAAATTAAACAAATTTCATTAGATTCCGAAGAAGTGAAATAAAACAAAATACACAATCGCAGGAAGAGACATAGAGTAGCTTACCACTCCAGATGGCACCACAGGGGATTGGAGGTCCAAATCATTCATACCAAACCAATCTTCAGCGACGTAGAAATCGTAAGTGTATGTCCAATCAAAAATAGTCTTGGAAACAGAGGAGTTGGCACAATGTGCCAGGACGAGGACACCATGATCATAGAGGTTATATTTCGCAAATGCAAAAAGACACTCATAATATGATTCATGGAGTTTGTTCTAAGTAGGAACATCGGTGGAGATGTTTGGCACAGGCAAATTCTTGGGAATGTCAGCGAAGAGCAGATCGAGGCCCTTGTGAGTAGTGGTCGAGGTGTTCACACGGGAACGACCTGCTCCAACCTGCAATAAGAACTTCATGAGAAAAAAAAACAAGGAAAAAAAATAAGCAAGCGGAAATGAAAGAAGCCTAAACATTGACGAAGGGAAAGATACAAACCTTGGCAATGAACTCCTGAATGCGGGTATATGCAGGGAGAGGACCTCCTGCAATCTTAGAATCCAGCATGAGTTGCATCATATCCACATTCTCGACGAGGGCAAGCGTGGTAGGAGACTCTGAAGAGGTGGCACTCGTATCCAAGAGGGCGGCCTTCCTCTTGCTAGACAAGGAGAGAAGAAAAGTGCCACTGTGAGAAGGAGTAGCATTAGTTTGTGGATGAAAGGCTGAGGGAGTACCAGAGGGGGCAGCCGATGGAGCAAAGGAGGGAGTGCTAGAAGGACTGTGTAGTAAGGTGGGTGGCTGAACAGGGGTCTTTGAAGCAGAGCGAGTGAGAACTTGGGAAGATGCTTGAGGGACGGTACTCTTTGCTCTGCCCTTACCCTTTGGTGCCTTGGGTAGAGGAGAAGGAAGCTCAACGATGTCCGGCTCCTCCAAGGGGACAATGTTCTCATCGGGAGCACTACTCATTAGGCTGGCAAAGAGAGGTTTTTCTTCCCCAGGCACAAATCCTCTAGAACAATCCAAGTACCATCCCCCAGCCTGCAAGTGAGATTGAGGAAACTTGGTTGTTTGCGTGGCCGTGTACACACAGAGGCTAGAAAGCACGTTCGCCCAGTCCGAGAGGTAAGTGGGCAAGGAAGATGCTGCCAAAACATTTTTAGCAACCAACTATCTCATGATATAACTACAAAAAAACAAGATAATAATTAGAAAGATAAGGAAATGGATTGCAAGAATGAAAGAAATGAATAGCGAAAATGAAGGATAAATGTATTACCGATAAGCGACACGCTTAATAGCAAGAGCACCCTCCTCAAACTCAAAGAGGTTATCACCTTTGGCAAAGGGGATGTCCGGCTTATCACCGAGATATGGTTTGAAGGCTCTGTCTCAAAGGAGAATCCTCCAGTGATCCACATATTCACGAGGGCGCAAGATAGTCTCTGATGCGTCCCAATCGATATCGATTGTGAGGTCGTCCTGAAATGATTCAATTTGAACCGAGATTTCTTTCTCCAACTGAAGTGAGATGGAGAAAGAGTGAAATTAGATATGAAACAAGAGGGAAAAAACAAAATTAAGAAGCCAAAAAATGGATATACCTGAGCCCAGAATGACGCTTTGTGAAGCCAGTCATCCAATGCCTTCTCCCTCATAGGCTTGTCGATTGGAAACTTGTTCTCAGACCTTTCACGAGTAGAGGCGTTCCACCAGTGAAGCCACTTGGCTTTTAATGAAGCTTCGACCGGACATGTGACAATTTTCTGCAACTTTTCAATTGTCATATCGGTCGAGGCAAACTCATTAAAGTGCCTGTCGATCTGCGGACGTCCAAAAAATTGAAATTAATCCAAGAGGGTTAAAAAATAAATGAATTTTTCTCATAATGAAAACATGAAAGTAAAGAAATGATACCTCGTGAAAGAAATCCTCTCCATTGTCAGGGTGTGCGACCGAGATATATTTTTCAAATGTACGTGCACGAATGCTCTTGATGGTCCTCTCTTGGGCCTTGGTCATTACATTCCAAATTTCGGTAACAGTCCTCTCCGCAACTGGAGTGGTTTCACGGTAGTGCCTCACTGCAAGGTCTGCTTGAGCCGAAATGTCTCTCTGCAAAAAATGACCTTGTGAGAAATACGATCGGCATGGAAATGCAAAATGGAATGCAGCTCGTGAAATGGAAAAGAAAAAACACAAAGTCATACATTGTAAAGGAATTTGACGAAGACATCCGCGGTAAGAGTGTACCAAGTAGGACGACTCTCCTTAACCTTCTCGCATGCTTTGTAGTCGGCATGAGATATGAGATCTTTGAACGTCGATAACTCCAGCCTTCCAAATGTACGAATTTGAAGGAACTTGGCAAGAATGTTGGCCTTCACATAATCATACTCGGTAGACCTGAGATAAAAACAAATATGAGAAACGACCAATGAAACGAACAAAGTAAATAAAAAAAACAAAAATGCTTACCAATTAATGTTGCTCATTGCGTTGAGGAAGACACCGGTGCATCCCCTGGGGTCGACCACAATACAATCCACCGAGACATGCCAACTCTTGTCGTCGGCATGATTGTTGTTGATGTGCCTCCACCATGCTGTGAGTCGATGGTTTCCTTCTGTGGTACTTTTGGGCCACCCCCTTTCGAGGGAGCCTAAAAGTATCACACAAGCCCTTCGGTGAAGGTGGCCTGCATTTGCAGGCGCCCAAGCCGAACCCGGATGATAGGTATATAACGTGAGTAGTTAGATTTTTAAGGGAGATTAAATATGCGTCGTAGTACCTCCGGAGATTAGGCCTTAGTTTTTTACTAGTGTGGCTTTAAACTCCACTAACCAATTTCATATCTAGTTCTAACCTTAACCTACAACCTATTCTACGCGCAGACGCACCAGCCTTGAAACCAAGGCAATCCTAATTTGTGAATTGGGATGGTTCTGATACACCCAACCGGGTGTGACTCATACCACCCTAACTCAACGAACGGAATAACGACAATTTGATGGACCATTCAATTCTTCCTATTTCTTTATTTAGTTCTATTTAGTTTTCTAAGCGGGGGAACTTGGCCTAAGTCCCACCCTTCACACAAATTCCTTCTTAATTACTTACTTTTGTTTGCACGTCCTAACTTACTACATTAATATATTAGGCATCACCCCTTACCTCGGGTCTCTTGCCAACAAGGGTTTACGATTTATTTTGTATGTTTTGATTGTTAAATGTGTTTACACTGGATAGACCACGAAATGCAACTCAATGGGACCAGGGTGACGGGCGACCTGTAGGTTCAACCTGTTGCGCAATCTTCATAAATTGGGGCCATTACTCCCAATCTATGGGGCCAACAACATAATAGTGGATTCGCGGGTCATTAACCCCACCTTTCCACCAACAACATTCAGAGTGGTCGTGTCGGTGATTAATCCGACTTACCACACACGAAACTTGCTAATAAATGAAGCTACTACCACAAAACATACCAAGGGCCCCGAAAACAATGGAATTGGGTACTCCCTTGGCGGTCAAGTGGTCAAGCCACTTGACCTTACGAGATAGGTGAGTGGGTTTAGAGATGCGTACCTTAGCCGTGCTCCCTCCAATCCTAAATGGAAGGCTTAAGGTTAGTTAATTTACCTCAATTTTCCTCGGTTGATTTGGGCTTGATGTAGGCCGAGCCGCTACCTCCTTCCTTGCTCCACTTTCCGAGCGTCGACCTTGCCTCCTTCTTTGTAACTAGTTTGGTAGTAAGCGTACCTTAGTTAACAATTAAAATATAAAGTGTTATTCTGCCCTGTAATTTAATCCTAAGCATAATATTTATACTTAGTGCACCAAATTATCTTTCCAATGATCTAAAAATCACTCTAATCGGATAAGAAATGCAAAAGTTATGAGGGTTGGAAGTGTGAGGTCGATTCAACCGACCCTTCCAACCCACCTATCTACCTTCTAACTTCAAAAATTCATAGCACATTCCTTACTACTTGGATCTAGGCTTTCCTTATACCATTGGAAAGCTATGAACAAGCTCTAACTAGAAAAATTATGACATCAGCAGGTTAAGCTAATAGAAATTCAGCGGACTCCTTGTAACACAGCAGTCAATCAAGAAGGCTTAAACTATGTATCTCGCCTTCAACAATTCATATCTAATTCAAATCTTAGTCAAATCAAACGTTCTATATGACCCTGGAGAGATATTAAAAAGATGTATTTGATAAAAATATGTGATTAGAAAGGTAAGCCGAAGTGAACCCAGCAGGTCCTCTGTAATGCAGCAGTCAACCAAAAGTTCTCAAACTATGTGTCCCATCTTGCACAATTCATATCTAATTCAAATCATTCTCAAATCAAATGTTCTAAGCCATTTTGGAAAGCTACACAAAAGTTCTACTTGGGAAAAATATAATTTCTTGGAATTAAAATTCCTATTGGGCTCGCAGGTCTGATCCAGCAGCCGCTACCCACAAGACCACCCAGTTTTTCTACTCCATCTTTGAAAATCCATAACTAATTATCATCTCAACCAAATCACAAATGGGAAACGGCTATGGATAGCTATATGAAATCTCTCTAAGAGAAAAATGATAAGTATCTTGTTCTAGCTTTTGAACTAAGCCTTCAGGGCATTGGCAGATGAGGTCTATAATGCCTCTACTCAAAACTCTACCATCCAACCTACCTCTACAAAAGAAGGAATAATTTTGTTGGTGTGTTAATAAACACACCACCTAACTAGGAGAGAGAGAGTAGAGGAGGTTCTCAAGCCTTTCTTTTAGACCATTGAGAATACATGCTAAAGGATTTTTTCCTAACTACATTGAAGCAGGGCTTCGCCCAAAAACTAGAGAAAGAAAGAGAGCTACAAGGTGGAAGGAGGGGTTTTTAAACCCTCTCACAAAAGGGTTGGACCCCTCCTCCACCGGATCCATTTTTCAAACCCTTTCCCGAAATTTTGGCTCGGGGGTTTTCCCGGTTGAGGTTGCCACCCTCTCGCCGAGGTGGCTCCGACAAAAAACCTTTAGAAATCTTTCTAATTTTTCCGCCATCGAGTTGGCAAGGGGGCAAGTGGGCAAGTAGCCCCCTTGCTCTCTTTCTTTTTTGTCTTCAAAAGTCTTCAAGCCGATTTTATCTTCTTACCTAAACCACCTCTAATAGTCTTGTGTGCCTCACACTAACTAATAAACTAACACTTGCTTAGCTAGCATCTACTAACATTTGCTTAATAACTAGCGTCTACTAATATTTGCTTAGCTAGTTGTTTTTACTAGCTAGCACATTTTTTCTACTTTGCTATCTTCTGGCACTACTTAGTTTCATTTTGACCTTCCTTCTTCTAGGCTAAATGCTAAATGAACTAATTTTTCCTAAATTCCCTATCAATTCTAACTTTTAATGCTAACATTCTAACTAAAAGTGATCCCGCAGAGTGGTGGACCACTCAAAGGGTTCACACCTTCCCACACGAAAAACATCTTCCCACAGAGATGTGCAAGATCCGGATCCTCTTTGAACTTGACATCGAACTCCGCGGATGCCTCTTGCCATAGAGGGCTCCATGATGCCACAATGGCGGGGGAAACCGGAAGGTCCACAGAAATGTCGTTGAAAACCGAAACGTATAAGACCCGATCTCCCTCTCAGTATCCCATAACGAACTCACATTCCAAACGTTGCACCTCTACCTCGCTGATAGGACGGACTAGAGGGAGGGCTCGCAAGCAGCACAAAGGAATGGAGAAGTGGGACTTACTGGTGGGTTTAATACGGAGGCGTTGGATAACGCCGTTGGAGTCCTCTTTTTGTGATTTACGGAGCTCAAGCTCACACACAATAGGATCTGTGTCGGCAATAGCAACGACGGTATCCTAGCCAATAGACATCACCTCTCCCTGCATTTGACGTTGCGAAATGGCACTCTCACCATGGGCGGCCTCAACCTCGACCGTTGGGGCAGCAATAACAATGTCCTCTGCAGATTGATGTTGCTCCTCCGCAACCTCAAAAGATTGAGAGCCCTAAGAAAAAGAAATCATATGAGAACTTCCCAATTTAACAATCAAATGATAACACCTACAAGTTACCAATACCTCAGCAACCTCAAAAAAAAAACTCACAAAGTAGTTTGAACACAAAGTAATGTAATTATCAATTAGAAGGCAAACGAGAACCAACCACATTCAAAGCCGCCATAATGAAGAGAAATTAGTGACAAAGACGTCCTCGTATTGTAAACAAAACAAATGCCTGATAGAAAAGCAATGCCGAGTCAAGTCATGAAGGGTATCAAAGAGGAGGCCTCAGGCATTCATTTAATGGCCTAGCCCATTCAATATTGAACCTCAAAATCCGAATTAACAAGCCAAAAACCAAGCATAAACAACCAACAAAAAGAGGCCTTGGATCCGAGGCCTCTCTCCTAACCCTCTACCTCTGCCCTTAGGCAATTCTGACGTGGCTAGGCCTTTCAGTTATAAACCTTTAAATCTGAACCTTCAAGCCTAATGTCCTTCACCTGCCCTTAGGCATTCATTAAGTGGCCTAGCCCATTAATATTTGAACATGAAAATCTGAATTTAAGTGCCCAAAAACCATGCACAAACAACCAACAAAAAGAGGCCTCGGATCCGAGGCCTCTTTCCCAGCCCTCTACCTCTGCCCAAAGGCAATCCAGACGTGGCCTAGGCCTTACAATTATAAACCTTTAAATCTAAAAATTCAAGCCTAAATGTCCTACACCCGCCCTTAGGCATTCATTTAATGGCCTAGCCCATTCAATATTGAACCTCAAAATCCGAATTAACAAGCCAAAAACCAAGCATAAACAACCAACAAAAAGAGGCCTCGGATCCGAGGCCTCTCTCCTAACCCTCTACCTCTGCCCTTAGGCAATCCTGACGTGGCTAGGCCTTTCAGTTATAAACCTTTAAATCTGAACCTTCAAGCCTAAATGTCCTTCACCTGCCCTTAGGCATTCCTGAAGTGGCCTAGCCCATTAATATTTGAACATGAAAATCTGAATTTAAGTGCCCAAAAACCATGCATAAACAACCAACAAAAAGAGGCCTCGGATCCGAGGCCTCTTTCCCAGCCCTCTACCTCTGCCCAAAGGCAATCCAGACATGGCCTAGCCCATTAATATTTGAACATGATATTCTGAATTAACAAGCCAAAAACCAAGCATAAACAAACACCAAAAAGAGGCCCCGGATCCGAGGCCTCTTTCCCAGCCCTCTACCTCTGCCCAAAGGCAATCCAGACGTGGCCTAGACCATTAATATTTGAACATGATATTCTGAATTAACAAGCCAAAAACCAAGCATAAACAACCAACAAAAAGAGGCCTCAGATCCGAGGCCTCTTTCCCAGCCCTCTACCTCTACCCAAAGGCAATCCAGACGTGGCCTAGGCCTTACAATTATAAACCTTTAAATCTGAAATTTCAAGCCTAAATGTCCTACACCTGCCCTAAGGGATTCATTAAATGGCCTAGCCCATTCAATTATGAACCTCAAAATCTGAATTAATAAGCCAAAAACCAAGCATAAACAACCAACAAAAAGAGGCCTCGGATCCGAGGCCTCTTTCCCAACCCTCTACACCTACCCTTGGGCAATCCAGACGTGGTCTAGGCCTTACAGTTATAAACCTTTAAATCTGAAAATTCAAGCCTAAATGTCCTACACCTGCCCTTAGGCATTCATGAATTGGCCTAGCCCATTAATATTTGAACATGAAAATCTGAATTTACATGGCAAAAACCAAGCATAAACAAACACCAAAAAGAGGCCTCGGATCCGAGGCCTCTTTCCCAACCTCCAACACCTGCCCTCAGGCATTCCTGAAGTGGCCCAGCCCATTAATATTTGAACATGATAATCTGAATTTAAGTGCCCAAAATCCAAGCATAAACAACCAACAAAAAAAGGCGTCGAACCCAACCCTCTACCTCTACCCTTGGGCAATCCAGACGTGGTGTAGGCCTTTCAGTTATAAACCTTTAAATCTGAACCTTCAAGCCTAAATGTCCTACACCTGCCCTTAGGCATTCACTAAGTGGCCTAGCCCATTAATATTTGAACATGATAATCTGAATTTAAGTGCCCAAAAACCATGCATAAACAACCAACAAAAAGAGGCCTCGGATCCGAGGCCTCTTTCCCAGCCCTCTACCTCTGCCCAAAGGCAATCCAGACGTGGCCTAGCCCATTAATATTTGAATATGAAAATCTGAATTTACAAGGAAAATACCAAGCATAAACAGACAACAAAAAGAGGCCTCGGATCCGAGGCCTCTTTCCCAACCTCCTACACCTGCCCTTAGGCATTCCTGAAGTGGCCTAGCCCATTAATATTTGACCATGATAATCTGAATTTAAGTGCCCAAAATCCATGCATAAACAACCAACAAAAAGAGGCCTTGGATCCGAGGCCTCTTTCCCAACCCTCTACCTCTGCCCAAAGGCAATCCAGACGTGGCCTAGGCCTTACAGTTATAATCCTTTAAATCTGAAATTTCAAGCTTTAATGTCGTACACCTGCCCTTAGGCATTCCTGAATTGGCCTAGCCCGTTAATATTTGAACATGATAATCTCAATTTAAGTGCCCAAAAACCATGCATAAACAACCAACAAAAAGAGGCCTCGAACCCAACCCTCTACCTCTACCCTTGGGCAATCCAGTCGTGGCTAGACCTTACAGTTTTAAACCTTTAAATCTGAACCTTCAAGCCTAAGTGTCCTTCACCTGCCCTTAGGCATTCATTAAGTGGCCTAGCCCATTAATATTTGAACATGATAATCTCAATTTAAGTGCCCAAAAACCATGCATAAACAACCAACAAAAAGAGGCCTCGGATCCGAGGCCTCTTTCCCAACCTCTAAGACCCGCCCTTAGGCATTCCTGAAGTGGCTTAGCCCATTAATATTTGAATATGATAATCTGAATTTAAGCGCCCAAAAACCATGCATAAACAACCAACAAAAAGAGGCCTCAAACCCAACCCTCTACCTCTACCCTTGGGCAATCCGGTCGTGGCCAGACCTTGCAGTTATAAACCTTTAAATCTGTAACTTCAAACCTAAATGTCCTACACCTGCACTTGGGGATTCATTAAGATGCCCAGCCCATTAATATTTGGACATGAAAATCTGTATTTACAACCCAAAAACCAAGCATAAACAACCAACAAAAAGAGGCCTGATTCCCAAAACCTCAAAATATAGGCTGAAATTTCAACCTCCTCCCTCACTCAAAACTATACCTCTCACCTACACACTCAACCCGAATCAACACAAGGCCGAGACCAGCCCATGTCAAGATTCCATGTACTTTAAGATCTCAAAACCCTCACCTCAATCAATGTGCTACCTCTCAACTACACAATCAACCCGAATGAAGACAAGGCCGAGACTTCCTCAACATCAAGATTCCATGTACTTTGAGAACTCAAAACCCTCTCCTCACTCAAAACCCTACCTCTCAACTACACAATCAACCCGAATAAAGACAAGGCCGACACTTCCTCCAAGTCTACATTCCATGTGCTTTGAGAACTCAAAACCCTCTCCTCACTCAAAACCCTTGCTCTCACCTACTCCTCTCCTCACTCTAAACCCTTGCACTTACTCAACCCAAATCAAGACAAGGCCGAGACCAACCCAACCCAAGTCAACATTCCATGTCCTTTGTCAACTCGAAACCCTCACCTCACACATAACCCTATACACTAACCTATTCACTAAACCCACATCAAGACATGGCCGTGACCACACCAGGTTATCATTCCATGTACTTTGAGTACTTAAAAACCTCACCTCACTCAAAACCTTGACTACGAACCTTCACACTAACCCCATATCAAGAAAAAGCCGAGAGCACCCCATATTATCATTCCATGTACTTTGAGTACTCAAAAACCTCACCTCACACATAACCTTAACTACGAACCTACACACTAACCCCACATCAAGACAAGGCCGAGACCACCCCAAGTTATCATTCCATGAACTTTGAGAACTCAAAAACCTCACCTCACTAAAAACCTTACCCGAGACCTACCCAAGTCAACATTTCATGTACATTGAGAAAGCAATAACAACACTTTACTCAAAATCCTACCTCCGAACCTACACACTCAACCCAAATCAATTTTACTTTCAACGTACTCTGAGAAATCAAGGTAATACAAAGCAAAATCATCGGCCAAGATGAGGCCTCGGATCCGAGGCCTCTTCCTTTACCTCACCGAGAGCCCGACACCTTACCATGATTTGGAGTATGCCATCCACTGAGGCCCCAATATCCGCGCCACTGTCTTCCGTGCTCCCATCCTCTGTCATCGTTATTGGAGTGCTCCTCATGTCAACGAGGTTAACATGCGCCTTTCGTCTCCCGCGGCCGCGCCCTCGCCTCGATGTCTCTTGTGTTCCACCCGCCTTGCTTCGCATAATTCTTGAAACAGGGTTCACAATATCCACATTTAGGGTTTCACTCACTGGGCCTCCTTCTTCCGCTCTTTCGCGGCCTCCCGGTAAATTACATTTCAGATCATCCTCTGCCGATTTCCTCTTCGACGCCTTCATTTTTTCTCTTCTTTGAATCGGTGGTTGTCCCGACAGTGATCCTAGCTCTTCTAACGCCTTCCCTGTTTGTTGTGCTACCTCCATGTTGTCTTTTTCTTCGTAGCTATTTCCACTCTCTCCACTCGCCCCATCCTCCTATATTTAAGAGATAACAATGTTTAGGGCAATGATGACAAACCATAATATTTAAGAGATAATTGCTTCACAATTCAATCTTGTAATTTTGTGCTTAGACAACTGCATATATGGAGAACCCGCAGAATACGTACATCGCTTGTAGAGTTCGCCTCTTCGCGTGAGTCTTCTTGGATGCTGTCATTTCCCAGCTCCTCCACTTCTGCCATTGTCTGCGTTTTACTTCCGCCCCCCTTTTCTACAATCGGTGATAAAAGAAAAGGCCATATCTCACAGTCTAGCCTCCACGAATGTTTAGGATGGCTCAAATCCTCGGGCGTTCCACGTCCCTTGATTGGCGCATTCGTTGACTGTATCTTTTGTGGCCTCCCTGTCTTCCTCTTCTTATCTGTGTAATGTGTAGACGATCGCCTCCTCTTCTTCTTCTTTGATGGTTCCGCTGTCAAAGGTTGTGGATTGCATGTTTCCTTCATGTGTTCAGGCCTCCCGCAATTCAGACCAAATTGCTCTATTTCTTTTCCACAACCTCACAGCATTAAAGTCACACATTGGAAAGGGAATGAGCTTGCATTCTTCTCAATATATAATTCATGTTTAGGGTTTTCCACTTTCTGTCAGTCGTTCCCCGTTGTCATTTTTTTGGCATCCTTCATCTGTTTATTGTATATCCCTATGGCTTCCTCGTCTTTAGTGCCTTCTTTGTTAGAGATGGCGGAGCTCCGTGCCAATGGCTTCGGAGTGCCCATCCTCTTTCCTATAGATGCAGACGGATTTGCACATGTGTCTTCCCTCCACCTTAGTATCAGGTTCTGCTTGCTGGATGGTTCAATCTGGGTCGAACACAAGATTTATGATCCCCTTACCTCTTTGTTGTCCTTGACCATGCGTATGAATCCCATTCTTGCCAACTACGGATCATTTCTGTGGAAACTTGCCGCAGGTAAATACAGAGTCTACGGACTCCCTGAATCTCGGCCACACGTTTCCACTGAGATCCGTACCCCTCCTTATTCGTCCGCTTCCACTTTCAACACCCCTCCCGCCGTTCGTGTCAAAATTGAACCTGGTATTCATAATGTCATACATCTTTCTGATTCATCTGATGGTGATGAGCCCGTTCATTCTACTCCTAATGTCATGCCATCTTCATCCTCATTCGGTCCCCCCTCCGTGTCCTCCCCCCTGTGCACCTTGATCCCATGTGTCATCTTCCCCCATCCCCTCCCAAACACACCCCTTCCATTCTTCAATGTCTTCGTTCTCTTGCTTCAATGCCCGGTAGGAAAAACATTCTCAAGAAGCTAGATTATGACACCTTGCGAGTTGAAGAGGTGAATTTCCTCCCCCCTCGATTTGATGGTGATCTTATGTTTGTCCTACCCCCAGTCGGTGTCTCTTCCTCTCATAAGAAGGCCCAATCCATGGACGGCATGGACAAACGCTACGACGGCCATGTTTGGACTAAGTGTTGAAGACATTGACAACAAGCAAGTAGAGAAGCATTGAATCTAGAGCTACAAACACCACCAAGAGGAAGAGGATCAACACCGAGCAATGGAACAACGAAGAAGAAGAGGAGCTCTCGGCCATGGAGCTCGGCCGCGGAATTAGGCTCCCCTTCCCACGGCTTTACACACAAGACGCGCGGTTATAGGTCCCACTGCCCACGGCAATGGGTGCCCAGCGGGTTTTTGAAGGAGAACTTAGGAATTAAGAAGAAATGCTACTACATTAGCATTGAGGAATTAGTATTAGGCATTATGAAATATATTAGGACATATAGAAAATAGGATTTTGAGATTCAAAGACCATTAAAGAGGCAATATGGGAGGAATGAAAGATTTTGAGGATTAATGACTATGAGGCATAATAATGGAGTATATAGGAATGTAGTAGAATATGATTAGGGAATATATTAGAATGTAGGAGAAGACATGATTATGGGGAATATAGCATGAAGAATTTTGAGGAAAACATGATCATGAATTATAGATGAATTTTAGATTCTTATGATACAAAAACATTATGAAGATGCATTATGAGCATATAGGACAAGGATAGATTCTACTAGGATGATTAAATACAAATCATTGGAATCAAGCAAATGTGAAGACTTGATTACATTCTCAAAAGGAAGTACAATGTAGCCACTACAAGGATTTAGTAGAATCTTAAGACTTGAACATTCAAATGGTAAAACGGTTATAACCGTTTAGGATAGATATTATCTACACATATCAAAGATAGTTAGTATCTAGGAAAGTGGAAGTTAATTGCCACTCTTAGTATAGATTTTGGATAGGAAGGAAAGACTATATAAGGGAAGCAATTTAGGAGATCTATACCTCATTTTCTACACAACGAAGTTATCTTAAATTTGAGTGTCAAGAATCACTTGAAGCTTTTGTAACTCTCCTCTCGAGGAACTTTTGCAATACACTTATCTTTTCTACAAATGCGTGTGATCTTTCTACCTCTCTCAAATTGAACTACGAGTCGTCAATGGTACTTTGTAGCTTAAGTGATTGAGCAACCGAGAGTAGAGTAGATTGAGTAGACTCTTTTGAGAAAGAACTCAAAAGATAGTGTGAGGGTGAGAACAAAGCGCTCAAGACAAATTGGAGAATCAATGGGACTTTGAGAGAGATTGAATTGAGAAAGCGATTGTCAAACTTGAGTGAAGGAAACAAGATTATCTCTTTAAGCGGAACTTATCATTGATCTCCTCAAAAGGGAATTATAAATATACATGTGATTGAATGATTGAAGAATTATATGCATGTTATGATTTAAGCAAAACAACTTAACGATTGCAACTCCTTCAAAAGAGGAGGAACTTATTATTGAAAACTACATAATTGACTTATAAGTATTATACATATTATACTACATATTGATTGTTGAACTTATGATTAACAAGAATGATGAAGACATTAATTCATATCAAAGTTTGAATACATATGAATGAAGTAATATTGATATAAGATAATCTACTCGCTACAATTGTTATTGAAGCTTCTTACTTTAAGATCCTTTGTGAGTTGTTGGATGTCATTACAATTTGAAGGATTATCTATTCAAGAGAAGATCTCTCTTTTTTTTGAGCAAAACTCAAGAGAGATAGGTTTATCTTCTCGTCATCAAGAAATACTTTGTAGTAAAAGTGCTTCTTCTCTTAAGATACTTTGTGAGTTGTTGGATGTCATTAACAATCAAAGAGGAGTTCTTTCTCTTGAATAAACCTCAAGAGAGTTATAATTATTCTTGTCATTAAAACACTTTGAATGTTAAACGTGACATTGCAAAACAATCAATGATGTGTTCACGAAATTATAACTACTATATGCATACATGTCAAGTTACAATATTATAAGTAGTAACACTTGAGTTTAAAAAGGAAGACTCAAAAATATTAGATCTTCTTCATCATTATAAGATTACTATCATTTGTGTGATTAATGGTTATGAACTACTAACATTAAGGATTTATACAATTTATTGAACACTATATTATTATCAAGGATATTGTTACACCTCTTGAAGCTTTCTTTAAATCTAATGGTTCTTATTATCAATGATGCCTTACATTGAGAGTAAGAATTAAGATAATGAGATTGTGTTCACTCCAATAATTATATTCATATCATAAGGAGAAGAGAGGAATTATTAATTAGAGACCGAACATATTAATGAGGCACGGTAGTTCTCAAGCGAATATAAATTTACGTGATGTCTCACCGTGAGTCTTCTTGAGCTAAATTGCAAGGGAACGACCCACGGGGTGCATCATGTTGGCGACCATGCTGGGGATTCTTGCCATTAATGTGTTTCGGTAATTTAAATGTGAAAGGGTGATTTAATGTGTCTTGGTGTTTTAAGTGTGAAAAGGACGAAAGCGGAGGTTCTTGGCGAATACGTTAACTAAGCACGTGGAGGATTACGCCAAGAAGAGCGGACAACCGCAACGTCATATCTACCAATTGGAACTTAACACGATTCGGAGATAATGCGCCTTACTAGTAAGAATGTCAAATGAGAAGAGACATACGGAAGACGACTGGGAGATACGTGATACGTTGAATGAATTAAACTTCATCACTTTTTGCGAGGCGATACTCAAGGAGACCGAAATTCAAGAGAAATTCTATCAAGTGGAGATTGAGGAATCCCTACTTTACAAATTGTGGCACACAACGGAAGAAATTTCAAATGAGCAACAACTCCAATTGGAACATTAAACCAAAAGAAACTAGAGCAAACAACAAAGAGGAACTAGTATCGAATTGGCCATGGGAATATCCAAACTACATCAAAGAATCTAACCAAGAAGGAGAATGGACTAGCACCAACCGATTTCTCGGATTAATCATATGTATGAACCGATTATACATCAATCAAGCGGTGAGATGTTTTGAAGAAAGGCGAATTAGTTTCACGTACCGATCGGAATTTGAAAGAAGAATCAACGAATTACCCGAAGAATTACAAGCTATCATTTTCTCGAAAGTGTGGAACAAAGGCAAGGATACATTGTGGGAGTGCATGCCGGGAACAACGAAGCAAAGTGGGTACCATTATAATCAAGAAGGGTTCCTTTACGACTTATACTACACACGAGTAATGGTACCAACTATGATCAATGATTCCTTGGTTTAAAAACATCCATCGCCACGATAACTTACGAGAAAGATTAGAAGAAGGATCCAAAGAAAAGCAACTAATTGGACCACTTGAAGCCTCATATATCGAAGAATCAATTCTAAAAAGAATTGAGGACTCAAACGTAAAGGGATTATTTGTATTTGAGGATCTTATAGAAGACATAGGAGATGTGAGTCATTGGCCTTGGGAATACCCAAAGTTTAGTTGGGACAAAAAGGTACTAACTCAATATGAAGGAGTAAAGAGGTTCCATGACTTGATGTGGAACATGCACAAAGTATACAAGAAGAAAGCAACCAAGAATTTCATCAAAAAGCAAATCGGATTTACTTATTGGTCGGAGTTTGAGAGGAGAATCTACGAACTACCGGAAGAATTGCAAGCAAAGATATTTTCAAAAGTGTGGAATCACGGGAGAATTGGAACCGGAAAGTGGGCGAAAGACGCCACAAGTCATAGAGGATACCACTACCCAAAAGAGGGACTATTATACAACATCTATTTTGAAAAGGTGATGATTAAACTCTACAACGGACTAGAAAGATTGGAGAAGAGTGAGCGGGAGGTGACCACGATTAGAAGATCAAAACGTATAGCAAAAGAGAATTCATTGGGGAGAAAGAGAAACTAGATTAAGAATATCCTAAGAGTTGTACTAGCGAAAAGATGAGATAGATGCACATAATTGAAGCCGGGAGGGCCGATTAGGGGTGATCTTGGGTCATGCTAAGTAGCGTTAACGTACGACAAAGAGGAAGAGAAAATTAAATTGAGTGTTTCCTAAGAACCGTACTAGCGAAAGGATGAATATAGGTGCACATAGTTGAAGCCGGGAGGGCCAACTAGGGTGATCTAAGATCAGGCTAAGTAGTGTTAATGTACGACGAAGAGGAAGACACTAGGGAACGAAGCCGTTCGCCGCCATCTAGGAGAGAGGCCGAGGCCGAACGTAGGCACATTAACCGTATGCAACACGGAGTGAACCCCAATAGCGAGGAAGGAAGAGCCGAGAGACAAAGAAGAGAGAGAGCAGAACGATACGAGAGACGGGCAAAACAAAGAGCCGAAGGTCTCGAAGTATCTAGATCACCATCCCCATCACTAACAAACGATAATCTAGACCGACCATCACCTTACGAATACGGAAATATAAATAGAGAGGAGCAAGGAGATACCGTCACTCCATTAGGAACATTCGAGACATACAATAGGGAGGGAATACCCCGGAATATTAATTTCGATCAAGACACACAAGAAAGCATAATAGAAAACGAAAATTCGACAACAACTCAAAGTGAGGAACCAACATCAAGACAAGTCAACCAAACATTTGAAGAATTTTTGCAACAAGTAAGGGCTAGTGAACAAAGATTTGACTATAGGGTACCAATTAATAGCACAACAAGATCCGGAACAACGTCATTAGGTACGAATATTGGAAGTTCTGGAGGAGGAAGAGGAAGTGGAACTATAGCCATGTCGGGAGGAGCACCACCCCCGCCTAGAAGAGGGAAGATACCTCTTCCCACCTACAAAGGAAAAGAAGATCCGGACACTTACATACAAGAGTATGTCAATATATGTCATGCCAATCAAGAAGGAACCGATGCGGAGAAATTAAGATTGTTTCCAGTGACTCTCAAGAAAAAGGCACTAGAATGGTACACTCAATTTCCCGCGAATCACTTTTGAATTGGAACGATTTAAAGACAACTTTTATCCAACGGTTCCGATCAACCAAATCGGAAGGGGAGATCATCAACAACTTATCACATGTAAAGCAAAAGAAAGATGAATCGGTGGAAGAATTTTATGAGCGAGTAATGGTAGCGGCGGCTAAGATTCAACCCGCACCGGGAGAACAAATTAGAAAAACTTGGTTCATAAATGGACTAAGAAAGGAATATGAGAAGTATGTAAACATCTTGCCAAGTGATACTTTGGAGGAAGCACTAGCTTCGGCACGAAAGATTGAGATGAGCAAGACAAAGAAAGAAAGAATGAGAGAAGAAGAATCAAGTGGAGATTCGAGTAGCGATTCCGATGATGAAAGAAGAAAGAAGAAAAAGGGAAAGGCTAAGAAAGCTGATATTACTAAGGATGATTTAAAGGCTCTTAAACGAGAGATAGAGGAACTGGCAATCGGTACTCGGAAGTTTAGAACGGGAGTCACTTGCCAGAAATGCCGGAACGAGGGTCATTATTCGAATGAATGCCAATTAAAGAATTGCACAAATTGCAATAGTACTACCCACAATACAAATGAATGTGTTTATGATGGAAGAAGGCGAGAAAGGAGATATGGAGTGAATCAAGTACAACCACAATTTAACAACAACCGGAGAAGGGCGGGAGCCGAACCTCCGAGATTTAGAGATGAAGATAGACCGCGGTTCGGGGAGAATCGACGAGATATGAGATACCCCTATCAAGGGAGAGATAAGCAAAGGGATGAAGAATACCCCTATCACGGGCAGGAATACCGAAGAGGAGATCGGTACCCGTATGACAATTACCGGAGGGAAGCGACATACCCCTACCGAAGCCAATACTACCCAAGGGAAGAAACATACCCCTTTACAGGCGGCCCTAGAGGACCTATTAATCACGGGAGATTGGAATACCCAAGGGATGTGATGGACAACAATGGCCAAAAAGCCGCGCCGAGAATCGGGTACACTGGCCTACCGCGACGGGAAGGCAACGCCGACGAGTGCTATTATTGTCATCAACCGGGTCATAGAAAGCCGGAGTGCTCATTGTTTAGGAAACATCAAGATGAAGCGAATGATTACGCGAAGAAGCCCATGGTGGCGGCAAATGTAGTGACACCAAGTGTGTGTGTGATGACAAGAGCCCAAAGAGCGGCGAAAGAAAACTCTAAGGAAGAGAGTGAATTGGAAGATGAAGAAGATGATAGAAAGAGCGAAGACTCGGAGAATAGTGATAGTGATGATGAAAAGGATACTATAAAGGTTATGGATGAAGAAAGCGAAGAGCTTAGTGAGAATGAGAATGAGCCAAAGAATAGGCGAAAAGAACACGAGTCACAAGTGTTGCGGGATGCACCGGAGGACTCGGAGTGGAAGAAGAAGCGGGAGATACACCGCCAAGTAACGAATGAGATCAAGGAGATCCAACGGGAAGCGGGCGAAGATCTTTTAGAGCCAGAAGATCTGGCCCCAAAGTACCGAAAATCCGCTAAGGGAGAAGCGATGAAAGAAGAACCCCGGACGAGGGTAGGACAAATTATTCGAAAAGTACTAGATTCAACTCAAGCAAATATCACAATAGGGCAACTCTTGGAGATAGCCCCTTATTGCAAAAGAAGGGTAATGGAAGCAATTTACATGAACGGGCGAGATGAGAGGGAAGTCCCTCAAACATATCTCGTAGCCACAAAAGATTTCGATGAAGAAATGCCGATGATCACGGTATGGACTAAGAATCGACGAATACCAAATGTGTTATTAGATGGAGGATCGGGAGTAAACATTATTACGGACACTTTAATGAGGAAACTAGGAATAGAGAAACAACTTGAAGTGGCACCATTCACAATCAAGATGGCGGATCAACGGAAAGTAACGCCACTTGGAATCATCAAGAATTTGAAAATCAATATTGGAGGGTTAACTTTTAAGATTACCATGACGGTAATTAAGATGGAGAATCAAGAGAATAGCTACTCAATGTTACTCGGACGGCCATGGCTTAAGCAAGCACGTGCCAAGCACGATTGGGGAAAGAGTCAACTAATTTTATATCAAAATGGAATAGATGTATGTATTGGTACAAATCGAAGACCGAAGCTTCCGGATTCATCAAGACCAATCAACATTGAAGGTTTTGATTGGGAAGCCGGATTAACCGATGAAGAAGAACAAGTAGTTTATCAAGCTTATCCAAGTTTACATTACATAGCGGATGTGGAACTTGATGGATTAGAGCAATTATACGAAACCGAATGCAATATGATTATGACAAGCGTCGAAGGAGAAAAGATGAAGAATATCAACAAAAAGGGACCTAAAACAAAGGCCAAGAAAGAGGAAAGACAAGTTCCTAAGCTCAAAGAAGGAACTCCAAAACAAAAGGAAGACATGGGAGAGAAACCGGTTTATCCATCTCACTTTTATGAGATGAAGGAAGGAGAATAAGCGATCGATCGAACACCGGCATCCGAAGCGGTGAAAGGGAAAACAATCGCCGGATGGACTATCGAAGATGAAGATATGATAAAGGAAATTAACCTTGGGACAACGGAGGATCCCAAAATGGTACGAATAGAAAAGGGACTTGACCCTACCTATGAAAACCAAGTGATTGAGATACTAAGGGATTACAAGGATGTATTCGCATGGACATATGAGGATATGAAAGGGATACCACCTCACATTTGTGAGCACAAGATAGAGCTCAAACCAAATACCAAGCCGATCAAGCAAAGTAGATATCAAATGAATCCGAATTATGCGGCAAAGGTGAAAGAGGAGATCGACAAATTACTTAAAGCCGGATTCATATACCCGGTAGATAGAGCGGAATGGCTTTCACCGATAGTGATAGTACCAAAGAAAAATGGAAAGTTAAGAGTATGCGTAGACTATCGGAAACTCAACGGAGCAACAAAATCTGACCCATTTCCATTACCATTCACGGAGGAGATTCTTGAAACGGTAGCTGGACACGAGATGTTGTCACTACTAGACGGGTTTAGTGGTCACAATCAAGTGAGGGTAGCACCGGAAGATCAACCGAAAACTTGTTTTATTACGGAGTGGGGAGCTTATGCTACTAGAGTGATGTCATTTGGACTTATGAATGCGCCATCTACTTTTCAAAGGGGAGTAATGACGATTTTCGCGGAGTTTCTAAATGATTTTATGAAAGTGTTTTTGGATGATTTTAGTATATATGGGACAAAGGCGGATCATATCAAGCACCTTAAGCTTTGTCTCCAACGATGTAGAGAGTGTGGCTTAAGTCTTAATCCGGAGAAGTGTATGATTTGCGTGACCTCGGGAAGATTACTAGGTCACGTGGTTTGCAAAGAGGGACTTTTGATAGATCCCAAAAAGATCTCCGTGATACAAAGCTTACCACCACCAACCAATGTCAAGAGTTTACGAGCATTCTTAGGCTCGGTAACATACCATAGGAGATTCATATGGATGTTTGCACAAATTACGAGACCTCTTTATACTCTCCTAAAAAATGATGAAGCATTCGAATGGACGACAAATTGCCAACAAACATTTGAACTAGTCAAGAGACTTCTTACGACAACACCAATATTAATGGCTCCAAATTGGTCAATGGAATTCCATGTCCATTGTGATGCATCAAACATAGCCATTGGAGCGGTACTAGCGCAAAAGGTGAATGGAAACATCGACTCGCCAATTTACTATGCAAGCCGATTATTAAATAAAGCGGAGAAAAATTATAGTACAACGGAACGCGAAGCATTAGCAATGGTATATTCGGTAAACAAATTCCGACACTACCTTTTGGCGAACCATTTCGTGTTTTACGTGGATCATCAAGCATTGTTATACTTGATAAATAGACCGATAATCTCGGGGAGAATCGCAAGATGGATGCTTCTTCTACAAGAATACGATTTTGAGATTGTGTATATGCCCGGGAGACGACACGTGATGGTGGATCACCTCTCAAGAATCGATAATGGAGAACCACCCACCGGAGTAACGACCAACTACCGGATGCAAATTTGTTTTGTATGGAAGTACTAGAGGAAGAAGATGATTACATGAAAGAAAATGAACAATTAAGTGAAGAAAATGAACAAGGAAAGGAAAATGTGACACCATGTCTTGAATGGTACATGGTATATACTCAATCAACGGAGGATTGGAGAAAACCGTTCAAAGAATATCTCAAACATGGAAGATTGTTGACAATAGGAACAATGGAAGAAGAACAAACACGCATAAGAAGAGCGAGTGAACCTTACGTTATGGATGGAGATAAATTAATACGAATTAGCCCAAGTGGAGAATAAAAAACATGCATAGCGGGATAAGTTATTGAAGAGATCATCGCGGAAGCGCATGAACAAGAAGGTCATCATCAAACCTTCGGAAATACTTGGTTCACCATATTAAGTGGACCTTATTGGTGGCCAACAAGAAAGAGGGACGTAGCAAGTTATTGCGAAGAATGTCCGGTTTGCTTACGACAAAATGAAGGACGAATATATGAACTAGAAAATGATACTCTAGTACTAGACTCGGTATCGGATGACGAGTCAACTACGGAAGAAAACCACTCGACGGATTGGAGAACACCCTATTTTGAGTACTTAAGAAATAAACAAGTAAATGGAGAAAATATTACCAATGAAAAACAACTTCGATGGGCAAACAAATGCAAGCGGTTCGTTCTCAACGGAGGAACCTTGATAAGATTACTATCCAACGGAGATACGCGAATATGCGTCACACGAAGTCGAGGAGGAAAACTCATAGCGGCCACTCACCACGCAAAAGGCAAGCATTTGACCTTACCTATGACTAAGCAATTAATATTCTTTAGTCCTTATTGGCGGCCTACAATTGACGAAGACATCAAGTATCACGCGGAATACGAATGTGAAAAATGCATGTTACAACTCAATGGGAAGCAAGAAGAGATGAATCTAAAAGATAAACAAGTGACTATATTAAAGCAAATGTCACCATCGGATTGGAAAAAACCTTACCTCGAATACTTATTATTCGGAAAGGTAATGAGCAATGACTTAACCGGAGAAGAGAAGGAACGGATTGCGAATAGAAGTCAATTCTTCGCCATCATAAATGGGAAACTAATGAGACGATTTGTCGCCAATGAGATACCTAAAGAATGCATCTCGGAGAATCGGATACAAGGATTTTTAAAGGAACTTCATGGAAAATATCAAACATGTGAAGAAATGATAAAACAAGCAACACAAGGACCATATTGGTGGCCTACAATGACTCGCGATATCCAAAGTTTCATCAAGCAATACAATGGTACTGCGCTAAGGAGTGATTCAACCAAAATGGATTGGAGAAAACCAATAATAGAATATTTGAACCATGGGAAAACCGGAGATCGACATCCATTTGAACAAGAGAATGGAACTTATTTTATGGAAGAGGGAGAATTACGGAAGGAAGTAGACCACGGAGAAACAAAGATATGTATCGCAGGAGATCCAATCAAGCATCTAATCAAACGAGTGCATGAACAAAATGGTTATCATCTCAACCCGAACGATACTATTCAACAAATTCTCAACGGGCCTTATTGGTGGCCTACCATAGTACAAGATACGGAACATTATATCAATGGAGAATGTCCGAAATGTAAGAAGAAAGCAACAACTAAAATACAATGCGGAGCAATTACCACTGATCCACAAGAGGATTGGAGAACACCATTTATTGACTACTTATCGCATGGGAGATTGACAACACCGGCAACGACTTCTCAAAGACAACAAATAGCGATAAGAAGTAGACATTTTCAACTAATTAATGGAGACCAATTAATCAAGGAAGGGGCCGATGGAATGAAAAGGAGATGTGTCTCCGGACCAATTACTGAGGCGATCATCGCCGAAGCACATGAAGGCATTGCGGGAGGACATTTCGCGGCAAACATCACATTACACAAAATATTAACGGCCCTTTATTGGTGGCCTACAATGAAAAGGGACGTATACTTATATTGCAAACAATGTGACATATGTCAAAGAGTGGGACCAAAAGTATCAAAGTCCGCACAACCATTACACCCAATTATGCCTACAGAGGTGTTTCAAAGATGGGGATTGGATTTTATAGGACCAATCAATCCACCGGCTAAAGGTACTAAAAATAGATACATTATTACCGCCACGGATTACACTACCAAATGGGTTGAAGCGAGAGCACTAAAGGATAACACCGCGGCATCTACCGCGAAATTCATATTTGAGGAGATCATCACCAAATTTGGATGTCCGATTGAACTAGTTAGTGACCAAGGGAGTCATTTTCTAAACGAGACAATCCAAATTCTAACCAAGACATTTATGGTCTTACATCGAAAATCGACAACTTACTATCCTCAAGCCAACGGACAAGCTGAGAGCACCAACAAAGTCATTAAGACAACACTTACCAAAATGGTAAACGCCAATCGCACGGACTGGGACACTAAACTATACGCGGCTTTATGGGCATATAGAACGGCATACAAAGTCACCACCAAGCATACACCATTTTCATTGGTATTTGGAACGGAGGCATTACTTCCATTAACGTTCATTTACAACGAGGAGAATCTCCAAAGGAATCAAGAATGGCATCCCGTTCTTAAACGGAGAATGGAACAATTAAAGACATTAGACTTAACCCGTATTGAAGCGGAGGAAAACATTGAGCATACTCAAACCATGAGAAAAAGAAGACAAAATAAAACTTTAATGGAAGACAAGAGGTGCAAACATTGCAAGAAACCTTCTTATGACACTACGGAGAAGAGTGACAAAACTCATCAAGCAATGGAGAAATTAAAGGGGAACAAGATTCCCAAGTTTCACAAGGGTCAAAAGATTTTATGGCATCAACGGATGAACAAACCGGGTCCAGGCAAATTTAGAATTCGATGGAGTGGACCTTACGAAATTAAGGAAATTTACGACAACAATACCGTGGATGTGAATACTTTACAAGGAGAACCTCTTGGAAGGGTAAACATGAGTAAGATTAAACCTTACCATGAACCTCTAGAGGCAAAGGCGTATGTTTTGGAAGTTGGTGACACCAAAGTCCCATCACTAGGAGGAACAATTGGATCTTGTACAAAAGGATATTCCTCTCTAAACACCAACCACCATAATGGAGAATCAAGCAATTCAAGACCATGCAGATTTTACAAAGGGCAAAAAGTAGTGAGCAAATATCTACCACACATACAAATCAAGACACCTTTTGAACAACAAAAATGGGTGGGACCATACACCATCACAAGAATCCACGATGACGATACCATTGAGATCAAGACCATACATCAAAAAGAATTGGGACGATGGAGATTGAAGAAGTTTTTACCATATGACTGGGTTAACCCCAACCAAGTTATCACTTTTAACCAAGACGGGATGAATATTTTTACATCCCCGGATTATGAAGAAGTTCACCATAAATTATTGGAATGTTATTCCATACAACCATTGGCAAATGAGGTTCATGATCAATCAATTTCAACCAAGGTGATTATGAAATCTTACCTCTCAAAAGAAGAAAGGTGCGAACCATACGCATGCAACGGGATAGACACACGTCAAATTCCACAACATCATTATGATAACATGACATGTGCGGAGGACGTAACAAACTATACACATTACAAATTGGCTACCACGCGAAGTTTAAACCACGCATGTGGAAAAATGGTACACTTATGGAGCATAATCTATACACTATTCGTGATTAGACTACTACACTATAATGGACATCTTACGCAAGAATGGAAAACACCCCTACATTCATCCATAAAAAGACATACTATCCAATTTAAAGCCACACAGAGTATAGAAAATTTCAATGGAACTGAAATTACACTTATAATACATCAAATTACTGTCATTCCAAAGATCCAAGATAATATTCTTCATGGACCCATATCCACCCATTTACACATGAAGAGAATTGCAAATCAAAAAGAGGTATCACAAGAAGGCATTAAGTCAGGAAGGCATAAAGGAGCTACACCTTGTCAACACACAAGTAAGAAGATGATAAAGCCACCAAGATGCCATGTCAGAAATTACAGGGTTAAAAGGCCTAGCTGGATCGGCCAGCTAACATCAAGAAGCGTAACAGAATTACCCGAATACATCATTAATCAGACTGTCCCAAGGACATTAGCAACAGACTTCCCAAGGCTACCTCTCAGAAGATTGGCAAGTCTTAGTTCTCTTTCACAGCTGTTTGGAGCAGAGTTCGAGGAAGGTCTCTCTGAACTGAAGACGTTTTTAGCTTGGTCCAGGCATTCGAGGACAGTGTTTCAATGTACCAGTTACACAGAATTGAAGAGAGTTGTGAGATTACTTAGCACTTATCAGAAGCAAAGCAACCTTCATTTCAGTGAGTCAGAAATTTTAGCTGAGAAGTTGATAGAAACAATTAGCTTTTGGGGGATTGGTTTAGGAAGAGTCACAATGGGCTTAACCGCCAAAGAGAAGGGAAAGGCAGCAATGACAAGGTCCATTGCAGATATTACATTTAGCACAGATATGGGTGCTTTGGATTACGAGCCGAGTAGAGGAGAAGAAACCTTCTTACAGCTTATAGGGTTAGATCGATTCATTACAAGAGTCACCTGGGAGATTATGAATGCAAAAGTCATACAAGAGGTGATTACCAATTTAGATGTGGACACAATGGAAACAAGACTCAATGGACGCACGATTCCAATTTTCAGCAAGGGCTGGAGGCAGACGATGAAAACAGTGTTCTATCTCAACACATTCATCGCCAAGAGGGAGCCAGGAACGCCAAGAGTACATGCATCAGACATATTTCCAAACATCAAGGAGAAGATGAAGACCAAGATTGGAACATGCAAGATTAACGACTGCACAATCCCTGAGGCAAGACGACCTCTCAAATTTTTCAATTCATTGTTTTTACTAAGAACCAGTGCCAACACAATAGCATGCACAGCAGTATTGCACATACAAGATGCACTAAACGGAAGAGAGGTTGATTGGCCTGCATTGTTCTATGGATACATCAAAGCGGAACTCATCACTCTCAAAGAGGCACTATACAAAGACAAGACCACTACTCTAAGGACACTAGTGGGACCCCCACTTACCATGATTCTGATTAGCGAAGGACTGCTTACAGTCCCGCAAGAAATAGAGGTCGGCATTCTTATGCCTTCAGAATTAATAGAGGAACCAATTTCCAAGAAGAGGAAAACCCAACCATCAATGGAACTCACCATAGGAGAAACATCAAAACCACCACAAATTTTGGTGGCCATGGCCACACCAGCCATGGCTAAACCAATACCAGATCCTAACATCATTATTGAATTAGGAAACCCTTTACATGCCAAACCATATTCATCCCAGAGACGAGAAATTTCCAAAACCTTCACTGCCGCAATAGAACCTACATCAAACAAAAGTGTGCTTATAAGCACAGTGGAGCATGACACACCGCAAATGGACTTAGCCCCGTTGGGCAACATCTTACAGAAATTTCGGAAAAACACCAATCTACTGGAGAACTGGATTATACAAACTTTGAACTCAACTAGTAGAGTAAAGCAGCAACCACTCATTACAGACAAAGCACAACTGAATTCGGTACAACACAAGCAGGAACTTGTTACAGATTCCAACAAGTCAGTTCCGACCTCAAAAACGAAGAATTCAGATTTACTCCAAGGGAAGCACAAAGATGGCACCGAGGAACAGACTCCTCCCATCACTACAGCTGTTCACACAGAGCAACCAGAAGGTCGCCATCAATTGGGAGCCACAAATCACGACGCCGAATTGTCAAATTACGATCTCACTAGCGGGCATTAGCAGCAGAAGGAGCCTCAACAAAAACTAAGGAGCCTACAGACAGAAACCCGGATGAGCGACACCGCAGCCATGCTGAAAACAACAGCCAAGGTGCAGATCGTCGAAGCTGGAATGGAAGCAGGCAACTAGGCGACCATCATCAACAACGTCGCCCAGAAAGCCACAACCCAACAAGAACAACGGCACTGTGAACAGAAATCGCCAATCTACACACAGATCACCGCGGAGAGGCAAGGTCTTCAAGCCCGACACACAGCAACTCCCAACAGCCAACGCATCGCTGAAGACACCCAACAACTCGCCGAAGTATGGGAGGAGATCATGACAGGCCAGATCGTAGCAGAAGAGCATCACAACACCGCGTCCCAGCAGCCTCTCATTACCTTGCAAAAGGAGAATCACCTGCTTAAAAACGAAATTGATCTACTTCAGACTAAGTACGCAGCAACAACAGACCGAAATTTCCAAATTGAGGAAGATAATAAGCAAAAATCTATACTCTACGCCACAGCACTAGAGACAATCCACCAGCTGACCGAGGAGAACCAGCGATTCCAGGCAAAGAGCGACACTACAGAGGAACAACGTCGCCGAATTGCTACAACCCACAAAGAAAATCAGGAACTTCAGCATCAGATAGAAACCCTACAAAGCCAGCATGCAGCCGAAATCAAACAGGTACTCATCGCCGAAAAAGAGCAACATCAACAACAAATATTACTTCTCCGAAGAGAACACATCGCAGAACTTACCAAAACCCAACACTTCGCTGAAGAGACTAAACAAATTGCCGAACAAAGGAATACCCTTCTACAGGCCCAGTATGCCGAGGCACAGCAGCTTGCGACAAAGGCCCAGCAAATCGAAGACACATTCCGAGCACAGAAGGAAGAATGGTTCCTGGATCGCCGTAATTGGACGCAAGTTGCCATTGCCGTAAAACAGGAACTCACCCAACTTCGGCACCAAATTTCTGAACTTCGGCGGGACACGGCGGAGAAACTTCAAGCCTTCCCAGAACATATTCACTCTTACACAATTCAATTCAATCAATTAGCCACAACCACAGTTACAGAACTGAATCCAGACCGAGTACAAGAACTGACAAAAATCGAGGCCTTCGACCTCTGGGTACAGAAGCACTCTGACTCCGACACTGAAACCCACTTTTCGGCACAATCTTTGCTGCACAGAGTCACAACCAAAATCAGCCACACACTAAGAGCCCTAAAAACACAGTTACAACAAGCAACCATTGAAAGAGATGACCTACAGGGGAGATTGGAACAACAGGAAGAGGATAGATCTGACCCTTACAAATGGGAGCATCTTCTAGGGTTCAACATAATTGAAGATTCTGGAAACATGATCACAACCACCATGAAAAACCTCGCACCGCCAGTTAGTATTTATCAATACTATCTCGCATACAAACCTATGTTACTCAAATGGAGCAGCTTACCTGACATAAAAATCCAAAGTCACATATCCAAAGAACAATTTCAGGAATTGTGGGCAAAAGCGAACTCAGCTGCAAGGGATTTGCTCATTTTTATGTGGGTTCTAAAGGATCTGGTCTTACCAAAGGGACTCGCAGAAATAACATCCACAAACCCGAATTTCTATCTCACAAGGTTTTGCATTTCGGCCCTTACCCACATTCAAAGGCATCATGAAGAATTCTATACTAACATAGAAAACAGGAACTCACTGCCTCAGATTGAACCATATGACTTAGACCTAGTTAAGGAGATACAAGAGATGGCCGATTCCAACTTTCCCGACTTCCTATCTGCACTTGATACATTAGCTGGAGAGGACACTTCACTTCTACATTAGGCTAGTCACCTGCACCAAGACCTTGTCAGAAAATACCTTGACTCTTTTCCGCAAAGCTTTCACCGAATACAGCTCAATGGATACATAACCAGGGCCCTTGAAGATCGGAAACGCACACTGGAGCAAAGGATCATATCAACACCACATGCACGCACATTGCTCTACCTCCCTCAATATGACCCTGGAAGCATGAAAATCCCAAAACGATCCTGAGGGCAGGATCTTCCTCTTGGGAGGGGGTAAAATGTTGAAGACATTGACAACAAGCAAGTAGAGAAGCATTGAATCTAGAGCTACAAACACCACCAAGAGGAAGAGGATCAACACCGAGCAATGGAACAACGAAGAAGAAGAGGAGCTCTCGGCCATGGAGCTCGGCCGCGGAATTAGGCTCCCCTTCCCACGGCTTTACACACAAGACGCGCGGTTATAGGTCCCACTGCCCACGGCAATGGGTGCCCAGCGGGTTTTTGAAGGAGAACTTAGGAATTAAGAAGAAATGCTACTACATTAGCATTGAGGAATTAGTATTAGGCATTATGAAATATATTAGGACATATAGAAAATAGGATTTTGAGATTCAAAGACCATTAAAGAGGCAATATGGGAGGAATGAAAGATTTTGAGGATTAATGACTATGAGGCATAATAATGGAGTATATAGGAATGTAGTAGAATATGATTAGGGAATATATTAGAATGTAGGAGAAGACATGATTATGGGGAATATAGCATGAAGAATTTTGAGGAAAACATGATCATGAATTATAGATGAATTTTAGATTCTTATGATACAAAAACATTATGAAGATGCATTATGAGCATATAGGACAAGGATAGATTCTACTAGGATGATTAAATACAAATCATTGGAATCAAGCAAATGTGAAGACTTGATTACATTCTCAAAAGGAAGTACAATGTAGCCACTACAAGGATTTAGTAGAATCTTAAGACTTGAACATTCAAATGGTAAAACGGTTATAACCGTTTAGGATAGATATTATCTACACATATCAAAGATAGTTAGTATCTAGGAAAGTGGAAGTTAATTGCCACTCTTAGTATAGATTTTGGATAGGAAGGAAAGACTATATAAGGGAAGCAATTTAGGAGATCTATACCTCATTTTCTACACAACGAAGTTATCTTAAATTTGAGTGTCAAGAATCACTTGAAGCTTTTGTAACTCTCCTCTCGAGGAACTTTTGCAATACACTTATCTTTTCTACAAATGCGTGTGATCTTTCTACCTCTCTCAAATTGAACTACGAGTCGTCAATGGTACTTTGTAGCTTAAGTGATTGAGCAACCGAGAGTAGAGTAGATTGAGTAGACTCTTTTGAGAAAGAACTCAAAAGATAGTGTGAGGGTGAGAACAAAGCGCTCAAGACAAATTGGAGAATCAATGGGACTTTGAGAGAGATTGAATTGAGAAAGCGATTGTCAAACTTGAGTGAAGGAAACAAGATTATCTCTTTAAGCGGAACTTATCATTGATCTCCTCAAAAGGGAATTATAAATATACATGTGATTGAATGATTGAAGAATTATATGCATGTTATGATTTAAGCAAAACAACTTAACGATTGCAACTCCTTCAAAAGAGGAGGAACTTATTATTGAAAACTACATAATTGACTTATAAGTATTATACATATTATACTACATATTGATTGTTGAACTTATGATTAACAAGAATGATGAAGACATTAATTCATATCAAAGTTTGAATACATATGAATGAAGTAATATTGATATAAGATAATCTACTCGCTACAATTGTTATTGAAGCTTCTTACTTTAAGATCCTTTGTGAGTTGTTGGATGTCATTACAATTTGAAGGATTATCTATTCAAGAGAAGATCTCTCTTTTTTTTGAGCAAAACTCAAGAGAGATAGGTTTATCTTCTCGTCATCAAGAAATACTTTGTAGTAAAAGTGCTTCTTCTCTTAAGATACTTTGTGAGTTGTTGGATGTCATTAACAATCAAAGAGGAGTTCTTTCTCTTGAATAAACCTCAAGAGAGTTATAATTATTCTTGTCATTAAAACACTTTGAATGTTAAACGTGACATTGCAAAACAATCAATGATGTGTTCACGAAATTATAACTACTATATGCATACATGTCAAGTTACAATATTATAAGTAGTAACACTTGAGTTTAAAAAGGAAGACTCAAAAATATTAGATCTTCTTCATCATTATAAGATTACTATCATTTGTGTGATTAATGGTTATGAACTACTAACATTAAGGATTTATACAATTTATTGAACACTATATTATTATCAAGGATATTGTTACACCTCTTGAAGCTTTCTTTAAATCTAATGGTTCTTATTATCAATGATGCCTTACATTGAGAGTAAGAATTAAGATAATGAGATTGTGTTCACTCCAATAATTATATTCATATCATAAGGAGAAGAGAGGAATTATTAATTAGAGACCGAACATATTAATGAGGCACGGTAGTTCTCAAGCGAATATAAATTTACGTGATGTCTCACCGTGAGTCTTCTTGAGCTAAATTGCAAGGGAACGACCCACGGGGTGCATCACTAAGACCCAGACCACCAATATCACCAATGACATGGGCCTTGCTTTTCGCTCCTCCATTTGTGTTGGCCACCTCCAGTGCCAAAATCCTCAGTGCGATTACCTACAACGTGCTCATCGGACTTCCCCGGTCAATGATAGTGATTTCGACGGATTCACCAAGGAGCCATTCCCCGTTGGTGGACCCTTGCCGTTGGGATCCACTCTAATGTGCCGGATATGTAAGGAGCCTCCCAAATGCATTGCAGCATGTCATGCCAAAATCTTCTACGTCCACGGCAAAGGTCACACTTAGCGTGCCTGTATTCATCTGGGCAACCATCATCATCCCGTCAAGGTTGGCAATTGCAGAGATAGCCAACAGCGCATCGACGCCCTCATCGAGGAGCACGTCGAGCGAACGCCCCAAGCCACTCATAGCAAAATCGTCCTTGAAGCCAGCAAGGACCTTGTGGGTGAGTTCCTCCTCAACAATGATATTGATCCTCATCACCTTCTCTCGTTGGAAGAACTTGAGCCCGTGTTTGAACGTTGAAAGGAGTTGAATTCCCCCCACCTCCGTAACAAGGTTACCAATTTCAAATACTTACGTAGGTTAGGAGTTATGGATGGCATCGCCAAACTTTGGGGTGTCAGCAACTGGGCCTATGTCCAGCGTAATCAATTCCCGGGCCAGGGTGACGAGAAGGACAAAGTTTTCGTTTTCAAGATGTCTGAAGTCGGCCCTGGTAGTGGGGTCAACTTGGTTAAGCGCATGCAACCTGGTGGGGATCTCGAGCATGCTTGGATGATGTCTGACCATGTCAAACGCGTCGCCAAGTGGACCACCATGGCCTGCCATGTGTACGATGGAACCTATCAGCGCATAATGACCATCGCTTGCTGCGACTTCCAATCAGAAGACAAGGATGTTCAAGTTCTTTTCTGGCAGAACCTCAACCAAGTCATGGCCCGGCACGGTATCCCACATCCAAACTTCATTGGCTTCATGGCAGACAGTGCCCAAGCCAATTGGAACGCTGTGCGCATTGTGTATGGTTCAGGTGATCCTAAAGTTCCAATGGAGGGCCGTGAGCACACTTGTTATTTTCATTGGAAACAATCGCTCGAGAAACATACAAAATTGTATATAAAACATGAGTTACAAGACCAACATAGACACCTTTGCCTTCAATATCGGAATGCGTCGTCTGTGGAAGAGGCGGAGACTAGGTACCTAGCTATCAAGGCTTAGTGGGCGTCGTCGAATTGCACAAGTGAAGACGGTCTCAAGCACCTGCAGCTATGGCTTGCTTTTTGGCACTTCTGCTACCTTCAATGGGGTGGTTTCATGGAACTGGTACATCTCCCTTATGATTCCTTATTGTTTTTCCTATCATTATTTTCATCTGTCTGTGTTCGCTCTAATACTTCATTTTTTCAATCAGGAAAAGGTATTGACCCCAGACCAGTTGGCCGAGATGCCATCGTGCAATCTTGCGCAGTCTGTCCACAACAAGTGGCTTCAAGCCTCCAGCAACAAGGGTGGAGACCTATACGTTGCTACCGTGGACGACTACATTCGCGCCTTCTTACAAGTTGTTGCATACTTCCAATTCCTTAAAGGTGGAGTTGGCGGTGATGGTCCAAGCAAAGAATAACTGAAGCTCAGGGGAGCTCAACGTTGAGCTCAGCGTACTGGCGACCCCACAGTGTTGCAGAAGGTGTTGCTTGACATGCCTGGTGGGGAAGAATTTTGCACTCGCGATCCACACCTTGAAGGCGCCAAGGTGTTTGGATCGCAGAAGCGAAGACCGGACACTCCAATTGGCGATGATGGAGAGACCCACCGCCCCGATATCGTCAACTTCTCTCGCCCTCCCCCCGCGAAGCGCATCACTCGATCTCAACCTGTACCACTACCTACTATCATTGAGGAGTCTTCCCCGTGTGTTCAAGAGGTGTGGGAACACGCGAACACCAACATATCCGGATTGGCGTTTTTAAGTGCCTAATCCGGCTTAGTCCGGATGACCCTAATATCGTCCAGGGACTCTGTGAAGTGTAGGAGGTCTAGAGCACTCCGTACCTGCTTATTTTCTCTTCCTTAGCCAAATTTCCGGAAACCCTGATTTCCGGATTTTTGGTCTTTGGGACACTCTTCTTCCTCTTCCGGAGTGTGCCTTTCCGGATGGTATCTCTAAGTCCTAATTATAAGGCTTACCCCCTCCTCTACATCTACCCTCTAGAATGGGTGGTTTCTTCCGGTGAAGACATCCCTTATAAGATTTGAATCCGGAAACTCCCTCACAATCAATCCGGATTGATAAGATCCGTCTTGGCAGGTCACACAGCGAGATCCGGATTATTTCTTAGGATCCCAATGACCAGAGGAGTCCGAATTCCAACCGGAGATCTGACTCGACGGGATAAGTGGGTGACCCGTACCACTTTCCGGATTGTCCCGTCCACCGGCGCTGAGACCTCTTCGGAAGATCAGATTGGCGCAAGCCCGGATCCCTTCCGGTCCTTTGCCCAATCCTCCCCACGGCTATCTCATCTAGACGTTACCCAGACATCCGGAACAATGAGGTTCCCTTCCCACTACACTCCGGAGATGACCTCCACCCCGGAACCCTAACTATTCCGGTCCTTCTCTTCTCCTTCCGACGGATCAGTCCGGTTCCCTCTACCTTGGATTCTGCTCAATCTAAGATAACTGGGCGATCCGTACCACTTTCCGGATTGATCCGTCTAAGGACGGTGGGACCTCTTCAGAAGATCAGATTGGCGCAAGTCCGGATCCCTTCCGGATTTCACCCAATCCTCCCAGCGGCTATCCCACCTAGACGTTACTCAACCATCCGGGTCAGTGAGGCTTCCCTCCCACTACACACAGAGAGGATCTACAAGGCAATAACCAGATCTGATCCGGGTTTCCTCTCCCATGTCCTATCCGGAACTCCTATCCCTCATGCCCTCCCTCCTCCGCTAACGATCTCCGGATCATTCATACAAACATCAATCAAGGAAAGTCAAGGAGTGAGAAAAGCAAAGAACTTATTAGAGTAGGAGCAACCAAAATACAACAATGGAGAAGGAACCCTTCCCCAACGCCTTATTCAGCCTTAAGTAGAGGCCCAAAATCCCTAACCTGAGGGTGGCGGCTCAGGCGGCCGCCCCTAAGGAAAACCCTAACTGCATCCGTTCTCCCGGATTTCCCGGATTTCCCGGATCAAGATCCGGATTTTCCGCTGACAAACTCAAGGGAGAATTTCATTCCTCATCTTCAAAAACTTCTAAGTCTTACCTTCCTACCTCTATTCTACCTAACTAATCTAGCTGCCATTCTAAGCTAAGAAGAGCGGGGCTTCTTCGGAGCCGATCCCTCCTTCGAATGGCTGCTTAGTTCACTGACGGCGGATGAGCCGCCTCCCGGCGACGCCTTCTGCAACCACGTGAGCATCCTCCTCATGTTCGGAGAAGGGGCAATCTCATCCTCCGAGTCCGCGGTTCTCTCAGTCCCTGGGGTTCCGGAAACTGTACTCCCCTTCTGAATGCTCCGGACCGGAGAAGGATCGCTTCCGGTACGCTGTTCCGGATTCTGCCCGCCCGAGATCGAAGCAGTCCGCGGATCCCTGTTGGAGGCCGCTCTTGAAGGTGGCGGAAGGAATGGACTAACCATTTGGCAGTCCGGCGGAGAAGACGGTGAGGCTTGAGTCATAGGGGTCTTACCCCTACTCGGAGTTGCCTCCCGAACCGAAGTTTGGTGCCGAATTGGCGTCCTAGCCCTATTCGGAGTCCGGGACCGATCCAAGGTCTGCGGAACAGGGGACTGGCCTCGTCCGGATCGAACGGACCCAGTGCTCTTCCTCCTCACCTGGGGAGAGCGGACCCTTTCTGGAGCTCCTCCGGAACTACCAGGCCGAGAGCCGCCTCCCTGCTGGCTGGGTCCTGCAAACGTCGGCGGATTCTGAACCAGGGCCACTTCACCAACCACCTCATAGAGGGTTCCGGTTGGTGATCCAGGCGGACCCGGATAGAGTACCTGCCTGGGTGTTCCGCTTGGCGGAACCACTTTCTGGATTTCCGCCAAGAGATCCTTCATCGTCCGTGAATACTTCACGAGGATGGGGAGGGTCTACCTGGCGGAAGCGGGTTCTCCGGACTCCATCATCCGGTCGTAGAGATGCGCCTTGTTGACGATCTCCGCCGGATGTCCCACCAACTCCCGGATCCGACTGAAGACCACTGCCTGCTCCGCGTGGTACTTCCGGATTTCCTCGCTCTTCTGACTCAGCTCCTGATGTGGGAGTCCAAATTCGACGGAAAGACGGAAATACGGAAATACGGATTCCATTTCCGTATTTTTCCTTCCTTATCTGAAGGTAATAGGGTCTATTAGGACAAAATTAATTGTACTAGGAAAATAGAGTATTCTAACCCCGCCTTGTGCGGAAAAACGACTCTAAATAAGTACTATGACCGGTCCGTCAAATAAGATGGGCGGACCCTGTAATCATGGTCCGGACCAAGTAACGGACGCGCCAAGATTACCCAACGGCCCGGAAGTGGCGGTTATAACGGGCCTTATGACGGTTGGGGGAAAAGAAAGCCGTTGGTAAAAATGTTAGTAAAACCGTTGGTGAGAACCGCCGGAAAACGGTTGGTAACCGTTTTCCGTTAAACCAAACGGTAACAGGGGAAGGAAGAGGGAGGAAGGATATTTAAGGGTCCCTTCCTTCTCCCTCCCACTCTTTTCTGGAAAAAGGCAACCTGTTGAGAGAACGAGTGGTGAGGTGTTCATTCTTTCGAGCCGCCAGCAGTTGGATTGCTGGGACTCTGCACTTTTCAGTCACCGGCAGTGGGCTTGCCGGGACTTTGTGGCAATTAGACGGAAGAGAAGGACTCCGGAAGAGAGAGAGAGAGGTTGCAAGCCGGAAAGGGTGAGAGGAGAGGAAAATGCCGGAAGCATGGGAAGAGGATCAGCGGGAACCCATCCCGATTCCGCTGAAAGTCCTCACCCCTGCAATTCCGAGGGAGGATAGAGAGCTGCAGGAGCTCGCGGAGGATCTCAGGGTCATGGGTTGTGTGGGATTGCTCTCTAAACCCTGGAATCTCAGAGCGGAAGATACCCTCCGCGAGTTTAAATTCGAGAAGGGAAATCAGTGGCTAGGCACAAAGAGGAGGGATCCGGAACATTGGACTCCGGATACGTGGAACAGGGTCTACGGGTTTCCCAGGGGAATCACGGAGGGGTGGGCCGGCCGCCGCGACGGCCTGTTCGCCGGGAAGTTCAGAGGGGACGCGGATCCAAAGGACGGATTCCACCCAGGGAACTGCCGGAATATTAGGGAGCGGAGAGTGCTAGAGTTTCTCATGCCCATTCTCAATCCGGACAAGCCGAAGCGGATTAGCCTCACCATGGCTAACACGCTGTTTGGTGCAATGTCCGGAGTCCGGCCGGTGAATTGGGGCCTGATCATCCAGGAGATAGTCGGACGGGCCCTCCCCCACATCGGCCGGAAACCCTCCTTCCTCTCCCCCTTCATTCTACACCTTTACCAGCACTTCGACTGCATCTTGGCGGAGGAGGAGGACCTGCTAACGATAGCGACGGACGAGGTCACCTACAAGCTTCTTCCGGAAGCCGGAGACGTCGAGACGGAAACATCCAGCGACCCCATTCTTCCGGAAGCACCTCCCTCGTCGCCCGGAAGCCCGCCGCCGACTGTCTCGAGGCCACTCTCTCCTCCTCCCTCGCACCATCATCCGGAAGCCGGACCCAGCCGGGAGACCCCATGGCGGAATGTGGACCTATCCGCTTGGGACTTTCCGGAGAATCCGTTCAAACGGTTCCAGGAGGGCATGGAGGACCTCAAGACCCAATATTACCGACTGGAGCACATCGTCAAGGGGGCGAACCATGCTCTGGACGACTGCGGACCCGGAAACATTCTCCGGGAATTGGCAAAGAGGGCGGACCGGAAGGAGCTGGAGCAAGCCAAGACGGAGAACGCCCACCTCACCGCACAAGTAGCGGCTATGACTCAGGAGCTGAGTCAGAAGAGCGAGGAGATCCGGAAGTACCATGCGGAGCAGGCAGTGCTCTTCAGCCGGATCCGGGAGCTGGTGGGTCATCCGGCGGAGATCGTGAACAAGGCACATCTCTACGACCGGATGATGGAGTTCGGAGATCCGGCTTCCGCCAGGCAGACCCTCCCCATCCTCGTGAAGTATTCACGGACGATGAAGGATCTCCTAGCGGAAATCCAGAAGGTGGTCCCGCCAAGCGGAACACCGCGGAGGGTGCTCTATCCGGGTCCGCCAGGGTCACCAACCGGAACCTTCTACGAGGTGGTTGGTGAAGTAGCCCTGGTTCAGAACCCGCCGTCCTCTGCAGGACCCAGCCAACAGGGAGGCGGCTCTCGGCCTGGTAGTTCCGGAGGGGCTCCGGAAAGGGTCCGTTCTCCCCAGGTGAGGCGGAAGAGCACCGGGTCGGTCCGATCCGGAAGGGGCCAGTCCCCTGTTCCGCGGAACTCGGATAGGTCCCGGACTCCGGATAGGGCTAGGACGCCAATCCGGCACCAGACTTCCGATCGGGAGGCCACTCCGAGTAGGGGCAAGGCCCCTATGACCCACGCCTCGCCATCGTCTCCACGGGACTGCCAAGTGGTGAGTCCATTTCCTCCGCCACCCTCAAGGGCGGCCTCCAACAGGGATCCGCGGACGGCTTCACTCTCGAGCGGACGGAATCCGGAGCAGGGCACCGGAAGCGATCCTTCTCCAGTCCGAAGCATCCGGATGGGGACAGCTTCCGGAACCCCAGGGACAGTCTCCGGGACACCAGGGACCGCTACCCCACGGACCGAGAGGGCAGCGGATTCGGAGGACGAGGTTGCTCCGTCTCCGAACATGAGGAGGATGCTCACGCGGCTGCAGAAGGCGTCGCCGGCAGGGGGCTCATCCGTCGTCAGTGGGTTAGGGAGCCACTCAAAGGAGGGATCGGCTCCGAAGAAGCACCGGTCTTCTTAGTTAGGGGAGTAGCTAGAATCGTTAGACAGAATAGAGGTAGGCAGGTAGGACTTAGGAGTTTTTGAAGACGATTAATAAAACTTTCCCTTGGTAAGTGTCAGCGGAAAACCCGGATCTGGATCCGGGAAACCCGGGAGACTGGGTGTAGTTAGGGTTTTTTTTTCTCTTGAGCGGCGGCCACTTGGGCCGCCGCCCTCAGTTTAGGGATTTTTGAGCCTCTACTTAAGGCTGAATAAGGAGCTTGAGAAGGGTTCCTTCTCAATTGTTGTATTGCGATTACTCCTATGCTGAATAAATGTCTTTGCTCCTCACTCCTTGACTCCTCTTGATTGTTGTTTGTGTGAATGATCCGGAGATCGTTAGTGGAAGAGAGAGAGAGAGCATGAGGGATAAGAGTTCCGGATAGGACATGAGAGAGGGGACCCAGATCAGATCCGGTTATCGCCTTGTAGATCCTCTCTGAGTGTAGTGGGAGGGAAACCTCACTAATCCGGTAGGTTGGGTAACGTCTAGGTGGGATAGCCTCTGGGAAGATTGGGTGAGATCCGGAAGGGATCCGGACTTACGCCAATCTGATCTTCTGAAGAGGTCCCACCGTCCTTAGACGGACCTATCCGGATTAGTGGTACGGATCGCCCAGTTAGCTCAGATTGAGTAGAATCCAAGGTAGAGATAGTCGGACAGATCCGTCGGACGGAGAAGGAGAGGTCCGGATCAGTAAGGATTCCGGATTGGAGGCCACCTCCGGAGTGCAGTAGGAAGAGATCCTCATTGTTCCGGATGCCTGGGTAACGTCCATGTGAGATAGCCGCCGTTAGGACTGGGCAAGATCCGGAAGGTGCCGGACTTACGCCATCCGACCTTTTGAAGAGGTCTCACAGTCTTTGGACGGGGTAATCCGGAAAGTGGTACGGGTCACCTACTCATCCCGTCAAGTTAGATCTCCGGTCGGAATCCGGACTCCTCTGGCCACTATGGTCCCAAGAAGCAATCCAGATCTCTCTGCGTGACCTGCCAGGATGGACCTGATCAATCCGGATTGGTTGTGAGGGAGTTTCCGGATTCTAACCTTATCAAGGACGTCTTCACCGGAAGAAACCACCTATTCTAGAGGGTAGACGTAAAGGGGTGGGTAAGTATTATAAAGAGGACCTAGAAATAACATCCGGAGAGGCACACTCCGGAAAAAGGCTAAGAATGTCCCCAAAGACCAAATATCCGGAAATTAGGATTTCCAGAAATTTGGCTAAGGAAGAGGAAATAAGCAGGTACGGAGAGTTTTAGACCTCCTACACTTCACAGAATCCCTGGACGATACTAGGGTCATCCGGACAACCCGGATTTGGCACTTAAAACCGCCAATCCGGATCTTTTGGTGTTCGCGTGTTCCCACACCTGAGTCATGGCCGCCACCTGCGCGGTGAGGTGAGCATTCTCCGTCTTGGCCTGATCGAGCTCCTTCCTGTCCGCCCTCTTGGCCAACTCCCGGAGAATATTTCCGGGTCCGCAGTCGTCCAGGGCCTGGTTTGCTCCTCAGACGATGTGCTCCAGCCGGTAGTACTGGTTTTGCAGATCCTCCATCCCCTCCTGGACCCGCTTGAAGGGATTTTCCGGAAAGTCCCAAGCGGAGAGATCCACATTCCGCCAAGTGGTCTCCCGGCTGGGCCCGGGTTCCGGATGATGAGGAGGAGAGAGTGGCCTCGAGATGGTGGGCGGCGGGCTTCTGGGTGAGGAGGGAGGTGCTTCCAAAATGATTGGGTCACTGGAAGTCTCCGTCTCGAGGTCTCCGGCTTCCGGGAGGAGCTTATAGGTGACCTCGTCCGCCGCTATCGTTAGCAGGTCCTCCTCCTCTGCCAAGATGCAGTCGAAATGCTGGTAGAGATGCAGAATGAAGGGGGAGAGGAAGGAGGGTTTCCGGCCAATATGGGGGAGGGCCCACCCTACTATTTCCTGGATAATCAACCCCCAGTTCACAGGCCGGACTCCGGACATAGCACCGAACAGGGTATTAGCCATGGTAAGGCTAATCCGCTTCGGCTTGTCCGGGTTAAGGATAGGCAGGAGGAACTCTAACACCCTTCTCTCTCTCAGGTTCCGGCAGTTCTCGGGGTGGAAGCCGTCCTTCGGATCCGCGTCCCCTCTGAATTTTCCGGCGAACAGGCCATCGCGGCGGCTGGCCCACCCCTCTGCAATCCCCCTAGGAAACCCGTAGACCCTATTCCAAGTATCCGGAGTCTAATTTTCCGGATCCCTCCTCTTTGTTCCTAGCCACTGATTTCCTCTCTCGGAGGGTATCTTCTGCTCGGAGGTTCTAGGGTTTGGCGAGCAACCCCGTGCAGCCCATAACCCGGAGATCTTCCGTGAGCTCTTGCAGCTCCCTATCCTCCCTCGGGATTGCAGGGATGAGGGCTTTGAGCGGAATCGGGATGGGTTCCCTCTGATCCTCTTCCCGTGCTTCCGGCATTTTCCTCTCCCTTCTCAATTTCCGGCTCGACTACGGAAACTCTCTCTCTCTCCTCCGGATTCCTTCTCTTCCGTCTAATGGCTACAAAGTCCCGGCAAGCCCACTGCCGGTGACTGGAAAGTGCGGAGTCCCAGCAATCCAACTGCTGGTGGCTCGAAATGACGACAAACTCACCACTTGTTCTCTCAACAACTTGCCTTTTGTGAACAGAGAAAAAAAAGTGGGAAGGAGAAGGAAGGGACCCTTAAATATCCTTCCTCCCTCTTCCTTCCCCTGTTACCGTTTGGTTTAACGGAAAACGGTTGGCAACCGTTTTCCGGCGGTTTTTACCAACGGTTTTACTAACAGTTTTACCAACGGCTTTCTTTCCCCCCCCCCCCCCATCATAAGTCCGTGGTAACCGTCTCTCCACTTCCGGGCCGTTAGTTGAGCGTGGCATAACCGCCACTTGGTCCGGTCCCGCGGTCCGGACCATGATCAAACGGTCCCCCTAATCCAATTTACCGGACCGGTAATCATACCTCTTTTTACTCTTTTCATCGTGCGAGACGGATTTAGATTGCCCTATTTCCTAGTACCCTAAATTTTAACCTAAGAGACCCTATTGTCCTCATGTAGGCAAGCAAAAATATGGAAAATGGATCCGTATTTCCGTATTTCCGTCAATTTTGGGCTCCCACAAGAGGTTCAAGTGCCTTCTCCAGCAGGAATTAGTTTTCAGCGTGTCACTGCCGTACAAGAAACTAAAGTAGATGTCTCTCTTTGGCATATTGCCCGCATACCCCATACCTCAGGAAAGTCTTGTTGGGCTAATCATGCTGGCACGAAGAAGAAGTGCACCGCAAGAATCATCACCAATAATAAGAGCGTCCCTGCACCGACCTACACCGGTATGTGGCATCATTACACACTCCAAGCGGAGAAGCGAATGGAATTCTTGTTTTGTCCAGATGACATCGAGCGTTGTATAAAGGGCCCTCGTCGGAAATGGGTCATGCCGTTCTCTGCCGATGATCAGAAACCTCTTATTCCCCCAATATGGCCCGTCAAGATTGGGACCAACCTCACCCGTTCGGAGATCTTCGCGCTTGAGAACGCAGGTTTTCAGCTCCCACCAAATGAGCGCATCACACCAACTCGACTCTTCACCAACTCCGCTCCCCCACTGGATATGTCTGGAATCCGTATTCCAGACAACCCAAACTTCATCCCTCCAACAAGATTGTCCAAGGTTGTTCGACGATCCAGCAGCGCACCTTCGGCAAAGCAAAGGCAGATGGTTGCCTCTGCTGAAGCTATGCATGGTACTGATCTGAAGTTAACAATGATCCCTCAACCGGGATTTGGTTGCATTATCACTCTGCAGTCCAAGGCAGAACCGCAACCCCCCATCTACCAAGTGACAGTCAGTTCTCTTCCAGAGTGCAATTGCCCATACTTCTTGGATATGATTTTCAAGTTCGGCCGCAAACAAAATTCCTATATGAATTGTAAGCATCTCTATTACATCTTCATCAAGGTTTCTAATTTGGATGCGGAGGTGAATTTGTTCATTCACGCCCCGACCTTCAGCTTCAATGAAGTCAAACTCATCCTTGAAGGGGGTTTTTTGATACATTCCACTTCCTAGAATTCATCTCAGCCTACCAATACATTGTGTCCTACTAGATGTGCCAATTGTGGACATCGTGTGAACTCATAATTGTTTGCTATAATAAATAAAATCCCATGGATTGTTTTTATTCCCTTCAAGATGTTTTATTACAATTGTGAGGCCAAACCCCCCACCCTTAAGCGTCCGTAGTCCGAGTAGTGGGTTTGGGCTCACATTCCTCCGCGGTATTGGATTTGGACTTGGATGAGTCCATAGTGCAATGTTCACCCTTCAAGTGGTCTTGGATTTAACTGGAATTTCACTTTTAACAACTCAATGTACGATTTCAATATGTATGTGGAGAATGCACAAGTTAACTATGTTATTTTAACCTCCTTATGCTCGGGTGCTATTTTGTCTTTGTTTGCTTCTAACGTCCATCCGGCTGCTTTAGCTACACAAGCCCTTAAGGATATCCCTCTCCTAAATGGAGTCCGTGCCGTTGACTCTATACTACCACTTGAACTATCACTTGTGTATTCCGTATCGCTACTATAAGAGGTCTCACTTGGTGTCTCCATACCGTACATAAGCCTTTAAGTATTAAGAAATACTTATGTGACTTATGTCAATCTCTCCCTCGCACCTTTGGTCTTTGCTTCCTTTGTCTTGCCATCGCGAGAGTGCTCCACATTCTCCATTAAGTTGTGCACGTGGTTTATTTTTAAAGAGAGGATGCAAGTGTTAAAAAAAACACTATTCTCTATAGTCAATCTCAAATACATTTACTTGTGAAAGCCACACATAACACTAACTAGCATAATGTAACTAACTACTTGTCTATGAGCTAATTAGGTAGGCTATCTACTAAGCTCCTTCATGAACCCATCTCTTTACTTTCTAATTATATAAACCTAGCTCCTTCATAAACCCAGCTCCTTCATAAACCCAGCTTCTTAGCTTCTAACTAAACAAACCCAGCTCCTTCATAAACCCAGCTCCTTCATGAACCCAGCTCCTTAGCTTCTAACTAAACAAACCCAGGTCCTTCATAAACCCAGCTCTTTACTTTCTAACTAAACAAACCCAGCTCCTTCATAAACCCAGCTCCTTCATAAACCCAGCTCCTTAGCTTCTAACTAAACAAACCCAGGTCCTTCATAAACCCAGCTCTTTACTTTCTAACTAAACAAACCCAGCTCCTTCATAAACCCAGCTCCTTCATGAACCCACAACTTTGTAGTTGTAATCCCCAACTACCTCACTAATTATTCAAGCCCTTAACTAATCTTCCTACCTAATTTCCCTAATTCTACTAACAACCCCTTTCTAATCACACAATTCTTCTCTAATCCTAAAATCCTAAAATCCTAGAGAGGAGAGGGGGAGAGAGAATTTCCTAACTTCACTAAGACTAACTAATCCACACAAGTATATTTTTGCACTCATCACAACATCAAGTGCTCAACTCTTAAACATGGAACTTGCAACCACGTGTATTCAAAACATGAACTTTAAGTACCACAAATTGGAATCATGAATTAACTTTAAAATCCTTCACGTCAACACTAATTCTACCAAGAGGTCAAGCCCTCTTCAAGGCTAACAAGCCTTGGCTCTCAAACTAAAAACTAAGCACACACATGTGCTCCAATATGGCTTCCCACACCCACACTTATAACTCGTGGGGTGCCTTGGAGCACAAAGGAAAGAGAGGATGAGTGAGGGAAGAATGAGGGATTATATAGTAAGCTTGAGGGGGTGAGCACCCTCAAGGCTCACGATAAGCCCTTGAGATTTCCTCCTACTTAGTAGGCGCCAATCCTATCTTCTAAGCCTTCCTCCCTCAAATGATCAACAAGGATCCTAATTCGAACATTTAACTAGCCTTGGCTTTCTACCTACCACACTTTACCAAACTTGGGATGCTTCAACCCAAACTTAGCCTCCTTCGCTTTCCGCCGCCATAACTTTCTCCCCTTACTTTCCCAAATCGTCGCTCACCACTTAATTTAAACCACGATGCTTAACTCGTGATTTGATTGGTGCTTTGAGAATTTGCTTATCCTCCACCTTGCATTCTTCCTTGGGCCTTCCCCATTAAGTGGCCATGATGAGGTGGTCCACTTGTGCGCTCCATGTGATCCTCCATTCATCCCAATTCGAATGCACTTGCCTCTTGAGTCACTTTGGTTGTCTCCATCCATTTGTACTAGCCTACTCACTAACTACTCAATCCAAGTTCTCCTTACCTATCCTCATTCACTTAAATCCTTCCGAAGGTAAAAACACAATAACAACTCACATCCTAGCCTCTTACAACATGGTACTTCTAAGACTAACATTTCACTCTTTTTATATTTTTGTGAAGTAACATGCTACTTCAAAGTGCATCAACTAACGTTTCAAGGGTCTAAGACTAAATGTGGGCACCCTTTTGGGCTCACAACAATACGGAATTGTGTCAAGCATGTATACTATGTCTATCAACTATACTTCCGTGTTTCCATCCTCCTACATGCTTCAGACTTCTTTTCGTCGTCCCTTCTTGTTGGAGGTGGACCCGGTCGAAGCAAATCAACGTACGAAACCGTTTTATCCTTCATTCGATCCTTCAATGGACGACGATGCGGCGATAATGCTCTCATCCTATCGCGAAACGACAAAGACCTCGAACATTCGCCGACCATCTTGACTTCCTGCTCGGTGTCGATTGCTTTGTCGTCATTCAAATCAGCCGAATCATTTACTTCACTATTCATGCACCTTGTTTCATCCTTCTCCTACACATCACCTCGCCTTTTATCATTTTTTGCATATCGTTTCTGTTCCTCCTGCATCCTCCACCTCCAAGCTTGTGTAGACTGCGAAAATGGAGTCAGGTCGTAGTCATCACTATATCGATTTGCAGCACCTCTGTCATGTTCCGGCGATGAATTAAAAGGAACATGCGGATCTCCTAGACTTCTAATATCCTTCTCCCATCCTAGGCCAACAAACATGTCTCTCTCCTCTCCCATTATGTGCATATGTCTCTATATCCGTATTGGATGCATGTATAACTTATGTCCTCATTTATATAATGCTGAAGATAAGCTCTTCGACCACAAACAATAATTGTTGGAGTCCAAGCTCTAGAGTTGACTCCCACATAAGACAAAGACAAAAGTGTTGGAATAAAATTGAAGTAACTTGATTGCCCTTTGTATTTTGATTGACTCATTCTTCAATTATACCAACTTCCATATAATTATTTTCATTCGTTCTTTCTTGTTTCATCATTGGTTTCATCATATATTTTTCTGTTTTATCTTAATTTGATCTCTTCCCGATTTCCAAATGTAATAAGACCCTTTCAAATTCAGGGCATTTTGATTGATTTTTGGACCTATATATTCCACGGAAATAGGTCATAATTTTATATTATTTTTAGCAAAATTTGGAATATACTGAGCATATTCGAGACTTTAAAAAAATACTTCTAAATTTGGTCTGAGAAGTTTACTAAATTTATTTTCTTTCCACTCTTCGCTCTCCACATCTCCGCTCTCCGCTCTACGCTCACATAGCTGTGTCGTCCTCTGCAGAACCATCGATGGACAACGTGGTATGAATTTGAGATGAACTAGGGGCACCGAAAGGAGCAAGGCTTGGGAGACTTGAGTCAGTACCCATTGGAGAAGAATATGATGAGATGACATGAAGGAATGGGTACAAGTAATCGGGTATTATATACACCAAGGGTAGACACCAATACCCGAATATTTGACAACTTGTTAGATCAATACATAGTCAATATTTATTTATGGAAATGCTGGACAACTTGTTTCATGTAGGAATAGAATGTAAGACAACAATAGTCAATCCTTTAGCACCACCAAATATCTGACATGGCAAGATTGGAATATGTAAAAGAGGTTTTAGCGGCGCCTTTTGTAGTGTATTAATGCAGTGTGGATTAACCGAGGGATTATTTAAGAAGCCTCAGATTAATTATCTAAAACCAATGTGAACATAATTATCCAAAATGTGAACATAATGATGGCGCAAAGATGTAAATTATGACAGACTTGACAATGATATATAAGAACTGTTTGCTTCGGTATTGTTAGAGATGAACACTAAGTCGAGAGCGAGAGCAGATCGAGAAGTTAGAAGGAATATTGAAAAACAGAGGTGTATTGAGAGAAGGCAAAGGTTCGAATCACGAGAGAGCATAGGCACGCCGTACAACTTGCGGACAACAATGGGTAGACGAGGGCTTAATTCTGCTAGGGGCACAGGTAGAGGTTCCAAAGGAGAAAAAACGTTTGATGTCTCAGCAGTAGCTCCAATCGTTTTATTTCCTGTATTGGAGGAAGAGAACCAAGTTGACAAAGGGGGCAGTGAGGTGTTGATTATCTGCAAGCCTAATGCCATTTTTTTAATGTGTATTCACGGTAATTAGAATAGTTGACAAACATTAACTTCCATCGGCTCTTTTATATTGTATTTTATCTTTGGTGTGGGATTGTGAATTGGGTTTGGGTTGGGCATCTGGAACAGCGACTTACGCAGACACAACTTCAACCTGGGGCAGCCTCAAGTGCCTCCACATCATATGAGAGTGAGGAGCAGGTTTGTAAAGATTGGACTCAATTGGTGACTTTTAGGGCCATTGGTGTAGGGTTAGGTAGCTTTGCAAAGCTAACGTTGTGTCAGGCCAACTTCATAGCTAATGAGCACAGGACATATACACTTGACAGAGCCTAGGAGAATTTGATCGCGGCGCTGATGTGGGTGATCTTCGAGAAGCCAGCATGGACAATGAAGAGCAACACTTTGGGGAAGAGGTAGGTTGTCCCACCCACAAATAATTGAATGTAAATTTTTGGTGTGAATTGAAATATTATGGAACCTATACTCGGAACCTATATTCTGGAACCTATACTCGGAACCTATATTCTGGAACCTATACTCGGCGAAGGTGAGGGTGGGGGTTGAGGGTGAGGGTGCGGAGGAGGGTTGATAGTGAGGAGGTGAGGAGGAGGGTTGAGGGTTGAGCTTGAGGTTGCGGGTGAACGGCTTTAGGGATGGCGGACCAAGGAACGGAATTTGACAACGTGGGGGCCGAGAATAAGGACCGGGTACTGTTACTTCCATTGATTTGAGTCTCAGGGTGGGTGAGGGAAGAGGGGATTCTGGTAGGGGGTAGATGTGTCAAGTTTTGATTTTTCTAAAAATCTGAAATTGGAATGTAGGACTCATATAAGGTGTCTCGGCCCCGATACACATTTTTTGGGGTCTAATATGTTAGTGAGTTTGTTATGACTATGAGGTTGACTTGGGGTTGAGGGAATCTGGTTCGGGGGTTAGGAGTTGATATGTGACTGAATTTGATTTGAGTCTCAGGGTGGGTGAGGGAAGAGGGGATTCTGGTAGGGGGTAGTTGTGTCAAGTTTTGATTTTTCTAAAAATTTGAAATTGGAATGTAGGACTCATATAAGGTGTCTCGGCCCCGACACACATTTTTGGGGGTCTAATATGTTAGTGAGTTTGCTATGACTGTGAGCTTGACTATGGGTTGAGGGAATCTGGTTCGGGGGTTAGGAGTTGATATGTGACTGAAGTTGATTTGAGTCTTAGGGTGGGTGAGGGAAGAGGGGATTCTGGTAGGGGGTAGATGTGTCAAGTTTTGATTTTTCTAAGAATCTGAAATTGAAATGTAGGACTCATAAAAGGTGACTCGGCCCCGATACACATTTTTTGGGGTCTAATATGTTAGTGAGTTTGATATGACTATGAGGTTGACTTGGGGTTGAGGGAATATGGTTCGGGGGTTAGGAGTTGATATGTGACTGAATTTGATTTGAGTCTCAGGATGGGTGAGGGAAGAGGGGATTCTGGTAGGGGGTAGATGTGTCAAGTTTTGATATTTCTAAAAATCTGAAATTGAAACGTAGGACTCATAAAAGGTGTCTCGGCCCCGACACACGTTTTTTGGGGTCTTGTGAGCCCAAATTGATGCCCACATTAGTTGTTAACACTTGTAAAACATTACAAGTGGTGTTTCGGTGATTTATGATTATTCACAAAAATATAAAAATAGTGAAGCTTGAAGAAAGCTTAGTTTGAAGCATTAGGCTTTTGTGGAGTGGATTTAAGTAGGAGAAGGACAAACCTTGGTAAAGTGTGCTAGGTAGAAAGCCAAGGTTAGTTAAATGTTTGAATTAGGATCATTGTTGATCATTTGAGGGAGGAAGGTTTAGAAGATAGGATTAGAGCCTACAAAGTAGGAGGAGATCTCGAGGGCTTATCGTGAGCCTTGAGGGTGCTCACCCCCTCAAACTCACTATATAATCCCTCATTCTTCCCTCACTCATCCTCTCTTCCCTTCGTGCTCCAAGGCACCCCACGTGTTATAAGTGTGGGTGTGTTGGAAGCAAGATTGGATCACATGTGTGTGCTTAGTTTTTAGTTGGAGAGCCAAGGCTAGTTGGCCTTGAAGAGGGCTTGACCTCTTGTTAGAATTAGTTTTGGTGTGAATAATTTTAAGATATTTTATGGCTTCAAGTTGTAGTATTTGGGTTCATATTTCTTGGGTATTTCTTGAGTAGTCTAGGTTGTAAGGGGCATAACTTCCGAGCATAAGAAGATACTTCGTTGAAATTTAGAGGGTTAGTAAACAACTTGTTTATGTGAACATGGTCAAAATCTGAGGATGTTTGGAATACTGGAGCAGCAATTATGACATTCTGAACTTCGCCTATATTTTTGAGCTGAAATGGACATAACTCCTAGACAAAGGCTTGGAAACGCATAAAATTTTGAGGGATGCTTTATTCTTAGGTTTCCTAGTTGTGGTACAAATTTCAAGTCATTCCGAATATATGAGAAGAAGATATATCATTCTGAAGTGTTTTCAAGAGTTGCAGACTAAAAAGGCCATAACGTTTTGGCAGAAAATGAAAATAGTTTGAAATTTCAGGGGATCATAAACAATTAGTTTTTGTGATTGCTCCCAAAATTTGAAGTTCTTTGGAGCCTGTGAGAGGAAGTTATGACATTCTGAAATCTAGGTAGACTGACATACTAAAATGGTCAGAACTGTCAGACAGAAAATGGGATAGGCTCACAAATTGGTGAGATGTTTTTTGCTTTGTCTCCCTAGTTACAGATAAAATTTCAGGACATTCCAAGAAGTAATGGGAAAGTTACACTATTAGCTAGTAAAGTCTAGGGGAACAAAGGAGGTTTGCTTGGTTCCATTAGGGATAACCATTAGTTCATTAAACCAATATAGTGGTTGAAGCGTGAGGAGAAAACTACAATAAGTGACAAGTATTTATCAATACTTAAACTTGTGTAATTCATGGAATCAATAAGCGAGAACTCATGTAGTAGTGTGGAGTCGACGGCAAGGACTCGCTTCACAAGAGGAATATCTTTGAAGGCATGCGTGGCCAAAGCGGCCGGGTGGACTTTAGAGAAGTACAAGGATGTGACATTACCCGAGATTAAGGAGTGTAAGAAGACATAGTATAGACTTGGCTAAGTTGTGTATATTCCAACGATAGATTGGAATCATACATTGTGTTACAAAGAGAGAAATCTCTACATGTCATTATAAACTTCTCCATTCGGGCTAGGACGAAATTGAAGGATGGAGGCTTTTTGGTGACAGGTCTAATATGATAGTGATTTTGATAAGACTCTGAGCTTGACTGTGGATTGAGGGAATCTGGTTAGGGGGTTAGGAGTTGATATGTGACTGAATTTGATTTGAGTCTCAGGGTGGGTGAGGGAAGAGGGGATTCTGGTAGGGGGTAGAAGTGTCAAATTTTGAATTTTCTAAAATCTGAGATTGAAATGTAGGACTCATAAAAGGTGTCTCGGCCCCGACACACATTTTTTGGGGTCTAATATGTTAGTGATTATGATAAGACTCTGAGCTTGACTGTGGGTTGAAGGAATCTGGTTGGGGGGTTAGGAGTTGATATTTGACTGATTATGATTTCAGTCTAAGGGTGGGTGAGGGAAGAGGGGATTCTGGTAAGGGGTAGAAATGTGAAATTTTGAATTTTCTAAAAATCTGAGATTGAATGTAAGACTCATAAAAGGTGTCTCGGCCCCGATACACATTTTTGGAGGTCTAATATGTTAGTGAGTTTGCTATGACTGTGAGCTTGACTGTGGGTTGAGGGAATCTGGTTAGGGTGTTAGGAGTTGATATTTGACTGATTATGATTTGAGTCTAAGGGTGGGTGAGGGAAGAGGGGATTCTGGTAGAAGGTAGTTGTGTCAAGTTTTGATTTTTCTAAGAATCTGAAATTGAAATGTAGGACTCATAAAAGGTGTCTCGGCCCCGATACACATTTTTTGGGGTCTAATATGTTAGTGAGTTTGTTATGACTATGAGGTTGACTTGGGGTTGAGGGAATCTGGTTCGGGGGTTAGGAGTTGATATTTGACTGAATTTGATTTGAGTCTAAGGGTGGCTGGGGGTTGAGGGAAATCTGGTAGGGGATAGAAGTGTCAAGTTTTGATATTTCTAAAAATCTGAAATTGAAATGTAGGACTCATAAAAGGTGTCTCAGCCCCGACACATTCTTTTTGGGGTCTAATATGTTAGTCAGTTTGCTATGACTGTGAGCTTGACTGTGGGTTGAGGGAATCTGGTTCGGCGGTTAGGAGTTGATATGTAACTGAATTTGATTTGAGTCTAAGGGTAGCTGGGGGTTGAGGGAAATATGGTAGGGGGTAGAAGTGTCAAGTTTTGATTTTTCTAAAAATCTGAAATTGAAATGTAGGACTCATATAAGGTGTCTCGGCCCCGATACACATTTTTTGGGGTCTAATATGTTAGTGAGTTTGATATGACTATGAGCTTAACTGTGGGTTGAGGGAATCTGGTTAGGGGTTAGGAGTTGATATTTGACTGAATTTGATTTGAATTTAAGGGTGGCTGGGGGTTGTGACTAAAAATTCCCCACCCTTCGATTTCGTCCTAGCCCGAGTGGAAAAATTATAATGACACGTAGAAAATCCTCCCTCGGTAATTCAATGTATGATTCCAATATACCCTTGGAATATACACAACTTGACTAATCCCACACTATGTCATCTTATATTCCTTAACTTCGGGTAAAGTCACATCCTTAGCCTTCTTCAATGTCCACCCGGCCGCCTTGGCTACGCCTGCCTTCAATGATTTCCCTCGTATGAATCGAGTCCTCGCCGTTGATTTCATACTACTGCACGAACCTTCGCTTGTTGATTCCATGAAGCATATAAGTTTAAATATTAACAAATACTTGTGTAACTTATGGTGGCCTCTCCTTTACAGGCCTTCACATTACATTACTAAGTTCAACCTCAATGGTCAATCACCAATACATTCAAAAGTTATACACACCCCTTCCTACCTAATGAATCCAACATTTTAAGTCTAAACATCATAAGTCAAAAACTATAAGAGTGTGTCACTAGTTTTTGGAAGTTTGGACATAGTCTCGGTTTTTTGGCTCTCAAAAATTCATATGAAGCCCAAAAAATGAGTTCTTGGTATCCATGGATATGTAATGAAGTCCTCTACATGAATATGTAATAATATTTTTACTTCCAAAAAGTATATGGTCGCAATTCTACGCTGTTCCCTTTTAATCTACATTTTTTCACTAGTTTTTGGAAGTTTGGACATAGTCTCGGTTTTTAAGCTCTCAAAAATTCATATGAAGTCCAACAAAACTAAATGCTCCAATAAGAGACTTTGCACATCCGCATAAGTATAAGGCTAATCAATGTAAATCCAAGTATTCAAACAAAGCCATAAATTGAACTTTAAATCATTCCCGCCCAACTATTACTAACAAGAGGTCAAACCCTCTTCAAGGCCAACTAGCCTTGGCTCCTAACCTTACACCCATGCATACACACGTGCTCCTATCTTGTTTCCCACGCACCCACACTTATAACACGTGGGGTGCCAAGGAGCACGAATGAAAGAGAGGATGAGTGAGAAAATAATGAGGGCTTAAATAGTGAGTTGAGAGGGAGTAGGTGAGCACCCTCAAGATAAGCCTTCGTAATCCTCCTCCTACTTTGTAGGCTCTCATCTTATCTCCTAAGCCTTCCTCCCTCAAACGATCAACAAAGATCCTAATTGAAATATTTAACTATCTTTGGCTTTCTACCTACCACACTTTCCTCCAAGGTCATGTCCTCACAATACTAAACTTACTCAATCCACTCCACACAAGCCTAATGCTTAAACTTAGCTTTCTTCAAGCTTCATTCTTTTTATATTTTTGTGAATAGTCATAAATCATAAAAACATCACTTGTAACGTTTTACAAGTGTTAACAACACATGTGGGCATCATTTTAGGCTCACAGGGGTTGAGGAAAATCTGGTAGGGGGTTAAGAGTTGATATTTTAACTGAATTTGATTTGAGTCTGAGGGTAGGTGGGGGTTTAGAGAATCTAGTAGGGGTAAGGGTGTTATTATTTAGTTTTGGTTTTAATCTGAAATTGAAATGTACGTCTCAGAAAGCTTGTCTCTTTTTGGCCTTTGATATTTGAGTGACTTTGATATGTCTGTGACGGTATGTGGGGGTTGAGGGGAACCTTGTAGGGGGTTCGTAGTTTGATATTTGAGTGAATTTGATTTCAATCTGGTAGGTGGTTAAGGGTTTTCCTATTAAACCTGGTTTTTTATTTTGAGTCAAGTATAAGGGTCCGAAACCTGGTTTTTAAGTTTGAGTCCAAATTAGGAATCATTCTCATTCCTATATTTCATTATGAATGTTTTTTTCGGTCCTTTGATTATGCAGCACTCAGAAGACAAAACCCGGCACTACAAGGGTTCTCCGGAGGACCATCCCTGTTTGGACTTGATTCTTGCAGATATACCGGAAGGTCTTCCTGTTCCTGGCATATCAGACCCACCGTCGTCCATTCCCGCTTGGAATCAAGAATCGAAAGAGTGGTTACAACCACTCTTTGACTTTGCCGACGAACATCTGCACGACGACGGGGCAATTATTTTGTTTCACCCTTTTCGCATGAGTACGAAGTCCAATATTCTTGGATATTGCAAATCGTATGGTTTTGCAATTCGGAAAGAGTGGTGGGGAATGAACCGCCTTCATCTCACATCCCCAATAAATCCAGCATCAACTGTAAGATAAAGCTTATGTCTTCTTGCTGATCACCGCATTCACTTTCAATTTAATCCTTGAGGTAGTTCTGAGTGTAGACCCACCTAAGTATTATACTCACGCAGTTGTGTTGTTTACTTTGTAAAGTAATATTGTTCTTTATGTCTGGTACATTGTAGACCATGAGGTTCGGTATTTCATTGGCGGTCAGGAGCGTGCCGGGTTCACCTGCATCGAAGTTTTCATTTCGCCATGTCCCTGCATTGGATCCTTATGGGGTGGATGTTGCACGGGATGATATTCTCCAAAACTTGGTCTCTCGTGAGGACCAGCTAACTAATGGATCCACACCATGGCGAGGGCCTCGTGAAAAGTCCGTGCTTCTAATGCAAATGCTAATTGAAGCATGTAGCTCCCCATGGGATATTATTCTAGACTGCACGGTAGCGACCGGTATGTCTTTGTAATCTTCCATTTCAGTTGGTTAATCGTTAATATTGTTTTGGTCTACAAAATTCATAGTTGTTTTTGTACTAAGTTTTTTCCAACTTCTTTATTTGCAGGATCTTCCATTCATGCATGCCGCAATGTGCACCGTCACATTGCGGCATTAGAGGCTGATGTTGATATTTTTGAGGCCTTACTTGCTCCATTGATTATCTCTAGAGCAGCCTCTGAAGTCACTCTTGAAGACAATGTCACCAGTTTAGAGGATCTTGAGGGTGAAGATATCCCCGTAGAGAGGATTGTGAAAAGATCTCGGTTTACTAAGTGAGTAAGGTCCACAAATTCTCTTACCTGTGTTATGTTTTTTGCTGTCATTTCTTATAAAGTTGACTTATAAACATGGTATCATTGGCATTTGCAGATGCGATAAATTGAGCTATCCTATTCACCGGCCTTTTTTTTGTGACCCTAAATTCTATCCCAGCCCTCCAAAGTCTTGGCAACTTCCTACATATGCAAATGGTATTGCTAATCAACTAGCTGGAGGTTCTTATTAGACTTTTACATTTAAATATCGTCCGGGAAGAATTTTAGAGTTTTTGGATATAGAAGCTTTAGAATCTGATGGTCAGGCCTCCTCTGATGCAGATATTAGTGATTCTAGAATGTCTTCATCATCAGGTGATCACAGTGATTCGGATCTGATGTAATAGCTTCATGTGAATGTCTGTGTACTATCTAATATACCGTTTTTTCTTCCGTTGGTTTTTCAGTTTGTGCACTCATTCCGCATGGAATTCATTGTATGTGTATCACTTTCGGAGTTTTTGGGATTGCATATATAAAATTGCATATTTAAGTTAACTTTTGACTTCGTTTTTTTTTATATTATTCAAAATATTTTCTAACACCACTTGGTTACTTGTTAATGTTTGAGTTTACGATTAATTGGATTGTTCATCACTTAATTCCATAATCGGCCTATTAGTTCATACCCTTCTCTTTTAAATTTAAGGGTTTCCACTATTCTTCTATTATCGTTTTCATACACTTTTTTAAAGATTGCTTGCGATTTTAGGCGAATGCTGGTTTGAATAAATGACCCTAAACCATTACTGTCACCTCATGAAACTTGGCATTCAAGTGTCTTTACTAATATCTCTGCATGAGTATGTTCAACAATGATATGAGGTGCACACCTATATTACACAATGGTCTACAAGTTGACTAAAGTGTACACCAACGACACTAAACTCTAAACATAAAACCCCTAGGCCTTGTCCAAAGTGGCCATGCCGAGACCGAACATGAAATCTAAGCCATTGGGCATGTCGAGACCCAAATTGAAACCAATGATTCGATTTCAAATTTATGGAGTCAGGTTGAATGTAACTAAATATGAAACCCAAACATGGCATGCCTACATTCAACCTGAAACCATAAACTTGACCTCAAATCAAACATCAAACCCCAAGGCCAACAGACCTCGGATCCGAGGCCTTCTGCAAAGTAGCCCCTCCACTTGAAATGCCGAGACCCACCCATAAACCACCAACTTTATACACAATCTGAATTTAGGGGCTCAAGCCATGAGGCCTAGGATCCGAGGCCTTCTCCAAGTGGGACTTAGTCCACCTCAAATGACAACCTGTAACCATCCGAGACCCATTCCCAACCTACAAACCTTATAAGAGAAGGTGCAAGCAAATACAGTATAGGTTCCTCCACCACGGATATAGGTTCTTTTTGTCAATAAATTTGGGAAATATGCTTGAAAAATGTTCAAAATCCACGGTCATAAGGGTCCTAACTTTCGAACAATAGAGTTTTAAATTAACATTTTCTGCTCGCGAGATCTGCTCACCGCTCACTGCTCACATCGTAGCATTCCTGGTTCTGCAGACGTCAACAACATGAAGATTGCTCAGTTGACTCCGGCGATCGTCCCACATGACTGCTCAGTTACTCCGGCGGTCATGGTTCAGAGTCCACATGCACGGACTCCATCTTCGCAAGAGGATGTTGCAATGCTGATAGAGGACAAGTCTACTTTACAGACTCATGCCTATTCTAGAGTAGGGATTATTAAACCGGGCACTTACTCTAGATCTCTATTAAGGAGTGCCCCACGTCCCAAAGGTCAGGGACTGGGTTGCGAAGGATGCACTGCAGTTCATAGTTTAGGGATTGACCATTGTCATAAACATGACGATGACAAAAATGGCAAAGGTCCCCATAAGCGTCTTCATTGCTAATCAGAATGTAGCATTCTAGTGTTTAGAATTTATTATTGCATAGCTACTATCATGCACTCCACATTATTCGTGGCGGCCGTTATTCTTATGACCTTATTTGCCAATATATATTATAATGTCCCTTACATCCACTAAATGGTTCACGTGGTCTCTACTGTATTTATAATTACGGCACTCGCCTTTCAGCCTCATGTTTGTTCTTAATATATCTATATTGGAATGGCTAGTAGGTCAGGGAGGGATTAGTAAGGGATAGATTTTGATTTTGATTTCTGGAATTCCTAGTCTCAGCCCCGATACGCTCTTTTCAGGTTCAATTAGTGAGGCCAGAGAGGGTTTAGGCTAGGCTTGGGTGGGATTAGTAAGGGATAGATTTTGATTTTGATTTCTAGAATTCCTAGTCTCGGCCCCGATACGCTCTTTTCAGGTTCAATCAGTGAGGCCAGAGAGGGTTTAGGCTAGGCTTGGGTGGGATTAGTAAGGGATAGATTTTGATTTTGATGTCTGGAATTCCTAGTCTCGGCCCCGATACGCTCTTTTCAGGTTCAATTAGTGAGGCCAGGGAGGGTTAAGGCTAGGCTTGGGGTGGGATTAGTTTGATATAGCTTTATTGTAGTACACTGTAATCCTACATGCCCTATATATTTGCCTATATATATTATAATGTCCCTTACATCCACTAAATGGTTCACGTGGTCTCTGGTGTATTTATAATTACGGCACTCGGCATTCAACCTCATGTTTTTTCTTAATATATGTACATTGGATTGGCATATGATCATGACTAACTTAAGTAATTGCTGCAGTGCATTTTCAGTTCTTAATCATGTTGCTATCATGAGTCGGCTTATTATTCCACTACTAATCCAAGTCTCCGCCGTCTTTCACATATTCCCTCTTGCCATGGCCTGCTCATCACATCACTATATACACAGCCCACTTTCTGCTCAGCTTAACTCCATTGCCCATTTGGCCACTCCCTTCTGGGAACTCGCATTTACATTCCTTCTACAATGGCCACCATCCGAGCACTACACCATTCCATCCCGCTTATGATCCCTCTAGGAGATGATGGTCTAGCCAAAGTCGCAGAGTCGTTCCTTAGTTTGAGGTTTAGATTCCACCCAGACTCAATTCATGTCGAGGAAGAGGTCTTTAATGACAACGGTGACTTGAGTCACACTGTCCTTCAGATATCCTTTCGCATTGACGATGGTAGAGTTTGGTTCTTGCTCCCTGGGACGTACAAGGCCATAGGCGTCACCGAGTCGGAGATGGCCACCACTACTTTGTTGCTAACACCAGGCGTGTCCCTCACTTCCACCACGCAGGCTCCTCTTCTGGCGACGGTCAAGAAGGAGCCCGGCATCCAAGAGGTTACCTTGCTCAGTGATGACTCTGATGATGATGTGCCACCTGCCTCTGACATTGCCTCACTTACCCCACCTCCATCGCAGGATCAGCCCTTCATCAATCCTCTGAGGATTCCACACTCGCCTACTGTAAGTCAACCATCTACTTCCAGACCCCTAGTTCACCCAGGTGTGTCTAAAGATTGTCCAAGTGTTGTCGACCACTTGAAGTTGCTTGCAACCCGACCAGGGTCCAAGAACATCCTCAAGAATATTGATTATGAATCTGTTAGGCATGAGAAGGTTGAGTTCCTCCCATCTGTTTTTGACGGCAACGTCATCTTTGAGTTCCCTCCTCTCGGAGCTGATGCTCCCCATTCCCATGCTAGACTCATGTTTGGAATGGACAAGCGTTTCGACGGTCATGCTTGGTGCAGGACAAAGACGTCTAATATTACCAATGATCTCGGCTTGACCTTCCGGTTTTCATGTTGTGTTGGCCATCTCCGTTGTGATAACAAGGGATGTGATTATCTCAACCGCCCCAATCGAGCCACCGACGTCAACGAGACCGAATGGGAAGGTTGTACCGCCTCACCCTTCTCCGCAGGTGTTGATCCCCCATCTGGGTCATCTCTCGTTTGTAAGGTCTGTAAGACACCACCCTATTGTCTTGATACTTGCCAAGCTAGGATGTACTATGTTCTTGGCAAAGGTGACATGACCCGTGCATGCATCCATATGGGTCATCACCATCACCCCGTTTCGCAAGGTGTATGTAGAGAGTCTAAGGTCGAAATTCATGATCTCATTGGTAGAGAGGTTGAGAGGACTCCCACCGCCACCAACTCTGCGATTGCTTTGGCTGCAAGTAAAGAGTTCATTGCCAAGTATCTTCTACGCACGGGTGATTATCCCAATAAAGTTATGGACCTTGAATCCATGAAGTTTGTCATGGACAGGTACCAACACCTCAGCACCCCTAGTATTCGAAACACAGTCACTTCCTTCAAGCGCATTGGGCGAGGGGGGATCATTGACAGCATCACCGGACTCAGAGGTCATAGCAGTTGGCCCTATGTGCAAGAAAACAAATTCCCTGGCCAAGGAAAACTATTGGAGAAAGTCTATGTCTTCAAGATGTCAGAGGTGGGCCCTGGGTCTGGAGTTGACCTTGTCAGGAGAATGCAACCACACGGTGATTTGCAGGATGCTTGGGTCATGTTTGACCATGTCAAACGTGTCAAGGGGTGGACAACCATGGCTTGCCATGTCTATGACTCGGCCTACTGTCGGGTTATGACTATTGCAGTATGTGATATGCAGTCTGAGGATGTCACGGCGCAGAGCCTTCTTTGGCATGGGCTCAATGAAGTTATGCAGAGACATGGCATTGCTAAAGTTAACTTCAAAGGGTTCATGGCGGACAGTGCACAAGCAAATTGGAATGCAGTTAGGATTATCTATGGCAGTGGTGATCCCAAGGTTCCTATGGAGTCTCGCAAGAGGACATATCTATTGCATTGGACAGTGTCTATGGAGCGCCACACTGCCGCCCACATCAAGCCCGACCTCCAACATCAACACAAGTTGTTATGCAAGCAGTACAAGGATGCCAAGACTCCCGAGCAGTCTGAGTCCCGTTATCTTGCCATCCGGGCTTGGTGGCTTTCCTCTGGAGCTGCATCCGAGGAAGGAATCAAGGACCTTGATACATGGCTTGCATTTTGGCACTTTCGTTACCGTCAATGGGGTGGTTTCATGCAACTAGTGAGTACCCACCCACTTTCTATTTCGCTTTTTGGTGTCAACTTTTTTTTTGGATTTTTTTTGGTTTTTTTTGGTTTTTTGGTGTCAGTTTAGGCTTTTAGCCTGTTTTTGTGCAAAGCGTACTCACTACATTTTATTGATTTCTCTCAGAATTTCACAGATTTTGAGTTGGCAGAGATGCCATCTTGCAACCTCTCTGAGACAGTCCATAACAAATGGCTTCAGCAGTCTGGAAACCGTGGATCTGATCTATATGTTGCCACCGTGGATGATTTCGTGAGGGCGTTCATGCAATGTACAAACTACTACGCCTACTTGAAGGGTGATCGCTCTGGTACTGGCCCAGGAAAAGAAGAACTCCGCCTTCGTGCTGCACAACGATCCGGTGACGCCAAGAGAATTGTTGCAGCACTCGAGCACATGCCTGGAGCAGAGCATTGGTGCACCCGCAAACCCCAACTCGAAGGAGAGGAGGTCTTTGGCACCACAAAGCGCAAACTTGATATGCCCCCTGGTTCTTATCAGGATTCACATAGACCCGACAAGGTCAGCTTCTCTCATCCACGAGTGAGCACTAGGTCAACCAAGGCCCGTACTGATTCCGCCAGACCATTAGACCTGCCCCTAACACAATCCCCCGAGAAATCGATTCCACAACGGGTCACCCACGTCAATAACATTCAGGAGACCCACTGCGATGTCTCCAAGTGGCACATTTCTAGACTGCCCAAGACTTCCGCCAAGGCCTGCTTCGCCATGCAAGCTCGCACAAAGACCAAATGCACCCAGAAGATCATTTGGCATGGTAAAAGTACTCCAGCTCCTACGTACACCGGCTACATGCGCGACTACAAGAAGAACAAGGAATTCTTGACACAGTTCTTCTTCTGCAATGACGACATTGAGAGATGTGTCAAAGGCACTAGGAGGAAGTGGGTGCAGCACCGTCCGGATGTCCCGGACGTCTGGCCTGTCCTCACTGGGACAAACCTCACTCTCCAGGAGGTTCTGGCCCTTGAAGAAGGGGGATTCCAACTTCAGCAGCGTCAAGATGTGTCACCCAGAAGACTCTTCGGCGACTCCTCCAATGTTGCCTCATCCATGGCCGAACTCCCTACCCCAGCCCAAGCCGATCAATACCCTACGCTCAGGTTTGGAAAGAAGATCCGACGCAGTAACAACGGACCATGCGTCCAACAACGCAACAAGTGGGAGTCAGCCCTCAACGTCGACGGACAAATCACCTCCGTCACAATGATACCTCACCCAGGGATTGGCTGCATCATTCTCTTCTAGTCCCGAAAGAAGGCTAAGGTTGAAGAGTACCGTATCACTATCAGCACCTTCCCGTCGTGCACATGCCCGGATTTTGTGGAGATGTCAGCAAGAGCACTTGGGAAGCGGCGCACTTGTACTTCATCTTCCGTGTGACCTGCAACTTGGATCAATACCAAGATACTTTCATCCATGCTCCGAGCCTTAGTTTCAATGAAGTGAAGCACCTCCTCGAAAGTGGCATCATGAAGCATGTGGGACCTTAGCGTGGATACCTATAGGAGCTAGGCTGCCCCCCCTTTATTTATAAGTTCTCGCTAAGTCTTTCCTATTGCGTTGAGTATACTATAGTATGAGTGCACGTTTTCCGAAAATATCGCTGATATATCAGACCTATCATTTTCTACATGATGTGAATTGTATTCATTTTTAGATATCTATAAAGGTTTCTAAATATTTATGGGTCTCTCCTTCCAACCGTAGTTTTAGATGTTATTGAATGGTACGAGTTTTGCTACTTTGCTTGAATGCTTGAATTTTTTGACTTAGAATTTTCTCTTACGTTGTGACCATAGCCTATGATTAAGCGGCTCTCACCATAATATGGACAGTCAAAAGTTCCCTGGTTTAATTAGATCATGTGAACTAGTCTCTCTGAAAGGTACCGTAAAACCAAGTCTCTGTCCTTAAAGCCCTCAAAATTTGCACGGAAATAGGTCCATCATTTTTACTTAAAAAAGAGGTCCCACGATTTTTTTCTATTTATATTTTCTAAATTTGGAAATTTTATTACTATAATTGGAAAGCGTTGACTTTTTTCTGCTCACCGCTCACCGCTCGCGTCCCACCGCTCACACGGTAGCGTCGTTGCCCTTGACCTTTTGAAAACTACACTACAAGATCCCTGATAACAAATACATTCTTCCACTCCTTCACATTCTATTTGTTTCTCGAATTAGATTGTGTTATAAAATCCACGGGAATGGGGTACCTTTTCAACAAATTGAATATAAAGTATCTCCAAAATCCACGGTCATAGGCACTCCTTCTATGAAAATCGCCCACCATAATTCGAATTTTCCGCTCTCCAAACTCCGCTCTCCGCTCTACGCTCACACTACTAAGTTTCCCGTGCACCGGATTACAAAATTTTCCTGATAGATTACTTGAAACTTATTTTGAAACAGTAGTGATTGAATTATGCTTCTACTCAGTCTTGCAGACCACTTTCATTTCCCCCCTTCTATTCGATTTCAGTATGGTGCCACTTGTCGAGGCACTTTAGAACCGGAAGATGCATTCTATTGCTCACTAAAATTGAACACTTGTCCCAGAGATTGATACTCTGGTCTTCTTGAGAAACTAGAGCTTCACTTCTTAAGCTCTAATGGACAAGACACAACTGCACTGCTCCTCACTTGATTCATATCTTATCTTCAATTCCACTATGAATATTATTTTGCTTCATAAGTTGGTGTATCAATCCTTTTATGACACACCACTAAAGACTTCACGTATTTAACTCCTACCCCAAAATGGTATGATCGTCATTGATCATTTAATCAAGAGGTTGACTCATGAGTGATTTTGTCAGAGACCGAATTCTAGAAACATTCGAGTCTTATAACTAACTTTGAATTAGGTTATAACAATCAAGTCATATTTCCATGAGAGGAACTCGTGCAACACTGGTGCACAAGCAATCACACCAGACACACTATCATGTTCTTACTCTCTCTGGGTACTTGCTTCCAGGAATCCAGACTCAAGTAGGAAAATAACAGTTTATGGAATTGGAGTCAGGCGCATGTCACGAGAAGATACACAATAAGATTCACGGGCTTCACACCCGAACAATTCAAACAACACAAACTTCCTCTTTTAAAATCACAACCTTAAGATATTGTCCAAGAGACTCTTGACTAATCTGTCTTCAACACAGACACGAATACTACATTCTCGCATTCAAGAGTGTCACACTCTCGAATTAATTTCCAATCAGATTACAAGACTCTCAATTCCAACACTCAAGACCACACTTGTCATGAGTTATATGATTGAAATATAGATTGATATATTTCATGCTATGAATTTCAAGAAAACTAAGAGCTTCACACCCACTTCCTTTCGATATTCAGGAGAGACAACAAAAACAGACTAGACCCATTCACTCTTTTCACGAGAGGAAACTATAGATTAATGCTCTTAATTTTGGCAGTCAAGAACAAGATTGGAAGAGAATGGGTGATTGAAATGTAGATTGGTATATTTCAAAAGAGGAATTTACAACAGGATTAAGGGTTTCACACCCGATTACATCCGATAATCAGAAGAAGACAAAACATGATAGACACATTCACTCTCTTCACGAGAGGAAGGTAAAAATTAATATTCTCTCCCTTCTCTCTTCGTCCTCTTCCTTCTTATCCTTCTTCCCTTGAAGAGTCATGTTTGACTATAGCTCTGATACTAAAAAGCTTCATTTAATACTCACATGTCAATTTCATGACTTGTGAGATCTCCTATATTACGGTCAGGCATAGTAATTCATATCTCACAGACTCACTTCCTTTCCTAAGTGACTAATTACATATTTCTTTACTATTTTAAGAGTTTTGAATGTAATTTCTCATTCATCTACTCTTCAAAACTAAAATTTATGCTTCCCATCCAAAAAATGGTATCACACCCTGGCATTCTGAATATTCACAACCGTTGATTTATTTTGTTTGTATCATGTGTGAAGACTCGCATGAATAGAAATCCATTGAAATAGCATTTGATTGAGGGCATGGTCACATATGGCTTCACACTACAGTTGAGGATCCATGACCACAGTACATAATTTTGGAGGTGTCTTGGGACGGCCTTTGGACACCTTCTGGTGGGCTCTCACAATTTCATGGTCACGGCTCTTGGCTCGTGTGTGAAGTAGCCCTTAAATGTACTTAAGTGTACTTAAATAATTTTGTCCAACGTGATACATTGCCCCAAGTAGCTAGGGTACTCTTTCCAAGTACTATTAGACCTTCTCATGAAGGAGCGGAACGTTTTCCAAAATATTTGATTGGCCGAGAAAATGTAGGTGAAGTTAGGTGCCAAACTCAAGAGTTACAAAAATGTGTATCCCGTTAAAAAATGTGAATCCAGATAAATATGGATTCCACATGTATGTAGGTTGTATATGTGCAATGAAATGCAAATTCCATCTACACCCTATCGGCCGGGCATGTCCAATACGGTGCACCTGGATGGAAGCTCGTACCATATAACTCCACCGCACATAATGACATCTCCAATTCATCCCTTAGCGCATCCAATTTCTGCAATGTTAAATCCCCCAAGTCCGGCATAAAAATCCTCCGTGAAATCCGTGAGCTGACTTGGCGGCTATGTGAGAACCACATCAAGTTCTGTTGAAATTGAGTGATGAGGTTATGTTCGCGTGGCAAACACACCTTTCTGACAGCATTGGGACCCATCGCGTATTCATATTGAGCCAAACAAAGAGCATTGAACTCCGCACTTTTATCCACAATTGTTTTCCATGCTTTGCAAGATAGCCTCAAACTGTGGATTAGCAACAAACGGAGTTGGGTGTCCAATGTCGTCTCTACACTCATATCCACCTTTGTGGCACCCACCAACAAGTTTGGAACAAAGATTGTCAATTATACATTCATCATATGAATCAAACTTAAGAATCTGGCCTACCCATCTAGTCTATCAGAACCAAGAGCCTCCAAAAAAACACAAAAATTCATCTTATGAATCAAACCAAAGAATGTGGCCTACCCTCTACCCTCTCGGAACTGAGAAACTAATCCCAAACACGCACATACATCCTATGAATCAAACTCAAGAATCTGGCCTACCATCTACCCTCTCAAAACCAAGAGACTAATCCCAAACACATACATTCATCCCATGAATCAAACTCAAGAATTTGGCCTACCCTCTACCCTCTCGGAACCAAGAGACTAATCCCAAACACACACATTCATCCTATGAATCAAACTCAAGAATCTGGCCTACCCTCTACCCTCTCCGAACCAAGAGACTAATCCCAAACACATACATTCATCCTATGAATCAAACTTAAGAATATGGCGTACCCTCTACCCTTTCAGAACCGAGAGACTAATCCCAAACACACACATACATCCTATGAATCAAACTTAAGAATCTGGCCTACCCAAATAGTCTATCGGAACCGAGAGCCTCCAAAAAAACACAAAAATTCATCTTATGAATCAAACCAAAGAATTTGGCCTACCTTCTACCCTCTCGGAACCGAGAGACTAATCCCAAACACACACATACATCCTATGAATCAAACTTAAGAATCTGACCTACCCAAATAGTCTATCGGAACCGAGAGCCTCCAAAAAAACACAAAAATTCATCTTATGAATCAAACCAAAGAATTTGGCCTACCTTCTACCCTCGCGGAACCGAGAGACTAATCCCAAACACACACATACATCCTACGAATCAAACCTAAGAATCTGGCTACCCAAATAGTCTATCGGAACCGAGAGCCTCCAAAAAAACACAAAAATACATCTTATGAATCAAACCAAAGAATTTGGCCTACCTTCTACACTCTCGGAACCGAGAGACTAATCCCAAACACACACATACATCCTATGAATCAAACCTAAGAATCTGGCCTACCCTCTACCCTCTCGGAACCAATAGACTAATCCCAAATACAGACATTCATCTTATGAATCAAACCAAAGAATTTGGCCTACCTTCTACCCTCTCAGAACCGGAAGATTAATCCCAAACACACACATTTATCCTATGAATCAAACCCAAGAATTTGGTCTACAAAAAGAAGAACAAAAATTCACATTGAACAGAGTCCGAACACTCACCAACATGGAGTAGCAGATGCAACCAACACTTGCATTTGTTTTGTAGCGCATGTGCTTGGAAGTTTTCCATTGTGAAAAGGGTGCACGGGGATGTGACCATCATTGGTATGATATTCGTTTTGATTGCACTAGATAAATGGAGACAATCTTAATTTGATTGGGGATCCTAGCTAATACACCATATAATGAACGGGGATGCAATTTTTGGCCACATGCAAAAATCTGGTGCATACCCCCAACCCTAGGATCCTCTCGGAACCGAGAGGGTCCCTACATTGTCCAACATATCGTATAAATAGCGATCGTATGTCACTGTAACTCGAGTACCAACCACCACTAACAAACAACGCTAAAACATAGCAAAGTCACACATAAACAACACACCTCGACAGAGAAGGAAGAAAGTCAAACACTCATAAGAGCTCTAAATCTCTCTTCAAATGCACACAATGAGTCAAGCTATCTCTCACTCCACCACGTGAGAATCCAAGAATGTAAGTAGGGAAAGAAGAACTCAAGATTTATTGCAAAAACATGCAATCTTCATCTCACACAAGCTCTCTCCATACACTTACTCACAAGACTTGACTTGGCAAGAATGCCAAGCCAAGGAGGAGACTGCTCACTTAGAAGCCTTCCTCTCCACATCTAGATTCATCCATCCAAACCCAAATGGATGAAGCCCAATGGATAAGGTATGGCCGTCAACGCCGCATACCGTGACAGCTGTCCACGGGGGGTGCACTTCATTGTCAAGTTGAACACCACGTGCGATAAAACAAAATCTACTTTTTACATAAAGCATCACCAAAATGGTTCAAAAGTTTATGATTTTTTTTTCATGAGTAGATATACATAGTATCTATTACATAGTAAAAATTGGTAACCAAATTTGATGATTTGTTTTTTTATAAAACATACCGTTTCTAACTAGAATGACGCAACATTGAACTAAAAAAATTACTACAAAAATGAAGATGACTAAAAATTTCAAAAAAATATGCAAAAGATATTATCAATGGTTATGTGTATGTAGAAAAAATATCATAATTTTAAAAATTATCTATGGCATGTAATATAGGGTAGCAAACTTTTATCGCACGTGGTTATGAAATGTAAGGGGGTGTGATCCCCCCGTGTAGCTGTCGTGTAAATAGCGATCGTGTATCACTGCAACTCGAGTACCAACCACCACTAACAAACAACACTAAAACATAGCAAATTCACACATAAACAACACACCTCGACATGCCCCCCCTCAGTTGACTATGGAGTCCCGCCAAGCAGCTAGGACCAATGCCAATCCAAAGGGTATGGATAATGAAAGATTGCTCCGCAACTAACTAGTGTGGTGAATGTCATTTCAAAGAACTTTAGGCTGGGTGCAATATGAGCCCCATCCTTAATCGCCTCTGATGTTTGGACATCAGATTCCAAAGAATCAAACCCACCGCCTCATGTTAATTGCGTCTCTAAGCCATAACTCCTCATTTTCCATTTGGGCAGACGCAAGATGATGAAAATCACACATAATCATTGAATACGATTGGTGGAAGCACCAAGTACCGAAGATCCTCGATAGCGAGGACAACTCCACACTCCAGATGGTAGAGAAGTCAAGGGTGGCCTCAAGCATGTCATGTGCCAACCGCGTTGACACTGCTCACACAAGAGCATAGTAGCCGTTCATTTCTTCTCTCCACACACAAAACATAAAAGACCCTCTGGCACGACGGCCAGTTCAGGATGAATTGTACCCTCAATGGGTAGATGACATGGGGTACAGTTTTTGGAATGCTCGCGACATTCCCTACCATCCTTGCCTTCCAACAACAACAAACCACTCGGCAACACGTCCTTCACCCAAAGAATAATGCGCCCCGCCCTAACATCCAATGTCGTAGACGCCTCACGTTGGAAATAAACATAATCCCCCTGTCGAAATCTCCGCAACTGAGGTCGGTAAGCACCACTGCGAATGCGTGCATAACGCAATGTTTCACGGTGTTGAGCAATGGACAAATTCTTCATGGCCATAGGCATGGCTCTCTAGAAGAATTGAGCCCGATCCTGCAAACACTCTGCCCAAATATTTGGGTCATCCAAATCCACAACATGAGCTAGTTTTTCCCGAATAGAACTCGGGAATATAGGCTCACATCCATACAACAACTGATACGGGTTGTAGGATGCCAAAGAGGCCTACCTACTAAATCAATAGCCCATAGCAACTCAAGGCAACATAAGGTCCCAATCCCGGTGGCTCCCCCGAAGTAATCCATATTTCCTCAAGCCACGTTTGGTTGTCTGAACAACCCGTTCAACCAAGCCATCCGCCTCTGGATGATCCCGAGAGGTGGTGCGGTGATCTATGAGCGCCTTAGTACACAACTCCTCAAAAACACTGAGGAATTCCCTCCCTTGGTCCGTCAATACCTCAGCTAGTGCTCCAAAACGTGCCAACACACGATCCAAAAAGGCGGCCGCGGCCAACTCTGCAGAGTTTTGGGCTAAAGCAACAAGCTCAATCCATTTGCTAAAATGCTCCACCATCACCAACACATACTTTGCTCCACGTGGCGTGACAACCAACGGTCCCGTAAAGTCTAGCGACCAACGGTAGCCCAATCCCCATGATAGGTAAGGGCTGTAACTGAGGTGATAAGGTGTTAAAGCTAGACCTGACCCGGTCACAAACTTCACACTTCCCGACATAAGTAGCCACCTGCTGATACATGCCAGTCCACCAATATTGGCCACACAACATCGAATGTGTCTTGCGTATGCCAAAATGGCCAAGTTCCTCGTGCACTTGTCGCACCAAGGAGGCCCTGTGATCTGGCCTAGGGACAATACGCCTTGTCCCATCTGATCACAATCGAAATAACAAATTGTTCTCCCAATGGAACCTTGTTATTCGATGTCCAATCCTATCCATTTCCATTGCCGAAATAAACGAAGAAAATGTCCCCTGCTGGAGCTTGTGCAATACGGGAAGATTTTCCCATATATCCGCAATAGCTTGAGGTTGATCAGTCTCATCATCCGAGCCCTGTATTGAAACCTCAACAGCCGCACCAAAAAATAAAGTGAGGTAAGCTAGCCGCATGCCAACCTAGAACCGCCTCTTGATCACAATCTCCATGCCACCGGGCCTCGGTTAAGTCCTCATCCGAAGGACTTGGATTGCGTGAGAGTCCATCCGCATCCATATTGGTAATCCCAGCCCGGTGCACCACCTCAAAGTCATACTCCTGGAGCAATAAAGCCCACCTGGCAAGCTTGCCAGTAAGCTTATCCGACTCCATGAGCCACCGTAAAGGTTGATGGTCAGTCACCAAAGTAAAGCGCTGACCATAAAGATATGATCGGAAATGGGCGATAGCCCACACTGCCGCCAAAGCTTCTCCCTCATAGGACGAATAATTGGCCTCCGCATTGTTGTTGCTTCGCAAAGCATAAGCAATATGTGAGGCCAAATCCACCACCCTTAAGCGTCCTAGTCCAGGTGATGACTTTGAGAATCACATTTATCTATTACAACATTGAACCATGTGCAAGGTAATTTTCATGTCCAAATGAACATGTATTGTCTCACTCATTGTACTTTATTAATGTTGGCCTCTTGGCTTGTGCTAGAGTTGGCTTTCTCAAGAGTCCAACCCGCGGCCGTGGTCACACATGCCTTTAAAGACATCCCCCTCGCAACCTTTGGCCTAACCTCCTTTGTCTCGTCATCGCGGGGGTCATCCACCTTCTCCATTAATAATGCAAGTGATTTATTTGCCCAATAAGATGCGAGCGTTCAAAAACACTGTTCTTACTAGTCCACCCCAATTACATTTACTAGCAAACCACACCTCACACTACCTAGCCTAATAAGTCTAAAACTTACATATGCACTAGAATAATATAAAATGCATAACTTGCCCTATGCTTAGTTTTAGTGATAATGTTCGATTTGGGCTAAGCTTTAGGCCCCTAAACCCATTCCTCGGTAACCCAGCTTAAACCAACCATCCAAGTTCCCTTAAAGTTGACCTTCGCTTTCACCACTTCAATGAGCTGGTCTCGGCCCTTTCGGCTACTGAGATAACGAGCCTTGGGAGGCCCCTGGACTAGCAGTCCCGGCAGCAGTTGAGCCTTGGGAGGCCCCTGGACTAGCAGTCCCGGCAGCAGTTGAGCCTTGGGAGGCCCCTGGACCAGCAGTCCCAGCAGCAGTTGATGAAATCAACACCAAACTAATTTCAACTCTAGTGCTTAATCAATTGCTCATCTAAGCCTCTTAACTAATGAATGCACACCTCCCACTAAATTAATCCAATCTAACCACTACTCATGAGCTTAGTCCAATGACTCTAAGCTTCCCCTACTCATAAGAGGGATTAACTTCCTAACTTCACTATAACTAACTAATCCACACATAAGCCTCAAACTCTAAGAGCTCGCTCCCCTTGAGAGGATTTGAGAGGGAGAGCTTAACTACTTAACTTCACTAAAACTAATGACCCACACACGTGGCTCAAGCTCTTAAGAGCTTGCTCCCTTGAGAGCGCTTGATGGAGAGAGTTGTAAATGAGAGAGAAAGCACCTTAAGTAGCAAAGAGGGAGAGAGAGGTGAGGATAGGGTGAGAGGATTAGCACCTCCAATCACAATCCTTTAACCCTCTCCTCCAAAGTAGGGACTAATCCCCAACCACCAAGCTTCCTTCTTCCTAAACTACCAAGGTGGATCCAAAAGTGGGCATTTAACCCGCGGAGCTCACCTTGCTTCACCTTACCCACTACTCCCATAATCAAGGCATCCTCTTATTGAAATCAAACCTTGAAATAACTACACCACACATTCTAATGCCTAAACTTAAATCCACACCACACTTCACTCTTTTTATGTTTTGTGAATAATCATAACACATCAAAGTCAAACTAAAATTGGTTTCGAAGAGTTAATCACCACATGTGGGCACCATTTTGGGCTCACACAACAACATACTCCCGACCAACATTGTCCTTTTGAGTGAGAATTGCTTCCAAGCCCAATGAGCTCCAATCCGTATGCAATTGGAAAGATTTGAAAACATCTGGACGTCGAAGCACTGGAGCCGTACCCAGTCTCTGTTTCAACGTTTCAAATGCCTGTTGTTGCTCACGATCCCAAATCCAAGGTTGGTCCTTGCTCGTGAGAATGGTGAGAGGCTTGGCGATCAAGCTAAAGTTCTTGACGAATCGTCCGTAGTAATTCGCCAAGCCCAAGAAAGCACGAAGTCTCGGCACATCGACCGGTCCCGGGATCTTCTGCAAGGCATCCACCTTAGCTTGTTGCACCCCAACACCTTCCGGAATAATCATATGACCTAGGTATGCCAATTGGTCATAGAAAAAATTGCACTTGCTATGGTGTAAGCGCAATCCCCACCGATGCAAGTGTGAGGCCAAACCCACCACCTTTAAGCGTCCTAGTCCGGGTATGGGTTTGAGAATCACATGTCTTATGTCGATAATCGTAGAAACATGAAATTCAACTCTCCACCAATGCACTAGTCGTGCTAGTCTTTATTAACTTCTTCCAAGAGTTCACAAGCACCCTTCCTCCTACTTACCCCTTAGAGCGTGTTCCACTCTCCATGTGAGAGTGACTAGCTCACTACTTCTCATTTTTAATGATTTTCATTTATTTTGAAACCTTCTTAGCTTCACACTTTGCTTGAGACAATGATGCCTCGATACCATTAGTATCGTGTATGGTTACTTCCTTAGCCGACTCAAGCTCCCAAGTCATAGTCTTTGCCACACATGCCCTTGCCGATATTCCTCTTGAGCTTTTGGTCTTAGCAAAACTTTCACTTGTTGAATCCATGAATTAATGGCCAACTCCTCAGCTTGATAGCAACCCCGCACTTGATGCCCGCTCCGCAGCTTAGTGTCAACTCCACGTTTAATGTCAACCCCGTAGCTCAGCACCAACTTTGTATCTTAATGCCACCATGTAGCCACACACTTAACCAACAATCTAAGGTAGGGTGTAGTTTGAACTAACCAAAGACTAATTAACTGGGAGGCTAATTAGGCTAGTAGGCACTAATTAACTAATAAACCCAGCTCTTAGTTGCGGCTATTTCTAACTAAATAAACCCAGCTCCTTCATAAACCCAGCTCCTTACTTCTAACTAAATAAACCCAGCTCCTTCATAAACCCAGCTCCCTACTTCTAACTAAATAAACCCAGCTCCTTCATAAACCCAGCTCCTTACTTCTAATTAAATAAACCCAGCTCCTTCATAAACCCAGCTCCTTACTTCTAATTAAATAAACCCAGCTCCTTAGCTGCGGCTACTTCTAACTAAGTTTCTCCACCCTTGTCGCGCACCTCTCCATGAGGAGTGCCCGAAACACCATGGGCACAAGGGGGACCCCGGAGTGACACCCGGGACTTGTGGCGCCATTGGTGAGAGGGCCCAAGTGATCCTAGTGTGGGTGAGGGCCCGGGCGTTGGGAACGCCTCCCACCCACGGAGACTAGGAGGCACAAGGGTAAGGCCATGAGCTATGCGTAGCTCATGGCGTGGTGATTCTAGAATGCTCAAGAACACCTCAATCGGAGGTGTGAGCTAGGAGTTATGGCCATTTGAGTGGGGTGCTGTCCCGGGACAGCGCCCTGGTACAGCAGTGCCTGGGAGTGATTCCCGGGACTGCCAAGGTTCAAACAGGCATAACTTCCTCAAGCCTTGCCCGAATGGGGCAAGCGAGGAGTCCATCGGCATCTACGTGAAGCGTAGATGAGGATGGAGTGGTTGGTTGTTATGATCAGACATCATACAAGGAAGTTATGATGGTCTGAAGCTGCTGGGGGGGTTCTAGGCCCAGCAGCTAAGGGAAAATGTCCACTTGGCCCCAACTCTTGGTAGAGAGACAAGAGGTTGGTTGGCGGTGGGATAGGGGCTCCGTGTAGAGTCCTAGAGGCTTATATGGGTGAGGTGGTGTGGCCTCACCCACCCGAGGCCGAACGGCAAGGCCTCCATGGGCTTTGGCCTATTGTGAGGCCATAGTTGCCTAGTATGGTTCGGGTTGTTGTAGTGTTGCTCCGGCAATGCGATGATCAACATAGGATTGGACTTCCATGGATGGAAGTCCACATTGGGGAAATGGGTTACCGATTAAGGGGTGAGTCCCGAAAGTAAAGTAGGAGGGTTGGTTCCCTCTTATGAATTATTGGTCCGGGGTAAGAGGAGCTATCCATTAGCATGGCGGAATGCGAAGGGTTAGCGTTCGTAACCTTTGCTAGAATTGAAAATTGGCAAGATGGTCAAGGGGGGGCTAGCAAGGGTTGCGACAACCCTCAACCACAAAAACTAGAAAATGAACACAAAAGAGCTTCTCCAAGGCCTCCCCCTAATTCACCTACCTAATTCCACTAATCCCACTAAGTCCCCTACCTAATTCCACATTTTTTCCCGAGCTCTAAGAGCTCAACTTCCTAGAGAAGAGAGAGAGAGGAGAAGAGAAAGAGAAGTGAAGAGAGGAGGAGGAAGAGGAAGAGAAGAGAGAAATTGAATGAGGGAGAGAGAGGAGGAGGGTGAGAGGATAGGAGTGAAGGAAGGTGCACCCAAGACCACAACCTTATAATCCTCTCCTACTTAGTAGGACCTTATCCTATCCATTAAACCCTCACCCCCTAAACCAACAAGAACATGTTCTAATTCAAACATTTAAATCAAAGGCACTTCCCTTTGCCTCATCAAGCACTACTCCTCTAATCAAAATATTCCCTAATGTCACTAAGCTTCTAATTCACCACACAAAATGGCTTAAGGCCTAAACATAAATCCACACCAAGCCTCATTCTTTTTATACTTTTGATTGTTTTAACACACTCCAAATGCAATTTTAAGTAGGTTCTAAACATAAAACAAATATGAGCACTCATTTTGGGCTCATAGCAAGTGTTCAAAAACGGCTTGCAGGTGCCTAACATGCTCCTGTGGTGTCTTGCTGAATATGATCACGTCATCAATGTAACACCGAGAAAATAGCAAGCCAGAGAGGCCTGGTCCATCACTCTCTGAAACTCAGTAGGTGTATTCTTGAGGCCAAATGGAAGAAACTTCCAATGGTACAGTTGATCCTTCGCATCATGATCAACTTCCCAGAATGCAGTCTTCACCCGGTCTCCCACAAGTAATGGGAGCTGGTGATAGCCGGATCTCAAGTCCAATGTGCTAAAAACTCGAGCAAATCCGAGGGCATCGAACAACTCCCCCGGGATTGGCATGGGATACCGATCCGACTTGGTCTTCCGGTTAACTGGACGGTAATCCCCGCACATCCGCTTCTCCGTCCAATTAGCAAATATATCCTTCTTTGATGGCATAACTGTAGCACAAGCATACTCCCCGTTGGAGCTCTCGGCAACAAGTCTGAACGCCAATCCGTTCGGAAACACTGAGCCTATAAGGTCTCCGAAAAATGGGATGATCGTCCTCCAACTGAATGTGGATGGGTTTTCCTTTATAACCTTCAAGATCTTGAAGGCTAAAAGCAAAACACCTACGGTACGAGCGAAGAAATGCTCGTACTTTCCGTGCCTCAGCACCAGTGAGATGAGGGCCCAATTCCAATGGCCAATCATCAAACTATGTGGTCTCCCTCTCCACTAGAAGAGAGTCACTTGGTGCTGGCACGGACTCTAACTGCTAATGAGAGGAGGGGGTATTAACCATGCCCCCAACCTCTGTGCTAGCAATAGAGTCCATCCCCTCTTCATCACCACCAATATGTAATGATGAAGTCACCACCAGAGGTGAAGAAACCAAAGCAGTATAAACCCGTTGAGCTCGGAGCTCCTCCATGACCTGCTGCTCGAATCAAAAGATTCGTTCGGCTTCTCCAACCATGACCTCAATTCCTTCCTCCATGGATGTGGACTGCTTTGCCCTTTGACCAGAATCCTCTACCCCCAGAGACAACAACTGGTCACCATGATGCCGTTGCAATGCAAGGCATAAACCAATAGTCCACACCATGGTATAAAGATCCATGACTTGGCCCAACACGAAGCGTTGTTGGCCCTCAGAAAGGCTAGGAGCTGCGGTGGTGCCAGTGCAGAATCCCATGGCCCGCTCCCATTCGTTAGCCAATGGTTCGGTGTGGGTTTTGGTATGAATATCCCACACTATACCCGGGCCCCGATCGCGGAATGCGAATGACTGTACGTGGAAACATCATAAAGGTGGGAAATGCCCGCCGTGGTGCCCCCACTTTGTTGACCAATGCCAACGGGGGTAAATCATCTCGAACAACTGGCAAAGAGGTCCGGTTTGGATCCAAGATGTCATCCGCCTTCTGATAAAAAGGTGGAGGCACTGCAGAAAATGTTGTAGCTAAGGTAGATGACGGTGCAAGGTTGGTCCAAATCCACCGAGGCCGGTGGGCATAAGAACCAATGCTCGCAGCATCCACAAAAATGGGATCTCCAAGGTGTTGACGAACATAATGACCGCCTTCCAACACCTTGTCCCAAGAGTCTCCCAACAAATGTACATTCTCGAAGATATACCTTGGAGGGGAAGGTTGGTGGGTAAACCACCACTGCATAAGCCGGATGAGGTCCCAGAAAAGGCTAGACCTGGGATCCTTTAAACCTCGGCCTGCTCCAGCACGTGAGTGGCCTTGGCATGGCCATCCCGCAATCACCATATCCACTGGACCCAAGTGTCGTAAATCGGCCTCACTGATGAGTGTGACATCACGAGGGAGACATGAAAAACACCCACGAATGGCAGTTGGGTGTAACTGCTGGAGGTACAATACCATCAACTGGTGAAGATGGTGATAAGCCACACGGGTGGACACTGGAGAGTTGTCCACATAGACATACCGTCTGACCGTGAGGCCAGCCTCTAATACGACTGCTAAGCCCGTGCCGATGCCTCCAAATAGTTCCACCAAAGTGAGCCCCGCGTCTGGCGGGCGCCACATAATAGGGTGTGCCAACGCTGATGGACTATCAAGTATGACCGGTGTCGTAGAGGCGAGAAAGAGGACAATGTCCTCACATCGCCGGAATAGATCGGCGGAATCGCGCCAGGGAGGAAGGGGATCCTTGGGATGGCGCACCAATGCACCCTTAGGTGCCATATCCCGTTGATCGTTTGTACTCCCCGGCCATGAATGCCAGTGACTCCTCTAACAATGCGGAACCATAAGGCAAAGTATCCACAATAGCATCACATCCAAAGACCATGGATAATGGTGCTATGGTCGCGGCCGCTGCGAATGCCACAGGAATAAGCTCCCTGCGGCCGTCCCCAGCCGACCAACCTGGTCGGATCCACGCCTCCTTAGTCCAGTTGTCCAAACCAAAGCCAATAGGGTAAAGTGCTTGCTGACCAACTAAAATGTCATAGTTGGTCGCATCCGTCACCGCACACCTAAGAAGAAGAGGTGCGGGTGGATCTCCAGGTTTCACTCGGAGGCTAAGCTGTAATTAATGGCTCCCGAGTATAACTCGTTGCCTGCTCCACGTGACCAACAGATGTGACAATGGTGAATGGACAGGGAGCCAAGTCCTCGGCCACCAATCCCAACTCATGGGCAAGCCTCTTGCCGATCATAACCGGTTGTGCCCATGAATCCATCATCACACAACGGGGAGCAACCCGAGTGGCATTGCCTCTAGTCCGACTGACTACCAAAATATCGGTATCATTCACCATACGCACGACACCGGGTCGAATGCCGCGGCGCTCGTGAGCAGGTCTAGCAGTTACATCAGATAGATAAGCTACTCCCGCGGATTATGGTGAGTCATAAGACGTGGTCGGCCCCCTGTCATTTGAGGTGTGTGCGTCAAAAGACGCAATGGTCTCTGCGGCAAGTCTCGCTCGCTGTTTGGCCACTTCATCAGGGTCTTCAGAAGTAGGGATGTCCGTGGTGGCTTGGGTCACGGTCAGAGAAGGTGATGATGCCTTCCCTTCCAAAATCCTACCCGCTAAGTGGAAAACCTTAGCAGGTTGGAACTCTGGCGACGACCACTCCATCGCCGTGAACAAAGGGGTGTGCAACACTTTGGATGCCAAAGTGTGCACCACGCCAGTCGCCGGGTTAGAACCCTCCAAGCTCGAATGACGAGCACTTACAGATTGGACGGCATCCGCCAATCCAAAAGATAATGGCAGACGAGCCTGGCCATTCTGATCTGCGGGATTATTATCCCGAGCTCGTAAGCTATCCACAGACTCCCTTGTGGTCGAGGGCGTGGCTCGTGACACGGATTAAGCCCGTGTCACCGCTGCGGAACTCACCATTTCTCCCGAGGCTCCGAACATATAATAATCCGGAGTGGAAGAACTAGCCTTAGCGGCGGAGGAGGACGGTGAGTCCAAGATTTGGCCGAATGACGCCAAACTTTTGAACCTCTCCTCCAATGCTCTAATCTTCGCCTCCAACGCCTTCTCCCAATCGGAAGAAGGACGTTTCTCTGCATGGAGAGCGAAGTAGTTCTTCACCGCGTGATTGTTCCGCCCACAATGGGAACACGTCAACTGCTTGGGTAAATGTTTACCCGCCTCCTTCGTCGAATCCTTCACGGAAACAAATTGTTTCCGCTTCGGATTACCTACGGTCTGGGCTTGCCTATGCTTCGAAGGACAATCCTTCTTAGCGTGGCCCGCCTGCCCACAAGACCAACAATGCAAGGTCTTGTCCGCCTCCGCCTCCGCCAATCCTGTAATCGCGATCGGAGCCTTCCAAGATTTGCTAGAATCCACTAGCAAGGACACCAAATTAGTGGCATCGTGCTGACACAATGCACGATCACACTGCTCCACAATGGCGAATGTCTGTACGAGTGTCGCCCGACCACCAAACTCCATGTTGATCTTGGGTAGCGTCAAATCAAGGAGGCGTTTGTCAATCTTGGACAAAAATACCTTTACCAATTGACTTTCCACAAACACACCTCCATATTCTCTGGCAAACCTCGCCAACCTCGTATACATGGTACGAGGTGTATCGTCTTTCTCCCGTCTAAAATCTTATATCCGCTGCATTTGGTCCCGACGGAAACCTCCGTATTCCTCCTGTAGATGCAGCTCAAATGCCCGTAACGGCTCAAAAACTGGCGGAGCCCCCAAAGAGGCTAAAGCCGCTTGAGTAGCCTGGGCATAACGAGAGAGTGGAAGAATGGGGCTCGACGTATTTACCGCTGTCAAGGAAAATATACACTATCCGGTAAGCGCCGGGCTTCTATTTTATGGTAGTGTTTAGAAAAAAATATAGTAGCTTTCCTTCTCCTATATTCTTGATGTAAATTTCTCTCAATGTGGTCCCTCTAAACTTCAGAATAGTATAACTCAAAACCAAATCATCTTCTTCAAGTAAAATTTGGTACACTTATTAAGTATCTTATCAAAAACATTCCCACCAAATTTGAGCACAATCAGAGTTCATATGCAAAAGTTATGCATTATTTTCTAACTCTAACTACCTAGCATGAATGCTGTGATAAAACACCCGGTCTCTAAAACCTTAATAACTTCCTACTCTTATGTCCAATAAATCTCATATTTTAACACAAGATAGATATGTAAGTTCAAAAGGTGGTGTCAAATTTTGGTATCCATATCTATAACCCTCTAAAAGATACATATTTTCAAACCTTGCTAGTTTAGTTGGCTTTGTTCCTAGACACCCTTCCCTTCAACTCTTAATAAATTTTTTATGCCAATGACTGAAGCTCTCAAATTTTTACCACAACTTCCATAACTCATAATAAACAATCCCTCAAATTTTCATATCCATTGAACACTCTGATCATCCATAATTGACAAATCTCTCACTATAAAGTTCTGCTCAAGTTCATAACCAATAAAACACTACAAGTAGTGCACCTAGTACAATCTAGTCACTCTAAATGCCACACCTCCACACCCTCTTGTGTAGATGAGCCTCCTAAGCACTTATCCCTCTCAAGATGCTCTAAGCTCCCTCAATCCAACACAAGTAACAACTCCAAAATACTAATGGTCCCCCCTAAACACTCTTCTAACACCCCTTAAATAGTCTTCCACCTTGCCCCCCTTCGGCCAATAGGAAACCATCGAGGTAAGGTCCTCTAGAACCCCTCCAAGTAGCTTGCTAATGGATGACCTTTGGGGTTAAAGGTTTCTAGAATCCTTATCCTACTAGAAATAGGAAAGATATGGGGTTAAAGGTTTCTAGAACCTTAATCCCGCTAGAAATAGGGCGTTTGGGGCTAAAGGCTAATCCGGTAAGCCAATAGGAATTTAAAGTAAAAACCTTCTAAAACTCCTAGGTGGTTAGCTATTGGCCCGCCGGTAAATCCAATCCTACCTACCACATCCATCTACCAATTCATCCGGTCTTCAACTTAAGACCGGTTTTTACCTAACTAAGATCAACTTAAAAATAACGAAAACAAATAAAATATCTAAATTCTAACTAATAGACCGCCCACATCACGACACCGCAGCGGGAGCAGAACCCTTATCCTTGGGTTCATTAGGAGAAGCTTTCTCGACATCCACCACATATACTCCCTCCAACACCTCCGATTTAACCTCAGGGACGGCCATCAAACTAGAAGATGTGTACCAGTACCGCTCCACCTGGTGCAGTTCCATCCAATGAGCCTCTGTCCACTGTTCATAACTTTGGAGAGCCTCGTGCTCCAAATGTTGGGGCAGTAGATCAAACGCATATTAGTCATTGAAACTGATATTGCGTTGACGTTTCTCCCTCATCCATATCTTGAACCGAATTTTCCAATCTTGTAGGGAAATGGTCCCCGCTCAACTAGAAAATCGGTCTCGGATGCCGTCTCGCGTCTCCTCCTCCAACTCGTCAAAGGATCCCACTCAAAAGACGTGAGACCGAATGGCAGTCTCCCACGCCGAAATAGGCTGAAAAGCCTCGTCGGGTGCTACCACTGGTTCAACGTCTAAGAGGTCCGAGGATCGACCTTCCGATGATACCCGAGATGGATAACGATAATGTTGGCTCCGAGTTGTAACCATAAACCCGAAATGGGTTAAGTCACTGGAGCCAACAATCTAAACTAATGTGGTGTCAAGGTAAAGTGTCAAAATATGAAAGGCAACCTGCACCTGCAAACACCACCAAACTTATGGTCTGTTAATCATCAATCCAACCTCACCATAAGGGAATACAAGCACCGCCCACTTTGTGCATACACAAGGATCCCGTCGATCATTACTCCGACCTCACCCCTACAATACCTTATCACAATCTAGGACAACACAAAAATGGGGCAGTGTTGGAACACTCCAGCACTACAGCCCGCCACAGGGGAAGGTACCAAAACAAAATACAAGGAACAATGCAATAACAGCACTGAATCCTCTTCCCCAAAACAACACTTAAGCAGAAATTGAAAGCGACCGCAACCAACTGGCACCTGCCTGCAGTTGGTGGTCAAAATGAAGAGCCCCTGTTGCGTAGGGAAATGAAATGCCACCTATGCACATCTCTCGGCTCCCCACTACTACCTAAGAATCCCTCCTTATAACAATGTCGGGAATATGTGTTGACAAACACAATTCGACCCTAATAATAATTTATTTTAGACCGAACGGAAATTCCACATGCCACCCAATCTCCAACGATACCCCCTCGGAAATTTTGTGCAACACAACCCCTAAAAGAAATCCCAATTACCTTAATATTTCATAAGAGGTTTGGGTTTCATCTTGTATTCTTGATTAATGAAAACAAAGTTTCCGCCAAAATCCGTCTTTCTCAATCCCCAAGAAATTAATCTCTTAGAGAGAAAAGAAAAAATTAGAAGTTGAAAGGAAACATAAAATAATTAATTTAATTAATTTAATTTTCCAAGAGTGTAAGTAGGGGAAGAAGAACTCAAGATTTATTGCAAAAACATGCAATCTTCACCTCACACAAGCTCTCTCCACACACTCACTCACAAGACTTGACTTGGCAAGAATGCCAAGCCAAGGAGGAGGCTCCTCACTTAAAAGCCTTCCTCTCCACATCTAGATTCATCCATCCAAACCTAAATGGATGAAGCCCAACGGATAAGGTGCGGCCGCCGACACCGCATACCGTGACATTGACAAATAAACATGCAACTTGAACAAGACGTGTACTAACTCAAATTTGTAGCTACATTCCAAGTGTAGTATGTCCGCATACTAGATTTAGTTTTACACCTTGAAATTATTAGTGGTTGAGCTTGATTTGTTGCTACTATAAGTGCTTGAACTCTGTAAATGTCAGCAATAGATTTCCGAGAACTATCTGAGCAGGTAAGAACTAGACTGCACTGCTGGAGAGTTTCAAACGTTGAGAATTATCTGAGCAGGTAAGAATCAGACTACGTTGCCTGAGAGTTTCAGGCGCTAAGAGCTATCTGAGCATGCCAAAACCAAACTTCGTTGCCGGAGAGGTTCAGACACTGAAAACTATCTGAGCAGGTACTTAAAAACCACATTGTGCTACCGGAAGTCCCAAAGACTCACCAGTGTTCATATCCCTTTATTGCTTTGTTTCTTCATCCTGATATTTCCCCCCCCCCCCCCCCCCCCCGCCGGGCAGCCTGTGAGAGAATATTTAGATCAAAGATTTCAAGAGAGAGCGAGAAAGAGAGAGAGCCACTTTATTCCCTGTCCATAACAACCCCTCCAATCTAATGGCCAAGATCTTGTCAATTTTTTAATTTTTTTATGAAAAAAAATAGACGACCTCTCGACCATAGTTTGGGTTTTCATTCATGGCTGACCCAAACTTCCTTCGAAAGTGAGTCTCCTTGGTCAAAAAATACTGCCATATAAGCATTTTGGAAAGCGACGGCCTCTGAACTTTGGCCTCTTGTATGAAGGGTGGAGACGCCGTATTCTTGGTTTCTTAGCAATCTGATCGGTTAAAATCCAAGGCCTCTTGACCTTCGGCCATAGTGTGAAGCGGCCCTAAGTTACTTGTGCTAATTCGTTAACCATCGGGTGTTTTTGTGAGAGAAACCTATTTCTACGAACCTCTGTAATTGTTGACCTGTTTGGTACTTGTAAATTGGGTACCGGGATTTCCAGCTTCGCAAGAATTCGAAACGAATGTGATCCTGATCGATTTCGACAATCTGAACCATCAAGGCAACCACGGCTGATGCACATGGTGATTTTACAGACCTAGAAACCTGGTACGATCGGAATCCCGAATCTGAAACTCACACAATGGACACTCTGTCTCTCGACTTGTTGCGTTTCCTGGCAGAAAATTTGCTTTAATTTTCATCTATATTGAAAATGGAAGTGCAGCCGATGAATGCCTTGAGTAATAAATAAAAATCTTCGTGAGCGTCAGTTCTTCAGGGTTTGGGGAATAAATTGTTCCCAGAGTGACGCTACCCTTTTTTCATCAGGGTTGAGATTGCAATAAGTTCGTATACGTTGTGCGCCTTCCTACCAAATTGTTGGTCCTGCGCATCTCAATTGCTCTGCTTGGAAATCAGCAAACAAACGTCTCGATCATAAGGGTGTATTGGAAAAACCATTTTGAAGAATCCGGCAAAGTGAAGATCAATGTTATTCCACACATCACAAACCTCTGGATCCTTATATCATCCTTATTCAACACTGATGTGAAATTGATTCAATCACATCGAGTTACAACATTGAATCAATGTCTACCAAACATAGGGATGCAATTTTAAACATTTGTTTCTATATTTTGTAGTTGCAAGATCTATAAAGATGAAATGTGAGTTGAATCAATGTTGAATGAATCATTACCTCAATGTTGAATTAGCACTGCAAAGATGCTCGACGACACCCACTCAACATTAAAAGTTGTTGGTCACTTGCATTTTGAGGTGCATTTATAGCCTTAGATTTGACAAAGCTGTCACACAACGCGCATCGTAGGTGTCCTTGGATTTGTAATTCACCTTCACGTAGATTTGATGTTGTGTGTGAGTCCGGATTGTTCAACCTGGAAGAAGTTTTCTTATTTAGGTCATTGCTGTCACATATTACCAGAAAGAAAAAATGGACAAAGGGAGAAACTCAAATCCAAGCTTTCGATGCTGCAAAAATGCCAAGTTGCTGGGCCTCTTACTCATTCTGATGGCTGAATCAATTCTCGGAGCATCGAGAGACGGCGCATTTTTGGGCTACAGCGAGCGGCCATTCACAACTCAGTACTACCATGGTCTCCTCTCATCCTTTCTCTGCCTTTCCAACCCTACATTAATTCTTTTCACATATTCATAACGTAGGGTTTCCTTTTGGTGAATTACTGTTTATTAGTACAAAGCTATGACCATCCTCATATTAAAAAGTGCAACCTCTGTAATTCATGTATACTATCTTGTGTTGTGTTTGCTCGAGTCTCCTGGTTTTGGCTTTCTGTATGTTCTTCCTTTGGTTCGGTTTGTCACATGGAGCACATAAAATCAAGTATCTCTTCACTTCTTCTGTTGATACATGCAGCTATTAATAATCTATAAGTTTTTCAACCACTAGTACACGTTGGTGCTCAATGTACACTCTATCCAAACCTCTATGATCGATGTTTTCTATGTCTCTTGGTTTTCCTGCAATTGGGCAGATAACGGTGTGAAATTGTATAAGCTGTCCAGAAGTCGTGTGCGCGGCTGGAATTTTCAACTCCCTTCAAGAGGCACATGTCAAAACTTTAAAAAAAAATCCAGTATTTGTACTTCCAAAAAAGTGTCAGAAGTTTGTACATGGATTACATGCCACCATTTTTCAATTGACTAAAAGCTGGAAAAATGGACTGTTTACATGGGCGTTTTGAGGGGATTTGTCAGTTTGTGTGTTGTCTATTCAAGATGAATGGAATTCTGAAGGGACTCAGGTGGTGGGTATTATAACAGGTTTTCCAGAAAGACCAAAGGAGCATCTTATGTTTGCAAGTAAGTATGGGGTATGTCATTACACTTCCTGACACAATGTGTTCATAAAACCGATTTTTTGGTGACTTGTGCACCACAGTCCCATTATTGTGATTATGAGGCAGTATAGGCATGTAAAAAATATATGCTCATTTTCTTAGCCTAAACACCACCAATAAACCACAAACCGCAAGGTTATTAGAAGCTTCCAACACCTTTTCGTCAACGTTGTACTTAATATCTTGATTTTGTCTAGGTATCTCTTGTGCTTTATGTGCCTGTATTTAAAGATTCACAAGGTCGAGACATCTCTTCGATGACGTTGGTTTACCTTTAACCCAGTGTATCTACAATGACATCGCTTATAATCTCCTAACAAAAACTTGGAGATGGGCAAGGTGGTGAAACTGACGAAAGCTCCATGTGTGTAACAGGACATCACAGTGGAGCTTGAGAGAGTCAAGGCACCCAAGACTGTTCGTTATGTGAAGGTTGTTTACTCTTTCTTCTATCTATGACTTGTTATATTGTGCATGTATATTATGTTCAATCCTAGAGCAAGAGATACTTCCAGAAAAGTGATGAAGAATGACTTACATACCCAAAGAGTTACGACGTTACATTATTCAATTTCTCAAGGCTTTAATATTGTATTCTTAGGAAATTGAATATCAATCGAGAAATTAATATCATTTTTAACACTTTTGGTCACCTTACCTCCAGACTTTCAAAGCCTCTCGTTGACGTTTGCCAGGAATTTTGATGAATACAGAGCTTGGTCACTCGAGGTCTCTTTGATGGATGTGGTTGGTACCGTGCGGAGCCTCCAGGTCCAACTCTTGATGAAGGCAGCTCTGAACCTCGCAAAGGGTAATTCAATTATACATGTGCTTTACCCCTCTTGTTTTTTAATTCCATCTCCTTAATTTATAACCCTTAGTGCAGACTTCCAGAAGGATTTGTTCTTTTCTCAAATTTCAGAATGGTAATCTTAAATGTAAAACAAACTTAGTTTGGGCCCATGCCATCCTAGCATGTGGCATCTGTGCATATGAATGGTTGTCCCGGAACATCCCCACACTATCCTCACAACATGCCGATGTTGACTGCCGCCCATTTTGAAACTTTGGAATGGTGACTGCATCAGCTCCGATGTTGGGCCAGTATATATGTGAATGCATGGGTATCAATAATCAACATCAATAATGGTATCGGAGAATGTACCTGTGAGTATCAAAAATGTAATTCCAGTTGAATATCGATATTTGGTGGGTATGTCTAGGTGAGAGAATCTTTGTATATCCAAGTTATTACTTGAGTTATTACCATTCTAACCATATTCAAATTAGGATGATTTACCTCTGCATGAAAGTTCTTGCATGGTATATAGACTCGAATGGTGTCAATAAAAAAAACATACCACCAAGGACCCATACCCTACTGGTATCATTATGGTATCAGCAGAAGACAGTACTAGTCCAACACTCGTCCTGTCCCATTTGCACCCATGCTTATGAAATAATGTCCCGGGCATCCCCACACTGTCCACTCAACATGCTGCCGTTGATGGCTGGCCGTTTTGGAACTTTGGAGTGGCGACTACGTCAATGCCCATGTGCCCTCGCTGTTCCAAAGTTCCAGTATGTGTAGTAGATAACATGTGGCCATCTAATTTTTGTTTCAGTTCTGTGATGCTTCCTTTTCTGGTATATGTGCAATCCTGTGATTTTGTTTGGCAAAATGTGGTGTCAGGTATGCATTGCTTCAAGGTGGTCTGTACTCATGTGGGCGCCAAGAAAACAAGGAGCTCCCTCTTGAAACCAAACTGAGTAACAGCAAAGGAACCGTATCATTAATCACAGTAAGTCTCTGTCGTATCATATTTCTGGTGAGGTTTTAAATGAAATACGATGAAGTCGATGTCAATTAGTTGTAGTGGCAAGGTTTTTCCAGAACTGGACTCTTCTTATCACAAAATTCATCAAACAATGGACTCAAACCTAGATGCTGTCCTTGAATTGTCTGGACACAACTGTTAACCCTAATTGTGCATTTGAACTACATACTTCCATTTTAAGGTAATCATATCAAAAGTGATCTAATGTGAAAATAATTCAATCTTCAAGTGCACTTTTCAAGTTGGTTGAATACCTTGAAGATTTGGGGTTCGAGCACACAGCCTGGGTGTCCTTGGATGCAAATATATACTTAGTCATTTGATCATCAATGTCATGTATGAGTATATTTTCATTTTCTCCTTTGACATAAGATAATGTGCTGAATAAAGGTTCAAACCCAACAATATAAATATATGATTCTCAGACTTGATGAGGCTCATAGAAATTGTGTATATAGGTTAAACATTGAGCACGTTGCTCCTTTGAGTGTTAAAAAGCTGACAAGACAAGTATGCATTTTGCCTGGGACAACAACAAATCAGTAAATTGTGAGATGTTGATGAATGGGCAGGGTACAAGCGAGTTCTTCTTCAGTCTCGAGGATCACCATGAATGGGACGGCAGCTTCTCAGTGTTTGGAAAGGTAGATAATCTCCATCTATTAGTGTAATTATTGATTTAGAATTTGCATCTATTGAAACCCTCCAAATTTCCAATCACTCAATAACATAGCTGGTGCAAGTCATACCTTGCATTATGTACATGGCGTCTCAGGATGTCATTCATCACAATTTTCCAAAGGGTGGTGTATAAGTCAATTATTGCAGCTAGTGGTGTAAAACATAATTATCCTATAATCTATGTAACTAACCTTATGTAACAAGTTGCTTTGTAAAAGAACAATGTGGCACACAGTAAAAGAGAATAACAAAGTGTTGTGATAATCATGACATCAACTGAAATTTATGATGTTAATTCAGCATTTTGATATTTTTACATAATATTGTTGCCTCCGGAAGTTTGTGATGTTATTGATGTATGAGTTCAGGTAGTTGGTGATTCAAGTTGGCGTGTCTTAGAACGACTTGTTGCGTTGCCTACACGACAGGAGGTCCACCCCAGTGGCACCGTTATGCGCATCCTCGTCAAACCTGTAGTTTTCAAGGTGAAGATTGAGCAAATATTTGATCCTCCTAATGCAGAAGTTGCTTCGTAGAACAGCCAAACTACGGTAGTGTTTGAAGAGATTACAGAAATTTTGTCATGTACTTTGATGAGGCATCCTACGCAATGGAATTGGTGATAGTGGTTGTCAAGTTTGTGGATTCGTGAGGCACAACAAAAAAAACTCGTGCCTCAGGAGACCCTACATCCTGCAACGGTAAAACATCAACACAAGAGTCACAATTATCCAGATATGGCTCATCATTTCATGCGTCATACTGTAGTTCTCTGTATATAAGAACTGCATCAAATTGAGCTTTAGTCACAAGGAGTTACATAGGTCAAATTGGCTCAAATGAAAGGTTCCATTAGAGTACCAATTTGCTACCTCTGACAACAATGTGAAGTGTGGGATGTGAAATGTAGTTACTTTGTTGACAGACTCTCTCTCTCTCTGTCTCTCTCATATTTTATAAGTCTTGTACGTACAAAAACATGGTAATGTACTCCATCACAAGATGACTGGGCATGAAACTCTGAAGATGAAAGTTACGTTCAAAATGTTGTTATTACTGACTTTGTATTTGCAAGATGGAATCACCAACAGCGACTACTTGAATCTCAAGATCTTTGAATGACACCATAAATCATCCAATTTTTTTATGTAATGATTGCTAATGGTAAGTTTACCTGTAATTCTCTTTTTAAGCATTTGAGCGTAGTCTCTATCAATACATTCCATTCATTTTAGGCAAGAATCTATAGGGGATCGCTTTTGAGTAAAGCTCAAAATTAGGCGTAGTTAAGATAGTTGGGGACATAAGCTGGACACACTTATGTATCCCATTAGCTTGAATGGAGCAATTACAATCACTGGATACTGGCTCAATGCTAAGGTAGCTGGGTCTTAAAAGGTTACTTAATCTGACTAGCCCACTTCTTGTAAAACATGAAACACGCGATTAGTACAAGATGGTTAGCAGATTCAAATCGATGCTGTAGTCCCTTTCCTCACACTTTTTGGAGCTTATTTGCATATCTTATTCAAAATCATATAGAAGATTCTTGTGCTCTTTAATAGGTCATATAAGTCCTCTCAATTATGTTGACTATAGAACATAGAACAATCGCCTACTTATTTTGAGCAAGTAGTCCAATCTTTCATGGACACATGTCTTTTTGATATTTGTTCTTGGAAACCACATAGGTACCACTCAAATACATGGTGTCCGATTAAAAAAAGTAACCAAGTAAGGGTTGTCTACCTTAAGGTAGACGTGCCTAATTCGGTTACTCATCTTAACGGACACCTATATTTGAGCGCTATGTGGTTTGGTGGTACTCCAAGAACAAATACCAAGAAGACACGTGTTCAAAAGAAATTGGGTTGTTTGCTCAAAATATGATACACCCTAACCTTTGTAATGTCACCCTTTGTAATTACTTCCTCTCGTATATCTTGAAACCCTAGGGAACGGCTCTGCTCAATTTAAATCTCTCTCCTTGTTATCACATTTCCCTCTCATATATCACATGTTTTTAATATTAAAATAATCCACCAAAGAATTCAAACCACACACTTGCACACATCACGTTGTCATGGTTGCAATGTTGACTTTGTGTTATGTCACACACTACACTAATTCTCTATTATCACGCATCCATGTTGACAATACACACCTTCTTAATATCACATGCACTTTGGTTGTCACATGCATGATATCAGGGGGGGTTCGAGTGTAACCATTCTAGGCTCAATAGTCAACATAGTTGGGGGAGACTTATATGACCATCTAATGAGCATGAGAATCGTCACTTTGATATGAAACAAGATATTCATATGAGCTCCCAAAATCATGAGGGAAGTGACTACAGCCTCAATTTGGACTTGCTAACCATCTCGTACTAATCGTTTGGTTCATATCTAGGAGAAAGTGGCTAATTGTAAAAAAAGTAACCATTTAAGACCATCTACCTTACATTTGTCACACTCCACATGCAATTGGGCAATGGGAGAGGCTTCATCCATAGGCATCCTCATCCATCCAGATTCAAACCCTTAACGGCAACCTTTCTTCTTCTTCTTCGTCGTCGTTTTGTGACCTATTCGACGTCTTCACCATTTTGTCTCATGCTGCCGTGACTTAGGCTTTTCGATCGCATGATGATATGAAGAATCATGTAGCTCACTACGGCAATCGCAATGAATTATCACTGTCTCAGTCGCCGCGAGCTCCAGGCGCTCTGCAAGGAGCACAAACTTCCCGCCAACAAATCCAATGTCGCCATGGCCGATTCCTTGACGGCCCTCCTCTCCTCCTCGGTAAGCAATGTTTCAATTCTTCTCTCTTGCCGAGTCCATTTCTCCATCTCGTCGCAATTCAACCCTAATTAGGTGCAATCCGTGGTATCTGAGGAATTTACGTGCGTAGTGTCGCCATGGCCGACTCCTTGACGACATTGGTATAGACAGATTCTCTGTCGGGGCTTGTCAAAAACTGTTTTCCTATTCCCAATTTCCTTGGAACCGGAATGATTCCGATGTTGCCACCGGAGTGAATTATGGTCTCTCATGCTTCATCTTCGAGTTGTTCTCTAAGTCTATATGTAATTTCGAAAAGGGCATCAAGAGAATTAGAGGGCCCCCAAGGGACAAGCTGACCTGCATCTATCACCTTCAAACAACAAGCCTCTAGGTCACCATATGATTGATTTGGAAATCAAGACACGCACCCAACAATTATGGGTGGAATACAGGTGGTAGGATGCACCGGAAATCAATTGCTAGGAAGGTCACCCATGTCTTAGGCGATTTAAGCTTGGAGTTTCCATTGAGATCCGGATTAAGGTATTGGGTTTAAGCCCCCCCCCTTGGAATCGAGACTCAGTAGCGATTGAAGAGAATTGTCCCCGCGGTCACCAATTTGTGTTCTTAGGACTGCGATCCGTTTTTTTTTTAAGTAGGACACATAGTTGGCGATATGGACCTCTGTGATCTGCCTCACAAAATGCCTTGATCGCATCAGCGAGAGTACCTTGAAGAATGATGCCGTGTGATGCTACTGGTGTCCTTCAGCTGTAGGATAGGATAGAGGTGACCTTGAGAGGATGATGATGCTAACGAAGTGTCCACTCTGTTCAAATTCTGCAATGTAATGATTCAAATGCTGAAGGCTGTGTAGGGGGTCATCACAGCGGGTCATTCCAGGAACGTGAGGGGATCGAAGACTAAACAAATTTTGTTGTCCGTCTACTTTGTGAGCCATGGATTCCTTTCCAATTTCTCCTTCCTTCTCCTCCTCCAAATCTTGAACATTGATTGAGAGCTCTCATTAAGTGTCCTCAGGCACGACAATCGATCAAAGTTTTCATGACGCGTACGTCCTTCAAAGACATTGTAGCTTTTCTCCCTCGTCCTGACAAAAGGAAACACTTTCTCTGTCCTCCGGGATCAATTTTCTACATTAGTGTCTGTTAGCAGTACATCTAAATTTCCAGTGGACAGTGTATTATGTGATTGTTACATTAAATTTTTACCTAGTGGTGTACAATGCAATTATCTTATAATGTATGGATGATTTTTATGTGGCAATCTGCTTCGTGGTAGCATAATGAGGCACATGTTTTGAAGAAAATAAGAAAATAATGCAACTATGACATATCAATCATGAGTTTATGATGTTATTTAAAAAAATAAAATTGTTTCTAGAGGATAAATCTGCCTCCCGGAATTTTGTGATGTAGTTCATTCTTCCGTTGCTGTCGTCATCGATTTAACATGTCCTGATATCCTGAATCTTGTGGTGCTCTTTCAGAGCCACATCACATCTCCCCCGGCAGCAGCACCTGTGCAAGTTGCACCCCCTACCTCGACTGCAAAGAAAGTCAGAGCTAAGGTGGAGAAGGTCGAGACGTCTTTGGCAGCTCTCATATTGTCACCATACAAGGCTCGTCCTAGTTCATGCAACGCTCTCACTGCAAGGAACACTAGGGAAAATTGGGCTCCGAACGCATTAAATGCTGAGGCTCTTGCTGCCCCTCCGTCCACCAGCAAAAAGGGTGGCATTCCACTACCCAAATCAACCCCAATTCGGAGGAAGGCAAAGCCAACCGAAGTCTGCATGCCAACATGTGATGACAACAAAATTTGCAAAGAAGTTCAAGGTAAGCCTCCCCTTTACTTGCATTGCTCGGAAGTTTTGTCTGTATGAACATTAGTCTTTTCTTGACCAGTCTTTTCTTGACCTATTGTGCATCCTTAACAGTATTGTTAACAAGGTTTTTTCTGAATGGACAAGTGATGTGATGCCTCCAATAAACACGTAGATTCCTCCTGTTCATGTGTGATTCTTTGAAGTCAAGCCGTGTGTGTCTGATCCTACACGAACGTGACATCTATGTGTGCTATCAGGGTCGTCGAATGACATCAGTCCTTCTCTGCAAGGTATCACATTGTCTGTTGGGACAGTGGTGAAAGACGAAGCACCTCTTGGACCTGCCCCTCATGATGTTGCTATTGTTATAGAAAATCAAGGTAATTGGGGCTAAGTTACATGGTACATATGGCTCCTGGCTCCTGTCTGAGAGCACCTTTTTGGTACGTTGTGAGGTCTTCTGTTTAGAAATATTAGTTGAGTTTGATACGGAACAGGTTCGATATGGAACAGGCTTACGACATCTTTAATTGTCACGTGCACCTCTAACCGTCTTTTCTATTGAGATCCAGATATGTCCAAAATGAATATGTGTCCCCAAGGTGTAGCACGACGAGGCCTCAGTCCACTCTTTCGAATCAGATCGAACGTGGATGCAGCTATCGACCGAGCCACCAGCATGCTTGAAAAGTTTGCACAATGGAAGTCAATGAGCATAGATGGCAGTGTTCAGAGTTTCTCCACTCAAATGCAGCTATATGAAGCAAGGGAGCAGCAACTTTCGAGACAAGCTGCTATGGACAAGGAAAATCATGTTCAATCAAGTCCTTGCAAAACAATAAGGTCACAGAACATTCCAAGCAATCTTGCTGGGAAAGGGACCGAACTGGTACGTCATTTGAATCTGCAGCATAGGCCTCTACATTACTGATTTATTTGACCAGATTTGATGAGATCATACCTATGTGCAGAGACTCCTTTGCAGGCTTTGCATGTATAATATGTTCGGTGGAATTACTGAATTATTTTCACTTTTGTTCTGGGGTTGCAGGACCGCAAAGATGCAGTTTTGAGAGACCGAGCCCCAAATACTCCAACTACTCGGACTCCTAGATAGCTCCCTGATGCCTCAAAATGTGTGGCCAGTCACCCTGCATTCCACGGGATTTTGAGTAGGATTTGTACATAAAGAGCTCCTTAGATTATTACAACCTGCATACTGCCATGGAACATGGCAGGTGTTTGGAGTACATATGTCCTCTACAAATGTTGGGTACTCTCGAAAGGGGCATGCAATGTTGAGATTTTTGATGACGGCCAGAAGCTGATAGAGGTTCATGGTTTGAAAAGGTGACAAGACGGTGAGCCAGAAATCTTCAGGATAGTCCTTCGTAATAGAGCAGTGGCTTAGATCCGTCCTTGTCACAAATGTCTATCTCCGCATCTAGACAGAGAGGAAGCTCTGGGTTGTGTTCCTGAGGAAGTGTTCATAGCTGAGGGATACGCTGAGTGTATCATACACTGAGTGTTCATATACTGTGAATCTGAATTGATGTGCCATGTTATTTAAATCGGCCTTCATAACTATTTTGTAGTACCAAGTGTCCCAAGGCACTTCAACCTCCAAAACATTTCACTGTTGGAGCAAATCGGAAATTGTCTCATCCTGTTGGCAATTGCAAATTCGAGAGTCACATTTCGTGGCATTTCAAGATTCAGAATTTAATCTTTTATGGCTCCCTGAGAGTCTCTCTCTCTCCCCAAAAAGAGAAGTCACCATGGAACCACTTCATGTCTTCATCCAGGCTCCCACTTGGCATGGAGATTCTTTAATGTTTCAAGTATAGATACGTGCAAGTCCCTTTATTTTAAGGAGAATGGTGTTTGGAAGTGCATTTGTTACTAAGACTTGGAACCCGGTGACAAGCTTTACTTGCATGTGGGTGTAGCTCGTGTAAATACTAATCAAATTTGGCAGTGTGGGCAACACCCAGAACCAAACATGTTTCATGATTGGCAATCAAGCTCATTTGTGAGAGACACTCATCATCTGGTCAACCTTGAACTTTGACCATCACTACAATAGGCATATGACTCCAAATTCGAGAGTTCAAATCCTATATACATATACATTAGCTTCCATTTTAATTGGACTTTCTCATCCGTCTTGTCATCCTAGTTTAATGAAGAGAAAATATACACAACATTTTCACTAACTATCCTAACTTGAGAACTTCAACTTGTGATTGTCAAACCTTCTCAAATCTTGTTGAAATGAAGAGGGTTTTTTTCGTGTATCTTCATATTGCAGTTGGTTTTCACATACATCTTAGAATACGTTGATGAAAGGGGACTAAATTGCCCTCAACATCAAGGTTAGTACGAAAGTTTCAAATTCATTGGTATGCACCTGGAGGCAATTAGTGGTTAAGATCAAATGCAAAAGCTACAAGAGATCAAAGGGAAGATTTTCATTCTCTTTAAACCTTAATAAACATGGAGTCCCAATATACGGCCATATACACAATTTATATGGGCGTCAGCAAGTTCAGAACCGAATGTTATATATTTATTGTGTTTGAAACTTTATTATATACATTGCCTTGTGTTAAGGCCCACATAAGGCCCACACACCTTACAACCAAAGACATATAGAGTGTGTAACTTACATCGTCCACAAAGTTGATATTGTGTTGTAACTACACATAGGAACTTACAAGTAAGGTAGAGGGGCTCTTGAATGCATTGCTTCTCCAATTAGCCCCATTCTCTTGGGATATGAACCCTGTCATCATTACTACGAGATGGTTAGCAAATCCAAAACGAGGCCATAGCTACTTTCGTCACAATTTTCAGAGTTCACATGTATATCTCTTTCATTACTAAAAAAAAATCTCGTGCTCATTAAATGGTCATAAAGGTCCCACCCAATCATGCTAACTAATGAACCATGAAACCTAAAATAGTAATCATATCTTCAACACATGTAGTCCAATCTCTTCTAAACACATGTCTTCTTGACACATGTTCCTGAAACCACACCAAACCACTCAAATATAAGGTGTTCAAATAAGAAAAAAGTAACCAAATAAGGATACATGAAGTCTCTAATTTTAGAGTCCAAATTAAAGCAACACTCTCTATGACGTAATCTCTTGAGGGGGGGGGGTCGCTCAACACCATAGTCATAATGCCGCCCTCTCATAACGTGTTACTTACTAGGGTAGTGGGTACCCCGTCCATCTTTAGTAGTATTTCCCACCCGGAGAAGGGCTTTACCACGAGCAGGTGTTTTGTGTTTTTCCCGCACTTATTAAGTAGTACCCTTGACCTAATTTATCTCCAGGGAAGAATCCCAGAAACAAATGCCGCCTCCCATAAGCAACTAAGTCATAGCATTCAAGCCCCAGTAGCAGTGGTGACACTCTCTTCATAACTTTACTCAGGCCCACTTTCTACCGGCCCAAGCAGTGATCCGGGAGATTTTTGGGCATAATCGGTTGAGATCCTAGGGTTTACAAGTCCAACCGGTGACATGTTGACATCCTTCGGTTTTTCTTTATTAAATTGGGGTATATTCTATACATTATTCTAGAATGACCGGTAATTTTCCTGCAGTCTTGAACTTCAACCGGTTGTTTCTCAAACTCAACCGGTTCATCTGTAACTAATTGCCGGTTCTCCGCGATCATAGGGCCTGAGCACCCGCCCCATCCATGCGCATTATGCCATCGTAACATTTTGTTTACGTGAGCCCTCATAATATAACCATGGGATGCCGCAGCTAGTGCAAATTCATGTTTACATTCTCAAGACCCACATGAACTTCATTATGGTATGCTCAATCCTAACCTAACTTCATCAAAGTTTTGCAGGCCCAACCTTGTCACATGTAAAGTGATGAGGCCTGATTTTAGGTCCCGATGTTCTTCAGGGCAAGTGCAGTAAAGGGAATCAATCTTCCATGGACCGATAGTAGAGATGTGTTCGTTATTCAACAAGTGAACCCAATCCAGCCCATGTTGAGAGTTCGGGCCAAGGAAAAGCTTGTCCCGGTTTCTTCGAGCTCGCCCGAACGTTTGGCGCCAAATTTGTGACACATGGGATGAGTGAGTGTTCAAGCCTAACCCTAGAATAAAGCCCTTGGGATAGATTTGATGAGATTGGGAAATCCTATTGGGCCAAATTTTTAGAGTTTGGGTTGGCCCTCAATCCAACCCCAAGTATAAAGTGGACCTGAGAGGTGGGGTCTTGTTCTCTATTCTAATATTGGGTATGGCCTCCATGCTCTACGTTATCAAATGAATAGCCGTCATTGATATCTCTATGCTAAACTCACATTCAAACTAAAACCTCTAACACGTCAAGGATCTCATTGATTTGTTCCCAAATCTCACTGTTTTATTCCATGGCCTACATAACATGCTTATGCCCCCTTCCCACCTGACTTTAGCTAAGACTAAAAGTCATTCCTAAAAACCGGGTAAAGCTCCCTCGGTTATAGCAGAGGCATCATGCTATCCCAATGCACCTACAAGAACTTGCTTTGGATATTTTCAAGTAGGTTTTAGTTAAGTAGCTTTCACACATATTCATTATTTTATCTACCAAGCAATGCATGTTGGGTAGCTTTTGTCCCATCCCCAAATGCCTTACTACTCACCTATCTTACCATCGGTTGTTGTTAATGGAGCTCCTTGTGCCCTCATAGCTAAGACTAAAAAGCAACCAATCATAAGGGCGGGAGGCGACACTTTTGAAGGTCCTATATTCTTGCTTCATGTTTAGATACCGATGGGAGGGTCGATGCTCGAGGCTTAAGACCTCCACTTTTAAGCCATGCCACGTCATTTGCCAACTAGGCTCAACACTAGATAATGTCGATGGTGTGAAGGCTGGGTTGTTAGAACCAAATTTTAGTCTTAGCTAAAGTCAGGTGGGAAGGGGGCATTAGTTGGCTAAGGTATGCTATGTGCTTTATTATCTATCATTATAGACATAATGAGCTTAGGTAGGGGCCCCGAGTTTGAGAAGGTATTGGTATTCAAGAAATAAAAAAGGGGGAACTCGGCAAGGCATGATGTCTAATGAACCACAAGGTCATAAAACACGAGGGGTCCGCTACCAATAAGGGCTCTTGGAGGATTGCAACCCATTTTTGAATTGTACACCCGGTCTTGCCTCGCCGGTGACTTGAGCGGCAAGAGAGCTTTCCAAGAAGACACGTAATCCAAGAAGAGCATAACCCGGCCCATTTTTTATAGCGGGAGTTCTACACCCATTATTGTTTTTTAAATAGTTGGGCAAGTGTGAGATACGGTAGTCCCTTCTTGACTTCATTAATTTCCTAATGATATCTTGTTATTATAAATTTCAAACTACACTTTTTACACCTAATCCTATTGTGGTTCACCGATTTGGAGTCACATATTGCTCTAACAATTTATTGTTTAAAAAAATTTAACCTAGACAATGTGAATAGATAGTATGCACATCAAGGAACATAACATAGCTTACCTGGCAAAAAAATGATATTCTTAGTAAATAAAATTAGAGCAAAAGTGTACCTCCAAAAGATGAAGCACATGCACTAGTAGGTGTAGCGCGAAGTAGCTAGGAACCTATGAGATTCTCATATGTTGAGTTGGATAGAGGTACAAATTGTTGAAAGCAAGATTAAGCTAAGCTAAGGTATGTAGGACTAATTTGGTCAATAGATTTCATGATTGGACTATATTTAAGTGATATATGGCAATGGGATGGCAAAGCCTGTAATTAAGAGTGGACACCAAAAAGACATGTGTTACAATGAGAGCATAACATTATTCATATCCATAACAATGTTTTGCGAGACTGACAATATTTCATAGAATATTTCATGTATTCATATGGAATACGAGGAATATTCCATATAATATGGTCAGTCCCACGGAATATTGTCATGGTTCTAAATAATGTTATGAGTGGAGTATGTGCACAAAGTAAATTAACTAGTCTAGGTTCAATACATAACATTGTCAATGAGCCTCTTATGAGGCCCACCTCTAGATGATGAGGAATTTAAACTCGATGCACCAAGTACTTATAAATGGGTCTATTTCATACACAATAGGGTTGAATCTACTTTACCAAGTTCTTGCTTGTCCTAAATATGTTAGCTAGTCTAGGCTAATCATTTATTTGGAAAAAAGAAGATAAACACATCCATGTCTTGACTATGATATATAATGAAGATAACTGAGAAGGTCGATGATCATCAATGGAGTAAGAGAATCTTGTTTTGGATTTTGATAACTTTTGCATCTCAACTTTGATTCTAAAATCTGAATTGATAATCTTTGTGATGCATAATTATATATTGATTGGATAAAACAATTCTTGTTCAATCTAACATCCAAATGGATTTGTGGAGTTGGAAGTGACCACAATAGGACCGTGTAAGTTTAGACTTCCATGTTCTATGATGGGTTGAGTACTAGGTGAAGGTTACAAACTACGAAGTTTTGATTAGAAAATGGTAGATCACACAATGAATTCCAAGTGTATTATACCTTAGCTAAGAAAGAAAACGGTCATGCTCATTGGGATTTGCAACATAACATTATTTAGCTACATACATAGGGTGCGTGGGGCTGGGAATATGACAAATGAAATTCTAGAACCATACCTTCATGGTGCTTTTTGCCTTGTGACTTCATGAAGCTGCAAACCACCGACGATACTTCTATTTTTCTTCATTTTCTTATGCAACCATGAAGGGTAGTAAAAATCCTCACACAATGAAATTCCAAATGTATTATACCTCAACAAAGAAAGGAAATGGTTGTGCTCATGGGGATTTGCAACATAACGTCATTAGCTGCATACATAGGGTGGGTGGGGCTGGGGATATGACAAATAAAATTCTAGAACTATACCATCATGATACCTTTTGTCTTGTGCCTTCATGAAGCTGCAAGCCACTGATGTTACTTGTATTTTTCTTCATTTTCTTGTGCATCCATGGAGGGCAGTAAACCCTCACACAATGAAATTCCAAATGTATTATACCTCAACAAAGTAAGAAAACGGTTTGTGCTCATGGGGATTTACAACATAGCATTATTAGCTGCATACATAGGGTGGATGGGGCTGGGAATATGACAAATAAAATTCTAGAACTATACCCTCCATGATACCTTTTGTTGTCTTGTGCCTTCATGAAGTTGCAAGCCATTGACGATACTTGTATTTTTCTTCATTTTCTTATGCAACCATGGAGGCCGGTAAACCCTCCCAATTTTTACTAACTTATGCAATGACGATGTATTTTTGGAATGGAACACATTGTAGAGCTGATAATAATGGTATTAAAGAGGAGTGTCATTTAATGGACGGGCTTGGTGTGGGCAGCCACGTTTTGTGAAGGCACAACTTACCCGGGAGCCATTTAGTAGCTCCCCGCGAACCGACGGCCCAGATTCCATTTTGGTAGGCGAGGCCCATCGGCCGAGATTGCAGGTGAGAAAGGGTAGTGGAATCGTGGACTTGGAAACGAACAATCCCACGCTCATCTTTTGTCTAGAAAGATGGGCGCCACGATGGACGGCTGCGATACAGCGACGTAGTCTCTCGTCTTTCTATATTCGGAAAGACGGAGTCCATCTTTTGGTCGTCTCGCTCAACGTGAGTGCGCAGTTCATTGCAGCGCGCTGCGCCATCGCTCGCCATAGCTGCCCCCACAGCCTCGAGCTCTTCCAATTCGCGCAAATTTCGCTCGACCATCACATGCTCAAGGTAAGCATGTCTCCAACGTGCTGTCTCTCACACTTGTTATAAATTTTGTTTTGGGAATTTTTGGGAGGATTTTTGCCTGCTTTTTTCCACATGTTTCACAGCTGAGGAAGACTTTCCTTTGTCTGTCTCCTGGCTCGCTTCCAACGGCCGCAAGCTTCCGGTGGTGCAGCCGTGCGTGATGGAAATGAGAGAGGGGGAGGATTGTGCTGAAGTGACGCTGGTCGTGTAGTGTTAAGCTCGTTCGGTGAAGTGAGCAAGATTGTGAGAGGGTTCTAGTATCCGGCTTAGCCGGGTTCCTCTCTTACTAGTATAGGCTTCTTCTCCCTCCCCCCTTCCCCCCCCCCTCTCTTTTTTCTTTCTTCTCTTTTGCTAGAGGCGTGAGTTTGTGGAGCTTAAACGCTGAGGGTGCAGTTTTTGGATTCTGACATTATGCACGCAAGGTGGGAAAAACCCGTGCAAGCATTGTGGAGGTGCGTTTTGGGAGTGGTCTAGAAGCTTAACAAAATTTACTGTGCACCTGAACATCTTTGAAGTCTTCCCTTGTGTTTCACTTTTCAGGTTCGTCTTGGTTCTGAGGCTTACCGCTGCTGTGGTACGCAGAGGATTGTCGAGGATACACTAGAGCTGCACATTTCTGGTCCTATCTTTCTAGAATTTCAATGTGGAAAATGCCGGATTGCACTGAGGAGTACTCGTGGATCATCTGAAAATGTGTCGTCTAGACTTCCCCATTCAGCAGTATGCAAGCAACCAAGCAACCAAGAGCAGGTCTGGTTTAAAAACGGACTCGTTAGACTTGGGATGTTGCACAAGGAGAATGGAATCTAATAAAATCCCTTCGTTTGATACCTAGGGTTCCAACACTGTAGCCACGAACTCATTGGAGCTCGAAAACACTGCTAACATTGTGGAGTTCGCAAGCGTCCTCAAAGAGAGACATGGCCAAGTTATTATTAGAGGAAGCTTACGAGTCTCGATGATACTTCCCGACGCTTCATTGTTAGCAATAAGTGCTCTCATCCTTCGGAGCATGAGAAAGTCGTTTTTGATGATTACGTGCACGGACCTCGGTTGGAGATTTAATCACGAGAACACGAAGGTACAATTGAAATGGTGCCTTTTCCGCCTACGCAAAGGCACTTGCAGATACGCGGACCAAGTCATCTTGTATATTTTGGCAATCCTAGTTCTGCACTCTGAACAAAAAATTACGGTATCCTTGAAAGAGAACAGAGTGCACTAGCTAGAATCATTCGTGTTGGAACTAAAGCACAAATACGAGCGCCACAATCTGTAACGCTTAGCAAAATTGTCTATTTACCTATGCTCCGCAATCGGTCTTGGGAACCATGGCTAGATATCTGATTGGTGGACATTGCGTCTTGTGTTACGTCTTAAGGAGGTGGGATACTCAGTTGTGCTTGTTATGTTTGCTGTCGGTAACTGATGAAAGCTATGCAAAGCTGATGAACTTTGACTTTTGGGCAAGTCGGCCGTTGTAGAATCCATCCTTTTACCGCGCACATCATTATCTAAGGGACATAGAATAGACTTGTGTTTTCTATTATTGAGTCAGATGTTGTGCTGCTCTTTAGCTTACTTCTGGAATATGCACACTCTTAGATCGGAGTAATACACCGTTCGGCGTCCGTTAATTGCAGATTCCACTCAAACAGTAGAGGTGGCTTGACTTGCGCTTTCCAGAGATTGTTGAATGCTTGTGGCAGGCAATCTTTTTCGTGGTTTGAATGTCAATTGAACTGCACATGTGGACTGGCTATTGCAGAGATTGTGGACATTTTCTTTATTTTCTGTTGTTACGAGCACTCCTTGAGCGGCATGAGCATGCTAATATGAAAAGCTCTTTGTTTCTGAACATGCTGTGTAGGTTGGGGTAAGGCAGGCAGGAAGAAAGGGTCTATTACTTTCCTCGTGGAAGTATGTTACACCTTGGGACTAAATGGGCAACACATGTATAGGGGCGGTCGGTAAGACCGGGTTCTTTCACTACCCGAGCTCAATCTCCGCATCCACAAGCCAAAGGTCGGCCACTGCAGCCCAACCTGAGCAATATCCTCAGGGAGTCCAGGTGGAACCAATTGTAACCCAGCAGAAGCCTCCACAACAACACCGCATTCCTCCTGTGCAATTAGCAGTGGACAACGACCACCAGTTCAAGGAGGTGATTGAAGCTATGCAGAAAGTAAATGAGAAGAGGAATGTTCCAGGTATGAGCTTGACGCACTCTGTGTTGCAGCGAGAGACTGAAAATGTCCGCGATTTGTACACACTCGGAAAGAAACTGGGTCAGGGTCAATTTGGCACCACCTACTTGTGCATTGAGAAGGCCACTGGGAGGGAGTATGCGTGCAAGTCCATTGCAAAGAGGAAGCTCATTTCAAGAGAAGATGTGGAAGATGTGCGTCGTGAGCTTCACATAATGCACCATTTGTCTGGGCATCCCAACATTGTCATGATCAAAGGGGCGTACGAGGATGTCTCCTCAGTGCACTTAGTGATGGAGCTTTGTGCAGGGGGTGAGCTTTTTGACCGCATTATTCAAAGAGGCCATTACTCCGAAGCCAAGGCTGCTGAACTCACCCGCACTATTGTTGGTGTCGTTGAGACATGTCACTCGCTAGGGGTGATGCACAGAGACTTGAAGCCAGAAAATTTTCTGTTTTCGAGCACCCAGGAGGATGCGGATTTGAAAACCACCGATTTCGGTCTCTCTGTTTTCTTCAAGCCAGGTCAAATATTCACCGATGTGGTTGGAAGCCCATACTATGTGGCGCCTGAAGTTTTGAGAAAGCACTATGGCCCTGAAGCCGATGTCTGGAGTGCAGGAGTGATTCTTTATATCCTGCTTAGTGGAGTTCCACCTTTCTGGGCGGAAACAGAGCAGGGCATTTTTGAACAGGTGTTGAAAGCAGAGTTAGATTTCGCCTCGGATCCATGGCCAAAGATATCTGGAAGTGCCAAGGATCTGATCCGCAGTATGCTCAATCCTCAAGCTAGTAAGAGGCTGAAAGCCCATCAAGTGTTGTGCCACCCCTGGATTTGCGAGGATGGGGTAGCGCCAGATAAGCCTATTGATTCTGCTGTGCAGACTCGGCTCAAACAGTTTTCAGCAATGAACAAACTGAAGAAAATTGCCATCAGAGTCATAGCTGAGTCCCTCTCTGAAGAAGAAATAGCAGGTCTGAAGGAGATGTTTATGATGATGGACACAGACGGTTCAGGCTCCATCAGCTTTGAGGAGCTCAAAGCGGGTCTGAAGAAAGTGGGGTCGAATCTCATGGAAGAGGATGTCCGTCAGTTGATGGATGCTGCAGATGTCGATGGTAATGGAACAATTGATTATGGGGAATTCCTCGCTGCCACCCTCCACTTGAACAAAATTGAACGGGAGGAAAACATGTATGCAGCCTTCTCTTATTTAGATAAGGACAACAGTGGGTACCTTACGATAGATGAGCTGCAGCAAGCTATAGAGGAGTTCAATATGGGTGACATGTCTGTTGATGATTTGATCCGTGAGGTTGACCAGAACAATGACGGACGCATTGACTACAATGAGTTTGTCACCATGATGCGTAAGGGTAATGCGGTGGGCCGCTCCACATTACGGAACAGCTTGAGCCTGAACCTAAATGATGCCTTGATGATTGAATAGGTACACACAGCATCCATAGTCTTCCAGTACATTCACACCCTAACAGTTTGGATTGGGATTCAGAGACCCTCTTACTATTTAATTAGATAGACTTCAACTGCTGGGTAAGGAGGTGCTCTACAAAGGATGTGTCACAGGTAAATATTTCCAGTTCGTCTTTGTAGGGGTCAGCTATCATGGTCACAGGCCTCTTGAGTCTGGTGTAGCATTCTTAGCTCAAAATCTGAGCTGCTTATGAGGCAAAGCTACAACTGGAGGAATCTGTTGTACGTTGCACATCATTTTTATGAGATCTGTTGTCCTGAACAAGAGAATGGATTTTTCTTATAGGTATTTCCCAAGTATGACATTGTTTTATGGTTTGTTGAAGATTGGTGGCACAGTAGCAGTAGCAGTAGCAGTAGCAGTAGCAGTAGGTGTTGACTTGTTCATGTATCCTACTGACTGTTTGCGAGTCTATGTCGATGCATGGTGGTTGCCCAGCAGTGTTACGGACGATGGTGCCCCACCACATGAGGGGTTTTCTCATACACAGCAGAAATTCTGAATTTTCAAAATGAAATTGCATCATGTTGATATACAGCAGCAGCTGTAGAATTTTACATGATGAGAGGGAACTTGTACAAATTTCTAGTCAGTTTTTTGAAACTTGTGGACATCATGAGCAGCCTTTCCAATTACAGAGAGCTGTCTTGTTCAAAAAACGTCTGTTGTATACACTTGCTGCTCAGGCAGACGGTGATATGAGCACAGTGCGTGTCATGATTTCTAGAAATGATACTATCATATACGTGGGAGTAATGTCCAGTGGTCCAACATTGACCCAAAAGTAATTTGGACATTGGAATCAACAGAGTTTTGAAGAATATGAAATCAACGTGGCAATTTTTTCCAGATATTATGTACCTATATTGCCAGCGAAGTTTACAGAGTTAATGAAAAGATGACTAGGATTGAAACAACCCCACTTCTTTGTCCATGGTTAATAAATATTAGCTTGTGACAATATATTAACAATGACAAGAATAAAATTGGCGGGTGTACTCACTTCCGACAGATTATTAAAGGTCTCAAATGTCCTGGGTAGCTTTTGACCATAATCAGTCAACATACTAATGTTTACAGGTTGAACCGGTGATGGGTTCTGATCTTTCGGTTTTTCTATAATATTTTTGGGGTATAATTTATAGATTCTTCTAAAATGATTGCTAATTTTCCTGAAGTCTTCAACTTCAATCGGTTATTTATCAAACTCAACTGCTTCATCTATAACTACTGGTTGGTTCTCCCTGTTCATTCAAAGGTTCCAAATACAAGTGGATTAAATGTGAGTAGAGAGTACTGTAAAAAATGCACATATTCTATTTGATGCCAATTTCATATCTCCACATCATATCCAGGAAGTAGCACATTTACTTGGGAAGTCACCAACGTCATTGGGAATTGCACAGAATTGAACTACGAAGTATACACTGACCAGAACTGAAACACCCAGCCTCTTTCTACAGGGTGAAGTTATAGCTGTGGCACTTTGATGATAAATGTGATAAATATTATACATCTGGAAGTGGAGACAACAAAAAAATTGGGATTATTTTGACATTAGCAGTAGATTGTGGGAAGTTCAAAATGTCTGTGTACTAGATGAAAGCATACAGCAGCAACAGTGGAAATGCTGAGCATCACCTCAAATCTGTCAAAATTGCACAACATTCACTATCATCTAAGTTCACATAACTCATCACCAGCACATAACTACGATTGAATTGATAAACCCCAACTACTTCCTCCAAATAAGGTTAAGTTTATAGCTGTGGCACTGCAGTAAGTACGTGTTTGTGAGTGATCATGGAATACAACAAAAATTGAGGGTTTCTTTACTTTACTTACATTCACAGCAAATGTTTCTGAGGTTCAAAATGCATGTGGATCATCAGATAACAATATACAGCAGCAGTAACTGTAGAAATTGCTACATAATGAGTAGGGGAAAAATCCATACAAATTTCGCATTGTCACTGCGTGTTGAGATTCGTGGACAGTGGCTCTTTCCGATTACAGCGAGCTTGCTCATTCAAAAGCTTTGTCGGTTGTATACACCTGCTGCTCAGACAGAGGATGAACTCTAGCCTGAAGACTAGTCAACGAATAAATCTACAGAACTCACCGAACCTGGTGTTGGGAGAAATATGGAAAAGGGGGCCGGCGGGACGTGCAATGGCTGCATACACATTCACAAATTCAAGGGTAGGTCTCACACAAATTTCTTCATGATACAGTGATTGTTTGGTGGTGTTGTTGTTGTTGTTTTACACCTTGGCACCTTCCAATGCGGCGGAGTCCTTGGCAATGATTCTCTCGTACACGTTGCGGATCTTGAGCCCGCAGATGGTTTGGAACAGTCCGGTCCCGTTGTTGCTTCCGGGGAAGTCGGCGTGCTTCAACATCTGTTGCGTGATCTCTCCGTAGAACTTGGTGGAGATGTTGCTCAAATGTGACTCGACGTAAATCAGTTCATCAAGCTTGTCGAATTGGCCGTCCATCTCCAAGACGGAAACCTGTTTCAACGTTCAAGTTATGATCAGCACTAGGGTTTCAAGAATCTCAGATGCAATGCTGTGAACAACCCTTACAAAGAAGGTTGTCAGGGAAAAAGTTCCTGCATTCATAGACATAAATGAGGTTCTCGCGTCCTATAGTCTCCTCCCTCGCAGGACAATAAAATTGTGCTAGAACTTGTTGCTGCAATGTGGGAGGGGAAAAAATATATCTCAACTGGTAATCCACAAAACATGAATCAAAATAGTTACACCGAAGCGTTTAAGAGCTACTTACTGCAAAGAAATGAAAAGGAAGCAATCAAGAGCTAGAATGACATATGAAGCAAATCATGCATATGGCAACAGTCGAATGGTGGCAGATCATTTGGCAACAATCTGCATGAAAGAAGCCGCCTTCGACGACATAATGCCCACTGTTGAAACCTTCTTGGTGGATAAAATTTTGTACTAAAATTCTCTTGCTGATCTCTAAAGGTAACGAGACGACTAAGCAAATGGGAGAGAGGGATGGTGAGTACCTCGTTGCCGTAGTAGGTGTCTGGGCCGTAGAAGAACTTAATTCCGGGGTATGAGCAAGTGAGCTTGCGGCCGCAAGGAATCCACGAGATGGTGGAACCCTCGTCGAAAAGGTAGACAGGCTCGAAGAATGGCACGCCCTCCTTCATGATCATGCGCACCCTCAAGACCTTGCCTTCGTTGTCATCGGGGATGAGCTGCGTTGGCAACACTTGGATGACGGCATCGGCGTACTGCTTCTGGGGGTCTGTCGATTACACCGAAACTCCAAATCATCATCATCATCACACTTGCAACATCATGTCTGTCTAGCCGAGAGTATGCCGCAATAACAGCGACATGAATTCCACAACTAAGAGACAATTAGAGTGAGTCTCGTCAAACACAACACAATTCAAAACTTGGTGAGCATGATGTAGGTTAGAAGAGACGTACCAATGTAGGCGTCGAAGTCTGGTTTGCGAGCAGCAATGCTAGCCTTGATGCTCTCCAAACTGTGGCCTCTCTCCGCCATATCACGCTGGAGGGTCATCCATGACATCATGGATATTAGAAGATTTGAAAAGAATTAAAGAGAATTTATGAAGCTCAAACACAGTGATCATTCACTTTTTACACAATTTTTTTTCTCATCGCAAGCTTATGGAGCGTGAAGTTTAAAGGCATTAGTAATCCCTGCATGTTAAGGAATGGCAGGTCGTTCCATTTCTCGACGCAGATGTTTTGGATTTTTAAATGATAGATTCGGCTATAAATAACTCTGTTCTAGCAACAGACTAGACAAATTACAAAGTTGACGTCGACCTCGATAACTGTTCTTAGAGGTGAGTATACGAACACTCTTTGGGGTTGGTGTGCACTGGCAAATTCAAATGGCAACAACAATTGGATAAGGTTTGCAATTCATCGAATTTGGCAACAGCTAAGATCCCGCAGATCGGTGGGACAGGAGGGGAGGAAAGGAGACGCCAAACCTGAATCTTCCAGGCGAACTTAACATCGTCACTGATGTCCAGGTAGATACTGAAGTCCAACAAATCCCTCACCCTCTCGTCGTACCTGTTGCAGTAGCGGAATGGCCAACCAACCATACAAGGTTCAGTCATACCCCGCATTAAGTGCACTGCAATCGGAACCCCGATTCACAACACACAGTTCCTAAATGCTCTTCACGGCCTTGCCAATGCCATACCGAATTCAACTCTAAACCTCTCCAATTCGACAAAAAACTTAACTACAACGCGCAATTCAGAATTTATCGAATGAAACGCCCGCCCCCATCACTGTCCACAACGTATCCAGCTCTCGGAACTACTACATCCCAATTTTTTTATTAAATTCCCGAAATCCTCCCGCATTTCAGATTCTTCGAGACAGGGTGGCTAAACGGATGGGTAAATAGATAGATAAATAGGTAAAGCAGAATACGGAGAATTTGCGAATTCTCCCTAAGCCAGAATTCTCGCTGCAGCTAAAGGCACACGTTAACTACAATGTGATGCATTCTCTTACATTCTCTTCCATTCTGCACAAGGAAGGTTATTGTTGTTCCAGAGGTTGAATATAAGCAAGCAATCTCACTCACATTGGGTGAAGCCCCTCGATGACGAGGATCTTCGGGGGGTGAATGGTCTCTGGGGCATCCAACAGGCCTGAGACATGGTTGTAAATGGGCTTCTCCACCGACCTGCCCTCCTTCAACGCCTTCACCTGCTCATACATGAGGTCAAAATTGTTGGCACGGGGGTCAAGGGCCGTGACAGCCTTCTCCTTACGACCGTACCGATCCAAAGAGTGGTAATCATCAAGGCAGATGACGGTGGTGGTGTCACTAATCAACGTGTTGGAGTCAGGGTTACCTCCCTTGGGTGGGGTGGCTGCTCCTCCGAACACCGACGTCAACCTCCGCATGAACGTGGACTTGCCGCATCCTGAATCAGCCGCGAGCCCAATCACCACCGTCTTTCCATCCCCCGCCTTGCACACCACCACAGCCCTTTGGCCTTTGCTCTTGGGTGCCGCTCGAGATGAGGACAGGATGGAGGTCGACGACTCCACCCTCATGCTTTGTCCATGGAAGGCGGATGCGAGCTGCAAGCTGCTCGACGACCTGTGGCTCTTGACGGAGGCGTTGAGGCCCAGGCGGGGCGTCGTGGTGGCTGTCGACGCGGTTGCCGCGGTTGCTGCCATCGCTGCCATTGCTGGTGCGATGAATTGGTGGGGAATGGCAACAGCAGCGGCAATGGAGTGGGGGATTTGCGAGTATGTAGCAGCAGCGGCTGCCTTAGACTAGTGCAGGGAGGGCCTTATCCTGAGCCGCTCGCTCGCAGGCAGGGATCGGCCATGGTGGGACGGATATGGCCCTCCATCGCCACTCCCCTTATCTGCAAGCTCCCCCCCTCCATTGTGTGGCTCCCTCCTTCCTCCCCCTCCCGCCCCGTAATGCCCGCCCCTCGCACCATCGCCATCGCCATCGCCAATTCCCAAAGTTACTCACTCGCCTCCTGCCACCATTTTCTCCCCAGCTCGCCCCACTCCTCGCCAGACATCTCCGGACGCACTTCTCTTACCGCCATCGGCCTCCTCCGTCACCGTCCGATGAGCCACTTCACTTGCTTAATGCCCACACTCACCCGCATCCACACTACACTACACTACACTACACTAAGGGCCTACACTACACTACACTAGGGGGCGCTTTAGATGGGGTCCAAGGGGGAGGGTCCAACAAAATGGAGCAATTCTATTAGCTGATACGTGTCAATTGGACCAAACACCTTTTATATGAGGCTCCAAGACCAAGAAGAAGCAAAGTGAGGTGTCTTTTACATAGCGTTATTTTGGAGGGGAACACTAACGGTCCGAACCTAAAATTGAAGCTCAAAGGAGAGCTCATGTTTTTTTTGGAGGATCATTTTGGAAGGTAGGGGTCATGGTAGGGTCCGGACTCGGGGTGCAAGGGTTCAATTTGGCTGAAACTGGTCCCTATGTTCTTGGATTGTGGAACCCCCATCTAAAGTGCCCCCGATGGGCGAGTTTACACTAGGGTCCGAGACTGAAGAAACTCCGAAATCGAGTGATTGTGTTGGTCATGAGCATAGTTTTGGACCCAAGGAGTTTACGTCAAGGTCTGGGTTGAAGGTATGAGGAAATAATAAAATGAAGTGGTGCTATCGTGGGATCACTTTTCTAACAACTCTCGTCAGTCCCAAGGCAAGGAAAGTTTCCAAATTTGAGATACCAATCTTCCAGCTTGGATCCATTCTCGCGTCCGAAAGCAAGGTCCATGAAGGGAGGTTGTGGACCCCCAAGTTTCTTGGACCCTCCGAGGACCTCCAATGGATTGTAGGCACCCTCTATTTGATTGCTAATTCAGGTCCTTTCAAAATAATGTTAGAAGTAAGATCTCGAAAATTCTTCACAATTACAATCTCATTGTTTTGATGAGAAACTTGATAAGATTGGTTGAAATAGTAAATACAATGCATTGCTGAAAAACCCGAAGCGTAATGTGGTCTTAAATTGATCAAATTTGCAAAATATCTCTTGACATGTGAGGATATTAGGAGGTATACATGGTAACTACTTAGAGAATTTCATGATCGAGCTTTTGGAGGTGATGGGCAACTTCAAACTATCGCTACATTTGGGAAACCACTTGCCACAAAATACATTCTCTTCACCAAGACCCAATCTTCTCAAATCCAAACTTGGTTACATAACATTATTTAGATCCATAACAGTGTTATGTGGGATTGACAATCTTCCACATAACACTATTATGGATCTAAATAATGTTATGTATGGATGTTTACGCCATCAAGGGTTATTCAAACACGGGCCTTATCAGAGCAACATACATTTGGGGTTAAAATGATTAGCAATGAGCGGGTGTTGAGGAGATGCACACCTATATAACAACTCGAAGAAAGATTGCATGTATCCTTGTTTGAGAATTCCATCCTAGATTGACATCTTATAAACTCAACCTTCTTCTTATGACATTGGATTCGTGCAAGATTTGTAATTGAATGGTCCTTTCTCCCTACAATTTATTGGACATCGGAAGAGGCCACACCTCATGGTAGAGATCGTAACAATATGCTTGTCTACCTTTGCATAAGGTGCAATGGGACCACACTATTTGGTCATTGATCCACAACAATTCACATTGAATTTATTAAAGTGGGCCATATCAATATTCTAGTAACGCCTTTTCTCATGAATATTTATTATTGTGGGCCACATGATGTATCATGAAAACACTATCATAAGTAAGAAAATAAATAAGTTTTTATTGTGACAGTTTATTTATGTATTTCATATGTAGTAAGACTCCAACACATGAGTTTTGCAAAGTTTGAATATTAATCTGGCACATTAATTCTGATACCACACTAAATCATGAATACACACACACACACACACACACACATTGATATGTGAAATAATGTTGCCTATGCGAACATGCTGCCTCTTTATCCATGCAACTTGCCTTTGGTCCAAATTAAATTACAAATACTTGTAGTTTTTTTGTTTAATCCATACAAAAATCACAATCACAATGAAAAACAAGCCTTGTGTTCCTGATATTGTGGTCAAATTTATACATAATGAATTTTAAATTATTACTGTGACATTACATAACTACATACAGTAAGTTATATTTAATATCATAGATAATTTTTTGAAAGGCCGGGAACAACCACCTAGTGTTTGGAGTTGCACCTTGCCTTTGATGTGTCTAACCAAAACTCTCCAGCTTTAACAACTACTCCAGATATAGACATGTTATACTCACCAACCTGACAGCTCCCCAAAAACTCCAACCCTAATTCACATGTCCCCCCCCCCCCCCCCCGAAAAAGGATCAAACTTGGGACTGAAACCACGGCTAAAAAGGGAAAAACTCTTTGACCTTATGTTTATTTATAGGTCCTAAGTCAAGAGAGGCTGCAAGCTATACAAGAATATATGTTCTATGAAACTCTAGGGCCTTTTTACCCTTGTGTTTCACCCTCTACCCTTACCTTTTAAAGGATAACTTGAATGTAGTCCTCCTACGGTGCACGTAACCTGAGATGCTTCTTGGGCTGACACATGCCGAGAAGTCCCAACTGGTGTAAGACACATATGTGTTGCCCATATTCTCGAGCTCATACTCCATGAGGACTTTAGTGTAACATGTATAACACGTATTGCATAAGTAAAGTAGATGGGTCTTAAATGGTCACCTTTTTTTTTCCGACTAGCCCACCTCTTCTAGGATATGAAACATGCGTTTAGTGCCCGTTTAGTATGAGATAGTTCACCAATCTCATTTTGAGGCCGCATCCACTGTTTTCATAATTTTCGGAGCTCATATGAATGTCTTATCGATTCTCAAAGTGAAGATTTTGTGCTCATTAAATGGTCATGTAGAGTAGAGGCGCCCATAACCGATCACTTAAGAGATTTTGTATCAAATGTGGAGAAGTATAAGGCGGTGCAATTTTTTTCCCATGTAGGAAGATAGAAGTCAAGAGGACTGATTTTTTTTGGTAATTTGATTCCTTCAATTGATTTTACTTTGAACTTTTGAAGCCAAAAGTTGGCCTGAACACGGTACCAATGTCTAGAGTCTGTCATAATTGCTCATTATGAGATGAATTCCTCCTCACTTTAGCACTCAAAACCGGGGACTTGTGTCATGGCACTATCGATTCCTTGGTGACACCATAACCGAAGTTGGAGACTTAGCGTTAGTTTCCGTGTAGGCCGCTTCGCCCACCAGATTCTAGTGGAATTAATGGTTCCACTTGGCGGCATCTACATTTCCACTAGAATCTGGTGGACGACTGGCCTACATGGAAACTAACCCTCAAAAACCGTGAAATGTGGAACCTTATTTTAACCACACACGAAAAGAAATTACTGAAATCAGTCTCAACTTGATTGAAATTATAGCACCCTATAGGTTCCCAATGGGGTCTTGGTTGGGAATAAGTGGCTCTACTCTAGGTCCCCCCAATTATGTTGATTATTGAGCGTAGAATGGTTATCATAAGTTGGGCATGTAGTCCAGTATCTTGTCAACACATGTCTTTTGATATCCGTTCTTGGAGCCACACCTAACCACATACCGCTCAAAAATAGGTGTCAGATTAACACACATAATTGAGTTAACCACGTCTACCTTACATCCTCTTGTAACTTGGTGATGCTTTGTATGGATTTTCACAATGGTGATGTGTATCACATTTAATAGGCTATCTTATGACATATGTTAGAATGTTCCTCGGATCATGACACTCACAAAGGGAACTGAGGGCCACTTCACACACGAGCCAAGAGCCATGACCATGAAATTGTGAGAGCCCAAAAGACAATGTCCAAAGGCTGCCCCAAGACACTTCCAAAATCACGTAGTGTGGTCACAAACCCTCAAGTATAGTGTGAAGTCATGTGTGACTGGACCCTCAACCAAATGCTATTTCAAATAATTTCTATTCATGTAGGTCCTCACACATGATAAAATAGAATAAAACAACGATTATGAGTGTTCAAAGTGCCACGGTCTCCCGGTTTTTGTGTTAGGCCTACCTCCAAGAGGTGGCTTTTGAAAATAATCCAAGTGACCGTGGACATGATCTCCGTTGGTCCCTCAAGCGTGGTGTGAAGTGAACTTGGACTGGCCCCGCCTTTTCGACCAATGAGAGTGCTTGAAGTGTAATGGTCAAGGGCTCTCAGTCTCATGTGCGAAGTGGCCCTGAAATGATAAGAATAAAAAGCCCATAAATTATGATTGACCAATGAGAATTCCCTAAGTCAGTGATGACATGGACTATGTAGTTTGTGGTCAACGAAGTGCCACGTGTCGTCTGTGAAGGCCCACTGCAGTGCCTTTTTCTGCTTTTGTTTTTAAGCCTCCCCCATTGGATGCTCATTTCATAAACCTGGCTCATGTGGTCCCCACCATCCCCTTCTGTTCCCCTTGTTCCCATGCTTGTTCCCACTTTCGATCCCACGCTCTTTGAACGCTGCCCCCGAATAGAAACGGTTAGAAATTGAAGGAGAGAGGGCATTACCGTATACGAGTGAGCCTCTGATTCATCCAATATAAAAGCCCTCAAATAGTATGCAACTTGGATGTTAACATTTTGAGTTTATCGAAGGATCGCTTCACACTATGGCCGAAGGTCGAGAGGCCGTCGATTTTCACCAATCAGATTGCAAGAAATCAAGAATTTGGCCTCTTGACCCTTCACACTAGAGGCCAAAGTTCAGAGGCCGACACTCTCTAAAACACTTACATCGCATTACTTTTTGATCAAGGTCACGGACCTTCGAAGAAAGTTTGGGTCGGACAGGAATGAAAACCCAAACTATGGTTGGGAGGCTATCAATTTCCTTTTCATAAAAATATCATAATCTGACAAGTTCTTGGCGTTAGATTGGAGGGGTTGTTTTGGGCTCTCTCTCTCTCTCTCTCTCTCTCTCTCTCTCTCTCTCTCTCTCTCTCTCTCTCTGCTTTGGACTTTGGACTTGGGGCTTTGGAGGCTTCACACTATGCCTGGCCAAAGGCTCCAATTCTTGTATTTTTATTGGCTATTTTCAACCCATTTCTTTGGATCCTCAACAAAGTTTGGCCATTCTATCCCACGGCCTCTTGACTTGGACGGCCATGGTGTGAAGCAATTGGAATACAAGGATCAATTCTTAAGATCTCGAAATAGTAGTCCAAGTCATTTGAGACGAATCGGCCACACACCTATAAGGGATCAAGTTATTATTTTGGATGGATGAGAGGTATCCTCATATATGATAATTTTCTCTCTCTCTCTTCAAGCATGTTCAGTCATTACACGGAGAAATTTGTTGCGGAGCTTTACAAAAAGTAGCAAACATACCAACTAGAGTCTGAAACGAGAGCAAGAGAGAGGGAATTATTGTGTACGAGTGTACCTCTCATTCATCCAATATGTAAGCCATGAAATAAAATGCATCCAGGTGATTATTATTTTACAGTTAATTTGACACTAGATTTAGCTTTAAAGACCCCGACTTAGTCTAGTCAAAGTCATCGGAGATGAATCAACCACAAACCTATAGGGGATCAAGTTAATATGTTGGATGGATGAGAGGTATGCTTGTATGCGATAGTTCTCTATGTCCATCAAGCAATTCAGTCATTACACATAGTAATATGTTGCGGAGCTTCACAAAGAGTGGCAAACAAATATATCAAAATTTGAAACGAGAGCAAAGCAAAGGGAGAGAGAGGGAATCATTGTATATGAGCGTACCTCCCATTCATCCAATATATAAGCTCTGAAATAGTGAAATATGCAGCCCTGAGGTTACTTATCCTAGCTAATGTGACATCGGAATTACCTTTAAAGACCCCAAATTAGTCTAGTTGAGGTCATCTAAGATGAATCAACCACAAACCTATACATAGGAGGTCAAGTTATCATGTTGGATGGATGAGGGCTACGCTCATAGTATGCGATAAAATCTCTCTCTCCAAAATGTAAATTATTGGCGGGCCTCCGGTGAAGGCCTAGAAAATCATAATTTGTGGTGAAAGGGAAAGCAATAGAAGCAAAGATGACTCTCAAGATACTTGTTAGTTCATAGCAACCGGTGGTGTGGCCAATATATATAAGGTAGCTAACCCTTATCCGATCAGTTAAGCAATTTAGCATATACACGGTTTAGGCATGATCAGAGAAGAGAATTACTCGTGTAGGGAAATAGACATAAGAAAAAATTCATAATTTTCTCATGTTTTTTCATAAGAACCAACTTGTTTTGAATTCTCTAAGTGGATATTCTCTTTGGTCTAGACTTGCGATATAGGCTACCCTCTTTCCAATCACCGATCATTTATAAAATGGAGAGTGCTTGATTCCCATAATCGATGATTGTGGCACCTAAATATGATTGCAAGCTAAACCTAGTTGTCAACTTAGCCACTTACATTTAGTTAAGTTGGGTTTTGACCACTACATGTCAGCAATGATTAGAGATTAATATTGTGTTGCACGGAAATAGGTTGGCTTAAGCTACAAAAATAGGGTGGTGGTTGGGAATGGGTCATCTACCTTAATTTGTCAACGACACATGTGTATTAACCCTTGAAGGACTACACTAAATATTGAATTTAGTGTCATTTATTATTTAGAATTACACAATGTTGTATATCTAATTGTTTGCCAACAAAGGTCAAATTAGTTGTTTGGACATTATAGAGAATCAAGATCTGTACTTGGTAAAAAAATCACAATAAAATTATATATATATAACATTATATAACTCCAAATAGTAAGTGACATTGAATACAATATTTAGTGTAGGTTATTCACCCAGTTTAGTGGGTTGCATGTGTTTTTTGAAGCCACTTCAAAGGTATTGAACAAGTCCATTATTATTATTATTATTATATTTAAAAATCCCCTTTCTCCCCCACTCACTCATAGCTATTAAAGTTTCAAGATACATTTGGTTTGTAGTATTTTATTATGTCCAACATTTCCTCTATGGGTTTTGAAGTGCTCAAACATCAATTTATTTTTTTGTTTTTTTGTTGCAGAATTTATTATTTGAGAAACGTAATAAGGCTATTGACTTCATGTTTCTTGTCATGTTCCACCATATGATAGATCCCATGGTTTCAACCAATCAAAACACATTTCTTTTGATTTTGATGATATATAGATTCTTCATCATTTTTGAGAAAGTGCTATTGAATTTATTTTTAGAGAATGATGCATGGTTGTCTTGACTCCAACCATATAGAAGTAGTGTAAAAAGCTCCCTTATCAACAAACCTTTAGCATGTTCAGCTCCAAATTAGGTCACTTGGCCAAACTTTATAGCATATCTTTGAAATCATATATGAACCCCATAAACATTACTCGGTTGTGTATCAATTCTCGAAAGGCTCGAGAATCTCTTGAATTATTGCAATTTTTATTAGAGTTCCCCTACATTTCGGGTATACTTAGCCTGCGCGTTGTTCATTGCCTAAACTGACATGTTCCCATCACTATGGGAATATTGATTTGAATCACTACTTTGCAAGGTCGCATGTTCTGTGTGGACTAATCTAGCGTCAAATTAATAAATAAACATAATATTATCGAGAAGAAGTCTATGGGCGATGAAAGCAACTTTTGGCTTCTAGTGAGGCCACGTTGCCTGTGCTTTCTCGACCATCGGATTTGACCGATGTAACCCTCCTCCCCTGATCTCCTCCGTCCACTACTTACCTACCAGGCAAGTCTCGTATAATTTTTTTTACATGTAGTTGTAAGATTTCGAGAATCATGCTTACATGTTGGGGATCCACCTACGTCCAACTTCTCCTCTTTTCTTTAACTCCCAACAACTATTTTTTTGGTTGATGGATGTTTTTGGCCCTACATTAACTAATCTACATCATTGATCTGCAAGCTAAAATTCACCCGCATGCTAAGAATGAAGTCAACATGGATATCTACTGATAGACACTTAACCCCACATAATTTGGAGATGGTTAGAACGTGAAAAAAAAAAAAAAAATGGGAAGTGGTGGTCATATTTTTGTTGTGTTGGGAGCTCATGTGAGGTGTTGATTCCAATCAATGGTTGCCACTCCAATACAAACTTTGCTTGAACACCAATGATGTATATCTTGGCTTATCGTTCTTTATGTTGTTGTAAATAAGGCCTTCTTGCTCACATCAATTGTTCAATTAAACTTCTAACCACGCTCTTATTTTAAGGACTCCTTTACATATATGTAGTAAGAAATGTGGGACAATTCACATACTCCGATTGCAAGGTGGCTAGTCCATTACGGTCTGCACATTTTGACCTAAGGATTTGTGAAGGTGCTCAGTTGTTTAGTTGCTCCCACCTAGTGGATTCCACAAGCATTCCACCCACTTTCCATGTGAATTCAATGGTTCAAAGGTCTTTATCTTTGGTGGGTTGGGGGGGGGGGGGGGAGGAGGAGTAAATCATGACAACTTCTTATAAGCCTTTCCCTTCAATTTTTATAATTTGAGAACCCATAGAATATTGCATGCATGTTTTATCTCTAAAAATAGTTCATGGACCAATTTCTCTACAAATAAATCCCACTTTAACCTCATAAACTTGTCCATGAATATTCTACAACCAACATTGAGTGAAATGCACTCTAAACAACCCTTTTATAGGCTTAGAAAGTTAGGAGTTAAACAAAGGGAGCGGAGCCATTAGGCCAAGTCACGTTATGCCCCCTCGTCCTAAATTAGGGGTTAACCGAGATTTGAGAAGGCACCACATCTATACCGGTTGTTAATTGGCCACTCTTCTCATAACAATGCCAAGGGGTTCCAATTTGCAGCTCTTGATTTATTTATTTTGCACTCGCAATTTATGTATCAAGATTGAAGAGAATGTTCGGATCATGTCCAAAAAACTCCCATGTAGAAGTTGTAAAGTGCGTTTCGGGATTACATGTAAAATAACATTCAATCAAAGATGAAGGAACACCATAATGCGTGCCAATGGCAACATCGGAGTCAAATTGTTTCTTAAGCCCTTAAAGGATAACATATAGTCATATACATTTTTATACGGGCTTCACCAAGTTCAAAACTCACATTTTATATTATCATGTGGTTAGAACCTTATTATATACATTTTCTTATATCAAGGGGAAAATAAACATATGCTCATACTAGACATGGATGATGAAAATGTATCATATGTATTTGCATCGAAGGGCATCTGTGTGTTGCGTATTCAAACTTAAATCTTCAATAACATCAAAGTGTTCAGCTCTTTCAAATAATGCACTTCAAGAATAAGTTGGATTAAGATGGGGCCATTTTTGACATGATTAGCTGAAAATGAAAGTATGTAGCTCAAACATGGTATATTTCGCTTGAAGAGGCCCAGTTGGGGCCTCTTAGACGTTGAGGGGTTAAGGTTCTTGCATGGTGCATAACACATACCAAATGAAAACATGTGGTCCAATCTTGAAGCTCACATGACACTGAACCAATGACAAATAATGTCAATTTTTTAGTATATCCATAGACCCCTCTAGTAGAGTGATACCATACTCAACACTCACCTCTAGCACATTGGGACTAAGTGCTTGTTAGAACAAAGTGAGGGAAATATCGCTTATGAGCATACCTCTTAGCCATCCAACATAATAACTTGACCCTCTAAAGGTTTGTGGCCAATTCATCTCAAATGCCTTGCACTACACTAAATCGGGGTCCTTAAAACCAATTAAGGTGTTTCTTAAACAAAAAAGAAATAACTTTCAGATTGCATACTATTTCAAGGCTTTTATGTTGGGTGAATGAGAGGTACGCTCATATGCAATAATTCTTACTCCTATAAAACACATTGTGTCTCACTTCTCATAAGTGATTAATAATTCAAAGTTTGAGGAGTGCTATTTTGGAAGGTGTACAATACATGACTTTTGTTGCTCAATAAGTAGTTGATAATCGATAATAACTATTAGGTGTAGACTACAGTTAACACTAATTTTGTGTGGCATCAAATTTGGTTTGTCATATTAATTAGAGTGGTCTTCATGGCTTTGTCATGTAAGGTATTGAGGCTCAAAAGCAACAGTTTAAAAAAAAAGTTCTATTTCATGCATGTTAAATGGCTTGGAAAAGTCTTAATTTTTTTCATAGATTAGCAAATCTATACAAAGTTTTAAAAAGGTAAAAGATAGTCAATTCATATGCAACATAACAAAATTCCATAATATCACTCAATGTTTAGCTCTCACTCTATGGGCCCTCAAAATATTACAATAGGATTCTTGAAATATTGTGCTAGGAGATTTAGATTCAGACTGAGCTCCTAGCATCCCACTGTTACATTTTGAAGGCTCATGTCAATGAGTAATGTTATGTCGCAAAGTCGTCTTTAGCAAAGAGCCTTTTATTCTCCACTAGAGGGGTCTATTGTTGTTGGCTTGCTAGGTGAGAATCACCACAAAATCACCCTATTGCGGATGAGGATCCTCTAGTAAATGAAGGTGTTGTCCCCCTTTTGTGGGTCACTTCTTACAACGCGTCATTGAGTGGAAAGATTCCCGAGTAGCCATTGTGATTGGTCAACGTTAGTGCTCTTCTAAAAGCATTTTTGCATCCTTCTTACACAATTACTATAATGGCCAAAGTGGAGCTATTTTGTACTTAATGTTGCATATGATCAATCACTTCTAACAATGACTTACTCGATGACACCGTTGCACTCAATTGTTGACAACTTAAGGATAAAAAATAGGTGACAACAAAAGGAGGATGTTACTTTAAGGCCTCAGTACCTTAGCACCAAGTGTCACTTTCTTTGGTTGACACCCAATGATTTCAAGATAATAAACAACATGGGCCAATGTTGAATAGTGTGGGCCACACTAAATCACACATACCTCAAGTAGAGGTTATTATAACCAACACCTATGCACACCTCCTAATCCCATATTGAGAGCACACCTTAAACTATCCAAATGTTTCCAACACAAAGCGGAGGCAAATTTGGGTGAAAAATAGGGTGGTTTCAAAAGAATGCAACATTGGGATTCTTTTGAAACAAAGCAAATACATCCCACTTGTCAATAGGGTGGTGCCAAAAGTGGGATTGAATTTGAGCAAGCGTTGGAACATAGCTAGACTTGGTTTACTTCTTTGTTTTATTAGGATCCCATGTGTGCAAAAGTTCCAATGGGTCAAATTTTCTATTGGGTGGACTATTGGTTTTAGTGCACTGGCGTTTTGGGCAAAAGGTGGGGGCAATTTTAGATGAAAGTAGGATTGGTTTGAGACAAAAAAACATTGATTTTGGGCAAGTGGCAAGATGAGTTTGGAAGCTGTTTGTAGTAGAAAAAGAGTGGGTCTACCCTATCTATTTTTATTTTGTTTCTACTTTGTCTAAGCCAATTCACTAAACCAATCATGCATACCACTAAACTAAATGGACCACAAAAATAGGCCAAATTGCTTTACGTGCTTGTTTAAGCATCATCTACCGTAGTGTAATTTGAACGGATATCTTGTCAAGGTAGGTGTCTGTTTAAGCTCGAACACCAACTTAAGGCACATTTACCCTAGTAGTTCACTCACTCGCCCACTACTAGAACCATCTCATCTCCAAAACATAATTGTCTTCCTCCAGAAAAACCAGACATTGTTCAGTTCCTTGACACCACAATGTCATGACCACTTTCCACAAGGGTATTGAGCAAGATAATCACTTCCACAGCCTTCACATTTCTCCAAAAAGCTATCCTTTGAACCAACCTATGGAATGGTTGCAAAAGTCACTCACTTGTCCATGAGAAGTGGGGAGCTATTTCCCGTGTGGAAGCTGGAGATCGTGCATCTGTGGGAAGTGCAAGCTTTGGCCATCACGTTTTCAACCACAAATTTGATTATTCTATACCAAAAATAAATAAAAAATCTCCACCCTGTGAGTGCTGACAAGAGTTGTTATGTTAAACATTTGATACGAGTTCTCATGTTCACAAAAAGTGTGACCAGAAAAGATGGAACTGCCGTTGTCCAAGGTTGTTGACATTGAACCAGAGGCGAAGTACACAAATTCTTCAATCCTGATGACTGCATTAAAAAAACCCAATGATCATCATCTGCTACCTCATCACTTAAGGATATGGGCCCTCCTCACAAGTTGCATAACCCACACAGCTCACTTTGCTGGTTTGCATAGAACTTGAGTTCAGCAAGTATGCTTGCTTGAATATTTTTAGCATGCTATGATGCAGCTGAGTTCTCATGCAGCAACACATACTCTCGGCTGCACACACACAAACAAAAAAAATTGTGGGTTCCTATGCAAGAGCTGGCCTCAATAACACTCACAGCACTGTAAATTTTCACGTCTGAGAACTCATTTGTTTCTTCTCTCATCACACCAGATGCACATTGCTTCCTTGCTTTCAGTGAGTGGCAAGAAACCTCACCTGCTGTTCCCAAACTTCAAGGTGTCTTTTTCCATTAGCTCATAGAATCGTTGGGCTTCAATACGATTACCCTGTACAAATATCTCACCATGTCATCAATGCAAGAAATTTTCACTTGGTAAAACTATTCCTAGTCCATTTAGGTAGCATATAAAGCTGCACTAAGAGTTGTATGATACATTCCAGCAAGTAAAACTGAGGAATAATTTACAATCCAGCAAGAAAATAAAAAATTGTGCAGATGACTTACATTCAGAAAGGTTCCATTTGTGGCTCCTAAATCCATGACGTAAGGCCTATCAGAAATCCCCACCACCCATCCGAGAGGTCACAAAGTTTGAAATGGTACAAGCACTGTAGGTTAAATAGAACAAATGCTGATAATTACCCCGGGAACAATCCTCATTATGCATGAGTATTGTATTAGTATAAGTTCTCACCTTACTTTGCTCTGCATCATACCATCAGGACCTTCTTTCTCGGTCAATCTGTACAAACCAAGCCAAATGAAGCCAAACTATGAAAAAATATATTTTCAAATTAAGTACAGATGTCTCCATTGCAGCATGTCAGAAGGAAGCCACCAAGGACAACATATCAACCCCTGCCTACAAAATTGGTAGTGACTAGAGGAAATGTAGTACAATAGCTCCTGTGTACCCTGCAGTAGTTACTGAGGTCTGTTGCATTTAAGGAACCTTTCATCTGTCAGCTTGTGGATGGAGGTGGACTCCAAAGCTTAAAAGTAAACCTCTCTGCTTTGTGTAGTTTGGGCAGAGTTTGGGCTTGAATTACTGCCTGCTTTTTCAGATAAGAGTAAGTTTAGCCCTCCTTGAGTGCAAGTTGGAAGATTAGCATAGAAACAAAACTCTGGAGAGCTTGAGAATATTGCTGTCCAGAAGTTCCTTTCAATGTATTGCTTCAAGGGATAATAGAAGTTCTGCAGGGCAGTGGACTATTTGTAATACAATGACCTTGACTAATTTTGTTGGTCTAATTTGTTAACTTCCATAGAATGTCCAACTTAAGCACATGATCCCATCAATGGTTGATGCTTGGGTTTGGAATTACCTGACACTTTTACATATTATATGCGGCTCACAACACACAGATGCAATGGTCATCGCTCAAGAAAGAGCTGAGCGCTTTGATGTGGAACATAATAAAGGAAGGTCAAAGAAAAAATAGTACTTGAAGGACCGAGGACAATGATTTAAGAGTTGAAATTAGAGGTTCTGATAATGTGCAGAGCAGTACCGGTATTGAATGACTGCATGCTGCTTGCTGCAGGAAGGATGGTCAGTTGGAACATCCGCCACTCTCCGCTCTCGTCCAAACAAATAGCACGTTTGGCGGTGAATGTACAGTGGCTCTGTATAAGAACCAGCTTGCCGTGTAAGCGCTCTTCCTTAAAACGGGAACTTAGATGACATCAACACTTCAACATTTCTGAAGATAACAAAATAATGAAGAGGTGAGCTCTGAACAGGTATCTCACATTCTGAAGCTGTAAAACAATCACCATCTGTAAGAAATCTTAGTATCCCAAACATGCCCCAGCAATCACTTTACTAAAGCTTGTACATACTACAGTAGTGAGTTTTCATACAGTTTGTAGCACTCTAAAACCTAACTATCTGACTTTCTTATATGTTGGATCAAACTAAAAATAACAAAGCCAAGTGAAAGTGTGCATGTGCATGAGCTTGCTATTAGACACTCTTGCAAAGAACTCTCTGAAAATTAAAATGCGCCAGACTTCCTTGGCAACTTCTGCTGAGAAGTGCCCATGCCCAATACAATTGTAGATTCTAATCCATAATCATGCATACAACCTGAGTCACACAGAAGTCAAACAGAAGTCATACTTGAAGGGGACATTTTTCCAGACAACAATAAGAGGTCAAAAACTGTTGTAGAACAAATCTCACCATTTAGAGGTTCCCCATCTTTGAAAACATAGAGACGCCACCTTGTTGAAGGCTTGCGTGCTTCTGGAGGCTCTGTAAAGGCAAGTGTGACACCTGCCAATGCCAGAAGGATACCATTTCACATAACATTCAACATCGTAAAGAACATCGTAATTCTGCCCACCAACCATCCGATATGTGCACAATCCAATTGTACAATTGATCATCAGCTGCCAATGCACAACCAACCCTGTAATAAAACATCCCTCACTTCGAATAGAAGCTTTGGTCAAGGTTCAAGTATCTCACCTCTCACTTTGTTGGTCTCCGCAGCAAGCTTCCCTGAGTACTCAAAGGTCGGTTGCGCCTGCCCCAAAAAGAGCATCAAATCACCAAAGTATACCACAAACTAGACAAGGATAATTGTCACCTACCAGAGGTGCTACAAAAACATTTCTATGAAGTAGATACACATCAAATAAACACATGACAATGACAATTCACAAATAAAGTAATTGCCTCCCCATCCCTCGTGCTAACCCACCAAAAGAAGTGGCAGATCCAAAATCAATATCCTTAAAATCTCCAAATCCCCTGGGCTGCAGGTCATGTATGAGTATTACCTTCTCTTTTGCTTTAGCTTCAAGAGCTGCTTGAGCAGCTTCCATCCTGGAAACAGGATCTTCCTCACTGCCAACATTGTGATAACCGAACTCTCTTAAACCAAATATCCCACTTCACAGCTGAATATATTTAAATTTCTTGTAGCAGTAGCTTGGTCATAATGAAGCTAATCCAGTTCTAAATATGCAAAGGTTTCTGATGAAAATTACCAGCAGAAAGCTTAATCATCATCCAAACCTACACATTGCAAAAAATTATCAGAGTGTTTTTAAAAATTACCTTGCTGGATTAACAGTAACATCCATAGGGTCCTGCAAAACACAAACACAAAATGCCATTAGAATACTGCCAGTGAAGAGCAGGAGCTAAATTTGATTTCTGGTTCCTAATAATGAGTTCAACAACCCGATGGTACTCTCCATGCTCTAAAGCCTTAAAGAGGTTCACGCATGCCACCACCATGTCTCTACATAATTGTCAGAATCACATTGCATCATGATTACAACGCTGCTTAACCCTGCTACATATTAGACATTGACCTAAAAGGATCCTGCAGGAAATTTTTCCTCAAGCTGACTCCTTGCAAGTAATAAAGGATATTTGCAAAACCTCTAAACCAAAATTCGTCAAAACGTTCTCAAGCTCCCCAAATAAGAAGGTACAGGGACTATTTGGTGAATTCATCCTTGATAGAAAAGCTCACTGTAAATGCCTATTAAGACATGTCTTCTAGTTATATGCTAAAACATCCCTGGGAAGAATTTGACAACAACTTGAATAAAGAATAGAAAGAATTTCAGGATTGAACGATATCTTTAATCATAGACCTAAAACCATGAGATTCCCTAACTCATAGTGCAATCTTTTGAAGTGCATTGCTGATAAGAAAGGTCCTGCTTGTGGAGGACTAATATAGGTGAAAGCAGGGGGAGCACTACGACAATGTATGTCATGGATTGTTTGCTTCCAAAGTATGAGAAACACAATTTTCTGTGTGAATAGGGAAGAGGATGCATGATATATTATTAATTATGAGGGAGCATTTGTCAAAGATCAACAAATTCCAGGAATTAGGGGTGGATTCACAGACCTAAAGCCATGGATACTCTTAACTCATGGTGCAATCTTTTCAAGCACATTGCTGATGCAAAAGATTCTTAATGGGAAGGACTAAAATAGGTAAGGGGAAGCCCTAAGACAATGTATGTCATAAATTTATTTTTCTTCCAACGCACCAGAAAACACCTTTTTGCACGTGAATAGAGCAGAGGAAGTATGATAAATTACTGACCACAAAAAAACATCGCTTATTGTTCAGATCTTATCAGGAAATTTGAGGAAAAGGGGGTGGAATTTAGACCTAAAACCATGACATACCCTGCCCCATAGTGTGTTGCTGATAAGAAAGGTCCAGAATGGGGAGGACTAAAATAGGTGAGACCAGCAAAAGCCCTAGGACAATGATGTATTCATGGAGTTTGTTGCTTCCACAGCATGATATAAACGTATTCTTGTGCGTCAATAGGGCGTGAAGACGATGCATGATGAATACTAACCACAAGTAAACATCAATCATTGTACAGAACTTATCATCAACAAACCCGAGAAAAAGGGATGAAGACCTAAAACCATGACATGCCCTAACTCAATGTGCACACATTTGAAGTGTTGCTAATAAAGATAGGTCCTGAATCGGGAGGACTAAAATAAGTGAGAAGGGGAAGAAAACTCAAATAGGACAACAATCAATGTCATGGAGTTTTTGCTTCTACAGCATGATGGAAACACGTTCTTGTGGGTAAATAGGGCGTGAAGAGGATGCGTGATGTATTATTAACCACAAGCAAACATTCATCATTGTTCAGAAACTATCATAAAATTCGAGAAATGACGTTGGATTTCACAGACCTAAAAACATGATATATCCTAACCCACAGTGCATTGCTGATAAAGAAAGGTCCTTAATGGGGAGGATTAAAATAGGTGAGAAGGGGAAGAAGCCCTAGACCAATGATGCATGTCATGGATTATGTGCTTCCACAGCATAATAGAAACGCATTCTTGTGCATGAATAGGGCGTGAAGGGGATCCATAATAACTACAAACCACAAGCAAACATCGAACAGAACTTGTCATCAACAAAGTCGAGAAAAAAGGGGTGGATTTCACCAGACACCTCGTTCCCTGCAGCGCCTGCTACGTGGTGAGGGCTCGTCGTCGAGTCTCGTCGGTCAGGATTCGGATGACGTATACCCTGACCTCCTCCTCCATCTCCTCTTGGTCCTGGCTTTGGGGAGTTCGACCTAGAGCGTCTTCCAGGGACTGTCTCCACGTCGCCATGTCTACCATCTCGATCTCTGCGGTGCCGCCCGCCTTCTCTCTCCCTGCTCACACCTCTCTCTCTCTCCCTATCTCTCTCTCTATCTCTCTCTCTATCCCTGTCCCTACCCTTGTCGCGGCTCCTGGCCCTCTCCCGGTCCCTATCTCTATCCCGCTCGAACTCTCGGCCCCGCCCTCTCTCGTAATCCCGCTCGTGTCGGCTTCTCGACATGGAGGTCAAATCCCTCGCACCAAAAACAATCACATGAAACCGAGTCACACCGGAAAACCGAGTTCCAAACAAACCGTGATATAAACCGGGCAAAAAATGTGGCAGGAAAAAGGAAACACAGAGAAAATAGTTACAACTGGTCCTGTTGAAGGTGCGCCACGGATATCGTCGTCTTTGTTTCGTATGCGTTTCGGTCCCGCGTCGATCAATCGAGGAGGGATCGATTAGGGTTTAAAGATCGCAGATAGGAAGGCGGGCCCGAACAAGATAGGTAGCAGGGACCCCGAAGGCTGTCTCGAAATGTCTCACTTGACAGGCCACGCGTTCACACATGATTTAATGTGGCCGGATATGTCATGGTGGGAGCCACCTCACGGTGAAAAGACGCCACTTGTCAAGGTTGACACGTGTCAATTGAGGAACGTGTTTCTCTCAACATGTTACCATAAAGTAGAAGCGCCCAATTCCGTCAATGGCACCAATTCCAACACCTATAAGGTTGAGGCATCTATAGTTGACCAGGGCCATTTAACCGTTCACTAGGGTCATGTAATGCAGTGATTTTTATTTCAAGTTTAGAGGAGAGAAGCATTGGCTATAACGATTGGAACGGCGCAGCCACATATGGATGATTATACCAATTTTCATTGGAATTTGTACACATTCGTCCAGAAGTTGGTGATCTCATCCACATTTTATAAACTTTACGGATGTTTTTTGCTATTTTATCCACACAAATACATGGGATAGATATAGAATATGTTATTCTTGTTTTTAGAATCGCAAATCACCGGCACGTAGCCGGATTAAAAATCATTGATGTAATGCCGACATGGATGAGATCTGTATTTTTTTAGGTGGATGGAGTTAAGGTTTATGTGATGGTGGCTTGTGATTGATTACCTTCATGAGAGTTTTGACTATTGTTGTAGCCAAGCATTAGCATTTAGATGAGCAGTTATGGGTTAATCTATAGGTCGACTATGTGTTACCCTAACTTGAATGCTTCAAATTTTGTAGCAATTTCCATATTCGTAAATTTAAAAAAAAATTAAAAAAATTGCACTCTCCTTAGAATTTGTTTCTCTTCGCAAGAAACATAATTCCATGCCGTTACTCTTCCTAAACAAATGGAAACTCTCTTATTTTCATCGGTTAACTTGCCTCAACCTTACATATTTTATCCCAAAGTCAAGCTGCATTATTCAAGTTGAACATTAATGATATTACTTTAAGAACTAAAAGTGTAGCTCATTGGTTGAAAGGAATAAAATGTCAATAATCAACATTATCCACTTTTTTGGGAAGGGAAAGGGCTATGCAACTAACTACTTTGGGATGTAAAAGAATAGTGATTTTCATTAATCATATCTAACTCGCATGATATCAAAATTTGATGGACTTAAGTGCATAAGCCTCCTTATAGATGTTCTAATTTCTTGAAAAATAAGATGGTTTTAAACATGTTAACAATCTCAAATGCTCAAAGTGTCAAAGTATATACTTGAGACTATTAACATGTCTAAAACTTAGTTACCATGTGACCATCCCAATGTTTCGACATGTATAGGTGGTTAACCTATGGCTTTCAAATGTGAGAAATTTGCATGAGGGACACTTCTTAACCTCTAAAGGTTTCAATGGGTTTGTATGGGGTTGTGGTTGCATATCCATAGGGTTTGACACATTTGCATGGGGTTGGTTCGTTTTGTTATTTGTATTGTGACCACCAAACAACTAACCATATGCACTATCACAAACATAGAAACTTAAGGGTCATTATAAGATTTCTTGCTTGCATTTTTATCTACCACAAGGCTTGTATGCAAAAGGACTTTCAAATTATTGTGCATTGTTGACATTGACATATAGGTACATAAATTGAGGACATGGTACACAAAGAGGCCATGTATACCAATAGACTAGGTTGCATATCACCTACTAGCAAGGGAAGTGAATGTCACCTAATGATGAACTTGTTGACTAGGGCAATCATTGTACATAGTTGGTGTGCAAGAGACCATCATGTGTCTATAAAATATAACAATGTTTGAGATGTAATCCAACCACCACACGCACAATACCAATTTTTAGAAGGCTTTGGGGTTAGGAACAATAAAAATTGTACTACAATAATTGGGATGACAAGTGGCACTTGTGTTGAGATTTTTTTCAAAAGGATAGATTTCAAACACAATTCCCATTGGCTTAACAATCCCAATATACAGAAATGTAGAATCCAAATTGGCCCATGCAAACTTTTGGGGGTGAAGCTTTAATGATGTATGACCTATGTACATACAAAGTCTAATAGTCCTTGTTGAGTCTTAAACTATATTTTTTAATATTTATATGTTTTATCTTATGTCAAGGAGAAAACAAAATAAGTATATACACATATGGGATAGAGATGATCAATATAGTACCAAGTATAATCTTGCATACAAGGGCATGTAAGAAGGATTTTTGCACCCAAATCTTCAATACCATTAAGGCTTTTAATGGTATTAACAATCACACTTTGTGAATGAGTTCATTTTGGATACAATAGAGTTATCCATTAACGAGATGCCAAAATGCCAAAATGACAACCAACTCCCTACTAAATGTCATTTTGTCATTTTGGCATCTCTTGGCATGCCAAAATGAGTTTGGTACCCAATGAACCAATATGGAATGTCCTTCGTTCAAACCTCCAAATTGACTCCAAGCATGCACCCAAAACTTACCGAACACGGAAAGTTATGCATGCGAAACAACCAACTCCCTACTAAAGCTCCGGTTGAGTTAATGAATAACTCTAATATCTTTCACATAATCTGCTTAATGTCAAAATTTGTAGCTCAAAGACATTTCTTTGCCCATTGAGAGGCTTAGATAGGGCTTCTCATATGCTTAAGGGTTAAGCCTTAATTGCACCCAGGTGCATTCATATGAACTTGGTGTTTCATACCATGCTTGATGATGTGAGTAGATTCTTAAAAACATAAGGTAATTGTTGTGTATACTCAATTCACATTCTTGTGAATAGTTGAATTTCCATTTGGAGTTCATACACCTACCTATTTTAGAGGTGGTCAAAATTGTGTCAAAGTTCATTGAACAAATTGATGGACCATGTCTCTCATATTGAACTTGAATGCCATTTATGAAGCATGTTTAGTTTGAGATGTTTAGTTTGAGGTGTTGCTCAAACTACCAAAGATGATTGATATTCACAACAAGCTACACCCACAAGCAAGTAAAGCTCCTTGCTTAAAATCTTAGTGACTGTCAAAGAGTGTCATATGCACTTCTGAGCACCATTCTCGTTCAAATAAAATGAAATCTAAAAGGACTTGCATGTGCATGTCAGTTTTGGACATAATTATTTCTATCCGCAATGCCTAAATGTCTAAGCACCATGTGGCATGTTGAAAGTGGTCAAAAGCTATTAAATCCTGTGTGAAATCTTCAAAATTGTTAATTTCATGACATGCTTTGCCAAGACTCATCGCAACTTACTGTATTCTTGAAGCATAAAAGAATCTATATGCAGCGTAAGCGGATCGTTGTATGACATGAAGTGGTGCTTAGAGTACTTTCCTGCCTTGGATTTTTAGAATCACCTTACATTACCTTCAGTGTACAGTCCCATGAACCTTGAATATATATGTAGAAAATCTCTATGCCGTCTAGACATCTTGAAGACTAGCAGCACCGAGTGGAAGCAATGCCTATAATAGTACTCAAAAGTCTCCATTTCATTCCCTGCCTCTTCTACAGTTAAAATAATGTCCTGACACTATACAAAATAAATGACAAACATAATGATAGAGCCTTCATATATACCTAAATGCATTAAAAATCACATGATACAACTTTTTGGTTCCGCCAGTCAAAGTATCAAGAGAGTTTTGTAACTCCCAATTTCTGGTTGAGAAAACCAAATTCCAGGAACCCCCTGGCGCTAAGGATTGAAGAAAAGAAAATTGAAAAAATTGAAAAAATGCTGCAGGGTGGGGTGCCTCACAGCTGGGCTTGCTTAAAATGCTTCGATAGCTTTAGAAAAAGTTTGAACTTGTGAAGCCTGAAAGTCCTTTCGAAGTTAGTTGATGGGTCCTGATTGTGGGGGGCCATTACTGCCTCCTGAGTAGGCCACTAAAACAACAAAACAGACTTTTTCCCTTAAGTAACTTCCTATAGGTGAAATCACCTACATGTTTCTTCCCAGCACTACAATTGCAGCTTTTCCACACCCTAAGCTCTTCAGGTAACTTGCTGCCAAAATTCTGAACCTTGACCTGAGTATTGAGAACATCAACCTCATTTGCCTAGATGTGTGAGAATACGATTCAGAAGAACATCCTTCTTGCCTGCCACAGGTAGTCTATTCGCTCTCAAATAGATTTTGAGCTGCTCTGCAGTAAGTTCCTTCAGCTGCAAAACGTACAAAACAGAAGCCATTTAAATACATATGAACCTACAGAAAACCACAACCTCTGTAATTGCATAGGGAATGGCTTAAGGTAATATTTAGTAATGATGTTTCAAAAAAATTTACTGTGTGATAGGATTTTCCTCTGCTTCAGGATTCTCAAGGATGTCCTGTTGTTAGGGAGTAGTCAGGACAATTATCCATACAACTTGCACCCAAGAAAGGCCTACAATTTAACCTTCTCAACTTCCTTATAAAACTTTCTAAATTGAGCTCAATGGAGATACCATCAAGATTGGTATTCATGATAATTGAAATGCCTGAAACCATTCAACTCTGCTTTTTAAATCCTGAATGCAAACAAAAGTGTGCACCTTTCCAGTGTCCGCAAGTTGTGCCCAATTGTACTCCTGGGCCTCTGTGACAGCCAGGTCGGCAGCTGCTTTGCGTTTCTGTGTTGCAACACTGCCCCTGGCTTTTGCAGCAGCAGCTTCAGCTTCATCTTCATCATGATTCGCCCCATAGACAGCATCTTTGAAAGCCTTTGCATGGGAATCCGCCCTGCATTGCCAATCCCAATTAGGTCTCCAGGAAAAGAAAGAGCATTTGATTTTTTTGATCCGCATGCTATGAAGGACAGAATAGCATAAGGGGAATTTACGAAGACTAAGGATATCATTCAAGGGCAGCATAACATACTTTGCTATGCCATCAACATCTGGAAGTGTGTCATCTTTGATTTCTGGTAAATTATCCTCATCCTGATCGAGTGCCACTGCCTGTAACGTTGCATAATGCCTCTGTAACGCTAACAGAAGACAACACAACCATGATTATTTCTCCCTTCTAAAACAGCACGTGATAAATTTAACAAATCATTAGATGGAAGTCTAGGTGGTCTCAAAACTGTATGCAGATTCCTCTTGCTCGAACCTCAACAGTATCCCAGGTGAAAAAGAAAAACAGATACTTTCAGACAAATGAACTTACATGTGATATGAATACTGTCTCAACAATGTATTGCCATATAACAACTTCTCAAATCACTTTCTTCTGAATAATGTCCAGACGTAGAGCATTTGAACAAACTCCTCTACTGCATGGGTTTCCTATTTTGGTTAGATACACCAAATAATAAAGTGACAACTCATTCTGATCTCTACTATATAGACGTCAACTGGTGCTTTCCCTGTACCTGGATCAGGTATACTAAGAACTGAGAAGTCTTTTAGATGAATGCGCCTCATCAGTGCTGCTGCCTTCTGCACTTGCTCATCTGATGCCTTTGGGACCGGAGATGTGCTTATATGATACTGCATTTAGGTTGCAAAGCTACAATTCAGATTAAGACGTGACAATAAGAGATCAGCATTCCTATGTGAGACATACAACTCAGAAAATGTGTCACTGCATTATTCATTCCGCTTTGTATTCTGATGACTGGATACAGAGTAATGCCAGTGTGACACTGCATTCAGGTTGCAGCCCTACATGATTGATACTACAAGAAATTATTGAATGAAGCCTGAGTGTGTTCATGTGTAGGTATTAAAACTCAATAGTGCATTGGAGCAACAGTTTAAAGCCTTTCATATTTGACCATCCTACTTGTGAAAGAAAAAATGTAAACTGAGAGTTGTTTTCCTCTACCAACCTTCTCTGCAGGGCGTATATCATCTGCGTAAGGCAAGTATATCATGTTCATGCCATTTGTCTGTTTTTGATTCCCATCCTCGTCAAACATTTCTTCCTGTCCAAACCAGAACAATCATATTTGTTTTCAACAGCTCTACCACCATACTAGGTGACAAAAGTATATATTTTTGAGTGAAGCTGCAAAAAGATAACTCCTGCTCATGAGCAGCAGTATGTGCCATATAGATAATAGGACAAGATAAACTGATTACGTAAACCTGATTCCTTCGACAGGGATTCAAGACTAAGTAATAAGGACAAGAGAAATCCCTCTCACCATCATTGGAGGAGGATGAGTACTCTTAACTTGTTTCTTCAAACTACAACCACAAGATAGATGCAGACTTCCTATGTATTGAGAGGAGAAAATGGCCTCCAAATTACCTGTGGGACCAATGCAACCAACTGAGATGAAGTTCGTGTGCCATGAAAAGCAACAGCATATCTGTAGAGTACAAACATGCCATCTATAAGACCTGAATGTTGTTGTACACCACTATGGTTTGTCCAGGACAAAGCTCAGGTTTAGTGAACTAAATGTTCAAAGAGTTGTGACAATGTGGAACTTGAACTTGAAAACCAGATGAAGAATGGTCAATGCTTACTTCTTTAGACGCAGCATGGCTCTGTACAAGGCAATAAATGCACAAGTACTTCCCTTCACAGCCTGTATTGATACAATTCAAAACAATTCTTCATCAGAAACTCCAACTAGCATAAACTGATTCTTGTGCTTCCCTCAAGCGATGATGAGACATAACCAGCATTCTCAACTAATATATACTAGAATTTTGGCAACAAGACTAATACTATACTTTTTGTAGAGCCAGAGAAACTGTACCTCTTCGTCAGGATATATGAAAGTAGGGGGCCGCAAGTTGTGGTAATGTTGTAAGCAATCCAAAGGCTTAAACCCCAAAAGTCGTAGTTGTACATCTGTTAAAGTCTTAATTTGTGATACCTCATCCAGTGTGAAGACAACTCTCTTCCTGCAATGTGTACATTGTTAAGGATGGGTGAAGAAGACAAACATGCAAAGCTGTTTGCACACTCAAAATCTCATGATCACTTACCAAATATCTGCTAGTACTCTACGAATATTGAAACTTTCCTACAAGGAGCAGCACAGTCTCTACTTACCCTTGATATTCCTCAAATCTCTTCAGAGGCTCGTACATGATTGCCCCAGTGTCGGAGCAGATGTAACTCCTGTCGGTCTGCAGCAATTCATCTGATTTTCAGATCATGAACTAGCTCTTTACAATAATCAGACTCTTCCTAAAATGCATTTAGTCCTTCACCTTGAGAGGCAAGTAATAGAAATGAAGGAGAATATAGGACGAACCTTTAGAGGCTGATTGTTCCGAGAATCCACAAACATATGGGAGGCTGCAAGACGACAAAATCACAGCAGACACTAATCAGGTTCATAAACTATGAACGATTCTGCTTTAGTGAGAGTCTCAACTGAGTCTCCTTTGCTGAGCCTTCGGAACTACAAGTGACTTCCCTTGGAAAACCTGTTCACTCCATTGTAATCACCTACAACATGTTCATGTGAGCAATTTTTACAATAGATACTATTTAGTTGGCTGACTGAAAATCTACCAAAACACAAATCATCACAACACCATAAGGCAATCCAGAAGTTACATGGAACTGAAGGCCTTATCATAGCATACGTCCTTATTGCTATGTCAATTCCGCTTGTCACAGTCAGAAGCATCTTCCGCACAACTCTCTTCTTGTATAACCTCCTTTTCAAAATGTCTGTGAGATCTTTGAACCTACAGGCATCAAAGCACCATTAAGAATAACAGACCAGGGATGTCCATCCTTACAAATTTGAGGGCAGATCGACCTTTTTAATTCTCATCTCCTCTCACAAACTTGCAGTACTAAGAGTAGGTACACTCCAAAAGCAACTTACTTAGATGTTGCTTGAGTGAGATATTCTCTTTCAGCTCTTTCATCCTCTAGTTGCATAAGTTCCTGCAAGTAATCGCGTCCCACCAACATATAAATGACATGACTCACAATCTCGTGATAAACGTTTTCACAACATGGAAGGAAAAGTATAGGTAGGTCCACCTTAGTCATAGTACACATAGATGATCATTTTGGTCATATGGTGTATCAAAAGGTGAATATCCTCTTACTGTATAGAAAATCTTCATGTTGAAATTCTCCTTTACCCTGTTGAAGGGAATCAAGTCGATCCCTATATCCATTTCAAGAATATCCTATCACAACAAACATAAGATCCAAATTTTTTAAAAACAAAATAATTGTGAAGTATAAACATCAGTAGAAGGTATACAAGAGTTTTTACAATCCAAAGGTTTGTGCAAGGTTCTGGAATAGACCAAAATTTACTTTAGCACGCTGGATAGTGGTCCGATGGAAGTCCCGTCTATCACGAACGTCACAATCACCAGCGGGATCATCACAGTTTGTGAATATGAGCACCCGCTTCCCAACATTCTTCGAAGTCCTATTAACACCGCTCGCAGCAAGGAAGACAGCACTGTTAGCCAGTATCGCCTCATACATACAGATTAAGTAACATCTTGCTGCATCTTCTCTTTTCAATTCTAGATCTAGAACAGTGATAGGGAAGAGCATCAATACCCTGAGCGAAGCATGCCCTGTACAATCCACAACCCATCTTTTAATGGATGCTCCCCTCCTTCAGCTCCTTTACTCACCTGACTTCCAATATCTTTCTGAAACGTCTCTGCAATTTAATTCAACTGGATCCTTTTAATCAAGTGTACATGATAAGAAATACTTGAAAAGAAGTTGATGAATCAGTGAGCTCCTAGCAAATCAAGGCCAATATCAACTCCCTCAAGCGTGATACCAACTATGAAAAGAGATTGAAAGTACCACGAAGCGAGCGAAAGTTTCTGATCAATTCAGCTGATAAATCATCAACCTCAGCCCAGACATACACACCATTCGCCTCTTGAAAATTCTTTTTCTTGATCTGGTTGCACCAAAACCTTCCATTCATCAGATCTTCTCATAAAAGTGATGGCACTTAGTGTAATCAAAAGCAAATATTTTACAAAAGTCATCATAGAGCAGAACAATGATGAAACTTACCGTGTTGAAAAAACAGATGCCAACTTTGTCATCTCTAGCAAGAATTCTTTGTTTCAGATTCTCCTCCACAGCCTCCATCACTGCTCCAAAGTACGTTCCAAAGTACGTCTGAACGATAGGAGACATGATTAGATTCACTTGATAATGTAGGGCAATATAACAACAACAAAAGTACAACAATTAAGTGTTAATCTGGAAGTCTTGAGGTGGGTCTCCCAATACACTGGATTAAAGTAGACTAAGCATTCAACTCTTCCACTAGTTAACAACCAAGCTCCTAACCTCGTCTTCAAATGGCAACAACATGTCAGAACTCGCATCAATGAGGTACACCAAGAACTCCTTGTTGGCAGCAGCAGCATCCTGCGCGCACAAAAACCCATGAGGATGACATCGCAACTTACACTGCGGAATGTTATCATTCTCTGAATAAATTTTAAGCATGCCCATACATCAACATCTTAAGAACTAGCTCAAGATATCCTATTTAATTACAAGAAGCAAACATCCATAAGGTTATTCATGCTCTATATAATGGTGCCTGTCTATATTCCACGCCATTCTCATCAGAAGAACCTCATAATATCCGCATTCCTACAACTAGAGATTAGAGCTATCCTTAAAGTCTCTCAAAAACTCAAGATTTTTTAGGGACTTTCACCCCACTTTTGACAATTTATAATAATGCATAAGAGTCTTCAAGTGATGTCGGTACCCTCGATTTTGGTGAATTGAAGTGGAGGTGTTTTTGGTCAAGAATCGGTTATATCAAAATGAGATCCTTGTCAACCTTTCAAGAGCACCACTTTAGGTGGCTTCAAAAGTTTGCCATGAAATGCATTTTTCTATAGCCCTCTTTTAGTCAAACTCAAACGCCTCCACCTGCATTTTACCAAAATTGAGGGTTCCGACACCATCTGAACACTCTTTAAACATTATAATTTGTCAAAAGTGGGGCAACTCCCTGCCTAAAATGCGTTTTGAAAAAAATTAAGAATAGCTCTATTGTATTGCAAAAAATTGGCTTACATCCTCCAAAGCAGCAGTCACAATGATATTTATTCAGCCACCAATGTTTAGCTCGATATACATTCGAAGACGTCAGAAAATTGATCCATATTCAAATGAGAGGAAGGAGGAGCGTACGGATCCGAAGCCAAGCTCCTGCTCTTCGTCATCGTCCTCGAACAGTCGATCTCGACTGCTTCCATATAAATCCATAGCTAGTGAGACACCTCCACCGCTCTCCGAAAAATTCTAGACTGCCATTACAGAAAAATGTAAGATACTAGAGGCTGCTCAATGCTGAAAAGACCAACTATAACTTGCACTTAGGATTCTCACTTGTAAAAGAACATTCACATAATTCAGGGCAACAACGTAACTTAGAGTGGAGATATGCATTCGGGGTTTACTCTGTTATAGTTAAATTTCAACACAATTGTGTCCACTAGCTTCAACTCATCCTCCGGCGACTCCAAGCCTCGAAATGGATGGTATGAAACTTGAAAAACTGCCAGAGAGTAAGAGAATTCGCATTGATTATTTGATTGATTGATTGTCTCTCTCTTTCCTCCGTTAAACCCTTCCTTCGAAATAGTGAAAACCTTCGTCGAGAACTTCCAACGTGAAGGAAATAGGTTATCGCACTACTAGCCGCAGAACTTCAGCTTTCCTAACATTTCTTCGCCCTTGTGAGTCTCCTCAGGCTGCACTCCAGTTTCAATCACGGCAATTTTAATTTTATCGAATGCTGTGAGTCACGATGATCGACGTAGAGTTCGAAAGGAATGCGAAGAGAGCACAGGGCCGAGAGCTTGAAGAGGAAGCTCAAAGCCACAGTGGCAACATGGCGGGACGTCAATCCGACGTGGACAATTCTGGTTGGATTGAGTCCTAGAGTAGAGGCACCCATAACCGATTACTTAAGAGATTTTGGGCCAGATCTGGAGAAGTATGAGGTGGTGCAATTTTTTTTCCTATGTAGGAAGATAGAAACCAGGAGGATTGCAATTTTTTGATAATTTTGTTTCTTGAATTGAAATTATTATAAATTTTTGAAGCCAAAAGTTGATATGAATTTATTACCAATATCTAGAGTCTACCATAAGCACTCATTTTAACCGCTCACTCCTCCTCACTTTAGCATTTAAAACTAGGATATGTGTCATGGCACTATTGGTTCCAACCTGATCAAAATCCAATCCCAACCTCGTCAAAATTCCAGTACCCTATAGATTGTTGATGGGGTCCTGGTTGGGAATAGGTGCCTCTACTATAAATTCGTCTCCTAGCGTAGACATGCCTAATTCGGTTACTCATCTTAATTAGACACCACTTAGAGTAAAGGCGCCCATAACTTATTGCTTAAGATATTCTACGTCAAATTGGAGAAGTATAAGGCTATGCAATTTTTTTTCATGTGTAGGAAGATAGAAATTAGGAGGACTAAATTTATTTTTTTGGTAATTTTATTCCTTAAATTGAAATTAATGTGAATTTTTCAAGCCAAAAATTGGCCAATTTACACATTACTAATGCCTAGAGTCTATCATAATTGCTCATTCTGAGACAAATTCCTCCTCACTTTGGCACTCAAAATCATGGGCATGTGTCACGACACTATCGGTTCCCTAGTGATACCATAACCAAAGTTGTAGATTTAGGGTTAGTTTTCATGTAGGGCAAAGCGGCCTACATGAAAACTAATCCTTAGGAACTGTGAAATGTGTGACCTTGTTTTACCCACCCACGAAAATAAACTACTAAAATCAATCTTAGTTCAATCAAAATTTATATCATTTTATAGATTCCCAACGAGGTCATAATAAAGAATAGATGGGTTGACTCTATTTGACTAGTATGTGGTTTAGTGTGGCTCCAAAAATGGATACCAAAAAGACATTTCTTCATAAAAGATTGGATTGGATTGTGTGCTCAAAAATGATAACCATTCTAATGCACCCTTCCCACTTGACTTTAGCTTGGCCTAAAAGTTCGTTCTTAAAACATGGCCTTCTCACCATTGCCACTATCTAGTCCCGAACCTAGCTAGTTGGCAAAGGACGTGGCTTGGTTTAACAACAAAGGTTCTAAGCCTCAAACACTGACCCTCCTATTGGTACCTAGAGACGAGACACCAATGTACGCCCTTGTGATTGGTTGTTTTTAGTCGTAGCTATGACGGCATAGAATTGCACTAACAAAAACCAATGGTAAGATTAATGAGTGGTAAGGCATTTGGGGGTGGGACAAAAACTATCCAACATGTCATTGCTCGGTAGATAAACATAGTAAACCCATTGCATGTGTTTTATTTGACAATAAAAATATGTGTTTTTATCACACACTTTTATCGTCACAAATCATGTTTGTATTTTTTATTGTTGCAGTCCACGTCCTCCAAAGGCCGCCCGGGCTATGGAAGCCTAGGCCATGTGCCCAACCCTTGGGCCTCAACTGCAAGCGGATCCAACACTAAATCTACACACGGTGAACCTAATCTTGATGGTAGTAGCAGGGCCACCCAAGTAGCTGAAAAGTTGATCACTCTAGCCACTTCTAGCACCATCCACCACATGTCCGACTGTAATTGTGTGAAAAATGATGAGCCAACATCTATTTCTTAGCATAATCCCCATCAATTTCACGGTTGGAATGGGACAAAAACGTTGGTGTGATTGATACAGTAGCCACACCGAGGGGTCCAGTGGGGGCCCAGCTAGCTAGCCCTGCATCCAACTAGTCGGGGCCCTTTTTAGACGTTGTCCTTACTGCCCTGGATGGTAGGCACCAACACTTGGAGGGGGGGGGGGCAACACCAACAGGGCTGGTTGGGCCCCGATTGGACCCCCGGCGTGGCTAGCATATGAGGGGTTGATCACACCAACCACTTCTGGCACCACCCGTCAGCATATCCAACTATAATAATGTGAAAAATAATGGACCAACATCTATTTCTAAACATAATCCCCAACAATTTCATGGCTGGAATCGGGAATAAGGTTTGGTGTGATCTAGGCATGAGAGATCAGCTAAGCTCATGTGCCAGGGCCTTATGCCGCAGCAAGTCATGTGCCACGTGGGAGCCTCTCCTTGAAGCGTGGAGTGGGACCCACGTCCTCGAGGTGCTGCCCGGTTTGTGGAAGCCCAGACCATGTGCGTAGGGCAAGAGGTAGGGACACGAGGAGTTTTCTTTTCTGCTCTAGGGTTTCCGAAGCTGTGCATCCCCATTACCACCGATTTGTTGCATTCTTGCGGAGTTGCGCTCTGATAGCTGTGCAGGATCATCATCATGCTGCGTCGGAAGCCAACACGTTTGGAGCTGAAGGCGGAGGACAAGGAGGAGTATGATGAGGCTAAGCGACGGGCAGCTACCGCCGCGGCTCGCACCTCATCGTCCCTATCCGGCGGAGCTGCTGCATCTGCTCTCCTCGGCGAACACCATCGCCAGAAGCAGCTATCTGTCAACCAACGGATTGGTCTCCACAAGTGATCATCATCGAGAGCCCTACTACCATTTTGCTGCGTCGGAGTAGCATTCAGGGTACCAGGTTTGCTGATCGCGGCCTCTTTCTGGAACTGGGAAATCTAGGCTCAGGTGCCTTGGATATAGTGTTTGTATACAGAATGCTGAAAGCGCTTTCAACCTTGAGGATAATTTTGCGCAAGAAGCTATCTCGTTAGCATCGTTAGCATCATTACAGAAGGTTTGTCTTGGTTCTTATTCGCGCTCTATAAAATCACTATCTGGAACATGTGGAACTTGGAAACTTAGGCTGAGGTATTTTGGGTTTAGAGTTGTACATAGAATTCTGTGCTCTCAGTGATGCAATTTTGGAAGTCCCCTTGCTTCAATCTTGCGCAAATATCTACCTCCTTACCATCATAATTACAGAAATTTTGGTCTGGTTCTTAACTGTGGTCCGGTAATTCACTTTCTGCTGTATGTGGTGTCCTTTGATAGAGCTCTCAGTGAGTAGATGCTGTTAAAAATTGGCCCCATTGTGCAAGGCCTGATCTCAGTTTAAAAAAATTCTGAGTACGTTTGTCTGCAGGAGACTTGTTAAGTAATGTCTGACAGAATGTGCGTGCATCACTAAGCTTTTGCACCAAATACAATAGAAGCCACTGGTAGAAGGCTGCATATGAGATCCACTGATTTGTTAGGGTTTGGTAAGCGACAGACACTGCACCCACTTTTGGCACCCACATTTCGCAGGATATGAAACACCCAATTAGCACATGTAGCCATTTTCCAAATTGTGCACATAGCCAATTTCCTCATTATTTTCGACGCTGGTATGAATACCCTATTCATTATCAATGTGTATTATCTTTCTTATTGATTGATCATATGGCTCTCAATTTTGTTGACTATCGAATCTAAAACGGTTGACAATGTTTGAGTGTGTAGTGCCGTCTCTTTTAACCACATGACTTTTAGTGCTCATTCTTAGATCAACACCTAAGCATTCTGTACTCAAATATGGTGTCCGTTTGAGATGACTGACCGAATTAGGCAGGCTTTCCTTAAGTGTATCGATGGTGCTCAAGTGTGAGTACTTTGGTTTGGTGCTCACATTTATGTACATTTATATTCTCTGGTCTCAAAAGGTGAGAGCTTGAGGTAGTTTGAATAGCAAGTGTTCAGATTGTTGTCTATCTATCGCATAGGTTCTTGATTCTAGCATTTTGACATTCCCAGAGGACTTTGCTACCATCAGAATGTAGCATACGTTCTACTCACTCAAAATTTTGAGTGCATAGTATACTAAAGCTCTGCAAAGTATCGCACTGCAGTAACCTCAAATTGTATAGTTTTTGGTCTAGGAACAACTTACCCATGGAGTATACTTTCCTATGGAATAAGGCCAACCATCGCTTATTTTTGCTTTTATAGTTTTTACTTTCACATTCCATCTTAATTTGAAATTACTTTCATGCACCAGAGTACACCATTTATGGTATTTAGCGTCACATGACTTCCCCGGTTTGGAGGCATATGCTAGGTTACACTAATGATCAACAACTTCAGCATTAGTGTCGCCTAAAGACACTTCTCATTCAAGTGTGCTTATTAACATCTTGGCTAAGTATGTATATTACATAGTATTATGATGTGTATACCTATGTTACACTACGGTCTACAAGTTGACTTGAGTGCACAAATGTACACAAATGACACTTGGCATTAGTCTGCTCAAGAATATCTTCCTCTTGCATGCTAAATTGTGAACACATGACATTTGGCATTAGTATGCTCAATAATATCCTCCTCTTGCCTACTAAAGTACAAAACTATCATCTCAAGTATTGCAATGTACAATGCTAAATGTCATAATGGAAATACTTTTCCACTTATGTTGACAAATAGTATCAAATTGGCAAGAAACGGATATGACATTTTGAGACCTCTAGGCATTCAATTTAAGCCCTTTGTTGTACATGATAGTAAATACCATAAACGGACAGTGTAATATAAAGTCAAGGTTCCATATACCAGTCCCGGTTCGTTTTTTTAAGAAAAAATGAGTGGGCCAGTGAAAAAAAGGTGGTGCCATGTGCCCATCCCTCTCACCCAAGGACCAATATCCCACATGGATGGGTGTTCTGCATTGTATGTTGTGCAAGGATGGGTGCCAAAAGACGGGCGGTCCTAACAATCACAAGAAGGACATGTGCCAGTTAGAAAGTTGCGGTGACCGGATCAGTCGGTCACCTTGGATACACCTTTGGGTACTTAGTTCTTCAAGTCCATTCTTTTGAGGAGTACTCCTCGGGCTCATTGTGAAATTTTTTTGTGAAGGGCAAGGTACACGTCTATTACTTCTATGTTGTATGCGTGATGTAAGATAAGTACCTATTATTGCTTTCTTGAGTTTTTTAGTATGTATGAATAATCTATGTATCATAAATATATAAATAATTTGTAATTAATTGAATGAAAGATTTTTTTAGAGTTTGAATTCATATAACATTTATTAATATTTATTGTTTTTAATCTTGTAAATATTGCATATATTCTAATACATTGATCATTTTCGCTTTGTGTACATATATTTTAGTGATTTACAATCATCATTGCACAAAGTATGGATTATCGTTAAAGTAATTCTAAACTTTCAACGTTTTAATGATATAAACACGACATTTGAAGCTCCACATGGTTTGGAGGCAGGTTGCACATCTTCAAGGACAAATACAATTAAATTGAGTATTTGGTATTGGTTGTTTGTAAACGAATTGATTTTTTTTCATACAGATATAAATAATCAATGTACTTTGATGACTACGGCAAGTGATAGATTGGCAAAACTTGAGGATATTTTGGTGATACAATATGCGGAATGGTCTAAATTGCAATGTTAAAAAAACTGAGAAATTTTAAAATGATTTTATAAAAAAATTATGATTATAAAAAAATCAAAACAAATATTTATTTTCAAATGAATAATTTAAACAGAAAAATTTATCACTCAATGAAGTTTCTTAAGGTACCATCAGAAATCAAAGTTTATACTGTTATAACCGAATAGTATGCAAGATGTTCTCGTGCAATACATTTGAGGAATTTGTCATTTAATAGTCCAATTATATCACCAATATATGGTAACTAATTCATTACTTATGTTCTTATATATATTTTTAATAAATGTATCATTGTTGAATTATATAATTATCTAATTGATTTGAATATACATAAGTTATTTGATTTTCTCACCAGAGATTGTTGTCGGATATGATTATTACGATATACATTCCATAAAGTAACGTATATTTTTCCACAAAATTTCAAAGGGTTTATTACACATTATGAAAAACAACACGAAAACAATTGCGATTGCTTTAAACAAAGTTGAAGCACGAGATGATATACGACATCACAAAACAATGGTCGTAAAGATGCTTGATATCTTAAAATGTTTAAGTTTGATTATCGATAGATTACATCTACTGAGTAAACTAGTTATAGTAACATAAAGGCATTAATATCTATTAGTAATGGACTTCGTCCAATTAGTCAATTTTTTAATATTGATGTTTGATTTATATATGTTAATAAAAATTATGAAATGTCAAAATATGAGACAATGCATTTTCATGTTTAAAAACATTTCAATGGATATAAATATTTAGAAAATAATACTTTCAAAATTAATAATTTTGATATTCATTGACATAGTGTTATTTTTTTTGCTCTAAAACATCTATATCAACTTCAAAAAAATATCGTTGTGACGCCAAAATTTGCAGGTAATTGATAATTACAACTAAATGATTTAGTTAAAATTTTGTCTTTGCAGAGTTCCCAATATATAATGCAATTCGACTTGTGCAACTTATTGACCGCTTTTATTATGAAACGACGCAATAACGTCCCATACAGTTTTATTCTCTAAAATGGTTTTTCACCGGTTTCAACCAATATATCATTGCCCTCTAAAGACCTAGTCTATTGAGTCTAGTAGTGTATCATAGGTACAGAGCATAGGTAATCATAGCCCTCACGTAAATATGTAATAAGTTTTACATAGTAAGTGAATGTGAAACCGAAATACCACGTTGTTTGATGGAATGTGTATTTTTGGTCTTAAAAATCCACATCAACTGCTAAAAATGTGTTTTGGTTGTACATGAATAACTAATCACATCCTCTATTCAAATATTTAATAAGTTCATACTGTAAATGAATGTGAGAATGGAGTCCTACGTTATTTGCTAGAATTGGCAATTTTTAACATAATATTTAAGTTTAGAATACAATTTTTTTTTGCTTTCAAAATTCATATCAATTCCATAAAATATGTTTTGGTTTTCAAAGATAACTAATCATATTGTCTTCACAAATATGTAATTTTATTTGTACTATAAGTGAATGTAAGATCGAAATAATATGTTGTTTCCTAAAATCTGCATTTTTTTGATATATTATTGAATTTTAGGATATCTGCATTTTGGCCCTGCATTTATCTATGAAACTTCATACCAAACAACGTTAGGATTCACCGTGTTTCAATACTTTCGAAACAATTCCAAGTTCATGTACATATATCTCGGGGCCATGTAACTTTCATGGGGACCACCTGACCAACTTTGAATCCCATTTGCATAGTAGATATATGAATGTATAATGATGTAAGGGCAATTGGGTCACGCATGACATTAGTATGAGTTGAGCACACAATAAACTTGCAATGTTCTCTAGTTTGGGTCATTGGACCATGTAGTTGGTCTTACAATGGTTAAAGTTTGCAACTTTGGTCAACCCACTTACCATCATTGATAATTAGCTAGGTGCTATACACATGGAGTGTGTACGATTGAGGCTCATTAATGATTGACTGCATTGTTTTTGTACCTCAGTAAGGTGTGAAGCCCTATTGTAAAGCACTTGCAACTTGATAAACAACTTAGGCCTTTGGAGCGAATCAACCCCCTTATCACTCAAAAAAAAATTGCCGTGCCCAACATGCATTTTTTGAAGTTTCATAATTTGATTAGAAATGCATAAATCATAGCATGTCAAAGTGTTGATTGTATTTGCATTTCATTGGTAGTAGATGTATGGCCTATTGAGCGTATAATGGTGTGTATTTGAGCACATAGTCTAATTGTAGTGTACGTGACATGTGTGTCCTTGTGGTGTTTGATTCTAACTACGTACCATAACATATGAACACGAATGGAAATGAATGTAACATAACATGATAAATTGTGGGTGTTACACTTTCAGCCAATACCACAAGCAAAATCTTGGAATAATTTGGGAGCTTATAGAGTAAACATGTTTGTTTCAAGTAGAAGATGGCCATGTATGCCATTCATTATAGCACAAGCCTTAAGAAGACATGGTTAAACTCTATGAAGTTGGACCATGTGCACACTTGGGTTCAACTTGAGACAATTTAGATGGCATCAATAAGCTTAGTTGCAATAACCATCAACACAAGTCATGTATGTTGCTAGTGTGAATGAGTACGTATCGACCACTTTGCTAGTTTGGGCCACCTAAGGTAGACGTGCCTAAATCGAACAAGAGATTAATTTGGATACTATATTTGAGTGGTACATGGTTAGGAGTGGATATAAGAACTAGCATAAAAAAGAACATTGTCCTTAATAGAAGTTGGACTCAGTGCTTTGGAGTTGCTAACCATTTTGGATTCCATAGTCAACATGGTCGGGGAACCTATATGACTACTTAATGATCACAAGAATCTTGGGTTTGATAAGATGTTCATACGATCTCCACTTTTTTTAAAGGCAGAAGGCTATGACCACAATTTGGATTAGCTAGTCATCTTACATGTTTTGCATGTTTCACATCACAAAGAAAGGGATGTAGATAGAAAAAAACATCCATCTTAGGCACATCTGCTTTACCTTACATGAATATTGCATTGTAAACTCCCTATGAAGTTGATTCATATACTTACAATTCCACATCAAGGTGCACAACAATCTTCACCTACCCCTCTAATGAAGATTTCGGCATAAATTCAACCTCCCTCCTCCAAGACTACGTAAAGTGCATATGTCAACAACTATTGTAAGCTTTCAACAACCAAGGACAACTGGGTATAATCTACCAAGGCCTCACCAAGTACGTATCTGCCAAATATGGAGGTTCACTCCACCTTCCCAAACTTAAACACCAAGCATGTACGTGGTCACCCATAGCCTTGGCAATCTTCCTATTAGAAAAAGAATATGAAATACACACCACCACCGCAAACCACTCATTCCCCGTAAAAAAACATCCTCTTGGAACAAGAATGGTGATTTAATCCAACATAAACATATCTCAAATACGAAACAAAGGCCAAAACCCAACAATGTCTTAACAAACTATACATGTACGGCATCACCACATTGACCCTGTCACGTGAGTTGACATCGGGGGTTAAGTCACGTCGAATTAGGAGTAAATGGACTCCATTAGGAGTCCATGTGTGTTTGGATGAGTGATGGACTCCATTGGGAGTCCTAGTTAGTTGTTCATCCACTCCATGGATGAAATCCACATAGGATTGGGGTTATGTGGAGAGGAAGGCATCTTGACTTGCCATTGTTGTCAAGTCAAGTCTTGTGAGTGTGTTTTGAGAGAGAGAGAGCTTGTTGTTGCTATCTTATGGCTATGGTGTAGTAGATCATGAATAAAGCCTTTGCATTCTTTCTCCATCACTTGCACTCTTGGATTCTCCCTTTGTGGAGTGAGAGATAGCTTGACTCTTGTGTGTGAATTTTAGAGTTTCTTAAGCTTTCTAAGAAGACTTCTTAGTTTCTTGAGCTTGGAGAGAGAAACCCTCATACTTGACAACAATGGCTTATTTTTCATTTTTGGTTGTATTTCTGAGCTAGAATGGCCCAGTAGTGGGAGCAAATGAGTGATATAAGTGTATGAAAGCTTAGCTTGCAATTCCTTGCAACCCTCAAGAAGATTTTGAGAAAAATCTCCACATCTCTTTTGTTGTGTCTTTGTGTTTTCTTGAATTGTTGATGGTTGAATCTTGAGACCAAATGGAATGTCAAGTCACATCTTTCTTGCTTGCAAATTGTGGAAGCAAAGTTTAATTTTTTTTAATCAAATCCGATTTAGTTTTAATTGTTTTTAGTTCAAATACGATTTGAATTTAATTTTTGTTGAGCTCCGGACGGATCCAGAGCTCACCGGACCCTCTTGGAGCTCTTGGAGCTCCTGGAGCTCTTATTCTCCATGCCGGGGACGGGCGGGCGTCAGCCTGGCCCCACGGCGGCGGCGTCAGCCGGGGCGGGGCGGGCGGCGCCAGCCAGGCCCCTAAGGTAAGCCCCCTTACCTTTATTTATTTATTTATTTATTTATATTTATTGTTTTTGTTTTGCTTTGTTTTGTTTAATTCTAACAAATTTTGTATTTTGTATTTTGTATTTTTATTTATTTATTTATTTCACATTTTTACTTTCACCTTTCAAACTTGGCATCCCATTCTCACAAACTTTGAGGTTCAAATTTGGGGGCATACTAGCTCCGATTGGAGTGAAATTTGAGCCTATCTTGTGTGAAATTTGCCAAGGAATCCAATGGTGTAATTGGATTGTTGATTGGAATTCAAAATCATTGCTGAAATTATTAATTTCAACGCTGATTTTTGTTTTTGGGAGCAAATTAACTCCGAACGGAGTGAAATTTGAGCCTAATTTGTGTGAAATCTTCGTAGGAGTCCATTGGTGCAATTAGTTTGTTGATTGGAGTCCATAATCACCTTGGAAATTAACATTTTCAACGCTGATTTTTGTTTTTGGGAGCAAATTAACTCCGAACGGAGTGAAATTTGAGCCTAATTTGCGTGAAATCTTCGTAGGAGTCCATTGGTACAATTAGTTTGTTGATTGGAGTCCATAATCACCTTGGAAATTAACATTTTCAACGCTGATTTTTTTAATTTTAATTATCAATCTCAAACCTTTGCACAATTTTGGAATTATGGGGGCCTAAATAAACACTTGGCATTTGGCAAGGGATTGCCATTTAGATAGCCCGCAACAGGTGCAGGTTGCCATTACTTTGTAGATAGTTGCCGGTACTCAAGTGATTATTTTATGGTGCAAACTAGGAGCCGATATTATCGATCTCCATCACCAGATTACTTGGAGGACGTGCATACCACAAATCTTGAGCCAGAGGTAGACACCAACGAGGCTTTTGAGCCTATTTCGGCGTTGGACACTACTAGTAGGCTTCGGATTTGGAGTGTTGGCACGTTCGACGAAATGGACGACGATCACCACGGTTCAGTGTGTGATCGGTTCTCAGGTCGAGCTGGGGGCATTTCCTTGCCCGATTGGAAACTCCGATTTCGTACCTGGATTAAGGAGAAACGTCAAAGGTCTTCCAATTTCAATGATTGGTATGCCTTTGAACTTCTGCCTCAACATTTGGAGTATGAGACACTCCAAACTTACGAACGCTGGACAGAGGGTCATCAACGACAACTTCGGGAGGTGGAGCAGTATTGGGAGGCCCGGGTTGAGCTTATTTCAGCCCTTAAAGATGGGGCGATTGCCACCTTAGCTCCACCCACCTTAAAAGAGGAGGATCCACCGGAGGAGTCTAAGGACCAAGAACTGACACTTGGGCCAATAGTGGCTGGCAGTAGCACGGCTACCCTTTCACGGATGGCACGTGCTACACAGGCAGCATTGACGGCTGTTGGTCCACCACCTCCATTTAATCCCCTTGCTGAATTTGTCGCACATTTGGAGGTGGAGTATGGTGGGTTTCGGCGAGACCAGATGCAGCACATTCAGGATTTCCGCCGAGAGAATGATGACACTCCACGGACCATGTATACGCGACTCGCACGCTTTGCTGTTGAGTCGGGAGGTGTTTTTGCTGAGAGTCAGCTTGTCAAAATCTTTTTGTCTAAGATTGACAAGCGGCTACTTAAGTTGGCATCTGCTCTGCCTTCGTAATCGAGGATAACTCTTCTTAGAATTGCACAAGCGTTTGCCGTGGTTGAGAGATGTGATCGGGCTCTCTGTCAACACGATGCCACAAACATGGTATCTTGGATGACAGAGAGTACGAAATCAAGAAGAATTGTCACAGCTACTAGTAGTTTAGCTGAGACTCAACCCGTTAAGGAGCAAAAGATTTTGCATTGTTGGGGTTGTGGAGAAGCTGGTCATTCGAAGAATGATCCCAATTGTCCTAAGAAGAAGAAAACTCAGCCTTTGGGAAAATTAAAACAAAAGATAGAACCGGTAAAGGCATGGGACAATTCTAAGAAGAGACAATTGAAATGTAACCATTGTGGTGGCACTAATCACGATGTGGATCATTGTTTCCAACTTCATCCTGAGATGCGGCCTGCCAGTTATGTCACTAGCAAATCTCCAAGGGAGCAGAGTCTTGAGGCTAAGGTGGCAGAGCTCGAACAAAAGCTCAAATCTTCTGCATCTTTTGGTCAAATTTCTGAGCCGCATGCGGGTGGTGGCACCTCGGGTTCGGACATGTATATGTTTGGGGCATCTGGAGAGGTGGTGGTTGCGGCTTCTACTCGATCACAAATATTGGCAAATGCGGTGGCTTCTACAAGTGGTGGTAGCAACGAGGTGTCACATCCTCGCCATGCCGGACCAGCGGATCAAGTTGGTCAAGCACGTTTACCTCTCTCATTTGGATTGGTAGACACCACTGTTGTTGGGGCTAAAAACCCTGTACCTTTGAGAGATGGGGATTCCATCTCGAAGGATGTTACGTAGGCATTGGCATATAAAATTCTCCATATGCCAATTTTCTCGGGTTCGGAGTTCATAGCTCCGGATTTCAAGCCTGCTGGAGTTTTCCATTTAGCTGGGAAAATGTTGGAAGGTAAGGTGGATTTGCCATCCCTTCATGTATCCCAAGCTGTTGTTGACGTACCTGTGGCTGAGGAGGTGGAGGACTTAGCCAATTTACGAGCGAGCCTTGCGGATGCGGCGATCATTGCTTTTGGTAAGCACACTGATATTCCTCCATCAACAATTTCAGCAGTGGACACGTCATTTTCGCATTATGCAGCGGGAGCGGAATATCTTGCAGATATTTCTGCAAGGCCTGCTCGCGAGCGGCATAATTTGCAACATGGAGTTGTACGGCTGATGAACGACAAATCTTTGTTTGTCGTTTTACGCGCGGATATGCCTACTATTCGTGCTACACCACTGAGAGTTATGATGGATTCCGATGCTCAACCGGTTATGATTGGCAAAGCACTTGCTGACAGTCTTGGATTGACGCCAACAAACTTAGATCCTTGTCCATTCACAATTGTGACTTCAGTAGGGGGCACTGAACGTGCAACAGGCTACACCAAGGCACCTCTACGTTTGATTTTTAATGTGGAGGCAGAACCTACCTACACTCATTTGTCAATAAAATGTGTTGTTACTAATGCTACCAACTATGATATACTTGTTGGTCAGCAAGCTCTTTATCCACTTGGCTTTGGTTTGGATAATTGGACTGAAGAGGCATGGATTAGACCGGGATGGTCTTCTGGAGATGGCAGGAAGGTATTTATTCCTGTAGCATTTACAGCTACTTCTATGACTATGGTTGCGGAGGTAATATTTGGTTGCAGCGGTTCAGTTGCGGATTTGCCTTGTGCTTCAGTTTTGTTGGAGGAAACATTGGACTACGCTTGTAATGTAGCAGAACAACAAATTTTGCCATCTTTACAAATTTCTGCTCGACATTTCAAGGATCCACCTCCACCATGGCGTACTCCTAAGGAGTTATCCGACCATTGTCGACACATTGTAGCGGATTTGGGGCTTGGAGAGACACCTCCAACAACATCCTCATTTTCTTTTGCTCAACCCATTCGTTGGCAACCACCACTTGAAGGTATTGTCCTTGTAGAAATCTTTGGGGCATTGGCACAGGTTTGGCGGCAGTGTTAGAGGCTGGGATTACAATTAGGCGATATATTCATGTAGATAATGAATATGCAGCCAACAGAGCCGTTCGACACCACATTCAACAATTGTTGTTGAGGTACCCCACACAATTGTCAGCCACTACCATTCTTGGATGTTGTGGTCAACTTCCTCAAGATGTCACTATGATTAGTGATGAGGATTTGAGAAGATTAGGCCACGTGAATTTAATTATTGCAGGATGGCCTTGTCAAGGCCATTCACGGGCAGGAACTGGCCAGGGTTTGGATGATCCTAGGTCTAGTTTGTTCGCGGATTTGATGCGATTGACACAATGGTGGTTTACCCACCAATCAACTCCGCCAGGGTATATTTTTGAAAATGTGCCATTATTGGGTGATACACGGCACAAAGTGGTGAAGGATGGTGAGTACATTAACCAAATTCTGGGTACTCCAACATTTCTGGATGTTGCATCCTTGGGATCCTTTGCTCATCGGCCTCGTTGGTTTTGGACCGATTTGGTATCACCTGAGGTGCTTTCAGCGGCGATCGCCCGCATTCCCCGCCTTATGAATCGCAAGGTGGATGACATTTTGGATGATCATCGTGTTTCCATGGCAGTTTCGAAGGATGACACCTTGTCATTTGCATTAATTAACAAGGTGGGAATTCCGAGAGGTGCACTACCTACTTTTGTGACATATCCACGGTCTTTCGCATTTCGATCTCGTGGACCAGGCATGGTTTGGGATTCAAAATCCCAAACTCATGATGAGCCTACGGCAGATGAGCGGGAACGCGCCATGGGTTTTCCTACAGGCACCACGGCTGTTCATGGGCTTCAAGAAGGTCAGAGACGTTTTCTATTGGGACAAGCTATGGATCTCAATATCATTGTGTGGATAATTGGAATTTGTCTTGCTGCTCAACTACGTATGGATGACCAATTGCTTCCTCTGAGGACAGAGTACAATGGTCAGGGGGCAATGGAGCCGCAATCCAAGGATTAGATGGAGGTCAATGACACTAAGGGATTATTTTCTTTGAAACAACAGGTTGCGGAAGAGTTTCGAGCCCAAAGTGTTTTTTCGGCTTTGGCCTAAGATTTTGGAAAGTTGGAGGCCCACAAAATGTTTCCACTTCTATTTCTTGGTGACACTTCATATGTGGGTAGCTATTTAGCTACACAAACTGATTGTAGTGGAGAGGATACGCATTTGGATTCAAGTACAGATGATGGGGGCAAAGGTGTTGCCCTCTCCACGGACTAGCAATCACAGGCTGTGTTGGCACCAAGTGGCAATCCTTCTATGAAGAAGGAAACCACGGAGTTTGACGATTGGCCAATTGAAGTGGGGCCAAAACTTACTGGTGTCGAAGCACGAAACGTACGGGCATTTATTCGCTCTTACCGTAATTGTTTTGCCTTTAGTCTTCATGATCTTGAAGGATATAAAGGTAAACTTGTTCGTATTCAACTCGAGGACGACCATCCTGTTTTTAGACGGCCGTACAGACTTAGTACATCTGAAAGGTTGGGTGTTCAAACTCGATGTCAAGAATTATTGGCAGCGGAATTGATTGAACTCTCTAATGGAGAATATGTTTGTGCCACGGTTATGCCTTCAAATAAAGATATCTTTGGCAATTGGATGGAAAAACGGATGTGTGGTGATTATCGTCCAGTCAACCGCAAGACCAAGTCGGATCGATATCCAATGCCGATGCCAGAGGAGTTGTTTGATGCACTGGGATTTGCTAGAATCTTCAGCACTCTGGTTTTGAGGTCTGGTTATCATCAACTACCTTTGTTGTTGGGTGATCGGGTGAAGACCGCATTTTGGGGAATTGATGAAGATGGCAAGGATCAACTTTATCATTGGAAATTTTTGCCATTTGGTCTCAGGAATGCATCAGCTGAATTTCAACGGGTGATGGACCAATTATTGGTTGGTTTACCGTTTGCTAGATGTTACATTGATGATGTTATCATCTTTAGTAATAGTCCACATGATCATGTGAGACATTTACAAGCGGTATTTGAACGACTACAACGGTGGGGACTCCGTTTACATCATGGCAAATGTAAGTTTTTTCGTGATCGATTACCCTATTTAGGCCACATGATTGTTCCTGGCGGTCTTGGTGTGCAACAGGCGAAGGTGGATGCTTTGTACAAAATTTCCACACCTAGTGATATACCATGACTTCGGGCATTTCTAGGATTGGCAAATTATTATAGAAGGTTTGTCAAAAACTTTAGTTTGATTGCCAAACCTCTCACCATTCTCACGGGGAAAGACCAACCATGGATTTGGAGTCGGGAACAACAACATGCATTTGATACATTGAAGCAGAGGCTCGGTTCAGCGCCAGTGCTTCGACGCCCGGATGTGTCTAGAGCTTTTCAATTGCACACGGATTGGAGTGCAGTGGGATTGGAAGCGGTATTAACACAAAAAGATGAAGAGGGAAATGAATATGTGGTGGCTTATGCATCTAGGAGCAATAATAATGCTGAATCTAATTATTCTTCTTATGAAGGCGAGGCCTTGGCGGCCGTTTGGGCCATTGCACATTTTCGACCTTATTTGTATGGGCAAAAATTTACTTTGGTGACTAATCATCAACCTTTAAAATGGCTTATGGAATCAGATAAATTCACCGGGAAACTTGCTAGGTGGGCATTGTTACTTCAAGAATATGACTTGGAAGTTGTTCACCGAGCAGGAATTGCCAACTTAGATACAGACGGATTGTCTCGCAATCCAAGTCCTTCAGATGAGGATTTAACTAGAGCCAGATGGCATGGAGATTGTGATCGTGAGGCAGTGCCGGGTTGGCATGCTGCCACATATCTCACAATGATGTCGGGATTGGCTGCTGAGATCCTTATGGAATAACAAGATGAGGAGGTTGATAAATCTCTCGTTGTTAGTGATGTGTGGGAAGACCAGGCGGTCTTGCACAAACTTCAACAAGGGATATTTCCTCTTGGACTATCTGCTATGGAGCGAGATAGAGTTAGCCATCGAATAACAAGGTTTCGTTGGACAAACGGCTTGTTATTTCGTGTGTGGCCGAACGGAACAATGCGCATCGTTCCAAGGCCAGATCAAAGAGCTTCTTTAGTGCGCCAAGTGCACGAGGAGCTTGGACATTTTGGAGTGCGAAGGACACACTCTATGTTGCGCAACCAATATTGGTGGACTGGTATGTATCAACAGGTTGTCACTTATGTTTCTAGGTGTGAAGTATGTGACCGGGTCAGGTCAAGTTTTAATACTTTATCACCTCAACTTCAACCTTTACCTATTATTGGCTTGGGATATCGTTGGTCTTTAAATTTTGCCAGACCGCTTACTATCACTCCACGTGGGGCAAAGTATGTACTTGTGATGGTGGAGCATTTTAGTAAGTGGATTGAACTCGTGGCTCTTCCCCAAAATTCTTCAGAATTGGCGGCTATGGCATTTCTTGATCAAGTTTTGGCACGGTTTGGAGCACCTGCAGAGGTGTTGACGGATTAAGGGAGAGAATTTCTTGGATCTTTTGAGGCTTTGTGTACTAAGGCTTTGATTGATCATCGAACAACTTCCAGAGATCACCCTGAGGCAGATGGCTTAGCTGAACGAGTTGTTCAGACTGTCAAGCGCGGTTTGCGGAAGTATGGGTTGTTTCATGGCAACCATCGCGATTGGGACTTGATGTTACCATGGATAGTAATGGGTTACCGTTTCAGCAGGCAAGCATTTTTGGCATCCTATAGTCCTTACCAACTCTTATATGGACGGGAACCAATTTTACCTAGCTCTGTGCGAGAGAAATTGGCTCCTGTGGTAGACTTGGATGATCCAGATGTTTGGGCTCAATGTCTTCATGACCGAGCATAATTCTTTCAAAAGGCCATGCCTATGGTCATGGAGAACTTAAATATAGCTCAACATCGTGATACATTACGGTATGCCCGGATCCGCAGTGGAGCTTATCGACCTCAGGTTCGTAGATTTTCCAAGGGGGATTATGTTTACTTGCAACGGGAGGCGCCTACGACATTGGATGTCAAGGCTGGGCGCACAATTTTGCGGGTAAAAGATGTTTTACCAAGTGGTATATTATTGCTTGAAAGGAAGGATGGACGGGAATGTCGTGAGCATTCAAAGAATTGTGCTCCATGTCACCTTTCCATCGACGGCTCTGTGCATCCCGAGTTGGCGGTTGTACCACAGGGTCTGCCTTGTTATGTGTGTAGAGAGAAGAAAGGAGCTGCAACAATGTTATTGTGCGACCATTGTCAACGTGGATGGCACATGGCATGTTTGACACCTCCCCTTTTGACTCTTCCTTCTGGCAATTGGGTTTGTCCTCGTTGTCGGAAAGCCTCCCACTCCATGGCCGTTAATGGTCATGATTGAGGACTTTGTGGATGTTTGCCACATGTCTTAGTAGTGAAGTTGTTATCTAGTTGGTCGGAAGTTTTATTGGATTGAAAATCACATTGGGAGAATTATCAAGAATTCAACATAAATTATTGAAGGCGATTAAGGATGGGGCTCACATTGCACCCAGCCTACAGTTCTTGGGTTAGTTCCTCAACCATGAATTTAATTCCTTAGATTACCACTATCCAATTGGAAATGTACAGATTTAGCAACAACTTCATCATGTTCAACATCTCTACCGATGAGTGTGTTTGTTCCTAGCCGATTGGAGGGGCTCCTTATCTGCTAGGGGGGGGCACTTGAAGAGGTAGTTGTTTAGCATATTAGTTTGTTATGTTTATTTTGCTAATTGATGTTGATGACGACACTCGATCTGTTGTGTTTAACGATCTTAGTTTACACGACAGCTGTCACGTGAGTTGACATCGGGGGCTAAGTCACGTCGAATTAGGAGTAAATGGACTCCATTAGGAGTCCATGTGTGTTTGGATGAGTGATGGACTCCATTGGGAGTCCTAGTTAGTTGTTCATCCACTCCATGGATGAAATCCACATAGGATTGGGGTTATGTGGAGAGGAAGGCATCTTGACTTGCCATTGTTGTCAAGTCAAGTCTTGTGAGTGTGTTTTGAGAGAGAGAGAGCTTGTTGTTGCTATCTTATGGCTATGGTGTAGTAGATCATGAATAAAGCCTTTGCATTCTTTCTCCATCACTTGCACTCTTGGATTCTCCCTTTGTGGAGTGAGAGATAGCTTGACTCTTGTGTGTGAATTTTAGAGTTTCTTAAGCTTTCTAAGAAGACTTCTTAGTTTATTGAGCTTGGAGAGAGAAACCCTCATCTTGAAGAGGTAGTTGTTTAGCATATTAGTTTGCTATGTTTATTTTGCTAATTGATGTTGATGACGACACTCGATCTGTTGTGTTTAACGATCTTAGTTTACACGACAACCCAAATACCAAACAATAATACCATGGCCATCCTGATCACAGAAGAATACCCATACCAAGTACAAACATACACCCATAATCATCAAGAACGCCCTCCAACATGAACACATACTTCCCCCATCCCCCAAACACCTCCACGTACGCCCAACATCCTCACATCCAACACCACTCTAGCCATAACACCCCAATCCTCCTTAGGCACAAAAATACACACCATAATAAATACCAAAATTGCCACCATGAAAGTCAAATGGGGGGGCACAATCCATCCAAAGTCACTATCTCAGTCAACGGAAAATACCGTGAGGTCACATACACACCAATGGAGGGGAGGAGTCGAACTCTTCAACCCTCATAACATCTTGCTAAATCACAACCTACTACTCCTAACACAATACCATACAATAACCCACGCACAAAAAGAACTTCAAACATACAAAAGTTGCTTAAACCACACCCAATCCAAGAACACCAAATACATACCCCCCACCCCTACAAATAACCAACCTCGCACTATCCACCCAAGAGTGCAACCTAAATAAGGATATCCACACAAACAAGCCCACTATACAAATCCAATGTCTAGAATCTCACATACATGACCAACCACATAGTAACAACCATCCCACCACATACTGTATGCTACAACCTCACACCACAATGGTCAAAATATTATCAACCCTCCCTCACATTCATAATATGCATACATAATCAACCAAACCCCCTAGGACACGTACAAACTCCACAAGAACTCCAACATGTTATAGAAATACTCAATGATATCCATGTGGACACCTACCCAATCCAACCTACCCCTCACAATAAAATATCAAACTCTCAACTGCATGGAAGTCCGCACCCAAAGTAGACCCCCCTCCGGACACCACCTCCACAACACCCCTACCAACCAAATACAACCACAACCACCCTCTCAAATTTCACCCACGTGAATGCATATATATGGACTCCTTCATCCCACCCATCAAGAGGTCAGAAGGACAAGTAGAAGGCAACAACACAAGGTTCGGAATATACAACCCCAACAATAACATACCAATATCATAAAGTACTTGGCCACCAAAACATCTTTTGAGGATAATTAAATGCTATACTAACTACCATAAAAATCATACAAACCACCCAAATAGACATACACATATTCACATACGGCATGTAGTCAGGTTTTTGCTATCACTTAAACTAGCCCAAGGAAAACAACCCAAGGTACAAGGTCTAAGGGAAGAGTAAGCTAATGTCTATAAGGATTAATGTAAAATTGGATGAAGGTTCTAATTACAGTTTATGTTCTTTTTACTCATTCATTCCTTCTTAATCATGTTTAGTTCACATTCTTATGGTTTGTTTGTGCTTTCTTAGTTGTGTGTGGTTCCATCTTGTATGTGGAATCCTATCAATTTAGTTCTATGCTCTACTTCAATCATGAAGCTCAATAACTTGGCAAATAGTCAATGGCTCATAGTCAAGACAAAGTTTAGGGTTATGTCTTTTGAGTAACCACATAGTTTCTAATTGCCTTGAATTATGCTTGCGATAATCTTAATTATTTTCACTTAATCAACTTACAACCATTATGCAAATTTTCACAACTGTATTCACCACCTTTGTCTTTGGTGGACCTAACAACTTGTCTCAAGAATCACCCACACGTGTTAATACAATAACAACGTATCTACAAGATAGGCTATATCACTTATTAGATAGAAGAAGAAGAACTCCAGTCTCCAGAGGAGGCCGGAGTGAATAAAGTGTATGTTCATAGGACATCCTAGGCCACGCCCTAGGGCAATGGCGTTAGAAGTAAAACTACTTCACCCTTTGCATGGAGTAGACACTATATTTAATAACTAATGATCATCATCGGTAACCGGTAAAATTTTATTAGATACTCTTAATCTTGTTTAACACCCAAATAATGGGCCTTGGTATATTCTTATGCTAGTAAAGTAAGTCTTCTCTTTCCAAGGCAATGTCCTTGGCAACCCATACCTGCCCAAAATGTTCTTAAGGCTCCATCACCTCCGCATGTAAACTCATTTCTTATTCTTATAAAATACATTATATCCACTAGGCTATAGCATGATTGTAATCCTACCCTATAATAATGCATTTCCTTTTTTTGGTTAACTCCCAATATGAGACTTGGCTATGGCCTTTCATATTTCACTCATAATGACTATACCCATCCCATACTCTCCTAGTTTGTTCACTTTTTCTTAGGCTATTGATCTTCCTCTTTTCACAGGAGAGTTACCCTCTCTTGACATTATCTACGGGTCTAGAAACTCCTCCAAGCTTCTCAGTCAACTCACTTTGTGTCACTCATGGCTTATTAACAATATTTATACAAATTTATTCAATCTTTTCGCACAACCTCTCAATCACTTCACTTCCCACTTAATAGACCACTTGCATGACCTAATGCTTATAGCCTCATCTTCCATACATCTCACATCTTTACTTACTTCAAATCACAAATTTCCATAATCAACATTCCATACACACAGACAATTCCAAAAAATAAGTATCCTTTCCCTCACATGTCAAAGTTTAATAAGAAAATTTAGGATTCCGAATCAATTTGCTCAATCAATCCACATCTATCGTCAAGACGTACTTGGGATCAATCCTATCAATTATATCATCGATCTTGGTTACTGAGGCTCGGGGTTCCAAAGCCTATTGCTTGCTATGTTGAGACTGCCAGATTCTACCTTAGCCAACATTCTCCGCATTGTCGAGAGGAAGGAGAAGGTGGTCACAAGCAATAACCAACTTATCATGGCAATAGCCTTCTAATCTTACTATGAATGAGAATCTAACCAAGCAAACACTAGATGAAAGCCACCAAAATTTGAGAGATGCCCGCTTCAGCCAAGCTATGGTTAAAAAAAATTTTAAAATTTTAAAACCAAGAAAGGTTTACAAAACCTTAGTAGCATACTCTTCATAAACAATCACATAAGACACCCCTCTTGAAAACAACAACACCCTGACAAAATATTCATAATAGCAATCATACACCAAATATATTGGACCTCACACAAAATTTCCGTCCACAAAATCAGAGCCCACACATGCATCACCGACAACAAAATAGCATACGCTAGCAAACAAAGGTGCCAACAAAGACAAAGCCACAACTACACCGCACATAAACATTGCACACACTACTCCTTATTGGTTAGCCAATTGCCTAACTGCCACACACACATGAGAGAGCCATTTGCAACCTCCACACATTCATCAATAAAGAACACCGAAAACAAGAAAGCAACTTGGCCATAAACAAATTCATGTGTGTCAACAAATGGCTATCAAATGACCAAATACACCATATCCAATCATTTTTAAAAGGCCCTAAGAATCCCAAAGGTCCAAATTACTCAAACTCTAAAAGTTAGATACGTACAATACATGGGCAACCATATGAAAAAAATTAAAATTAAAATGCCCACCACACACTTTAATCCCAACTGCACACTTTGTTCCAAAAACACTCGAGACACATGACCCCACCTCCTATCTACATGTGAGAACCAACACATATAAGGTAGAGGGTGCTAAAACCAACACCTATAAATGCCTCCCAATCACCAACACTCTACTACCTTGAAGCATTCCCCATGGTGTAGGAGTGTATGGGCCCACAAAGTGATCCTTTTAGGTGCCATTAGTGGCACCACCTCATAGCGACCTCCACTACCTTCATGTAGGGTAGGTAACAGGCTCCACTCTATCTTGGGTTGGTTCAAGGTGGGTTTAGGGTGGCTATTCTAGCCATTCTATACACTGGAGGGGGAAGGGTTTACAACCATCCTATACACAAAGTCACAGAGGTAAGCCCACAAAGCACATTGGGGTTTGATGCCTAGGATGCAAGGTGATGGTTTTGCAAGGGAACTAGGTGGGATCATGGAGGGGGCCATGTGGCTTTGCACACCGTTACTAGTTGGTCTTTGATATAGCTTGGGCCTAATACCCAACGTTGTTGTGTTGATTCTAGGCAATGAAGGTGGGGGTCATCATATCCAAGATCGTCATACATGGGGCATGTATATTGGTTTAAGAAAGCTAATGGTTTTGACTTTGAATATTCATCAAATATCTAATTGAGGGTACAAATGTTTTTTCTTTCTTTATACCTATGTTTAGAACAAAGGCTCATATGAATATATATTTTTTATATCAACCATGTAGCCATGTAACCTTAAGGCCTTCGAATAACCCACCCCAGTAAAGTGGTACACCTTATCACCCAATCAGTATAATACAACACATTTATCCAATTCGTCATGCTGACGTATGCAAGAAACTTCAACAACAAGCCCCCCAACTCAACAATCCTAGAATGATTACTCAAATGCACATGTGCACAACCGCCATATCAATGTCTAGCAAACTTGAGACCAAAAATCCTATGTATAATAGGAGCCCCAAAGCCAAAGTTCAACACACATAGTCCCCCTCCCACACCCTACAATTCATACAATTACTACTCATGGTGGAAGACGTGAATTTCTAATCGTCATCTGAGAAGGTCCAAGAAGAATCAGGAGTGAGTGACTAACCATCTCAATAATGAACTAAACAATTACTAACTCGATTACTACCATACAAGTAGTACTCACAAAAAATAGTTCAATTGCAGGAGGTAACGCACCAAATTTCAGTATAACATCACTTCCAGGATATGGGATATGATAACCTGCATTAATGTGGAAACTTGGGAAGGGGCAAACTGAGCAACGTGCATGAAGGTACATTTTAAAAAGAAGTCTCACGGCACCTGTGATCAGCACCAGGCCAATGGGCTTAAATTCACGCCCGTATTTAGCTACAGGCGTTCTCTTTTATTTAATTTAAAAATAAGTCACATCATGACAGCAAAGATAAGATATAGACCAGTTGATGGCTTTATCAAGTTGCACCTCATACACAAGATAACTACAGTAGTAATGGTTGTATGCAAATTTTACCTTGAAGCTGGTGATTCTAGAATGTCACCTGTTGCTTTCAACAGCTGCTATCAACAGTAATAGAATTAACAGATAGTGATGCCACAGGTGCGACTGAACTTCTCTAGCTGTCTATCGATTCCACTCTACTATTTCCAAGAAATCTGAAGGATGGTACACAGGGAGCAACATCTGGTACAAAAATAGTAGGTTTCACTTTTTTGTTTGCAAATGCTTTTGAGATGAGTGAATAGTATCATACCAACCCCTCAGCACAAAAAATGCGACAATGCGCATTGGGCCCATGGCCAAGATCTCTGCCAGAGCCACAAGAAAAGAGGGTTGGGGTGACATCCCCGCGTTCACAATGTTCAGCATAAACCCATCAAAGTTGCAGCTGATATTGAAGTGACCAGCCTTCACACCTGCCAGAGCCTTGTGAGCTACTGAGACTGCATCCATTGCCTTTGACGATTCCGATAATTTCTTTGTCAACTCGGGCATAAACTTGAGTTCTGTCCCCACCACACAACAAAACCAGTTGGACTTATGAATTCCTAGTCTGAGAACTTCACTACATGATCAAAAATCCAGGCTCATTTGGAAAAAAGCAATTAGAATAACAACTTAGTCATGCCCACAACAGAACATGGTGTCAACAGCACCTTCAGCATAACCCGGAGTGTCCGTGTCTGGGGGGAATATGATGGAAACGCGTATGTTGCGATCAATGAGCTCCTGCTGTAAAGATTCGGCCAGTCCACGAAGTGCAAACTTGGAAGCTGCATATATTGCATATCCATATACTCCTGTCTGCAGCCGATTAAGATGCAGGATCCCCCGGTTTAGTCTAAATTTGGTTCACAATATGTACTCAGAAGAGACAGATGTGGTTAGATAATAAAAACAGAAGAAACCAGGGTGAGCAAGACCATCTTAAATGTACAAGTACCTGCACAAGCTAGCTAAGGATGCAGTAAGTAAAACTATTTCATGTTCAATAGTCACGTTTTGACGACTTGATCTTTGAGAAATTAGTTAAAATCTGCTCAAACCCCTCACATTCCAGACTACCACCTAACATCTGTAATAAATCTGCAGCCAACAAGAAGTGGAAAGATCTCTTCCCAAGCTGGCATATCTGAAAAAAACCCACAGAAGTTGTAGAAAGAACTAAAACTAACATATCAATTGGATTGCAAAAATGCACAGTAAAATGCATCATATCCTCATACCAGACCTATTTGGTCACTAAATACAGATGGAGGAGACTCGTGCACAAAAAAGGTCATCAACCACTGACGTAGGTGCATGTTTCTACACCTGCTGCACCTCCACAAGCTGGTGAACATCATATCCTTCACTCCACATGATCTTGTAAAAGTTGGAAAAAACATGTAATCTATCTACAAAGAAATCAGATAGAGACAAAGGCGTCCATACCTGGCCAGCTTGAGAAGAAAATATGGCTATGGAAGCTGGCGCTCCTTTACTGGACTTGATATGAGGTATCGCAGCTTTGATGGCATGCATATTGCCTCTCAGATTGGTATCTATCATGTGATCCATCTCCTCCAAGCTTCTCTCCTCAAACGTGCCGGGGACTGAAACTCCATGACTCAGCACCAAAAGCTCAACAATGCCTGATTCACTGACCGCAGCCTCAATGGCCTTATTTATGCTTGCAAAACTCTTCACGTCGGCACTGTACACATTGACCTGCCAGACACAAGACGCTAAATTAAGCACTTCCAAAAAATGTCCTAGAGCCGGTGCACCTAGAACATATAAATAATTTATGACCAGCTTAAACCCAAGGCCTTTAACCCAGATCTCATGAGAACTCCGAGGTTAAGCTGCCCAAGGCCAGAATAGTATTCGGATGGGTGACATTTCTAGCGCTTGATTTCCGTGCACCCCACCACCTATGGTCTATGGTCCACCCAATCATCATAGTGCGGGTGTCCGGGTGTGGTGTGAACCTGATATTTTCGGCTAACCTTGGGGAGATAGGTGTGGGCCGGCTTGCTTATGCTTTCTAATTCTTGTGATGCCCATTTCGGGAGTACATATAAACTTAGACCAACTCGAAGGTGAAGCAATGCCATAATTCATGCCGGTGGCAACGTTGTAGTAATCTTTCCTTCTTATAACAACATCCGTATCCGTATTATGTAGGGACTCGACGATTCCCGGAACATACCACCTCCGACATCATGAAGCAGTAGGGGTTGTGATTTCGCCATGCTCCGCAAACCCACCCCGTGTTCACATTTTACATTACATTTGATTTTTTGGCTTTGATCAAGCGTAAAACGTTAAACATTCGTGCCAACTCTCTCTCTATATATATATATATGTGTGTGTGTGTGTGTGTGTGTGTGTGTGTAAAACAACATCGGCACAAAGTCGGAAGAGTCAAATTGGCCACTTCAGAGGTTTTGTGGTAAGCAGAAACCCTAAAGTTGCAACAACGACCGCAAACAGAAACTCTGTAGCATAATTTTAGTTTCAAAGAAATTTAATTGTCCTTTTGAGCGATTTACCTTGACAGGTGTTCCTCCACTCTTGATATGTTGTCCAACGTACTCAGCCACGGCTTTCTGCGCATCAGCAAGCTTCACAGGGTCTCTTGCAACAAGCGATATCCGAGCTCCCTCGGCCGCTGCCAGCTTCGCGAGCTCCAAGCCAATTCCACTGGATCCGCCGGTGATGACCATGTGACGACCTTTGATAGGAATCTTGGTGGCCTTCGGAGCTCTGATCCACACCAAGAGAAGTAGGAAACAGAAAACAACAACGCCAATCGCCACCACCGGCACACCCCATCCCACCCACGCCATCGCTACCTCAAATGCTGCGATATTACAATCACTGCAACGGCATTTGTGTCCTCGAGTCTCTCTGATTGCAATGCTTGCGTGCAATCAGGAAATGTCGAGTTCAAGCTTACTCTACGTTCCGGTGACAGGAATCCTAGCGGCGATGGCATTCAAGAAAGAATGAGAAGTTTTAGCAAGGAAGCAGGGCGTTGGAAGTCATCCATGTCACACTCGTCCATCTCCACTTTCATCCATCGTGAGGGCAAAACACATAAAAAGGAGTTTTCTTTTCAATTACAAGTGACGAACAAAATTGAGTACTTAACTGAGAACTTCAATTTCGGCAAGCAATGTTTAGCGAATTGAAATTTGATATCATTGAAATAACTAAGCAAAATATGTGTATAAAGTAGTCTTCTTCATGAATGTAAAAGAAATTTAAAAAAAATATAAGGTTTCTGACAATAGCCATGTCAAAGCGGCTAGGGTTCACATACTCAATTTTGTTTGGAGCCACTAGCCGAACTACAATTTTCATTTGCATATTGATTTGTGGTCGTTAGATCATTAGTGCGTTGTGACGCTCTGCACTTGGAGATTGTGTAGTAGTGAGCATTCATGCAATTGCTTATGTATGCCTCATTCATATGCGTCGCAAAAGCTCCAAGCGTTGGAGCAACTTCGGAATGACAAATTCAACACAAAAAGTTGCGGATGCAATTGGGATTAGTCAATCTTGGGTAGTTAGGCTTAGAAAGGAGACCACGGGGGAGCTTGAAAGGCAAAAAAGAGGGCACCCAAGACACCTTACTGCGAGAGAGAAGCAAAGATATGTCACCTTGCTTACGGAAAGGTGTTTAGGAGTTGCATCAAAGGTGGCAACAAAGATTCGAAATGAATCAAGTAAAAATGTGTCTGATGTAACTGTGAGACGTGCTTTGCGATGGGAAGGTTTCGCTACACATGTGCAACAGAACGAAGTCGTTGTTGACAAAAAGACATGTTCAGGCACGGGTGAGGTTTGCTCGCAAGTATGCAAATTGGATCATTCATGATTAGAAACACATTATTTTCAGTGATGAGACGAAGATAAACATGTTTAATTCCGATGGTGGGTCATGGTGTTGGATAGCAAATAAAGAACTTGTACAACCGCAACATGTCTAGCAAGCAGTGAAATATGATGGTGGACATATCATGATTTGGGGTTGTATAACAACTTTTGGACATGGGGTTTGGCATAGAATTGAAGGTATAATGGATCAGCACGTGTACAATTTTATTTTGGGGAATTTCTTGTGGTTTACAATAAAGCATTACAATTTGGTTCCAAGCAATGTTGTGTTTCAACAGGATAATGATCCAAATCACACATGTAAGAGGGTGCGAGAATGGCTCAAATTGCAACCATTCCAACTTCTCCAATGTCATGCTCAATCACCAAATTTGAATCCCATGCAACATTTTTGGGCTTTTCTCAAACGACGTTTGACTGAATTTTCTACATCCACGAGGAATTGAAGAATTGTGGGAGCGCATGTGCATTGTTTCTTCTAATTTCAGTGAAGAGGTTTGTATGGCGCTATATGAGAGTATGCCGCAAAAGATTGTTGTTGTATTGGTTGCTAAAGTCTCTTTGGAAAAGTTATTAAAGTTCAAAGAAGTAGATTGAACAATATTGAGTACTTGTATATGGTTGATAATTTTAAATTGTAGAAGATTATTTAGTTTTCAATATGATGTATAACTTTGCATATATATACATAGCTCTATTTGTTTTTTAACTCACTTTTTAGCTTTGCAAAAAAATATCTACATTTTCTGCAATGGCTTGTCAAGTTGGTTTCTTCAACAAAGTACTCAATTTTGTTCGTCATTGTAGCCCACTTCTCCTAGAATATTAACACGTGATTAGTACGAGATGATTAGCAAATCCAAAAAAAAAAAAAACCGTAGCTATTTCCTTCATAATTTGTGGGTTTCATGTAAATTTTGGACTCATTACCAAATGGAAATAATCTTCTTTCTTCTACAATTCTACATTTACGAACAAAACTGAGTACATTTTGAGTAGACTCGTCTTCAACAGACAACATCAAACAATACACATACTCTTTTTCATATTTGAAAATTGGATATGATATTGCACCAACTTGTGCACATGTATGCAAAATTTCACATTACATTGATAGTAAGAAAGTACGATGCAAAGCCTAATGAGAAACTATATATAAATACTCGGTTTTGTTCAAGTTGTCTACAAAATCTTTCCATTAACTCCTACTCTTCAACACAACGTCAATTCTTCGTGGCATGCTCTCATAAAGCGTCATGCAATCATGTTCATTGAAATTGGGATACACTAAACACACATGCTCCCACGATTCTTGGATACCTCTTGGAGTTGTCATAAATTTGTTCAAGTGTCATTTATGAAGTGTCCAAAAGTGTTCAATTGGATTAAAATTTCATAGATTGTGCACGGCATTGAAGGAGTTGAAATGGTTGTGATGCCAACCATTCTTAGGGCCGGTTTACACTACGGTGGAGAAGTCCACCGGTCATGAAAAAAAGGGCGCTTCTCAATTGTGATTGGTCGAAAATGCAACTCTTCACCGGTGGGTGTTTACACTAGGTGAAGAAAACAATGGTGGTGAACTTTTGTCATGGATGATAAAATGACATGGTCGCCTACATGGCGGCACTTTTTGGAGTTGGGCTTCTCCGGCCTCAAGAGGCCGGAGAAGCCCAACTCAATAAAAATTTAATTTTCAAAAACAGATATGGACCGTAGATTTCACCGTACCCCCTATTGGAATACAAAGTCTTATTTTTGTATCTTTCTTGCTCAACATGGGTCCAAGCAAACGACATAAATAAATAAAAGCAGGCTTACTCACCCGTACACGATCTTTGAACATTTTTGCATTATATGATCCAAGAAGAAATTGTGACACATATCCACTTGGCTGGTCAAATTTCCACACCACCCTCTCCTTGCTCCCAAACAAAACTTATGCCATCATCATGATTGAAGCATTATGGTGATACATGATGGTTTTTTGTATCGCCATAGTTGAAACAATAAAATACTTCAAAACCATAAAGATCATAAGAGAGCATAAAATCTCTCTTCTTCGATTATCCATGATTGAAGATCAAAGATAAGAAGAGAGAAATTGATGAGGATGATTAAGAGGAGAACATGTCTTAAATAATACCAAAGAGTAGTGCTTTGTCCAATGTGTATGGGTTTTCCCCTCTTCATTCTTAAACACCCAAGGAGACATTTATTTCCTACATGGGCCAAACTTGACAATTGGCAATTTGGCAATTTTCATTATCTTTTGAATAAAATTGAACATTATATTACACAATTCTTGTTGAAATCTTTTGATACAATGTGAATGTAGAGAATTATGGTTTTTTATCACAAAAAATCTTCACCATTAGGTGAACTTCTCTTCACCGGTGGACTTCTCCGGTGGACTTCTCCTCTAGGTGTTTAGACTTCAACCGGTCAAGACTCCTTAAGAAATATTTTATTGCCTTTAATTCTTCTCCGGCACATCCACCATTTGCCTCATATAACCATGTCTTGGCCAAGCATTCTTGACTGACCGGAGGCCTTCTCCACCATAGTGTAAACCGGCCCTTACACGATCTTGCTTGTGTGCTTGGGATCATTATCATGTTGAAATACCAACCTACTTGAACATACCCATATTATAATTCAAAGAGTTTTTGCACTTGGGCATTGGAGTTACATGGCCAAGCGACAAGCGCAAGTGGAGATGCTATTGGTCTTCAAATCTTACCAATTCATACTACACATGATAATTTATGTCATTACGATAACTTTTATGAAGACAATTCCTATGAATAAGTGTACAAGTATTGTCATCCCAACTTACTTTAATTCATCCAAATCTATTATATTGATGGGGATGTTGAGGCAAGCTAAGCAAGCTAAAAAGACACAAAAATTGGAAGAGACACAAACCATTGTTGATTGGGTTCTTTCCATTGGAAAATGAAAAAACACAAGGCACGAACCTTTATGACTAGTTTCTTTCAATTGGAAATGATTTGCATCCAATGCTTTTTCCCAATTCAAGGACATGACAAAATTGGATACATAAACTAGAGGAGCATTACTACATGTTAGAAAACAAACTCCATGAGGACTAATACAATACATCTTCCCATACTTTGAAAATCTTTACTTCAATCCCAATTACATGATAGAATGAGCTATCTTGGCTCCAAAGAATGAGGATGTGGATGATATTAATGAGCAACTATGATTGTGGGTGATTTGAAGATAAATATAAGTGCCAACTCAACAACTGACCATGATGATTATAGATGATTATGACAATGTAGATGTTGCCATATTAAAGGTTACAACTAATGTGGGATGAAGATATTGCCATGTGTGAAGGAGGGTCTTGAGAAGCATTTGGGATGTACTTGAAATGTGGTGTATAAAGAAGTGTTAAATGTATAATAATATCTTTCATTAATATAACTTCGCCATGATATAAGATGTGTACATGTTGGTATTAATCTTAATATAGTAGTTAATATATCCAAGTTGCAATGCAATGGGTCACAATGGTAGTGGCAATCATGCAAACAAAGTTTGCCAATATATTTTGCATGAACATTTATATATGTAATGAAATGTCATCATAGATGAATTGATTTTTGGATGAAAATCACTTTAAAATCCACAACGCCTAATAATGTTTACAAAGAATGCCGAATAAAGTTAGGTTTGCATTTACTGTTGATGACACTACACGGGCGGTTTACAATTACACTCTAAAGTCCGTAATATCATGCTCGTGGTTACCAAAGCGCATGTGATAATAAGGAAATATGTAGTGTTAACATGGATGCACGATAAAAAAGAATCAGTGTAACATGTGACAAATATGAAATAACACAAAGTCAACATTGCAAAAGTGACAAAAGTGACAATGATGACAACGTGATGTGTGTGAGCGTGTGGCTTGAATTCTTTGGTGGTTGATTGTAATGTCAAAACCCATGATACATGGGAGGGAATCATGATGACAAGGAGTGGGATTCAAACCGAGAATATACCTTCCCCATCCTAGGGTTTCAGGATGTATGAGAAGAAGGGGTTGATATTACGGAGTTCATTGAGGTATTGAGCAAGACAAATAAAATTGGTGACCCTAAATACAATACTTACTGTACTTATGCCCCCTTCCCACCTTACTTTAGCTAAGACCAAAAGTTGGTTCTAACAACCTGGCCTTCACACCATCGACATTATCTAGTGCCGAGCCTAGTTGGCAAATGATGTGGCATGGCTTAAAAGTGGAGGTATTGGAGAACTGACAGTTAGTTACAGATGAACTAGTTGAGTTTGAGAAACAACCGGTTGAAGTTCAAGACTATAGGAAAATTACCGATCATTTTAGAAGAATCTATATAATATACCCCAATTTAATAATGGAAAACTGGAGGATGTCAACATGTGACTGGTTGGACTTGCAAACACTAGGATCTCAACAATTTATGCGCAAAAATCTCCCCGATCACTAGGATGGGACAAAAACTATCCAACATTCATTGCTTGGTAGATAAAACAATGAACATTTGTGAAAGCTACTTAACTAAAACCTACTTGAAAATCTCTAGAGCAAGTTCTTGTAGGTGCATTGGGATAGCCGGATGCCTCCGCTATAACCGAGGGAGCTTTACCCGGTTTTTAGGAAATACTTTGGGTCTTAGCTAAAGTCAGGTGGGAAAGGGGCATTAGTTTTGGATTTTGGAACACTGGGAGCGCGAATGAAGCTCGGACACAGGCGAGAAAGGCTCACAGAAGGAGGATGAGAGCCGTTCAAAATCACCATGAACTTGGGCCGTGGATCTCAATCTCCAGGCCGTGTCGCAACCCGTCCGATCGTCGATCCGCGCCTAGAGCGCGAGACCTCCCCATTGGATGCGACCTATACACTGTCACTTCCAATTTACAAATTTCCCTCCACAACCAGATTCAAAAGAGACTCTTTCCCACGCTCGCCACACCATAAGAGCCACTCGCCCACTTCGCATTCCCATCTCACTTTCGCTTACATCCTTTCATCGCTCACTCTTGTTTCCTAGGTTTTCCATTTCAATCACTTCGTAGCACGCTCGCAGAGTTTCAGTTTCGTTTGCAGCAATGGCTCCCAAGGCAGCAGAGGCCGAGCAGAAGGCCGCCAAGACCAAGGCCGAGAAGAAGCCAGTAGGCAAGGCGAAGGCGGAGAAGAAGCCCGTATCCAAGGAGGGAGGCAAGAAGAAGAAGAACAAGAAGAGCACTGAGACTTACAAGATCTACATCTACAAGGTGTTGAAGCAGGTAATAATTTTTTCCGAAATTTCTTTGAATCTTTTGGTGTATGTTCTGCTGAGATACTACTTTTGTGGGTTGAATGTATCTGACGGTTTGGTTTGTTTGTCTGCAGGTGCACCCTGACACTGGAATCTCATCGAAGGCGATGGGCATCATGAACTCTTTCATCAACGATATCTTCGAGAAGCTTGCGCAGGAGGCTGCTCGTCTTGCTCGGTACAACAAGAAGCCGACGATCACTAGTCGCGAGATTCAGACTGCTGTGCGTTTGATTCTTCCCGGAGAGTTGGCGAAGCACGCTGTATCGGAAGGAACTAAGGCTGTGACGAAGTTCACAAGCGCTTAGGTTTTTTCTGGGCGCGACACAAAAATCTGGTGTTTATTAACACCACCTTTCTTATGGAAAGCACCTCTCCTATGCTTCTGTTCTTCTGTGGTTGTTGTGGTGGTATTGATATTTGCCGGGTGTTCAAAATGCATGTTCATGTGCGTTTAGGGTAGTCCCTTTCTTCAGCTTGAACCTTCAAATATACTGTTGTATATAATTTTGAAATTATATTTTCTATGTGTACATTGTTTATATATGTTTGATATTGTACAGTTTGTGTGCTGTGCAAGTAATTCCTAGAACTTGAATTAAAGTTCAGAACTTGGAAATGGCAATTCTGCTTTGAAGCTGTGTCTTGAATGCGGGCAGCATTTGCGGCCAGCGAAAAATTGCATGCATTTCCTTGTTAAGGACAAGGTTAGGTTTCCACACTTGCAATTACATTGTGCATCTTTACACCCTATATTCGTTGTCGGTAGAAAGGAAGATTTTCTTGCTAAACAAGTAGCCATCAAGAATTGTACAAAATGCATGCACTGCCCGTAGTTAAAGTTTTCTCCAGAATCACGCCATGCTTTTTAAACTATGAGATAGGACTTCAATGGCATATATACCTGTCATTTTCACCAAATTTTGCTATGGAACCAGTAGTTAACAGCAAAGAATGTCCAAGAATGGACTTTCTTGCCTATCTCACACAATTTTAGCTATTTGTCTATTTATACTTATTGTGCATTCTCTCTTTTGATACTGAAATTTGAAACTTTGACCAGTTGCTTTTCAAAAATTGAGTGGGTGTCAAGAAGTGCAATCTTTCAACACTACAGGCTATCATTATCTATCAAAAATGTACACATCGTATAGTTTTAAAAGCACCGTATGTATGAAAGCCTGGTTAAGATACTTGTCGAATGAGATGCGGAGGAGTCAATAAGTTCCTTTATCATTTGGTATGTTATCTGAGAAATGTTTCTTGCATTTTTCAATGCAGGATTCAATTTTCCAATTGTGAGGGTTGCATTCAATTTAGATGGCAACCTGCCCTATTCAAGCAGCTGCGACTTGGCAAGGTGACAATACTGTGGTGGTGAGTTGCCATGGCATGGCTTCCAGGATTCCATACACTGTCAACTACGCAATTGGGGAGCCTGAATGCGGGGACGGGAAGAATCTCTAGAAAGAAAGAAAAAGCAATACCTGAAGTGTTTAGCCGTCGGTCCAAATTTCCAACCATCGGATGGCAATCCGACTGTAATTTCAATCCTCTGGCAATTAGCCGATGGACCAAAAAATGTCCCGGAAATGTAGCCGATTCTTCTTGGATTCCATGACCAAATCCAATTGCTTCTATGAAGAATTGGGGGACCCTTGGCCTTCAAGCGGTGAAGGCATTGCTAGGTTCAATTCCTGCCAAGAATATTAACTCTTCAAATTTAAAGTTTTCACTTATTCAAGATTTTGTACTAAGAAATTATTTCTAATAACTTTTCATACGTTTTTTAAACAATTAGTGCTGATATGAATTCCATTTAATCGGATATTGGCCAATGAAAATATGAAAATATAGGCAATTGGCGGATTGATTTTACAAAAGACCGGCTCTTGCCGATGTAAATTGAAAAAAATCCGACCCTTCGTAGCAACTACTGGCAATTAGCCACTAAGGCTTCAAAAACTTCCCGAAGTAAGGCCTACTTGTATAGAGGGAGGACGTCAACCCAGATCTTCACGTAACCGGTTGGCCGCTTTGTTTCGCCGAGGTGGCACTACACGATTGGCTCTGAGCACACAGGTTTGCAGACGATAACCTCGACATCCCAGCCGGTTATGATCATCTAAATCGGTTATGGTGACAGGTGACCCACTGTTTAGGTCACCTGCGCGGCTCAACAAAGCGGCCAACCGGTTACGTCCGGTAATCGTTTTATTGGAACCGGTTATCGGTGCAGAACCGGTTCTGCACCGATAACCGGTTCCAATAAAACGATTACCTAATACATCTTTGGAGCCTCCACAAGAAGAAGCAATTGAAGAAATAGATCCTGTCCACCCAATACTCCTGATTATACTTCAAAGGAGTCAGAGGAGGAAAAAAACCATCAAAGTGGAGAAGAAGGAAGTTGTTGAGCAGGCGCAGAGGTTTTTCGCATGGATTGGTGCATGGCCCAGTATTCCTTCAGTGGTCAGTATAATTTGTGAGGCCTCATCTTTGAGTTGGTCTAGGTCTGTGATGTGATTCCGACACAAACATCACGAGAACTTGAGGGCCCCAAAGACTACTGCTACTGCCTCCTTTGAAAGGTGAAACACCTTGAATGAGCGTGGGAAGCCCATAGGTTCCCACATGATTGTTTGAAAATATGGGGTTCACCCGGAACCGCCACTACGATTAGGTGGCCCATAGGGTGAACCGGAAATCAAGTGCTAGGAAGTGCTTGAGGCCTTAAGGCGGCTTAACCTTATAATTCCCACGGGATCCGGGTCAAGCTTCTGGGTTTAAGGCAGCCGTTTGGATTTTCATATGGTCTACTGCAATTTTCGACACGCATTTGCATACCTGCTGTGTTGATAGAACATTAGAAGCACCTCCTGAAACCGATCCAACAAAGGCATTTGCCATATGCAAGGTATACAGAATTCGACAACAAAACTTGAAACACGGATCGAATTCCAGTTAGTCATGCAAGGAGCCATAACACAACCGTGTCGGAGATGAAGACAAGCACACAAATGACAAGCACTCGGCCTATGCTTTTTGTCATCGTTGGATTGCTCGATCCCCAAACCATCATCATCACCTTCTCGTCTGCAATGCCATATACATTCAGCTCGCAATTCAGCTCAAAAGGAGCTCGCTAATCCAATTTGTGCAGCTTTTCAGCATTCCAGCCCCACGGTCATCCCTCCGACGTCACCCCCGGCCTCGTCGTCACCTCGTGTGTTGGTGAAACCAGCTCTCCAATGCAATTGCGGCCAAGTTTGTCGATGAAGATCTGCTGCGAGCAGGGGAGCCAAACCCTAACCCTGATCACAGTCAATACAAGTGTGATTGCCTCGACCCCCAACTGTGGTCTCTTGACCCAAGTTCACAAACTCTAGTAAGCTTCATAGGTGTCCCAAACGGAAGATGTTTTTATTTTTGAAAACTAAGAACAAATAAAATAATTTCCTATTGGTCATCGGTGGTAAACGGCTTTGAATTGGTTAGTTACTCCTATTCCTTAAATGTGGGGAATATCCGGGAATACTACGTGGAATATTGTCAGTCCCATATAGTATTGTTATGGATTTGAATAATGTTATGAATCTACAACTCTTATTTGTAAAATAAGAATTTGATTGATCCTCAAATGTAAATGGAGAAGCCATGTCCAATTGCATAGAAATTTGAAGCCGCCCTGATTCGATATGAATTTTCCAAGATGATGGTCAAGGAGCTAGCCCCCGCCCTCACACACCCCATTATGTTGACTATGGAGTCTAGAAAGATAAATATATCTTGAACATGTAGTCCAAGTTTTTCTAATCATATGTCGTTTTGAGCCATTCTTAGATTCACACCAAACCTCACCACTCATAATAGGTGTTCTTCCAAGATAAGTAATTGAATTAGGCTCACTTATCTTAATCCATGCGAGCCATGAAGAGGCATATGATCTTGAACTTACATGTGGATAGTTGATGATAGCAAATAAAATGATTCTCGATAGGTTAGTCACCGCAATAAGTACTTACATGCTTTAGAAATGAAAGTCTTGTTTTCCATTTTGAAAATTGGTCCTAATGTTCAATTCTAGAGTACCCCAATTCCTGGAAAAATGGACCCTTGAAATTTGGATTCCAATTCCAATTGTGAGATTTGATAAGGCATAGGTGCCTATAACAATGGAAGCTTCACAAATATATGTGCATGGGGGATGTTTGAAATGTAAACTAGCATGATGTTGGCAACTATACACCAAAGCCCAACATTTTCCTTTTAAATTGCACCCATACCCAGACCATGCCCATCAACAGCAACCTATGCCCACCCATGCCCACCCATAGCATGGCATGTGCGCACCCATGCCCACCCATGCCCACACATAGCATGACATGTGCGCACCCATGCCCACCCATGCCCACACATAGCATGACATGTGCCCACCCATGCTATTCAAAGTGCGCCCATGTATTCAAAAATTGTGTAATGTGTATTACCCGCCTACACCAAGTCTTGATTGGATTGGACAAATAAAAGGTCGTTCAGTATCGTTGGCTTCAGCCCGGAGCGCTTCTTGGTTAGCGTATTCCCTGCATCCGAGAAGTTTGACTCCGATTTGGAGTTGGATGCAGGGATGCACAAAACCGCACGTGCGACATGATGGGGAATGTGGGGGCTCCTTTCAACTTCCACCACAAGAGAATATTGAATTTAGCAGTGGTACCCCAATTCATTGGCAATGCTAAGCTCACCGTTGCAATGATCTCATGATAACCCATGCCCACCCATTATAATATCGAACCCATGATCAATAATATCGCACCCTTGCCCACCCATGCCCACTCATGAACAATAATATTACAGCCATGCCCACCCATGAACAATAATATCGCACCCATGCCCACCCAAAACCCATGGGCATGGGTATGGGCACCCAATGTAGGGCTCTGCTATACACCTAAATGGGCTCCAACCGAAAAATTGCAAAGTTTAGGGTTCCTATTGTATCTTTGGGTCTAATTCCACGTTTTGTAATTCTAATGAAATTATTGTGGGTCTATTTATGAATTGTGACAATAAGGTAGGCAAATCATGTGTGGTCCAATTTCTTGATTGGGGACCTATATGTTGAGTGGTATTTGTGCATGCTCGTAGTTAAGAATGGACACCAAAAGACACGTGTTACAACAAACTATGTGCTCAAAATATATTGATTGTTTTATATTTAATTGTTAACGCAATTGAAAGGGTTTACAAGATCACTTGTGGAGAATGTTAGTTTCCGCTTTTACCTCTTGTACATGTTGCATCTTCCCCTCCCCCTCAACTTTGAAACTTGAAATGACGAATTATGATATTTGCAAATGTTAATTGGAAGAGACAATCCTTGACTTACTCCAATGGTCAAAACTGTATGTGGAGTTGGAGGTGCCCGCAATGAGACCACATACCTTACAACACCTCCACTTGCATATTGCTACAAACATCATAGTGGAGAGGTCATTTCTGAACAAGCAACGAGCATGGCAATGGGACCTCCACTGCAACTCCCACTGTTGCATGGGGGAATGGTCCATATTAAAAATATATAACGAAAACAAAAATTCTAACATCACGTCCTTCCCATAATGTTTATCAAAATATAAGTTTACATAATAGAGTTGATCTTACCTATTTATGAAGACATTGGACACAACATTCAATAAAGGTTATAGATTGTTGTATGATAATCTTGTGTGAGTGTTATTTTATTTCAAAATTAAAGGTGCCCCATAGTCCTCCACTAAAATACATGTGCCATATCTTTTTGAATCCTTTTGATGTGGGATGCCTTTGGTACAATGCAAATTATGGAAGTTCACAACTTCACTCAACATAGGGATCAAGTCCCTCTCTAAAAGGAGAATATTCCCCCTAGGTTGGTACTGCACATGGCTAGCTTTTACATTAGGTATGATTTTTGTAGCAGGCATGCTGATGTTGCATGACTTGCCAAGCCGGTTGACAAGCTAATTGACCCCTCAAAATAAACAAAACATGGTATGTTTTGATAGTTTGTCACACGTGTTTGTCGCTTTGCATCCACCCTTGCAAAGGTAACAAATCTCAAACTAAGTAGCTTGAGTGCTGTTCATTTTGCAAGGGTGGACCGCAATAAGTAGACAATATTTTTTGCTTCAATTCCCAACATTTGGGGATCAACATCCTAGTGCAAGTAATGTTATGTTCGAGGTCAATGAAATTAAGTACAATATTTAGTTATGAAACACTAGGATCACGAATGGAACTTGGACATGGATGACCAAGGCCATGTAGAAGCATAATGAGAGTTATTCCAATGTGTGGAGAGATATTTGAACATAATCAGTCAAAACCCTAGTGTTTCCAAGTCCAACCGGTTACATGTTGTGATCTTTTGGTCTTTCTTTACTAATATGAGGTATATTCCATAGATTCCTCTAAAATGATGGGTAATTTTCCTGGAGTCTTGAACTTCAACTGGTTATTTCTCAAACTCAACCTGTTACAGTAATCGGTAACTAGCGGTCGGTTCTCCCTGTTCATTGAGCCGTTCAAATCACCATGAACTTGGGCCGTGGATCTCAGTCTCCACGCCGTATCGCCAGCCGTCCGATCGTCGATCCGTGCCTAGAGCGCGAGTCCTTCCCATTGGATGCGACCTTTACACTGCCACTTCCAATTTACAAATTTCCCTCCACAACCAGATTCAAAAGAGACTCTTTCCCACGCTCGCCACACCATAAGAGCCACTCGCCCACTTCGCATTCCCATCTTACTTTCGCTTACATCCGCTCATCGCTCACTCTTGCTTTCTAGGTTTTCCATTTCTCTCGCTTCGTAGTACGCTCTCAGAGTTTCAGTTTCATTTGCAGCAATGGCTCCCAAGGCAGCAGAGGCCGAGCAGAAGGCCGCCAAGACCAAGGCCGAGAAGAAGCCAGTAGGCAAGGCGAAGGCGGAGAAGAAGCCCGTATCCAAGGAGGGAGGCAAGAAGAAGAAGAACAAGAAGAGCACTGAGACTTACAAGATCTACATCTACAAGGTGTTGAAGCAGGTAATAATCTGTTGCGAAATTTATTTGAATCTTTTGGTGTTTGTTCTGCTGAGGTGCTACTTTTGTGGGTTGAATGTATCTGACGGTTTGGTTTGTTTGTCTGCAGGTGCATCCTGACACTGGAATCTCATCGAAGGCGATGGGCATCATGAACTCTTTCATCAACGATATCTTCGAGAAGCTTGCGCAGGAGGCTGCTCGGCTTGCTCGGTACAACAAGAAGCCGACGATCACTAGTCGCGAGATTCAGACTGCTGTGCGTTTGATTCTTCCCGGAGAGTTGGCGAAGCACGCTGTATCGGAAGGAACTAAGGCTGTGACGAAGTTCACAAGCGCTTAGGTTTTTTCTGGGCGCGACACAAAAATATGGTGTTTATTAACACCACCTTTCTTATGGAAAACACCTCTCCTATGCATCTGTCGTTTCTTCAGTGGTTGTTGTGGTGGCATGAATGTTTGGCGGGTGTAAATGTTCAGAACGCAGTAGAAGGAATCCCTTACATCTTTTCACAATCTCAGAACTTTCAAAATTATACGTTTCAATAAGGTATTGTAACAAAGTGAGCTCGTTAAGAGGATTAATTACTTTTCAATTGTCTGGAACAAGGAACCCTAATATGCTAGGATGTGGCGGAGCCATGTTGCGCTATTACATCCAGTAGCCATATGTTGCTCTCACTCCCATTCCCTCTCGGACTCTTGCTAGCTCTTCACTCTTCCTTTCAGAGTTTGGCCTCTCCACAACTCTAAAGGTTACAATCCACATCATTGGCCGTCCAGCTTCTTAAACATAAATTCTTTGGTGCTCGCGTGCGAATAGGATTTGGTAGCACAAGGTCAACCTCGCAAACTTTTATGGCTAATTACTCAATTGGGTGTGCGAGGGATTGGCTGTTTCTTCTCCAGCATGGAGAAGCACATAGTATTTTAATCGCTTCCCCTGGACCGAGGGATCTGGTGTGTAGCCATGAGAGTGTAGAGGTGGTGGTGTTGTTTGTTTGTTTGTTTACTTGTTGATGCCATATGGAGTTTTTATAGTGAACTCTGGGTTTAGGTTGTTTCATTTCTATAAACATATGCCCATATTTACAGAGTTTCCTTTCCTCTTTTGTTTCTGTTATCAAACCTCTGGAAAGTGGAAGTTGTGAATATCCGGTAAAAACCCCCTTCAAAAAATTCAGAACAAAAAGTAAGTTTTTTGCTCTTCAGAAATGAAAAGTAGGATTGCATATTTTGGTAGGATGTATAGAACATGGCTGAGAAGGAAACAGAACATCACAGGCGGTCAGCTGGTGCTAATGAGGTTGAAATCGAGCCACCCATCTACACTTGTTTCCATTTTGATACGAGAAATTCCTCTGGGTTGCATTCAATGCATGCTTTCTTGAACTTGTCTGTCTTGCTTTGCATTTAATGCATGCTATCTTGAACTTGTCTGTTTTGCAAGCAGTGGAACTAGCGGCCCTCGTAATAGGTGCTTGTATCTCGCAGTCCAAAAATTTTGTGTTTGTGATTTTTTGTCCAGAGAGAAGATGCTAGTGATCAAGGAGGTGGGGGGAAAGAGACACTTTTCATACGACGCATATGCGGACCTTGCTTGTACTAAGCGCTGGAGTCAAAGAAGTGAGGTGAGATCAACTGCATATTCCATCTCAATAGAAGTGATTATGTTTACATAGATATCGAATTTCACTCCAACTAATACTCTCCTAATTGGAGACTTGGAGTGCATCGGTGTTTTGATTGACGGGCAGTCCATCGCTACAATATAGAATGACTTTGCATTAATAATAGATAAGTCCGTTGACGCTTTCTTCCACCTTCTTGATAAGCAGGAAAACTCTAAAATTTGCATTAACAAATCATCCAATTGTAGTGTCAAATTTGGTTTTGAAAGTGTATTGTTGGGCAGGACTTTTGCCGAAATTTACAAGCTGCAACCCTCACACTGGAACACAACTATAAGTTGACGCAAGTTCTCTTACCAAGTGGCACATTAATGAGGTTTGCATGTATGAGCTGTCCTGTCTATCGAGGGCACATTTGTCTGTACAATTAATACAAATTAGGTTCATTTTGAGCTCCATGTTAGTCGAACGTTTGACTGATGGGGAAATTTTGAAGTTGTACAAATGTATCAGGTTTCATGCAACGTTAATTAATGAATTTAAATTATCTGTAAGTCTCATCACGCAGGAAATAAATTTGGTGGTCACTTGAACCTCTAAGAATTTGAAGAGAAGTTTTATTGTCCTTTCAATGGCCTTGTTGGCAAGGTTGGAATGCATATGTTGCTTAATGAATGTTTTTGTATATTCTTGGCCATCCATTATGTGCAGTTTTTCCATGTTTAATCACATTTAAACCTTTGTATTTGTCCCACTTAATAGTTCTGGCTTTCTTTCAGGAGATTTCCTGCAAGCCGACCTTTGTTGTTCTTGTAAGTGGTCCCTCTTGTTCTGTTTTAGGGTACGATGAACATACGTGGGCATCGTCTTCTGGTGCATCATCAAATATGCTTCCATACCCAAGGAACCGAGTACAATTATGCCTGTGCTTGGACTGTGTCAATGCGCTTTGTATGAATATTCAAGCGATTGACCTGTGGTCATTGGGGATTTGGGTCATATCCAATCAGTGGTAACTCGCCCTAGTCCGTAATTGACATTGCACACCTGTTCGTCGAGGGAATATCATTTCTCCATTCCAATTTATGATCAAATACTGGGATGCATTCGTTATGCTCTATAGGCATGGCAGGTTGGTACTGGGAAATACCCCTCCCTGTATATATGGGAGTAATATTGGAAAGTATCAATGTACACCAAGAAATACCTCACCCTGATTTCCAAGCTCCCGGCCGGCATGCCTACCTCAAATCACGACTCGAAAATGCTCAATATGAAGTGCAGATCGTATTCCAGTCTTGACACAAGTTACTGTCCACATGCTAACGGCTACATCACAATGCGTCGTCATGACTTGTTGATTTCGATTTTAATTGTGTCGAAGCATTTAGCTACTTGAAGTTGAATGCTGGTTGTAACGAAATCAAGTGCTCGTGCCTTGCTGCGGGGTTTATTGGCTCGTTGCAAAGATTGCGGCTCTTCCACATCCGTGGTCAATAAGGATTTGTAAGACATATATGGGCGTTGTGGATGGAGACAGAATGTGGTCTTTGCCCACCCCTTTCTCCCCCCCTCCCAAAAAAAAATACCATGTTTCTTGACCCTTTGGTGCACGACTGCGCGCAACTTGCTTATAGTGCCCAAAGTAACAGTGTAGGTTATTCAGCAAAGATGCAAGGTGTCGGTCGTCACTGCAAACATGTGTTAATACATGTTTAAAGCCACAATGCAAACATGTGCGAATACATAATTCGAACAAAGCAATTTTGTTTTTAAAAAAATTTATCAACTTTCTTGCAATACTATTCATGGAAGGAGGAAAGGAATATCTGTTTGCAATGCGGTTGGAGTTGATTGCACATGGAACCCCGAAGCAAAGAGCTCACTTGCATACGAGGCCAAGGGTCAGCGGTAAACTGTTTACCTCCAGCTCAATGCTTTTCTTTCTGAACCAGGTAGCGCGACGCAGGAGCACTTAGAATTGTAATCACGTCACGAGCAGCGTTCGACTGAGCTTTTCCAACGCCTAGGTACCAAGATTGTGGCTCTCCCAGCTTTATACCTACGTAAGCTGCGAACACAACACGCGCACCACGAACCTCTGCGCCTCCCATCCATATAATCTTCCATCGCCCGCATCACCACAAACCCATCCAGGTATTCGCAAACGTGCAGTCCACGGTTTCAAACGTGCCACTCCACGTGGCCATCGTTTCGCACACGCATCTGGTTAACAAACCGGGTCAGTCAGTTAAAGCCTCAACAAAACAATGTCACGAAAGGGACGGCATCTGCCGATCGAGGAAGCGTGAATGAGTGCGCTGTGGGTTGGTTGTAACAGGAAGCACAGTTTGCTAGTAGACAATGATCCCCTAAACAAGCATTGGTTTGATGATAGGCAGCAATTCAACGAAGCCCCCTTGTGTTCCTCTAAATTGTCCCATAGCTATGGAAGAGCCCGAGAGCTAGGGCTCGTACAAGATCGGTAGCGGCAGATCATGAATTCACTTACCTGGGCGGGGTCAATCCGTGATCCAGAAGGCGGATGGCCTGGAGGATTCTGCCCCATTGCACTTCGGGCCGGGTGACTCTAGTATCTTCCTCTGGGAGGCATACGCGTCATAATTTATGGCAGCGGGGGCTCGCGTTCGCGCGGCCCTCACCCAAGCGTCTATGAAGTCGGAAACATCTTGAAACAACATGATGAGAGTAGACAGAACTATTTCCGTTAGCTTGAGCAATTTTGCATTATTGTGGTATATGTGTGATATTGGAGTGGTTTTTCATAGGTCTGGAAATTGGTATCAGAATGTTTAACAATAAAATGTTTGTTTGTTTGTTTTGTTTGTTTTTTGTTTGTTTGTTTTTTTTTCTCTTCAATTTTGAAATTACTGTGAATTTTCAAAGGCAAGAGTCTCGTCCAACTCATTATCATCACATCATAGGTCGACCTGGTTCTGATACTAGGAGACGAAAACCTGGGTACAAGTTGTATGCTTTTCAAGGAACCCGCATCTATGCGCTTTTAACTTGCTTTTTTCTGTCGTGCCGCATGCAATAGCTACAAGTGTGATTCTTCATGACATTTTCATCATGTTAGAAATCACAACTACATTTGTGGTACTTCATGAGTTTAGGGGACTCTATGTATTCATATTGGGAAGGGTTCGGAAATGGGTCTTTCTACTCTAAGTTGGGAGCAAGACGATTAAGAGTTTAGGACAAGGTAGGTTCACAATATAAATTGTCAAAATTGGAGGACGAGCCTCCCTTCAAAAGCATGATTCTTTGAATGATTTAAGGATAGCTCTAATCTATATATGGCCATGGGGTGTTGATTCAATCTCCTTCCCAACAATGCACCCTATGCATGCTTCTTAAGAGGGTCAAGTTCCATAGGAGGCTTGAGTGGCAAGCGCTCTTGTTGGGCCTACAATGACTCTCCTTCGTGGTGGACCCACCCCAAATCCACGGCCTTGCAAGCTTGGGGTGTTTCCATGAGACATGGCAATATGTGTACGCAATATGCATTCTTTTTTGCATTTTTACCTATTCACAAAGTAGGGTCCATGGTCTTTTGCATCTAGCCTCACACCTATCCTCCAATAGAAACTCTTCATTACATGGGACCTAACTCCGTAAGTGGAGCACGCTTTTAAACCATTTGATTGTCTCTGGCACAAATCGGCAGTGGGTCTCCGGCACAAAGTGGGGTTAGTTTTGAGCAAACATCGGGATGTAGCTAAGGGCAGGCCTCTTGTATGTTTGATTTGATATCATATGAAAAAATGATAAAGGATCAATTTTTTTCAAGACATTTATGGTGGAGTGTTGGCTGTGTGTGTGTGTGTGTGTGTGGGTGGGTGGTGGGGGGGGGGGGGGGGTTTGTTATGGGTGGAAGTGAGGGGAATTTTTTGAGAAAACGAGGTTGGTTATGGACGAGGGTCGGGGTGGTTTAGGAAGATGTTTGTAGAGGAATGGGTGTGGGTCTAGGGAGGGATCGATTAAAGTAACTATGGGTGAGTGATTTCAAAAATGTGTACTAGATTCCTATAGTGTGCAAATTGTTATATTTGGTACTGGAGTATTTATCATGTCTAGGCCACCAATTTGCATGCACACCACAAATTCATTTGGACTTCAAAAAAGGGGCTAAATCAGTCAAAGAGGCGGTATGTTAATCACCCGTGCCCTAACACTCCACCCCATTTGAGAAACCAAACTTAAAACTTGGGTTCAATATTGTGTCCAAAAGCCAGGTGTTGGGGGCGCTTTGGGGGATGAATTGGGACAAGTGGCCGCTAGTTACAGATAAACTGGTTGAAGTTCAAGAGTTCAAGAAGATTTCCGATTATTCGAGAGGAATCTATGGCATATACCTCAAACTATTAAAAAAATTGAAAGATCACAACATACAATCGGTTGGACTTGGAAACACTAGAATTTTCACCAATTATGCCCCAAAATCTCCCCAGACACTGATTTTGGTTCCGAAGTTTCTTGGATGCTGGACCTAAATGAAACTGAGACCAACTTAAGCGTAATTTTCCATACCAATTAACATGTCTGGTTGGTGTAGTTGGTCATCACGCTAGTCGGCGCCAGATGAAGGCGCCAGACTGGGGGAGACGGGGAGGTCCGCAAATATCGGACCAGATCCGTTTTTCTCGGACCTCAAGAAGAATGCATGTTTCTAAGTAGATAGTGAGGATTCAAGGATCGATGTAGCGATAGTGTGATTGAAGAAAACAAGGCGCGTCGAGTGATGTAAAAAACCAGCTTTGGCAGACATCGGGAGCTGGAGAAGTGTGGAAAGGAAGTAACAGCACACAAGCCTTGTCGAAACAACCCACAAGAGCCGATCATTTGCGCAGGTAGGAGAGAAGATCCTCCCAAACCAGCAGCCGATCACCGAACTCGATTCGCAGATTCGTCACAAACTCTTTTCCTAGGACACAACCATTCAACACCTACCGGCGCCATGACGGACACGGGAGCCGCTCAGGACACTGCACACAAGATAAAGATCAAGGTTCCTGATGAGCTACTCTCCTCCCTGCGAACAACATGCGCGGAAAAAACAAACGTCTCTCTACTAGGGAGAATCCAAGGTAAGAATCCCGGGCTCAAAGCTATCACAGCTTGGGCTCGGGAAACCCTCCACCCCTCATTACTTCTTTTGTCAATGAAAACTACTAATCTGTTTGAGGTTACTTTTAGTCCGCCAGCAGGCAGAACACATGCTCTCACTCAGACGGACCTCACCTGTGAAGCGGCCAACATATCGTTCTCTAGCTGGCGGCCTCACTTTGACGCCAAAGCTCACCAGGCCAACGACTAGCTCGACTCCCCAGTTTGGCTTCAAGTTGTGGGCTTGTGTCAAATCCTGCGTGAAGAATCCTTCCTGAGGACCATCGGCGAACATATTGGACAAGTCATTGCAATTGATAACTCCGAGCTGTATCGCGCAAAATTGTATGGACCCAGAATACGACTTCTAGTGCAAGACCTCAATAACCTCCCAAAGACAATAATTGTACCAAGGCTAGACAGAGAGGGAGAGGTAGAGTATACTCTGGAATATAGTGGCCTCCCGAGCCAATGCGGTCGATGCCGCTCCAGAGATCACCTAGTACGCTACTGCCCTAAGAAAGACGTCAAATCTCACCGCAATGCAACCAGTCGCAACGCTCAACCTGCATCCAACGCACCAGCACATCCAATCGAAACGAGCGCGAAACAACACGAGAGCCCAGACGTAACCCTGGAGGAGCGATTCGAGACAAAGGAGGACGCCCCACCACCACCTGACAATCCTACAGACTCAACGCAGGGCCTACCGGCCCTGCAACCGCAGACGGTAGAACCTGATAAAGCAGCAGAAGTGGTACCACAGGCAAAAGACACTGACCCACCACCAGAGTTACAACCTAATGAGGAAAACTTCCCACGCCTCAACTCACCAGGAACAGGGTACAAGTCACCTCCACCATCTCCGTGCAATCAGCAACCGAGCACTCCCCAAACTTTCATCTGGCGACAGAAACCCCCAACAATGACAACTACAGCGGACAAAGGAAAGGAGAAAATCACGACGGAATCAACACCGCTTACGCGACAGGGCTACCGCTCGGGTCGGCTGGCGGACGATTTCTGGAGCGTACTCAACATACCTGGTACTCCCTCCTCCCAAAAGAAAAAACTCCGAGTCCTACCGTTTCTAACCAAAAACTTCAATCATACAGAATTCCTGGTGGATAAGAGCAAACAACTGCACAACACTATCACTGCAGTCAATGTAGCTGAACAGTTAGCAGGAGTCCCCTGGTCAGCTCCACGGGCTCGACAACACATAGTTAACGAAACTGCCCAAGCACTACACAAGGTGTTGATATTCAACAATCAACACAACACCCCCTTCCAGACATGGGACCAAGGACTCTGGTTTTCACACTGGGAAAAGACGCCGGAGGAGGAACACGTTTGTACTCTGTATGTCAGTATCGCAGCACCGGAAACCAAAATACGAATCAGAAAAGGCCGCAACATAGGATGGCGCAACATACCTCTGAGCATCAAATCATTAGTGAGCACCTCCAAAGCAGACCTGATTTAAGACGTCGCGGAGCTCCGGGACCAATGGCAAGAAATGGCGGGGGAGACCAGAGACACCTCCAATTCTCCTAGACCGCAACCAGCTACAACCACCACGAGAAATCCATTCTCGGTTCTAAGCGAGGAGACAGAACACTCCTCTTGAAATCCCAAAAACCGTATCTATGAAAGGAGACAAACTGACAATTGCAACCCAGAACGTTCGAGGACTGGGACACGGTTTCGCGGGACATAGAAAACGCAGAGAAATTAGAGATTTATTCAATCAGACCACACCTTCTACAGACATCCTCCTACTCCAAGAAGTTAAACTACCTGAAGCAGCGTGCCTGAAGCAAGCTAGAAACGTAGAATTCCGAAAGGGGACCAGCCTTTGGAACGAAGGTTATTTCTCGGCGCGCACCACCAGACTCAAAGGGGGCACGGGCATCATCATCTCTGAACGACTCGTTAGCTCTGTAACGAGCCATGGCGTCCTCTACCCAGGACGAGCACAGTACATCATCCTAAAACTCAGCCAAAACATAACAATAGGTATCCTAAATGTTTATGGCTTCAGCCTTACAGGTCCCCGAGCAATGCTCTGGAACCACCTGGCACAAGCAGAACTACCAGAGGCGCATTGGATCTTAGCTGGAGATTTCAACAACACAGAACAAGCCTCCGACAAACAAGGTGGATCCGTCAAAACCTGCATCAGCCAAAGGGAGTTAGAAGCCTGGAACAGATTATTGATGAAACTGGGAGGACGAGACGCCCACCATACTGGATCTTTTGTTAGGAAGTCAAATAAACTATTTACCTGGTCCAATGCCCGCATCAACCACACGATAATCCAAACGAGAATTGATAGATTCTACATACCTATTAGAATAGAACAAATAGGAGGAACAACAGAAATTCTCCCAACCTTACCCGACATCTCTGACCACGCGGGCGTAGTACTACATTTCAATGAGGAACCTAGGCGAAGGAAGAAGAACCCCGTCTTCTTCAACAAGGGCTTACTAAAGTACGAGGCCCACAAAACAACATTGTTGGCCGCGTGGAAGGGAGTAATGGCAGATGAGACGTTAACAACCTGGAACCAGAAGATGGTCAAAGCCAATCAGGCAATCCTGGCACAATCAGAAGCAATAACACAAGCTCAACGCAAGTCTTGGAAGGCAACGTACCAGGCTCAGTTCCAGGACATCATCGAAGCCGAGGAGGAACTGCAACATAACTGGGAATCCAGGGAAGCGAGGGAACGACTTAGCGATGCCCAGGCAGTCCTACACGAGGTGAGACAACAAAAAATTCAGTTTCAGGAGAGCGCCATCCTATCAAAATGGTCAAGGGTGGGGGACAGGTGTACAAAGGAATTCTTTGAACACCACAACTGTCATAGGAAACCAGCACCTATAACACACATGCTGGATGAGGAGGACAACCCCATCTCCACGCAAAGGGACCTAGAGGCGCACATCATAAAATTCTACCAACAACTCTACACTAAAGACACTTAGGTGGAGGAGAACCAAGATGCCAGGGAGGAGTGCTTTCGGTACTTACATCAGTCGGTAACGGCAGAGCATAATGAGGAACTGTTAAAACCACTCTCTACTGAGGAGGTCAAAGACGCCATGAAGCAACTACCTGGGGGCAAAGCCCCAGGAGTGGATGCCATTCCCGCCGAAGTGTACCAGGAGCTTTGGGAGGAGATAGAATCGGACATATACAACTTTGCTGAGGAAACCATCAACCTAGCCCACATCAGCAATGAGTTGAACGTCAGTAAAATAGCACTGTTACCAAAAACCGAGGACAGGTCAAGGATAAAAAACTTCAGACCTATATCCTTACTCAATACCCTGTACAAGGTTATAGCTAAAATTTATGCCAATAGAATGAAGCCTTTGCTACATCATTGGATCCTCCCCTCGCAAACAGGCTTCGTCCCCAACAGGTGCATACTTGACAACATCTTTCTGGCGTTCGAAGCAATTGATTGGACACTAGAAAGCGACCAGAGAATCAGTATGCTATTCCTGGACTTTGAAAAGGCCTATGACCGAGTGAGTTGGACATTTCTAGAGCAAACTATGAAGAAAATGGGGTTCGAAGAAACCTGGATCAGAAGGGTAATGTCACTCAACTTGAACGCTTCAGCCACAATAATCGTCAATGGAGAGCAGTCACAGGCATTCAACTTGCAAAGGTCAGTCAGACAGGGCTGTCCATTAGCACCATACTTGTTTCTCTTGACGGTTGATGTCCTCGGACAAATGCTCCAACATCCTGAGTGTCAGGTTAAGGGCCTGAGATTACCGGACAACTCCCACATCACCAATCAAATGTTCGCGGATGACACTCTGCTCTTATTAGAGGGAACACCTGCCAACATGGATATGGCCATATCAGTAATCAACAAGTTTGGGGCTGCCTCGGGGGCAAAACTAAATCTTCACAAATCGGTAGGGGTATGGATAGCACACACGGAGCGAACATGGAATTGGGGCGAAGAAGCAGGAATGAAGTGGCTGCAACCGGGAGAAGTCACACGATACCTGGGCTACCCCTTTGGAACTCAAATAACTCAACAAGAGAAGGACAACAAAATGCTTAGCCAGGTAAGAAAACACTTACACAGATGGGCTGGGAACAAGCTTTCATTGGCTGGCCGCATCATGATCGCCAACCAAGTTATTCTCTCATCCATATGGTACTTCGCCTCGTGTATGGATTTCTCCAACCAAGCGCTCAACCTAGTTCGAGCCACAATTAGAAACTATATATGGTCAGGGAAAACAGACTCACACATGAGAGTGAAGGTAAAATGGGCTACAGCCGTACTTCCCGTAGTGAGAGGAGGAGTTAAAATAATAGACCCGCACTGGCAAACCTCAGCTCTGCTGATAAAATTACTGATTAGGGGGTTGGGGGTCGGCTATGAACCCTGGAAAACGTTAGTTCGACATAGAGTAGCTCAGACCAAACAATCTAGAAGAGGAAAGTGGCCTACCCACTCTAATTGGATTATGAACAACCACACTATAGTCAAACAAGGCTCCTCAATGTGGCAAGGCATTATGAGGGCTTGGAACTACATCCAATCAGGAGTGGAGCAACAAGACCCTTCCTCCTGGACAGAAATCATGCGGCAACCACTCTACGGGAATCGCTTCCTCACCAACGACCTCGGGGTCCAATGGGGTACTGAACCCAGGTCTAACATGATAGGATGGCCAGGAAAGGGACTCAGGGCCCTCAAAGACATCGTCAAGCGAGATGGACAGGGCTGGAAAGAATTCCACGAACTCCCTGGAATCAGACGGACCAGAGTGGCACCCCCCCCTCTACAACAGGCTGGTTGCAAACATCCCGTGGGAAGCAACCCCCAGACCCCCCAACAGTATTGGACAATGGCTTGCCGAAATTGAGGATGATTGCAACATTCATTTTGTCTATCACCTACGCCAGACAGACCCACAGGAAGCTGCTCTTTACAGAAAGGAAAAGAACGAGCAGTTAACGCTCATAGGAAGCCAACAACAGATCCCAGAATGGGCCAGGGAAGTGCGAGTCATCCGCACTATAGGGTCCAGTAACACCATTCTCGACTATAACCCTCGAGATGACACCCCGGAAAATCAAACTTTATGGGTGTGGGGCAATACCTGGATAGAGGCACTGGAGTGGGATCCGAAGGACTGGCAGTGGCGCAGACTTGGCATACTCCCCGACACATCAATCCTGAACTACTCAACGAAGAGAGGCTATCGGGTTGCCCTTAAACAAGACAATCATCAAATGCAAGCCGATGCAGACCTGGAAGCAGCAGGATACAATGGAAAGGAGAGAGCCAAATTCTGGAACAGAATTTGGCACCCTTACTTACCGAGAAAGGTCTCGGCTCTCCAGTGGTTGCTACTCACGGACGGACTCCCGGTGGGCTCGTGGAGGGAAAAACTCGGCCTCAGCAGCGCATGCCAACTCTGCATCCTGCAGGAAAGAGAGACCGCACAACACGCATTTTTAGCCTGTGAGGAAGTCCGGAAGGTATGGGACCTATTTCGAACCACCAGAGCCAAAACTGACCTTCAACAAGCTTATAACAACTGGGCAGAAATCAGTAGAGGACTGATGACCGACCCAGGAGGGCCAAACGTCGAATCCGACCTTAGGTGGGACACAGCTTCGGCGTTTACAATTAACGCAGAAACCCCCTGGGACATCCTGCGAGCCCAGCTGCTTTGGGCTATCTGGAGCCAAAGATTGGCGCATGCTTTCAATGATGAAAGATTTCACCTGGAACTTGTCTTATGGTACGCCTGGCGGAATACTGTCTATGCGGCTATGGAAGCATATAAAGAACTACACCGACACAAACGAAACGAGGAAAAAAGGCAAGAACAGATATCATGCTTCCAACAAATCTGGACAGCAGCTAACCTTTTCGGCAGGTTGAGTGATCAGGACATAAAATGGCACCTTACACCACCTGAGGAGTTCCTACCTCAAGAACTGGGAGCCTGGATGGTCCCTCCCATCCGGATTCACCGAACCTCCCCTTCTCCGGACTTCGAGGCGGAGTTTGTTGCGCAACCGAATTTCCCCGACATAGTCCAGGAGTTTCTCACAGAAATTGGGAACAACATACCAGTCCTACCCCAGGGCGCTGAGGAGAATGCACCGAATCACTCATCGCCGCCCTCCCCTATGGCCATGTCTACCCAAGCAGAACAACAGGATACGGAGGGAGGGAACAGAGCAGAAAGAGAGAACAGTAACGGCGTTGGTTTCTTCCCCACCGTCACACAGGAGCACACATCAGATCCCCGGAACTCAGAGGGAGTTGACGAACAACTCCAGAGCGAGGAGGAGAATCGGGAGTTCAGAGTCGTTGGGCAGGTTGAAAACCAAGTGTAAATTTGGCCCGAACTACAAACAAAGGGTGTCAGCGAGAGAGGCCACAACCATAACTCGCGACACCAATAACTCTGAAAAGGGCGACATCCATGATTCGGAAGAAATCGACGAACTCCTGCGGGAGATCGACCGCGCTCGCCAACCACCAGATCTTCTGCTACCAAGGTGCACCCAAGAAATCAATCCGCCCCCTGACAGAAGGCCCCCACACTCTGAAGGCGGGTACGAGGGAGAACGCAACGGCACCAGCAGACCCACGTGTCGACGTAAGAGGAAGTGTCAATTCGGCCCATACAAAAAGAACGTGCCCAGACACGATACTTGCAATCATGGCTCACATAAGACTAAACCAACGCATCATGACAACACCCCCCCCATCCTGTTTCAATACGAAGGGACACTCAGTGAGATGCAAGCCAGAGCCAACTTACCAGTGCAAATTCAACCGAATTCGTTCGGGCCCCTCATTCAGACCCCTCCCGGCCAAGAACCGGTTGGCCCCTCTAGGGTCACACTGATGCCCCCCATGATCCGTACAGGATCCCTGCTCGACCGTTATCGGAAAGTGCCACCAACACCCCCTGCTGCCAATCCGAACAGGTTCGCGCTTAAAAGGCTTGGGATCTCCGACGAAGAGCTCCACGCCAGGGCCAGTGCAGAGGTTGATGAACTCCTCTACACGATGCGTGCTGAGCGTCGTCTGGCCACTCTCACCGCTAGCTCCTCGGAGTTCCCCCGCATCATGACCAAGGAGGACTGTATGACTCTTTTCAACGCGTCTGGTGTTCCTCCGCCTGGCGCCCTCTTTGGTGTCTACAAGTGGGCAACCAACCCCGACTCCGACAGTGACGAGGATCCTGGTTGCCTGTGACGGTGAGGCTCCGTCTGGTGCCTCACGCGCGGTTCTCCTCTCGTGCACTACGGGTGGCTCCCGCCTCCGGGCGGGACTCTGCCTGCTTTCCCACGCTGGTTTGCCCTGCTGGGGGCTTGGCCACCTGGCTCTCTCCTGGGCGCTGGGCCCTTTCTTTCTTTTTGCTTTGTTTTGTTTTGCATTTTCGTGCCGCCTTGTTTGGCCTTCAACCGGGTGCTCCTCCTGTGATGGCCCCGGGTTGGGCGCTTGCGCCACCCGTCCCCCTGTTCTGGGGGTTCCCGGCTTTCTGGGGTTGTATTGTGTCCCTTTTCTTTAACCTCGGTGAGGTATTCATGGTCATCACGCTAGTCTCACACACTAGAGGTCCCCGGTTCGAACCTGGGATCAGACAATCCCGAGCTACCTGAGTGAAACATGGCTTGAGTGAGAGGTCAGTATGGCAGGGTGAAAACATGAGGCCCAGGCAAGCCTCTATTTTTATTTTAAATTTTTTTTTAGCCTTGTGCTACGTGTCCGCTTCACTGTTTATGGAAATTAGTGTCACATGCAGAACTTATCTTATTTTGAGGCGTATGCTAAGTTACACTACATTGTTTAGGATATTTAGTGTGACTTACTATTTGAAATTAATGTCCAATCATCATTGGGTTCTTGGCAAAGAAATATGAACATGATCAGATGCCTCGCAAGCTGCAAGTACTTATGATGTGTTGTCCGCCCATATGGTTGCCCATGTGGGTGACAGTCTCCAAACATGGTGAATGTGGCACCCACCTCAGCCATGTCCTCAGCTAGGGTATTGTATGTGCCCAAGTTAGTGAGTTGTATGCGTATAATCCTTCCCTCGCATGGAGAAGTCCACGGCTTCCTACCTGGGATTCTTTGGGCGTGCCAGATTATTGCGGCATGTTGGCGTTGAAGTTGTCCAGGCGAGCAAAGAGGTCGAGTTTCTTGACGCTGGCTTCTTGCAACCTGTATTCCAATACATCGAAAGGAGAGGGCAATGCGAATTGAGGCATGCAGATGAAAGAAGAAGAGAGGCGGGAGGGAGCAATTGCGAGCATGGGATAGGGGATTGGGAGGCCAACTTGAACGACCAAGGGCAAGAGGAGGCGGCTCGGGGGGATCACACTCCCATTACATTTTGTAACCATGTGCGATAATGGGGTATTTAATGAGGGGATATTTATGCACCTTTCAATAAATTTTCCCTCCCTATTTGTAGATATAAAGCTACTTTGACTTATTTTTTAGCACCCTATATTTATTTGTAATTGTTTAGAGAGGTTAATTTTTGGCAACATATATATATTTTTAAATCGTACAAGTACCAAATAATGAACGGAATACTATAGCATTGCAAAATCAACTATGTGAGCAACAAATGTTCCATATCATCCATCTTGTCATTCAATCGGTCTCAATTAGGTATACCAATGCTAAACCATTCAATGTGCCATTTAAGGCACAACCAATAACACTTGGATATTAGTTAAAAGGCTACAAATCACCATGGAGATAACAAAATGTACAAGCTAACGTAGACAAGTTGTAAACGCGGATAAAAAAAAAACAACAAATATAATTAATTGTCACAAGACATGACATTTTGCACAACTATCTACTCCAAAAATAAAAGATTGCATTCAAATGAAAGAAAGCTAAATATAAAAATTGAAAACATTTACATTAATTGTGTTCACAAACCCATTCAACCTTGTACCAAATATTTACAATGTTGTTGCATTAGGATACAACTATGTACCCTCATGCTTTCAAGTACAACTAACCTAGACTACCTTCACCCTCTCGGTTCTGAGGACCCCCCCCCCACACCAGATTTCTCAAAACAATTTACAAACACATTATCAACCTTAAATCAAACTCATTCACAAACTTATCCTCTTTCAAGTACAACTAACCTAGACTACCTCCACCCTCTCGGTTCCGAGACCCCCCCTCCCACACTAGATTTCTCAAAAAAATTCACAAACATATTATCAACCTTAAATCAAACTCATTCACAAGCTTATCCTCTTTCAAGTATGTTCACCACAATTTCAACGACGAAAGGGGAGAATTACCAAAATCGCCACATGAGAAGGATTATGTAATGAGGTTTACGAGGGCCAACAGATTGGTTACCAAATTAGTGAAGATAATTAAACTAGTAACTACGTAAAGTTAAATGGCCGAAATTAGTAAGCCATTTAGATTAGTAGGTTATGTAGGAGGCAAGTAAACATTAGTAGCATTATTAGGGAAATTAGTAAGCCACATAACAAGCCACTTATGATTAGTGGGCTTCATGGTGTAAAACACTCGCCTAGGCCACATAGGTGAGGAAAACGGAGGTGGAAGTAATTAAGGGCCAAGAAATGACTTCTTGGTTAGCCTTAAGAATCCTTCCTTACCTAGATATTACATATGTAGATTTTAGGCTACAATCTTCCACATTTTGAATGTAAAAGAAGATGAGGATTATATGAGCTCTTTCCGAGGATGTCCGGAAGACCTATCTACATTTTCTTAGAATAATTAATGATATGATAATTGTAGAAGGAAAGACTTTGAATGGAGAAAAAAAACCTTAATGTTGCTCTTGGTCAAAGGTTGCATTGGTAAATAAAGAGTCAACGAAAACCAAGAAGTCAACGCTCGGTTTAGGGTTGGCCGAGTTAGGGTTGGCCGCCGAAGTTAGGGTTGGCCGGCACAATGTAACCTAAATTTATGAATAAAAGGCAAGGCCGGGGGTGAAGAAAACCATCTCACTCCAAACATTGTTCATATGCCTTTGTGTATGTGTGAATGTTTGTGCAACCTTTTCTCTACTCCTATTGAATCCTTCAATAGGTTATGGGTCCACTCATGCTAGTGGAAGTAGAAATTTGAGTGCATCCTTGTTGCGGGTGGATCGTGGCGGCCGGAGCTTCGGGAGGTGCGGCATCGACCGGTGGTTGAAGAAGGCGAGGTCTTGAGGTTGTAATCTTTTCTTGCTCACTTGCTTTTGTGTTTTTTGATGCATTTTTGAGGCATTACAATATGATGTGATGCATTTGAGAGTTTGAGGTGCATATGAGGTGAGGAACTCCTCTTTTGAGTGATTTAAGTGCTCTCTTAGTCTCTTTGAGTGAAGAAAGATTTGAATGGACATACTTGAGAGTTTGAGGTGCATATGAGGTGAGGAACTCCTCTTTTTGAATGATTTGAATGCTCTCTTAGTCTCTTTGAATGAAGAAAGATTTGAGTGGACATACTTGAGAGTTTGAGGTGCATATGAGGTGAGGAACTCTTTTTTTTGAGTGATTTGAGTGCTCTCTTAGTCTCTTTGAATGAAAAATGATTTAATGTGGACACTCACTTGTTGAGGTGAGTTTAACATTGTGAGACTTTTAGAAGATCCAACTTGAGAGCTTTGAGTGGAAAAAAGATTTATTGAGTGATTCTAGGCTACTTACATCATCCTTGAGTAGAGAGGGATCTTAGTGAAGGCATTTGAGAGATGGCTTCTTTTGAGGGCGAAAGTGCCAAAATCATTGATAAGTTCCATGGAGAAAGGTTCAACCATTGGAAGTTCAAGATTGAAATGCTCTCGGCCTCCATGGATCTTTGGGACATTATCGATGGATCCGAGGAGGCTCCACCCTCAAATGCGGATCCGAAGGTGAAGAAGGAGTACGAACGGCGTGTAAGGAAGGCCATGTCCGTGATCGGCCTCAACTTGGCCGACAATCAAGTTGCCCACATCAAGAGTTGTAAGGGACCCGCGGAGGCGTGGAAGATTCTTTGTAACATCCATGAGACAAAGAATTTGTCCAACATTCTATTCATCCGCCGCAAGTTCTTCATGTGTAAGATGCAAGAAGGAGAAGATGTTTTGGATCATATCAACCACGTGAAGGCACTTGCAGATCAACTTGCATGCATGGAGGTACCCGTGCGAGACGAGGACACCGTCATGACGTTGCTCGAGAGCTTGCCGTCCTCGTATGAATACTTGATCACGACATTGGAGACCAAGGCGAGGGAGGAGCTTATGATGGATTACGTCATGACGCGATTAATGCACGAGGTGTCAAAGCGCAAGGAGAAGGACCCATGAAGTGAGGATGCGGCAAGGTAAGATGGATACATCGTCTTCACGCCAAATTGGGCAAGGCACACGAACGTGCTTTTATTGTGGCAAACCGGGTCACATTGCCCGGTTTTGTTACAAGGCCAAGAACAAGGAGAGGGAGAACGCCAAGATTGTGAAGGATGACGCCGATTTTGCATTCACCGTGCAACACATACCTCATGCGCGGAGCATGTCGGAATGGATAATGGATTTCGGAGCAACGAAGCACATGACCTCTCATCGCATTCGACACATATGAGGTACTCACTTCACGAAGTGTACATTTGGGAGATGATAGCATCTTGGAGGCAATCGGTATTGGATCCATTGTGGCGGAGGTGATGGTGAGAGGCAAGATTAATAAGATCCGCATCAATAAATGCCTCCATGTACCGAAATTGCATGCCAATTTGCTCTCGGTGAGCAAACTTGTGTCGAGCGGTTTGAAGGTGCAATTCAACATCAACGAATGCATCATTCGGGCTTCCGATGGTCATCCCGTTGCCATTGCACCTCGGGAGGGAAATTTTTATCACTTGCATGTTGTAAAGGTACACGAAATGGATGCGGCCAACTTGGTGCAATCTAATGGAGGAGACGGAGGTCTCCAACTTTGGCACCGCCGCCTCGGTCATTTGAACGAGAAAGACGTACGTGCACTCCGGAACATGGCGACTGGCATCGACCTCACCAAAGTTTCTTGTCCTTCGCCTTTGGTTTGCGAAGCATGCATTGAAGGCAAACAACATCGGTTGCCATTTCCCACCGAAGGACGAGGCGAGCCACAAAGCCTTTGGAAATTGTACACTCCGACGTATGCGGACCCATGCGCACCATATCCATGGGCGGTGCAAAGTATTTTGTCACCTTCATTGACGATTTCTCGAGGAAGGTGTGGTTGTACGCGTTGAAGACCAAAGACGAATGTTTCATAAGGTTCAAGGAATTCAAGGCGCTTGTGGAAACGCAATCCGAGCACAAGATCAAGGCGTTTCGCTCGGACAATGGCGGAGAGTTCATGTCCAAGGCATTCATGAAGTTTTGGTGGACCACGGCATCGCCAAAGAAACGTCTACACCGTATCGGCCGCAGTAAAACGGAGTGGCGGAATGTGCGAATCGTACCATTGTAGAGATGGCGAGAAGCATGATCCATGCTCAAAAGCTCGACAAATCATTTTGGGCGGAAGCGGTGGTGAATGCGGTTTATACGAGAAACCGATGTCCAACAAGGGCATTGGAGCGCATGACTCCCGAGGAAGTGTGGAGCGGGAAGAAACCTAGTGTTGCGCATATGCGAGTGTTTGAATGCTTGGCGTATGCAATGGTGCCGGACGAGAAGAGGGGTAAGCTCGACGCCAAAGGCACCAAATGTTTGTTTCTAAGATATTGTGAAGGTACTAAGGCCTATAGGCTTATGTGTTTGCAAACAAAGAAAATCATAAAATATAGGGACGTGGAATTCTTAGAGGATTCTACAAGCATGGGGGGTGATTCGGAGATACGTTCAAGTGGGAGTAATGAAGAACCAAATGTGGTCATTGTGGACGAATCTCCAAAACGTGAGCATAATGATAAGTGTAAGGAGAGAGTGGGAGATAATGTGGCTCAAAATGGAGGACCAACATTGAGTGATGGCACGGAAGAGTGAGGCTCCGCAACCGCATGCAATGAGTGATGACAATGGAGCAAATGTTCGTGATGCAATGCGCACATTGAGTGATGGCAATGGAAAGAATTTTAGTAAGGATGGAAGGTATCCTTTGAGGGAACGGCGACCACGCGGAGAATGGTGGAAAAATCACATTATTCCCCAACATGAACAAGAACGTGCCAATATGGCACTTGTGGACGACCCGTTGAATTTGTGTGAGGCCATGCGATCCGAGGATGCGAGCAAGTGAGAGACCGCAATCCAAGAGGAGTACGACTCGCTCGTGGCCAACGGAACGTGGGAGTTGAGCACCCTTCCCGAGGGTCGTAAGAGTGTTGGGTGCAAATGGGTGTTTTGCACCAAACACGATGCATCGGACAACATCATAAGGTACAAAGCACGGTTGGTGGCAAAGGATTATTCTCAAGTGGCGGGAGTGGACTTCGACGAGACCTTTGCACCCGTGGCCAAGTTCATCACGATTCGGTGTATCCTAGTGTCACCAAAAGCCTCCACCCTTCAATTTCGTCCTAGCCCGAATGGAAAAGTTTATAATGACATGTAGAGATTTCTCTCTTTGTAACACAATGTATGATTCCAATCTATCGTTGGAATATACGCAACTTAGCCAAATCTATACTATGTCTTCTTACACTCCTTAATCTCGAAGTTTGGAAGTTTGGAAGTTTGGACATAGTCTCGGTTTTTTGGCTCTCAAAAATTCATATGAAGTCTAAAAAATGAGTTCTTGGTGTCCATGGATAGGTAATGAAGTCCTCTACATGAATATGCAAGAATATTTCTACTGCCACAAAGTATATGGTCGCAATTCTACGCTGTTCCCTTTGAATCTACATTTTTTCACTAGTTTTTGGAAGTTTGGACATAGTCTCGGTTTTTTGGCTATCAAAAATTCATATGAAGTCCAAAAAATGAGTTCTTGGTATCCATGGATAGGTAATGAAGTCCTCTACATGAATATGTAATAATATTTCTACTGCCACAAAGTATATGGTCGCAATTCTACGCTGTTCCCTTTGAATCTACACTTTTTCACTAGTTTTTGGAAGTTTGGACATAGTCTCGGTTTTTTTGCTCTCAAAAATTCATATGAAGTCCAACAAAACTAAATGCTCCAATAAGAGACTTTGCACATCCGCATAAGTATAAGGCTAATCAATGTAAATCCAAGTATTCAAACAAAGCCATAAATTGAACTTTAAATCATTCACGCTCAACTATTACTAATAAGAGGTCAAGCCCTCTTCAAGGCCAACTAGCCTTGGCTCCTAACCTTACATCTATGCACACACACGTGCTCCTATCTTGCTTCCCACGCACCCACACTTATAACACGTGGAGTGCCAATGAGCACGAAGGAAAGAGAGGATGAGTGAGGAAAGAATGAGGGATTATATAGTGAGTTTGAGGGGGTGAGCACCCTCAAGGCTCACGATAAGCCCTCGAGATTTCCTCCTACTTTGTAGGCTCTTATCCTATCTCCTAAGCCTTCCTCCTGCAAATGATCAACAAAGATCATAATTCAAACATTTAACTAACCTTGGCTTTCTACCTACTACACTTTACCAAGGTTTGTCCTTCTCCTACTTAAATCCACTCCACAAAAGCCTAATGATTCAAACTAAGCTTTCTTCAAGCTTCATTCTTTTATATTTTTGTGAATAATCATAAATCACCAAAACACCACTTGTAATGTTTTATAAGTATTAATAACCAATGTGGGCATCAATTTTGGGCTCACACCTAGCCATAGCGGCGGCCATGGATTGGGAGATTCACCAAATGGACGTGAAAACCGCGTTTTTGAACGGCGTGTTGGAAGTGGTTATTTATATGGACCAACCCGAGGGGTTTGTGCAAAAGGGCAAAGAACATCTCGTGTATAAACTCATCAAAGCGTTGTACGGGCTTAAGCAATTGCCGAGGGCATGGTACCAACGAATCCATTCATTTTTTATCAATGAAGGTTTTTGTAGGAGTCATACGGACCACTCATTGTATATCAAACAAATGGGCGATTACATCTTGGTGACCATTCTCTACGTAGACGACTTGATCATATTGTCGAGCGATGTGACCAAATTGAAGTGGCTTGAATCGCAACTTGAAAAGGAGTTTGAGATGAGTGACCTCGGGGAGTTGAATTATTGTTTAGGTGTGCAATTTCAAAGGAATAGGAAGACCCACACCATCACCATGAGCCAAACAAGCTACATCAAGGAGGTGTTGAGGCGTTTCAATATGGAAGATTGCAAACCGGTGGCAACTCCATCGGATGCAAATTCCAAGTTGTAGAAACTTTCGGATGAGGAATTTGGCAATGTGCAAATGGAGATGGAAGGGGTACCGTACAAAACGGTGGTGGGATCTCTCATGTATGCCATGGTAGGCACACGGCCGGATCTCGCATTTGCGGTAAGTACGGTGAGTCAATTCATGGCCAAGGCTGGTCCGTCGCATTGGATGGCCGTGAAACGTATCTTGAGGTATTTGAAGGGGAGTTTGGAATTCCAACTTTCCCTTGGAGGTAACGATATATCTTTGGTAGGATTTTGCGATGCGGATTGGGCGGGCGACATCAATGACCGACGGTCTACGACGGGGTACGTATTTTTTGTGGGTCGTGGAGCCATTTCGTGGAAATGCAAGAAACAACCCACCATTGCATTGTCCACAACGGAGGCGGAATACATGGCTACTAGCCAATGTACAAAATAGGCGATTTGGCTACGACAACTATTGGCGGACGTGGGATATGTGCAAGAAGGAGCCACATCCATCATGTGTGATAACCAAGGTTGCATACAACTTGCTAAGAATCTCATGCATTACTCCCGCACCAAACACATCGACATCCAACACCATTTTATTAGGGAGAAATTAGAGACGGAAGAGATATGTTTGAGTTATTGTCCTACGGAACATATGATAGCGGATGTACTGACAAAAACATTAGCAAAGGATAGACATCATTCATTAAGTAGGACAATGGGCTTAGAAGTCTTTGACAATTCGTAAAGTGGGAGTGTAGAAGGAAAGACTTTGAATGGAGAAAGAAAACCTTAATGTTGCTCTTGGTCAAAGGTTGCATTGGTAAATAAAGAGTCAACGAAAATCGAGAAGTCAATGCTCGGTTTAGGGTTGGCCGAGTTAGGGTTGGCCGCCGAAGTTAGGGTTGGCCGGCACAATGTAACCTAAACTTATGAATAAAAGGCAAGGCCGGAGGTGAGGAAAACCATGTCACTCCAAACATTGTTCATATGTCTTTGTATATGTGTGAATGTTTGTGCAACCTTTTCTTTACTTCTCTTGAATCCTTCAATAATAATTAAGAGGATGGCAGATGTTAGACACCTCCTCTCAATATATATATATATAGAGTTAGGATTAGAGTTAGACACCTTACCTTATTCACATCGATAGGCTACACAAGAGCTAGGTCTTTTGTATTCTTTACCATTTTGGAATATACGAGCTTCAAGCTCAACCTTCTTCATAGATATTCAAGGTGGAGGCAAAATAAAGTATTAACTTAGATATAGTTAAGTTGAGTGATTGTGAAGGCAACTTGAGATGTTCTATAGCAACTCACATGAAGTGAGATATTACATAAGTTAGAGAGAGGTAGTGTATTTACCAAATTGATTTGAAAATTTGACATAAAAATTGAGAGACAATCATGAAGGTGTGACTTATGGGATCAAACATATGATGAGGGAATTGGATACTCAAAGAAGGAGAGAATAGACACGAGAGTGGATAGGAGTTTTGTCAAAGTGATTATACAAAAATAAGTGAAACTTGAAGGGTTCTAAGTGCGAGTGTTAACAAGTGAAATTAAGATATTATAGATGTGAGAAGATTGGTTGATACACAAGGAAATTATAAAGAGTAAGAAAAAAAGAGATGATGAATGCAAAATTTTATGCGGAACTATTGCATGAATACTAACATCCATATAATTCTTCTCATTCTTCCTATCTTATAATTCTCATAATACAACAAAGTTGCTTGGTGATTGATATTTTGAAAGAACCCCATGATCAAATCATTTCAATTACAAGTATATTATTATTCCATGACATAAGTGGCTATCACTAAGTATCAATGAACTCTATATACCTTTCAATATCTAAGAGGTTGATGAATCATAACTTGAATGTTCTTGGAATATAATACGGAAAGTTATGAACAAGGAATGAAGTGTGATGAGTTCTTTATTCACTTTGATTTGACTACATGATAATATTACTTTAATCTTTGATCGGTTATGTCATGACTATGCTAAAAATAAAATACAATTGATTATATCTTATATGCTAAAATAGATTGTGTCTAATTATATCTGTAATTGATATATATATGATTACGGCCCTAAAAATAGACTGCATATGAGATAGTGGCGAAGCCATAATTGGTTGTGAGATTGACAATTCGAGGAATAGAAAGAAGAAAGAGTATTGGAAAGAAGCGCAAAACGCTTACTTGGCCGTTTGAAGAAGGACACTTGGACACTCGGAGGAGGTTGTTTAGTTACATTGAAGACGATCATTTGGCCACTTGAGGAAGATGATTTGGATACTTGAAGAAAGTTACGTGTGACTTGGATACTTGTCACTTGAAGAGAAAGTTACTTGTTACTCGGTACTTGGTAACTTGAAGAAACTTATGACCATTTGGATACTTGAAGAAATATTATTAAGAGGTTGTTCTAAAATTAGATTGTATTTTATAAACATTGAGGAACCAAAGGACACACGAGGGGGAAGAAAATTATTATGAGAGGAATGACTAAGTTGAGTTGATAACTCAAGGATGCCTCCTCAAGAGTTGATAAGAAAATGGAAGATTAGTAGAGGCATTACTACACATGTGAAGAGGAAATCTCCTTTACATGGGAAGAAAGTATCTAACAAGCACTTCATTATTGTTAAAATACTATCCACACATGTTTCAACGGAGAGAAGTTTTGGTAATGGAACCTAACACTTAGAAGACTAAAGATAAGGTTTGCAAGTGAGGAAAAAGTTTTAGAACGAAAGGTAACTTCGCTTCATTGAGGATGGCTACTTGGCTACTTACCGAATGTAAAAGAAAGGACAACCGTACCGCGAGACGATAATAATGCACAACGAAGAAATTAGGTAGTTAGGTCATCATAATATGGACGATGCTCTAAGTCACTATGATACGGTCAACCCTAGGAACAAGTGGAGGTAGTTGAGCTCTACAAAGTACAACAAACATAGACTACCTCCACCCTCTCGGTTCCGAGACCCCCCCCCCACACCAGATTTCTCAAAACTTTTCAAACACATATTTTCAACCTTAAATTAATCTCACTCACAAACATATCCTCTTTCAAGTACAACTAACATAGACTACCTCCACCCTCTTGGTTCCGAGACCCCCCCTAGACCAAATTTCTCAAAACTTTTCAAACACATATTTTCAACCTTAAATTAATCTCACTCACAAACATATCCTCTTTCAAGTATAACTAACCTAGACTACCTCCACCCTCTCGGTTCCGAGACCCCCCCCCACGGGTGGATCACTTAGTGCATTTTAAAAACGACGTGCGGCATAATATAGAGAGGATTAAAATCATTTGAAGTAAAAATTATAAAGGAATTCCAAATAATGAAGGGGCCATTAAATGTAGACAATGAAATTATAAGTAAGTTAGGTGCACATAAAACATGGGCCATTATTTTTTTGTAAAACTAATATAGGGGCTGAAGATAAGGATCCTAGAAGTTATGTTTAGTATGGTATGTAAATGGGTTTAGGACTCACGGGGATGGATGATAATTGGGATTTTCTTCTGTCTAAAAATGGATGAAAAAGGAACGTGATGTCGTTGGGGTCGTCTTCCCCACGCCCGTTGTTGATGGCTAGGGTTTCAATTTGCTTCGCGGTCCGCTGTGTTCGAGGAGGAGCTCTGTTTCGGAGGAGGCTTTGTTTTGGAGGAGGTTTTGTTTCGGAGGAAGCTTTGTTTTGGAGGAGGCACGGCAGTGCTGCTGAACAGTAAGGCTTTAAGTGCCTGTACCGACTACATCGGCTTGAGGTATGTTGCTCAGTTTTATCCACCGCTTCCCCTATTTGATGGCTATGGAGTTTTCATCACGAAGTGCTCACACACTCACCGGAAGAGTTCGTGCTGACACCTCAAGGTTTTCTGGGCAATAGGATTCAGGTAGAGTGTGCGACTAGTCTCTAGTATCTCAGCTTTGCAACATTGCATTTGAGAGTGCTCTGTTTCGGAGGAGGCGCGCTTTTATGTGTGGCTTGTGTCCTGCTAGTACATTTAGGGACAGTCGGGGAATGCTCCTCATCTCCTGATTGTAGGAGTTCTTCAAAAGGGCAAATCTCATTCCTCATCTTCCGTTTGTAGGGTTCCAAGGTGATAAGTTACAAACGGAACTAAAGATCGTATAAATTCTGGGGAACAAATCCATAGAGCTTCTTAGACTCGATCAAAAACCTAGGGCGTGTAGATGGTGGCCAGCCCCTGCTTCGAATCAGTTCTGTAAATTTGAACGACAATTGAAAGTGTGATTTTTTTGCGTAATTTTCAGCCACAAATGGAATCAATAAATTCCTATCAATGCACTCTTTCCAAGGATGGCACTCCTCTTTGCATACAACTGTTCGAAGGGGAGAAATGGCGCCATTCATACAGCAGAGACGATTTCTTGAACCAAAGTCTCTTCATGAAGCGTTTCTTGAGCTCAAATGATCATTGAATTGTGGGATATAAACTGAAGTAGTTTGAGATTTGTCCAATTTACATTCTTTCTGGTTGAGAGATCTCCTTGTGAGCTTGCAGTGGGTTCATCTTGGCAATCAATTCCGCAACGAAGCATACCTGCATAAGAGTGCATATACTGTGTCGGCAGTGGTCAACTTTCAGTTTCAGAATTGAACCTCAGTCCCTAAACCCTACAAGCTCAAGTTTTTATGCAAGTTTTGCATCACGTTCCTTCACCTGATCGGTGCCTTCACATCTCTTAAGGTTGTGGATTCTGTCAGGCCAATTATCCAGCTATGGTACAAAGAATTTAGTGGGAAAAATGCAGTGAATACCCTACAATATACCATGGATTTAGTATGCAAGCAAGTGGGCAGCAACAACCGTGAATGCGAGAAGCCCAATGACTTGGTGCGCTACTGGAGATACATATTAACGACATGGATTCCACAAGACAGTTTGAGGGTTTGTTCTTCGAAGCCCTAAACGACCTTGTTGGTCACGGAGTCTTTGTCCTTCCACTGAGGCCGCACATGATTCATGGAAAGACCTGGTTACCAAGCTTGGAGCATATAGCACTCATGGACACATGGAGAACTGTGAAATCCAGTTGTGTACTCAGTGAAGTGTTAGACATGTACCACAAGATAATTTGCACAGGCGCAAGCATATATGCAAAGGGTGTATTGGTCCAATTTCATCATCCCCAAGTGTTTTGTGTAAATATGGATGGTGCTAAAAACCTGCTGGAGTCTATTGTACAATCTGTTCATAACTGCGAAGATTTTAATGTCAGCAACATTGACCCTCCTTTATTGACAATCACCTGTGTAGTGCTATGGATGTTCAGACAAAGCAGAAATGAAGATTGCGTGATGACCAGAGAAGTCGAATCTCTGATACATTTAGTTCACAACTAGGTGCATTCACAGATCGTGGAAGAGATAGAACGTGCTCAACCAGCTATTCTTAGCCTTTTCAGGTATTACCAGCACCTCGCAACCCAATCTCAAAAAGTGCATTTCATTCTACAGTGTTGCAGCTTGTGTTCAGAAGACAACGATGAAAGCTGAAGTAGGCATCCCTGTCAATGATGTTGTGGATACTCTCTTGGACTTTGGGGTGCGGAAGGAAGCGATTCCTCAAGTTCTTGTGCAATTTCCTGACATCCTTGGAATGAAGGTGATGGACAAAGTGCAAACAAAGCTGCCCTGGCTCATGGGTTAAGTTGGTGTTCGAAAAGATTATGTGCGACAGATTATTGAGAAATTGCCTCAAATCCTTTTGATGAATGTGCCATCCGGTACCAAACGAGTTAACGCTTTAAGGGACCTGGGTTTTGCAAAGAGTGAGGTGAGTGATATGGTGGTCAGGTGCCCACAGTTGCTTGCCATAAGTGTTGAGAAAGCTATGAAACCAAATGCAGATTTTCTTGTGAAGGAGATGAAAAGGGATATCAGAGCGTTGTTAGAGTACCCTAAATTTTTGACATACGACCTTCAAAGAAGGATCCGACCGCGATTCGCAAAAATCATAGATAAGGGTACCCAATGGCCATTGGCCTGGATGCTCAATTGCAGTGACTCCAAATTTGAAAGTAGGTTGGAAATAGAATATACAGCTGAAATGAAAGCTGAACTTCTAAACCAAGGCCTATTGTAATCTATTCAGACGATGATGAATAAATTGATATGTCTGGATGCAAAGTGGTTTAGGGTTTCCACCTTCTAGTACTCTTAGCATGTTTATGATGTTCATGCAGTGACACAAGCAGTTGCGAGTTGATTTTTGCTTCCAAAGCATTTTTTTGGATTGGTTGTGTACCATGTGTTCTACTCATCTTTTATCACTTCCTTGTTTGTATCGAGGACTTCCTTCTTTATTTTTTTATTTTTTTTGGGTCTATCTCTGCCATCAGTAGAGACATCACCCTTGGATTTTCCACAAAATCATTGACACTCTAACAATTTCCAACATCAATGTCAATGATCACACTTCACAGGATAAATGTGCAAATATTGTGAGAGTGTAGCATGTTTATTCCTGTCTGAAGCTTGTTAATGATTAATAAATCAGTGAGGCGGTCACTATGTCTAGATTGGATATAGGTTCAACCTCATATTGAGATCCTGTGTCATTCTTGAGTTATGTTACCAAGTGAGATTTTTTGAGCAATGCTTTCAATGTTTCTTCGGTGGCCATGCATCCTAGGTTTGGAGGGATCTCAATGGTTACATTTCTTTCTTTCTGTGGTGAGCATGGTGTTGACAAGTATGCTTTACATCCTCCACTTATATAGGTTTGGTGGTGACCAACTTGGTGACAGATTAAGTAGAGCAGATTGAATCGTACTTCTGGGAAGTTTTTATAATGTTATCAATGGACTTCTAACTGAACCAATTTGAATGTACATAGCTGGGTAAGCTTGAAGATGCTTTATCAATGTTGGAGAACTGGGGGTGAAGAGATCAGATTTCAGATGTCACTTTTTGGACATTTAGGTTACAAGAGGAACTTGAAGAATATAGAAAAAAGAAATGAATAGAAGATGAGAGAATCAGATAATGAAGGACCAATTGGACCCTTGGTTGATCTCTAGATCTTTGCACACCCATTATATCTATATCTCACAAACCAATAAGTGTTATTTTGAGCAAGGGCTCAATTTGACTACTTTTGTCTCAAATCGATTTCAATATATGCTTCTTTTCACCCACAATATCTGGAATGGCTCTATGCTGCTGAACTGCAAGTTGTGCATGCACAGTTGAGGCCATTGTGGATGACATGTACTTAATGGCCGTCTTTGACTCTTTATGTACATTAGAACTAATCATGAATTTGGCTTTTGGTCAGCCAAGTTGAGGAGCGGGCAGGACCAAGGGTGCCCCAGTAAGTCCGATCTCCTCCTCTCTTACAGAATCATGCATGCGATCTGTCTGTCAACTTTACTTTCGCATGTATCGCCACCATATACAGGGTTAACTTAACTCACACACAAGCTACACTGTCCTAAGTGCTTTCATTATAACAATGTTTGCAATGGTATTACTTTGCTATGGTCTCCTATATGTGTTCTACATAACTTTGTTTGCAATGGTATTATTGTTTGCACCCTTCTTTGTTTCCATGCTTTCCCTCAACACTCGTCAATTGCGTTAGGAAGTAGATTAGCTTTTATTACTTAAAAGGAATATAGAGTACAAAAAATTGCAACGACTTGGACAATATAAGTAATGAAAGGGTGCAAACAAATGGGCCATTTTTGAAATATAAGTAATTATAGGGAGGCTTTAATTCAACCCTTGAAGGTAAATAGCCCCCCAAAAAATAACCCCCAACCGCACGTGGTGCACAAAAATGCCTTAGAGTGATCTACCCGTGCCCCCCCCACACCAAATTTCTCAAAACTTTTCACAAACATATTATCAACCTTAAATCAGACTCATTCACAAGCTTATCCTCTGTCAAGTACAACTAAACTTGATTACGTCCACCTTCTCGGTTCTGAGACCCCCCCCCCCTCCACACGAGACTTCTCAAAACATTTCACAAACATGTTATCAACCTTAAATCAAACTCATTCACAAGCTTATCCTCTGTCAAGTACAACTAAACTTGATTACGTCCACCTTCTCGGTTCTGAGACCCCCCCCCCTCCACACGAGACTTCTCAAAACATTTCACAAACATGTTATCAACCTTAAATCAAACTCATTCACAAGCTTATCCTCTGTCAAGTACAACTAAACTAGAGTACGTCCACCCTCTCGGTTCCGAGAACCCCCCCCCCACACCATATTTCTCAAAACATTTCACAAACATATTATCAACCTTAAATCTTTCTCATTCACAAGCTTAACCTCTTTCAAGTACAACTAACCTAGACTACCTCCACCCTCTCGGTTCCGAGACCCCCCCCCCACACCATATTTCTCAAAACTTTTCAAACACATATTTTCAACCTTAAATCAATGTCATTCACAAACATATGCTCTTTCAAGTCCAACTAACCTAGAGCACAACCACCCTCTCGGTTCTGAGACCCCCCCCCCAATTGTGCCCCCAAGTGATCCTAATGTGGGTGAGGGCCCCGGGGGTTGGGAACGCCTCCCACGCACGGAGACTAGGAGGCACGAGGGTATCGAGTTAGTGATCGAGATACTCGATTTACTAGTTGGTTTTGGGTTGCACTATGTAATATTTTGGGCATAAAATAAGCTATGTCTATAGCTTTTCATCCTCAAACAAATGGGCAGACGGAGAGAGTTAATAGGACATGGGGAGGTCACTTCATTGTCAAGTTGACACCACGTGCGGACAAAGTTTGCTACCCCTATATTACATGCCATATATAATTTTAAAATTTATGATATTTTTTCTACATATACATAACCATTGATAGTATCTTTTGTATACTTTTTTGAAATTTTTAGTCATCTTTATTTTTTTAGTAATTGTTTTAGTTCAATTCTGTGTCATTCTAGTTAGAAATGGTATGTTTTATGAAAAAAACAAATCATCAAATTTAGTTACCAATTTTAACTATGTCATAGATATTGTGTAGATCTACTCATGAAAAAAATTTGATAAAATTTTGACCCATTTTGGTGGTGCAACTTACCAAAAGAAGATTTTTTTTTGGCCGCACGTGGTGTTCAACTTGACAATGGAGTGATCTACCCGTGTAATAGGATTCTAGAAGATATCCTAAGGCATTATGTTAGTCCAACTTAAGATGATTGGGATCTTTATTTATCCTTGGTTGAGTTTGCATGCATAATTCTTGGCAAAAATCTATTCAAACCACTTCTTTTATGTTGAATCATGGTCAACATCCCTTGACACCTTTGAATGTTGGGATCAGCAAGTGTCATGTCCTTGTTGCAAAAGACTTAGTACAATCGATGTCTAGTATTATGCAAGAGGCTAAGAAGCATTGGTAGCATCACAAAATAGACAGAAGTTCTATGTTGATATTTATAAAGAGACGTGAAATCTCTTTAAATGTTGGAACTCAAGTGTTGTTGAGTACGTCTAACATTAAGTTAAAGATACCATGAGTATGGAAGTTGCTACCTAGATGGATTGGTCTTTTTAAGGTATAAAAAAGGTGGGCAAAGTAGCTTACAAATTAGAATTGCCAAAGACATGATGTATTTCATATCTCACTTCTAAAATCATATAAGAATTCTGGCAAGGTACAACCTTCATCACCACCAATCCTAGAAGATGAGGAATTGCCATTTGATGTTGAATGTTTTCTTACACATGAGGTAAGAGGTAGTCTTAGAAGGCCTCGGAATGTTTTACCTCATCAAGTGGCTTGGATATGGACTTGGACATAAGTCTTGGGAGGCAAAGAGGAATTTGACTTTCGAAGTGCTCAAAGAATATTGGGACACAATGGAACATTCACATGAACGGCTAACACAAAATAAAGGTGTTGAGAATGTAAGTGTGTCCAATAAGATCAATACAAGAAGCAATTTTAAGCAAAAGCAAGTTGATGGCTTGGAAGTTTAAGATAGTGTACCATTTGAACAGAGACGCTCAAAATTAAATGGGAACAAGTATAACATGGACCTTTATTGATACATGTTGAGTTCCCCAATCCCTCCGGTATCCTTGTCAAGCTCATACACCAATATAAATTGAGGGTTGTCAAAGAACTCAAGTTCCTCAATCCCTCTGTGTGAGGCCAAACCCCCCACCCTTAAGCGTCCGTAGTCCGAGTAGTGGGTTTGGGCTCACATTCCTCCGCGGTATTGGATTTGGACTTGGATGAGTCCATAGTGCAAGGTTCACCCTTCAAGTGGTCTTGGATTTAACTAGCTCCTTCATAAACCCAGCTCCTTCATAAACCCAGCTTCTTAGCTTCTAACTAAACAAACCCAGCTCCTTCATGAACCCAGCTCCTTAGCTTCTAACTAAACAAACTCAGGTCCTTCATAAACCCAGCTCTTTACTTTCTAACTAAACAAACCCAGCTCCTTCATAAACCCAGCTCTTTACTTTCTAACTAAACAAACCCAGCTCCTTCATAAACCCAGCTCCTTCATGAATCCAGCTCCTTAGCTTCTAACTAAACAAACCCAGGTCCTTCATAAACCCAGCTCTTTACTTTCTAACTAAACAAACCCAGCTCCTTCATAAACCCAGCTCCTTCATGAACCCACAACTTTGTAGTTGTAATCCCCAACTACCTCACTAATTATTCAAGCCCTTAACTAATCTTCCTACCTAATTTCCCTAATTCTACTAACAACCCCTTTCTAATCACACAATTCTTCTCTAATCCTAAAATCCTAAAATCCTAGAGAGGAGAGGGGGAGAGAGAATTTCCTAACTTCACTAAGACTAACTAATCCACACAAGTATATTTTTGCACTCATCACAACATCAAGTGCTCAACTCTTAAACATGGAACTTGCAACCACGTGTATTCAAAACATGAACTTAAAGTACCACAAATTGGAATCATGAATTAACTTTAAAATCCTTCACGTCAACACTAATTCTACCAAGAGGTCAAGCCCTCTTCAAGGCTAACAAGCCTTGGCTCTCAAACTAAAAACTAAGCACACACATGTGCTCCAATATGGCTTCCCACACCCACACTTATAACTCGTGGGGTGCCTTGGAGCACAAAGGAAAGAGAGGATGAGTGAGGGAAGAATGAGGGATTATATAGTAAGCTTGAGGGGGTGAGCACCCTCAAGGCTCACGATAAGCCCTTGAGATTTCCTCCTACTTAGTAGGCGCCAATCCTATCTTCTAAGTCTTCCTCCCTCAAATGATCAACAAGGATCCTAATTCGAACATTTAACTAGCCTTGGCTTTCTACCTACCACACTTTACCAAACTTGGGATGCTTCAACCCAAACTTAGCCTCCTTCGCTTTCCGCCGCCATAACTTTCTCCCCTTACTTTCCCAAATCGTCGCTCACCACTTAATTCAAACCACGATGCTTAACTCGTGATTTGATTGGTGCTTTGAGAATTTGCTTATCCTCCACCTTGCATTCTTCCTTGGGCCTTCCCCATTAAGTGGCCATGATGAGGTGGTCCACTTGTGCGCTCCATGTGATCCTCCATTCATCCCAATTCGAATGCACTTGCCTCTTGAGTCACTTTGGTTGTCTCCATCCATTTGTACTAGCCTACTCACTAACTACTCAATCCAAGTTCTCCTTACCTATCCTCATTCACTCAAATCCTTCCGAAGGTAAAAACACAATAACAACTCACATCCTAGCCTCTTACAACATGGTACTTCTAAGACTAACATTTCACTCTTTTTATATTTTTGTGAAGTAACATGCTACTTCAAAGTGCATCAACTAACGTTTCAAGGGTCTAAGACTAAATGTGGGCACCCTTTTGGGCTCACACTCTGGTATCATTGTCAAGCTCGTCCATCCTGTCAAATGAAGGGTTGTCAAAGAACTCAAGTTCCCCAATCCCTCCGGTATCGTTGTCGAGCTTGTACACCCTGTCAAATAAAGGGTTGTCAAAGAACTCAAGTTCCCAATCCCTCCGGTATCCTTGTCAAGCTTCTACACCCTCTCAAATCAAGGGTTATCAAAGAACTCAAGTTCCCCAATCCCTCTGGTATCATTGTCAAGCTCGTCCATCCTGTAAAATCAAGGGTTATCAAAGAACTCAAGTTCCTCAATCCCTCCGGTATCGTTGTCAAGCTCGTACACCCGGTCAAATGAAGGGTTGTCAAAGAACTCAAGTTCCCAATCCTTCCGGTATCGTTGTCAAGCTCGAACAATCTCTCAAATGAAGGGTTGTCAAAGAACTCAACTTCTCCAATCCCTCCGGTATCATTGTCAAGCTCGTCAACCCTGTCAAATCAAGGGTTGTCAAAGAACCCAAGTTCCCCAATCCCTCTGGTATCCTTGTCAAGCTCGTACACCGTGTCAAATCAAGGGTTGTCAAAGAACTCAAGTTCCCCAATCCCTCCGGTGTCCTTGTTAAACTCGTACACCGTGTCAAATCAAGGGTTGTCAAATAACTCAAGTTCCCCAATCCCTCCGGTATCATTGTCAAACTCGTACAACTGCTCAAATCAAGGGTTGTCAAAGAGCCCAAGTTCCCCAATCCCTCCGGTATTGTTGTCAAGCTCGAACAATCTCTCAAATGAAGGGTTGTCAAAGAACCCAAGTTCCCCAATCCCTCCGGTATCCTTGTCAAGCTCGTACACCGTGTCAAATCAAGGGTTGTCAAAGAACTCAAGTTCCCCAATCCCTCCGGTGTCCTTGTTAAACTCGTACACCGTGTCAAATCAAGGGTTGTCAAATAACTCAAGTTCCCCAATCCCTCCGGTATCATTGTCAAACTCGTACAACTGCTCAAATCAAGGGTTGTCAAAGAGCCCAAGTTCCCCAATCCCTCCGGTATTGTTGTCAAGCTCGAACAATCTCTCAAATGAAGGGTTGTCAAAGAACCCAAGTTCCCCAATCCCTCCGGTATCCTTGTCAAGCTCGTACACCGTGTCAAATCAAGGGTTGTCAAAGAACTCAAGTTCCCCAATCCCTCCGGTGTCCTTGTTAAACTCGTACACCGTGTCAAATGAAGGGTTGTCAAAGAACTCAAGTTCCCCAATCCCTCCGGTATCATTGTCAAACTCGTACAACTGCTCAAATCAAGGGTTGTCAAAGAGCCCAAGTTCCCCAATCCCTCCGGTATCCTTGTCAAGCTTGAACAATCTCTCAAATGAAGGGTTGTCAAAGAACCCATGTTCCCCAATCCCTCCGGTATCATTGTCAAACTCGTACAACTGCTCAAATCAAGGGTTGTCAAAGAGCCCAAGTTCCCCAATCCCTCCGGTATTGTTGTCAAGCTCGAACAATCTCTCAAATGAAGGGTTGTCAAAGAACCCAAGTTCCCCAATCCCTCCGGTATCCTTGTCAAGCTCGTACACCGTGTCAAATCAAGGGTTGTCAAAGAACTCAAGTTCCCCAATCCCTCCGGTATCCTTGTTAAACTCGCACACCGTGTCAAATCAAGGGTTGTCAAAGACCTCAAGTTCCCCAATCCCTCCGGTATCATTGTCAAACTCGTACAACTGCTCAAATCAAGGGTTGTCAAAGAATCCAAGTTCCCCAATCCCTCCGGTATCCTTGTCAAGCTTGAACAATCTCTCAAATGAAGGGTTGTCAAAGAACCCATGTTCCCCAATCCCTCTGGTATCGTTGTCAAGCTCGTACACCCTGTCAAATCAAGGGTTGTCAAAGAACTCAAGTTCCCCAATCCCTCCGGTATCCTTGTTAAACTCGCACACCGTGTCAAATCAAGGGTTGTCAAAGACCTCAAGTTCCCCAATCCCTCCGGTATCATTGTCAAACTCGTACAACTGCTCAAATCAAGGGTTGTCAAAGAATCCAAGTTCCCCAATCCCTCCGGTATCCTTGTCAAGCTTGAACAATCTCTCAAATGAAGGGTTGTCAAAGAACCCATGTTCCCCAATCCCTCCGGTATCGTTGTCAAGCTCGAACAATCTCTCAAATGAAGGGTTGTCAAAGAACTCAACTTCTCCAATCCCTCCGGTATCATTGTCAGGCTTGTCCACCCTGTCAAATCAAGGGTTGTCAAAGAACCCAAGTTCCCCAAATCCTCCGGTATCCTTGTCAAGCTCGTACACCATCTCAAACCAAGGGTTGTCAAAGAACTCAACTTCCCCAATCCCTCCTGTATCTTGGTCAAGCTCCTACACCCTGTCAAATCAAGGGTTGTCAAAGAACTCAAGTTCCCCAATCCCTCCGGTATCCTTGTCAAGCTGCTACACCATATCAAATGAAGGGTTGTCAAAGAACTCAAGTTCCCCAATCCCTCCGGTATCCTTGTCAAGCTGCTACACCCTGTCAAATCAAGGGTTGTCAAAGAATTCAAGTTCCCCAATCCCTCCGGTATCATTGTCAAGCTCGTCCACCCTGTCAAATCAAAGGGTTGTCAAAGAACCCAAGTTCCCCAATCCCTCCGGTATCCTTGTCAAGCTCGTACACCCTGTCAAATCAAGGGTTGTCAAAGAAATCAAGTTCCCCAATCCATCCGGTATCGTTGTCAAGCTCGTACACTCTGTCAAATCAAGGGTTGTCAAAGAAATCAAGTTCCCCAATCCCTCCGGTATCTTTGTCAAGCTGCTACACCTTGTCAAATCAAGGGTTGTCAAAGAACTCAAGTTCCCCAATCCATCCGGTATCCTTGTTAAGCTCGAACAATCTCTCAAATCAAGGGTTGTCAAAGAACTCAACTTCCCCAATCCATCCGGTATCGTTGTCAAGCTCCTACACTCTGTGAAATCAAGGGTTGTCAAAGAAATCAAGTTCCCCAATCCATCCGGTATCCTTGTCAAGCTCATACACCATCTCAAACGAAGGGTTGTCAAAGAACTCAACTTCCCCAATCCCTCCGGTATCATTGTCATGGTCGTCCACCCTGTCAAAGAAATGGTTGTCAATGAACTCAAGTTCCCCAATTCCTCCGGTATCGTTGTCAACCTTGTACACCCTGTCAAATGAAGGGTTGTCAAAGAACTCAAGTTCCCCAATCCCTCAGGTATCTTTGTCAAGCTCCTACACCATATCAAATGAAGGGTTGTTAAAGAACTCAAGTTCCCCAATCCCTCCGGTATCGTTGTCAAGCTCGAACAATTTCTCAAATGAAGGGTTGTCAAAGAACCCAAGTTCCCCAATCCATCCGGTATCGTTGTCAAGCTCGTACACGTTGTCAAATCAAGGGTTGTCAAAGAACTCAAATTCCCCAATCCCTCCGGTATCGTTGTCAAGCTTGTACACTTTGTCAAATCAAGGGTTGTCAAAGAAGTCAAGTTCCCCAATCCATCCGGTATCCCTGTCAACTTCTTACACCGTGTCAAATCAAGGTTTGTCAAAGAACTCAAGTTCCCCAATCCCTCTGGTATCGTTGTCAAGCTCGAACAATCTATCAAATCAAGGGTTGTCAAAGAACCCAAGTTCCCCAATCCCTCCGGTATACTTGTCAAGCTCCTACACCCTGTCAAATCAAGGGTTGTCAAAGAACTCAACTTCCCCAATCCATCCGGTATCGTTGTCAAGCTCGTACACTCTGTGATATGAAGGGTTGTCAAAAAACTCAAGTTCCCAAATCCCTCCGGTATGCTTGTCAAGCTCGCACACCCTGTCAAATCAAGGGTTGTCAAAGAACTCAAGTTCCCCAATCCCTCCGGTATCTTTGTCAAGCTCGAACAATTTGTCAAATGAAGGGTTGTCAAAGAACCCAAGTTCCCCAATCCCTCCGGTATCCTTGTCAAGCTCGCACACCCTGTCAAATCAAGGGTTGTCAAAGAACTCAACTTCCCCAATCCCTCCGGTATCGTTGTCAAGCTCCCACAATCTCTCAAATGAAGGGTTGTCAAAGAACTCAAGTTCCCCAATTCCTCTGGTATTGTTTTCACCTTTGGACAATATTCTAGATGTACTTCCATTAAAGGGATGATTGAAAACATTTCTTTGGGTATTTGATTCAGGAATGAACATCCGCACAATTGCAAAACTTGTAATTTCACAAAAGATTTCCAAAAATGGGCATTTGTCAATAGATCTTTAGAAGTCTTCAATCTCATGTCATCCCAAATATGTGATGTCATCTCATCCCAAGTTAATGGTATTAAGTTTATCATGAAGCATTTCAAGTTGAAAGAGCGTGCAGCAAGTGAACAAATGCAGTCTATGTTGTTGATGATATTTGAAATCTTCATGTCTTTGGCATGAAATCTCAATAGGCGAAGATAGCTCAGACCACCATCTTGGATTTGTGGAACTTGAAATAGGTTGTGGCTTATGCCATTGCCAAAGTAAAAACAACCTTGAAGTTTACCCACATCCTGTTTTTGAGAGTATGTGAAAGTATTAGCATATTGTACTTGTGTAAATTTTTCCAACTACTAGTACATGACATAAATTTGTGCTAAGCATCTATAGCATCCTAAAACTTTACCCAATACCCATCCAAAATGTCATTCTAAATTGAAGGTTTTCCATCAAGCCATATGTTTTAAGAAATCGTTTACAATTAAAATACATAAGACACTATCTTAATATAGCCAATGTTAGTAGAATACCGAGCAGCTTGTAAGTCCGTTTGTGTTCCAAATTCGAGTACCCGCATATTCTTTCTCAGCAATCATTTGTCCCATGGCACGCAAGTGGTCGTGCATTTGCAAAATTTCATCACCGTCACCATCAATTTCTACGGTCACCATCAATTTCTACAGGTCCTAACTAAGAACGCGGAGTCATCATTGCCACCGTCCATAGATAAGCACCTGGCCTTCATGCGAGACTCCTCCACTGCTCTGTTTTTTTTTCCCTTCTTCTTCTTCCTCCTCCTTCGCACTCTTCTTCCGCACCACCTCCTGCTTCTTCCGGTATTAGATAGACAGGCACAGAAATCGCCTCTCCGTTCCCCTCTCGCGAAACTAACAACACCTCCCTCTTGTCAGGCCTTTTTTCCCACGCCCCGGGTCGCTCTCTTGTTGGAGAATTTGCTTTTTGATGATTTCTGAGAGTGAGTGAAGTGTGTGTTGTCTTTGTCTTTGTCATTGCCTTTGCTTGAAAAGGCTGCTAGAGAGCAACTTCTATTTGAGGGCCTGTCTATTCTTTTGCTGCTCTTGCGGCGAGGTGTTTGATGTGCCTTGTTTGCGTTTGATTTTATTATACTTCTCATGCTTTGTTTGTAATGGAGTTCCTGCGAGGCAGTCAGATGGAATTCGGGCTTAGAGTAAGTACTTTGCGAGTGGCGAGCGTCGTTATGTATTGTGATGCTTGAGCTTCGATCCACTTCCCGCACTGCGGCGGCGAGGACGAGTACCCGTTGAAACTATTTTTCTGTAGGAACTAAGGATTTGGCGGAGTGCACACGCTCAATTGCAGTTCATGCACATCTGTGTGAAGACGTCTTGGTTGCCTAGGACTTCTTGCACGCATTGTGATCAGGGAGCGTTTGTGGATATTTAGTGGTGCTATACTTCTTCCCCCGTATTCAATTCTCCAAGGCCAATGTCAGTGACATTAAGTCGTTGCACTGACATTAAGTCATTTTGGTGTAAGGGATGCGGGTTGGGTTTAACTAGATCCCGATTGTTGCCGATGTTTTGAAGTATCTAGCAGGTGAAATTGGTACACCTACCATTATCTTGGTTGTGGGATTAGAGTTGATGAACTTTAGGGTCTGTGAGGAGGAGGAAAAAATGGCACATGTGGATGGTGAAGGTCCATATATGTGGTGGCCCCATCTACCAAGTTTCAAGGAAACTTAAGTGACATGCTAACTTCATAAGTTTAGTCACACTTATCTCTCTTATGTCCAAGACTGCCGAGCCTCTGAAGCCAGCCGCGTGAACCTACTGTGTGAGGTTTGGCCCAGACTTGCGCCTTAGTTTGTTGGCTCCTTCAAAGTGAGCTCCTCCTCGCCCTCTCCGACTAATGAAACATTGATTGATTGCATTGCATTTTGAGTTTCATCTCGGGCTTCAACTCTTGGCTTGGCGGAGGTAGACAATTATGAGGTTTGCTCAAGAGCGAGAGGATCTAGATGTGGAGGATTTCAAGACGTAGGGAGTGTGAGAAGTGAAAGTCTATCGAGAGTTTTTTGTTGCATCAAGTTATAGATCCGCTTACGGTAATCCAATGCCAAACATCCCTAATTTTGTAAGCCTCATGATTCATGTAAGTAGGCGAGGGAGCGCAAGTAGGCGTCGTAGTACCACGTTAGTTGCTTTCTTTGCTAGCTTTGGACACCTAGGCTTGGAGTTTTGTGATTTTCTCTACTATCACAATTTGCAAAAGGTTGAGCACTTTGAATTGTAATATGTGGAGTTTATTATTGTTTTGCAAGGTTATGCGGTTCTACAATATTGAATAGTGTAGTCAAGTCAATGCCAACTAGTTCAATCTCACATGCGTCATGAAGGATCTTTAAATGGTTGAAATTTTAGCGTTTGGATATCGATCTAAGTGGTGCCTCTTATTGTTGAGTGGGCAATGATACACATGGGAAATTCATATATGTTCTTCATTATGAAACTTGAAGGAATTCATAATCATCAGCTTAAGAGAATGTAGAACATCAAGATCATGGAAGTCTTTATGAATGTTGCATGAATGCAACTATTGGTTGATTTACAACATCATAAGTTATAGTTCTTCTTGTAGGATTCAACACTAGTCTAAGATGTAGACTAGAAAATAAATTGTTTTGTCTACAATTGGAAAGACGTAGTTTGATATGTCGTTTTACCAACTAAATGGTTCTAAGGATGAATATCGTTGTCATGAATGAAGTTCTCAAATTTTACAGAACTTTTGGTCAGTATCTACATCGTGTGATGTCTGCAAATTTTGAACAATGCCTAGTTTGTATCCGTTCAAAGCAACCAGTCGTAATCCAGACCATGCACAATTTTTGAGATTGAAATTTGCAAGTTTTAAACGGAGGGGGACTAGTTTATGAAGTATGGGATTGGTAGTAATGGTCACTTGTATCTCTAATTGTGATACAATCTGGTAGTGTTTCATGAAGCATGCATTAGGTTCTCCACAAAGTATGAGACATTCATGCAAAATTTGAACTTCAAGTCTTTCTGACCACACACCAATATTGCTAAAAAAAATGACCAAATTAGAAAATCTAGAAAGCAGCTCCATCCCATAGACAAGTGGATCTCCTATACATAATATGACACAACCTGTGTCGAAATCCTGAGGTGGTGTCTTGAGCGAATATGCTTTGGTTAAATTTGTGGAGCTTTTTATCTTTTGCTTTCATGCTTGACCTTTTTTCGGATGTTTGATCAATTAGCATTTGCAACTTTGGTGTTGGATCTATATTTCATCCCCACATCAAGTGTCCAACCTCTATAGAAGTTCACGAGTCACCTTGAAGAATGAGCATTTTGACACCAAAGTGCTTACCTTGCCTATCACCCGTGTTATTAGAGTAATATTTACCCTAGAATGCAAGGACTCTTAACTATTTTAATTTGAAAGTCAGTGAAACTTGGATGTATTTTCTAGAGATGAGTAGATAAGGTAGAACTTGTGCCCTTGACTTCACAGAGCTGCCTAACAAGACCAAAGAATAACAATCATGTCTTGCATTTTGCTAGACCAAGCACCATTAATTGATGTTTTTGAGGAATCTACAACATGAAATTCCAACAAATTTTGAATGAGCAACAACATTCCCTTGAGTAACTTATGACATTTAGTAGTGAGTATATTCAAAAACAACAATTTTGCATCGTTGAGGGTAAAGAACATCATGCTCTGCTACTAGGATTTGGAAAATGACATGTTTATGAAATGTTGCGGTTTTTACACTTGCATTGAACACCTCTCAATCAAGTCTGTGAGGTTCTGGACAATTACCCTTATTTTCATGTTTGGAGGAACATGGGGTTGTAGTGACTCCTAGAGTATGATAACAAGTTGAACAAGGGCTTTGCAAATGATGAATAGGAAAATCAAAATATGAGATTTCGAAAAAATTCCAAATTCTTTGACTTTTATTACAATATGTCAAATATATCGGTGGCCATGTGTGCTCATTGCAATCTTTTTGTTGGCTTTGTGTTTAGGCTCACATTGAGCTAAACTGACGCGGCGCCACGGCTAATTTTTGTGGAGGAGAATATTCAAAAGTACTTTGAGGTGAGCCTATGACCACTTTCATGTTGAATGTTCAAGTAGTTTGCATGTGTATGTGAGCTAAGTTATCTATTATATTCCCGGAACACAGTCACAGTGACATTCGTATTTGGTCGGCGACAAAATGTCGCAAAGTATGGTCACGTTTTAAACCTTGTAGTGTGGACGACGGGATTTAGCCATGCATCGAGTTTTGTGATCCACAAATTGCATATGCCTTACTTTGCTCTTCAATAATCATTTCTTATGTCTTGAATGTGAGGATGTTCAGGCTAAACTCAAAATTATTCAATTTATGTTGAATGTAATTCTTTTCTCATTTCTAAAAGCTATGTCCAATAAGGATAATAGGGTGCCTCATATTATTTAGAGGCTTAATAAAGTTATGGATACGACAAAAAAATAAGTTCATAAGTTTTAAGGTAACATAGGGTTATGATTACAAGGGGGAAGCCCTATAAATATGTTACGTGGATATAGGATGCTTGATGATTGGGATGCACTGGTATTGGGTTGATGAATTGTTTTGGGCTCATTTAGTAATCCTTATGGATAATTTGTATACCCTCCCTACTTTGCATGTTTTTTGGCTACTATGTGGTGAGAACCAATCAATTTCAATGACTTTCCGTCCATTATCTTGTCCTTAAATTGAATGTTTGGAATTATTATCTTTGAAGTCCTAAGACACGGACTTTTCTTTTCCATTTTTATTTTACTCGACATATTATTGTACAAAAAAATACAAGAAAATGCAACCAAATTCATTATACTAAGCCGCATGTACAACAACTTGTCTGCTTATAGCTTGGATGGAACTCTAAACTCCATCATTTGCAATGAAAATCAATAATGTAATCAATATTGAAATCAACATATATGGCTTATTGTTTGTATTGTTTCAGGTGATCTTTGTATTTTATGTTTGCATAGTAATTGAACCCTGTAACTTCACCATAGTAGATGAGAGTAGGGTAAAAGTTTCGTGTTCTAACGCCATGTTTTATCGCTTGTATGCGGAGGTTGCCTATGTTATTCATTAAATTTCCTAGGCTAGTCATTGTTAATGATTAGTGATGCACACAATGAATTTTTGAGTTGCATGGGAACTCCCACAAAATGTTTCCCCAACCAATATAACTGAGTCAACACAAAAACATGTGGCCATGTTATTTATGTTGGGAGAATAGAAGGAATGGAGATTCAATTATGAGCACGATTAGATGAGGAGAACAAATGAAGTGTGCTCTTTTGAATGCTTATGTTATGTTGGTTCACTGTCCATCTCTGTTTGAAATTGTAGGGCTTGACTGTCGCAACCCTCACTAGCTCCCCTTAACTAATTTGGTCATTTTTATTTCTAGCAAGGGTCACGAGCGCTAACCCTTTGCATTCCGCCATGCTAATGGTTAGCTCCTCCTACCGCGGCCCTTAGTTCATAAGAGGGGAACCAACCTTCCTACTTTGCTTTCATGACTCACCCCTTAATCGGTAACCAATTCTTAGATGTGGACTTCCATCCATGGAAGTCCAATCTTATGTTGATCATTGCGTTGCCGGAGCAACACTATAACAACCCGAACCATACTAAGCAAATATGCCCTCACATTGGGCCAATGTCCATGAAGGCCGTGCCGTTCGGCCTCGGGTGGGTTCGGCCACACCACCTCACCCATATAAGCCTCTAGGATCTTTGGCAAGGCCCCTACCCCACCGTCAAGAAACCTTTTGTCTCTCTACCAAGAGTTGGGTCCAAGTAGACATTTCCCCTTAGGCGCTGGGGCTATAAGCCCCCAACAGCTTCAGAACACCATAACTTCCTTGAAAAATATCTGATGTTAACAAACAACCATTCCATTGTCATTTACACTTCATGTAGATGCCAATGGACTCCTGACTTGCCCCATTCGAGCAAGCATTGAGGAAGTTATGCGTGTTCAAACCTTGGCAGTCCTAGGAGCCACTCCCAGGCCACTAATGTACGAGGGCGTTGTCTCGAGACAACGCCCCACTACCTCACATCTCCAATTGAGGTGTTCTTGAGCATTCTAGAATTCACACGCCATAAGCTACTCATAGCTTATGGCATTACCCTCGTGCCTCAGTCTCCATGGGTGGGAGGCGTTCCCAGCGCTTGGGGCCTGGGGCCCCCACCCACACTAGGATCACTTGGGCTCTCTCACCAACGGCGCCACAAGTCCCGGGTGTCACTCCGGGGTCCCCCTTGTGCCCATGGTGTTTTGGGCACTCCTCATGGAGAGGTGCATGACATTAACCTAGATCTAGAATTCTCAATTAGAATGAATTTTAGAACTAATTTGTAAAGGTGTTTAAAATAATTTGTTCGTAGTAAGTGAAATTGGGAGTATGGGTTTTGCGTATGTTAACACAAGTCATAGAATGAAATGCTGATAAAATTGATGTTAAATGTAGGTTTTAATCCGTCATGGCCATCGAGCTTGGGCAATTATTGGTGAACCAACTTTCAATGCTATGGCGGTTCATCATCACTTGCTTCGTATACTTCTTGACACTTGTTCACAAAGAGAAACCGCATCGATGTGAGATTTCGGAATTTTTAGAATGGGAAGAGGAAGAAATGATCAAAATGCAAACTATTCTCCGACGAGATGATGTGTTGAATAAGCGGCAATGCACAGATCTTGTCGCCAAGCTTTCTACGACCGTGCATAGTATTATTGAGATGATCACATCCATCGAGCAATCCTTCCAAGTAAGGATTGTGGTGATGGAGTTGCATCGTATCATACAAAAAGGGGGAGCATTGGTGAATGAATGTGGGAGTGGAGATTGGTGCCATGCAGCTATTTTCCAATTAAACAACAAAGAGGCCTTTTGGGAAGTCGTGTTTGATTTGAAGTGTTGTTGGGAGGCAATGCACGAGATGTACTTGACAAACCACCCGAATCCGCAAAACTACACAATGTGCAAGGATTTGAATGTGGCTACTTTGAAGGAAGTTGAAGGCGATGAACAAGACTTGCAGAAGAAGCTTGAAAGTGCACTTGAGGACTCCAATGAACACATATTAGCAAAGCATTTGTTGAAGAGATTGAAATGTGATTTGCAACAAGTGAGAGGTGGAGAATTGGATGCTTTGGAAATACCTAAAGACTTTCCAAAACCTATGCTTGTGGAACTAGTGGGTGGTGGTGCGTTTGGATTAGTGTACAAATCAAAATGGTTGGGATTACCAAGTGCAACAAAAACGTTGGCAGTTCCAGATGATTGTTCTGGTTTTCGCAAAGAAGTGGGGATATTGGCAGGCTTGAGCCACCCGAACCTCATCAAATACTTTTGCTGTGGAATAGACGAAGAACGTAACGAGTTACATTTGGTGATGGAGTTGATGGACATGAGTTTGACAAAAATGTTGGAGAAGCTCAACAAGACACTTTTACCATACATTGTTGCAATTGATGTTATGCTTCAAATTGGAAGCGGCATGTGGTATCTTCATGACATGCATGTCGCCCATCTCGATTTAAAGCCAGACAATGTGCTTTTAAGCTCCACGACCATTGATGGAGCAAAGGATACAAGTCGTTACCATTGTAATGTCAAATTGATCGATTATGGCACTTCCAAAATGGAAGTTCAAAGCAAACCGCAAATACAAAAGCATAAATATATTGTTGGTACACCAAGGTATATGGCACCTGAGGCAAGGGAAAAAAACTTGGCTTGTATGGCGTGTCCTTTCCAAGCGGATGTATGGTCTTTTGCTATGACATGTTCAGAGATCCTTTCGGGGAAGGTGCCATTTCATCACACAAATGATATGAGAGAAATTCATCAAAAAATAAAGACGGGTGAAAGGCCGGAGCTACCTATCAATTGTGGGGAGCTTACCAAATTGATTGAGGAATGTTGGAGGGAGGACCCCTTACAAAGGCCAACATTCTCCGATATTTGCAAAAGACTCATAGGCTTGAAGAAAATGTTCATGAAGGGAACATATTTGAGTATTATGGTTCCGCAGTACGATGGAGTTAGGATTCTTCTTCGAAAGATGTCAACAACACTGGAAATTTGCAAAGAAAAACCAAATCATGATAGTGAGAAGGTAAATGCCACTTCCATTACAATGCGCTCACTAGTTGATTTATTCTCAATTTAATAATTGCTTTGATTTATTATTTTGGATGTTTGAAATTGAAGATGCATTTTTTGTGGTGAGGTATATTAGACTTTATTGACATATTGATGTGTTGTACATATAGGTGTTTGATGGAACATTATTGATTGATCGAACGGTGCTTAATTTCGAGAACAACCTTGCAAGAGTAAAATATCACCTCAAAGAAGTGAATACCTTGGGTATTGTCGGTATGGGTGGAATAGGGAAGACCACATTGGCGAAGGCCATATTTGATGATGTGAAGTCCACATACGATGCATCATGCTTTGTGGGGCAATTGAAAAGAAGGAGTTTGCTTGATATTCTACGTGAAATCTTTTCAAAATTTGGTGTGGACAAAGAGGTCAGGGATTTGGTGCATGGGCACAAGTTGATGGAAGAATTGTTGGACAAAAAGAAAGTCCTTTTGATCTTGGACGATGTTAAGGATGAAGCTCAAGTGGACGACATTATACCAACGGCCATTTTAGATCAAAGCAAGGGTACCACACTCATTATAGCAACTCGTGATTGGGGTGCAATTAGAAATCGTGTGAGGGCGAGTGGTAGAAGATTTGATGTGAGCAAGTTAGATGATGATGCAGCAAAAACTCTCTTCACCATTCATTCTTTGTGGGAAGCATCTCATTTATCACAAGAATTTAATGATATACGGGACATAATTGTGGAAGCTTGCAAGGGTTTGCCTTTGAGTTTGAAAGTCATGGGGGCATACTTACGTGGAAAAGGAAAGTTGCGAAGTTGGGAACGTGCATTCCAAAGGATGAAAAGGGGAAGAAATTTGGACGGAGAGGACGATGAGATATGGAATACCTTGAGAGTAAGCTTCGATGATGGTTTGACTCAAGAAGAAAAAAATATGTTCTTGGACATAGCTTGCTTCTTCGGTGGAGATGTGCATCCTAGTGGCATGTCCAAAGAAAGAGCCCTACGCGTGTGGGCCGATAACAACATCCCTCCAATTTCTGCATTGAAGAATTTGGTCCATCGAGCATTGGTAACCGTAGAAATTGATGGTGACTGTGATGAAATTTTGCAAATGCACGACCACTTGCGTGCCATGGGACAAATGATTGCTGAGAAAGAATATGCGGGTACTCGAATTTGGAACACAAACGGACTTACAAGCTGCTCGGTATTCTACTAACATTGGCTATATTAAGATAGTGTCTTATGTATTTTAATTGTAAACGATTTCTTAAAACATATGGCTTGATGGAAAACCTTCAATTTAGAATGACATTTTGGATGGGTATTGGGTAAAGTTTTAGGATGCTATAGATGCTTAGCACAAATTTATGTCATGTACTAGTAGTTGAAAAAATTTACACAAGTATAATATGCTAATACTTTCACATACTCTCAAAAACAGGATGTGGGTAAACTTCAAGGTTGTTTTTACTTTGGCAATGGCATAAGCCACAACCTATTTCAAGTTCCACAAATCCAAGATGGTGGTCTGAGCTATCTTCGCCTATTGAGATTTCATGCCAAGGACATGAAGATTTCAAATATCATCAACAACATAGACTACATTTGTTCATTTGCTGCACGCTCTTTCAACTTGAAATGCTTCATGATAAACTTAATACCATTAACTTGGGATGAGATGTTATCACATATTTGGGATGAGATGCCATCACATATTTGGGATGACATGAGATTGAAGACTTGTAAAGATCTATTGACAAATGCTCATTTTTGGAAATCTTTTGTGAAATTACAAGTTTTGCAATTGTGCGGATGTTCATTCCTGAATCAAATACCCAAAGAAATGTTTTCAATCATTCCTTTAATGGAATTACATCTAGAATATTGCCCAAAGTTGAAAACAATACCAGAGGAATTGGGGAACTTGAGTTCTTTGACAACCCTTCATTTGATACATTGTCGGAGCTTGACAAGAATACCGGAGGAATTGGGGAACTTAAGTTCTTTGACAACCCTTGATTTGACAGGGTGTGCGAGCTTGACAAGGATACCGGAGGGATTGGGGAACTTGGGTTCTTTGACAACCCTTCATTTGAGAGATTCTTCCAGCTTGACAAGGATACCGGAGGGATTTGGGAACTTGAGTTCTTTGACAACCCTTCATTTGAAATGGTGTACGAGCTTGACAACGATACTGGAGGGATTGGGGAACTTGAGTTCTTTGACAACCCTTGATTTGACAGGGTGTGCGAGCTTGACAACGATACCGGAGGGATTGGGGAACTTGAGTTCTTTGACAACCCTTGATTTGACAGGGTGTGCGAGCTTGACAAGGATACCGGAGGGATTGGGGAACTTGGGTTCTTTGACAACCCTTCATTTGAGAGATTATTCCAGCTTGACAAGGATACCGGAGGGATTTGGGAACTTGAGTTCTTTGACAACCCTTCATTTGAAATGGTGTACGAGCTTGACAACGATACCGGAGGGATTCGGGAACTTGAGTTCTTTGACAACCCTTGATTTGACTAGGTGTTGGAGCTTGACAAGGATACCGGATGGATTGGGGAAGTTGAGTTCTTTGACAACCCTTGATTTGACAGGGTGTACGAGCTTGACAACGATACCGGAGGGATTCAGGAACTTGAGTTCTTTGACAACCCTTGATTTGACTAGGTGTTGGAGCTTGACAAGGATACCGGATGGATTGGGGAAGTTGAGTTCTTTGACAACCCTTGATTTGACAGGGTGTGCGAGCTTGACAACGATACCAGAGGGATTGGGGAACTTGAGTTCTTTGACAACCCTTGATTTGACAGGGTGTGCGAGCTTGACAAGGATACCGGAGGGATTGGGGAACTTGAGTTCTTTGACAACCCTTGATTTGACAGGGTGTAGGAGTTGACAAGGATACCGGAGGGATTGGGAACTTGAGTTCTTTGACAACCCTTCATTTGACAGGATGGACGAGCTTGACGATGATACCGGAGGGATTGGGGAACTTGAGTTCTTTGACAACCCTTCATTTATATTGGTGCACGAGCTTGACAAGGATACCGGAGGGATTGGGGAACTCAACATGTATCAATAAAGGCCCATGTTATACTTGTTCCCATTTAATTTTGAGCGTCTCTGTTCAAATGGTACACTATCTTAAACTTCCAAGCCATCAGCTTGCTTTTGCTTAAAATTGCTTCTTGCATTGATCTTATTGGACACACTTACATTCTCAACACCTTTATTTTGTGTTAGCCGTTCATGTGAATGTTTCATTGTGTCCCAATATTCTTTGAGCACTTCTAAACTCAAATTCCTCTTTGCCTCCCAAGACTTATGTCCAAGTCCATATCCAAGCCACTTGATGAGGTAAAAAATTCCGAGGCCTTCTAAGACTACCTCTTACCTCATGTGTAAGAAAACATTCAACATCAAATGGCAATTCCTCATCTTCTAGGATTGGTGGTGACAAAGATTGTACCTTGCCAGAATTCTTATATGATTTTAGAAGTGAGATATGAAATACATCATGTATTTTCAATGTCTTTGGCAATTCTAATTTGTAAGCTACTTTGCCCACCTTTTTTATTCCTTAAAAAGACCAATCCATCTAGGTAGCAACTTCCATACTCATGGTATCTTTAACTTAATGTTAGACGTACTCAACAACACTTGAGTTCCAACATTTAAAGAGATTTCACGTCTCTTTATATCAACATAGAACTTTTGTCTATTTTGTGCTGCTAGCAAATGCTTCTTAGCCTCTTGCATAATACTAGACATCGATTGTACTAAGTCTTTTGCAGCAAGGACATGACACTTGCTGATCCCAACATTCAAAGGTGTCAAGGGATGTTGACCATGATTCAACATAAAAGGAGTGGTTTGAATAGATTTTTGCCAAGAATTATGCATGCAAACTCAACCAAGGATAAATAAAGATCCCAATCATCTTAAGTATGGACGGAAGTGCCGTGCAACAATGATTGAAAATCAAAAATTAAAACCACAAATGATGATGTTCAGAATCCAAAGGTGCTGACACAAAATCGAACTCCGGTATGAAGCACGTGCAAAATCACACAAACCTAAATCACCGCACAAAATGAAAGCACGTGACCCACACAACCAAAAAGAGAATCCCATGGAACACGATATTCAATATTTTGAGAGAGTGGGATCCTCTCAAAATAATATTGGCCATTTGGACACCTAAAAGTCATGTTAGGTTGATAAATACTAGATTATACTTCAGACATGTGGTTTCCATTAAAATGAGAGTATGTTAAGCTGGGAAATCGACTCATTTAGGTTGAGTCGACCTAAATGAGGACAATATTTTGTCATTTTAGGTTGAGTCGACCTAAATGAGGACATTATGTGTCAATTTAGGTTGAGTCGACCTAAATGAGGACAATATGTTGTCAATTTAGGTTGAGTCGACCTAAATGAGTCGATTTCCCAGCTTAACATACTCTCATTTTAATGAAAACTACAGTAGAATTTACGGCGGAAAATCAAATGTTATTTTTTGACTTGTACTCTACAACTTTACCAATGGTTTCAATTTCATTCTTGGATTAATAGTTTGCTTTATGTACTCTCAATTCACTGGAAAACTCTCATTTTAATGAATATTGTGTTATGGTTCAATTTTGAATCGAAGTTGCGGCGTGCCCACATGAATAGCCCTAAACCATGGAAACCCCACCTGTATCGGCCGCACTTGCAGCAATTGCATGCCCATGTAGCTCAATTCCACACATGTCGCGCATGGAAGCAATTGTGCGAGCGACCTCTGTGTGTGCAGGGAACACCCCTAAACCACGGACATGTGCATGGAGCATGGTTCTCGATGTCGAGGAGGCGCATTGTGGATGCGAATTCCCCCCATGTTCATGGCAATTGCAGTTACCAGGGGGCTTGCGGTCACCATCTCCCATTGTGGTCTGGACCCACAAATATGAGGCAACCAGGGTCGCAATAAAAGCTTCTCTGTGTAAAGGCAAATGTTGTTCCCTCCCACATTAGGGTTTCGCATTGAACAATTCTTCATGTTTGTGAAGAAACCCGTTCCCCTGGGAAAATCGGGTTATGTTTGGGTAGCAGACACCCTGGGAGAGTACAAGCCCATCAAGGGAAAGGAGAGGAAATGGCCAACATACAAATGCCCCGGGGGGCGCCAATGACACCCAACACGGGTGCCAAGCCATCCACATATGATGGCCACCCTCGGCAGTGCATTGTGCAACCCATGAACGCCAACCCGCTTGCAACCCTATGCCCAAAACCCAAACCCGATGCACAAAGAACGCCACCCAAAGGCTACCAAAACGGTGGCGGTCACCCGACCGGGTTGACATCACAACCGTCACCCATCTAAACCAGGTTACATCCAACATTTGCTAACAAATACCCAAACTGTAGTCGTGGCGGCAGTTAGACTCCGGGTTTTAGTCACAATGGCAGTGGACACAAGCCTTGCCATCACCGCAGAGGAGGGTTGATTTGGACACGATTCCTTCTAGCGTCGGGAGACCACCCATTCATGCATGCATCAACTATATTAGTAATGGCATCACATTGGATGAAAATAATGGTTGAAAGGATGGATGAACATATGGATGATCGAATATGAAATAACTACGAGTGTATTAATATGTAAGGATGAAGACTAAAAAACACATACACACTATGACAAGAGAAGCACATACAAACTACATAGTAGTGTGAAGTGACACACAAGGACCGAGAAGCATGAGATTCCAGAGGTCACAAATTCAAAAGGAAACGTTATGTATGGACTTCCATGGAGGTCATTCTCATATCAACCTCATCTTATTCAAGCCTTCAATGCTCCTCCATTGGCTTCATAGGATTTCCTCCAATCTCTTAGATAGAATCGTTATCCTAGGATTCTTATCTGTGTTGTGAATCCTTGACAATGGTACCCATTTTGTCATCAACCCATGTTAAGCAGGAGAATTGTCATCATGAATGTCTTTCATTGTAAAGGTCGATGAGCCTCTGTCATTCTTGTCCCTTTGAAAGTGACAAAAAAAGTGACAAATCAAATCAAATTATTCAAATTATTACATACATCCAATTATTCAAATTATTCAAAATCATAATTTAATATTTGTTAGATGCAACTTCATTATGTGGGATGTGCACCTCAAATTTCTAGAGTTCTGAGTTGGATTTTGAACAAATTAATATTTCTTTTGGGGTCCCTTGAAGCATACCAAAAAACTTGAAATGTGTAAGCATCGAGAGGCCTCCCGATATTGTGAGAAACATCAATATAAGGGCGACCCCTTCATTGCAGTATTGATTCACACACATAGTTACAATGTGAGGGAAGCTATCTTATGAGCGATGAGCAGTAAGCGGTGAGCGGTGAGCAGTAACACATGAGCAATGAGCAGTAACATATGAGCAATGAATCCAAATTTAGTAAAGACACACGGGTTTAGGGTACACAACCACAATTTTGACAAATTAATTGCATATTTTCAATTGTAAATTGCAAGAATTTTAAATGAAACATAAGTGAAAGGGCCCTATTGCCATGGATCATTTAAAGCACTTTCAATACATTGCTGATTTTTATTATAATAATCCAAACAAATACATGTAATTTATTGACATCCTTATACATGTAGTTACAACCAACACTTGTACAACTACTCACATTCTACAACAGCAGCAAATTCAAGTAGGTGCATAACCTCATTATACGTATATGTAGGTGCCATAATTGTGAGCCACTCAAACCGCTCACGGGTTGAATTAAGGCCCACAATCTACAAAAACAAGGAAATTAGATAATAGAAATTGTCAATATGTAGGTAGTTACTAGGTTTTGAGACATCCGCCTGTGGATGCGAGTTGTGTAAGAGACTGGTATTAGGTCTGGATCAGCCCGGGTTCGAATCTGGTTGGTTACATTGACTGGTGCTATCCCAAATTGAGCTAGTGATAAAGAAGGAATAATCTATAGGTGGATACCAAGAAGACATTACTACGCGGATGTGCGTAGAATCTTCTTAATTATTTTTTATTTTTAGAAACTTGTTATTATTTATCCGTATGAATAAATGAAACCGCTCACGGTTGGGTGTAGTCTAAATAGAAATGAAGTTACTGAATCATTTGAAATACTTTCAGTCCATTGCTAATTTTTATTATAATAATCCAAACCAAAACATGTCATTTATTGACATTGAAATATATGTTGTTTAATAGAACACTTGCAATACTACTCACATTCTACAATACCAGCAAGTTCAAGTAGTCGCATGACCTCATTATAGGTATATGTAGGTGCATGAATGAACTTGTCACTCTCGTAATCCACCTTGCACAAAAATCTAAACACATAATAAAGATGTTTACAATACACCCATTTTCCTTTCTTTCCCAATGCATGAGAGGACATTTTCGTGAAATCCGGGCATGTGCAATGCGGGATGTCGCCAATTGTCACATGGTAGGTGATATCCTGCTTGGAGACAATGTTGATTATCACTCCAAAGCCCGGATATGGAATGGCAGTGATCCCAACCACATAGTAACCCTCCATGAGTCCGGCACTCTCCCATTTGTTTTTGTGATCCGCTAGCGGTGCTGTTGGATTACGACGCACTGTCTTCCCAAACCTGAATGTAGGGTGGGCATCCGGGTTTGGTGGTATAGAAAAATACGAGCGAGGGATGGGGAGAGTTGCAATTGTTGAAAGCCTACGACGAGGGGACAATGCCTCCCTCTGCTGTAGTTGAAATCCAGCATCTTCAAGTGCCAAAACCTCCTCTCTCGATAGATTGGTACCTATCTTCACCGGCCACGTGTTGGGTACTATAGGCCAGTCCAACACATATTTCTTCTTACTGCCACTCACACAACGCTTGATGTCGTCAGGGCAAAACCAAAATTCATACTCCACATTGTTGGGAGATCGAAATTCCTTCCTGAGCCCTTTGTATGTTGGGGCAGGTGTGCCATGTTTCCCAGTCCCGATTTTAGCATTGCACATAGTCCATGTAATGGCCTGCAGTGCCCAACATCGTTTGGCTGAGTTGGGTGGTAATCTTGCAATGTGCCAGTTGGAAGCAAGACAATCAGTCTCTAACACGGATGTAGTATGAGCCACATCATGAATTGCAGAACTCAACGATTCCTCTATGCGTTGACGAGTTGCTCGGGTGTTGGGACGAGGAATGGAATAGTTCACTTTGTCGGGTCGATGAGAGTCACAATCAGCACCCGGTGGTAGGTTGAGTTTGCGTTTGGTAGAACCAAAGAGTTCTGACCCTTCCAATGCACAATCTCTAGTGTTGACGTCTTCTGCCCCTGGGTAAGACTTCATGGCATCAGCCAACATTTTTGGATCTCCACACCTGGCAGCTGCTTTGAGTTTCAAGGAGGCCGAATCAGGACCTTTACCATCAGACCCCCCTTTCAACCATGTCCGGTAATTTGCAATTTGCATGAAGGCACGGATCATGTCGTCCACTGTAGCTTCATATAAACAAGTCATCTTGTTGCCGGACTGTTGGAGCCATTTGTTGTGTACAGTCTCTGCAAGGTTGCATGTTGGCATTTCTGCACGCTCTTCTATTGTCATATCCTATGAACAACACACAAATACAAGGATAAGACAAACATAAGATAGATTATATATCTAGGTTTGGGTCGTTCGACCCAAAATGGCTGCCACGTTTGGGTCGAACGACCCAAACTGCCTACAAGGTTTGGGTCGAACGACCGAAACTGTTTGCGCAGTTTGGGTTGTTCGACCCAAAATGGCTGCCACGTTTGGGTCGAACGACCCAAACTGTTTGTTGTTTGTTGTGTACAGTCTCTGCAAGGTTGCATGTTGGCATTCCCGCACGTTTTTCTATTGTCATATCCTATGAACAACACAGAAAAACAAAGATAAGAAAAACATAAGATATATTACATTGAATAATGAAATTTGATATGTACTTACAAGTAGCATATGGCCACCCCATTGTCTGTAACGAAAGTGCCAAAATCCCAACCACTCTGAAAGGCCAAGGATGCCTTCTTCGGAGGCAGCTCCAGATGACAACCACCAAGAATGAATCACATGGTACTTGGTCTCAGCGTCGTCCATTGTTTTCACGTCTTTGTAATCCTTGCATATTTGTTTGTGTTGAAATTGTAATGATGGTTTGATATACTTTTGGGTCACCTTATCCAAGCTTGCGGACCAATGGAAAAGACATGTACGCTCACGTGCAACCATGGGTAGACTTGGATCACCATCCCCGTAAATCGCCCTCACCGCATTCCAATTAGCTTGAGCACTATCAGCCATAAATCCTTTGAAGTTTACGTTTGGTACACCATTTTCTGCCATGACAGCATTCAAATTTTCCCAAAAGAGAATTTGTGCTGCACCATCTTCAGATTGCATGTCACAACACGCAATAGTCAACACTTTACAGTATCGACTGTCGTACACATGGCAAGCCATGGTCGTCCAGTCCTTCAAACGTTTGACATGGTCAAACATAATCCATGAATTCTCCATATCCCCACCGACTTGCATCCTCTTCACAAGCTCCACACCACTACCTGGAAGGTCTACAGACATCTTGAAAATAAACACTTTGTCCTTTGACTGCCCTGGGAACCGACTACCATGGACGAATTTGAAAGCAGAGTGGTCTTTGAGCGCCATAATACTATCCATAGTTCCCATTCCACTACGCAAAAAACGCTTTGATCCAGATACAAAGTTACGACAATTTGGAGACGCAAGAGTGCTGAATTTGTCCATGACGACCTCTAGGGATGAACCAACCAAGTGATGGCCTTCGACATTTGCGGGAGATTTGAGAAGGTAATCGGCCAAGAATTGTTTGCTCGCCGCCATAACTATGGCTGAATTTTTTGCTGTGGGTGTTTTCAATACCTCATTTGCAACGCATTGGTATGCCATGTCCAATGATTCACGGCATGTGCCATTGGCCACAGGGTGATCATGTACACCAAGATGAATGCAAGCCCTGGACATTCCAACGGATGTGGACTGGATGTATATGATTCGAGCATTACACAAAGCAATGCACACAGGTGTGGAACGACATACCTTACACTCGACAGTGGACTTAGTAGGGGGAACAACACCCACAGCAAATGGGATAGGAGTTGAACCGGCCCATTCAGTGTTGTTCCGGAGGCCCCCATTGCGATTCATGTAATCACAGTAGTCATTATGACATTCGAGATGACCAGCACAAGTAGAGCGCCGGAAAGACAGTTCAAAGTCATTTTGGATATTCGTGGTTTTGGTGGTGCACCAAGGGTGACCGTCGCACATCTTGTCCATGCCGTCCATTGAGCGACCATACGTATTTGGAGCTTTGAGTGCCACAGGAGGCAAGAGAAACAAAACATCACCATTAAAAGAAGATGGTAAGTACTTGACTTCACGAACATCTATACTGTCAAAATCAATGGATGCAAGATCGGACTTTGATCTTTTTCTTAACTTTGTCAGCTTCAAGGCATCAATCATAGTCAACCCTGTAGATGAAGGTGAAGGGTGTAGTAGAGGACGTTGAGAAGGTGAGATTTGGGGAACCACCTTCTTGTACATAAGACCGCAAGGGGATTTGGCTACATGTATAGGAAGTTGGGAAGGAGTAGAATGAACACTTCTAAATGGAAATGGCGATGTGTTTGAAAGATCAATAGATGCACAAATGTCATCTTCTGAATCTGATAGCACAAACACACTATCATCAAGGGGTTCCACCTTAACATGTGCGATAGAGGGAATTTGAACTGTGGATGTACCGGATTCGTTTGTCAAAATGACAGTTGAAACTTGCATCTGAGACTCAGAAAGTCCTATCACCCTAAATGAACCAGGTCCTAGGAACATAAAACCAACATCAGTTCTATTTTTTGGAACCAAAATCGTTTCATACACCTCTCCATTTGCAGAGTACATCTCATGCTCTAAATACATGGTTCCTATCTGGAGGTTGAATCTCAAACTAAGTAAATCCTCTGAAACACTCACATGACCACCATCTTGGAGTGGCAAGATGAAGGGAACAAAAGATCCATGAGCTCTAATGGTAGCCATAGAAAATCAAAAGAACATATGAACAATACATCACAAGAATATGGGGTGAATGTTACTTTTGTATAGAGTTGTATGAGGAAATGAATGGAAATGAAAACGTGTGATACAATAATGGATGGAGATGAAAGCGTGTGATACATAGCATCTAATAATACAGAAGTGGACATAACACAATAATAGTCAGAGAATATTTACGAGCAAGATATACACAAAATGGCGTCAAATACTAAAAATATTGGTAGAAATTTAAAATATATATGTGTGGACTGACGTAGATGTAGAAAGAATTAAAATTGGTTGGAAAAATAAATTATTGATCATTATGAATAGAACAAAGTAGGTGTCAGAAAATTTTGGCGGATATAACAAAAATAAACACATAATGACAAACGCGTCGAAATATCTCGCTCATTGAACGCCAATTACAACATGTGATCATAATATACGCCGGATTTTGTGAGATAGATACATTGGAAGAATAAATGATAGTACCTGATAGAAAACATATCATAGACACCAACGATGGTGGACGATGTAGAGAGAACACCCGTGAGGCCGAAGAGAAGACGTAGGAAAGCTTTGTATTTCACTTCCGAGAAAAAGAGATTCAGACTGAGTGTGGGAAAGAAGAATGCAAATAAGAAAGGGAAAAGAAACTTGTTGAGTATGGTAGAGGAAACTGTGAAGACACTGGATTTTGATGCGATGGAGGATGATGAAGGTGCAAAGAGCAAAGAAGATGTAGACGATCGTGTATCAGAGTCCGAATTGAAGACGGGTTCAAAGAAGATGACAAACAAAAAGGTAAGTCAGTTCAACGTTCACATAATTTGATAGTGCATAAGTTGTAAGTTAGGACGGAGAACCTTGTACGTTCACTCACATGTCCTGTAGTAGCAATTTATAGAGGTTAGAAATTGGAGAGGAGAAACCCTATACGTTAATGCACATGGTATATAACAAAAATTTAGGAAGGCTAGAAGTCAGGAGGAGAACGCAGAGGGTTTATAAGAGCAACTTAGGAGTCGAGAAGTTGGGAGGTAAAACCCTATACGTTAACGCAGAGGGTTTATAAGAACAACTTAGGAGTCGAGAAGTTGGGAGGTAAAACCCTATACATTAACGCAGAGGGTTTATAAGAGCAACTTAGGAGGCCAGAAGTTGGGAGGTAAAACCCTATACGTTAACGCAGAGGGTTTATAAGAGCAACTTAGGAGTCGAGAAGTTGGGAGGTAAAACCCTATACGTTAACGCAGAGGGTTTATAAGAGCAACTTAGGGAGGCCAAAAGTTGGGAGCTAAAACCCTGTGCGTTAACGCACAGGGTTTGTAATAGCAACTTAGGAAGGCCAAAAGTTAGGAAGGGAAACCATGTGCGTTAATCCACAGGGTTTGTAAGAGCAACTTAGGTGGCAAAAAGTTGGGAGGAGAAACCCTGTGCGTTAACGCACAAGATTTGTAAGCGCAACTTAGGAAGGCCAAAGTTCGGAGCTAAAACCCTGTGCGTTAACGCACAGGGTTTGTAAGAGCAACTTAGGAACGCCAAAAATTGGGAGGTAAAACGACTAGGAGAGCCTAAAAGTAAAACAAATATCTATTGTATGAATTTAAATCGATATTCAGAGCGTAGGACCAAAAAAACTATTCAAAACGGGGTTAGAATGCATGCAATACGTTATAGGAGCTAGAAAATGACACAAAATAGCATAATTTTTTTCTTGCCCCGAAACCCAAAATCTACGAGGTGGCCCAAAACAAGGAAATAGATAGAAGAATGAGAAAAGAAAATGATTTCAAACCAAAAAAAAAATATGAGAAGAATTTTTAGCTACGGAGATTTAGATAATATAGCATATTTTTGTTTTTTTTTTGGACCCCATTAGCATTTTTTCCAGATTTTACAAGTTTTGGCAAATCTACCAATTCCAGACAGTTTTTTATCAAATTCAAAAAAAAAAGTTTTTTATAAAATTCATGCCTCGGTCCTGTGCGTTAACGCACAGGGTCTATGCGCTAACGCACAGTGGCCTCAAAGTTGCCAGCGTAGACCCTGTGCGTTAACGCACAGGGTCTACGCTGACAACTTTCTAGCGGCTATGCAGGGCCACGAAGAGCCACGCTAAATATGGCTGCAGGGACGAGTAGTATAAATTGCCACACCCCCAAAGCATTCAGTCTTTTTTCTCTCATCTGTCGGACCTTAGCTCGACGCTGCAAGCTCTCTCATCTACAGGTGCAGTACAAGGTTTGTTTGTACTTTCGTGATGACAGGGTATTTGCGCATATTCAGGCGTAAATTGCGGACAGTTTGGGTCGGTCGACCCAAACTGTCCGCCTCGTTTGGGTCGGTTGACCCAAACTGTGAGCATGGTTTGGGTCGACCGACCCAAACTGTCCCCCTAGTTTGGGTCGGTCGACCCAAACTGTGAGCATGGTTTGGGTCGACCGACCCAAACTGTCCGCCTAGTTTGGGTCGACCGACCCAAACTGTCCGCCTAGTTTGGGTCGGTCGACCCAAACTAGGAGCATGGTTTGGGTCGGTCGACCCAAACTGTGAGCATGGTTTGGGTCGACCGACCCAAACTGTCCCCCTAGTTTGGGTCGGCCGACCCAAACCACGCGTAGAAAGTTTGGGTCATCTGACCCAAACTGGCTGTAGGCGGTTTGGGTCGTTCGATCGAAACTGGGTGGGCAGTTTGGGTCGTTCGACGCAAACCTCGCGCCCAACTTTTGTAGACCTGTAGTTGGACACACAGACCCTGTGCGTTAACGCACAGGGTCTGCCCTTGTAGTTTTGGGGTGAGCGGCCACCGTAATCGTACAATATTTAGAGATGTAAATGGCAATGTGTAGAATAATTTTTGTCATTTTTCCCTGTGTTCGTGGTATTATGTTGTTATTGTTGTTGCTATTGCTGTTGGTTTTGTAATGTTATTGCTAATGTGTTGCTACTGGTTTTGGATTATTTATGAAACTTATTTCATTTGTTTTAGGACGAATCAATGGATTTGGAGAGAACAACTCTTATTTCGACTGATGATGATTGCACAATGCATTCAACTCAAGATCGTCCATCTCAACAGGTTCATCATCATCAGGATATATCGTCAAATCTTCATAATAAGAAAAAGAAAAAAATAAATAAATCCCTAGATGATTTTGATTCGGATGAAGATAATGATGGTGACAATAAAACTTATCAAGAGAAAGTGTGGGAGCTTACGAACAAACGAAAGGTCAATTCCACTTCCACAATTTCCTCAATCCGTGCTGGACCTAATGCTCGCTTGCGTGTACCCTTATGTCGCATGGTTCCTATGCCGATTGTGCGTCCTGCTTTGAAGGGTGACATTACTAAATTGGAGGCTGATTTTTTTAATGGTTATCGTGATGGTGACCGTGTGTTTTATATATCGGCCACCGATTCTAAGGGAAACTTTCAATTCGTGGATGATGAGGTTCGCGCATCTTGGAGCCCAAATTGGGCTCAAGCCAATGCCCTGTTTGAATCTCAATTGGATACAGATTTGTCATTGACGTCATACAAGAACAAGATGTTTTTTATATGGGATGGAAATCACAGATTTTTTGCTTGGAAAAATTATATTGACCGCGTATATACCGAAGATTATGAACGTCATGTCTTCGTGGATTCTATCATTTTGGCGCCCGAGCTTGACGACATTCCAAGTTTGTTGACTGCTATGCATGACATCAACAAGTAATGTTCTTACCTATTTTTTATACTTATTTCTAGTTTATATTTTGTTATCCAAATTATATCATCATGAATCTAATCAATTTAAATTTTTTTTTAGGTCAACCGAAAATTCTCACGTATCCACCAATTTGGTGCATACTTTATATCGGATGCAAAGTATAGGCACCATGCCTTTGACTTCCTTCAGAAAGCAACTGGATCCAAAGAATTATAAACGATGTGAGGAGAAGTCCGTTGAAACTTGGTATTCTTTGACACGACCACTTTTTTTGGATTACATGTACAGTGTAAGTTCTTCTACCATTGCTAATATGTGCCTTATGTTTATTCATCTTCATTTTACATTACATCTATATGTACTTATAAATATTGACTTTTGTTTGATTTTTCAGCAAGAACTTCCTGAGGCTAGCGATATTGCTCTCAACCAGTACAATGAAACTCATCCTCTTGAACGGACATCAGACGGAGTTTCAAAAGCAATGTCCGTAGCTGTCAACAAAAAACGTGCAATGTTATCTTCTAGTTTTACGAAACAACTAGCGATTGCCGACATCAACCTTACCTCTGCTTTCCTTAAAGAAGTTAAGCACCATTGGGGTTCATTTTCGGTGCCTGAAATGCTACAAGAGAAACTTCATCGTGTTGCTGTCAGTAATGTGGATTCAGAAGTCAAAGTTGGATGGCTCAAACTTTGGAATGGCAATAGATTTGACAAAGATGCATTGCACTTCCCGAAATCGCCCCTCTCTGATTCTGCACTTGATGATTGGTTATCAAAGTCTACATATTGGGCACAGTTGGAAAAAAAAGCTATCGAAGAGCTTCAAAGTATTCTTTCATCTCCTCTTCAGTTGCCTGCAGATGTGCCTACTCTCTCCGAGTATATCCAAACCTGGAAGTTTGCGGCTTTCAATTCAATATTCTATCGTGAATTCCAAAGCGGAAAAGTTAAAAAACACAACGGTTGGGATGAGCAACCTAATATTGATCTTGCTATGAAACGTGTATTATACAGGTACAACCTAATCTTATTATTTTTTTGATTTTTTTGATTCCATTTGTCAAATTGTCATGGAATATTTGACTTACAATATTTTTGTGTGCAGGTATTTTCGATATGTTTTGATTCCACATAAATGCGTTATAGGGGAACCTCGTTTTTTCCCAAATTGGCGTGACACTGGTGCAGGAGATTCATGCATGTTCACTACTGAGATTTGTTTGGATTGGTCGCTCCCACACTATGAGGATTGTGGTTGGTATCTTGATTGTCCTAAGGATGCATGCCCGTCAAGTGAGAAGACAATCCGTCAGATAAATGATGCTAAAAATGTGGATCCTCGTGATACTGCAATTTTGCAAGCACAAATTGTGCAGCTTAAACTTAGAGAGCCAGAACCAAAAGAGACAAAACGTCGTAAGAGGAAACATGTTCCTGAAACCAAAATACAAGGTCAATCGGAAATTTCACAACATGAAGAATTGCTTGTTCTTTCCAATGATTTGGATAAGAATCCACTTGGAGGCGAAAGTTCAAAGTCTGGGTGCGATGTATTGGAATTTCATTACTCCAGCACCTATGACGCTATTCATCGTGCGCCAACGGATATTTTGAGAAAAGAGTTATTCATATTGAAGAACTTTCTCACGCTCTCGTTTGCTCGATCTACTGCTGTCAAGAACAAGTCTAAAAGGGTGGATTTAGGCCCTCCTGAGTGGATCCAATGGCGGGAATTTATTGAAAACGTAAGTGTTATTGTTTTGGAATTTCTTCTAATGTTCTTACTTTCATTTGGGTTTTATTTTATGTCTTATATTGTGATATGTTGTGGTATTTCAGTTCAATGACAATCGCGAATTTCATGTCATGGGAAGTCCGACTCCCTTTGCCGTTGACTTGGTTTTTCTCCAATTTCCCGACGGTCTTGACTTCAACCTCTCCAATAAACCTGCTGAAATTCCTCTTTGGAATAAATATGAGAAGAACTGGATGGTTGCAACAATGTCCTTGTGCAAGTCCATCTTGTCTGATGATGGCGTCCTCATAGTATTTTCTGCTATCGATATGCAAACCAAGAAGGTTTTGAATTCAACCTTACACAACGGCAACATGAAAGTTGTTAGGACTTTTATTTGCCTCAATTCGTACATGGTGTTCAAGGATCCGGAGTCTCCAACGTACACCGTAAGTATAACACATCACAATTGTTTCTATTTAATTATTTTGGTGTTATTTGTATTGTATATAGTTTTAACACAATTTATATTTTTTTGTAGACTCCGGCATTTATGGTTCATGTCTTGGTAAGGGATTTTACTACCACAAAATCCACGAGACAACCAAACTCCACTTTTTTTGGCACTGGATTGAAAAGCAAAAACTTGCTTTTCAATTTTGTGGATGAAAAAAACATGCTTCTTCAAAAATCGGGAAGACCTTGGAGGGGGCCATATCAAAAATCGCCGCGTTTTTTTCAAGATCTTATTGAATTGTTTACACCATCGAATGGACGCGTTGTTGATTTGACGTGTTCCACTGGAGCTTCTATCCTAGCAACACGCGCATGTGGCAGACATCTTCTTGCATTTGAGGGTGATAATGACATGTTTGAGCACATATTGAAACCGCTTTTGGAAAAGGTTTTGAAAGAGGGGTCATCTAAGGAGAATATACAAGATCTCACAAAAGAAGATGATGACCTCTCGGATGAGGAGATGCTTGAATTTGAGTGTGAGTAAGTTTTGATACAATAAATTTTTATTCAATTCATTCGTTTCATTCAATTCATTGGTTCATTTTTATTTCTTCACATTATTTACATGTTTCATCGATTTGATTTCAGGAATACGATTGGAAAGAGGACATGTCTCCCGTTTTGGGCACATAGACAATTCCTACGAAGTCCAAGCCGTAGCCCGCGTCTCCCATCATATGCCGAGAATGTTGCAATTGCAATGTTGAATCTCGAAGATTCGGATCCAAATGAAGAATCTTGCTATAGTTCCAAAATCAATTCGCAATGCAAAGGTGCTCGAATATATATAGATGACGAGGCAAAAGATAGTTTCATGTCTAGTGCTACTACTGATGAATAAATTTTTGGACTTCATGTTGTTTATCCTTCTCAAGCCTCTTATTACTAAACCCTAAAATCATCATTTTTAAGGCCACAATTCCACGGTTATAGGATATTGTGAGCCCAAAAGGGTGCCCACATTTAGTCTTAGACCCTTGAAACGTTAGTTGATGCACTTTGAAGTAGCATGTTACTTCACAAAAATATAAAAAGAGTGAAATGTTAGTCTTAGAAGTACCATGTTGTAAGAGGCTAGGATGTGAGTTGTTATTGTGTTTTTACCTTCGGAAGGATTTGAGTGAATGAGGATAGGTAAGGAGAACTTGGATTGAGTAGTTAGTGAGTAGGCTAGTACAAATGGATGGAGACAACCAAAGTGACTCAAGAGGCAAGTGCATTCGAATTGGGATGAATGGAGGATCACATGGAGCGCACAAGTGGACCACCTCATCATGGCCACTTAATGGGGAAGGCCCAAGGAAGAATGCAAGGTGGAGGATAAGCAAATTCTCAAAGCACCAATCAAATCACGAGTTAAGCATCGTGGTTTGAATTAAGTGGTGAGCGACGATTTGGGAAAGTAAGGGGAGAAAGTTATGGCGGCGGAAAGCGAAGGAGGCTAAGTTTGGGTTGAAGCATCCCAAGTTTGGTAAAGTGTGGTAGGTAGAAAGCCAAGGCTAGTTAAGCATCCCAAGTTTGGTAAAGTGTGGTAGGTAGAAAGCCAAGGCTAGTTAAATGTTCGAATTAGGATCCTTGTTGATCATTTGAGGGAGGAAGACTTAGAAGATAGGATTGGCGCCTACTAAGTAGGAGGAAATCTCAAGGGCTTATCGTGAGCCTTGAGGGTGCTCACCCCCTCAAGCTTACTATATAATCCCTCATTCTTCCCTCACTCATCCTCTCTTTCCTTTGTGCTCCAAGGCACCCCACGAGTTATAAGTGTGGGTGTGGGAAGCCATATTGGAGCACATGTGTGTGCTTAGTTTTTAGTTTGAGAGCCAAGGCTTGTTAGCCTTGAAGAGGGCTTGACCTCTTGGTAGAATTAGTGTTGACGTGAAGGATTTTAAAGTTAATTCATGATTCCAATTTGTGGTACTTTAAGTTCATGTTTTGAATACACGTGGTTGCAAGTTCCATGTTTAAGAGTTGAGCACTTGATGTTGTGATGAGTGCAAAAATATACTTGTGTGGATTAGTTAGTCTTAGTGAAGTTAGGAAATTCTCTCTCCCCCTCTCCTCTCTAGGATTTTAGGATTTTAGGATTAGAGAAGAATTGTGTGATTAGAAAGGGGTTGTTAGTAGAATTAGGGAAATTAGGTAGGAAGATTAGTTAAGGGCTTGAATAATTAGTGAGGTAGTTGGGGATTACAACTACAAAGTTGTGGGTTCATGAAGGAGCTGGGTTTATGAAGGAGCTGGGTTTGTTTAGTTAGAAAGTAAAGAGCTGGGTTTATGAAGGACCTGGGTTTGTTTAGTTAGAAGCTAAGGAGCTGGATTCATGAAGGAGCTGGGTTTATGAAGGAGCTGGGTTTGTTTAGTTAGAAAGTAAAGAGCTGGGTTTATGAAGGAGCTGGGTTTGTTTAGTTAGAAAGTAAAGAGCTGGGTTTATGAAGGAGCTGGGTTTGTTTAGTTAGAAAGTAAAGAGCTGGGTTTATGAAGGACCTGAGTTTGTTTAGTTAGAAGCTAAGGAGCTGGGTTCATGAAGGAGCTGGGTTTGTTTAGTTAGAAGCTAAGAAGCTGGGTTTATGAAGGAGCTGGGTTTATGAAGGAGCTAGTTAAATCCAAGACCACTTGAAGGGTGAACCTTGCACTATGGACTCATCCAAGTCCAAATCCAATACCGCGGAGGAATGTGAGCCCAAACCCACTACTCGGACTACGGACGCTTAAGGGTGGGGGGTTTGGCCTCACAGATATTGGTGGCCCTATTACCAAAATTTTCATCTTCCTCACTGCTCATAAGTTACCGCTCATCGCTCACCGCTCATTGCTCACCGCTCATAAGATAGCACTCCCCGTTACAATGTGTAATTTATGTGAAGGTTATAGAATATGACTATATTTAGGTCACTTGTGATAATCACCTTTATGCCACGTTTTTGGACTTGACAAATTGACAATGAAGGTATGAGGTACATGACATGACATGACATATTCAAACATGTTAGAGAGAGTCATGGAAGGAGTGATGATTTGATTTTGCGCCGCATGAGTGATACTGATAGTGCACACATTGTGAGAGGTGTTTTCGGAATGAATTGTGAAGGCGGATCGTTAGCACTGTTATAACATCTCTTAAAATGGCGATGGCAGACAAAAAACTTCGACGAAAACCACTCATAATGCAATATAGTCTACACATTATCTATATAGAATTGTGATCCATTAGGGTAATGTGACCATGTTGAAAGTAGTTATATGGGGAGCTCTCCCACAACCATTTTCATTTCTACTTCCACATCAAAGCCCTATTGCGTTGTGAAGCAAACATCAATCCCTCATGGCTTGCAATAGGATTTAGCTTACCAGCCTCTATGCTATCCCCATCCATCTTTCATCCTCGTTTCATCCATATTTATCCATATATATATATATTTTTGCCCTTTTCAATCAATACTCACGTAGAGCATTTCATGGTGCGAATCCACAAGTTGCCTAAGCGGACATGCCTCCATATTATATTACATTAATATTGCTAATTCTCTTTTCTAATTAAAATTAAGGATGAATTAAGGATACTTAATTATCATTTAAAACCATATATGTTAGTAACTTATTGCTAATTTAGTCTAGTTTTGATTCAAAAGTTAATGACTATATATAAATGTAACTCTTTTATGTATGCATATTGTTTTGATCGTTGAAATTGTACATGTATTGTTAATTTTACAACTACAACAACAACAAACAAACAAACAATCAAACAAAATAAAAATAAAGATTGTATTAAGAGGGCTTTTAGAGTATGTTGCGATTGCACGTAATACTTAGTTTGAATGAATGGTGCAACCAAATCACGTGTACTACATTGTTTATGTATTTATTGTCATGTACACTACATGTGAAGGGCCTAAACTAGATGCCTAGAGGTCTCAAAGTGTCATGTCCACTAATTGCAAATGTCATACTATTCATCAAAATAAATAAGATTTTAAAGTAAGTGATTATTTACATTAAGACATTTAGCATAGCACATTGGGATACTTGAGATGATAGTTTTGCGGTTTAATATGCAAGCGGAAGATATTATTGAGCACACTAATGGCAAGTGTCACGTGTTTACATTTAAAAGGACAAGAGGAAATCTTCTTGAACATATTAATGCCAAGTGTCAATTGTGTACACTTTAGTTAACTTGCAGACCATTGTGTAACATAGGCATACACATCACAACACTTTTGAACATACTCATACGCATGCAAATGATGAAGTTGTTGATCACTACTCTGTTTATGGTATTTAGTGTCACTCACTATTCGGATTATTTATTGAGAATGTAATATTCTACCAAGCAAAGTTGATTCTATTCTATATTGTCCAGACAACCTATTCAACTCTCAGTAGTGAGCATTGAACTCACGAATAAGAAAGGTATTGCATTGCGTAATTTCAAATAGTAAGTCACACTAAATATCCTAAACGGTGTAGTGTAACTTAGCATACACCTCAAAATAGGATAAGTTATGCATGTGACACTAATTTCCATAAACAGTGAAGCGGACACGTAGCACAAGGCTAAAAAAAATTAAGAAAATTAACATTAAAACTTAAAATCTTGCCTGGGCCTTATATCTTCACCCTGACAAACTGAACTCTCATCCAAGCCATGTTTCAGATTGGAGACCGCTTGATTGTCTGATCCCGGGTTCGAACCGGGGACCTCTATTGTGTGAGACTAGCATGACGACCAACTACACCAACCAGACATGTTACTTGGTATGGAAAATTACGGCTAAATTGCTCTCAGTTTCATTTAGGTCCAGCATCCAAGAAATTTCGGAACCAAAATCAGTGTCTGGGGAGATTTTGGGGCATAATTGGTGAAAATTCTAGTGTTTCCAAGTCCAACCGATTGTATGTTGTGATCTTTCATTTTTTTAATAGTTTGAGGTATATGCCATAGATTCCTCTCGAATAATCGGAAATCTTCTTGAACTCTTGAACTTCAACCAGTTTATCTGTAACTAGCGGCCACTTGTCCCAATTCATCTCCCAAAACGTCCCCAACACCTGGCTTTTGGACACAATATTGAACCCAAGTTTTAAGTTTGGTTTCTCAAATGGGGTGGAGTGTTAGGGCACGGGTGCTTAATATACCACCTCTTTGACTGATTTAGCCCCTTTTTTGAAGTCCAAATGAATTTGTGGTGTGCATGCAAATTGGTGGCCTAGACATGATAAATACCAAATATAACAATTTGCACACTATAGGAATGTAGTACACATTTTTGAAATCACTCACCCATAGTTACTTTAATCGATCCCTCCTTAGACCCACACCCATTCCTCTACAAACATCTTCCTAAACCACCCCGACCCTCGTCCATAACCAACCTCGTTTTCTCAAAAAATTCCCCTCACTTCCACCCATAACAACCCCCCCCCCCCCCCCCCTCCACACACACACACACACAGAGCCAACACTCCACCATAAATGTCTTGAAAAAAATTGATCCTCTATCATTTTTGCATATGATATCAAATCAAACATACAAGAGGCCCACCCTTAGCTACATCCCGATGTTTGCTCAAAACCAACCCCACTTTGTGCCGGAGACCCACTGCCGATTTGTGCCAGAGACAATCAAATGGTTTAAAGCGTGCTCCACTTACAAAGTTAGGTCCCATGTAATGAAGAGTTTCTATTGGAGGATAGGTGTGAGGCTAGATGCAAAAAAGAATGCATATTGCGTATACGTATTGCCCTGTCTCATGGAAACATCCCGAGCTTGCAAGGCCGTGGATTTGGGGTGGGTCCACCACGAAGGAGAGTCATTGTAGGCATAACAAAAATGCTTGCCACTCAAGCCTCCTCTGGAACTTGACCCTCTCAAGAGGCATGCATGGGGTGCGTTGTTGGGAAGGGGATCGAATCAACACCCCATTACCATAGCCTAGAGCTATCCTTAAACCATTCAAAGAATCATGCTTTTGTAGGGAGGCTCGTCCTCCAATTTTGACAGTTTATACTGTGAACCTACCTTGCCCTAAACTCTTAATCGTCTTGCTTCCAACTTAGAGTAAAAATACCCATTTTTGAACCCTTCCCAATCTGAATACATAGAGTTCCCTAAACTCATGAAGTTGCGTACATGTAGTTGTGATTTTCTAATGTGATTCTTACACTACTTGTACCCAGGTTTTCGTCTCCTAATATCATAACCAAGGACCTATGCTGTGATGATAATGAGTTGAACGAGACTCTTGCCTTTGAAAATTCACAGTAATTTCAAAACTGGAAAAAAAACGATTTTATTGTTAAACGTTGTAATACCAATTTCCAGGCCTATGAAAAACCACTCGAATATCACACATATACCACGATTATGCAAAATTACACAAGCTAACAGACATAGATCTGTCTACTCAAATCGTTTTGTTTCAAGATGTTTCCGACTTCATAGACGCTTGGGTGAGGGCCGCGCGAACGCGAGCCCCCGCTGCCACAAATTGTGACGCATATGCCTCCCGGAGGAAGATACTAGAGTCACCCGACCCGAAGTGCAATGGGGCAGAATCCTCCAGGCCATCCGCCTTCTGGATCACGGATTGACCCCGCCCAGGTAAGTGAATTCATGATCTGCCGCTACCGATCTTGTACGAGCCCTACCTCTCTGGCTCTTCCATAGCTATGGGACAATTTTAGAGGAACACAAGGGGGCTTCGTTGAATTGCTGCCTATCATCAAACCAATGCTTGTTTAGGGGATCATTGTCTACTAGCAAACTGTGCTTCTTGTTACATCCAACCCACATTCACGCTTCCTCGATCGGCAGATGCCGTCCCTTTCGTGACATTGTTTTGTTGAGGCTTTAACTTACTGACCCGGTTTGTTAACCAGATGCGTGTGCGAAACGATGGCCACGTGGAGCGGCACGTTTGAAACCGTGTACTGCACGTTTGCGAATACCTGGATGGGTTTGTGGTGATGAGGGCGATGGATGGGAGGCGCAGAGGTTCGTGTTGCGCGTGTTGTGTTCGCAGCTTACGTAGGCATAAACCTGGGAGAGCCACAATCTTGGTACCTAGGCGTTGGAGAAGCTCAGTCGAACGCTGCTCGTGACGAGATTACAATTCTAAGTTCTCCTGCGTCGCGCTACCTGGTTCAGAAAGAAAAGCATTGAGCTGGAGGTAAACAATTTCCTCCTTCCATGAACAGTATTGCAAGAAAGTTGATAAATGTTTTTTAAGAGGGACCACTTACAAGAACAACAAAGGTCGGCTTGCAGGAAATCTCCTATTAAGTGGGACAAATACAAAGGTTTAAATGTGATTAAACATGGAAAAACTGCACATAATGGATAGCCAAGAATATACAAAAACATTCATTAAGCAACATATGTATTCCAAGCTTGCCAACAAGGCCATTGAAAGGACAATAAAACTTCTCTCTTCAAATTCTTAGAAGTCCAAGTGACCACCAAATTTATTTCCCGCGTGATGAGACTTACAGATAGTTTAAATCATTAATTAACGTAGCATGAAACCTGATACATTTGTACAACTTCAAAATTTCCCCATCAGTCAAAAGTTCGACTAACATGGAGCTCAAAATGAACCTAATTTGCATTAATTGTACAGACAAATGTGCCCTCGATAGACAGGACAGCTCATACATGCAAACCTCATTAATGTGCCGCTTGGTAGGAGAACTTGCGTCAACTTATAGTTGTGTTGCAGTGGGTTGCAGCTTGTAAATTTCGGCAAAAGTCCTGCCCAACAATACACTTTCAAAACCAAATTTGACACTAAAATTGGATGATTTGTCAATGCAAATTTTAGAGTTTTCCTGCTTCTCAAGGTGGAAGAAAGCGTCAACGGACTTATCTATTATTAATGCAAAGTCATTCTATATTGTAGTGATGGACTGCCCGTCAATCAAATCACCGATCCACTCCTATTAGGAGAGTATTAGTTGGAGTGAAATTCGATATCTATGTAAACATAATCACTTCTATTGAGATGGAATATGCAGTTGATCTCACCTCACTTCTTTGACTCCAGCGCTTAGTACAAGCAAGGTCCGCATATGCATCGTATGAAAAGTGTCTCTCTTTCCCCCCACCTCCATGAGCACTAGCATCTTCTCTATGGACAAAAAATCACAAACACAAAGTTTTTGGACTGCGAGATACAAGCACCTACAGTATTACGAGGGCGGTTAGTTCCACTGCTTGCAAGACAGACAAGTTCAAGATAGCATGCATTAAATGCAAAGCAAGACAGACAAGTTCAAGAAAGCATGCATTGAATGTAAACCAGTGGAATTTCTCGTATCAAAATGGAAACAAGTATGGATGGGTGGCTCGATTTCAACCTCATTAGCACCAACTGACCGCCTGTGATGTTCTGTTTCCTTCTCAGCCATGTTCTATACATCCTACCAAATTATGCAATCCTACTTTTCATTTCTGAAGAGCAAAAACTCACTTTTTGTTCTGAATTTTTTTAAGGGGGTTTTTACCGGATATTCACAAACTCCACTTTCTAGAGGTTTGATAACAGAAACAAAAGAGGAAAGGAAACTCTAAGCATATGTTTACATAAATGAAACAACGTAAAGCCATAGTTCACTACAAAAACTCCATATATCATCAACAAGTAAACAAACAAACATCATCACACACCAGATCCCTCGGTCCAGGGGAAGCGACGAAAACACCATGTTCTCTACATGCTGGAGAAGAAACAGCCAATCCCTCGCACGCCCAATTGATTAATTAGCCATAAAAGTTTGCGAGGTTGACCTTGTGCTACCAAATCCTATTCGCACGCAAGCTTCAAAGAATTTATGTTTAAGAATCTGGACGGCCAATGATATGGATTGTAACCTTTAAAGTTGTGGAGAGGCTAAACTCTAAAAGGGAGAGCGAAGAGCTAGCAAGAGTCCGAGAGGGAATGAGAGTAAGAGCAACATATGGCCACTGGATGTAATAGCGCGACATGGATTCGCCACATCCTAGCATATTAGGGTTCCTTGTTCCAGACAACTGAAAAGTAATTAATCCGCTTAACGAGCTCACTTTGTTTGAATACCTTATGGAGAGGTATAAATTTAAAAGTTCTGAGGTTGTGAAAAGATGTGAAGAATTCCTTCTAATGCGTTCCGAACATTTACACCCGCCAAATATTCATGCCACCACAACAACCACTGAAGAAACAACAGATGCATAGGAGTGGTGCTTTCCATAAGAAAGGTGGTGTTAATAAACACCAGATTTTTGTGTCGCGCCCAGAAAAAACCTAAGCGCTTGTGAACTTCGTCACAGCCTTAGTTCCTTCCGATACAGCGTGCTTCGCCAACTCTCCAGGAAGAATCAAACGCACAGCAGTCTGAATCTCGCGACTAGTGATCGTCGGCTTCTTGTTGTACCGAGCAAGACGAGCAGCCTCCTGCGCAAGCTTCTCGAAGATATCGTTGATGAAAGAGTTCATGATGCCCATCGCCTTCGATGAGATTCCAGTGTCAGGGTGCACCTGCACACAAACAAACCAAACCGTCAGATACATTCAACCCACAAAGTAGTACCTCGCAGAACAAACACCAAAAGATTCAAAGAAATTTCGGAACAGATTATTACCTGCTTCAACACCTTGTAGATGTAGATCTTGTAAGTCTCAGTGCTCTTCTTGTTCTTCTTCTTTTTGCCTCCCTCCTTCGATACGGGCTTCTTCTCCGCCTTCGCCTTGCCTACTGGCTTCTTCTCGGCCTTGGTCTTGGCGGCCTTCTGCTCGGCCTCTGCTGCCTTGGGAGCCATTGCTGCAAATGAATCTGAAACTCTGCGAGCTTGCTACGAAGCGAGAGAAATGGAAAACCTAGGAAACAAGAGTGATCGATGAACGGATGTAAGCGAAAGTAAGATGGGAATGCGAAGTGGGCGAGTGGCTCTTATGGTGTGGCGAGCGTGGGAAAGAGTCTCTTTTGAATCTGGTTGTGGAGGGAAATTTGTAAATTGGAAGTGGCGGTGTATAGGTGGCATCCAATGGGGAGGTCTCGCGCTCTAGGCACGGATCGACGATCGGACGGCTGGAGATACGGCGTGGAGACTGAGATCCACGGCCCAAGTTCATGGTGATTTGAACGGCTCAATGAACAGGGAGAACCGACCGCTAGTTACCGATTACTGTAACAGGTTGAGTTTGAGAACTAACCAGTTGAAGTTCAAGACTCCAGGAAAATTACCGATCATTTTAGAGGAATCTATGGAATATACCTCATATTAGTAAAGAAAAACCAAAAGATCACAACATGTAACCAGTTGGACTTGGAAACACTAGGGTTTTGACTGATTATATCCAAATATCTCTCCACACATTGGAGCAACTCTCATTATGATTCTACATGGCACTGTACATGGCTAGCTTTTACATTAGGTATGATTTTTACATACCCTAGGGTTGAATACTCCTAAAAGGAGAATACTCCCCCCTAGGTTACCCCATGATTTCTACATACCCTAGGGTAATACTTCTACATAGGTAACCTAGGGGGGAGTATTCTCCTTTTAGAGAGGGACTCGATCCCTATGTTGAGTAAAGTTATGAACTTCCATAATTTGCATTGTACCAAGGGCATCCCACATCAAAAGGATTCAAAAAGATATGGCTCGTGTATTTTAGTGGAGGACTACGGGGCACCTTTAATTCTGAAATAAAATAACACTCACACAAGATTATCATACAACAATCTATAACCTTTATTGAATGTTGTGTCCAATGTCTTCATAAATAGGTAAGATCAACTCTATTATGTAAACTTATATGTTGATAAACATTATGGGAAGGATGTGATGTTAGAATTTTTGTTTTCGTTATTCATTTTTAAGATGGACCATTCCCCTATACAATAGTGGGAGTTGCAGTGGAGGTCCCATTGCCATGCTCGTTGCTTTTTCACAAATGACCCCTTCACTGTGATGTTTGTAGCAATATGCAAGTGGAGGTGTTGTAAGGTATGTGGCCTCATTGTAGGCGCCTCCAACTCCACATACAGTTTTGACCATTGGAGTAAGTCAAGGATTGTCTCTTCCAATTAACATTTGCAAATATCATAATTCGTCATTTCAAGTTTCAAAGTTGAGGGGGAGGGGAAGATGCAACATGTAAAAGAGGTAAAAGCGGAAAATAACATTCTCCACAAGTGATCTTGTAAACCCTTTCAATTGCGTTAACGATTAAATATAAAACAATCAATATATTTTGAGCACATAGTATGTTGTAACACATGTCTTTTGGTGTCCATTCTTAAATACAAGCATGCCAAATACCACTCAACGTATAGGTCCCCAGTCAAGAAATTGGACCACAAATGATTTGCCTACCTTATTGTCACAATTCATAAATAGGCCTACGATAATTTCATTAGAATTACAAAACATGGAAATAGATCCAAAGATTTAATAGGAACCCTAAACTTTGCAAGTTTTCGGTTGGAGCCCATTTAGGTGTATAGTTGCCAACATCATGCTAGTTTACATTTCAAACATCCCCCATGCACATATATTTGTGAAGCTTCCATTGTTATAGGCACCTATATATGCCTTATCAAATCTCACAATTGGAATTGGAATCCAAATTTCAAGGGTCCATTTTTCTAGGAATTGGGGTACTCTAGAATTGAACATAAGGACCAATTTTCAAAATGTAAAACAATACTTTCATTTTTAAAGCATGTAAGTACTTATTACGGTGACTAACCTATCGAGAATCATTTTACCTGCTATCATCAACTATCCACATGTAAGTTCAAGATCACATGCCTCTTCATGGCTCACATGGATTAAGATAAGTGAGCCTAATTCAGTTACTTATCTTGGAAGAACACCTATTATGAGTGGTGTGAGGTTTGGTGTGAATCTAAGAATGGCTCAAAACGACATATGATTAGAAAAACTTGGACTACCATTCTAAGATATATTTACCATTCTAAACTCCATAGTCAACATAATGGTGTGTGTGAGGGTGGGGGGCTAGCTCCTTGACCATCATCTTGGAAAGTTCATATCAAATTAGAGCGGCTTCACATTTCTATGCAATTGAACATGGCTTCTCCATTTATATGCGAGAATCAATCAAATTCTTATTTTATAATTAAGAGTTGTAGATTCATAACATTATTCATATCCATAACAATGCTTTGTGGGATTGACAATATTCCACGTAGTATTCCCGGATATTCCCCACAATTCAAAGGAATAGGAGTAACTAACCAATTCAAAGCCGTTTACCACCGATGACCAATAGGAAATTATTTGATTTGTTCTTAGTTTTCAAAAATAAAATCATCTTCCATTTGGGACACTTATGAAACTAGTACAGTCCAAACGATGCCAAATAGGACTCAACTTAATTTACCAACTATCCTTTAAGTTTTACTTATATTAATTATTACCTTAACACTCTCATGTTTTGCTCGCTAGATATATCTCGAAGGAAATTATTTCATAATCTTGGGGTTTTCAATAATCTAATGCTTTGAATTGAATTGTATGTTTAGTTGGAGGAGAAGTTGAAGAAGTGGAGTTCAAAACCTCATAAGTTGGTTAATATGCCAAACAACAATATGTGGCTCTCAAAAGGTATGTTCCTTAGATTGCCAATACTTTCAATCAAAGATTACTATAAGAGGTGCCCAAATTCTCATCCGTTTATGGGGATTTTATCCTCGTCAATAGGATGAATATCACATTGATTCGTCAAACAAGAATGAGCAGAAAGGAAGTCTTTCAACGTGAGGTTCAACTTCATGTAACATATCTAGAGCATGGGTAATCATTGCCAAAGTGATAATCACTTGGTATTCACAACCAATACACAATGTTTTTTTTAACATGAGCAAGAACCAAAGTGGAAATGTTGAAGTATTTGATAGGACCAACATAAATGGGCGTGTATAACATTGCAATCACTAAATTTCATGCAAAGCTCTTGACTTGAGAGTCAAGGTTTCTACATAATTATATAAAGACATGCATCTTTATCTCGGGCATTATAGAAACTAGGATTTAAGTATATATGGATTTATGCATGCATTATGGAAAATTCCAACAACTAGTATGACGTAAACTAAATCGCAAAATTACATATATATGGTGGTTGGCAAACATGGAATACAAACGGCCGAAGTTGTGGTTATTTTATTGTTGCTTTTGATGTTGTTTGATGTTTTCGTGTCCACAAGTGCACATTCTTTATTAATTTTGGACAAGTGATTTGTCCAAATATACTTCAATGCTAGTTTAGAGAACCGTCCTTGATTTCTAGAAAGCACATTTATAATGTCATGTTGGCCAAGCTTTAAGTACTTCTCCTAACTCAACTAATCCTAATTGAATTCACTAAGTTCCACATTCAATATCTTATGATTTGGGATCTCTTATCATCATCCACCTAACAATGTTTTCATAGTCATTTGAAATACCCCCCCCCCGCGCGTGGTCCCAATAATGTGTTTATACTCAACTAGATTTGAAATATTGATATTGAAATATGGAGCAACTTCTTCTTCCTTTGGTTTTTGACATAAACCGGTTGTGAACAAGATTGAAGGTGTATAAGGGTTTGGGAGAGAGCAAATGCAAACATGGACAACAAATACCAAGGCTTTGAACGTTACCTATCTTCGATTTATACTCGAAGGGTTTCTTGCCTCTTTGGTCAAAATCAACATGCTATCATGGCATATTCCAACTTGATCTACTAGGATTTGCAACTTTGTCTTCCAATATGAACTACACCTAACCAACAACTTCTTTTCTTCATCTGTGGTTTTCCTAGTAGATATGGAGGTGCTTAAACTACGCCTAGCTTGATTTCGGTCTCTGGATATGACTACATCCTAAATGTCATTGGTCTTAAATCTGCTATATTATGACCTAAATATATATTCCTATCTCGAACTTCTTGCAACCCTAGTTAGACGTCTTCTATAGTTACCATGTCTTTCTAACCTACACACCGTCATAATGATCCGAGAAGGGAGTTTGCTAATCCTAAGCATCAACCTTACTTGCAAGAGACCACTACAAGAATGCCTTAGATCTAGGTTTCTCAAACCTTTCCTTCCATATGCAATTGAAAATCTTCTACATGGATATCATATCTTCTCTCTCAAGTATCCTCTAACATCTTCATTACCAAGAACTAAGAACCTAACTCCCTTGCTCAAATATGAGAACCGATTCCAACTACACACTAAATATGATATTTAATGTCACCAATTCTAATTGTCTTGCTCAATATTAATTGTAAATCATAATAGTGTCACCGACACTAAATGTTAACCCAACATTATTTGTCATTTCTTACCAAAAAAATTTGGGGGTTTATAAATTTATAGTGTTGCAATTACTGTCACTTACCAAGTATTTTCACATGCAAATTTCAGTCATCCATGATAACATTTCATCACAAGTTGCTGACAATAGAAGGTAGGGTTTTGGCCAATGGATGAACTCATCCACCATCCATGACAATATTTGTTCGCTTATTCAATGTCATCTGAAAAGTTAGCATAGTGACATAAAATCCCATATGACACTAATTATCATATATAGCGTAGCTCATACAACAACACTAAATAGGATAATTAGTATTTGATGCACTAAATATGAATGCATACACTAAATATCAATAATCCTATAAAATTGAGTAATATTAAATGTAAACTCAAACACTAAATATGAACTATGGTAATATGTGGAAGTTACATGTTTGAATTTAGTGTTAGTAAGGATATGAAAAATTAAAATAACAATGATAAAAGGAGAATTCCAACATATCTTCTAGCACTAATTGTAAAAAAGATTGAAAATTATTATTGAGTAAGGTAGGGTGGTAACAACATTAAATATAAATAAACACTAAATATCTTATTTAATGTACTGCTAACAACTAACTCCTCCAAAGTCCTTTTCCTTCAAAGTGAAAAGCAGGGGACAATCTCACTGCCCCCTCCCCCATATACATGTCAATATTCAAATAACAACTTATAAACAATATGAGGGAGTATGAGTACCCAAATTTTCATTGATAAATATTGAAAACAAATAAATATACCGATATTATTTGGTTTTTGGTTTCCCCTACCTAAATCATATATCATCATTAATGGTTAGGTGAAGCATTTGGGTGAAATCTACATTTCCACTATAATCTGGTGGGCGAGTGGCCTACATGGAAACTGACCCTAAGGCAGATGGAACCCATGGAGAACTTACTTAAAAAAGTTGCCATGTTCCCATGCATAGGGAACGTCAGAGAACGAAAGGAGCGCGTTCGCCACGTGGAACGTAAGGAAGGTCTCCTATCTCTTCGATCTCGTTGGGAACGTGGGGAAGCGCAGCCACGTGGCGGACGTAGGGGACTGACAACAACGAGCTTCACTCACAGCCTTCTTATTTCATCGCAAATTTCTCGAAACTCCACCAATTTTTTTGCTCCGAATATTGGAGCTTGTATTCAAGATTTTCGACACAGGAGAGCATCCAAAGAAAAAACAATTCACGGGAGTTATTTCGGGTAAGCTTCGAACCTCGTCACCGATTTTTCTTGTGTTTTGTGAGCTTCTCTGTAGACTCCCTTTTGCTTCTTCGAGAGCTTCTGTGGCTAAGTTACAGAATTACAGGACGATGTAGGTGTTGAAGATGATAGTTACAGAGAAGAAAAATTTGTGAGTTTGAGCTGAATTTTGAATTTTGGGCAAACTGTTTCCCTTCTTGTTTAATGTGTCTTGGGTCAAATTGGGATCGCCCTTTACATCAAAACCTTCGTTTAAGTTCTCGTTGGAAGTTAATTCAAAGTACCACACCAAAATCTGGAAGATAATTCCATCACCATGTGTGAGACACCTCTGGATATCTCAGTTTAAACCTTCAAATATTCTGTTGTATATAATTTTGACACTGAAGGTTCAGTGTGCACATTGTTGATATTAGATTATTTTTCCAGTTTGTGTATTGTGCAAGTAACTCTCAGAACTTGCAGCACTTGTAATGAAGCTCAGAACTATGAGATTACGATTGTGCTTTAAAAGTTTTATACTTGCAATTCCATTGAGCATCTTTACACCATAACTGCCTTGTCGGTAGAAAGAAAAATTCTTGCTAAACAATCAGCCATTAAAAACTGTACAAGAAAGCACAAAATGCATGCACTGCCCGGAAGTAGTTGGAGTTTCCTCCAGAATCATGGCATGATTTATATACTATGAGATAGGACTTTGATGGCACACATACCTCTGATTTCGACCAAATTTTGCTATGGAACCAATTGTTACAAGCAAAGAAAGTCTCTTGCTTAACCCTTTCACGACTTTAGCTATTTCAAAGTTATTGTGTATTCACTCTTTATACTGCATAATATGAAGCTTCATCAGATTCTTTCCAAGCTCTTTTGTGTGGGTGTCAAGAAATGCAACCTTCCGAGACAACAGGCTGTCATTGTCTACCAAAACTTCACCTCAAAATGCGCATTCACATTGTATAATTTCAAATTACGGTATGTATGAGAGCCCGGTTAAGATACCGGTCGGCTTAGTGAAAATCTCGAAACACAGGATGAAATGCGGATTCAATGAGTTTTTGTATGTTTTGATATGTTTTCTGATGCATATTTTTTGCATTTTTTCAGTGCAGGATTTAATCTTCCAATTTTGAGCGTTGCATCCAATTTAGATGGCAACCTGCCCACTTCAAGCCGCTGCAACTTGGCAAAGTGAGAATACTGGGGTGGTGGGTTGCCATGGCATCGCTTCCAGGATTCCATACCCTGTCAAGAACGCATTTGGAGAGCCCAATTGCTGGGACCGGAAGAACCTGAAGAAAAAAGAAAGAAGCAATCCTCGAAGTGTTCCACATTTGAGTCTGAGCGAGGATACCTACCAATTGAAGAGCACAAGTAAACTAGAGGTAGCTAGACCCTACTTGCATAGAGGGAGGACGTCGACTCAGATCTTCTCATCTTTGAAGCCTCCACAAGAAGAAGAAGCAACTGAAGAAATGGATCCTGTTTCACCCAGTACTCCAGATTATACTTCAAAGGAGGCAGCGGATGAAAAAATCATCAAAGTGGAGAAGAAGGGATTTGTTGGGCAGGTGCAGAGTTTTTTCGCATGGATTGGTGCATGGCCGAGTATTCCTTCAAAGGTCAGTATAATTTGTTACTTTTTTACTCAAGTGTCTTGTCATGGTGGTTTTGAATTTCCAAAACGGAAGAAAGATGACTCCGATGTTGTCTGTGGCGTTAACTATGTCTATGATGTAAACTCAAAACGGGTATCACAAGAATTAGAGGGCCCCCGAAGACTACTGCTTCCTTTTAAAGGTAAATGAATGGGCGCGGACAAGCCCCTTGGTTCCCACACGGCGGGTTGAAAATTTCGGGTTCACCCGGAAACCCCCACTATGATTGTGTGGACCAGAGGTGGTAGGGTGCACCAGACATCAAGTGCTAGGAAGATCACCCATTTCAGTACCTACTATTGCTTGCTGCCTTAAGGCGGCTTACCTCATTATTCCCACAGAATGGGGGTTAAGCCCTTGGGTTTAAAACTCCCGTTTGGATTCCCATACGGTTTACTGCAATTTTCAACACGCATTTGCATATCTGATCTGTGATAGGGTTTTGGCTGGGTGGAGATCAGGAGGAGTTCATTCAGGTTCCGAAAGAACCCGAAGGTGTTTTTGTGATATGGGAGGGTTGGGGAACATCCTTGTGCTGGTAAGTGTCAATGCTTGCCTTTGCTGGAAAACCAAGTGGGAAAAAGTAAAAGTTTGTCCTTCTTTCCTCTGCATATGGAATTGTGTGTGCAGCTAGAGGAAGCATGCCGTCGACTGTTGGATCACTTTATGTAACCATTTCATAACATTCTGAAGTCTTAGCCTATTTAGGTTTGAATGCACATGGAATTATATTTGGGTAGTTGTTTTTAAGAACGAGTCCATTGGGCTTGCACATCTTCAATTCAATCGTGGTAGATGGAAGAAGGCTTACTATCCGAACTTCTGAAGATAGGCAACAATGAAGGAGGTGTAGACTAATGAGAGCTTGGCACTTGACTATTTCATAACTTTCTTAAGTCTGAGCCTACCTGGATTTCAATGTAAATGGAACAGTTTTTCAGTAATCAGGACAACCTAAGAATGATTCCATTGGGACACATATCTTCAAATGAATCTTGGTAGATGGAAGTAAGCTTTGTGTCCGAAAATAGGCAAGGAATGATAGTTTGCCACTTGACTATGCACAGCATTCATGCCTGTAGCTCGAGGACCTTGATTCTAGAAAGTTTACTCTTAAAGCTAGAACAGAAAAAGGGCATCCTTACACATGCCTAAGAATGCTATGAACAGTTTCCAAACTCAAATATTTGTGTTCATTTAGCTATATTGATAAAACTGGATAAGCATGAAACTGCACCAAGCCCTACCGTTTCCTAATAGCCGGAGCGCATGTGGAGGCCACACACATTCAAAAAAGCCAGTTTTGAAACGGAGTTCGGTGGGTCAAAGCAAAGAAATCTGGCCTTAAACATGTGCCTAATCTTGAGGAGCTTGGTTATAAGGTTTTAGTGGAGGTTTTAGGCCCATAAAAAGAGGGCCCAAACCTTGAGACCAAGCTCCTCAACATTAGGCACATGTCAAGGCCAAAATTCTTTTACCTGACCTACTGAACTCCGTTTTAATACTGGCATTTTCGAACATGTGTGGCCTCCCCTACAGGCTGTGTCCAAGCCACTTTATAGGACTTTTACTGGTCTTCCAGACAGAATGCATTGTTTCTGAGTCTTTAAATGAAGACTTCACAACTGGATTAACACCAATGTGGGCAGGTGGGCGAATTTTGTAGGTGGGCTACCAAAGGATGACTTTGACTACGTTGTGGATTTGCTGTTTGATCCTAAGAAGGGCCTTGGTATGAATATTGTGCGCTATAACATAGGTGGAGGTGCCGACCTCACTTTTGACACAAACCTCCGTCCATTTGGTGACATACCAGGGTTCAAGTCAGGCCCAGACGCCCCTTATGACTGGTCAGTAGACAAGCGACAAAGGGATGTCTTGTTTGCAGCTCGAGAGAGGGGTGCAAATATATTTGAAGCCTTCAACAACTCTCCTCCGTGTTGGATGACACTTAGTGGCTCTGTGACAGGTATGTATCCAGTGGGTTCATTTAGTTAGTTCCTAGTTTTGACGCCTAGTATTTTATTTGGTATGAAGTGATCACGTGGCACTAACTTAGAACATGGTGTGAGGAATCATAGTGAACCATATCTGGGAATTATTTTAGACTGAAGGACCTGAGAGAGCTTCATTATGTGCCGCAGGAAACTGGAGGAAAAGTCAGGACAACCTCAACCCTAAGTACTATGAGGCGTTTGCGGATTATTTAACAGAGGTTGTGCTCCAGTACAAAAAATGGGGCTTGCAGTTTGATACATTGGCTCCTTTCAATGAGCCATGTGAAGGTTGGTGGTATATTGATCGCAATAAAGCTGCTCAGGAAGGATGCAACTTCTCAGCAAGGTCAATGGATAAGGTGGGATCTTAACGGAAAGGTTTTCTGCCCATATCCTCTAATTCCTGAGTGATCCAATAAGATAAGCATAAGTGGGACATCGTGCACTCCTCAATGCCTAAGTGATTGTATAAGATAAGCATAAGTAGGGCATTTTGCATTCCTTAATGAATAAGTGAACTTATACTATAAGCATTTGATATGATTGATGTTGGCCGGAAACATGTGGCTTTCAATAAAAAGATGGGCACCTATTTTGTTTTTCGTAGATGATGCTATCCAGCTTCTGAGTAGAGTTGAGTGCTTCACTTGTTGCCTTTTCTTTCTTGTTTCTTGTTTTTACTCTGATTGTAATGTCCACAATTTTTCACACCATTTATTTTGTAGCCTGACTAAAACGATCTTGCTGTACTGCAGGTGATTCCACTAGTTAAGAAATCTCTGGTGAAGAAAAATCTAACAACACGAATCAGTGCATTTGATGCATGGACAAACAACACAATCCGTGCTTTACGAGGAATGGGAGAGGAATCCTTAGAAGCCATTGACCAAGTGAATGCACATACTTATGTTCTCTTTGTAAATCGAGAAGACGATGCAAAGCGAAAAGAGGTATAGTGCTTTCTTTGAAAACAATGAAATGAATCTATGATGGAGTTGTCCATATCCAGAGAAATGTAGGTTACTTCTAAAACAATGTAGCTTTCTTTAGAGTTGTAGTCGTGTGATAAGTTATTCTAGTCCGTCTCTCCATTATGATTGGTTTGTGTTTCATCAGATTATTGAGTGTCAATGGAAGTTATCACATCGTGAGAGTTTCATCACGATGTACTATCACACGTTAGTACCATCACATTGTGAGAGTTTCAAAAAATAATTCTAAGGGTATAGGACTGCTGCCAAGTGCTTTTCTTTTTCTGATTAGAGGTCTGGTTCTGACTTGCTCTATGAGGATGTAATCCTCAACATACCAAAAGATGTTTCCTGATTCATCTTTTTTGATGCCCAACTGCAATTTCCACGTAGGACTTGAGTGGGTGTCAAGCAATTTAAGACTGCCATGTGGCAACTTCAAGAATTATCAATAGCTGATGCATGAAGCAGCCTACAGATATAGCCGTTCTGCTGTGGACTGATTTTTCTCTTCTTTGTTTTCTATTCGCAGGTCAGTCGAAACATTTTGGCACAAGGGAAGAAAGTATGGATGTCGGAATACGGGCCACTTAACTGGAACGGAGACGAACATGACGTGGCGTTGGGGGTCGCGAGGCACATAACCCTCGATATTAATGACCTTCACCCATCAGCCTGGTGTTATTGGCAAGCGCTTGAAGGACCTGGGTCTCTCTGGGGCCTTCTGCAAACACCCCTTGTGTATGGAACCAGCCCCTTCGCTGTTGACATTAAGAAGCAATACTATGTGATGATGCATTTCATGCGATGGATACGACCCGGCTTCAAAGTCTACCGGAACGAGGGACTACGAGATTTTTTGGTCACGGCCGTGAACCCTTTGGGAAGCACAGTTGTGATAGTTTTGACCAACACTGGGAATTCCAACAAGGATGTCGAATACGATCTCTCCGAAGTGGCACCCCGGTTGCGGGGTTTGAACATACAAGTGGCACCATTTCGGACGTCACGGACTGAGAATCATGTGGCTCTCCCGGTGCTCAACTTTCCAAAACATGTGCTGGAGATACGTGCGGTGGGGAAATCTATCACGACACTCGTGGTGTCCTCCTTAAATAACGAACATGTTGAAGTCTTTGAGAAAGTTCATTGATAGACATGACTCAAAGCTTTAGGGTTCGAATCGATTCGTAAGAACTCCACTATTTTGGGTTCTGGACTTTGTGTATTTGTATCAAATCAAATTGATCAAAATCCCCTCGCTAAAGCTGAAGGGACTACAATTTCTTTTGCTTGTCAATGCCTTTGGCGTATTTTCTTCCCACTTATACTACTGGGCTAGCATTGTTCTACAGAGCCGGGTGTGTCTCCTTATGAGCAAATGAAAACACTGGAGTTATATGAAGCACTTGTGGGTCGCCCCGCTTATTCCCAAATAATTACAAACACAGGAGCATGAAACAGACCCTACTCAGTTGACATGGGATTGTTCACATCAAAGGCTCAATGTAAGTGAAATCCGATTTACTCAACACTAACCAAATATCAACCTTACGTATAAGTTGACCCCTATAATATCCTACTCTTGGGCAAATACTAGCTATGTGTAGATGTATACCATTTAAATATATTTGAATTCTGCAAGATTTTGAAAATTCATGCTTCGTCACATCAGATAATCCACCCCCAAGATGTATTGGAATCCTCTTTTGGCTCCTCACAAGACCAACACTTACAACAAGTAAATCTCATAGATAGGATACATGCTACTAGAGAGAGGGAAGTATTGTATACAAGTATACCTCTCATCCATCCAACATAAAAACTTGACCCTCTAGATTTGTTGTCAACTCATCTCAATGATCTTGAGTAGACTAATTTGGAGTCTTCAAAGCCAATACCAGTGTCAAGTCAACTTAAAAAGTAACCTCCAGGATGCATATCATTTCAAGGTTTTGATGTGGGATGAATGAGTGGTACACTTGTATACAATAATTTCTTCTCTCCCATGCTTGTCAGTTACTGTGGACGTTTTGCAGTAGGCTTGAATATATGTAGGTGTATTCAACTTAAATCAAGTGAGCATTTTGTTGTGTAAAGTGGCAAAGAAGCAGTGCAAACCAAACATGTATGACCATTATGTCTAGAAAGTTGTCTCTCAAGACTGAAATGAATTTGCAAATAGAATGTGCAACAACACATGAACAAAAAGTTGTTGCTCGTCTCTCTACATGGCACTCCCAGTTTTTGTATCCAAATTTAAAGTAAAAGAGGTTGAGTAATAACTTGCCCCCTAAAGGCTTAATTCATCCCAACATGCTTAAAATGTATTGCTTTGGACCCTTGATGATAACTTGTAGTTGAACTAGTTGATAAAGAAAGCAACTTCTATGCTATAATATAATCAACTACATTTTCACTGTAGGTAAGATTGGTGACCTTGTCTTAGCTCAAAGAACAAGACATCTAGCCTTGGCCACGGCCCGCAACATATTGCTTGTATACATATTCATTTCAAGATCAAGCTCTCAATAGTTTGAGCAAGTGTAAAGGTGGACACGCTCAAAGGGAGATAACAAGGGGGGAATGATACTAGTAAACAAAGGAGAATTCATCGCAAGTTAAGGAATGTTAGTAAATTTATTGTACCTACAAAATCAAAGTTAAAACCCTCAACAATATTCCTAAACAATCTCCAAGAGGTAGCTTAGAATTATGATTGAGAGCTTGTTGTAGTTGTTCCACATGGGGATCCATAAAGACACCATGGAAGCCCACCAAATCCTCCAACCTCTTAAAGTGTAAAGCGGACTTGAGTGAACCAACATGCCTAGCTACACTAAATATGGTATTTAGTGTCATAGGGTATTTGATGTCACTATGACAACTTTATGGATAACACTTCTTATGAATAGTTTACAAATATTGTCATGCATGATGGATGAGTTCATCCATTTGCCAAAACCCTACGTTCTCTTGTCATCGACTTGTGATGAAATATTGTTATGGATGATTGAAATTTGGATGAAAAACCACTTGGTAAATGACAGTAATTGCAAAACTTTAAATCTATAATCCCACAAGAAATATACAAGGAATGAGAAATAAGATTGGGTTAATAATTAGAAGTGGTGACACTAAATATCATATTTAGTGTACCTGAGAGCATCCTCAGTCGGTCTAGGTAAAGCTCACTGCAAACCAAGACCTATCTTGCTTAAAATTGCTCAAAATTTAGAGGGAGTGCACCAAATCTTGCTTAAAATGGACAGATCCTCCCACACTCCCTCTAAATGTCAAAAATTTGGAGGGAGTGTGGGAGGATCTTTCCATTTTAAAGCAAGATTTGGTGCACTCCCTCTAAATTTTGAAAATGTGGTGTTTTCAATGAGGGATTTCACCTACGTCAAATTTTTACAATTCTTTTTTCTTGAGAAATATCTCAAGTTTATTTAGGTGTGCTTCTAATGATGGTAATTTCAGTTTCTAATTTTAGGTCAGTCAAAAGATAGGTTTTGGTTTGCAGTGAGCTTTACCTAGACCGACTGAGGATGCTCTGACTCCGCCTCAATGAAAAGACTTTTTCCCGTGAGAAATTGGGTAGCAGCTTATAAATTCTTGGGATGGTTGTAGTCTTTTTTGATCTGCTAATGCCTACTCACCATTCGAAACAATCGTATGCTGCTTCTATTCTTGTTGCTTTGACATTCAGGTAGATTTGATTGATAGAGTTTTGAGTAAATTTCGTTTCGCATTCCTTGCAGCAATTGCAAAGTTGTTATTATAAAGACACGGTAACTGGCAGCTTGCTGGGCCTAATAATTAAAAATAAGATACATGAATCATGAGCTGACCTCCGAGAGATGAGATTAATTTGCAGGAGACTAAAGTCACTGGTAGTATATAAGTTGCAAAATGGGTTCTATATTTGTATTGGGTAATAGTGTGAATGGTACAATAATTGAAATGCAACAAACCCAGTCACATTTGGAAAGAGACAGAGACAGAACTAGGACATGGCGAGTTTCGCTGAACATGCATAGTCATGCCGGTCGTCATTTGCATTGGGTTTCAGAGATGGATTACATCATGTGGTGTTGGATCATATTTTAGCCACTGCATACTTACTCAGGGGGATCAATCAGGCAATGCGCCTTCACCCACCCCGCTTCATCGTTGGAGTATACCGGCATATGATAATTCTGACCTGCCTACCTACGCACGCCTGCCAAAATCAACTGGGATTGATCTGACGCCATCAAAAACACTGGCAAGATCGAGATGCTAGGTGCAGCCTGATCACAGATCAAGCTGGGTTACAATCGACCCTGGAGCATGCATTCACTAATGATCACACACTTCGTCGGAGTATCAACCACTGATGAGTTTATACTTCTTTTGCAATCTGCAGGTGCATGAGTGCAAAAGACGTGTAAGCTCAGCTAGGTTGTGGTTAAAATTCCCGTTCTGACCGTATGAATCCGACGTTGCAGATATCGAACTTCGAAGTGAAGGTGACGATGCTGTTCCGGTAACCTTGGGAGAACTGCAAGCAGTGTCGATGCTACCCTGGCGACGTGTCTCTACTACGTGTCTTCGAATCGTTGGTTGGAACCCGTATACATTCCGACTTGGAAAGTAGGTCTCATCGGCTGAGTTGGCAAGTCTTGCTGGTGACGGTGGCCGGAGAGGAAGAAGAGGTAGCCACAACCACGTCGCAGTCAACATGCACCCAAACTGCAAAAGAAGTGTAAGCTCCAATCTTCACACGCAGCTTCGCATTCGCATGAGTGTGCAAAGCAACGCTGCCTTTCTGATAGTCGGTCGGCAACGAGCTCAGATTATTACTCCCACTCTGACCACCGGATCCAAGTGCAAAATTGCGAACGTCGAACTCCGAAGTGAAGGTGGTGGTGTTTTGGTGACCTTGGTAGAACGATGGGACGGAGCTGTGCCCGAACACCACCCCGTTGTACGAGGTGTCGATGGCAATCTCGTCGTACTTGATCCCAATCTTCGTGTTCGGGTTAGTCGCCGTGATGGTGTAGACGAAGTTGGCATCCAATGTTGATGATGACGACGACGACATTGTGTTGACTGAAAAAGTTTTGAGGTCCAAGGAGTCGAGAGAATACGTCGGTGCTTCAATGGGCCGCAGTACCAACCACAGAACTAAAGCTGCGATGCCTAGAATGACAAGGGCGATGAATAAGATGGTGCACAATGTGGTGAAGATGGCACAGCAGCAACCGGTGACGAATCCACAGCACAAGTTGTGCCGATGTGGCTTGGGTTTCGAGTATGTGGCGGGCGGAGGTAGGAGTGATGCATGAGCGTTGCCTTGTTGGAACATCTGGGTGAAATGCAACGGTACCGGCTCATCAGGGTACACTTGTCCTTGTCCTGCCATTTTTTTTTTTTTCTTCTTCTTCTTTTGTTATCTCCAATGTTTACAAGATAACACTCAAGCACCAATGATCGAAACTCCTCAGGGTGACCACTGGCCCCAAGTATGAAATCAATATCTTCAAGACTACGTAACCCTCCAATGCCTAGTACTGAAGGAATTATGACTGCAGAAGCAGATACTCGATTCCCAGATTCTAATCACCAATGAGATTACCGTGGATCAGACACCAACATTGATTAAGCACCACCAAAACTTGCTCGCGGCTGCAGATGTAAAATAACGGCAGTGGTGAAGAAGTTGTTGGCAGAAATCGGAGAAGTAACGCTGAGCTCGTGAAAATCTTGAATTTGATGCAACCACCGAAGCAGATAAAGAACTTGATTGTAGCTTGTAACCCTAACCTGGTTAAGATTGAAGAAGCGATTGCCGAAACAGACCAAACTCATATCCCAGATTGAGATTCTAGCTAATCACCGATGCGGACCCCGACAAGTTATAGATAATGAGAGGACTAAATAATGACGTGTGGGAAAGTAGCAGAAGTTGAGTCGGATGTCGACTGTTATAGAGAAGCAGTGAGTACGTAGGTAACGCGGATAGCTCCAAAGCGTGTGACGAGGCTGCTGTTTCTTCCATTCCATCGTTTGCAGTAAAACTGGGTCTTTGTTCGCCATAGCTGTTGCTTTTCTCTCCTCCTCAATGCGGCACCAGCCTTCCTCCCACCTTCCTTCCTTGGGGGACCAGCTGTGTCCTTCGTTGACTGCAGTGAGCCCAACGCTGAGTTGGCAACTTGGCACTGCTGAGTTGGCCATTCATGCATGTTATTTAGGGCGTGTTATTCATCCATTAAGAAGCCGGAAGAGCGGAATAATACCATAATACGGATGATACCACGTTCGTACCATGCATCTTCTCCAAGGAGATATCTAGTCTGAAGTTTTTAAAGGGGTTCACAACTGTACGTTCTTTAGCTTTCGGTTGTGGCACAACATGTATTTATTACTATGGGGTGGGGTGGGGCCGAGACGTCGATCTAGAATTGTTATTTATGGATAAACAGTTGTGAAACAACAGTTTATATCGATCGGCACAAAGCCAAAACACCAAGGAAGCTGTACCTTGGAGAAAGTCCCATGAAAGGGCAACGATTACGTCTCACCACTAAGGGTCGGTTCACATGGGGTTCAAAGTCCCAAGTCCCACTCATGTTAGCGACTCCCAACATGGAGGCAAATTCCCAACTTTCGAGTCTCGAGAAACCGTTCAAACATGGTTGATTATCATTCAAGTTGGATTTTGGTTCTTTTATGTGAAAATAATCGCGAGACTTGTGTTGAGAGTTGGGTCTTCCTTTTCTGCTGAACCCAACTCTCAACACAAGTCCCCACCCTCATGCAGACGTTAAACTTCCCCCTGCGAACTTTCAGGGGAGGTGGATAGGGGTCGGGGCCCATGATCTGGCACCTCCAGGCAACCCCCATAAAAATAAAGCCAAAATTTTCGGATCCCGACCACATACTCCTCAAATAAAGCACACTTTCTTGCTTCCTTGGATTTAGGCACGTCTACCTTAGGGTGGCTTTATATATGACATGGGGCCAAGCCGAGTATCAACCCGAATCTCATGTATTAAGCCTCAATCCGACCTATCTTTACCAACTTTTTTCAGGCCCAACCTTGTCACATGTAAAATGATGAGACCCAATTTCAATGCGACCCATATCGAGAGTTTGAACCAAGAAAAATCTCATCCTCATTTTTTCAAGTTGGCCCAAAGATTTGATGCCAATTTGTTGTCACTTAGAATGCCACATAAGACAAGTAAATGTTCAGACCCAAGCCTAGTATAAAACCCTTGGACTGGATTTGTTGAAATCAAGCGATCCTATTTGTAGAGATTCTTAGAGTTCGGACCGGCCCTCAATCCAGCCACAAGTATAAAGTGAGCATCAGTCACCACATGCATAAGGACTAGCTATGTGGACCATTTCTTCATGTTTTCCCCACAAAGATGTTGAGTGTTGTGACATTAAGACAAACTACACGAAATAGTGGGTAAAGGCTACATTTTGTAGGGTCCACAATCTATGAATATTGTGTCCTCAAAATCTCGTAATGATCGTCGGCAGTCTTTTACTTTCAAATCCAAGAGTGGGCCCAAGTTTGGACTTGATCTCAAATATTTTAGTCACGTCCAATGAAATTCCCTGGGACACAAGGCCACTACCAAACATCACTTTGAAGTCTTGAATCTTTTAATAGACTCACAACCCTAACTCATACAATAAAAAATCATATTTAACTGCAATTAGGGTCAGTTTCCATGTAAGTTGCTCACTCGCTATATTCTAGATAATGGTGGCTTGGAGGTGTTCACATGTAGATAAATAAAAACAAGCAACCAACCACGTTTCAGCGGCCTACTAGAATGTGGAGGCCATGACCTTGGGCATCTTAGACTTCCATGCATCCGCTACAGACCCCGGGGGAGTGCACTATAATATCATGTATGAAGCCACATGAGTGAACAAAAGAGGTATTAATTATGGGGTAGGTTTACACAATATACATGAGCTTATTTGGTCAAATTTGCAAATATACATAGCTCATTTTCAATGTGATAGAAATTGTAAATTTACACATAGAGCCATTCCCTTATAACATGTAAGTAAGAAGTAACTCTTAGGCCTCTTCATTGGGAAAATAAGATTATATATATAACACACAACTTCCCACTATGCGCTTGCCCATTCCCAGCCCACATGTCCATGTGAGATGTGCGTGGTTGTTGGAGAGTTGTTCCTCCACGCCTCCACGGCATGTTGTCTGCTTTGGCTTTCAATTTGCAATGCTAGCTTGCTCCTTCCTTCCAACGCACTGTTGTGAGTTTGCTCTCTCTATAGCCTCTGGATTAAAGAATGTTTAATGACTTTATCAACGATAGATAAGTATTTTTAAAGTGAAATAATTATGTCCTATTTTTCATATCATGTTTTTCATTGTATACGTATGTTAGGCTTTTTCTTTTTTTAATTAACTTTGAACATGCATACATATGTTAGGCTTCAATTTTGTTATATGTATGTATGTATATCATTTTTTAATGAAAGAAAATTTGTATATAGGGATATTAATTTGGAGGTGACGCATGCACGTTATACTTGACTTTTAACACTAAGTGCACTCCCCAGGCTAAACGCTTGAAATTGCAATAGTTGGTTGGCACATACAAAAATCACCCCACCAAATTCCATCTACATTTGTCCTTATTCCCACTAGAATCCAGTGAATGAGCGGCCTACATGGAAAACTCACCCTTAGACATTTTTTCCTTGTTTGTAATCTCAATTTTTTTATCACTCAAATTTATGGTGGATTTGACTATATAGTTTTTCAATTTACATGATGCAAGGTAGATTTCAATATTTATATTAGTAGACATAATAATCAATATTTTACAGGTGAATCCGCCCTTTGAATTAAGGTGAGTTTGCACTTTAGATTGGGATTCAATCTAAGTTTACTTGATACTTAGTTTTGTGATCCAAATTTTTCCATTCTTAACCAATAAGATCTTTCAATAAAATGTTTCATTGATCTCAAATCTTAACGTAAAGACCTTTCTAAATATTGCTCATTGTTGTAGGCCACACTACTTTGAAACCAAGAATTGATTGGGGCGTCAAAGAGGAGCTTTGGAGCTCTTTCAATTTCTCATAACTACATAAACGATCATAAGTAGTATAACTGAGGTCACTTTAAGCAATCTAGATAAATGACTTTCTTAGGAGAATCAACATGTTTTGAAAATGAGAATTACTTAAAAGGTGTAAATAATGATGTTAGTATACCAACCTTAATGAATGAATAAACTCACAAAGGTCAATGTGTAGGTGGATGCAAACTCATCCCATTTTAAATAACCTTGGTGATTGTGGAAAGTGTGCTAAACGTGCATTCCTTGACACAGTTTGACATGTTAATGTTTAAATGTTGGCAAATCAAGTAGCAAACACTTTTGTAGAGTCTATGCATGCTTTGTCAAACGAGAAGATTTGCATGTGACAATCAAGAATGAACTCAAAAGAGGCTCAACATTGCAAATATTGTGCAATTCAAAACATGTAATACCCTACAATATGATGTGTTGGATCTAAGCATTTGATAGATGAGATGTTTCGAAATGAAGGAAGCTCACAGTGTTTGCCTTGATGCCTCTGACTCCTTCCCACAACCCTCATCCCAACGACTCTATGCATTCAGTTCACTCAATTTGGATTGGCCATACAAAGAGGTTTAAACATGCTCCAAATTGGGTTGCAATGCACAATCAAATTGGTTGCCCACATGCCAAATAACTTATGCTTTGAACTTGACAAACAACAAAGGCAAAGGAACCTCAATGCAATGCCAACACCAATATCATCGCCAACTATGTACAAAAGAGGAGATTCTCCGATGGTGTGGAACATAATGCCATAGCCGACCATATAAGGTTTTGATCAAACCCCATGCCTTGAAGTTTAAATGCCACATGGTCCCTTCCTGCTGTTGGGAACTCTTGTAGAGTTGCAACAACAACAATCAAGAGGATGAACACACTAAAGAGAATAAGTACAAGGACGAAGGCCAACAAGACATGAAGAAAGGCATGGCATTGTGGTCTTAAGGGGGCCTTGGAGGATATCTCAACCCTTGGGACCAGTGGTGATTTTTCACAAGGTCCCCAACATGTCCAGGTTCTTAGAAAATGAACCGGTTTTTGGACGTATCAAATTCACTTTGGACGGGTTCTAAAAATAACAATTTTTTTGATAATTTTTTCCAAAAAAATAAATGATACAAATATCAATTACATTATGTCATATATGACATGTGAATATAGGCATAATGCAATCAAACCACTAATACCCAATCAAAATATCCATCTTGAAGTGCTTGATTCACCTACATACATTAATTCATCAACCACAAAATTTAGAACCTTTTTAACATAATGTCAAAGATTATAATTGAAGGTAAACTTAGCAATTGAATAAGAATTAGTATATATAAACATGTTCAAAATTTTAAAAATAAAGAGCTACTCACCCTTCAAAGAAATGAATGAATTCTCCTATCCTTCATGTTTCTTCAAACAAGCATCACTGCATTCCAATTGACGTTTTCAACTGGAATATTTGCACATGAGATGTGCATCAAAGCATCTAAAGTCTCTAACTTCAAAGTAGCACGTAGATGAGTTTTGATTAGGTTTTGTCTAGAAAAACCCCTCTTGTGGAGGGAATGCGGGTGGTGACGGACGGGCGATGACGGGTGATGGAAACACCCTGAGGATAGAGTGTGGGGAAAGAAATTGGAGATTGAAGGACAAGAAATAAAAGGAAATGATGATGGCAGAGGAAATTAGAATGGGGTGTATTGAAAGATGAGAATCGACAACAAAAGACAGAAAACTGACGGGCATTGAAGGCATAATTTGTGAAGATCCTATTGTTTCCAAGTGCAAACAATCACATGTCAACATCTTTTGTTTTTTTTTTTTGGTTTGTTTTAAATTTTTACCAACATTGTAAGAGACTTATTTATACATATTGCGGGACGGGTATTTTCATTTCCAAACCGGTTTTGGGACGGGTTTTTTTTTTAAACCTTTCCATGGATGGGTTGGTTTAGAAACTACCGGTTTTGGGACGGGTTGCAATTTTTTTGCCTTTCAATTCAAGGTTTTTGGACGTGGACGGGCAAAAACTTTGTGAAAAACTAGCCCTGCTTGGGACCCTAATGCCATGCTTTTCATTGTGATCAACTTGGACAATAGTATTTTGATTGGCAATAGCCTTATCATCTAGCCCATAGTCTTTCATAGGGTGTTCATCATATTGGGAATAGTGTCTTCTCCTTAATTAAGATGGTTTTTTATCTCCTCAATCATAAATCAAATTGCCTTCCTAAAAGGTGAACTTCTTTGTAATTCCATTTATGTCCTTGGAAAGCTTATCTCCTTTAGCAATCAACATGCAAACATAGCATGCAGGGTTGCAATCCATGCACACAACCAAGGTAAAGTATATGTAGGCTATAGACCACATAAACATAAAGCACAACTATCCTAATGTAGGTCACATTGGTGGAAATGAGAAGAATATAATATTGCCTTCATAAAATCACCTCCCAACTTTAGGGTTGTGACCCAAACTCTCTAAGCATGTCACTAAGCCTTGTCTTCTTCTTCTAATTTTTTTCAAAATCGTTGTCCTTCAACAAGTTTTGTGATTTATCATGAATGTGTCATTGTGGAGCAAAATGTTTTGGTACAGTAAGGAAGATAGGAAAAGTAATGTAAAAGGAGATCAATTAGAGCTAGATATTTAATTGATGTGTGATATAAAAGACCACAGTTAAGGAGATTAGGAACAAGAAGGATTTGAACGGAATATGATTTGATTGGAAAAAGTGCAACCCTATAGATTAGCACATTCACTATTGTGAGTATAGAGAAGCTATATTCTTCAAGAGAGGAGAGAGATTACTATTTTGATCTTCATTTCGAACTTATGATTTTTTTGACAATAGTCTTGGAGAATCGATTGCATAATAAAGAATCGTAAATTGATCCTTTGCAAGTAGGCTTACCCCATATTGTGAATGATTGGGACCTTGTGTAAGTATTAGAAGGAAATAAATCCTCTCTCCATTGTTTGTTCAATCACCAATTTTTTATTGTGACCTTGAATTTTGAATCTATTTTGATACATTTGAGAATTAAGTTGTATGACCATAGTTTTGGGAATGCACTTTAAACTCATTTACTCTTAGTTTTGAGAGTATAAGGAACATGTGTATCCTCAAACCATAGTGTGTTTATCGGTCTCATTTTGAGAGTTACTTTTGAGATGAAGTCAGATTAATAGTTGTGGAATTACTTATACATTCAAATCATACAACTATAATGTGCGAGAAGTGGGTTGAGAACATTTTGATTATGAATGGTTATGTTTGTAGGGCAATCTTCTCATCAATAATATGAGGGATTGAGAGCTAATCACAAATCATAACCAAGGATGATCATGAAGTTGGTAGATACTTGTGAGTGGAATGGAATGTTGATAACCTAAAGATTTGAACAAAATAGAAAGGATTTAGTAAGACTATGGAATGATTGAGCGAGGATAGAAATTTGATTCCCCCTTGTGAACTAATGAGCAAGGGTTGCTCCTCAGTTTATGTAGATCTTTGGTTAAACTTTGTGAAGACTTGGTCTTCAAACAAATAAGCAAAAATCGATCCCAAAGAAATTTGGTTTAGGAAGAGTTGTTGTTGTTGTAGTACGTTGGGATTCTAATTGAATCTACAAATGACGTTTTGGGAGCCGGAAGTTGCAGTTGAACAAACCTTAGTCTCAGCTATAAGGACAAGCCTTGTTGGGATCCTGCAACCTTTGGAAGGATTGGGTGATGAAAGGTTAGGACATGAAAGGTCATTGACTGCCAAGGTGAAACAATTTTTAAGTAATTGTTTTCCATAAGATGATAAGTTGAATGAGTGGAAATGAATGGTATACTCGTCAAGTTAAACTATTCTAATAAGAAAGAGATATAATAATCGGTATCCAAGAAGAAGAAGGGTAAGATCCTAGAAGGAGTCTATGGTCTTTTAACTATGATGGTGTGTGGGATTATAGTGATGGTTGGAACAAATATGGACAAAGTGGTTCGATATGAACAAAAGACTATAGCCATACAAACCCCTCACATCAAAAAGATTAATGTAAGAACATGGTCACCCCTGGGTGAGAACTTGGATTTCAAGTTACATTAAAAATGATTAATTCATATGAGACAATAAACTATACCAAAGTGCCATTGGCTTTATTAAAAAGACTAAACATGTGATACTTTATGCAAGACTACTGCCAATAGTTGTGCCTATGATTGAGCACAATACTAAGTCCAATTAAAACTGAATTCACTGGTTGAATTTGAAGATTAAACGGTTGAAGTTCAAAGGTTCGAGAAGATTACCTTTCATTCTCGAGGAACTTAGAGAATATACCCCAACTTAATAAAGAAGAACCGAAAGATGTCAACATGGAACTAGTTGAAGTTGGAAACACTAGGATCTCAACCGATTATGTCCAAAACTCTTCCCGGACACTCACCCCGTGCTCATTAGTGGCAATCGAGGCGGTAAGTATACACACACCATGTGTTGGTTAAGAGCCAACACATTAATGTGTGGGATAGTTAAGGCTTAAATTGACTGAATGTCTCAATTATTGCCCAGCATTATTTTCCCTGACTTAGTAAAAAAACACACCCACCCATGTGCGTCTGTTGCCCACCATTTATGTAAGAATCGCTAATTATGGTGATTGATTGAAACCAAGAATGATGGGCCAAGGCTAGACCCTAATAAGTTGCAGGCAATGATGTTTGCTTGCAAGAGGATAAGTTAAGGGGGGCCACTTCGAGGTTCCGGTTTACCCCGTTTCTGGGTCGAAAGAATCATGTCTCTCGCTTACAAATTATGAAGGGCGAGGTTGAGGTGGTGTATAGTCCAAATTACAATCACTATGGGAATTGCGGTTCCTTGTCATCGGTTCTCGTCTCCGGATGGTTTTACAATCGAGTATTACAACAAGTTTTCATTGTCCATGTTTATAAATAGGTTTCAAGCTTATCTAGCGAAAGATAATTTGTGGTAAGGAACTGCAACCCCCGCAGTGGAATCACATGCTTACACGGTGATGTTTGCTTTGATATAAGTATTATGGGGTTGATCATCCACCACCACCTGTACAATCATCCACCACCGGAAGTCCCTACACTAGAGATCACCATATAATTTATAGAATTCACATATTGCAATGATAGATTTGCTACACAGACTCTAAAGAGAAAAAACGACTGAATATCAACCACTTATCAACAACATCACAACAAAAGGATGGAATGTAGCACCACTTATGGTCCTAGCCGCAGGTGCAAGAGCTCAATGAAATATTTGGAAACAAAACTTAAATTCCTTGTCATGAAAATCAAAAGCACATTCAAACAAATCAACATCATGCAATATGCACAGTCCATACCAGTCCAATGATGTCAATGATGTCTTATGAACAAACATTCTATTCACTCGGGCCTCCTTATGGAGACTGGAGTTGTTGTTCTTCTTCTTATAGGGTTGATTGGAGGTTTCAATTTACCTAGTTTGGGTTGAAATAATTGTGTCTCTCACTTACAAATTATGAAGGGCGAGGTTGAGGTAGTGCATAGTCCAAATCACAATCACTATGGGAAACATGGTTCCGTACCATCAGTTCTCGTCCCCAAATGGTTTTACGGTCTCGTATTATAGTAGATTTTCATTGTCCACGTTAATAAATAGGTTTCAAGCCTATCTAGTGAAAGACAACCAGTGATAAGGAATTGCAACTCCCACAGTGATATCACGTGCTTACACAACGATATTGGCTTGGAAGAATATAAGTATTATGGGGTTGATTGGAGGTTCCGGTTTACCCAATTTGGGTTGAAATAGTCGTGTCTCTCACTTACAAATTATGAAGGGCAAGGTTGAGGTGGTGCATAGTCCAAATCACAATCACTATGGGAATCGTGGTTTCTTACCATTGGGTTTCATCCACTAGATGGTTTTAATTTCTACTATAAAAATGTGTAGATTTTCAATCCATGTCCATAGATTTCAAGCCTATCTAGTGAAGTACAACCAACAGTAAGGTATTGAAATTCCCGCAGTAAAATCACATGCTTATGTAATGTTTTGTAGCATAACTCACCCACTTGGAGAAATTATATACTTGGAACGTAAGGTAGAATCATTTAATATGGTTTATGATCCTTCACCCGTATTAAGGAATTATTTTATTCATTTAATTTTATTCTTGTTTTGGTCACAAAGTAGGTAATTTGAAACAAACATATGTATGAGAGACCCAAATATGGGCCAACAATTTGTGCCACTTAAGTAAGTTGAAGACAAAAATATTGCAATCTTCTTACAATGTTGAACAATCTTGTCAAAAATTGTTAGTATTCCCAACAAAGTTTTACCACCTTTTGATTTAAAGATGAAAACCAACCTTGAGCCCTTACTCGTCTTAACTAAGTTCTCGATGAACTTTAAGCGCATGGCTACTTCAAGATTTCCTTTCCCCCCCTTCTCCAACACATGATATGAAACACAATGGTGTCACGTGTACCTTGAGTTCATGTATTTCTTTTGTTAGCATAATTGACCCCATAATTAGTAGCCGCAGAGACCCCAAATCACTCTAGCAAGATTCGATGGGGATGAATTAACTATACATTTGTAAGGGGCCATGTTTAAATTGACCCCAAACTTAAGCAACACGAATGCTAAGCCTCGAGTATGGGCCTCTCTAGGCACAAAAAGCTTATTCGAGAAAGAACATGAAATAAAATAAAATGGTAAAGTTGATGACTTTGATATTGTCACCGGCGGGAATTCCAATATTGCTCCATCTCGAGTTCATCCAAATTTATATGTAATCCCTAAAAGAGCACCGAAAGTGTGTCTATGTACTAATATTTCAATACAATTGTGTCAAAGTGACCCTTCGTAAATTGATTCACTTTTCATTGATTGAACACACCTTTGTTGTTAATTGTCTTGGTTCAAACACATATTTTGGCTACATGTGGATACAAATATACACCTAGATCATCAATGTCAACACTTGACGAGGCACCACGGGCCTTGGCTTGGTGGTTAGGCTCATGGCCCCCAATGAGGAGGTTGTGGGTTCTATTCCCCATGCCGGCGTGGTGCTCACCACCTTAGTCCACCCAACTATGGTGGGGGGTCCTTGGACCTTGTTGTATGGGTACCTCAAAGCCCTTTGGGGGGATTACCATGTCCGGTATCTTCAAGGCACTAGTGGCTAGCTAGGAACTAGTATAGTGTGTCACTATAGTGTCCATCCTCGAAAGGGGAGAGTAGTATTGTCCCAGTGTCCCCTTGTCCAGTGGCCATCGGGTTCATTGGCATTACGAACGGACACTTTATTCACGCCGGCCCCTTGTTAAAAGGGACCGGAGTTTCTCTCTCTCTCAACACTTGACATTGGGATGGGGGTGTAACCACTTTAAATTGCACATGAACCTTGACACCTACTAGTCATATCTAAATTGCATGATGTTAGAATTTATTCGAACTCATCCGTGTTAACATGCTTATGGATTCCATTTTTTTGATGACTCGAAAGAATGATTTGCTTGTATGATCTATGAAGGTCATAAAAGTTGCAAAACAAACAAATTGTGAAAGTGACCGTGGAATCGCTCCTAGTGGGAAAACTACTGGGGTTCTCTATAGGGAGAGGTGTGGTAAATTAATGAGACCACATCCATTGGACATGAGGTGAGTATGAAATACTATTTTAATCCACTTATCCAAAGCCAAGTACATCGTCAATAATGGCGAACTCTAAAACAATCTTGGCATATTTTAATTGGGTCCACTCTTTATATGTTATATTGTGATGTGTCATACTCATATTCAGCCCAATGAACATTCACCCCCTTCCTTTCATGAGTAATCTACTCTCTCATGAACATGACAAGGTAGACTCCATTGATATATGGGATGGGCATATACATTGTCATGTAATTTCTTGGGCTCCTCGTACTATTTCTTGTGTTTATACCATGTATGTTGTTTCTTCGTGTTCATGAGCATTGATGCTTGAAACGGAGCGAATACAAATCCCCATCACTTCAACTCCTCTACAAATTTGCATTTTGTCGACCACATTGTTGCTGAGTGCAACCACGTGATCTTTGGAGCAAAGTGGGGCGACTTGTGGAGGGACGATGGAAATTTTGGGATGCATATAATCAAAGGATTTTCTCGATAGTTTGTTGGATCATATGACCATTTTATGAGTCAGACGGATGTAGTCAAACATATCATGGTTCATCCTAAGAAATTTCGGGTAGACAAACAACATACAATATTTTCTTCCATAATGATATTACTGGCGAAGTTCAATTTCCTTCTTTGGTTGCCGCCATGGCTGGCGCATGGAAGGTCACCCTCAAACTGTAATCGAATAACACCATAGAGGTATTGTTGAATCACATGACATTTATTGAATGAGATGGATGTATTCACATATGTCATAGTTCACCCCGAGGAGCTTCGAGTGGACGGACAACATAATCTCCTCAAACCTATGGATATTCCATCTATCAAAATCATCAACGAAGGCTAATTTCCCTTTGTCCCCACCCATGGCTGACACATGAAAAGGTTGCTCCCAAATCCTAATTAAATAGCTTCATAAATAAATTTCTAGATCGTATAAGATGTTATGAACGAGGTGGATGCATTTGAATATGGCACGCTCCACTCTAAGAACCTTGGGTGAACAAATGACACGCTCTCCCCTCCCGATGGACATTATGTCCACAAACATCATCAACAAAGTCTAACTTCTCCCACTGCATCGCCTGCCACATAAAAAGTTGCCCCAAGAAACTATAATATCAAATTTCTTTGTCGAGTCATACGACAATCACCAAAAAAACAAAATCTTTCAACAACTTGCTGAATCATCATACAACGATTTTTGAACGAGTTCATATATGTCATGGTTCACCTCAAAAAACTTCAGATGGACGACATAATCTCTTCCCTGTGGACATTCAGTCTGCAACAAAACCTATTCTCCTCCGTCACCCGTCCCCACACAATAACTACCCAAAAAAAAGAAACATCTTTAAACATTTTGTTGACAAATCGTATGACGAATTCCAAACAATTTCCTAAGAAACTTCATACGAATGGATGACATAATCTCTTCGCAATGGACATTGGGTCCGCCGACATCCTCGGCGAAGTCTCATCTCCTCCGCCGCCAAGCACGGGCCGGACATGGAACACAACAAAGCTACTTACACAGCAACACAACAAAGCTGACAAGGTTAGCAGAGCTCCCTTGACTCAGTCTCTCGCTCGCTCTCTCTCTCTTCACTCTTAGCTTAGCTTGGCTTAGCTTAGCTTAGTTGTCACTAACTTAGGCGGAGCAGGCTCGCATTGGGAGTGCGCGGCCGGCGTCAGTAGTGATCAGAGTGTGTTTTGGTGTTTAGTATTATAAGGGAGGGAGGGAGGGAGAGAGAGACGGAGTCAGTGGTCGATGAATTCCCGGAATGTCGCAACGATTGGCGCTCACGGCGTCTAAAATTAGGGTTACCCTCTCGCCATCGCCATCCGAGCTAGAGCCCTCACCTTACCCCAATGTCTCGTCAGCGACAGGACCTTCCGCTTCCCCCCTCGACTCTTTCCGGCCCAGCTTCACAACTTCCTGCTCGTGAATGGCAACCTAACTTCGTCGCATTCCCCATGCTTTCACGCAGATCTGTGAGTGAGTTAGTAGCCCGCCACACAGATCTAAGTAACTTAGCCTCGCACCAAAGGGTTTCATCGCGCCTCTGATTCAGGATTCGGTTGGTTCGGTTCGGTTAAGTTTGGTTTAGTGGAGTGGAGTGGAGTGGAGTGGAGTGGAGTGGAGTGGAGTGGAGTGGAGTGTAGGCTGGTGGAGTTCTAATCTCGGGGGAGAGAGTGGTTGGAGCACGAGGGGATCGTACCGGGGGATCTTACTACTCATGATGATTTTGGTGCGATGTTCGATGACGGGGAGTGTTCGTTTGATTAGGCAATCTGGCAACGGATCTCTTCAGGTGTCCTTGTTATGCGGCATTTTCAGTTCCTACGTCCAGCAACGTCGGATATAGAAATTGATGATGCCCCGAGGGATATGATGCCTATCCCGAAATTCCACATCACATTTTACATTTCAGCACCATGAATGCTGCGTTGAGCACGAAGGAAATGGCGAAGACGGAGAGCTTCTAGGTTTCTGCGGTGATGTGTATGGATGTAGTGTGGTGAACAACATCACATTGCACTCATGTAGCTTTTTTCTCCCTGGCCTATATTGGGTTTGCCATATGAGCAAGACAAAGATGAAGAGTATTCAGGATGGGCGGGATCACTACTACTGAAGACCAATGTACTTATTTATCAAGCCCATCACAACTCTCGTACCTGCTACCTAAGTGAGTTCTAAACCCCTGATGCAGGTACTGTTAGAGTGCAGTACTCTTGATGTTTTGAACTATCCTTGTATATTAAGATAGTAGTAGTAGTAGTAGTAGTAGTAGTAGTGGTAGGGCATCTCTGTACAGGTCCAGGAAGCCAGGATCCTTCTGCCAGGAATGTTCTGTTTCCTTTGTTTTGTTTTCATAACTTTAGTCTTGTCAGGTTCGTCTATGAAATATGTAAGGATTTTTGTTTGAGGTAGAGGTTTGTGACTGCCCCACACTCTACTTTTCTTCTTCCACTTGGAGCCCGTCATGTGGTTTTAAATAATTTCCTATCACCGACTCTAGAGTACATGTTTTGAATTTGAAGGATCCATCTTCAGAATTGGAAGCTGCTGTTTTAATCATCCCTACTCTCTTCTGGTTCATCTGGTGCTCTGTTCTGCTCTCCTCAGTTTTCTCTTGGATTGAACATGAGGATTTTGATTGTTGTGCCTAGAATAGGTCAACCTGAATTATTCTTATAGTCCTGTGGCATGTTTCTTTTCATGCACTTTTTTTGATAGTGGGTCTACTTTGCCTGTCCTAAATCTGCCATCCTTGGGATTGATAATTCCTGAACGTGCCAGAGATAAAAGCATGGGTGCAACTACCAGCTAGAAAGAGGTTGATTGTTCTGAGACAGAATTGGGTGCCTTGTTTTGACTTCTTCTGGTCCTGCGCTTTGCATTCCCGCTTTTTGGTACTTTGGCTGATTAGAATATATGAGTGCAGGTACAAGAGGTATATTTGGCCCAGGGACAGAGGTCGACAAACAAGCTGCAGTGACAGGGGAAAGTAGGAAAGTTAAAACTCAGGTTGAGTCGGAATCTGTAAAGGAATATGGGGAGCCAGGTTAGCACCATCAAAGCGGCCGCAGGGAAATTTGCCCCAGATCCAAAGAAAAAGGGAAATAAGGTTGAGAAGGTGAAAATAGGTATTCTTGCATTTGAGGTTGCAAATGTGATGTCAAAGAGTATGCAACTTTGGCAGTCACTTAGTGACCTTGAAATCCTACGGCTCCGCACAGAGGTGATCAAAGCAGAAGGGGTGTTGAACCTGGTGTCAGACAATGAAGCAGTCCTTCTGAGTTTGGCATGCATGGAGAAGCTGCAGGATCTAACTGCAGTTGCAAGTGCTGTTGCCCGCCTCGGGAAGAGATGCCAAGTACCTGCTTTGCAAGCTTTTGAACATATCTATAACGACTTGTTGAGACAGACCATTGACTTGAGCGCTTATGAATTACCTCATAAAGAAATGGAAGCCAAGATGAAGAAGATGGAGAGGTACATTGCCTCCACTGCCAATTTGTATCATGAATTAGAGGCTCTTGCAGACATAGAGCAAGCTATCCGTAGATTTCAGGAAGATGTTGACGTAGTGCAGAATGGGGAGTCCTTAACTGGGCTGGAACAGAAAGCAATCTGGCAACGCCAAGAGATCAAGTACATGAGGGACTTGTCATTGTGGAATCGTCCATATGATAAGATTGTGAGATTATTAGCACAGACTGTATGCACCTTACATGGAAGAATTATTAGTGTCTTTGGTTCACCGATGCTTGGATTATCACATGCATTTGCCAACCAACAGCATGGAGGATCCTTCTTACCTCAATTTCCCATCCATCGGTCAATAAGCTCACAGGCAGCCACCTCAAGCCCTAGGTTATCATTCCCACATAGTATGGCATCTCTAGGCTACCACTCTTCCTCCCTGAACCACCTCTCTTCTCGTAGCTTAGATGCCTTTTCAAGGTCATTAAGTCCTGAGGGTTCAAGTACCCCTACTGAAGATGGCACACCAGCAATTTCAAATGCAGCCTATCAGTCAACTGCAGCTGCTCGTGCACTGCGTCCCTTACCCTCCCCAATCCTTGCCTCAGGTCCACTGATGACACAACAAAGAATCTCTGTCTGTGAGCCTCCAAACTTCCAAGGTTTTCCCCATCAACAAGGGCCAGGAACCTCTTCAGTGGAGCCCACCAAGCAATTGGTTGAAAGGCCTATCAACACAAATATGCAAGCAGAAACTACTGAGGAGTTCACCACTGCCCTTCTCCATGCAACTCGACTTAGTATTAAGCCAGGACACTCTCAAGAAGCAGCCTCTAGAGATCAGGTTAATATTAGAGAGTTTTGTGAACCTAAAAGTAGGCACCGAATGGCACCATGGTCAACGTTGGGGGGAGCTGCATTGGCCCTGCACTATGCCAATGTGATCATCATCATTGAGAAGATGATAGAGTATCCTCACCTGATTGCAGAAGATGCCCGGGATGACCTGTACCGCATGCTACCAAAAAGTGTGCGAGTGTCTCTACGTTCAAGACTACGGGCCAACATGAGGTCTTGTGAGTTTGGAGCATATGACTCTGTTATTGCTGCAGATTGGAAAGAAGCACTAGAGAGGATCCTAAGCTGGTTGGCTCCGCTTGCCCACAACATGATCAGATGGCAGTCGGAGCATAACTTTGAGCAGCAACAAGTTGTTTCGCGAACGAATGTCCTACTCCTTCAGACACTGTACTTCGCTGATTTGGAGAAGACAGAAGCAGCCATCACGGAGCTTCTTGTGGGCTTGAATTATATTTGTGGGCTTGAGCAAGAACTGAAACAGAACACCATGATGATGGAGGAGTACCAACTTCACAAAGATTCAGATGAGTATCTTGGGTGGCAATTCTAGTTCACCCTGTGGTTACCAGGCATTTGTAGGGGTTTGGAATGGAGGGGCAGGTGCATTGAAAATTCAACATGTATTCTAGTCAATTCTTTTGGAAACAAATCGTTCAATTGTATTCATACACTTCAATTTGGGATATCATCTGAAAGTGATACCAATGGAGGATCTACAAAAGCTGTCGCGTGTGATATTTGAAGAGTGGCTGATCTGTGACCGTGAAAGTTTTTGGGGTCCAAATATTTTCTTATCATTATGTTTGGCCGAGTCTTATCAGTGTAACATGTTCTTGCATCACTGTGAAAAGCCTCACTCTGCTGAATTGCATTGTTTATGCCAGGTGGACATAAATTCGTCTTTTAATATTGAAATTGATGAACATACAGTTTATCTTTCATGTAGCACCTTGTTCTGATTATTGAAGTCATCAAAAGGAAGACATCTAATGAGTGTCTTCCCCAGATTGTATCCAACATATGTGGGCAGTCTGTTTTAGAGTAATGCCTTGTTGAAACCTGGGTTTCATACATAAGCATTTCCATGTTAAGGAATACTATGTCCACTAGATTCAGCTTCAATCTATTGGAATTGGGCAGTATCCTTCGGGACATGTGCCTCAGGCTGCTATCCAATTGACATAATGAAGATATAGGTCAAATACCACAGCTGACCATGTTAATAGTTGCACCTTTGCAGAACGTTTTGTATTGTGCTTTTTGTTTTACTAGTATTTGGTGAACCTCCCAAACTGGACCATTGTTTGGTCTTCAGTTGGATGTCAGGAATTTGTATGTTCTTCTGCATTTGTCATCAGGATGATGCAAGAGTTGAAGCTAACTCTGAAGGAAGCTGGCTTTCTACATCTTTCTGCAATCATTGTAGTCAGGAGTAAATCTGCAAATGGCAGTATCTAATTCACAAACACCTTGCCTGAAGAGCATCACCACATCCTATTTCTCTGAAAAAAATTCATTACGGGTGACCACCTTGTATCATCACAGCAAAGTAGTGGCCAGCAAACAGGTGCATTCCTCCTGCTTTGTACTTTGGTTTCTGGAAAAGCTAGAAGATAGTCCGGAGTAGACACTCAGTTTTTTTCACTGAGCAGGCCTGTGCACCGAAACCAACTCGGAAATTTCATGCGCTTCAAATCCCTTCAGAGAAGGTGGTCCTGTTATTGCAGACATCCTGAAGTGGTTGCAGTTAGATCTGGTTTCATTGGTGTCAGCTTGTACTTTGTTGTGTTCACATGAAACTCGTGATTGCTTTTGATTCTCAATATTTCTCTTATATATCCAAATGAGCTTATCTGCAATATGTATCTGTGAGTGTCAAGTTTGTAACTATGTATTGAGAAGTAGTATAATAGCAATTTTCATCTTGTTAATGCAGGTGTACTGTACATAGGTACTACGTTTGTGTTTGTTCCTTGCAGGCACTTGATAGGGATGCGCTCCAGTATTTGTGCTCAACAGTCTGAGTTGAGGTACATGATATTCAATAACTGATTTATAGATCTTACAATAGGAATGAGTAATCTCCTGTAGTTGCAGTAGGCTCAAGCAGAATGTGCTTCATGGTTCTGCTTGTGAACAGGGAGATTGATGGCAGACTAAGTTGGCTTCAGTATATAATCAGCTCTAATACATCAGCGATATTCTGGAGTGTTCTACAGTTTTGTTGTCATCTAATCCTGTCTACATATAGCAGCCGAAGAATGCCCTTCGTTGTTATCTGAGACCATTAGTGTATATATATATATATTCTTCTGATATCATGTAATTCATCTCAGCCTGAACCTGATCTTCTCAATCTTCTGATGTAGGGTAATTTGATGTCTGACAGGAGAGTTGCAAAGAGCACCAAGGGAGCAGATACGCACTTAGTGTCCGGCTGCACATTTAGGGTTCGGCTGGCTCCAGATGCAGATCTGTGGGTGTCAAGCATGTTGGACTTTTTTCCCATTTGGGGAAAAGCATGAGTTCTGAGCTGTACATTGAGCACTGTCAGTTTCTGAGATACAACCTGACAGTCTGGTAAGGTAGATGGGTCTCAAATGGATATTCTCTGATTAGCTCACTTCTCCTAGGATATGAAGCACGCGATTAGTACAAGATAATTAGCACTAGATGGTCAGCGAACCCAAATCCAGGCCGTAGCCACTTTCCTCATAATTTTCAGAGCTCATATGATCTTCATTATCAAGTGAATAATTTTATGCTCATCAAATGTTCATCATATAGGTCTTCTCAAACATGTTTGGCTTTTGAACCTAGGATTTGTTAACATATTTTGGACCTGTAGTCCAATCTCTTTCAAACACATGTCTCTTTGGAGTCCGTTCTTCAATCCATAATTAGCCACATATCACCCAAATAGAGGTGTACAATTAAGATAAGTAAACTGAAGTAGGCACAGAGGCTCAGAGCTCTCCTTATAAGGTAAGCGGGCCTTAAATGGACACTTTTCCTGATTAGCTCACTTCTAGGATATGAAACATGCATTTAATGTGAGATGATTAGCAATTACAAATTGAGGCCAGAGACATTTTTCCTTGATAATTTTTGGAGCTCAAATGAATATCTAATTCATCATTTGAAGATTCTCTTATTCATATGATCACATATGTCCCCCCAATTCTGTTGACTATTGAACCTAGAATAGTTAGCAATTTTTGAGCACATAGTTTGGTTTCTTTTAAGCACATGTGTTTTTGGTGTCCGTTCTTAGATCCACACCTAACCAGACACCACTCAAACATAGATGTCCGTTGAAGGTGAGTAATTGAATTATGTCCTCTTGCCTTAGAAGAACATGAGTTGACGTGCAATGGTACACTAACTTTGTTTGCAATATGTATAAATGGGGACTATTCTTCCTGTAGGAAATTACTGAAGTGAATGGTAAGCGTCAGGGATCTTGATGTGAAATTTTGATCCCAGAGCACTATAATAAACACAAGGTCAGAATTATGTAAGAACTCCTTCAGGAATGTCTTGATTAATTAAGAGTCCCGACGCTTGCCTTCACTTCCGTAACTTTCAATAGAAACAAGTGATGAAAGAGTGATGCACAAATAGAAAGAGTGATGCAAAAAATAGGAAGGAGGGGAGGAGGAGAAATTACAAATAAGAAGGAGAAGAAGGGACTCATGGAGAGGTGGAATTTTTACTCGTTTTTGCTCAACAATTCGTAGTCATCTTACCAATGATGTGGCAACTCTATAAATTTCTTCTATTAGACATTGTTTAAAGGGGTCCATTCTTGGAAACAAAGGTGAACACAACCCTGGGCTAAATCATATCTTCATTCGGCTGGGCCCCGTCCCTCCCACGCCTCCTTCACTGCCCGGTCTTCCTACCCACACCAACGTGGGAACTCTTCCCCATTGGGAACCAATGTGACAAAACCTGGTCACTTAAGCCATTAAGCTCCTTTGGCATGTGAAGGAACTCCATCAATTAACTTGGGAATAATGAAAGTGATGTCAACTTGAATATTTGTAATTTCGACTGGGTATTGTCACATTGATTCCCAACTGGGAAAATTTCTCACGCATGTGCGGGCAAGAAGATTGGGCAGTGACGGAAGCGTGGGAGGGGCGGGGCCCAGCCGAAAGAAGATGTGATTTAGCCCGGGGCATGAACACATTCGGTACGTGGTGGAGCTTGTATATATTGAAACATGAGGTACATATTACATCCCGTTTAATATAGCAACGTACTTTGGATATCGTACTTTGAGAGAAGGTTGGAATCAATTTGAATAGTTGAATTTGACATATGCTTTCTACCTATTATGGGTGGACAATCATATTGGGTGGGTGGTTCTTATAAATACTATATAATAAATTGACTTCCACCTACCAGTGGTTAGCGAGTAATAGTAAGGATATTCCAACTTTAGGGTCAGGACGAGTGCTAGGCTGGTACGGTCTCTAACTCCCTAATGTCACGCATGTGGCAACCAAAGTCCACGTGATAATAAGGAGGTCTGCAGTGTTACCATGGATGCGTGATACAAGAGAATTAGTGAGGCATGTGACATTATGGGATGACACAAAAGTCAACATTACAATAATGACAACGATGATAATAACATGATGTATGGGAGCGTGTGATTTGAATTCTTTGGTGGATTGTTTTAATGTCTAAACCTATGATATATGGGAGGGAAGTGTGACAAAGAGGAGGGATATTTAAACTAAGCATATATGTTCCCTAGGGTTTTGGGATATAAGAGAGGGAGTGACACTATAGAAGGTGACATTATGGAGGTTTAGGGTGTAATGACAATGTGATGTGTGCAAGTGTGTGGTTTGGATTTTGTGGTGGCTTATTTTAATGTCAAAACTTATGATATATGGGAGGGGAATGTGACAACAAGGAGGGAGATTTAAATCGAGCACATCCGATCCCTTGGGTTTTGCGATATAAGAGAGGTAGTAACACTACATGAGGTGACATTATGGGGTTAGGGCCGTAAGGTTTTATAAGGGTTAATCTAAAAATAATAATAATGTATGGGGAAAAAATTGGGCACAATCAGTCGAGATCCTAGTGTTTCTAAGTCCAACCAGTTACTTGTTGACATCTTTCGGGTTTTCTTGATTAATTTGAGGCGTATTCTTTGAATTCCTCTAACATGATTGGTAAGTTTGCTAAAGTCTTGAACTTGAACCAATCATTTCTCAAACTAATTGGTTCATATGTAAGTATTGGCTATCATTTGCCTAGCAATCCCATTCTAAACCATATTCATATTAGGACAATTTTACTTAGGTAAGAAGGTTCTTGCATGGCATATAGACACGAATGTTATCAAAACAAAAATAAAATAAAATGTGAAAATCCTCATTATAGATCCCCAAAATGTATCAATGAAAGACCATACCAAACCAACACTAGCCCAAGGACATGTGGAGGATTGAGAGTGAATGCCAAGGTGGAGAATTTGGTTGTTGTAGAATGGGGATAAAGGAAAATAGAGGTGTTGAGGCAATGGTTTTTGTGATCAACATAGATAATTGCTGCTTGTCTCTCCATATCTATGTTAAAGGGAAAACCCGTGGCTTGTAATCCATTATCCAAGGTGGTGGAAGATGATTATATGAGTGAGAGAGAGAGAGAGAGAAAGAGAGAGAGATCCTCAAAGGCTGCCGTAACTGAGGTACACTTCACCTTTCTTTGTTGAAATGTGAAACATTTTCTTTTATAATGCCCAATCATCATGGTGTATGACATCTTATTAAGGTCGTCTTACACAAACATGTGTGCCTAGAAAGGTACATGGGTGTCATTTGGTTCATTTTAGATGTTCTCCAACTTCTACCGATTAGATCTACATTATGAAACTTGGGTTGCATCAAGAAATCTACAATGAAGCACAAGAGATCGATATTCAAATATAGTCGGATTGAATATCGATCTCCCCTTATTTAGTTATGGTTATCAAAAGCGCATGATATATTGACTACTCAACTGAAATATACATAGGTCCTCCCAATTGTGTGCATTAACAAGTGTGGAGTACTTCTTAAAATCCAATCTAATTTTGTCCAATCCTTTTTTAACATGTGTCTATGGTGCTTGTTCTTTGATCCTCACCAAACTGCACGCCAATCGAAAACAAGGGTCCGATCAAGAAAAGTAACCAATAATACCCGCTTACCGTAGATGGTCTCTACATTTGTGAAAGATTCCGGCCCAAGAGATCTAAAGAGAGAACCTCTAAGTGTGAGATGGCCAAATTGTTGCAAGCGCATGGGACAATTCGAAGTGGTGTGAGCGAGTGATGCCAAATGGTTAGGTGAAGGCGTTGATAACAATGTTGGGCTTCCTATACAAAATTTGATGGTTGAGTGCTAGGGTATCTCTTGGGAGATATTCTAGCACTCAACCATCTTATATTAATGCATACACGTGCGCTTAGGACTTATTTGTCGGGGGCTATTTACCTTGCAAAAAAATTATAAGGTTTGGTATTTTTCAAAGGTAAATGCTTGTAATTTAATAGACCCTATCAGTATTTGTAATTTTTTGGGGGAATCATTTTGAACTGCCTTATTTTACTTATACTGCGAAAGAAAATTGAAAAGAAGATTGCAATTCAAACAATGCGCTGAAAGTTTCCCTCCCGACACGTAGGTAGAGAACATTAACTCCACATTGGATACGTTGGTTCAATAACGTTCAAGCCAATCAACCGGCAAAGTCATCAATCCAAGCTTTTTCAACAGAAAATGACCTCTTTTCATCCACTAGCACAGATGCTACCCTAGACCCGCAACCCCTAGTAATTATTTTCATGCTATTTTACATGTACATACTAGATAAAAGAGGCCATTATATGTGATGGTGTTTGATATGTAACATGTTTCATTATTTGAAAAGCCCCTATATTATATGTACGTTTTCTGCAAAAACTATCTACAATGAATATATTAGACCCTATTTTTTATCGCACGTTGTTTCTACAATTTTCGTTAGTGACCTCCCCGAGGGTATCCCATTTGTCTATACTAGTGATAATTCTTGAGTTGCATAGTGTAACAATTGAAACTCCTAACCATGGAGGCTAATATGTATGGCTAGTTGGGGGAAACACTCACAATGGTGATGTTGCTAGGCGTGATGCGAGTGTGTATAAAGAACACCAACTTAGCTTGTTGGAGAGCAATTTTGATAAATGAGGGTGTTGATTTGTATCTTGCTTAGAACTCTAGTGATCGTGAAAGGATATCAATTTGTTCATTGGTTAGCACGTGTTGATGTGTAGCATACAAAGCTTTTGTAAATAGCATTGGGGGTGATTTGTTTGTCCTTCAAGGAGCCTTTGAAATCCACAATGAAGTTTGGTGAAGAGGAAATGAGTTGTCCGAGGAGAATATATGAATCTCAAAACTATTTTCCAGCAACAAGAATGGTCTAGTATTTTGAGGGTCGAGCACAAACTTAGTACACAAACTAGAAAAGAGAGAGGGATCCCCCATGGGCGAAGTTCATGAATTTTACAAGACATAGACAGATGCTACCCAGGTGGTTAATGACATTTAGGGCCTAAAACTTCTTGGTTGGAGGTTAGATTTATTTGGACACCCTTTGAAGGCGCACTTGGGTAGACATAGATCCATAGAGGTCTAATTTACACAATGTTAAACATTGGTGCTTTGTGTGTTGGCTAATGTCTTCTGGATGTTGTCTGCAAGTATTGGTAGAACATCAACACATGTTGCAGTGTGACATTGTGTGTTTGAGGTGCCTAAAAAATCAATCATTGGATCTTCATTGCAAGGTCCAATCATCTTAAAAGGAGCTCACTAAAAAGGATAAAAGACAAGGAATAGGAATATCCCGTTGAATAGTACCTTGGTTGATTTGGATAGGGAGGGTAGAACCAAAAGTTGTACCATTGGAAGAAGAGTTTTTATATGTGAGAAGGATTTCTCGGGAGTTGCAATTGTACTTCGAGTTCCATAAGGTTGTAGAACATTTTGGGCTTTAAGTTCATGCAAAAAGCTGCAGCGAAGGGTTTGTCATGGAATATATAATCTTTTGTAACGTGAGAGAAGATATTGTGGAGCCCCCTTGAGGAAACATTGTTCCCCAACCAATAGTGTAACTATATTGAAGCACAATTTCTTGTCATGAAAGTGGGCATTTTAAGCTATGAGATTACCTCTACTTTCAAAGAAAAAAAGATACCTCCTAGTGCTATTTACATGCGTGGATGAGTTGATCTTATGCATTTCTCCAAATTTGACACAAACTCATGTTTGGGATAGAAGTATGAAGTTGGAGTGATGAGCTGAAAATGGAATGGTCTCCATTCACAATCGCAGATCAACCAAAAATCAGGATTTGCAATTTGGAGATTCCATTGCAAACATGAAATAATAACCATTCAAGACATGTCTACGTTAGTTTTTGAACATTCCTTTATTTGTGCATTTGTTGGACTCAAATTTTGAGCACCTCCAACTCTGCAAATAATTTTGACCATTGGTTGGATCCAAAATTGTTTCCAGTCAATATTTGCGACTCACCAAGATTTTCACTTCAAGCTTCAAATCGGAGTTGAGATAAACCTAGAATGGTGTCTATTACATGAGCACATTTGTCCAATACCATCAGAATACATGATCTTTTGGTGTCCATTCTTTGACAACACAAGCCTTGGCACTTACCACTCAAATATAGGTGTCCAATTAAGAAGAGTGACCACAAAAGGCCCACATACCTCAGCAAGGCTGACCACTTCAATTCACTTCCCAGTGTTAATGAAATTAGTTGCTGGGTTTTGTATGCATCATTTGTAACTATATGTCTGATCTTCCCTGTGATCACACCTCATCTTGCACCCAAAACAAACAAACAAAAACACCCAACAACTTTTTTCTTAAGTGGGTCTTTTACAGAATTAATTGAATTCTTAGATACATCAAAAAGGAATGCTGCCAATTTGCAGCTACAATCACAGCTTTCTCTGCAGATATTTGAAATAGAGAAGCTAACCTACGGAGCTAATAACCCCTGGTGCAAAGCTTTGGGTTACACCTGTCTGTCTGACAAAAGCTGGAGTCTATCACATGACAAAGCAGACATTCCAAACCAGCAAAACATCCCAGTTGATGGATTGCATCATGCCACATTCCACGACTAAGAGATGTTCTCGACATTTGGAATGTTCTCGTCGCCACCGGCACCAAAATCTCAGCTCTCATCTACTACTCTTTTAAACAACATTTTGGCAACTGCACTTAATTTTAGGGCAGCTACAATATCTTCCTGTATGACATGGTCTTGTAAGTAAATTATAGAACAAACCTACCTCTGCACCTCACATTTCTCGTCTTTCTTTCTGCAGACCTAAAGCCCGCCACAGAATCGGTTCCCTAAAGCAATCCTCATCAACATGAATCCTCTCTATGTACAGTAATACCCTACCTAACCTACCTGGATTGGCATTATGCCTGTCAAACGGCATACACCCTAATAACCTGTTGAATTGCCGCCCGACATACAGGGCAGCCCCAATCTTTCGCCTTGATTTCTGACAAACAGTCCATACAACCTGCCAAGTGGCCACACGGAATACATACCCCCTGTGCAGGGGCATCCCAGCAAACAACACACTGACTCTCCTTCTCCTCGGGTGCCTTTGTTTTTGAAGTTGGTAGCCCTCCCGGAGATGATGTGGCAGGGTAGTCAACTTTTACAGGTGACGTGTCCACGGAAGGGTAGTGGATTGGGTCACCATAAGCACCCACAAGTGGGGCAATTAGGTCTGCTGGGAGAGGAGGGGCAGATGGAGGTGGTGATGGAGATGATGATGTGCCAGCAGGAACTGTGGTTGTGGTGCTGACAACTTCAGGTACAGACTCGGGTACCTTATTGGAACGCCCAAAAGTTTCAGAAACCCTGCTTGGTCCTGCCTCGCTCCACCCATTAAATTTGGAGCGAGTTTCTTGATCTCCCCAACCCCCTAGACGGCTACCATCATGCTGTTCATTTTGATCTTCAACTGGTATTCCTTCTTGAGAGGCAGTCCGCAAGGATGCGTTAATCGCCATCTTCAGCGCCACGTCATCAGGTGACTCAGCAGCAGCAGCATTCTTGGGCTTGCGAGATGGGCCATGAGAAGTTGTGCTGGAAGTGCTCGGTAGCTCCAAGTTAGAGGCAGGTAATTGTTGTTGCTGGACTATTGTTGGCCGGACGAGAGCTGACAGCCCTTGCAAAACAGCTTGAGGTGGAACACCAGGTCCACTTGCTCTAGGGGCATTCTGCAAAATTCGATAACTAACTTGAGAATCGCGAGAAATGTATTAGACTTATCACCTAAGTTGACATCAACTTTTGGTTGGGAGTTGGTTGATTTGCATACAACACCTTCCATGTTCCATAAGTTTCCAGTGCATGCATGCTTGGAGGTGGTAATGTAAAGGTTTGAACAAAGAGCATTCTAAATGGGTTTCTTAAGGGTTAAAGTCATTTTGGCATACCGAGAGGTGCTAATATGAGTTTGGCCCTCAATGAGTTGAAATAGGTTGCTCTTCATTCAAATTCAAACACTCCCTCCGAGCATGCACCAAGTGGAAAAACATTACTGGTATTGTATGCAAAACCACCAATGGAAAATCATTGGATGCGAATTCCCAACAAAAAGTCCCATTGAGTTAAGGATAACTCTATTGCCCCTGTGATCTCACTACATTTAAGATACAAACGATGTTTACCTGTGCAATGCCTCTGCAAGCCTTATACAACTGCTCCAGTTGAACCCTATCGCCTTCAGAGTCTGCTAGGAACTTATACTTGGTTTCTGCTCCATCCCACAAAGTTTTTCTCAAACACACTTAGTTCCATATCAAACTTGCTATCTACACAAGACCTACCTATAACTACCCAAACTTTAATGTCCCTGACCAAGGAGCAAATACAAACTTGAATTCCCTCAACCAATCTCTACTAAAATACTTTCCTTTATCTTTTCTTTACAAACACAGTCAGGCTACAATCTTGAGCAACCTTGGAAATTGGGAGTAAAACAGCACAAGGACAACCCGATGACCACACTATTCATAAGCAGGACCCAGTAAATAACAGAATTATGTTTAATAGTTAATATTGGACACATTATATTCCACACTATAATATCCAGAAACATGTCAGGATAACAGGATTCGTACTTGTGTTCCTATCTGTGATGACGAGAACTGGGTCTGGAGAGCCAAATTTGGGCTCCTCCACTTCAGCTTTTGCAAGAGCAATTATTGTACGTGGTAATGGGACCTGGACACATTCAACAATCCAAAGTTTCTTTATTAGCTCTGATATTCCTGCTGACCCTCCATGGTACACCTTGCATTTTAACCTATCCTGATAGGCCACGGCCTTGTTAGTACAGGTAATGTTAATAACAGGGTGAACATATATTTTATCCCATCCTAAACAGCTTACGAACATTGCAGAATCCAGCAGCATGAGACGAAGGTGATGAAACCCCTCCATTCCAAAGGCTCACCTGTCATGAAACGATTGTTTAAGGTCAAAAACCTAATCCTAAATGCCCATGAGGCCAGAGTTAGCCCTTTGGATGGAATGACAACGGGATCACATCAAGGTGGCTTGATGGTCGCCATGACATTTTTGAATGTTAAGAGAGGACATCTTTCCAATAAGAGAGAATTACCCATGCACAAAATCCATGCTTCCTTTTCCAGGACAACCCATCTCAGTAACTAGGTGTCTGGTATAAGCACAGGACATTATTAAGTGAATATAATCCCACTTGCCACACATTGAAGTTACCACATTAGGCAGCCCAAGCACACGAGCGGATATCATACCCAAGTAGCACATTTTCCGACACCAAGTTAAATATTCTTCAAGTTAAACCTATATGACACTTGTATGACACTACATGATGCTTGTTAGAAACATATTTAGATCAACAAACAGAAATTCTACAGCTATCAGTTAATCAAGCTCCCTAACTCCCAACATTTATTGCTAAAATCATTCTTCACCAAAGTATAGTTTTTCTGTAGGAGGAGTGCAAAAAGTGGAATTGGCATTGGTTATTGACAGGATCAATGTCTTCAAGACAAATTCTCAGTGAGTTGCCTAAAGTATGTTTCTTACCTTTGGAGACTGGTAGATGACTAGTTCAAACTTGGGAGTTCGCCTTGGATCGGTTTCTGTTGGGAGGACAACTGCCCAACTATCCCACACAACTCAAATTAGGCCAATCTATTTCTTAAGTGACCACCATCACCATAACCAACTTGCATACCTGGTTTCCCTTGCTTGATGTATACCATGTACAATGAAAACTATAATGTCCTAAAAATCATTACTGAATTAGGCCCATGGTTTTCAATCCAACCAATGTAAATGCATCCATTACAAATAGCAACTGAGAAGCAGCTCTGTACTCACATCTTTTTGGTCACCCATTGGGGTGCAAGTGCCTCCAAAAAGCCAGGTCCAGATAACTCCCGCAATACTCCACTGAATAGACATATACGATCCTGCCAATTTGATCACCCAAACCTCCTATCAGTTTCCATCCATCATCATCTGTTTCCTCAGTGTCCTCAAAATATCTACAGAGCCAGTGAAACAGCTACGATACATAGTGCTAACCATATAGACCTCTGAAAGAAAGCAACATACAAACTTGAGACAACAATTGAACATGAAAGAAGAGCTCAGGAAGAAAAAAACCTCAATCATGCGAACAACGGCCACGTGACCTCTGGCGCGCGCCATATCCAATGGCGTCAGCGAATCATCATTAACAGCCAGTGGGTCAGCTGCAGTGCAACAACAACATTTGTGAGAGAAAAGTGCCTGAATTTCACTGAATTCATTACATGGATATACAAAAACATACCACGATGGGATGACAAAAAACGTACCCCCACGGGACAGAAGTAAGAGCACAGTTTTATCAAGACCACGCTTTGCAGCATGATGGAGTGGATAACCTCCATGGGTTCCTGCATCCAATGGAAGAAGCCACATTAAATCACAACCTAAGTGTTAGAAATGAACGTATGATGCTCATTACTTACAACACTTTCAATCCATCACCTTCACTCCACAATTACTATCCAAATTCAGGAAACCGGCACAACTTAAAGTACAAACATACCAGGCCGATACGTTTTTATGTTAGCTCCAAGGTTCAAGAGCGTTAATACCATCTCAAACAAATCCCCTCGCGTACATGCGAGAACAAGTGGCGTTCGCCCCTCTTTGTCAACAAACTGCACACAACGGATCACACATTATCATATGCATATGTAGATGTCAAGTTCAACGTGTTCTTATGTTACTTACTTCAACCCATGAAGCACAGAAACAAATTTTGCACACAGAATTGCAAACCCTAAGATACTCACATTCAAAACAAACAATGAATTTGGGACTGCAAACTGACCTCCAATGAGGCTCCATCGCGCCGTAATGCCTTGACAGTATTTTGATTTCCATTCTGCACGGCTTGATAAAGCTGCTCTTCTTTACTTGTCCCATTCCCCATCTTGGACTCCCTCTGAAAGGTCACATATATGTATGAACTTAGTAAGGATTTTTTTGTTTTATTTTGTTTTTGTTGACCCCTATTCAATCATTATTGAAGATTCATGCCAACCCTTCCCTTCTCTCAAATTTCAGATGCCTTTGTAAACCCTAAACCCACTGCAGAGAAGCCTTGCACTTGATTTCCTGCCTCTACTTACTCCCCTCTTGATCATGCATGTTACGAAGAGCAAATTGCTAGAGATCCATGAAACATCCTTGGCATGAAAAAACTGGGGAATAGGGGAGATTCAAGCAGGATTATCCCAGTGGAACAGGCAGGCTGCTATATAGGTGTCTCTAAATCATCATCATCATTATCATCACTTCTTGCGCGCCGTTGGTCGTGGATTGAGTTCACAAAAGGGAGGCTTCAAGAGAGGTTATCAATCTGCACAAGCTCCTCCGTCTTTATAAAGCTCCAAACATATCCAAAACTACAAGTAGTCTTCAAACCAACCCCTTCAAATTAAAGAGAGCGAGCGCCCCAAGATTGATTGCCATTTCTCAACCCCTTCAAGTTAACCTCAATCATCGTCACCACCACCCTGCTGTATAATCTTCACCACCTTGTTCACCATCATCACTCCCACACAATGGTGGAAGGAAGCTTGTGGATCGAAGTATTTCTAAACAGGAGTGTATGCTTCATTAACCCCCAGATTTTTACCACCGCAGCTACCAAAACAAGCTGCATTCATCATTTTAGGGCTAAACCATCACTCATCACCACTCACAAACCCTCCGGTCTCATCTCTCCATGCCTGGACATATCCTCATGTCCTCATGTACACAGATTGCTCAAAAGCCAACACACAAACTTCTCCTTATACTTGTAACACGACATTAGCAAAACACCGCACCATCCTTCATTCCATATGAGAATATAACCCCCATCATCATCATCTCATCTGTGTACACCATACTGCTGGCTCATTCCTTTTCGTTTCAAGAACACATCACCCTACGAAGCACCCGACACAGCCTTTATGTCAAGACACCTCGGACGAAGGTACCCCTGCAACCACAGAACCCTAACCCTCACATTGACAATACACACATGGCACGAATCCTCACCTATGAAGAAAGATGACGACAATCTGATTATTGCTTCCTTCCTTCCTCACACAAAAACACACACACACACACACACACAACCCTCCCCCTTCGATCACTTGATGAAACCCTTCAAACCCTGAACTGCAGTGACCCCCTCCACCTGACTAAATTTGGGGGGTTTGCAATGCCGTGGGGGAGTGACCCACAACACAACAAAGATCAGAGGCCCTCGAATCTGTGTAAGTTAAGCTAAATGCCACCAAAGTGCCACCTTTGGGGACCGAACAGCCGTGTAATGGGGGGGGATGAGGAGAAAAGTCCTGTACGCAACCGGCGGGTGTCGGTGACCTATAGCCGCGGCTGCTGCTGCTGGGAAAAGCGGGCCGGAAGCACGCGGGAATGGGTGGCACTGCGAACCTGCCACTACCGACATCTCCCACCAATCTGCCCACTTTCCATCCGTTGGATGAAACCTCATCCCCCACTCCTTAACTCCGCGTCCTCTATATATATATCTAGGACATCTCATTGAGGAGGCTTACTGTTTATTTATCCAAAGGTTTCCAAACATTTCGAGGTCCAACTAGGTTTTGTCAACGATAGTCCACTTTCGAACCGAGTCCACTCTTCTTTGATTGATGAGAGGTTCTAGGTAACGGTGCGTCTCCCGGAAACCGTGATGTCATGAAGCATGTGTGGGACACGTTTTTCTCTCTCCATGGACCACAAATAATTGGGGGTAATCATCTAGACTTTCCACCACTTCCACATTGGAGATGTTCAGGTTTTGTGAAGCGGTTGAAAGTTGAGCAAACCTTTTGAGGTGTAGATTTGGGCGAACCAGCCCATACACTCGTTCCTTGTTGGATGCCTAAACCCTTGCCTACATATCAACATTATACTCGGTTATAGTTGGATAATCTTGAACTTTAAATTGTATCCAATCATAACACGTAAAAATATTGTTTGTTGGTTGTTAAATCACTTTTGAAGTGTTGCCCACAAAGTATGAGCTGACATCATGGTGAGGTATTGCAACTGCAATGTTGGATGGAGGTGATGTCGCATGAAGACTAGTACTTGGCGTGTGGAAATGATCCGTAGGAATTTTTGAAGACGATTCCTCAAATTTATGAACAAGGTTGCATGCTTGTAGATGCAATTTGGTATCAAGGGCCCAAATTCAATAAATTTTACCATTAGTTATGAGGGGAGAAAAACCTCATTTTTCCAAGTGTAACATTTTTGCTTTCTAGAATCACAAGCCTACATTGTATACCACCCTCTTAAGTAATTTCTCGTCCATTCAAATCACGAACGGCCTTTGAGAAACACCGACACCAACAACAACGAAATGCAACAAACTTCGTGGCAAGATTGTACACGAAAAACACCGCACACGCTCCACGCTACTAAATTATATCTTGCAGTCACTTCATTTTTCTCTTTTTCACCTCAAAATAGCTAAACAAAACACCATTGTTGCAATAATCCATCACACCAACCACAACAATATTCATTAGAACTTCATGATGATAACATGTTACAAAAATGAGAGAAGATGAGAGTGTAATGATGGTAAAACTCTATGAGCAAGAGCGCACGAGACCGAGAGGTCATTTCATCTTTATTAACATTGTACTCGATTATATATAGAAGGTTTGATACTTTTGAGGTAACATACATCTTTGGTAAGTATAGTTCCAAGATAACATTACTATAGTTCTAAGCTGCCATGATTATAGTTCCAACATAACATGACTAAGTTGGGTTTACTAACACCCAATCACCATTGATGGTGGTGTCTTTACAAATTCTAGGGTTCACTAACTTTGGCTATTGTTCAAAAACTCTAGAAAAATCTAGAGCTTCCTTCCCCAACCATAGGGTTCTAGTAGGGTTTTAAAAAAAATGGTCTTCCATGTATTTGGCATATATAGACTTTAGTAGTTGGATGGTTGTTTTAGAATAGGTTGATTAAGAAGAATGGGAAGGAAATTCGTACCAAGAAACTTTGAACTTACCAACATGTGATACCATCAAACTAGACATGTAAACAACCACTTGAAAAGAAAAAGAAAAGAAAAGAAAAGAGACAAAAAAATATCATACTATTTTCCAATGTAAATTTGAAACCATTGGTCCTAGCATGTTCAAGAGTCCCCTTCATACATATTAGAACTTACTACCTACCATAAAGTAGGTGAGCTTTGTTCAAGAGGAAACAATTGCCTAATCGATGATTGGAAATAGCTAACATGAATAATGATGGGAAGTTCTTGCGATGCTTTGAAGCCACATCATGCTTTGCACCATAATGTGGACAACTTCCCCCAAAATGGGAGGGACCATTACAATGCTCAAGTTATTCTCACATGATTTTTTGAGCTTTCATGCTTGTTTCATCTGCTTCTAGATAGTTTTGGAACCATACACTTCGTATTTAAAAAGTAGGTTACAAAAACTTCCCATGGACAGAAGATTGCTTATCAGCAAATTTAAAACATTCGATAGATTTGGCAACCCTATCAATGTACATGTAAGTATTATTGGCCATGGCAATTCAAAAGTCCAAAAAATTGAAGGTATTTTGGTCTCTTCGTAAACTTTATTGCAAACATATGAGACTACAGTAAGAAAAGCGACCTTTTCAAATAATGGAACTTTTCAAATGATGCTTTTGCCGAGTGGCAACAAATCAAGGTGGGTTCACCTTTCAGTTTGTGACCTACTTTGAACACCTAGAATTAAGGGTGAAACGGACACGTAACTTACATTACATGTTGTTCCAAAGAATAAAAATCAAGTGAAGTGTCAACATGACCTATGTGCCCACAAGACATGTCCACCACATTAGCACACCCTTAGATGGACAAGTGAGTGAAAGCTCCTACAAAAGTAGGGCCATGGATTTGCAAATTTTACACTCTAATGAACTATTTGTAAAGGCATGATGAGCAAGTGAGGCATGTCGCTTGTGGTCCCACATTCTCACAATCATGAGGTTTAAGACAAGGACGTTGTAGGTAATTTAAGAAGCACATCATCCCCTGAAAAAGGTGAGGACATGACCTAGATGGGTAGCACAAACAAATGCCCCTATGTGACCATACCGGATTTTGGACTATTTTGACTCGACAAAATCCCCTGCAAAAGGCTAATCCAACAAGATAATCTGCTCGCTCTTAAGTACCCAAACTCATTAAAGTGTTGCGAATAGGCATCAGGTCACCTCAGCACTGAGTTGAATTTCCTGAAAAGGTCTACCTCTGCACAAATTGGTTCATTGCCAAAACTCAGACTGAGCCATCATTGCCTTCACAAAGTTTGTAAAATCAAGATGGCCATCACTAGCATCTTGCACCACCTCATCAAACTCAGCATCACTTAATTTCACACCCATTTCTGCCAAGGCCTGCCGTAACTCAATTGTGGAAATGAGACCGTCTCCATCCTTGTCAATGTCCTGTTCCCAAAGATTATGACCCACAAATCAATAAGAATTCACAATATGAATCTGAATTTTGATAACCCTGACGCATGTAGCAAAAGCTTCTGTCAAGAAAGCACAAGAATCAGGACACAAATACAACCCTCCAAATTGAAGGTAAACCAGATACAAGAAATGCCAATAGTAGCCATGACAGGCCAAGCAACAATTGTATATGTAAAGAAGTCACAACCAGGTTTGAGAATTCTGCACTAGACATCATACATATCTTTGAGAAGAGATTCTTGACATTCGAAATTAGTGTGTTTAAAGTAGAGAGAATGCTACTTAGTGTAAGCCATTTAAACAACACTCCATCTATCAATGAATCATAAGGCTGCCAGACTAATGGGTAGCTGGTCTAAAGTTACTATACTGTTTTGCAACCCACTTTCCATTGAATATTCCTGAATTCAGATTTTAGGATGTTGTGCACATTACAACTTCTCAAGGTCGTTGAGCTACTACTATGTAAAGGTATGTGGCCCTATTGTGAGCACTTCCAACTCCACAAACAATTTTGGTTGTTGAATCGAATCGGGAATAGTCTCATCTGGTTGGCAATCGCGAACCATGAAGATTGTCACAACAAGTTTCAGAATCAGATTCAATATGCACACGTTATAAGAGGTCAAAGTGAAGATGCTCTTTTTCTTAACCAAGATAACGTAGGCCCTCCCAAATGCGTGAAGTATTGAACCTGGAATGGTTAAAATATTTTGACCACATATTCTTATCTCATTGTACCACGTCTATTTTTGGTGTCCATTTGTAACTACAAACCTTGCCATATACCACTCAATTTAGATGTTCAATTAAGAAGAGACCACATAAGGCCCACATAACTTACCATCCCCATCACAATTAGAGATAAGGCAATGACATGGCACTTCAGGGGAACTAGAATATTATTCTGTAATTACCTTGAAAACTGTAATTAGCTCCTTCTCCAACTCACTGCCTTCCATCTTATCGACCATGTTCTTCAAGAACAAAGGGAAGTCCATGGGTTTACCACTTCCGCCCTCGGTACTGTTTGCAACCTTCATGATTTCTTGCAACTCAGCTTGGGTCACATTCTGACCCATAGAACGAAGCAGTGACTCCAGCTCTTTAGCACCTAAATTTTGACTCTCCTCACCCTTCACAAAAACCACATAAGAATCGGGAGTATTCGCCTCCCTGAACAAAATGCACTGTCTGTATCTATTAGTCTCTACATTAGTGCACTCGATTTTTAAATAAAGTGAGTTTCAATCCACGAGAATCCATCACAACTGTAGCAAGAAAAGGTCCAATAACATAAGCTATGTGACCCAAACTGCACCTCTAATGGTCTTCCAGTCCAAAATGCAAGTGACCAGCATTTAATGTTGAGTAATTGTTGATACAAACCCTTTGGGTTTGATATCCTTCTAAGTGTTCACACAATGTTTAGCTTATAATTCATTCAACATTAATTCAACCCGTAATTTAACCATTTAAGTTTTTCAGAATAAAAGAGTGAAAATTGCAACCCTATGTTTGGTATTGATTAAGTGTTGTGGTTTAATGTGATAGAATCAATGTGAAATCAGTGTTGATGAAATATGAATTTAGAGATTTGTGATGTCAGAAGCTCTAGTCATGGTCTTTTCATATTTTGAGCCAATGTATCAATTACCAAAGGAGTTGTAAACCCTCAGTGGTCACCTGTGTTCTATAATTTGAGAGTTTGGTTGGCTGTTCAACAAGATATATAAATTCCCTCACTTCGATACATGTGGCTCTGTGGATTGAGCACTTTTTCCCATAGTCTAGAAAAGAATTTGAAGCTACAACGATTCTCGGTAGTATTCGCACCTGCTGTTTGCACTTGGAGATGAAGACCTGAAATAATCTGTAAAACGGCTGAAGATTTGCCGCGGTCTGAACCACCCCCATTTATCCCTGCCAAAACAATTTTCTGTATTATTGCAGAGATTTAATACTTCCAAACTGGCATCCTGAGGTCAAGTTTCATAACTACCGCCTCACTCCATTACATCAAGGCCTTGATTGGACAAATTAGGAGTCCGCCAATTCAAAATTAGGACTAAGATTCTCACTCATACCAATACCCTTCGGATTTTGCAATCTCGTTTCCATATCCGCTAGGAGCAATGCACACTTTGGCTGGCAATAGTATCACGCCAAGAAAATCACTATGAATTATCTGGAGTTCATCCTCTAAGAAATTTTCATGTGGGCAGGGTTTAGGGTTTTGGGGTTTTAGGGTTGTGGAATTCAACATTGGTGCTATTACATACACGACGAATTACCTCGATTTGAATCACTCCCATTTGTCCTTGGCAAAATAATTTTCAGTATTGTTGCAGAGATTTTGTACTTCCAAACTGGCATACTGAGGTCAAGTTTCATAACTATCGCCTCCTCACTATATTACATCAAGGCCTTCAATCGACAAATTAGGATTCTCAATGATACCAACACCCTCTGAATTGTGCATTCCCATTTCCACATCCACTAAAAGAACTTCACAAGCACGCCAAGAAGGTCACCGTGAATTTCCGGACTTGATCCTCTGAGGAATCTTCAGGTGGGTAGGGTTTAAAGTTTTAAAAATTAAGGGTTTATGGGTTGTGGCATTCAACATTGGTGCCAATTACATACATACACGAAGAATTGGTGAGAGTTCAAGTAGCGTACGATGATGAATTGGAGGTTGAATCCTCCGAATCACTCTTCGGAACTGAAATTTCACGATCTGGTTCGCCAACGGACGAGCTGAATTGGCCAAAGTGATGACAGTTGCTTGCATTTGTCCATCTCTCATGATGCCCTATCACCTTTTGGAAACTGAATCTCCTTGAGAGCATTTTCTTTTCCTCTTACCCCAAGAATGTGCTTGCCAAAGATGGATTCAATCAATCGATATACTACCTCACACCGGGATTGATTGACATCCTATACACAACCGGCTCTCCTACACTCAGGTCACTCATCCCAAAACCTCCTCCGCATGCCCCAATTTCTGTTGATTTGCAAAACACGGATGGCGAACCACCTTCCATACGAATTGGTTAGCAGTTGCAGAGACCTTGTCGATCGATATCCACAACATGAAAATTGCAAATAAAATGGTACAGGGGATGAGGATCCGGTCTTAGGGTGTAGGGTTTTAGGGTTTAAGAGAATCTTGTCATTTCCATGTGTTCCCTTCCAATGTTCTCCAAAAGTTCCCATGTTTTAAGTTAAGTTAAGCGAACTTTACAATGGATTCCTTTCTAAAATGTTTTACCAAAAGAATGTAAGGTACATAACATTATTCAACTGGGGAGTTTGGGTTCTCTAGGGTTAAAACCTAGCCCCTAATACTTTAGCATCAAGCACATGTCCTACATTCAATAGGCACTATAGGTCAAATAAGTAGAGGCCACCGATAAAGTGACTAGTAAGTTGAACATTATGATATTTGCCATAAGATTTTGAGCACTTCATATTGGTGTGTGTGTGGGGGGGGGGGGGGGATATGAGAGAGAGAGAGAAATTTCTATGAAGATACTCAATTAATAAGAGTGATGGTATACCTCACAAAACTTCTCATTGCCACCAAATTGCATTTAAGAGAGAGCCATGGAGAAAACTCACATACTGCTATAATGTAGATACAACCTAGCACAAGTGAAAATATCAAATAACTATGAACAAGGAAAAACAAACCAAAGGCCACTAGCCACAATGGCTTTGACCAAAAAATCCTCTACAAAATGCAAGCAACCATAGCAAATAGCAATCAAATCACCACGAATCTCATGGCTGCATTTTTTTGTTGACTAGGAGTTGTGGGGTCCAAGTAATGTGATCACCAAAATGATGATAGATAATATCTCATGCACCCCCGAGGAGGTTACTCTTTGCACGTTGAGAAACTACATGAGGTCAAAATTTGCCACCAACCTTAAATCTGCCAACTACATGAGCTAAAACATAAATATGCAATCTGTCTATTGCTCCTATGATATGAGATATACCATGCAACTGCTCAAACCTTGAAGTTAAAATCCTAAATTGCAATTCACTTGGAGCTTGCATAAAAACTAGTCGAATATATTTCCTAACATCTCTACAAAATTCTTTTATTGTTTTTGACAATGTACTCTTGTGGACTCTATACAAGTCTTTTATGTTTTACAATCCATCATCGTTATCCCACTTATGCAATGAAATTGCTACCCTCTCTTGCACTGGAATAGTCCTCCTAAAATGGGTATCTTCTTTCTTCAAATAGGGGCCCAACCTCTAACACAAAAATTTGAATGTAATGTATTTCACTCGGCTTTGTTTCCTAATTTTTTCCTCCGCTCACAAACCCAACAACAAACGGTCTACAAATCCATACATTTGTTCTTGACTCCATATGTTTCTCTCTCTATGCCTCATACACTCATAAACCAAGCTCAAAATTGCAAACTTCTCTTATTCTCCTTACAAAATCAATGTTTGAATGTCTAGAACATGCTTCACAAGCATGTACAAAAACAAGTATAATCCTAAGAGCAAAATAAGTCTCCTCCTCCTCTCCTCCATTGCAACCATACTTGCTGAAATTCAAGGTGAAAACAAGTGAAAACACAAAGAGAAGAGAAGTGAAGAGAAGTGAAGCCAAGAGAAGACAAGAGAATGATCAAACTTAAAATTGTTCAAAACTACCATTTTTGGCATATATTAAAAAAACTCAACACATTTATTTTTCGGCGCATGGTCATTCCTCTTGGTCTACATTCGGTTTGCACCTAGTGAGGGGCCCAAAGGCTTTGTAAATTCTTTTTTAAAGAATTTGGACCATGGAATTTGGACCATTAGGTCGGACCACGGAGAATTGCCATCTTCCATGGTCCGACTTCATGGTCCATGGTGTAAACCGGCCTTTATGTTGCATTAGCAAATCTACAATGAAAAATCAACAACAATTGGATTGAATATTAGACTTCCCCCTTTTTTTTTAGCATAGTTATCGGAAGTGCATGTTTATTGATCATTCCTTAGCTAAATACATAGGTCCTCCTAATCATGTTCATTATTGAGTGTGGTGTAGATAATTGAAATTGAAGACACAATCCAATCTCTTTTGAACATGGGTCTTTATGATGTTTGTTTTTTGATCCACACCAATTAGATGTAAGTGTATGATTAAGAAAAGTAGTTGAAGAACACCCACATACCTTATAGGTTGTCCCGGGTTTCTAGGTTCCCTTATCATTGAATTGAAGGAGCTACAAGACAAGCATCTTGGAGAATGTTCTTAAGATTGAATCCACCTTTTGAAGCTTGCTCATTCATGAACAAAAGGTAGATAAATGGTGGATGCACCCATTTGATGGCATTGATTATCTCAATTAGTGAGGGAGGGCTAATAGTGCATGTGGGAAATTAATGAAGATGATACTGAATTTCTTTATGTTATGAAATCGGTGCCACCAAAATCTCATAGCCACACAGCTATGGGTAGGGGATGATGAATGGCCATCACACGTCAATGTAAAAATACGGATGTCCCTTTTGTCTTTTCTTTTCTTAGTGTCACCAAAAGATATAGGAAGCATTGTTTATCTCGGCATTATTCATTGAAAATACTATTCAAAACATTGTTCATTGAAAGTACCGACACTATTCATCTAGGCATTATTCACTGACAGGCATGTATTTGCATTGGTTTTATCACCCTACAAGCACCTTAGAACACGCACTAAATTTCTTGAAACGTATGGTAAATGAGCATGTATTCATGAATTTAGTATCACTCAGTGAAAAATTTCAACCCTCACGTATTTTGAGGCTTGGCAAAATAATGCATGTCTCAAGAAATAGTACCATACGCTCTAATTGGGATACTTAGTGTAGTTTTCAAGTTAGGCATGTTCTCAAGCTTTCGTTCTTATACAAGACCTTAAATCTAGAAAGCTCATGGGGGGGAAATTATTGTAAATCTTATCTGAAGAGGATTAGAGGTACATTAATTTTGAAACTTATTGTTGTCACACTTATTTTCCGGTTATCAACAATAATTGCTTGTAACAAAATGTTGTGACCCACATGGAGCGCAAACACCAACAATACTAAAGTGACAATTGACATAGCATGGCCTACCAAGGTTTTGTCCTTTGGCACAACAATAAGTGTGCAATTTTGACTTTGTGACACTTTGTGTCCATGTCAACATGAGAGCTTTTTAGGAGATCTTTTTACTATACCTACAATCATTCATGCAATTTGTATAGTTTTGATGCATTTTGTGTATTGTGCTCCATTTGCTCCATTTTTGGTGGTTTATGTTGTACTTTACTTTCCCTAGTTTAATTTCTGAGAGGTAAGGAATGATGAGATGTATTGATAAACAACCACAACTACTCTAATTTGTCCAATATTGATATGCATGGGTGTATTTAGGAGTAGTTGTGATGGTTGTAGTCTACTTGTTTTTTATGTTAATTTGTTTGTAGCTACTATATGACACCAGGAGAACTTCAAGACCAAAGCATGGGAGAGTATTTGTAGGAGGTATTTACTCTTAGACGAACTTTACACTAGAATCCATATATTGTTTTGTCGTCACTCTGCAGATTGCACCAAGAGGAGGAACAATAATTGAGGCCGAATCTACTCTTCAAGTACAAACTACACCTTTTGTGTAAATGGAAAAAAAACTACACCTTGTGTGTATGAGTGATTGAAAGTGGAGTTGATTTGATATTGTCATTTCTTTTTACCATTCAAGCATCTATGATAACGATTCACATTTTTTGATACCATTCAAGTATCTATAATGAGGATCTCACATTTTTTGATACCATTTAGATATTTACAACGAGGATTTCATATTTGTTGATACCAATAGGGTATGGACATTTGATGATAGTTTCGTTTTTGATACCATTTGGATCTATATACCATGCAAGAACCTTCATACCTAGGCTGGCAACATCTCCCTAATATCAATATGGTCTAAAATGATATTGACCCAAATATTAACTCAAGTATACAAAGATACTCTTACCGTGCGATACCCACCAATAATCAATATTTGACTGGTATTACAATTTTGACACCCATGAGTAGATTCTTTGATAACTTTGTTGACGTCGATTATTGATACCATGCATTCACCTATATACCAGACCACCACTGGTCCACACCACAACCACAACTACCTCCTTCCTTTTCTGATACCCAATGAGGTTCGTTGCATGTAAGTTCAACCTGTGCACAGTGTATTTGCTGACAAAATTCATGTGTAAGTCTAACACTTGGAAGAGTGATCCATATTAGTAAGCATGCTCAGAGTTCAGTCTCCAGAGCCCAAGAAAAAAGAAAACAGCACATCATCATCCACCACCATGCTTCAATTGTATTCACCCCTTTTATTGAAGAGTGAGTACGTGACAAATCACATGCCCAACTCCCTAAAGAATGAGAAGGCCCCCATCATACCTAGTTCCTCCCCTAGTTGCCCTGGTGCAGAACTACAATTGTAGGGAGCTTACTTTAAATGTAACATCCTACCATGCTAGCAGTGCACACTACCCTTTACACAGCTCCCATTTGCAAGAAGCATCTCAGTTTCAATATTGTTACCTACCTTTCAAATGTGGACTATTTGCCAAACCTGTCCACACAGATTCTTTACACAAATCTACCTGACCTACTTAAGAATAAAGGAAACAATGCACAAGCACAGAAACAACGCAATAGGCAGATATTACGCATCCATCCATCACGTCGATTTTGATTCACCTACATGAAGAATGAACTGATCTTCCTACCTCGACATGACCAGAGCTTCAAGAAATTCATCCACGTGGGCAAGGCATGGCCAATGGTCAGTTCGGATGCGCACGAGGGTTGACCAATCAGACACTTCCATCTTCAACAGAAGGTGGTATCGCGGGGGCAGGAAAATGAGCACATAGAAACACCCAAGACCACCTTTGTTATTGCCTAATTCTGGGCCCATGGCGCGCACATTTGCATATCCTGAAGAAGTGCTCTCCGCTCGGTCTTTTGAGTCTTCCAACCTAAGCATTGTTGCTGCACCCTTGTCACGGCTTCCAGGCCAACCATGTGAGCCTTGATCACGACTTGTGGTTGCTCCTCCATTGAATGCAAAGTCATCCTCTAAAAATACTGCATGATGCAACACACCCCCATCTTTGACCATACTCACCAATGCGTGCCCACTAACCGCAACGACAAAGGGGCCAAGCCATTGTTCAACGGCGCCCACAATGCGGTCGGCTTGGCCTTCGAGAAGCTTGACACTCTCCGAGCCCTCAATTGAGACTCCCGTGTGAGAACTACTATTCTTGAGAGGAAATGTTTCCGTGCCCAAACGGCCGGGCCCGCTACATGCCTCGAAGAGGGCTTTGAAAAGAGCAAAGAGGTACTCGGGCACGTTGTGCATCGGGAGGGTTTCAGGCAGGAGGGGTTTTTGAAACAAGTCTTCGATCCCGACGGGAATCGAGTCGAGTTGCCCTTGCACACTTCGCCCGTCCTCATCTGAAAAAACAATCCGGGCATCCACAAGGGTCGGCACCGGTTGTCTTGGCTCAAGTTCTAAAATTACCATTTCAGTGTAGAGGTCATGTTGGTCGTCCACCTTTTTTGAAGGCTCAATCATCAAGACGCGACGGTCAGAGAACTCATCAGCAAAGTCCCTTGAGGATGTCTTTGTCTTTCCCTTGGAGGCAGCGCTTCTCCCCTCAGATTTCTTTTGAGGAGTCTCCTCTCCAAATACGGACGTGGGGCTTTCCATCCCCGGGAATTGCCAGGCTTTATTATTTTGAGGTGGTTCGCTCAAGAGGAAGGGAACATGAACAGATGGAATCGGCCCATACAGCCCTGTGGTGATAAAAGAGATTACCACTGCATACAGTGCTGGCCAGGAGCTTGTTGTTTCATTATCGTCATCAGCTTTTGTTGGTTTGCCTGCAGCTTCAGCCTGCAAGCGCAGCAGAACTTCGCCCTGAAACCGGAGGGTGCAACACACATTGATTCGGACCCCAAAACCGTTTCGGAAGTCCGGGATCTCCTCAAAGTGTTGTCGCAAAACACCTAAAATTGTTGACGTTCTTGCATCCATCACCCGTGGAACCGCCTGGGGAATTCGTTCCTTTCTCTCCACAGACACTCTACTACTTTGTGCATCTTCTTCGACAACTAGAGCCCCTTTGACCTCAGGAACATCATTGACGTCCTTTGGTTGGTCGCTAACCTCTTCCACAACCACCTCTGGGACCTGGGCCCCCAGACTTAAGTCTGTATAACCCCCATCTACGCCAGTCTGAAATGTGTTGTAGAGTACCAAGGACCACGAGTGCCGGACCAGTAATGAATTTTCTCTCGTCAGTTTCACGTATTCTCCAGCTTCCACCTGTGAAGAGAGAATTCAACAATCAATATGATTATAATTTTTAAAATAAAAATAAAAAAACTGAAAATGAATGGAGCTCATAGCTTGTACATCTGACATAGCATCCTTAAGCATCTGCAAGGAAGTTCTCTTTCTATTTTAGCTTCAAGGATTTGTTTTGTATAGTCAAGGTCCTTAGCAAAATACATGAATGCCAAGTAGTCAAGTAGCAAGCTCTCATTAGTCAACACCTCATTGTTGCCTATCTTTGGACAGATAGCCTTCTTCCGTCTATCCAGATTCAATTGAAGAGGCTCGTCCCAAATGGAACCATTCTTAGGTTATCTTGATTGCTTAAGGATTATTCCATTTGCAACAGAACCTAAATAATCAAGAATAGTATGAATGATACAGATCACTAGAAAAAATGTCACATATCTTATGTAGCAGATTTGTTACAAGACCAATTTGACCCCACAAATATTGGCTCTCCAAGATGTACCTACACAAGTTGCATGTGGTACCTTCTCAAAATTGACATGACCTATCTTCCCAAAACATGCCTTGTTACTGCAACAAGGCATGTGTATGAGGATAGCTCAATGGGAAGACATTAAAACTGAATGGCATTTGCTACTACAGGTGCTACAATATCAATAACTTCAAAGCCTGGAACCAGCTGATTTAAAAACAAATTGGACCCATTTTGCATTTCCAAAATAGAAAAGCCTGCCTAATCTGACAACAGCAAAACGACAACTAATAGCAATGCCTACTCAAGGACCTAGAGTAGAGGTTGTGTGACAACCCCTGAAAGGTATGAGAATGGATTCCAATCAGAACATAAGTAGGACCCTACAATAAAATTGCTACAAAAATGCATGCATTGTTGTGCACTGTTGTACCATAAACTTATACTATAATTTCAGGAAGACAGAGAGAAAGACAAAAATAACACATTTTCTTTCTCAAAAACTTATGATCCACAGTCCTGCGAACCTCTATTTTCTGCATTTTATTGACTCAATGATGAAGCTTGTTGATAGAATCACATTGATAGGCTACAGCGTTACAAAGAATTCCTAGAGTTACTCTGATGCCTAAAGTAAGCACCTAAACAAATACTAAAATTGAAACTGTTAGGAAATGGAAAGCCGTTTTTCCCATATTTCTATTTAGAGAAAGGATTCATCCTAACAGATTGGTGTCTTTCCAAGAATGTCATTTAAAACATTTTGTATCTTTCCTAAAACATTATGACACAGCATATTATGCAAATTACTCTCCAAGACTTCCTAAAAATTGTAGATTTACTTCTTCAAAGAAAATCAATCTTTCAAAGACAACCACTCCCTCTTGCAACAGATGCATGCAATGTGGAACAAAGACACTTACTGGAGGAGACTGCTTGCCAGGCTGAGAGGAGATAGAGTTATATTGTGAAGCATTAGCTTCTTCAATGCGCTTGTCTCCATAGCTCAAAATCTGACGAAGCGGATCTCCTGGAATGCTTATAAGCATCCTTAAGTAAAGTCTGTCGTGCAAGTGATATTAGTATCCACATCAAGTACTCTCAGCCCTCAACCTTTGATGTAGTCAGTAGTACTAACCAAGTTGCATAGGATCAAAGCAATTTCTCAACATCTCCAGCAATTTTGTCCTAGATTATATAAGATGACCTCTATCATTGTCTACCAGATCATTAAGCTACAAAGAGAATACAAATCACTTGCATCTCTTATTCAAGGTAGAATGTAAATGATAATTTATGACTAGATGAAGCTAATTTAGGATTGACCATGTCCAGTAAGAGCAGCATGTACCTCGCTGTGTCACGTCCATCGAGATCTGGAAAAAACCTGCACATGAAGGAAAGCAGCTGCACAAGTCCCTGGAATCCCCGTGAGCTTTTGTGGTGCATCAAAACTGTGCAGCAGATCCCCAGCACCTGTGACCCAATCCACATTGCCCATCAAATTACAGAATTGCAATTTACTTTGTTGGATATGGCATTCCAGTTTGGTAAGAATCACCTTCCCAGTGTCTCAAACCTACCCAATTGCTCAAGCCACTGGTCAGTATGCAGAAAGCAGGAATTTAGTGCATATGTCCTTCCACCATAATCAGATTCATACACAGATTCATACAATAGAGTTATCCTTTGACTCAGTGAGACTTTTCATCAAGGGATTTAGGGTTCCCCTATGACTTCCATTGATTGTTTTGCATACAAGATCAATACACTTGTTATATATGCTCATAGGTAATGAATTTAAATGACGAGCAACCTATTTCGGTTCACTAAGAGCCAAACTCATTTTAGCACCTCTTGGCATGTCATAATGAGTTTGACCCTCAATGAACCAATATAAAACGTTATTTTTTCAAACCTCCACACTACCTCCTAGCATGCACCAAAACTTGCCAAACATGGAAGGTCTTGTATGCAATACAAACAACTCCTAACCAAAGGTCATGTTGAGTTAGAGGATAACTCTAATAACACACTTGACATGGGAAGCACAAGAATAACCTGGTTTCCTCGTTGCCAAAGCCGTGCACCCCCATCACCTTTGTCTTCTTCAACTTGCTTCCTTATGTACATGGTAAGAAGATCAAGTAGCCTGGCAGGAGGAATGTTTTCATTCTCAGCTATTCTTTCAAGTAATGGAAAATAAGCTGGTAGGTTCCGATTAGGGACTAGCTGGGGTAGTAAGTCTTCATCAAATGTACGCAGAAGGTGCTCGCCTAATCCTCGGTGTGCCTCACAGGCCAGCAGTCGGTCCAGCAGCTTGAGAATACTTGGAATAAGCGTGAGAATCTTTAGCGCCATTCGTACAAGTATACATTGTATTGTACAGAAGAGAGGTGACTTTGTGAATTTCACTTCATCTAAGGCAGGTGATGACCCTTGATGTGAAATACCAGCAGTAAGAAAGTTGTGTAGAACAAAGAATGTGATTTGAGTTTCTGAGCTGGAAGGCGGTAGCCACGTGAAGGCTGACATACAAAGTAAGCCTTCATTCAGGAGTTTGCTTGCAGGGTCCATTGGTGTTGCCAACATACCAAGGACCTTGTAAATGCCAGTTGCAGAGTTACTACTTCCCAATCGTGTGGACTTTTGTGTTATAAATGATTTGCTTGGGGATGGGTTGGTACTACTAACATTTGACGGCAATGATGCAAGCTGAGCTGCACATTGTGCCAGAGTCACAAGTTTCAATGCTTGTAAAGCAAGAGGATCATAAATACGTGGATAGAGACCTGGTGCTACTGGTGCGATGATTGAGGATCCCTGGTGAATGCAATTTTCTACACCGAGTAACCAATGGAGACCAAGCAAGCGAACTGGCAAAGTTTGTTGGCTTTCTCGGCAGAGAGTTGCCAATCGCTTCACTATGATTTCCTGTTCCCCTTCATATGCTTTCAAAAACTCGGTGAAAGTTAAGAGCACTACGTGGATCAATACAGGGTTGTAAGCATATAGAAGACTTAACACAGTTGGTTTTAGAAGCGAGCCATGGAGATCAAGTGCCTTGACAATGTTTATAAACCTTGTCACAAATTCCAGCATTCCAAATTCTGTGAGTAGATTAAGTTGGTGTTGTAGGAGGTATGCCACTGCACGTTTGAACTCCTTTATGCTACCTGCAAAACACAAGATCCAGTAAGAGACTGTTAAGAACGCATTTTCTAACTTCTCCATGTGGATCCAGAAATTCATCTTGCATTATTTGCTACTTTTAACAAACGCCTAGTTAAGCATCACTATCTAGTCCTGAATCACGGGTATCGATTGCTGACATCAACCAGAGCATCAATCACGGATCTGAAAAATGCTAATTCAAAACAAAGCAATCCAATGTAGCCAAAATTACAACTGCACCTGAGGAACATGTGTGTACTTGGCACGGGTTCAACATCGACAAAACTAAAGGCAGATGTTCTGCAACAGCATCCTCAATTGCAGTATTGCAACCAGAAGGTAACATAACATTCTAAGGTCTAGTAAGGACGAATTCCTTTCTATTCAAGCTTCAAATATCAAATTCCAAGATTAAAAAGTCCTTGACTGCATGCATGAATGCCAAGCATAGTCAAGTGCCAAGCTCTCATTAGTCGACACCTCATTTGTTGTCTATCTTCTACCAAGATACAATTGAAGGGATACGCCCCAAATGGGATCATTCTTACGGTATCCAGATGATTTAAGAATTATTTAATTTGCACCAGGAGACTACATAGGCTACTCAAGAATGTTATGGAGTCGGACCAGGATAGAAAAGCAAGGCAAGGCCAGGCAGAGGGATATTGTGTACCAATTGATATTTTTGGCACACAAATGGTATTGAGCAATGAAATATAGAGAGATAAAGGAAACAAACAGGGAATTACCAGCAGAGAGTTCCTTGGATGGCACTGAGGAAGCTTCTTGCCTGGGTTTGGATGCAGCCAAATACGATGGAACTGAGAAAGGAACCAACGGAACAGTGATTGACAGAAAAGAAGAAGCAGCACCCGTCGATGACGACGATGACGATCTTGATTTTCCTGTGTACATGTGGCAGGCCATGTTATGCAAAATGGCAGTGAGGAGCAGCTTGTAGGCTTGGCTTGCATGTGTGCGCTCGCTCTGGCAGAAGGTGTACACATGACTCACAGCAACATTAAGTAAACATGGATGTGCCATCTCCAGCTCTTTCAGACACTCACAAGCAGTAGCCCGGACATGGCGGTCAACCGCATAGTTGGTGCGGCTGATAAACCCCAAAAGAATCTCACTTAAGGTTTCCAAGTGCGAAGTCGCAGTGTGGATAGCATCCACATCTATGGCTACGGTGGTCACCATTACCATCATCTGCTCCTTCACTGTGTACGTGACTAATCCACTGTCAATTGGTGCCTGTAAAATGGTCTTCAACGAATCCACCAGCATGCCAATTCCCGCACCCGCATCCTCCTCCGCCGCACCCAGCAATGCACCCCCATTCTCCTCCAGGAAGCTGAACAGCTGTGCTTTCAGTGGAAACTCACGCTTCTGTATCGACTGCAGTGCCTGGTCCACAATTGTTAGCCCAGGCCACGACGCTAACCATTTCTGTTGAAGCTCATGTGACGTCTTGAAATCCTGCAACAGCTGCTCCCAGTCTGCCACCGCCAAGAGCTTCCCACTGCCCTTCTCTGCCATTTTGTGCTATACTCTTTGCCTTGCTCCCTGCTTGCGTGGCAATTCCACCCAACCTAACCTCCCTGTATTTATTTTATTCTGCAGTGCTGATGATGTCCATCATTATCATCTAGCCATTCAATTCATCATCCATGAATATGAATAATGAGCTACATCGGAATGCGTCTGTGTTGCTTGAATGATTGGATGCAAAAGCTCTCTTGCTATGGATGCTTACAAGAAGATTGGAGTCTCAAACTGTGCACAAACAACAGGGACTCCACCATTCAGCATTCACCTAAGGTAGATGGAGCTAGAACCCAAACCAACACCCTGAAATCTTGCAAAATGCGTGCACATATTGATTCTGGGAATGTCCACCACCTTAACACCTTTGCATACGGAGTTCAGATTAGGCATACTTTGGTGCGTTGGGATCCCCTTTCAAATGCTAATCCAAACATTAGAATTTGATCATTCTAATAGTAGTTGATACACTCAGCGCTTACAGCAGTGACGGTTTTTGCACCGTCTACCTTAATTGCTGATGAGGAGGAATTTCGAGCTTTACTTACATGCTTACTTGCAGGAAAAGAATGTGCCCAACCTTCCTGAAAAATCCCCCGAGCAATTGCAGCGATTATAAACTCCGCCTGGGAAATCTGAAACAGAGGAAAGGAACACAACAGAAACCCTAATTAAAAACCTCAAGAAATTTTTCTTGAAGAGCGCCACCCGATCGTGCACAAACCCACATATTAACCCTCCAAATCCTCGGAAAACCTAAAACCCTAAAACCCAAGAATCAATCAACACTCTATCAAAACACCAATACTTACAAAGACAGATTGAAGTCGGTGTTGTCCCATCAAATGATGCCCCGACACTATGACATGATTCCACAGGACAGCAAACTGAAGGTAAGGCGATTGATTGCTCCCTTTCCTTAACTACCCACAAGTTCAATCAAACACCTGCCAACCTACATAGCTTCCTTATTCAACTGATAAGTTGGTCATCATCCTCTAACCTAAGTCCTACACATCCGGCTCTGATGAATTCACTTCAAGAGCCATCGCTAAGTTCGGAGATGACAGATTTTGAAACTCCTTTCTAATTCTGCCGATCCAGCATGGACATTCCACCCAACGCTTTTTGGCTCAGGATTCAATCCAGCCTGCGCTCGACTAAGCTTATGTATCAAAAAAGGTATATAAGGTGAATGCACATGTCATGAACCGTGACCTAGAATGGATTGTAGCGTATAGGTACATATCCAAGTCTAAAATGTACCTATCCGAAATAAAACCATTATATGACTATCACTTCAAGGATTTCAAACTTAGATATCGTAGGGTGTTGTATGCGCTAACACTTTGAGTGCCAAGAGCTAATTTCCACATTGGATTGAACATGATCTTGCCCAATGTGGATATGACAAGTGGCAAGTTTTTTTCCCCCATAAAATATGGTTATTTTATGTTGAACCATAAAGCACCCTATGACATTCTTCCCATCTCCAAAATTAGCAAGATGGACTCTCAAGTTGCGCATTTGGATTTGCTAATAGTGTCTTTGTGTAATTTCTATTGTGTTGCCAAATCTTCATTCGTGTATGTTGGAATCCAAAATGTGTCCATAATAGGTGCACTAGCCTTAACTAACTTATCATGTTTTCATAAGAGAGGTATGTGCACTTATTTCAGTTTGTAACTTATTGGTTTGGGCTTGTGTCGTCCCGGCATGCCAACACACATGCATTTGAATTGATGTCCCAAGGCATCCTTGCACCATCCACTCTACATGCAGTCATAAACGACCAACAATTTTAGAACTTTGGAATGACAACTACATCCACACCTGTTGTCGCCTACCAATTAATGGATTATAGGCCTTTCATATTTGGGTATTGTGGACATATAGGTAGACACCCTATGCATAACACCCTTAAGTTTGAAAAACATGTTTTTTCATTGGGATTGGTTGTATACAATTGGACCTTGAGATCTATAAAAAAGCTACATAACATGATTCAATGTGAGCCTATATTCAAAGCAAATGGTAAGAGGGCGTAGGTTAAACTAGGTTTACAAAGAGAATAAGGTTCGCAGGCTTGGGAAAGTTATGTGTTACATGGTTTATACTTTTAATTAAAAAACATAAAAACAAGGTGTGATGTTGCAACTTGTGGCATGACATAAGAGGCCTTCACCTTTCATAAAGTATAGCTTTAGACCCTAATGGGTTTGGGTTCAAAAAACTCGGGATCCATAATACCCCTTCATAGAAAATAGATGAGAAAGTGACATGAAATCCTACATGTATAAGAGTGGTCACTCATATTTTGCGACAATATAGCCCAAATGAGTTGTCTTAGCAAAAATAAGGGTGGCCATGGCAATGAAAAATCAATTTAAAGATTACTCTATTCCAACAATATTTATTTTAGTAGCTTTTATGATAATCTTTTCGGTCCTCCCCCCAAAAAATCACTAAATCATAGTCTAAGGTCGCCTTACACTATAACGTGTGACCAAGGCGTTCAAAAAATATGTTTTGGTCATAGTCACATGTGTACAACGAGCCTTAAAGGGTGTTTGGGACCCTAAGTTTCTTGGACCTGGACCCTAATATAAAACCACTATAAGGGCCACTTCACACACGAGGCAAGGGCCATGACCATGTGAATGTGAGGGCCCTTCCTCATCCAAAAGACGTACCATCGACATGGTCACCTGGAATTTGCGCCAGATCTACCTGTTGGAGATGGACTTGACACAAAATTTGGTAAACCATGAAACATTATCTATAGTGTGCCATGTAAGAATCCGTGTAGACTATCCATCCATGATAATTTGTTTGGGCCTTAGGCGCCTTCAGCTTCTAGTATGAAGTGAAGTTGACGGTCTCGGCCTTTTCGACCAATTAGAAATCTTAGAATGCAATGGTCACGGGCCTTCAGTCTCGTGTGTGAAGTGGCCCTAAGCATTGTTGAGCCAATCACACTGCACAGCGGAGGCGGGAAATGCACACGCAAGACAAAACAAAATAAACCACCACATCGCCATCTTCTATGCTTGCTTTCATGGCTCAAACTTGTAACTGAAGTATCTATGAAGTTAGCATCAATGGCTCATGAGTTGCTCTTTGCTTCCTGCCACCTACCCACATCCCAGATTTCGATTTTTTTTGTTTGAAACACACAAGAATCTGTCTATGTTGCCGAATTCAACTCATTTTGCTTTTGTTCCACGTAATACAATCGAGGAGCGAGGTTGCTGTGGTGCATGTGAGGCTTCCTCCTCCTCTTCCTGTGATCAATCCATTGCCCACATCGGTACGTTCACATTAATCTCTCGCCATCGCCAAGGCCATGTAGGTTGAGGTCAAATGCAAATCCTCGGAGACTGGCTATGGCATCGACCAAAAGAGGTCTGCATCTCAATTTTTATGTGTGTGTATGTGTGCGTGCGTGCGTGTAGACCATCATGTTCGGGAGGACTGCAGCACAATTGGTCCGAGAACTCACCAATGATGACAACCATATCCGTCGCTTCAATGTACGTATCCATCCCATCTTGGCTCAATTTTAATGTCTTGTTGGCTCTCCCTATCAATCCATTAGCACTACTACCCCTCTTTCCCATGCCAAAAAGATTTTGGCAAAAGGAACAACAAAACAAGGGACCCACGTCAATGACGGAAGTGAAGTATTTCCCAGCCATATGGCTCAAGTTCAAGTGCAAACTTGAGATGATGATTTGCACTTGTGTAAAGGAGAAGATTCTCCTCTTGAAGAGGTTATCAGGCTCCTAGTTGTATGCACATAATTGCCTTCAATTTCTAATGCATATAAGTGTTGCGTGGTGATTAACCTATTCTACTTGATTGATGTTTACCTTCCTTGCATTCTCAAGCATCTAATTGTGCTGGTGACTAACGTACTTGGGAGTCATTTTCTATGCTTGCTACGGGCAACTATCCACATGTTGGCTCAAGTTCACCTGCAAGTGATGCTTCCTCCATGTGGATCACATGGCGACATGAACCAATGACTAGTAGGAAATTCTTTTTCTCTCTACGCCTACTGCCCCAATTTATGAAACATCTCACTTTGGGATCCCCTATCTGCAAATGTAAGATGTAGACACTTTTTTCTGTTTGCTGGGGTCTAAGTTGTAGCTCACCTTCGACCCTCAAACCGTAAGTCCTAAACCCCAAACCCTAAACCTTAAAGATCTAAACAACACCATGTTGGTGTGTGTAATGAAATATAATGAGATTGAAGTCCAGAATTAAGTTTGAAATTGTAAGTTTGACATTTCTGTCACTGGAAATTAATTCTAGCTCTTGCATGTAACTGAAATTTGATGAGGAGGTTACCTTGTGGGTGGGGTGAATGCACTTCAGCATGACCTATTTGACAAGGTAGTTGGGGAGATCCAGGAGCACTTCCACCAAGTGACCACGATTATGGAGTAAGTGTTCTGCTTCTTTACCCTAGAGCTCATTTAGAAGCAATGTTGGCACCAGGTTGGAAGCCAGAGTATGTACTTTGTTTTAAATGCAGAGGGTGACGAGGCCACACAGTAGATGCAATGCGTAGGGAGAGATCACTACCATTTGTTTCTGCCACAATGTTGTGATTTTGTTTCCCTCGAACCATATCTATAAAGTCAGTATCATGCATGGTATGGTTGCTTGTTTCTTAGCATGTGTGAGCTGCTTGTCTGTTGATTTCCACTATGGCCGAGGGCTGTGTCCATGAAATTGGAAGGGCCTTTGAAATTCATCTGCAGGCCGTACCATAGAAAAGTGAAATTGAATTTTGTTAGGCCTTCAAGTGTAGGCTAAAGACATATGTGGGCGGACTTTCAACAGAATACTATCTCATTATTATTCTTTTCATGTGGGCCCTTCTACTCTACTCAATAAGTCATAATACACCAAGTGTTGTGAGATTTTCAAGTGTCATGTTCTCCTAATTTTTGTTAGACCCACCTCATCGAGGTGGGCTAGATGTAAATCCTGTAGACCATGAAACACGATTCATCCCATGTAGGTTTCTTTATCCATTCAATCTTCCTTGGTCCTTTAGGCCCTCAAGCTCTAGTGTAAAGTGAAGTGGGGAGGTCTGGTCATTTTCCATGAATGAGAGATTTTAGATTTCAGGTCATGGGCCCTTAAACTCTAGTGTAAAGCGTCCCTTATATAATACATAGAAGGATTTCCATATATTCTCACATACACTCACCAATATGGTGTGCATGTGATCCTCCAATTATCGCCACTTGATCATTGCTTTCTAAATTGTTATATGGAGCTTTGGTGCAGGAAAATGCAGGAAGAGAATCCAGATGGCCAAATGACATCGACTGATGAAAATTACAATGGAGCACTCATCCATCATCAAAGCATACTCCGCAACAAGCGATGCCTCTTGGCCTACACGTATGTATCCTCCTCATCTCCTGATACAAGCTTGCTTGGAATTTTGGAGCACCAGGAAACTGCACTTTTTAAAAAAAAAAAAACTAGCGAAACAGAGCTGTCAACAGTGATGCCAAAGTGATCAAGTGACGTTGCTTCAACTTTGTATGATTGAGGAATGTTTTGATTTGGTGAACATGGTGATTTGTGTCCCAAGTCTGTGCTTACTATGATTCAATCCAGCAAAATTTGATATTGCCAAAGTGGTTTTTGTGGACCAGGTACAACCGTGCACATAGGTTGCAACGCCTCAGATGGCAGCTTGGTGCTATCCTTCCTGAAGATATCAAAGGGCGGTTGCACCCTTCTGAAAAGGAATTTGTCAAAGGCTACTCGGATGTCATGAGCTCTTACATGACAAAACTGGACCTTGATCTTACTGTGGTAATTCTCTGTCACTTTGGGAGCCTGGTTCATTATATTTGGGCCACTTTACACTAGAGCTTGAGGGCCTGTGACTCGTTGAAATCTAAAATCTCACATTTGTGGAAAATGCCAAGATCGTCCCACTTCACTTCACACTAGAACTTGAGGGCCTAAGGGACCAAGGAAGTTTGACTGGATGAACAAACCCACATGGAGTCCCACATGGCATTGAATGAATAAATGCCTCATGGTGTAGTCAAGCCCATCTCAAAGAGGTGGGTCTATTACAAAACCGAGAGACCATGACACTTCAAATCTCATCACAGCCCTTCATGATTTGTAACTTACTCTGTAGAAGGACCCACATGAATAGGATGGTAATGAAATAGCATTTGGTTGAGAGTCCAGTCGCGTATGTCTTTACATTACAGTTGAAGGCCCATCACCACACATAATTCAGTTTCAAAATACCATCATACAGCCTTTGGATGAGTTTCAAGGGCCCTCACAGCCTTTGGCCATAGTGTAAAGTGGCCTTAAGTGGGCAGTAAGTTCACAATGAGTCCCTAATCATAGGATATATTCTTCATTTGTTCTGAAAAATATTTATATTCAGGATGCCTCACCACCAAAAGATCCATATATTCAAGTGAGAGTGCTGGATGATATTGGGGAGGTGCTCTTGGGTGATCAATCAACTTCCTTATTACGCAATTCCATTCATTTCGTGAAACGAACTGAAGCGGAGTCGCTTATCTCGCAGGTACCATTGTCTGTATTTCAGATTATCTAATGTAATTGAGTAACAGAATTGTACTGAGTGAATTGGTATGTAGATAGTAAAATTGAATACACTTGTTTCTGTAGGTATTTAAATTATTCAACCATGTTCATGATTCCAGGCTGATTCTGAGAGACCTGTTACAGTAGTTGAATTGATTTGGATTCCAGAGCTTGGCCTTGGATTAGAGTGCCTACTTATGCTCCCTTCCTGCATAATTCGTACAATCATATTTCAAAATATCTATGCTGCTGGTTACTTGTGTCACACAAGTATAAATACGTTAAGCATGCATTGAATTTCTTAAATAACCTCTTTGAAAATGAGCCTGTTCTAAAGAGGTCCCACTTGTTAGACAGTTCCACTTGACAAGCCTTATTGGTACTTGTATATCAACAAGAGCATATCAATGTCGTGTATTTCCACATCTAACAACCATGGTAGTGATGTTGTGCTGACATTGAGAATGAACCATTCAACAGAGAAGACATTACACCGAAAATATTGCATTTGCACTGACATAATGATATGTGCGCCTCAATGATTCAGGGCTTGGTAGAGGAGTTTACTGGATAAACAAAACAACTGATATATATGCCTACAATCTGGCACTTGTGTCACCAACTTGCAATGCTACTTTCTGAGAGTTCCTCGTTTCTCAACCCACAACGGAGCGCAAGGAAGCTGTGCTCAATAAATCAATCTTGTTGAGGGAAAGGTGGTTGCCTTTTTATATTGTCTACAAAAAAAGGTCGGATGGCCTTCAAGTCTTGAATATATTCCCTAACAAAGTGCTCCACCTGCTTCAGCAGTACAGGTCTCCATCCATCCATGATCATTTCTCTTCATTTAAACATCAATTTCAAGCTGTATGTAATTTAGAATTGAAAAATGTCCCAAGTTTGTAACCATATCGTCATAATTCAAAACATGCAGTCATATGCTATGTGACTTGGTTGAAAACAACCATTTACCTACAGTGTAATTCTTCTTGGTTCTTTGTCCTTTCCTCCAATTGTAATGGGGTGGACAGAGTGTATGCATTACAGTATCCTATCATTTGATTGCAAATATAATGGGATGCTAGCAATTATAGACCTGGTACAGGAGAACATGCATATCCGTTCTTCAGAAGATGAAGTCTGATAATGTGGACTAAGGTGTATGCTAAAATTTATGATCCATGTATATACTGAAAGTATCTGTCTTCATCAACGAAACTCAGAAAATGCACACTGAATTTTGTATCGGATTACAGAGCTAAATAGCTCTTAGGTGTATGAGCCTTATGTGGTCACTCTTTGTAATTAAACACCTATTTTTGGTGGTATATGGCAAGGCTTCTAATCATTAATAGAAACTAAAAAGACATGACACGCGTGCTGATGAAATTGGAGTATGTCCTTGAATTATTGACACCATTCTAGGATGGTGTCTATAAGAGAATTAATAGACCATCATTAGACTGATCAATAGGGGGTTGGCAAGTATACCAAATTGTCCTATTGGTGTGGGTCACAGTATTTTTCTAGAACCCACATTCACAGGAATTAATGTGGGCTACCTTAGTTTTCAACCCATGCCAAATTCCTCCTACGTCGAAAGTAGTGTAGACCACATTTATTCCCTTTTCAGAAAATTTAGCAGAGACAATTAGAGTACCCACAGATATTGTTTCCACATTGGTATCCACCCACACTATCAGGACAATGTAGTGTACTTCTTAGACCATGTTTACTTGTGCTTGAAATGGAAATTGTTGCCCAATCAGGATTATGAAGATGTATGGCATGAGTTGAAAACCAGTGTTGAAAACCAGTGTACCAGTGGTAATGCATGTGTTCAGAAAAGCCGCAGCATCAGAACTCAAAGAAATATGCACACACACACGCACAATCTGAATTTGATGATGGCATGCCACTAAGGAATATGGCCCTATGGTGAGCACTTCCAACTCCACAGACAAATTGCGATAGTTGGATGGGACTCAAGGAATTGTCTCATCACAATGAGTGTCATTTCAAGTTTCATAAAGAGGGATGAGATGTAAAAGTTATAAGAGATCAAAGTGAAGATTTTCTTTTCTTTTGATTCGATCACATAGGTCTTCCAAGCATTTGTCTATTGATTTTGAGCACATAGTGCAATCTCAACGTAACACATGTCTTTTTTAGTGTTTGTTCTTAACTACAAGCACTCCCATATACCTAGTACCGTTCAAATAGAGGTGTCCAGTTAGTACGAAAAGTGGCCACATAAGGCACACATACCTTAAAGTTACTCAAATGGCAAACAATAGACTTGAATTTGGTGTGCAGTTGGCCCCAAAGTAAACAAGTGATGTAAACTATATCTTATTCTAGAGGAGGCGATGATATTTTAGACTAAATATCTCTACCATGGCATCATTTTGTGTCCAAATATCCAACATGTTTCAACTGCTTTGTTGACATGTTGTAGAAAAACGGTTTGAGGGCATAAGGCTTTTGTTGACCTTTCCTTTCGAAAGTTTTGCACGAGGGATTCTTTTTCTCTCAAGAAGACAATATGAGGCGTATGTGTAAGCTTTTTATAAGGTAGGTGGGCTCGATTCAGTTACTCGTCTTTATCATATACCTAACTTTTGCATGATGCGTGGTTATCTGTGGATCTAAGAACATGCATCAAAAATACATATGTTCAAAAGAGATTGAACATATGTTTAAGCTTTGTTAATGACTCTAGGCTCAATAGTCAACACTACAAACAATGGTAACCTTGGATGTAGCTTCTCTATATCATACCAACCCGCAAGAGACACAAATATAGCTATTATGTACCTAAGATATAAGATATAGGATATAGGATTTAGGGCCTATATTGCAACAAATGATAAGTTATGTGGTTTTATGTGATTGCTCTCCTTAATTGGTCACCTATATTTGAGTGGTATATGGCAAGGCTTGTAGTTAGGAATAGACACCAAAAGACAAAAATGTCCCCAATAAAGAAATAAAATGAGTTGTAACATTTTTCTTGCTAACGTACATAAGGGCATGATTCAAGGGTATGTCCTACCTATCAATAGGAGGTTACTTTGTAATCAATTTTCAATAATCACGATGTGGCTTCTAACTAGGGCATATCCCAGACATTTGGTGCTGACGTTTTGGCAAAAGGATGTTGGGTTGGCGAGAGGGAATTAACGAATACGAGCATACCTCTCATTCATCCAACATAAAACCCTCTCCCTTATTGGGTCCATCTTTAGTTACTAAGTTAGGGTAAGTGCGATCGGGTAAAAGATACTACGAGACTCGGTTCAAGGCATGCCAAGGTTGCGTGGTGCCTTGGAGAGTGCACTACACTTATAGTCCTATTAGTAGTGGGTGGAAATTAGTGTGGAAATCATTAATATGTGCTACGCTAGTTTTCTAGTTAAGGTGGATTTAACATGGGTCCAAGACCCTGGGTCTTCCTCTAAGTCTTCATGAAGGCTTAGAGGAATAAACCGATCTTTGCCATCAACAAGGAATCCTAATTATCAATAGTCACATGTCGTCAAGCTTTAGTGTGAGTGGCCTTGAAGGCCCTTGAACACCAGAGCTTGAGAATCATTGATTTGTAATATGCAAATTATGTGATTGGCTGAGAAAGTTGGAGATGGTCCAAGTTCACCTTACACTAGACCAGGAGGGCTTGAGAGCCCAAACAAATCCGAATGGATGAAAATTCTACATGACGTCGTACGTGACACCAAGTAGATAATGTTACATGGTCTACCAAATATTGCATTAGGCCTATCAAGAAGACATGGGTCTAACGTAAAACTAAAGGTTGTGGCAAACATTAATTTGGCATTGACTTCTAGAAATATTACATTGCCATGATGGTGTCTTAGACCACCTCGTATTATAAATCGTCCATAAAATATATTGCGATCCCTCGACATGGTCTAATTGCACTTTACACTAACCTTCAGGGCCCATCATTTGCAAAATCGGATTTCTAATTCCCATGGTACAACCATTGGATGGATTTCGATTTTCATGGAGATGGCTCTTAGGACCACTTCACACATAAGAGTGAAGGTCCATTATCTCTCTCTCTCTCTCTCTACACGAATTCTTACATGACAAATTATAAATAATGCTTCATGATCTGTCGAAATTTACATCAAGACTTTTTACAAATTCTGACATACTTTGCTAGTTAAACAACTGGTACGGCCTTTCGATTAGAGACAAGGGCCCTCACAAAACACATGGTCAAGGCCCTTGGCTTGTGTGTGAAGTGGCCCGAGTATTGCTTCTTGTTACTTATTGAGAGAACGGTCCCATCTCTATGGTGTGGGGGCCACATGTAGATGGCATGTCAATGGGCATGCGGATGGTACTTGCCCACAAAGTCTCGAGCACACCCCCACACAATTGAAGCCCATCCACTACTAAAACAAATAAAGGAAAAGAAAATGCCTCATCTACCTCAACACTTATATTGTACTCCCAAATAATTGAATGTCACGCATGATAGTGGGGGACGGAGCTCGTCTTGACTTGCATGTCACGAAGATGGGCATCATGGGATATGATCGGAATACTATTGGAAAGCATTTACAAGCACACTTGTCGTTGCCAACTTCAAGATTACCTTATATCATACCCCCCATAGGCCATGATGTCAACTTGTGCCATTTCGTTCTAGATAAAAATCCAAATGTGGTTAAGGTTGACGTGTGTTATTTGGATGATTGTTTTTTTCTCTACACACCCACTTCTTGTAGGATATGGAAACACATAGCTACACTATATAGTCTTATTAGTTCGTGTGTGTGTGGAAAGTTAGCGTGGAAATAATTAGTGTGGGCCACACTATTTTTCTAGTCAAGGTGGAATTGATGTTGGTCCACGATACTGGGATTTCTCCTAAGTCTTCACGAAGACTTCCGATCAACACATTGAATATTAGTTATAGGACAAAAAATTGTACGAAAGAAAGATAATCACCTACATTGTTTTGTGGAAAACAATTAATGTGGCCCATGCTAATTGCCTACTAAAAACGGGTTGAAAACGAACGTGTCCCACATTAATTCTCATTACGAGAATTAGCGTGGCCTTTAGAAAATTATTGAGGTTCATAGCAATAGGACTATTTGGTGTAGTGCAAAGTGATTAGCAAATCCAAATTATGCCCATAATTGTCTCATCATTTTTGGAGCTCATATGAATCTCTTATTCATTATTAAATTGAAGATTCTTATGCTCTCTAAGTGGTCACATATGTCCCCCAACCATGTTGACATCAGGCCTATCATGGTGGGGGTATTTTAAGCATGAAGTCCACACTTAACCATGTACAACTCAACTGTAGGTGTCTAGACTATTGGTATGTTCAACTTAGGTATATCTACCTTAAATACTACCCTTTACGAGTCATCAACAACTTTGATTGCATAAACATATATTGAGTTGTGTAAATGTGTTACTATGAGATTGTGATGCGTGAAAATAAATAATTATTGTCAAACATCAATGGAAAGATGATGTGTTTATCCCTAATCCACATACCCCAAGCCTTTTTCACATAGTAACACACATATGTTTGGCCAAGGTTGACCAATAGTATAACCTCATGATAATTGGCATTAGTATGCTCCACAATATTATGATTTATGTACTCGGGTCACACAATGGTTAGCAAATTGACTATACTTATAAACACATGGCACTTGGTATTACTATGCTCAACAATGTTTTCTCTTGCATAGTAAACATTAACTATCATCTCACGCACTCCAACTTACTACAATAGATATTATACCGGAAACAATTATGCACTTCAAAAATTTACTTGTGTTGACAAATGATGTCATGTTCATAATTAGCAGACGTGACAATACTCGACCTCTAGACATCTAGTTTAAACCGTTCATCAATAATGTACATTGATCACTTATACAAAGCATGGGGGTTCCTATTTTAAGACAAATTAGATTAGCTCCTAAATTGGGGTTAGAGTCTAAACCGAAGCTCAAGGTGAGACTTACTTAAGGTTGTGTTGAGGAGAGTTTTTCTTTGGCCATGCTTCATGTCCAAAAAGAAGGGATATAATAGAGGAATATTGGATCCAACCCTCCTCCTCATCAACATTTGCCATATACATGTAGATCCAATGAATCCAATAGCAAGGGTGAAGCATCCCCTCCTTGAATCCTTATTATCCCAAGGTTGTATGTATCTTTAAGATTGATTATAAATTGAGAACTGCAAGCCTGCTTTTGGAAACATCCACGAAGCACAAAAAATTCACACATAATTGAAGAACACATTTGTGCAGTTGGACCTTGTATATAATGTCTTGAACTTGTGTCATTTTCAAAGAAACAAAATCATAAAATGAAGATGACATAGTTGACATGCATATTTTGTGGGTATATTCATCAAGAAGATTTGTGATGCACCTTAATATGTATAATTGAATATGATCATATGTATAGAATGTGAATAACATATGTTGATAGAATTAAAAAATTGTTAATCAATTTATCACATATGGTTTTTGAGAATGACTATTTATCCTACATATGCAAATCATCTTAGTGATACAAATATCAAATTTGAAACAAAAATGATACAATTTGCATTTCTCATGAATTATTTAAGTTTATCGCACTGGATTTTGAGATTCACTTATTTGCTATCTTTCATCTTTTTGCATGAATAGAGAAAATATTTCCAACTCTCCTTTGGAGATAAACACCATCCAAGGATTGAAAGTCAATAGTTTTCATGAACATAGTAATTTGTTGGGAAAATCGTCCACATGTTGAAAGGTCAACCCTTGAGGTCAATGGACAATCATGAATAGTATGGTAAACCTCAAATGCAATATTCAAACATCTTTACAAAGGAAACCTTGCACACTCCCTCCATCAAATAGTCTCTTCTCAAAAAATACCTCCACCTAGTGCTAAGGGGGTTGGAAGAATGATGTGGTCTCTAAGGACATTAGGGGTTAAGTTCATCCATGTTACCCATTTGAACCTCATGTCAGGTTAGGATATGTCATGCTAGGCACAACAAGGGCAGAGTCTAGGATTTTGTTTCCTAACACCTACTAATTGGAGGTGCAATACAAATTTGCCCCTTTTAGAACTACTGCTAATTCAAACAAAGTTAACCTTAGAAGACTAATTTGGGGCTTCTGACTCCGTTTTAGGTCATAATTTAGTTTTAGATAGTAAACTTCAGCTCAATATATGAATCCATTTTTTTACCCTCCCCAATGGTAAGTGATGACTTTACCTAAAATATATCATGATAATAGTTCAACCCCCAATGTCCACATGGACATTGTTGTCCAAATAAGAAAATTTGAACGAGTGAACATGGATGCAAACGAAAACATTTGAATTTGATTTTTTGATTTTTTGATTTTTAATTTAGCGCCAATAGATGAGGACATAGAATTCACCAAGTTATTGTAGACACCAACCATATGGTTGATAAACTCTAAACCATTACAAATAAGATTGCTTCACAAAGATTTTGCTTTCTAATCTTGCAACTACCATTCTATAGCACATGAACAAGACCTCGCAATAAGATAAGTGGCACTATGTAGTACACATTTGACACTAGGTATTATACAAGTGACACTAAATACCACAGTGTAGTGAGAGTGTTGTTCATGTCCACCATAAGTGACTTTTTCAAATGCATAATTACTAATGGTATGGTATTTACCAAAGCACGCTGGAGTGTTTGAGATGATAATTGAATGTTTTACTATGCAAGAGAAAGCATTATTGAGCCTACTAATATCAAGTGTCATGTGTTTACAGTTATGGTCAATATGTTGACCATCGTGTAACCCAAGTATAGAACTCAAAGTATTATGCAACATACCAATGCCGAGATAATGGTAGGCACACTAACACCATCCGTGATGTCATGGTGAGGTTATACTATCAGCCAACTCATTGGCCATTAGTGTAATTTAGCATAGACCTCGTAAGAAAATAAGTGACACTATGTATTACACATGTAGCAATGGTGTTACGCATGTGGCAATCAATACCATGTACCACAAATGGTGTAGTGAGAGGATAGTTCGTGTCCACGATGCGTTTGTTAAATTCTAGTGCACATTTTGGGTGATAAGAATATACCCAACAACCTCACCATGACATCATGGATGGTGTGGTACCCATATATGCCCTCAATACGCACTTATAACTCATGGCTTAACTTACTACATGATATTTCATTTGATTCCGGGCATCAAGTAGGGTAATAACACGACTCGCGAATATAAAGAGTGATGCGCCCCTTGACATCACATGTGATGAGATGATGCACCCACGTTGTCCTTTATGCTTGGTGGCTTTGGTATTGCCTTGCATTGGGTGGCCGTGGATTTTTTGGATGGAATGACGCGATTTCATGAGACAACAAACGCACATGACAATGGTGATGTCATATGTGGCATCATCATATGTTCGGGCACTTGTTTGTCCTTTTTCCCATTCACCTAAAGGAGAGTGGCGGTATAATGTGGGCACCTACAGTAGGAAAAACTGAAACTGGTGAGTGACCATTACTGGTGCATTAGACCAAGGGGTAGAGTGATTTTTGTGTGGATCCAAAATAGGTCATTGTAAAAGTGGTGGCCCGAATGGATGCAATGATGGGTCATATAGATGTTGTTTCACATCACTTGTGATCACTTTTGGGTGTCATTGAGTTAACCGTTTTGTGTGCATTCATATGCAAAGTCGCATATTTTGATGCTCAAATTAGGGAGGCTCTGTTATACAAGTAGGGGGTTTTGACTTACTTTCCTCCTTGGGAAATTTTAACTGATTATTTACATGGATCAAATTATGAAACAAGTTGCATTCCTCACCATTTCCTCTATTCCATCTCTGAAATAGATTGCACAAATTTCAAACCAATCTTTCTAGCTGAATCAACTTATTCTCACCCGTGTTCAGTATATCTACCTTACATTTTGGGCTTCTACACATATAGGGCCCACCCACCACACGGTAGGTTGTAAACTCTATTTGGTATCAAAGGGAACTTTGAATTTGGTTGCATAACACCTACCGAAGGAGGTAACATTAAACACTTGCATCTTAGAGGTCGGTTGCTAATTTACCCAAAGGAGAGTGATTGTATAATGTGGGTATCTATATGTGGGGCTTCTACACCAATTGTAGGGCCCACCCCATACAATGTAGGTTGTAAACCCTAGTTTGTATCAAGGGAACTTTGGGTTTGGTTTCATAACACCTACCGAAGGGGTGACAATAAACATTCGTCCCTTATAGGTTGGTTGTTGATTCACCCAAAGGAGAGTGGCCGTATAATGTGGGTATCTATAGTACATGTGGGGCTTTTACACATAAAGGGCCCACCCACCACAAGGTAGGTTGTGAACCTTATTATGTATCAAGGGAATTGTGGTTTGGTTTCATTATACCTACCAAAGGGGATAACAACAAACACGTGCCTTCTATAGGTTGGTTGTTGATTCCTATTAATTTAAGTTCACTAGGCTAATGTGGGGTCTCTAACCTCGATTTAGGGATTGATTTCACTAAGGGTGCACTCTCGATGTTCTACAATAGTATTTGGTGTGTTTACCCTTCCCCTCTCTTAGTTTTGTCCTTCCCCTCGATAGGTGTTCACCTGGGCACTCTTCGGCAACATAGGGTCAAATTGCTCAAATTCATGTCAACAATAATGTTGATGTTAGTTATTATTTTCTTTACTTTGGTTTTCTTTTCTCGCAGGGCTTTATATTCGTGTCAACCATGTCAAGGGGTTTGGTAAAATCTATCACGAGTTATAGAGCTGTGGTCGGTTCATCCCACTTTGATTTCACTACATTTGTTATGATGAATATTCTGGGATACAAAATTGAGTTTATTTCCACACTAAAATATTTGAGGGTAACATTGTAGGTGCACACACACTATTTACCAACCCACAATATTTATTGTTAGAGGTCCACATGTAGGTTACATATATGGGGTCATCCATTCGGGTGCCCGGGTACGCAACTCCCGTATTATATGGTCCTGATTATAATCACTTATAATGCATTTTAGTCCAATATTGAGTGATACAATTTGTTTTAATGTAGGAAACCCTTGTAGCCCTTCTAACAAGGAATCCAAAAATGTAATTATATATAGGAAATGAATATATTTTGAAGCATATAATTGCATTAAAAACCTAATTATATGATTTTTTTTAATACATGTACCATAGGTCAAACTACCCAATTTTTTGGACTTTTTAATAAAATTTTAACATTGTGAATGAATTATAATTTTAATGGGAGGCAACTATTCGTGGCTTATAGTTTTAATGGGAGGCTTAATAAATATGCAACCCAACTTTTTTTTCATCTCATTTATTTAATTTGGTCTTCACCCAACTTTTTTTTCATCCCATTTTATTTAATTTGGTCTTTACCCAACTTTTTTTTCATCTCATTTTATTTAATTTGGTCTTCACCCAAATTTTTGATCATTTTAATTTGATATAATTTGATATAATTTTTACAAAAGTAGTCCTCTAAGCCGTTTTAAGTACGATGCCCCCTGCGTATAATATGGGAGTTGCATACCCGGGTTCGGATGATGTCTCTTTTTTATTGCATGAAAGATGTCTTGTATGTAGGTACCTACACAACCTACATGCAATGGCATAAAATTCATGGCAACCATCTTAGGGAGTCCAATAGTATCTATCCCATGCTATAAGGTGGGAGAAAAAATTATCTCATATGAGCATACCTCTCCTTCATTTGGCATAAAATACCTGAAAGAGTATGCAATTCACATGTTATTATTTTTAGTTGATTTGACACCACAATTGGCTTTAAAGACCTTGAATTGGTCTACTCCAAGTCACGATCTGGAGATGAATTGGCCACAATCCTATGGGGCCACCAGGGGGGGGCGTATCTTTTATGGTGGATGGATGACAGGTAGTCTTGTATGCAATAATTCCCTCTCTCTATGTAAGGTGGTGGGTGATCTATCCCAACTTAATTTCACTACACTTATGGTATTGTGATTGTGATCGATTCATTCCAGGTGGATTCCAATCAATGAACATGGAGCCTATATTCAATGTTATATTAGTTCAAGGAGGTTAATTTATATGATGTAGAATGGTTCACTACATTTTCACATTTCGGATGTCTAAGTTTTCATTATAAGATATTCATGGACATTCATTGGGTCACTTGCAAAGTGGTGAAAATCCTCTACAATATAGCATGCCTTTCTCATTTTAGAATAAAAACTTTAAATTTGTCGTATATTGGTATTTTTTTTCAAAAGAATTGTTCTAAATGGTACACCTTAGTACATTGTGCGTCCGAGATAAGTTCATTAGGCCATATAATGGGCCTACTCTACAATAATTATGGCAAATGGTGTGATCAAATGTATAGTGTGGATTAAGTTTGGGCAACCCTATAGCATGGTCAACAACATACACCACAACACGTAAGAAAATAATATGTAACCATAGTTACATTCATTATGCCCATGTGATATCCCCATCTCCATCCCCTAAGTCGAAAGTCTTTCAAATGCACATCATTTGCAGCCCACTCAGAATATTGCAACCTACATGTGAACCTCTGATATCAAACATTGTGGGTTGATAAAGAATGTGCAATCAAAATTTTATCCCCAAACCTTTCAATGTGGAATCAAGCTCAATTGTGTGGCCCACAATATATACCATAACTAAACCTCTTATGAAATTTAGCGTCACGTACATTATTTATGAAGGGCCCAAACTAGATGCCTAGAGCTATGCTAATTGCCAATATTGTATTTTTTGTCTACATAAGTTAGTTTACTATAGTCCCTTTCATTCATGGTGAGGGGATTTACATGGTTGGTGGGAGCTTGAGTCACTATAAAGAACAACATAGATAGATGGTCCCGTGCATATCCTAGAGTGAAGGTCTAGTAATGCTAGAGGGTATACATACCGATTACCATTCTAGTGGAGAAGTTGGGTAGACTTATGTACTAGTGCTTCAAGGAATGGATTGCTAGGACTTCATAGCCATGTCCAACTTTATTCTAACCAAGCATAGGAACCTAACATTGTAAATTCTTTAAAATTTTAAGATGATTCAAGGTTGACAATATGTAGGGAGGTTGGCGATTCATGTATGTATTGGCAATACGACACCCTCTATGTAATATGCAAGGCCTAAATGACAAGAGTTCACACCAAAAGCCATAGCAATACGTAGCTTTGGTTTCAAGAGGACACATTGCACACTTTGTGGCTAGCCGCACTTTCTTCTTTTAAGAAAGCTTCTTTCTTTCAAGAAAAGGTCCGTGAATTGTTCTCCTTATAAAATCCATTGTGGATTGCTTCTTTTGTGCAATTCTACACCAAACCAATGCACGGCTCTAAATTTCAATAGGTGATGCATCTCTTTGGAGAGGGCTATGCTTTTGTGTTTCTTCATTTCTTTCTAGTATCGACAAAGGGTCCACTAATTGCCTTTATACGACTCTTCATTGTTGGATCTACTCTTTCGCAAAAAAAGTGACATGGGTGGTGCCACTATCTTAGAGTTGTTTTTGTTGCCACTATGATCAAATGTTCCACCACGTATGCGATTGCAAAGATTGGGTATTGTAGCTCTCTAGCAACTTGGGCACCTTTTTGCCTAATAATTAATTAAAGTGCAAAAGTAAGTTTGACAGCCTATAACATAATATTCTAAAATTGGGCAGTTTCAAAAAGTTAAATTACAAATTAGACATTCATTCCCGTTTTTATGGTAGTATGTGAGCATGACTTGTGGAGAAAATTGATGCTTGTATTGTTTTTAGACCATGAGTGAGATTGATGCCACGTGAAGATATTGTTGAAGTTATTTGATGCTACTTTGTTGAATTATAGTGAATGTCACTTGCATTATTATGAGTTTAGGCACTCTTTGTTTTTTGGTTTTTTTTTCTGACACTCAACGAAATTAATTTCTCAAAAATTTGAACACCTTTAAAATTAAATATTTTATGCCCAAGCTGCTAGAGAAATACGGTCTTCTTTACACATGTTCACAAGGTAGGCAACCCTTCCCGGTCCTCTTTTTAATTTCTGAATGGCGACGTAAAGCCGCCATAGGACAAAGAAAAAAGAGACCCATACTAAGTCAATGGCAAGGATCTAAATCCATCGTGGATCTTGGGGTCTTATTGTAACTAAGGGGAAGGCGCACATCAAAGTCTAAACGACCAACTTAATTTTGGTATCAAGTCCACTCACTTTCATGAAAGGTCTAAAAGTGGGCATATATACCTTCTCACCTTTGGGTGTCCAAAGAAACCACATCCATCTAATAAGGGCCACTTCACGCATGAGCCAAGGGCCATGTCCGTGTACTTGTGAGGGCCCTTGATTCTCATCCAAAGGTCATACCATTATCATGATATGTTGGAATTTGTATCATACCTATTTCTTGGAGGTGGGCATGACATAAATTTCAACAACCCATGAACTTTTTTTTATTAATATGTCATATAAGAATTCATGTAGACTTTTCATCCATGCTAGTTTCTTTGGATCCTTAAACATTCACCTTCCAGTGTGAAGTGAACTTGGACGGTCTCGACCTTTTCAACCAATGAGAGGTCTTAGAATGCAATGGTCATGGGCCTTCAGTCTCGTGTGTGAAGTGGCCCTAAGTTATAGGCATGCCTCCAAGATCGCATTTTGAGTTGCTTGAGAGCCAAACAACCTCATATTAATGCATGTCCCATTTGAACACAATTTTGACAACAAAGGGTTGCAAAGACAAACAATGTTTTGACACTTCATTTAAAGCTCATGGCATATGTCAATATATTGTTAAAATGGTGTCAAAAAGTCCTCCTCCTCCTCCTCCTCCTAGTGATTGTTGAGATTTTGTTCAATGAAAATTTGAGGAGAAATATTGCACAATGTATGTTTAGTTGATAATCGGAGTGTCATTGTCAAATGTTGAAATCAATTTTTGGAAGGTTTACCATTGTTGATTTGGTATGGGTTGTGACACATGAAGCCTAAGGTATGTTGGCCTTATATGTTCTCTCCTCTTTAATTAACACCTATATTTGGGTGATAGGTGGCAAGTCTTGTACTTGTAACAAAAAAACAAAAAACAAAAAAAATTAGTTCACATATCACGACGAGATTGGATATGTGCTCATGCTGCAATAACCATTTTAAGTTCAATAATGCACACAAACGGCAAGGCATGTGTCCCACTTAGATAATCATTACAAATTAATAGAAAAAAAACATTTTGACCTCCTACAATTTTTGCATCTCAATGACTCCGATTCTTAAACTTGAAAGATTAACATGTGCGTTTTGCAATTTCTATTTGGAAGATACAAACCCCATTCCTATTCATCTTCTAAACTTATATTGGGAGTCGCAAGCACCCATGACAAGTGGCCCACAATAGGCCTACGTGATGAAGAATGCAAGAGATAATGCAACCCAAAGTGGGGCTCTCAAACTTGCGGTATATATACACACAACACCTACAAAGGAACTGGGGCCGATTGACATCTTCTAAATGACAAGGTCATAGGAGGCATGTCCGAACAAAAAACACTATCTTACTACCATTCATCTCAAAAGTCATGTTAAAGGACTCAAAGAAATTGACATTTAATAGCACGCACATACATCTCCTAAAGCTTTTGTCAATTGGGCTAGCAACACTTTTTTTTTGTCCCCTATGGAAAATATTTAGGTGGTTGCGGTGGTTTGGTGGTTGTCCTTGGTGGTCACAAGAAATCCAAACATTTTGTCTTTCATGCACCTCCCCCCTCCCACACACACACACACACACACATTCTCAAAGCAAGCTTTAAAGGTCTGCTCAAAATGGGTATGCAACTTACAAGAACTACATTGATTATTCCAATTGGTACATATTGCTACTCAGACTTACCAAGTGCAACAATGTCATATTGAGGAGTTCAAATTTTACTAATGAAAGTTCAATAGGTTGTTGGACGTTATAGAACATAAACGACTTTGTTTGTTGAATCATTACATTCTTATTAAATAGTTATAGCATTGCGTAACTCCCGAATAGGAACACACACTAATTGGGATGATTAGTGAAGCGCCTCAAAAGCCAATGTTGCCCACACCTACACAATTTGGATGACGAAGGTCTATCATGTGGGGACACTCGTTGATGATAAAATGAAGAGAAAACTACGCTAAATACTCCTATTCGTGTGAGTTTCCTTTTGGAGTTACGAGACGCTATAGCTTTTTATTGAGAGTATCATTTTTTTAATCAAGTAAGTCATTTCATGTGTCCTTGACGTGCATACTAGTGGTTTATCTTATATGAGTAAAAAAATGATGATTGAAATAAAATGTTATTGCAACGTGTAACTCCAAAAAGTAACATGTAACCCACACTAATAAGACTATTTAGTGTACTACTGGGAGAGCCTAGAATCACGACTTTTAGAAAGTGATGATAACTTTGTTAGGACGTGAGTGTGCTGAATTGTTTGCCAAAACTTGCGACCTAAGACATGGGTCCTAACAACTTGTAGATTCGAGTAATAAGGCAACGAGGTTCAACCTTCTTTTGTGGGGATCCGGTCCATTCTTCATGTTGCAAGGCATTTTGATTCCTCATCCTATAGGCACTGTCCGATAAGAATGTTAACAATCTTAACAATGTTATGAGCCTTCTGGACATCTTTATAACATTGTTCAAATTCATAACAGTGTTATGTGAGACTGACAATATTCCACGTTGTATTCCCGGATATTCCCGACATTCAATCTGAATGTGGGGAATATCCGGAAAAACAACATGGAATATTGTTACGTCTTGCAAGATCATTACAGATTTGAACCAGAGTTCGGGAAGTTTTTGAAGCCTTAGTGGCTAATTGCCGGTAGTTGCTACGAAGGGTCGGATTTTTTCCAATTTACATCAGCAAGAGCCCGTCTTTTGTAAAATCAATCGGCCAATTGCCTATATTTTCATATTTTCATTGGCCAATATCCGATTAAATGGAATTCATATTGGCACTAATTGTTTAAAAAATGTATGAAAAGTTATTAGAAATCATTTCTTAGTAGAAAATCTTGAATAAGTGAAAAGAAAAGCATGTTCAAAACTTCAAATTTGAAGAGTTAATATCCTTGGTAGGAATTGCCTTCACCGCTTGAAGGTCAAGGGTCCCCCAATTCTTCATAGAAGCAATTGGATTTGGTCATGGAAAGGTTGCATAATTCAAAAAGTTTAAGGTTTAGGGTACTTCCTCAAGTGCATCATCAGATGCCCCAGACAAATAGTGCTCTGGATTGCTATACAAATAACGAAACTTAGCAACATCCTTCCAAAGATCTAGAGCACTTGTTAGAATGTCATCAAAATCATTGTCTAGGCCTTCTATAGTACTTCTTCCGGCTGAAATCCAATAACTCACAAGAAGAATCAGCTACATTTCCGGGACATTTTCTGGTCCATCGGCTAATTGCCAGAGGATTAAATTACAGTCGGATTGCCATCCGATGGTTGGAAATTTGGACCGGCCATGAGAGGAAATCCATCAGCTGATAATGAACTAGCCGTCGGTTTTCCCCGACCATTGATTTGAACACAATTTGTCTAGGATAGGTATAGGATATTAGTAATGTTGGTGGGGGGCCAACTCCAAGAGGTGGTGTCTAGCCTTGGCCATCACTTTCACCATATTTGGTACTCAAGAATAACTAACTAAAAAAGTAAATGGGAATGATGTACACATGTGCAAAATCTTCACCCTAAACACTTTTGCTTACAACATCTACTAAAATTGACGCATGTTTTTGTTTTAACTATTTGTTTTCGAAACATCCATTCTAGTACTGTAATTGTGACAACTTGAACCAAACATGTACTAAACTTGACAATATGCGATCCAATATATTGTAGTTTTAACCTCTTCAACATGGGTAGTGGATTTCAATTGTTGACAAATTGGCTTGGAGGGATTTGTGAAACAACTTGTAGTCGGAAATAGCCTAGAAAATCCCCCAAAATTCAATATCCATGGTGCTTTTAGCTATCCAACTTTGTGTAGTTGGCACCATATCCACCAAAAACTATCTACGTGGCACAAGAAAATCAATGAGTGTGGGGACAAAAAAGTGTCTCCAAAGTCCTCCAAACTTGGTTAACCTTCAATGGAACTAAGGATAAATGTTCACAACACCTACTGAAGGGGAGGGTGAACCAGAGGTGGGGGTGAAAACGCTGATTATCATCATAGAGCATGATAATTGTTATTTTTAGCTAAGTAATCCCTTAATTGGGTCAGATATTTGGAATTCAATTTAGTGAGCTTAGATTGGGATGAATCCACAACTGACTTATAGGGGTCAATTTTAAACTATTACCTCTCGGTAGGTGTTAATATACTTGTTAATGAATCTTGTCTTAATATTATGTTTTCTTAAGTTAGAATCCATCTTATTCATGTGTGCCTACTTGGTCTTGCCTTGCTTTCTTTGTTCCCTTATCGTCCATGCCCTTGCTTGAAAACTCAAAATTGTATCTCGTCCCATTCCCCCCCCCCCCTCCTATTTAAAGTTATCATTTGACAATTAATCAAGAGTATGAGGGGGATTGTTGATTAGCTAGAGATGTGCGAAAGGTCTTTTAGGAAATACATTGAGATGCTAAATATGTTTAGTCTTTGTCTCTTCAAACGTGCTACCCCTAAAAAAGTGAATTCCTCGCTAGGTTTGTGTTGGTAACCCCATGTATGGGATGGCCCTAGGGCAATCGCGACTCAAATACATCCGTTTCAATGTATCGGCTTGGCAACTATTAAGTAAAGTCATGTGGGCCTTGCTATGTGGACACCATGCTTAATTGGACAACTACATTTCAATATGGATTGGCAAGGCTTGTAGTTAAGAACTAACGTTAAGAAGACACATGTTGAAATGAGATTGAACTATGCGTTCCAAATATACCAACCATTCTTGGTCCAATACAAGTTGAGAGGCGTATGTGGTTACTTGTCTACTAATACCTTAAGCTCCTCATTCTTTTTGTTTTGTTTGCATGATAACATACATTGTTCATTGGATGTAAAATGAAGGTTGCAAAGCTACAAAAACCATGGCTAAGATTTGGAATGTTTTGATTCATATTGTATCACTCAAAATGGATGTTAAAGTTACACTGACAATCTTCCCGTTTGGACGTTTTGGACTATTTTAACACCACTCTAAAAAAAATCTAGAGGTTACACACTTGGATGTTTTTCAAGTTTCTTCAACACTAAAAGTTTAAAGTGGACCTTTTCAAGAAGAAAAAGAATTCCACATTTTAGTTTTTTCCAATAGATTTTGATTTGCCATGTCATTTGATTTCTAGTTTTTATGTTTTTTTTTCCAAGAGGTCAATTTTTTTTGTTTACTTAGGAAGTTAAGGGTTGATGTAATTGAAGACTCATGTCAAATAAACAATCTAGGTGTCTTTGTGTGTATATACATACTTACTATATCGATCATCAATGTCATACATGACTATATTTATATTTTCCCCGTGACAAAAGATAAATGACTAAGCAAGGTTGTAGACCTTTTAATACTAAAAATGTGACTTTAAGGGTTTGTCAATACTTAGTATATAGATTGTGTGCATTGGTCGTACATTGAACTCCTTAGACTTACATGTTTGCTTCACGGCTTTTGACCATGATTCAAGGACCAGTTTGACTAAAATAACTAACCCCTAGGCTCTACACACTAATCAACAATTTCACCCTCCCAATTGTCATGGATTATACTTCATAAAACCTACATATGGACGATAAGAGTAAGAACATGACCCCTTTAGGTTGGTAGCTTATCTATCCCGATCGAGGGTTACTAGATGAAATTGGGGTGTCTAACCCTAACTCAAAGATTATTTTATCTTCAAATAGGAATACACGGGCTCTATATTTTTACCTTAGTTTTCATCACCCCCTCCCTTTCCCCAGTTCACCCTAGTTTGATTTCCTAACACCTATCGAAGGGGTAACAACACAAATCGACCCCCTATAGGTTCCTCGTTGGCTCATCCTATTTGTAGTTCACTAGACTAAATCAAGATCTCTGACTCTGATTGAGGGTTGAATGCACCTGATAAGAGCAACACACATGCTCTTCAATAGTAATCGTTATTTTCGCACTCTCCTCCCCAGTTCGCCCTCCCTCTTCGTAAGTACTATGAAAACCGGTTTGCTTTCCTAACACCTACCGAGAGGTAAATAAATAAAAAATACCAACCTCCTATAAGTTGGTTGTTGATTCACCCCAATTTCAGCTCATTAGACTAGTTCGGAATCTCTAACCCCGATTCAAGGTTTAATGCAGCAAAAACAACATCCAAGCTCTACAATAATAATCAACGTTTTCACCCTCCCCTCCCTCCCGAGTAGATATTATGAACATTCACCCCTAGTGTAACATTCACCCTTCAATGACCCACTAAAAGAGCAAGTACTAACACCATGACTTAACTTACATTAACATAGCCTGTGATCCGAAGAGAATGGCATGGGTTCAGAAGAATTTTGTGCAACTGACACAATTCCAAATAAACTTACATTAATTGCAGTACTAGATCCACCACCCACCAAGTACACAAGCACAAGAGACACACAACAGTTCCAAAAGAAACTGGAAAGTTGAAGTACTTACACCGATCTGAGTAATCTAGAAGATCGCCATCGTAACTAGCACCTATATATTATGGACACTCTCAAAGTAATAGCATATAAGCTTAGAGATGTTTTAGAATTCAAGAATGCATGAGCACATTAATTGGTCGTTTACACCATGGACCATGGAGTCGTCCCAAGGCCTTGTGAAATTTGGGATTGGCTGTTGAACTTGTCCTGGGATCACTTTGGTTTACAGCAAGGCGAAAAAAATGTGAGCGTGGTCGTGAAGTTTGAGGTCCCAAGAGATATGGTTGAAGGCCTACATTATTCACTGACGTGGTCCAATAGGTTTAGTGGTGGGAGAGGCAAAAGAGGTGGTTTGGTAGAAAAAGGCAGGGGCCCGTGGCAGAAAAAATGTTGTTATGATAGATGAAATTTGTGATGAAATTTTTTTGGGGGAAGAGAAAATTGAAGACAAGAGAATTGTCAAACCTTTTTTCTTTCTTTTTTCAAAACTACCCTTTTGGGGCGTATATTAAAAAAAAAATCAACACGTTCATTTTTTGGGGCATGGTCATTCCTCTTGGTCCACATTCAGTTTACACCTAGTGAGGGGCCTAAATTTACAATCTAAAAACTTAATTGTAATTTATTTTTTTGAGAAATTGGACCTTGGAAGTTGGACCATGAAAAAATGCCATCTTCTTCCATGGTCCGACTTCATGGTCCAAGGTGTAAACCGGCCCTAAGAAATCCAAAGGAGGAATGTGAGAGTTAACTTTTTTTATTTTACTAATCAAGTAAATTGATGTAAGACTCCTCAAGTGCGGAGGAACGCCGAGGGAGCTGTGAAGGGTAAAACCTAGTTGGGAGGCTTGTGTTAGGCGGGTGGACTAATACAACCAGTAGGTTGGCCAGTGCCCACATGCGGGTGCGAGGCAGCTAGGTTGCATGACACAGTGAGGATCCATGTCGGGAACATAAAGCATGCACGCCTTCGAGGTGTGGGGAAAGTCGTGGCTACTAGTCAGTTGGGTTTTAAGTTTTCAAAACGAAAGTTGTAGAAAACCTACATATTATATTGATTTTCTTTCATATATGTACATTTTAGACCTAGATATGTAAAGTTGTATTATAACCTAGTAAAGGTGATTGTTGACTACAAGCCTGGTGTTGATATTGTCGCTTTAAACATTGAACATATTATACTAACATTATTGTTATTATCATTCCAGAATATTTTGAATGATGATAGTGAACAATGAACGTGGAATTCCAACATATCGAAGTGTCTTTCTTGGTTCAATTTCATAAGCACACGTTAAAAGGGTACGGTCATTATTGATAAAGATTGATAGAGAACTCAAAACCAACACATAAACATGATGTTAAGATGGTGGACATTGTCATAATCGATATCTACTTATTGTGCAATATCTTAGGGTGTCGGTTTTAGCACTGTATACCTTACCTATAGTAGAACGCCTTGAGTGGAGGGCATTCATGGATGTAAGGGAAGTGAGGTTGAGGGCTTAATGACCTTACATGCAAGTAAGCCCGATACAAAAGTCATTATATTGCTTAAAACCCTATTGGTTTTTTTTTCTTATGCCCATTCCACTTTTGTAGTTTGATGCATTGCATTGATGAAACTGCACTCTAATCCCGACTAATTCATTAAGTTTGATGGAACCGCAACACGCACATGCGGGTGGATTGTGCCATTTAAGGGCACAATAACAACACATGGAAAAATGAACAATGCTTTTATGTATAGGGAAGTCAATTAACATGACTCAACACGATTGCAAATGCCTCAAACGTGATGACGTATGAGGTAGACATACCTAAATCGAACACAACATTGACATTAACATGGACACCCATATCTGAGTGGTATGTGGTTAAGTGTGAACTTAGAATTGGGAACCCCCCCCCCCCCCCCCCAAAAAAAAAAAAAAAGAAGAAAAAGAAAAAACAACATGCTCAAAATATGCTAATTGTTCTACAATGACTGGGGGACCTAGATGACTACTTGATGAACAAGACAGTCTTCACCTTGGTAATGAATACAACATTCATATGAGCTCCAAAAGCACTTGAGGCAAATGGCTACGAGCACGACTTGGATTTGCTAATCATCTTGTACTAATTCCATGTTTCATACTGTATATCCTATGAGATTGAGTGGGTGCATAGAAAGGGAGAAAAAAAGCATCCCTCTTAGCAATTGTGTCCATACACAAGTGTAGGTTACCGTTCGGAGTTGTGTGTTGCTATAACTTTGTATTGAGAGTATCATATTGTACCCAAATAACACAAGTGGGTAGTATAAACATTGAAGAATGTGATATGACTTAGTTGGTAAAAAAACACAATGACATCAGTTAAAAAGTTGTAGCAACACGTAACTCCGAATGGTAACCCACACTAATTAGACAAAAGAGTGCACCATAGGCAAAAACGGGTCGTAACTTAACGTCGTACCCGTTGTAAGAAAACAATGTCCCTTTTTCTTTCTTTGTTCTTTTGTCTCGAATGCTTTGATAATTTATGAGCAGGGCCCTGACACAAGCGAGGTGATGAGATGGCAACTGCAAAGTGAAAGTGTATTACACTAGAGCCGTACTCTGGCATAGGTATTAATAATTCCCACCCATGCATGCACGCCTCGAGCTTCGAAGTCACCTCTCTCTCACTCCAAGTGTCCGGGGAGGTTTTTGGTCATACTTAGTTGAGATGCTAAACTAAAAAGGATATTTGGTGTTTGATACACTAAACACAAGTGCATACACTAAGTGTAAAAATAAACCTATGAAAGTAAGTAACATTAAATGTAAACTCAAACATTGAATATCAACTATGGTAATATGTGGAAGTTACATGTTTGAATTTAGTGTTAGTAAGGATATGAAGTCCATGCTTCACAGGAAGGGAGGTGGCAGTCGGGAAGATAGCAACACATTTATGTCTAGTACTAGTTGTCAAGGAGTTGAAAATTAATGTTGAGCAAGGTAGGGTGGTAACAACATTAAATATAATCAAACACTAAATATCCTTTTTAGTGTATTGTTTTCCAAGTCCAACCGGTTACATGTTGACATCTTTCGGTGTTTTTTTATTAGTTTGAAGCATGTTCTCTAGATTCCTCTAAACCGACGGGTAGTTCTCTTGAAGTCTTGATGAACTCCAACCGGTTTGTTTCTCAAACTCAACCGGTTCATTTGTGACTTACTACATTGATTTAACCCCAAATCGTGTGTGTTGCGATTCGGGATTACACGATCCAAATAACGTCGTACTCTGGAATCCAATTTTTACTAACGAAAGTTCGATAGGTTGTTCGAATATCATAGAACATGAACGACTTTGCTTGGTAAAATTCCACGGGTGTGAAAGTTCCGGTGAACACCACTACGAGGCTCCGCGAAGCTTACGTTGTAGGTTCCCATCACCCCCGCCCACCCCCACGGTTAAGTGTATTGCAAATTGGCTATGGCGGCCGACACCCATGCTCTTGTGTTGGGACCACGATGTATTGGAGCTTGATTCGATTGCACTATGGGTAGGTGCACCTATTCCAAACACTTTCTTCCCTATGAGGTAGCCCCTTCTCCTAGGACACTTAACATGTGAGTGGTACAAAATGATTGGCGAATCCAAACCAAGGGTTGCGGCCAATGTTCTCATAGTTTCATGGGCTCCATGATATGAATACCTTGTTCATTATCAATGTGGACATCATGTTTCTTTTCAAATGATAATTTAGGTTGCCCCAATTGAGTCGAATGCATGAGTGCAGAATTAGGTAACAAATATCAAACACATACAAGTGGGACTTTGGTGTCCACTTTTTCGATGCACGGATCACTCAAATGAGGGTAGTTGATTAGGGTGACTTATTGAACTAGGCCCACTCTCTTTATTTACTATATGTGGTCATGTTTGGGCAATTTCAACTCCACGCCGAGTTATTGGTTTCTAGATTGGTGAAAAAATCATCTCATTTGGTTAACAATTGCAAATCACGTAGACTATTGATTACAAGTTTCAAAATTGGAGCAAATGGCGTAGGAGGTCAAAGTGAAAACTTAAAAAAATAAAATAAAAAATCACACGGGTCTTTCCAACATTGTTAAGTATTGACCGTGGAATGATGTCCTTGATATGATCACATAGTCCGATCTCGTCATAATACATCTAGTTTTACTGTGGACACTCTCAACTACAAGCCTTCCTAAACACTGCTCGTATAGGTACGTGATTAAGAAGAGCGACCACATAAGGCCCACATAATGTAGTTCCCATCTTCCATGACAAAATATTCATTCCAATGGGAAAACAACAGCAAGGGGTCCACGTCACAACAAAAGTGAAATATTCGCCACCCACATGGCTCAAGTGCACACACGTTATTGCAATAACGCAAAGGAGAAGTCATCTTGAAGAAAGGTTGCTCTCGTATGTGTGCACACACAACTACTGTACCTTCCAGTTTTTGATACAATGATATAACCTTCTTGGGTCTCCATCTCCCCACAATGCTACATACACATATCCACGTGTTGGCTCAAGCTCACATGCAAGTGGTGCTTCTACCCCATGGTTCACATGGCAAACGAACCAACAACCAAAAGAAAAAGAAAAAGAAAAAGGTTTTATTTGTCTTCCAATTCTAGTGGCCCTATTTTCTTTCATTTATAAAAATAAAATAAATAAAAATAAAAACCACCTCACATTGGGACCCCCCCCCCACCCCTTGTGCTCATCAACTAAGCATCAATCTTTAAAGCGTTAAAAAGCCCATTGAATGATCTATGTGCATGTCTTCTACCAGCCTTCATCAAGTCTTTAAATCATAATTCTTTGTATTGATGAGTTCGAGGATTTTTTAGCATGTTCTCGTAACTCAATAATATATAGAGTCACATGTGACAGTTTTGATGGATATACTAAGTATACATTTGAAGCAAAGGACACCCAAGTTGTGTATTCGAAAGAAAACCTTCAACCACATTACAATATTCAATCGGTGTGAGAAGTGTGCACTTGTTGAGAGCTCTTTGCACTTTGAGGTCCATACATTGCCTCTTGGATGCTTAGGAGTTTTAAGAACATCTCTATCATAAACAATGTTTCCTTCTCATGTCCAATTTTTGGTATTTGCCACATTGATTGTCCCCCCGAAACATGGTATCAACTGCTGTTTTAAATTTCTAAATCCTAACTCGTGTGGCTTTAGACCGTTATCTTTCGCCCATCGTGTTTTATAGTAAATACCATGGGTATGATTTTAGTGGAGGTAAGAAATGATACTAGAAAGGCACGTGTTTAGAAGAAATAGGACTTAATGCTCAAAATATGTTGACCATTCTAGGCTTGATAGTCAGCGTGATTGTGGGGACCTATATGACCACTCGATGAGTACAAGAATCTTCACTTTGATAACGAACAATATATGCGTATGAGCTCCAAAAACATGAGACAAATGACTATGGGCATGATTTGAAATTGGTAATCATCCCGCATTGATTGTGTGTTTCATATCCTACAAGAAGTGGGTGTATAGAGAAAAGCATCCAATTCACATCTACCTCATAGTGTGGCCCACACTTATATGTCCATCACTCATTCAAAATAGTGTGGAACCTTATAATCGAGGGAATTGCTTTTGCTTCAATCCCTCCACATAGTTGTCCTACCTACTACGTGACTTTAATGGAATCAACATCATTTCATAAAATCTTAGAAGTCACATGAAATTTACTTGTGGATGAAACTACCATTCAACCCCAACCCCAACAACAAAAACTTTTTTTTTTAAAGTTGAGGAAATGGTGATTTTCAATATTGTTAGAGTCTAATTTTAAAAATCTATGAATTATTTGAATTGTAGATTCAAAACCGCTAAGGTAGGATCCAAGTAAGTTAAATCTCACTTTGGTGGTCTCTCAAATGCACACTATTCCTATCCAATAGAAATGCCGTCTACCATCTTTCACAAGGTGAGAGAGAATTATCGCATATGAGCGTACCTCTTATTCATCCAACATAAAAGCCGCAAAATGACGAGTTGCCCAAAGATTCCTTTTTTTGGATAATTTGACATCAAAATTAGCTTTAAAATGCTCTAAATTAGTAACCTCCACGTCCTCTCATATGAATTGACAACAAACTTATACTAAATGCTCAGGTTTGTAAGTTTCTTGGATGAGGTGCACTCATATGCAACAATTCCCTCTCTATCCCTTTCACCATGGTAAGATTTGAGGGAGGGGAGCGATTCTCCATGGCCCTTCATCTATAACTTGATCATGTCCAATTGTGGACTACTGTGATTCTTTGCCCACAACCAATTGGACATGGAATGCCAACATGGAATCATGGATCATATAACTATATAAACAACACGCTACCCAAAGATTACCATTCTCAACCGATTTGACATCATAAATAACTTTTAAGACCCCCCCCCCCCAAGAAAAAAAGTTAGTGCAGTCCAAGTTTGTTCACATAAATCGACAACAACAAAACTTATGGGAGGGCGGAGGGGGGTCGAGTTTTTATGTAAGATGCTTAATACACGGTTCAAATACTTCTTTGCAACTATCATTTACACCATCTAGAAAACAAAATATGTGCGCATGCAACACCTCTCTCTCTCTCTCTCTCTCTCTCTCTCTCTCTCTCTCATGGTAATAAGATATGATTGAGGGGGGGGGGCATGGATCATAGAACTATATAAACAACACGCTACCCAAATATTACCATTCTCAGCTGGTATGACACCATAATTAACTTTTAAGACCCCCCCCCCAAAGTTAGTGCAGTCCAAGTCTGTTCACAGAATTCGACAACAACAAAACTTATGGGAAGGCAGAGGGGGGTCGAGTTTTTATGTAAGATGCTTAACACGTGGTTCAAATACTTCTTTGCAACTATCATTTACGTCATCTAGAGAACAAAATACGTTCGTATGCAACAATTCTCTCTCTCTCTCTCTTTCTCCCCTTTCATCATGATAATAAGATATGATTGAAAGAAGGGGGGGGGGGGGGGGCAACTCTCCATGGCAACTCTCCATGGGCCCTCCTCCACCTACACATTACGTGATCATGTGTGGGGCTTTGGACTATTGTGATCCTTGGCTCGAATGCAAGTAACCAATCGGGCACGGGACCATGTAATGAGATTCCCAAAATACAGACAAGTTCCAGGCCGTTGAAGAGGTACGTCACCCCTCGTGCTTCAATGGCGGCCCAAAACAAAACCAAAAAAAAAAAAATCCTTTCTGGCAGAGGAGGCAAGGTGAGGTAGCTTGCTTCATGGCCACTTCACACACGAGACTGAGGGCCCGTGACCAGTACACTTCAAGCACTCTCATTGGTGGAGCAGGTGAAGCCGGGCCAAGTTCGCTTCCCACGATGCTTGAGGGACGAACGCGGTATGTGAATGCAAGACGGATGGTAAAGTCTACATGCACTCCTACCTACATGACATCGAATGGTTCATGTGTCATGGTCACTTGGACTATTTTCCAAAAACCATCTCTTGGAGGCTGGCCTGACACAAAACCGGGAGACCATGGCTCTCCGAACACTCACAATTGTTGGTTGATTTTACTCTATCATGTGAATAGACATTCATTGAAATAGCATTTGGTCGAGGGCCCGGTCACGTGTGACGTCACGCTATACTTGAGGGTCCGTGACCACACTAATGTGATGGTGGAGGTGCCTTGGGACGGCATTTGGACACTTTTCTTTTGGGCTCTCACAATTTCACGGTCACGGCTCTTGGCTCGTGTGGGAAGGGAAGTGGTCTTCATATCCAAGTGATGAGACGAGGAGGACTACACACCCAAGCTAATGAGCTTACCACACTACACTTGTGGCGTCACTAGGCTCATAACATAATAGGAAGGGGGGGGTGTGGTGGGGTAGTGGCCCATGACGGCCCTCGTGGTTGGTGATGATGTGGCATGTTGCCTCCTTGGCAGGGGAATGGGCCTCATCAGCCAGTGGCCCTGGACCACACTCTCCCACTCAGCCTTTCTTTGTCGCTCGTGGGGGGCTCCTCAATTACCGACACCCCCACATGTTCCCGGGACAAAAACAAGGCCCCAAAACAAAAGAAGGGAAAAAGAAGAAAAGGAGAACCCACTACACACACTCCTTCCTTCCTTCCCATCCAAGGAAGCATCATGTGTGGCCGCGCCCGCATGTCTTGGATAATATATGTATATGTATATGTGTGTATATGTGTGTGTGTGTATTGTAAGTTAGTGCGGGCCAAGCCGATGCGTTCATGGCACCTTGGTCGATGGCGGTGTGGTAAGGTGGAGAAGGTGCTTAAAACCGACACTTTTGAGCTACCGCGCATGCATACGGCCGGCTATGGGGTGGGTGTATAAGAAAGGTCATTCATGTGAGCCGTTGGGTTAAAATATGGGTAATAGAGGAATGGAAACGGTTTTGTTGAGCCTCGATGGAGTGTTCGATGAAGATTCTAAGCCAAAACCGGTAGTTTTCTTAAACCAATCCATAGGCTTTGTGTATGGTGACGTTGCATAGGGTGAGGACTTTCGTGTTTCTGAACTTTCATGTTGCCTAGAACCAACACAACATGGTTGGGAACTGGACTCAAGCTAGATCGAAGGCCAACTAGTAACGGTGCACACATCCACATGGCCGCCTCCGTGATCCCACCCGGCTCGCTTGCAAAACCTGTCACCTTGCACCCTAGGTGCCGGCCCCGCTGCATCCCGGGTACTGACCCCCTTTATGCCTAGAACCGATCCCTTGTGCTTTGTGGGCCTACCTCCTTGGCTTTGTGAATAAAATGGCTAGAATCATGTATAGAATGGCTAGAATAGGCATTGACAAGCCACCCTAAACTCATCTTGAACCAACCCCAGGTAGAGTAGAGCCCGTTACTTGCCCTACACGGAGGTAGTGGAGGCTGCTATGAGGTGGCGCCACTAATGGCACCTGAACCGTCACTCCATGGGCCCATACACTCCTACACCATGGGAAACAATTCAAGGTAGTAGAGTGTTGGCAATTGTGAGCCGTTTATAGGCATTGGTTTTAGCACCCTTTACCTTATATCAATGAATAGGGAAAACTGGCCGTTGGTTATAAGGTATTGAGGCCTTGAAGATACACTTTAAGAAACATTTTCTATTTCAAGAAGGTTTAGTAGCTTGGAATTTTTTCGAACAATTTCCATAGATTAGTAAATCTATAGAAAGTTTACAAAAATATTTCAAAAAGTAATAAATTTATGTGGAACCTACAGAATTCTCAAAGTCGTCTTAAGGAAAGAGCTTTTTATTCTCAACTAGGGGAGTCTATTGATGTTGGATTGCTTAGTGGGAATCACCACAAAATCAACCTTATTGCAAGTGAGGATCTTTTATTAAATGAAGGTGTTGTCCCTCTTTTGTACATCACTTTTTACCCTGTCTTGTTGAGCAGATAGATCCCGCATTAACCATTGTGATTGGCCAAAGTTGGTGTTCTTCTAAAAGTGTTCTTACATCCTTCTTACACGGCTATTACAAATGGCCAAATTAATGTTATTTTATACTTAATGTTGCATATGAATACTCGCTTTTAACAATAACTTAATTGATGTCACCATTGCACTTACTTGTTGATAGCTTAAGGATTAAAATCAGGTATCACCAAAGTGAAGGTGTTACTTTAGGCCTTAGTACATTAGATGGACCGGTTAGAATTGGGAAATAACCAGTTGAAATTTGAGACTTCATGAGAATTTAACCCATCATTTTAGAGGAATGTAGTGAATATATCGCATATCAATAAGGAAAACCAAAAGATGTCACCATGAAATTTGTTGGACTTGGAATCACTAGGATCTCGATTGGTTATGCTCAAAATCTTTCCTAGACACTTGTGTGTGTGTACATAACTTATACCGTCGAGTCCCAAATTCCCGCACTACAAACAATATGAGTCATGGGCAATCAACATGCGTCACTAGAAACTTGTTCTATGTCATTAAAAAAAATGCAAATCCACCATCGTAGTAGATGTGCATCTTCCTTTCACCAACATAGGGCGATTGCCCTGGGACTTTTACGTTGCTAGTGCCAGTTCCTTTGAAGTTATAGTCATATGTGTGTTTTGTTTGGAATTTTTTTTCTTGGAGTGATTCCGATTGCCACCCAGTTTGTTGGGATCCCTATTGAAACTCGATTCAACATGCACTAAATTGTGTGGGTCTAATGTGGTCACTTAGTCCTATTCATACATGGATTTCATGCTAATTTTTCTCATATATACATAACATCATGCAGTTGACTTTGCGCATTGGGTGGGACCGGAACAACCAAGATACTATTCAAAATTATACTCTGTTTGTTTTGTCAACAGAACATTGCACTAGCATATTCGGGCTGAAAAGCTCATGTAAAACAATGTAGCAATAGTAGTAAAATGGAGCGGCTGATAGCAAATGAATAACAGTATGTAAGATAGGAGGCATGACGAGTCACTAGAAAGTGTGACACATGCATTGCTCGCCATGATATACCGGGAAAATGTGAACGTTTCACTGCATCAAGGCGAGTCATGCACCAAATTATTATTATTAATATTAGGATGATGATGATGATGATGTCCGAGTATTTGCCATTGCGATCATGTAAAGCTTCCACTTTAACTATATCACCCACTCACGAAAATTGTTTAAAAAACATGCAAGGGAAAGATAATGGAATATCCTTAAGTCCAAGAATGTACCCGAAACATTGTTTCCCAAAGGCCGGACATGCAGCAAAGAACCGTAAGAAAATCTGAGATGGCATGCATGACGTGGCGGCCACTTAGGTACATGAAATATCACATGAACCTTTTGGGGTTTCATGTTGTGACTTTGTACTCAAGCTAAGCTATAAGATAGACGACCCTTATTCGGTTACTTTTTCCTATTAGGACACATGTAATTGAGTCTTCTATGGGTTGAGTGTGGCTCTAAAAGCGGATATGACCAAAAAGGGATTTGTTTGAATGAATTTGGAATGCATGCTCAAGATATGATGACCATTGTGGGTTCAATAGGCAACGTAATTGGGAAAGGGGGGAGGGGGACGTATATCATTGTTCAATGAACAAAATGATTTTTAACTTTGTTAATGAAGAAGGTATTCATATGAGCTCCGTGAATTATGAGGGAAGTGGCTACAACCTTGATTTGGATCGGCTAACTATCTTGGTCTAATTGCGTGTTTCATACCCTAGGAGAAATGGGCTAGTCGGAAATAGTAACCATTTAAGGCTCGTCCATGTTACCCCAATGTCGCAATTGTGCACTTTGTGCCACAAAAGGCGAGGCAAGTGGAGTCCAAAAGGCAATGTGAACACCACATTTTTAGCACATGGTGGTGGGATTCATGACTTCATGCAAACCGTGGCTTGGGTTTCGTCGTGCCTATGTAAAGTCACACAACATAGATGAGGGCGTGATATGTAAAACAAACCCCCTATGAGGTTGGGGGTCAAATCATTTCAATAGGACTACACTAGAGTAATTCAAGGTTTTTGATGTCAATTCCATAGTTAGAAAATCCAAAAATCCATCTAATGAAATATTGTGATGTATTCCTACCTTCCTAATGGATGAATTTATATAGGACCTTCATAAACTTTTGGTCACCCATGGCTAGTGGACACATAAATCACAAATATGTAATCCTTATGTATTTTGTGTATGTTGTATCATATAATTGACATTTAAGTAAATTTGGACAAACCACTTGTTTAAAAGTAACAAGGGACAAAAACATCATACAACAACCACAACTTTGAATGTTTATATTCCATGTTCTCCAACCACTGTATTTGTGTAGTTTTGCGATCTAATGTACATCATACTAGCAGTTGGCATTGTCCAAAATTCATGTATAAATCCAATTTTACTTAAATCCTAGTTATATGAAAAAAATACCTTACTTCGAAATATTTAAGCATAAGATTTTACATTTTAAAATATATTAAATGGCAAAAAATCAAGTAATAAAATAAATGCAATTCTCTTTTTGTTGAACGTAGTTCAAACATGTCTTTGAGTGCATTTTGAATAATTTTTATATAAAAAATACACATATTCATACATGTATCCATATATGGCAACGTATAGTTCACCCATAACCTCTATGTATTCCAAGTTGGTTATAAGGATTCACTATGTTTCCTTAAATCTAATATTTAGTGGAAGGTGAAACTACCAACATGATGTGCAAGTGATACATATGTAATCGAATTTCAATTATGTCCCAAGTGTTACCAAGTGACACATAATCTTGGAGTGAGAACCCAATTTTGATCTAGCATCGTTAAGAACAAAGCAAGTATGATCATTTAGGGCATGACCACATGTGGTAAATCGACCACTAACATAAAAGGAGTGTTGAATAAAAGGATACGTTTACTTTAGAGGAGAGTAGCTACCTCCACACCGAGATTCGCAATGGGGAAGTAAACAAGGGTTTCCTCAAGCTCCTACAAGCAATCCAAGAAAGTGGGGATCACTTAAGAGAATAAAATGTACCAAAGGCTTGAAATCTAAGTCGCCTTTTCCAACTTCACACAAGGACGTCTCTTCATCTACATATATAGCTCGTTGAGTTGTTCTCTCGGCTACGACTTCATGCCTACTTTGACACAAACTTTTGGTGGACAATGATCCCCAACGAACGGTGGATGGGTGGACTACATGGAAACATGTCAAATCTACGACCTATATACATGATTATGATGTTGTACGAGTTCTCACCAATACTCAAAATCAAATATGTATACATGTTTATGAGTTATAACTTTATGTGATACAATGTCTTTTGTCTCGGACGAAATGAAAAAAATTCTCATAATGTAATACTGGTAAACGATCTACTAAATTTGCATATGTATGTATAAAAGTATTCACTAGGTGTAGTTGGACTTAAATCTTCAATTGAATTGAGATATTCAACTTGTTTAAAAGTGCACTTGATAATGAGTTCACTTAAACATGATCGATGTTTACAAAAGTAACTGAAAATAATGCATGTGATCCAATATGTATGTTTTTCTGCATAGGAAATTCCATATAAAGTCTCTTAGAAACTAAGGGTTTAAGTATATGAAGGTCTTTATGAAACTGTCAAGAAATGAACCCGTGCAAGGAGCTCTTCATAAGATACAAAAGATAACCCATTAAACATCTAGACGATATTTTAACATGTCGATGTTAGAAGTCCCGTTTTGAGAATGTATGCCTAGCATGAAATTGAGCATTTTCTATATCAAAGTTAATGAGAAGTTAAAATTCATGGCATGATCCATTTAGATTCCCTAGTTGTACATCCTCATCAAATACCTTGGTTAACCTCAAATGGCTCAAACCTTTTCAACAAGACAATACATATCCCTTACTATATTTTTCTTACTAAATACGTAACCGCTAAAAAGAAAAAAGTTACATATCCCATCTATTTTCACAAACGATGTGATCCAATTGTACTCCCACCGCCATGATACCAAAACCACTTATCATCGTGAGACTTTTAAAGGGGTTGAATTTGAAGACATTGTACTTTAAGCTAATTGAATTCATCAAACCACGTGCCTCCCATTCTCATGGAGGACAACAAGTCAAGGGATGTGTTAAGAAAATATCCATAGGCATCTCCCAATTAAAGGTGAAGTAGAAGGTGGTGAACTCCAAAGCGGGAGTGGGCCACACATAATAGATGCGGGTCTCACGTATCTCCTCGAGGAGTACAAGTTTGCAAAACAACATGTGAGAATCGAAACTCAATAACAATCGACATACCGATGTTATTAGAGTAGTTGTAGTGTTTTTTTTGGAATAAAAATAAAATAAAATGGCTCAGTTATATTTATTGTGTGGAATCAAGATAGCTTGTGGGATACATTTCCTCTTAGACAAACTCTCCACTAGGATCCATAAATTGGTTGTTTTCAAGTGGCATGGATCGCACTAATAGGACAAACAATAACTGAGGTGGAATCCACTCTTCAACTATAACTATACCTTTCATATGGAAATGAATGAATTGTTTTGTAGTTTTGGTTGAAATTGGACATGAACATAAATTAGAATCACTCAAGTTGCCTTCATATTGACACAATGGGTTAAGAATATAGTACATATAGCCGAAGAAATAATTATCAGATACGAAAATTTCCCATGAATATGCACTTTACTTCACTTCCCCCTTTAAAATACCCCTTATTGCATGTGACGCCTTGAAATTACAGCCCCCCCCCCCCTCTTTCAGTTGGAGAATTAGTATGGGTTTGCAAATTGAGATTGAACCAACAACCATGGTGTCATGAACATGGAATTGACTACACACCAAGCCCATATTTGACCCAATTTGTGGTTGGGCAAACATGAGAACATTTACATGATGAAGGCCTCCAACGAGGGACCTTTACGATATGATCAAGGAACAATGAGCAATTTTGATGAAATGGAAAGACAAACATGCCATCGTACCCATGTTAAACCCCAAAAAATGATAGTAGCAAGAGAATTTGTCGGGTTGGCCCCATAACATTACTCAACCTCTCACTTTTGCTCCCTTTCTAAAAGGGCAGCGGAAAATGAGAGGTCGACAACCTCCGTAAATTATGTGGGGTATTCACAATGATGGCAACTACCAAGTGCCAAATTCCACATGGGACCCTTGACATGGAGACGACATGTGAAAAAACATATTAAACTTAATAGACTTTCTACTATTCCGATAAGACATACCAAGGTCAAGCTAGCTATCGATTTTGAAGGGCGTGTTGTGAACAACTTCCAACATGAGTACCACTTCATTTTTGTAAGAAAACCCCGAATAACAAAAAGGGGCATAACGCTTAACAAACCCCCCGCCCCATGGCACATCGTGATGAATGTGATGCCCGTATGCACGCTCTTTCCTAGTAAGGTAATGTTGGAATGAAAAAAGAAGAGTGGTTTTCGTAATAGTTAACTTATTTAACCCCACTTTTGGGGTGCCAGCCAAGCTGGCATGTGATATCGAGGGGGGTCCCCACCCACACAATAAGTGTGGCCCACCACCTTCTTTATTAACCAGTTCCTTTTTAATGCGGATGCGTGGATAATCATCGGGAACGGATGTAGGGCCACTTCACACACGAGCCAAGAGCCGTGACCATGAAATTGTGAGAGCCCAAAAGAAAGTGAGTGTCCAAAGGCCGTCCCAACACACCTTCGGAATCCTGTAGTGCGGTCACGGGCTCTCAAGCATAGTGTAAAGCCGTATGTGACCGGGCCCTCAACCAAACGTTGTTTCTGTGAATTTCTATTCGATCAGGTCCTCACACATGATGAAACTGAGCAAATCAACGGTTGTGAGCGTTCGGAGTGCCGTGGTCTCCCGGTTGTGTGTTTGGTTTACCTCCAAGAGATGGGTTTTGAAAGCAATCCAAGTGACCATGAAACATGGTCCATTCGATGCCATGTAGGAATCCATGTAGACTTTACATCCATCTTGCACTCACATACTCCATTGGTCCCTCGAGCGTAGTGTGATGCTGGTCACGGGCTCTCAGTCTCGTGTGTGAAGTGGCCCTCAAGGCTGGTCTCTCACAGCCTGGCATTTTTTATTTTTTAATCTCTCTTTTTGCCCTCCACGAGAATGGGAGGCGAGGCGGGCAGGGAGATCTGGCGGTACCCGGCCCAAAACCTGGAAGCTTCCCCTGGGGCATTCACGGGTTCGGGGTTGGGGGGGGGGGGGGGGCGAAAAGACCACGTGGCTAAGGGGGGGGCAAAAAGGGACAGATGGGCCCGGGGGGGGGCAAAACCGGGCCCGGGCCAGCGAGGACGGCCCGGGCGGGGGCGGCTTCGCTCGCAAGAGCACACTGCGCACACAGTACTCGTTTATTGCAAGCCCCTCCCCTCCCCTGCCCTACGCCTCCCCTCGCATCATCCACCCTCTCCCACATTCACGTTGCCTTTCCTTATAATGCTCTCCCCCGCCCCTCCCTTGCTATTCAATGCTAAATCTCCGCCTTCATCATCTCTGCTACTGCACCCACAAAGTCTTTAGTAGGCAGCTTCAAGTATCCTGGAGCATTCATATTCATTCCTCACACACATTCATCAACCCTTTGTTGTTGTTGTTCTTCTTCTTGTTCTTCCTTCCGCTTCCACAATTTGCAATGTTTTGAGGCAATTCGAAGCTACCCAATACCACTACTCACTCAAACTCCTCTTCCTCGGACCAACAAGCAAACAATCCGAGTTCATTCACAAGGTTTGAATTGCACAGCATTTTTCTACTACATCTGCATCAACCTCGGCCTTGGAGAGTTTGGAGTTTGAAGGTTGGAGGTTGGAGGTTGGAGATTGGAGATTGGAGGGGGTTGTTTTTGGGCCACTGGAAATCGTAGACTTCGCTTCAACGATCGATCGTGCATTTCATGTGTTTTGAGTGCGGGTAGACATATATATAGAGAGAGTTGGTTGGTTGGGTGTACCTACCTCTTGTGAAAAGGTTGTGGAGGAGGTTCAGCTGTAGGTGGAGACCAAGGGACAAGACAGCCAGACTTGTGGAGGCAGGCATCAACTTCATATTTGTTTTAATCACCGCATACATCATAACTCCTTCGCACTTCTTTTTTGTGGGCGAAAAAAGAGAGACTCTTTGCATTGTGGAGCGCTGTTGTTAGATACATTTCATGCTCTTCTTTACCCTCCACAGACGCACAGGGCCATACACACACGCACGCACGCACATAGACAGATAATCCCAGGTGTAGATTCTTCTTGGTGGCATTGAAACCCTTGGGTGAAGAGAAGAGCAGAGCAGAGCAATCGGAGCTTCCAATCCAGGAATCATCTCAGCGTGGTAACAGGGGGAAATTGCAGAAGGAAGGAAGGAATCTGTGTGTGCATCATTTTAGTTGGGATTCTGAAGCGAGGAAGAGAGAGAAAGAGAGAGTAAAGAGACCTCCAACAGAGTGATCGGGGAATGGTTGAGGATGACACCGTGGGATAGGCAAGTAGATACCGCAGGGGCAGCAGTGATGGGGATGGACATTCAATCCATTTTATACAAGCACCATGCATCACCAACACGGGAAGACCAACGATACGAAAGACGCACATGGAGCAACCAGGACAAGTATATGGTGATGCCTGAGCCTTCCCCATCCCCACCACATCAACAACAACATCATCATCATCATCATCATCAACAGCAACAGCAACAACAACAACAACATCACAAGAGTTTCAGAAGGGAGAGCAATGGAGGAGGCATGAAGAATCATGCAGGTGACGTGACCATTCTCGTAGGCAGGAGCAGGGTTCCATACACGCTCACAGTGGAGAGTTTGCGAGGATCAACTTACTTCTCGAACCTCATCGAGAAGCGGGCACTCGAAGGAACCAACCCTTGGAGCCCCATTGCTGTGGACTGCGATGAATCTGTGTTTCAACAGATGCTTACCCTCCTAAGATACAACAGCTTCGAAGCTCTACCGAAGATGTCTGACCCTGAGATGTTTCGTCTTAAAAGGGAGCTAACACTCTACGGCATCGAAGTCTCCAAGCCCTCATCGTCTCCCCCGCATCCACACCAATCCCCCAGCCATCATCACCATGCGCAAACCATCACCAGCAGCAATGGATCCTCACCTACAAGGCAATTCTTAGAGCAAGTCGATCTTGTGGACTTACCAGAGGAGCTGCGGGTGAGCAACATGTTGGTTTTGGTTTCAAGGTTAGGGAAGGTGGAAGACGACAAACATCGATGCGCATGCACTCCCAAAGATCAACATACATGCTGGGCTTTGAGCTTCCACTACCGCCATGCATTTTGCACATCTTGTGGTAGCCCGCCATCTCCCTCTACCCCATCCAGGTTTATTGCGGAGATGTACATGGCGGCGGCTATGTATTATTCCGGGGAACACAAGGCGTTGCAGACGAAGTGGAATGTTGGATGTGACTCTACATGTTCGCTTAAACTCTTCCACGGGAGACAAGGGTGTGCGTGCAAGTGTGGGAAGGGGATGCAATGGGCTGTGAGCACTTTCCATTCGCATGCGTTTTGCACAAGCTGTGGAGTGTCTGCGGATGACCAAACCTTGGTTTCCATCCTTTTGAGTGTTCGGTATGGTGGAGTGCACCACCGGTCGCCGAGAGGACGAAAGGATGATGGTTTGGAAACTGGTCGGAGTGTTGATAGCGGGCGAGAGACTCCAAGGCTTCATCCCGCACCGTTGCATAAGATTCATGCAGTCGCTGGCTAGTTGATGAGAAGAATGATGCCTATGAAACAGACATCACCAATTGTATCATTCCTCGAGCGGAGTGAGTCCTCCACCAAATGAGCAGTCTGGAATTCGGGAGAGAAAGAAAGAGGCTACTCACTTCGGCTTCAAGGAGAGCATTCAAGGAGACATTCCTAGGGTTTTGCAATGGAGATTTGGTCACGCCAAGAGACAATCATCCGCCATCTGTCCAATCTAGATTCCTGATGATACCCTAAGCAGGCGGAATTGCACGTTGGAATGATGATGCTCTGTCTGACTGTATGTGTGCTTCAATTGCTACAACACTTTCAGATTGATCTGAGGAAGGGAAGCGACCAACGAGGAAGCTCCAGTTGCGCATCCCTGCAGCAAACTGAGGCATTTAATGTATACCGGTGCATTTCGAAGAGAAGAAAATTATACATAGATAGTGTAGATACACTTGATTGTATAGGAAATAGGTGCTCGAGTGAGTGCCTTCGCCATGGCTCTATATTGAGAATCTTCTTGCAGGGAGGGTGACGAACGAATGGGATCGGAGGACCTCTCTAGAATGGCACGTGATGATGAATTTGCGGGATAGAATGATGCCATCATCTTCTTCAATTACACAAGTGAGAGTTCTACAAGGAAACATCGATTGATGCTATTTAGTAGTGTACAAAAGCGGAATCTGTGAAGATGATGCAGGGAGACAATGGCGTCTCCCGCATCCATGTACTTTTTAATATGAGCTTGATGCAAACACAAATTTTGACACAAACAAAGGTATCACATCTTTTTTGCGATTTCATTGGTTGCTTTCCCACTTCTGGTTGCATGCCCAAGAGTCTCTATGTACTACCCGCTCTTGCAAGATATACCGGTGGCCTTTTATGTAAGTACTGAAGAAATTGCAGTTTGGTTCTGTTCGTTACATTTCATCATGAAAGATTACTCAAGGGTGCGGGTCTTATTTGCAAGCAGCCCTTGAAAAGATCTAGCCTACCCAAGAATGCAACTTTGTGTGAATTGCACATGGATAACCTCTTTCACAGAATCATACACTCATGTTATTCTGTGAACACTCTATCAGCACGGGATGACTCAAGAATTGTGGATCATGATTCGTAACCAGCTCTTGAGAAGATCTACTACTTACTCAAGAACACAATTTCCTGTAATTTGCAAATGGGGAATTCTCTGCTGCACAGAAGCAGTGGATTCATGTCTTTTGAGATCCCCTATCAAAACTTGATTCATCAGCACAAGTCTTCAGTGCCGAAAAGATTTAGCAAAAGATCCATGTCATGACAAAAGTGAAGTAGGTGTTCCTTGGCCACATGGCTCCAGTCAGTGCGAAGGAAGAAATCCTCTTGTTAAAGGTTGCACTCTTATATTTGTGCACACAACCAACCACACTCAATTTCCCAAGTATCTGAGTGTTGCCATTGACCGACCTGTTTGGCAGCCGCCTTAAATTCTCAAGCATCTAAGACTGAAGTGTTGTGATGAAAACCTTACTTGAGAGTCAATTTTCCTACTTGCTAACCATCCAAGAGCAGAGGGGTATCAAAATTCGTCACATATTTGCATCCATGGAGGCGCAATACCCATAATTCTCACATTTCGTCCATGAGCTAATCGGTTATGACTAATAACCAGCTCAAGTACTTGAGTATGCTGCAGCTCCCATGGCTTGTCATCCACTCTCTTGTTAGTTATCTGAACCAACATGCCACTTCAAGTTAACCTGCAAGTGGCGCTTCCTCGCCATGGCTCACATGCAAGCACAACCAATATGAGATCGTTTATTTCGTCACTTCTAGTGTCCCCATTTCAATGCAGCTTGGAACATTCGTGACCAAAGAGGAGGCATGGCCATGCATGTAGAGTTTCTACTGTGATAGCAACAATTATCCCTAAAAATAGGCATGTTCCCTCAGACAAATAGGTACACAGTTCATTATTCTAAATTTTGGTAATCTGTGTCGTTGGCGGCATGGATAGGAACAAGTCAAATGAATAGGTAGAATCCTTTTTCATGTGCAGTGAATTTCAGACAATACAAAATCTCCTACAATATAGACAAAGGTAGTGGGGAGAACCTGTAGACAACATATATGATGTGGAGTTCATGAAGTACAAATGACAGGAATATAGAAACTAAAATAGTCATCTTGCAAAATGGTGGAAAGAGACCATTGTCAATGACAACCTGTTGGTAGTATTAACCAGATTACTGCTTCTGTTGTATTGAATGGCCCCCAAGTAAATCTCCAGAGTTGCAGATTTTCTTCAGATTTATTGCTAAAGGGTGTTCCTGGCAAGCAAACTAACAAGTGCCCACCAAGTCCAAAGAATTATCCTGTACATCAAATAATGAATGACTTCGCGAAAAATGTATTCCTCTGGTTCCCCAAGCTCCAATGAAGTACAGGACTCAATAGGAGTAGGCTGAATCATTCTAGCTTGATACCTATTTGTCTTAAAGGATCTAACCTAAAGCATCCAAAGTGAAAGGTAACTAAATGTACCAAGTCACATAAATCTGGCCCCTTAGATCTGGGAATGCTCAGAAGAATGGTAAGTAATATGGATTGAGGCTTGCTCAAGAGAAGAATTGGTTAACCAGATACCTTTTCTAGCTACACTCTTGTTGTCACCAAAGCCTACGTATATTGAATGAGGTTCATACGACCATGGTAAAATGAAGATTAAATAGACTACACCGTGAAGAGTACATATGCCAAGATCATGTGTCTATCCCTTTGTTGATTACAGATTCATGAGTTCCATTGGCCACAGGTTCAGGGGACTCTGTCTTGCTAGGGCGGTACCCACATGGGTTATTGCTGGCCCAATTCCATTGATCTCGGCACATTTCATCAATCCCGTTTTGAGCTCTGCACCAATAATTGCGAATTAATTTGGTTAGCTAAATAACCATATCAATTGTCATCTGAATGCGGATCATTGTGAATACATTAATGCATTGAAAGCTAGTGCCATGAATCTATTCTGAACAATAATCCATTGCAGCTTGTTACTAGGATTTTCTTATTCCAAAGGAAAGAAAATTCTGAAAAGTCAGCCTGTATACTGTAATTTTTATGAAGAAAAACAGAATACACCAATTTGGCAGGGATGGCAAGTGCTTTAAATCTAGTAAGGATTCATGTGCTTACAACAATTAATGTGAACAACCAGACATTGAAATGAAACTCAAAATGAAGACATAGTTTTGTTTGTCGGCATATTCAAACAGGAACATCCACAAAATGTGCAGTCCCCACATTTGGTGAATACAAAAGAACCAGCCACCAATTTCACAAGTTTACAGATTCAAATTCACCCGTTGACACCATTGCTATCTAAACCATGTTCTTTAGTATGGATTTTGAAATAATGTGGATATAAAAATCTCTGGCTTGTTCTATTTGTAAACTCATTTAAATTCATGCTTTAGGCCATCACCAGAATTGCTTTACCAAAACATGGACTTAAATCACTGTGAGAATCCCCGCTACAATCAGAACAATTGTTATGCTCAAGAGCATTTCCCTAAATTGGAATTAGTGAGAACCACACAATTAGAAGTACTTCCACATGGTGAGGGGTATTCAAAGTGGGGCAGACCACACTATATAACACAACCAGTGCAAACTTCATTAGAAAGCTACAACACTATCTCCAACTCAATGTAAATGGACAATGATAGTAAAGTGGACCAGGATCAGACCATCTGGTGAACAATCCACAAGCTTTTTAAATTCCTAATGAGAACACTTACTTCCAGCCAAGCTCCCTTAGTGCCTTCTCCGTGGATGCATATACCTCACTGCAGTCTCCAGGACGGCGATCTGTCATTCGAAGAGGAATTTTCTGGTACACCAAAAATTTCAGAAATTAGAGTAGTCCGCACATGTTGAGAGCAGCTTTTTGTAAAGTAAGTCACATTTAGAGTAGAATCACAAAATGTCCGATTGAGGAGGAATGTACCAATCCTGCTGCCTTCTCAAATGCAGCAACAATTTCTAGCACAGAGGTTCCCTTCCCAGTTCCCAGATTATAAGCACTGCACCCTGAACAGTTGCACAGACCAATGCTCAAACTCTTTAGATAAGGTTAGTCAGGAAAGACAACCATCAACTACAACAGCAAAAGAAGCTAGAGCTGCTTCCAGTATAGATTGACATAAAAGAAAGTCCACACTACTAGGGACCATATACATTATTCCATATACATTGAGAACCATATACATTATTCCAGTAACTAGGGACTCTCAGATTTGCACCTATATCAGGCGTAGTAAATAGCTTGTGAAGGGCTGCACTGTGGCCAGTGGCAAGGTCCTGCACATGTATGTAGTCACGGATCTGAAACATGACCATGAAAGTAATTAGTCCCTGAAAAAACGACTGAACGCATTCTTCTGTCTTGATATTATTACAGAAAGTCTTTTATACATGGATGGCTGATGTACAAGTCACAAAGTCCAGGTTCAAAGGGAAAATGTAACTCAGATTTCACAAAAATCTTGTCACTTACCCCTGTGCCATCCTTTGTATTGTAATCACTGCCAAATACTGTGAGCTCCTTCCTTCTGCCAACTGCTACTTGTTGTACAAAGGGCATCAAGTTGTTGGGGACACCCCGTGGGTCTTCTCCAATCCGGCCACTGGGGTGCGCCCCTACAGGGTTGAAATACCGCAAAAGGATGCACCTCCAGTCTGGGTCTGCATTGTGAAGGTCACGCATGACCTCTTCCACATGAAGCTGCAAGACATTCAAAACACAAAGTTCAACTGATATACAATTTCAAATTTAGAATAAATGCTGATTATGTCAGCTATTTTGCAAGTCTGCTCCTATGGGGAACTAAAGATTAATCCTTTTGTATAGGCAGAAGATCAGAACAGGACAAGAATCAAAAAATGGCATTTGAACTCACTTTAGTCCGCCCATAAGGATTCATAGTTGTCAGTTGGAAATCTTCTGTGCATGGAACAGTCTTTGGTTGCCCATAGACAGTTGCCGATGAAGAGAATACAAGCTGCAATAAACATCACTCTTTGTCACTCCAACAGATCATTGCACACCTGCGAAGAAACCAAAAGAAACGAGAGGAAGACCATGTATGAACAGTCAGTGCTAAATGGACGAATGGAGGAGAACAGTTGTGTGTCTAGACCTTCTTGCAATTGTTTGTGTTCATGACGTCCAAAAGATTCAAAGTGCCAAGAATATTGTTGATATAGTAGAGCAAAGGCTTGGCACAACTCTCCCCCACTGCCTTCAACCCAGCAAAGTGGATTACCGCATCAAATCTGCAAGGCAGGATTGCAATTTTCATAAGACATCTCTACACAAACATTCAAACCAAATTTTATCCTGGACTTTCATTTGGTACACCTTCCACTTCTACCTCTATAGTAAGATAATACATGCTTTTACAAACGGCATACATCGTAAAAGCATTTTTCCAGTATTTTAGTCAACACACACTAGGCTTGACATGATGTGGAAACTAAGTGAAGGATGGTGTAGAAACATTTTGGATGACGATTCAAAAAATGAGTCCAGCCAAAGCTCAGGTTCCATTCTGGCATTTGTCTGGAGTGCAAAGCATGACTAGGAGCATGAGAAATCCAAGAACGTCCCTCATAGAATTTCAAATAGTGTTGACAACAGTTTGGCACCATACCTATGTGATGCAAAAATTGCTTCAAGAGCACCCTTATCACAAAGATCTGCCTGTAGCATAGAATAGCACCAAATCACATCATGTCAAAATGGCTGCAACTAGTGTATATAGACCAAGATGCGACAAACCACAAACATGGTTTCATACTTAAGTCATAACATTGTGCAGATGTAAGCTTCCTAAAATATTTAACCTTAAGATGCACAACAGTAGGACTGTAATGCTCAATAAGTCAAAGATAGACCGTACTGACGCAAACTACAGCGTATGAAATTTCGTCTTGACCACAGTATGCAGAGAGACAAAGGGGAGGCTTAATAATGGTTTCTCATTCAAAAGCTGGGTGTAATGCAGAAGTAGCCCGTAAGTGTTTATTAGGACAAAAACCACACTTCTAACTACTGAGATGGACGAGTCACACAAGTCTGATAGAAGTATGATCATGGCCTCGCTTAGAATACCTTGATCTCCTCTAGTCTAATATTCTCACACTTGCAAAAAGTAAAAAACCTTGGAGGCTGTTTATGGCCAGACTAACGCAGAACATAAAATGCTAAAAGTCTGGGTAATGCCTTTTCAGTCGGGAATGTCTTCCGAGAAAAATCACAAATTCAGGTTTGCCACTTCCTATAAGTCGCTCTCACAGGTATGATAAAATATTAACTCTCCTTTGAACAATGCAACAGATGAGTCCTATGCATCTATCCATTGTGGTGGGCTCTTCAACATTTTTGTTTTGTGTAGTTGGCGCTAGCCAACGACAATATCTCCAAATGATGTGTGAAATCCTAAGACCTGAGTAGATCGTCAAATTGACCAATTTGTGACTAAGTTCTTGCTTCGGTACTGACATGCTCAACATCATCACACAATGCGATGAAAACTGGATAGATGTGAGTTCACAGAGCAAGCGAGCATGTGATGTGCATGTTGCCCCTGCACACAATCCAAAAACCGGTCAAATGGAAAATGCACATCGATGCGCAGTTTCCACGAACTCACATTCCGGCGCTCAGAACAAACCACCCAAGTACAACATTCTTGAGCTTTGAGCGCCTCCAGCTAGATAGGGAACCACGACTGTTAACCTTGTTAAGAAATGCGGCTGTGATTTTGACGGAGGCTTTGTTCCTACATTACCGTTGGTCCAATAGACTTTTGATGATATGGTGAGAGCGAGAATGCAGTGTTGATGAGATTCGGTCAATGGAGGGTAGACAAGGGGAGGCCTGCTGTGATTGTCGAGGTTACCTCATGAACTACGAGGTTCTTGCCTTGGTCCTCCGCAAGATCCGCCACTCTATTGACAGCTTCCACGCAAGAATTAACATAGTTGTCCACTATCACAACCTTGTAGCCATCCAGCAACAGCTGCAGAGTGGTATGGCTGCCAATATACCCTGCCCCTCCCGTTACCAAAATGCACCGTTCCGGATGCGGATGCACAACTCCGTTCGCCACCCCATTGCTCGTCGACATCATGATGATAGCTGATTCTTACTTACCTTACCTTATTCCGGATCTGCACCTAATTTCCGTGACCTCACTACCCGGTCTCCCAGATCTCTGCCCCAATAGCCCCTTTCAATCTAAACCCTGGCTGATTGCCCCGCTCATTCACCACCACACAGCAACGATATCAAATCAGATGATGATGATACCATCAATGACAGAACCACCACATCCCCCTGGATCCAGATTGAAGAGTACACCCACTGAAAGAGAACGCAATATCCCGCCGCTCCTCCTCCTCCTCCTCCTCCACCTCCACCTCCGCCCTACGTCGCGAGCTCATGTTGTGACGATGGCCTCACCACAAAACCGAGCATGGTGATCTTTCCCCCCTTCCCCTTCCTCTTTACTTTCTATTTGTCCTACTCAGCTTTCTTCCTCATGGTGATGATGTAACCCGGTCGATGCAATATCCCCTCCTCCCCAACCACCACCACTACAGCTGCTCCTCCTCGAAATGCAAGAGCTCCTGTCATCACACACACATTGCCAGCCCCTTCCCCCTCGATCTCCAACCCTCGACCAAACCTCGCTCCCCCCAATGCGTGCACTCTTTCTAAACCTCACGTCCTAATTTCAAGGCCAATCACCGGCTACACAAACAGCCCGTGCAGCACCCTCCCTGCATTCAGATCTCGGAAGCTGGAACCCTCCACACTCTCACTCAGGTGGCTCTCCACGCCGCAGGACGAGGCCTCTCTCTCTACCCTGGCCCAGAAGCGAACACAACAGACCGCAGCGGAATGGAAGGTGGTCCGGGCCAAAAATACCTCAAAACGCGACCAGATCACGAGACGCAGGCAACACTCGTCCGAATCCTCTCGGTCAACAGCCTGCGAGAATGGCCGCGAAGCATGGATCTGGACCCATTCCCATTCCAGAGCGATGATTCTTTGCTTTCCCAGCTCCCTCTGCACCCTTCCTCCTCACACAACACACCGGGGCGCTCCCATAGCCAGGGGGCGTTTGCTGGAACGGGTGGCCCCCGCCCGGCTCGACCCGGCCAGGCCAGGCCAGGCGTCTCCGATTGGCCGGGCGAGGTCGCCCCGTGGTGGCCGCTCGCCGGGTCACCCGGCCCGGTCCGGCGAGCCATGTGGTAAACCCCAATTATTACCCTGCCTCCTGCTCGCTCGCTCGTGGTGGTGGTCGGTAAGTTTTGGGTGGTGGGTGTCTGTACTTTGGTTTCCTTTGCTAGAATCACAAACCATCGCCCATGTCCTTCACTTTGGGCTTGCTTCCTTTGGAGTGTATAAAAGTCGAGGCTTTAGGGTTTGTTCCGGATGATAATAGGAATGCAATCTTGAATTTGATTTGTTGATTTGATCGATGTCGCTTTTTGGAGTTTTGAAGTTAGTAGGAAATTTTGAGGTCAGCCACCACGTCGTCGCTGAAACTGCGAAGGTGCTTAGGTGAACATGGTTGTTTCATGCTAGTGTATTATGGTTGATGTTGGTTTTGAGGATGAAATATGATGTGCGTCAATGGGTTGTTCTTGGTTTTCCATTCTCCAGTGAATTGTTCTTCGTTTGTGCCAAAACGTATATGAATGCAAATGTAAATGTAAGATTTGTGTTGCAATGTGGATTATCACCAATACTTTCTTTTTTCCTAGTACTATAGAGGATGTGTACCTACTCATCAAGGGTTCTCCAATGATATGTATACGGTTCCCATAGGGGTTGGAGTGTAAAAAGCTCACCATGACAAAGTCAAGAAACATACAAACCCCCCTCTCAAACATGTCATTGGTTTATTTCAAATGCCTTTCTTTAGACCAATTCTAAAATTTTAACAAAGAACGTCACAAATGACAAATATTTGTGCGATTCATCGCCTAAAAGGTGTGTGGATTGTATGCACGTACACTTGTAAAGATCACAACATAATGAGGCATTGAAAATTGGCATAGTCGTACTAACTGATAAACAACTAGCATAACTACATATCCAAAAAAAATCCAACCACGTTGTCTATGTGAGATGAAGGTATGGAGTTGGCCACCCTTGGCCAACACGACAATATACACCATAATTTATAAATGAAACCTACCAGGGGAGCTTAGAAGAAAAACATGGGTCTTCCAAATTTCGTTCACTATTGAGCACGGAGTAACTAACAAAGTTACAAGACAAAGTTCAATTTCTTGATGGTGGTTGTTCTTCGACCCTTACCTAATCGCACATCAATCAAATATAAGTGTTTGACTAACCTACTTCTCATGGATTTGTGGATAATTTACCTTGAGAGGCTTTCTCTAGACTAATTCTCAAGAGCATTGTTATTATTTACGTAGTCAAGTAATCTTCAAAATGAAAATGCACACTATATCACAATTGACTGACGATTGATTGTGTTTCCACCTCAGGTGGTGCTGGTGGGGGGGGACCTAACTGAAAGAAAAGAAATGGGTGGTTGGCCTTGTCGTGCTCCTTTGCTTTAGCGTGGCCCCATATTAGGTGCACATCATTGACACACATTAATTATCTTGCAATCGTTGGGTGGCAATCACACAATGTAACTTAGGAGGACACACACGGGACATTCGGTGCTCCTCCACGTTATGACAAGTCATGAATGCGGATCCAATTTATTATAACGTGGCACCCCGCCCGGAATTGAAGTCCACGAGGAAATCACAAAGGAACAAAAAGTTACGTGAGGGTGACCAGTCCATTAAAGAACGAGGCGGGTGTGAATGGAGAGAGGGAGAGAGAGAGAGAGAGAGGCTTCTGTCAGCCTTTGGGGTTCGACAAAAAGCCTTTTGCTCAGCTGTCTAAGTTAATCATTCGCCCTCCTTTTCTAATTCCTACACACTGTCATTACCTGTCCTAACCCCTACAGTTAGAAGCTTCAATGTCAAGGTATTGCCTGTTGCAATGCTTGATGAAAAGCAACCCCCCCCCCTCCCCAAAGAGAGAGATGAGGATGCTTCTCATCCATCCAACATTTAAAAACTTCACCCCCTGTAAGTTTGTTGTTGGTTCATTTTACACAGTCTCGAGTAGACTGATTCAAGGTCTTTTTGAATCTATTGTTTTCAATGTCAAAACATCTTTAAGAAAGTAACCTTCATGTTGCAGACTGATTCATGGTTTGTAGTGTTGGACAAACGAGAGGTATCTCTCTCTCTCTCTCTCTCGGGCTCCCACCAACATGTAGGTGAAAATCCAGTTGAGTGTATTATAGATTGTGGTTTTCTTTCGTATATGTAATTAACATCATATGTCTTGAATTAGCTTAGGGAAATCATCTTGAAATGAAATAACTACAAATATTTGGGGGTTGTGTTTTCACTGGACCCTCGTTACCTTGGTATTGTTGATGGGGGCTGAGAGAGAGAGAGAGAGAGAGAGTTGGCATGAATGAGGGATGCTTCACCTTGATCATAGTTGTGTTGTGAGGGGGGCAAATCAAAGAGGTGGTGTCTAGCCCTGGCCCAAAACCTCCCTTACCATGTAATAGGAAACCACTTCAACTTCAGTTTTACTTGGTTTCCACAAAATGGAATGTGTGGCAAATCCATAGAGAAGGTAGAGACACCAACAAGCAACACTACACTAAATGTTGCATTTAGTGTCGTATGGAATATTATGTTGTTGTGATAGCTTTTCTAATATGACCTCTTATGAACAAGTCTATATGTATTGTCATCCCAACTTACATCTTTGTAATGAAATAATTATAAAGTTTGGTAGATTCTGCATCCTGACACTTGTGTAATGAATTATTGTTATGAATTATTAAAATCTGGATGAAAAATCACTTAGCGAGGTACAATAATTGCAACATTGTAACTCTGTAATGCCCAATATGTTTTACAAGGAACAAAAAATAATATTACATTTACATTTACTATGGGTGACACCACACAAACAATTTACAATTAGTAATGAAAGACACAGGTAGAATTGGTGAAACTAAATACAACATTCTATGTAGCAAAAAAAAACACAAGTCCAAACAACAAGGTTTACCTTTTTCTTTTCTTTCCTTCTATGGAGGAAAACAATTAAGTGACGCATTAAAACCAAAAAAGGATGCAAGTCAATCGAGTTCTTGGGGGAAAAATAACTTGCATAACAAATAAAAAGGTCTTGATAACTTCCATTGTAGGTGAGAGAAGGTCCATGTACAAAGCACCTAACTGACACACTAAGTACTAACAAACCTCATTGGTGACCTAGTTTTCGCCCTTCTAAATACGAACAACACTATAGTATGTGGTGCCAACGGAATGATTTGGTGTTTAAGGCTCTATAATGGCCCGCTAAGAAAACAAGTCGAGTCGTTTGGGATGCCTTGCATGATTATGGTAGGATTGAGTGGCAACAAACTCTCTCAAATTTGGAAAAGGCCCCAGACGTTGCCTACCAAGACGTTCTTAACGAATTCAATTCAAATGCAATGGTCAAGGGTCTTATTATGAACTAGAGCAATTTGGTGGTCACTTGGAAAATTAGACCTCAAATGGGCATTATTTATTGATTTCCCCTCGGGTTACACTGGTTCTCCTGAGGTGGTTGTGTTTTGGTTCCTTTCTTCCAATTGATTTTTTCAATTGTGCTTACAAAAAAACAAAACAAACAAACCTTATAGTATGGTTTTTGTGTGCCATGCCTACATAAAGAGTGTCACTCCATGCATTGTTACAAATACATTCACAAGCATAGCTTTACTATCGGAATAAAGCTACAACTAGCATATCAAGTTTGCCATAAGATGGCTTCTCTAAGCATGTCCAAAGCATATTAATGCTTTTTAGAGATGATTCTATATTCGAGCCAATTCTAACACCGTGAGTAATGCCGGTGATAGTTTACATCACAAAGCAATAACATTTTAAGGCAATACAAACATATGACAAACATAAAATCAACACAACCATGGTCCAATACAATGCAAATCGGGCTTAGATACGTGCATATTTTATGAGTGTGTTGTTTAAAATATATCATGTCCAATGATTGCAATTATATATCTCTCTCTCTCCATGTATATAATATGTTGTGTGTATGTGTTTGTGTTTTCTAATTTCAAACAATGTGGACAATTGATAAAGTGGACCACGTCGATTTTTAAATGCCTTAGAATTAGAGTAGAGGATGTAAATCGGTGAAATGTCAACACATGTGTCATGTGATTGACAACGATAGTGTTAGGCAACATATAAACAAAATATTTGCATTCATTGACATAACATTAGACAACATACAATGAAGTTCCAATAACATGTTGAATTTCATCATAGGATCTTATAATAGATTTGTATGGTAAAATCATGTAATAAAATATGCAAAGTTGATTGTGATAATATTATAGCAATGACTTTGATTGTATTTTCACTATTCAACATTTCTTTATGTATATTTGAAATTAAAAAAACATACATGGTTTTGTTTAACCCTATTGTCATAGCATAACATTCAAGTAATCACTAAAGATTCACACATCTTCCATAAACTTTAGGTCGATCAAAATTATATCATAGGATCCTATGATAGAATTGAAGCAACCAAAAATTCCACATTTTGAAAATATGTCCATATTTACTTAAATAGAACATCTACTGTATATGCTACATGTGCTATAATAGAAAGGCTATTCATGGCCTTAAATTAGGCTTGAATGATTCTTGTCATTGCTAGATGGAGTACTTTTGGACCTTGTAGCATACATGTTATGTTGGTGCCATGTTCCAAATGGCCGATAGGCAACATGCCTGACAAATGGTTTTATCTCTTTTTAAAACATACTCAAAAAGCTAAACCCGAGGATCGTCCTCACCCGGTTGTTCACTCTTACATAGTGAACATAACTCATGATGAAAATTGTTCATTTTGCCAAGGTAATCCAACATTCAAGGGGAATGATCCTTACAAAATCCTTGACACTGAGGATGGATCACCCTAGTGCTAAATAATGTTCTAGATCTCATAAAAACTTACACCTCATTTTGAGCGCATAGATAGCATGCCAAATGTTTTGTGTAATGCACACCCATGACAACAATAGTGCCACACGACACATTCACAATATCAATTGCATTAATTGACTTTACAATACACCCTATTTTGAACCTTCTTAGTCACAAACCTACGAAGTATTCTAATTCTATGTTGGATATGAAGGATATGCTTGCATGTGACTATGTCTCATTATATGTGTCGAGGGTTTATTTATTTTAAACGGATCTTGCTAGATTGATTTGGGGTCTCTGATGCCGTTTCAAAAATCCAAATTAATCAAAAGAGAATAGTATAATTTATGCAATCCCTTGTTACATTTTTATTTCACAATAGAGGAAGTCTATACATACACCACAAAGCTCTAGCCCATATTGACACGTGTGTAAAACTAGAGAGGTAGAATCGACAGTCAACTTGGTTCAAAATGTGGACTGAGAAACAAAATACATGTGATAGGTGATCACAACAAAATTCTCTACAATCATATGGCCCCGGGCTAAATCACATTTGTGTTTGGCTCAACGCCGCCCCTCCTACGTTTCCTTCACTGCCCGCACCAGCGTGGGAACTCTTCCTCGTTGGGAACCAGCGTGACAATACCTAGTCAAAATTACAAATTATTCAAGTTGACATCACATTCATTATTCCCAAGTTAACTAATGGAGTTCCTTCACATGCCAAAGGAGCTTAATGGCTTAAGTGACCAGGTATTGTCATATTGGTTCCCAACAAGGAAGAGTTCCTACGCAAGTACAAGTAGGAAGACCGTGCAATGAAGGAGGTGTGGGAGGAGCAGGGCCTAGCTAAACATAGATGTGATTTAGCCCGGGACAATCATGCGACAGTTTAGTGGTTGGCAAACCATTGTCAAATAGATTAAGTTTTTATCAAAATCCTATTTTGACAAGTATGGCATTCTATTAAATTTCCTCTGTTTCCTAACAATTTGTTTTGTCAACAATATTTTTTGAAAATGGTGCTACAATCTAGCCTCATTAATACGACACTTGTTTATACGACACCATCGATATTACGACACATTGTTGTGCGACCAAACTTTTTAGTTCAAAACTCCCTCTTTTATACAACTACAACACTCGATAATGCGACATTTAGAATCTCCGTTTTGTCATGTTAAAGAGGTAGTTAATGCCAGAATTCCTTTCATCTATGTTATATACATCTAAAATACATCCATTTTCACTTGGGAACTACTTGGGAACTACTTGGGAACTTCACTTATCATTGGGAACTCGATGATAATCATGATTACTAATGTAGAATGGACATGGTTAGGGTTAGATTGGCCTCCTTCCTAGTAAACAACCTTGTACATGGGTGATATAGTATCACCAATATCTTGATGCTAAACATCATACATCATTGTTGTCTAGTTTCTTATTGGAACACTTTGTATATGTGGATGTTAATCAAATGATTAGCTTTCAAAAGTTAGTAGAGAATTTAGAGAAGATGGCAGTTGCTAACTTGGGTAGGCAACACCAAAGATCTTTGGATTCCTATTTCAAGAGTTCTTGAGAACATTTGTATATGTTTGGAGTTATAAGTTATTATCTCATACCATCCATACTGCTTAAACTCGTATATAAATATAAATATTTATTTATTTATTTTAAAGCTCAGAGTACTTACGTTTTCGTATTCTCTCCATAATACGACAACTTTACACCATTTGTCATATTAATGAGAAGACAACATCTCGATAATTCAACTTTTTTTTATCATACTAAAGAGGGAGAACAGTACAGGTGAACTTCGTTGAACTGCACGAGAGACCAATCATTAAGTTAAGTGTGGATCTAGATTTTCTAATTACGCCATGTCAACATAAAATGCTCGTACGCGGATGGCATATTGAGCCACCCATGATATGAATTATTGGATTCAAATTTTTTTAATAAAAACAAAAAGTAGAGGAGGAGCATGCAGTGGACAATTTCATAGTATTGAAAAGTGAGCATCAAAAGGTTAGCCTCGAAAAAGGGATAGAATATACTATGTGGAAAATCGCATGTGTACATTGCATTTTTTTACAAAGTATATCCTATGGTGTTATACACATTCCATGTCAATTATGTTGTATCGAACCATAACCTTCTAGGGCCACGTGTTGTATCCTCATTGGTTAAGATCATGTTCAATGCAAAGAGGAGATCTACTTTCAACATTCAAAGTGTCGAAGTAGACAACACTAGTTGTTGTAGTGTGGATTACCATTTGGGAGTATGGTGTGTTTTTAGGGTTGGTTCACACGGGGTCCCAAGTCTCACTCGATTTAGCAAGTCCCCGACTTTTAAACCCTAAGAAACCATTAAAGTCCTGTTTTATATTCGTTAAAGTTGAACCTTGATGGTGTTATGCAAAACTGGGAGTTGTGTTGAGAGTTGGGTCTAGGTTTTTGCTCAACCCACAAGTCCCAAACCTCACCTTCAAAAAAGTGTTGCCATGTAAACATCCCCGCCATGCTCGGGACTTAAGACTTGGGACCGTGTGTGAAGTCCCATGTCCCTTGATTTGGTTTTAATTCACTACACTATATATAATATGTAGTGTCACTTATTATTTGGAACCATGCAATGCTATAACTATTTAACATATATAACATTCTTTTTGCCAATAGAGGTCTAATTGGTTGGTTGGACATGTACTTGGTAAAAATCATGTTGGTAATACCAAAATATAGCATTGTGTAACTTCAAACATTAAGTGACACTAAATACAATATTTAGTGTAGTGTAGTGATCATCCCACTACAATAAATAAAATAAAATAAAAATATGATTCCTATTCTAGGATGAATGAACATGTACATGTTCATTAATTACACCTACCACTTGGGAAGGTGAAAACCACAATCCATCTGTTGACTTGTGGAATGCTATATAAAATGAATCAACATGCACATGTTCATTACACCTACCACTTGGGAAGGTGAAAACCACAATTCATATGTTGACTTATGGAATGCTATATAAAATGAATCAACATGTACATGTTCATTACACCTACCACTTGGGAAGGTGAAAACCACAATCCATATGTTGACTTATGGAATGCTATATAAAACCAATTGAACTTATAGACCTGGGTCAAAGAATGTCCGAATTAGTCTAATGAAGTTAAATATCACATATACCGTCAATATTTCTATAGAGACAAATTTATGGTATGCTCCAAATGGTAGGTGTTGGGAAACGAAAGCCTAAAACAACTATGTTAAAAGAATGTTGTGGGTTGCAAGTTACTATGTAGGTTGTTTCACTACATTTTCACTATCCCCTGTGATAGGGACCAAAAATGTTGTAGAGGGCTCCCTATTCCAGCGCAAAGTAATGATTTTTCCCTTAAATGTTTTTGCTATTTGTCATGCTCACAGTGGCCACGACCCATTTGTATCCCATGTGGAAACTACATTCCGGCACATGTAAAGGTGAAATAGGGAGCCCTCAATAAGTAGATACCCCACAAGTATGAACCTATTTATAGTTGGAATAGAATCACAATTACATGCACTAGTGAGTGCTACTCGGTACATTCTCAAGGTTAATGATGAAAAAATGCCAGTAGTAAATAAGCTATAAGATTGTAAACATATTCCACTTTCCGCATATAGTCCCGAAGCTCTCTAGCATCTTGGGCAGCAAAAAAAAGTATTTTAAAGATGCCTAAATTTTTGGAAAATCAATTTCGTTGAGTGTCCAAAATAAATAATTAACATTCAAGGAGTGCCTAAAATCACAACATAGTCTCTCACATCATAGTCTCTCACAATGACCACTCAATATAACTTTCACAAAAAGCAAAATATGTTGCCAAGCAAAACCCTGACATACGAGTAAAAAACAAACTTTAGGGCAAGGACTGTTGGTTAAGGGAAGCGCTTAGGTCAATCGTAGCTGCCATAAATGAAATCCATGTTATAGAAACGACTTGGATGAATGTCTGACTCATTGTACATGACTTTTTGAGCCTGCCCAATTTTAGAATATTGTTTTCTGGGTTGCCTACCTTACTTTCACACTTTAGTTAATTATTAGGCCGAAAGGTGGCCGAGCTGCTAGAAAGCTACGGTAATACTCTTAACAAGCAGACCATTGATACAGTAAACGATGGTGGCCATGCTGCCACCCAGCGTGTGAAAGTCTTTACCGATTCTTAATTGACCCAAAGTAAAGTAAAGTAGTTTAGATGAATCACGGAAGTCTAATTAGGGTTCGTGCGGAGGCTTGCCTCAATTAAATACACCACAAACTCCGCAAAAGTAGGCAAAGACATGCTTCATGCACATGACTTTCGCCCCTTTTTGGGCTCCGATTACGAATAGTTGGGACTTAATTACTTTACCATTTGATTATGGGCATGATGGAGGGCATGATGGAGGGCATCTGAGATGTGGGGGTAGATCTACGGCTGAGATTATGCCACGTGTCTCATTGAAGGTAGACCAGAGCCAGCCCCAATGCATCTCTTCAAGCAGAGGTTCGAACCACGGTGTTGGCAAGCTGTCTTTGTGTGTTAGGGTAGATGTGCCTAATTCGGTTAGTGATCTCAATCAGACACCTCTATTTTAGTGGTGTGTGGGTGACCGTTTAATGAGCACAAAAATCTTCACTTTGATAATGAATACGATATGCATATGAGTTCTGAACGATTTGGATTTGCTGACCATCTTGTGTTGCTAGCCATGTTTTTTAAATCCTAGGAGAACTGGGCTAATCGAAAATGTAACCATTCAAGTCAAATCTATCTCACTGCATTACATAGGATATTTAGTGTTTGATACACTAAATATGAGCGCATACACTAAATGTCAATAACCCTATGAAAGTAAGTAACATTAAATGTAAACTCAAACACTAAATATCAACTTTGGTAACATGTGGAAGTTACATGTTTGAATTTTGTGTTAGTAGGATATGATAATAAAACAAAAAAAAACAATGATTAAAGGATAAATCTAGCATATCTTCTAACACTAGTTGTCAAAAAACTGAAAATTAGTGTTGAGCAGGGTAGAGTGATAACAACATTAGATATAATCAAACACTAAATATCCTATTTAATGTAGCTATATTGTCATACATGTATGTATGTGTGGGTGGGTGGGTGAGATATAGACACTTTTGTGAACGAGTGAATAGTAATTTATGCTACAAAGGTGGTCGTGGTTAACCACCACGATCCGACCACAACTACTTGAGTTTTTTATTTTTATTTTTATTTTTCATTCACACTTGTCTTGTTCCAATCCTTGTGACTGTGCTTAGTGATGGATCACTATATTCGTTAATTTGGGACTTTTTCGGCATTTTGAGACAGTTACAAATATAAGAACATGGATAAAATCACACAGATATTGGAGAATGTTGTAAGATGCAAATACTTTGAAGCGGGTGTTCATATCAAGAACCCAATTAAGAACTCATATCAAGATGGTTTAGGTAGGACGACCCAAACATTAGACCATGTTGTTGTGGTCCATATATTAATTTGAGACATGAGAAAGTCTCAAATTAACGAATATAGTGATATGGGGTATGTCGTCTAAAATTGCAAACTATAAATGCTATATGTCTTGGGCTCAAAAAGGGAATTAAATTCTTTACTACCTTCATTGGTTTTTGGATTGAAGTGTTTAAAGTGGTTGTCTCCTCAACTTTCTCCCAATATCTTGCCCTTGAAATGTCTAGTAATGCCACATGAGCATGAACAACCACCGCAAGGAATGTTGTAACCAAAATCAAAGAAAGTAAACCATTACCACTACCACTACCACTATTGTTGACAACAATCATGCCTCATGTATAGTAACATAACTATTTCCGATAACTTAAGCAATTTCGCATAAGAGTAGTACATGTGTGATATTGGGTGGATTTTCATAAGTCTAGAAATTGATATCACAACATTCAACAAAATATATTTTCAAGTTCTAAAACTTTTGTAAAGTTTCAAGGCAAGATTCTCTCCCAACCCATATGCACATCATAGGTTGACAACTTGGAGACAAAAACTTGTGTACAATTAGTGCCTTTTTCAAAGAACCCCAAATCCATGGCCTTTTAACTTACTTTTTCCATCGCACCAAATGTGAAAGCTACAACTATGATTCTTCATGGTCTTTTCCATTACTTTTCTCCTTGCTTTGCCTTTTATTGTTTTTCTTCTTTTCATTGGTTCATACAAATAATATGGGATAACCATTATCCCTCTTTGGACTACCATTGTAGCTTTATTCTAACCTTATTCTTTTTCATGCCTCTTCCATTACATTTTTATTGACTACGAGCAATCTAATGCTCTACATTCTACACCCTCCACATTTGGATTAAACTTGCAAGACTTTGGGCGAGGTGTAGGTGTTGGTGTAGCCGCTTGTGCAAGGGAAATGTTCTCTGCATACACGGGAAGCACTGATGACATGGGATGGGATGACAATTGCTACATTATATTTCCAACACTGCAAAACCATAAACACATTGAGGGTTAGTGACACTTACAATATATGACACAAAAAATCAAAGAGGTCTAACAAAATTCACGTACTCAAACATAATTTCCTCGCCACTTTGGAAGGAGGTTCTTTATCATCCTCCAACAAAGGTGGTTTCGAAGATTGACTAACTATGGGATTTGAGATGACGACGTACAAAGCGGTTGAGGTATCTCATTGAAGATGAGGCAATTTGCTTCATAAGCAACAAGATGACGCCCACTCTCATGACATTCATGGATAGAGGTTTGTGAAGGAAAATGTAGTTAAGGTTTTGCTATCACTCCAATTAACCCAAGGAAAACAACCCATGGTACACGGTGTCAAGGAAGTTTGAGATGGTGTTTATGAGGATTGTGTCACATTGGATTGAGGTTTCTAATAACATCTATGTCTTTTACTCCTTCATTCCTTCTTCATTAGGCGCAATTCGCCCTCTCATGCTTCATTTGGTGTTTTCTTAGTCGTGTGTGGACTCCTATTGCTCTAATCTCATCCATTATTTTGTTCGTGAAGTTCTTTCAACTTTGACAATAGTCTTTGTCTTGGCAATTGTCCTTTGTATTAACTAAATTCTTCCGATGGATTTCTATCCCACTGGGGTTAGTATCTTCTTCCATAATCATGAGGCTTGTATAACGTCATCCGTCATAAACCAAATTGCATTGCTAAAAGATTCATTCTTCTTTTCAATCCATTACATCGTCTTCCCACGAGCTTATCTCCATTGCGAATCATCATATCCATATAGGATCTTGGCCATAAATCCTTGCAGACATACAAGGTTACATACAATTGTGTAGGCTATTTTTTTAGTTATCATAAAGCTCAACTAGCCCAATACTCATTCTAAAACTGATTCAAACATAACATCCAATCATAATCATAATATCAACCTTCTGGCTCTTAGGGCTATCATCTCTTGATTTAAACTATCGATAACCCTAGCCATTCTAAACTTCTATTATCCCACTTTTGTGCTTTGACATATTAGGTCATTCCTCATGAGTTCAACTCTTCCCTCTTGCCTCACAACTCTCTTGTCATTCCAACTATACTTAGGTTAACTCCCTTTTCTTTTGTCTCACCTCCCTCTCACATGCTATTCACCTTGATTGGCTATGGCCACTTCTTGCTTGCGCAACATCTCTCATGTGAAGCATGGTTATCAAAACCTCAAAGGTTTGGTCTCCTTCACTCTTAACTTGCTTTATCTTTACCACATTCTTTTAAGCTATTGCCTCTTGGCACATCATTGTTTTATCTTCTGCCCTCCTTGATTATCGGATTTACATTCAGTCTATCGCTTAGTAGCGGTGAATATTTGTATTCTTCATGTTTAACTTCTCAACCTCATATTCTACCTTTTTTAAATGTTCACTCATTTTGCATCATCTTTCATCCTCAATGCATTGTATATTTGTTGTTAATACTATCTCTCTGCCGATCCTTTCATTATCTCATCAATCCTTTCATATATATACTGTAATTAAGGTTTTGGTTAGAAACAAACCCAAGGACATACTTAGGGAAGACTTAAAAAGTGATTTGTGTATCATCTAGGTGCCTTGGTTTAGTTTGCTTAAGGAAAACATAGGGTTATTTTCCCAAAAAAATGTACATCACACGTATACACACACATTCATACGTAGTTGGTTTTCAATACAATCAAATTGCTCTCTTCCGTTATTTTAAGGAAAGTCCTCTCCATGTATGGGCGATAGTCTAAGTCAACAATCATTGCATTGCCTCACATTACTTCTATCACATGTAGTAATACTATGGAGGGAGGGAGTTTTTTTGGTACATTTGAGGAAGATAGGAAAAAATAGTGTAAAAGGAGATCAATTAGAGCTAGCTATTTTATTAACATGTGAGAAGAAAGACCATAGGCAAGGAAATTGGAACATGAAGGATTTGAAGGGACTATGGTTTGATTAGAGAAAGTGCAGTCGTAGAGACTAGCATGTGCATTGTAGTTTAGATTTTGGTTATGATCAAACCCAGAGAAACACTCATGGAAGACTTAAAAGGTGATTTGTATTTTATCTAGGTTTCTCACATAAGGCTTATTAAAGAAGACACAATGTTAATACACTTTATTTCATAATAGGATTGTCAATTTGTTTACGAGTAAGGGATAAAAACTCTAAAAATCTCTCCATGTCGGTACATGCAATTGTGACTGTCACTCACCTCATTCTAATTTCCCAGACAATCATCTGGCAGTGAGTTCATTTTATTTGGACCAAATGCGGTGCACAAGCATAGGCACATCCATAGTCAATTGTCTTGCGTAAAGTAACCTATTTTTGTCTCTTTACCGAAGTCAAGGGCACTTCGGCGTAGTCAATAATCTTTCATTAATTAACGTCATTTAATGTAATTTGAAATTGCAGTGTGGTAATCTTTTCAGGTTAGTCCGTCTCTTTTAATTAAATAAAATCTTAGTTATGCAGTCCGACAATAGTCTTATATCTAGCCTTGGCCAAAGCAATCAACATGCCCCTCAGTAGCAACAATAAACCAGGACCACAAATAAGAGTTAACGTTGCATGCAAGCTCCTCCAACTTAGTACTTTTAGTGCGCCATCGTAATCAAATTCCTTTTGTTTTAGGGGAATAACTCATATCATTAATTCCACTACCTACACTGGAAATGTCATTTAAAAGTGGGTACTAATTAACACTCGATAATTCACGGGTAGATCACTCCATTGCCAAGTTGAACACCACGTGCGGCCAAAAAAAATCTTATTTTGGTAAGTTGCACCACCAAAATGGGTCAAAATTTTATCAAATTTTTTTCATGAGTAGATATACATAGTACCTATGACATAGTTAAAAGTGGTAACTAAATTTGATGATTTGTTTTTTTCATAAAACATGCCATTTCTAACTAGAATGACACAAAATTGAACTAAAACAATTACTAAAATAAATAAAGATGACGAAAATTTTCAAAAAAGTATACAAAAGATACTATCAATGGTTATGTATATGTAGAAAAAATATCATATATTTTAAAATTATATATGGCATGTAATATAGGGGTAGCAAACTTTGTATGTAATTCCACGATTCATTTCATTGATTATTATAATTGTATCCGAATTCAATGTTGATTTGTAGAAACCTTCCGCGGAATTATTTTTATTTTTCAACAATAGACACAAATTCCACATCCATCTAAGAGTCATCATTTCATGACATCTTAATCTAGATTATATTATTAAACACAACTTAATTAACACTAATCCAATACAGACCATAACCTTCATTTGATTTTGCTCCTCGCTCACCGTGCATAAAGTAATCCATTCAATTACACATTTGCCTCTTCTGATAAACTATAGTCATGGACATTATGTCTATCATACTAATCCACTCGCAAGATAAATAAGTATGGTTCTTACACAATCAGACTCTTGCCATGGCATACCTTAACGTCCAATAAACATATCAACACAATATTAAAATTAGTTTACGGCCTAAAATGAAATTGCCACAGAAACTCCGTACACAATTTGCTCAACATCCACAAAGTAGATAAATAATTATATATTTCTTTCCTTCACTGAAAACATATATCAATTGCAATAAAATTGCCAAACACACAATTGATGCAGTTCAATGACTTCGGAATAGTTCCCTAAATCATTATTGTTCGTCCTTGCTCAAAATTACAACGCAAACAAACTATGGTCCGGCTCTGGAGGAATCTCTCGCTAAAAGGAACTTGACAAGTTAGTCAAGAGCTTGAGAGGAAACCAAACAAGGTTGGAAAAGGCATGACTCTTTGATTATATTTGTTGATTCAAAGTGTCACAATAGTAGCCTTTATAGATAGAGTCAATCAATTCATCAACACCTACTTCATGACAACCGAGAAAACCAAGGTTGAAGGTTGTGTAGTGGATTTTTCCATTATGACTATTGGTAAATATCTTAAACTCATGATAGAAGGCATTATGGAAGGGCAATTGCTTGCCCTCACCAAAAAACAACATGAAAGTATTTTTGACGTTGAGTTCCTAAGGAGACAATGATGTGGAAGATAGAGAAGGCCAAACAATACTAAAGGCTATGGTTTTAATACGTTAATCATTACTTGATTTTTCAGCCTCAAATGGAGACTATGGCCTAGAAGTACGTTGTGGAAACTATTCAAACGTGGGAGGGCAAGAGGATTAATTGGGCTCATATTGTGACGCAAAAGATCCATGCAAAAGCCTTACGAACTAGAATTGGGTAGCCTAGGAGGGTGGAGTTATAATAAATTTGTTATATTTCAATCTTTTTTGGCCAAGAATAGCCTAGACCTGCAATAGGAAGTGACCGACCCTCTTCATCAAATTTCCCGAGTCCATTGTCTAGCCTATGAGGTTCGGATGAATTGGTAGAAAATAACTACAAGCTAAGGTTACAACTAAAAATATATATAAGGACTTACTTCAAGACCATTCATAGCAATTGATTGAGAAGCGTGAATCCTTAATTAGTTGTCAATCGACTAACGTGAAGCACAAACATGGAATTGGCCCAAGCCATGAAAGAAAAGACGGATTGCCAATTGGCATTTCAAAAAAAATAAAAAATTATGGATTCTTACCGAGAGCAGGTAGCTATGAAGGAAAGGAGAGGATGACCCTGCAAGACAAATTGAGCTATCACAAACAAATGAAAGACCAGTTGGACAATTACTAGGCCAAGTTAAAGCATGTCACTTTTAAAAATGGGCAGTTGAGAGAGAAATTGAGGTAGTTGGAGCTAGTATTGGTTCATCAAAAGGCGAGGGTCAATTGTACCAGTACAAGACAACCCTCTATGACTTCAACAATGTTTAATTCAGTCAATTCTTCCTTTTTATCTTTAGAATTTTAGATTGAGTTGTGGGAGTCTAAAGAACTTGTAGCCAATGATTTTTTTGTAGACATACGTAGTCTAGTGCCATTTTTTTCTTCCTAATCATGGGACTAAAGAAAAATTGAATGGATCGACCACAGATGTTTCTTGAAACCGTGGCAATGAAGTGTTGAGTGGGGAGTTGTAGAATTGTTTGTAGAAATTTTAGCTCACAAAGAAATATACCTTTCCGATCCTTACTCAACCTTTGTCATAATCGGTGACCTCGGAGCCCGAATTCTACTATATTATATTTGAACACTAGTGGATATTAAAACACCAATTTCTAGTCAAAGTTGAGAGATAAGAGGTGTCTTGGCAAACCTATGACGTTCAAGTCTCTTCTGAATTTTATAGTCAGTCTTTGAGTAATTTATAATAATAGTATGAAACTTTATAGACTTTATTAGCTCAACTTCATTATCCAAATTTTGTGTCAAATGTTTTATTGGCTAACATTCAACAGTGTTTTTTATTTTTTATTTTAACCTAGTGAGGAATTTTTTGGCTCTCATTATATATTTTCAATGTAATAATATGGTCAATAGGCCTCTACTCAATTTGCATGGACATGTTCAATTTGATCTACCACCCACTTAATTTGTTTCAACATACCAAACTATAGACTTGTCCTTGGTAGGGAATCCCCTTACTCTAAAATACCTCAAGCAATATGCCCATATGTTTGACGAACCTAAAGAAAGACCACTTTCGACCTAGTCGGCCATCTCCTCGCTGCTTGAAGACTATGGTTCTTCATGCACGGATGATGTACATGCTGATATCCATTACATGAGGATTTCAAGGCAATGGTCATGAAGCTCCTCTAGTGGTAGTAATTACCCACCCGCATTTTTGTGACCACCCTCGAAGGTGCGAGTGGAATCCCAAAGCCACATTGTCGAGTAATGAACATAATTGGCCCATAATTCCGGGACCAAAATCTATTGTGGTGGAGTTGCAAGGCAACTTACCTGCAATGTTTTCAAATTCGTATTCACAACCAAGACCATGTTTGCCTTCAATGTGACCATTGACGTGAACTAGTACGAAAGTCATCACGAATTCCTACTATTGCTCAAGTTGCATTAACGACCCACAAGATGGGTGAGACTGGTTGAGTCTATGGTCATCAGTCATTTTATTGCAAGTGCTCATAAGTGCCTCATCAACAAATTTCCACACACGAGAGCGTGTCCTTTTGAGAGATTCTTGAGGTGGAAATGGATCAACACACCAAATTTGGTGGCCACAGACAAAGATCTTTAGAATGCAATTGAGAAAATGAAGACCAGAGAGCTAAAGCTACTAGTCGAGGAGGCTACTCAACATTAGCAGCCACCACCGAAACTACTTTGGAGATAAGATGTCGAAGGACTAGCAACAGAAGTAGTGAGGGGCTATGTTGTTCAATCCTTTGTGTTTTTCCTAGCCTAATATGAAAGTAAGTGTGAATATGGCTTAAGAGAAATTGGAAATTCCTAATTGAGTTAGTTTGAAAGGGCTATTGTTTCAAGATATCATAAAGTAGTGATAGGAAGGGCCATAGTCTAATAAAATACAATATGAACTTTGAAATATGCCTCATAACTTCTCCAAGGTATATAAGGTTAGGAAAATGAAAGAGATGGGAGCTCGTAACATTTTTTTGTGATATCGGAACTTTGCTAGACTTTCTAAATGTTTCAACAAAACTGGATATCAACCACAATTGGTGGCTCGAAGCATATATGTGTGATACATATTTGCCAAGTCAATTATTTGAGGTGCGAGAAATTAAGTTATATCCAGGGTGAATGCACTGGATGGTATAAAATCTTGTCCAATTCTAAAGACACAATTTTAGTGTGAGTGACTTAGTAAATCAACGAGGAGGGATTCATGGGCTTTAATTGTGAGATTATGTGCTTAAATTCTCATATTAAATCTATAGTTCTTGCATGTGAATGGAGTGGAAAATCACTACATGTTTGAAATATAGATTATGATAGGAGAATAACAAAAATTAGTATTTGGAGGATAAAACTATAGTGTTTGGATTGATATTGTAATTGCAAATAATATCAAAGGGTGATTCCTTGATTTTGAGATTTGGTTTGTCATGCATCTAGAGCATCTGATCAAATTACAATCTAAGTCATCGTTTTGCTAGAATTAACTAACAATGAAGTCATTGACATGTGTGAATTATCGTATGAGGATACAATATAATTACTGAGTGTCTCTTGAAGCATATCAATGAGAATTCAACAGAGAGGGAGGAGTGAGTCCTCGTCACAAATCAAACAGACAATATGTTATGAAAGTATAACTGACAATTGGCAGTGTTCGGGAAATTCGTAGCCAATTAGTGCTATGGTTCAAATGTCTTTGTGTTTTATATCTTTTGACTGAGGTAATATGAGGGAGTGATGATTTGGTGTCTAAGTTGTAATAGCTTTAGATGAGGCTAAAGTGTCAATTCTTGAAAGAGAAGTGCAAAAATATGGCAGAAAGCAATAGTCCTTATTTCATATTGTCTTATTATTATAATTGCATGGTTTAGGAGGATCGAATCTCTTGAATAACTTGAGATTGAAGTGAATTTCCATTCATAGCTTGAGAAATTCACATGTTGTCGTTGTAATATGATGTGGGAAACTCTTACCTAGAGGAAGAAGGTTGGAGGATGATATGTTCTAAAAGAGAAAGAGGCAATGGTCTTGACCTTTCAAAACCATGCATGCTCTATCTATTAACTTATGGCAGGAACAAAGTCAAAACAACACATGAAAAATATCATAGTCTATGAAGGGAAAATAACCCAACTGACAGTACTATGATCAGTACAAATACAAAGACGGGGTTGAGAAGGTGAATAATTTTAATGGCCTGGCTTTGGTAAGTACCACATAGTAAATTAACCTTGTGATGAATTAATTACTATATGCTAGGGTTTTAATCCCAAAACAATTCAAATTTGGGTAATTGAATTCATTAACCAAGAATCTCAAAATGTTAGAGATAGAATGAATGTTCAAACATGTTGTCTTCAAGAAATGAAAGCATAACTCAAAGGTCAAACCGGAATTGGATAAATGGAAGAACTAAAGTATGTTCATCTAATTTTGTTGTGGTTTTGCCTATTAGTGCAATTCATGAATACAATGGTTACCTTGGCCAAGACCAAGTAAAAGGCCATTGTCGAACAATATAACTAAAATCATACTTAATAAAAAAATACTGAAGAATCATGTAGGATGACTGCACCGCCTTTTCAAGTTACATTAAAAAACGCTTAATTAATATAAGACTATTGACTATACCAAAGTGCCCTTGGCTTTGGGAAAGAGACTAAAATGGGATACTATATGCAAGACAATTGATGATGATTATGCCTATGCTTGAGCAACTCACTTGGTCCAATTAGAATGAACTCGTTGTCATACTATTGCATTGGTAAATAGTGTGAAGTGACCTACTCATGCAAGATATGCAAGAAGCCACGAAATTGATTGGCATGTGCTCAACGATCGAAGAAACGCTGAAAATGGCAAAAACGATGCGCTAGAGGCTAACTTAGCACGTTCCATCACCGTACCAGCCAGTGTTGCCAGCACCACCCACCCTCTTTTGGCGAAGCTCAAGATCTCTTCAACAGAGATGTCAGCGTATGACAATAGATGAATGTGCAAAGATGCCAACGTGTAACCTTGCAGAGGTCGTGCACAACAAGCGGTTGCATCAATCTGACATCAAGTTGATTTGCATGTACAAGCAACAATGGACAATTTGATTTGTGTGTTCATTACATGCCATGACTAAAAGGGGGATCTAGTGGTAAAGGCCCCAATTCAAACGTCTTTGAAGTTGAAGCTTGTTGGACGATGTGGAGATCCCAAATTGCTTGCAAATGTAACGAAATATTATCATGGGGCAAAATCCTTAATGTTAGGGATTGAGCCTTAGAAGGCTCGGAGTTGTTTGGATCCACCTAGTGTTGATTATGACTCACATTGACCTGACAAAGTGAACCACTCAATTCCTTGCCCCACCACTTGGGCTAAAGGTCATGCATAGAAGAGTCATTGAATTGTGCAAAGTGTGGTGTGGTTCATACCATGTCTATGAGACACCGATTCCTTTCCTCTTAGCGGCACATTGCTGGATTGCCCCCCAGCTTAGCCAAAAAATGTTGGGCATTGCAAGCCAATACATGTACTTTGTGCATTGCAAAAGTCTGTAATAGCAAACATGCTACTCCCGCTCCAACTTGCAAAGGCTTGAAGAAGGAGTTTCATTCCACTCACAATGTGGAGCACGAGTTTTGGTTTTGCCTTGATGACATCAAGCATTGTGTAAGTGACAAGAAGAATACATATATGTTGGACTAGCCTATAGTACCCAACACATAGCCAATGAAGATAATGCATCAATCTCTCGAAGGAGAAGGTGTTTGCGGTCAAAGACGTTGGGTTCCAATTGCATCAAATGGAGGCCCTTTCGCCACATTGGAGGTTTTCTTCAATTGCAACACTCATGATCCCCCATTTGCATTTTACTATGGTCCCAAACTTGGACGCCCAATCAACTTCCAAGGCTATAGTACTCCAAAGCAATGCATCGCAATCCATCAATACCCATGGCATATCCTGAAAACAAGTGGGAGAGCACCGGATTCATGGACAATGACTATGTGGTTGGTGTCACAATGGTGCCATATCCCGGATTTGGATTGATAATAAGTATCATTTCCAAGGAGGACAACTCCTACTTGGTCGCAATTGGCAACATCCCTCATTGCACATGCTTGGACTTCACAAAAATATCCTCTCATGCTTTGGGAAAGAGTGTAGAATGTGAGTAATGTTCTAAGTTTTGTGTTCAGTCCCACGTGATTAATAATGTCATGAAATGCCATGTGTTGGTGTGAATTTTTATATTAAAAGTCATCAATGGACTAATTTTTTAAAGTCCAAATGGTAATAGGCCCCCGTCACTCGTGTTCTTTCAAAATGTTGGTACTTTACACTTGGAAAACTAGAAACAAATGAGTGCCAAATTTAGAGTATATATATATCCCATGATTGTGCCCATTTACTAAATTTGGCTTCATCGGTTAGATGTTATTGCTTACTACTCATGTGTTACAGCTCATCGCTCATCACTCATGTCTTAGCTTCCCTCGTGGCACATGTCATTAACTCCATTACATTGCATTTGCAAGACACAAAATGAAAAGACCCAATTCACCAACTACCAAGTGGCACAAAGGCTCATACTCAAACACCTCCATTGATGGGGGGGGGGGGGGGTGGGGTTAAAGAGACCAAGTGACTTTGAATCTCATCCATAGAGCCAAGTGTTGGGAAGGTGTTTTGTTTTTGGGGATGCAAGTGCTTCTCAATACAATGAGCAAGACATATGTAGGTTGCTCAATACTTTATTTGGAGTAGTTGGCCGGTCTTATTTTACATGAACAATCGTGGAATGTCTTTGACAATGGGCCACACCCACACAAAGTGGTGTCGGGCTTTATATTGCACCAACTTTCACATATGATTTCACACATATGTGCAGAGATTTTTTTTTCTAGATTTTTTTAAAGGGAGGTTTATACAATATGCAGCTAGACGGTCAAATTATTTATGAGCATCTTTACCGGATATTCTCTTCTGATGAAATTCAGGTCAAAATTTGTTGGCACTCCAACCATCGAAAGATACAAGGAATTTTCCAATTCCTTAGCCACACACGCCAAAAAAGAACGGTCATTGATGTATCAAGTTATTGTACCTACTACCTACAACTTTATACAACTTGGGTGTTGTACCCAAGAAAGTCCCCCAAAGTCTACTTGCCAAGCATAAAACATATGTATTTGATGCACATTGCACATCCCCCCTTAGACTGCATATTTCGATGCAATTTTTTTATTTTTTTGAATGAGATGTCTTCTCTCAAAACACATTCACCTACTACAATTCTAAAATATCATCAAATAAAGCGTTTTTTTCTTCTTCCCCTCCCCTCTCACTAGGTGTTATACACATTCGCCCTCACATGCTTATGTGCATCACTATCACCTTGTTCTTTATTTGGTGAAGATAGCAAAAGCTTTCAATCGTCGATGTAAACTCATGCATCTATAATTTAGTGTAAGCGCAATGAACTATCTAACATCTTATATGTGTTGAGTTGTTTTGATCTCGGACTCGTTAGCATAATAGTCTTTATATTAGTCTCAATGCTACACTAAATATTGTATTTAGTGTGATATGGTATTTTATGTCACTATGGTAACTATCCTAAAGACACTTCAAATAAATAAGTTTACAAGTATTATCACCCCAAGTATCTTTACATCGTCCAGTTTTAGTATCCTTAAATCATCCAGTTTTAGTTCGATATTTTTAAGATCTTAAAAATTCATGTAATGAAATGTTATTGTCATGGTAATAAGTAATAGTAATTACAACATTGTCAATCTCTAATGTCAAATCATTTTTTTACAAGGAATGACAAATGATGTTATGTTTACAATTAGTATTAAACAAGAAAAAATAGAATTGGTGACACTAAATACAATATCTAGTGTAGTATTTACTTGATATGGAATGCCCATAAACTTGTAAGGATTGAGGGGGTGATCACACTGGCCAATTCATACACCATCTGTTGGCATCTCCGGTTGTAATAATAAGAGCAAACATGGCATAGTCTGTCATCTTTAGAGATAGAGGGAAAGTCGATTTCAATTGCAAGTCTATTGTTTGCGGTGCAGTTAGCAATGATGATCTTGCATTGTGGTGGTGTCAATGGTTGCATCAAACACAGTTCATGTTCGTTTTTGAGAAATATTTGAGGTGGAGATAATCTAGTTTTCTTCCCTAAGAGATGGAAAGAATTCCACCCTTTAGCAAGAAAAAGCCTCCTTGATACCATCTTACACAATTTTGATGTTGTTGGGTGATTGTGAGATGAGATAAAATGTGTTGAATGAGTCAAGCTTGGTTGTTGACAGTCATGGCCAATATTTACTTCTTGAGTTGGGCCCCCACCAATCATAGCGAGGTAAAAAAAAATTGTACTAGAAGCATGCCTCCAATTCTAAGATTATGGTTAGTTCATCTTACTTAGATAATTTCATTAGACCAATTTGGGATGTCTGATATTAAATTACCAGTCAAATCAACTAGAACTAAGTAACTTACATTGTGCACTTAATATCATCAATTGCGATTTCACCTTGGGTAAATATTGTTGGGGGTTTAGCTCAATGAACAAGACATCTACCCCATGTCACTTGTTGATTCTTGGAGGTCTAATGTGAACTAAGCCCCCTCTTTCCTTGGATTATGGCCAATTTCTCTTAATTGGATAATTTAACTATATTCATTTGTGGTATATGATGTTGTTTCCAAAGTCAAATCACCTATAGAAAGTAATTCTAGTGTATATTGTGTTTTCACCAACTTAAAGCACACTACTTTTGGCTCAAGTTTGTGCCATGCCATTTGTATACACACGTGGGATCTAGCAAAAACTTGTCTCTCATATGTTTGTAGTTACTTCATCTCAAATGGATTTTCTCATTAGACTAATTTGGATACCTCCAAATTCCTAAACCCATTTTTAACACAAAAAATTCTCTAGCATAAACTTAAAACATAGTTGATATTGTCTTCACCATAGTTAAAAAATTTGTGGTCCCCTGCTTAAAGAGGTAGGCATGGGTTAACCTAGCTGGCCATGGCTAGACACCCACCTCTTTGAGTCGGCTCCCCTCTTTGAGTCGGCCCCCCTTACCAACATTACCCATGTAATATGGGAATAGTAAAACCCTAACATCCATATATTTGTGCTTGATTTATCTTAGGCCCATCCAAGAATTCAAATCTAATTGGATATTATTTAAAAAAGAAAATACAAGCTATAATATAGTTGACTATGTTTTCACCTTGGGTAATGTTGGAGAGGGAGGCTAGGACTAGATACCCACGTCTTTGAATTGGGTGCCCACCAACATCACCCAAGGCAAAAACACATTAACTTGTATCATAACACGTATCTTTCTTTCTTTCTTTAATCAATTTGACCCCAAAAGAATCATCATCAGTAGCAACCTATAACGACACTATTCTTTCCCAATTACTGTGTCTTACTATTTGGACTTACCCAGTGCTATAACCATTTATTGAGAATGTGATAACTTACCAAGCAAAGTCGTCTTCGTTCTACACTGTCCGAACAACCTATCGAACCTTCACTAGTAAAAATTGAACTCATGAGTAAAATGATATTGCACCACATAACTCCAAATAGCAACATGCACTCATCGAGATAATCAAAGTAGTTTGAAAGGACCAACGTGAGATGTATTAACCACAAACCCATCAGGGACGAGTTTTACCCACTCCCCTTTTTATCTTGGTAATGGTGGTGGAGAGGGGGCTAGTAGATTCAAAGAGGTGGGTGTCTAGCCCTGGCCGTACCTAGCCCGAGGACCGTTTATAACTCCGTTGGATGCAAGATGAATTAACCACAAACCCATCGGGATCAAGTTTTTACCTCGGTAACGGTGGTGGTGGTTGGGGGGGGGGGGGAGGGAGGCTAGTAGATCAAAGAGGTGGGTGTCTAGCCATGGCCCTACGTAGCCCGGGGGCATTCATAACTCCGTTGGATGCTAGATGAATTAACCACAAACCCATGCAGGTCAAGTTCTTACCACTCCCTTTTTTACCTTGGTAAAGAGTTTTTTTTACGTCGATAACGGTGGTGGCGGGGGGCTATAGTAGATCAAAGAGGTGGGTGTCTGGCCTTGGCCCTACCTAGCCCGGGGACTATTTATAACTCCATTGGATGCAAGATAAATTAACCGCAAACCCATTGGGTCAAGTTTTAACCACTCCCTTTTTACCTCGGTAACGGTGGTGGTGGGGCCCCCTAGTAGATCAAAGAGGTGGGTGTCTAGCCCTAGCCCTACGGAGCCCGGGGACCATTCATAACTCCGTTGGATGCAAGATGAATTAACCACAAACCCATCGGGGTCAAGTTTTACCACTCCCCTTTCTACCTTGGTAACGGCGGTGGTGGGGGACCCTCTTGTAGATCAAAGAGGCGGACATTTGACCTTGGCCCTACCAAGCCCGGGTGGCGTTTATAACTCCGTTGGATGCCAGATAGATTAACCACAAACCCATTGGGTCAAGTTTTTATCACTCCCCTTCTTCTTCTTTTTTACCTCGGCAATGGCCTTCTAACCTCGGTGACAGTGGTGGTGGGGGGCCATCTTATAGATCAAAGAGGTGGGTGTCTAGCCCGGACTGGCCCCACGGAGCCCGTGGGCCATTTATAACTCCGTTGGATGCCAAATGGATTTAACCACTAACCCATTGGGGTCAATTTTTTACCACTCCCCGTTTCACCTCGGTAACAGCGGTGGTGAGGGGGACCCTCTCGTAGAATCAAAGAGGTGGACGTTGGACCCTGGCCCTACCGACCCTGGGTGCCGTTTCTAACTCCGTTGGATGCCAGATAGATTAACCACAAACCCATCGGGGTCAAGTTATTACCACTCCCCCTTTGTTTTTTTTACCTTGGCAATGGCCTTTTCCCCTCGGTGACGGTGGTGGTGGGGGGCCATGTAGTAGACCAAAGAGGTGGGTGTCTAGCTAGGCCCGGCCCGGCCCCACGGAGCCCGTGGGCCGTTTATAACTCTGTGGGATGCGACACGAGTAGTGGTACTCATCATTCCGAAATGCACCCGAGCACCCAAGTCAACAAACGGCTCCAGAGCTCCTTGTGCCATTCCCATTCCCATTCAGCCCCGCCTTTGAGGGGGGGCTCGATCGATCACTCGCTTTCTTGGGCCATTTCTTCGTCAATCATTCGCAGGCATATTCTATACATCTCCACGCCTAACTTACTCTTTTGAATTTTCTGTGCAGCCTGTGGGGAAGAAAGCTGGCCCCGAACAAGCTCCGGAAAATGTCCACGCTGGGTACATGTTAGGCCCGCCGCCTGGCTCCCCATGCACCGTATCAATCATTCCGGCTCCTCCTCGGGAGCACACGGCACCTCTCGGTCGTGGTGGGGGTAATAAAAAAGCACTCCTCCGCCGGCTGCTCAATTCGAGCCCTAACTTAGCGTGCCTGTCGTATATGTGCCTGTTTGTTTGTATGTATATACTACAGTATGTTAACTCCTCTCACGCATACCTATAAGTGGGGCGTCGTGCGCCTCCTTCTTGAGTGTCTCCTTAAGTTCACGTGCGTCAATCAGTTGTGGTGCATCTGAAAAAAGTGGGAATGTCATTGAAGGAAAGTGGCCCTGCTTGTATGTGAGTATGCGGTATGCGTGTTTGTATGTATACTATACCATGTTAACTCCTCTCTTGTATATTTCTATACTCACGCATACCTATAAGTGGGGCATCGTGTGTCTCATTCTTGAGTGCCTTCTTAAGTTCACGTGCGTCAATAAGGCGTGGTGCATCTGAGAAAAGCGGGAATGTCATTGAAGGAAAGTGGCCCTGTTTGTATGTGAGTATAGAAGTGAGTATGTGGTATGCCTGTTTGTATGTATAATATACTGTGTTAACTCCTCTCTCGCATACTTATAAGTGGGACGTCGTGTGTCTCCTTCTTGAGTGTCTCCTTCAGTTCACGTGCATCAATCAGTTGTGGTGCATCTGAGAAAAGGGGGAACGTCATTGAAGGAAAGTGGCCCTGGCCGGGAGCCTTCTGGCTTGTCTCATCTACTCTCTCTCTCCTGCTGCTGCTCCTTCAGTTATGGGCCACCACACACTCGCTGCATTGGAACACGTCAGCTGAAGTTCTAATGTGGCCTCTTCTTCACATCTATGATCGGGGAGAACCAGCAGTTAGTTACAGATGAACCAAATCAGCTCATGGATCTTGAAACCGTTGGTTTTGTGATCTTTTCGGGAAGCTTTGCCATTTGAGGCAACAATGTCACAACCGTACATCTTCCACATGGATTTACATCCACTGGCGCATGTTCAACTAATAATTTCAGCACTAGATGTTTAAGATATGCTACGTTTGAGTGTCATGCAACTTTTCAAATCAACTGGGAATCATTTGCACCATATGGATCAACAAAATAATAATAATAATAATAATTTCATGATTATAAAAACATGTTCAGGAGATGCTACCTTTGAACCATGGAGCGTGCATTCGTGGAGCGGTTCCACTGTAAACTAGTTGAGAGCACACTGCCATATTTGAATTAATCCAAAATAACTAACTTTGTTGAATCAAAATTAGCCACGTGGTAAGACATGGCGGACATGAACGTGAACAAAAGGAGTGGTAGAAATAGTCTAGAAACCATCCAAACTAGTGTCAAAGGGGTAAGAGCAAATTGGTCACAACAATATTATGGTCACACATGACATTAGAGGCAAAGCACTTCCAACTACTACTATGTGATTTTTATTTCTTTTTACTCTACATAGAGAGCATTTCATCCATAACTTCCAGTAGTTTATGTCCATGAGCATATCATTTATGACCCGTGAATGTGTTTGAGAATGGACTTAGAAAGAGGTTATCAATCAACTGCACTTCGCCGAACTAGTTGATCATCCAAGAGGAAATCAAGCACTCCGATCAATAGATGTGTGTGTGTGTGTGTGTGTGTGTGTGTTTCTTTTTTCTTTTTTCCTTGTGTCTAGGTAGAGAGCATTTCATCCATGACTTTTGATGGTTTCTATCCATGAGCATATTGGTTATAATAACCCACGAATTGTTTGAGAATGCGCTCTAGAAGAGGTGGTTACCAACAACCGCACTCCGCAGTATTGGTTGGTTGCTCATCCAAGTGGAAATTAAGCACTTCCAATAATTGAACATGTGTGTGTATGTGTTTTCTTTTTTCTTTTTTCTTTTTTCCCCCAATCTACATAGAGAGCATTTCATCCATAAATTTGGGTGGTTTATGTCCATGATCATAATGGTTATGACCCATGAATTGTTTGAGAATGTGCTTGGAAAGAGGTTATTGATCAACCACAATTTGTAGAACTAGTTTCTCATTCAAGTGGAAACTAAGCTTTTCCAACCATTTTTGTGTGTGTGTGCGTGTGTGTGCTTTCCTCCCTATCTACATAGAGAGCATTTCATCCATAAGTTATGGTGGTGTTTGTCCATGAGCATATCGGTCATAACCCATAACTTGTTTGAGAATGCGCTTGGGAAGAGGTTATCGATCAATTGCATAATTGTTTGCTCGTCCAAGTGGAAATCAAGCACTTCCAACAATTGTTGTGTGTGTGTGTGTGTGTGTGTGTTTTTCATATCTACATAGAGAGCATTTCATCCATAATTTCATGTAGTCTCTGTCCACGAGCATATTGGTTATGACCCATAAATTGTTTGAGTAGGTGGACGCATGAGGCATTTGAGAAAACGAGAATCTTGTTGAGGAGTGGCGAGGAACTCGGTTGTCTCATCTCCCTACTTGTAACTCTACTATGCCGGTTACGACCACTCAACGTTGCATTGAAACATGTAAATGACGCGGCCTCTTCCGATTGTCCTCATGCATTCGAGAGAAAGATGATTCGATGCACCTCTCAAAATTGGTCGCTCATCCAAGTGGAAACAATCAAGCACTTCCAACAACTGCATGCCGTGTGTTTTTTCCTATCTATGTAGAGAGCTTGCTTTCATCCAAAGCTTCCGATTTATGTCCATGAGCATGTTGGTCATGACCCATGGATGGCTTGAGTGGATGGACGAGGCATTTGAGAAAGTCAAAATTTCATCCAAAAGCGATGGAGTGCCTGCTTGTCTCATCATCTCCCTCCTCATAACCATGCCCTCGTGCATTGGAACACGCTAGTAAAGTTATGTGGCCTCTTCAAAACAACTTCGTGCCGTTGGGGAAGGGGTTATGGATCCACCACGCCTCCCGGAATTGGTTGCTTGTTCAAGTGGAAATTAAGCACTTCCAACAACTTCGCGTGTATTGCTATCTACATAGAGAGCATTTCATAGTTCCAAAAAAGTTGCAACCAAAATAGGTTGCGGGTTCTTTTTGACATAGTTTTCACTAGTGTTTAGTAGGTGGACGATGCATTTGAGAATTTGGGAATGTCATTGAAAAATGGTGGGAAGTCGCTTGTCTCATAACCATGCTTGTGACCTATATATCATTGGAAATAGTACATTACATCCATAGCCTCTGGATTCCATCCATCACAAGCATATCAAGTTGTCTTCACGAATTTGAGAAATTGATGAACTCATCAAGTGTTGCTTGTTCAAAAAGAGTGAAAAGGAAGATGACTCCCACGTCTAAGTCTTCACCTTCAACTAGGTTTAACTCTACATGTAATCTCAAAACATGCATCACAAGATTTGAAGCTCCCCCCCCCCCCCCTAGAGACTGCTACCCCCTTGAACACCTTGAACATGCACAAACAAGCCGACTTTCACCTATCGCTCCAAGCCCCTAGGTCCCCATGCTGTCGGTTAAGAATATCCGGGTTCACTTGGATATGCCCACTATGATGGGGTGGACCATTACTGGTAATGTGAACTTGAAATCAAGTGCTAGGTAGGTCACTGATTTGAATACAATTCCAACCTTAGGTGGCTAAACCTCATAGTTCCCACGGGATTTGAGTTAAGACCTTGGGTTTAAGTTGGCATCCTATACGCTTGCTTATAGAAGTAAAATACGCTTCTAACGACTCCCATGTCCTTTTCCATCCATGTAGAGAGTATTTCATCCACTACCTCCGGTTTCTATCCACGAGCCTATAAATTGTCATCATGCAATTGGGAAGAGGCTATAGATGGGTTGATTGACTACCTTCCATACTAAGCGGTCCATATTAATCGCTTATATCCAAATGGAAAACACTTCTAGCAAATCCCATGTGCATTGCAAGCAACATTCATGCAAAGAGCATTTTATCCACGACCTCTGGTTTGTGTCCATGAGCAATTCAATTATGTCTCATGACTAGTTTGAGTAGCTGAACCTCTTGTTGCTATTCCAACTCGTCATCCACTCTCCTCTTGCTAGTCTTGTAGTCTAGAACATGGAAGACAAGCATGAAATATATTTTCACCAAAAGATGTGTTGCTAATTAGAGATCAATTATGCCCCATAAACAACTGGAGTAGGTGGATGTTCTTGTTGCTATCACAACTTGTCATCAACTCTCCTCCCACTAGTTTCATAGTCCAAGGTATGTGGGTGTTATTCGGGTGCTTTTCTTAATCGGGCACTTATATTTGATTGGTGTGTGGTGCGGTGAGGATCAACGAACAAACACGAAGATGCATGTTTAATAGAATTGGACCACATCTTCAAGTTTTATTAACTACTCCACGCTCAATAATGAATGCAATTGAAAGGATCTTTGTAGTTAATTAATAAATGCACACACATACAATTCAAATAACCATAACTATCTTAGGGGAGGTATGATTCTTCATTCAATTTGTATGTTTTGTCACAGAGTCTCTGCTAATGTAGCTTAAGTTTCTTTTGTGTAATTCTAATTGGTAGAAGTTGGAGAACATGAAAAATGAATTGAATAACACCACATACATTAGGCAAACACGACATGTATTTCATAGAGGTTTTGCTCCCAATTAGGGAAGTGATGAATGTTTATTTATCACTCATGTGCCAATGAGGAAGAGAGCTTTATTTGTTGGACAAGTCAAAGAGTGAGGTGAGTATTTAGGGCCTCTTCCCATGCTCAACCTAACCCACTCTTTAGAGGGGGTGGGAATAGTCTTCATGGGCTGACGTTGGCACCCACACTTGCTTTTGGAGGTAGGGCAACCCTCTTTGTAGTGAGGGTTACTAAAAAAATCTCAACCAAGAGTGGATAACATCATTGAGCACCTCCATCAATAGAAGTTGGGTGAGGATCAAACAACAAACACATAAAGACACATGTTTAAAAGAGATTGAACTATGTTTTTGAATTTGATTGTTAACAATCAATAGTGAACACAATTGTAAGGACATGTTATTTAGATAAGGAACCATCAAACATGTACTTCCGACATCTATAATTGTACCATGGGATGTTCAAATTTCAATCTTTTTTGTTGTTGTTGATGTTCCATTGTAGATATGTTCCATCGCAACACAAAATTGTAAATGCAAATTTGATCAATAGATGATGGAGAACAAGAAAAACAAACCGAATGACACCCACATACGACAAGATGGAAAGGGAACATCAAGTTGTTATACTTTAAGAATGTTATATATTAGATTATATGTGATAATTTAATTTTTTTTTACTCGTGTCTACCTAATTTGACAACGCTAATTATACTACAAGGATCACGTGGTCAAATCAATGGAGAATTGATTAGTTTGGAAGATCAAAATGATGCATCAATAGCTAATTTATGTAGTATTATGTAGTATAGTGCAGTGGGGTGGCACCGATGATGCCACCCACCCAAGATGCAACATTAACTTGGGAAGGTTTGCATACATCCATAATAGTTCCAATCGTTACGATAACCCAAGCAAGAAAACCCACTATGTAGTAGGCTTATATCTAGGCATGTCACCGCACCATGTGGCGCCTACCTAGGTGTGTATGACTGTATTAAGGGCAGTAGCCAAGGGTTTCAAACTCAGGACCTTACCACTCCCAAAGTGTTGGGCTAGCCACCAAAGTCCATTAATTAACTTACACCTGCACACAATGAGGTTGTTAATCAATTTATTGATCACTTTGAAGTACTCATGCTTAAAGTGAGATATGGAGGGGGGGGGGGGCACAAAATAAAAGGCCAAACTCAATGTGGTGTAATTCTCTTGTTAGTGTGGGCCACAATAAAGATCCCTACCGTGGGAAGCATTTTTGAGCTCAGATGAGCTCCTCAAATAAGCTCAAAAGTGGTTCACCTGGGGGGGGGGGACATCCTAGTGCCTTTGCAAAGAGGATGCAATTCTTATTTAAGGGAGGGTGATAGTTATTGTATTCAAGTATAACTCTCATTTATGCAACATAAATAAGAGCCCTAAAATAGTATGCAACCAAAGGTTACTTATTTAAGTTAGTTTGACACCTAAATTAAATTTAAAGACCCCAAACTAGTCTACTCGATGTCATTTGAGATGAATTAGCAACAAACCTACAGGGGGTCAAATTTCTATGTTGGATGGATGGAAGGTAAGCTCGTTTGCACTAATCCCCTCTCTTCTTATGTAAGTATGTCATAACAAAAAGAACTATTACACATGACACTACAAAAAAAATGCATGGAGATTGCCTTGCCACCATATGATGTCTTATTGTCTTCCATACCTAAACCCCTCCCCTCAATTGCACAGAGAAGGATTTATCGCATGTGACTTCTCATTATCCAACATAAAAACTCGACCCTATAGGTTTGTGGTTGATTAATCTCAATTGACTTGGACTACACAAACTTGGGGTCTTTAAACATAAATTTGGTGTCTGATCAACTAGAAAAGGTAACCTACGGGCTACATATTAATTAAGAAATTTTATGTTGGATGAATGAGAGGTACGCTCATTTGCGATAACATTCCTCTCCCTTCAGTCGCAGCTTGGGATTCATGGCATCTATGTAAACTTATTGATTTTGGATGAAGGGAGTATAGTAAGAACATAATTCCTATAAAGTTGAGGGTCGATTCGTTCCAACTGGACCCATTAGATTAATGTGGGGTTTCTTATCTCAATTTTGGACTCACATAGTCTTGGTTGGAATATTTATAGGCTATAAAAATGGTTCATTTTGTTTCACCATCCTAATGGACGAGTTTATGAATCCTACATGTGTCTACAATTTGAGGGCTCCAAAGTGTGTCATTGTTGGTGCCAACAATCATTTGTTAGGTACGAGGAAGAAAAGGAGGCGTCAAATGTGTTGCCAAGACTTATTTGAGTTCATGTGTGGTTGCAAAGAATGAATACCAACTTGAAAGTGCTCGAAGAAAATTGAAGCACGTTTCGGAATCTATGACCTTTTTGTCACATTGTTTCTTTTGTACAACAAGAAATGCACAATTGCTCATGAGGTTGAAGAGTTATTGTTGGTTTTTTTTAATTCATTTTCTCATTTTCTCCAAGTTTTTTTATAATGTCAAAGGGTCATAATGTTGTCGGGGTCTATTATACATGGAAACAAACAATGGCAAAAAGGTAGCTGTAGCAACATGTAAAGGGCAAAGGTTATAGGAATGGCTGGTAGGAGGCCGATGTTATTTTTTCATATACAACAATTATTGTGAATTTAATAATGATAATTTATTTTTAAAATAACTCCATTTTTTCTTTTCTTTCTTTCGACTTGTTGAGGTATTAGGGTCTTTTTCTTTTTCTTTGTTGTTGTTAGCACTACCCTCACAAGCATTTCAAAAGATGATCTCCAACCGATGCTAAGGGGGCGGAGCAATTTTGTGTCAACTACATTCTGACAGGGCTATATATGTATACCCATGTTATTTATCTTTTGCTATTGGCGAGGGGTGTCAAGGACTAAAATCAAAAGAATCCCCAAAATGATAGTTTTGGAAAACTCCTCATATTTAACACTAAATTTTCGTTCCTCTTTTTTACGATTCTCTTCCATTTTGCTTCAATGGTGCTTCCGCACGAGTGAAATCCTAGCCATCGTTGTGCAAGTTACAATAAGCATTGCTACCTTCCAAGAGGCTCAACCAAGGCATCATCGCTCACTTGTTTTTCTTGGTTTCTAAACACCCTAGCCCTTAGCAATTTGAAATCATCAACGGTTTTAGATTTGGAGTTCACGAGCCGTTCCCATAACTTCTTGGAGAAGTCGCATGTGCAAATTGAAAAAGTATTGGGATCCACTCAATTAAGCCTTCGAAGGGGAGGGGTCCTACTAAGTCATAATAGTAGCTCATCTCTCGTGCTCGTCATGTTGATGATCTCTTTGGGGAATAACCACCCCCTCGCTTGTTTACGGGCTTGACAAATTTTGCATACTCCATGGAATGAGTGGGATGTCGGCATAACGTGGACTACGTCTTTCCTTGAAACACGAGCAAGGCAATGATGGTAAAGGTGAGACTCGAGTGATGGTTCCCAAAGTCGTGTGCCTTCATCGAGTTCTACCATGTTCGCTTCGTACCGTTCTTTCCACTTGTACATACTATTCAATCTTTCTTCTTGTCCCCTTTGCCAACATATGTTACTCTTGGTGTTTCTACCAACAATCATCTTCCCTCATCGACAAATGGTGCCACTCTTACCACTTTTTCTTTTGGTATTTCCTTGGTACATACCAGAGCCCAACATTTTCCTTTTTAATTGCACCCATACCCAGACCATGCCCATCAGCAGTGACCTATGCCCACCCATAGCATGACATGTGCGCACCCATGCCCACCCATGCTATTCAAATTGCGCCCATGTATTCAAAAATTGTGTAATGTGTATTGTGTAATTGTGCCCCACCCATGCCCACCCATGCCCACCCATTATAATATCAAACCCATGCCCACCCATGAACAATAATATCGCAGTCATGCCCACCCATGAATAATAATATCGCAGCCATGCCCACCCATGCCCACCCATAGCATGACATGTGCGCACCCATGCCCACCCATGCTATTCAAATTGCGCCCATGTATTCAAAAATTGTGTAATGTGTATTGTGTAATTGTGCCCCACCCATGCCCACCCATGCCCACCCATTATAATATCAAACCCATGTCCACCCATGAACAATAATATCGCAGTCATGCCCACCCATGAATAATAATATCGCAGCCATGCCCACCCATGCCCACCCATGAACAATGATATTGCACCCATGCCCACCCAAAACCCATGGGCATGGGCATGGGTATGGGCACCCAATGTAGGGCTTTGGTACATACAAAATGTCATGAAGGTCTATTTCTCCTTTGTGAGTGAAAGCCATGGTTGTTTCTCAAGCCTAGACATGAGGTTCAAGCAATGCAATTTTCTAACATTACTCATGATTTATTACCCTAGATGGTGTTTTAAGTATCTCTATTGTTACATTGGTTATCTCAATTAGTGAGGGAGGGCTAATAGTGATTGTGGGAAATTACTGAAGGTGATATCAAAATTTCTTTACGCTAGGAAACTAGTGACACCAAAAGATCTAGGAAGCATTGTTCATCCTAGCATTGTTCACTGAAAAAACTATTCATAACAACACTATTCATCGAAAGTACCGGCACTATTCATTGTCAAGCATGTGTTGGCATATAATTTTTTGTATTGCTCTACAAGCACCTTAGAACACTCACTGATTTTATTACAATGTATGCTAAATGAACATGTATTCATGAGTTAATTTCACTTTGTAAAAATTTTAACCCTCACTAGTTTTGAGACTTGACAAAATGATGTGTGTTTTAGGAATTAGTTACATGCGCATCATCTGGGATAATCAATGTAGTTATGTGCCCAAAGGTCCAATAATCTTGAAAGAAGTTTATCTATAATCCGCGTTTTCCCCTTCCTTTCATGACAATTGTTTTGGTGACGTGAGTTGGTTTTCCGCATGTGTAACAAAAGCATCTATCTCCTTCCTTGAATGTTTGAACTCCCTTGTCTATTAACATATTCTCCGTACATGGGCCGCCCATTTTATTTCTCCCTTTTCTCTCTCTATTAACACAACTTGTGAGTGCATCATGCTCTTCCTCACATAATTGATTGGGGTCTTGTTTCGGTTAGCACACTCACTTGATAAAAGGAATTAACAAACTTAGATAAATCCGTGATTCTCAAAATGGTGTTATCAAAGCTCCGTCAAAGATCTTTGAGCACTAGGTAAATGAATGTGGAATATGGTATTTCTAGTTCCGTCCCTAGCCCCTTATTGCTCATTGTTTCCCTACATTGATAAGGTATTCCTCTCGATTGATTCTCCTTCCTTCATCCACCGAGTATTGGATTTGTTGTCTTGACACCACGAAAAGTAGAGAGCCATCTCATGAGCCAAATTTCTTGCGTAACATACTATGTTGATTGATTGGATCTTCTAGATGCTTACCGATTTGAAGAGTGTGTCTACACTAGTAGAAAACTATGCCCAAGAAAACCATAGCCGAAATCAAGTGTAGTTCTTTTGGCCAACCCGATCTGCAGATCAAGCTGGTACGGTGTATTACACACCTCAAAAATTTAAAAACTACAGTTGCTAAATATAAAAAACAAATGTGCATTCGTTTGTCGACTGCACATCATGCTGGTCAAAAGAACCACACCCAATTTCGACTGCGTTTCTTTTTGGCATAGTCTTCTACTAGTGTTATAACCGACATTGATATAGATGAATAGGCATTCACCTTCACAACTTTCGGTTTTCTATATGAAATTGCTATGCTTCCTATCACAAATAAGAAATTACGAGGTATTAGCTTTCACTCAACCATCTCCAATGTAGTTTCTCTCTTGAAGATGACCTTCGTCTCAACTTCCCATGCATGGTAGGCTTCTCCGATTTGAATGTTCAACCTCTCGTGTTTTCTTCCATCGTGTCCTCACCTTGATAAATCTCGGAGTCGTTGGTTTGACCTTCATTCTTGTATGCTTTGACATACTTGTTGAATCCTTATCATAATTATTTACCACCCTCTACAATAGTCATATGACAAGAGGAACAACATTCACCTTAACTCGTTTGCAACATCATGAGGAGCAACATTCCTTCTACACAACTTTACTACAAAAAATCTCTCCATGTAACAAGACTCAAATTTACTTTGATGTCATGTTATTGTAATTGCATTGGAATGAAACACACACGTGATCACAATCGCAAGGGCTTTGTCCACACTTGCGCCTAACCTACACAATTCACCTAACCCTAAACTCTTGGGTGTGAGAAAATGTCTATTGGGGGTGTGAGAAGTTGGGTTGAAGTACAATAACAAGATGATCAAGGTTTTTAACCAAACGTGGCAAGAGTGTGGTTGATTTACAAGTGAAATAACCATTAATGAGTTTTGTATTGATACACTTGAGGCCACTTCACACACAAGCCAAGAGCCATGACCATGAAATTGTGAGAGGCCAAAAGAAAGTGTCCAAAGGCCGTCCCTACACACCTCCAAAATCATGTAGTGTGGTCACGAATCCTCAAGTGTAGTGTGAAGCCACATGTGACCGGGCCCTCAACCAAATGCTATTTCAATGAATTTCTATTCATGTGGGTCCTCACATATGATAAAATAGAATAAATCAACGGTTGTGAGCGTTCGGAGCGCCATGGTCTCCTGGTTTTGTGTTAGGTCCACCTCCAAGAAATGGTTTTTGAAAACAATACAAGTGACCATGAAACATGATCCATTTGATGCCATGTAAGAATCCATGTAGACTTACATGCATCTTGCAATTCACATACTCCGTTGGTCCCTCAAGTGTAGTGTGAAGCGAAGTTGGACCGGCTCCGCCTTTTCCACCAATGAGAATGCTTGAAGTGAACTGGTCATGGGCTCTCAGACTCGTGTGTGAAGTGGCCCTTAGAGGGGGAAGAATCTATCATGACTTATAGAAATATGTGTGATGTGTATTAAAATTGGTCGATTGTTACAAGAGCAATTGATTTGTTTTTGGTGGATCAAAGGGACATTGAGATTGTTAAAACATGTGGTTTCGGATATTCTACATATGCACATATGCCTTTCTTGAAGTGGTATCGTCAAGTTTCTCTTTTATGTAGACCTCATACATTGTCGAACTTGTCACATATCAAGTTTATAAGGATCTAAAACGATGGTTTAAGTGCTTATGAAGGATTAAGTTGGAGGTATTGTTACTTGTAACATTTGTCAATTTACAAAATACACATTTTTATACTTGTCATCTACTTACTGATCCTTCATACACGGTAGTACAAGCTTACTAGGAACACACATCACCAAGAAAATCACTATCAATAAATTCCATGTGTAATGGAAATAAAGATGGCCGTATCCAATGAAGAAGTTGAATGTAAGGAGAGTTGATTCTCAACTCTCAACGTGTGTTAGAAAATTTACCTTGAAGTTTGTAGGTCCTATTGAAAAGTTTATGTTGTCTAGTATTTGTACAATGTATTGTGCAATCTTGGAGGAGCATGAGTGCATACTCTTGGTATTAGGCCCGGTTCACACGGGTCCCAAGTCCTAAGTCCCAAGTCACAAGAGGTCAATCCGTGCGATCTCAGCCGTTGAGAGCATGGGCATTGGGACTCACCACTTCACACGGGTCCCAAGTCCTAAGTCCCAAGCATGACATGGATGCCTACATGGCAACATGCTTGGAGGTGAGGTTTGGGAGTTTGTGTTGACAGTTGGGTCAACCAAAAAGCTAGGCCCAACTCTCAACACAATTCCCACAAGTTTTTTTTTGCATAAAATAATCAAGACCTGACTTTTGATACATATCAATCATATTTTAATGGTTTCTTAAGGCTCAGAAGTTGGGACATTGCCTCCATGCTGGGACTTGCTAGGATGAGTGGGACCTGGGACCCATGTGATCCAACCCTTGATAACAATTTCATCAACTTTTCTCTTTGGTTGTCACATGCTCCTATTGAGTTTCTTCATTTCTCTGGCTAAAGTCAAAATGTATCATAATCCATCCCAAATACAAAGAAGAATAAAAGATATGATCACATGTGACAATATTGATGAGATATACACAATGTGTATTATAATATAAGTTGTTTGTACAAATTTTATTATTATATCATATATATATGTTATGATTGGAAGAATGCAATTGATTGTTTTTTGGGGGATTTTTTTAGTGTAAATGAACTATGGGTGTATGGTCACTTTTGGGCCTCCACAAACATCACCTTAAACACCTGCATATGATGCCTTGAAGCTCATAATGGGCCTCTTGCATATGAAAGGGTTGAGAAAGTATTCCAAGTTTGGCATGCCTATGTGCAAAGCCTAAAATAATATAATTGCAGTGATTGATTTATTTGTAGTACTACAATAAAACAACATTTGAAAATGCACATATCGCAATCTAAAAGCATAGAGTACAATCAATTAACAACAAAATTTATTTAGTGAGCTTAATCTATGTATAGGTAACCAACAAAACCAAAAACATGATTGACAAAATTAATGCACTAATAATTTGAATGACTTAATTGGTGAATCCTAACATTTCTTGGCCCCATTGCCACTTATCAAAATGGAATAATTCAACCAAGGGGTGGGAACAAACATACCGTGATTCTTAATTACCGATGACTTTAAGTAGCACGAGTGTTGCGCATGGTCCCATGAAACATGACATCTCTTTTGTTTTGAATAGATGAGGGAGCACCAGACTCTGTAATACTATGTCATTTGGCATTGTGTTCATTATAAAAGACTCAAACCTCAAACATCCATGCTCAATATCCACTTGTTACAACTTATGCTAGTTATTTTTCTTTTATGGAATGAGAAAAAGTTTTGGAACAAAGATATTGTTTTGTTTTATAATGAGGCATCTCAAAAAATGCTTTACATGTGAAGGGCTTCAAAGATTTATTGCATGCAAAGGTGTAGTTGAAATGGTCAAGTTCGGATTTGTTTATTGTTCTTTCTTCATGATTTAGACCTAGCATTTGTTATTGTATCGTTGATCGATGTACTCACACACTACTTATTGCTTTGTTTCACTCAAGGTGCATTTGGGGAACAACCTCAAAATCTAAGTCAACATTATTAGGTACGTTCATGGGATTTGGGTTTACCTTTTGAAAGCAAACACAAGCTCAATGGAGTGAACAGATTCTCAAACCACATTACTTTACCAGGTCTGGCAAAGCTACATTGGTATGTGCAATTAGGTTGCCCCAAGTTGACATTCCAACAGTTAATTTGAGAGTTTATTGCCACAAAACATAATGTAATAATCATTTGATGATTGCGGTTGCCATCCGAACGAGTAAACAAAGTTGTAAGATATTGTGATATCGTTTTGACCCAAAGCATTTTGCACAGGTAAAGAGACAACCTATTGGCAAAGACAACCTAATTACACATATTATCATAGGGTTTAGTTTTGAATGAGAAGTTGGGAAACAATGTCCAACATGCTAAGAATATGAATTGAAAATGTAAGTTCTCAAAGTACTTCAATTTCTTAACATCATAGATATTCAATTTGTAGGGGATGGCTCAAAACATGGAGATGATGTGGTCACCTACTAAAGATGTTTTGTTTTTTTGGAGATTTTATTTTCTTGTCATGTACATGCTCAGTTTTCATCCTTGACTTGCATTGCTAATGACTTGGCCATAAAGCATTTGTAAATTTCGCCTCTCAAGATTGTGTTTCCTCCATAAAACCACCACCCATGTTGAATTCAACGATACAAATAATGCCTAAGAATTGGGGGCAAGTATAATTCTACTTACTCGATATTTGTATGAATCTACACAACAAAAGTTTGCTATGTGCTTTGTAGTATGATCAAGACCAAAGACTTTGATCCATAGTATGATATTCATTTGCAAATTTTCTAGACAATGATACTAAGCTTATATATAGAAAAATCAAATTAGGATGTGCATTGTATACCTCAATTAGTGTGGAGTTTGTCTTGGAGTTACATTACATGAACTCATGGAAATTGTGCAAGGTTAGTGTCAAGGAGTGGGACACCATTCCTAGTTTGAATGGGGACAAGCTTCCAAGGCATGCCTACCTCGATGCAAACATGTTTTAACACACAAACTTAGAGTGTTGCTATCGAGTCATGGCTTGAACAAGCTTACAAAACAAAGATTACTTAACGATTTTTGAAATAAACTAGATGAAGTGACTGCCCTCATAAAATCAATGTTGTTTTTGTAATGTTATTATCATGCGCTTATGTGTCTTTAATTCATCCCAAGGAGTATTTGTGAGATTCCAACCTGCACGATTGCACCGGTCCATCCACATTGCAATTCCACAAGTGGAATGCACTTGACATTGAGAACATGCTACGTAAGATTAAAAAAACGAAGGGTTTAATGTAGTGGAATGCCTCTTGTGTCGGTTTTTTATGTGTGTAAGGTCATTGAAGCCTTAGACTCCCACGTGCCCTTGGTCTCAATGCCCTTACACATTGGAATGCCTTCCATGTGGGGTAGTCTCTATACGAAAGCAATTATCTAGTGCATATCCATGATTGCATTAACAAGGATTCCACCTTGGGTATGTCTATCAATTTGACTATAATTTGGAGAGTTTTTTTTTTTTTTTTTTTTTTTTTTTTTTTTTTTTTGAGACAGAAGGCCGGCAAGCCAACGCCAAAGCACAGGAGGCAATTGACCACCTGGCAAGTTTTTCCGTCAAGTAGAGAGGAGATTTCACAGCTGGGATTCGAATCGCCATCCTCTTCCTAATTTGGAGAGCCTTGGATGGCTTCGATTTCACCGACCCATTTAGCCAACCAAACCAACATGCACCCCACCCACGAACACGTTAATCTAGCCCACACATAAGAAGATATCAACATGACATTGGCAAGGGCACCGACTTCATAACCTAACAATTGGCCCAAACAACAAACTTCCATGTATTGCCATATATCAATTAAGAGCCTTGCAAGATAGACGTCTTTGTGAAGTCAATGGGCCTAATTTGGCTCATCTCAAATGGGACATCTGTATTTGAATGGTGTGTGGTTAGGTGTGGATCTAAGTATGGACACTATGGATACGTTTTCTAATAAAAGATTTGACTACATGCTCAATAGTTTTTAGTAGTTTTTGACTCAATAACGAACATAAATTCGGGTGGGGTGGGGGTGGGGGGATGATGATTCCATTAGAACTAGAATCTTCACTTTGACAATGAAAAGAGTATTCATATGAGCTTCACAAATTACAAGGAAAATGGCTTCATGGCATCAATTTGGATTTGCTAATTATCTAACAGTTTTATGCAATCACATGTTTCATATCCTAGGGAAGTGGGTGCAGAGTTAGAAGTGTCCATTTAAGGCTTGCTTACCTTATCCAAAATATGGTAAGGTAGACAAATTATTTTTATTTTAGTAATAGTTTTATTCCTTCTGCACCCACTTCTTGTAGGCTATGAAACATGCAATTAACGTCCTACCTAGGCAATTGCAATGGAAATTATATTATTTCATAAAATGCCAAATTATAGATGTTCAATTGTAAAAAGAGAATTCTAACAAGGAACAATTTGAAAAATGTTGGTTTTAGGTTTGTCAATAAATATTAAAAATATGTTTATTAGTAAATTATTAGCTTCAAAACCACCCATGTAAGATGATAGTGTGAGATAACTAACAAATCCAATTTGTACTTGCAACTATTTGGATAAGAAATTTGAGCCTCGTTTGAATATATTTATTCATTATGAAAGTTTCTCCTTCTTGTCAAATGGTCATATAGATCCCTCCCAATTATGTCGAGTATTGAGCCTAGAATGGTTGGCAGATTTTGAACATGTGCCCCATCTCATTTCTTTTTGGTGTCCGTTCTTAGATCCACAGTGAAGCACGTACCACTCATACATAGGTGTCCAAATTATTACTATACTGGATTTAAACACGACTACTTTACATGTGGGTTTACATCGAGATACGGATCCTTGGGGACAATCACACCCCCTTACGTTTCATAACCACATGTGATAATGGGGTATTTAATGAGGGGATATTTATGCACCTCTCAATATTTTTTTCCCTCCCTATTTGTAGATAAAAGCCACTTTGATGTATTTTTTAGCACCCTATATTTATTTGTAATTGTTTAGAGAGGCTAATTTTTGGTACAATTTTTTATTTATATAAATCGTACAAGTACCAAAAAGTGGAGAGATAGATAGATAGAAACTCCGGTCCCTTTTAGGGGCCGGCGTGAATAGAGTGTCCGTTCGTAATGCCAACAACCCGATGCCCATAGGACATGGGGAAGCTGGGACAAGACTACTCTCCTCTTTCGAGGATGGACACTATAGTAACCGAGAAACAAATAACATGGGCCGATCATGGCCCACGGGGGGTGCATGCCTTTTAAGTATAGTTAGTGTTTTTGTGATGAGAGTGAACACCAAGTCATGATTCCTCGGTTGGTTGTGGGAGGATGTTTGAGTTAAGACGTTCCGGGTTCGATTCGAGTCGAGTCCGTATGATCGTTTTAAAATTTAAGACGTGACTTGGTGTTGCAAGTGAGTAAAAGGCAGGAAATTTATACCAACCAACCGGCATCAATCCCTCATTCTGAGCTGTAAATATATATTAAATATTATATAAGTTTTTGGGTTTTATGGAGGGTCTAAGTTTTGGGGGAGCGGTTGGTGGTTTTCAATTCTCCTCTTATGGAGGAGGATGGACATGGCATATTGTATTGCAATGGTATTAATGTTTTTAAAGGTATTTTTGATGGTAACCATGGGTATTTTGAGATTTTCTTCTAGTATTTTCATAGATGGGATGTGGGCCGTAGCTCGGGCCCCAGCTGTGATGACAATAAGTGGTTCGATTTTCCATCCTCTGGAAGCGATATTATCAATCAATGGTTTGTATTTGTTGTTTTTTGCTTCTATTGCTTCTGGGGAGAATCTGTCGTTACAATATGTGAATTCAATAAATTGTATGGTGAGGTTAGGGTCAATATCAATGGGAGGGTCATTTTGATATGGTAATCCTTTAACGCAGAGTATATCAGGTCGAAATCTTGCGTTACAATGACATCTTTGTGTGTTACATGTGCAGGGGAGTAGCCAATTGGGGACAATATTTTATTGGGGATTATTATTGAAAGTACCGGCATTCATGAGAGTAAAACAACGGGATTTTTCGGACGAGATTAGGAGCTTCCTAATTTCTCCGACTGCTTTGTTATGTCTTTTAATTCGTACCAAAAAGTGGACGGAATACTATAGCATTACGAAACCGACTATGTGAGCAACAAACATTCCATACTATTCAAATTGTCATTTAGGTGGTTTCAATTAATAATACCAATCCTAAATCATTCAAAGTACCATTCAAAACACAACCAATAGCACTTGGATACTTAGTTAAAGGGTTACCTATGAACATGGAGATAACAAAATATACAAGCTGAAATAGACAAGCACATTCCTTCCCCCCCACAAATGCCACGACATTTCCCTCCATACTAACACGCTTGTTTCAAATTTGGACAAAAACTACACGCTTCTTCATTCAAGTAGTCAAACCCATAATTACTATACTGATCCTACTACACACTTTTAGGGGGATCCTATGTTTATGACCTTGTGTTTTTCTTTCTGATTACTAAAATGAAGGAATTATCTACCACCCTATTTTACATATAATCATGTAGGGGACATAATCCAATGTTGTGGTAGATTTAATGAAATTATAAAATTTACCCTAAATGATTTTTAGGGTAAAATTTAAAAATCTCACGTGGTTTCTAAAATTATGGTAGTCACCTTCCTGAGATGGATCCGAGAAACTTGGAGTCTAAAACCACACTTAGTAGACCTTACGTTTAGACTCAAGAATGGACCCAAGATTGAACACTAGTTTTTCAAACTAGGAAGAGTATTATCATGGGTGGGGATTGCCGAGATTTGATGAGAAATTGATGCCACATTTGGTGCACTACATTAGTTCATACAATAGACCCAAAACCTAGTGTAAACTCCTTGGGTCCATATTTCTACTCTTAAACAATAAGATCACTCATATTTGATGTTTCTTTGGTTTTGGATCCTAGTGTCAACCCACCCGAAGGCATGTGTGCCCCTCTCGCCTTAGCTCAATGCCTAGGGAGATTATGAACATAATCGGTCAAAATCCTAGTGTTTCCAAGTCCAACCAGTTACATGTTGTGATCTTTCAAATTTTCTTTACTAATTTGGCATATACATTCCACATATTCCTCAAAAATGATCGGTTAATTTCTTGAAGTCTTGAACTTCAACCAATTATTTCTCAAACTCAACCAGTTCATCTGTAACTACACTCAATAGGATATTTAATGATTGACACACTAAACACAAGCACATACACTAAATATCAATAACCCTATGAAAGTAAGTAACATTAAATGTAAACTCAAACACTAAATACCAACTATGGTAGTATGTGGAAGTTACATGTTTGAATTTAGTGTCAGTAAGGATATGAAAAAAAGGATATAATAATTAAAGGAGGTGACAGTAAGAAAGATAGCAACACATTTATGTCTAACACTAATTGTCAAGGAATTGAAAATTATCGTTCATATGTAACTACACTCAATAGGATATTTAATGGTTGACACACTAAATACAAGCACATACACTAAATATCAATAACCCTATGAAAGTAAGTAACATTAAATGTAAACTCAAACACTAAATATCAACTATGGTAGTATGTGGAAGTTACATGTTTGAATTTAGTGTCAATAAGGATATGAAAAAAGGATATAATAAAGGAGGTGACAGTAAGAAAGATAGCAACACATTTATGTCTAACACTAATTGTCAAGGAATTGAAAATTAGCGTTCATCTGTAACTACACTCAATAGGATATTTAATGGTTGACACACTAAATACAAGCACATACATACACTAAATATCAATAACCCTATGAAAGTAAGTAACATTAAATGTAAACTCAAACACTAAATATCAACTATGGTAGTATGTGGAAGTTACATGTTTGAATTTAGTGTCAGTAAGGATATGAAAAAAAGGATATAATAAAGGAGGTGACAGTAAGAAAGACAACAACACATTTATGTCTAACACTAATTGTCAAGGAATTGAAAATTAGTGTTGAGCAAGATAGGGTGGTAACAACACTAAATATAATCAAACAACTAAATATCCTATTTAGTGTAGTGGTCAGTTCTCCTCGTTCATTGCCTTGGCCTTGAAGTTTCCTTAGGAATGATGTGAATTGGAATTGATATTAAAGTCCGAGAATGCAGCCAAAAGGCTTATGGGAGAATGAAAACGTATGGATTAATGAAAAGCGGAAGAGGCTGATGACTGGTGAGGAAGGACGAGATTCATCCAACAGGGACGTGGCCAAAGACGCATCTAGGTCGTTACTCCCACATTACCGTTAAGGTCCATCGTCTGAGCTCTTTCTGGAGCTACGCTGCGCTACCAGTCGCTAAGGCGCTGCCGGAGCTTCGGGTCTCCGGATGTAACGGCGTCCCATCCACATCGCTTCGCCAATTCAGAAAATAAAACTATTCGAAAAATTGAGTCAGTCACATTAATTTTCTTGTTGGGAATGTCGCACTCTCTTCCTTTCTTCAGGTTTCGTTTTCTCCCATCGTTTGCATTTGTATTCGAGTCCTGATCTGCTGTTTAATTTGGTGTGCTCTTTCACGTCGCTCTACCAATTCAGTTTATAATAAGAAAGTCAAGGGCCTTAAATTTAGACTTGAAGAATCATTGCTCTTCTCTTCCATTGTGAGAGTCGGGTCCTAAGTCTTGCTAGCTCTGTGGTGTGCATTTTCACGGCTCAATTGTCTCTCTAAGTTTTTTCGAGTCTTCTATTCAAAAGTTCAGTGTCCATACAATTTGTGCAGGTTTCATCATTTGTCGCTGTGCACGTCATTTTGAATCCCAAGCGGAGAATTGCTCTCCGCTTTCTTGGATGTATTTTGAATTGTCGACTTGGATTTGCTTCCATCTGTTCGGCCCCTGATTTTGCCGCATCTTGTGCATTTTTTTTTCCTCTTACATTACCTTGACCTACGGAACTGCCAAAAGTTCAGCTAGGATTTGATTTCATCTTGTATTATGGAACTTCGGTCCTCCAATTCTTCACCAATATTCCTTGTTACTGAGCTCCATGAATACACTGGAATTTTTTGCGCTATTCCAAGTTTGACAAACTTGTATTCTACACAACTTAAAAAAATTTGTGTCCATGTTTCAGCTTCTGATGGTCTATTAGTCTGTGCGACTTGCTGATACGCAATTCTCTTCCATTACAACCAATTGCAGCTATTTCTGAACCTGCCTGTAATCTGCTTTTGTTTCTTTTGTAAAAGGATTATTCTTTGCTTCAATTCACTTTGGTCAGGCGTCTTACTTTGAGTTTGATATATCTTGAGTCGTGACAACTTGCTATGTTTTTCTGTCAGGGACAGGATTTGATTCAGAAAATGCTGCTCAAATCATCTGTAAACACGGATTTCTGAAAATCCTGTTGTATTTTAACCATAGCCTCGATTTCCATTTTAACGTAGATCAGTTCTTTTTTTTTTGTGTTTCTTTTGCGCATTGCTTTTATTTGGAGCAAGTCGATCTAATCTTGCGCACCTATATTGCAGCTGCTCTGCTCCAATTTGCAGCTGGTCATGTTATCTGCAGTGTTTTGAGCAAAAACAATTTTTATTGCTCAAATCATCTTCAAACACGAATATCTGAGATCCTGTTTTAATTAAACGATAGCTTCAATATCCACTTTAATGTTAACCGATTCCGATTTTTTTTCCCTCTGTGCACTGATTCTACTTGCAGCAAGTCGATCTATTCTTGCGCACCTATATTCCAGCTGCTCTGTCCCAATTTGCAGCTGGCCATGTTATCTGCAGTGTTTTGAACACAATGCACTTTTCTATTGACTAAGAAGTAATGATGATAATGTCATCAGTGTATCTGACAATCTTTTAGTCGAATTTGCTTCACTTTTTTAAATTCCCGCATGGTGTTAATATTCTCAGCGCATTCTCCCTGCTTATTTGTTGCGTGTAGGCTTCACAATCTCCATTGTGTTCTATTCACTTCACCTTCCTGATTTTCTGCTGGGTCTTGTTGATGATCTATATCATCACAGAAGAAGGATGTGAAGAAGGTCAATAGTGAAGCAATTTCAGTGACGAAAGCACTTGATTCCATTCTGACTGCCTGACGCTGCACACGTACAGGAATTAAAATAAGGAGGGATGAAGGGCTTGAAGCATTGAATGTTGTTGTTCATGCAGAAGTCTTGGAAATCACATATTCTAGGTTCAGAGTTTTATCCAGTCCTTAGAGAGGTCTTACGAAGTATTTTCTGCGTAGAGGATTTTCTTTCTTACTTGTTTGTGTGAAGAAACCTAGATTTCTTGTAATTATCACCCTTTACCTAATAAAATACTTGGCAATTGTCCACAACCGTCCAAGTTTGTTATCATTGCCCTCATATCAGATGCAGAGGATTTGTTGCTGTACTTCGGAGCAGTACTGATGCGGAAGTGACACTCCAAGAAAGGCGTAGGGCGAAAAGAGTATTCATTTGCCTTCTTGAATCGCCTTTACAGTGTTCTGGTACTCAGTAGTGATCAAACACATGATGTATACTACTATCATATTCTGCTGTGCATATGACGTATACTCACAATTCGTGGCTCATTAAGGCATAAATTAAGACTAAGAGAGAGCCTCTGATCAGCAGGTATGATGAGAAGCAGCGAGGCTGGTGGAAGGATATATCGCCTGTAACAAATCGAGCCTCTATATGTCCATTCCAGGCTACTGCCAAGTCGCTTTGTATCTTATTCGGGTGTTCAGTTAGGAACATTGAGAAATATACACGTTAACAGAAGCTACGTATCAGTGAGCTAATTATGAACTTTTTCCATTGCTAATATGTTAAACCAGGAGCCGGAAATTCTAAGCAGCGTGTCTTGGTACAAAGAAGATAGTGATCACAATTGTATGTCCGCGTCTCTACTTACTCCAACCTAGGACATTGAATGCTTGAGATGTGCGGCGATAGTGTTAAGAATAGAATCTACATGTTTAGCAGACAGGCCACGAGGTCATATTTAATTTTGAGCGAAGGTATAGTGTTGCCGGAGTTTATTTAACACGTTTCTGTGTCTGAAGCGGGTTATGACATGAGAAGATCTGGAGAAATGTTGTCATCACCCCCATCCAAAAGGACTGAGAAGGAGCCGCGAGAACGGCAACAGCTGGCTGAGCTTCCTCTCTCTCCTCTTGTTCTGACTTCAACACATTCTTTGTTGGAACGCAAAACTCCACGCAAAACTCAGGCAATTCTACTTTGTCCTTACACGCGGATTTCTTTTCTACTTTTGTTAATTTAGAATTGGATTGCTAATGAGATGTCGGTCAAGAGAAACACTCGGGAATTTAAAGGATTGTCACACTCCCTGTCGACATGACGCAATCTTTGAATAATTATAGTTTTGTTGCGTAGATTGCGAGTTTTAGAAGAACAGAGGTCTTTCAAATCCTTGCAATGACTTTGTGGCTTTGCGGTATTTCTTTTTCACTTTTGTTTTTTTTTTGGATTTGGAATTGGATTATTGATGAGACGACTGTCAGGAGAAACACTTAGAGAATCTGAATGGATTGGCATACTGCATGTCCACCTCATGTAATCTTTTCAATATTGTTCTGTTGCGTACATTGCGAGGTTTATTCTAAACCGTTGCAATGACTTTCTGGCTTTGAACTAGTTACAAAGTGTCTGATAATACGAAGTTGTGAATAATAAACAGGGAGATCGGTTTATTCCAAATCGAAGTGCCATGGATATTGGTGTTGCTCACTTCAACCTACTGAAGGAGTCCAAGGAGAATGCCAATTCAAATCTGGAGGTTGTCTCTCCTCTCAAGGTTTCTTTCTAACCTCAGAATCAGAGCTGATTCTCAGCACATAAGCTATTCATTTTTCAAGAGGGCAAAGATTGTGGACGATCTTTAACCAGTGTTATTTCTTCACTTAGAACCTTCGAAGTTTTGAAGTTAGTGCACGTTTCTTGACCTATATTGGTCTTGTTTCTGGATTTGCTAATTGACCAGGAGGAGTACAAGAAGAAGCTGGCAGAGAATCTGTTCCAGGACATGACAGCTATGAATACACCGAAGATTCTAGCCTTCAAAAAGAAACCGCTTACATCGCCTGGAGGATTAGAACTCCCCACAAGGGCACTCCTGTATACAGATCCACTTTGTAGCCCACCTTCACGAATTAGACACATTCCTGCGGTATGAATTATTATCCTCATACCATTTTCAAAGGATTACCTATACAGAGGTATTTCTCTTCATGTTTTTTACGGTTTCAATTTCAAATGCGGCATCTATCTGGTGAAACTAGTATTTATTCGATGGATATCGCAGTAAGTTTTATGGCTATACAAAAGAGAACAACGTGGGGATTCGAAGATTGAAGTCTTCAAAAGGTTCAAGAAGCTTTCAGATCACAGAATTTGTGGGACGCACAGGAGTGTGTTTAACGCCTTGATGCTTTTGTAACGATTTTGCCAATATTGAATGTCCAGTACCTTGTCACTGCAAGCTGGTTGGATAGTTTGTGGACATCGGAACAGCCGAATTAATAGTCCTTGTCATGCAAAATTGTGCAGACTCCGGATAGAATTTTAGACGCGCCGGCGATCGTAGACGATTATTACCTCAATCTGTTGGATTGGAGCAGCAGGAACGTAGTAGCTGTAGCGCTGGGGACTACTGTGTACTTATGGCATGCGGAGACAGGATCTATAGAGCAACTATTGAGCACCTCATTTGAAGATGATTATGTCTCAAGCATCAGCTGGGCACAAGATGGGAGGACACTTGCTGTGGGCTTCAACAATCATGAGGTGCAGTTGTGGGATACAGTGCGAGGCTCCAAGGTATTTTTCTCGCTGTAGTAGGAGATTCCTGGCATTACAATATAGGATCACTCAGGTGGGCATGGACAGCTTTACGGCACTCTGTATCAGAGACCCTTAATGGGGTTATCAATATCTAATACTAATCCTATGCTTTAGTTTCTAAGCATCTGGAATCAGGGAGGAATTCAATATACAACATCTCCACAGATCTAAATCTTAAAATCTCATATTTATAAGCAGATTTAGGCATTCAGAGTAGGTCGTTGCCTGGTCAAAACGTCAGAGTATAACTTCAGAAAAATTCTGATAAGCGACTTAAATTTCAACTTGTCGGAACAATGTTTTGGCAGTTGCGTAAAATGGGTGGACATACTGCTCGTGTTAGCAGTCTAGCGTGGAACGGTACAATGCTGTCTTCGGGAGGCCGTGACAGCCAAATCATCAATCACGATGGTAACTTTTTCATTTGATTTTCGTCACCAACGGAAGAGAAGCTGATTAGGGTTCGTCTATTTTGCGTTCATTAAGTCGTCAATAAATACTGCAGGTGTGATTCTCGTCGTATAATGCTTCTAGCAGTCGTCTATTGACATAGACGTAGAGAGCAATTCTGGTAAGAGGGGGAACAGCAAGAGATGAGTTAATACACAGTGTACAAAAAAGGTCGCACAATTTTTGTCGCGTTTAAACACAATGATGACGATGGTATTTATGTTTAAATTGTGGGAAAATGTATTGGCAGTGCGTGTAAGAGAGCCAACCTCAACCTTACTGGGGCACAACCAAGAAGTTTGTGGCCTAAGGTGGTCACACTCCGGTCAACAGCTCGCAAGTGGAGGCAACGATAATCTATTAAACATATGGGATGTAGCAGCCACGACTTCATCCAATGAGGCAACGACACCTTTGTTCAGATTAGAAGGTCACCAAGCAGCTGTGAAAGCTCTCGCGTGGTCTCCTTTTCAGAACAACCTCCTGGCTTCTGGTGGTGGAACCGCAGATCGATGTATCAAGTTCTGGAACACGCAAATTGGATACTGCACGAAGAGCATTGATACGAATTCCCAGGTGTGATATGCGTTGCCAGCTTTTAAACAGTAGCGGACGTGCGATAGACGTTTCACTTAGGATGGTGTGAGTATGAGTGGTATGATCTAACTTTTTTTTCTGATAAGTAGGGTTGTTACTAATACCACTTGACGTCGTGAAGTTAAAACGTTGCTCAACACATTCATAAGAACACATGTTCATAGTTCCTTCTTACATTAAACACCTTGGTGTAAGACCTTGACAGTACTTATACAAATTAAATTGGGTGAGAAGCTCAGGTGTTCGAATGTGCAAGAGTAGGTACTCTGCGAGCTGGATGCGTTGTTAGGTCATAATGTAAATACTATGGAGTTAGCATTCAGTTCATGAATACCCTTTACATTCCATTCTTACGATTAAAATAATGGCAGCAGATTGGTGCAATGTGCTATTATTATGCATGGCATTATTAAATCACAACCACTCAAAATCGTCTTTGACTGTTTGACATTTTTCCCAGGTCTGTGCTCTGCTGTGGAATCGACACCAAAAAGAGCTTCTGAGTAGCCATGGTTTCAGTCAGAATCAGCTGAGCTTGTGGAAGTACCCGTCAATGGTGAAGATTGCTGAGCTCACTGGTCACACTGCCCGTGTCCTTCACCTTTCTCAGGTAACGCTCCCTAAGTACTTTGGATTGTTGTTCTTGGTAAACTGGACCAGACGAGCCTGGAATGTTGGAAGTTCAAAATTTCTAGCTTCTGTGGCAGCTCGCGGAGGTTAATATATGTTATTGCTGTTGGTCAATGCTCTATATTCGGGTTGAACTTATTCTAGACATTTGAAGGTAGAGTGACAAATCACATGTGCACACGCAGAGCCCGGATGGGACCACAGTGGTCTCTGCAGCCGGTGACGAGACGCTCCGCTTCTGGAAGGTGTTTGGATCACCACCACCTGTTAAAAAGACACCTCTAGGAAGACCTGGAGAACTCTCACCGCGTAGTATTAAGATCCGGTAACACAAATCCCGATGGCGAAGTTGTGAGAAGGTTCTCTTAGGCTTCCAATGAAGCTTTGGAAAGAATGGATAGACACAATGTAGGAGTCGATAGTTTATATAGCTGGTACAGATGAGTCAGTGTATTTGGATCGCATTGTTAGAAGCCGGTGCATAGTGAATCCCTATGGCAATGTGGGACCAGTGCAGATTGTTCGATGTGCAGGCATTATTAATTAGCAGGGTTACACGAATTTATCTATAGAGAGATCATCTACAAATTTCTACAAGGAGATAAAAGGTTAGCATGCGCTACCACTACTACTACTGAACATCATTTCCTCTATCCTGTATGTTATTGAATTGGATTTTTCTTTTGGAAGCTTTCCGCCAGTTGAGCTGATGACTTTCACTTTCCATCGGAATTATCAATTCCGTGCCCTGAATAATCCATTCTCGAGCAATCGGCCTTCTTCAATTCTTACAATTTTGTGTGTGGACTTTTGTGCAGTTTATAGGGCTCCGTGCTTAAACCAACATGGCAACGCAGTGCAAAGAGTGCACAGCAGCCGAAGGAGGAAAAGCATCCTCAGCACTAGAGATTTGCGGAAGCCTGCTTCACAGAAATTCACGAGGTGGACTCTTGCACAGCCAACCCTTGATACCTTGGGCACGTAGTTGTGTGTCAGCGGAGAAGGAGATACCCAACTACCCATACAGAAACATTCAGCAAGTCAATCTCTGTACTTCGAAATCCAACATGCAAAAGCTAGGTCCTCAAGTTTGCAACTTCTGTCATATGTCCTTTTCTGTGTTGTAATGTCTCGAATGCAGAAACCGAATCTCCCTCTTACATATGGAATACAAACTGGGGTGAACTTCGAATACCCTAAACTCTTCAAATGGAGGTCAAGCTTGTCTTGATACAGCCTCATTGCAAGCACTTTCTACTATACGTAATATTTACATTTTTATTATTGATACGTACTCCTCCTTATGTGGAGGCACATAAACAAGGTCAACAAAATTAGTACACATTCCGGACGACATAGATATTGATCAACGTCTACTTACAATATACCCAAATTCATGTACTCTGCAGCAAATGTAGTAACATGTGCTCAACATCAACAACCGCACATAGCGCACTACATATATAGGAACTACTACATACTGGCAAGTAATATTACACCTATATGTGTTCATTTTGAATCATACTCAATTTGGACTGTAAAACTTCAATGCATGTGGCATCTTTGATGATCTCATTGACAGGCAAATTCAACTTCTCCTATCTTGGACTCCGACTCGATGATGTTCATCTGTAGTCCCGACGGCGACACAGTTTGCAAGAACTCATCAGAGTTTCTCGCAGAGCAGGCATCGGAAATCAAGCGAGGGGAAGACGGCATTGTTGATGGTGAAACTCTTACACAAGATCAATTAGTCACATGCTTCGTTGAATCATGCACTCCGTGTGGTGCCATTGAAGTGAGCAGGGTAGAAGAGTTAATCATCCCCATGGAATTAACCAATTTTACACAAATTTTCTGCTGAAAGAATGTGGGTGTTGATGATGCTGTGATCTTCGGTGCCTCTACTCATAGCTTTCCGGCTTGTGCTTTGGCCGCAGCTGAAATCACAGTACACCGATTATGTCAAATCGATCCAAGAAACTAGAATGTCAGTAGTAGGGACTACAAACATCTGATTTACTCGCTATTCATCATCAACCCACGTAAATGATCTTGGAATCCTTGGGTGGCAACCATCGAAGGTCGTTGCTACATCACAAGTCATATTCGAGGCTACTCTAATCAACATGGCACACCAATTGTAATACCACACACAATCAAATGTTTAGTGTAGTTGTGATGAAGGAGCTCAAGGTTGACATTGAAGTTCGGTTATGGCTGGGATTGTTACGATTATGTCATGTGAGCCCATCTACAGTCGAAATGATCTTATATGCAAATTAATGTATAAACAAGACTCGAGAGGATTACACAATTTACCACCTATGGAAACATGTAGTAAAAGTGCACAAAACCTCGTGACTTGGGGGATTTCCCCATTGACCGGGCTTTGTCCATATGTGGTAAGTTGCCTTATGTTCCTTATTGAACCACTTGACATTAGACTTACATAGCCTTGATGTATGGAGACTTGAGGACCGAGGTTACTTTCATCGAGTCTTTTTGACCTTTGGGGCTGCTACATTTAGTGTCTTCGTTAATGGACATCATTTTGCACTTCCCTATACAACTATATTTCAAACAAGTAGTATAAAGTCCAATTTCTAGGTGTCTTTGATAGAAAGTAGTACCTGATTACTATGCCCACATTTCTTTTTCCTGCAGTTTGTTGCACGAGGATGCAATCGAGCATAGCATCTGCAAGCAATTAAGTGACACATGCACTCAACATATCAATATATAGGTCGCTTTGATCCGTGAATTGGTGCCTAACTTAAGGACTACGTAACTTGTGAGAGGGGTGAGGTTATTCCATCAAAATTCCACCTATTTAAGCCGTTTATGGGGTATAATCGGTCTACTCATGGATAGATATTGAAGATTATGGATGAAATATTGCTTGCATGGGTTGAAAAGCATAGAGATATGTTGGAAGTGCTTTCCACTTGGATGTTGAGCAAAAGGAACTTATGTCGTCATCATGAAAACACACATTAAAACTTAACTAGGGTGTAGTGTTGTGACACAACAAATATCAAACTTGGTAAATTACATGACATGGAAATATTGGTTATTGATGGTTTGTCTTTCAATACATGAATCATAAAATGGACATTTGATCATCCAGCTTTTGACAGCTGGAGGGGTTTAGGATGCTACATTAGATTCTTACTTTCTGCAAATCAATTTATCCTGGTTGTGTTTTTTTGCCAATTCCATGAGGGCCGGAGCGATACCGTGTGGGCACCCTTTGCCAGTCCCTCCTCTCAATCGCAAAACCAAGTGCACCGTCGAATCTGTGCAAGTTCCAACAATGAGCCAACAATTAGTCTAATTATAGTATGAACACACAATATTAATAATATTCCTTGACAAGTGATTGATGTTATGATAGTTGTTGTATGAAGGCAAGATGACGTGTTTCCATTATCGAACGTAGTAGTGAGGTCATAAATGCCTCATCAATTACGGGTGATAATATGTCTCTTTTATATCCAATGTTTAGAAATGGACACATCAACAAGATTGCTTGGCTTGACCAAGTTACAAATATCAAATATGTAGATAAATATATGTTTATCATGAACAAAGAAAGTTGTTCATGTTCACTAGAAGCAAACTTGTCCATGACAATTAATTGTCCATTATGACTTGACCATTGTGACTCATGGTGAGAAAATGCATGAATAAATCATTTTGGTTGTCAACCGAAGGTTTTTGATCGTAGTTTCTGGACAATTTTATGACGAAAAACCCTTCGGTTTAACAACCAAAATGACTTATTTATGCATTTTCTTGCCATTAGTTGCAATGACCAAGTCACAACAACCAGTTGTAATACAACAAGCTCTTTTCTAGTGTTTCAAACACATCGAATCATGTTGACATGAAAGACTTGTGCAAACGTAATCACCACATGGTGGAGAAATTAAGTAACCATACCTCTTTCAATTTTATACTCCGAGAGCTTACTGTCACGCTCGAGCTGCTTGCCGGAATATATGAGGCGTTGTTGGTCAGGTTCAATCCCTAAATGTTCAGTTGCACAAGATGTAAAATATTTCATTTCACTGTACTTATCAACATGCAATCCCCTCCCTACTAACTTACTTCCCATGCTAATTTGTTCCTAATTTTAAACATGCCATCACTTCTACTGATCAACAAACTTGCATCATCACGCAACGTGTATGAAAACATGACCATGTTCGTGACACATTGTTGCAGGACAGCGTGAATGAAACCATTCAATCATATTAATAGATGTAATCAGAACAAAAAAATCAAAGATGCCCATTGCCAGTCAATCGATCTCAACGTTGACATCATTATGCACCTACTAGCTGAGTATGTACTACAAATGCACAGGTAGCTAGCTAGAATGCAAGCTCAAAAATCCTATGACTTTATATCGTCATCTAGACGTCTACGTACAATATAAATCACTTTCAATTATGAGTAAGGTAATGATGAAGCAGTGAAGCACATGAATCGATCAAAGTCCCTTTTAACCCGTATAAGTTGGGTATTACAAGTACATTAGTTACCATTTTTCTCATGGAGTTTAGTCATGAGCAGCGCGACGGTGTCACTGCTCTCAACCTCGAGTGTGCAAGTCGTGCCCGACAGGGTCTTCACAAACACCTGCATGATGATGTTTAATCGAACTCCTGATCAATTCCCACTCCGATGTACTTAAGGATGGACAACTACTGCACTACACTTTGAGTATCGATCTGCAGAATGTGGAGTTTGATCGTAGATCTCGACCAGTGTGGAGCTGGTGGATCAGTGAAGCTTGGCGGTAGGATGAGACGAATTCTGTGGAGGGCAGAATCAAGGAAGTCGCTGTAGCTTCATGTGATGATGATGGTGGGAATTAACAGGAGGATGATTCATTCTACTTATACGTGGCGGCATGCTTCTTGCCTACGTAATTGGGATCGTAATTGGGGTGCGGGGCATTGGGCGCCACCAAAACTTGGGCCGGAGGACAATCGATTTGCTGCGCAGCAGCAGGTTGCTTGAGAGTGAAGGTTTGGGTTTCCACAGGTGAACCCAGATTCCGGGTGGCATCCTATTATATTTCTACAGTTCTTGAGGAAATCCTGCAAATTGAGTGAGTATGTTATTACACCCTAAACTCAGTAACATCAGCCTCCATAATGTCACTCACTCTCTGATATTCCGAAACCCTAGGGAACGGATGTTCGTAGTTCAAATCTCACTCCTGATTGTCACCTTTCTCTCCCTTATATCACGGATTTTGTCATTAATGCAAACCACCAAAGAAGTCAACCCACACCCTTGCATTGCGTCATATGTCAATATGTGGAGTGTTTTCTTCTTTTTCTTCTTCTTCTTATGCCACTTGTTGAACGTTGGTGCATGCATATGCCACATCGCCTGGGAAAGTCAAGTGGAGTGAACCACATCACACCATTTAGTTTGTTTCACTTTGTGTTATTCCATAGTGTCACCTCGGGGGGTGCACCTTTCATTAAAACCTAGAATCACGTGTGTTCACTGCATACTCTAAAAACCCCCTATATACAATTTATTTTTTTGTGAAATGAAGTAATACACATACAATTGCAACAATAAATATACAAGTGACAATATGTATACACAAAAAAACATCCATTCATATATAGTCATTAACACAAGTATACAAATATACTTTTGAACAATAATCAACCCCTATAATATGTATAACAAAATATCCTAGCTTTCATCAGCAAAGTCGTTAAAAACTTTTTCATCTCCCGGATGTAACTCATAAACATTTGATTCACCAATATATGTCATTGTAGCCAATGCAATTATTGTCTCTAAGTCTACCATCAAATGATCAGTAGGATCATATGTCCACTTGTTGTTAGCCCCTTTTTGATACCAACATAAACCAATCTCCACATTTGATGGACGGTCCACAGCCAACGTCCACAGCCAAAAACCTTCAGCGCCCTACAAAAAGAGAAAACAAAAACCTAGGGATGGGAGGGGAAAAAGGTCCTTGTTACTTTGAGCTGAACGAATCATTTCAAAACCCTAATACTGCCTCTTTCCCCAATATTACCTTGACACCTTGTACATGGTTCATATTACCCTATAAGGTTGCTAACGAAAATCGTTAATCCTAGTTAATCCTAATTTCATCCAATATGAAAACTTATGATATGTAGTATAATAACAGTACCATACAAGTACAATTATTGTATACTTTTTAAAGGCCTTCCATATATGTACGTAATTATAAATTATAACATGTATACCATATGTATACGTAATACGGCAAGGTCCAAATTAATACCCCTCCTATGCACTCACGTATACTCGTACATGTTTAGTACAGTGCACCCCCCGAGAGTGTCACATGCTACACTAATTCACTAGTATCAAGCATCCTTGTTACACACTACAAAACTCCGTAATATCACGTGCACTTTGGTTGCCACAGGTGTGGTACTACGGAGTTTAGAGTGTACATTACACTCTAACCTCCCTAAGATCGCGCCTGTGGCAACCAAAGTGCACGTGATATTAGGGAGGTATGTAGTGTGTAAACATGGATGCATGATAATAGAGAATTAGTGTAGCATTTGACATTATGAAATAATACAAAGTCAACATTGCAATAACGACAATGATGGCAATGCAATGTGTGCGAGCGTGTGATTTGAATTCTTTGGTGGATTATTTTAATGTAAAAAATCCATAATATATGAGAGGGAGATGTGACGACAAGGAGGGAGGTTTAAACTAAGCACATCCATCCCCCAGGGTTTCGGGATATAAGAAAGGGAGTGACGCTACAAAGGGGAATTGTGTTTACTAGAGTCCCTTCATCCATGATGGACGAGTTTACATAGACACCACAAATCTTGAACAAAGTATGCACAATTCTTGTTTGATGGGTTTTGTGTGAATGATTAAGGTTAGATAGCTTGATTTCTCACAAGTTGCAAATTGTAATCATTCTACAGTAAAAGATGAGTCGAATCTATGAAACATTTTGCATCTCAATGCATAGCATTCTTGAAGGCTCAAACTTGCATACATATATTTTGTACAAGAAAAAGCTTTTCCTTCAGCTCTGCACAATAGTGCATCATACACTGTTGTTGCTCCGTTAAAAGAGAAAGAATCTTCACTTTGACCTCTTCCAACTTTTGCATCTTGATTCAATTCTAAATTTGAAATGATAATTTACATGATTGACAATTGAGAACTAGATGAGGCAATTCCCAATCCCATCCAATGGCCAAAATTATTTGTGTAATTGCACTTGCCCACAATAGGACCACATACCTTGACAAAATTCAAAACGAGATTTTCCCACCGCACGGGTAGGTCACTCTAAGGCATTTTTGTGCACCACGTGCGGCTGGGGTATTTTTGTTTTGGGGCTATTTACCTTCAAGGGTTGAATTAAAGCCTCCCTATAATTATTTATATTTCAAAAATGGCCCATTTGTTTGCACCCTTTCATTACTTATATTGTCCAAGTCACTGCAATTTTTTGTACTCTATATTCCTTTTAAGTAATAAAAGCTAATCTACTTCCTAACGCAATTGACAAGTGTTGAGGGAAAGCATGAAAACAAAGAAGGGTGCAAACAATAATACCATTGCAAACAGAGTTATGAAGAAAACACATAGGAGACCATAGCAAATTAATACCATTGCAAACATTGTTATGATGAAAATACATAGGAGATGGCAACACAAATACCATAGCGGTCATTGCAATGCAAGTGACCAAAAACACAGAGCATAGTAAAGCGGGTTTAGAATTTATGATTTAGGGTGGAATCACAATGTTAGAGCGCGTACAAAATAACCCCAAGTACACCACAAATAAGGTAAGGGTGGAAACAGAGGAAAAATGTCTGTGTGTTCACAAACCCAACATGCGGTTTACAAAATGTTGACCCAAACTCATCAAAAAATGGGAAGAATGGCAGTGGTTTAGTCGGAAAGCTGTGAATTCCACTATGCTCCCTACAAATTCTTTGGCAGAGCTGTGGATGACGGCCAAACGGGGAAAAAACTTCATAAAACTAGCGCGGTCCTCGTCTGTGGGATCTACGCAATCCCATTCCCGTTGGGCGTGGCAGCGACTCAACACCCAGTTGCCAAAGACATCAAGCGCATGATCTAGAAGGTGAGTGCTTATGAACATAATAATTCATAAATTCACTCAAATGTTATAATTCACCACTAAACTGTAATGATTCATCACTGAAATGCAATAATTCACCACTAAAATGCAATAATTCCTTAATCCAATGTTCGGCATTTAGGGTTTAATGTATTGCACTGAATATACAAAAACCTTGAATTCAAAATACCTAAACCCCCATTTTATATAACATTTCATCAATCATAAAAAATTTCTTAAGAAATGACAATCTTTAAACTCTAACATGCTGTAAGGTTGAATACTTACATTGTGTGAAGCAGTCGAAGATGATCCAAGCTTGGTACTAAATCCTATATACTTTGGTCTGTCACAAACTTGGACAACTGCTCTGAATCATTCATGTCTAGAGTGTATACTTCGTTTGTAGAATTGTAGCTCATGGTCATAGTAGATATAACACAATCTATATCAATCCATTGGCTATATGTGTGATCATATTTAAACTTACCACGGCCAGGATGTTTTCTATAATATTGCAACATTACTTCAATATGACGATTGTTAGGATTTCTCCTCCCTGATTCTTTTGTTCGGGCAAGGAGGTCAACCGCCTGCCTCAGTATTCCATATTGTTTCCCATTGCGACGCCGCATAGCTTGCACCCTGCCCACCCACCATGACCCCTCATCTACTCCGTTCAATATGTTAGTAGCATTTCCAGCTTTATTAACATTACTTGAATGTCCCCTTTTTCGTTTGGCAGCGGATCTTACAGTTGACGATAGCCTTATCGTGCTTCGTTAGACAAAATGCACCCCACAGTCTAATCCTCTGCATAACAGACTTGACCCACATGAAGATCCTGCTTGAAGACAATTATCATGGTTATTTGGTGAGTGTGTGAGCACTTCATGATGAAAATGGACGAAAACGCAAAGAAAATTGAAACCCTAGCCATATGCAAACAGGTGTGGGGAAGACGACCCCAACGACGGCCCATTCCCTTTTCATCCATTTTTGGACAGACGGAAATCCCAATTATCATCCATCCCCGTGAGTCCTAAACCCATTTACATATCATACTAAACATACCTTCTAGGATCCTTATCTTCAGCCCCTATATTAATTTTACAAAAAAAATAATGGCCCACGTTTTATGTCCATCTAACTTACTTATAATGGGATTGTCTCAATTTAATGGCCCCTTCATTATTTGGAATTCCTTTATAATTTTTATTTCAAATGATTTTAATCCTCTCTATATTATGCCGCACGTCATTTTAAAAATGCACTAAGTGACCTACCCGTGCCCCACCGAGAACTCTAATAATTCTAGTAGGGTTTAACTGTCACCAAATCTTAGGCATGTTTACACAAATGCCATTAGGCCAAGGCTCTTATTGGTTGAGAGTGCCACATGCCCCTGATTTTGGTTTACACGACAGCAATTTTGGATTGCAACCCATATGATTTTTAGTGCATGAACAATCTACATGGAATCCCACATGGCAAGTATGAATGATGTTGGCTAAAATTGTCATGAAAATTCTTAGGACAACTCTTGAAGGTAGGCAATGGGGAATATGCAACAAGCCACGGGGGACAACTCATGCCAATTTATTAAAAATACAATCTATAAAAATATTCATGGATATTCCGAAATGTGATTGTCAAAGCTACTATAGAAGGCTACATTCTATGTAATTGCTCTTCAATAAAATAAAATAAAAATTGTATGGTAATTTTTCTTCTATACAACAATTTTCTAATGTGCACTAAACAAAGTGATTTTTTAAATTCATGCCCTATAAATAGAGCTTGAATGCTCAAACTTGTTGAATTAACATACACAAACAAATCTGTGAAAATTTTCTTCTCTCCTCCATGACACATTCTCATTCCTAATAAAAATATTGTGAGGTCTTTTTCATGGTCCCATTTGAGTTTACACTAAAGACTCGTAACCTCTAGAAGACTTTAGTCTATATAGTCCATGGACTTCTCTATGGTCTCATCCAAAAAGCCGGGTACCATGGTCACTCACGAGCCATGGCCTAATGCCCATAGTGTAGTTAGAGGTGACATGCAATTCAAAGCCACTCACTTCCAATGATTTCAACACATTTTGAGTATGGAAGAGAATTTACACCAGCTTACCTAATCTGAGCTGACAATAGATATACTACCAATGTCAACAAAACATGAGCTCATTCTGATCATCATTGCAGCTTTTAAGGTTTGTGGGGCCTTATATGTCCACTCTTCTACGTCAGACACCTATGTTTGAGTGGGATTTGGCAAGGCTTGTAGTAAACTACAGAGACCAAAAAGACATGTTGCAATGTGATTGGACTACATGTTCAAAACATAAATACCATATGAGGTTCGATGCAATAAAAATCAAATTTCTTGGACCTAGACCTTAATGTAAACCCACCCTTAGTGTAGCCCATCATCATCAGTGGCAACTAGAGAGGTATCACATGACACTTGATTACACAGCAAATCACCAAGACCACTCTAAGGCCCCCTTTACACTAGTGTTCAAGTTGAGAGCTTGAACTTCGAGTTTTTGGAAGTTCGGTACTTGGAGTTGACTAGCTTTCATCCAAAGCTCAAACTATTGAGAGCTTCACCAATCTTCAAGCTCAAAATAGTTCAAACAAGAGTAAAGCGACAACGCTCAAGGTGAGAAATCGAGGGAATGATAGTAAACAAAAAAACATTTTCCAATCCAATTCGATGACCAAAATTGTCAGTGGAGTTGAAAGTGCCCACAATAGGGCCACATACCTTAAAAACTTTTGTAGCTCGTGTCACGGTATAATCTGTACAATATTAACGGTTACATGCAAAGCAGTAGATGAAAGTCTAGAATATTGGAAGGGCCATCAGTATGTCCCACACCAGCTTCACTTTGCTAGTGATCCATTGCGAGGTTGGGATGTGGGTTGCTGTTAAACCCAAAAACCTCACCATTGCGATTGTTGCCATCTGACAATCAATTACTTCGATCAGAATGCAAACCATTTAACCATCTCTATGAGATCCTCAGAAAATAAACAAATGTGAGCAGTCAACAGAAAGCAGGTGCTTGGACAATGACTAAGGTAAGTGGGTCTTAAACGGATGCTTTTAGCTCTGCACCCACTTCTTGTAGGATGTGAAACATGAAAGATGATTAGCAAATCCAAATAGTGCCCCTAGCCAATTCCCTCATGATTTTTTGGAGCTCATACGAGTATATTATTCATTATCAGAGTGAAGATTCTCTTTCTCATTAACTGATCATATGATTATGTCAAAATGTGGCAAAACCTACCTTTGGTCTGTCACATGTGACAAACATTTTGCAATCATCCATAAGGATAAGAGAAATGATCAAATGCTGGCAGTTGTGGTGACCTTTGACATTTGTACTCTTTGGGGTAGCCCCCACAGTGACAGATGCAAAGTGAAGAGGCCAGGGGCAAATTGGCATCAAAATGTAGCAAATGTCACTACAAATTGCCAGCAATTGCAAACAAATGGTCAAATGTCACTACAGTTTGCTACGTTTGACATTTGATGGCCAAAACAGACATTTCATTCAGCTAAGAGTAAGGATGAGGTATGTGGGAAGGAGAACTGTTGCACTCCTTTGGGTTCATTGCCATAGGGAGACGTAGCAAAATGTCACTACAGACTGCCAGAAATTGCCAGAAAATGTAGCAAATGTCACTACAGTTTGCTACAACAGATGGCAAAATCAGAAATTTTCATAAAAATTAATAAGAGAGAAACTTACCACTTTCCACTGTCGTTCAAAGAAAGCATGTAGCTCCTCCCACAATTTCCCCTTCAACGTGGCAAGCTTCTGAAAATCGGTGGGATCGACTTGCAAAATCCCCAAGATCGGCTTGCGCAGATTATACGCCAACCACGCGACCGTAAGTGGATCCATTGCATTCGAGCACTGCGTCAGCTTCCTGAGTTTGGGTGGATTTGTTGCAAATGCTTTCAACACTGCCTCCAAAACCCTGACCCACCCAAAAAAGGCAAATGCAAACACGAGGTAGTTCAAATCGGTGGCGATGCGCACCAGCTGCCCATGTTGCATTGTGAGCTCCGTCGCCGTCCACTGGTGTAGGGCAGAAATCCCATCTTTCGTATTACAAACAGAAGTTGTAAATGCCAGCATTTCAGATTGCCCTTCTTCCTCTTTGCCTTTTTTTCCCCCCAACTTAAAAATGCCAACCACACCTCCCACGCTATTCATCACAAATTGCTTACCTCCATCCCCAAGCTTAAAAACCAACTTCTTCAATGTCTTGAACGAGTACAAAGAGTCGCCAATCTCTTGCACTTCGGTGCTGTCGCCTGACAAATGCACTTCTGTCACCACTTCCTGCTCAAGAGTTTGTCCACTTGTGCTCGAGTCCTCTGATTCTTTTTCACCATCTGATGATGATGACGGAGTTTGCCACAATGCTCCTGCTCGAATCAGCCGCGGGCGACACGAAGAAGAATGAATCTGTCGAGTTTTTCGACTTGTGGACAGAGGCTTTAAAATTGCAAGTTTAGGGTTTAAAACATTGAAACTTCGGCTACTCCAAGTTTGGCTCATGATTATTGTTGAGGAATGGGAGACAGTAGTGGTCCTGTTGTTGTTCAATGTAGTGCAGGTATCTTGAAACACGTATCTCGAATGCAAATTGGCCATGCCTGCATTAATTTGGCCGAGACAAGTTAGGGTTTCTCTCATCCTCAACAATGTCACTGGAGCTTCAACGATTGTGATGTACAATTCAATTCCATTCAATGTGTTGGAGCTTGGGCCATGCTTGGTATGAGGTTAATCGTGGCAAAGAGTCCTCCTCATCCTCCGGACAAAGAAATATCTGGGACAATTTGAAACAATGAAGAGTTAATCTTTATGTGGTGAGGATTATGGATCTGATGTACTCTGAGCACTCCACGAGAATAGGTTAGGAAGCAACTTTTAATTGATGTAATTGCTTCCCTGTCTCTACTCCAATGATGAAGCACTGAGTCAGTGAGCATGTGGAGAAAAGAGTAGAACATCTAAGTGAATGCAAAGTGTTTTATTCCTAACCCAACATAGCATAGCATTTCAATAATTTCAAATACTGGAGAGTCAATCTTTTCATTGTGACGATTATGGAACTGATGTATTGTGAGCACTCGAAGAGAATTACGAAGCAACTTTTTAATTCCTTCCCTGCCTGACTACTCCAATGATGAAGCACCAAGTCAGTGAGCATGTGGAGAAAAGAATAGAACTTCTAAGTGATTGCAAAGTGAATTTATCCTAACCCAACATAACATAGGAATTTCAAGAATTTTAAATACTGGAGAATTAATCTTTATGTGGTGATAATTATGGAACTGGTGTATACTGAGCACTCTGAGAATTAGGAAGGTACTTTTAATTAATTGCATCCCTGTCTGTCTACTCCAGTGATGTCTGTACTGAGTCAGTGAGCATGTGGAGAAAAGAATAGAAACTCAAAGTGATAGCAAAGTAATTTTGTCCTGACCCCAACATAACATAGCGTTCAACAAAGAGAAATGCATCGATGTTTTTCAACTTATGATAATCAAAGTCCCCTTCAGCTCGACAAACTCAACAATTTCAACACTACAGAACTCCCAAGAGCACCCAAGGAATCTGAGTTTCTAACCTTGTCCCTCCTCACATTCAGAGACTGAGACTTTACCCCAGCAATCTATCACGAAATCCCTGACAACTTCTAAAACTCAACCCATCACATTAACTCAACGCCATCACATGACTTCTAAAACTTAACCCATCACATGTCAACTCGGAGTGCAATTGAATGGGGTTAGCTCTCTTCAAAGACAAAAGGACGACAGAAGAAAGCAAGCAAGCAGCAAGAGTGCAACCCACCTGTAATTCCACCGCTTCCCAACCCGAAGCTTGTGTCGACACTCAAATCCTTGCAAACTCCAACTCCCAAGTTCAAACTAACAACATCCAGGTCATCTACAAAAGATAATTCTCGGTCCCAAACTCCAGTTCCCAGTCCCAAGCTTCAAGCTCCCAGAGTTGGTGGATGAAGAGAAGTCGCTTGCTTCTAGGGAGACTAAAGTTACTGTGAGCGCCAAACCCTAAAATAATGTTGTGGCGAACTATGTACATTCAAATTAGACCCAAAAAACTCACTTAACTTTTGGTTACTGTCAGGTTTTGAGATTGGCAGACGAACCATGGAGATCCAAAACCTGGTCAGGTTTTGATGTGAGGTTTTCAACCGACTTTGGGTCAAAGCTTTTGCAAGTAAATTTATGTTCTTCTTTCACAATGCACGTTTGAGTCCTGTCGGAAGCCTGTGAGTGGCGTTGCTGGATGAGTTGTTATTCCTAGAAGACTGAAATAGAGTTATAAATCATCAGATTTGACAAGAAATGTGAGTGCTGAAGTTGGACTCAAAACATCGAGATAAATATCATCACTAATTCATTTGGATCTATTTAACTTCTTGAGAGGAATGGTGCAGCTTTGAGCAAGCATAAAGGGCTAAGTAACTTAGACTGCAACATGCTTGTCGACACTTGTCAACATGCAGATGACTTATCACCACCCTTTGTTTACCTGGATTGATACGATGCTTCGTGTTTCTTTGCCAAATATCGAGAATCGGTCTCTAAGCTTAAGGTATCCAGGTGTTGTTCGAGTGCTTTTCTTAATTGGACACTTCTATTCAATTGGTGTGTGGTTTGGTGAGGATCAAAGAACAAACACCTTATAGATACATGTTCAAAAGAGATTGGACTATGTATTCAGTTAATTAAAGAATCAACAAACATGCACGTCTGGTAATCATAACTAAATCATAGAGATCCGATTCTTGTTGATGCTTCACCATAAATTTTGTAATGCAGCACAAGTTTCATTTTGTAAATCTATTTGGTAGAAGGTAGAGAACGTGACAAACCAACCAGATTACACCAACATACCTTAGGTAAGCTTAGAGCTTAGCCTTGTACTCTACATGTAACTTTACCATCACATGGATGTAAATGTGATAGTCCAATGAAGGTAAATTCATTGTGTTTGGAGTGAGAAATTAAGCACTCATGAAGTATCATGACTTAGTTCTTAGACGTGGTAGCAAGAGTGTCAATTCAAGATAGTATAGCCTATTTGTTGGACATTATCTTGATGAAGTATTGAAAAGTCATGCCAAAAGCCTTGAACTCCATGCACATGTGAGAGATATGCAAGGACGATTATATATGGTAAGATTACGTTTTTTAAATCTTCAACCTACTACTTTTCTCTAGTATTAAATGAAGCAGTTGAGTTTGAGAAATAACCGGTTAAGGTTCATGACTTCAAAAAATTACCGATCATTTTAGAGAAAATCCAAAACTTAGTGAAGAAAACAATGAAAAATGAGTGGCAGTTTTGCTTGGGTTTACATATGTCACCTAGACGGTGGCCACTTTTCATTCCCAGATGTAGATGCAACTCCAAGGATTGATTGGGCTTGCTCTTACCGGGCACACTTCTTCTATTATGAAGCATAATAGTGTTACCCACTAACAACCCATACCTCATAAAGAAACCAAGTCTTGTAGTTTTGTGACTCTGTCACCCTAGTTAAGTAGGTGGGTGTGTTGTTGGCGGTCTCTTTATAAATTGATGAATTTAATAGTACATTAAACTTGCAGCATGATGATATTAAAAAAAATGTCTTGATGATTTCTTCTTGCTCATAATGGGTAATGAATTCTTCAAGGAGGTCTAATAACTAAACAAACTCGTTGGCTAAGGGCTCACTAGATGTCTGAATGAATCCAAGTACAATGAATATACAGTGGTTGTCACAACTACTATGCACGTGGCCAATAGTTGATTGCAATATTGCAATTCCGCAACATCTCAAAAAATCCACTAATGAGCATCATACAGCTACATGCTTGAAGCCTCTATGATAATGAATATCTCAAAACCAATCATGTGCTCAATTTGTTCGGGTGCAACCAAACTCGCCTCTTGTGATATTTTATGCGTTCCTAGCATTTGTGCCATCCATGTTGGATCCATGCCAACTTGATTCCAAGCTGACCACAAGCTCCTTCACCGGCTCAATATTTTGCATATTTTAAAAAATGACCTATCTTTCCACAACTACCTTATGAAAATCTTATGACCATTTTCTTGTTCTTCACTCAAAATTCCATTACACCTTCAATTCATATACATAGCCAACTTCTACTCCAAATACTCAAAGTTTCCACCCTCACACCTCCTCCTTGCCCTAGTGTGCATAATTGCACCCACCCTTCCGTTGTATAACTTCCATCTTAAAATGGATAGCCAAGGGAAGGTTATAAACCTCCTATTGACCTCAATGATATTACCAACACTCCTCTTCAATACCATGTCCTCCCACACCCACAACTTAACCTACACCAATGATCAAACACTACACCGCCCCCAAGAAACACATCGCAAACTTTATGAATATATATTCTTGTTTCCACACAGATCCCCACCCACCCTACCGCAACTAGTAGACTACTTCCCATTTCTATCGCCTAATATGTACTCACATGCCCTAGAATTGTACAACCAACCACCAAGATTCCCTCAATAATACACCCACCCCAAATCACACAATACTACACCTCCTACCCAAACATATACAACCCCCCACCCACCTTCCCACCCCCATTTTCACACACAAATCTCATTACATGGATGTAGGATCTTTACATATAGTGTATCAAGCCTAGACATAATATTGAACGACAAACATAACATACCACACCTCCTCCTTTTCCAATAAATCAAAATTCATACAAAAAGTCCACCACCTATTTATTCACTAATCATTTCATCTTCAACAATTTCATATCCATAACAAACAATTGGCAAAAGGAAAATGTCCCTCACATACATTCAAAAGGGGCAATAACCATGGTCATCCACAATGACTACACTCCCCCTCCCCCTCCCCACCACAAAATACTAACACTACCACAAGCCTACATTCTATACCTACAAATACTATCCTTCACCTTCCCCCTACACCCTACATCCACATAATACACTTATATATGCCCTCCCACCCTCATGACACTCCCATCATTCCTACCCTCCTTGACATTATGTCAAAACATATGATACACACACAACGCCAACATGAAACACTTCTATTAGTCGGAGACTTCAACCGAAACCTCACCCTTAATAGCAAAATGTATAGTGATGTGGCTATGAAGTGTGTCTTATATAGGTATTCATCTCGGGGGGGTCACTGGCGAAAATCGTAAAACAACGTGCGATAAAAAATAGGGTCCAATATATTCATTGTAGATAAATTTTGTAAAAAATGTACATGTAAAATAGGGGATTTTAAAATAATGAAACATGTTTACATGTAAAATACCATCACATATTATATTTTCAGGCTTTTAACATGTAAAATACCATCACCTTATAATATTTTATGCAAGGTAAATAATCCCCCCAATAAATAGGTCCCGAACGCACGTGTATGCAAAATATAAGAGGAAGTGAACCCCTGAGGTATTCATTGAACCCAAGTACTTTGTTTTGCAAATGGAGAGGATATCATGTAGTTAATAGTAATATTGAACTAAATTATTTTTTCTTGTGTTTTAGGTACTTGACGTGGGAGCTTTATACCCAAAAAAACAATTTCAATGCCATGCCTTCATTCTTGAACACGTGAGCTACCAAATCAAATGACATTTCACATTTTCTCATCCTTGCAGTTGATGTTGAGGTTTCACGAGTTATTAATTTGCCCCATAGTTTATTGATTGTCCAACAAATTTCCACCCCCATGAAGAGGAGACTCTCCAAATGTCAGTAAAGTTGTTGCAACAAATTGAGGATGGGCTAGAAGTGGAGGCCCAACCGAGTGGAAAATTAGGTAAAAGCAAAAGAAAAATGGATACTACACCTAAACCACTTGCTTCATTTGGACCACCTAAAAATACTCCACTACTTGCACCTTGAATCCAACATGATAAGTGCAAGAAAGATTTACACCTTGATGATATTGCACTAACTTCATTTCCATCCATGGTTGCAATTGTTCCAACCCCTTTCTCATTTGTTATTCAACCTCAACATGTATTGGTTAAAGAAAGTGCTAGGTCCAATAATTATATTATTTTAGTATATTATGGACAATGCATCCATTGCCAATATATTGGAGAATGAAGCAACTGACAACCTAATGTTGGTGTTTGCATTTGAATTTGTGAAAACAAATTGCAGGCATGTAAAATATGACTTTGGTGAATTGAAGTAAATTTGAATTTTATTGGAGTGGCCAATACATACAAATGTTTGATTGATTTTCAAATCTAATTTGTGTGGCATACATATTCCATGTCGACCATGGTCACATCACTAGTGTTTCATTTAAAGTTTGTTGATTTGGTGGATTTGATCTAATTATTGCAAAATTACTGAAGGATCTGCCAATTTCAAATGTGTCTTCTCCTTCTTGTGTAATTCCATCATGGAATGCATGCAATTCAAATGACATCAAGGCTTTATTCTGAGTGTGCAAACGGTTATCTTACAAATGATGCTCCACAACTTTTCTTTCTTTCTCGATTCAAAACAATTAGATATATTGTGAGGACATATGTTGCATCAGATTAATTTACACTAGCAATGTATTGGTGGACTATGAATGAGTTGTTGTTGTATTTGCCAACAAACACAAAACTTACAGTACATCCATTCTATGAAATTGCCAAGTATGATATTTTTTTTGTTATGTATAATTTTGAATAATAACATGAAGCATATGTCATAATTTGTACTAAGGGACTTGTATTCATTGTAGATGTGACGTTCCCAAATCATGATGTTCTTCCGTTTGGAACCCCGTCCATTTTTTCCCCTTTAAATTTATAGATATATAGATATATAGATAGATATATATATAACAAATAACAAATAAGGGGGTCTCTATGCGATAGAGGTGGAGTAACTTGATATCTTGTTTAATCGCAATGCATTGTAGGGCCAACTCCTGCATATATATATATATATATATATATATATATAACAAATAAGGGGGTCTCTATGCGATAGAGGTGGAGTAACTTGATATCTTGTTTAATCGCAATACATTGTAGGGCCAACTCCTGCATATATATAAAAAAAAAAAACAAATAAGGGGGTCTCTATGCGATAGAGGTGGAGTAACTTGATATCTTGTTTAATCGCAATGCATTGTAGGGCCAACTCCTGCAAGGAACTTGCCCATGGAGGAGCATTTGAGAAAGACCCATGGTCTTTGTAATTCCTAATTGAAACATTGATAGAACTAGTAGATGTTGTTCTTAATGCTTATGTATCGACATGTAGTAATCATTTTTTAAACTCATACTTTTGCTTTGTGTTTTGGACATAATGGTTAAGGGCTGTTTGTATTTCATCAATGGGCAATTTCTCATGATGTTCATGTTTGTGTGCATGTCACAGGTGCATCTATTCATACTTGTTGATGCAATGGCCGCCACCTCGTTACAATTGAGAAAGACTCTACAATTTTCAATGCTATATTGGCCTCTTTGTGCGACTCAATGCCATTGCCTATTGTTGGTGGCTCATGATCCCAAAACATAGCAATGGAGGGTGAGGGGGTAAGCATGTTCAAAAAGTTCCATGGAAATCATGCTTTAGTGCATAAGTTTATTGCTTTGATTATATAGTTTTATTATGGAGCATTTAGTCCTACATATATGATGGCTAACCTTTGCCAATGAGGTACGTAGGACTTTAAAGGAAGTCATGTCCCCCCCTCGCCCAATGACTTTTCCATCATAAATCAAGGAGATTGTTAAATTTATAGCAACCACTCTCACATCTCCAAAGAGAGAGAGAGAGAGAGAGAGAGAGAGAGAGATGGGCTTTTCTTGAGCCGTTCTATGCTTACTGTCAAGCTTAGTCCGTTCATATAACATCCTCTTATTCAGAGGCCAAATCATTCTTCAACATATCAATATACCTTTTTTGAAAACCCGGGAGGGTGGGTGGGAGCAGACCCCATGACCCAACTATTTGCAAAGCTATCCTCTTACTATAGTCATTGTCTCTACTATGCTTGCATCTAAGAAGGTGTTACAATCTGAAAGTAGTCTATACAACTCAGAGTATAACCTTTCATTTCACTTTTGTAGAAAAACTGCATTACACATCCGTGTTTTTTCATATCAAGTTCAGAAAGGTAAAAGACATGATGACCACATACTTCAAAGTTCTATCATAAATCAAATTATGTCATGCGTTCCTCATACCACTGGAATACATACGCATAAGTATAATCATAATGCACATACTATTTTCGATCAAAGATAATATGCAAAACCTAAATATGCCGTCAAGTTTGTGAAGGGTCCGCCTCACCTGTGCCCATGCCACCAACCAAATCCAAAGAGAGGGTTAGTAACGTACATGAGGTGAATAGCAGAGGAAACCCAATTGTTATCTATGTCACACAAAGTACAACATAAAAATACATTTTGCATCATTGAATACACATATTGTCATAGAGTATTCTACTTGTTCCTTAGCCATTTGAACCTTGTGCAGTCGAAAAAAAGGTAAATTACACACCCTCTCCACAAGACTTAGTTTGCACAACTTGCACTAATCCTGTAAATTACTAAGGGTAAACGGCCATATGCGGTTTAACCCGCGAAAGGAGGCTCTCTTGGCCTCTTACTCTTAATATAGGATTAGGTAAATGTTTGTGTCCATTGATGTGAAACCCGCGATCTATGGTTGATATTCGTTAGGTAACATTGGCTTAACCCTAAAGTATTCTTACCCTGGGGTTAGATAAAGTTACCGTGCAGGTTCATTTGTGGGCAAGGAATAATCAAAGTGTAGAGAGAGAGAGAGAGAGAACCTTAGTCATAGCCGCGAGTTTGTGTGTGATCCCGAGGCAAGTTATTAAGCAAGGCATATGCTATTCGTATCTTATCATTTATGGATGTAGAGGCAGAGGAGTTTGATGGTCATGCTAGTGATAGTGAAGACAATGATGCGATGAAAGATGATCAAACTAGTTGAAGGAGTTTTATAGAAGGATTCACAAAGGCAATGATTAGTGAGCAAGTTTTTGGATTTGTGTAGCAATTGTTCGGTTTTTGTTAAACAACTACTATGTGTGGACATTGATTTGTGTGACCATTGCTCAAAGTATCTAGGGTTGTCATGACAACCCAACCACATCCAAAATTGCATTTGATGATATCGAGGAGTTTTTTTCTTGCTAAAGTGTGGACGTCTTTCCATCTCTTAGGATAGAAACTTGATTACCTCCACCTCAAGGATTTTCTCAAATACGATTATGAATTATACTTGAAACAACCATTGACACTAGAGATATTAGATTATGCCACCGTTTTTTGTTATAATGTAGTTAAAAATGAGGCACATTTTTGTGTTGAAGTGTATCGATGGATCCCCCCATAGGATTGAGCAACCACAAAGTTCAAAATTTGAAAATATGTCCAAACTTACTTAAATATGTCATATTTACAAGTGTAAATTTGTAGCCTCGCCTTTTCTGATTGAGACATCATGTCACACCCATGACTATGGTATCAATGCATTACTCTCAATGCCTCCCTTGCTCTTTCCAAACATGTAACACCTGTTTGTGAGATGATGATAATATACCAACTTATTCATTAGAATTTGTACTTCATTAAACAAGTAATCTAGGGAAAACTGTTAATCTGAAGCCTGGGGGAGCTGCCACCATGAGATATTAGATCACCATGTGTTAGTCATGCAGTACTTATCACGAAGTCTCGATCAATTGAAAGTTGCATTCTAATTCCTTCATCACCGATCCATGTTGCTTAGATCGATCGATGAACTGGGTTTCTTCCATTCGATACCTTCATGGGCATGATAACTTCAAAATTAGCTTTCACACAACAATATACTTTATCAAAAACCTAGGCTCATCAAGCACACTTCTCATCCTTCATGTCAGATGTCAAGGAGCACGTCTGCAACTCAAATCATGCCTTGTTCATATCACAGCCTGTCAGTGAAGCTTCCATATTACATCTTATACTTGCTCCTACCCAGTCCCTCAAACAACATGGGTCATGGATACCCGGGAATGTTATGTTGTCCATACCCGGGAACTCTATTCCTTAGGACACAGTAAACAGAAATCTCTCGTGGAATTATCATCGTCCGGGCCACCGTCATTTTAACAAAAAGAATTCCAGCAACACAAGAAACTCTCTCTCAAAATTTCACGAGGGAGCAGCTACATACACACAAAAGTCCATTTTAGAGAGCAATACAAGTAATCATTGACGAGGAATCCTCCCTCAAATTACAAGAGAAATACCATCATCATCATTTCCAGAAACAGATAAATGTGTTTAAATTTGTGGTAATTGTATCGAGATCATTTGGCCGAGGTTTCCCATCCTGCGCAGGCGTGTTGGGCAATTGAACGGCGCCCCTACTGCTCTCGTTATCGGTGACAAAATTGAACATCCCTTTCCCCCACTCCTCTTTCTTCTTAATCTCCACCTCCTCCCCCCCCCCCCCATCCAACTTCCCTAGTCTCCCTAGTCTACACACACGATTGCAATTCGTGGAATTCTTCCACCTCTTGTGGGCGTTGGCGAGGATACTACTCTCAATTCCACATGAAGTTATCATGCCTATGAAGGTAACAAATGATCATGGGCATGAGAATATCTTCCATTGGATAATAAGTGTTATGTTGTTTGAAAGCTATTTTGAAGTTATCATCAGCTTCAAATTGGTCGATCTTCCTTCATCTCGCCTCCGAAGTTAAATTCTTCAAATCGATTAGCGATTTTCATCCAACCCTTCTCAAGCGTACTACTAGTATGTGTGTCCATTAGTGTTGCGAGCCCAGGGTGGCAACTCTTCTTTCAAAAGCAGCTCCTTATTATTCCCTTCTTCTAATGCATCTAAGAGTTTACAATTTGTTATTATGCAAAGACAAACAACATGCATAGAAAGAAGACGTTGAGAGGAATCCGATGATGTCATAAACGTTCTAATTAGAAAAGTTTTTTACCTTCAAAAATTAATTTTAGAATTTATTATAAGTATCTTTTTCTTATGCAAGGGTCACCATCCAGACCCCAACTATCTATTCTCTTTCATATATATTTTTATTAAATTTTTCAGAGAAGGCCAACTTATAGGGGGACTTAGGGCATGGTTTAGTCCGAGGGTTTGAGGGCCACAAGGGGGCTTGGGCTTGCATTAGTGTTGGTGTTGTTGGTGTTGTGTGTGACATGTGGGTGAGCGGGGGAAATGGGCAACTGCTTGAGTACTAGATTATGTTCTTGATGAGCTTAGATTATGTAGCAATAGATGAGTCCTTGACTGAAGGATAAACAACAACAACAACAACAAAGCACCTCTTGCTTGAATCAACTCCTGAAGAAAATTTGAGGTCGATTAAGTTCTCGTGATTCAATACCTCTAAACATGATGAAGTTGTCCCCAAGCCGTTTCTCTTGTAAAACTTGAGATTTTACTTCACACTTGTATCTTCTTATGTACCTTCACAACTCTTGTTCATTAGTCTTTTTTGCTTCATTTAGGTTTAAACACTTTACAGATCCTAGTTTAGCCAACCTTCACAACTAAACATTATTTCAAATTATAGATGATTATGGTGTCTCTGGCTCATCTCTGATTTTCATATTGGTTTAAAGGAGGTAGGAGGTGACGATCTGATGTCATCAATATGCAATTGCATGTCTAATCCATTTCATATATTACATAAAATTTAACATGTAAATTTGGATTTGCAAATGAATATCGATTTGCATTTGCTCTCTTGGCCGACATTGTAATATTCCATCAAATTCTAGTGCTTGATAATGTCCAAGTCCGAACGCTATGTGTGCTCTTCCTAGTTGAATGATTTGTTGGTGTATATCAAACTCCCATAAAACTCGGCTAACAACCTCAAATGGATTGAGCATTTCTAAGTTTGGTAAGCAATTTCTCATTTATAGTTTATTTGAATTATCAGGTGCAGCTCAAAGTGTTTGCAACTCGGTTTTTGTGGAGACAGAAGGTCAAGTTGAGTATCTAAGGAGCGAGAAGAAGGAAGGCATCCCACACCACTTGAAGTGCGGGAACTTGAACCACAGGTTGAAATTCTTGGCGGTTGAGTACATCGTCGACATTATGGACGCAGACATGATCCTGCGCCCAAGTTATCTCCGAAGAGTGTTACCACACATCGAGAACTCCCCGGGGGTCCTTTATGTCCAGATTCCTCAAGCATTTTATAACCTCTCCGTCGGAGATCCACTCAACAACTCCGGCACTCTTGGGCACAACCGCACTCTTGATCGATCGAAAGTTGCATTCTAATTCCTTCATCACCGATCCATGTTGCTTAGATCGATCCATGAACTGGGTTTCTTCCATTCGATATCTTCATGGGCATGATAACTTCAAAATAGCTGTCACACAACAATCTACTTTATCAAAAAGACTAGGCTCATCAAGCACATTTCTCATCCTTTATATCAGATGTCGAGGAGCACGTCTGCAACTCAAATTGTGCCTTGTTCATATCACAGCCTGACAATGGAGCTTCCATATTACATCTTATACTTGCTCCTATCCAGTCCCTCAAACAATATGGGTCATCGATACCCGGGAATGTTATGTTGTCCATACCCGGGAACTCTATTCCTTAGGACACAGTAAACAGAAATCTCTCGTGGAATTATCATCGTCCGGGCCATCGTCATTTTAACAAAAAAAATTCCAGCAACGCAAGTGTCAGCCATAAACCCCCACCCTTATGCGTTGTAGAGGTTTAGGGTGAGCATGTTGTATGGCGATGACGTTGATTGCCTTTGTTAAGGTAGTAGTTAGCACTATGTTTTAAGAACATACATGTTCATGGTAAACCAACCCGTCAAAAACTGATTAGTTGGTCATAAATTGTCAAAAGGCCAAAAAATGTCAGTTTACTAATGGACGTCAAATCTGTCCCTAATGCAATTAGTGGTAAGAACGTTCACTAGTTGGTTTATATTGTTTTACTACCGAATAGTCTATTTAGTAGTAGTAATTATTTGGTGTTAGTAATTGAGTTGGTCAGAAAATGATTTGTAGGTTTGAAGTTATTAAAATGACATTGCGAGTCTTTTACTAGTTGACCGTTTTTAAAGACCTCAGTATGTCCCGTACTCTTTTTTGTGTCTTTTGGTTTGGAGGGCATGTGTGTGGTGTTGTTTGCACTTTAGAAGTACATGTAGCCATGTATTAGGGTATGGGGAGTTACATATAGGGCATGTGATTGATGGAAAGGCTTCCTTACCAAAGAACAATTGTTTCCTGGCATTCCCCATATATTGACCATATCTCAGTTTTAGAAGACACGTTTTTTTGAGAGTTAATTATGTTTTTGTTTGTCCAAAATTTATTTGATAGCTCATTATTTATTTTCTCGTTGGCTATTCATTTATCTATGTTGGGATACAGTATAGGGATCAATTCTAGATTTATATTCTTATCGTATTTCGTGAGATGTTTTTCTAGGAATCTAATAGGTCCTTTGTCGGGAGTGATTCCCATTGATGGCCATTCGTCTCTTTGGTAGTAGTACGGTGTTGAGTGGGCAAATTCATGTGGTTGTGAGGCATTGGAGTGTTCTTTTGACGTACCTTCTTTAGCAAGTGTGTCGGCTTCCTCATTTCCTTTGATGTTTGCATGTGCTCTTACTTTGTATTATGTTATGGGTTGAGTTCTTTGTATAAGGGAGTTAATTATTTATTCTATGATGGTTTTATCAAGGTGGTTGTTGTGTAGTGTGGGGTGTTTTATTTGGTTTTTGATCACATATAGACCATTTAGGCAGTATGTGAAGATATGTACATGTTCATTTGGGAAATCTTTATTTATTATTGTGAGGGTGTGGTGAATGGCCATTAATTCCGCCCTAAATATGTTTTACAGGCCTGGTAGTTGTATTGCAAGTTTAATATTCTTTTCATGGCTATATATAATGTATCCAACTTCTTCCCGTGGCCAAATATCTCCTATTTTTTTTGGAGGGTTAAAGGATCTCACCGTTCAAAAATAATATTAAGGGGTACTTCATTTTCATAGTTGGGATTTGGTGGGATTGTGTTATGTGGGTGTGTATTTGGGATTGGGTAGGTGAGGGCATTCCATGTTTTACTTTTGTTGACTTCTATATTTTGTGGGGTAGGAAGGGCAATTTGTGTGATTATGCGGGTTATGTTAAGGTTGTTGCATATAATTTTAATTGTATCTAGTTGTTTTGTAGTACCGATACTATTATTTTGGTGATGTACTCAAAAAATCTTATAATGAGTGGTTCTATATGTGGCTCGTTGAATTCTTGTGGTTTTGTTGGTTCCTTGTATTTAGTAGTGTATGTTGATATGTGAGTAATTACATATGTGTCTAGGAAGGGGCCTAAATGTGAGGTGAAATTTTGATACCAATTTATATATGGGATGGTAAGTATTGTGATGGTATGTGGGTCATGTTTAGCTGCTAGTCTGGCCCAGTGGATGATTGTTTGGGCTTCAATTTTATTGTGAGGGTGAGCATAACCTATTCCTTGCCATCTGTGTGAGAGTGCGTTACCAAGAGACCCAAAGATTTTATCTCTAGGAAATGGTGAGAAGAACTTTGTTAGATGAGTTGAGCATGTGACTTGTGAGGAGAAGTAGGAGTATGTAATTTTAAAGGACGTTGTAATGTAGTCTAGTAGTGCTTTGGGTAGGGCGTGGTATGAATTTTTGAGTGGGTCATATTTTGGGATTATGTGTTTATATCTTTGATATAGCCATGTTATTTCAATTTCAAATGATTGGGTAGGGGGGTATTGAGTAGTGTGGTTGGTGTAGCATTCAATTGTATTGGTTCCACAACCATACATGTCTGTTGTAGGGAATGGTGATAAGGTGTTTGTCTATTTCATCATGTATGTGGGCGGTATTGTTTTGTACTTGGATTTTGTTTGTATTAGTATTAATATGTTTTACAGGGTTGCATTCATGTGTTGAGATTTTCACAAGAGGGATGTTTAGGGGTGGAGGTATGTGTCTTGGATCTTTGTTTTGGGTAAAAATTCATTTTTATGGTGTTTTTGTATATTGTATTTTTTTGGTATAGTATATGAGTATTATACGTGTGTTGTGATGTATGACTTTTGGGAGATTATAAGGAAATAATACTCTTTTTGGATTTTTTTTTGTAGATTGTGCCATTGGGTAGTATCCATTGGCATAGGTATGTGTGTTGGTTTTTTTTTGTTTTTTTAAATAATTTTGTGTTTACCTTTGGTTGGTTTTATGTAGTGGTCTATTATTGAGTGTATAGGGTATCTTGTTGGGTTGTTTTTTTTATGTGTGCAGGTGTGGTCAAATGTGCTAGATGTGGTGGATCAGGTGGGTGTGTGAGAATTTTCTATTTAGTGGTTCTATGTTATGTTCCAATATAATGTATTTTTGTTTTAATGTATGTGGTGAGTGATGGTCTTGGCATGTTTCTTGACAATTTTCATTGCATCTTGGGTGGCAGAATAGTTGCTTTGTTGTTTTTAATGCTTGTTTTATCAAGTGTGTGGGTTTTTTTTTAATAATTTGAATACTCAATGTGTGACATCAAGGGACGACACAGCTATGTGAGCGTAGAGCGGAGAGCAGAGATTTGGAGAGCGGAGAGCGGAGATGAAGAAAAAATAGCAAACTTGTCAGACTAAATTTAGCAAAAATTTAAATAGAAAAGAATATACCTGGAATATTCCAGAATTTACCAAAAATACCAAAAATGTATGACCTATTTTTGTGGAATGGATAGGTCCAACATTAAATGAAAATGATCTGAATTTGAAATGTAGTCGTTAAATTTAGAATACGGGAAGTGCAAAAATGATATAAGAATTATGATAAAATAGATAAGTATATGATTTAAACCAAGGGTGATTCCAAAAAAGAAGATTTTAAAATGATTTTATCGAGTTTGGTATAATTGAAGATTTAGTCAAAGAAAATACAAATGGCGACCACCTTGCTTAGTTTTTTATTCCATCACTTTTATATTTGTCCTATGTGTGAGTCAACTATAGAGCTTGGACTCGCACAATTATTGTTTGAAGAGATTATCTTCAGCTCAAAATATATAAGGACATAAGGTAGACTCGTACCCAATACGGATGTAGAGTGTTTAGGGACACAATGGGAGAGGAGAAAGACACGTTCGCTGGCCTAGGATGGGAGAAGGAGATTAGGAGTCTAGGAGATCCCCATGTTCCTTTTAATCCATCGCCGGAACATGACAAAGGTGCTGGAAAGCAATGTAGTGATGACTACGAACTCACTCCATTTTCGCAGTCCACACAAGCTTGGAGGTGGAGGATGCAGGAGGAGCAGAAACAATATGCAAAGAAAAATAAAACGCGAGCGGATGTGCAGGAGAAGGACGTTGATATGAATGAAGACGCTGATTTGAATGAAGACAAGACGACGAACGGGGAGGATGAGGTGAAGGTAGTAGGCGAATCTTCGAGGTCTTTGTCATTTCGCGAGAGGATGAGAGGATTGTTGCCGCATCCTCGTCCATTGAAGGATCGAATGAGGGATAAAACGGTGTCATACATTGATTTGCTTCGACCGGGTCTACCTCCATCAAGAAGGGACGATGAAACACCTAGAAGGTTGGCGAAACGGAAGTAGATTTGATAGAGATAGGTAACACCTTAAAATTGAAAATGAAATGTTCAACCGGGAGAGAGACACATGACACATTTGAATATTGTAATACAAAATTTTGAAGGGAATAAAAATAATCTATGAGATTATATTTATTATAGCAATCAATTATGAGTTCACATTCGGTCCAGAACTGACCACATCCATGAGGACAAAATGTAGTGCTAGGATGAGAGTAATTCTAGGAAGTAGACTGTGTCAAGAGGCCCCCTTCGAGGATGAGTTTGACCTCATTGAAGCTAAAGGTAGGGGCATGAATGAACAAGTCAACTTCGGGGTCTACATTAGAGACCTTGACAAATATGAAGTAGAGGTGCTTACAATGCAGGAACGAATTTCGTTTACGGCCAAACTTTGATATCATATCCTTGAAGGCTGGGCAATTACACTCGGGCAGGGAACTGACTGTGAGTTGGTAATTGATTGAGTAGGTGCAGGTTTGGACTGCAACATGATAACGCAACCAAATCCAGGTCGTGGAATCATGGTCACCTTCAAAATGGTCCCTTCCATAGCTCGGGCAGATGCGACCATCTGCATTTGTTTTGCTGATGGTGCGGTGGCAGACCGTCTCGTAGTCTTGGACTGTCTGGAAGAAGGATACGAGTCTGGGTTGGCAGGAACGTCCACTCCAGAGAGGTCGAGTGGAGGAGTGGATGTGGTGAAGAGGCGAGTGGGCGTGATGCGCTCTTTTTGTGGGAGCTGAAAGCCGGCGTTCTCAAGCTTAAGGATCTCCGGACGAGTGAGGTTGGTACCAATTTTGACAGGCCACACGGGCGGGATTGGAGGTCCTTCTTGGTCTGCGGAGAATTTGTCGACCCACTTGCGACGGGATCCTTTGACACAACGTTCAATGTCGTCCGGGCAAAAAAAAAACTTCTCGACCTTAGGTGTTGTGAATTTGTAATAGTTCCAAACTCCAACGTATGCCGGTGCAGGGGTGCTCTTGGAGTTGGAGACGATTTTGGCAGTGCATTTCTTCTTGGTGACAGTATGCATGGCCCAACATGCTTTGGAGGAATTGTAAGGAACGCGAGCAATATGCCAGAGCTTCTCGTCCACATTGGATTCTTGTACGGCAGTGACACGACAGAAATCCAATCCAGTAGGAGGGGGTGGTGGAACCTCGATCACTGTCGGGGAGGACTCCTCGACGATGGTAGGCAAAGGTGAAGCGTGAGATCTTGTGGTTCTCTGAGCGACACGAGGGCGAGAGAAGTTGAGGGTGTCGGGGCGGTGGGTTTCATCATCAGCACCAATGGGTGTGTCAGGCTTGCGTTTCTGGGAGCCAAAGACTTCGGCACCTTCAAGGTGGGGACTACGAGTACAAAATTCCTCACCGCCAGGCATGTCGAGAAGAACCTTTTGAAGGACAGCGAGGTCACCAGTACGTTGAGCACGACGTTGAGCAGCACGAAGCTTGAGTTCTTCTTTGCTAGGGCCATCGCCCCCAACGCCACCCTTAAGAAACTGATGGTACGCCACAACTTGGAGGAAGGCTTGAATATAGTCATCCACAGTGGCCACGTAAAGATCGCCACCTTTGTTGCCGGAAGCTTGGAGCCATTTGTTGTGAATGGACTCGGCAAGGTTGCAATTGGGCATTTGTGCAAATTCCTCGGCGGTCATGATTTTCTCCTGCGCAATGGAAAGGGTGTGCAAGAAATAAGAAAAGCTTGAAAAAAAAAAAAAAACAGAAAACAAAGAGGAATAACACTAAAGACGCACCAATTCCATGAAGCCACCCCATTGTGGATAACGAAAGTGCCAGAAGGCCAGCCAAAGCTGAAGGTGTTTGAGCCCCTCCTCGGAGGTGCAGTTAGACGAAGCCCACTAGGCCTTGATGGCGAGGTACCTCGTTTCCGCCTCGAGCATAGAGGATGCGTCGCGATACTGCAGGCAGAGACGTTTGTGTTGGTCTTGCAAGTCATGCTTGATATAGAGCTTGGTGTGTTTCTCCAAAGACTGGGTCCAATGGAAGTAGCAGGTTCTCTCACGCCCATCGATGGGAACCTTGGGGTCTCCGGACCCGTAAACAATCCTGACGGCATTCCAATTGGCTTGGGCATTGTCTGCCATGAAGCCTTTGAAGTGGGGCTTCGGGAATCCATGGCGGGCCATGACGTGGTTGAGGTTATGCCAGAAAAGAACTTGAGCATCCTTGTCCTCGGATTGGAAGTCGCAGCAAGCGATGGTCATGACGTGCTGGTAGGTACCGTCGTATACGTGGCAGGCCATGGTGGTCCACTTGGCGACGCGTTTGACATGGTCGGACATGATCCAAGCGTGCTCGAGATCCCCGCCAGGTTGCATGCGCTTAACCAAGTCGACCCCACTACCAGGGCCGACCTCGGACATCTTGAAAACGAAAACCTTGTCCGTATCGTCACCCTGGCCTGGGAATTGATTCCGCTGGACATAGGCCCAGGTGCTGACACCTCGAAGCTTGGCGATGCCATCCATAACCCCCAATCTACGTAAGTATTTGAAAGTGGTAACCTTGTTTCGGAGGTGGGGGGAATGCAACTCCTTGCAACGATCAAAAACGGGCTCAAGTTCTTCCAAAGAAAGGAGTTTATGAGGATCAGTATCATTGCGGAGGAGGAACTCACCCACAAGGTCCTTGCTGGCTTCAAGGACGATTTTGCTATGCGTGGCTTGGGGCGTTCGCTCGACGAGCTCCTCGATGAGGGCGTCGATGCGCTGTTGGCTATCTCTGCAATTGCCAACCTTGACGGGATGATGATGGTTGCCGAGATGGATACAGGCATGCTGAGTGGTGGTATTGCCGTGGACGTAGAAGATTTTGGCGTGACATGGTGCAATGCATTTGGGAGGCTCCTTACAGATCCGGCACATTAGAGTGGATCCCAAAGGCAAGGGACCACCAACGGGGAAGGGATCCTTGGTGAAACCGTCGAAATCAGTATCATTGACGAGGGAAGTCCGATGAGCACGTTGCAGGTAATCGCACTGAGGATTTTGGCATTCGAGGTGGCCAACACAACTGGAGGAGCGAAAAACAAGGCCCATGACATTGGTGATATTGGTGGTCTGGGTCTTAGTCCAAACATGGCCGTCATAGCGTTTGTCCATGCCGTCCATGGATTGGGCCTTCTTATGAGAAGAAGAAAGACCGAGTGGGGGTAGGACAAACATGAGATCACCATCAAAGCGTGGCGGCAGGAAATTCACCTCTTGAATTTGTAAGGTGTCATAATCTAGCTTCTTGAGGATGTTCTTCCTACCGGGCATGGAAGCAAGAGAACGTAGACATTGAAGAATGGAATAGGGGGGTTTGGTTGGAAAGGGAGGAAGAGGAGACAAAAGAGGAGGGGTAACAGCGGCGGAATGGAGGGAGGAGGGGGATGGCTCGCGAATGGGAGTGGATACGGGGGGCTCATCACCATCGGAGGAATCGGAAAGATGGATGACAGTGTGAACACCGGGTTCAATCTTAACTTTGACGAGGGGAGGAATGTTGAAAGTGGAGGCAGAGGAATGGGGAGGGGTACGGAAATCCGTGGATCCATTCGTGCAAGGACCTGGGAGTCCGTACACCCTGTATTTACCAGAGCAGAGTTCCCACGTTGAGGATCTGTTGTCGGCAACCCTAGGATTCTCACAGACGGTCAATGACAACATGGAAGTAGTAATATCATAAATCTCGCGTTCGACCCATATTGTACTATCTTGCAAAGAAAATCTGATACTAAGGTGAAGAGAAGAGACAGATGCAACACCGTTGGCATCGACGGGAAAAAGAATAGGGATTCCGAGGCCATTGGCACGGAGCTCAACCATTTCGGATACAGAGGGCACGGTGGACGAGGAAGCCATGGACGACGAAGCCACGGACAAAGAGAGGGGGGAATATGAAAATAGATCAAAAAGGGTAGGGTAGTCACAAAGACCAAAAATTGTAAACCCTAAACCTTGAACAGTGGCACTATATAGGTCAGAGAGGGTTGGGAAAATGTCCTTTTGGAAGCGAAGGAAAGGGATGCTGAGAGAGTAGAGAGCAGGAAAAGGGAAGCAGAGGGGATCTGTGACGCACACATGAAGGAACCAGAGCACAATACAGATTCCACAATAGATACAGGAAGGAAGCGAAAGAAGCGAAAAGGAGGCACGAGTTTCAGCAATTCGAAACAGAGGAGACGGAGAGAACTGAAGAAGGAGGAATCATACATAGAGGGAAGAGGCACCCCAACAGACTTGCAAAACATAGGTGGAGAGAGCAAGAGAGGATCTTCGAAAAGACAATTAAATCTCGAGGCGATAGAGGAAGACCGGGAGGACAGTGATTCAGCCGCACCATCTATGGCAGAGAGCGAGCATCTCAACTGTTCCAATCAAAGCGGGTCTCGCGAGGAGACAAGAGATGATTCCATTCTTATAGTAAGATTGATGTTGTGGATATATGAATAATGGGTATTTGAAGATTGAGTGGAATGGAAACACGACATGAATGTTTGCGTTATTGTTGAAATCCAGGCCACCTTCAGGAAATAATGTATATGTGTGTAAAGGTCACAAAGCAGACATGTTGTATATTTCTATTAAGGAGTATCTCTCGGTTCCGAGAGGGTAGTTCATGGTCACATTTCGGAATGGTTTAATGTCGGTGTTAAGGTGAAAGGGCCCCTGGGTTTAGGTATATTTGACATGGTTTAAAAGTATAGTGGGATGATCATGTGGGAAGGGTTTAGGGTCCGAGAGGCTATAGTCTTGGGCCACTTAGAACTAGGGGATACCGAGGATGTGTTTCCGAGGACTCGGCCACTTAGACAAGACTTTTGGATAAGATAGTGTCGAGACTAAGGGTAACGATTCGGAGGGCTTAGAGGGTTTGGACACATACACCGATTGTGGGGTTTTCTTAGATAGAGAGCATTCGGCCTTCACAACAGATTTTGAAGGTTCTTTTGGAGGTATGGATTCAACCTTTACACCAGATTTTGAAGTTTTGGCTGGATGTGTGGATTCGGCACTTAAACCAGATTTTGAAGTTATGTTGGGTTGATAATGTGGGTACTCCTAAGTGTCGGTTCCGAGAGGTAGGAACATTCGGCCACGTGAAACAGATTTTTGAATTTGTGTATGGGTGAGGGGTGTCTAGAATAAGGGTCTCGGATCTGAGAGGTAAGAGGACTCGGCAACTTGGACAAGATTTTTGAATTTGTTTGTGGGTGAGGGGGTGTATAGAGTAAGGGTAACGGTTCCGAGAGGTAGGAGGATTCGGCACATATCCCAGATTTTTGAAATGGTTTGTGGTTGATATTGTGAGTGGGTGAAGGGTCTCGGTTCCGAGAGGTAGGAGGATTCGGAAACTTGACCCAGATTTTGATTTGTGATAAGGTAGATAATGTGTATAGATATAGGGTCTCGGTTCCGAGAGGTAGGAGGATTCTGCCAGTTCGACCAGATTTTGAATTTGTGTGTGGTTGATATTGTGAGTGGGTTTAGGGTCTCGGTTCCGAGAGGTAGGAGGATTCGGAAACTTGACCCAGATTTTGATTTGTGATAAGGTAGATAATGTGTATAGATATAGGGTCTCGGTTCCGAGAGGTAGGAGGATTCTGCCAGTTCGACCAGATTTTGAATTTGTGTGTGGTTGATATTGTGAGTGGGTTTAGGGTCTCGGTTCCGAGAGGTAGGAGGATTCGGCACATATACCAGATTTTTGACTTTATTTGTGGTTGATAATGTGTATACACTAAGGGTCTCAGTTCCGAGAGGTAGGAGGATTCGGCCACTTGGACTAGATTCTTGAATTTGTGTGTGGTTGATATTGTGAGTGGGCTAAGGGTCTCGGTTCCGAGAGGTAGGATGATTCGGCACATGTACCAGATTTTTGACTTTATTTGTGGTTGATAATGTGTATACACTAAGGGTCTCAGTTCCGAGAGGTAGGAGGATTCGGCCACTTGGACCAGATTCTTGAATTTGTGTGTGGTTGATATTGTGAGTGGGCTAAGGGTCTCGGTTCCGAGAGGTAGGAGGATTCGGCACATATACCAGATTTTTGACTTTATTTGTGGTTGATAATGTGTATACACTAAGGGTCTCAGTTCCGAGAGGTAAGAGGATTCGGCCACTTGGACTAGATTCTTGAATTTGTGTGTGGTTGATATTGTGAGTGGGCTAAGGGTCTCGGTTCCGAGAGGTAGGAGGATTCGGCACATATACCAGATTTTTGACTTTATTTGTGGTTGATAATGTGTATACACTAAGGGTCTCAGTTCCGAGAGGTAGGAGGATTCGGCCACTTGGACCAGATTTTGATTTTGTTATAAGGTTGATAAGGTGTCTAGACTAAGGGTCTTGGTTCCGAGAGGTAGGAGGATTCGGCCACTTGGACCAGATTTTGATTTTGTTATAGGGTTGATAAGGTGTCTAGACTAAGGGTCTCGGTTCCGAGAGGTAGGAGGATTCGGCCAGTTGGACCAGATTTTGATTTTGTTATAAGGTTGATAAGGTGTCTAGACTAAGGGTCTCGGTTCCGAGAGGTAGGAGGATTCGGCCACTTGGACCAGATTTTGATTTTGTTATAAGGTTGATAAGGTGTCTAGACTAAGGGTCTCGGTTCCGAGAGGTAGGAGGATTCGGCCACTTGGACCAGATTTTGATTTTGTTATAAGGTTGATAAGGTGTCTAGACTAAGGGTCTCGGTTCTGAGAGGTAGGAGGATTCGGCCACTTGGACCAGATTTTGATTTTGTTATAAGGTTGATAAGGTGTCTAGACTAAGGGTCTCGGTTCCGAGAGGTAGGAGGATTCGGCTAGTTGGACCAGATTTTGATTTTGTTATAAAGTTGATAATGTGTCTAGACTAAGGGTCTCGGTTCCGAAAGGTAGGAGGATTCGGAAACTTGGACCAGATTTTGATTTGTTATAAGGTTGACAATGTGTATAGATACAGGGTCTCGGTTCCGAGAGGTAGGAGGATTCGGCCACTTGGACCAGATTTTGATTTTGTTATAAGGTTTATAATGTGTCTAGACTAAGGGTCTCGGTTCCGAGAGGTAGGATGATTCGGCACATATACCAGATTTTTGACTTTATTTGTGGTTGATAATGTGTATACACTAAGGGTCTCAGTTCCGAGAGGTAGGAGGATTCGGCCACTTGGACCAGATTTTTGAATTTGTGTGTGGTTGATATTGTGAGTGGGCTAAGTATCTCAGTTCCGAGAGGTAGGAGGATTTGGCTACTTGGACCAGATTTTGATTTTGTTATAAGGTTGATAATGTGTATAGATACAGGCTCTCGGTTCCGAGAGGTAGTAGGATTCGGCCAGTTAGACCCGATTTTGATTTTGTTATAAGGTTGATAAGGTGTCTAGACTAAGGGTCTCGGTTCCGAGAGGTAGGAGGATTCGACCACTTGGACCAGATTTTGATTTTGTTATAAGGTTGATAAGGTGTCTAGACTAAGGGTCTTGGTTCCGAGAGGTAGGAGGTTTCGGCCACTTGGACCAGATTTTGATTTTGTTATAAGGTTGATAAGGTGTCTAGACTAAGGGTCTCGGTTCCGAGAGGTAGAAGGATTCAGCACATATACCTGATTTTTGACTTTATTTGTGTTTGATAATATGTATACACTAAGGGTCTCGGTTCCGAGAGGTAGGAGGATTCGGCCACTTGGACCAGATTTTTGAATTTGTGTGTGGTTGATATTGTGAGTGGGCTAAGGGTCTCGGTTCCGAGAGGTAGGAGGATTCGGCACATATACCAGATTTTTGACTTTATTTGTGGTTGACAATATGTATACACTAAGGGTCTCGGTTCCGAGAGGTAGGAGGATTCGGCCAGTTGGACCAAATTTTGATTTTGTTATAAGGTTGATAATGTGTCTAGACTAATGGTCTCGGTTCCGAGAGGTAGGAGGATTCGGCACATATACCAGATTTTTGACTTTATTTGTGGTTGATAATGTGTATACACTAAGGGTCTCAGTTCCGAGAGGTAGGAGGATTCGGCCACTTGGACCAGATTTTGATTTTGTTATAAGGTTTATAATGTGTCTAGACTAAGGGTCTCGGTTCCGAGAGGTAGGAGGATTCGGCCACTTGGACCAGATTTTGATTTTGTTATAAGGTTGATAATGTGTCTACACTAAGGGTCTCGGTTCCGAGAGGTAGGAGGATTCGGAAACTTGGACCAGATTTTGATTTGTTATAAGGTTGACAATGTGTATAGATACAAGGTCTCGGTTCCGAGAGGTAGGAGGATTCGGCCAGTTGGACCAAATTTTGATTTTGTTATAAGGTTTATAATGTGTCTAGACTAAGGGTCTCGGTTCCGAGAGGTAGAAAGATTCGGCACATATACCAGATTTTTTACTTTATTTGTGGTTGATAATATGTATACACTAAGGGCCTCGGTTCCGAGAGGTAGGAGGATTCGGCCACTTGGACCAGATTTTGATTTTGTTATAAGGTTGATAATGTGTCTAGACTAAGGGTCTCGGTTCCGAAAGGTAGGAGGATTCGGCCACTTGGACCAGATTTTGATTTTGTTATAAGGTTGATAATGTGTCTAGACTAATGGTCTCGGTTCCGAGAGGTAGGAGGATTCGGAAACTTGGACCAGATTTTGATTTGTTATAAGGTTGACAATGTGTATAGATACAGGGTCTCGGTTCCGAGAGGTAGGAGGATTCGGCTAGTTGGACCAGATTTTGATTTTGTTATAAGGTTTATAATGTGTCTAGACTAAGGGTCTCGGTTCCGAGAGGTAGAAGGATTCGGCACATATACCTGATTTTTGACTTTATTTGTGGTTGATAATATGTATACACGAAGGGTCTCGGTTCCGAGAGGTAGGAGGATTCGGCCACTTGGACCAGATTTTGATTTTGTTATAAGGTTGATAATGTGTCTAGACTAAGGGTCTCGGTTCCGAGAGGTAGGAGGATTCGGAAACTTGGACCAGATTTTTATTTGTTATAAGGTTGACAATGTGTATAGATTCATGGTCTCGGTTCCGAGAGGTAGGAGGATTCGGCCACTTGGAATAGGTTTTTTTTACGCATTTTGTGTTTTTTATTGGTTTATGTTCCTTCAAAGTAGGGGATTTTTCTCTTTACACCAGATTTTGATGTTTTTGGTGGTTGATCATCACTAGGTTAATAGTATAAGGGGCGTGAGGGTAGTGGATTCGGCCTTTTGAACCAGAATCTGATAATGTCTTTAATGTCGATGGTGTGTAAGCCAAGGGTCTGGGTTCCGAGAGGTATAAGAAATGGTCCCCTTCAACCAGATTCTCGTATTTTTCGTGATTCAATATATTTATGGGCTAAGGGTCTCGGTTCCGAGACCTTGGAGTATTTCACCTTTCCTCACTCGATTTTGCATTTTTTGTGGAAGAGTATTTGTGTAGGCCCATGGTCTCGGTTCCAAGAGGTACAATAATTCGGCCCTCCAAACCAAATTTTGATTTATTTTGTGGATCAATATTTTAGTGGGGTTAGGGTCTCGGTTCCGAGACCCAACTGGATATGGCTCTTTGGACCATATTTTTGACTTCCTTGCTTTGGTGTGTCCTCCTTATTCCGTAGGAATCGCAAGCTATGGATCTCATTCTCTCCGAGGAGCCATCTACAGAGGAGCCTCATGTGCAGTTGGATGCTCCGTTGTTGGGAGTTAGGAACATAGTTGATGTTGTACGGAAAGAGGTGTGTACTTACAAACCTCCTCCTTTGCTTTCCAATCACTTGGGGTATTTTCTTTTCTATAATTTTGGCCTCTATCTCATGTTATTGTGTTCAACCTTGTAGAATGATTCATCTGCTGATCAGGACTCTGTACGTCCTCTTGATGAGTCCAACCCTGATGAGACTGAGCTCTTGATTCGGAGAACTCAAAAAGAAGACTCTAATGCTGTCATACATCGGGTTAGAATGAAACCTCTTGGAAAGTCACGTTTCTCCATTCCTTTGTGCCGCTTGCATTGTCTTCCTCTTGTTCGGCCCATAAGCGAGGTCGATGTAGCTCGTTTGCAAAACGAGTTCGTTATGGGTTACCGTGAAGGTGACCGTGCGATGTATGTCTCTCCCTACAACAACCTTGATGAGGTCCTTCATGTTTCCGACGACATTCGTGCCTCCTGGAGTTTATTATGGCAGCAAGCTAGTGATGAGTTTGATTCCATGCTTCGAAATGACTCCGACCTCTCTCACCTTGTTGGGAAGATGTTTTTCGTGTGGGAGGGAAATCATCGATTGACAGCATGGTTTAGACACATTAACAAGCACCATTCCATGGACAAAGATTGGCACATCTCCGTCGATTGCATTGTTGTCGACCCAAGAAACTGCACCGCCGTCTTCCTTAATGCGATGAATGATATCAACTGGTAAGTCTGTTGAATTTTTGGTTTCTCTTGTTTGCTGTTTGTTTTGAATGTTTTTCTTATTTGGTTCTTCTTCTTTTTGTAGGTCCACGGAGCATGACCATGTCAAGGACAACCTTCCCGCCAAGTTACTCCGCATTCGTACATTCGGTAAGATGAAACTTGAGGAGTTCAAGGACCTCATTTCTCCCGCCGACTACAAGACGTGTCAAGGTAAAATGGATAAACATCCCACTTGGTATCCCCTTACCTTGGACGTCTTCGTCAAATTCTTGTATAAGGTATTTCTCCAATCCTTTGTTTTTGATATTGTTTAATGTTGATATTGTGTCTACACTAAGGGTATTTGCTTGAGGGTATCTAGCTTGGATTTGTTATGGTTGAGGGGGTGCTTGGTCTAAGGGTCTCGGTTCCGAGAGGTAGTAGGATTCGGCCACTTGGACCAGATTTTGATTTTGTGTAAGGTTGATATTGTGAGTGGGCTAAGGGTCTCGGTTCCGAGAGGTAGTATGATTCAGCCACTTGGACTAGATTTTGATTTTGTGTAAGGTTGATATTGTGAATGGGCTAAGGGTCTCGGTTCCGAGAGGTAGTAGGATTTGGGCACTTAAACCAGATTTTTGGATTTGTTTTGGTTGAGGGGGTGCCTAGTCTAAGGGTCTCGGTTCCGAGAGGTAGTATGATTCGGCCATTTGGACCAGATTTTGATTTTGTGTAAGGTCGATATTGTGAATGGGCTAAGGGTCTCGGTTCCGAGAGGTAGTAGGATTTGGGCATTTAAACTAGATTTTTAAATTTGTTGTGGTTGAGGGGGTGCCTTTTCTAATGGTCTCGGTTCCAAGAGGTAGTATGATTCGGCCACTTGGACCAGATTTTGATTTTGTGTAAGGTAAATATTGTGAATGGGCTAAGGGTCTCCGTTCCGAGAGGTAGTATGATTCGGCCACTTGGACCAGATTTTGATTTTGTGTAAGGTAAATATTGTGAATGGGCTAAGGGTCTCCGTTCCGAGAGGTAGTATGATTCGGCCACTTGGACCACATTTTGATTTTGTATAAGGTCGATATTGTGAATGGGCTAAGGGTCTCGGTTCCGAGAGGTAGTATGATTCGGCCACTTGGACCAGATTTTGATTTTGTGTAAGGAAAATATTGTGAATGGGCTAAGGGTCTCGGTTCCGAGAGGTAGTATGATTCGGCCACTTGGACCACATTTTGATTTTGTATAAGGTCGATATTGTGAATGGGTTAAGGGTCTCGGTTCCGAGAGGTAGTATGATTTGGGCACTTTAACTAGATTTTTAAATTTGTTGTTGTTGAGGGGGTGCCTTGTCTAATGGTCTCGGTTCCTAGACCCAGTAGGATTCGGCCACTTGGACCCTATTTTGATTTTGTATAATGTTGATATTGTGAGTGTGCTAAGTGTCTCGGTTCCGAGAGGTAGTAGGATTTGGGCACTTAAACCAGATTTTTGGATTTGTTTTGGTTGAGGGGGTGCCTAGTCTAAGGGTCTCGATTCCGAGAGGTAGTAGGATTCGGCCACTTGGACCAGATTTTGATTTTGTGTAAGGTTGATATTGTGAATGGGCTAAGGGTCTCGGTTCCGAGAGGTAGTATGATTCGGCCACTTGGACCAGATTTTGATTTTGTATAAGGTTGATATTTTGAGTGGGCTAAGGGTCTCGGTTCCAAAAGGTAGTAGGATTTGGGCACTTATACCAGATTATTTTGTTTTCTCATTTTTGGCCATACACTTACACTCTTTAGTTTGGTTTTTAGAGAGAGTTATCAAACGCAGCCGACACTGCTGCAAGGTTGTACCGCGAGAGGACACCCGAGTCACTTCGGTCCGCTCCCGAGATTTGGGATACTATGAATAAAGCTCAAGATAGACTCATCAAAAGTATTCGGTCTCGAAATTTCGAGAAGTTCATTTCCGTCGCCCATAAGGATAATGGCGATGATTTCTTCTACGAGGTGTGCCTCCTTTCTTTCCTTCTTTTTGGCTTGTTCTTCCATCTTCACTGTCTACTTGTTCTATCTCTTCTAACAGTCGCATTTGTTGCAGATTGACCGTCATTTTTCCACATTCCTCGTCTCCGATATGACTATAGAGAAACTTCAAAAGGTGGCAACCACCCACGTCGACGCCTCCTTCAAAGCCAAGTGGCTTCGGTGGTGGAATTCTCCCGCCGATGTCAAAATCAAAAACCAATTCCCCTCGGCTCTTCCTCTCCGTGAGAAAGTCCTTGATGACTGGCTTAACAAAGCTTCATTCTGGGCACATGTACATCGTCATTTTTGTTTTGTTTTTGGTCTGTTTTTTCTTCCTTTGCCATTCCTAACTTTTGGTCTCTCTTCACATAGTTGGAGAAAGGGGTTGAGGCCGAGATCGCATCGTTTGAGAACGAGTGCTCGGGTGACATTGATTGGATTTCTCCGGAGATTTTGCAACCGTCGAATTATGTTGAGCATTGGAGGCTCCTTTTGTGGGACAAGGCTTTCCGTGTATATTTTGACGATAAAGGCGATTTGAAATTTCTTAAAGGCCTTGACCTCACGGAGTTCGATGAAGGCCCAGTAGCAATCAAACGTGTTGCTTATCGGTAAATTTCTCAATTCTCATTTCGTGCATATGATTTTCATTTCCTTCATTCTTCACCACCATTCTCTTATGTCATGTTCTCCATATTCCAGGTACATTCATCGTGAGCTCGTTCTCAAGAATGCTTTGCCTCCTTCGTGCTTGCCAACCTTCTTCTTAGATTGGGTCGACGTGAACTCCAATCTGTGTGTCTATACGGCCATGCAAGTTGCAAAGTTTCCACACGTGCACTTGGAGGCTGGTGGTTGGTACTTGGATTGCTCTCGTGGATTTGTGCCCGATGAGGAAGAATCCCTTTACAACAGCCTAGTAAGCTTTGCGCATGAGGTGATTGAATTGGAGGAGGAGCCGGAAGAAGATATGCCCGCTCCACAATCCATTGAGAAGGATGTTCCGCCCATCAAAGGTAAGGGCAAGGGTAGGAAGCTTGTCCCTCATGCCTCTTCTCAAGTTTCTACTCGTTCTTACACTAAGGCTTCCGTTCAACGCACTGTTGCTCCAACCACCACCGTGGTTGGAAGTCCTTCCGCCACTCCTTCTGTTCCCCCCTCGGAACATGTTGTCGCTCCTTCTCATAGCGGCGCAACCATCCCTTCCGTGCCTCGCAAGAGGAAGGCTGTTGCACCGGATACATCGGCAACTTCCTCAGAGAGGTCATCTAGCCTTTCTTTGATTGAGAATGTGGACATGGGAGAGCTCATTGAAGATCTCATGAAGACGAAGGTTCCCCCTCTTGCCTACCGCCGCATACAAGACTTCCTAACCAAGGTCTGTGTTTCATCTTGTTTTTGTTGTCTTTCATTCATTGTAATTTAACATTTGTTATGGTTTTTCACTTTCTTAGCCATTTTTCCTTTCAGGTTGGAGCGGGCCGTACTCGTCCCAACACCAAGCCTAAGGTTCACACAGGCATTGATCTCCTCTTCGCAGATGTGCCCGAGAACCTACGTGTGCCGGGCATCTCGGCCTCATCCTCGGATGTTCCTCAGTGGAACATCCGCTCTTCCACTTACTTCGAGGTTTTGTTTGCATTTGCGAATGCCAACCTTCATGACGATGGTGTCCTCGTCTTTGCGCACGCTGCCGATCCTGAAGTTTCGAGATCAATTCATAACTGGGCTCACACAGAGGAATTTTATGTTGCCGAGGACTGGTTTGGCATGAATGACCTCGACCTTCAATCGCCTACTACTCCTGGAGAATTGGTACTTCGTTTTCGCCTTCATCCATTGTGATTTGGAGAGTGTAGATGGTTCGGCACATATTCCAGATTTTTGAAATGGTTTGTGGTTGATATTGTAAGTGGGTGAAGGGTCTCGATTCCGAGAGGTAGGAGGATTCGGCACATATTCCAGATTTTTGAATTTGTTTCTTGTTGATTTTGTGAGTGGGCTAAGGGTCTCGGTTCCGAGAGGTAGGAGGATTCGGCCACTTGGACCAGATTTACATTTTGTTATAAGGTTGATAATGTGTCTAGACTAAGGGTCTCGGTTCCGAGAGATAGGAGGATTCGACCAGTTGGACCAGATTTTTATTTTGTTATAAGGTTTATAATGTGTCTAGACTAAGGGTCTCGGTTCCGAGAGGTAGGAGGATTCGGCACATATACCAGATTTTTGACTTTATTTGTGGTTGATAATATGTATACACTAAGGGTCTCGGTTCCGAGAGGTTAGGAGGATTCGGCTACTTTGACCATATTCTGATTTTGTTATAAGGTTGATAATGTGTCTAGACTAATGGTATCGGGTTTGAAATGGTAGATGGTTCGGCCACTTGGTCCAGATTTTGATTTGTTATAAGGTTGATAATGTGTATAGATAAAGGGTCTCGGTTCCTAGAGTTAGGAGGATTCGGCCACTTGGACCAGATTTTGATTTGTTATAAGGTTGATTATGTGTATAGATACAGGGTCTCGGTTCCGAGAGGTAGGAGGATTCGGCCACTTGGACCAGATTTTTGACTTTATTTGTGTTTGATAATCTGTCTAGAATAAGGGTCTCGGTTCCGAGACGTAGGAGGATTCGGCACATATACCAGATTTTTGACTTTATCTGTGGTTGATAATGTGTATAGCCTAAGGGTCTCGGTTCCGAGAGGTAGGAAGATTCGGCCACTTGGACCAAATTTTGATTTGTTATAAGGTTTATTATGTGTATAGATACAAGGTCTCGGTTCCTAGAGGTAGGAGGATTCGGCCACTTGGACCAGATTTTGATTTGTCATAAGGTTTATTATGTGTATAGATACAAGGTCTCGGTTCCTAGAGGTAGGAGGATTTGGCCACTTGGTCCAGATTTTGATTTGTTATAAGGTTGATAATGTGTATAGATAAAGGGTCTCGGTTCCTAGAGTTAGGAGGATTCGGCCACTTGGACCAGATTTTGATTTGTTATAAGGTTGATTATGTGTATAGATACAGGGTCTCTTTTCCGAGAGGTAGGAGGATTCGGCACAAATACCATATTTTTGACTTTATTTGTGTTTGATAATCTGTCTAAAATAAGGGTCTCGGTTCCGAGAGGTAGGAGGATTCGGCCACTTGGACCAGATTTTCATTTTGTTATAAGGTTGATAATGTGTCTAGACTAAGGGTCTCGGTTCCGAGAGGTAGGAGGATTCGGCCACTTGGACCATATTTTCATTTTGTTATAAGGTTGATAATCTGTCTAGAATAAGGGTCTCGGTTCCGAGAGGTAGGAGGATTCGGCACATATACCAGATTTTTGACTTTATCTGTTGTTGATAATGTGTATTGCCTAAGGGTCTCGGTTCCGAGAGGTAGGAGGATTCGGCCACTTGGACCAGATTTTCATTTTGTTATAAGGTTGATAATGTGTCTAGACTAAGGGTCTCGGTTCCGAGAGGTAGGAGGATTCGGCACATATACCATATTTTTGACTTTATTTGTGGTTGATAATGTGTCTAGAATAATGGTCTCGGTTCCGAGAGGTAGGAGAATTCGGCCACTTGGACCAGATTTTGATTTTGTTGTAAGGTTGATAATGTGTCTAGACTAAGGGTCTCGGTTCTGAGAGGTAGGAGGATTCGGCCATTTGGACCAGATTTTGATTTGTTATAAGGTTGTTTATGTATATAGATACAAGGTCTCGGTTCCGAGAGGTAGGAGGATTCGGCCACTTGGACCAGATTTTGATTTGTTATAAGGTTGTTTATGTATATAGATACAAGGTCTCGGTTCCGAGAGGTAGGAGGATTCGTAAATTTGGACCAGATTTTGATTTGTGATAAGGTAGATAATGTGTATAGATATAGGGTCTCGGTTCCGAGAGGTAGGAGGATTTGGCACATATACCAGATTTTGGCCTTTGTGTGTGGTTGATATTGTGAGTGGGCTAAGGGTCTCGGTTCCGAGAGGTAGGAGGATTCGGTCACTTGGACCAGCTTTTGATTTTGTTTTAAGGTTGATAATGTGTCTAGACTAAGGGTCTCGGGTTTGAGAGGTAGGAGGATTCGGCTACTTTGTATTTTCTTAAATGCACCGTTCATTTTTCTTGCAGACTCGCAAGTTTTTCATCAAAGTACTTGTGCGCAACGAATCGGTTTTGAAAGTCCGGACCTCGGACTTCGAGGATATGGGCTACAATCTTAAACGAGATGGTTGGCTCAATAGCTTCACTGATGTGAAGAACCAATCCGTAAGGGACGACGGGATACCTTGGAGAGGAGCTCGTGAAAAACGTCCCGAGTTTTTCTCCATCCTTTTCTCCGCCCTCACGGACAAGGACGACATTGTATTTGATTGGCAATGTGGCCTTGGTTCGATCTTTACTTTCCTTGTTTTTCATGCCCTTGATTTTTTATGTTTTAACTTTTTTCATACTTTGTTAATTTTACATTCATTCTCTTATCCTCACCTATCCGAATTGTCTTGTTTTAGGAGGTTCCATCATTGCATGCCGCTCCATTCAACGTCATATTGTGGCGCTTGACTCGGATGTTGATATCTTCAAGTCCATCATCCTCCCCATTCGTGAGCCTAAGCAAGAACACACCTCTCGACCCGCCGCCCCTCACCGAGGCTCCGTTTTTGCTCCTCCTCCCCGGAAGATGGCGAAGCGCAATTTCGATTTGCTCTGTGAGTAAGTTTGTTCTTGTATTCTAACTTATTTGCATTTCCATCTCTTCGTCTTCGACCTTTGGACTTTTGCTCATTTGTTTTTCTTCCTTCATGTGCAGAGTTCAAAATGACAGCCCCATCCGCGTTCTTAATGCGGACATGTTTGCAACGCCTTCGACGACGTTTGAACTCCCTTCCTATGCTGCTCAGCTTGCCAATCTCTTGGCGGAAGCACCGTCCCCACCTCCTAGTCGTACCCGCCCCTTTAACAAACTAGTATTGGATTTCCTTGATATAGAGGCCGATTAGGGTGAGGATAGTGATAGACATGGTAGTCCACATTCTTGACTACGCCTCGTGCGGTAACAAATTGTCCATCCCATATGTATTGTTTTTTTAAATTTTCCATTAAGTTTATTTGTTGGATTTCCATTCTCCTCTTGCAAACCCCATTCAACTCCTTATTCATCTTATGTTGGTGTTTGATTTCAATTTTCTAGATATGTTTGAGCTCGTGGATGTAATCTTTGGTGTTTGAGTTGAAATGTGTCTTATTCATGTGTTGGACCATGAATGTACCAGATTTTTGGTTTTCTACGTAATCTCGGGTAGACGGGTTGAATCTCAAGTTAAGGGGTTGGGGGTTGAGTGTTCCGTATATGCACAAAAGTTTTGTTTGGCTAAGTGGTTTCGGTTGGACTCCTGATTTTACTTGTGTTGGTGTTTAATTTTAATTCTTTAGAGAGGTTCGGGTTGACGGTTAGATTCTTTGGTGGTTGGGTTGATGTGTCGCAAGTTAATGGTTGGACAATGTCGGGACCCTCTCGGTTCCGAGAGGGTCCACGAGTTGGGGGTATGCATCAGATTCTTAGTTGGGTTCAAGGGTTGATATTACTCAAGTTAAGGGGTTGGGGGTTGAGGGTTTGGGGTTAGGGGTTCGGGGGTTGTGGTTATGCACCAAATATGTCCATGTGGCTTTATATTCATCATTATAAAGATTTCTTCCCCAATCATATGATTTTGTATTATTGCCGATCCCCCAATCAAGTTAGGATTCATCTCATTAATCTTGTGTAATCGAAACTTATATCACCCCATGATTGCTTCCCTGATCATAAGATTTTGTATTATTGCCGATCTCCCAATCAAGTAAGGATTCATCTCATTAATCTTGTGTAATCGAAACTAATATCACACCAATGATGGTCACATCCTTGTTCACCCTTTTCACATTGGAATACTACCAACCCCATAATAAATGGACCTTAATGCTAGCTCTCGGCCACTTAACAATAAGCTCGGGATTTTGGAGGTTCCACACTTCAAGAAGGTTGGATGTTGGAGGATACACATTTGAAGAAGGTTGCATGTTGGAGGTTCGGCCTTTTCTTTATGTTTATGTGGCTGGATTGGCCAGAATTAGGACTTGTGAGGTTGAATGTTTGTGTTTCAATATGAGTGCTTTATACTTGAAATCTGGTATTGTGAGGGTGGGTGCTTTATACTTGAATTATGGTCTTGTGAGGGTTTAGGCCATAATTTGGACTTGTGAGGTTGAATGTTTGTTTTTCAATGTGAGTGCTCTATACTTGAAATCTGGTATTGTGAGTGTAGGTGCTTTATACTTGAAATCTGGATTTGTGAGGGTAGGTGCTTTATACTAGAAATCTGATAATGTGAGGGTTTAGACCAGAATTTAGACTTGTGAGGTTGAATGTTTGTTTTTCAATGTGAGTGCTCTATACTTGAAATCTGGTATTGTGAGGATAGGTGCTTTATACTTGAAATATGGATTTGTGAGGGTGGGTGCTTTATACTTGAATTCTGGTATTGTGAGGGTTTAGGCCAGAATTTGGACTTGTGAGGTTGAATGTTTGTTTTTCAATGTGAGTGCTCTATACTTGAAATCTGGTATTGTGAGGGTAGGTGCTTTATACTTGAAATATGGATTTGTGAGGGTGGGTGCTTTATACTTGAATTCTGGTATTGTGAGGGTTTAGGCCAGAATTTGGACTTGTGAGGTTGAATGTTTGTTTTTCAATGTGAGTGCTCTATACTTGAAATCTGGTATTGTGAGGGTAGGTGCTTTATACTTGAAATCTGGATTTGTGAGGGTAGGTGCTTTATACTAGAAATCTGATATTGTGAGGGTTTAGGCCAGAATTTAGACTTGTGAGGTTGAATGTTTGTGTTTCAATGTGAGTGCTTTATACTTGAAATCTGGTATTGTGAGGGTAGGTGCTTCATACTTGAATTCTGGTATGTATGTTTAGGCCAGAATTTAGACTTGTGAGGTTGAATGTTTGTGTTTCAATGTGAGTGCTTTATACTTGAAATCTGGTATTGTGAGGGTAGGTGCTTCATACTTGAATTCTGGTATGTATGTTTAGGCCAGAATTTAGACTTGTGAGGTTGAATGTTTGTTTTTCAATGTCAGTGCTTTGCACTTGAAATCTGGTATTGTGAGGGTAGGTGCTTAATACTTGAATTATGGTATGTATGTTTAGGCCAGAATTTAGACTTGTGAGGTTGAATTTTTGTTTTTCAATGTCAATGCTTTACACTTGAAATCTGGTATTGTGAGGGTAGGTGCTTTATACTTGAATTTGGGTATGTATGTGTAGGCCAGAATTTAGACTTGTGAGGTTGAATGTTTGTTTTTCAATGTGAGTGCTTTACACTTGAAATTATGATTATTTAGTACATATGATTATGGCTAACTCTCGGCCAAATTCCAGATTTCATTTATGTTGAGTTCATGTTTGGCTATTGGAGGAATCAAGCCCTCTCACCACATTCGGAATCATGTGGGTAGGTAAGTTGATTCGGCCCTTACCATACATTTTGAACTTTATTTCTTATTTATGTTGGATTATGTAGTTAGGCAAATGTCTCAGTTCCGAGAGGCTGGAAGTTTCGACCTCTTACCCCAATTTCTGATTTTCTTTTATTATGAATGTGTCTCCTTGTGTGACTCATCAGGTAACGCAAGTACGCGCGCATTCCACGTCATCGTGCCACACGTATTGCATCTGGACCTAGATGTACAATTGTCCGTATTAGTTCCCAACTTAGTGGTGGGTGCTGCAAAGGATTATGCGAGCCGGGAGAGGGCCTTTGACACCAAACGTCGTTTGTTGGTAATCGGCAAATTGAGGCTATGTTGCAAAGCATGGAAAAGGATTGTGGATAGCACTGTGGAGTACAATGCTCTTCGTTTGGCGGCGCATGAGTACTCCATGGGTCCACATGCTCTTCCACTGTTGTGTTTGCCACGTGAACATAACCTCGTCAAACTTTTTAAATTGAACTTCATGTTGTTCTCACAGAGCCGCCGCCTAAACCCAAAAATTTCCAAGAGGATTTTGAGGTCGGACTTGGGGGATTTGTCTTTGGGTTCTTTGGCTAAGCTTAGGGATGAATTGGAAGGCTGTTATGGTGCGGTGGAGATCTATGGCATGTTCTAGACTAGAGTATATAGCTACTTGAACTGACTACCCATTTTTGTAAGTCTTGAGGTTGGCTACATTTTGTTGGCCAATAAAATATTTTGTGTATGGTATTTTGATTTCAATTTGTGACGTCAACCCTAATTTAATATGAAACATATACTATAAGATGTTTGATAACAAATGCAATCTTCCACGCCTATAGGATCCGTTGGTTTCTCGAACAATTTTGGGTTATTATGTCCACGGGAATGGGGTGCCTTTCCAAATATAGAATTCAAACTATCTCTAATTCCACGGAAAAAGGCACTGCTTCTCCTAAAATTACCCAACAAAATCTAAATTTTCCGCTCTCCAATCTCCGCTCTCTGCTCTACGCTCACACTACTAAGTTTCCCTGACATCAAGTGTGTGCCATTTGGTAGAGTGAGTTGCTCGGGGGGGGGCACTCCCTTGTATATTTTGCATACACCTGCGATAATGACCTATTAAAATGGGGGCTATTTACCTATGAGAAAGGATTATAAGGGATACTAATTTTTGAAATAATGGTAAATTGTTGTGATTATTTGCACCCTATTGGTAATTATAAATTCTTGGATGGTTGATTTTATGGTACCCTATATTACTTATATGTAATTTTTTTTCCCATGATTGCCCCCATTCCTTAAAGTGTATGATACAGTAGAATTCTCATTAGAAGCACGTGTACAGAGTAAGAGAAACAAACATTTACTAGGGTTTAGGGTTCAGGGTCACATTGAAGTCCGGGCAAAGCAAAACACTAAACAATAACAACAAAAGATTGCAATTACGTGTCATTAAGCAACACGAGCCAACGAATAAAAGTTGTGTTGGATAACACAATTAGAAACCTTGAGGTCTTAGGGAGCAGGCCAGCCACATGTGTCTCAAAGTCACATTTACAAGGTTTGCAGAAGCCCTACAGTTGATGCCTTGATCTTCCAATCCTACACATTGGAGGAAAATCCCACGCCATGCAAGCAAAATCCACCTAAACTAGCTAGGCTACCATTTACACATGTGGGAGATATGAGGGTACTCGAACTAAAATGACTACTACACATTTCAAGATATACTAATGATCATTCAGCCCTTTTCCAAATTATATCTCCACATGTGTGAGATAGTACAAATTTAGCAGGTTTTATTTTTTATTTGAAATGAACTCACTCAATGAGTTTGCATCTACCTCATCTAAGGTGTAGATTTTGCTAGTTGATTCATACACTAGAGACATAGTTGAGATAATAGCATCCACATCAACCCACACACAATCACTCTCAACATACTTATATTTGTTGAGACCCGGCTGTTTTTTGAACCAATGGAGGTAAGCCATAGCAGTTGGGAAGAGTGTTTCTCTATTTCCGTTCTGGACTGCACGTTTCATCAAGTCAATGGGTTGCCAACAATTTCCCCACTTGGTACCAACCTTCACCCTTATCTTTTGAACCCTTCCTATATAGAACATGCCATATTTTGGTGGCAAAGTATTTAATTTTTGAAACTATCGCTTTTTCTCCATGCTATTTTATATGTACCACTCAGGTAATTTAATCATGTTTTTTCAAATGCTATATTACATATAATCATGTTTCACAATCCCAGAGCACCCTATACTACATCTAATAATTTTACAAATTTTACGCCAAATTTTTATACAAGACCCTATATTTTATCGCACGTAGTTCCTACGTTTTTCGCCAGTGCCTCCCCCGAGGTGAGTTGTTTTCTGTCATATATGTTTTCTAGGAGTAATTTGTGTATGTATTTTAGGTTTTAAGAAGAAAGTTTTTGGGGTGGTGGTGTTGTGGATAGTTTGTGCCATTCTCTTTCAAGTGGTGTTGCTTCTAGGGGAAATTTTTCTATTTTGCTTTTGAGATGGGCTTCACTTGTGCTTTGATAAGGTACATTGTTCTATTGGTGGGTGATCAATTATTATTGTAGTGTTTGATCCTGGGTATACTTTCTGCACCCCCATATTTAGCTAGTATATAGTGTGTCAAACCCCTATGTATTGTTCCAAGTTTGTCTTTGTCATTTAATGCATTCTAGAGTTGTTCTCCGATACACCTAAGGTAGGCGTTTTTAGTGAGAATGCTTTCATTCCAAACATATCATGGGGTAGTTGGGTGACCATGTTTGGTGTGCAGTTAAGGAGTCCATTTTTTATTTTGTTGAATTGCTATTTTTTTTTATCTAGCTTTACGATTTTGGGTAGTGAGTATGGTATTGCATAGAAGTTGTATAAAATTCTTGCTCTGAAAATTGTACCTACCATATTGAATTTTTGTTTGATTGTTGTTGGACAGTTTGCTAATTGATTGCATTGGCTGATAACTTTGGTGGTTGTGATGTGTATTTGTATTTTCCATTTGAGGGATAGGACGAATTGGATTCCTAAGTATACATATGATTCGCTTTGGTGTAGCACTGGGATGGGTTGGTTTCGATATGCGATATTGGCGGTTTGTATTTGTGTTTTAAATGTTTATTGGTTCATTTTGGATTTGTTTGGACACCTTGTGACTGGACATTTTGATATTCCAAGGTCCATACAGGCCCATTCACAATATTTATCTAATTTGTTTAGTTATGATTGTAGTGATGTGAGTTTGTTGGTAATTACTATTAAATTGTTTGTGTATGCTACAAAGCTAATTGTGGCTTTAGATGTTCCAAAGGTGTATCCATAATTTCCTTAGCATCTTAGCAGTGGTTCCAAAAATATGATAAAGAAGTACGGGCTAAGGGTATCTCCTTGTATAGTACCTCTTTGTATTGGTATTTCTTTTGTTTGGCCGAAGTATTCTCTAGTAAAAATGGTATTGGAGTGTGAGTATATGTTACCTATTACTTTGATTGCGTCTTTTGGATATCCTAAGTATTTCGTGATAGCTAATAGGTGTGTATAATTTATTGATCCAAATGCATTTTTGAAATCAATGTAAAGGTAATAAATGTCTTGGTTGGTGAATTGGGCATCTTCTAGTGCTTCTATTAGCATTTGTATTTGTCTTTATGTGCATTTTTTTGCTGTAAATCCTTCTTGTCTATCTTGTAATATTTGGTGTTTCTCTCCATATGTTGAAAATATGAATGTTAGAGTGATGTATATAGTGTTAGCAAGTGCTTTAGATCTATGGTTGGGTAGTAGGGAGGTATTTTTATTTTTGTTTTATATTTTATAGAGTAGTATTGTTAGGTTGGTTTTCCAAGAGGCTAGGATTTGTTTTTGTTTATAACAGTGTGTGAATAGTAAGAACAATATATGTTAGAATTATTGGGGCATGTTTTTTAGTATGGAGTTGGGGATTCTACCAGGGCCTGGAGTTTTGTTACTAGGTTTTTTGAGGCAGCGGTTGTAAGTTTCTAGATCAAAATATGTATGTAAGGGTGTTTGTGGGTCACCACGTTTTTCAAGAATAAGTTCTTCTAAATCGTGTTGTGTGTATAGTCTAACTGCGCACGTATTCTCCAGGGGGTGGTTTGGTAAGTAATAATATGTGGGTACGGTGGGTCTATTACCGAGGGATTGTTGTATGTGTATTTCATTTGTTATGTCTTCTAGGTTCATGAGTATATTATTATTACGGTCAGTGATGTGGTCTAGTGGTGGAATCTCAAAGTTTTTAAATATATTTCTTATTTATTTTCTTGGTATTGGTTTCATATAGTTTCCCATATTTGGATATGACTTTCTTAATGCATTATTTGGTGCATTTAGTGGTGATTTTTTTGGCTTGTAATTTTGATGTTTTGGCTAATGTTGCTATTTCTTTAATCCATGTGTTTAGCAATAAGTCGTCTTCGGGGGGGGGAGGGGTACGTGTATGCAGCTATGATCCTTAGTGTAGCAATTATTGGGTGCATGCACCAATTCATTGTATTTTTTATGATGTATATTGTTTTCCTTATTAGGTGGTAGGTTGCTATGTGTTGTTTCCATGTTTTTTGGGTTTTTCTGGGCAGGTAACCTCCTTGTTGAGTCGTTCTGTTGGTTAGTATAGGTATGGGGGTGATGCAACACATCTCTTCTATGTTTTTTGAAATCTTTTGGGTGATATTGTCCATTTGTGTACATGGTTGGTGCTATTGGTCATTTGTTAAGTGATCATTAGATAGTAGGATGGTTATTTCATTAAGTCGGATTGCGTTTTCTTCAAAAAACTTGGTGTGAAAATTTTCAAGGTTTTCTTGTGGAATGGAATTTAGAATTTTGGTTGTTTGGAGTGGTGAAAAATGCGGTACTCGGGTTATTAGGGTGTTGGGTGGTATTTTTAGAATAATTGGTAAATGGTCAGAGTTTAGGTTTTGTTCTTGGAGTGTGATTGATGAGTATGTTGTGTTGGTGGGGATATAGGTAAGTGCTAGATTATCGATGTGTGTTCTCCACATAAGATCCTCTTCTTGTGGGAAGGTGGTACCATGTTCATTTTGCCTACTTATTAGTGCAATGTCTATGTTGAAATCACCACATAGGGTGTGTGTGTGTGGTTTGGGTGTGCAATTATCTGTGTATTTATGGTGTGCATTATATTGGGGATTAATCTAATGTCTTCTTCATGTGATGACATGTACATATGGAGTAACAACCACGGTTTTAGTGGGTTGTTTTTTATGTGGATAATTATGTTGGATGAACTTGGTTAGCGCATGTGTGTTATTAAAGATTAGTTTATATTGTGGGAATAGGTTTTGAATGTATTTGGTTGATTTTGTTGTTATCAATTTAGTTTCTTGTATGATGATTATGGCTAGTATGTTGTGTGAGTGGTGAATAATGTCTTATACGTTGGGTTGTATTTAATGGTGAGGCATTCCATGTTATGATTTGAGTGTGGTGGTTAGTATTTTGGCTATGTTGTGGTGGTGGGGGTGGCGGTGGGGGTAACCATCATTCACCCACTAAGATAATCCCCCCTCCCCCCCCCCGGCCGCTCAAGAAAACTACATAGACGACTTGTTCACACCACCAACTAACAAAGGAAACGGAAACATAAGATGCTCTTGAACATTCAATAGACCCCTACAAACACATATAGCTGCTAGACTCCCAAACTACCCCAACATACTTTTGGATCGACTCTATGCAACATTATGAGTAGTATAACACACCAAATCCCTTACCACGGACACAACCATATTCTCCGATACCGTAGGTTCATAGCTGGTTCGACACATGTTAGCCGAATAATTAATTAAAGTTCAAAAAGTAGGTTCAGCACCTAAAAATAGTATATTCATATTTTCAGCAATTTTCTCTTTTAATTTTTAAAAATTTGGCTTAAATTCATTTTTAATTTTCTATTTAAGCTTATATCTTGTACACCTCTCTTGTATTGAATGACAAGTAAGATGTGAGTGAAGAGTTGAGAATGCTCTGTGCTTTATGCAAGTAGAGTGGAGTTGTGTTCAACAATGCATATGGGATATGTAAACTTTGAGGTGAAGCACCGAGTTAGACTTCATTTTTATAACACGCATAACTTTTGCATAGAGTCTTCAAATGACATAAAATTTGTTGGAGGTGAAAGATTACTTGATTTCTAAACTTTTCTTAGACCAACAAAATTCCAAAAAAGTTGATCTTCTATGCACAAATGAGCTCCGAAAAACTGTTATGAACGCATTTTAATTTTTTGATCTTTACACGGCTGCAATGTTTTGTCCATATCTTTTGCATAAAGACTTATTTTGACACAAAACTTGTTGGAGGTGGAAGAAGGATTGATTTCTCAACTTTTGTTAGTTGGACAAAATTCTATAAAACTTCATCTTCTATGCTCAATTGGACTCCAAAAATTTGTGTACAACACATTTGAAAAGCCTCACCTAGAGTCTTGCTACTTCTTAACCCATATTCTTTGTGGACTAATGTAAGTGAGCTTGATTACAAAAGGAGCACCTTCTCTCTTTCAAAATTCACATATGCTTCTACTGTAAGTAAAACTCTAGTGAGAAGTAAAAATTTCTTACTTTTCGGCCATTTTGAAAAATTATTAATTTTATATTCGGCAAAACATGCCAATAATATTCCAAAAGTTTAGGCATCTATTTTTAGAATTATTTTGTGCCGAACCTGCTATTAAACTACGGTAGTCTAAACAATATCTATCTTCTTCTTAACCACACTAAACACCCCTCCTCATAATACAACCACCTAAACAAACTACTTATTGCACATATCATAGCCACCCTCAAGTCCTCCCCACATAACATTACAATCCATAAAGGCAAATCGCACACAAACACATCGGGTAACAACAAAGCAGGTAAACTTGCCAAACAAGGCTCACATAAACCCCATATCCAATAAACCTTCTTTCATCTAAATAAGCCACCAAACACCCTTTTGGCCTGCCATCCCACCAACATGACAGCTCCGTCCAAAACCTCAAATGATACATAGACAAAGAATATAAAAGTGCCATAATCTCTCCTAGTAGCTAATACCTACCCATGCCTTAACAAATGCCTCTCTAAACACAAACCTCCACCCAAACATCTCAAACACCTTCTAGGACGCCAAATGGATTATAGACGCACAATTATCACAAGTACTAAAATTCATATATGGTCAATATATGGACATATGTGGAAGAAAGGAAGTACTAAGACATGATATCTCCCCGTTATGTAACCTTTGCAACCTTAGAGAAAATGACACATGCCTACACCTACTCTCATGCTACATAAGTAAACATATAAACAACTTATGAATCAATAGACATAACAAGGCAACCCACGAACTAACTAACACCCTCATGGTGCACCCAAACACATGTTGCTTCACATTAATAAATGTAGGAACCCACAAGGAAAGAATGCCCGATAACACTATCCCATCATGGATCCTCCCATGCACATGCTACCTCCCACAATGCAAATGCCCCGCCTGACTATGCCCAAGTGTTCTATATATCATGCACTCACCTAGTGCCAAACCACCAATTGCCCCCAATGCCAACCTCAAAATTCACATATTGCAATGATAGATTCTAAGAAGCAGCAACATCCTGGAAACTAGAAAAATATGACATACTCCAACTACTACCAACACAACAAGGATGGAATGTCCTCCCTCCCATCATTATCGCCGGGGGGGGTGCTATCATGTGAGCGGTGAGCAATGAGCGGTAAGTTTTGAGAAGGGAGGGTGGAAAAAATATTTGGAATTACACCCAATATTATCCTATAACCGTGGTATTTTGGCATAATTGATTATGTATTTCTCTATAATATTAGAAGTGGGTAGTGCAAACAAAATGCAACGAACCTAATGAATTTATTACGTTTCCACTTTCAAAATCAATAACCACAAGATTAGCATGAGAATTTCATGATGAATCTCAACATTGTTGCTAGATTCAACACAACAAATGCAAACACATTTCAAGTATTGAGAAATGAATTGATGGAGGCGTTTGGGAGGGGGGGGGACTAAATTATTTGTGCATATCGTTTATGAATAAGAGGAATTTGCTCACATAGAATCAGTCTCCACTAGTTGTGGTAATTCAAAAATAATGCAAAGAGTGGATTTAATTTTTGTTTTGTTTTATTGGAATGCCAAATTCAATGTCATTTCACATTTCAAACCAACCATATCCAATCCAATCCAATCCAATCCAACATATGGTGGATGATATTTTCAACTATCTAAATGCCTCCATTGTCCTCTGATGCCTCTAAATGAAAGAACATCTCCACATCGGAATTAAACTTGCGAGACTTTGGCCGACGTGTGTTGATGTGGCCGCTTGTGCAAGAGCAATGCTCTCCGCATATACACGAAGCAACAACGACCTCGGAGGAGATGACAATTGCTCCATCATCTTGCCAACACTACATTTAGATATACACAATGAGGGTTAGTAACTTTGACGATATACAAGTTCACAAATAATCATAAATTCCAATAGGTTGGGCAAAACTCACGTACTCAAACGTGATTTCCTTGCTACTTTGCGAGGAGGTTCATCCTCCTCCTCCAATGAAGGTGGTTGTGATGATTGACCAACTACGGGGTTTTGAGATGAAAGCTCGCGAAACGGTTGAAGTATCTTATTGAAGATTAGATCATCTGCCTCATAAGCAACAAGATGGCGTCCACTTTTACGACATGCGTGGACAGAGGCACCTGAAATGAAAATTAAAAAAAAAAATTCAGTATATGTTTTATAAGCATTACAATGCATTGGATGAAAGAAAGTTTATTGAATCATTAAGGTAGAAAAATTGAATGTTGATGGTAGATATTAAGATTGTAAACCCACCGGAAGAAGCTGTGACATCAATGACTACCGCTCCAGGCTTACATAAAGCCTCAATAAACATCTGCATTAAGATATGATGTTTTTCACGCGCTCCTCGCCAAGGCACAAAACCATTAATTAGTTGAGTTTTTTCAGTTGTGTAATTAAAATAAACATCGTCTTCACCAACACATACACCTTGCTTTTCGAACTCAAGATTTTTGTTGAATGATACTTTCACATGTGCATTCTTCTCACGGCAATATAACAAGATTCGGAACTTGCGTGACTGCCACAAACAAACAACATACACATATTAGTTTTTTAAAAAAATTGATTTTGCATAAATTCAAAATCCATTGAAAATGTTGAGAAGAAAAATTGTACTTACTGTGGCAGAAATATCGATACCAGAGCACAATTTCATGCCATTTACACCCCACCAATCTTTCAATAAAGTGAAGCCGTAAGTAGCCGAATATGTACGAACATCTTGACGTACATGTTTACATTCCGAAATGAACACCAAAATGAATGCATTGTCGTGAAGGAACGAAAATGCAAATTCAAATATTGCTTCAATTTCGGTGGTGTTATGCTTATTCCATTCTGGAACAACTGAAGGAGGAAAAGAAATATGCGGCACAGGGAGACCTTCAGGTAAGTCTGCAATTAACAGATCAAAACCTCGATGCGGGCATGTGTCATTGGACACATTTGCAGTTCTCAAATCGTCAAACTGTTGCAAACAATAAAAAATTATCAATATCGCTTATAATCAAACTTAAATTTTTTTTTCAAAATTGACAACGTGAAAATATATAAATGTTGGCAAAATGCTTACTTGTTTGATAAATTCGTTTGTCTTTAACAACACACCGGGAGATTCTCCAGTAACAACCTTAAGAACGGAAGTGTTTTCCAACATAAATTGAGCAGAGGTCCGAGGCAATACTTCCAATGTTGATATCCCGGTCATCTGCACACAATTATCATACTGCGAAAGGTCCACATGATCCTCACTTGCACATGCTCCTGACACCATAGGTGTTTTTGTTCCTGATGATCTTAAAACCACATTTTCTTGAGAAGAAGTGTCAGTTACTTTCAAACCGCATTTGCGGTTTCCACGAACCTCTGGAACAACAATATGAACAACTTCTGAAGGAGTTAAGGTTGGAAGAGAAACATCATCGCCAATAGAGTTCCTTTCTTGTTTTTCTTCTGCAGTACAAAATGTGAGCGCACATTCTAAAAACCATGGACACGACTGCAAAATTCTTAGAGGCCATGTTTCCATATGTGATGCTTCGAAAATACAAAGATCACTTGATTTATCAACCCACGCTGCCAAGTATTGAGGCAAACTTTGTTCAAGAATAGCTCCCTTTGCTATCAATTCTCGTCGTAAATACCTACACCAAATTTCAATAAGAAGAAGTTAAAATTAATTTCAAACAAATAACCATAAAAAAAATAAATGGACTTTCATAATTAAATTATATCAAGAATAAAGCGTTGTGATAAGCATAATAATAATCAAATTTCAATACAATTTTAACCTGTAAAGAACACGCTTAATGATTGAATCTGCTTCATGAATTTTTGTGAGCTGCGTAAATTTTGTAAATGAAGGATTTCATTTCATTATTGTCAAAAATGTTTTTCCCCATAGCAAAATTCTCCACTTTTCAATGTAATCTGGAAGCGATAGCACGCTTGTGTTAACTTCGATATTTCCAATTTCAGCTTTCATGGATTCAAATTCATTAACAACAGCTGCTTCCACCTATATAAAAAAACATATCAACACATCAATACATTATCCATCCCAATACAAAATCATACATTTCTCAAAATAACTAATTATTATCAATGAAAATAGAGGTACCTGAGCCCAAAATGATGCTTTTGACAACCATACATCTAGTTCGGAGTCTTTGGTATCATTTGAAGTCAAATGTAGGGAAACCCGGGACATAGAACTAGAATTCCACCATTTGAGCCATCTAGCTTTAAATTGGCCAGGTACACGAGTAGTGGCTATTTTCTGAAGCTTCTCCAACGTGAGTTCTGGTTTAGAGTTGGATGTCCAGTGTTTATTTATCTGCATACAAAAACATTCATAAATCAAAACAAAACAAAATTGAAACACATTACAATGATTTTAGAAAATTTCGCATAAGAACATACCTCCACCATGAAATCATCTCCATTTGTAGGATCCGCTACTGCGAGCATCTTCTCAAATTCTTTTTTCCTAAACGACCTGACAACTGCAGCTGTAGCTTTGGCCATTTCTTCCCATTCTCCTTTCGCAGATTGTTTTTTGATTGGAGTCTTTTCTTTGTACAACCTGGATGCCTCATCAGCAGCAGCCACCACCTCTCTCTGTAGATAAGAGTCATAAACCAATAGCAATTACACACTTAACATTTTTAAAAGCAAACATTAAAAACGAACAAAATTTAAATTTGTACCTTGTAAACCAAAGTTGCAAACACATCGATCGTCAAAGGGTACCACGGAGTCCTTGATTTTTTTTTACGCAATTTGCGTAGTCTTCAGAAGAAATAAGATCTTTAAATTCATCAAGCTTCAAAATGCCTATATTTCGTATGCGATGAAGCTTGTGGGGTAAATTGGTTTTCACATTATCGTTCTCAGTGGATCTGATATGCATACAACAAATAAATGATTAAAAATGAACTTGAAACAAAAAAGAAATATCAAATAAAATGTTGGGATATGATGATTGTTACTAACCGGTTGACATCATTCATAGCATTGAGGAGTACTCCGACCGAGCCTTTTGGATCCAAAAAAATGCAATCCACTGAATAATGCCATCGTTCTTCATCAGAATGATGGCGTTCAATGTGGCGTAACCACGCCGTCACTCGATGGTTACCCTCCCAAACATAAAACATTTTACCTTTAAATTTATGCAAATCTTTGTCCTTATCCAATTCTTTCTCAAAACGATGATTTGCACGTTGCCAATGTTGGTCCCAAGAGCTAATTGTCTCATCCGTAACATCAAGAGAAGAACCATCATTTTTGGCAATCGACACATACAAAACACGATCTCCTTCCATGTATCCATTGGAAAATTCAGTCTCTAGTAATTGAACATCACCCTCAAGGATTGGTCTAACCAATGGTAAAACCACAAGACGACACAATGGGACACAAAATCGCGATTTCTCATATGGGGTCGCCCGCAGTTGGTTAATGATAGAATTAAAATCCGTTCTTTTCAACCTACGGGCATCATAATCCTTGTCTTCCAAACCTTGAACATTAACATCCATATAACAAAGAAAAATAATTAGAAACCCATTGAACCAACTTTGTTGAACTCACCAAAACAAAATTGGACAACATGTTCATAATATGCTATGAATTCTAACAATGTACCTGCACTAAACAAAGCAAATCTAGCACATATCACGTGACCAATTGAACTTGGAAACACTATGATCAAGTGTGACTATCTCCAAAAACCTCCCTAGTTGAGTTTGAAAAAACAACAGATTGGAGGTCAAGACTTTAGAGAATACTAACATATCCACTTTAGATAAATCTAGAAAATATACCTGCAACGAATGAAGCAAAACCTAAGATATCAACGTGTAATTTGTGAATCATAGAATTGCAAGGAAGTGAAGTGTGTATCACTGCATTGTGCTATATAATGGTTCCTTCGCTAGTTGATGAGAAACTAACATTTATGAGTATGAACATAGCTGTGTGAGCTACTTTCAAGTTTTAGGTTGATAAGTATTTTGACAACTTGCATTCGTCATGAGTCCTTCTCGTCTATCTTGGAAAATTATCTCATGATTGTCAGACCATATCTTCAATGGATACAACAACACATAAAATACAACAATCGAGCAGCAACGGTAAGTTATTATCAAGTACGCATGCATGGTATGTATCCAAACGTCCCATCCTGGAGAAACTTGTGATCAATTCTCCTCTGAAGTAAGAAATGTTGAATTCTAAGCTTTTGAACTCAGAAGTGTCCAATAATTCCCTATTCACCATCACCACATGCTGTTTGGAAATTAGGAATAAACCGAAATTGTTAAATGCAAATTGGTTTTGTGGCCCAATTTGAACCAGAAGACCACAAGCATATACTAATATACCTAGCAACACAAGCTCAAGAACCTCAAGGTTGTGGACAGGCAGAAGTACCAGCTAAGCCCAGAGTAGCACGTGCAAGATATGTGACCACAACTAAAACACAGTGTTGAACATTCCAAGCTCTAGTGAACTGCAATTGACTACAGTTTCTTCTCAAGCATGTGAAATCATCACAAAATGTCTTCCACAGCTAATGATTGCATCAAAGCAAAGATTCATGCTGCAGGTAATGAGATGCATGAAGGATCCAGATGCAGACAAAAACATTGCCAACATCAATAGCGATTCAAGACACAACATTGTCAGACTGTATTTCCTTCCTGACCCTAACGGTTTCAAAGAGAATTACATACAAAGACCTAGAATATCATTGTGGGTTTGTAACAATTGATTAAGGAAATGGGACAAATGGTTCACGCAAAAATTAGTAATTTAACACATTCAAGAAAATCGCCTGAAGTTAAATAAGGACTAACTTTACATATTATCATAATGCCTTGAATATACATAACCATTAATGTACAGGTGGTGTGTTGAAGCTTTGATTAAAGACCTGATCAAGGACTTCACAGAAAGCTCCTTTCCACAGCTCATTGAATTATTTCCAACAAATTTCTTGAGTGTCACGCATCCTACCCAGCAATTTGAGGCTCCCCCAGTAAGCATGGACAATGACAAAGTTATTCATAAGCAGTTAATATAAATGCGACACCAGAAACTAATTCGTGGGGGTGAGGGAACCCCCCACGAGACTACCAATTTGAAGAGGCCACCAGTTTATGGTTATGATTATGGAATATAGACTGTACAAGAGTAAGTTGATCATGCTCCAGCTCATAAATCGTGAGAGACAAGGTACGGAAGAATCATTTCCCAACTCAGCTATTCATCAGCTTTACTCCATCGAGTAAAGCCTTATCAGACCATATCTTCAATGCAAATCACGTTATTTTCACAGGTTATGGTATTTCTAGCTTACTGTTTTTGTATAAATTCTGCTTCACAATGATAGGAAGAGCCGACATCGAAGGATAAAAAAGCAACGTCGCTATGAATGCTTGGCTGCCACAAGCCAGTTATCCCTGTGGTAGCTTTTCGGACACCTCTAGCTTCAAATTCGATAGACTAATGGATCTGCTCCATAACTCTAAATGCACAAACTTGGCAGAATTCTGCAATTGCAGAATTCTGCCAAGTTTGTGCATAAAAGTTTGTGCATAAAATGTTTAGGTTGATTCTTGCAATCTTCATGAATCCTTCTCGTCTATCTTGGAAAATTATCTCATGATTGTCAGACCACCAGACATTTGAGTGGATCAAGTAAAGACATCCGGGCAGTCACTGCTGCTGCTGCCCGACGACACCAACATGCACGCTTACGTTCGAATCCTCCGATTTCAACACACAAACAGTCGAGAAAATTGCGTAAAAAAACATCCTTAATTCCACAAGACTTCCGATCCACACAATCAGATCTACCACAAGAACTGCTGGATTTTCTGAAGCGAGCTTTGAAACACGAGTGAGTTGTATTGGACGGATTTGGGAGGAGTTTAGCTTGGCCTTTAGGAGTTGATTGCACGTCTTTGGGATTGTTTGGTTAGATTTTAGCTTGTGTGACGAGAAGTCTTGTCGACATGGACAAGATCACGAGACTCAGGTGCTTCAATTACTTAAAGGACAGGACATAACAGGACACCAGGGAGTCCAATCCTCCTCTCGTGTTGAAGCGATAGTAGTCATCCTGCTGCCATAACTTATTCGGACGAGACAACGAAAGATGGTGATTGGCAATGTAGAAGGCATCACATATACCCCAGCCGGCTGGTGGCGGGCATTTGCAAGCCCAATTATTTCCCTAAATGAGTGCCGAGGTCCCCATGAATTTTACGTCGTGTGAAGATGATCTCGGCGATGAAGTCACCGGGTGAAGAAGGCAAGTGGTGAGCTGGACCCACTCCACTCACCTCACCCATGCATGTTGACTAAGCCCATTAAGTTCTCATATCTTCAATGCAAATCACGTTATTTTCACGGGTTATGGTATTTCTAGCTTACTGTTTTTGTATAAATTCTGCTTCACAATGATAGGAAGAGCCGACATCGAAGGATAAAAAAGCAATGTCGCTATGAATGCTTGGCTACCACAAGCCAGTTATCTCTGTGGTAGCTTTTCGGACACCTCTAGCTTCAGATTCGAAAGACTAATGGGTCTGCTAAATAACCCTAAATGCACATACTTGGCAGAATTCTGCAAGTGCAGAATTCTGTCAGGTGTACCTTCGGCAACGAAAGTACACCTGACAGAATTCTGCACTTGCAGAATTCTGCCAAGTATGTGCATTTAGAGTTTGTGCATAAAATTTTTAGGTTGGTTCTTGCATTCTTCATGAATCCTTCTCGTCTATCTTGGAAAATTATCTCATGATTGTCAGACCATATCTTCAATGCAAATCACCTTATTTTCACGGGTTATGGTATTTCTAGCTTACTGATTTTCTAGAAATTCTGCTTCACAGTAATAGGAAGAGCCGACATCGAAGGATAAAAAAGCAACGTCGCTATGAATGCTTGGCTGCCACAAGCCAGTTATCCCTGTGGTAGCTTTTCTGACACCTCTAGCTTCAAATTCGAAAGACTAATGGGTCTGCTAAATAACCCTAAACCCAAAAATTTGGCAGAATTTTGTTCTGCCCAACAATTTCTCGAGCACTGATTGGAGGGGGGAGGGGGAGGGGGTGATTGGACAAAAGCAAGTTGCTTTATGGTACTTAAGCCACTTGGTGGCCAATCACCCTACAGGTACATCAAAAATCAATTGGTTATAAACACCTCCATCCCTCAAGTTGACAACATATAACCTATTGGACTTGGAAACACTAGGATCTCATCAACTATATGTAAAATCAGGGTTTGGGGGAGAAAACCTGGATTGGAGAGGTTTTGTCCGCTTCTCCATCATCCCCCTCTCTCTTGCTATCCTCCTTGGCATGATGCTTGCCGTCCTCCTCGCCCTCTCCTCCACTTTCTTCTTCTTCTTCTTCTTCTTCTTCTTCTTCTTCCTCCTCCTCCCTCAATTGACTACCCTCATTGTCGTCTTTGTCTTCATCTTCTCTCTCCTTGTCCTCTTCCATTTGGCCCTCCTCAACTAACTCCAATGTCACCTCATGTATGTTCCGGACTTGTTTCTCCTTGGCCACTCCGATGGGTCTTCGCATTGATCTGCGGCATGGCAACAATGGTGGTCGGGGAGAAGTGGCGGTGAGAGGTATTGTGGTGCTACCCCTCCCATTAGCATTCTTTGCCATCGAGTGAGGCCGTACGGAATGAGAACCCGCCCTCTCCTTCCCAACACCCCATTCCAAACCCTAAACTCAATAACCAATGAGATTCGACTTCCACTCTAGGCAATGACTAGGAAATTAACAATAAGAAGATATTAGGTCAAATAATTACTTCTAGTGTGGGTTGGGACTCCACTTCTTCTTCAATGTCTTGGATATCAAGCCTTGTTTCACTAATAATTTGCACATCCTCATGTGCATAGATGTTGGGTTGTTCCGTATCAATCCCATCTTTGAGGAGGTCCGCGTCTTCAAATGTTAGAGTTCGTGTGGTCGCACATATGCCGTGTTTTGTAATTCTAGTCAAATTCTTCCCCATCCTCGACCGCTCTAATGCTTTCCGCGTCGAATACTTGGAGGATCCTTTCCGTCTGCGTTTCTTCAAGGGAGTTGAGAATTGTGAATGTGCGGACACATCTTCATTGAACATTTGCACAAATCAAATTGGAAATTAATTTGCAAAACAAATAGAAATTGAACGTCTCATGTTTGATTGTTGTATAACAACAACAACAACAACAACAACATGCCGTAACTATTGGAATCTTAGGGTTTCACATTTTCATACGTCATAGCTTATTTTTGGCCGTCACACATTTTGAATTTGTGTATAAATACATTGTATGTGGTGGCATTCTGATTTAAGGTACATAAGAGCCTTGCATTATTTCAAACCCTACTTGAGCTGTCATTGCAATATTTCTAAGTTTTTTAAAATGTATGCCACGTGAATTCTAATAATGGATACACTAGTACTATTCAAATTGTGTTATGAATATACAAAGGTTGCAAATATGTATTGTTATTTTTGTTTGTGTCCATATTATTTAATATCTATGTCATGCATCATTTCCATTCTTCATTCTTATGAGTTTGCATTGAATTTATTTATCTTCCGATGGCCTCTCTTCGAGCGGGAGATTGTTCTGTTCCTTTCACTCTTCCTTTGGGTGCAGATGGTTTTGTAGTGGTCCAAGAGAATTTGCTTAGTCTAAAGTTTAGCTTCCGTCTTGGTACCATGTATGTGGAACAAGAATTATTCCAAGAAACTGGTCAGTTGTGCGAAACAATTTTGATGCAAAAATCAATAGTGGATAGTGGTTCTTTTTGGTCATTGGGCGCGGGCTCGTATAAAGTCATAGGATTGTCCGAATTGGAAATGGATGCATCCACAGTGTTGTTGACAAATGAATCCATCACGGCCACACCGCAAATTCATTCTCTTTGCAAGGTTAAATTGGAGGTAGATGATGTGGTGGTCCTTAGTGATTCAGATGAAGATAACATCCAAGGAGTAGACATTGCAGGGACTTCATCTTATCCATTTCAAGCTCCATGTTCTTTTGCTTCTCCATCTTCTGTACAAACTCCGCATGGCAATGTATCCTCCCCTTACAAGCCACTGAGCTCGAGTATTTTTGAACAGCACATACGCTCCAAAAAACCTCATGTTTATCCTACGTCATCCATAGCTAATGTCCATATATTGGAAGCCCTTAAAATCACTAAGTGTCGTAGAAGATCCAAATCAGATCTCACAAATATTGACTTTGATAACATTATTATAGAGGATGTGAAGTATTTGCCGTCTTCTTTCAATGGGGATGTCATTTTCATTTTGCCGCCGGTCAAGACTGGAATTCCAGATGCTTATGGCAAGGCAATGGATGGCATGGACAAGATTTACGATGGACATGCCTGGTGCAGAACCAAAACAACAAACATTCAGAATGAATTTGGTTTGACTTTTCGGAGGTCTTCATGCGTTGGTCATCTCCAATGCCCTAACGACTCGTGTGAGTATCTTTCACGAAATGGTGGAGTTCGCAACTCTACCGAATGGATCGGTACAACATCCACTCCTTTCATGGTTGGTACTGAACCGCCAGAGAAATCTAAGGTTCAATGCAAGGTTTGTCATGCCGCTCCTATATGTCTTGATGTTTGCTATGCAAAAATTATATACGTCCATTCACAATCGTCAAGCATGTCGCGTGTTTGTATCCACTTGGGTGTTCATAACCACCCTGTGTCTATTGGAGTGTGTCGTGAATCACTAGACATGGCTTATCAGTGTGTGGCAAATGAGGTGGCTAAAACTCCAACCGCAAAGAACTCAGCTATTGTTATAACTGCCAGTAAACAATTTTTGGCATATTACCTCCTCAAATCCCCTCTCCTAGGAGAAAAAAACCATCTTCATGGAGCATCCTTGGAGGTGGTAATGGATAAATTCTCCACTTTGGCTTCCCCTAACGGTAGGAACTTCGTGGCGGGTTCCAAACGTTTCATTCGCAGTGGAATGGGTTCCTTGGATAGCATCATAGCATTGAAAAACCACTCTGGGTTCAAATATGTACATGATAGTCGGTTTCCAGGGCAATCCAAAGATAAGGTCTTTGTGTTTAAGATGTCTGTGGATCTTGCTGGAAACGGAGTCGATTTGGTGAAGCGCATGCAGTATGGAGGAGACATGAAAAATTCGTGGATCATGTTTGACCATGTGAAGCGTTTGCGAGACTGGACTACAATGGCGTGTCATGTCTACGATAGCAAACATTGCAAGGTTCTCACAATAGCATGTTGTGATATGCAATCGGAGGATGCTCGGGCCCAGATCATTTTTTGGGAAAATTTAAATGCTGTCATGTTGGAGAATGGTATTCCCAATGTTAATTTCAAAGGATTCATGGCGGACAGTGCACAAGCAAATTAGATTGCTGTGAGGAAGATTTACGGGGATGGTGACCCATCTGTTCCCCTCGAGGGTCGTGAGCGTGCATGTTTTTTTCATTGGTCTGCTAATTTGGATAAAATAACACAAAAACACATCCGACCTTCATTGCAGCATGAACACAAACAACTTTGTAAAGATTACAAGGATGCCAAGAGTTTGGAGGACGCCGACATCAAATACCATGTAATACGGGCATGGTGGTTGTCATCAGGGGCAACCACCGAGGAGGGCATATACAGCTTGTCGGAATGGTTGGGATTTTGGCATTATCGATATAGACAATGGGGAGGTCATATGCTCATTGTAAGTTTTTCTTATATACAAGTGCCCCTCTTTTATTACTGATGAAATTGTTGTGTCAGTTCATTTTTAAACTAAAAATATCCCCAATATGTATTGCAGGATTTGACTTTGGATCAACGTGCTGAGATGCCAACTTGCAACCTAGCAGAAACAGTACATAACAAGTGGTTGCAACAATCAGGGAACAAAATGACATGTTTGTACGAGGCAACCGTGGATGACATGATCCGCGCATTCATGCAGATCGCAAATTATCGTTCTTGGCTTAAAGGGGGTTCTTCAGGGAAAAGGCCAGATCAAGCATCATTGAAGCTCAAAGCTGCAGCACACACCGGTGATCCCAAGCTTCTTGCAGAGGCAATGAGGTTATACCCTGGGGCAGAGGATCTTAATACAAGGAATTGTGCACTGGAGGGCTCTGAGTTGTTTGGATCAACCAAGAGGAAACTAGACTTATCACCTGGATCTGAGTATGATTCTCATCGTCCTGACAAAGTGAACTACTCCATCCCTCACCCTAATACAAGGTGAAAGAGGGCACGCATAGATGATTCCTTCAAGCATGATGAAAATGTGGTGTCTCACACCACTAATGTGTTGGAGTTAGAGTGTCATGAATCCCAATGGCATATTTCACGATTGCCTTATCCGTCCAAGAAAGAGTGTCAAGCATTGCAGGCAAATACTGGACATCCATGTAGGGCTAAAGTTGGGAAAAGTACACATGGCACACCTGCGCCAACATACACAGGCATGAAGAAGGAATACCGTTCCAACAACCACGTTCCAACAAATTTTTGGTTTTGTGCAGATGACATTAATCGATGTGTGAAGGGGAGCAAGAAGAAATGGGTGTTTGATTGGCCAAATCTCCCTAAGGTGTGGCCGGTGAAGGTTGGTACAAACCTTACACGGGAGGAGGTGTTTGCATTGGAAGATGCTGGGTTTCAACTCCAACAGAAAGAGGCATTGTCACCACGTCGTCGATTAAGAACAATGACAAACCTCCCCATCCCTCGTTCACATTTCCGTGTTCCTCCAAACCCAGATGTGCATCCAAATACACGGTTTTCCAAGGCAGTTCGACGAAACATGGCAGCACCATTATCATAGCATAGGAATAAGTGGGAGAGCGCGTTACATATGGATGGGTACTATGTGGTTGGTGTGACTCCCATTCCATACCCTGGATATGGATGCATCATAACCATAGTTTCCAAAGAGGATAAGACGTACCTTATCTCCATTGCAGATATCCCGCAATGCACTTGCCCGGACTTTGCAAAAATATTGTCTTTGGCAGTGGGAAAGAGGGGTCAGTGGGTTTCATGCAAGCACTTGTATTATGTGTTCAGGTATTTGTGCAAAGTTGACTACGCCACTGACAAGTTCATTCATGCACCGACATTTAGCTACAATGAGGTGATGCGACTTCTTGAGCTTGCGGGTGTTGCAGAAAAGGTGTAGTGGCATAGGGGTGAAGGACATGGATGCAATTATTCATCATTTCTACATATATAGAAATATTTGTGTACATCCATATGAAATGTATGTAGCACAAACTGATGGTACAACTAAATAGATGTTTGTCACAATAAAGTGCTCGCCATTTCAATGGCGTACTTGACATGTCAATAAAATGCCTATCACCGTGGATCATCAAACTTCTTGAATTCCATGGTAATAGGGCCGAGTTCAATATTTTTTTTTCCCACAATGTTATTTTCATAATATATAATCCAAATATTTTGGAATATTTTCTTTTCAAATCCTATAATTGGTCATTTTTTTGCTGACTGCTCACATGTTACCGCTCACTGCTCACTGCTCACTGCTCAATGCTCACATGCTAGCTTCCCTCATTATCGCCGCAACCATCAAGGTCTCCATACACAATCCAACAATTGAGCACTTAATCAACCTCAAAATACCACAATACAAAATCAACAAACTAATGGAAAAAATCTCACAACAACCATTAAATATCTAACACACATCATGCTTACAAAAGAAAATTAGAAAAGAACTAACCACCAATACAATGAGACTAAAACAATCAACCTATAGATTAACACTAACATCCGGTCCACTTGTTACAAGTAGGCACCAAGCCACCTTTGTCCCCATGTCCACACATAAATGGGCAAGGGGGTTGGTGAACAGACAACGCATGTCGGTGTAATACCCCACGTTCTTTTTATTCTTTTTATCAATTTCATTTCATAGGCTTATGAGAAATGTCATGTGCCAAATTGTTCTCCCTCTTTAGTATGACATGTTTGGAAATCACCAAAAAGGTCATATTATCGAGGTGTTGTCTTCTTATTAATATGACAAATGGCGTATAGTTGTCATATTATTGAGGGAATACAAAAACATAAGTAATATGAGCTTAAAAATATATATACAACGAGTTTAAGCAATATAGATGGTACGAAATAATAACTTATAACTCCAAACAAATACAAATATTCTCAAGAAGTCTTGAAATAGGAGTCCAAAGGTCTATGGTGTTGCCTACCCAAGTTAGCAATTGCCATCTTATCTAAATTCCCTACTAATTTTTGAAGTTAATAATTTCATTAACACCAAAATATAAAGAGTTCTCTAATAAGAAACTAGACAACAATGATGCATGACGTTTAACATCAAAATATTGGTGATACTATATCACCTGTGTACAAGGCAACATACTATGTAGGAGGCCTCTCTAACCATGTCCACTCTCCACTAGTAACCCTAATTATCATTAAGTTCCCAATGATAAGTGAAGTTCCCAAGTATTCCCAAGTGAAAATGGATGTATTTAAGATATACATAACATAGATGAAAGAAAATTTAACATTAACAACCTCTTTAATATGACAAAATGGAGATTCTAAATGTCGCATAATCAAGTGTTGTAGTCGTTTAAAAGAGGGAGTTTTGAGCTTAAAAGTTTGGTATCGCAAAAATGTGTCGTAATATCGAGGGTGTTGTATAAACAAGTGTCGTATTAAGGACGTTAGACTGCATTAGAAAATCACAGAGGTTGCTGGTCCTAGAAGTTTTGAGGCCTCTATGATGACCAGTCTCACCGAATATGCTGCGGCTTGCAGTTTTGGGGGAAGTTGGGATGCTCTGGAAGAACAATATGATCGTTCTTGCAAGCAAGTTAACCCTGGTGCAGAAGAAGACCGAGTTGGAGAAATCATGGGGAGAGAAGGGTGAAGAATCATAAACATTCGAACGCTTGCAAGTGTGAGTCTCTCCATCAAAATAAGTTAAGTTAGTGGTGTAACAAATTTTCCAAGTTGCTTGTAAGTCAAACTGTTCTTTTGCTGGCTTGCACCCATGATGATAAGAAAAACTTCTATGTTGCATGTGTCCATCTATTCGTTGAAGGAGCTAAGAAAAGGGCTTAAGATTCTCCTCGGCGGAGATTGTGTGGCTCTGGGATGTAATAAGATGGGTTGAGGCATTTGAAATAAAACTTATAAGAGTCCACCGAGATTTATGAGTGAATTTTTATTATATGGCAGAGATCACTCTCTTGGAAACATTTCTCTTTCTCACAAAAGTCTTCCAGCAATTCTAGTGAGTGCTCGTGGTTGTTAGCCGTGAAACAACAACTTTTTTTACCTTTGGAATCGAAAAAGAGTTTTAAGAGGAGTTTAATCCACATTCAATGACATAAGTTAAGAGGAGTCTAGGTTGCAAGGGTTTAAGATGAAAATGAGGTTTGGAGCTCACGAAATGGAAGAATCGAACAACGAAACACCATCCATGGTATGGAGATCAACCAATAGATCAAACAATAGATTCAAGTGAGCCTGTTGGAGATTTTTGTACGCATGGATCAGAGAATGTGGGTTCCACGTTGTCGATATAGCCGCACACCATCAAAAATCAACTTGACTAGAGAGCTTTTGCTCGAAGAATCTATAGTGTATTGGATATTTTTCTTTCAAATTTGAAGCCTAGCTCTGAACTCACTTACCAGGATAGTTAGTATTTCTCTAACAAAGAAATAGGTTTATGGAGGACCCGAAAATTTAGGAATCCAACTTATTGGGGATTCCAGAAGTGCATTTGCAAGCTGGGTAAAGGTCTGGACCAGTGTTGGACTGGTCCCGTATCACCTCTTTTTTTACATACCATTTGGGTATACATAAATTGTTTGTTGCATTTTTTGATACCAATAGGGTATAGGTATTTGAGGATGTTTTTGATTTTGATACCCTTTGCATCTATATACCATACAAGAACCTTCATACTTAGGTAAAATGATCCTGCTGTCAACATGATATTAGGATGGTTTTGAAGCAGATGATAACTCAGGTGTGCAATGATTCTCTCATATTTTCTTGTGATATCCACCAAGTATCAATATTTGACTGTATTATTTGATAAGTAAAAGATGCAATTATTGATATTGTGTATTTGATACCTTGCATGCATCTATATACCTATCAGTCCAATACTGGTCTGGACATTGAGGAATTTTGTACGATCTTTTCAGGATTGCTGTTCCTCCCCTTTCAGAATGTTGGCCTCAACCTCACCAATTTCGTGGTCAGTAACTATGCAAAAGGTGCAATATTGAGGATGCAAAATACCATTCCGAAGCAAGTCGAGATGAAAGGACTGGGATACACAAAACTGCAAAATTTCTCATTGGAAGATGATGGGAACGCATTCTCACTAACTGAGATTGCACCAGAGAATACTGATGGAGGAGCTTTGTTTGTTCTGGAGTCCAAAGGTTCACAAATTTCTTCCTCACCTTTGGCCTATTTATTTTGCGTCCAAGTGTCTTGTACATTTTGCCAGTTTTTTTATGAAGGAAAATGGGCTTGATTCAGTAGAGTTATCCTTCAACTCAATGAGGCTTTTTTTCATGAGTTGGTCCCCTCTGAGTTCCTATCGGTTGTTGTGTATACAATATCAATAATTTCTGTCCACTGGTGCTGCATGCTTAGAGGTAGTCTCTGAATCCGAATGAAGAGCAACCTTATTCTATGAGGTCCATTGAGGGCCAAACTCATTTTAGCACCTCTTGGCATGCCAAAATGAGTTCGACACTGAATGGACCGATATAGAATGTCCTTCATTCAAACCTCCAAGCATGCAACCAAGTACTTACCGAGTATGGAAGGTGTTGTATCAAAACAACCAACTCTTGACCAAAATTCATGTTGAGTTAGAGGATAACTCTATTGGCAATGATAAATCCACTTTCTCATGCCAAAAAGGTTTAGCAAAAGGGCAAGGGATCCACTTCCTGACAAAAGCAAAGTACCTATGCCCTAGTCACATGGCTCAAGTGCAAAGGAGAAGATTATCCTTGTGAACAAGATTGATGCTCTCTTATAAGTGTGCTATTCTCACACATCCAAGTGTTCTGGTGACTAACCTACTTGGCGCCAACCTTCCATTTCTCAAGCATCTAAGTGTTGTGGTGACTAACCTACTTGGAAATTATTTGAATCCCTACTCACTACATGCAAATATGCACATGTGATTCAATTTCACCTGCAATTGGTGCTTTCTCCCCGTAGTTCACAAGGTTTAAATGAAGCAATGACCAATCCAATGACCAATAGGGGATTGTTTTATTTCTCCACCCCTTAGAAAACACCCATCTTGTGTTGTGGTGACTCACCTACTTGGCTCCACTTCTTAAGCATCTAAGTGTTGTGGTGACTAACCTACTTGGAAATTATTTGAATCCCTACTCACTACATATATCCACATGTGATTCAAGTTCACCTGCAATTGGTGCTTTCTCCCCGTAGTTCACAAGAAGCAATGACCAGTAGGAGATTGTTTGGAGATTGTTTTATTCCTCCACTCCTTAGAAAACACCCATCTTGTGTTGGGACCCCTGCATCTCCATAATTATGTGCCTCCATAGTGTTGTAAGAAGTTGGAATTTCTACTCAGGATGTAATGTTTAGGCCAATTGATTTCATGGACATGTCTATTATTCCCGATTGGACACAAGGAGGCAGATTATCACCTCTAATCACGACCTTACCATGGCTGTTCAAAATGAACACATGTCACCCTGCCATTGGTTGTAGTAGGTTTTCTGACTGTTTCTGCTTGGGGTGTGAAACAGGGACCTGGAAACATGCTGGCTTTCATTTGACAACATCAATAGCCGCACCCGCACTTCTGAGCTTGCCATTTGCTCTGCGCGATTTGGGATGGGTGGCTGGAATTTTGGCACTTGTTGTTTGTGCAGGTGTCTCATTTTATGCGTACACAATTATCTCACAAGTCCTGGAGTATGCTGACCACCAGGGCCACCGATTCCTCCGGTTCCGCGATTTGGGCAGATATATATTTGGTATGTAATTTCGCATTCTCAAACTTGCACTTACAAATAGGAAGTGTAGACACATCCTGTGGCAGTGTACTCGTGAACTAACAAGACCGAGATTTCCAACTGTTTAATTTGGCAGGGTATTGGGGCTACTATGCTATAGCAATAATTCAAATTGTTGTATGCTTGGGCACTGTCATAGGCAGTGGGATCATTGGCGGTCAAAGTATGAAGGTGATTACCCGACTGAAACCCCTTTCGCATTACTGAAAGCAGATATTAAACATGAGAAGGGCATTGCAATGCCATTTGAAGTGCCTGATTATTTAGGTAAACTTTGTGAATCACTTCCTTCTTTAGGAACAAAGTAGTTCACTTGTGATTGCAGTTCTTCTGATTTTCCCATCCCTTGTGTCATCAATCTTTTGCTTACTTGAACTCTACACCAAGAATTGAAAAAAAATTGCAATCAAACATTTCTTAGCAATAGTTTTGCAAAAACAATTTAGTATGTTCTTACCTTACATTGGTTTGGATTTTGTAGTTGATATATGGCATCTATGAACCACATAGCACAAGACCACTCTATGAGTTCATTGTGTTGTTTGGGATTGTCATGCTAGTTCTCTCCCAAATGCCGTCATTTCATTCATTGCGCTACATCAACCTGGCATCTTTGTTGTTCTGTCTGGGCTACACTATTTGTGTGGTGGGGGGCTGCATTTATGCAGGTACAGAAGCGCTTTCCCAGTATCCATGATACCTTGAAGAGTTATGATTTGTGTTATGTTGTGACGAAGGGGAAATAACTAAACACCAAGGCAGAAAAGAGTATTTAATAATAGGTAGTGTTTTTTGCAACTTTGGGACTATGAACTTGTTCCATAACCGATTGTGGAAGCATTAAAATAAGAAATCAGCTTTGCAAACAAAGTTGTCAGAAGCCATCCCAAATCATGCTTTGCTTTCAAACTTTGCAGTGTTTCAGCGTCCATGACTGTGCTTTGGACTTGTAAAGTATTGAGATAAATCATAATCCCTATTACATATTGGCAGGTAATTCGAGTCAAGCACCAGAAAAAGACTATTCTGTTGTGGGCACTCCTGCTTCGAAGGTTTTTGGTGTTTTCGATTCTCTTGCCATCATCACCACAACATTTGGTAATGGCATCATTCCAGAGATACAGGTGCATTATCTAAACCCCCTTGGTTTGTGAACAAACTGCTGAACTCTGGTGATTGCTTAGTATGTAGATTTGGATCTCAAGGGTGGCTTAAACTCAAGGCCTTAACCAGGATCCCATGGGAACTCTGAGGTGACCGGAATAGTGCTCAGATGGGTGACTTTCCTAACACTTTGATTTTTGGTGCACCATACAACCTATGGTCCACCCAATCATAATGGGGGTATCCGGGTGAGCTGGATATATTCCACCAACCATGTGGGAACCAAGGGCTTGCCCTTGCGGGAGATAGGTTCATTATCCGGCCATGTTCAAGGTGTTCACCTTTGAAAGGAGGCAGTAGTCTTTGGGGCCCACTAATTCTTGTGATGCTCGTTTCGGGATGGATTACATACAGACTTAGACCAACTCAAAGATAAAGCAACACCATAATTCACTCTGGTGGCAACATCGGAGTTACCTTTCTTCTTTGCATCTTATATGCCACTTTTGGTGGGTCACTTGATGTTTTGATCTGAGTTTGTGCGGCTTTCTGCAAACTTATGCTTCATTCCCACTCCACAAGATTGAAAGTTTGTTACAGATGATATAAATGGTTACATGCAGAACATCAGACAAGTGAATCCTTACACTGCCAATGTTTTACAATTTCAGGCAACCTTGGCTCCACCAGTTGGAAAGAAAATGTTCAAGGGCCTTCTAATCTGCTATGCAGTGGTAGTGACAACATTCTTCTCAGTCGCAATTTCGGGGTACTGGGCGTTTGGTAACCAAGCAGCAGGCTATATACTCACCAACCTTGCACCGAGAGATACCCCTTCACTGGTTCCAAACTGGCTCATCTATCTGGCCAACATGTTTGTTCTCGCCCAGCTATTTGCTGTAGCACTGGTAAGCATTTCATGTTATTATGATAAAGTAAATGTGTATTAAATGCGTAGTCTTTGTTGTTTGCCATCATTGTCAGAGTTAGGTATTTTCTTGGCTCCACAAATGTGATCTGCGATTTTAGCAACACTCCATGGAATTTTCCCTTGTTGCAGCTATGATTTTTCAATGTCAAAAGTGCCAGAGGCATAAAATGACTAGGTAGTTCCCCGGTTCCCTCCCCAATTATGATGAGTGTTGAGCCTAGAATGGTTAGCAACTTCTGAGCATGTACTCCAATCTTGTTTAAAAACATATTGTCTTTTTGATGACCGGTCTTAGATCCACATCTAACCGCCCACCACTCAAATATAGGTGTCCGATTGAGATAAGTAACCAAATTAGGGTCATTTACCTTAGTATCACTTCCAGTTGATAAATCACATCCTGATGCAGTTTTAAAGGTTGAAACTCTCTCTCCCAGCCACCTTGTTTCAACACCTGCTTCAATATTGAGCCTCACAATTTCATTTCCTGTGCCGGTAATTACAACCTCATAGTTGACCACTAGGTTTTCATTGCAAAAATAATCCCAGTCTCAAAGCTGCTGACGTAGCAGTCCAAGGTCATAGTAAGGTAAGCGGTCCTAATTGAGTTACTTATCTTAATCGGACACCTGTATTTGAGTGGTGTGGGGTTTGGTGTAGATCTAAGAGAGGACACCAAAACGACATTTTTAGAAAAGGCATTGGACTACGTTCTCAAAATTTGAGCTCTATTTTAGGTTCAGTAGTCAACATACTTGGGTTGATCTGTATGAACATCTAAGAAAGAGAATCTTCATTTTGATATTAAATTAGATATTTATATGAGCTCCAAAAATTATGAGGAAAATGGCCATGACCTCAGCTTGGAATTGCTAATCATCTTGTGGTGATCACCTGTTTAATATGCTAGGAGAAGTGGGTGCGTCCATTTTAGGCTCACTCACCTTACATAAGGTTTGAGCATGAAATTGATGCTGATGGGTGCATGCAGGTCTACTCGCAACCAACATTTGAGATATTTGAAGGTCACTCCTCCGACGTAAAAGAGGGGAAATTTTCCATGCGAAATCTTGTTCCACGGATTCTCTTGCGATCGTCATATGTTGTGCTGGCCACCTTCATTTCTGCAGCACTTCCATTTTTTGGCGACATTAATGCCGTCATTGGTTCCTTTGGCTTCACACCACTAGATTTTGTTCTTCCCTTCCTACTTTATGCAGTCACCTTTGGGCCCTCACCGCGAACACCCAAATTCTGGCTCCACTGGAGCATTGTCGTAATGTTTAGCCTAGTTGGGTTCCTAGGATGCATTTCCTCAGTTCGACAAGTAGTTCTTGATGCCAAATACTACAAATGGTTTGCTGATGTTTAAGGTAAGTGGGCATCAAACAGGTGCTTTCAGCTCTGCACCTACATCTTGTAGGATATGGAACCCAGTATCTGTGCGAGATGATTGGCAAAACCAAATTGTGGCCATAGTCATTTCCTTGTAGTTTTCAGAGCTCATATGAATACCTTTATCATTGTCAAAGTGAAGATTCTCGTCGACATTAAATGGTCATATATGTCCCCCCAATTATCTTGACCATTGAGCCTAGAATGATTTAACATATATTGAGCATGTAGCCCAATCTCTTTAAACATGTCTTTTTGGTGTCCGATCTTAGTTCCACACCTAAACCGCACACCCTCAAATATAGCTTTCTGTTTAAAAAAATGAGACCATGAAAGGACCACGTACCTTAGAGACACAACAATGTACATGAATCTTGCAGTATTCATGCCTGCAAAAACAGCTCACATGTGAATACAAGAAAGTTATGGATCAAAGTTACTCTTGTTACATCACTCACAATGTCAAATTTCTTGTGAGCATAGAAGATGAGATTGATTGTGGTTCCCTGCATTCTCAAACTTTTTTGTACAATGCACAAACACATGTAATGTGCTTAACCATTTTTTTGGCCACAAAGGGGATCTCTTTCAGACCTAGCTGTTGAATCAAACACTGTTCAACCTGCCACACCTTGGTCCTTACCCTGCTAATCAAAGCAATGTTAGGGCAAATATGACCAATAGCAGGCCAGGTAACCCTTTCCAGGTTAAAGAGAAGCTATTGAGCTCCAACATTTTCGCATTTAATGTGCAGATGTGCAGATGTGCATTGATACAGCATCTTATCGCACTCAAATTGTACACAACAGGGTTTACCCACTCCTGAAATTATTCCATGAAGGAATTTATGCTGGCAAAATGCATTGAAGGAATGTAGCATAAGGCTTATCAAATCAAGAAATTAACGTAGGTTAATGTTTTCAAAGTCAGCTGCATTGCTCAGAACCTAAACTCTCTAGTGTGCATTTATGACAGACTTCAATTTATTGTTGCATATAATAGAAGCGATGCCTTGTTGTAGAAGGCAGGGCAGCAGCCGTGCATTCTATTCTTTTGTGGTACTATATTTTGCCGCCCAATGAATACCTCTACAATAGTTGAATCATGACCATGTTACAAGGCAGTCTGAATGTCAGATGCCTCATAACTTTTATGCACATTGAAGGGTGGCTCAAATCCAAGGCCTTAATTCGGATCCCCATGGGAACTCTGAAATAGTACTTGGATGGGTGACTTTCCTAGCACTTGATTTCCGGTGCACCCTACCACCTGTGGTCACACCCAATCATTAGGGCGTATCTGTATGAACTGGATACTTTCAACCAACCATGTCGGAGAACCTAGGGGCTTGCCCTTATGAGATAGGTGTAGGCCAGCTTGTCCACACAAGTTCAAGCTGTTCATCTTTGAAAGGCAGCAGTATTCTTTAGTGGCCCTCTAACTCTCGTGATGCATGTTTTGGGATTACTCATACAAATTAGACCAACTTGAAGAGGAAGCAACACCATAATTCACGCCAGTGGCAACATTGGAGTCATCTTTCTTTCTTTTTCTGTGCACATTGTGTCCCCATTGTCAGGCTGGTGATCCAGATCTCGTCGGCCACAAATTCCTCCACATCTTGATTCCTGTGCCAGCTCCAATGCGCATGTGTGGCATTCACCAAATTGAGCTGCCCGTATCCAAAGCTTGACTCGCGCTTGAGAGACCACGGTGGCTGCGGATCTAGCCACCTGCAAACACCACACCACAACCTTCATCAATCAGTGTCACATTTTGGGTAGGAAGTGTCAGGATTTCTGTTACACGAATGCATGAAATTAGTTAAATGAAGGTGTGCACATTTTGAATAGGACTTACATTGTGGCAAGACCTTCGCGATTTCCGCCATCACCAACTGTGAGGTGTAACATGCCGCATGGATTCGACTTTTTCAAGTACACTCGACCCTGTTGATAGCTCAAAATCAATTGCTAGTTAGCTCGATGTCTAATACTACAGATCACGCAGGTTACCACTTGCAATCTGGTAAGACCTAAAACCCTATTGACAAATAGTGGCAATCACAAATAGCCGACCACTTGAGTACTGAAGCGACAAGCTGCAAACTTTCACCTGACTTCAATTTTCTTCCAAATTCATCAGGTCCAGAAGTGCTTGTTACTTCCCTTCAGATTGATTCTACCACACTTTCCAAGCAGAAAAAGCATTGCAACAATCTTGGGTAGCATTCAAATTTATGCCTACAAGGTAAGCAGGCCTAATTTGGTTACTTATTCTTAAACGGACACCTATATTTGAGTGGTGGGTGGCTAGGTATAGATCTAAGAACGGACACCAGTTAGACATGTGTTAAAAGAGACTGGACTACATGCTCAAATTTTTTTAGTCATTTTAGGCTCAATAATCAATATAATTGGGGGTTACCTATGTGACATTCTTATGGCTGCCCATGGAGTGGCCTTTGATGATTTATAACAGTTCGAGATAAGCTCCAGAATTTTTCTGGGATCGGTGCTGGCTTCTTCAGATACATTTGTAGACGCACAGGAATTGCAACCTCGCGACTCTGAGTAGTATAAGGTAACAAACAGCAAAAAGTAACTAAATAAGGCCCATCTACCTTACCCATAATATGCTGACACATCAAGAATATCTACACTTCAATGTAGATCAAAATCTTAAAACATCAAAGCTGTGTTTCTTGTGCAGAAAGTATCAGAATAAGTACCGAACGCTCGTAGGCATGAATGTGTCCAGCAAACACAATGTCCACAGCAGCATTGTAGAGAAGAGTCTCCATGGCTCCCATCATTTTGTCACCTTCTCCCTGATGTGCAGAGTTGCTGTTATACCAAGGTGCATGAAGAACGGCCACCAGCCATGGCGTCTTAGTCCTGTCCACCTTCTCCAAATCCGCCTGTCATGCATCCCCAAGTCATGGATTGATCCGTCAGCCCTAGCAACTATCAATATGTCCTGCACGTAGCATCAGAGACTAAGTTATACTTGTATGTTGATTCTGGGATAATAATAATCTGCAACAAAACCCCAATCTTGCGTGACTGCATACCATAATGCACTTCCTGGGATAATAAGAATTTGGAGCAAATAATCCAATCCATTTACTCATATGGGACTTTTTCCGGGAGTTGGTTGTTCCCCCAATGATTTTCCACTGGTATTTTTACATATGATATCAATGATATGCTCGGGAGGTAGCATTTGAAATTGAATGAAGAGAAACCTATTTCAATTCATTGAGGGCCAGACTCATTTTAGCACATCCTGGTATGCCAAGAGTTCAACCCTCAGAAAACCGATGAAGAATGTTCTTTGTTCAACCCTCCACACTACCACCTCCAAGCATACACTGCAAAAACTAACCGAGCATGGAAGGTTCTGTATGCAAAACAACCAACTCCCGACCGAAACTCATGTTGAGTTCAAGGATAACTCATAAATCAGGGAGACGAACAAGACCTTAGACGACAGAAACAAGTGACCACATAATAGGATTTAGAGTCATTGCAATGGGTCCAAACAGTCCATGAATTTGGAAAAAATTGACCCTGCAGATGATCATAGGCATGTTAGCTAAGAAAAAACAACCTGAAGCCACATGTGCTTACCGAACATGGAAGGTGTTGTATGCAAAATAACCAACTCCAGACCAAAACTCATGTTGACTTAGGGGATATCTCTATATAATATCCCAGGAAGATGAAGAAGACAACAAAAACAAGTGGTCATCTGATAAAATATAGGGTCATTGCAATGAGGAAGTAGTCCATGAATTTGGAAAAAATTACAGGAGCAGATGATCATAGGCATCATGTCAACTAAGAAAAGAAATGTACCTGAAGCCACTTGTACTGGGCAGAATTGGGACCGAAGTTGGTGTAGGAGCCAAGCATGAGCACATGGACATTGGCAACTTCAAATGAGTAATAAAGATTGGAAGTGGATCCGCTCTCGAGGTAGGGCATGTTCCACCGGGTGTTGTAGGATCGGAAGCTGTTGACGAGCAGGGGAATGTTCTCCACATCATGATTCCCCTGGGTTACCATCCAGGGCTTGTAACTCGCATATGGAGACACTAACTTCCCGAATGTATCCCACATCGGCTGCATGTAATCAGCATACGACAAGTCCCCTGCAAGCAGAAGCACATCGTAGTCGTAGTTTGCAACATGCTGCAATGTGGAAACAGTCCAGTTTGTTTGCCCTAAATCACCTGTGCCATACAACAAACCCAGTCACGTTCTTAATCCATCCCAGTATTTCGTAGCAAATTTGTGTTCTCTATCTATGGTGCAGATGACTAATTTCAACCAAATTAACCCCACACCCGGATGACGTCTGAAGGGTTTTGGACCACAGTCCTCTATTGGCAGACCAGGATATTCCAAAGAGATAGAAGGGTGTATGTATGCATCCACATTTCACCTAAATCATGTGTGCCACACAACTACAGTCGCATTCTCAATCCCGGTAACTCGTAGCAAATTGGTGTTTTGCTATGGTGCAGATGACATAACCAGGAGATAGAAGCAAAGTACATGGGGTGAGTACAACCACATCTTACTGAATGCACTCACCCCACGCACTTTTACCGTAATCCTATAACCCTAACCCTAACCCCATTGATTCGTAGCAATGAGTGCCATCTATGGTGCAGATGACTTTCAACCAAGTAACCCCAGCCCTTCATTGATGTCTGCAGAGTTTCGGACCGCGGTCCTCTATTGGTATTTCATCACATTACAAGGAGATAGAAGTAAAGTGCATAGGGTGAACGCATCTACATTCTACTAAATCACCTGTGCCACACAACACAATCACGTTCTTAATCCCAGTCATTTGTAGAAAATAATTAGTGTCATCCATGGTGCAGATGACTTTGCACCAAATTAACTCCGGTCCTTCGTTGATATCTGCAGAATTTCGGACCGCAGTCCTCTACTGCCATTTCATCACAACTACAAGGACATGCAAGGAAGTGCATTTACATTTTACTAAATCACATAACAATCACTTTCTTAATCCCAGGTCGTAGCAAATTAGTGTCACCTATGGCAAACAACAACATTTCACTCTCTTGATCCTAGTTTGTAGCAAAGTTTCAATACCTATGGTAATGCAGAGTATCAACCATAACCCCCTTCATGGATGTCTGCAGAGTTTCGACCACCCCGCAGTCCTCTAATAATAGCGTCATTGCTCAATTGCAAGGACATAGAAGGAATTGTAAATGGGGATAGTAAATGTATCCACATTTTGAAGGTTCTAAGATGATCAGTCATGACCAACCTACAACAACATAATCTTCGAACTCTAATCGCTTGTGCCACACAACAATAATTCACTCTCTTGATCCCAGTTCGTAGCAAAGTGTCAATATCTATGAAGACTATCAACTATAACCCTAGCCCTTCACTGATGTCTGCAGAGTTTCAATCGGACCGAATGCAGTTCTTTAATGGCACCATTTCACAATTGCAAACCTGACATATAATTAGAAAATATGCATGGGGATAAGTTAATGCATCCATATTTGTGGGGTTCAGAGATCATGAGCTATGAGCAATTACCTACAACAGCAAACTTGACAGAAACATTGGGTCCGGGAGGAGGAGGCGTGGTGAAGTTCAACACTGGACCGAATCCACCGCATCGATAGAAGTAGGTCGTGCTGTCACGAAGAGGTCCCAACACCACATGGTGCATCCATCCTGAACTGTACCACAAGAATCTGTAGGTTTTGGTGACACCCATGGTGCTAATCTCCCCAAGGTTGCCTGCTTCGGTGCCATACTCCACTGTGGAGGTGACATTGCTGTCGTAGGCCATCCATGACACTTTCATATGCTTCGGCCCTGCCAATGACACATGCACCTGAGATAAATTTATTAATTGATTGTTGCATCTTGATGCGCGCGTGGATGAATCTCTCACTAAAATATCAACTCCTACGATTCTGGTTTCGAGAATAACCCCAGAATAACATTAGTATTTGTCAACAACTGACATTCGTTCTTATCGGAAATGTCGCTAGAATTGTCACAGGATAGACACTGATATGTGATTTCCACCTAAGAAGGCATGTCTGTGTTGATAATGTCTCAAACAGTGACATTACACTCGGTATAGAACCCATTGGTGAAATTCTTCGGTGATCGAGAACTGGGAAGATATTTCCCTGCACCACAATACACCTTATACTTCAATCCTGCTCATCCTGCTCGTATAAAATATTGACACCTCGCTCATGCCGCCAGAATTCGAAAAGTGTTTTAGAACCTAAGCAAAAACTTCGTTTAGTTTCATTCTGTCGCAGCTCTTGGGGTAAAAACTGCACTGTAGATGCAGCATGTCGTTTAAATCTTCTACGGTTTCCATTTCGTCTGTAGACTATGTTCGATGACATCATATATCATCAAGACTGTCATAAATTACAACACCCTCGACGATTCCATGGGCATGTACAGAGACCAATACATCTTTTGATTATGATTCACAGCTTCTTACAGGTGATCATCCAAGAGAAATGTCCCTACTTCTTACATAGGATTCATCACAATCCTTCTCACCTCCGAGAATGGACTGCTTGGAATAATTAGCAGAAAATTCCATCCGAGACCATAGCCCCTACTCCCAAACAAGAATCAAAGTGAAACTGCATACTGAGAATGTTAGTACTGACCATGACATACACAGATCATCAAGATATCTGTTGAAAGTGATTCACCGCTTCTAATATGGGGTGGTCCGAGAGCAATTTCCCTACTTCTATTATAGGATTCCCACAATCTTCCTCACCTCCGAGAATAGGCTAGCTACTTGGAATTGACAGCAAGCTCCAATATCCGGGATCATCGACATAGCCTCACCTAAACCTACAAGAAATACCGTGATGAAATCGCATACTCAATATGTAAATAGTAATGGCCCTGTACACAGATGAGTATAACTTTTGAATGTGATTCACATAGCCTTACCTAAACCCACAAGAATGAATCAACTTAAAATCGCACACTGAGAATGTAATAGGTAATACCTGATCGGGTTCAGTCGCTTGTGCAAGGCCAGCAAGCATTTGCACCGGCATTACAGTGTGACCCGCCGGAGGTCGCACATAATTACTAATATTAGGCAGCCCGGCAGTGTCGGAAGCAGCAGCTCCTTCATATAGATGGAAACATACGATATTTAGGTATAAACTTGTGATCCAAATGTGCAACATCACCGCCTGAATCCCTGCGCAGCAGCCACTTCCTCTCCTAATCCGACCACCGCCTATCATCACAAATCACCAACCTCGTTGTGCACATCGATCGTCCCAGAGACCCGCCTCACTACTTGATTAACTACGGGCTCACACTACCATCAGTATATGAACATGGGTCGAGGGTTTATTGTTTTCCTCAAATCAGGACAAATGCGTGCCCTTGCAAACCCATCGTCAGCTAAACAAACGCTCATGAATATATCACGTCACTATGTTGCATGAAGTCCTCCACTCATAGAACCACGAAACATAATCACACAGTTCTGAGCAAGTGCTTCTCCCTGCATACAGAACTTGCAGCACATACTGTATAGACTGATCCATCACGGGGTATATGTGTATTGATACTTGAACTCTGATAACCATAACCCAAAAAACAAGAATCATGGATTTGTTCCACATGGACTGCACTTAGATGTGCGAATCTCCCTGTCCAGCATTATTCATACTTGCCTATGGTGATCACTTGGATAATCAACCTCACCAACTGCCCTGACAGATGCCAAACTTATGATGGTGAATCCATCGACGGAACACGGTGACAATAAGATTCGGCCAGAAAGAGTGGCTTGAAATTTGTGCAATATTTTCCAGAGGTGGAGTAGAGGAATGCAACGTTGTTTCATAGTTTTATTCCATGAATATGATCAGTGATTTTTCCCCCAAAAGAGGCAAGTAAGTCAAACCCCTTACTGGTATAGTAGAGTCTCCTCAATTTGCATAACATTATTCATATTCATAACAGTGTTCTATGAGATTAACAATATTCCACAAAATATTCCTGGGTATTTCCGGATATTTTCCACATTTGGTTTAAATGTGGGGAATATTCCGTGGAATACTATTAGTCCCACGGAATATTGTTATGGATTTGAATAATGTTATGTGAGCATCACTTTGCATATGAATGCACACAAAATGATTGATTCAATGGCACCCAAAAGTGACCACAAGTGGTCTGAAACAACACCTATTCGGCCAGCCACTGCATCCCTCTTACCATTGCATCCTGTTAATCATTTTGGGTCCATACAATAATCATAGTAACACTATAGCATGCTACAACCACATGATATGTTACCAGTACTGCTTATGACTACCGCGTGTTGAAGGTAGTTGCCACCTTGCGATACTGCAAATAAGTAGAAGGTGCTCAACCCAACACCCTAAAATCAGCCGCAATAAGAAGTACATATTAGAGTTATCCTTGACTTCACGTGGAAATTTGGTCAGGAGTTGGTTGTTTTGCATACAAACTTTCCATGTCCGGTAAGTTTTAGTGCATGTTTGGAGTCAGTGCGGTGGAGGTTTCAACAAATTAAAACACTCTCTATCGGTGAATCATTGAGGGCCAAACATGCACTCAAAACTCACCCAAAATGAACAATGCCGTATGCAAAACAACCAATTCCCTACCAAAAGTATGGTTGAATTAAAGGACAACTGTATTAACCATGAATGTCCACCACCTTGACATCAGGCTCTGATGTTGGTGTTGGTTTTCCCGTCACCTACCCATAAAACTTTGAACTCCTATAACTTTTGCATCCATTATTCAAATAAGACATGTTTTGGTGCATCGGAACCCCCTTTCAATTGCTCATAAGAAACACCTAAAAGTTCATCAATCTAGTCTAAGTAAGTGTGTGTACTCAGTGTTTAAAGTGATGGATATTGCAGTATAGAGGCTCCCTGCAATTACAGTGCTGCAGGGATGCATAGGCACCTCCTCATAATGAGAATGGAGGTCCCAGCCGTTACATGCAGATTCGACATCAATTAGTTTAGGTAGCTCGTATAGAGCTCGAAAGTACTAAAGGTACTTCCAAAGAGAACGTTTACTCCACAGTTGTCTTCAAGTCCGTGTCATTTTCAATGTGGAAGTGATGGAGTTCTTGAATAATGCCAAAGGATCATTGTTTGGTACTTAGATACAGTAGATCACCAGCCTTGAACTATATATACTGGAGCAGCACTGAACTAAAATTATCTAAGATAATTCAATCCAATTCAGCAATTCGTTGAAGAAATTTGGCACTTCTTATGATAGATCTGATCATACATATGGCATCTTCGTAGAGTCGTGAGAGTTCACATGAATGTTCACTTGTTCGCATGTCAAAAATGTTGGACCAACGATATACGTTAATTTGGGACTTTTTCGGCATTTTGAGACAGTTACAAATATAAGAACATGGATAAAATCACACAGATATTGGAGAATGTTGTAAGATACAAATACTTTGAAGCGGGTGTTCATATCAAGAACCCAATTAAGAACTCATATCAAGATGGTTTAGGTAGGACGGCCCAAACATTAGACCATGTTGTTGTGGTCCATATATTAATTTGAGACAAGAGAAAGTCTCAAATTAACAAATATAGTGATTGGTATGGTCAGGCAAAGGTAATTGTGCTGACAAAAACGGCCACCTTGGCCTTGAGGGGTTTACAATCCCGGGTACGCAAGTCCCGTATTATATGGTCCTGATTATAATCACTTATAAAGCGTTTTAGTCCAATATTGAGTGATACAATTTGTTTTAATGTAGGAAACCTTTGTAGCCCTTCTAACAAGGAATCCAAAAATATAATTATATATAGTAAATGAATATATTTTGAAGCATATAATTGCATTAAAAACCTAATTATATGATTTTTTAAATACATGTACCATAGGTCAAACTACCCAACTTTTTGGACTTTTTAATAAAAATTTAACATTGTGAATGAATTATAATTTTAATGGGAGGCAACTATTCGTGGCTTATAATTTTAATGGGAGGCTTAATAAATATGCAACCCAAAAAAAATTTCATCTCATTTATTTAATTTGGTCTTCACCCAACTTTTTTTTCATCTCATTTTATTTAATTTGGTCTTTACCCAACTTTTTTTTCATCTCATTTTATTTAATTTGGTCTTCACCCAACTTTGTGATCATTTTAATTTGATGTAATTTGATATAATTTTTACAAAAGCCGTCCTCTAAGCCGTTTTAAGTACGATGCCCCCTGCGTATAATATGGGAGTTGCGTACCCGGGTTTACAATCCAAAGCTCAAGCCCAGTTCTTTCCTAAGATTTTTTTTAAGACAACATTCAAATTCAACGGTGTAATAAAGAACATATGTGCATTGATTGGTGGATCACACCGAATGGATGGCATCTTTACGAAGTTGGGATTGTTCACACGTAATTCAACCATCCATGTGTCCCAATTCAAAAATTTGTGTATGTCATACATGTGTACACGGGTATGAATGGGCAAAGGTGATTACCCGAACAACAAAATTCTTCTTGGAAATTAAGGGTTAAGAGATTGCTATTCACTCCCATTTTTTATCCTAGTACAACCTCCCAGATACTCTTCTTTGTCATGTGAAATGAGATGAAATTGATTTTAAAGTCCAAAAACGAAAAGTTCTTATGGGATTAAAAGCACATCAAGATGATGTCAAACCGGATGATCCCCTTGAGTGGGTGGAGTGCGTAGCCTCTGTGAGACAAAGGCTAATATCAACTTTAAGGGCACCTTGAGGGTCCCTAATACTTCAATCTTACATACTGATTGAAACTCACTGAGCTAATGGAGTTATATAAGGTGCACTATAACACAAAGTATCGCTCATTTTCAACTACATTATAGGAGCGAAACTGACATAATCTATTATTTCTAGAGACAGGGATAGTCGGCCACCATCCAATTTCATGGCAAGTCTATGATTTGAGGTGCGGTAAGCAACAATGATCTTGTGTTAAAGCAAGCATACATGGTGGAATAATGATATGCTTATGTACGACCTTAAGTAAACAGTGTAACATTGGCTTGAGGGTGCCATGCATTACCACCACTACCACTACATCTTCCTCCAAGGCTACCTTAACCCTTTATTGTTGTGGGATATGTGAAGAAGACTCTTTTGTTTCACCAAAATATCAGAAGATCCAACAATCACAAAGTTGGAGTTCTCAAGTTGGGGTAGATAGTGAAATTCTTATTTTTTCTAAAATTAATGACGGGTCAGTTGAGGGAGTTCAATTTTAGTAGAAATTTAAATACATTTGGGATACACATTGTGGGGATTTAAGTTTCCAACTTTGGAGTTCATGTGCCTATTCTAGAGGTGGTCAAAGTTCATTCACGAAATGATGAGTTTCTCACACAATGAGCTTGAATGCCAATTTCGTAACATTTTTGGTGCGGGTTGTTGCCCACACTACCAAAGGTGATTGATCCTCGCAATGGGCAACACCATGGGCATGAAAATCTCTAGGGGAATTCACTAGCAATTTATGTAGAAACAACATGTGAGAAAAAACATTGTGGAATATATTTGTTATAAATTATATATTTTATTTAGAACTACATTAGCATTTATTGAATGTCCATAAGGAAATTACACACACACACACACACACAAAGACACACATCATACAATGCTATAAATTGTGCTAATTTACTTCATTTTGTGTAAAATAGCCTACCAAAATTTGGAATGTATAAATTTTTTTTGAAGGATGAGTACGTTTAGAGATTGAGTTAATTATGTTAAAAATAATAATGGGCTTACCAAATGAAGACATGAAGGGGCTCCACAGTGGCTTCTCTTTTAGAGAGAGGCCCCATGGGGCTTCTTTGAAAAGAAAGAGCTAAGATAGATGGTGCTAAAATCGTCATTGTAAGTGGTCGAGAGTGTGTATGGTATTATTACATTGATAAAGTTGTAGATGTCCCTTATTAGCACTTGAAAGGGGATTCCAACCAGTGTATATGTTTGACAAAGTTTTTGCAAGTTTTTCTCTTTTGACACACAAAAACTTGCACAAAAAATAAATGCACGTCAATTGACACGCACATTTTAGAAGTTGACACGTACTGTGACTTGTGAAGAAAAAAACCACATGTCAATTGACACACTAGAAATTCAAATGACATGTATTAGTAGGCAACTTGAGTACTATAAACTGCGGCTCAAGTATCAAGTACTCATAACATTAGGAGAACTTCCTAAACTCACTTACATACTTAAATTAAGCTTCAATTTTCTTTTGTAACTGGGAGTTGAGACGGTGATGAGAGATAGCGAGACTAACTGGGAACAAGGAGAGGCAATGTGAAAGAGGATTTTCCAAACAAAATGAAATCAAAAGCCAATTGCGCAATAGGTTGAACTTGAAGACCCTTGATGCTCTTATGTGGGTTTCTATCAGTGGGCTCGAAATTTATGCAATGGATTGGGCTACCATCTTCAACATTTGGAGAAACATGCAAGACCGAAGGATACTTACGCCCGATTGATAAGTTTTTTTTTTATTACAAATCAAGATTGCATATTGATTATTCAAAATATTAGTTTTCCTAAAATATTGTGTAAGCTAAAATTGAGGTGACATTTTGGAATAAAATGTAGATGTCAATTGACATTCATTTTTGTTTTTAAGAACGTCACGTGACACTTTGGATTTGAAGTTGAACGTCAAATGAAATTTGTCAAACATAGACACTGATTCCAACGCACCAAACTTTCCCTTATCCAGATTCTATATGCAAAAGTTTTAAAGTTTTAAATAACAATTGATAGATGGCCTAATATCAATATATCAACTTGATCAATATAAATATGTGGACATTCTCAAAGTCAATCTTGTTTTAGTGCAATATTTGGGGCGTTGGTTATAGCATGGTCTCCCTTAGAAGACACGGAAGCATAAAGATCATCACTACACCCCACCGCATCTGCACCTACATTGGCCAACGTAAATAAAGAGGGACCCAAAACCAATGTCTAGGGAGATTTCCTAGTGTTTTGAAATCCAATTGGTTACATTTTGTGGTCTTTTGGTTTGTCTTTACTTATTTGAGGTATATTCTATAGATTACTCTAGAATGATCGGTAATTTCCTTGAAGTCTTGAACTTCAACATGTTATTTTTCTAACTCAACCGGTTCATCTGTAACTAGTGGTCGGTTCTCTTCGTTCATTGATCAAAACAAAGACGGCACCCTCTTTTTATGTATGAAAGTGCTCTCTTAATAACACCGCATACTGCATAATAATCTCTACTTGGTTTCTTTATTGATATTAACTCCAGCTAGCAAGTCATTGGCACTCGCCTGGATGGCATATTAGATAGTGGCAATAAATTGTAGCAAGATATACGGTCATCATCTTCAAGTTTGTCTATCTTTTTTGGGGGGGGGATACGGGTTAACAAAGGATGCATAATTTAATGCTCAACATATGTTTTAATTCATGAAAATTTATAAATAATTCAAAACGCAATAAAACGCTATTGACAATTGCCAATACACCTATTGTGTTTCCCCCACCATTACCAAAAGAGCCAAATACTTGAGTTGCACACTACTTAAGGTATGTGGGCCTTATGTGGTCACTCTTCTGTTGGACTCATGTGTTTTGAATGGTATACAACAAGGTTTGCAGTTAAGAATGGACACTAGAAATGCATATGAATTGTGTGTCCAAAATATGGACATCATTTTAAATTCAATGATAAACACAATTGGGAGGGTCTATGAGATCGTTCAAAAAATACAAAATGGCAATCAAACACAATGTGAGCTCTTAAATCATTAGCTTATACATCTCAACTCCGATTACGAAACTTGAAATCAAAAATCTCAGTGATTTGCAATTGCTAATTGGATGAAAGAAAAAATTGTGTTCTAATCCAACGGCCAAAATTGTCTTTGGAGTTGAAAGTGCCCACAATAAGGCCACGAACCTTAATAAGTCATGCAAGTGCAGGTGTTTAGTGAGTTTTAATTTAGTTAGGCCATCCTTTCTTGATGAGATTCACGTCTTCAAACTTGTATTGCATTAGCAAATCTATGATGAATCATCAACAAAAAAACCATATTGAAAATCAGACCTACCCTGATTTAGTTATGATTACAAGAAGTTCATGTATGTTGTTCCCTTAACCAAATACATACTATGTCCTCCCAATTGTCTTCACTATTGAGTGTGGAGAAGTTAATGAAAGTCAAAGACGCAATTCAATCTCTATCAAACAACACGTACCTTTATGGTGTTTGTTCGTTCCATCGATCCCCACCTAACCACACCCCAATCAAATATCGGTGTCCGACTAAGAGAAAATAACGAAAATAGGTATCATGCACCCACATACTTGAATAGTAGTGGTGCATCATATTGATCAATAAGTGTCCACAATTTGCATTTGCGCTAGATCTTAATGGCATCACCAACTTTGCACTTGGAGGAGGAGGAGGAGGTCACAACATCATGGCAAATGTCAGTGAGTGCAGATTGAGGGCCATGTGTGAGAGAGGTTACACTAGAAGGAAACAAGGTCCTTCTCCACACAAAAAGGACACTAATATGACACTTTCAAGTGACCATCACACATGTCGTTGAAATTGCAGCCACTATGCAGAAGGTGTCATCCTCGACCAGTCTTATTTTTTAACAAACAGGATGTTAGAATCGTGTCGTGGTTTCAGCAAGTACAAACTTCGACCTCAGCGATAAATTTTTCTCATTATGGGTCAATTTAAGGGGTAAATCAATTAAATTTTTAATCTATACATATCTCATTAAAAATATCACTTACACATAGGTATTATGCACCCACATACTTGAGTAGTAGTGGTGCTTCATATTGGTCAATAAGTGTCCACAATTCGCATTTGCGCCATATGGTAATGGCATCACCAACTTTGCACTTGGAGGAGGAGGAGGAGGTCACAACATCATGGCAAATGTCAACAGGGTCCAAACAAGGTTCACATTTATACATATCTCATTAAAAAATATCACTTACACATAGGTATCATGCACCCATATACTTGAGTAGTAGTGGTGCTTCATATCGATCAATAAGTGTCCACATTTTGCATTTATTTTGCGCCAGATCTTAATGGCATCACCAACTTTGCACTTGGAGGAGGAGGAGGTCACAGCATGCATCATGGCAAATGTCAGTGACTGAAGATTGGAGGCCATGTGTGAGAGAGGTAGCTAGGTTACAGTGAGTACTAACTTAATTAATTGCTCCTTGAATTGCTTTCAGATTGTGTCTGTTGAATTCAGTGGCAGAGTGTCATCTTCTTCACATTTTATTACATGTAACTTAGCTCCTGGCACAGCAGGTGTGAGGCTTTAATGCGTTGCAAGCTTATTGCTCTCTCTCTCTCTCTCGCTCTGTGCATGCAGGAAGAACTTTAAGTTTGTGAACTTATTGCTCTTTCTGGCTGGCGAAGAAATCGCATTGCACTTACACCCATTTGTAAGTAAGTTAGTGCATTGGGAGTCGGTGGGTTCGCTGTTAAGTCGGTTGAATATGATACCAAGTAAGTTAATAAGGGCCGCTTCACACTATGGCCGAAGGTCGAGAGGCCGTTGATTTCCACCATTCGGATTGCAACAAGAAACCAAGAGTTTGGCTTCTGGGCGCTTCGCAGTAGAGGCCAAAGTCCAGAGGTTGTTGCTCTCCAGAACGCCGACATGGCATGACTTTTTGACCAAGGCGACGGACCAAGGCGAAATTGTTGTCCAGGATGACGTATTTTGTGACCACGAATATCAAAAGTAGAACAAAAATGCGCTCCCTTCTGGAATCCATGATTAGAGAAGGTGAAATGAGAATTTCAAAAATTGGATGGATTAATGAGGAGAGAATTGGATAGTAGCCAGACAAATGGTATAGGCTTGGACTTTGGAGGCTTCACACTGTGCTCGGCCGAAGGCTCCAATTCCCATATTTTAATGGTTATTTTCAGCCCATTTCTTTGGACTCTCAACAAAGTTTGGGCATTCAATCCCCACGGCCTCTCGACTTGGACAACTATAAGGTGGAGTGGCCCTAAGTATCATCAATTTGCATAGAACTCTTCTTTTCAGTTGATAACCATGCCCTCTCTGCCCATGGGTCAAGCAACTAAAATAAATATAAATAAATAAATAACTGTTGCGTGCCCCCCTTCAAGCTACACTAAATTTTCTAGCCAAGGTGGAATTAATGTGCGTCGAGACCCCTGGTCTTACCCAAAGTCTTCATGAAGACTTCCGACCAACACATTGCGACTTTTCAATCTCTATTTTTCTTTTGCACGAACCAAAAAAAAGGGGAAACCCCCGGATAGTCATTGATTGTTGATTATAGGACATAAGGAGCAAAAAAATGAAATAACCATCCACACAATTTTTGGAGGAAAAAGAACTAATGTGGCCCAGACTAATTTCTAGTAGAAACCAATAACTTGGGACCCCTAAAGCATGAACTCCTTAGTATTGCAACCAAATTCGGGTTGCTATGGAAGTTAGGGGTCAATGTTTATAGGTCTAGGGTTTCAATGTACTATGTAAGGTACGTGTGTTTAAGAGTGTAGCCAGTCTCTTACACTTTAAAAAGTGTGGGTATAAAGCCCATGCACATTACCATTGTGAATGGATCCAATCTAATGTAGGTTGGTTAGATCTAATGGTTGTGAAGGCAAGTTGAGAGTGGTTGTAATGGTAGGTTCATAGTGCCAATGTATGTGGGAGTGGACACCCTACTCGACAATAAAAGGCCTAAACCTTGAAGTGACTTGCGGGTTTTTGTAGGGCGCACATGATTTCACTTTAAAATAAAATAAAAATAATATGCACTTAGTTGCACTTTTGCACAATCGCATGATTTGAATAAATTTCTATGTAGTTTTATAAGGCCATTGAAAGAGAGACACTTCGCTAGAATTGTCGCATTTAGGCACACGTGCCTCAATATACACATTTCTACAAGTCCTCACCAAGTCTTGATTTTGTTTTTTATTTCATGGGTTTCAAACTTCATTTATTCAATTATCTTAACTCAAGGAGGAAAGAATAATATAGCTACATGTGACATTGAAATATGAATAGAAAAGACAAGTTGTATGTTTATTTACTAGTATTTTCCAATCCTTTGTAATCTCATATTGTAGCCTTGATATATTAGTCTTATGACTACAAGTACTCACTATTTTGGGTTCACATAGACAACATGCACACACCTCTAAAGGCCCACAAGTCATGTATTGAAACCCAATCTTCATTTACATCAATTGTACTCAATCAAAACAAGTAGTGCACTTGATGATTATTCTCATATTAAATAGGGTCACTTTTGACACCATTAGCTACAAACAAGGTGCATAACTCAAATACACATTTATATGCATGGAGAAGCCGAGATTCAGCCTCTTGGATGGTTAAGGGCCTCTAGGTCTAAGGGGTCCATTGTACGTCAACATTAATATATGTATTTGTAAGTGATACAACATCTTGTGAGACGTGAACACTTCATGAGGCATACTAGGTTCAAGATGACCCTAAACTACTGGGTGATAGTGGAGAGGTACCCATCTCCGAAGGGAGTGGTTGGCGGTTCGATTCCCGCTGTGAAATCTTCTATCTACTTGATGGAAAAACTAGCTAGATAGGTAGGAAGCCAAGAGCCCACCCACCGCAAGGTAGGCAATAAACCCCACCCTGCATCAAGAAGATTCTTGAGTAGGGTAGAGCCAACAAACTCAAATTCACGTCGGATTGCCCAACGTTGGTTATTCACGAGGCATACCAAAATTCACTAATGATTTTTCGTCATCGACCTTTGGGAGGTGATAGACAATCTCGATAACTATGCGTAGTTTTTAGAATAAAATATGAGAATCTAAAAACCTAATATATACTTATTTTTGGGCTGAGAGATTTATCCACTTAATGAATAGATCTTACTAATGAAGAGAAATACAGAAATACACACTACTTGGTCCTGTGATACCTTACAAAAATTTTAGGCAATCCTCAAATACTTTTTGGGCAGTCCAATTTTATTCACGGGCAGCCCCCAAAAAATTGGAGGAAAATTGAAAGAAAGAAAGAAAGAAAGAAAGAGTTGAACCAATGGAGAACCAACCACTAGTTACAGATGAACCGGTTGAGTTTGAGAAATAACCGGTTCAAGTTCAAGGCTTCATGAAAATTATCAATCATTTTAGAGGAATCTATGGATTATATCTCAAATTAATAAAGGAAACCTGAAAGATGTTAACAAATATTGTTCTCCTCCTTGAATATGACATGTTTGGTCGCGCAAGAAAGTGTCATATTATCCAAATGCCATATTATGCATAATATGACATTTTGGCTTCACATGTCGTACTATCGAAGTTTTTGGAGAGAATGGCCTAATTCAATGTAAACTGCCATTTTGTATATACAATGAAGATACATAAGTCTAAAATGAACATTTTTATTAGAAAAATATGTTCACAAAGCCACCCTATATGGAGTTTAAAAAATATATATAGTCTCATGATGATGTCTTCACCATATCATACACTACAAAAGTAAGAATCTATTGTCTTATGATGATGGTTGTTGATGTTGGAAATTGACGTCTTGTTCAATTTATCCATAAAGGATTGCATGTTCATCACATCTATAACTGAAAACTCCAAAGGATACTTAGATTTGGTAGTAATTGGGCATACTAATGGGCTTGGGGAAGCTTGACTTTTGGTGTCCACAACAATCCCATCCATTAGCTTTTCATTCAAATTTAAACCCAAATGGATTTCTCTACCCCATGCTAAATCCACCAACTTAGCCATGTTGTACTTGGCGTCAACAATTTTGTCTCTTGCCATTTGCATATATTCTTCAATAGGCATTTCTTCACTTCCAAGATTCAAAGAGGTTATGAGACTTGCCAATTCATTTGTTGCTTCTTTCATTCTTAATTTCTCATGTTCATGATCCATGGCAAAATTGACACTCCAGTCTGCAAGTAAAATCTTGAACATCCTTTAGTTGTTTCGTATGATTTGGGGAGTCATCTCTCTCCACACTTCAGAGCACCACATAATAGCATGCCTTACATTAGGCACTATATTCCTCAAGTCTTTGGTGAGTAGTAGAAGAATCAAACTGAGAATAGATCCATTCCAAAAGCTTATTCTTAAACTGAACTTTAAGTGGAGCACTTATTCCATGATCTAAGGGTTGTACCACACTTGTAACATTAGGTGGCAAGAAAGCAATTATAATATTGCTCAATTGCAAGGTTGAAATCCAAATGATTCACCCCTACCAGCATGCTCAAGGGAAATGAGTAACATATTTGTCCATAATTAAAAATGCCTTCCACTTTTGAGATTTAAAATGTACATTGAGGCTCATCATCCAACTCTCAAATACATCTTATGTCATCCATGCCATCTTGTTTGCAAACCACCACACATAATTTGTTGGCAACCAACTTCCCAAAGCATTTTGGGCATAGAGATTTGTAAATAATCACATGTTTCAACTTGTCAATGCCTATTGTGCTTCAACAGGAGCAAGAGTGAAATGGTCCTTCTCTATTTTGCGCCCACGAACTTTTCCTTGCACTATCTTGTTTGGTTGGGCACAATAAAAATAAACCAATCTCATCCATATTGTAAACATCTTCCAATGTCATAACCAATGTGGAGGAGGTTAGTGCTTACCAAATTGTGTGCAAGCTAGTTTGTGTGGAGACGTGGTCATCAACACCAAAAATGTTTAAAATATAACCAAAATGAAAGCATCCGTCACTGAAGACTATTGTCACCTCCGAAGTCAAGAAATTGAAGAGTGATCTAATTTCCAATCTAAAGAGACATGTAATGTATGTTTTGAAACCGAGGTCTAAAACAAGTAACTTGCGTTCACTTAAAATAACCCATCGATGAAATCACCATATACTCCCCGGTCCCATGGCAAATCGTTAGTGCAGGTCCTACCACCTGCACGCACTAATTACCTCTATTATATGACAAATCAGGCCTAAAAAATGTCCTATTACGAGCATCATAGTCATATTATCGGGGAAAATTAACACTGGGATCTCGACAGATTATTCCCAAAAATCTCCCCAGACACTGAGTTGAACTCATGTTTCCAATGATAGTCCAGCCATACATATGCAAGAACACTTGCACTTGCTGCAACTCGCAGGTTTACAAAGAGAACCAACCCTACATTTTATTATGAACTCATAGAAGGAGATATTGCTCCCCTGGGGTTACACTATCAACATAACCAAAAATCTAAAAATCACAACCAAGGGGCCAGGAATAATCAAACATGGATGGATTGGGTTGCTCTACTCCACTCCCATCACCACTGAACAAACGTCCTTAATGGTATAAAAAAAACCCCCAAGGGAATAGTGTCAAACAGGCAGGTGGATCCTGCTCCATTTTGCTTCCACCTGGATTATAAATCAATCTCCTCAATGTCAAATAGTTCAACAAGACACTGGCCTAACCTGAGGAGATATCCTGTCTACTGCTAAGAAAAGAAACCTCCCAGCTTTTTGGCAAAATCGTCATCCTCATCATCTACAGTGTATTCCTCATCCTCTTCAAGCTCTATGCTTAACTTGTTTTCAAGTCCAAAAGCATCTGTGTCAATCTTTAGCTCATGATTACCACCTAGCCTATGTGCATCCAAAGTGAGGTTATCAATCTCCATGCTATTGCCTAACTCTTCCTCTCCTGCCACCATGTCATCCAGTGCTTCATCCCCATTGTCCTCAGCTGCTTCATTGTTGATACTCGTAGATTTATCAGTGGCTGTGACATATTCATTGTTGGTCACTAAATTATCAACTCCTCCCCGAGTAATTTGGCTTCGAATCGGGTTCATCGAAACTGCATCACTTTCTCCTTTGTGTTTGGCTTGAAGTATGTCACTCAAAGACTTTGGTCCTGAAAAGGCTACAGGTTTAGTAGACTCTTGACCTACGACCTTCTCCAATTTTATCTTTCTTTCATCCCCAGGTATTGCTATGTGAACTGGTGGATTGTCATGGGGAGTAAGGTCTATACTACTAGTTTGCTCTCTTTTCTGTGGCTCCACAGGGCTAGTGTTACTTTCCACAACACCTCCTGTGGTGGCAGCGGCTTTCCGCTTCTCAGCTAGTATTTGCGCCAGAGATTTGGGACCTGCAAAAGACGCAGGCACTTCTTTCTTCTGCTCAATTTGGCGACCCCTTCGATCATCAACTACCATAGCAGTCTCAGATTGTAGTCGCCTATCATTATCCATTCTACGCTTATCGCCTTCTCCCTTGAGCTTCTCTGTTTTGGTCAGCCCCATGTCCCCATTTTGTGTTGATCTATGAAGATGATTCTCCATATTTGGGTTTTGTTCTAACCTCCTTCCCATCTCAGCTGAAAGTCGATCAGTTGGCCTTCTTCCATTATTTGGCTTACCTTTACCAACACCCTGCTGTTGTTGCATAACTAGTTGATGTCTCAAGTGCAGCTCATGTGACCTTTGTGCTTCCTCTTGCATCCTCTTAACGAAGTAGTTATCTTGTCCTGCCTCTATCCGCGGCCTTCGGGTATTTTTTCCCCCTGCTGAATGACCATCTGATCTTTGGCGCTTCAGCATTTGCTTTTGGTCCTTCCCAAAATCCAAGACCATTCTATCTCTTCCTCCTTCTGGACCTTCTGCCCTCATGCCAAATGGCATTCCTTGTGTATAAAGCATGGGGTCAGGGCCTTCATGCCCATAATCCTCATAGCCCACACGGTTATATTGTCCCCCTACAGCAAACCCTGACTGATCAACACCACCCATAAAGTCACCGCCATACTCATCAAATTCATCGGTTGGATACATCCGTTGCCCTTTCCTTTGAGATGCATGGCCAGACCTTTCTGCCTCATGCCCACTTTGATACTGACCACTTTCATCATATAATTGATCCGGCCCCACGTTCACCAGGACATCAAACCCAGGTGACGATTCCTCCCAACAGTCCTCCCCTTTCAATCCATTTGAGAAACGCTCATCTCCAGAGTGAAGTTGGCGTACATGTGGTCTATTGGCCTTCGAAGGTGCTGCTGCTTCAGGCCTTCCTTTCGATGACCCATTTTGTAATAAAGATCCTGCATTTTGACCTTCCTTTTTCTCCACCTGTGGCAGAGAGTTTTTGGCTAGTGCAGATGATGGGTCAGGTCTAATTTTAGTGACACCCGGACCTTCTTGCGCTCCTTCCTCTTCCATCTTTACAACAGCAGGGCCATTGTGCCCAGCTTTTTTAGCCATATGCCCAGCAAAAGCAGTTTTTGAAGCTCTTATATTAGGTCCAGGTTGTTGTCCGCTGGAGGCAGTAGACCCACCATGTTGAAACGGACATTTGTCGCCCTTGGCACAATAACCTTGGGAGAAAAAGAAACAAGGAGTTGTGGCCTTAGTCACTGCTGGTGCTCTAGCAGGAACTGTCCCAGTGGGGGGGCCTGACGTCACTGGCCTCCCATCCAGAGGCTGCCAAATTAAAACATCAACAAGAGCCTATCAGTTACATTACACAACCAAGAAGACTGGAAGCTAACAATTACACTATTAATGATACATACTGTCGGCCACACAATTGAGCTTATTTCCACACTAGAAACACAGGGATAATACTGTGGGTGCACACTATTTACAAACCCACAAAATGAAAAATCAGGTCCACATTGTAGGCTATAGTATTTTTAGTGCATTTGAAAGACTTCTAACCTAGGGGAAGGAGGCAGGTATATCATGGAGGCATGGCAAGCTGTATCCAGGGTTGCACACTATTAACTAGGTGCAACTAGACGTGATGGCATATACTGTGGGCCACACTATAGGGTCACCCATAGTAAGTCACACTGTACATATGCCCAAACTATTTACCATAATCAGTGTTATTGTGTCCTCCACTTACCAAATATCCAAAATCCCAAAATAAAACTGAACTCCCAGAAGGCACCTATTATTCTCTTTGACCAGCAACCAATCATCAACAGCAGCAAGATATCAGCCAGAATTTCTGATTAACAGCTTTCCAGCTCTTCAAAATCCAAGACAACAGAAGAGTAAGCATGGGGAAAGTAACATACAGGATGCCGAAAAGGACAGTCAACCATCAAACATTTGCCACCTAGCCAATACCAGCAGTCCCTTGGATTAATTCGGGCACTTTCACTGTGCCTGAACTCGCACTCTATGCCCTGCACATGTAGTAGAACGTCAGTGATTGTAGAGAGTACCTTCAAGTGAAATTATTATCATTATCTGGATCATATGCAACCTACTATACATATACATACATAATATGTATTTGGCATTTTCATAGTCAGACTAGAGCCGGAAGAATGACAAACACGAAGTCAATTCTTTGTCAAAGAGTATGTGTTATATGCTATCATTGCCAATACTGCACTTGGAGCAAGAGAAGTCGAAGGAGGAACAACAAAGTATAAACTACAACAAACTGGTATAACTGAAACACAAAATTAAAGGTGATAGTTGTATAATTACCTTCTTGCATGTTAGGGGAGACGCCAGAAAGTACACGCAGTCTGTGTTTTTCCTTAACACCTCCTCCTCCATGGTAGCCATTTATTTTGAAGGAGCCACCAGAATCCCTGGTTATGTAACCCGAACTCACAAAAGGATTGTTGAGATGTATAAGATGAATATTCCAGCAACAAAGCCTGACACCTTTCACCACAAAACTCTAGAAACCTCTCCCATGTTCACAACATGCCGCAAGATTAGAAAAATTTGGAATGTTGTTGCCGCAGCAGATACATGCAGCACGGTAGCAAATCATAACCAAAGTAAAATCTGCTTTATTTTTGCCTTCCTTCTCGCAGACTCCCTTCTCCACACATCTGTGCACACACCCCACATTCCCACAACATTATTGCCAACAATAAAAACAGGCTCATTATAAACCCTACAACAACACATTATACATTATAAATTCCTCATACAACAACACAAACACTCTTGCTCCCACAATTTTCTGGCTAAACCAGTAAGTTTTTCTGATCATAGTGCACATGCTCTGAACAGAAAAAATGTACAACAGAAATACCATCACAAAATCTATTTCCACCTCTAAAGATGTTTAATAATGTTCATAATCTTGACTCAAATACCTGCTTTTTGGCACTCAGCATTAATACTCTCTGGACCACTCCAAACCACTGGAGAAGCTGGCAACATCGTACTGAAAAAGAGAAGGCTGATGTGAGCAACTGAATTTCATTAAGAGTTTCTAGGGTTGAATATCTGAAAATCAATTAGAGCATTTGAAGCACAGAATTTTTCTGTCATCTCATGCAAGCATAATGGCAGCTTCAGCAAGCAAATGCACCATAAGCCGTCAATCTAACTGGTTAGGTTTCTATAATTTCCACTGAGTACTGCCCACAGGAATACGTTACCTCATATTTCTGGGCCCGCACTCTGCATGGAGAGCACTTTTGATGACTCAATCACTTTGGTATTACAAATGGATGCTGCATAAGAGTGCGGTTTCATTTCTATCAGAAGTCTAGTAAAAGCCTGAACATGGTCTAAGGACTTATGTTAGAAGAGGAGAATTATAGATGACGGGTTTAAAAATAAGGGTGGCAGTGACGCATTCCAGTGCAAGAAATAGCAATACAAGACATATGCATCATATACTGACAAATAACTATTCAGTATAGAAGACACTGTCACATAGGAGGAGGAAGGGTCCCAGGGCTTCCAGAAGCCCACAAATCAATTCAATACAGCAACCAGAGACAACAACACCTTACAAATGACTAATAGGGTGCCTCAAAAGTGTCTAGTAAGAAACTAGGTATGGTGCCCCAATTTTAAGCCCGAGAAATAAATTGGTAGCCATAAAGAGTCAGTTACCATAGTTGTATCACAGTTAATATTTGAAAATTCAATCCTTTTGATTTAATAAGTAATTTTCAACTCTAACCTGTGCCAACTTCACTGACCCATCCCATCCCAACCCAACCCTGGTATTAAGGTGCAAGTCCTCTAACTGGGACAACTAAGTGTGTTTTCCCAGTTCAAGGTCTGCCATACCATGCCTTGATGTTTCATAAAGTACACAATCAAAGTAATGAAATTTCTCAGTGCCACAGTAGCTCTTGCCTAACAGAACCTTATACTAGCCTTCAGAATACCTTAGCGAAAATTATGAAGATGACTACAGCCTTCATTTTGATTCACTAATCATCTGGTGTTGTATCACATGCTAAATATCCTTAAACAAAATGGAGTAATCGGAATGAGTAACCATTTAAGACCTGTCTAGCCTACCCATGGAATTGAATTATATTGTCCATGATGTGATGTAAGGTTTCCCATGCTCTGCCCCTGCATGTGATCAGGTGGAAGAAATATCAAAGACCATAGACTATTTACATCACACCTGATTTTCAGAGGGCACATCATTCCAAATACTCCTAAAGAGTTAAATCTACAATGACATTCTTAAAATCTTCATGCACACCACTGAGACAAAGGTGTCAAGGAAAAATATTGGTCGCAGAACCAGCATAACCGCTAAATAATACATGTTGTCATATGATCTACTATAGACTCATATACGCACCTGCAGAAAACCAAGCATAGAGACTGATTGAACAGCCTTGCTGAGACCCATTGTCTTCGCAAGGATTACATTCGTCTTGTTCCTCCAGCTAAAGCAAAACCCCAAAGACTCACCACATTATACTTGTGTCTACAACGATGTATACAACATCCAACAACACTTGATGACCATCAATTATGTCCATCAAGTGACCCTGAAAAAGAAAGAAAGAAAGAAACAAGCAAGCTGTGCACATACCAATTCATCAAGAAGTTTTAAGTCTTCCAATTCAAGGTCACGCAATGTTCCTCCTTTCAGCCACTCTGGCTATTCCTCCAAGTTCCGCACACTCACTGCAAAGTCAAGAGAAAAAAGTTGAAACGACAAGAGTTGGTAAACTTATACTCAAATGAAAGACAAATGTCATTGTCAAGACAATAAGTAAATTTTCAGCCACAGGCAATGGCCCTCTTAGGAGAATAGTCTTTAATGGATTTATTCAGAAAACAACACCAGTATTGAGATAAACAGCCCCTGATCTTAAAGTGACCCCCAAAGGAATGACAAAGAAAATTTGAATTGAAGAGAGTTGTCCAGCATTTCAAACATTTTCAATGTAGTAAACATCACAAAAAAAGTTCTGTCAAAATTATTAGCTGAATAACTATCACAACATCCAAATATCCCTCGTCATAAAAGTTCTCATTTATGAAGCACTATAAAAGTTGGCAACAATCCTTAAAGATCTGCTGTGAGATTCTATATACTTGGACAAAGCCCAAAAACCGTTGCTATAGACTTGATATCTAAATTCTTTCAATAAAGGGATTGTCCACAAACCTCTTGAAAGAAAGTTAATTGAAAAACACCATAGGATATAATTAAAAAGAGTTCCGTTGCAGACACCTTGTATGCATTCACTTAATTTTGACAGAACCTAAAGGGTACATATGTTTCATTATGTGAAAGGTACAAAGCATGGTTACAATCCGGCTGTTGTCTACATGCAATTACACTATATTTTGCTTCTATCCCTCCTCTGAAAGACAATTTCCACAATATCTTAGAGCCGGTCCAAATTCCGAAAATGTGTGTGAAGCCAACCATAATCGCCACCCACTCTACTCCATAAACTTCAAGGCGTCGCACGCAGGGCTCCAAAAACAGTAGGATTATCACTCAGCGGAACCCTCACGACCCCATACCCTAACCCTAACCTGCGCCTGCTCTCACCTGGACAGCAGAAGAGGTCCGGGCTTTCTAACCGGAACAATATAAGATTCCACAAATGGAATCCATATGAGATATTTCCTGAAAAGCTATTCCTCTTTCTAATCTCCTCTGAGTTCTCTGCATAGTCTAGACATAATTTATGTAAAATCGAGGTTGATATTCCAAAAGGTTGTATTTGGTTTGTTTGAAGCCCCACTCTCTTTCACATAGTCATATCCTGTCATTGCGAACGTTTGGTGCAAAAACTCTTGTCATGTCACAGTTCGTTAGGCTCATGTCCTCCAAAAAAAACTAACCTCTCCGTAAGGAAATTGAAAAAGTTGACAGCGAAAGTCACACTCGAATAACTACTTTAATTTTCTTTCCTTTGAGAGCCATGAGATGCTGGCAAGTTATGATTGAATTCTTAAACTGCTTGCCCCAACTATCCTACTCTCAATCAATAGGTAGCCCGGATTAGCTGTGCATCTGTTATGAATAGGCAATGTCCACAATACCAATCCAGCAGGTGAGGCAGAAGCCTACATTCTCAAATTTCAGACAGCGAAACATCTTCTCACCTACCACCAAGGTGTATCAATGACCATTGAAAGAAAAGGCTAGAATAGCAAACTAAATCTCTAAACTGAAGGCCTTCTATATAGTCTTCTACTACTCCTTGTATGGTTGCCAATCCTGTGTAATGTATATGCACATTTTCAACACAAGAGATAGAAACAAGTGTTTGTCAAGTTTAGGACGTCCCAGGCTATTGGAAGGGCAAAATAAAGATGGGCATGGTTTTTCACAGATATCAAATACTAGAGCAGTGGTCCACTTGCACTTCAAGGTTAGGTCTTCATTCCCTAGAACCTGAAAGTTCATCTCCATACTGTCAAGTTTTGTGACTCTACACTCACAGCATCACTTAAGTTTCCCAAAGGTTTAATGAAGGTCATTATGAAGACAACAGCTGCGATTCATTGCGCAGCAAGTACCACGTGCCGAGAACCTCTCACAACTAGTAATGTCATGTGTGCAAATTTGTACAGTGTGCGACAATGTCAGCTTATCACTTTGTCTCCATACACTAAAATATACTACACCCTTCACTGTAAACTTTCCATACACTTGCATTGAGGTGGGTGGTATAGCTTAGCTTCTAGGATATCCAAGAATACTTCACAATACAATTTGCAATACATCTCTAGTGGGTTTGGACCCAAATCTGGATAAGTACAATCAAGCCATCTTGTTTTCTATTATGAATTATGTCCCTTTATCAGCAGAACAGATAAAACTGCAAAACGTTAGACTTTAATTCAACACAGCGCTTGCGCTGGCATAAGAGATGACTCGCTGATGCATCTCCATGTGGAGACAAGGAAGCGTCAATCTTAGCCCCTAAATGCTTTTAGCCTGTTCATACTAATTGTATGTTCTCTCTTTAAAGTGGATATAAATCTTCTTCATGCTCTTTTCAAGTTACTTTGTGTGGGTGTTGAGAAGAACAACCTTTGCAAGACAACAAGCTACCAATATCAACCAGAAAGTCACATCACAATCTATATTCACGTTGTCCAATATCAACATCCCACATATATGAGAGGCCCAAATCAGGCTCTAAAAGAGTTTTAAGGATTAAATTGAATGAGATTGCCTTTGCACATTGGAGGAGTCCAACCAAGATTGTCATGTTCGAATAAGAAGATAGTTGGCCGAGTTGATGGAGCTAGAGGCAGGCACTAAAGCTTGAATGTCATGGCAGGCTACCCCTAACCATACATTTAGTACAAACGAAATGTGGAAGTAATTGACAGCGCTAAGTACCTAAAGCAAAGGACCTACAGCAAAGTACCTAAAGCAGTTCCCAAAAGACGGCCAAATCCTACAGAAAAGGAAAAGACTCTATATAACAATGGGTATACTCGATAAGTATCCTCAATGATCACCATTTTCTCCCTAAGGCACAAGTACGGCGATAAATGAAACTCTAAATTTGTGAACAAAGTGCAGCACAAGTAAAGATGCATGCCCCTCACTGAGTATCCGACCTGTATTATTCTACACAACTCATTCTGCTGAATTATACCTAACACAAGGACAGGTTTGTAGTCACTTCACCACACAAACTTTCTACACTCCTGAGAGAGCTCCAACCCCAGGTAACCCAATCCTGCATTGCTGTCGCACAATACCGTAGAATGTTGTCTGGTTCCACACAAAATCATCGTTTTTAGACAATTTTACCACGTGTCGTATACATATTGGGCAGGACCGTGTTCAATCCAACGTGGAAATTAGCTCTCGGCACTCAGTGTTGAACCAGGTATCATTCTACAGGTAAGGCCTGCCCTGTGCAGGCAAAACACCAAAACCAAAGCTGCTAAGAGCAAATCACTACCCCGAAGAAAACCCTGAAATTCTAAATTACATCTAGGACGAGGTTATACTTAGTAGAAATCCGCAAAGCAAGGAGGACGAGGAACATCAGAAGCGTGCGATTATGGCATAACACATCGCCACAGGGTTTGGTCGAAATGGAAAGAATTTGTGCACAAGAGTAGAAACGGATGCAGCACCAAATTTGGAATTCGAAGAAAGATAGCGGGAGGAAAGGAAAATCAGCGGTATGTGATACATGTCTAGTCTTTGACCCAACAAACAAAGAGATATTGCACGAGAATAGGAAAATGCATGATGAGTCTAGGGCAAGTGCTTACCTAACAAGGGGATCCGTAACGAAGATACGAGGAGGAGGACAGAGGAAACTGGCAATGGCGGAACAAATGCTTAGGAAATGTTTGGGCAGAAGACAAGAGAATTGCGATAGGATGAGAAAGAAAGAGTCGGGGGTGAGAGCATACCTAAACGAGACGAGGAGGACGTGAAGAAGATTGCACGGGGGAGAGCGAGAAGCGTCCGTGGAGCGTGGCTATGGTGGAACGTTTGCCTAGGGTTTGGTGTAACGGAGACCCACGACAAAGAAGCGGAACCAGGGCTCACGGCAGCCTCGTCTCCCTGTGGAGGTGGGGCCCGGATTGTTGTGGGCCCCGTCTCACGGGCAGCCCGCGAAATAAATTTCGAGGTTCATCAGTGCTTTTCAAGTATTTGGCCATCCCAACCAGGCTCGGCGGGCAGGGGCAGCAACAAACTTGGGACAAACACTGAATTATCCCCCTTACTCTGGAAAAAGTGATATTTTTTACTGTTTCTACCCTTTGGAAAGAGACTTAGAGATGGTAAGTTATGTGAAAAAATAACATGAACAAGTAATGTTCAAGTGTGAATGCAAAGTGGTTAGGAAATTTACTCTTGAAACATAGAAGTCGATGCATAGTCTCTATCCTACAGACAGAGTCGATAAAACAAAAGTTTGGCAATCAATCATAACCAACCACGTATGTGATGTAATTTGGAAGTGCTAGTGCTAGCAACTCGTTTTTCAAGTGGAGTCCAATTGCAACTGACTATCAACTTCAAGTGGTTTTTAAAATGAGCCAAAGTTGTTGGCCTCGGTCAGATCACCAACCAAAACTAGCCATGTATGTAGAGTAATAATAGGGCATTGCACTCCTGCGACTAGTTGCTTGTTATTAACCATGTCTTTCTTTTCTTCACTTGGGATATAAAGGTGTTTTTAGATAACAAATATGAAAGTAGGGAGATGGTTTGTATTAGGTTGAGAGTAGGTTTGAGGAAACTTATTTTATGCCACTAGAAAGTGAATTTTCAATGCTTTGGTGTTTATTTAGAGGTGGTAGTACAAAATAGTATGGTGAGAGAATACCTAAATGAGAAGTTCATAGAGAAGATTACATAGGAGAGAGTGGTGATTAGGTCTTCCATGTCAAATCTTGTAGAGGATCTAGACCCATGGCCATGGTCATCCCTTTTACTGCAACCAAATACACTAGGAATACAACCAATATGTGTTGGAATACCGTATTTATGTGCAATATTGTTGTTGTGGAATATGTGATGATGCTCTAGAAGGTTAAAACAATAATTGGTGGATATTTATTAGTCATAAATATATTACATTCGTATAGCATGACCCACCAAATCATAAACTATGAGGAGAAGCCTACAATAATGGAGCACAATGGCCTCTTGAAATAACAACTAGTATCAACTTGACAATCTAAATGATAGGAAGACTTAAGGCTATATAGGGCTACATTTTGAAATAGGGAAGAAAACCTATCTCAAAGGCATGCAAGCATGCTAACTTTATGATTTTTCTTAACCAAATATATGTTTGAGTTGTGTGTGTGTTCAAATTTAAATGTAAGAATGCACTCCAAAAAGAAAGACATGTGTTTCAAAGAGATTGGGCTACAATCTTAAGATTTGTTAACCGTTTAAGGTGCAATAGTCAAAATCGTAATTGGGGGATCTATATGACCATTTGATGAGCTTGAGAGTATTCACTTCGATAATAAAATAAATTCATGTGGGCTCCAAAATAAATGAGAAAAATGGCCACATACACTCTAAAATTGGCAATCATCTCAAAAGTAATTACATGTTTTGCATCCTACAAATAGTGGGTGTAGTGCTAAAAGTGTCCATTTAAAGCCCACTTATCTTAAGAGAAAAAAGTGGCATAAGGTGAACATGCCTAATTCGGTTACTTATCTTGTCGAGACACCTATATTTGAGTGGTGTGTGGTTAGGTGTAGATCTACAAACGGCCACCAAAAAACACATGTTTAAAGAGATTGGGCTATGTGCTCAAACTTGTTAACATTCTAGGCTCAATAATTGACATAATTGGTAGGGGGAGGGGCCGACATGATTGACTTAATATGCCTTTGACACTCATGACTTAGAGCAACAATAGCAAAGCTTAGAAAATTCCACATATTGTTGCCAAAATGCTTATATCACACTTGCATATCCCAAAAAAATCCTAACTATAAAATCCAAGTTGAGAATTGTGACAAACCACAAAAACTAACTATTCAAAACACGTTGACCCTAATTGGGTTGTAGAGAGTACAAGTCAACACAAAGTGTGCATCATTTTGAAATACACTGTAAGGCAGATGGGTCTTAATTGGTAATTGTTTATTGTTTGCTACAAAATACAACTATGATTCCCAAGATCTAAATTTCAATGATTTGCAAATATGGACAGGGTTACCAAGTTCTATCACAATTTTTTTTTGGAGTTCACCTTGAATGGATAGGTGAGGGCCAAGGAGCCATAACTTGGTCACATAAGGCCCCCAATTATGTTGACTGTTAAATGTAGAATAGTCAACAAATTCAAGGCTCCGTGATGCTCCACCCAACCATTGATGACAACATATGATTAAGTGGCCCTAAAAAAACCCAAATAATATTGGTTTATTTATTTAGATTTGTGTTGTCAAATATATTCATCTAAATTTGGACATTGAGATTGCTTATAAGGTTGTTAATTGCATATTGATATGTACTAAGGGGGGGGGGGGGCAAATGAAAATTGTCCCCTCCTCACCCTATGAAAATTGTATTGGTTTCTCAATTCTATCAGGGGGTGTCTTTTCCTTGTAACAAACTCTACATTTTCACTTTGAAAAATCATTGTCATATACCAATAAAATAACATGTTTCTTGATGTTACCCTATGTGAACTCAAATGACATAATTTAGGGGTAAATTGATTGTTTAAAAGTGTCGGGCTTCCATGTCACATCAACTTAAGATGTATTAAAAAAATATAATTAAATCATTCTAAAAGTTGAAATGCACGTGTGTAGAACATGATGGTTGAAACCTTAATGATCAAGCACTTCAGAGTTCATAACAAAGGGCATAGGGCATGTGCATACGAGCAATTTATCTCATCCTCTTCACTTTATTTGTCCTCTTTTTATCCCCACACCTCCGCCGATTCCGCCACAACTATTACAAATGTGAAGAACATGTTCAATTGAACCCTTAGTGTTGAAATCTAAAATTTGAAATGCACATGTATAGAACATGCCCAAAAACAATGGTTGAAACTTTAATGTTTGAGCATTGCAGAGTTCATCACAAAAGGCATATGCTATCATTAACTTTAAATCATCAATGAAAATTTGAGCATGTAATCCAATCTCTTTTAAACACATGTCTTTGCGGTGTCCATTATTGGATGCACACCTAGCCTGAGACCACTCAAATATAAGGTAGGAGCACCTTAAACCAAGACAACACCCAAAACCAACACACTTGAAATCTTGCATAATAAGTACATGTTGATAGCAAGTATGTTCAATGTGTGAACATAAGGCCGCCTTAACGGTTTTGGGTGCCAACACAATATTCACCTTAAAAAAAAATTCAATATCAGGGGAAAAAAAAACTTGCAATACACATCTATATTTTTTTTGTTACATGAAATTTTAATTTTATTTTGGGGGGGTCATGTATGTCAAATACCTTAACTTCTTGGTTTAAGGTGCTCCTACCTTAAGTGCTCATTTTAAGATAAGTAACCAATTTAGGTTCGCTTACCTGGAGAGCAAAAGTGGCATAATCTGGTGATTAGAGAGCCGACTTAAGGTGCGTGAGAGCAAGTGCAGTGGCGGGGCCCACGTGCAGTCCAAGAGTGCCACGTGGCTAGGGTTACCCGGGGTGTTGCGGAGCAAGGGGAAGAGGAAGGCGATGAGCGAGGGTTTGGTCGGACGAAGAAGCGCGGGAGATTCACACACGATTTGGTGCTTCCATCGCCATGGGCCGTTCGAGAGGACTCCACGGCACGCATGACGATGATACGGCCTGGTTCGGCCACAGGTATGGACCATCTGCTCCCTCAAACCTCGTGCAAATTGATGCAGTTTTCATCTTTTTTTTCTATGTTTTTTACCATGTATCGCATTTTGGTCGAGGAAGTTTGGGTGCTCATCATTGCTCCGACAGGTCCAAGAGGCGACGTGTGGCTCTCGGAGGCGACATTGCGGATCCTACATTGGCAGGTGAGTACTTGCGTTTATTTTAACTACATAGCTGTATGGCAGAGGTTTAAGTAATAATCTCTGCAACAAATGTTGTTATCATCAATAGCTCTGCATTTTTTTCGATTCTGGAGGATGTGCATAGGAACTGCTTTTTGTGGTATTGATTTTTATGGAATTTTAAGAGTTGATTTTACATTTTCTGCAGTTTAACTCTGGTCCATTATTTACCACCGTCACTAGGATTTTTCATGTGCATCGTCTACCTACAGAATTTGTATGTGCATTTTGGCATGGAATCACATGGCTTCACAGTTGGAATTTAGTAACTGAAGGATGGTTGGGTCCGAGACATTAAAGAATAGTCTCTGGATTATTCTTGCTCATTAGCCAAGCTTGAACAGGCCAACATCATCATGACTTCCAACTTGGATGAGAATGACAGAGCAGTCAGTCCTCTATTTACGATCATATTTGTAAAAATCATAAGGATTTTTGTCGTGCAGGCCATGGCTTGTAGTTTAAAAAATCACACTGACCAGTTTTTGATTAAACGAATTACTTACAAATGTAGTGACCATGAGTTCTATCTGAGCGGGATGCATTGGGGAGTTGTAGGTGCCTCAGAAGCAAAGAAGGCTCTTTATCATTGCAACTACTGCAACAAAGACATCTCAGGGACCATCCGAATCAAGTGTAATAAATGTCCAGATTTTGATCTCTGTGTTGAATGCTTCTCTGTGGGTGTTGAGATCACCCCTCACAAATCACACCATTCATATCGAGTTATTGTAAGCATTCAAATCAAGGAGCCGTTTATCTACTTGTTTTTTCAGATTCTGTTCATTGAGCTTGTGTTTGATTTATGCAGCATCAATGACTTCTTATTAGCAGAAACCAAAGAAGAATCAATCAGGACATATGAGTACACAAGTTCATTATAAACACAATATATATATATATATATATATATAAAATACACAAATAAAAATAAAAATAAAAATAAAAATAAAAATATGTATTGACTTCTTTGACATGTTGCTGTTGCTATGCAGGATAACCTGTCATTCCCCCTTATCCATCCAGAGTGGAATGCCGATGAAGAGATTCTACTGTTGGAGGTAATGAACCATGAAAAGGATATGTGAAATAAAGTGATACACCTGTGAAGCTGGTGGGCTCATCTGTGGATATTGTCTTGGTGTGGCTGCTCTTACACATGGATGTAAACTCAATGTAGTTATTTTTGATTTTGACATACAATTGGTCCGAATGAGTTCAATTTTTTGGAGCATGATTTACATGTGCAGGGAGTTGAAATGTACGGACTTGGAAATTGGGTGGAGGTTTCAGAGCATGTTGGTACAAAGACGAAGACACAATGTTATGACCACTATATGACAACTTACATGAATTCAGTCTGTTCTCCACTTCCAGTAAGTGGACTTGGAACTTTGTGAACTCTTTGACAATCAATAATCCAGTCTTGTAAAGGTTGAATCTCAAAGCAATATCTGTTATTGAAGAGTTGTTGAGGATTTTGATTTTGTTGAAGGTATACATCTGCAGGATATGTCTCATGTTATTGGCAAATCAAAGGCAGAGCTCCTGGCCATGGCTCGCACTCATCAAGAAGGGAAGAAGGGTAAGTTGTATGTTGCACAAATGGTTAACCTTCTTCAACATCTACATTTATGCTGCTAAACTGGGGTGATTAGTGCATGCCAAGTGTCTTCAAATGTGTAAATTTGAGCTATCTCCATGTTGAATGTACCTGAAGTGGTTTGTTATTGACAAGTCCATTCATTAGGGTTTCTTGAATCAAAATGAATTGCTTTCTCTTACAATGAGAAACTATGAATGACATTAGGATTCTCAATACCAGGAGATGGCAGTGCTTTGCGCACAGTTAAACAGGAACCTTCTATTTCTCCCTCACCCTCACGAATAAAGTAAGTTCTCAATCCTTGAACCTTACCCTGAAATCACCCTTGTGGAACATATTAGTTGGAAGTTACAATGTGTATTATGCAGCGATAGTAAGGAAGTGCTTGAGAGTGTGGATGTGGATTATTTGTGTGTGTTCAATATTTGCAAATTTGCACTAATATTGAAATCGGTCTACTCTGAAGGGTGGAGGAAGGTATGGAAGGCAGGTCTCCATCCAGCATGTCCACAGGTATTACTTTATATTCTCAGTTTGTTATTGTAACCTTTATGGCTTAGGAACTGCAATACTCTGAATTTGTGAAAACTCTTAGATTTTGTATGCACACAATCATTTCATAAGATCTCCTTTGCTACAGAGCTTTCAAGTCATTGGAAAAACTCTCTTGCTAGCTTAATTACAGGTACTGCTCCAGGAGATGTACATTGAGGAGAATGCTGCATGCATGTAGGGTAGTCAGGATGAATTGCTCGATTGTACCCAGGGTCTAACAAGTGGTTCCAGGATTTTTTCTATGCTCACAAATCACTACATTTTCATGTGTATAGGGACCAAAGATATGAAGCCAATGCTTTCAACCCCAGGAAGTGAAGGGGAGGATGGAGATGGAAGGGCTAGTGGAAGTCAAGCAGCAATTGACTCAGGAAATTCCATGGTGGGAATTGGTTTGAAGGGTCAAAAGGTAGCAGGAGGAGCGCAAGGGGCAGTTCATGTTAAGGAGGCATCAGATGTTGCTGCAGCTGGTGCTACAACTGAAGGTGAGCTCTTCTTCCAGGACGAGTCCTGTTGCTGTTTGTTGAGGTTTATCTGCTTTTTAGAATAAGAAAAACTGCTTTCGACTCTCGCTTTCCTACAAGCTTTCTCTTTTGGAGAGCATCCTTTCATGTGCATATAGATCATATTGGGGTCTTGTTGGACTCTTGAACTTGTTGTTTATCAGCTTTCACCTCGAGATACATTGGGAAGCAATTATAATTCACATTGTTGCAAACTTCTAAATGGCTTGTGTGGATATGTATAGATGGACTGCAAAGCAATCGCAGCATTGGTGGCAAGAAGCCAAAGCCCTTAGTTGAAGATAGTAAAGGAGGCACAAATGGTTCCGATCAGACCGGCTACAATGCAAAACGACAGGAGTTTGAGCCTGAGTATGACAATGAAGCAGAACAACAATTGGCAGACATGGAGTTTAAAGATAATGACACTGAAACTGACCGAGAATTGAAATTGAGGATGCTGCATATTTATATATCAAGGTCAGGATCTTGGTTGTATTTCTTCATTCCTCCATGACAGAGACAGCGGATTCATGTTGTAGTTTTATAGAAATCCTTATTCTAGTCCTTATAATCTTGATGTTTTTCCAAGGATCTGATCTACAAGATTTTGTTAGTTATTTGCTGATTCCTAGTCTGAAGCTTGATTTGATTTAATAGATATCCATGAATTAAATGTTACATATCCCTTGATTTGATTTTGCCATTTATAATATAATCTGAAAAATTCTGGGATTGTTCTGTGTGGTCAGACTTGATGAACGGAAACGAAGGAAGGACTTTATTTTGGAAAGGGGTCTATTGAATGTCAAGCGTCAGCAGGCTCTTGACAAAAAGCGATCAAAAGAAGAGAGGGAGTTGTATCAACGAAGTCGAGTGTTCATGCGCTATCATTCAATAGAAGAGCATGAGGCTCTACTGATGGGTCTCAATACTGAGCGCAAACTGCGCCAAAGAATTGAAGAACTACAGGTAGTATTGAAGCACATACTTTTGTTGTTGGGCATATTTTGATGTGGCGGCTGCTATCTCAAGTCAGAGCATTCTTTCCATGTGCCAGGAAGAGAGTCACTGTGCAGCCAAGCAGACGTGTTTATCATGGTAGTTCTATTCTGTTAGCCTTTTGAATAGTTGATGGGGTTGTATAGTTATTTGAAGTGAGGTCTAGGTCAGTATGTGATAGAGATCGTTGTTTGATGGGTCGTTTAATCTATTTTGTTCAGGAATATCGAATGGCTGGCTGTCACACTCTAGCAGAAGCAGAATTATATGGCTCTGAGAAGAAGAAGAGAGAAACTGAGGCTAATCTACGAAAAGCTAAGGAAAGTGCACCTTATTTATATAGTGGCAAGTCAACCCATAGAGCTAATCGATATCTAAATAGAGAAAAGGAGGTTGAGGCTGCTTCATCTGGCAGTGTGCGGGATGCAACGAAACCTCGAGCTTCTGGTCCTCATCATTTACCAAGTGGCAGTAGTCTATTGGCAACTTCTGGTGGTAAAAGCTCCAAGAGATCTGGAGTTGCTCTAACACTTGCTGGCTATCCTGGCGTGGACTTATTATCACCAACCGTGAGTTTTGTTTTGTATTAGCTTTTGCATATTTTTCAATTCTGGTGTATTCTGTCAGGTCTCACATAGGTTTTGATTTAATTTCAATTCTTAGTTTACTGTGTTTACTACTCTCAGCTCAATAACAGGCCTCAGTATGGCTTTATGAACGTGCCATTGTATCCACTGACAATGTAAGGTTTGTACTGCTACAGGAACAAGATTTATGTGAAAAAAACAGGCTCTCACCTGCTCACTATCTGAAGATGAAAGAGGTCCTCATGCTGGAGAGTATAAGGTCAGGGCAAGTTCGTAGGTCTGATGCTCTTCAAATGTTTAAAGTGGAGCCTATCAAGACAGATCGTGTATATGAGTTACTCCTCACAAGGGGTTGGATCCAAGGGGATGGACCAACTGCAATGTTATCTGATAGATAACAGGAGTTCCATGGGAGCATCTCATGCTCCAACAAACAGTTTCTGGAGCACAATCGCTCCTACAACAGTTCATTGGTCCTTCTCTGGAGTTTGTATACAATCTTAGATCTTAGACCAGAGACACAGATAGGTCTAGTTGTTAGCAAGGCTCTATGCTAAACTGGGAGGAGTCCTCTTGGTTTCTGTGATAAATCTTCACAACTGCCCCTCATTGCAGCCCTTAAAGAGTAGAAAACTTAGAGGCTACTCATGGCATTGGAATCTCACCCTAAAACCCTAATCAACCAACCCATGTCATCACACGGGTGAGATAAATGGATAATTGCAGGACGGGTCAAAGCTCAAGAGAGGTCTGCTGTCATGAACAGGCTTTTGGTATAGCAACCTATTCATGCCTGTGCACATCTAGAGTGCACATACATGTATGAGCTGAATCACCTTGTACAATAAGGGAAATTTCAAAAACTGTTGTTTACAAAGATATGGCGTGGGATTGTAATTGGACTTATAAGCCTTGTGGAGCTGGGGTGGTGCTGGATTGGGTGCATCTTGTATCTGAATTTTTAGGACTTGTATGGCATTTGCTTGTAGTTTCTGTATGCAAATATATATAGATTATGTCCTGATTTTTTCTTTCACGGAACGATAATCATGATGTAATAGAGAATATTGGAAGAGAAGAAGCATCTGTTATTTAGATTGACCACCATGCTTACGTCTCAATCATCTGGGGTGGAGTCCAAGGGGAAATGTGAACCACAGTAAATGAGATATTTAGTGTCACCAATTCCTATTGTCTTGCTCAATACTAATTGTAAACTGTGGTGTATTGTCACCAACACTAAAGGTTAACCCAAAATTATTTGTCATTCCTTGTAATTTTTTGAGGGGATTTTAGATTAACAATGTATTTTAGATTTTAGATTATAAGGAAGGAAACATGAATTTAGCCACTCATGCTTGCGACATGTTGTCACCTTTTGGCGGGGGGATTTGTGATGCAAACTAGATTGACGGCTTACCTTTATTTTTAACCAATGGGAAAAGGGCTAGGGGGAGGCTGAGGGACCAAGGGAGTGTGACCGATGGATGAAATATCTACAAGGAGTCCTACACATAATGCAAGTGATAATGTTTCATGGTCTCCTTGATTTTGTGTCAAGCCCACCTCAAATTGGGAGACAATGACACTTCAAAATCTCACAATCCTTGATTTATAATAACTTTTATGTAGATGGCCCACACGAATAAGATGGGGATGATGAAAATTAGGTTGAGGGCGAGTTGCATATGTCGTTATACTACACTTGAAGGCCCATGACCACACAAACTCAACACCTATTTTTCATAGTATGGCCTTCACATGAGTTTCAAGGGCCCTCACACTTCCATGGTCACAAATCTTGCCCATAACGTATAATGGCTCATAAGACAATTATTCAAGAAACTATTTGCTACTATGTTGGACCCTTATATAATTGAGGTACATGGGTAGTGTTTTTGTTTGGGGGCTCTCCATTCCCATTCATGTATTGGTTTAATTTGATTTAATTTAATTCAATTAGTTCCATATAGCATAATAACTACACTAAATACTATATTTAGTGTCTATGGTATTTTATGTCATTGTGGTAAATTTTCTAATGACACTTCTTAGGAATAAATTTACAAGTATTGTCATCTAAACTTAGTTTTTGTTCATCCACTTTTAGTTTGGTATGCTCTGCCTCCTAACCTAGATGTAACGAAACATTGTCATGGATGATTGAATTTTGGATGAGAAACCACTTCATAAGTGACAATTTTTGCGACATTGTGACTCTATAATGCCCAAGTAATTTTAGGGTTACACTTAATGTTGATGGCATTACATGGGCGGTTTACAATCAACATTGAGCAAGACAAATAGAATGGGTGACACCAAATACAATATTTAGTATAGTGTTGTGAGGGTATCAATTTTTCGTATACAAGTTGGTAAGGGTATTGAACAAAAACTTAACACTTGATACCTCATGGTTTAAAAAAGTAATTACATCGTCCAAGGTATATAAAAAATAGATACCCATAGATTTCCGAAATGATATATGTGCAAGCGGGTATCAACACTAGTATTGAAGGACATGAACTAACTGGGTCGGATACCCGCCAACGTAACGTGTCGATACCCGGTGTTAACAGAGATACCCGCACCATATTGATAAACTAGGGTAATTTTCGGCTCGGACTGATGGACAGTGGATGATGTTCGTGTTAGTGGATGAAATAAATGTACATCCATACTACCCAAACATTAGGGTTTGGCAGGGTTTACTTAGGGTTTGGTGCTGCCACCATTCTCTCTCTTTCGCCATCGCCACTGCATCTCTCGGAGCCCACCCGCTCGACTCCCATCAGGTTCGCACAACTTCTGTTATTCTTTGTCGATTCAAGTCGCAGTTCTTCTACCTGTGGTCAACAAGTACGGCCGCTGTGTAAAATCTCGGAACAAAGCCCTCGTGATTCATCTGAAACTTGCCTAGGGTTATGTTTAGATGAGATTTGTTGTCGCGTCTTTTGTTGTCATCTGGATTCTTTGTAGTTGTGGAACTTTTCGGCAGTAGGCAGTAAAGCTTTTCAAGAACCATACGGAAGAGTTTCAATCTTCGTGATTAGCCTAGTGATTATTGTCTTTTGTTGTGGTGAAGCAGGTAAGATGGCGAAGTCCAAGAATCATACGGCTCACAACCAGTCGTACAAGAACCACAAGAATGGTATCAAGAAGGTCAAGAAACACAAATACACCTCAAGGAAGGGGGTGAGTTTGGTGCTCCAGAACACTTAGTTTTGCATTCTGTTGTTTTTCCCTTCTCCTGTATGGTGACATTTTGAAGATGGTTTTAGTGGGTTTTTTTATGTCTTGTATACCGAAATCGATTTTTGGTTTAGGAGAACGCGATTTTTTCTTCATGGATTGATTTCTTCTAGGCTGTGATTATGAAACTATCCATGATGTTCTTGCAAGTTGACATCGTTTTGGTTGTGCAGATGGACCCCAAGTTCTTGAGGAACCAGAGGTACGCCAAGAAGCACAACAGGGTGGGTGCTGGCGCCGATGTGGAGGAGACGCAAGACTAGATTCTGGATGAGTATGTAGTCCAGGTCTATTTTTTCTGAGATTGGCTGGTAGTTTGTAGTTCTGGCCTTCGTGTCAATTTGATCTGTACTGAATTCTAAATACTCAGTCCATATAAATTGAGCAGTTTATTGGCGATGTACTCTCTACCTTTCTTTGTGCATGGTCGCAAGTTGGGTTGTCCCTTCGATTGTCGAGGAGGGTTTCGTTTAAATTGATCTAAATTGGGTTATTTGTATGCTATCTCATTTTAATTATGGATTTCTGGAACTGGCGAATGGTATTTCTTGTGTAGGACACTCTTTGGAAGCGTGGAACTCTTGTCCTCATACTTCATGAACTTAATATTGAGGAGAAGATGGTCTTTCGTGACATAGTGTGGGTGTGTTCCAAAGTGGCCTGTGATTTCAGTTGGCACTTGCCGTCATCCTCTTTTTGCGATTGTGTGTGGACCTTAACCTTTGGTAGTGTTATTTCATTGAATGCTACCCTTCTCCAAAAGAATCGACCTCATTTCACGAGTCTGTAGAAATCCTGCAAGGTGAAAGGGTTCCTCTTGTAATAGTCATGGAATGTGGATACCCTTGTACAGCTGCACCAGTGCACTCTGGCAGTGATAGTCATGTGCAACTAACATCTGACGAGAGTATTGGACAGCGAATTGCATCATGTCACTGTTTTCTAGAGCCATCTGCAAGTGGCATCCTGGAGTTCCGCCCTGCATATTTTCTTTCATGAGGTTGCTCGACTGAAAGAGATATAATATTGAAAAATACCAAGTAATGTTCATGTAATGCAATATTTTAAGATAGAATGACACTCACGTTTAGGAATGTCCAGGGCTCCACCAATAGGAGGAATTCTTGGTTGAAGTGAAGTATTGTTTCTTGTTTTCTGCTATCCTTCACTTGTCAAGATTGTGGTTTCCTCCAGTACATATGCACTATATGTGATTGGTAAAGACAATTGGTTGTTCCATGAAGCTGGGACTAGAATGTCAAAATATATATGTTTTAAAGCTATAAGTAGTTTGTAACAACCACTTGCATCTGATGTGAGAAGGTATGGTATGTGAATGAAGATGGCAGTTCCTCACTGCACCTTACACTGGTACACTCCATCAATCATGAAGGGATGCAGATATGGGGTTTCTGATTGTTCGGGGGTTGGTTTATCATTCGTAAAGGAGGTTGCCATGTACAATGTGGAAGACTAAAAAACTATCCTCGAAGGTGGCAGTTGAAAGTGGTAAACATTAAAACGCAATTGACCTCAAGTCTTGTCACAACAAAGCCTACTGCCATATTGATGGGTCTTGGAATGCTTCAAACTCAGCAAACAGGTAGACAGCTCTCAATGAACTTTATTCCTTCAAATAATGTTCAGACAATGACAATGTGATCAGTTTTTATGCTTATGCGTTTCTGAAAAAACTACTAGATTAATTTTGTATGTTTTTTTATGCCTGTTGACTCTATGAGGTATCTATCATAGATCCTTCTATATTTCCAGCTGAGAAAAATACAAGACCATGTCTTCTTGGTCTCTTCAATCATATATCAGATTTGCTTAGTGCATATTCCAGATTGCTGGAATGCTACCCAGGCTGTGTTAGTGAAGTACAGATGTCCAAGTGGAATACCTAAATCATTGGGTGTGTGACTAGTATAATTCGATTCGACAGATTGCTGATGCAGAATACAGTTGAGCGAAGTTCCCATGTGAATGTCTAATTCGTTTGTTCATCATTCCAAACTATGCCCCCTCCCGTGATCTGCAAATGAGGTTGTCCTGACAAAATCCTCCAAAGTTGATGTAGTGAAATTGCTGAACAGTGGAGGAATAGGGCGGAGCATTAGTGACACATTCCGACTGCATATTAAATTTTGATAAGGTTGCTGCCACTCCATTATGGGTCATTGGTTTCGAGTTTGGTGCTTTCTTGACTCCATCCTGACTTGACCAGCTCCCAACCCTGAAAGATTGCACTACTATGGCCGATGAGCTTTTCTGCCAACAATCTCTTCAGGTCTGGTTTCTGATGAACTAACCCTATTCAAGTTCTGTTTGCAGGTTCCTCCATTGATGGTGAATGCAGTGCTCTTTCTACCAGTCTCTTTGCTTGAAATTTCACACATGCCAACTTGGCTTTTTCAACAGTTAGGCTGGAGCTGAGTGGGTGGAAGAAATGTGGGTGAATATTGGAAGTTCAATGACTGGGGTTTGTCATAACACTGGTACACATTGTCCACTGCAACTGTAAGAGGTGCCATGGAGTTGGGACACATGCAATATTGCAAACTTGCTAAAATTGTTAGCACTGTTTTCTACTAAACTTGAATCATGCTCATGTGCACAGGTACCACATGCAAGTACGGCACGGGGAAAGCTACACTAAATCTTGTATCAACTGTTATGTGGTATTTTATAGTGGTATTTCATTGTGGTAACCTTTATAGTGGCAATTCTTATGAATAAGTTTACAAATATTGTCATCCCAACTTGCATTTAGTTCATCCAAATACCAAATTTCAAAAACAAATTTTGGTATATTTTGCATCTTAACAACATTGTAATGAAATGATGATTGAAATTAGACTGAAAGATCACTTAGTAATTGATAATATATCTTTTATTGTCCAAATGTTTTTCTTACAAGGAATGACAAATGATGTTAGGCTTGCAATTTAGTGTTGGTGACATTACAGGGGCATTGTTGGGTGACACTACACATGAATGACAAATGATGCCAGGTTTACAATTAGTATTGAGCAAGACAAATAGAATTGATGACACTAAATACAATATCTAGTGTAGTTCCATAATGTGTGACTTGCCATGAACTTTTGTCCAATTGTTTCCTTCAAAAGTTGAAATTGAGAGTGATATAGATATTTAGCCAAAAATGCATTTGACTTGAAGTGCATTGCCATGTCAAAAAAAAGGTGAAGAGTAATTGTTGAACACAAGTGTGCCTCTCATCCATCCATATTAAAAACCTATTCCTATACCTCCCCTATAGGTTGATTCAGTCCCAATGTATCATACTAAAGCTACACTTCTTATTCTCTTTAGAACGAGTCACACTAAAGCAACAAATCAGAGTAGTAACAAATTTTGTTACACCGATTATCCCAATTACTGTGTGTTACTATTCAAAATTACGCAGTACAATAGAGACTTACTCAAGAGTTCAATTTCTACTAATGAAAATTCAGTAGGTTGTTCGAACATTACAGAACATAAAAAAAATTGATTGGTAAAAATATTGAATATTGAAGAGTAATTTTACTGCATAACTCTGAATAGTAACATGCACTAATTGGGAGAATCAGTGAAGTGTCTGCCATGGAGAAACCCATGATGAACTTCAGACAAATGCGTTTTACTTTGACTTTAGCACTCCCATTTTTCTTTCTTTCCTTTTCTTAAGATTTGTTTCTAGTTTGTGTTTGTATCATAAATCTCGGCAAAAGCTTTGAAACTTTTCCGTTGACACTTTAAATTTGTGAGGAAATTGCCACAACACAATAGATTTCAGGAGTGCATCTACATCTATTTAACTATTATCTATTGTGGTAATATATTATTATTATCACATCATAAACGGCTCAAGTAGGTGGGTGTCTTTGTTATTATTGCTGCTTGTGTTCCACTCTCCTCTCATCATTTATGAGAGTGTTTTGTAGTGCATTAACTGTTGAGGGTCCAAGGTGTCTATAGATGGTTTGCTTTGATGAAAGGCTGAATTATTTTTGATGTTGTTTCGTCTGAGAGAAATATTGTTGGAAACGACCAAATAGTAACATCCACGCGGTTGGAAGTTCTATTCACTCTTGTGATGTGAAAGAAAGCACATACCATAATTCCAAGCTTAAAATTTGAAATACGCATGCACATTATATATGTTGCAAATATGCACACACTTTCATGTGAGCTTTAATCATGAAAACTACATCGGTGATTAAATAGAGTCGATTTTATAAAGTCTGTCAAAAATTCATGTTTTGGAAGAGAATTTCGCATCGCTTTTGATATTTTACAATGCTTAAGGAGCATTCAAGTGGTGTTGGAACCCCCAATTTGATAGGATGAAAGAGAGGTATTTGACTTTGGCCAAAAGGTCCAACAAACTCATAATAATGTGCACGGGTGCATTTCTCTTTGGCTCACTAAAAATATATACGTATCACACCACTGAGATGAGTGCAAGGGGTATAATACTTAATCTAAGTTAGGGTCATAGTTGTACATAACATTACTCAGTGATGTGGGCTCTTAGAATATAATAGTGAGATATGGGAGTTGAGTTTGAGTCTCCTTGTGCAACTTTTTGAGCATCTCATTGTTATATTATGAGGGCCCACAAAATATGAGCTGAATGCTTAGTAATGTTGTGTAAAATGCCCTCCAAACAATCCTTAAATTGATGGGTTTGAGGGTTGTCATTGTAAGCCCATGGGGGCTCCTCAGAATCAAGCATTAAAATTTGCACTCTTCTTTATTATCCCATGAAGAGAGGAGAATATTCTCCTTATTCTTCTTGTAGTTGGGCAGATTCCTCTCATCCACCTTCTTGAGGGCAACTTCACACACATGAGCCAAGGGCCGTGACTAGGCAATTATGAAGCCCTTGACTCTCACCCAAAGGTACCATGAGAAATGGGAGAGCCATATTATGTAGAAACTGACATGGTCTCTTGTAATTTGTGTCAAGCCTACCTCTTGGAAGTGGGCTTGACGTAAATTCCGGCAGATAATGAAACATCATGCATAGTCTACTATGTAGGAATCCATGTAGGTTTTTTCTTTCATAATACTTTCTTTGGGCCCTTAGGTCTTAACCTTCTACAATGAAGTGAACTTGGACACTCAACCTTTTTGACCAACGAGAGATCTTGGAATACAATGGACACAGGCCTTCAGTCTTGTGTGTGAAGTGGTTTTGAGCACAGATCAACCCTCGCCCATGTGAATACCTCTTGTAGGGCTTACTTCGGGCCTTATAACGCAAGTGGCCCTTTATGGACACTTCCAACTCCAAAAGCACTTTTTAATCGTTGGTTGGCTTAAAAATTGTCTCTTCCAATTTGCGATTGCCGTTTCAACTTTCATATCCTAGTGTAGATGCAATAGTTACAAGAAATCAGAGTAAGTGATCGTTAGCTAACACACACACACATGTAGGGGTAGAAGGAGCTTGGGGAAAAACATAATTCAATCCCACGAAAGGAGCAGCAATTGGGTGCCACCACAAGAACATGTCAAGCATTAGGAGCGCCAACAAATAGATAATGCCCCCTCCCCACCTGACTTTACCAAATAACTAAAGTCTTTCCTAAAACCCGGGTAAAGCTCCCTTAGTTATAGGGGAGGCATCTGGCTATCCCAATGCACCTACAAGAACTTGCTCCGGAGATTTTTGAGTAGGTTTTAGTTAAGTAGCTTTCACACATGTTCATGGTTTTATCTATCAAGCAATGTATGTTGGATAGTTTTTGTCCCATCCCCAAATCCCTTACTACTCATCTATCTTACCATCGGTTTTTGTTAATGGAGCTCCTCGTGCCCTCATTGCTAAGACTAAAAAGCAACCAATCACAAGGGTAGGAGGCGACACTTTTAAAAGTCGTATATTCTTGCCTCATGTCTAGGCACCGATGGGAGGGTCGGTGCTTGGGACTTAAAACCTCCACTTTTAAGCCATGCCACATCATTTGCCAACTAGGCCCGGCACTAGATAATGTCGATGGTGTGGAGGCCGTGTTTTTAGAACCAACTTTTAGGCTTCGCTAAAGTCAGGTAGGGAGGGGGGGGGGGCATAAGGGTAATAGCAATGCCAACCGCCAACAAGGAAGGAGAGCAACAATTGGAACGATCATCAATGAAGCACCAAAAGAGTGGTTGGGTGGAGTGACACGAGAGAGGAGAAGTTCCCAAGCGCACCATGCTCGCCATTGGAAACATTATGTGGGCCTAAGAGAAGGACCAGGTTGCAGCCAGCCATTGATAGGGTATTAGCCTACCATAAAGAGGTACCGTAACACCATAGCTGGTTCATGCACCTCGAAACGAATATTTATTTATTTTTTGAAAAAGAAGGTTCGTCAATAAAAAAATATAATTTATGAAATTTCGTCAGTCCTATGATTTAAAAAAAATTAATTTGTTTTTTTGGTAAGGTTCAGCAGTACTGGAAGTGGGTTGTTGTTTTTTCCATTCATTCGTGGCGGCTTTTTGGCCTAAAACCTAAGTATCCACCTTAACCTTACTTAGTGTGGTTCTTGTTTGTCTTTGCACAATGTATGTGTTAGGTCTTTTGTATGTATTTGCACTTTGACATGTGTGAGAAGAGTGTTAGAAATGGCACCAAAACAATGATGGGTTGATTTTGCTTTTATCCCTATTAGCAAGGAGGAGAGGGAGATGAATATAGAAAGAAAGTTTGCTGCTTTGAGTGAGCAGGGCGCCGAGCCATTAACGCGTTAGCATGCAACCTCTTATGACACGTTGATGTGGTTGAAGCTTAGAAGAGTCCAAAATTTATATTAATTAGGTTTTTTTTTCCTACTATAAATTTTTGCTTATTCGTTTGATTGGGTTCATAATTTTTGATTTTTTTTTCGGTTTTTTATTCCGAAATTATTTTTGCACGAACCAGCTATGGTGCTACGGTACATGACTGGGTATGTACACAAGCGGCAAAGGTGCCACAAGGGTTTCAAGGTGGTTTAATTTGTCTGGTACAAAGCAACTGGGGGCTTGATTAAGTAAGTATTAATACAAGGCTCAACAATGATTAACTTAATCCTAGGTTGAATCACATCCCCTGCTCCTTTACATACGATGGTGTCATTAGCAACTTGGACACCCCATGTCTGAGCAACAATCGGAATATAATCCTTTCTCTGTGGTTCGTCATGTGTTGTATAGCAGCACTCGATCTCAACATACCATGCATTGTTTAGCACTGTTGAGCTTTGTGAACTCAGTCCTGAATGATCATGCTTCAGTAAAAACTACCAAATATGCAACACTCATTCATCTGTATTGGTGTCACCTTCACCACTTCATCATTTTGTACACCAGATTTCGCACCCTCCATTGAACGTTCTCTTCTTCTTGAAGGTCTTTTGGCTGGTAGCATCCATGCATGTCAGGACACTCTTGTTCCCAATGGCCAATGCGACCACACTTTCCGCATTCTGTGTGTTTCTTTAGTTTTTCAGTTCTCTCTGCATGTTTTTGTCATCATTCTGTTGACGTCATTTGAGAAATGCTTCCAGGTGTCGTGTTCAGTGCATAGTACATACATGTTCATGAAAAGAGTGCCTGATTGATATGGTCAGTTGCTTGACCTCTGGGCTTCTTCATAGCTTCCTTCTTCAACAACCAGGTTGTCAGATTTGTGAGATTTCTTTGACAAATAGGAACGTTATCCCATGCATCTAGAAAAGTCTCATGACTCGGAGGTAATTAATGAGAAAAGAAAATCGTAGCCATCACTGTGGCATCATTTGGTTTTTCCACCAAGATTACTAAGTCGTTTTGCAATGATCTCTGCACAAGCAATAAACCCAACAATATCATTGTCTCCTTCTTGAAGTGTAAGAATGTTCATCTGCCTCTGCAACATACAAACGTTCCCAACAACATTTTGTTCATGAATCATTAGGAGTTCATTCCACATGGCAGTGGAATTTTCACAGCACACCACCTGTAATAGGTGATCATTATCAACACTTTGTTGTTATGAGCATACATGTGCTACTATCACAGTCATCTTAATCTTCCTTATTATCAGTGTTTTTATTCAATTTTGTTTTAACCTTTTCATTCACCAGCCCCCCAAAGTCTCTTGGACTGTAGCAGGAATGGCATCTAAAGAGATAAATTACTCCTATTAATTAAGCTTCTGAATCTGTAGTACATTAATTGTCCGTATCACTCTTAACAAACTACTTTGGCACAACAACTTGTGTGTCGTCTTTTACACCACTCTCAAGAAACTCTTCCTTCGGAAGCAAAATCCTAACAGACTTCAATCATTCAAGCAAGACACCACTGCCATGCAAAACTTCTCCAGAGTAGAATCCCAGCTCCACATGTAGCCATGTGGGTCAGTTTCATGACCCTGGAACATGGCAATTATATTATGTGGGCCCCCTGAACAAATTAAGGATATTCGTTTACTATTCATACATTCATGGTGATACTTGGAAATTGGGGTGGAGTTATACTTTCAGCATTATTCATAGGAATCATTGTTCATCCCAGTATTATTCACGGCCCTCTCACCAATGGCGACACAAGTCCCGGGTGTCACTCCGCGGGTCCCCCTTGTGCCCATAGTGTTTCGGGCACTCCTCATAGAGAGGTGTGCGACAGTAACACTGGTACTCTAGAAGCTGGCATTTCACCAAAGCGATCGTAATGTTGGACATGAATTTAAAGTGGAAAGAATAATTGTTTTTGAATATACAAGATTGGTTTGTAAGACATTGGCTGACAATGACAAATTGTATTTTGAATACAGTAGTATTCCAAGTGGTGCAAGATTACTACAAATAATGGAAGGTATTTTTTAATATCACCAAACTTCCTCAAATGTATGGTGCTATATATGGTTCTCATATTAAGTTAGTGTATAAACCTAAACGAGCATATATGCTTGCTGATTATTGGTGTTGACATGATGCACATATGGTATTGTTACAAGGAATTTATGATCATGATAAAAATTTCTTAGATTTGTGTGTGCTTGCACCTGGAGACACTCATGACACAACATATTTGAGGAAATCTTCTTTTTATAAGAAACTCATGGAGAAAGCTATATTACAAGAACCTATAATGTTGATTGAAGGGGGGGACCTGAAGCCATATATTGTTGGAGATTCCACGTACCCTCCACTACAACAACTTCTAAAAGCATACAATTTTTGGAGATCAAATAGGGGGATGAAGATGAATTTGATAAGTGTTTATGACGTGGAAGAATTCAAATAGGAAATACATTTGGACTTTTAAAGTACCAATGAATTATACTAAGGGCATTAAATTGCGATGTCAAATATGTAGAAACAATTGCAGTTGCATGTTGTGTGTTACACACTTTTTGCATATACAATAATGATAGAAGACTTGTTAATCTAGCCTCCGACAATACCGATATCATGCCAAAGTTTGGCCACTCAATCCCACGGCCTCTCGACTTGGACGGCCATAGTGTGAAGCGGCCCTAAATGATCGTGATGATCATATGAATCTTCATCAGAGCATACACCAAGCAAAGATATATGGAAACTGCACTGGCTGGTGTAGTGATCGGGGAGATTTTTGGACATAATCGGTTGAGATCCGAGTGTTTGCAAGTCCAACCAATTACATGTTGACATCCTTTGGTTTTCCTTTGTTAAATTGGGGTATATTCTTCTATAAATTCCTCTAAAATGATCGGTAATTTTCCTGCAGTCTTGAACTTCAACCGGTTATTTCTCAAACTCAACCGGTTCATTTGTAACTAACTGCCGGTTCGCCCCGATCATTGGGCCGGTGCCACGACACTCGTGTGGGAATTATTTCCAGAGAATCTGGAAAAGTCTGTCTGGGCAAACCAATCAGGCTCATGAAGTGCGCCAACCAATAATCGGGGAGAACTGGCAGTTAGTTACAGATGAACCGGTTGAGTTTGAGAAATAACCAGTTGAAGTTCACGACTGCAGGAAAATTACCAATAATTTTAGAGGAATCTATAGAATATACCTCAATTTAATAAAGGAAAACCGGAGGATGTCAACATGCAACCGGTTGGACTTGCAAACACTAGGATCTCAACCGATTATGCCCAGAAATCTCCCCAATCACTGGCGCCAACAACAGCCAATGCAAGGAGGGAGTCTCAGGCCATGAGTTTTCAGAAAAAAAATAGAATGTCACTGACGTGATGCACATTCATGCATTAGTTTATTCAAAGCTTCAAAGGAGGCATAACGCCCTATACTGCATCACGGGAACCGTGATCAGTACAGGGTTAAAGGGCTCACATTCACGCCGGTATGATATACGGGCGTTATATTTTCTTTTCTTTTCTTTTCTTTCAAAGCTTCTTGGTAGAATGGTCAGTGGGTTGGGATTGTTGGGGAAGAATGCATGACAGGTGGACCCCTTGAATCTCTACACTAAAGCAATAAAAAGCATTGGAACTTGGGCCCTGTGCACGAATGTTCCGACTCCAGTTGGCCCTATAACTTAATCTGTTGGATTCCCACTTGGAGCCCATGTGAATGACACACCTAGCTACACACAAAATATGATATATGGTGTTTGGTTATATTTAGTGTTGTTACCACCCTACCATGCTCAACACTAATTTTCAATTCTTTGACAATTAGTGTTAGACATAAATGTGTTGCTACCTTCCTTACTGCCACCTCCCTTGTTATATCCTTTTTTTTCATATTCATAACTAACACTAAATTCAAACATGTAACTCCCACATATTACCATAGTTGATATTTAGTGTTTGAGTTTACATTTAATGTTACTTACTTTCATTGGGTTGTTGATATTTAGCGTATGCGTTCGTATTTAGTGTATCAAACACTAAATATCTTATTTTGTGTAGTGCTGCCGTGTGCGCCAAAATTGGGTAGAGGGTGTGCCCTCCCTCGCTAAAAATCTCAAGTCAACCATCTTCTGATAGGTTGAGAGGTTGGACACAAGTACGCCTTCATGAAGAAGCAAGCATAAATGAAGAGCCTCTTAGTCACATGGGTCTTCAAAGTCCTAGTATGTGGAGAGGTTGGACAGAAACGAACGAATAGATAGATAGATAAATGGATGGATAGATAGATAGATAGAAAGACAACCTTCACGAGGAATCAAACATAAGTGAAGAGTGTCTTGATCACGTCCTTTGGTCTTCAAAGTTGTGATACATGGAGAGGTTAGGGACACACGTACCAATAGATAAATATAGGGGATTGTTGGATCACCCACACATCGATTAAACTGACCACAATCAATATGTAAAGTGTCGACTAGGCTATGACTTGTCATGCATCCAAATTGGTCAAGTTTAATAATTCTAACACAAGTTCATTAAGTCAAAATTGATACATGGCTCCTCTTCATGTGTGTGATGAATGATCAATGATAGGTCATGTGACCGGGCGCATGGGTCTATGTGGTCGTTTTAATGAATTACGTAGACCAAAAAGCAACCTTCCTTAGGAATCGGGCATAAATGCAGAACCTCGTAATCTCATCACTTCCTTTTGGTCTTTAGGAATTGTCCTGTGTGAAGAGGTTAGCTAGGGACATGCAAATGAATAGATAGATAGACCGACCGACCAACCGACCAAAAAGAAACCTTCCATAGTAATCAAGCTTAAATGAAGAGTTATTTATCACATTGCTTCCTTTGGACTTCAAAGTCATGAGTGGAATCTGCCAGTGTCAACCACAATAGTTTAGTGACTCTCTGCCGCTTTGGTTCCTGAGGTGACATCGGAGATGAACTGCATATAAGGTAGAGGGTGCTAAAATATATATTCATATTAGCCTTTGGGCTAAACATAGGTATCCAGAAAGTTTATTTTTATTTTTTAGTTTCAATTGAATATTTGATGAATATTCAAAGTCAGAACTACTAGCTTCCTTAAATCAATCCATAGGTCCCGTGTATGGCAACCTTGCATATGATGAGGACCCCCTTCTTCGTTACCTAGAACCAACACAACATAGTTGGGTACTAGACCCAAACTACATCAAAGCCCAAGTAGTATTGGTATGCAAAGCCACACGGCTACCTCCATGATCCCTCCTGGTTCGCTTGCAAAACCATTACCTTGCATCCTGGGAACTGACTCCCTTGCATCCCGGGAAATGCTTTGTGGGCCTACCTTGGCGTTGTGAATAGAATGACTAGAATAGGCATTGACAAGCCACCCTAATCCCACCTTGAACCAACATGAGATAGAGTGGAGCTCATTACCTACCCTACATAGAGATAGTGGAGGCCGCTATGAGGTGCCACCACTAATGACACCTAAAACCGTCACTCCATGGACCCAGACACTCCTACACTGCCAAGTACAGTTCAAGGTAATAAAATATTGATAATTGGAAAATGTTTATAAGTGTTGGTTTTAGCACCCTCTACCTTATGTATGGTGTATGTGGCGTTAACTTATAGCCTCACTGCAACTGTAGCTACTGCAACTATAGCTTGTCTTTGTTGGCAACAATGTTTGTTTATTGGGTCACCTATCAGGGCTTTGACACCGATTCTTTTACTGCCATAGAACTTGTTTTTCACCTTCCAAGGAACTTACCTTTGCAAATTCCAGTTACTACACTAAATATGATATTTAGTGTGATATGGTATTTAATGTCACTAGGGTAACTTTTGCGGATGACACTTCTTATGAATAAGTGAACGAATTCTATCACGGATGATGGATGAGTTCATCCATTGGCTGAACCCCTACCTTCTCTTGTCAGCAACTTGTGATGAAATATTGTCATGGATGATTGAATTTTGGATGAAAAATCACTTTGTAAGTGACAAGTAATTGCAACACTATAAATCTATAATCCCCCCCCAAAAAATTTACAAGGCATGACAAATAATGTTGGGTTAACATTTAGTGTTGGTGACACTATGCCGCGGTTTACAAGTAGTATTGAGCAAGACAATTAGAATTGGTGACACTAAATCACATATTTAGTGTACTCATTTTTCTTGCTCTAAGGTAGTTTGATTTTCTCTTCACTTCAATGTCGAGGTTAATTCTGAGACGTGCCAATACATTCATCACCAGTGGCATCCGGATCACTGGATATTTCCGACCATTACCTTCCACCATTTTGGCCATCGTTTTCTTGATTAGCAATTCAGTTGATGTGGTTTACGGCATATAAATCCTGCACTTTAGATAGAAATCTACTGAGAGTTGGATAACAATTAAACTCATTAAAATCATGCCATTACTTTACAAGCCTGAGAATCTGTCATTGTGCAGTTCACAGTTGAGCAGTTTACTTAAAAAGAAATAACTCCCATGACTTTGAAACCAATACTAGAAGCATCATAGGCTCAACTATCAATTCACCAAAGTGATATCCTTTGTATTAGATAATCGTTTGATTGGAACCGGTTATCGGTGCAGAATCGGTTCTGCACCGATAACCGGTTCCAATAAAACGATTACCGGACGTAACCGGTTGGCCGCTTTGTTGAGCCGCGCAGGTGACCTAAACAGTGGGTCACCTGTCACCATAACTGATTTAGATGATCATAACCGGCTCGGATGTCGAGGTCATCGTCTGTAAACCTGTGTGCTCAGAGCCAATCATGTAGTGCCACCTCGGCGAAACAAAGCGGCCAACCGGTTATGTGAGGCCAAACCCCCCACCCTTAAGCGTCCGTAGTCCGAGTAGTGGGTTTGGGCTCACATTCCTCCGCGGTATTGGATTTGGACTTGGATGAGTCCATAGTGCAAGGTTCACCCTTCAAGTGGTCTTGGATTTAACTTTGGTCTTTGCTTCCTTTGTCTTGCCATCGCGAGAGTGCTCCACATTCTCCATTAAGTTGTGCACGTGGTTTATTTTTAAAGAGAGGATGCAAGTGTTAAAAAAAACACTATTCTCTATAGTCAATCTCAAATACATTTACTTGTGAAAGCCACACATAACACTAACTAGCATAATGTAACTAACTACTTGTCTATGAGCTAATTAGGTAGGCTATCTACTAAGCTCCTTCATGAACCCATCTCTTTACTTTCTAATTACATAAACCTAGCTCCTTCATAAACCCAGCTCCTTCATAAACCCAGCTTCTTAGCTTCTAACTAAACAAACCCAGCTCCTTCATAAACCCAGCTCCTTCATGAACCCAGCTCCTTAGCTTCTAACTAAACAAACCCAGCTCCTTCATAATCCCAGCTCCTTCATGAACCCAGCTCCTTAGCTTTTAACTAAACAAACCCAGGTCCTTCATAAACCCAGCTCTTTACTTTCTAACTAAACAAACCCAGCTCCTTCATAAACCCAGCTCCTTCATGAACCCACAACTTTGTAGTTGTAATCCCCAACTACCTCACTAATTATTCAAGCCCTTAACTAATCTTCCTACCTAATTTCCCTAATTCTACTAACAACCCCTTTCTAATCACACAATTCTTCTCTAATCCTAAAATCCTAAAATCCTAGAGAGGAGAGGGGGAGAGAGAATTTCCTAACTTCACTAAGACTAACTAATCCACACAAGTATATTTTTGCACTCATCACAACATCAAGTGCTCAACTCTTAAACATGGAACTTGCAACCACGTGTATTCAAAACATGAACTTTAAGTACCACAAATTGGAATCATGAATTAACTTTAAAATCCTTCACGTCAACACTAATTCTACCAAGAGGTCAAGCCCTCTTCAAGGCTAACAAGCCTTGGCTCTCAAACTAAAAACTAAGCACACACATGTGCTCCAATATGGCTTCCCACACCCACACTTATAACTCGTGGGGTGCCTTGGAGCACAAAGGAAAGAGAGGATGAGTGAGGGAAGAATGAGAGATTATATAGTAAGCTTGAGGGGGTGAGCACCCTCAAGGCTCACGATAAGCCCTTGAGATTTCCTCCTACTTAGTAGGCGCCAATCCTATCTTCTAAGCCTTCCTCCCTCAAATGATCAACAAGGATCCTAATTCGAACATTTAACTAGCCTTGGCTTTCTACCTACCACACTTTACCAAACTTGGGATGCTTCAACCCAAACTTAGCCTCCTTCGCTTTCCGCCGCCATAACTTTCTCCCCTTACTTTCCCAAATCGTCGCTCACCACTTAATTCAAACCACGATGCTTAACTCGTGATTTGATTGGTGCTTTGAGAATTTGCTTATCCTCCACCTTGCATTCTTCCTTGGGCCTTCCCCATTAAGTGGCCATGATGAGGTGGTCCACTTGTGCGCTCCATGTGATCCTCCATTCATCCCAATTCGAATGCACTTGCCTCTTGAGTCACTTTGGTTGTCTCCATCCATTTGTACTAGCCTACTCACTAACTACTCAATCCAAGTTCTCCTTACCTATCCTCATTCACTCAAATCCTTCCGAAGGTAAAAACACAATAACAACTCACATCCTAGCCTCTTACAACATGGTGCTTCTAAGACTAACATTTCACTCTTTTTATATTTTTGTGAAGTAACATGCTACTTCAAAGTGCATCAACTAACGTTTCAAGGGTCTAAGACTAAATGTGGGCACCCTTTTGGGCTCACAGGTTACGACTGACAGGACCCAGAAAATGGTGTCAAGCTTTTAGAATAAACATTTGCAGATAAAATAGCTTGTATGCATCCACACTGTATAGGATGATCACTTGTTGATGAGATATATCATTGCACATGAGTGTGAGGAAAGGATAACCAATCTCTACATTGTAGTTCAAAGACAAGTTACAGCAAACTAATCCAGTTCTTTCTTGGGCCCCCTTCAAATTATATCTTAAGTAGGGAGCTCAAAGGAAGGAGCTTCACATTGGCAGAAAGGAGCACATTACACATGCTTGTTCACCAAATATGCTTGATATTAGCGTCAATTTGAGGGGATATTCGATAGCTAGTTACAGATGATGTGCTTGAGTTTGAGAATTAACCAGTTGAAGTTCAAGACTTCAAGAGGATTATAATTTACTTTGAAGGAAATTAGACAATAAACCTCAAATTGACAAAACTACTGAACGATGTCAACATGTGACCGGTTGAACTTGACAACACTAGGAACTGTTCAAAACGTTTTTCTTGTTACTACTAGTTATCTGTAATCTATAATTATATCAATTGCATTATCATGTGAGTAGTTATCTGATTATTCTTAAATTTCTATGGATCAGGTGTGGACATGTGGCTCAAGCTACACTCACAGCTCTTGTGTTTGTGTCACAATTTCAAATAAGGACCAAAGGCGTGTAAAAGCAAGTTTAGTGAGATTTTCAAAGCTTACAAGGAAGATAAGCAAGCGAACTCAAGTTTTGGGGAGGCGCGTCACACTTGCAATTTCTACGACGCCATGGACACCTGGTACTACTAGAATGGAGTTGTGTCAAAACACATCTCGGCATCTTCAAGTGAAAATGTCGAAGTTGGTTGTGGTTCTTAAGAGCTAAAGACAGAGGAATATGAAGAATCTAATAAGCCTGCTTCATTTGGTACAAAGGTGTAAGGAAAAATGGTTTATCAAGAGAAAGCTCTTGAGCTCATATCCCAACTTGTGGTCAATAGAAATGACATGGTGAAGAGTATGCAAGTGGCCTCCGGATTCATGAGCAACCTTGACAAGCACATAGAAAGACTAATAGAGAAGTTGTAGATTATATCAAAGATTTTTTTATTTTCTAATTTTCATTAATTTGTTTGGGCGCTACACTACATGTTGACATTTGAAGTTAGGTTTCTTTGATGTTTTGTGCAACATATTTTGTACTTATGTTGTAAGTGATTCAAAATCAAGATTTTGCTTTAACCCTTGTGTCACAGTAAAGTCTAGACTTGAGGTTGATTTTATGAGGTTGATTTTATATCCCATTTTACAGATCACTCTTTTGCAGGTTAAGGCTAGGAGTTGGGTAACTTTGTTGTTTTTTACATCATGTTTTGTGTTGTAGTTGTAAGTGATTCACAATCGGGTTTTTGATTTAATCCTTATGTTACATTAAGCTCTGGACTCAAAGTTAATTTTATATGATTTGTCTTATTTTACAAATCACTCTTTTGTACCATAAGAATGATGAGTTGGGTTTCTTAGTTGTTTTGTGTTGGTTTAGGGGTGATTGACAATTAGGGTTTGTCTGTCTCCCTTGTGTCACAGAAACATCAAGACTCGGGGTTGATTACAAAGGGTCCATCCTATGTTACAGATTGTCGCTGCAACTTTGGACTCAGTATCCATTTTATATGCGTTGCTCATATCGGTTAGTTAAAGATCAGAACTATTGAATTTGAGAAATAATTGGTCGAAGCTTGAGACTTCAAGAGAATTACTAATCATTTAAAGGAATGTATAGATTATACTCAAATGAATAAAACTAAAACAGACAATGTCAACATGTGACTAACTATGCCCAAAACCTTCCCGATTCAGCTAAATCTTACATATTTAGCTAAAGCTTACAAATTCTGCTAAACCTTACATTTTCTGCTAAACCTTTCATAGTCATGTAGCAACAATGACAAAAGGTATAGGCATCAAATGATTCTGCCTAGTTTTTTATTGTACTTTCATTTGGGATGCTGAAGAACATAAATTCAGTAAACCGTTTCATGTATTTGGTTTCACTTAATCATGTGGATTTTTTTTTGTCTTACACTAATAATGCATTTTTGAGGAATTTCCACAAAAAACACATACAATGCATATTATAGAAATTACTATGTTAATTTTTTTAATTCTTATGTTGGTACTTCACCCATGGAGGCTACTGCACTTTCAATTCCATTAGAATTTTTAGCTTCTGGGACTTTAAAATCAATTTCATTTCATAACATACATAAGTCAATCCACTTAATGTCAGATATATAGATGCATCTCATATATATATAAAAAGTAAATACTATTTAAATGTAAGCATTAGTTTAAAAAAATTTGGCCACATAAGGAACATCTATCTTATATAAAAAAATAAAAAATAAATTACAGATGTAACAAACATCACAAATTGATGTAGCTCCTAGAGATTGAATAATGTACATATGGAGCCCTAAATCTAAAACATTTGTACAAACAAATATCTAATCAAATTCTATGTCTTCTAAATCAAGAGCCTCATCAAAAGTGATTATGCTCTCTCTAGCCAAATGTACCCTCTAACAATTTTGAACCATTATTTCATGTAGAACGATATCTTGTTCTAATATCTTCTTTATTCGGTCGTCTTTATTCTTCTTGGACTCTGATGATTCTTCCTCTTCAGTGGTTGTCAAAGTCTCCGGATCCTCTACATCATAATGTAAAAGTTCTGACATAGGAGCTGTTAAGGAAGGCAATAATAATATTTCCATTTGTTTCATCGATTTTTTGTAATTTAAAGTGTGATAGCATCATGTGTTGCATGCAGTAAGTTGTTAAAGTCTTGATTTGTTAAGTCTTTGATATCATTTTTGGCTTCCATTGCCCAACGCACATTGAACCTATGAGCATTAATTATGCATAAGTTATGTAGACAAATGCATGTTGTCACTAGATTTGGAAGGTTTAGTAAAAGTACATCAATTCATTTTAGAAAAATACTCCATCTTCTTTACAAATAATTTAAAGTTTTTTCAACAACCATCCTAATGTTAGATTGGATGTAGTTCTAATGAATTTTTTCAGGTGATAGATTATCTTTTATTCTTTTGAATGGAGTAAAAAAACCAAGGCCTCATTAGATACGCAACATCACCAATCAATTTGTATAATAAATATTTATTTTTCATAACATCTATGTCTAAATTACTTGTTTGGAAGACTAACCAATCATAACAACTTCCTGGTTATCCAAAGTCAAAATTTCAAAATTTGCATTGTGCATCTAGCAGTCCTTGCAAAATGATAGAGTAAAATCCTTTGCGATAATAATATTCGGGAGCACCCCTGTCTGAGGCCACGATGGGTATGTGAGAGTCGTCTATTGCCCCTATGACATAAAATTTTTTTTTTTTTTTTTTTTTTTTTTTTTTTTTTTGCTTCAAACTTGGTAGATTTTGTCTTCATTTTTTCAAAAGTCATTTTAACAATTACTATAGGCAACAAATGATCTTTGATAGCCTTGCAATACTTTTGAACAAGAATTGACGTAGTGCTCTCAGCTATATCATATAAATCTCTTATCATAGACAATGTATTACAAGTAGCCAACCTAGCAAGGGTATCAATAACTCTTGTCTCAACGTCGATGTTTGTAGTCATTAGAGTATCAGATTTCTTGATAATGGACCCCAAAGTCTTACACAAGAAAGAAAATCTTTGCTTGTACACTCTTATTTGATCTCGAAACATTTTATTTGAGTAGCTTCCCAACAATTGATTACACAAAAATCCTTGCTGTCTTTTGGACCTCCAAACAAAATGTATTTGAGGCGTTGAATCGTCCTCTAAAAACAAAAAACAAAAAGAAACTATTAAAAGAATAGGCAAATCGTTAGAAAGTATGGAGCAATGCATGAGGGTTATGGTGCAAAAGAAAGATAACAAGAGAGCTTCATACATTGACAAAAACCTTTATATATACCTCTAAATCTTAGAAATGCCCATCATGTGCCAAAAAAACATTTATTTAGATATTAAAGAAAATATTGCTTGACTTTAGTTGAAGTCATTCTAAAAGGAAGTAAAAGATAGTTTTCAAGTGCAATTAATACAACTCAAAAGTTGACACGCACTTACGACCTTACAATAATCTCTACTTATGTAGAAGTAAAAATATCTTTAATTTTTAAAATAAGGTGTCTTTTCTATAAAGAGCAAGTTAACTTAGGCTTTAGATAGGTTGATCAAGATTCTTGAAAGAATTATAGATATGTGAAATAACTTGGTTTCATGCACATTAGTTAGTAAAGTTTCACATTCATCCACACACATTCATTGAGGGTAAACTTATGCGTGACCAAAAAACAAACAAACAATGGAATTGTTCCTATGCACCCACTATGTTCATCCTTGCACACCATTTTATGGCCAAAAGTGATCACTACCTTTAATGTTTTCATAAGTGTGGTTTAACATTTAGAGTTTTCAGTAGCTATAACTTTATACCGTCATTACCACTTTCACTAAGACACAAATATCGTGTTCTTTGATGTGCATAAGTCTATATATTTATGTAGCTTGAATTTTTTTAAGAAGTTTATCAACATGTTAGTGCAATGCATAATTACAATCGGTAACCCACACCAATATACATGTTCAGTGTCGTCACTGCCCCGAACGGGACAAAGCCAATGAATATCTACAAACATAGACTATTTTATAATGAATACATAAAGTAGTACAATCTTAATTTTTTTCGTAAACCTCACCCATCAGTTAATCCATTGAACATGGTAGATAAATTTATAGGAGCATTTTGACACCGGAATTAGATTCAAAAGACCCAATATACTCTAATGGGAACCAATGTTGCTTTAGAATTATTATTTGATGAAGATACACACACGGTGCATAACATCGATCACACAAATACCACTTTCTATTGCTAAAATTGCTATCCTGAATCTCAACTCTCAACCTCTACACACTATCTTCGATCTACGACCTTCACTGGCTGCCACATTCGGCTGCATGTCTTCACTGCGCCGTCGTGCACCCACTACAGAATATATATGAGTCCATCGTTCTCGCGACTAGCATCATCATCAACTCCATTTTGTGACCATCACTCAACAGTTGCAGGTCTGTTGAGATTGGTTTTTGATCCTTGCATGTCGACTTGTATCTCTTCATCACCACTTCAGGTTGTTTCGGTTCCACCACGTTCTTGCCCTGTAACAAAAGTGTCATATATAAGGAACCACCCCTCGTATTTGCGATAGTTCGACTCCTCTTCGGTTGAATCCCGCTTGTTGGTTACCCACTATGCACATACCAGGGCACTCCTCTCCGCTCATTAATCTCCTCATGTTCCACAAAGCAAGTCATTGAGGACTACACCGTAGATTGTCTCCCCAATTCGATACAAAAACGTCAGATTTTAGTAGTAATAGCTAATTAATTATACCAGCATGTGTGATAATATCATGACACTCTCTTCGCTCATAAGGGATTTTCACAGAAGTTGACCAAGTGTTTCATGCCTTTCTCTTTTGCATGCCATTCAATATGTCTTCAAACAACTACACTTGCTTGAAGCCTAGGCGTCAACGAAACACGGCCCCACCAACTAATTTATCGTTCTTAAGAATATGCACACGAAAGCATTCTCGCACTATAAGTGCGTAATTGTGGTCACCAAAATTGTCATAACAGTCTTACCTAACTGTTATTTGAATCTTGCCTACACACTTACAAGTTTCCTAATAAACGCAAGGTACCCTCCTCGGCCCGGTCTGTGATGTTTTGTTCGAAAGTTGGTTGCATGCTTCCTAAGATGATGAGACTTTTCAATAGTGGTTGGATTCTTCTCTTGTTCTACTAGGCCATCCCAGTATAATTGGCTGCAGCCATATAAGAGGTTAGCTTTTGCACCCTCTCTTCTTATCCGCCTCCTGAACCTCTACCGCGCCCCTCTTAGAATGGTTGCCATTTGCAACTTGGAATTGTTAAATGTTTTATCTCGTATATACTTTGATAAGAACCCGGTTACGGTGACTGCAGCCAACAATATAAATTGTTGTATATACCCTTAGTTGCTAACGTCCATTCTGACATGACTAAACTACTCTACACTTGCAATCTGACTTGTACTCCAACCATCCTCTCGCTCCAAGCCTCAAGAAACTTTGCTCGACATGTTCCAAAATTCAATTTTTAAATTTGCAAGTTGTTCTGTCCACATTAACTACCATGGAAAGGACCTCACCTCACACCCACGTCAAACATCCATTTCGTCATCCTCTTCCACATCGTACCCTCAAGATCGCCATCCCCGTTGAGTAGGACCATGGCAATGTCATTTCCCCTTAGCTGAGGTTGCCGAGCAGCCTAGAGGATGTCTCTCACATCTTCTTCTGCTGATTGCGGCAATGGAATTGCCTCCTGCGCTTGAATGGCCATCAATGCTCCTTCCGACAACATCATTCTCCGAGGAGGTTTGTTCTGTGTGGATGGTGTGTTTCTGCTCCTGTTGCCAGCCTGCGGTTGTATCTCCGCATGTGTAATCCTCCACTTTCTTTTGTAGACAACACAACTCTTGTAACGACCCTATCCTATAGGTGTGAGATGTAAGTCCTAATTTCTTTCACTCCACTATGAGTTGGTAACCCTCCAAATCCACATGGAATCACTGACGACAATACGATGAAAACACATCGGCCGGCAGAAGGTAAAAGTTGGGCCTCCTGCAAATGATACTGCAAAACCTAGAACGACGAGGGTGGCTAACCATGTCGATGGCACTTCAAGACGAACATCAACAATGAGGTGGGAAATTAACCACACAACCTAGCAGATCCTTTCACCAGCAAAGCGTTTCCTTCAGAATAGACGAGGTTACAAGCGAAATTGGCCAAGAGTGACGCTACCGGATGCCGATCCTTTTAGTGATTCATGATATTTGGAGAGGATACTTACATTCATAGACAATTGGCAACCTTCCTGAGGAATCGTGCATAAATGAAGAGCCTCTTAATCGCCTTGCTTCCTTTGGTATTGAAATTGTTGATTTTGTGTTCATACTGGGTGTGGTCACATGATCATCAAACTGCCTGATCATTCGAATCACTATATTCGTTAATTGGAGACTTTGGAAAGTCTCAAAATAAACTTTACTCATAGTTGGGATGCAATATTGTGAATGTGGGGAACATTGGTAATGAACTTTTTACATATTCATGCATGAGGAGTATATATATTTCTAAATATAATAAGTATCTATATCATAATCAAAACATGCACTAAACACGATATCGGATTTGAAGTCCTTGATAGGTCTCCAAATCATGAAAAAGTCTCCAATTAACGAATATAGTGATTCGAGCTAGGTGCATGTTCTCTCTACTAAATCTTCAAGCTGAAGTCACGACATGCAATGCTTTGTTGCGTGCTTGTTGTAGATCTTTCTGGGTTGTTTCTTGTCACATGTTCATCACAACCTAAACGAACTATGGACAAATTAGGGACACATGAGTCCACTGTTTATGGTATTTAGTGTCATGTACACTAATTGCTCAAGGCCTAAACTAGATGCCCAAAGGTCTCAAAGTGCCACATTTGCTAAATGCCAATTTGATACTATTATAAGAAACTTTTTAAAGTGAAAAAACATTTACATTATGACATTTAGCGTAGCACATTGGGATACTTGGGATGATAATTTTGCATTTAGGTATGCAAGGGGAAAATATTACTGAGCGTACTAATGATGAATGTCATATGTTTAGATTTTAATATGCAAAACCTCTTGAGCATGTCAAGTATCATTTGTGTACACTTTAGTCAACTCATAGACCATCATGTGACATAGGCATACACCTCATAACCATGTTGAACATACTCATGCCAAGATATTAGTAAGCGTACTTGAAGGCTAAGTATCATAAGGTGACACTAATGATGAAGTTGTTGATCATTAGTGTATCTTAGCATACGCCTCAAAATAGGGTAAGTGACATTGTTACATATGTAACACTAAATACCATAAACAGCGTAGTCTTGTGAGGCTGTAGCTCAGATACTAATTGGCTAAAGATTTTGTTCGGTAATTACAGATTAGAAGAAGAGGCAGCTTGTGCTGTGGACACCATGTACTACAATTAAGACAAACTCCACTCATTTAACTTCCAAGGTTCACCAAAATTTCTTCCACCATTCGGCTCCAAAAGCCTAACTGATGAGAAATCTAAGTTGGCGTTTGTAAAACTTCAAAGCGAAGAAACTGGCAGGAAAAGCTCTGGGTTTAAGGTATGCTGCCCTATTATAACGGATTGCATCTTGAGCAAAAATAAATAAAAATCTATTTGTGTACATTTGCATTTGGCACAAAATTTATTTTTCCCCATGTAGAGGAACCGTATAAAAATATGCCGTAATTGTTTCAAATACAATACATCATTTTTGAATTGGTTATGAATTTCTAAAGTATTATGTTAGAGTGTGGTATAATAGATTTCAAAAGGTCTCATTTTTAGACTTGAATAACTCCTATCATAGAATCAAATCTTATCTACTTATTACCTCTAAGTTATTGTTACACTTTCATCTATGTGTCTTGGAACCTGACACCTAACGAGCTAATTACACAGTAACTTGGCTCTAAATACCCTCACCAAGTGTCCTATATCCGACACCCTACCCAACCGATCGTAGCAAAGGAATAAGAAGAATTTTATTGTCGTTGAAACCATGCTTACCTTGTCATATTTATAGAGAGTGTTATGTTAGTTTTGGTACATGCCTCTCCCATGCAAGTGCTTTTAAATTTCCTTCATGGAGATGGGCTCCACCTAACTCCGACACCTTTCCTCCTTCAGTAGTTTATTGCATTGGAAACTTTGAAAACCCTAGGCCTTTTTTTTTCTGAAGTTTGTTTCCTAGAGCTCAGTGAAGGGCACCCTCTATATCAAGACATCATGAATACCTTACCATCAATGGAGGAATTTGTAAACAAAGCGTTGAGTAGGGTTAAACATAGAGTGGTCATGGCAAAATTATGGTGGCAAAGGCCCATAGAATGGTGCATTGGTGGTGAACAATTATATTACCAAGGCACTCTACTTCACAAAAAAAAAATTCAAGTTTAGCAGTCCACCCTAATTTGATGGCACTTTATTTGACTATCCACTCTAAACAAAAATAATTCAAGTGGTTCAGTGGATAAAGTAAGATTTGGGACTTTCCAACGTGCATAGGACTCGAGACTTGCACTTGGGAGTTTGCTTCACAACCTCAATGTCGCGCACCTCTTCATGAAGAGTGTTTGCAACACCATGGACATGTATGAAAGTCCGCACCTAATCATTGGCTACCTACTAAGGGGAGAGTCATGAATGCATATGTAGGAGGGTTTGGTAACCAAGCTATTAGCTTGGAAGTTGGTATGGGGAGCTAACCATGCGTGTGTGTGGGATGTGCAAGGTTAGCGTTCGTGACACTTACTAGAGTTGTAAAATGGTGAAGATAAGTTAAGGGGAGCTAGCAAGGGTTGCAACACCCAAGTCGCATGAAATTTGTAGCTTCTCAATTATTATTCACTTTCTAAGCCCATGAAGTTCAGAATTTCACTAAAAGTGGGATTTGGGATGTTGTGTAAAGCGGCCCTAAACAAGTAGTAGGTAAAAAAGTTTTCGACCTAGGACTAACACTTAGTGTGATTACGGGAACCACGTGTAGCAAGGGTAGAATTGTTTGGGGGGTATTATTTTGGTGACAAGCATTCAAATGATCCATTCAATAAGGTTATTTTCTAATTGTGCATATTTTGTAGCACTTTTCAATTACTTTGAAAGGTTGGGTATGCACCGTGTGTTTATTGTAAATCAACAAGTGGCTTGTCACAAGATTGTTGTGCCCTACGATTATCCTCCAAATGTGACCAAAACGACACATATCAAAACAATTATCAAAACTCTTATGAGGATAATCAATTCCAAGCCACCGCCACGTAAACCTTAACTCCACTCCCCTGAGAAATATACATCTCACCCATGTCGGCATTACATGAGCTTCGTGAGCAGTTAAATGGACCTGGTCGGCTATGGATTCCTCGACCTTAATTACTTTTGAGGTGCTCCGATTTACCTAGTGTCTTCTGTGTAGGTCTGGGCAGGTCCTTGTGGATGTGTCAGCCTGAAACAGATACCCGTTCAATCATCACTCTTTCACTTTAATGATGGAAAAAGCAACGTTGAGTTTGCTAATGCGGCCACTCCTTTCCTTTGAGAGTGTGGTGACGAGTTTTGCAGCACATAGTTGCAAAAGTCTGCGACCTAGAACGCTGGGCAGGGGGGTGTGTTGTCATTGGATATTGCTTTCTGTCACTCAATTATGGGGTCGAGTTTCTTTCTAACACATGTTCGAATTCTGCCTCTCGTGTGTCGTCTGGAATGAAGGTTGGTGCAGGAAGCCTCATTTCTCATGCTCAAATGCAACCGAGGTTTTGCTTATCCTATTGAAATTCATTCCATCTTCAAAGAATGCGCAGGACATAAAAAACAGACTATTTGGTTCTCCCCCCCCCCCCCCTCTCCATCTCTCTCTCTCTCTCTCACTCCCTACTTCTTGTCCCCTATCTTTGATCTACTTGCCACTTACTCTCAGGTCAGTTATTAGAAACCATTGAAGACCCTGTTTCTGTGGTGGATGCAGTGGGCAGTGTGTGCAGATTTGTTGCCTCCCTCCCCACTGCCTCAACCCAGTTCATAGAAGAAGCCAAAAGTAGGCACTGCTTTCTTTGTGCGAGTATAGTTGAGCGCACTCACAGTCCATGGAGTGTGAAGCACCAGTTTGCCTCCCAGCTGTAATACTAAGTTATCTCAACCTCGAGATTTTTGTTCTTTCATGTCAATGTTGACGTAGGATCCACACAGCTAATGGATATGTCCAGCAAAAGCAGCAGGCTATGCCTAGTAGGAGGGTTGGAGGAACCCTAATAAAGTGCCCTGTCATCCGTCTCCACATAATTGACGCTTTCTGATTCACTGCTCCAAAACGATTAGCAATGATGTCATGCGCGCAAAATCATGTGCTATGGAACGTAGTGCGCAACCAGTTGCTTCTCTTTCGAAGCACACACTATACTTTCTTTGTGCAAGAATGGGTAAAAGCGCATTCAAAAAGTTCGTGTAGTGTGAAGCATCAATCTGCATTCCCAGTTGTAGCAATCGTCTCAACCTCCAGATTCATGTCCTTTCCTGTCAATGTTGACCTAGGTAGCATTCACACGGCTATATGGAATTTTTGTGCAACAAGAACAGCATGCTCTGCCTAGTAGGAGGGTTGGAGGAACCCTGATTAAGCGTCTCATCATCCTCCACATACATGACATTTTCTGGTTCATTACTCCAAACGGATTAGCAATGCTACCATACGCATGTTAATCCTGCATGATAATTGATTGATCAGTGTCTGCAACCAGTTCGATTTGCAACACCTGATCTCTTCAGAGCAACGTAGCCCTTGAGTGCGAAAAGGTGCACCAGGGTTGGTGGGGGATACGGAAGTCCTTGCTTCAGCACATCAATCAAGCACATGCTGTTGGAACTGTGTACGCTTGAGGTCAGTATGCATGATGAGCTCCTTGTTAAAAACAGACTTCTACCATGGAAATTTGCTGCATGGTTGCGTGTAAAGTGGATGATGGTGCTAAAACAGACACTTTAAGTACTGAGCATAGGTGCTATTATTAGAGGTAAAAGTGTACGATGATTGGCATTTGCGATTAACAGGGGATGACAAGAGTATGTCTAATTTGAATTATGTATGCAAAAGTTGTAAGGGTTCCAGGTTTTATCGGTGGACGACCCAAAACCATCACGGGGGCTTGATGTTAATGTGGTGGACTTTCTCTTAACCAATATTTAGTTATTGTGCAGGTTTTAGGGTGTTGGTTTCTGCACAATCTACCTTACTTCATCATCATCCATGCATTTCACATATGAGATGAAGCACTTGTTGTCCTACTCTAACCAAAGTGGCCTCCTTACAAAGCGCATGTTCGTCAACTCCTATATATCAACACTTGCCTTTCAATGGGTTCACTAAATTGGCGAGAGGACTCTCATGCTTCATTCTAATCTTGTATTTTTTTTCTAAAAATGTGAACCACTATGTCAAGCAACCCAGCAAGGTGGGTTGCATAAAAGAGCGGCGGTTTCCAACTAGTGGTTGGCGCTCAGTGGCACTCTTCTTTGAGAGTCGGCTCGGGGGGTTCACTCTCTCTTATATTTTGCATACACGTGCATTTGGGACCTATTTCTTCGGGGGGTTATTTACCTTGCAGAGAAGATTATAAGGTGATGGTATTTTAAATGTAAAAAGCCTGAAAATATTATATGTGATGGTATTTTACATGTAAACATGTTTCACTATTTTAAAATCCCCTATTTTACATGTACATTTTTTATAAAATTTATCTACAATGAATATATTGGACCCTATTTTTAATCGCACGTTGTTCTACGATTTTCGCCAGTGAACCCCCCGAGAGAGTCGGAGCCCATGCACATGCGGGGAACCCTTATTGAAACCCTCTTTTTACATCCAAAAATATAAACACATAAATAAGTAATGACCAAAACAGAAACTATACATACTTATCATAGACTACATAATAGTCTCATGTATGCGTATGGAAATTTTGAACTAATGGAGTAAATTGTCTCGACAATGTACGAATGTAAACGATAAGCAATTGGGAAAACAAAAAGAGTTGATGTTCCTTGGAAATATGCTCATTAATCACTTTGTATCGACAAAGTCAATGAAATATGACGCCGGGGCAAGGGAGAGGGAAGACAAGTATTTGCTTTACCATATATAAACTTTTGGGAGGTACATGACATATCTCGATGAAATATGTAGCTTGTTGATGAAGAGGCTCTTCATGTGAAACCTCAGAGGGGCCTTAAGTTATACTAACCTCTACCCTATTTATTTGTACAAAACTAGGTAGAACAATATCCCTCCCATATGTATACTTACTTTTATCAAGTTTTTATCAACCACCTCTTTGTATGTCCACATGTGCCACATAGTACCCCTTCCACTAAGAAACAACCTGGCAATGTTACATTGAGCGAGAGGCATTCACCTCCAAACGCTTTTGTAGTCCGATTCGAACCTCCTCATACATACAATTTATTTTGTAAATCGTACAATGTGATGTGTTTTTTTGGGTAGATTGTGATAGCTTATATTGTCTTGGAACGTTACACTTCCTGATATCCACATTGGGAGTCCAGGACCATTGGGAACTTGTACATTTCTGTGTTCCTCAACTCTCAACGGACGAGGGCCGGTCCAGGGGGTGGGGGGGGGACTATATCTTTACTGTTGCAGCAAATCTAATCCCACTCGCCAACCTGCAATCAAAAGCTCAGATAAGCCCACTGCCAAAATCCCTGCAGTATCTCACATACGTCCATATTGTCTTTGTCAAAGCTTCAATCTGCGCATACAAGGCGTTTAGTATGATTGTACAAAGCAACACGGGTACATCCACCCAGATTACCAGCAACAAATTACGATAAATTCACCTCCACTGTACACTGGGTACGATCGAGTCACAGAGCCATCATCACCTACGAATCTCAAAAGCATCACACCAGATCACAGTGCAAGCTAGCTAGGGCAGGGTATAAGTAAGTACCTCATAGAAATTAAATGCGGACTAGCATCAATTGTGTGCTCATGTACAACATACACCAGTATACTATGGTCGATCCAAGCCCTCTTTTGATTAAATTACTGGAAGGGGAACCATTTCCATCATGTTCATAGCCGTTGTTCAATGTGGCTGCAGGTGCTATGTAACTGCAAATTCTGATGAGTTCAACCACTACTTAAGTGATACAAACATACCCACAGAACTGGAAGGAAAGCCCTTTCATTATGTTCAACAATATTGTCCGATGTCGATCCAGGTGCAGTGTAACTGCAAAGTTGTTCTGAGCAGTTCTGCGAATATATATATATATATGTGTGTGTGTGTGTATATATATATAACCTGCATATATTGTATATACAATACAATATGTATGTATGTATACTACCTGCAGAAACATTATGATCGGATTTCGTATCCCAATGCCTATCATGGCAGGTGCAATAAAAACATGTCAATCTGTATAGGTTTGTTGATGATTCATCATGGTTGAATGCTAGCATACTACGTATGATGATATGTGCAATTAGGTTGCCTATGCAAACAGGTTGCTCTTTAGCCATGTAAATTACCTTGGGGCGAAATCATATCACATAAACTACTCGCAAATTGGTTTAAAAATCCATCCGACAACCACATTAAAAAATGTTTCATATATTTTCTTACTGCAGTAAAAAATATCCAAAGTAGTGTAGATAAATTAGTGTGGGGTAACCTAGTTGCACATATCAGTGTTATATAATATGAGGTCTTTTATCATCTAGCCCTGATTTAGGTGTTAATTTGACTAAAAGTAAAATTCTTCGGTCACTACATAGCAATCAGCGACTTCACCCACTAAACATCACCCCATTATGATCTTCTTCAGTATTGGGTGTATTATCATAAAAGTAAACTGAATTCATCACCGATGGAGTTTGCTTCGGGTGTTACATAATATGTAACAGCTCCCTTTCAGGTGCAACCTCCAAAATTTGAGCATAGAATAATTCTAACCCAACGCCGCGGCAGTCACCCAGAGTAGAAATTAAGAGAGAAGTGCATCCAGGTCCTTGCCAAGTGTCAATGATACTATCGCCTGACAAGGTGATGGTGAAAAGGCTCAACAATCCTTTGCAAATTACATATATAAATACTTTATAATTTATGATCAAGGACAGACCCTTTAGTCGCCTTGGGCATGTAATGAAATGATACTGCAGTGGTCAGAAAATCTCTTTAATTATTATTGTGCACAATGATGGTCTGCCCAGGCCAACAGGCATGTTTGTAAGTATTGCGTTTTGTTGCACATCAGACAATGAGATCACAAGTGTCCTCAATACCCAATACATTTTCGCACCTCACGAGTAGTCCAAGAATAAGGTCTCAACTTCATGAGAGATTAATTCAATTCCATAAATATGAGTTCTCGAATCAGGCTCGAATCCATACTATACTTTGCTTAGTTGGAGTTGTTGGACCTTTGGTCATAATGCTCCGCGAATTTTCACAATTTACTTATAAACTTGCATTCAAGAGCGCATGCAACAGCTTGTCGCTTTTGATCATTTGATGAAATATTGACATGCTGGATCAGCGGACAGAACATCTCTTTAAAATTGTGCACAATGATGATGGCATGTCTGGCATGTTTGTAATATGTTGTGCTCCAAACAGGAGATGATGAACTTCAATGTCACTTTGTCACCTCAAAAACTGGTGCAAGAATATATATATATAAAAGATCTCAAATACACAAGAGATTATCTAAGCTCCAAACAAGGTCTTGAATCCATATCTTACTCAAATACATGAGAGATGAATTTCGCTCCAATCAAGGTCTTGAATCCATATCTATCTTACTTCGCTCGTTTGGAGTTGGACCCTATTCATATGGATTGAAGTGCAATCCTTCATGGCAAAGTGCTTAAAGCTTGCATGCAAGGACAGATCTTGTCGCATTGATTGTGTCTGTGATGAACTATCGAAATGGCAGAGCAGTCAGAGAAGATCTTTAATATTTGCACACAATGGTGTTGGGCCTGGCGTATTGCAATGTACTCATGCACAATATTGGATCAGAGAGATGATGGAAACGCAATCTCATCACACGATACATGTGACTCGAGTGTCACTTTGTCACCTCATGCGCCATGAGTGGTCCGGCACAACCCCCTTTGTCGAAAAAGCCCCTCAAGAATATAATCAGGTTCCGGAATTTTAAGCCTGTGGTTGGCAAGTTGTTAATAAGACCCACTCTTTACACTAGAGAGGTCGGTTGGTAGCATTAAGAAAGGGGAGGGGTCTCTCTCCATCGTCATTGGCGGAATGGAGTCTCTTACGCAAGCTTGTTCACTCAACTCCATTGCAACACTTGTCGAGCTTTCAACTCGATAGCTTAAGAGCTTTTACGAGGCTTATAATGCTTAGATTGTGTCTTCATGGATCCCATGCGGAATGATTACAACAAGTTCTAGGTCCGTTTTTAATGAGCTATAGGTCAAAGTTTGAAGTTGCCTCATGAAGGTCGCTTAGGAATGTCAAGAGTCCAAGCTCTCGGTTTGTGGGATTCAAGCCAATGGGCTTTCTAACATTTTTGGGGCTTGTCATGTATTCTCCTTTGTGTAATATCATCCCCCCCTCCTTTGATATCTTACTTTTAAGCAAGGCCACTTCACACTTCCTCTAGCTATTGAGAGGATGAGGATTGGTGAATAAATTCTCTTGAGCTTCAGATGAGAGTTTGTGGAATCCAAGTATCAACAATCAAATCTTGCATGTTGAGTTGAGTTCTCATCACCTTAGGCTCTAAGGTAAGCATGCCTATACATTTACTCGTCTAAATGGGCACTTATAGCATGTGGGTGCACACATGGGGGTGGACTCTTCATACCACGTACGAACTAATGTGAGCTTAAGAAGGGGTATTATTTGAGGCATTAGCATACATAGTATACAGAAGGGAGAGGTGTTACTTTCCTCTAGTGTGTGCATTTAAAAAGGAATTTTTTTTAAGTAAAGGTAGATGTACAAAAAAGGTCCTAAGGTTTAGAGAAAAAATTGACAAGAGATGTGTTTGTTTCATTCATTTCACGTTTTCATCCATTTGTTGTCATATGGTAATAGTCCTCGATGACTACCCTGTTCATTTTTGTTGGGGTTTGCATTTGGGTTCTAGGTTTTACAAATTAGAGGCTCTTGGACATCATAGGCTCACTTGAGTTTTGCTCTCCGGATTGTGGCTAGGTTATTGTGCTCTAGTCTTTGTTTGTTTGGTGCAATTGTTGAGTTACATACTATGGATGAAAATTTGTTCGTTCACTTTCTCATTGGAAAGTGAAAGTGGCTTTTATTTTTAATAAGGGCCTATTTAGGTTATGATTCAAATTTTGTATATGTAGTGAAGGCATTTATCACATTCACTTGAAAAGCTAAGTATGAATACATGAATCTTTTTTCTAGCGTGTCATTAGTACGTATACATTTGTTTTTCTCCATAAGGTTTCATGTATATAGGGGGGTTTGATTTCATAGTGACCCACGCACGTCATTTAGGTATCCAATAAAGAATCCAACCCCCGGGGTGCACATAATAGGTATAATTTGTAAACATGATTTACAAAATATACACAGGGCAAAGGATATTTTATTTGTTGGCAGTGTAAGTATATTATGGGTATATTATGCTCTATGGAACATTGGACATGTACGAAGATTTACAACAATAGCATAGATATAAAGGAGATCATAGAAAGCTAGGTGACTTAAGTTGGAGATAATCATCCAACATCTCCACATTTCATCCAATTTATGGTTGGCAAATTATCCACCATCATTGCAATTATCAAAGTTGATTAATCAATAGTGATTAGTCTTTCAAAGTTGATATCTTGGGAGGGTATATATAATCCCTTGGAAGATAGTAAATAAGTGGGTAGAGTATAGAAATCCAATCGACCTCATAAACTAGCCTTCCAATATGTAAATAGGGTTATGTTGGTATCAACTATCAAGTGGCCCAATGTGAACTTTTAATTTTACTAGCCACATCATGGTAGACTTGAAAGTAGTATTTGCATCAGCTACGACGACAATCATGGTAGGAACCAATTTGCATGAGCTACATCCAATTCCAAATAAAGGCCTTCATGACTCCATCAAGCAATAATGAAGTATTGTCTTGTACAAATATCGGAGGCCTAATTTTTGCAAGTATTTTTTTGTATACACAAGTGAATATTTTGCATAATGTCATTTTTTCTTATTTTTTAACTATCACTTTGTATGTATACACATATACTTTTCCACCAAATAATTGTATATAGGGGTCCTAAACAAAGTTGATGCACACACGTGACGTATGCTTTTAGTGAAGCGTGCACCCCCGGGGCCCGTTGAGTTTCACAAGGCAAAAAACAACATGAGTTACAATGAAGGGGTGCAATATAATCTTGTGAGATAATTCCTACATTTGGATCTGAAGTAACATGGTTACAATTAAATGCTCATATCGTAATTATACGTAATATAGCATTCTACAAATATCATAGCATTAGGTTTAACATTTTCTTAATATAGTGTGTGCATCAAACATCCTAATTTTCTCTATAGTAGGTTCAGTGGGGATGGATAAAAAAATGCTACATTTGTCTCAAAATATAGATGTACCATGGATGACGGGGATAATGGAGTTTGAATGAGGCGGGAAGATTTGGAGCTTGTGAGGTTTAGGGTTCTCCATAAGATCACAACCAAGAGGTTGTGAAGCTATTATGGACACCGCAAGTTGGGTTGCCAAGGAAATTGACAAAGAGGAGGTAATTCAAGGCATTTGGCAAAGAGGCAATTCGGGGCTAGCTTGTGGTTGTGTGTGTGCTCTTCTTCTTTCTAGTGTAGAGATTAAGTATCATGTGTCTTGAATGAATATAATTGACTGAACTATGCACGTTTGGCTTCACTTGAGAGTTTTTCTTATGTCATAACATATAGAAGGTGCACACTGCATGATGTTCAAGAGCATTGAGATAATGAAATCCATTCCCCCCGGCAGGCCTTCTATTTGGTTGTTTAATGTTGAACAATGTAGAACTTTTTAAATTAGGTTTTTATAATAAATATGGGGTACTTATCACGAAGTCTCGATCGATCGAAAGTTGCATTCTAATTCCTTCATCACCGATCCATGTTGCTTAGATCGATTGATGAACTGGGTTTCTTCCATTCGATACCTTCATGGGCATGGTAACTTCGAAATAGCTTTCACACAACAATGTCCTTAATCAAAAAGACTAGGCTCATCAAGCACATTTTTCATCCTTTGCATCAGAGGTGGAGGAGCACATCTGCAACTCTAATCATGCCTTGTTCATATCACAGCCTGACAATTAATCTTCCAGATTGCTTCTTATACTTGCTCCTACCCAGTCCCTCAAACAATATGGGTCATGGATACCCGGGAATGTTATGTTGTCCATACCCGGGAACTCTATTCCTTAGGACACAGTAAACAGAAATCTCTCGTGGAATTATCATCGTCCGGTCCATCGTCATTTTAACAAAAAAAATTCCAGCAACGCAAGAAACTCTCTCTCAAAATTTCACGAGGGAGCAGCTCCATACACACAAAAGTCCATTTTAGAGAGCAATGCAAGTAATCATTGACGAGGAATCCTCCCTCAAATTACAAGAGAAATACCATCATCATCATTTCCGGAAACAAATAAATATGTTTAAAATTGGGGTAATTGTACCGAGATTATTTGGCCGAGTTTTCCCATCCTGCGCGGGCGTGTTGGGCAATTGAACAGCGCTCCTACTGCTCTCGTTATCAGTGACAAAATTGAACATCCCTTTCCCCCGCTCCTCTTTCTTCTTAATCTCCACCTCCTCTCCCCCATGCAACTTCCCTAGCCTGCACACACGATTGCAATTCGTGGAATTCTTCCACCTCTTGTGGGCGCTGGCGAGGATACTACTCTGAAATCCACATGAAGTTATCATGCCCATGAAAGTAACAAATGATCATGGGTATGAAGATCATGGGCATGAGAATATCTTCCATTCGATAATAAGTGTCTTGAAAAATGAATGGCTAAGAATACATAAGTACTAATAAGGTTATGAGAAATGTTTCAATACCAATTTATTATAAAACTCAATCACTTAAATTCCTTATAAATGTCCAGACCCGCTGACTTTATTGAGAGGATGAGCATTGGTCACCAATAGTTTGAGCTTTAGATAAGAACTTGCTAAAGCAGGTCTTAAACGATCACTTCCAGCCTGCGCCCACTTCTCGTAGAATATTAGTGGAAGGCGATTAGCAAATCCAAATCGTGTCTGTGGTTTCTCCATAATTTTCAGAGCTCATGTGATTATCTTACTCAATACCATAAGTGAATATACTCTTCCTTTTTGAATGATCATACGGGTCAGTCCAAACATGTTGACTATTGAGCTTAGAATGGTTAAAATCTTCTAAACACATACACCGATCTCTTTGAATCAATGAATGCGGAGGATCTACTACTAGTTGCAAATAAACCGCTCGAGTTTGAGAAATAATAGGTTGAAATACAAGACTTTGAGAAAATCATTGATCATTTTAGAGGAATCGTGGAAAACACCTGGCAAATTAATAAAGAAATGCCAAAAGGTCACAACATGTAACCGGTTGGACTTGGAAACACTAGAATTTCAACCAATAATGCCCCAAAATCTCCTTGCATACTATCTTTGCACGCATGTATTGTGGTGTCCATTCTTAGGGCCACTTTACACACGAGATTGAGAGCCCGTGACCATTACACTTCAAGCACTCTCATTGGTAAAAAAAAACCGGAGCCGGTCCAAGTTCGCTACTTCACACTTCGCTTGAGGGACCAACGGAGTAAGTAAATGCAAGATGGATGTACAGTCTACACGTATTCCTACATGGCATCAAATTGATCACGTTTCATGGTCACTTGGACTATTCTCCAAAACCACCTCTTGAAGGTAAGCCTAACACAAAACCGGGAGACCATGGCACTCCGAACGCTCACAATCGTTGGTTTATTCTCTTTCATCATGTGTGAAGACCCACTTGAATAGACATTCATTGGAATAGCATTCAGTCGAGGGCCCAGTCACATATGACTTCACACTACACTTGAAGGACCGTGACCACACTACATGAATAATTTTGGCGGTGTCTTGGGACACCCATTGAACACTTTCTTCTTGGGCTCTCACAATTCCATGGCCACGGCTCTTGGCTCGTGTGTGAAGTGGCCCATAGATCCCACACCTCACCACTCAAATCTAGGTGTCCGTTTCCAACGAGCAACCGAAATATAAGGCCCACTTAATTATCATTATTGCCTTTGTGCAGAAAAGGGCCCTAACTTAATAAGTTAGGAAAAGTGATGGCATCCCGATGAGGATTCGAGCAACTAGGTGCATGGCCTCCGATTGGTGGAGAGGCGTGAGTGGCCTTTGACTATTAAGATACACATAATAATAAGTGTATGTTATGTTATTAGACATACTGTAGGTGGCTCTATCATTCGTAGATCCCGCTGCCTTGTTTCCAGCATTTGTCCTGCACTCTGTGTTTTTCTGTCTCTTTCTGTCTTCCCAGGACTCAAACTATTGGGCACACAGTAGTACGTGCCACACCTGGCTTAATTTGCTTAATTAGTAGTAATGTATTACTAAGATAATCAGTATTTACTTGACCTAAGCGCATTCTTATGCTGTTAACTACGTCATTTGCTCACGTGATGAATCGTGATGTAGTAATATGCGAAGGTGAACGGGCCTTGAATGGCCACTTACCGCTTCCAAATCGTGTCCATAGCCGTTCGCTTCATGAGTTTTGGAGCTCGTAGGGTTATCCTATTCGTTTTCTTGTGCTCGTTGAATGGTCGTATAGGTCGTCCCCAGTTATGTTGACTATTGAGTCTAGAATAGTTAACAGGTTTTGATCAGGTAGTCCAACCTTTTGAATACATGTGTATTTTTGGTGTCTATTTTTTAGATCCGTTTTGAATCGCACACACACACACACTTGAATATAGGTGTAAGGCCCGCATACCTTATTTGTTGCCTTGAGCTTTCTTTTTGGGCCCATTAGTCAACATGCGTTTGCGGCCCGGCTTGGGCTTGGCTTTTCGAGTTCTAGTTTTATTTTATTGTTGGTGAAGTAGGAGGTCAAAAAGCCGATGTCGATGCATTAAAACCAAAGAAGATGCACTCACTTCGAGGGGACGCAGGTCCCCTCGAGCACGTCACACTACTACATAAAAAGTAAACATGAATCAATAACCGGCCATGGACAACCCATGAAAACCGCCAACCAAGGACAAGCCCCAAACCCACCACCAAGGACTAGCCCTCGACCTCCAAGACAAACATAACAACCTAGTGTCCGTGACGCTTCAAGGTCCAAGTAATCTTCCTATTATCACGTTTGTAAAGGACACCAGTTTGTAGGTTGTATCCAATCCAGTACCAACCTGTTCTAAAGGTGTCTTATCCATCAAATTGGAGTGTTTCTACGCCCTACGTAGAAGTGCAAGGCAATCTTCCTCCCAAATGACATCCCATTCGTACTAATCCTCCTATAATTTGAGCTCTTGTCAGCCTCCTAAATGTATTGTGGTGGGCTCATTCCTAACCTTGGCTAAATCTACATAGCAAGGATTTTCTAGAGGTGATGCGAGCAAAAGAACTGGCCGCCAAAGCCAGAATGGCCAACGTCAGCATGTTAGACACTTCCGATAATGGTTATGTGGCGCTCGTTTTCCGTGACCAAGCCTTGTATTTTCTATTCCCGTACTATGAATATCTCCTTTCTCCTCCAATATTGTCTCATGTTTGGGTTGTCCTACCGAAACCATCTTATTTTGAGTTCTTAATTGAGTTGTGCCTCCATTTGTGCCTGGATTGATGTAGATCACCACTCTAAATTATTTGCATGTTTGAGTTTCATACACCATTCCCTAATATTTATATGTTTTTTTCTATGTTCATACATATATGTAAATGTCTTTAAATGCTAAAAATATCTCAAAGTACTTAATATAGTGTTTTTTTGCATCAGCGTTGTTTCAAACACACCTCCACTTGTTGAATGCATTTTTTGCTCAACATACATGGTCTTGCTTAGAGGTTGAATCTTAAACTAAGTTAATATTTAGAGGCACAAGAGCATCTATCATCTTCCATAGGCAAATTGAATGGCACTAATGATCCTTAAGTTTGTTCGTATGTCTAAGGACAAAGTGCATCTTTAGACAGGCCCTCACATATTTGGTTGGAGTGTGCATTCATGTCTCAAATGGTATGGGTAGGGTGATTGGGTTCATTGCTTGCCCACTACCACATAAACAACCATTTGGATCATTTTGAAGACCACTTGATCACAATAAATTCAATGTCTCCTTAAGAAAATCATTTTTTGATTTTTTGTTTATAGTGTATAGAACCACCAAAACACTAAATTCACGTTTTTTTTAATTTATTAGAGAATAAAATCCACATTCCGCTCAATATTTCCTTCATAGATTAAAAAAAAAAAAAAAAAAAAAAAGTTGGCATTTAAATCATGGATTTGAGACACAAATTTCTTATTTTTTAGAATTTATTTAGAGTCTTGGGGATTTATTCTAGTGCACTAGGAAGCACTACTAGGGTCATTTGGAATCCACTTGACCAAATTTTATTTTATTTTGGTGAGAATAAAGTCCCGAGCCTTAAGATTTAGAGTCTTAGATCCGAGAGACAAAGTTCCCATTTTGGGGGATAAGTCTAGAGCCCTTGGAATTGTAGGAAGGTTCATTTGGAGGCCACTTGATCACATTTGTGTCAAATTTTTTTTGTGAGAATGAAATTCCAACATCATGCTATGTAGTGTTAGGAATCCAAGACAACAAATTATCAATCTTAAAAAACAACACTAAATGACAAAGAAGCTTTGGTGGTCCACTATATGAGCCCTGGGGGGGGGCACTCATAGTAAATTTTTGGAGACACATCCAACAACCACTTATTTTCAAAAGGGGGGAGTATTATCTTTATGAATTAGATTATTAGGAGTCCTTAAAATATATGGATATATATATATATAAAATGTGATTGCCACTCACTACAAACTGACTTGAAAGCTCCACATTAGCCAAGTTTGACATCAAAGTCATGTGGATCATTAGCATTCATAATTGAGCTAACTCTATTAGGTCGCATCGCATGTACTTTCGACCTATCCATTTCTAAGACTGGACAATGACAATCCCTTTGTGTATGATCTCATGCACCCGACGGGGTCAAAAAATGGACGGGTTTGATGGGTACTCTTGGGTACCACATACACGGGGGATGGGTGGAAAACTATGTATGGGGACATTTTGCAATGAAATGAAATTGATTTTAAAGTCTAGGAAGTCGAAAAGGCTAATGGGATCGAAAATACATCAAGATGTTTTCAAACCAGCTAATTCTCTAGAGTGGTGAAGCACAATTGCCTCTATTAGATTGAGGCGAATGCCAACTTGATGGTCCAATGAAATGAAAGACGTGAGGCTCCCTAGGACTACATTTTGAAATAGTGATGGAAATTTATCTCTCATGGGCTTCTATAGGGGGCATTCCAACACAAAATGTGCCAAGTTTTCAATTGCATTGTAGGAGCAAAAGTGGCATAGTCTAGTATCTATGTAGATAGGGATAGTTGACCATCAACCAGTTTCAATGGCTAGCCTATGGTTCCAGGTGCGGTCAGCGGCAACGATCTTGCGTTGTGGTGGTGCCAGTGGTTGCTTTGAGTACAAATTCATATTCGTGTTTGAGAAAATCCTTGGGGTCAAGGTAATCTAGTTTCTGCCTTGAGGAATGGAGAGTGTTCCACTCTTTAGCAAGAAAAACCTCCATGATATCATCATATGTAATTTATGATATGGTTGGGTTGTCATGGTTGTCCTAGTGAGATAGACCTCGTGATGTCTTCCACATGGTTGTCGATTTGTGCCATTTGTTAAATCTATGTTCGGCTACATGTCGGGAAAGTGAGGTTGCTTTATTGACTAACCAAGAGGGGGATAGGTAGGCAAGCCGTTGCTAAAAGTTGATAGTGAGTTTGAGAGCGTTTAATTCTATGGGAAGTTCTCTAAATTCAGCCAACAAAATATGATAGGTCGTCCAAGAATGAACTTTGACGTGAGACATCATATGCAACTTGAATGCAAGGGTGGGTCACTTAGTGCATTTCATAGACAATGTGCAACATAAAATAAGGGGGGATTCAATTCATTTGAAATAAATTTATAAAGAAATTCCAAATAATGAAGGGTCCATTAAAAGTAGACAATCCCATTATAAGTAAAGTACATAGGTATAAAATGTGGGCCATTACTGTTAGTAAAACTAATGTAGGGGTTGAAGTTTAAGATCTTAGGGTTTATGTTAGTATTTTCCACTTGTAAGCATGCACTAAGCATGTCGCACATTGGATGGATGAAAAAATAATTATGTGTACATGGAGAAATGAATGAAAATTTGGGATGTAGTCGTTGGTCATCTTCCCCGCCTTCTAAAGCGCTAGGGTTTTGCTCTTGTTTTCCTCTCGTAGTGGTGATTGCTTCTTGAGTAAAATCCTTTCAAACTTAAAGTCACACAAATTGCTTGAAACAATCGCACCGATCCAATGGTTGTAATTTCCTATTTCATTTGTAGTTTGTAATTGGCCCTCAAGGGCAAATAACTTACTTTTAATCACAAAAGTGGAAAAGGAAATCAATGCCACACTAAATACTGGCCATATGAATGCATGCCATAGTATTAAAATGTCGGTCCGGCCATGTGACCCTACAATATGCCTTATTGGGTCATCCTACACCTTCCAAAAATGGTCCCATCATGCCAACTAGATTATTGAAGGCTTCCCATTACCTTTAGATATCATTAGCAAACACTCCAAACATGATACACTACTCAAATCCACCATTTGGCTATTGCCACATTTGTGCTTGGTTTTTTATTTTTATTTATTTAGAATTTCTTCCTTTTGATTACTTTGTAATGAGTATGTAACCTAAAAGCTTTGGATTGAGTTTTAATTATACTTTTTCATGATGTAGTGGTCACCTTCATGGATGGACATGGATCACTTTATATTTTTTATAAGGAATACAAACAACGATAAAATGCATTGACATGGGAAACATATTAATTGTAGGGTGCAAACTAATAGGTTGTTTTGGAGAATTAAGTAATTATAATGGACTTTTATTTCATGCCCTGGAAGTAAATAGCCCCCAAACCAATACCCCTCCGCCACACATGGTGCACAAAATTCCTATAGAGTGACCCACACATGTCTTCATACCCTTCTCCAAAACCTTCCAATGAGAGCTTTTTATGTCGCCTCCCCAAATTCAATACTATATGTGAAAGTTGGAAATATCAAAGCCTTGAATAGATGGGATTTGAGTTGCCATCTACTAAAGCCTCCTTCCTTAAGTGCCCATCAAGGCTTTTATACTTGCAATTCTTTGCCTTCTACTGGATGGCTCAAAGTAGCCATGTGAATACAAATCAATCCCAAGGTATTTGTATTCATGGGTTATCTCAATTGGAATCATGTATAGATAAAATGTCTCTTGGCTTAAATTCCTTTTTTTTGCGGCTAAATATCATGATTTTAGTCTTATATAGATTGACTTCAGGGCTAGAAGAAGTGCAAAACTCATATAGCTTATTCAAAAGTCTTTATAGGCATGCTCCTAATTTAGAGAGTAGAACAACGTCATCGACATAAAGAAAAATGGCAACCACTATGTTTAATAAACATGGAGAATTCCCATTGGTCCTGTCCAAATATGTTTAAAATTCATCAATGTACAAGCCAAATAGTGTTTGTGGAGGGGGGGGGGAGAGGGGGCATCCTTGTTTAACACCAATTTTGGACATTACTTCATCATCTGTGTCGGCATTTATTCAAACTTTTGCATAGATTGCGGTGTACATGGCTCTTACAACATGTTGTAAATGAGGTGGTATACCTGATCGTTGGAGGCGTGCCAAGGGCTTGTCACGTGGGACTGTGTAAAGAGTTTTTTAGAAATCAACAAAACAAGAATAGAGACATTGACGTACAAATATTTCTTGTTCGATTAAAATACGTAGTGCAAAGATGTGGTCCAAAGTAAATCCACCTTCCCTTAAACATGTTCGTCTTCTCGCTCCAGCCCCTTTCAACTCCACCCACCAATTATATTTTCTAAAACAGAGTCATAAGGCTTGCCAAAGATTGTTCCTAGCATGATGGTCCTATAGTTCCTTGGGGAGTGTCTTCCACTATAAATGAAGATCATTTCAATAATTTGATAGTCTATGAAGTTGGGAAACCCTCTTTAGACATCAAATTAAATAGTGATGTGATTGGTTTGCATAGATCAAGTGCAACCCATTTTAGAAAGCATGGTTTTAACCCGTGGTTATCACCAGCCTTGTGATTTCCTAAATCTTTCATATGGGCCTATATTTCCCCTACTGTGCAATAATCTATTGAATCTTGCGGTGTAAATGGGAGGGTCAAATCGTATTTTTCCTTAGAGTCCCTTCAAAATAATTTTAGGTCACTTTTGAGTAGAAGATGTAGTTCCTTTTGTTTGCACTACATGTAAGAGTGTTTTTTATATCGGATCATCATGGGGTACTTTCTGAAAGTCATTATGGAAGTATTGTCCAAGTGACTAGAGTTTAACACTACAAAGGCACCACAGGCTTGGCTTGGTGGTTAGGGCTCATGGCTCCCAATGAGGAGGTTGTGGGTTCTATTCCCCATGCCGGCGTGGTGCTCACCACCTTAGTCCACCCAACTATGGTGGGGGGTCCTTGGACCTTGTTGTATGGGTACCTAAAGCCCTTTGGGGGGATTCCGTGTCCGGTATCCTCAAGGCACTAGTGGCTAGCTAGGAACTAGTATAGTGTGTCACTATAGTGCCCACCCCGAGAGGGGTTAGTAGTCCTGCACCACTGGTATTATGCCCTGAGGGTTTAATGCCAAGGGTGGGTCGAACGGGCATTCCAATCACGTTGATCACATGGTCAACGTTTCTTCTCTCTAACACTACAAGGAAGTTTCATTAGGCCTCTCGACAATCGCTATCTAACCATGTGTTGGATGGTCAACTTCATTGTTTGCCACCTGGTTTTTTTAGAGAAGATGGATTGAGTGCGCATAGTATCAAGTGCAATAATGCTTGAATGTGATCGTCTAATGAAATGTCTATCTTACGTTGCACAAAAATGCGTTCATGTTTGACATTGTGAACATATTGGTTTGCCTTCTTAGGATTGTGAAGGAGAACTTGGCCTTGACTATATGGAGTTGTAAGCCTTGATCCTATGCTATGACCAACTACCATAGTGACACTAGGCAGTGGTCTAAATATTTTATGTCACTATGGTAACTTTTTGGATGACACTTTTACGAATAAGTTTACAAATATTGTCATGGATGATGGATGGGTTCGTCCATTGGCCAAAACCCTACCTTCTCTTGTTAGCAGTTTGTGATGAAACATTGTCATGGATGATTGAAATTTGGATGAAAACCACATGGTCAATGACAACAATTGTAACACTGTAAATCTATAATCCCCCCAGAAAATTACAAGGAATGACAAATAAAATGTTGAGTTAACATTTGGTGTTGGTGACACCATACCGCTGTTTACAATTAGTATTGAGCAAGACAATTAGAATTGGTGACACTAAATATCATTTTTAGAGTCCCAAAGTAGTATAAAATAAATTAGTCACCCACATCGATTTCCTAGAAGAAGAAAAATAACGTGACACACGTTGATTTTCAAATAGAGATGGCATGGGTTGGATAGCAATGTGGGTCATAGGGCCCACACTAATAGGCTATATAAGGTAGTTAGAGGTGCTAGAGAGGCAACCAAGTGGAATTTTTGGAAGAGTGTAACACGAATGTTTTAGAAGAAAAATTTATGGAGTACTTGAATGGGGTGAAGTTCTTCCTTGAGGGTTGACTTTGAATTTAAAATGATAAATTAGTGTGAAAATATTCTTGAGATAAGATTGAGCAAGTACTCCTTTGATCCCGAGAAATTGTATGTACATGGATGATACTCCATATGTTGCTACCAAGAGACTTGTTGCACCATCCGCTTTGTTCACAACACTTACTTCTTTAACCAAGTTGATGACATGTTGAAAAAACAAAGAAAAAAACTCACATCGATATTCTCATCAATGCAAATTTGAGCTCATTGACCCTACCCTTTTCAAGAGTCTCCTGGTATTGGGTATGTTATATTGAAGCGTTAATATTTTAAAATGTGTTTCAAAACTTATGACATTATTAGTTTTGTGTCTCCCAGGAGTGAAGAGAGGGAATCATCACATACATGCGTACCTCTCATCCATCCGACACAAAACTTTGACTCTTATAAGTTTGTTGCCAATTCATATCAAATGATTCCAACCAGACTAATTCAAAGTCTTTAGAACTAAACCAAGTGTTGAATCAATTATAAAAAAATTAACATGTGAGTTGCATACTATTTTAGTCCTTTATGTTGGATGAATGAGAGACACACTTGTATACATACAATAATTTCCAAACTCCAATGGAGAACTTCTCTCAAGAACTTGCTCTTTGCCTCTCCGTATTGGCAAAGGTTGAGAGTGTTCATTTAATGACCTTTGTATATTGTATATTTTCCGTAAAGAGCCACACTTTGTGCTCGTCAATTTTGTGTGTGGCGTGCTGCAATTTGATACCTATTTGACTCCATGTTGTGAAGTGTGTTGCTCTCCTTGAACCCTTTCTCCTCAAGTTAAAATGCTTAGTGACTTTCTTTCAAAACATGTTCATGAGCACTTTGGGCCAGGGGAAGGGGGGTCACTCTCTTGTAGGGATGTGAACCACTTGCGATGAAGGGGTATTTTCAAGGGGGGCATGAAATAATGCCCATATTCATGGCATGCTTTGCATATTTGATAATTTTTGGGGAAATGTATGATACAATCCCAAAATTGAATTTCCAATAACCTAATTTTTTGTAAGAAATTTTAATTCCTTTTGAAAATTTTAATAGGGTCCTAGCTAATACCACACCATGCTTTTAAGTAGATACCCAGCCTTGCACTAGAAAACAAGATGTGATGGAAGCTAGGTTCCTATTTAAACTTTCAAAGAAAAATTATAGGATTCTTGTGAAATTTATAGTAAATTGGAGATTGGACAACCAATGATTACAACACAAATAGGTTGGATACATTCCAATTGGCCAATTCAACAGTTGATCCCATTATTGCACGGAAATGTATCTCACTTCCTTTTTGTGATAGTTTATGTTGAAAATAGTTTCAACAAGAATAGACCAAGTGAAATATGGACGTGATACTTGTTGGGGGGGGGGGTGTATTATAACATGTCACATAGACCATGCAATGATAGCTTGCAACTTTTAAAGGTGAAATGTCAAAACAAGGAATCTTCAAAAAAATTGCCATAAAAGGATCATAAAAGTGTTGTGAGTTGAGGGTGCATGACGTACAATCCAACTAAAGCATCACAAATCTCATCAAAGAAAGCAACAATGGAAAGAAAGCCCACTGTACGGAGTGCACAAGAGTTGAATGAAATAGTGGAAATTGGCCACCGCATCATGTGTAGGGTGTTGTTGGCCCCACCAATTGATTTCAATGCACCTATGATAGCCCCAACACCCACAAGGCTTGGGTAAAGGTGTGTGGCCCTATCATGGGCACTTCCAACTCCACAAGATGATTCTTGATTGTGGGCAACTTGGGAGTTGCCTCACCCAATCAACATTTGAGAATACAAAGGTTGTCATTATAATTTTCATAAATAGAGTAAAGATGAACAAAACTTATAAGAGGTCAAAATGAAGATTTTCTTTTTGTGATCACATAGACCTCCCTATTGTGCAAGTTATTAAACTGAAAGTGATGTCTATTTGTTGAGCATATTCTTAATCCAATGTCATCATGTTTTTTTGGTGTCCGTTTGTTAGTACAAGGCTTGCCATATACCATTCAAATGTAGGCATTTGGTTGAGAATAGTGACTACAAAAGGCCCACGTACCTTATCAAGCCATGTGTATAGTGCAAATGAAAGCCGATGAATTTGACTTGAGTGAAACATGAGCGTTACTTGTAGATGTCCATACCCAAAATCGTAATGTATGAGCATGATTCTACCCAATGATTGACACTAAACATGTGACTTAATGTGCCATTAACATTAGTGTGCTATGTCAATTAAAGCAATCTCATGTAGCACCAAGTGTCATATGATACCAATCTAATTGGCCAACCAATGATTACAACACAATTAATGTGGGTTGATGATGAATAATGCGGATCATAGTAAATGCGATACATAATGTAGTTAGGTTTGGATCAATTTCCTAAATGGGTGATTGAGACATTGGAGGTGCACCCTTCTTTAAAACCAACAATCACGTGCGTTGGAAATGTTCATTGGACTTCAAACGATCTATTTCTTTTTTGGATTCAGATTCATGAGGCATGAAATTTGATTAGAAGCCATGGTCTAAAGCTATCACATTCAGGGTCACCCCGTCATATATTGGTTATTCTAACCAAACAAAAAAAACTTGGACAATTGAAACTTGTAGAAATACAAGTCACCTACAAGTTTTGAACATCCATGCAATGGAGGTTTTCGTTTGCTTACCAAATGTGGAGAAACAAACCTCCAAAATAAGTTGTGTCACATAGGGACCTTCAACGTCATTCGGACACTTCCAACGAGTGGGTGCAAGCACGGTAAAGTGGACAGCTCCTGAACCTGCCTAGTGTTTAATGAAAGTGATTCAAAACTATACAATAACTTTGAATTTTGTGAAGGAAAAAATCACAATCATTCAATAAACACATTGATATGCAAAGCCAAGCAATTTTTGATGACAAAAACAATTCTAAGAAAAATCTACATATTTTAGAAGATGGTGTAAGTGGTGTGCAAGTAGGTGATATTGGACAAGTAGTTGTCTAAAATTTGTTGAAAATATGATAAAACTACATTACATTGATGATTTTCTACAAAGATTTTTTTTTTGGATGATGCCCTCAAGTAGATAATGCTTGCAAGGAATATGAAAAGAAATTTTGACTTCAAAATATTTAAGGTCATGCAATCTACATCCAAAACCAAATTCAACCATCTGCTTTTGAGAATCACTTTTAATGATAAATTTTCAAGAGTCCAACTTGATGCTCTACATTTGAATATTTAACACAAGAATAAAGGTCACCATGAAAAGAAAAGAAAACAATTTAAACAACACTTTGCTACTACTATAGGCCTTTGACCCCCCCCCCCCCAAAAAAAATTATAGTTTTAGCATCCCGGAGCATTTTTTTGGATCCACTTTACCATGCTTGCAGCCGAGTCAACATTTAAGGGTTAAGCAACTCCCGTAACGAGTTACTATATTATATTATATGTACGTGCACATGTATGTGAAGTAAAGGTACAAGGTATACACAAAGCCTTTTCAATGAATGATCGATTGATGACAAAAGAAGTAAAGATAGTGGTCGAAGTGGCTCAAAGTTAAGTGTCTCCCCGTTCTCACCGTACGAGTATCAAGCCACATCCATGAAGTGGAGTCCGGTGGGAGTCCGTGCAAGAGTGTACAATCCCTTCAAAGAATGAGAAGTAAAGTACTTGGGAGACCGGCTTTTTTAGTAGTAGTAGTAGTACCACCCACCTTCCAAAATGTTCTTCATGTAGGATTGGATGAACCTACATCCTTGTGGATGAATGTGTGTGGATGAAGGATTGCTCAATTTCTTGAGGGATGGATGAACCAACATAAAGTACATGTGCGGTGGGTGTGAGTCATTGGTTGGGCATTAGATTAGCGGAAAGGAAGAGGAGGTGGTGGTGGGAGGAGGTTGCCTAGCCTAGGGGTTTGTCAGCCAAGGGACAATTGGAAGGAGAAAGGAGAAGATTTAAGGGCCAATGAGGGTGTCCGTGACTCCGTGGGCTATGCTAGTAGGTTGTCCTTAGTACTATGGTACAAAAGTGTGATATCATGTAGTGGTAGTAGTACTACGTCCTTTGTTTTTCGTTTTTGTTTGTTTTCCATGGTTTTAGGGGTGTGGTCATTGTACGGGCTAGTGCTACATCATTTACGATATTTAAGGGCCGGCTTAGACTACAGTGAGAAGTGCTCCAGTCTGTCAAGAGTTTCAACTCAAGACAAGGTTACTTTAGGTGACGGTGATGGAAAAACAATAGATTAGAAACAATGCCTTGAGTTGGCGTTCTATGGAGGGCCAAGTTTCAAGTTTCTTGTCCAAGAAACTTGGCCACTGGAGAGCTTCCCTAGCAAAAAAATGTTGCTATGTTGGCAGTCATGTCATTTTTTTTCATCCATGCTTGGAGTTCTCTGCTAGGATTCTTGGATGTAGTGTAAACCCCGGCCGGTGAAGAACCCATTTCATAGCCAATCCTACTGCTCCGTTTCCCTACAATTCTTGATTGACGCACTTCTTCATTGTAGTCTAAACCGGCCCTCAGTATCACACACACTATTTGCGAAGGCCTAAACACAATGCCTCGAGGTCTCAAAGTGTCACATCCACTACACTGCATATCATATTTAGTGTCACCAATTATAATTGTCTTGCTCAATACTAATTGTAAACCGCGGTATAGTGTCACCAACACTAAATATTAACCCAACATTATTTGTCACTCCTTGTAAATTTTTTGGGGGATTATAGATTTACAGTTTTGCAGTTACCATCACTTACCAAGTGATTTTCATCCAAATCTCAATTGTCCATGACAATATCTCATGACAAGTTGCTGACAAGAGAAGGCATGGTTTTGGCCAGTGGATGAACTCATCCATCATCCATGACAGTAGTTGTAAACTTGTCCATAAGAAATGCCATCCGGAAAGTTACCAAAGTGACAATAAATACCATATGACACTAAACATCACATTTAGTGCAATTGTCAATATGATTCTATTTGTCAACATAAGTAGCTTTTTTTGATTGAAAAATTACTTACTTTATGACATTTAGTATAGCATATTAGAACACTTGACATGATAGCTTTGTGTTTTAGTATAAAAGGGGAACATATTATTGAGCATACGAATGGCAAGTGTCATGTGTTTATATTTTAGCATGCAAAAGGAAGATCTTCTTAGCATATCAATGCAAAGTGTCATTTGTGTGCACTCTAGTCAACTTATAGACCATTGTGTAACATAGGCATACACCTCATAACACATACTCATGCCAAGATATTATTGAGCGCACTTGAAGGCCAGGTGTCATGAGGTGTGTAACCTAACACACACCTCCAAATAGGTTAGTTGACACTAGTACACATGTGACACTAAACAATGTAGATGTCTTGTGCTTTGAGCCAGTCCTTCACCAGTATTGCCAAGGTAAAAGAGGCGTATGGTAAAAATACGTCTCCCAAAGGTTTGTGGTTATATCATCATAAGTGGGTTTCATTAGACTGTTCCGGGTCTCTAATAGCGATCTTGAAATGAAATTGATTTTAAAAGCAATTTTTGTGTTATATTGTAGTTGGTTGAGTTTTCACCTTGGATTAGACTGGTAAGCAATGAACTCAAAGAGCAAGACATCCAAACCTACACGAGTAAAAGAAGTCTAGTAGAAACATGCCCTTATATGTTGTGGTTGATTCATTTTGGTTGAGTTCCTTTCTACTAACTCAAATTCTCTAATGTTATTTTTGAAGCTAAATCAACTCAAAAAATGTAATATCATTGTCATCCTATAGTTGATGGCATTTTCAGTGTAGGTGAAATTAGCAAGAACCGAACCCAATAAATGAGACTTCTACACCATTTATGATGTTAAGTGTCACGTACTATTTGAAATCACATAATGTTATAACACTTCACTGAGAATGTAACATTTTACAAAAGCAAAGACATTTATGTTCAATAATGCTAGAACAATCTATTCAACCCCTTGCGAGTAAAAATTGAAGTCTAAAGTATGATGTTATTGCACTTTCTAACTCCAATAGTAATCAACACTAAATACCACAAACAATGTAGCTCTTGTCATCATACAAAAGGCTAGAGAACATAGGGTCATGGGCCGGCCTCAACATAAGCATAAAATCGGCTCCTTCCAATGACAGGCGATTTGCGCCTAGAGTATGCAAGTGACCACAAAAATTCGATGATACCCAACTTTTTGGGACGCGATCATGGGGAGCGAGGATCCAAGACAAAAAGAAATATAGTTGTATAGTACTTTGGTTTCCGAAAGTCCGAGAAGGACCATGACGGGGTGTACTTGTTTGTTTGTTTTTAGATCCACCAAAGTGGGTTCACATTACCAAACCAATACATTATGTGTACGGTTGTCGAATTTTTGTCACGGTGTCTCTAGGGATGTTATGTAGGCCTACTACCTCCGAGAGGTGGGACAAAAAATGTTTTTTTAGAAAATGAGAACAATGAACGGAGAGAACCAACTGTTAATTTTTAATTTTTTTGGCACAAATTGAAAAATCAATTGCAAGAAGAACCCACAATACAACCAGCATGGCCGAAACAACGCACCCAAGTGGAGAACTGACCGTTAATTACAGGCGAACTCGGCTTGAATTTGAGGAAGCACTGGTGGAAGTTCAAGGCTTCCAAAAAATTACACTTCGTTTTAGAGGAATCTATGAAAATTTGCCTCATTTTAATAGAGAAATGGTGAAAGATCACAATATGTAAGTGGTTGGAGTTGGAAACACTAGGATTTTGACCGATTACGTCCAAAAATCTCCCCAAACATTGAATGAGAACATATTATTTACTTTATAGCATGTAGAGGTCCAAGTAAACTTTCCATCCATAGAAAAAGCCATGGACCTTCCATGTCGTTGAGGCGTTGTGAATGGAGGGTGTGTGGTCATGGGCAGACCACATCCAAGCCATCCATTCACAAAGTCCCATCCTACGGTCTACACAACTACTCGGGCAATCCAGTAAAAAAAACTTCCGACAGATGAAAAATCAATGTTTGCAAGATGAAGGGGTTGATTATTCATCCCATTGTATGAGAGCATTTGTGTGGGGTTTTGAAGGTTCCCATAGGGTTCCATGAGTTCCCAATGGAGTTTCATCATATTATATTTAAACATTACTATTTTGTTAATGTACCAACCATCCAAATTTTTAACCCACATATAAAATACAGTTGACCACAATATTTTCTACCCATGCTACTTGTAGCCCACGGTGTTAGTGTGAAAGGTGCCATGTTTCCAAGTGCAAGTGTGGAATTTTGACCACGAAATTGTTCAACTATGTTGAAATCACAAAATTCTTGATCAAAGTCCATAGTGTAGTACCAAAATCTTCTAAGTTTTTATTTGTATTTCATAAAGCCCTATATTGGTGTTACCGATACTCAAACCTAGAACATAAATTTGATATCTTCATACGACATCTACAAAGAAATCTCCGTAAAAATAATATCTTCACCAAAATAGAATAAAAAAAATCGGGTCAACTACAAGCTTTGATCCTTTCAGTTTGGTTCACTCTAAGATTTGATGCGTTGGATTCGGATGATTATGAGAAGAAGAAAAAGAAGAAGTCGACTGCATGTAAAGTTGGATAAATACTAACTAATTATCTTAAATGAAATGAATAATTTTGAAGTCCAAAAAGCCAAAAGGCTTATGAATTAAAAGTACATCATGATGGTGTCCAGCTGGCTAATTTCAGAGTGGAGAAGTGCAGTAGCCTCCGTGACATAGAGGCTAATGTTGACCTCATGGTTCATTTGAAAGAAAGACTTGAGACTCCCAAATTTTACAATCTTGCATAGGCATTGAAAATTTTCTCTAATGGAGTTATACAGAGGAAACTCCATCACAAAGTGTGTCTCATGATCAACTACATCATAAGAGCAAAAGTGGCATAATCAATTATCTCTAAAGATAAGGATAGTTGACCACCGTCCATTTTCAATGGCAAGTCTATGGTTCAAGGTGCAGTTAGTAGCAATGATCTTGCGTTGTGGTGGTGTCAATGGTTGCTTCCAACTACAATTCACATTCGGATTTGGAAAGTCCTTGAGGTGGAGGTAATCTAGTTCCTTCATCGAGAGATGGAATGAGTTCCACTCTTTAGCAAGAAAAGCCTTCTTGAGATCATCAAATGTGATTTTTGATGGTGTTGGGTTGTCATGGGTTTCCCAATGAGATAAATCTCATGATGCCTTCCACATGGTTGTCAATTTGTGCTAGGTGCAAATCCCTGTTCGGCAAGGTAAATCGAAGTCAAGGTAAATGTAATCGACTATATACCAAGTTTGTTGGATGTATTGTAGTCAACTATGATAAAATGAAATAAATACCCAAAAAAAACATGTGGTTACAATTACAATAAACTATGCAGTTGACTAAAATACATTATTGGACCCATCAAAAACATCGGTTTTAATGTAGTCAAGTGCTAAATTTTGACTGTTGGATGCATTCCCCTAGGAATGTTAATTTGTTGATTATAGGCAAGTTGGAATCAACTATGTAGTCAATTTTAACTTGGTAAGATGACCTCATAGAAGTGCAAACCCAATTTCATGAAGGTTCTAACTACACTAGATAGTCCTATAAGTGTGGGTGCAAATTTTGTGTGGAAACAATTAGCGTGGGCCACACTAATTTTCTAGTCAAGGTGGAATTGACGTGGGTCTGAGACCTTGGGTCTTCCTGCAAGTCTTCATAAAGACTTTTGACCAACACGTTGACCATTAGTTATAGGAAAGAAGTAACAAAAAATAAAATGATCACCCACACTAATTGTTTATAGGAAACAATTATTGTGGCCCATGCTAATTTTCTACTATAAATTTAGCATGGGTTGAATTTTTGTGGCCTATAGTAACATGACTATTTAGTTTAGTTCATGAACCTTCCAAACCAATGTTACCGGAGTGTTGTACCAATTTCATGAACCCTCTAAAGTAGTTCATGATTTTTTAAACTGACCTGACATGTGGCACACCTCAATTTCATGATAGTGGACCTTTACCTTTAGCAACTTCATGAAACTTCCAAACCAATTTTATGAATCTTTTTGCACTCTATGGTTTTTGTATTCTCAACTTCTCGCCTCCTTGTTTTGCATTCGTTGCCTTCTAGTTGTTCATTGGTTCCTCTTTATTTTTCATTTACATGGAAGCCTCTAGCCTTGAAATTTGTTTTTCTTTGGTCTTTGACCATGACCATCGCTAAATCTATCATTTGGTTGAGAAATGGGTGGTTGTCCCACTTGCTTTCACACAAGGTCACCTAAAATAAATAAGAAGAAACCATGAGTGCAGAAGTTAAAAAATGGATGAGAAAGTGACATGGAATCCTCCGTGTCTAAAAATGGACAAAGTCTGATGGTCACTTGGATTTTTGGTGAGAGAACCCCTATCTAAGATCCTAAAATTCTCTCAAAGTTTGACATACGAAAAGAGCAGGTCCCAAAATTTTCACCCAACTTTTAAAATAAGCTCCAATGTACAATGAGCTAACTACACTAAACATGCTATTTAATGTCAGATGGTATTTTATGTCCCTACGATAACATTTCGGATGACACTTCTTCTGAATAAGTGAACAAATATCGTCATGGACAATGGCTGAGTTCATCCATTGGCCCAAACCCTACCTTCTCTTGTCAACAACTTGTGTTGAAATGTTGTCATGGATGATTGAAATTTGGATGGAATTCACTTGGTAAGTGACAGTACTTGAAACACCGTAAATGTATAATACTCAAAAAAAATTTACAAGGAATGACAAATCATGTTGGATTAACATGTAGTGTTGGTGACACTCCACCACGGTTTACAATTAGTATTGAACAAGGCAATTAGAATCGGTGACACTAAATATCGTATTTAGTGTAGCTCTTAATAAAGTTTTATCAAAGAAGACCAAAACCCAAGGTTCCGTCCCCCTTTGAGAGACTTTATGGATAACTCTAGTGTCCGGGGAGCTTCTTGAGCATAAGCTTCTTGTTGAGATCCTATTGTTGTCAAGACCAACCGGTTACATATTGACATCTTTCGGTCGGTGATGATAAGCTTGCAGGCTTGTTTCTCAAACATTCGCAGTGGCAGCCTAAAGCTTTCACTCTTGCAAGCTTGAGAGCTAATGCAACTTCAAAACCTTCCTTGGACATATGAACAAGAGCCCACCCTTCACAAGGTAGGCAGTACTCCCCACATTGCACCAAGAAGATTCTTGAGCAGGGTAAGACCAACAGGCTCAAATACACGTCGGACTACCCGAAGTTAGTTTTTCTTTTTCTTTTCACTTTCTTGACATCTTTCGATTATTCTCTTTATCCATCCGAAGAACATTCCATACATTCATCTACATGTCTCGGTAACTATCCCCAAGTCTCGAACTTCAATAGGTTCATTTCTCAAAGTCACGGTCGGTTCGCCCCGCCACTCCCCGGGTTCATGGGATGCAATAGCCCGGAAGCTTAGTTCTCCGAATATCCTCCGAAGAATTTAAAGCTACGTCTATAATTGGTGGAATCCATGAGAAGGCTTATTCATTGCCTAAATTCTAACCGGTCACGGAAACAAAAAATAAAACATAATACATAAAACTTTAAAAAAAATTTAAAAATCCAAGGGGGTTGAAAACATGCCATTAATTGGAGCTGTGAGGAAAGTGGGGGGCTGCGGGCGGGCAGACAGGAATTTGGGAGAGAGGAGCGTGAGGTGGCAGGGGCAGCGGAGGCGGAGGAGGGGCAGGGCCACAGGCACGGGCAGGCTGCTGCCCCCCTCAAAACAATATTCATTCCTGCTTAAGTTACTATGACCCCTTTGGACCCGGTCAGGGGAAAAAGGACAAAACTTACAGTATTAACAAGTAGGCTCACGGCCGACTTCATATTGTGCGCGTATCTTGACTCATCATGGACAAGATAAGATCGTTCATTTCATAATAGCTTTAATGGTATCATCATGTTCTCTTTCCGGACTCTAGAATCACTTTCATTCCGAGAGTTAAAGGGCTATTAAGGTAGACGGGTCTTGAATGGTTACTTTTTCCACTACTAGCCCCACTTCTCCTTTGATATGAGAACACGCGATTAGTAGAAGATGTTTGGTAAAATTGAATTGAGGTTGTTGCTACTTTCTTTGTAACTTATGGAGCTCGTATGAATATCTTAGTGAAGATTCTTGTGCTCATTGAATGGTTGTATAGTCTTCTTGCTCATGGGTCAAATATGTTGACTATTGAAGTTAGAATGGCTATCATATGTTGAGCGTGTAGTCCGGTCTCTTTTCAACACACATCTGTTTTGGTATTTGTACTTGGAGCCTCACTTAACCACATTACCAATATATAGGTGCCATAGTAAAGAAAAGTGGCCGAATTAGGATTAACTACCAGGTTTGTGGTGTTTACTAGGTTAACCCCTAAGGGGTTGAGAAGGACGCTTTCGTCCGTGCATTCACCTATGCCCAACCATGCCGAACATGGATAGTAAAAAGAATTGTGTGAACCATAGTAGGGATTATTATTGTGGCCCACACTAATAAGAGAATTTAGAATATCACTTTGGGTTCAACCTCTTATTTTGTGTTGGTCCCCCTTCATTACTCACTTTACGCATAATTACTCTAAATTGATCAGTATATTGGTTAATAGCCTCAATGCGCGCATGTTATATTGTGTGGTCTTGGTGGCTAGGCCAACACTTTCTAAGCGGTGAGGTCTCGAATTCGAGACCCTTGGCTAGTGTCTTTAACATAGTCATGCATGCCTAGGTAACCCCCATATTGTGAGGTGACATACCTAGATGCAAACCTTAATAAGTGATGTGTTTCATTTTTGGTTGAGTAGACCTAAAGATTGCAACTATTATGATTGTATGGAAACTTTCCTAGATCCATTTTGCATTGTGAGTGGGTGCCACCATTGGTTCCATCCCACTGCACTATACTACATAATACTACATATATGGACTATTGATATACATGAAGTATAAACCGGTCGATTTGCTAGTGACTCAACCATGTGATCCTTGTAGTGCAGCTTGTACTTAGCCTTGACACTTCAAAAATTGTTGAGTTGTCTACACTTAAATAAGCTTAAATTTTTTCTTTAAAAAATAATCAACACATGGATTTGAGCCCAGGTGGATGAGGTCATTGGACTCATTGCAACCATTTTCTTACCACCTTCGAGTAAGAGATGATGGCAAAAAAAATTGTTTGCAAAGCATGTGGGAGTTTGGTGTGCCCCTCCATCCACTCTACTCCCACAAAGTACGAATGAATGAAATAATATGTTATGTCACTCTAACCTTTCAAATTTCTTGGAAGGTTGAACGGAAAGCAAGGCCAAAGAAATTGGCCCACCATTTGGATGTGCACAACATCCTTTGCCCGTAAAACCACACTATGAAGCCCCAACCATAGTGACGTGGTGTAGTCAAGTATCTATGTATGTGTGAACATGACTTTTGTATGGGCAATTGTCCACATTTAAGTTGCTCTTTGAAGGAAATGAAGATAGTCAAGCACATGAAAATTCGCTTGATAATGAGAATTAGATGTCTAAAGTAACATGTGCCAAGGACTTAGAGGTGGTCGAGGAAGTCGTGGTAGCAAAGGGGCCCATGCAATATTTTGTACTCAAACTAAAATTTGGGGACCGAATCGGATGGAGTTGGAGGCACTCATAGTTATAGATAAGAAGTGAACGTAATACAAATTGTGGCATGCACATTGAACTCCTACCATTGACAAGTTCATTTTATGGCAAAGACGCCTTGAAGATAAACGTATTTGATGCAATGCCGTGACAATGTTTTGGGAGTGTGATGTTGATCAAATCACAAATAAGTGGGAAAATGTGTTTAAAAAAATACAAGCAGCTAAAGGATTATTCAAACTCAATAGATGTTTAAAAAATGGTCAAAGACTATAAAGTTGCCATTAGAATAAAGTGTACGAGGCGATGGAGCCATGGTATGGTAGGCACACCATTTTAGCCACACATGTCGGAGACAATGTCACGCTCAAATGCTTTGGTAGAGGAGGAGGAGAAGGAGTTGGTGGTGGTAGTAGGCATCCATGTAGCTCGCCCCATGTCCCTACCTCACCTTCTAAAGGTGGGCCTAGTGATATATCCACCAAATTCTTCAAAACTAGCCATCATGAAGTAGGGGGATAATACTCTAGGATTGACATGTTTGAAGAGGAGAGCTACTAAGACAAACAAGTTGTGTGATTTCGTCAAATACCATAGCCAACTATTTGACAAGAGTTGGAAGCCAATAATGTGAGAAGAACAAATTGTAGATGCATATGGTGGCATTGAATAAAGAACATGAACAACAACTAAAGTAATAAGATAGCATGTCCACGTCCATGAAAGAACGTCTCGACCAATGGTTTCACATTCAAGCACTCAACACAACCCTTACCAATGGAACTATACAATATCCATCTCTTTAAATTCAAACCTCAACAATGCATATACATTGATGGCTCGTTTATACCCCTTGACAATAATGGCACATGCAACATAGCCAGATCAGGTGTCTACAGGCCCGCCAACAACCTTCGAATTGCGGAGAGACTCCCGAGATTACAAAACATACTCAGAGCCGAATTAAACACCATACTAATAGCAATAAATAGTACACATCACCATATGCAAGACACCCACATCTTTACGAATAGCCTTAATAGTATATACCTAACACATAATCACATATGATACCCATCATCCCAACACAACCACCCGGACAAATTACTCATTGTTGCTAAAATCAACCAAATAACCTGGTCCACACACAAAATTACAATACAAGAAATCAGAGTGCAAACGGGCATAGCAAGCAATGAAATCGTGGACCAACTAGCACATGATGGATCCCTCGTAGACAAAGCCCCCCAACACACCCTGGATACATACGGCCCATACTACGCCATGTTGGCTCAACGGGGTCCCAATTGGTACCCACATGGGTGCTATACGCAACCTACAAGCATACATCAACAAATAACACAAGAACCAAAAACTAAGATTTGCCCAATCCAAATTCACATATATAGACAAATGGACATCCAATGACCAAATTAGGCACAAACTCTCCAACCGATTTTGGAAAAATCCCAGGATCACAAACACCCACATTACACCAACTCTTAAATTCCGATATGCCCAATATACATGTAACCACTGTAAAAATATATTCTAGCCTACCTTACACCCAAACCCAAACTGTACAATATGCCCCAATAATGCCATAGACACATGGCCACACTTACTCTCTACATGCTCAAACCCCCACATAAAAAGGAATATGAATAGAACGCCACAATAAAGCAGTACACCAAATCGGGCACACACTACAATCAAATAAACATACGAGATACTACACACGCATCAATGCAGGCAACCAAAACTCCGGACCCCAAGACATCACAATCCCACAATGGCTACTCCAATGCACATGCCCCACTATGCCATGCACATGCCTAGCCAAACTCATACCTGACATACGATGCATATTAGGTGTCCCCGCAGATAGCCACCTCCCCCCCCCCCCCCCAAAATATCGTACAATTCATAGAATTCACCTACTGCCACGACAAATTCCCAAACAACACCCATGGAGAAAAACCTGCTAAATACAAACCACTTATACATGCACTTAGAACATCAAGTTGGTAAGTCAACCCTCTCATCACCATCATAACATGCGTTAGAGGAGCTATCCATGAACAAACAATCAAAGACTTAGAAAAAAACTCAAAATACCCAAAGATGAGATCAAATCACTCATGAAACAAATACATCAAATTGCCCTCAAGTATCTCACATACCTAATATTAACCCCTAAAGGACCGTAAGGCCCCCAGGGGGCTTTTGATTGTAGAAAAGTGCAAATTGGATGAGATTGTTCCAAAGAAGTCCAAATTTGCGGGGAGAGGACCCTGGCTGTTTTTGCGAGATGGATCCAATGGTCTTTTCCGATCAGAAAATGATGAAGGATTGGATTTTTGGCGAATTCTTTGAGTTTTCAGTTTTTGGGCCCAATCTCATTGCTTGGAGACTTCAAAGTCCCATATCTTTTTTTCCACACCTCAAAATTTCACGAAAAAAATTCCACATGAGGGTCATAATGTTCTTTACATGTGGTAAAATTTTCAGATGTTTTGGAGCACTTCTAAGCAATCTGATTCCAGCATAAGTACGAAGTACCCCCTGCCCGAACAATTTCCATCAATCTTCTCAACGGTGGCATTTTCTCAGAAATTGTGCGATCTTGTTGATCTTTTTTCCATAAACAAGCTATGTAAGTCTTCTTTAGTTTCAACGGTGCCGATCGTGAAAATTACCCCACACTAATAAGAAATTGAGCTTGCTACAAGAGCTAATCAAGAAAACATGACCTAAGCTAAAACACCCCCAGTCCTTTAGGGGTTAAACAAAAGGAAGTTAGACAACAAACAACCCCCCATAACCCCCCCCCCCCTCCTTAGATGTAAGGCCCCACACACTTTAAACTAAAAGAGCCCACCTTCCGAGAGGGAGGAAGTACCCTTACCGTGACACCTGATTCAACATGAACATGGTACAGAAGAACATGCTCCCATTCACGTCGGTATATAAACGAAACCCCGACGTTACTTTTATTCATTTTAGTTCACATTCATATTCCACATTCATCCATTGGGTAAGTGATTTTAGGTATTGATGTTTAGGGGACTTGTTGGGGAAGTGGTTTGAGCTTCTTCGGTTGGGTGCACTCTAAATGTAGGTAAAAATCCAAGACATGTAACCCCATGACAGTCGAAGGCGATATGCATTAAGTGATGTCACATGCTCATCAACAAATGATTAACGGTGTCGGAACATCACAAAGATCTTCAGGTTTCATATTTAAGACGTTAGGGAGTTTTGCAGGCAAAAAAATAGGAAGCAAATTGATTTTGGTTTGCAATTCAAGCCTCTGTTGTGTGACGCACTGTTTTACAGTCCGTTTAGCACTAAATGCAAAACATGTATATCTCTTACATGCAATACAAAGCCACAACAAACGGTTGTCAATTATTAGATTTATTTGTGCATGTGTGTCGATACATGGTTGGATTATAGCCCACGCACACTTACTGGCGTGGGCCACTATGAATGCCTCCTACTAGCAAGGGTTACTTTTAGGTCCAATTTGATCAGTGAGAGCCATTGGATGTAACCAGTGCTGGTAAAAACCGTTCACTATTGGTCTGCACCAGTAAGTGTGGGCTAGCTATTAGCTTTGCAAAAGGGCCATGCACGCTTGAAATGGGTGTTTCATGTACGCCATATTCAACTCCGTCTTCCACATGTCTATGGTATAGTTGAATGTAGAGATGTAAGCATTGGGTGATGCAGTGCACACATTTTTGGTAGCAAGATTACCTCTATCAATTTAGTAGCATTTGGCCAATGTCAAATTATTCCAACTTATGCAAGTCATCAACTTTCATTGTGGTTCCATGCCCCAAGTCACGTGAGGGTAGCTTTACACCATGGACCATGAAGTCCGACCATGGAAGATGGCCTTTTTCGATGGTCCAACGTGATGGTCTAACTTTCATGGACCGATTTCTTAAATAATTAATTTACAAAGCCTTTGGACCCCTCGCTAGGTGTAAACTGAATGTGGACCAAGAGGAATGATCATGCACCAAAAAGAGAACGTGTTGACTTTTTTTAAATATGTGCCCAAAAAGAGTAGTTTAAAAAAATTCAAGTTTGACCATTTTCTTGTCTTCTCTTGTCTTCATCTTCTCTTCCCCCCCCAAAATAAAAATAAAAATAAAAAATTTTATAAAAATTTTATTCTAACAACATTTTTTGCCACGGCCCCTTGCCTTTTTCCTACCAAAGCACCTCTTTTGCCTCTCCCACCGCAAACCATGTTGGAGCATGTTAGTGGATAATGCAGGCCTTAACATATGTCTTTTGGGGACCTCAAACTCCATGGCCACGATGACATTTTGTTCCTTGGTGTAAACCGAAGTGGTCTTGGGCACGAGTTCAACAACCAATCACAAATTTTACAGGGCATTGAGACGACTTCATGGTCCATGGTGTAAACAACCCCCAAGTGTTGTCGTGATCGAATGCGCTATCACGTACTAAGGGTTTTTCTAGGGTTTCGAGGGATTCTTAATTAATTACCTCGGGTGGGTTGTGTACATTATCACTCAACTCGTATGTGAGCCAGCCTCTCAATCACATGGAGATTGTCCATCAATGTCCTCTCAATGCTATGTCAGTTTGGGGATGGTGGCTTTGAGTGGCCTCTCCACATGATAGCTCCTGAAGGAGGCAAGAACAAGATTGTGAGGAGGCCATATATGGTCGCTTGCAATTGGACGACACATGCATCATTGGCTGCCCGTGAAGAAAAGAAAAGAAAAGAAAAGAAAAAGACCTCCTCATCCAGTTTTGATTGTCAAACCGCATCCTTGTGGGTGTCTGAATGGCCCCAATGCCCGAACTGAAAGAAATGGAAAAGAAAAGAAAAAGAAAAAGAAGAAAAAGAAGAAAAAGAAGAGAAAGAAGGTACGCCATCCGGTAGTCTTCCATATTGGAACGACCCACATTACCAAGACAATTGATTCAAGAAGCCCTTTGACCTTGCAACCGGGAGAGTACTTGGATCCGTGTCACCGAGGCGTTTTGAACGCCTCCCATGTGGTCGAGCGCTCGGAAGATCTCGGCCGTCGATTGCGATCTAACAAATTTAAAGGTTCCTATGTTGTCCCAACTTCTGGCTTCTCTTCCTCTCGGGTAGAGCTTGAAAAAACTTCCAGTTGGACAAAATCTCCACCTTCATCCGCTCACGAATCTTGAATGAAGTTTTTCAAACTAAGTCCTTCATTAAGAGGACTTGCTAAGGAGATGATGCCAACCGGGGGGGGGGGGGTCGTACTCCTACATCTTCCTTCTGAAGGCAGAACCAAGGGTACTAGCCATCAACTCCAAGCCCCTTTTGATGACCAACCTTGAAATGAAATGAAATGAGGTTTAGCCGGTTGTATGAGAGCATTTGTGTGGCATTTTGAAGGTTTCCTATGGACCTCATGCGATGGGATGAAAAATCAACTCCTTCATCTTGCAAACATTGATTTTTCATCCGCCAAAATTTCATTTATATGAAGTTCTTTTGGATTGCCCGAGCAGTTTCATAGACTGTAGGATGGGGCTCTGTGATGGGCTTGGATGTGGTCTGCCCATCACCACACACCCTCCATTCACAACACCCTAGTGATATGGAACCTAGATTGTGTGTTATGAGGAGGGGCAACGAGAACTTACTCTAAATCGTATTTTATGACTAAGGAGTCCATGATTTGTAGTGGCAAGGGCGGTGAATATAAGTGTGAATTCAACATTGTGGCGATAGAATTTAAACATGGCATCAATCTTTTGGTGTCCATTGTGACAAATTATCAAGTAACGGTCTACTGTTGCAAAAGTTCCCAACGTGAGAGAGACAAAGTTCACAACTGTGGGAACAAGTTCCACAAATTTCATCCATCCATTGTATGGACGCAAACCCAGAAAGGCATCCAATTAAACATGGTTAGCTAACCCCCTATGTGCTGGGTTGGGGCAAATCAACCTGTACATTGGTTCCTTGGATGCAAGGGTTTAGGCATCCAACAAGGAACGAGTTTATGGGTTGGTTCGCCCAAATCCTCTGTGAGGCATGGGGGTTTCATTGATTGAACCCTTCCCATGCCTGAAGGTTATTTTTGTATTTTGAGTTTACACCATAATTCACTCTAAAGACCCTGAAGTAGTTTGTTCGAGATCATTTGAGATTAATCAGCAACAAATGTGTAGGGGGACATAAATAAACTCAATACTTTTTATGTTCAATGGATGAGAGGTATGCTCATATACTATAATCCCCCCTCTCCGGTGCCTGCTATAAGAAATTCATCCCTATGTACAATAAGTACACCAAATATTGTATTAAGTGTCATATGGTATTTTATGTCAAAGTGGTAAATTTTCTAATGACTTTCTTATGAATAAGTTTACAACTATTGTCATCCAACTCCATGTAGGTCATCCACTTTTGATATATTCTACATCCTAACATTTACATAATAAATGTATTGTCATGAATGATTGAAATTTGGACGAAAAATCACTTAGTAAGTGAACATAATTGCAACATTATATATCTATAATGTCCCAAAAAATCAACAAGGCATGACAAATTATTTTTTTGTTAGGTTGACATTTAGTGTTGGTTACACTGCACGGGTGGTATTGAGCAGGACAAATAGAACTGGTGACACTAATTACAATATTTAGCATATTGTGTTGTTCACTTGACTGGTCGAGAGTAAAGTGCATCAATGAGAGTCTAGCAATGTACAAGAAAGGTGTTGAGAGCAATGTCAATTTATTTCCACACATGAACCTTATGGCGGGACACCAGTGTCCCAAATAAATCGGAGCCTCCTTGACAACTGGTCTTGTGGTTGTAAACAATCGAAAATAGAAACCAACTTCGCACATCAAAGCTTGTACAGGACGTCGGGATAATCCCAATGCCGTTTTGACCGCCTTCAACTAACCATTTTTTACGTCGACACATGCTTTAGGGTTTAACCCGCCACAAGGTTCACATGCCCCGGGCTAGATCACACCTTCATTCGGCCAAGGCCCACCCCTCCCACGCCTCCTTCACCGCCCAGTCTCCCTGCCCGCACCTACGCGGGAACTCTTCCTCGTTGGGAACCAATGTGACAAATACCTAGTCAAAACTGCAAATATTCAAGTTGACATCACTTTCATTATTCCCAAGTTAATCGATGGAGTCTCTTCACATACCAAAGGAACTTAACGGCTGAAGTGACTGAACATCGTCACATTGATTCCCAACACATAAGAGTTCCCATGCAGATGCGGACAGGACGACCGGACAATGAAGGAGACGTGGGTGAGGCAGGGTGGAGCCCAACCGAATGAAGGTGTGATCTAGCCCGGGGCGGTTCACATGTAGAATTTGCATGTGCATAAGCTACACAAGAAGCCACAAATCCTCGCTTCTATATTTGAGGGCGAGGGCGAGGGCGAAGTCGAAGGCGGTTCCAAAAGGACTTTCCCAAGCCTGTGTGCCTGTGATGAGGTGACAAGTCTCTTATTTTGGGGCTCTGCTTCCTAAATCCTGGGTCTCCTTATTCCCTGCTGGATCTGTGCTAGCTCTGTCCACTTCCACCTTTCGTGAAGCAGCGCGGAAACTCGTCAATTGTTTGTATTCGGAATCTACTCTCTCTCTATATATGTATATATTAATTAAGCACTTGCAAAATTCAAGGCTAGTAAGCTAGTATTACAGCTACACGAAACGAGGTAGTTTCGCAACAGCACCATCTGACAGCCATCGTTTTGAGTCGAAACATTTCGACAGCATTTCGGGAGGTCAATCGAATCGCGGAAGGCTCGCATTCGTCGTCGAAATAGCTTTGATTAGGTTGTCATCACAAGACGTTTGGTGACCTACTTCATAGGTTCGGTAGCTACGATTGAGGTATATATAGTGTTTGTTACGTACTCTTTGTGTTGCCTCAATCAATTTATGGGTATGAGTGGAAATTTAAAATTTTGGCACATGATGTTATTGTTTTTATGTTACATTGTTATCTTAGTTCTACATTAATTATCACAATGTGTGTGTGTGTGTGTGTGTGTGATTGTTTGGAGTTATGTAATGTTATAACTATTTAATGAGAATGTAATATTTTACCAAGCAAAGACATATATGTTTTATAATGTCCAAACAACTTATTGAGATTTTCTTTATATTGTCCTTTATGTGAGCCTCCGGTCTCCTCAACTTGTTATGCATATGTTGCACATATTTTGTGTGAATATGCTTCCGATTTTGTTTTTTGTTCACAAGCCTTAGTTGCATCACCACCACTCCTCTTCACAAAGGGCCAAGATGTTTGTCATAGCTACATCTAACCATTGTCCACCCACCGGCACATTTAGTGTTGTAGTAGCAACTTTCTTCTTCCCCTTAGGTTTTGGAGCACTGGCAGTGGGGTGCAATTGGCGAAGGTGCTTTGAAAAACACAAGAGGAAGCAAAATTTTGCTAACCCTAGGTGGACTCGTATGTCGAGGTGCATATCCCCCTAAAACTAGTCCTAATCCTCCATATTGGTTGTTGCCCGCCGTAACTACCGCTGCTACAATTCTAATGCACCTATGTATGGTTAATTCTAACTTGCTGGCAATAAATCATGCAAAAATTGCATATATATTCTAAAATTATAAATCTCTAAAAAAATCAATATGTGTTTGTCTTTGTCTCTATAAAGTGTTTATAGTGCCAAACCCAGACGAACAACCATTTGTACAATGTAGTAACCACTATTGGATTTACACATGCGTCGACACCACAATCGAAGTTAATAAATAAATAAATAAATAAATAAATTTTGTTCAATATTTACCCAAAAAATTGCCAAGGCGCCAACTGCGGCCAAGGCGGTACATGTTGCCGCCTACTCCGTTACTGCAATAGAGGTAGTTGCAAGTGTAGCCCCTGTGACAATTTCAACGCCTTTAACCACTCTTTTAAATTTCTACTCTACTCTTGTGCATTCGTCCTACGTTTCATTCGCCACTTCCTATACCCGCTCAAGTCCATATTTCACCTCCTACTCCACTCTACTCTACTCTTTTACATTCACCCTACGTTTCATTCTCCACTCCTATACCCACTCAAGCGACGTTCCCATAATGCCTATATCTCAAGTTTGAAGCAGAGCCAATAAAGGGCACTTAAATAACTTGCAATGCTATTAAGAGAGAAGTGGCGGCCTAGGCTACCATGCACTATAACATATTTGTCCTAGTAATAAATCTAGTAGGCCAAAATGTGGTTTGTTTTGGCACAATTTGTTGGCCCCAAGCATTGTTTTGATATATGATTGTATCGAGGCACACTTGGCAACTTCAGTTGCAACAAGCCCCAAATGTCACTTTTCCTTGCCGTATCTAAAAATGTAACTGCCCGGAACAATTCAAAGTACATGGAAACTTGAATATGGACATTTGGCAAATAAATTTGCGACCAACATGCACAACATGTAGAGTCCATTAACATGAATTCCAAAGGGCAACCATAACATTATTTAGATGGTTTGCCAAGTAGTTGCAGCAAATCCTACCAACTCGGGTACTTTTACATTTATACTAAATGTGGCCACTATTTGGGAATCATTCCCATTAATAAGGACCCCCGCCAAACAACTTGTAGTATCTATATAATGTTATAGCCACAAGGTGGGTGTTTCATAAGACCTGCAATGGGGGAGAGTGAAAATGACTATTGCTATATAGAACTTGGGGATTCTTTTTGAAACCAAATTAGCATCAGATAGTCTGTTGAGGATAACTTATGATGAATCAACAATAAACTTGTAGGAGGCATGTTTTTATAATACCCCCCATCATAGGTGTTGGGAAACAAAATCCGCCATCCACCCCTTATTCCTTTAAGGTAGCATGGCACTTGACCCTAAGATCACGTGGGACGATGTATTCCAAGCCACATGTATTGCCCTACCACGTGCGCGCACACACACTAGATAGATAGATAGTCCTCTTGTTGATGGCACAAAAAAATCTTCCCGAGTTTTCTAAGTTACGTGAGAAAGCCTCATATGAGCTACTTAAATGGCCACTAGGGGGGAGGGGAAGGGGGCTCTTATCCACTTTGGGGTTGATACAATTTGGATTGGGCAAAGCATGTGGGTCTAGGGAGATTGGAGGTCAAGATATTATGATCCTTCCCTCTTGAGCATAGGAATACCCGTTGTGTTGGGATTTCCAAAAATGTCCAAGCTTACCCTTAAGGCTTTCACCTATACATTGATGACCATTTTAGCCATCACTATAACTAAGTATCTTGTAAGTTTGGCTCACAACACACCATTTGGGATTTGAGAGGCACGAATCATAAAATGTTATAGCATGTAATTAAAGGTGAAGTTGATCACAAATGACATGGATTTGGTGGATACAAACATTGTCTTAAAAATTAGTGGAAATCCATATATATATCATCTACAAATGAAATGTCTAAACCCGATTAGGAAGAATGTTTGTCAAATCATCGATGTGACCTAGTGATTTACAACAAAATCTTCCCCCCCCCCAAAAAAAACTCCTTTATTTAATAATTAACTAAGGATGGATGGTAACGTAATTGTTGTTTCAAAGTTTCAAATTGCTCGGATATTAACAATGGCATTTTGAGCAAAAAGTACATGATGGCTTGGAACATTAATTTATACGCACATGTCAAAATGGCTTATGTCCAAAATAGTGTTGGACATTGTAGAAAGGTGTTTGACAACTAATAATGTGGGTTTGTTAATTGTTTTTTCCCTAACCCTTTCCTATCATTCATGTTAAAGTCCTAACTCGATCCTTGGTTGGGGACACAACATACTAGGGAGAGTATTTCTTGTCCCGTATTGTTTGGTACCCATATAGACCATGAGCATCATGCATGCCATCCAAGTTCTCTCCCTTACCTACACTTATGTTGGTGTTTAGTTCCTTCTAAAGGGTTTTTCTTCCTATCAAGTTGTTTGACAGGGGGTTCCTCATGGGTTCTCCTATTTAGTTCCTACCTAATTGAGCTAACTATATTCATGGGATTGGTTGCACTGGTCATGTTGTCCTGCAGGGCATCCCTTCTATCTTACTTGGTCCCATATTTTGCTTTAATCATAGGGTAGCTAACATGGACTAATCCTTTCCCTAAAACCTACCCCGTCTCTTCACACCTTACACTTACACAAGCATGAATGCAAAGAAATAGCATTGCGTGTATTTCTAATAGTTGCCTTAACACATTCGTATTACCAACCTACTTTGCTCATGGTCCTTCCTATGATCTAAGTGAGAGAGGAGAGAGAAAGAGATAGTCCTCCATCCTTTGTTGCCTCCTTATATTCTCAAGGCTCATATTTAAAACTTGCCCAACAACCCTAATCTTCTAGCCGTCTAACCCTAGATCTAACTATGTTGTCCATCCCGTACAAGCTAGCAATATGTCAGCTCGTTATACTATTGACTAGGGGTCATGTTGTCCAATTGGTCATGTATTCATTCCTCTTCCTAATAACATCCTACCTTAGCAAAGTCTAAGACCCTTAGTCTTTCCCTACGTCTTCGTGAAGACTTCTAAACCAACATATTGAATATCAATTATATGACAAAAATAGCACATAATAAAGTATCCACAAAAATTAACTTCTAAGAAAAAAACCAATTAATGTGGCCCACACTAAACTTTTTTCACTTGAAAAATAGTGTGGGTTGGAAATAAATGTGGGCTCTAGAAAACTACTGCGGCCCATGATAACATGACTATGTAGTGTAGTGTAGGAATGTAATTGGTGAGAGGAGATGGAAGACAAACCACATGATCAATGATTTGTCCATCCTCCTTGAATTGTTTGTCAAAAATTACCGGATGATACGTGTGGATGGAATTGAGTGAAACCTAGATGAATATGTAGAGAAACCCTTGTCGATGGATGATCAATCAATTTCGATTACAAGATGCCATCGATTTCTATACTAAATATTGTATCTAGTGCCACTAATTGTAATTGTCTTGCTCAAAACTAATTGTAAACCACCCATGTAATGCCACCAACACTAAATGTAAGCCTAACATTCTTTGTCATTCCTTACAAAAGTTGTCACATCTTACTAAGTGATGTTTCATCCAAATTACATTTATCCATGACAATATACAATCACATAAATGTTAGGATGCATAAAATAGCATACTTTGTTTTGACGGTTGAAATTTAGATAAACTACAAGTTGAGACAACAATACTAGTAAACTACTTCATAAGAAGTGTCATTGGAAAAGTTACCACGGTAACATAAAATACACTATTTAGTGCAGTCGTGTGAAAAGTGACCCTATCTTTAAACTAACGCCCGTTATCAAGTCCATTTTTCAATTTGAAAACCAACTGGCACCTACATATAAAAGGAGATTCCCGGGGTTCAAATACGTAAACCATTGCTAAAAACACTTGAGTGTTGTCAATTGCAATTGTCGTATATGTTAATTTCCATCTTGCTCTTTGTACACCTCGTGCTAAATATAATACTAAAATCGTGTTCAATGAGCACATCTAAACCATCACATGGACCGTTGATAAGCATACATCAAACAATCAAAATCCTTTGTTGGAGTGGAGAATCCTTTGTTGGAGTGGAGTTTCCCATTGACCATGAATACACGTCCATATGGAAGTGAAACCGTAGTGACTTAAGGTAGACATGCCTACTTCGATTATTTATTTTGATTAGGCACCTTCTATTTGAGTGGTGTGTAATTAGGTGTGGCTCCGAGAATGGATTCCAAAGTGACATGTGTGTAAAAGCGATTAGACTTCGTGTTCAAAATCTGATAATTGTTATAGGTGCAATAGTGAACGTAATTGGAGGGACTTATCAGTGGACTACCCGGTCAATAACGAGGAGTAAGGATAGTGAATGAGTTGGTTCCAATTTCTTCATGTTCATTGGGACCTATATGACCATTTGATGAGCACGAGAATCTTCACTTTGATCATAAATAAGATATTCATGCGAGCTCTAAACTCACGAGGAAGGTGACTACAACCTCAATTTGGATTTTCCAAGCATCTCGTACTGATCATGTGTTTCGGATCCCAAGAAAAGTGGGTTAGTTGGAAAAAGTAACCATTTAACACTCGTTTACCTTTATTCATAACAAATTTATACCTTTTTAGGATGATGAGAACCCAAGATGAAACCATGAATTGATCTAGTGAGACCTCGTTGAAATGGAGTAGGCTCAACATATGGAACACATGTTTTCCACGTACTCACTATGAATAACGTTACATCGTCACTAGAAGCTCAAAACCATTGTTGATGGCATTGAAAAAGGAGGTATACATCTAGTATACTCTCAATAGAAATAATCATCAACTCAAAAAAATACATATTAAGAGTATGCTAGGTGTATGGAGAAGAGACATGCACCAAGCGTATTCCTAATATGTGGCCAAAAATTCATGCCAACCATGTAAGTTAAAAGTGGAGTTGTTGAGAACCCCTTACAACTTAGATACACATTTGTTAAATGTCTTGACCATGTAATTAGCATCAAAATATAAGTTATGTTGAATCAACCCAAATACATATCATTAGGCCCCTATTGATTGGTCAAGCATATGGAGATGGTCCAAGTCCACTTTATATTAGACCACGAGGGCCCGAGGAACCAAAGAAATTTGAATTGATGAAAAATCTACATGGTGTCATGCATGACACCAATTGGGTAATGTTTCACGGCTTACTAGATATTATGTCTGATCCATCCAAAAAGAAGTGGGTATGATGCAAAAGCTGAGAATGTGGCAAACAATTAACTTTCCATTGGTTCCTAGAAATATCATATTTGCATGGTGGGTCCTTAACTACCACCGTTTTGGGTTGTCCATAAAAACATGTTGTGATTCTCAACATGGTCCACTTTCACTTTAAACTAAGCTTGAAGGCCCATCAATTGCAAAATTAGATTACTATCTTCCGGTACGCCCTTTAAGTGATTTTTGAGGGCCCTTAGATTTGTCATGGTCACGGCTCTTGGCCCGTGCGGAAAGCGGCCCTAAGACGATTAACTAGGCCATCTGCAAGTGTATTGCACACACATGAGTTATCAAGTTCGAACCCTGCCATTGATTTGATTTGATTTGATCGGTTTCAAAATACAATGGGAACACTGCCAAAGGATAAGTACTACGTATGTTGCTTCATATGTACGTACTTGGAAGAAACCGCCTTTTTGATTTGGATGGATGTTTTTGCCGCCCATCTCTCGCGACTAGGGGTGGGTTTGTGGTGTCTACAAAAACTCATCCATAGCGAAGGTGAAAAATGAAGCGAATTTCACTATAAAATGTAAATGATTGTTTTCATATGATTTGAATTCAATAATAGAGTCGGAGACCCCGAATTAGTCAAGTGGAGTCGAATCCAATTTAACCAACCCTCGATCTCGTTGGAGAATTTTGTATTGGAGCCCTTTCATCCACAATGGATGAGTTTACGTACACGCTACGAATCCCAAGCCATCTCTCATGTGATAAGGTACTACCATACACAAGTAATAAGATGTTTGGCTCAACATTTTTGGAGCCAAAAGGTAATTTCCACATAGGATTCAACAATGTCTTTGATGAATGTGACTTTGGCACGTAATAAATTTCCCCCATAAATAACTAGTTTACATCAACCCATGCAACACCATACGTGATATAAGACAGTCATATTGCTTCCACATACACTTTTGACCATTGGATCGTATTGGTACATGAATCATCGCCTACATGGTCAGCAATCCTACAAATTGCTAGTTCAAGTTTCATTGTCAAAGTACTCTCTCTCTCTCTCTCTCTCTTAATCATTACTAAACTGAAAACGATGTTTATGTTTTGAGCGCACAGTCCAAGAGATAGACCTGACCCAAATTCCAACACACCACGTCAGTTAAAGTATAGGTTCGGCCATTGGTTGATGAGAGTCAAGGGCCCTCACAATTACACGGTCACGGTCACGGCCCCTGTGGCTTGTGTGTAAAGACTGGGGTGAACCAACCCATACACTAGTTCCTTGGAGGCCAAGGTGTAGGCATCCAACAAGGAACGAGTGTATAGGTTAGTTCGCCCAAATCATGTGTAAGGAAGTCGGCCGAATAAGTTATAACGATGTTATGTTACTAATCATTACTAAATTCAATACGATGTTTATGTTTTGAGCGCACAGTCCAAGAGATAGATAGACAAGACCCAAGTTCCAGTCGACCACGCCAGTTAAAGTGCGGGTACGGCCATTGGCTGATGAGAGTCAAGGACCCTCACAATTACACGGTCACAACCCATGTGGCTCGGCCGTGAAAGCTGGGGCGAACCAACCCGTACACCGGTTCCTCGGAAGCCAGGGTATAGGCATCCAACAAGGAACGAGTGTATGGGTTAGTTCACCCAAATCGTGTGTGAAGAAGTGGGCCGAATAATTAAGTTATTATAGCGAAAACTGCAACATAACATGGGGATCGAGGGGAGGGCGCACTCCCCTCAAGAGGCCGGGCGAGTCAGTACGTAAGCTTACTTTACGAGTTTGCGGTTCGAAGTCGGAAGGCTTTACCCAGCTTTTGGGACAGGTGCTGTGTAAGAGAAAAGCAGCAGCAGCAGCAGCAGGGGTGAGGTACTAGAAAACAAGTACCTTATTATTATATATGTTGAGTTAATTCCTCAGTCGATATTAAAGGGGGTTTGTTTAGAGCACACCCGGGCCATGCCATACTCCACTCCTCCTCACAAGTGGAGTGGTGTAGCCTAGCCTAGCCTGGCTAGCTAGCTTGCTTGTGTGAGCTTAAGTACTTTTTGGCTCAATTGTCCACATGATCTGCACAGATCTTTGCAGTGTGCAGGCTAACTTAGGACAGGCAGGGCAGGCAGGCAGGCAGGCATTGGAGGACAATGGCAATGGAGCAGGCCAGTGCCAGTGCCAGTGCCCGGGAAGTTAGTTTTTGGGCATAGTTAAGGACGCGTCACACTATGGCCGAAGGTCGAGAGGACGTCGATTTCCACCAATCAAATTGCAAGAAACTAAGAGTTCGCTTTCTCGGCTCTTCACACTATGGCCAAAGTCCACAGGCCGTTGCAATTTTAAATGATTACTTTTTGAAGAAGGCAACGGACTCTCGAAGGAAGTTTGGGTCAGACGGGAATGGAAACCCAAAGTATGGTCGAGAGGCTGTCGGTTTTTTTTCATTAAAGAATCAATCGTTGACAAGATCTTGGCCGTTAGATTGGAGGGGTTATTTTGAGCAAGGAATGAAGTGGGGTGCTCCTTTTGGGTTTGGACTTTGGGCTCGGCCTTTGGAGGCTTCACACGGTCCAAGTTGAGAGGCCATGGGAGTTCATGGCCAAAGGTTTGGACTTTGGGCTTGGCCTTTGGAGGCTTCAGACTATGCCCACCTGAAGGCTCCACTTACTATATTTTACTGGCTATTTTCAGCCCATTTGGACTCTCAACAAAGTTTGGCCACTCAATCCCACGGCCTCTCGACTTGGACGGCCATAGTGTGAAGCGGCCTTTAGTCGGTCAAGATCCGAGTGATTCTAAACCCAACCAGTTACATGTTAGACATCCTCTTCCGGTTTTGCTTTGTCCATTTGAGGTGTATTCTTCTATAGATTCCTCTAACATGATCGGTAATCCTCCTAAAGTCTCCAACTTCAACCAATTAGTTCTCAAACTCAACCGGTTCATTTGTAACTAGCCGCTAGTTCTCCCCATAGATAGGAGCAGACCCTGATACGAGGTAAAATGGGCCTTACGGCCGCTTCACGCCATGGCCATCCAAGTCGAGAGTGTGGGATTGCTGAATGGCCTAACTTTGTTGAGAGTCCAAAGGAATGGGCTAAAAATAGATTGCCAATAACATATAGGAAGTGGAGCCTTCGGGCGGGCATATTGTAAAGCTTCCAAAGGCCAAGGCCAAGGTCTAAACCTTTGGCCATGAACTCCCACTGTAGCTCGACTTGAATGGCCATAGTGTGAAGCTTCCAAAGGCCAAGCCCAAAGTCCAAAGGAAGAAGAAGCATCCCACTTTATTCCTTGTCCAAAACAACTTATCCAATCTAATGGCCAAAATCTTATCAGTTTTTTTTTATAAAAAATGTATGAAAAAAAAATCGGCGGCCTCTCGACTATAGTTTGGGTTTCCATTCATGCTTGACCCAAACTTCTTTTGAGAGTCCGTCACTTTGGTAAAAAAATATTGCTATGTAGGCATTTTGGAGAGCGACAACCTTTGGACTTTGGCCTCTAGTGTGAAGGGTCGAGAGGGCCGAACTCTTCAGTTCTTGTAATCTGATTGGTGGAAATTGACAGCCTCTCGACCTTCGGCCATAGTGTGAAGAGTTGCCATTAGATAAACAGTGGGACCTTATTAACTTAGCACACCCAAACCATGCATGTAGCCATTATCCCGATAATTTTTGGGAGCTTGTATGAATATCTTATTCATTGCCAAAGTGAATGTTCTTGATAAAATATACATATAGGTTTCCTCTCGGTTAAGTTTAATGTTGATTTAGAATGATTAACACATTTGAGCATGTAGTCCGGTTTATTTATTTAAATAGTTAAAAATGATTTTTAATTTCTAACACGTATCTTTCTTTTGCAATCTAACACCCAACCACACATCACTCAAATATAGGTATCCATTTAAGTTGATTAATTGAATTAGGCATGCTTAATTTAGTAATCTATATCCACCCTCAATAACCCATAAGGCCATTTGCTAATTCACAAGGTTGCTAAGGCCCCCTTTACACTTAAGGTGAGGAAGGGGGGGTGGGCTTAATTCTACTATTTATCTTAAGTAGACACATCACTCAAAATACAAGTGTCCATTTAAGTTGATTATTTGAATTAGGCTTGCTTACCTCAATATTCTATATCTATCCTCAACAATCCATATCCATAAGGCTAATTTTTACTTCATAAGGTTGCTAAAGCCCCCTTTACACTTAAGCTGAGCCAGTCTAATTATGTTACTTATCTTAACCGGATATAGCATCAAGGACTTCCCAAAAAATGAATGCGAAGCATACTTAAAGCAAACTTTGTCATTGTCCCAATGTAAAGTGAATTTTTCTTGGGGCATCTCAAATTATAGACTTGTCATTGAAAGTATCTAGTGGCCAACCATTCCAATCCTTAGAGACACCAAATCATGTCTCTTTTGCACTTTATGATATAGTTGAAATGAACACACACTTTGCGATGAAAACACCATTAATGGTAGAGATTTATCTTCTATTTCAATATGGAATGCTATGTAATCCTCAATCTTTCTACCAACTCGATCATCATGTTGATTAGTTGTTATTACACAAAGCCTGTTGCACTCCTTTGTTATAGGGAATTAACCTTTTGGACCCCAAGTGGACGTGTTCTAGTCATGCGACCATCTGGCTTCATGAACTTCTAAGATAAATTCATTTCAATGGTGGGGAGCCTCTTACTTCCGGTTGGTCACGTTACACTCGAGCTTTGAACGCGAGACCTTGAATTTTTTTATGAGACTTACAAAATTTAGAAGTGCATTGATGGATCCTACGGGGATTGTTGACTACAAATTTATTTTATCAAATTGTAAGCTACCTTATGGAGGTCATTAAAGAATGCTGAGAGTTTAAGATCTCATTTTGTGGTCCCCAAGCCAATGGGCTTTCATGCATTCTTGGATTGTTGTGAGTTCCATGTTGTTAGCATAATTGGTTCTATAAATTTTTAGTTAACGGGATTGGGATGGGAAAGGGGGGGGGGGAGTAGTGGACATAAATATAATAAAATGACTATAGAGGGAAGCTAATTGAGAAGGCAAAAAATCAAATGAATAGGCTTTTTAGGTTGGGCACATGGCATGGGCTTCCACAAATTGGGTGGTCCTTGGAGGACATGGGAATTAAACTACAAAAAATTAAAAATATGAACACAAAAATAAAAATTGCAATAAAAATATATGTTTCCTATAATTGAGTAAAACACATGCCAATGTGTTTACTGCATTTGGGATAAAATACATGTTGTTAATGCACTATGCAACTTATGTGATGGCTTGCTTTGGTTGCATCATAAATTCAACTAAACATTACCATCGCCCAACTTGTTGTCTAGCCTTCCAAGAGGTTGCATGCGACTAAAACTGGGACATGTGCCAAAATCTCATGGTTTTGCAACTTGGCGCTTCTTCTTCGTGATCTCGTGTTGGCATTCTATGACCTGATGATGTCGATTTGTGACCTAGTGCTCTTGCTTTGCAACCATGTTGCTAAGTCCACTGTTGCCCACCTCCTAGGCCTAACCGATGTCCCCCAAAGTCCGTTGCTACCACCCCCTAAGCCCATTGCTACCCTAACACATGCTTGCTATCCCAACAATTTATTCTTAATATTTCAAACACAATAACACAAGCTTGAAATTATATCGTATTTTAGTTTTATTATGAAAAACCTATTGGAGATTAGGTTCATTAATGTGCATTACTAAATTATAGATCATTAAGTATGTTATAGATCCGTAGATTCATTTCTTCATTTTAATCAAGATGTGGAACCTCTAATTTTGTCTTTTGGCATCTATATATTTTTTAGTTGATGGTGTTTTTATATTTTAGAATGTTTTGTTTTTTTTGCTTACTTTGTTTGTTTAGTTTTTCTATATAATAAATGCAAGATATTTATGAATTTATTATTTAAATTTTACTAAGCTAATGGGGTTATGAAGTAAGTTGGTTTCAATAATTGTCTTTGGATTGAAAAGACAACTTGAATAATATCCGAGGTGGCGACATGTTAACATAACCAAATGAAATTGGCAAAAAAATAACTTTATTATATATCATGGAAATTATTTTTTAATTTAATAGAAAATCCCTTACCTATAAATTTTGTAGTCCACAAGTGCTTTTTGAGATTATTCAGTCAATTTTGAATGAATTTTTGACTGATGACACTGAACGGTAACCAAGTCCTTGAAATATGTTTCCTAGACAGATACACGATGGACGAAACTGAAACGAGCTAACTCGGAGTTGGCAAGGTCCAAGTCAATGTAGGGGCTCACGCCTATTGCTTGAAGAACCCCTGTGATATGGACTTTAACTACATCTCCGACATCTCTCTTGCGACTTCTACTTCTAGAAGTTTCAAATGTTTGAAATCTACATCATTCGTCTTCCTCCCTTCAAAGATCTTCATATTCTACTCAAGTACCGCTCAACTTTAGGCAAAGGACTTATGTTTTAGTTAATTTTTATAGGGTGATTTAGAAGTTATTAGTTTTTTGATAATTGAAACTAAAATACTATATTAAGACTTTGAGTGATAGTCAAATACTATGAGAGACAGTGAGTGGTGTTGTTGCCCCTGGTTTGTAAGAAACATTGGACTTAGAGGCTCACGACGGGTTGCTATATAGCAAACTTATTTGTAAACCTTGTATTGACAATTAGGTCTTCAAATAGTCTTTAGAGTCATATAATTTCATACCATTCTTATTCCCCAAAAAATGATAGGTATTTTCATGGAACAACTTAGAATACGATTCCCTTTGAATCAAAATTAAAGATTTATTTACAATCCAAAAAGTATTAAGCACTTTAATTTTTTGACATGGAGTTATAGGTGTCTTTGTGAAACAAGTAAAAACTTCATTTTGTTGTTTTGACAAAAAGAAAAACTCTTGTAATATTCATGGATAGTCACAATTGATTGTAAAATAACATCGAGATGTTTTATATGATCAACTAGAAGATATTGGATGGGTTTAAGTTGTTTGATACACAACAACTTATGTTGAGGTGGACATTTAGATATTTACTAGGTTTAAGATCTTAAGGTTAATTGATAATTGTCTTTCAAACTTTAATCTAACTTATTCATCACTTTAAGATAATTACATATCCACATTTGATTTGGAACCCAAAGGATGTTGGCTTACATCACAATGACTATGTGTAGGTTATAAGTTTTTTAGATGATTTGTCACAGTCGTGGGGTGAAGGGGTATTGTGTGGGTGGGTGGGTGGGAAGTCTTGCCTATGTATGCATATGATTGTTGTTAATGAGGTTTTTGGTTTGTTATAGTAGGAGGGTCATTTGGGTCCAAATGGGCAACAAACGATGTTTGGGGAGATAGTAACCACGGTGTTAATGTCTCGGTGTTTTGCTTTATCTGGTTGTTGGGTTTTAGTTTTATGCTTTAAGATCATAATGGTGATATTGTATGGGTCTATTAGAAATGGATAATTGATATTAGCAAAAATAAGAGTTCGATGTAGAGAAATGTTCTTGTGTACTTGAGATATTGTAACTACATTCAATGGATCAAATACGACTTGTTGGTAGAAGAGCAACCGAGAGAATTCTTATAAGGGAGAACAATAATATAATGTTCCATAATATTAATAATTGATAGGAAAGAAATATTTTTGCAAAGAGAGATAGGAATCGGGTGCAAGCATAGTGAAGTAGACAACTCTTGATCTCTTATAATATTTAAATGAAAGTGATTCCAAACCATATACTAACTCTGACTTTTGTAGAATAAATTCATTGAAAATTTTAAGAAAATATATATTGAACTACAAAGCAAAGGTATTTATGTTGAAAATTTTTCTCCAAACTAAGTTTATATATTTTGGAAAATGTTGCAAGTCATGTGCGAATAACCATTATTGATCAAGTATTGCCTAAATTATGATAAAACTACATTAAATCGACAATTTTCTACATTTATAACAAAGTCTTCAATTGTATAATGAATTCAAGAAATATGGAAAATATTTAAGGCCATGAAATTCACATGCAAAACCAAATCAAGTCACTTTCTTTTGACCATTATTTTTAATTATAAGTTTTGAAGATCTTATCTTAATATTATATATTTGAGTACTTAACAAAACAATAAAGGGCAACATTAATCTTTTTATAATTTAAACAACATTCTAGTACCATCTTCAATCGTTTGACCAAAAGAACGATGGTTTTAGTATACCAAAGCATTTTTTTGTGCTTGTGCCTAGCGTGTGAATGTTGCCCAACCATGACTTCATTGACGATGTGGAGGCCACACATAGATAAACCAAATAATACCACACAATCACATATCAATGTAAATTACTAATCATTATCCCCGGCTCTAGATAGTCAAACATTGGGCTTGACATACAACATACCATACTTAATTCTAGTGAACCTATCCTTGGACAATGTGGGATTATCATTCAACTCACATATTGGATGAAATATTCATTTGGACCTCTTGTAGATTACCCACTTCATTATAAATGACTATGGGCCTAAAGGTAGAAACATAACTAGGAGTATATCAATAATACGCCTGGTATTTTTCCAAAGCTAGAATAAATAATATCCGTACCTTATGTATATTTTGTAACCTCTAGGCATAATCAATGTCCTTTTTGTGCAACCATGTGGGTCCGTACATGCCACATTGAGTGCACCCCCCTTGAATTTTCAATCCAATTTATGCTAATGCTTCATTGTAGTTTTGGTAATGCAACACTATTCTCATTGTGTACATGTAATCGATAGAAGTTGGCAAACGTGAAGAATGAACCAAATAAGACCCACATACTTTAATCCAATAAACCCTCAACATGTGTGTTTAAGATGTTTTCTCTTTGAATCTCATTGAACTACAAACCAATTAAATATAGAAAACTGATTAGGAACACGAACCACTTAAGACCCATTTGCCTTTTGGCTAAGGTTGCCTTGGCCTAGAGTTACCAAAATCTAAGAGGAGCATGTTTACCTCCAAGATCCACTTGGGCGCTAGCGGCAACGGCATGTGCCAACAATTGTTGCATGCAGCCTCAACATTGTAGGCTTCAAAACCAACCAAGACCTTGCCGTTACAACAACCCTGGCTTAATTTGCCAAGGCTAAAAGCCTCTTGTAGCATTTTATTTTATTTTTTTTGTTAATTACACATTTTATGTTATGTTAGTTGCTATTCTTGTTTGTTATGATGCACATGTAAACGAAGTATGGATGAATATAAAAGAAGGGGAGAATGGATGGAGAGGGCCATTGGTGAGGTAGGTCAACTCATATGTATTCATTTTAAGGAAAAAAATGGCAACTAAAGGATTATGCAATGCTGAACCATGTAAGCAAAGGAGGGGTAATGTCAGGGTGCCATTTAACAATCATCAACCGTTAGATGTAGCCAACCCACTATATGCAAATAATTTTTGGTGAGACCAAGGGTTGTGATCTTGGGATCGAACCACGTATGAGTGCAGGGTGCCATTAGGGTAGATGTTCAAAACATTTACCACCGGAGAGGGTGAAAATGTCTATTAGTACATGGAGCATGGAGATTTCCATTAAGCCAAACTAACACAAGAAGTGGGTTAATCTAGTGAACTTAAATTGGGAGGGGATATCAAGAAAATATCTAAGGGGTGAGTTCCTACCATCCATCCATGGTAGGTGTTGGGAATCAAAATCCTTGGCATCATGCAAATGTCAAGTGAGCTCCACTTGACCCTTGTTACCGGAATAAATCACATTATTTTCATGGGATTCATATTATTTTGGCTTGATGTAATTAAGGTGCATGTGCCTAAAAGCAACACTTCCAACAAGTTTCTCTCTTTCATTGCTTTTATACTTAACAATAAAATAAAATAAAATAATAACAACTTTGCAAATGTGTGAGGAGTCCATATGGTAAAATAATAAATAAAATCCATATGCGCCCTACATTTGGCATATTGTTTTTGCCCAATCGACATGGGCCAAGGTAGGTGGAGCATGGGAGGTGGGCCAAGTTAAGAGAATTTTGTCCTTGACATGTGTTTAGTTTTAAGGAGCTTGGTTTCAAGGTTGGTCCCTCTTTTTTGGGTTAAGAATGCATGTTTTCTACAACAAAAAAGGAGGCTCTAAGCCTTAGAAAATTGTCATCTTGCATCATAGTTCAAACAAATGAATCCACCCAATTAAAGAGGGACCAACCTTGAAACCAAACTCCCCAATGTTAAACACATATCAAGAGAAAATTTATTTTATGTTGGGTTACCAAACTTTGTATCCAAAAAGTTATGACAACTCTACAAATGTGTGAGGAGTTCACATGGTAAAATAATAAATAAAAACCATATGTGCCTTATAATTGGCAAAAAATATCCACCCAATTTAAGATGAATTGAGGTAGGTGGAGCATGGGATAGGGCGGCTACTGATAGCCACCCACTTACCGACCTAGGTAAGGTAAATTCATATCAAATTTTGCAAAAGGTTGCCCATACTAACTTGGGGTCGCTTGACAACAATCCACATGAATAGGTAAGTACCTCCCTTGTCAAAGTTTCAAAGGGAGTTGTCCCAACCAAGGTTGTTTGGCTTCACAATGACCTACCTAGACATGTATCTTCCTAGTAAGACTTGCGAATGGGGTTGTCTTGACTGACCTAAAGGTGGCTTCATAGCGACATTTGTGATTGTGTAGATACCTTCCTTGTAAGAGGTTGGAAGAAAACCGCCTTCACCAATCTCATGGTGGCTTCACATTGATCTTAATGACCAAGTAGTTACCTTCTCGGTCATATGTTTGGAAGGGGATTGCCTTGATTGATCTAAAGGTGGCTTCACAACGAAATTAATGACTGGACAAGTACCTCCTGGTCAAACATTGAAAAAAGGTTGCCTTGATTGATCTAAAAGTGGTTTCACATCGACCTTTGTGACCGGATAAATACCTTCATGGCCATATGTTGGAAAGGTGACCAAGAAGAGGGTTTCCCCCAACAATTTCACATTGCATTTTGTGACCATGTAGGTACCTTCTTGGTGAGACATTGGAAGGGGGTTGCCATGGAATCCTCTTGTGGCTATGGCTATGGAAATTGTTCCTTTTGCTCGCCCATGCTAGAGAGACTGCTCAAATCACTCAAGCTTAGGTGCATCCCATGTCACCAAGATGAACAACGACCTATGAGTGTTTACCAATGTCAGTGACGCTTCTTCTCGCAGATTTTTGTTGGGTGTGAGGACTAGCACAAGGTCATGTATGGATGAGGATCTAGAAATGAAACCGCCAAAATGGCCTTAGGGAGCTCGGGAAGGCCTGAAACACATGTCTCAATACCATGATTAGATGGTAGGATGTGTTGTAAAGGCATGTTGATGGTTTACTCGTACCTCGTGAACATGGGGAGTGTGAAACTGTAGTTTGGATGGATGGACAAATAAATTAGAGGTGGAGAAGCATGTAGAGGGTGTGATGGTAGAGAGGAAAGGAGAGGACTGACGAGAGGAGAGGCAACGGAAACACATGTGATCTTCCCCTTCACAACGTTCCTCTATTGGCACCACCGCCAAATCCATGTGTAAGCGGCCATGTAACGGGACAAAAGTCCTTTATGGCACTCTGTTCCAATCAAAATAGCAAGAAAAAATTTATCGCTCTTGCGTGTCAATGACGTGGCTAAAGCATGTGATGGAAAATGCTTGCATTTTTTTTTATCATGGATGTGCATGAGTTGTTTGTCATGTGTTGTAACCACAACACTCTCTTTCTCTTTCTCTCTTTGTTCAAAAGTCAATTATTGAGTAGATTCTCTCAATAGATCATCGTCTAGCCATTTGATGTGCATGATTTGGTTGTGGAGACCCATATTGACGTCTCAACGTGCTAGATGCAGCTTACTATGTTGGATTGGCATTGGTTGTGGTTGGTGGATATGGCGTAGTCGGCCCGATTTGATCAATGCCCGTTGTTTCTTACATTTTTAATAGATGTATAATATATCAAAGTACTATGTTTTTTAGAGGCCCAAATAGGGCTCAAAAGCCATCAAGGGGTTGAGTTACATGTTCTAGGTTAGCAAAAACCTCTATTGATGCCAACTCCTCGTCCAATGCCGTCACGATCCCATGTGTTTCTCAAACCCTAATCTTATAGGGTCAAATCATTTGTACTCAACAATTCCATCCACCCATCCAGGAATTTCAAAAGAACATGATACCATCCATTTGGATTGGTGACATCACCAACTTTAAAGTAATGCACCTATATGTGGAAGAATCGGTTGATCTTTATATTTTGTAGAGGGTGGGGACGGAGACGGAGAAGGATTGATGATGAAAACATGGCATCAAAGTAATTGGTTGTAAAGATGCCCAATTGGTCCACTACCAAAAAAAAACAAAAGAATGCAGCTTGGAGTAATAATGTCATTGAAGCTTTGGACCATCGTACATTAGCTTCCATCCATTCTCTGGTCCATGTTTATGTGGTATCCTACTGGGATATGTTCATGTATATTTTTTGACCAGATGAGTGGATACAATTGTACACAAAATGAATGTGCTGATGGGGATGTACATGAGACTTGATTGTTAGGCTTTCTTATTGTTGACATTGAACAAGATGGGTTTCTTGGGGTACAACGTTATGTGGGCCACACCTTAAGGTAAGTCATCGCATCCACTTTGGTCGTTGACTTCTAGGCTTTAGCCTTTAGCCTTATTGAGCTTGTTTGTTGTTTGTACATTGAGCCATGTTATTATTGACCATAACATTACGAATTCATTTACATAATGAACTTACTCGTTGGTCCTACCTTGACGCACATGGCACGTGCTATTGTCTCCTTGAGCCTATACAACATCAAGGCTATCTTTAGTGATTACATAATGATATTATCATACACTATATTTCCCGGGGGGTGGACTCTTCACACTATGTATGAACCAATACGAGTGTAAGAAGGGGTATTGTTCGATGCATTAATGTAAATAATATACATAAGGAAGAGGTGTTATTTCTCTCTAGTGTGTACATTTAAAAAGGTTATTAATTCTTCTAAAGTAAAGGCATATTTACAAATGGGTCCTTGAGGTTTAGAGAAAAATCTAACAACATATGTGTTTGTTTCATCCAATTCACATTTCATCCATTGTTATCATGTGGTAATAGTCCTTAATGAGTACCCTATCTCTTGGTAGGGTTTGCATTAGGGTTCTAGGTATTTATAAATTGGAGGCTCTTTGAGCTGTCATGAGCTCCTTTGTGTTTTGTTTTCCAAATTAAGGCTAAGTTATTGTGCTTTTCTCTTTGTTTGTTTGATGCAATCATTGAGTTATATGGTATGGATGAAAAAAAATGTTCAATGACATTTTCATTAGAAATTGAAAGTGGATTTTATATGCAATGAACGCCTACTTTAGCATTGATTTATATTTTGTAGTCAAGGTTTTTATCATATAAAATTGAGAAACATAATATAAATACATGAGTTCATTTTCTAGCCTACCACAAGTACATATAAATTTGTTTTTATCTGTAAACCAGGGGTATAATTTCATAGTGAACCATGCACATGATTCAGGTTTCCAATGAAGTAGTCCAACCAGTCCCAATGTCCCCTTGTCCGGTGGGCATCGGGTCATTGGCATTACGAACGGACACTTTATTCACGCCGGCCCCTTGCTTAAAGGGACCGGAGTTTCTATCTATTCTATCTATCTATCTAGTCCAACCATTGGGACTACACTTACTTATGTCTCAAGGCACACTCTAGCCAAAAAATTAGGATAGGTTGTTTTATTTGTTAAAAAAACATTATTACTAGTTTTGTGGCATGCCCTTTACATGTTCACCCTTAAAGCACCAAGGGGCTCAATGTACGCCAATGTAAAAGCTTTGTGAAATAAATAAAATCATCTTTGAATACATTATGAGGTTGGATTTGATTTAGCACATTGTTTTATGTCAGGGAGAAAATCAAAATATTATCAAATGTATGATTGATGATCAAAATATTAAGTATGCAGTTACATCCACGGCCAAAGGGATGGAATCTTCATACCACGTACGAACTAAAGTGAGTTGTAAGAAGGGGTGTAATTTGAGGCATTAGCGTATATAATATACACAAGGGAGAGGTATTGTTTTTCTTTAGTGTCTACATCTAAAAATGCTTTTGAATTTATGAAGTAAAGGTAGATGTACAAAAGGGGGCCCTAAGATTTAGAGAAAATTTTGACGATAGATGTGTTGGTTTCATCCACTTCACATTTTCATCCATTGTTCATATGGTCATATTCCTCAATGCCTACCATGTTTCTTCTTGTTAGGTTTTGCAATTGGGTTCTAAGTTTGTACAACTAGAGGCTTTTGAAACTCTCATGAACTTCCTTTAGTTTTGCTTTCTAGATTGTGGCCAAGTTTTTGTGCTCTTGTCTTTGTATTTTTAATATATAATCATTGAGTTATATGCTATGGATAAAAATCTTTCAATGGCTTCGTTAGTGAAAAGTGAAAGGTCATTTTATATGTATTAAAGTATTACTTAATTCATGATGTATAATTTGTATATGTAGTGGAGGCATTTATTACATTAATTTGAAAACATTAGTATAAATACACAAGTCCATTATTTAGCATGCCACTAGTATGTATACGTGTGTTTTTTCTCTATAAACTTCTCGTATACAGGGGGTTTAATTTTATAATGACCCACACACGTCATTTAGGTTTCTAGTGAAGAGTCCACCCCATGGGATCCAATGGCGCCCAAAATCTGTATTTGAACCCAAATCCTTAATTTTAGAATTACCACAAACATGAATGTTTATAGCTCAAATACTTTTTTTTGTGCATGTTGAGGCCCCACCTGGCCTCATAGACACCTAGGGTCAACCCTTAAAGGACAAAAGGTCTCAATATATGGCCATATGCACAAATTTATATGGGCATCACTAAAAAAATTTAAACATATTCTTATATGTGTATGGGGTTAAAATTTTATTTACAATGTTGTCTTATGTCAAGGATATATTGAAATCTGCTCATGTGTGACATAGATGATCAAAATTTATTTGCATCCAAAGGCAACAACAATGAATATCTTAACTTATATCTTCCATAGCACCAAGAGTATTTATCATATTCAAAAAGTGCACTTGAAGAATAAACCAATTCTAAACATGGTCAATTTTGACACAATTAAGTAAAATAAAATCGCGTAGCTCAAATAAATGCTTTTGTGCATGCGAAGGCCTCGTTTGGACCTCTCATATGCTTAACCTTAAGGACGCAAGGTCTCAATATACAACTATGTAAGCAACTATTATGGGCCAATTCAAAAATCATATTTTATATACTTATGTGTTTATTATCTTATTTGGATATAGATAGATAGATAGATAGATAAGGAGGGAATAAGAATATACTCATATTAGACATTGATGATAAAAATATAAGGTGTATATTTGCATCTAAGGGCACCCATGCTATGTACTTGAACTTGAATCAATTAATAATATGAACATGCTCAGTTAATTCAAAAAGTACACTCAAAGAAAAAATCGATTCCAAATAGGGTCACTTTTGACACAATTAGCTAAAATACATGTTTTTTTGCTTGACGAGGCTCAATTTGGGACCATTAGACACTTGAGGGTTAAGGGTTAACATGCCTTTGTTATGCAAGTAACTCACCTTTATCAAATTGTTTTATGAATTCTATGGGGTGTATACTCCACTCTAGAGCCGTGAAATAAAAATATACGCCTACTAGATATTGGTGATCAACATACAATGTATTATTTGCATCCAAGGGTACATGTGATGTGCATTTGAACTTGAGTACTACGAAGGTGTTCAACCAGTTCAAAATGTGCACTTGAAGAATAAGTTGATTTTAGACAAGGTCACTTTTGACATGATTAGTTTTAAATGAAAATTGCAACTTATATACATGTTTTTGTTCTTGGAGAAGCCCAATATGAGCTTTTGAGACACTCAAGGGTCAAGGGTTAACACACCTTTGTTATGTAAGTAAAACACCTCTACCGGATTGTTTTTTTAATCTATAGGGAAAATACTCCATTAAGGATTCGTGAAACTAAAAACACATTCGTACCAGACATGATGATTAACATACAACGTATGTTATTGCATTGAAGGCCACCTAGATGTGAATTTGAACTTGAGTATTATGAAGGTGTTTAACTGGTTTAGAACGCGCACTTGAAGAATAAGTTGACTTCAAATAGGCTCACTTTTGACATGATTAACTAACGATGAAAATATGTATTTGAAACATATGTTTTTATGGTTGGGGAGCCTCTTAGCCAACTTAGATGTTAAGGTTAAGGGTTCACATGCCTTTGTTATGTAACTTGAGTAACACACCTCTACCAACTTGTTTTATGAATTCCATAGGAAAAATACTCCAAAAATACTCCATTAGGGAGACGTGTCCTACAATGGCATGACATGACATCTTCACAAAAAAATCAACCTAAAAGCACACTATAAGTACCGTGCTGCTTGGAAATACATATTTGATGAAGAGGATCTCAAGTTCGAACTACAACAACTGTCTATAATACATACGAGACATTTTGTGTCCATTGTGAACATTGGGTCGAAGAAGACATGTCCACATTGGTTTGATTTCGTAAACCTACCAAGGTGGTAATAGTAAAAACTTGTCTTCAATAGGTTGGTCGTTGGTTCATCCCAACTTAAGTGCACTATATTAAATTGAGATTCCAATCCCAATTGAAGGGTTATATGTGCTTAAAACAACATTCCCTTGAGTTCCACACTAATAATCAACATTTTCACCCTCCCCCCTTCAATAGATATTACAAACATTCACCCAATACATATGCTTGTGATGAGAGGTTGTCAAGCATCATTAAACAATTGTTTATGTATTTAAATAAAACATATTATTTGGTTGGATAAATAGGATCATACTCAAAATAAATGAGTTGATGGGTGCATACAAGACTTGACCATCACTTACTTCTCCTTGAAAGTGAAGGAGATGGTTCTACATGCTGCAACATTTGTTATGTGGATAACTTACCTCAACCAAATTGTTTTCCAAGTTAGTTACATAGTTCTTCAATTTGGAGATATATCCTATGTTGACACGATATGGTTACAAGCAATTCAAATCGGTTGAGTGAGATTAAGTCTAATAGCAATAAATTAAAATTGGTTGCCATGAAAATGATTTCAAATAATTGAATAAATAGAATAACAAGGGTTAGGTGGACCTCATCTAACACCCACTTCATTCTCCCTTGCACTTACATATTTGATGGTCATTGTCGAAGTTGTATTTTTGGGTGTATTGTAAGAGGATTTCATTGATCCCTAGAAACTAGCCTTTGGTTTCATCAAGTTCCGACCATGGGTGGTGGGGCAACCATATCCAAAGGGTGACAATTTCCATGTGGTGCCCCCAATAGTGAGCCTCCCTTCGATTGCACGTCTATTGCATAGTTTGTAGTACCCATCTCAACTTCATTTCTACAATGAAATAAGTATGGGTTGGTTTCAAGAAACATAAAGTCACACTATACCACCGCACTTCAAAAGATGTGTTTGATGAAAATTATCACAAGTTCAAAACTCAACATCTAAATGGGTTGATATATACATGATACTTAACCTTGACCTCCTTTATTGTCATGTTTAGGAAGATGGATTCCTTAAGCGGCAAGGTTAGAATTATGCAAGTAACCTCTAGCCCCACCAAATAGTTTTTAAATTCTTTGGGAACTTCATTCATTGAGTTCAAGTGATTCATTTTGGAGATGTATCCCAAGATGACAAGACACAAGTACAAAAGCAAAGCACAAATGAAAATTGGTGTACCACTTTGTGCAAAAAAAAAACACATAAATGCATGTACCACCAACGTTGAATTTTAGCCCTTTGGCCTTTAGTTCCACAAAAGCAATATAATGAAGGTCTGCGGGCCTTGCCTCATAATGGTCATTTCTTTCAATTGGACACCTATATTTGAGTGGTATATGGCAAGGCTTGGAGTCAATTACAAATACTAAGAAAGACGTGATTCAACTAGATCCTTGAAATATAGCACGCCTTTGAAGGCTTAATAATAAACATAACTACGAAGGCCTATGTGATCGTCTACATAGAAAGAGAACATATACTCTAACTAATATAACTTTTTGCATCTCGACTTCGATTTCAAAACACGGAAACGGCAATCTTTGCAGCACACAAATTGCTAACCATACGAGACGTTTCCCAATCCAATCCAACGGCCACAATGATTCAAGGAGTTGGAAAACGTGCACAACAAGACCACATGAAGTAGACATGCCGAATTCGGTCACTCATCTTAACTCGACACCTACATTTGAGTAGTACGTGGTCTGTTGTGACTCCCAAAGCGGATACCAAAAAGAGACGTGCTTAAAAGAACTTGGATCACATGCTCAAAATACGATAACCACTGCACGCTCAATATGCAACACCATGCAACACTATCGGCATGTGCGTGCGCGCTTTGGTATCGAGCGAGGGGGTTGGGGAGACCTATACACTACTATTCAATAAGCACCGTAACATTCTTCCCTTCGACGATGAATAAGATATTCACATGAGCTCCAAAAACATTACGAGAAAGGCGGCTTACGACCTCGATTTGGATTTGCTACATTAACCAGGAGGAGGAGGAGGAGGAGGAGGAACTTCAGTCTCCGTTAGGAGGCCGACGTGAATGAAGTGTCTGTTCGTTCCACCCCCGGACCTATGTTCACTGGACAAAAGAATAGAGGGAATACGTTAACCATCTCATACCAATCGCGTGTTTCATATTCATAGGAGAAGTGGGCTAGTTGGGAGGGGGGGAAAAGTAACCATTTAAGGCCCTTCTTCCTTACCTTATTGCAGGCTCATGTGGCAGGCTTTTGAGGAACCGCAAGGGTTGATGAAGGAGACGCTTTCATGAGTTCGAAACTCAACAACTTTCCGTGATATGCGACAGTTAATGTGTCCAAATGCGAACACTATATGTGGCAGGCTATCCCGGTTGAAGGATTGAAGGAAAGGACCGGAAAAGGAAGGAAGCAAGGACACACGACATAAGTATTCTGCTGACAGGCCTTGTGACCGGGCCAGAGATTATTGTCAGGGCCAGGGCACGGTCAATAGCAGATCTTGTTGGAGCCTGTCACCAGCAGCAGGCTAGGGCCAGCCTCGACCCGACAGTATATAATATAAACACTTGAACTGTCGTATTACTGCGGGCCACACTAATTTCTGAGAGCCCACGGTAATTCTCCCAATGAGGATCAGGGCCACTTCACACCTGAGCCAAGAGCCGTGACCGTGACGTTGGTGAGAGCCCAAAAGAAAGTGTCCAAAGGCCGTCCCAACACACCTCCAACATCATGGAGTGCGGTCCCCGGTCCTCAAGTGTAGTGTGAAGAAATCATGTGTGATTGGGTTCTCAATCAAATGCGATTTCAATGAATGTTTCTATTCGTGCGGGTCCTCATATATGATGAAATGGGATAAATCAACGGTTGTGAGTGTTTGGAGTGCCATGGTCTCCTGGTTTTGTGTTAGGCCTACCTCCAAGAAGTGGTTTTTGAAAATAATCCAAGTGACCATGAAACATGATCCGTTCGATGCCAAGTAAGAATCCGTGTAGACTTTACGTCCATCTTGCATTCACATACTCCGTTGGTCCCTCAAGCATAGTGTGAAGCGAACTTGGACCGGCTCCGGTTTTTTTTTACCAATGAGAGTGCTTGAAGTGTAAGGGTCACGGGCTCTCAGTCTCGTGTGTGAAGTGATCCACATCGTGGGCCACTCAAATTTTTTACCCACATTAAATTTCTAGTAGAAAATGAGCGTGGGTCATGGTAATTGTTCTGCTAGAGAATTAATATGGGTGATTTTATTTATTTATTTAGTTTTGGTATTACTTTTGTCATTGAACCAATATTCAGCTGCTCACTATTCATGTTGCACATGGTACATTGGTGGTTGGTAGATTATCCTCAAAAAAATAAAAAATAAAAAACCCCCAATTCAGGAGACTAATCCCAACCCCCTCCCGAGTTGTACACCCTATATATATATACTATATATACCCACCAACACTAACTATCCAGAAAATGTATATATTTAGTGTGTTGGAATCCTTTCAACATATCAAATCATAAAACATACAGTCCCATCATTATAATAATAGCAAATATGCACATCACTTATTATGTCAAATTCAGATGTGTTGAACACATGTGTGTGCATTACTGATTTCTAATCTGACAACCTATCGCTAATTCACAAATATATAAATAAACTACTATAACACCGTGTGGTTTTTCCCATTTTTATGAGTGAAATCGCTATAAATCCCCTTAAAATCGTAAACAATGGATGGAATCAGTAAAAATTTGATGATACATGTATGCATTTGGATGAAAATGCATATAATATCATCCACATATGGCTTTGTCGCTCCAACAGCTATAGCCAGTGCTCCTCTCTTGAAATGTTGAAAGGAAACCACACATGGTGGGCATGGGCAGGGCTCAGTGGCCTGGGAGAAGATTTTTGGGCATAATCGAATCAGTCGAGATCCCTCGTGTTTCCAAGTCCAACTGGTTACATGTTGTACTCCTTTGAGTGTTTTGTATTAGGTAATCGTTTTATTGGAACCGGTTATTGGTGCAGAACCGGTTCTGCACCGATAACCGGTTCCAATAAAACGATTACCGGACGTAACCGGTTGGCCGCTTTGTTGAGCCGCGCAGGTGACCTAAACAGTGGGTCACCTGTCACCATAACCGATTTAGATGATCATAACCGGCTGGGATGTTGAGGTTATCATCTGCAAACCTGTGTGCTTAGAGCCAATCGTGTAGTGCCACCTCGGCGAAACAAAGCGGCCAACCGGTTACGTTATTAGTTTGAGACATATTCCACATATATATTCCTGTAAAATGATCCGTAACTTTCCCGAAATCTGGAACTTCGACTGCTTATTTATCTCTCAAACTCGACCGGTTGATGTGTAACTAGGGGTCGGTGGGTGGGTTCTCTCCGTTCATGGGGAGGGGCCTTCACCTTCTCAACAAAAGACTTGAAGCAGGCACCACAGACTTAGCTCGATCGTCACTGCAATTCTAGTGATGAGGAAATGATCGTGGCTTGTTAATGAATGAGAGCGAATGAAAGTGTATAAGCTAACATGAAGCAGGGGCTATGCTGTCTGCTGGTACCGGCCTGCCATTCAATGCAACTGTTTTCCTGGCCACCTCCGCTTAACTTCTCCCACACTGTGATTCGTTAAACAACAATATCTGGCCAATCAAAACCCTCACTTCGTCCTCCGGATGCAACCCGATGCATTAGCTTAGGGCCGGTTCACACGGGTTCCTAGTCCTAAGTCCCAAGTCACTTGAGGTCAATCCGTGCAATCTCGGCTGTTGAGAGTGTGGAAGTTGGGACTTCACACGGGTCCCAAGTCCTAAGTCTCAAGTTTGACATGGATGTTTACATGGCAAAACTTAAAGACTCGAACGACTTCCAAAACTTATCACTCGTGTGCGTTTTTATTCTTGCACAATCACAACAAGTGCCCACTCCAAGTGTTTCGGTGTCTGTTTGGACACCATTGTCTAGGGAGATTTTTGGGCACAATCAGTCAAAATTCTAGTGTTTCCAATCAAGCCCAACTGGTTACATGTTGTGTAATCTTCTGGTTTTTCTTCATTAATTCAAGGTATATTCCATAATTTCCTTCAAAACGATTGATCATTTTCCTGAAGTCCTAAACTTGAACCGGTCATTTCCCAAACTCAACCAGTTCGTCTGAAACTAGCGGTTGGTTCTCCCCGTTCATTGTTTGGCACTATATATAATATGGTCGAGCTCTGAATCTACATGAGGCCGTCAAATGAATCAGCCCCCATCCTTTTTCCTGACAATTAGTTGACAATCACTGCCCGTTTAGGGCACCCAACATCACCTTTGACTACGTGGCGGTCACCTTTTGCAAGTGGCCAGGCTTCAGAATTCGACAACATTTATTAAAGCACATTGCAGCTGAACTAACGATGCGGGTCAGAGTGTAATAAGAAACCCAACACATTACATGAAGCCCTAACCAAATTGCAAGGTGCATGGGACTCATATGGTCACTGTTCTTAACTGAGACGTCTGTTTTTGAGTGGTATAAAGTAGAGGGTGCTTAAACCAACACTTTAAGCTATTGCACATACATATGGTTCCATGGTTGATATAAAAAGTACATATTCGTATTAGCCTTTGTTCTAAACATAGCTATAAAGAAAGAAAAAATAGTTTTAGCCTCAATTAGATATTTGATGAATATTCAAAGTCAAAACCACTACGTAGCTTCCTTAAACCAACATATAGGTCTTGTGTATGACGACCTTGGATATGATGAGGATCCCCACCTTCATTGCTTAGAACCAACACAACAGTAGTTGGGTTATAGACCCAAGCTAGATCAAAGACCAACTAGTAACAATATGCAAAGTCACATGGCCACCTCCATGATCCCACTTAGTTCGCTTGCAAAACCATCGCCTTGCATCCATGTTTAAAATGATATGCTCTCATATATTATTACCTTGATTTTTCAAAATTAACACTTATAGAGGTGCAATTAACAAAGAAGGGAGCAGAGCATGTTATAACACTTAACACATAACACTCACTAGTCTTACCAATTGTGTTTTTGTAGGGGAGTAAAATTTTGTCAACATATATGAAATCATAACACTTATAGGGGTAACACTTATAGAGTCTTGAACGTATCCGTAAAGTTCCTCAAAGAGGGGTGAATCTATGGGTTTGATCCTTCTTTGAGAAGAAATTTTATTCAGAGCTTGTTAGCTCGTCAACATTGGAGCCTATTTTGAAAGTTGGGTGCAAATTTTGGGACCTCCTTTTCCTACCTCTCAAACTTTGAGAGAACTTTGGGATCTAAAATAGGGTATGAGCATGGGACCAACCATCCTAACTCTTGGATAGACTTATGCAAGGCTACCTTGGCCCACCCATCTTGGTAGGACAAGCTAGAGAGTTGATTTTGAATAGCATGACATCACTCTTTGTGTATGGTAATTTAAGCATTAAGAAAACTTGGGTGACTTTGTGTTGATTCTCGTAAACTCAAGGTTTGGGACTAAACCCATGGTTTCATCTCTGTTACTTTACACATTACTCTAATGTGTGTTAATTTGCAATCACCAAATGAGATGAGATAACTTTGAACTCAACCCAACGACCATACATATATGTGAAATGAAAACGATTGTAAAGTCCGAGAAGCCAAGAGGCTTATGTGGACTAAAAGTGCATCATAACGGTGTCAAACAAACTAATTCCCTCGAGTGGCGGTTTGTGGTAGCCTATGTGAGATGGAGGCTAATGTTGACTTGATGGTGCAATTGAAAGAAAGACTTGAAACTCCTTAAGATTGCATCCTCAAATAAATAATGATTGAAACTTATATACAATGAAGTTATATAGAGGAACACTCTAGCACAAGGCGCCTCATTTTCAACTACATCATAAGAGCAAAAGTGACATAATTTATTGTGTCCAGAGATAGGGATATCCAAACACTGTCCAATTTCAATGGGAAGGGCCATGATTTGACTTACGGTAAGCAACAATGATCTTGCAGTTGTGGAGTTGGAAGTGCCCATGGTAGGACCACATATATTACACCTAACTTAACTCCTACCTTCCCACGTCCAATTTCTCTCAAATTTGCCCCAAAAATGTGACCTCAATTTCAACAGTCGTAGTTGAAGATCTAAAGTTTTTTTTTTGAGAAATCCAATTGTGTAGATGTTTGCAAGTTAGAGGTGATTGCTCACAATCCATATTATAAACGTTGAAGTTCCTTTTATGTAGGAGATCATAATAGGAATGTCAATAATAGTCTTGAGGGGCAACAACTTAGAACTTGAATTGGGGTTTGTTTTATGAGTAAACCTTCATTCAAATCATCTCCAAATGACAATATGTTACCCTTGTTCAAAAGAGGGCCACTACACCTACCGTAATCGGCTCACAAATCTTAAAACCATTATTTTGTGGATATGTTTTGAGAAGGTTTGCAATTTGAGGCTATGGTGACACAACTGCACACCTTCCACATGGATTTACAGCCACAAACACATGTCCAACTAAAAGTTCCAACAATACATGTTTAACATATGTTGCATTTGGGTGTCATGCAAGTTTCTAGATTAGTTGGGAATCATTTGCACATAGACATCAACCAAAACATGTTTGGAATATGTTGCCCCTAAACGACAGAGGTGACAAATGTCAAGTTTTGGTTTGTGGTTTGGTTCCACTATAAACCAATTGAGAGCATAGTCCCATATTTAAATTAATAAAAAATTCTATTGGATCAAAATTATCTACATGGCCAAACATAGCAAACTTAAACTTGAACAAGAGGAGTGGTTGAAACAATCGAGAAACCATCCAACTAGTATCAAAGGGGTCAAAGTGAATTGTTCATGGTTGCATGGGACGTTAGGGTTTAACAAATCCCTATTGATCAACATTTGAACCAAATGTTTGGTTCAATCCGGTCCGATCCACATGGTGCATTGTGTTGTAGGTACTATTTACTCATGTGTACATGCTCGCTTTGTGCAAGTAGTGGCAAAGATCCACATATTGTGTGATTTGCAAGTAGGTAGTGTGCTAAGTTAGGGCTAGGTCACATGGGTTCCCAAGTCCCACTCATGTTAGCAAGTCCCAACATGGAGGCAAAGTCCCAACTTTTGAACCTCAAAAAACCATTAAAATATGGTTAATTATCATTCAAGTAAAATATTAATTATTTTATGCAAAAACATTTGCAGGACTTGTGTTGAGAGTTAGGTCTAGTTTTTGCTTGGCCCGCTTTGCCCGACTCTCAACACGAGCCCCAAGCCTCACATTCAAAAAATGTTGTCGTTGTAGGCATCCATGTCATACTTGGGACTGTGACTTGGGACATTATGTGAAGTGTCCCAACTTCCATGCTCTCAATGGCCAAGATTGCACGGATTGACCTCGAGTGACTTGGGACTTCGGTCTCATGTTCCATGTGAACCGGCCCTTAGTACGTACTTCCCCGACATTGGTTTTGGTTTGGCTGGTGGACTATTAAGAACAAACCAACACACACAGACACATACAAACACGCATATGTATGGACACACACACACACACACACACACACACACACACACATATATATATAGATAGATAGATTAGGGGCTTAATTAGGCCAACACCACCACGATAAGATAAGTTTGGAGTGAGGACCTAGAATCAAGGGTCTTCCGAAGTCCATACATTCTCATGTGTGTCATTTTCTATGGCGGTATAGTGACTTTGCAAATCGGGGGGACCATATATTAGTAAGCTACAAGGCTTAATGTGGTCACGCTTCTTAAGTGGACACCTAACATGTTTGAGTGGTTAAAAAGTTGGGAGGCTTGTACGTAAGTACGTATGGAACAAAAAGAAGAAGGGACTCGTGTTATGCCGAGATCAAATTATGTGTCTAGAATATAGTAACCGTTATAGATCCAAACATGATTAAGAATGCATAATATGTCATCGTTTAAAAGACAAATGTACTTTCATTTGAGATTTTATAGTATTTGCATGTCAACTTCGATGTTGAGAGTCAAAGCGATTTGCAATAATTAACCAAGAAAAACATTTTCCGTGCCTAATTTGGTTATGTTATCTCAATCGGACACCTATATTTAAACGGTATGCGGTGCGGTGTGGCGAGGCCTTAAGAATGGGTACAATACATGTTCAAAAGAATTGGATAATTATTGTAAGCTCAGTAGTCAACATAGCTGTATTTGCGTGTGTGTATGGGCGAGGGGGACTGCCCATGTAAATACCCCCCCCCCCCCAAAAAAAAAAACCATTTTTTTTGCCTGATATGTCTTGTCGATGTCAACACTGCGCAATATTAGGACCGTCTACCATAATGAGCACAATTTTTTCTTTTTCTTTTTCTTTCGATAACAATAACTTTGTTCATACGAGGTCCGAAAACTATGAGGAAAGTGGATGCAAGTTCGATTTAGATTTAGTAAGCATCTCGTACTAATCACGTGTTCCATACCCTAGGGAGACGCGATGTAGCCGGAGAAGAAGTAACCGGTTAAGGCCCATCTACCTTATCATGTGGAGCTGCAAGTTCCCCACACTAGGGCCACAAACCCGTCTTATTATTTTTGTGGGAGACACGCACATTACTTCTTGTGCGCCGGGGAACTGGCCCACACACTACTATACTACACTATACTATAATTATTACTACTATTACTAGTACGTTGTATGTGTGTGATGCAGCAGGGTGCATGACATTTGGGTCTGCCAAAAAGGCTACTAGGGCACACAAAGAGAGGGAGAGAGAGGGATAGATAGAGGGAGAGGGATAGAGAGATAGAGGGAGGGAGAGAGGGAGAGAGGGAGAGAGGGAGGTAGAGGGAGAAGAGAGAGAGGTAGAGAGAGACACATCGAGAGACAAGAGAGAGAAACGTAAGAGGTAGAGAGAGATACAAGAGGTAAATAGAAAGACAAGAGGTAAATAGAGACAAGAAAACGGTAGAACCGTGAGGCTCTGTTCTTTATTATGAAAGACTATAATTGTAGTTGTCCACTTTGCTCATGCCAATTCATGGCTATTCACTATACCAAACCTTTCTTGGATTTTGTGCACCTTCTTCTCAAATACAGGTCAAGGATTGAAGCTACTCATTTATCACCCATTTTTAAAAAAATAAATAATCAAGAACTACCGAAACAACTATAGTTAACTAGATTTCTTTCAATGCATTTTAGGGAGCACTTATATATATATATATATATATATAAACTATAATTAACATCCACATTACATAAAGTGGACCAAAAATAACAAGAACAAGTAACGTCCAAGTGTGAACACAAAGTGGTTAGGAAATTTGCTCTTGAAATGAAGAACTTGATGCATAGTCTCTGTCCTATAGACAGAGCCAATAAGAGGTAGAGAGAGACATAAGAGAGAGGGATAGAGAGATACAGGGAGAGAGAGAGATAGAGAGGTACAGGGAGAGAGAGAGGGATAGAGAGACACAGGGAGAGAGAGAGAGAGGGATAGAGATAATAGAGAGAAAGAGAGGCGTGTAGGGTACATGCTGGTACCGATGAAGATGTGGGTGATCATGGATGAATGTGGTGATAGGTGGCCTAGTGCGGTACGGTTGGGGCTGGGTCGTAGGAGGGGGGGGGGCTGACGCAGGCCAAGTACGCTTCCTCGGGAGTACCCCCCTCCCCCTGCCCTCCCCTCTTTCCCTGCCCAAGTGGGGTAGCCTAGCCTGGCCTGGCCTATGCCTACGTTGCAGCGTCCGTCCGTTTGTCCGTGCGAACATGGACGGATGGACTATGGATGAGGGATGGATGATTTTCTGTCGGATGCAGTGGGTAGTGGGCGCCTTTGTTGCTTTGGGCGCTTTGTCTCTGGTTTTTTTCCCCCATTTGTGGCCAGGGTGCTCTCTCGAGCTTTTGGTGAAGGCGCGGACCCCTATATTTGATTGGTATGTGGTTCGGTGAGGATCAAAGAGCAAGCATCATACAGACATGTGTTCAAAAGAGATTGGATTAGAGCTTTAGACATCAACAACTACTATGCATTTAATAATGAACACAAGTGAGAGGATCTATAGATTCTAAACAAGAAATCCACCACGACACATGCACTTTCAATAACCAAAACTAAAATAGCGGATGTCCGATTTTCAATAAGGTTTTCATATGTTTCATCATACATTTTCTAATGCAACACAAGTTTTGTTGTGTAAATCTAATTGATGGAAGTTGGAGAACATGAAAAAGGAACTAAATAACACACACACACACACACATCTTATAGGTGAGGTAAAAGGCTCTTAAATGTTACTTCATTTCCACTACATTGATTGCCCCAGTAAGTGCATATTAGTGTTCAGAGTTACACCGTGCAATAACATATTACTCATGTGTTCAATTTTTACAAATGAAAAGTTCAATGGGTTGTTCGGACACAATAGAACATAAACGACTTTGCTTGGTAAAATATTACATTATCATTAAATAGTTATAGGATTGTGTAGCTTTGAATAATAACACATGCTAATTGGGATGATTAGTGTAGCCCACTTCTCCCAAGGTAGATGAGTCTAATTTTACTTACAATCGGACACCTATATTTAAGGAGTATGTGGTTTGGTGTGGCTCCGAGAACGAATACCATAACGACATGTGTTTGAAAGAGATTGAACTTCTTGTTCAAAATATGACTACCATTCTAGGTTTAGTAGTCAATATGATGAGGGGGGTACCCTAAGTGACCAATTAACGAGCACGAGAATCTTCACTTTGATGATGAGTAAGAAATTCATACAAGCTCCAAAAGGTATGAAGAAAGTGGTTACAACCTCCATTTGGACTGGCTAATTATTTTGTACTAATCGCATGTTTCATATCCTAGAAGAAGTGGACTAGTCGAAAAAAGTAACCATTTAAGACCCATCTACCTTGTGATACGGAACACGTGATTAACATCATATGGTTAGCAAATCCAAATTGAGGATGGAGTCATTCTTCTCATAATTTAAGGAGTTCATGTGAGTATCTTATTTATTGTCAAAGGGGCACTTTCTGTGCTAAATAAATGGTCACATAGCCATAGCCCTCCTCCCCCTGATTATGTTCACTATTGAACTTAAAGTGGTCATCATATTATCATACCATACTACTATGATTATTTATATGATCTAAAATTCTCCTCTCCTTTCTTCTTCTTTGGATTTAGAAGAAATCTGTCTTCCTAATTCCTAAGTTAATTACGTTCAATGTAAACCCTAACTGCACTTACAAGGGTTGAGGAAGCCCTGAAATTATTAGATGATGGCCAACGAGAAAACCAGTGGGCAGCGGCGAGGTAGGTGGCGCATGGATGGATGATGATGGGATGGGGTGGCTACCTACCTACCTACCTACCTACCTACCAGCACGCAGAGGGAGGTACCTTCCTGGCCAGCGTCTGGGAGGGGGCTGCCCGGACCGACCCCGAGCTGCCCGGAGGAAAGGTGTGAGGAGGGAGGGGAGAGGGCGAGAGGCTTGTTTGCCGAGCTCTCCACGCTCTGGCTATGGCGGCCTCCGCTCTTGTGCTCGCTCGTCGTCGTTGTTGGTGGTGCTAGAGAGAGCGCTCATGCCGCTGAGGCCTGGCGGGGTGCACGTCGTACCGCTGCCACGGCCAAGAGGAGTCGACAGTGCGTCGCGCGAAGGATTTGGGTGCGGAGGCGATCTCTGTGGACAGGAAATGGTGCGAGGGCCGGCGGAGGGTGGTTTGTGGATGAGGATCTGGAAGCGAAGCCGCCTGGACGGCCTTTGCGAGCTCCGGACGGCGTGAAATGCACGTTTCAGTACCGTGATTAGATGGTGGGAGGGCCGTGAAGTCCTGCGGTGGTTCCCTCGTGCCCTGTGAACGTGGAGAGTGTTCAAGTGTGGTGCGCGGACGGACGGACAAGGTAGAGGCGGAGAGACCGAGCGAGAGAGACAGGGAGAGAAGAAGGGGAAGGGGGGAAGGGAAAGGGCGGACGGAGACGAGAGGATAGGAGCGGAGTTGGTAGGGGGCGGTATTAGAGAGATTAGAGGAGTAGAGCGAGAGGGAGGGGGAGGGAATGACATGCATGGGCAGCAAAGCGAGGAGAGGCAGCAGCAGCACATGTGGTCTTCCCCTTCACAACGTTCCTCTGTTGGCACCACCGCCGACTCCGCTTACCAAGCGCTCATCTCCAAGGTTGCCGCTTTGCTTTGCTCATATTCGAGTCCCTTGTAGGCATGTATCTTCCAACTTTAGGAGCGTGTTGGTCTTTAGGAGCCAGAATTAACATCCGCTCCGCTCGTACTCTGCTGTGGAAGCTGGGACACTGGGGCTGGTTGAAGTCCCTCCTGCTTCCACGGCCATGTCTTAGGTGGGCGTTTGTTTCTATATCGGCAGGAGGTGCTTATCTCTGCTTAACGTGAGCGGCAGTGTAACGGGACATTCCCAGAGGCCTTCTCTGGCACTCTTTTCCAGTCGAAATAGAAAGGAGGACGCTGTACTTGTTGCCTGTCAGGGACACGGGTAAAGCAGGCGGTGGGAAATGCTCGTATTTCCGATCGTCGATGCGCAGGAGTTGCTTGTCATATGTTGTAACCGGAGCGCTCTCTCTCCCTCTCTCTTCTGGTGAGGGTCAACTTTTGAGCAGATTCTCTCTCTAGACTGTCATCTAGGCATGTAATGTGTACCTCTTGGTCGTGAAGAGTCATATCGGTGTCTCGGCGTGCTAGATGTGGCAGAGAATGGATATGAGTCCCTGGGTCAGATGCTTACTAGCACCTGGACGTTTTGACTTGGTCAAGACGTTCATTATCCGCGACTCTAAGAACGAGTTTTTCATGTTTCGTGACGGATCTTCGATTCTAACATCCCTGGTCATTGCATCGAACATCAAGCTCTTGGTTGGTGCACTCCAAAGAAGTATTAGAAGTACTTGTCGACTACTTATCCCGCATTTGATTCCTCTTGTACTCAAGAAAACTAATCTGGCACGGAAGGCACGTCGACTGCCGTGTTTGTTACATTCGTACTGGTGAAAGGACTTCCTTGCTCTTGAGCAGAGCAGCCTACCGTGTTTAGCAACAGGAACAATTGTGTCTGAATTGTTAGCGGTATCAGCTCGAGATGCTGCGATTTTACGAGGATAGGGGCAGTGCGAGTGCTATGACGACGTCACCTCTGGTCGATGAACGTTCGCCTCTTCTTTGCTGGGTCTTCTTGCGTGGCTTCAGTGAAGCAGAGAGATGTTGGGTAGAGCTTGTGTATCTCCCTATTTGCAGTTTAGCATAGCAGTGGTGGTTTGCGTGGCGGTGTTTCTGCAACCTTGACACCAAGGGATCTGGCTTTTCAGGCTCCGTACCTGTTGACCTTTTCAGTAAAAGTTGGCATTATTGCAGTTGTTCGCTGTTTGCTAACCAAGTGCGTACTCTGCGAGCTCATACAATAGCTGACACGTATATTGTCTCCGCAGGGAGGTCGTACACTCAACATCGGCGATTGTGCTCTATTTCAGGGTCGGAATGCACTTCCGTATATTGGAATTTTGCGCAAGGTGACTTTGGAAACGGTTGACAAGAAGCAGGAAGCGAAGCTGACTGTGAATTGGTTGTATAGACTTGCTGACCTCGAGTTAGGAAAAGGAGTGCCATTAGAGGCGGCGCCGAATGAAATATTCTATTCGTTTCACAAAGATGATATATCTGCAGCATCGTTATTACATCCGTGCAAAGTTGCATTCCTACGAAAAGGAGTCGAGCTTCCCGAGGGAGTGTCTTCTTTTGTTTGCCGAAGAGTATATGATACAGCCAGCAAGTGCTTGTGGTGGCTCACAGACCGAGACTATACCAATGTGAGTTTCCGCTTGCACCGGTACTCTTCGGCTATTTCACGCAAATGGGTGGCTGCGTGTTATTTATTGTTCAAGATGGCTTATTTTGTGTGAATAGTGGTTACAATATATTTGTTCAGACTTCCAGAGTCTCAATAATTGCTCTTATGTCGGAGTTCATATGAGCCGTCGGTGTCCAAAGCCCGTTTATATGCTACTTACTCAAGGACCTCTGTCCCTGAAAGTAGAAGAGCAAGGTTCAGGGAAGCTAGTTCTTCTCCTTGTGGCAGGTTGGCCACTAGCGATTTGTTTTCACAAGTCAGGGAATCCCACTTTTGTAGAGATGACAGTGCGTGGCCTGTATATCACTGGTGATTTTGCAGTGTTGCTTAAAATTCCGTCTTAGTGAAGAGCAGGTGCATGGTCGTGCTTTATTTCCCACGTTGTACATTGTTGATGCCCGTGCGTGGTGGTTGTTGGTATTGTTGAAGTTAGCTTTTCTGGGCCCTATGTTTTGACTTTTGTCCTGTGAGTAGTGCAGCCCCTCTGGTTATGATGGTTAGACGCAGGACTTCTGTCCTTTCTCTTGGCAGGACCTTAGCTCTGTAAGTATTTGTCGTGAGGTTCCTCTGAGATTGGCGGAGATAGAGTTTGGCTTAGCAGCTGTCCGGAGAACACAAACATGGCTTTGGTTATGAGTCCATAGATGAATCTGACGCAGCGTGTACCTGTACGCTCAGGAGCATCAGGACGAGGTAGATCAGCTTCTGGATAGGACGAAGCTGGAGATGCAGGTGGCTGCACAGTCAGGAGGCCCTTCACCGAGAGTGTTGCCAGGACCCACAACATCACAAGCGTTGAAAGCGAGCGGTGAGAATGCGCAAGTGGGGTCGTACTGCATCCCATCGAAGGGAAAGAAGAGAGAGCGTTGCGACCAAAATTCGGACCCAAGCAAACGTGAACGGAATGTGAAAGTTGAGGATGCAGATGTTAGCCCCCTGAAGCGCGAGCGCAGCATGAAGCCTGAAGAGCTTAGTAGCAACCTGGACAAGGATGGGGCCCTGACAAACATAGCCGGTGTGGAACGTTTAGTTCAGCTGATGCAGCAAGATCAGAATGACGGCAGCCGAAAAGTGTCAGATGTGGCTTCACGTCGCACGATGCTCGCAGGTGTGATCGGCAGTACAGAGAAAGAGGAGTGTCTAACATGCTTTCTGCAGCTGGGAGGGTTACGGTTGCTGGACGAGTGGTTACAGGAAGCACACAAAGGCAAGGTAGGGGATGCGGGCAGTCCCAAGGAGGGTGACAAAGGCGTGGAGGAGTTGCTGATAGCCCTTCTGCGAGCTTTAGATAGATTGCCCGTAGATCTGGAAGCCTTGAAGACATGTATCGTGGGCAAGTCCGTAAATCACTTGCGGAGTCATAAGAATCCGGACATACAGAAGAAGGCCAGGAAACTGGTGGACGTGTGGAAGAAACGGGTGGATACGGAGATGAAAGCTTCAGGGGAACCGAAATCAGGCGCAGGTCATGGCATTTCTTGGTCATACAAGCAGTCGCCGTCAGAGCTAGTGCATTCGTTGTCCATGAAGGGGTCAGGAGGCCCCGCCGAGGTGGCCGTGAAAAGTTGCGGAGCTTTTGCAGGCAGTGCGAAGGCTGCTCCAAACATGTCAAATTCTGGAGACGGTTGTGCAAAAGGTGGGAGCATGTCCGGGGGTGGGAAAGCAGGATCTCCAACCCTGCCCGTGTTGAAGGAGAACAACTCCAAGCAGTGTGCGGGGACTGTTGATATGCAAGGGAACACGGTGAAAGAAGAGAAGAGCAGCAGTTCTAGCCATTCCCCAAGCAACGGGCATTCTTGGGGTAGCGGTGCTGGGAAGAGTGGGAGCATGACGTGGAAGGATGAGGTGAAGAATGTAACATCGGGTCCCGGAAACTCCAATAGTAAAAATCCTGGCGGGGGAGGTTGTCGAGTTACAAATGCGCACAACAAGGGCCAACTTGGAACAAGTCCATCTGGTGGGTCAAAGGAGGTTGCATCTGGCAAGCCTCTAGTTTGGGGCAGGAATGTTGGTGCTGAGAAGGTAGCAAGCCCTGCTGGATCTTCAGACAAGAACAATGAATTGGCAACCACTCAACAGAATCTTGCTGTGAGGATTCCAAATCCTAGGCGGAGTCCTGCTCGAACAAGTGGAGGATCTGGAGATACCCCTGGCAGCAGAAGTTCTTCCCCAAGTGTTTCTGAAAGGCTCCTATCCGCAAGTTTAGCAGGTATGGATGGAAAGAGTGCGCCCGAGCCCTCTCCGGGAGAAGGTGTTGAAGTTAAAATTGAACATGAGGAGAAAGTCAGTGTTGATGGGAAGACAAATCTTCAGGAGGGTGAGAGGTCAGGGGACGCTGGGTGCATTCAAAGGAGAGTAGGGACTCCACAGTCTGAGTGTATGTCTAGAGAGGCTAGTGTTTCTCATCCTGAATCAGCCACAATTCATCCTCACGTACACAGAAGGTCACCTGAGGGATGTCCTGAACGTGAGGATGTGGGGAAGAAGGAATCAACTGGACCATCTAACATACTGGGCGATAAATCCCAGCCCTCACACATGGAAGTGGATGAAGGGGCAATGGGGTTGTTAGCCACTGTGGCAGCTGCAGCTGACAACTCCACCAAGGGGAGTACACTGACTGGCCCTGAAAGAGGGCATGGAAGTTCTGGGAGGGACATCAGAGGAGAGAATGAGTCCTTAGTGAAAAATTCCACAGAAGCAGGATCCATACAAGCTAATGGGAAAACAGGGCATAGAGAAATGGAGGTGGATGGGGGTGCTCAAAGTAGGGATCTTTTGGACACAAAGGGCTTTCGAAATTCTGTCCAATATGAAACTCCGTCAACTCAAAGCTTGAAAGCAGGAAATAATAAGCAGAGAGAGCAGGGCGTGCAGGGTAGTGTTAGTCTTCCGGAAGGAAAAGGAGCACTAGAGAATCGAACTGAGGAGGAAAGGGAAGGAGTTGAGAGGGGTGAGTATGCAAATCGAAGTGAACATGTTGGCAAGTCAGATTTGCGTTCAAGCTCATCTGATGGAGCCAAATCACTGGACGTGCAAGACCATCTGCAGACCAAGTTATCAAATGACCGAAGTTTCCCAAGAGAATACAAAATTAATGGCAGAAATGGTTTGGAAAGTAAGCTGAGTGGTTTTGATGGACATATGAATAGTAGATTTGGTAAACGAGAGGTGGGATTGGAGGAAAGAAACCTGTCACGAACACATTCAAGGGTTGGTAAATCTGCAATGGAACTTTGCAATGGCCTGACAGCTGGAGGTGGAGATTATAGATCCTGCTTAGGATTTGCATCTCTAGACGCACAAATGCATGAAGAGAAAGAGGGTAAGCGGAGAGGTCAAGAATTAGGGCAACCGTTTGGGAGGAGAAGTGATGCAGAATCTCAGCGTTTATCAGATTCTACATTCCCAGAGGAAGATGTAGTTGATCTTGCAAGGCAGGCTGCCGAAGAGGCTGAACAGATAGGAAAATCCAACTCCTCATCAGAACGAGATGATCATGAATCAAGACCATTGGGGATGGGCAATGGTTGTGAATCTAGGGATCCAGGTATTGGTGACGCAGCTAGGAGGGACAACAGAAGAATGTCTGTGCTTCACGATCAGCCAAATGATTCTGGTGGTGGTGGTGGTGGTGTTCGCGATCAACAGTATTCTACAAGAAGTCTGGGAGGTCATGTGGAAGGCAGTAACGAAAATGCACAGGACAGGTTGGATAAGGTTGGCAAGGTTTTGGAGGGTACAGGGTTTGGTGACGGTGAGGAAGTGAACCAAGCGTCAAGTGCAGGTAGGGTATTGGATAGCAGGAATTCAGTTGTCAGAGGACAAGAAAATGATCTGGTTTCGGAGACAGGCCCAGATGAGGTAAAAAGTGTTGATGACAGTGGTCTTCTTTCCAGAGCATCATCCTTCCGGCCCGCCCAAGCAGAGGGTGGGAATACCCTGTCACCTGCTGAGTCCCAACTTGTGTTGAAGCCCACCACTCCTCAGCAAGCTGCTGAATCTTCTGGACCTAGCGACACTGCTGTTGGAGGGAGTGATGTGTCAGAACGGCCAGATTTTGATTTGAATGAAGGGTTTACATGTGAAGATAGTCATCAGGATGATGCGGCAACTCCTGTACCTTGCTCTCCTCCTGTTGCTGCTCTAGTTCATCCCTTAGCATCTGCTATATCTGGCAGTGGTGTAGCTGCACCAATTGCTGTGCTTGCTGCAACTAAAGGGTCTTTCATTCCTCCAGCTAGCCCCATGCGAATGAGGGGGGAGCTGGGGTGGAAAGGATCTGCTGCAACTAGTGCGTTTCGACCAGCAGAGCCTCGTCGCACCCCAGACAGGCAAAATTCTAATGCAGAAAGCCTGGCTTCGGATGCAAACTTGAGTTTGGCTGGCAGTGTCCCAAAACAAGGTCGACCCCTTTTAGAATTTGATCTGAATGTGGCGGACGATCGAGTAATGGAAGACGTGGGAGCAGCTGCTACAACTTTGTCATCTCAAGGGTCAGTCCTAGGGATGTCCATGCAGAACCATTCCCTTCCATCGAGTTCGGTGTCCGGTATTACATATGTGAAACAGGATACTCCATCTTTGACTTTCTTGAAACCAGAAAGTTCTAGTTCAGCTCATCCTCTCTCAAACGGTGGAAACGGAGCATCGCGGGTGAGCAATGGTCAAGGTCCTTGTAGCGGGGGCCAGGGAGTTGTGCGGGCAAACTTGGACCTGGATTTGAACCGCATGGATGACAGCGAGGAAAGCGGGCCAGCATTTCTAACCGATCTGCGAGCAGGTGTGGAAGGAGTGGGGTCATCAGCACGAAGTAACAACAGCACGACACAAGCACCTAGAAGGATGATGGATTTTGATCTGAACGACGGTCTTGAGGAGGCTGGAGTTGATGAGGCTGTCTTGCAATCTTTGCTAATTAGAAAACCACCAGCAGGCAACAATTTAGGTTCATCGCCTATAGCAGTGCCAGGTATGAGAATGGGAGGGGACACAATGAACTTGTCTCCATGGTACCCTGGGCCTACTAGTTCTTCCTTTCCTGCTATTTCTCTACCCTCTTTTCCATCTGGCAGAGCACCTGATTCTGGGTATCAGCCCCCTACAGGCCATTCATTTCTGAATGGGAATGTTCCACCAACGAGGACAGGGAGCCCTCTGAATGTGGAGATGTACCGACCAGGACCTCAAGCTGGAGCTCCCCCTGCCGTTGTGTACCCTCCACAAGAGAGAATGACATTTACTCCAGCAGACAGAATGACATATAATGGTGGTGGTAATTACATCCCTTTTCCAGTTTTTGGAAATTCTTCAGGATACATATCTTCATCAGCCCCCTTCACAGCAACCTCTGGTCCATATGGCAATACAGCTGGAGCACTTCCATTTCCTGGGAACGCTTCTCAGTTGGGGAGTCCTGCAACAATGACAACATCTTATACAAGACCTGCCTATGTGATGGATGTGGTGAGCCTTTCAGAGAACAATGGCGGGGCATGGTCTAGACCTTGTCTAGATTTGAATGCGGGTCCAGAGGCTGCTGACAACGAGAATGTGAGGGAGGATATGATGCATGTGAGATTACCACCACTTCCTCCAGGTCATGGTGGGGTGCCAGTTTTCACTAACCTGCCTCCACCGGTGAAGAGAAAGGAACCGGAAGGAGGTTGGAATTCGCCATCAGGTTTCTATGGAGGTGGAGGGGCTTATAGGCAACCAGCTTGGCGATAGTTTTATATTTACATCGGGTAATTTATGTGTGTACAGCTAATTTCATATAGCTTCCAGACTCCCAGCTTGAGCCTGTCAAGGAATTTTACTCACTAATGACATCGGCTGCAAGGTGCCTCTGATTGTTCAGTATTAGCACACTGAAGTGGAAGGATGATCATCTTTCCTGTAGCAGGAATTATCTCATCTTTGCCCCTTTTTAGTGAGGAGGATGTTAGGCCAGGATCCCACATGCAGGCTGGTACACATCCATTGATAGGGGACGATGGGGTTGTAAACAATGAAGAGTGTTTGGGTTGACTGAGAGTAGGATATTCAAAATTCGATGAGACAAAGATGGCAAACATGGCTTTCCTTCCCTTTGGTGGCAGCATGTGGTGGTTTGTCATGATTTTGGGTGCACTCAACCTCCCTGCCCCGGAGAACAATTTGTTTATATCTGGCGGTCACAGCCTTGCAGGCAGTCATGAGATCTGTGTAACTGTAATTGTTTAGGACAAAATTGTAGGATCGAAACTTTTTCCTTTATTTAATGTCACATCCAGCCTGTTTCAGGTCTTTGGCCGTGTACCTGACATCAATTTGACTGCACACATGTGCTATCATGCTAGAACATTATGTGCAACTGGCACAAGAGCCTGACAAAACTTGGTCTACTTTATGTACTTTGTGCTCCATGATCATGTATTGTGAGGTCCTTGGATTCCTTTTCTCAATCTTGGTCGGTTGTTGTTGGCATACATGGTTTAGATCTTGCGGCAAATTGGGTAGGGAGTTGGGACTCAGGAGTAGCCCGCGACTTTTTTTGTGATTGCCATGTGAACGCAACATGAACTAGGCTGGTTATGGTTGGTCTCTTAATCAGTCCTCCGTCTTGATGAACACTTGACAAGGATTTTGATCACATTATCTGCTTGTTGACATCCATCCCATGTCCTTTCAATGACATGTGTCTGCAACTGTTTGCTTGGACTCATGTGAAGATGTGAACATCTTACATGAAACCCTCAGACCTGTCAAGGATGGTTGATTATGTCATACAAAGCAGTGGGAGCATTTGCGTATGAATCTCTGCGTGAATATAGGTTACTAAGGTAGTTGGGCCCAATTTGGTTACTCATCTTAATTGGACGCCTATGTTTGAATGGTGTGGGGTTAGGTTTGGATCTAAGAATGGTACCAAAAAAACATGTATTCAAGAGATGTTGGACTATCTCCTCACCCTACGCTCAGTAGTAATGGTGGGCGTTAGTGTGATGATTCAAAACGAAAGAGAATCTGCACTTTGACAATGAATAAGATATTCATGTGAGCTGCTAATGTTTTTGCCTTTGGGCAAGATTTGGATTCACTAATCATCTCATGCGACTTACACTAGTATAAATGTACCCACATGACATGACCATCTAACATGAAATGACTAGGATGACATGAGGTGTCATCTTGGTCACATCATGTTATATGGTTGTTACACAACGGTTTACAAGTTGACTTAAAGTATATGCAAATGACACTTGGCATTTGTAAGCCCAAGAATATCTTCCTCTTGCATACTAAAATGTATGACATTTGCAAATGGTACGCTTAAAAATATTTTCACCTTGCTTACTAAAATGCAAAATTATCATCCCAAGTATCCCAATGTGTTATATTAAACGTCATAATACTAAAGAATTATTTGAAAAAAGTATTAATATTGATAAGAAATATCATGTTGATAATTAATGGATGTGACAATACTTACCACTTGTCTCGAATCATAACAATAAGAACATTTATAGGTCATGGATATAAGTTCAAAGAAATTTCTCTTATATTTGATCTAGAATATCCCAAAGCTTAAATTATTTAATTCTCATAATATTCGTTTCAAGATTATATATACACTTAGACCAACTAAAAAATGAAGCAACCTCATAATTCATGCCGGTGACAACATCAGAGTCCTCTTTCATTTGTTTATTCATGTTGTCTCACCATGCAAACATGTTAGAATGACTTGTAATCTTGTAGGGTTGGGTTTAGAGTTTAAGGGGCTATCTTGTTATTGTAGTTTCATTGACACATACATCCCAACATCATGACATATTTAACATCATTTATTTTTAGGGGTGTTCGACTTAAGTTAAACTCACAAGTTAGAATATCAATTGAGAGCATGTATCACAATTGACACCTTAACCATTAGAGTAACTTATACACATATCTACATTCACACTATAGTATGGGTATTGATTGTGATATATGCCCTTGATTGATACCCTAAATTATTGTACATGTAATCCTAAAGTCCAAGTTATGGTCTTATGTTAAGGTATAGTAAACGTACAATTTTATTATTGATGTAATAATATGAACCTGGTTAGGGTATTAAAAGAAAACAAACAACTAAAAAAAATCCATCAACATTATTCAAAGTAGTGTTGATAGAAAACTTAACTTACATGTGGTGGAATTATCAATAGTTTGTTGTTGTTGTTGTTGTTGTTGTTGTTGTTGTTGTTGTTGTTGTTGATTTTGTATTTCACATTAAAAGAGGTTCAAGATCAAAATAAATATTTAGAAGTACGTTATATCAAAGTGAAAGTTGAGGAACCAAGTGCATAACATTACTCAACGACGTGGACCCTCAGAATATAACAATGGGATGCTAGGAGCTTAGTTTGTATCTGAATCTCCCTATGCAACTTTTTGAGCATCCAATTGTTATATTTTGAGGGTCCGCAAAACAAGAGTTGAATGTTGAGTAATGTTATGAGAAATTTGATATTAATAAAAAATTGAGACACTAAGAGAGATCCAATAATGTTTCAAAGTGAAAAAAAAAACTAAAGAGTTAGATCTAATATTTAAAAGAGATTCGAAAGCGAGATAAAAGACTAACAGAGATCCGACAACGATTTAAAGCTAGGAGAGTATGAGAGACCCATTAATGCTTCAAAGTTAGGAGACTAGGAGAGATCATTAAGGTACTAAAACTAAATACAAAAAATCCAAGAGTACAAATGAAGGATCACAATCACCAAGAACACAAACCAAAACTCTTCAATGCATAATCCAAAACCCACAAATAACTCTCATACAAACCGAGAGTTACCAACACATATTTTACTAGTTGAGAGTCACAACCACCAAGAGCCTGAAGAGAATAGACAAATGAGGAAGAGGAGAGTGCCAATACACGCCCTTTATGAAGTTCCTTGTGTGGGTGGGTGCAGTGTTCAAGATTGAAGCCCTCATATGAGTTTCGTTTTGAAAGGTTTTCAAAATTTAGCCCTTTACTTGAAAGGTTGGTTCAAATCCAAGATGTCAATCCAAGAATATAGAAATGAAATACAAAACCCATATTAAACTTGTGCATGAATAATATGGTACATGCTTCCAATACAATGTGAAGAATTAAGAAGTAACCATCTAACTCCACTTCTTGTAGTGACAATGCTCTACGCCTGTTGGTTGTTGTGGCGGTTTTCCAAGATTCAAAAATGCCATTGCAATCCATGAATTCAACTCCAAACCCATTTAGGCTAACCCTCATTAGAGAATCTAATGTGTCAAGGTTGAGTCTAGTTCTCCTTTCACTCTTAACCCAATTTTGCTTCGAAAAACCACGCTCACAAACAACAATGCTAGTTGGGATCACAAGAATGGCTTACCATAGCGACGTTAGAGTTGGCCAATTAATCATGAACTCCTGGTCATTGCCACAAAAAACCCAAGCTTCGTGCATACCTCGGTGTTCACAAATAGAAGATAACATCTGCACAAATTTAGCAATCCCACATTGCATTGATTAATAAGGTCATCGCTCCAATGGAAACGCGTCACCAACCGGTTCAGCTATTTCTCGGTTAATGTCCCTCTGTCCGATTTATCTACGGGATAGTGCTTCGAGCTAAAAAGCTTGGCCGCATTGAATAACATCTCTTAGTTAGTTTTATCTTTGCATGTTCAACATTCTCTTGAGCTTTGATACTACAAAATCCTTTAACTTGGTACTTTAATGAATCGAGACCCCCTAACCCCCTAACCCCCTAACCTTGTAACCATCATCGATGCATGTTTACAATAACCTTGGAACACTCTTGTGCATCACTTCTTGTCACTGGGGGCCTAACATCAGTGTTCAACGAAAGCATAGTGATTTTCTACAACTAAGATCATCATCATCATCACAAGTGCCCATGAAGGATGATCTACAACATAGCAGTATCGCTTGATCAAATTACACGGTGAAGGAATCATCTTTACAAGCATACTTGCAACTGTTGATCCTCCCTTGCTGTTGCTACTCCACCACATTCCTCCTCACCCAAATATTTCCAAACTAATCTCCGAACCTCCATCCCAAGACTAACAAAGCAAACTCAGTAGCTGATGATACAACTACCCATTTGAACCTAGTTCTAGATTCCACCCCAAACATGAGAGCCTTGAATTCGGAAACTCCTAGATCTAGTTCCTGATTTCAAACCTTGCATTAGTAGTTGAGCATTTAGGCTTGTGGTAATCCAACCTCCCTTGCTTGCCTGCCCATCCGTCCCCTACTACTTTGAAGTAGATCGGATCGGAAGCCATTGATTCGGCGTGTCCATATGGCAACCAAAACAAATCGATCTAACGTACTTCTCAATGTTGAGGTGTGTGGTGATGGAGATGAGGCAAATGGCGGATCCGGAGGAGAGGGGCATCCGAGGGGGGTTTAGGATATAACAAGTTCAAGGATGGAGGTGGTAGCGAGGAAGCAAAGGAAGGGGCTTTTGACTCTCGAGTCTTTGCTCTCCAGGGACGAATGAAATTTGACTCGTCAATTTTCGAATGAACAGTGCTTGACATGCATATTATATTGAGGACTTCAAGTGATGTCTTCGTTTTCAATTTGGGGTTGCGTTTTGAAGGGTTGTTTTGAGAGAGGTATATTTTAAAGGGCCAAATCGCGTTTGAAGGGTATTGAAGACTTTAATCTGGAACACTGGGTGGGTGAGACCGGAAGTGCTCATGGCTGCCCTTATCAAGACTAAAGACATTTTAGTTGTGGGTAGCTAAAAATATAAATGCAAAGTCAATAACATATTAGTCATGATAAAAACAAAAGTCTTTAGACAAGAAGCTATCTTACACCAAGTGACATTCTTAAAACCACATAAATAAAATCCGTTTCACAAAGATGAAAGTCTGTTGCCTTGAGCCGAGATGAGAATACATAGACATTGCAAAACCCAAGCCCCACTCAAGACCTTTGTACTTATGTACACTCACCTTAGATAAAGATGGTGAGTACAATATCAGGAAAGGCAATGGGACGCCCTCATTGTCGTACATTAAAACCAGGTCAAGCGTATTCCGCCCTTTTCTGAGGTCTCCAAGATGGTAGGATCCCGCAATTAAGGACAAGTGCCAAATCTTGATTATGCAACCAAAATCATGCCATCCCTGCTTGTTTGCTGGGCACCTGTAAATATAGCATTCATGACTCCATATATTCTGACATGTATAGAGATTTTGATGCTTTTGTGATACTCTGAAAGATTGTGGCTGCAGAATGTTGAATACGGTTTGTGGCTCTATTGCGCGCACTTCCAACTCAGTGATGGGGGAGATTTCTGAGCATGATCGGCTGAGTTCCTAGTGTTTGCAAGTCCAACCGGTTACATGTTCACATCCTTTGGTTTTCCATTACTAAATTGGGGTATATTCTATAAATTCATGTAAAATGATTGGTAAGTTTCCTGCAATCTTGAACTTCAACCAGTTATTTCTCAAACTCAACCGACTCATCTGTAACTAACTGCCGGTTCTCCCCGATCATAATTCCAACTCCACAAACAATTCTTGCTGTTGGATTAATCAAGGAATTGTCGCATCCAAGTAGAGTTTGCAAATCATCATGAAGATTGTAATTTCAAGTTTTAAAATATAAAATATAAAATATAAAATATAAAATAATATAAAATAATAATTCTTTTTATTTAACTATTCACAAAGGCCCTTCCAATTGTGTATAAAATTGAACCTAAAATGGAATTTATATTTTGAACACATAGTCCAATCTCATTGCAACACGTCTCTAAGATTTCCGTTCATAAGTACAAGCCTTGCCAAATACCACTCATATATAGGTGTCCATTTAATAAGAGTGACTGCATAAGAACCACACACCTCATTCAGGGCAATTTTGAAAGAAAAGGAGCTTCAGCAGCTGTTCCTTGAGTTGGAGAGACACAAGTTTCTTGAAGCCACGGTTTGTCAAGATAGATATGTGCATTGAAAGATCTTAAGAGCCTTGAGATTTAATGAACCATGGCTGAACAACCTGTTTGAGCACAACAAATGGACTCCTGGATTCCAACTGTTCTAAAAATCTAGGAAGGACCCTACCAAAGACTATGGAACCAAGATCAAATAGGAGAAAAAATGTTCGACGAAGTAATCGCTGAACAAGGAACCTGAAAAATACTACACTGATAATCCCATTTAGTGAGGGTGGGCTTATAGTGCATGTGAGAAAAATTAGTGAAGGTGATACTAGATTTCTTTATTCTATGAAATTAGTGTTACTAGAAGATCTAGGGTTTTGAAAGCCCAAAGTGTCAAAGTATTTGGATTTTCAGTGTAAGTTCTTTTCAGTTTCTTAGTGCTAAGAGATGCTTTGGGAGTGAGTAGTGCCGATTGTAAAGAAGATGAAACCTCTTCGAGCTCACCTAAACAAATTATGCACTCTACAAACACCTTAGAGCACACATTGATTATCTTTGAAATGTATGGTAAATATGTATGTGATATACATGGATTAAAAGATTATATGTTAGATTATGCAAGAAAGAAAGGCTAACTATAGTTTGTTGTACTTAGTATGCGCGTAGATGGTGCTTGGAGCCAGACAACTCCAAAGAAAGAATTGGGTCAAACAACCCAAGAAAAATGATGCACAAGGGTTGGACAACCCATGAAGGAATTGTGCACTAGAGATGGAGAACTCTGATTGGGAGTTAGACACCTCACTTTGGAAGATCTTTGTGTTGGAGTTAGACACCTCTAACTATAACATATGAATTGGAGTTAGACAACTCGGAGGGGATGGATGTTATTTATTGGAGCTAGACAACTCTTAGTGAGTAAATGAATAATTCTAGTTGGAATGAGATAGTTCCAACTAGAAGAATGGATGAATATAGTTGGAATTAGAAAATTCTAGCCAAAAGATTAAAATAATGCATCAAGTTGGAATTAGACAATTCCAACTAGAGGATTGCGGTTGAACCGAAAGATAAAAAGGATCACATGTGAAATGATCTATGTATATTGATAAGGAAGCTTCAGTCTACAGTTAGTGCGACTTGAGACTTCTAAAAATATCTCTTAGATACTATAGATAAAGATGGATAAGACTAGGAGTGCATTTGGGTATAAGAGAGATCTTTGGAGAGGAGAGAGGATCGTCTTTTGTCTTTGTTCTATGGTCGTGTGGGTTGAGCTCATACCAATCACAATCTTGTGATTAAGTTGGAAAGCTTTTGTAATGTACATAGTTTGAAAGCTCTCAATACTAGTGTCTTATGTGCATTCATGAAGGTATTATTCTTGTGTAAAAAAAGAACATGACAATGTATTCATGAATTTAGAGCCACTTGACAAAATAATCAGCCCTCATTAATTTAGAGATTTGGCAAAATGGTGTGAATTTTGGGAATTAGTACCACATGCACTAAATGGGATAATGAGTGTAGTACTCATTGCAGGGCATGATAATTCTCTACTCTCGATCATTCAGAACCGAGCATTCAATCATGCTTACAAACCTCAACATAATTAGATATTTTTCTCTCCATCTGGGCAATTCAATTTAAATGTGTCTACCCCCACCCCATTATTATATAGATGCATAAACGTCAGTGTGATATTGATAAGTGATAGGATAACACTATAGGAGACCTCAATAAATTGCCACCTCCTCCCAGTACGAGAAGGAATTACACTACTTGATTGTTAGTAATCTCTGCAAGCATCATATATAGAAGGGGCCCTTATTGATGAGCTGCCTACTTACCCCTTCATGCCTTTACATCAACTTGCTTCAACAAGATCTGGTGTTCACAGTAAAAGTCTGTTGTGTCCTCTTGCCAACACCAAAATCTTATTATGTGATAGGTCAAGGTGTTGTGTAGCAAATATATTCAAAATACTAAAATAATATTTAAGGTCGTTATGGAAGCTCTGGCAATGGTCACAACATAGATGGTGCATAATTTCATGTTTTGAAATCCAAATTAGCAATCAGAGAGAAATGCATGTTGTATAAGTTATTACACTCTTAGGAAAGAGCCATGAAACTCCAATAACAACCTATGGTCTTGTGAGCACAATGAGCCGGTAATCGTGTGGAGAAACATTGACATTGTTTTGCATAAGGTAGCCCCCTAAGGGGAGGACTTGCCCAAAAATGATGACCCCCCACCCGAGGGTGGGAGGGTTTGGATTTAGAGTTTAGGGTTCATTTATGGAATGCCTGATCCATTGGACCTTGCCATGCTTCAAGTCCATGCTTTTAAACCTGAGGTTTAATTCCACCTCAATGGTTTTAGCCTCCATACCCTGCATGGTGTCCTGCCCCTCGCATGGTGACAATAGCGGGAATTAGTGCACTCAGATTAACGCATGGAATGTGAGAGGACTGTTTTTAAGTAACTGGTATCTACAGTTTATTGGTGTAAATATGCCAAGAGAAGGCATTAAAAAATGTGCTGCGTCTGGAGATTCCCAGAAATCAGCAATTACTGTTTTCTTCTTGAATGCAATCTACCGGCAATGTGCCCCTATGTGCATTCCTTTATCATACTGCGATAACTAAACCCCTGGCTTTACTGGTTCCGACAGTGTTGTTCAGGGAAAAGAGCCAAGTACACGGGATTTCAATTTGAAACCTTGGCGCAGACTAGGTCTCCCGGATGAAGGGGGGGTGCAATTTCTAAGGCTGCTCTTCAACCCACAATTCTGGGCTGTAACTCGCAACTGGCCAGATCGTTTCCTTGAGTTGCCACACATGGGCCACAGCCCAGAAATGCCGCGGTAGAATGTGGAACCCATGTAGTAATAAGCTCCACGGTGTCCTTGTGCTTGTGCTGCTTGTCCACTTGGCTTGAGCTTACTGCACGAGAGGCAGGCTCTTCAACACACAGCACTCCATGGTGAGCCCGGGGCCGATGCCGATGAGCAGCCCATAATCCTTGCCCTCGCCGGTGTTGTCGGCTCCTGCTTTGATCGACCTGTTGCGCACCTCATCCAACACGAACAACACGCACGCGCTCGCCATGTTGCCATAGTTGCGAAGAATCTCTCTGCTGGCTCCCAGCTTCTCGGGTGTGAGGCTGAGCTGGGTTTCGATCTGGTTCAGGATGGCCACGCCGCCCGGGTGAACTGCCCAGAAGAGTTCGTTGCACTCCTTGCCTTCGGCTGCGGCTCGGGCGTCTGTCACGAACTCCTCGATGCTCTTGGACACCAGTTTTGGGATCTCGGGCCTCAAATGGTAGTACATGCCGGCTTCCATGAAGTGGCCGTCGATGGCTCCCTCGCTGTCGGGCACTACCATCTCGCCACTCCATTCGAACTCGTACAAGGGGCGCTCCACGTTGGGGATGGGATCGGCGCCCACGATGACAGCGGCGGCGCCATCGCCGAATAGACCCTGACCCACCAGTCCGTCCAAATACTCTTCGTTGGGCGCTCGGAAGAAGCTGGCGGTGATTTCGCTGCACGCCACCAAGACGCGGGCGCCGCGATTGTTCTCGGCCAAGTCCTTGGCCACTCGCAACGCCGCGGCGCCGCCCCAACATCCCGTCTGGTACATCATGACGCGACGCACTTTGGGAGAAAGGCCGAGCGACTTGGCGACGAGCAGGTCGACGCCGGGCATGTTGATGACGCTGGTGGTGGCGAAGACGATGTGCGTGATGTCGGACACACTGCGGCCCCATTCCTTGATGGCCTTCTCTGCGGCCTCCTTGGCCAGCTTGGGCACCCACTCCATCACAATGTCGTGGCGTGCGCTCATGGAGTTGTCCATATACGATGCCAACGATGGAGTTTCCTCGAGCAGCTCCCGTCGCACCACCATGTGGCGCTTGTCGACTTGCATCTTGTCACCTGGAATTACATTGAAGCACATACCATGTCATTTTGAGACACTCAACAAATTATAGTCAAGATCATGGAGGATTAGCGATCTTGTTAATCGGACCCGATGGTCATGACGCTACTGCACTCCCTTCTTACAAATATTGTCCGTGAGAAAGCTGCTGAGACTTTGATCATGAGCAGCTACTTCCTACAGCTGGTGAAACCGGGCTAGGTGATTCTTCCAAGAACTCAAACGAGCGATGACCAATAGTCCACAGAGAATTCTTCTACTTTGACCATGGAGATGTCAACTTGATAAACCATCACCGCTAATTTCCTGCTTTGAATTATTATTGATGATCCCTGAAGCTCATGGCACTAGGTTGTATTCGCTGATAATCAATCCTACGAGACCCCATATTGTTTCCATGGCAGGCAGGCTACGCATACTAACCAAATATGGAAATGATAGATATTATTAGGGTGAGACTCACAGATGCGCTTGAACTTGGCCTTCAACTCCGTCTTGTGGTTGCAGTTGGTGACGTCGAAGTAGTAATCGGCATACGTGCTCTGCTCATGCACAAAGGGTGGCACGGCTGTTCCAATGGCCATCACAGTGGCCGGCCCCTCCGCCGCCAACTGCCTCCTGCTCAGCTTCACGCCTCCACCTGCCATTGCTTGCAACGGGAGACTATAAACTGCCTCGATTGTGTAATAACTTCTCTCCGAGGACACTTACAACCGAAAATCCCACTAGCTATTCGTCTCAGATTACATATATATATTGTTGACGTAGCACCCAATTTTCTAGACGAACTTGCCGTGACCCGTGCAGGATTAGTGTGCGCGCACTAGATTCACTAGATTCGCGGGAAGCTCTAGAATGGATCAAGGATCAAATTCAGCTTTTGCAAAATCTTTGGTAACTTTCTAGATTCCGGGAAGCTCTAGAATGGATCAAGGATGAAATTCAGCTTTTGCAAATATCTTGGTAACTTAGGGCAACTGATGTGCAAGGTGCGGCTTTTATAGCCCTCTGGTTGAGGGAGATGCGCATGTGCACTATGGAGCTGGGTCAAGGTAGGGAGGCTGACTTGACTTAGACTGGACTAGACCGAAATGAAGATGCATGCATGCGAACAAACATAGTATGAAGAATTTGTTCAGGACGGACGCCTCGATCGGTTTCGGACTTGGGGAGTCCAGACGCCTGCGGTGGACTCCGGAGTCCGTGGGGTCAAGTCTGCTCCTTCAAAAATTATGGTGTGTCCAAAGCACGAATCAATCTGGAAATGCTCATTGGGTGCCCACAAAGTCCACTAAAGTGCACAGGAGGCGATTCACGAAGAAGCCTTCCTGGAAGGTGCGGGGGTTCAGTTCTTGTACGATGTAAGGTACACCGATATCTGCAATTAGGTTGCTCCATGCTAATCTCTTGACTATCCACACTATTTGTAGTCACAAGAACAAGATATAGGACATTGTTTGTTATTGTGGTTGTGATACGGATTCGTAAACAAAGTTATAAGTTTTCGTGTTTTGATATTTACCCAATGTAATTTGCATGGATAAAGAATCAACCTGGTCGCAAAGGTAACTTAATTGCACACACTATTGCAGATGGTGCTAAAACTATCTCTTTAAACGTTGAGTGTGTATATATATATATGATCATGACATGAGCAAGCAACTAGATGATGGTCTCTTTTCAAAGAAAGAGGTTGCATTTAAAAAACTTTGAATTTGTAGGTGTTTGTTGAAAACTCCATAATACATAGCATGGGTGCTATCCATAAATGGGAAATCTTGGATATATTCTTGCCCGATACCTGGTAAAGGAGAATTATGCTTGACCAATACTTGATCCCACAGAACTTAGCTAAGGAGCCGAGTAATGCTACGATTCTCGTTAGAAATTGACATGGGATTCCAAACCCATTCCAACACACCAAAGCATAATCTATTTGAAATTTTTATTGTTGAAAAGTTGTGAGGGTTCAAATTTGTATAGGGAAAATAATATGTGATTGGTTGCCCCATGTTAATTTATTGACATTTCACAGTGGTTTGAATAATTATTATCATAGTAATAGAACACATGAATTATTATTTTATTTGAGATTCTATACAAATGAATAAACAAACTTATAAGTTCTTCTAATATGATTTTGAACCAAGGTAATTGGCATGAGTTAAGAGGCAACCTAATTGCCCATGTCAGTACTCTTGATCCCTAAACATGGGGAGGTTGAATCACGTGACAACAATATAGGGTACTTCCAATTCAAGAGAGAAAAAAATTATAATTCTTTCAGAATTATTGTAACTTGGATGAAATGACCCATACAATATTACATCTAAAATAAGGTAGGTGTAAAATACTAGTAGTATTTTAATTTTCTTAATAAAGTAGGGTTCTTTATATTTTGAGGAGCGAAGAATTTGTGTGATGCTTACTTTAATATCTTTGGATTGGATGATAATTTGCCTCAATTGACTCGATGTCATCAAATTTAGATGTTGGCAAGCTTGGGGTGGTCATTGAGAGTTTCAAGATAGTGCTACAACCATGTATCATTCAATTTGATTTGCAAGTACCTTTAATGAATTTTTTATTTTTATTTTTTTAATGGATTAACAACAATTTAAGTCAAAATGCCCATATTTTGATAAATGGTACAATCTATAAACAAAATAAAGTCTATAAAATGAATTCATGGTGTAAATTATATTTGCCTATAAGGTCTTGAAAAATACCTCAAAGTAGCATTTCATTTACAAATAGGGTGCCAATTATTCAAGAAATTTAGATAAATAGCCCATCTTTAATTAACCTTTGACCACATGTGGTTTACAAAAGTATATAGCTTGTGATCTTCCCAGGTCCCTACATTGACAATGTATTTTCACATGTCAATAAAATCATTTGAGTTTATCTCAATATCTTTAAACTACAAGACTTAAGTCAATTCAATGAGTCACACTATTGAAAGACCATTACATTAACAAGCCTACACACCTAGAAATCATGATCCTAGAACACACTTCATATTTGACAAGGGCAGTTGTTAGCACATGACCTCACTTACAAGAGTTCAGTCTGATCTACAATTGTCATAGATTGCATTGGACTCTTGCAAGTGGGGTCATGTGCTAATGACCGCCCCTCTTAAATGAGAAGTGTTCTCTAGGAGCACATTCTCAAGTAGAGCTACAACATTTATGTTTTTATTCTCAAGTAGAGCTACAACACGTTTTTATTTTTTAACCTTGTAGAGCATCTAATTAAAAAAGATCCATATGAGTAGTGCCCCCAATTAAAATTGAAAGATGCAATGGTTTACTTATAACTAAAATCTTAAATATTGATTAAAAAACCCCAAATTTTGGGTAGTTTGGGCTATGATACATGTATTAAAAAAACTCATATGTTTAGGTTTTTAATGCAATTACATGCTTCAAGGAATACCGTAACACAATAGTTGGTTCGTCCCCTGGCGAACGAATATTTATTTATTTTGAAAAAATAAGGTTCGCCTCTCAAAAAACTGAATTTCTCAATTTTCATTTTTAGCAAAAAAATCAGTAAAAATGACCTTAAATGGCTTAGAAACACCAAAAGATTGCAAATTTTATTTTATTTTATTTTATTTTTTCTGTCTTCATAATTTCATAATTTTTACGTTTTTTATTTTTAGAATTATTTTTGAACGAACCAGCTATGGTACTACGGTACTCATTTCCTATATATAATTACATTTTTGGATTCCTTGGTAGAAGGGCTACAAGAGTTTCCTACACTAAAACAATTTATATCACTTGAGATTGGACTGAAATACATTATAGTTGATTATAATCAGGGCCATATAATACGGGAGTTGCGTACCCGGGGTATACCTATGTTACACAATGGTCTACAAGTTGACTAATGTGCACACAAATGACACAAAGGATGCTGAATAATAACTTCCCCTTACATACTAAAATGTAAACACGTGACACTTGCCATTAGTATGCTCAATAATATCTTCCCCTTGCATACTAAAATTTAAATACATGACTTGTCATTAGTATGCTAAATAAAATTTGTCCCTTGCATACTAAAACGCAAAACTATCATACTAATTATCCCAATGTGCTACGCTAGATGTCATAAGTATATAACATCCCACTTCCAAAAATTATCTATGTTGACTTATAATATCATATCGGCAATTAGTGGATGTGATACTTTGAGACCTCTAGACATCTAGTTTACACCCTTCATAAATAGTGTATGGTACTTGTAACGTGACACTGAATACCATAAACAGTGTAGTTAGTGGAGCGCTTAAGGCAGCCGCCTGAGCATTCATGAGCACAGTTGTACAATAATGTTCCAAATCCTGACATTCTCTCCATTTGCAGGAGTACACTGCACGGTTGATGTGGTGAAAAGTGAAAACGGCAACCGAAATATATTCTTTGATCTCTCTTTCCCAACTTAGGCCTCAAACCCAATGATCATGGAGAACCGGCAGTTAGTTACAAATGAACCGGTCGAGTTTGAGAAATAACCGGTTGAAGTTCAAGACTGCAGGAAAATTACCAATCATTTCAGAGGAATTTATAGAATATACCCCAGTTTAATATAGGAAAACCGGAGGATGTCAACATGTAACCGGTTGGACTTGCAAACACTAGGATCTCAACCGATTATACCCAAAAATCACCCCGATCACTGCTCAAACCAAGATCCATATATAGCTGGTCCACTGATTGGGGAGATTTTTGGGCATATTCGGTTGAGATCCTAGTGTTTGCAAGTCCAACAGGTTACATGTTGACATCCTCCGGTTTTCCTTTATAAAATTGGGGTATATTCTATAAATTCCTCTAAAATGATCGGTAATTTTCCTGCAGTCTTGAACTTCAACCGGTTATTTCTCAAACCCAACCGGTTCATCTGTAACTAACTGCTGGTTCTCCCCGATCATAGAGCTGGTCTCGAATAAAGCCATCTGGTCTCACTGCGAGTCTGCCATCAAAGACCATTTTGTAAACACAATTTGATGAGATTGATGATGTGAAACACATACATCACGTAATGGATGCATAAAGAACAGTATGGCAATCTACTTTCAGCTGTCCACTTCAGTCAGCATGGCCGAGTGGTTAAGGCGATAGACTTGAAATCTATTGGGGTTCCCCCGCGCAGGTTCGAACCCTGCTGCTGACGAATTTCTCCTTTTTATGTTTTAAGGATAGGTTACACGGATACCGTGATATTGGTAGTCTGTGATCTATCTTTCGTTACGTTAGATATCAAATTAAGATCCATATATACTCGTATATAGCTGAGAACGAATAAAGTCATCAGGTTTTAGTAAGACTCGGTCATCGAAGACAAAATTGAAAACAAAGGGGAACAAGTCCAACGATGTAATGGATGTAGAAGGAACCAGTTTTTGATCCACAATTTGGTGCCCACATCAGTCAGCATGGGCAAGTGGTTAAGGCAATAGACTTGAAATCTATTGGGGTTTCTAAAAGCAATTGTTTTTCAGGTACCTTGGTTTGATGAGAGGATGCCCATTGGGAGCTAGCAAGTTTTCTTGCTACTGTCGACGACTATTGAGGCTCTCTAAGGAATGATGGCATGGCTGTCCTGCTATTTAGAACTAAGATTTCTCATTGTCCACCGGTATTGTAAAGAGGATTAAACCATGCCAATATTCTCGTAGTTGCATGGTCAAGCTTTCCAAATAAAGCTTTTCTATAACTTGATATGTGGATAATGAACAATTTTGATAGTAGATGGAGGGACAAGCATGCCCATTGCCATCGTACCTTTAAAAGTCTCAATAGCCAATGAAGAGCGAAAAAATTTGTCCGTTTCCACAGGGTTGCTCTAAGCACACATTTCCAGTGGGAGCCTCATGAACTGGAAAAATATCCATCTTTAATTATATTTACATATAATTTTCTTGTGGTTAAGAAGTATTTTTTTGCATGAAAATAAGTATATTAAACACTTTGAAGTGGTAGTCTTTTTGACACAGTCCAGGGTCCTAGGGTCTTCTCTCCATTATGATACTTAGGGTTGTTGTACACTACGGTGGAGAAGTCCTCCGGTCATGAATTCTAGGGGAATTCTAAAATTTGATTGGCTGAGAGTGACACTCCTATCCGGTGGTGACATTACGGCCAACGTGGCGACATTTTTTTGAAGGGGAGTTCTGCGGAGGTCAAGTTTCTTGGGCAACCTCAAAGCCTCAGACAAGAAACTTGGCCTCCGGAGAACTCCAACTTGAATAATATATTTTTTCCTTAGAGAAGTCTTTGCACTATTGTTCTCCCTCTTTAGTATGACACTTTTGGGAAATACAAAAAAAGTCGTATTATCGAGGTGTTGTCTTCTCATTAATGCGACAAATGGCGTAAAGTTGTCGTATTATTGAGGGATTTTGAAAACATAAGTAATATGAGCTTAAAAATATACACAACGAGTTTAATCAATATAGATGGTATGAAATAATAACTTATAACCCCAAACAAAATACAAATATTCTCAAGAACTCTTGAAATAGGAGTCCAAAGATCTTTGGTGTTGCCTACCCAAGTTAGCAACTATCATCTTGTCTAAATTCCCAACTAACTTTTGGACCAAAATATAAAGAGTTCTCTAATAAGAAATTAGACAACAATGATGCATGACGTTTAGCATCAAGACACTAGTGATACTATACCACCCGTGTACAAGGCAACATACTAGGCTAGAGGCTACTCTAACTCTTACCATGTCCATTCTACACTAGTAACCCTAATTATCATTAAGTTCCCAAAAATAAGTGAAGTTCCCAAGTAGTTCCCAAGTGAAAATGGATTTATTTTAGATGTACATAATATAGATGAAAGGGATTCTAGCATTAACGACCTCTTTAATATGACAAAATGGAGATTCTAAATGTCACATTATCGAGTGTTGTAGTCGTATAAAAAAAGGAGTTTTGAACTAAAGAGTTTGGTCTTGCAAAAATGTGACGTAATATCGAGGGTATCGTATAAACGAGTGTTGTATTAATGAGGTTAGACTGTGCCAACATGTAATTTCTTCAAATATCAATAAATATTTAATGTTGCCTACTTGTTTACCTTAATTTGGATGTATTATAGAGGTGGAACATTTTCAATAAATTATTGTCATGAAAGGAGTTCTAAAACATTGCCATATACATTTTATTTTTTTGATCAATAATGTTTTTTTTAATTTCAATACAATGGTCATTTAGGGGGTAAGGTTTCTACTATGACCATTTTGTGAAGTTGTCCGGTGGACTTCTCTTGATGAAGTTGTCCAATACACTTCTCCTCCGGGTGCTTACACTACAGCCAGTCAAGACTTCTTAAGGCATTCTTTTTATTGTCTTTTCATCTTCTCCATCATACCATCCCTCGCCTCAAATAACCATGTCTTGAGCTAAATTTCTCGACCGATCAGTGCACTTCTCCACCGTAGTATAAAACGACCCTTACTCTAGAGTCTACTCTTGCAGGCAATGGAATATATATATATATACACACACACATATAAAGAAGAATTGTTAAAGTCAAGTCGTCAACACGTAACTATTCTGCATGACAGAATGAATGTTGATTGGTCCTCATCTCAATTCCTGTGCTCCTTCCTGAAATTCAAGCGGTGTAGAGTGGTGTAGACTCCATTACAAAGACATTGAAATTGATATCAAAAGCTGGTGGGGTCAGCCATAACATGGACCCACATGGAGTCAACAACAATTTGTGGAGGCTGGAGCAGCTTACTTAACTTAACTTGAGTGAAGTAGCTAGCTAGCTTACTGAAATGAAGAGATCCTACGCGGGAAACCAATCCAGGTCTCCTACAGGCACACCTTGGGAAGAGGAAGGGTTCAAATCCGGCCGAATTGGCCTTCCAACGCAGAGCAATAAGTATAGTCAAGTCAGCCCCATCCGACCAAGGTCCCTACAGTTCAACATCTCCGTCCTGTATCTAGAATGATGGTAGATGTACCACTTTCACCCCTGGCACCATGTACACCTATCCTAGATACTGGACAGGCTTGACTTCATGATGGGTCTCCCTCACACCTGCTCGATTTAACATTCTTGACTGTATTTTCAGACATACAAAAACTGCAGCTGATCCGCTGTTGCCTTCATCATCCTTCCCATCTTCCAGTTTGCGTGCACTCTCCCATCTCCTCCAACCTTGCATTTCGCTGCAGTTTCACGTTCAAAAGGTTTGGAGAGTTAGGATTTCTGACGGTGATCCTCAGGTGAGAGGTTTTTCGTTGTGGGTTATCAAAGTAGGTGATGTGGTCCTCGGCTCCTTGGAACTGGTTGGATCGGCTCAGTTGGGATTTTTGGCGGATCAAGAGTACAGGACAAGCTGAGCAGGCTGAAGAGTTGGAGTCCTCGATTACAAGTGCGAGTGCTAATTCTAGTTCTGTGGTGGACAATACTACAAGGAGCTTTGGAGTTTTTGATCAAGCAGCAGTTAATATGGCCGCCACCAATGGTGTGAAGAGCAGGAGGCAGTTGGCGGCGGAGGGGCCAGCCACCGTGATGGCCATTGGAACAGCCGTGCCACCCTTTGTGCATGAGCAGAGCACGTATGCCGATTACTACTTCGACGTCACCAACTGCAACCACAAGACGGAGTTGAAGGCCAAGTTCAAGCGCATCTGTGAGTCTCACCCTAATAATATCCATCATCTCCATATTTGGTTAGTATGCGTAGCCTGCCTGCCATGGAAACAATATTGTGTCTCGTAGGATTAATCATCAGCGAATACAACCTAGTGCCATGAGCTTCAGGAATCATCAATGATAATTCAAAGCAGGAAATTAGGCGGGGATGGTTTATCAAGTTGACATCTCCATGGTCGAATTAAAACAACTCTCTGTGGCTATTGACCATCGCTTCACGGGCGCTTGATTCAATTCTTGAAAAAATCACCTAGCCCGGTTTAACCAGCTGTAGAAATACATGATCAAATTCTTATTACATGATCTGTACGAAGAAGGCAAGGCTATCCTCATGACCAATCACCATGGATCCGAATTAACAAACTCGGTAATCCTCCACGATCTTGAATTGTTGCTGTTGACTGCCTACAAATAATTAACATGATATATGCTTCAATGTAATTCCAGGTGACAAGATGCAAGTGGACAAGCGCCACATGGTGGTGCGACGGGAGCTGCTCGAGGAAACTCCATCGTTGGCATCGTACATGGACAACTCCATGAGCGCACGCCACGACATTGTGATGGAGTGGGTGCCCAAGCTGGCCAAGGAGGCCGCAGAGAAGGCCATCAAGGAATGGGGCCGCAGTGTGTCCGACATCACGCACATCGTCTTCGCCACCACCAGCGTCATCAACATGCCCGGCGTCGACCTGCTCGTCGCCAAGTCGCTCGGCCTTTCTCCCAAAGTGCGTCGCGTCATGATGTACCAGACGGGGTGTTGGGGCGGCGCCGCGGCGCTGCGAGTGGCCAAGGACTTGGCCGAGAACAATCGCGGCGCCCGCGTCTTGGTGGCGTGCAGCGAAATCACCGCCAGCTTCTTCCGAGCGCCCAACGAAGAGTATTTGGACGGACTGGTGGGTCAGGGTCTATTCGGCGATGGCGCCGCCGCTGTCATCGTGGGCGCCGATCCCATCCCCAACGTGGAGCGCCCCTTGTACGAGTTCGAATGGAGTGGCGAGATGGTAGTGCCCGACAGCGAGGGAGCCATCGACGGCCACTTCATGGAAGCCGGCATGTACTACCATTTGAGGCCCGAGATCCCAAAACTGGTGTCCAAGAGCATCGAGGAGTTCGTGACAGACGCCCGAGCCGCAGCCGAAGGCAAGGAGTGCAACGAACTGTTCTGGGCAGTTCACCCGGGCGGCGTGGCCATCCTGAACCAGATCGAAACCCAGCTCAGCCTCACACCCGAGAAGCTGGGAGCCAGCAGAGAGATTCTTCGCAACTATGGCAACATGGCCAGCGCGTGCGTGTTGTTCGTGTTGGATGAGGTGCGCAACAGGTCGATCAAAGCAGGATCTGCCAACACCGGCGAGGGCAAGGATTATGGGCTGCTCATCGGCATCGGCCCCGGGCTCACCATGGAGTGCTGTGTGTTGAAGAGCCTGCCTCTCGTGCAGTAAGCTCAAGCCAAGTGGACAAGCAGCACAAGCACAAGGGAACTGTGGAGCTTGCTTATTACTCCACAAAGGCAATGGAATATTCTTCCACATTGTTCCGCGGCATTTCTGGGCACATAATTTGGACACATTTTCATCCATGGATGTGAAATCATCCATGTGATGGGTGTTTCATCCATAAGTTACACATGCAAGGGCCGGGGGCGGTTGGCTGCTGATGCATATATATATATATCAAAACTGCCTGCCTGACAACAAAATGTCATATAGTGTATATAATTAGGTTTCATCCTTGGGTGAAAATGCATCCAGTGAACAGGATTTCATCCATGATTTACAATATGCAACGGGGTGGCTTGTTGTTGGTGGATGGCCTTCCTTGGATGCGAATCCACGATTTCATCCATGCAATGGGTATTCATGGATGAATTATGTACCCAAGAAGGTGGTTTGTGGGTTGTTTGACGGGTTGTATAATAGATTTCATCTATAGTGGTTGTCACTTTTCGTTTACACTATGAAACCGATCTCCACTTAATTCCGTATCAACAAAACACGTCTAAGCTTATTTGCTCCCATGTAGGATATTGGAACTTAGGAAATCAGGATCTAGCGTAAAGTCATTTTGTGTCAGACTTTGGTTTTCACCAATCATATCATATTTTTGAAGTAGGACTAGGGGTCATAGGTGTAAGCATTTATGGTGGATGCTTTGAGCATTGCGGACCCTTACCTAACCCGGACAAACTATCCAATCATTTATTTGGATTAGCAATTACGTTATGAGCTTAACGACATTAAGCTAAAATGAAACAGAGCATGGATTCCAATTTCTATACAAGTGTTCAAATTCACACACCTCATTTGATTCCTCTTAGTCAACGTAGGCATGTGCATAGTGTGAGGTAGAATGTGATATTATAGTGGAAAACACATGTAGTTGGGTGTGATGAAGAAAATGAACACCCTTCATAAATAGTCATGTGCACATGTGATTCAAGTTGTGCGCTTGTTGTGTACAAAGCAATAGCAATCACTACACTCACTCGTGCTTGTTGCCACTTCACATATGCATGCAATGGCTTGATATCTATGATGTTGTGCATGGAATTTGATGTACAGTGTTAAAATTCACTTTGCGATTATATTAAATGTATACGAACAAAGGTCAGGTGATCCATTACAAAATGATTGATTCAACCACCCACTTTGCACTAGTCCACATGACATAATAAGCCCACCATAAATCAAGGCCACTGTCCACTGTCAATTTGGATTGAAGCTTATTCAAAATACAGAGACCCTTAATGTTAGTTTCTAATATTGAGATATTTCTTTAAATACACCTTCAACTAAGGCTATAGCTTCTATAAGATAGAATTATCCATTGTTTTATGTGCGTCCACCGTCAACAACAATGAAGTTACAAAATACATTCTAAAATATGTAGCATTGGGATAGAGTTGTGGGAAAATTACACCCTGAAATTGAACAATCTAAGCCATAGGCTAACGAATGCCAAGAAGGCAGTAAACTTGAACCATGTGGTTTAGATTCTTGAAACAAGCTAATGATGTTTTGTGAGTAAGTTTTGTGGAGTATGAGATATACGATCTTGATTCAAAGTCTGAAGTTTAAAGTTAGTCGAGAGGTGAAACTGATGTGAGAGATGGCAATGAGCAAAGTGTGCATTCAAGCAAATAATCTACTAGGGTAAAAACGAGTGACCCAGTTGAAAGCAGATAAAATTATAGTGAGGATGAGCAAATTAATTATAGGTGATAGCCTTGTGAGAAGAGGATCACCAAGAGAAAGAGGGCAACTTCGACAAGTTTATGACCGAGAGAAAGGTCAATAAGTTTATGACCTAAGAACCATTAAATTATGAGTGATGACGGAGATAAAGTTAACAGTGAGTTGAAGAAAGATTGTGAGAATTTGAGTTAAGCATAAGTGAACAAGTAATTGGCGATAGGTTGAATGAGAGAAAGACTAAAGATGAGATAGAAGAAGCAATGTATGTTGAGGCCTAATATGGAAGAATGTAGTGACTGAAAGAGCTATTGAGAGCGACTACATGTAAGAATGTACGAGGCAATAAGTATAAAGCTAACTACTCAACTTATGAGGAGAAGTAAGGGTAACTTGCTAGAGCAAAGAGCAATAAATCTTAGAGGATTGAGAGAGTGTCAACCGACAAAGAGCCATAAGTCGGAGAGAGAGAGAGAGAGAGAGAGAGAGAGAGAGAGAGAGAGAGATTAGGCCATAAGCAAGTAAGTTTTTTCACCCAGCATGCGAGGAGGTGATGACTAACTGCCGAAATAAAGGCAATAACCTTATGAAATTTGAATAGGGGCATGACCAATAGGAGGTCAAGAAATAAGTGATACCCACATAGGGGTAAAGGTCAATAGCCAAGTGAAACAGAGAAAGAGAAAGATTGAGAACCTTAGGAAAGGCGATAGCATGTATGAATAGGAGCAAATGGGTTGCGTAATTGAAGATTAGGAGTTGATAAGGTTCAAAGAAAGCAAATAGCCTAAGAGAAAGTGAATCAACTAAGAGGGCTTGGGATGGGCATAGTCATGAGCCGTGAAAGAGGAAGGCTATAGCCGAGACTTGGTTGAGAGTTCACCAAGAGAGGTAAAGACTAAGAGGCCTACGATGGGCACAACGATGACCAAGTGAGTTTGATAAGCTAAAGCCGAGGCTTAATTGAAAGTGAATCAGGATAGTAAAAGGCACGACCCATAGGGTAACGAATCAAAGGCGTGAGATAGGCAAGATCGCGACTAAATGAGACTGATAGGCCATAGCCGTGATAGAGACTAAGAGTAAGATAAATGAATAAAACGTTACCTTGTGGTAAACACCATGGTAGGAGATAGGCAAGTGAATGGAAGACATTACCTTATGGTAGATTCTGAAGAGTATAGCCGAGTTAGGTCCACTGCACCTTGTCGGGTAAAGCCAGAGGCTATATGCAATAGTGACATAGCCTAAGGTTATTTTGTGCAGGCTATATGTTGCAAAGGACATTACCTTGAAAGGAGAAAGACTTTACTTTACCGAAGTAAGTGGATAAATAATGAAAATTATTTGTGTGCACAAGATAGACTAAGAACATATAAACAAAGGATTTAGCCTATCTTGATGATGTGTTGTTGTTAAGTTAACCTATGTGGTTGAATCTTGAGATAAGTTGTCAGGTCCACCGAAGATGAAGGTGGTGATTATAGTTGTGAAGATTGGCATGATGATTGTAAGTTGATTCAAATGAACTAAATTTGAAATTATTGTGAACATAATATATGGCAATTAAAGACGATGTGGTTACTCAAAAGACATTACCCCGGACATTGTCCTGACTATGAGTCATTGACTACTTGCCAAGTTTTTCAACTTCACGACCAATTTAGAGGCTAGAATTAGAGTGATAGAAGCCCACATACACATAGGACTAAATCACACACAACTAAGAAAGCATAATGAACCATGAGAGTGGAGATTATATTTAATAAAGAAGAAATGAAGGAGTCAAAGACCTTGATTGTCATTAGAATCCTTAACCCAATGTGACATTAGTCCTTATAGACGCTAGCTCAATCTTCCTTGAGACCTAGTTCCCTAGGTTGTTTCCTTGGGTTAGTTTGAAGCCTAACAAAAAAACTTCAACTACATTGTACAAGCGAGATTGTCTAATGGATTTTTGGAGATTGTGGTATCAAATTGCTTCAGGTATGCCATGTGGAACTAACATCTGAAAAGGTAGTTAAGTGGGAAAATAAAAACCCCTTCTTATAATCACGTTAGTTCATATGTGGTATGGAGAGTTGACCCCCCAAGAGTAACACCATGCAAGCTCAAATAGCACCTAGCGATATATCCAATCATCAATGTCAATCAATACCCGCAAAGGATCCTACGTTGATTTGTTATTGGAATTTATCTTATTCATGTTATTCATGTTGCAACTAACCATATGTGACAAGTTTGACCACAATTGTCACCAGACTAAGCATGTGCACGATTGGACCTTGTATAGACTTAGTCCAAGATTTCCATCTCAAACTCGCCGACTTTCTGATGCAAATGAAAAACTGAAGCCAAGCGCCTTCTGAAGACAAGCCATTTTGGTTGGTGATTGTTATGAGGCACACCGACCTCAATGGTAATTCATATATCCTTGGCGATGTTGTTGTCTTCTCTTGAGGGATTATTACTCCTATGGCTTCAAGTTGTTCCATGATGTCTTTGACCTTGTTCATATACATCTCCATGAAGCTGGACTCTTCAATTCTCAAGCTCACCAACTTCAAAGAAACATGAGTCGTCTAGATCCAAATTCCAACTAGTACTAGTTTTGAAAATGTTGTTCATAGATGGCATTGGATCATCGAACCTACAGATGATGGGGACTACAAAATCCTTTTATTGGAAATCTATGATAGCTTATAGAACAGTTAATATGCGTCCTTCTCTCTATTCCTCGTTCATCTCACTCTCTCTTGTGGATGGAACAACACAATAGTACCATATGGTATTCTTGTCTAGAATGTGTTGTAATATAATCACCACCAAACTTGTTGGCTCCCGGCCTATGTTGCTACAATGAACCCTTCACCAAAAGGTGGAGGTAGCATGCGGGCAAGGAGACTTTTCATTTACACTTTGCCTACCCATGAAGTGGGCATACCTATTTATCTATCTATCTATCTATATGTTTGTTTATTTATCACAACAATAACTCCACTAGATAGTCCTATTATTGTGGGCCGCAATAATTTTTTAAAGCCTACGCTATTTCTTATAATGAGAATTAATGTGGGCCACATTGATTTTTCCACCCATGCTCACGTTAGTAGAAAATTAGTGTGGGCCATTCATCCTATAATAATATTATTCAATGTGTTGGTTGGAAGTTTTCATAAAGACTTAGAAAAAGACCCAGAGTCTTGGACCCATGTCAATTCCACCTCGACTAGAAAATTAGTGTGGCCCCACGCTAACTATTTCCACGCTAATTTTCCACCCACACAAATAAGACTATTTAGTTTAGTGGACAACGCGATCCTGAAACTGGAGATTTCTCATAAACCCTTAACCTTCTCAAAAAATAAACGTATAAACCATGAGTTGAGCCTAGCTACCGTCCATAACTCCAAAACTTATAATATTACAATATTATATATAATATCATAATAGTATAATATTATGCAACCCTTCCTTGTACCTAAACCACACAACACAATGTCTCCACTCAGGCCTCCGACCTCCCCCTCGTCCAAATTGCTTCCAAAATCGCTGCCAATGATCCTCAAGGGCTACAAATTAAACTCCCAAGCACGCACACTCATCCATGATTCTTTCCCCTTGAAAAACGTGGAGAGGATGAGATCAGAGCTTCGAATCAGTGTCTGGGGAGCATTTTGGGCATAATTAGTTGAGATGCTAGTGTTTCCAAGTTAACTGTTGACATCTTTCAGGTTTTCTTTATTGAATTTGATGTATATTCTCTAAATTCCTCTGCAATGATCGGTAATTCTCCTGAAGTCCCGAATATGAAGCAGCTGTCCCTCATACTAAACCAGTACAGTACATCTGTAACTAGCAGTCGGTTCTCAATTGCTTCAAATCCCTCTGCAACTCTTAATTTCGTCGACATAATTATGCCTGGATTTAAGGTGCGTTCACTTAGAAACAACACTGAACCCAGTCATACATTTGGGGGCGTCAAATGTATGACAGTGGTACACTTTTGTAGAGGCTGCTCTATTTCATCTTAACTAGTGTCAGAATGTAACTTCCACATTATATTCAAATGGTCTTAGCAAATGCGCACATGACACATGGCAATGTTTGAAGGAAGATTTTTTTGGTCAAAATAGGCATCACAGTTGTGTTAGGTTTAGGTTGTTTGTGGGTTTAGGTAAGGTCGGTTTAACATTTGTACTCCACCAAAGCATGATGTGCAACCTCATAATTGGAGAAGTTGCACGTGGCACTCCACATTCTCCAACAAAGAAATAAAGCCCTAAAAAATCCAAGAGATCCATTATGGGCTTCAAAGACGTCGTATAGAGGTGTTTACGGTTACTTATTGTTATTCATGGTTGAACATGTCAAAATTGACCCCACCTGCAATTGCCACATTTATCAATTGCATTGTTTCAATATGAGCATACAGAGATTCGAGCACCGATTCAGGCGCTTATTAGTGGCTTAAATTCAAATACATACCACACATACCTCTCTTGTGGCCATTGTTGCATATGCCCATGTTCAAACTTTTTGATAGTAGGTTATTATCTTCAATATCATGAAAATCATAGACCAAGTAAAATTTGACTTTGTTACTTGTTGGGAGCTAGTTTAAACTGGTGTGTAGGCCATAGAACATATTGTGGTGCCGTTAAGGGTTGAGGGAAACATCTTGAGACATTGCTATTGGGCAATCCCTTACATAGATGGATGGATGGATGGAAGGAAGCATGGATAGATTGCTAGTTCATGTTAATAAACTACACAACCTGGGCAAATGGAGAGTGGATAGCAAGTTGCGGTAGGAGCCATAGTTTCACCTACTCAGCTCATTTATGGAGCATCAACTCATTTTTCGGACCATAACTGGAGACAGATCTACTAATGGGAAGAAAGCAGATGTCATGGATTGAATGTTCTCTACGTGGATAGAAAAGCATAGGGAAGCTGCTGGAGGTGCTTTCCCCTTGAATGAGCAGACGGTTATGGTCTCCCAAATCATAATATTTCAATCATATCTCTTCACCTCACACTATGTTTTGTGCTTGTTTGAACGCGAGAAAAATGATGCTCAAAATTTGACCAGGTGTCCCAAGATAATTCTGTCTCCAAGAGAATGATGTCTTTCACCATCTTTCACACTGTAAGGTAGATGTTCGGGGAGGGGAGTCCTACATGGCCCTCAAAGTAGTAAGCTCAAGTCTAGAGAGGACTTGAGTAAACAAGTGTTAGTAAAAAGCCAACAAGAAGGCTCCTCTTTTCAAGCTGAGTCTCAACCTTCGTGCTCTGAACCTATCTAGTGCAAAGCGGCCAGTAAGTTGGATTCAATGGTATTCGAATTGTAATACAACTGCAAACTTGATATTCCAAAAGCCTTGCCTTCTCTTCACCGAGACTACAAATCAAATGAATCACTTGAAAAAGTCATAAATCTGGTGTGAAGGTTTAACCGATTTGCCCTAGATGCAAGTCCAAGCACAGGAGGCCCAAAACCTTCCCAGACACTGGACCCTCCCACAAAGCAACACAAATCACAACCTAGCGTTAACCCAATGTGCGTGAATGCAGTGGACTAACCCGTATGTGCTCCGATAATGCCATCTGGAGTGAAGCCACACCCTTCAACCAAGAATAGTTATCTCAGGAACACTTTGCATAACAGTGGTTCAATAGAAATATCCAATAAATCACATAAGTTGCCTCCACTACCTCCAAGTGAAGAATTGCACAATAGATACTCCAGCCCAAATAAGACACGACCTCAACCATACTGCCAGTGACAAAATGGTCCACCAACCAAGATTGAGAAAAGGAATCCAAGGACCTCACAATACATGATCATGGAGCACAAAGTACATAAAGTAGACCAAGTTTTGTCAGGCTCTTGTGCCAGTTGCACATAATGTTCTAGCATGATAGCACATGTGTGCAGTCAAATTGATGTCAGGTACACGGCCAAAGACCTGAAACAGGCTGGATGTGACATTAAATAAAGAAAAAAGTTTCGATCCTACAATTTTGTCCTAAACAATTACAGTTACACAGATCTCATGACTGCCTGCAAGGCTGTGACCGCCAGATATAAACAAATTGTTCTCCGGGGCAGGGAGGTTGAGAGCACCCAAAATCATGACAAACCACCAAAGTGAAGGAGAGCCGTGTTTGCCATCTTTGTCTCATCGAATTTTGAATATCCTACTCTCAGTCAACCCAAACACTCTTCATTGTTTACAACCTCATCATCCCCCATCAACGGATGTGCATCACCTTGCAAGCGGGATCCTGGCCTAACATCCTCCTCACTAAAAAGGGGCAAAGATGAGATAATTCCTGCTACAGGAAAGATGATCATCCTTCCACTTCAGTGTGCTAATACTGAACAATCAGAGGCACCTTGCAGCCGATGTCATTAGTGAGTAAAATTCCTTGACAGGCTCAAGCTGGGAGTCTGGAAGCTATATGAAATTAGCTGTACACACATAAATTACCCGATGTAAATATAAAACTATCGCCAAGCTGGTTGCCTATAAGCCCCTCCACCTGGATAGAAACCTGCTGGAAAATTCCAACCTCCTTCTGGTTCCTTTCTCTTTACAGGTGGAGGCAGGCTAGTGAAAACTGGCACCCCACCATGACCTGGAGGAAGTGGTGGTAATCTCACATGCATCATATCCTCCCTCACATTCTCGTTGTCAGCAGCCTCTGGACCCGCATTCAAATCTAGACAAGGTCTAGACCATGCCCCGCCATTGTTCTCTGAAAGGCCCCCATCCATCACATAGGCAGGTCTTGTATAAGATGTTGTCATTGTTGCAGGACTCCCCAACTGAGAAGTGTTCTCAGGAAATGGAAGTGCTCCAGCTATATTGCCATATGGACCAGAGGTTGCTGTGAAGGGGGCCGATGAGGATATGTATCCTGAAGAATTTCCAAAAACTGGAAAAGGTATGAAATTACCACCACCATTATATGTCATTCTGTCTGCTGGAGGGCCACTAAATGTTCCTTGTGGAGGAGGGTAAACAATGGCGGGGGGAGCTCCAGCCTGAGGTCCTGATCGGTAAATCTCCACATTCAAAGGGCTCCCTGTCCTTGTTAGTGGAACATTCCCATTCAGAAACGAATGGCCTGCAGGATGATGATACCCAGAATCAGGTGCTCTGCCAGATGGAAAAGAGGGTAGGGAAATAGCAGGAAAGGAAGAACTAGTAGGCCCAGGGTACCATGGAGACAATGTCATCGTCTCCCCTCCCATCCTCAACCCTGACATTGCCATGGGTGATGGTCCTAAATTGTTTCCTGGTGGTGGTTTTCTAATTAGCAAAGATTGCAAGACAGCCTCATCAACTCCAGCCTCCTCAAGACCGTCGTTCAGATCAAAATCCATCATCCTTCTAGGTGCTTGTGTCGTGCTGTTGTTACTTCGTGCTGATGACCCCACTCCTTCCACACCTGCTCGCAGATCGGTTAGAAATGCTGGCCCGCTTTCCTCGCTGTCATCCATGCGGTTCAAATCCAGGTCCAAGTTTGCCCGCACAACTCCCTGGCCCCCGCTACAAGGACCTTGACCATTGCTCACCCGCGATGCTCCGTTTCCACCGTTTGAGAGAGGATGAGCTGAACTAGAACTTTCTGGTTTCAAGAAAGTCAAAGATGGAGTATCCTGTTTCACATATGTAATACCGGACACCGAACTCGATGGAAGGGAATGGTTCTGCATGGACATCCCTAGGACTGACCCTTGAGATGACAAAGTTGTAGCAGCTGCTCCCACGTCTTCCATTACTCGATCGTCCGCCACATTCAGATCAAATTCTAAAAGGGGTCGACCTTGTTTTGGGACACTGCCAGCCAAACTCAAGTTTGCATCCGAAGCCAGGCTTTCTGCATTAGAATTTTGCCTGTCTGGGGTGCGACGAGGCTCTGCTGGTCGAAACGCACTAGTTGCAGCAGATCCTTTCCACCCCAGCTCCCCCCTCATTCGCATGGGGCTAGCTGGAGGAATGAAAGACCCTTTAGTTGCAGCAAGCACAGCAATTGGTGCAGCTACACCACTGCCAGATATAGCAGATGCTAAGGGATGAACTAGAGCAGCAACAGGAGGAGAGCAAGGTACAGGAGTTGCCGCATCATCCTGATGACTATCTTCACATGTAAACCCTTCATTCAAATCAAAATCTGGCCGTTCTGACACATCACTCCCTCCAACAGCAGTGTCGCTAGGTCCAGAAGATTCAGCAGCTTGCTGAGGAGTGGTGGGCTTCAACACAAGTTGGGACTCAGCAGGTGACAGGGTATTCCCACCCTCTGCTTGGGCGGGCCGGAAGGATGATGCTCTGGAAAGAAGACCACTATCATCAACACTTTTTACCTCATCTGGGCCTGTTTCCGAAACCAGATCATTTTCTTGTCCTCTAACAACTGAATTCCTGCTATCCAATACCCTACCTGCACTTGACGCTTGGTTCACTTCCTCACCGTCACCAAACCCTGTACCCTCCAAAACCTTGCCAACCTTATCCAACCTGTCCTGTGCATTTTCGTTACTGCCTTCCACATGACCTCCCAGACTCCTTGTAGAATACTGTTGGTCCCGAACACCACCACCACCGCCAGAATCATTTGGCTGATCATGAAGCACAGACATTCTTCTGTTGTCCCTCCTAGCTGTGTCACCAATACTTGGCTCCCTAGATTCACAGCCATTGCCCATCCCCAATGGTCTTGATTCATGTTCGTCTCGTTCTGATGAGGAGTTGGATTTTCCTATCTGCTCAGCCTCTGCTACAGCCTGCCTTGCAAGATCAACTACATCTTCCTCTGGGAATGTAGAATCTGATAAACGCTGAGATTCTGCATCGCTTCTCCTCCCAAACGGTTGCCCTAATTCTTGACCTCTCCGCTTACCCTCTTTCTCTTCATGCATGCGTGTGTCTAGAGATGCAAATCCTAAGCAGGATCTATAATCTCCACCTCCAGCTGTCAGGCCATTGCAAAGTTCCATTGCAGATTTGCCAACCCTTGCATGTGTTCGTGACAAATGCCTATCATCTGATCCCACCTCTCTCTTACCGAATCTACTATTCAAGTAACCATCATAACCACTCAGTTTACTTTCCAAACTATTTCTGCCATTGATCTTGTACTCTCTCGGCAAACTCCGATCATTCAATAACTTGGTGTACAGATGGTCTTGTCGTCTGTCATCAGTGGGAAGCCCATCCAATGACTGGGCTCCATCAGGTGAGCCTGAAGATAGGTCTGGCTTTCCAGCTTGTTCATGTGAATTTGCACACATCTCACCCCTCTCAGCTCCTTTCTTTTCATCCTTGGACTGATTCTGTAGTGCTCCTTTTCCTCCTACAAGACTGGCAGAACCCTGAAGCCCCTGCTGTGCAACTGCATCCACCTCCATATCTACTTGCCCAGCATTATCTGCTTCTGTTGAATTTCTCACTAAACACTCGTTCTCTTCTCTGATTTCCCTCCGAGAACTTCCACTCACTCTTTGATCGGCACTGACTGCACTCCCCTTCGTGGAGTCTTCAGCTGCAGCTGCCACACTAGCTAACAAACTCATTGCCCCTTCATCCACTTCCATGGGTGAGGGTTGAGAAATTTTAGCACATGCATCCTCCCCTATATTAGGACCTGTAATTGAGGTACCGCCTTCCTTCCTCCCCGCAACCTCAACTTCAGCAAATCCCTCAGGTGAACTGCTGTGCACATGAGAATCATTTGTGGTTGACTCCAGGTGACCAGCACTAGGCTCTCTAGACATACACTCAGACTGTGGAGTCCCTACTCTCCTTTGAATGCACCCGGCGTCCCCTGACCTCTCACCCTCCTGAAGATTTGTCTTCCCATCAACTTTCTCCTCATGTTCAATTTTAACTTCAACACCTTCTCCCTGAGAGGGCTCGGGCATACTCTTCCCATTCATATCTGCTAAACTTGCGGAGAGGAGCCTTTCAGAAACACTTGGGGAAGAACTTCTGCTGCCAGGGGTATCTCCAGATCCTCCACTTGTTCGAGCAGGACTCCGCCCAGGGTTTGGAATTCTCACTAAGAGTCTTTGTTGTGCGCTGCCCACATCCGCACTGTTCTTGTCAGAAGATCCAGCAGGGCTTGCTACCTTCTCAGCACCAACATTCCTGCCCCAAACTAGAGGCTTGCCAGATGCAACCTCCTTTGACCCACCAGATGGACTTGTTCCAAGTTGGCCCTTGTTGTGCGCATTTGTAACTCGACAACCTCCCCCGCCAGGATTTTTACTATTGGAGTTTCCGGGACCCGATGTTACATTCTTCACCTCATCCTTCCACGTCATGCTCCCACTCTTCCCAGCACCGCTACCCCAAGAATGCCCGTTGCTTGGGGAATGGCTAGAACTGCTGCTCTTCTCTTCTTTCACCGTGTTCCCTTGCATATCAACAGTCCCCGCACACTGCTTGGAGTTGTTCTCCTTCAACACGGGCAGGGTTGGAGATCCTGCTTTCCCACCCCCGGACATGCTCCCACCTTTTGCACAACCGTCTCCAGAATTTGACATGTTTGGAGCAGCCTTCGCACTGCCTGCAAAAGCTCCGCAACTTTTCACGGCCACCTCGGCGGGGCCTCCTGACCCCTTCATGGACAACGAATGCACTAGCTCTGACGGCGACTGCTTGTATGACCAAGAAATGCCATGACCTGCGCCTGATTTCGGTTCCCCTGAAGCTTTCATCTCCGTATCCACCCGTTTCTTCCACACGTCCACCAGTTTCCTGGCCTTCTTCTGTATGTCCGGATTCTTATGACTCCGCAAGTGATTTACGGACTTGCCCACGATACATGTCTTCAAGGCTTCCAGATCTACGGGCAATCTATCTAAAGCTCGCAGAAGGGCTATCAGCAACTCCTCCACGCCTTTGTCACCCTCCTTGGGACTGCCCGCATCCCCTACCTTGCCTTTGTGTGCTTCCTGTAACCACTCGTCCAGCAACCGTAACCCTCCCAGCTGCAGAAAGCATGTTAGACACTCCTCTTTCTCTGTACTGCCGATCACACCTGCGAGCATCGTGCGACGTGAAGCCACATCTGACACTTTTCGGCTGCCGTCATTCTGATCTTGCTGCATCAGCTGAACTAAACGTTCCACACCGGCTATGTTTGTCAGGGCCCCATCCTTGTCCAGGTTGCTACTAAGCTCTTCAGGCTTCATGCTGCGCTCGCGCTTCAGGGGGCTAACATCTGCATCCTCAACTTTCACATTCCGTTCACGTTTGCTTGGGTCCGAATTTTGGTCGCAACGCTCTCTCTTCTTTCCCTTCGATGGGATGCAGTACGACCCCACTTGCGCATTCTCACCGCTCGCTTTCAACGCTTGTGATGTTGTGGGTCCTGGCAACACTCTCGGTGAAGGGCCTCCTGACTGTGCAGCCACCTGCATCTCCAGCTTCGTCCTATCCAGAAGCTGATCTACCTCGTCCTGATGCTCCTGAGCGTACAGGTACACGCTGCGTCAGATTCATCTATGGACTCATAACCAAAGCCATGTTTGTGTTCTCCGGACAGCTGCTAAGCCAAACTCTATCTCCGCCAATCTCAGAGGAACCTCACGACAAATACTTACAGAGCTAAGTTCCTGCCAAGAGAAAGGACAGAAGTCCTGCGTCTAACCATCATAACCAGAGGGGCTGCACTACTCACAGGACAAAAGTCAAAACATAGGGCCCAGAAAAGCTAACTTCAACAATACCAACAACCACCACGCACGGGCATCAACAATGTACAACGTCGGAAATAAAGCACGACCATGCACCTGCTCTTCACTAAGACGGAATTTTAAGCAACACTGCAAAATCACCAGTGATATACAGGCCACGCACTGTCATCTCTACAAAAGTGGGATTCCCTGACTTGTGAAAACAAATCGCTAGTGGCCAACCTGCCACAAGGAGAAGAACTAGCTTCCCTGAACCTTGCTCTTCTACTTTCAGGGACAGAGGTCCTTGAGTAAGTAGCATAAAAACGGGCTTTGGACACCGACGGCTCATATGAACTCCGACATAAGAGCAATTATTGAGACTCTGGAAGTCTGAACAAATATATTGTAACCACTATTCACACAAAATAAGCCATCTTGAACAATAAATAACACGCAGCCACCCATTTGCGTGAAATAGCCGAAGAGCACCGGTGCAAGCGGAAACTCACATTGGTATAGTCTCGGTCTGTGAGCCACCACAAGCACTTGCTGGCTGTATCATATACTCTTCGGCAAACAAAAGAAGACACTCCCTCGGGAAGCTCGACTCCTTTTCGTAGGAATGCAACTTTGCACGGATGTAATAACGATGCTGCAGATATATCATCTTTGTGAAACGAATAGAATATTTCATTCGGCGCCGCCTCTAATGGCACTCCTTTTCCTAACTCGAGGTCAGCAAGTCTATACAACCAATTCACAGTCAGCTTCGCTTCCTGCTTCTTGTCAACCGTTTCCAAAGTCACCTTGCGCAAAATTCCAATATACGGAAGTGCATTCCGACCCTGAAATAGAGCACAATCGCCGATGTTGAGTGTACGACCTCCCTGCGAACAGAATACGCGTGTCAGCAATTGGATGAACTCGCGGAGTACGCACTTGGGTAGAAAACATCGAACAGCCGCAATAATGCCAACTTTTACTGAAAAGGTCAACATGTACGGAGCCTGCAAAGCCAGATCCCTCGGTATCACGGTTGCAGAAACACCGCCACACAAACCACCACTGCTATGCTAGACTGTAAATAGAGAGATACACAAGCTCTACCCAACAGTCCATCTCTCTGCTTCACTGAAGCCCCGCAAGAAGACCCAGCAAAGTAGAGACGAGCGTTCATCGACCAGAGGTGACGTCGTCATAGCACTTGTACTGCCCCCATCACCATAAAATCGCAGCATCTCGAGCTGATACCGCTAACAATTCAGATACAATTGTTCCTGTTGCTAAACACGGTAGGCGGCTCTGCTCAAGATCTGGGAAGTCCTCTCACCAGTACGAATATAACAGACACGGCAGTCCACGGGCCTACCGTGCCAGATTAGTTCTCTTGTATCAAGTGCGGGTAAGTTAGTCGGAAAGTACTTCTAATACTTCTTTGGAGTGCACCAACCAAGAACTTGATGTTCGATGCAGTGACCATGGATGTTAGAATCGAAGATCCGTCACGAAACATGAAAAACTCGTTCTTAGAGTCGCGGATAGTGATTTTCTTGACTAAGTCAAAACGCCCAAGTTAGCATCTGACCCAGGGAGCCAAATCCATTCTCTGCCACATCTAGCACGCCGAGACACCGATATGACTCTTCACGACCAAGAAATACACATCAAATGCCTAGATGATGGTTTAGAGAGAGAATCTGCTCAAAAGTTGACCCTGACAAGGAGAGAGAGAACGAGCGCTCAGATTACAACATATGACAAGCAACTCCTGCGCATCGACGATCGGAAATACAAGCATTTCCCACCGCCTGCTTTACCCGTGTCCCTGACAGGCAACAAGTACAGCGTCCTCCTTTCTATTTCGACTGGAAAAGAGTGCCAGAGAAGGACTCTCGGAAGACTTGTCCCGTTACACTGCCGCTCACGTTAAGCAGAGATAAACGCCTCCTGCCGATATAGAAACAAACGCCCACCTAAGACATGGCCGTGGAAGCAGGAGGGACTTCAACCAGCCCCAGTGTCCCAGCTTCCACAGCAGAGTACGCGCGGAGTGGATGTTAATTCTGGCTCCTAAAGACCAACACGCTCCTAAAGCTGGAAGATACATGCCTACAAGGGACTCGAATATGAGCAAAGCAAAGCGGCAACCTTGGAGATGAGCGCTTGGTAAGCGGAGTCGGCGGTGGTGCCAACAGAGGAACGTTGTGAAGGGGAAGACCACATGTGCTGCTGCTGCCTCTCCTCGCTTTGCTGCCCATGCATGTCATTCCCTCCCCCTCCCTCTCGCTCTACTCCTCTAATCTCTCTAATACCGCCCCCTACCAACTCCGCTCCTATCCTCTTATCTCCGCCCGCCCTCTCCCCTTCCTCTCTCGCTCAGTCTTTCCGCCTCTACCTTGTCCGTCCGTCCGCGCACCACACTTGAACACTCTCCACGTTCACAGGGCACGAGGGAACCACCGCAGGTCTTCACGGCCCTCCCACCATCTAATCACGGTGCTGAAACGTGCATTTCACGCCGTCCGGAGCTCGCAAAGGCCGTCCAGGCGGCTTCGCTTCCAGATCCTCATCCACAAACCACCCTCCGCCGGCCCTCGCACCATTTCCTGTCCACAGAGATCGCCTCCGCACCCAAATCCTTCGCGCGACGCACTGTCGACTCCTCTTGGCCGTGGCAGCGGTACGACGTGCACCCCGCCAGGCCTCAGCGGCATGAGCGCTCTCTCTAGCACCACCAACAACGACGACGAGCGAGCACAAGAGCGGAGGCCGCCATAGCCAGAGCGTGGAGAGCTCGGCAAACAAGCCTCTCGCCCTCTCCCCCTCCCTCCTCACACCTTTCCTCCGGGCAGCTCGGGGTCGGTCCGGGCAGCCCCCTCCCAGACGCTGGCCAGGAAGGTACCTCCCTCTGCGTGCTGGTAGGTAGGTAGGTAGCCACCCCATCCCGTCATCATCCATCCATGCGCCACCTACCTCGCCGCTGCCCACTGGTTTTCTCGTTGGCCATCATCTAATAATTTCAGGGCTTCCTCAACCCTCGTAAGTGCAGTTAGGGTTTACATTGAACGTAATTAACTTAGGAATTAGGAAGACAGATTCCTTCTAAATCCAAAGAAGAAGAAAGGAGAGGAGAATTTTAGATCATATAAATAATAATAGTAGTATGGTTATGATAATATGATGAACACTTTAAGTTCAATAGTGAACATAATCAGGGGGAGGAGGGCTATGGCTATGTGACCATTTATTTAGCACGGAAATTGCCCCTTTGACAATAAATAAGATACTCACATGAACTCCTTAAATTATGAGAAGAATGACTCCATCCTCGATTTGGATTCGCTAACCATATGATGTTAATCACGTTTTCCGTATCACAAGGTAGATGGGTCTTAAACAATTACTTATTTCGACTAACCCACTTCTTCTAGGATATGCAACATGCGATTAGTACAAAATGATTAGTCAATCCAAATTGAGGTTGTAACCACTTTCTTCATACCTTTTGGAGCTTGTATGAATTTCTTACTCATTATCAAAGTGAAGATTCTCGTGCTCGTTAATTGGTCACTTAGGTATCCCCCCCCCCCCTTCATCATCTTGACTTCTAAGCCTAGAATGGTAGTCGTATTTTGAACAAGAAGTCCAATCTCTTTCAAACACGTGTCTTACTGGTATCATTTTGGGATCCACACCAAACCACATCCTAATTACATATAGGTGTCCGATTAAGGGCAAGTAACCGAATTGTTCACATCTACCTTAGGAGAAGTGGGCTACACTAATCGTCCTAGAAGTGCGTGTTACTATTCAAAACCACACAATGCTATAACTATGGAACTTCTTGTTAGTAAAAATTGAACAAATTCCGTGGTGTAACTCCGAATAGAAACATGCACTAACTGGGGCAATTGAAGTAGTCGGAAACAAAGTAACAATTAAGACCCGTTTACCTTACCTATTATAAAGCCACAATGCCACATGCCTTCAACAAAAGTTTGAGAGAGCCACCCTAGGCCACAAGTAGGAAAACACTAGTACACTGACCCCCCCCCCCCCTCCAAAACCCTCGTTCTCCCTGTGCAACTGCCCGCTGCCCGCTGCATCCGACAGAAAATCATCCACGCTTCATCCGTCCATATTTGCACGGACAAACGGACAAACGGGATGGACGCTGGGGCGTAGCCTTCGGCCAGGCTAGGCTAGGCTAATCTAGGGTAGGCTCGGCCAGGCTCCCCCACTTGGGCAGGAAAAAGGGTGTATTTTTGACAGAGTTTTTGCACCTTTTTTGACATTTGACACGCAAACACTTGCACACACACACACAATATGCACGTTAATTGACACGGACAATTTCGAATTTGACATGTAGTAGTGTGGCTCGTGAAGAAAAGAACCACGCGTCGATTGACACGTTAGAAGCTCAAATGACACGTGCTACGAAGCATGTGACGTCGAGATAACATTTTAGAAGGAAGAAAATGTGGATGTCCAATTGATATTCATTTTTGGTTTTGAAAACGTCACGTGACACTTTGGATTTGAAGTTGAACATCAAATGAGATTTGCCAAACATACACAGTGGCAGGGAAAGAGAGGGGAGGGGGGTACTCCCGAGGAAGCGTACTTGGCATGCGTCAACCCCCCCCCCCCTCCTACGACCCAACCCCAACCGTACCGCACTAGGCCACCTATCACCACATTCATCCATGATCACCCACATCTTCATCGGTACCAGCTCTCTCTCTCTCTCTCCACGTTGTGTATCTCCTTGGGTCCCAAACATCCCTAAAATACCTTAAACCATTCTTGTACATGGTGTAGGCCTTGCTCATGATAATGCCAAAGTGAAGACCTTGGTATTCCGTCATCCACCAGAGATTGAGTTGCAAAATATCTTTTGGAGTTGTTGGAAAGAGGTAAGCAACCATTTTTGCCATTACCTTCCACGATTGGGTGATGTGATGCCAAACTTTGGATCGACCTTTTATAGATAATTGTAGTAAAACAACCACAAGGAAAAAGGACTCCACTGACGGTGGGGAGAAGGTTGTAACTACGTGATGCAATACCTCGAGACAATTTGAAGGTTCGATTTACCATAAAGTAGGGCTTGAATAACCCATTTGCTTACGAGGGCTTCCATAGTGTCCTCTAGTGAGATAAGACCAAGGCCTCCTACTTTCTTAGGCATCGTGCAATCATCCCAATTTTCATGTGTTGTGGTTGTGCTCTCTAGTCCAAACCAGAGGTAGTTGCAGAGTGGAGCTTTAATCCTCCCAAGAACTCTCTTTGACCCAACCCGAACCGCAATAAAACACTAAAGGGATGACATCAAAACCCGGTTAACAACGAGGATTCACCTTGCAAGTGACAAGTTCTTGGAGCTCCAGAGTTTAAGTTTGCCCTTGACCCTATTTACCCAAAATTGGTCGACATCCTACAGTTCCAAATGAAGACCAAAAAATGTGCCTAGAAGTTTCGATAAGTCCCCAGTAGCAACCCACTTCCATTGGTTATTTTCCATCCATCTCGGCAGTCATCATTGGCTGTACCACTACACCACACTTTTATGCCAATTGATCTCCAGTCCAAAGGTAGCACCAAACTTGTGAAGGATTCCTACAAGGTAATATACATTGGTTTCTTCCACCTTTATCATGAAGGGTGTGTCATCAACATATTGGCTAATAACATGTTGGGAATTGCCTTGTGAGAGGGTAATGCCTTTGAGGTTACCAATTATCATTGCATGTTTAACCGATGCATTAAGTGCCTTTGCCATTATAATGAACAGATATGGAACAATAGGGCAACCCTAGCAAACTCCTCTATGAAATCCAAAAGGCTTTGTTGCTCAATTACTGATATTAACATAGACCGTTGCATCATGGAATAACATTCTAATCATTTTAATAAATGTGCTTGGCATTCCTAGTTTCTCCCTAACTTGGAACATAAAGGCTCGCTCAACTCTATCATAGGCTTTGCTAAAGTTGAGTTTGAGGAAGATAAACTCTTGGCACGACTCCTTTGCCCATTGGATTAATTCATGTGTGAGAATAATATTGTCGAAAATGAATCGAAGTGGTAGAAAGGCAGTTTGGTCACTATCAATTACCTCAACTAGCAGTGGTTGGAGTCGCCGTTGTAGGGCTTTGGCAAAGATCTTGTAGGTAGTGTTGAGAAGCGTGATTGGCCGCCAATTGGTTAAACTTGAGTGGTCCCTTTCTTTGAATAACTCAATTTCATGATTTACAAACCAATTTAGCTTGAACTTTCAACCAATTTCATTACATGTTGTGAAGAACTTCATGATTTGGCACTCATATTTACAACTTCACAACATCAATTCATGAATTGTATAGTTTTATTTCACAATGAACGATACATCATGTATAAGATTCTCCTAATTGGTCCCCGCAACTAGCTCTACCAAAATTTCTATTGACCTCACTTATCCAACCTTGTATCATGTTTGCAGTGATTGCTTGTATGTTGTCATTAATGTGAAGGAGTAATGTTCGATGCTTTTGGAGATCATTATGTCAAACATGGCTTTTGATGTGTCCGAATATCCATTATGCAACATTGAGATATGGACCATATGATGGCGAACTGAAGTAGATGTGTCCAACATCTTCAAAAGCTTGTTGGATGTACCATAAAATTGAAGAGCAAACACCGCCTTTGGGTTTGGGCACTAATCAACCATTTTCTTCAAAAGCTTTGGCTATGCTCCTGATAGTCTCATAAGGATAACTATAACATTTACTTATGTCAGCGTAAGATAAACCCTCATTAAAGATAGAATGTATAATTCATGAACGAAGTGCATCATCTATGCAGTCATATCTATGCGGGCAACTAGGCATAGCTACAATAGGCCCCCGCAAATTCAATGATTATGTAGGAGATGACTCAAGTGATATAAACCGAAACTAACTATGTATTTGTAAAGGAACCAACAAAGTCACAACTTATTGTCACTTACAATAGGTCCCCACAAATTCTATGATTATCTAGGAGATGACTCAAGTGATATGAATAAACAATAGAGTGATCAAATTGAATAAATTAGATTCAAATATTGTAGATAATCATGGGATTTCTTGATTTATTCACTTAGATTTTGTTGGTGCTACCTACGGACCATGTCTCTTTCTGAAATGATAAGTAGCATATTTGTGTTGGATGATAACAAATGCCCATTCAATAGCATTGAATATTCCAACCCACTAGAGATTCATCACATGCAAAAATTGAGCCAACTTGACAAGGACGTCTCATATTTAGATGAGATTATAAACATGCTCAATAGAAAGCAAATATCCCTTTGCAAACGACCATGAAAAATACTTTAGGCTTTCCTTGATCAAAAAGGATTTATTCACTCAAAGTTTGTTAATTTATTCACTCGGGTTTATTCACTTTAGACGACTTGAGTGATATGAAAAATTTGTAAAATATTATGCTTATCCATAATTTGTGAATACGAAGAAACTTTGCAAATCTAAATACAACATGTTATATGAGTTTGTGAACACAAAGAAAGCGGAATGAGAACAAAAATACTACTCTTTTCTGTTGAGTCGTGCAAAAGAGGCCTTGAGGCACGTAACCATTACAAAACCTTATAAGAGAACCCGAATATGTAGAGAACTAGATCAACACACTAGAGAACTAGAGAACTATATCATTGCTAGAAAACCAAATAATTGTATAACTACTAGAGAAGTGAAGAGTTGCATGTGGGCACACAACTTCCAAATCAATTCTATTGTTAGACCTAAAACAAAGGCTCTCACCAACAACCGGATGTTGCGAAACGAGAAGGCAAAGAATGTGAAACAAGAAGGCGATAAGTTGGGAATATGAGAACCGCTTGGTTTGGAAGAGATATGAAATTAGTTTGGAAGATTTATGAAGTTGCTAGAGGTAAATGTCCACTATCATGAAATTGAGGTGTACTACATGTCAAGTTGGTTTAGAAAAATCATGGACTAATTTAGAAGGTTCGTGAAATTGGTAGAGCACTCCATTAAACATGAGTTGGAAGGTCTATGAAGTAGCTTGTAACATTCATGAAATTAAGTTTGCACTTCCATGAAGTCATCTCACCTAAGGAGTATATGTCCCCAAGACCTATTTTCTCCCTCATAGCTATTGTGAACTACTGAGGGCCGAACGATGAGAGAGAGCTACTGAGAGCTTAGCCTTCCCGGTGAGGTGTGCGACGGTAGAGAAGCAACTGTAGATTTATGTGCGTACTGCTAGGAGGCTGGCCTTGCAGTGACCCCGCGCTCACTAGGAAACAGACGGCCAGTGTGTTTGGAGAGGGGCTTGGCAGTGTTGAGGGGTATTGTGTATGCTCAAGTTTTAGATCTGGTGAATTAGGTATGTGGAAATGTCAGTTGAATCTTAAGAAGTAGAGCACTCTGAAGAGCTAGGACTCTGCTTAATTATGATTAGGGGAACTGCATTGCTCCACTGATATTCGATTAGATCTGAAAATTGTGTGTATCACATTAGGGGAAGGGAAAACAAGCACCCATGACCCAAGCATACTGACACTCTAGATCGCCACACTGAGCCGGGAAATACACCTTCAGAAATAGACAGAGAGTCGAACAGGAGGAGCCAAAGGCTCCTTTTTTCTTTCATTCACATTGCTACTACATTGTACCTGCTTCTTACACATAGTATAGATGCTTATCAACTAGGTCTAGAAACACACTCCCAGCACAGAGTAGATCTGCAGGTAGCGACATCTGCCTTACGCGGAGGAAAATCATACAGCACCAACGAACGGAGCAGGGAGGGGGTCGAAACGGAAGATAGGGGAGGCGGCGTTACAGGCGGGGATCCAACACAACATAGCTGCTCAGATCTACACCGAAGGCCTACAAAAACACGAGGAACCAGCAGCATTGGAAAAGAGACTACTCACAACATCAACAAATCAAAATCGACAACATGTGCGAACCCACACCAGAGCTGCAGCAGGAAGATTGTAGAAACCAAAGGCGACCAACATCAGATCTACTTCAATCCTAACCTCGCAGGTCTACAAATCAAGCACCACCCCCGTAGCGCATCATCACACTCTCAATGCCAACCCAACAAAAACCCGCAGCAGATCTACCCTAATTCTAACCCTGCAGGTCTACAGATCAAGTGCCGCCCCCGAGACTCATCGCCGATCCAGCAGGAGTTCGCCTCAAACCTGCCACGATTCTCACCCTATTGCAACACAGTGTCTAACGAATCACCGCCACTCCCACAACACAGCACAGACCGAAATGGCCTCAACAAGGGCCCCCCTCCGGGACAGTGGCAACGGGGCAGGAAGGGAGTTGATCCCAAAGGCTCTAGCCAAAGTATTTGGGGAAGAGGATGACACCATGGAGATAGACTCCCCGTCGCTAAGTCTGAAAAAACTGCTGGCATAGAAGGCTAAATCAAACTCGAAAGCGGCAGCCAATGGGAAGAGGTCCAGGGACCGGGCAGGAGCTTCCCCGCCTTCAAACACCCAGAAGGTAATCTCCCCCCGAACCGGGATTCACACCACCGAAACTCCATTAAACCAGAAACTCAAATTGTGGTTAGGCTTTGAAACCATGGAATACCTAGCTATAGAGCAAGGGATTGAGGAATTATTTTCAGATGAAACCATTGCTGATAGAGTTACAAGGGGCATCCCTCGTAAGGAAGCCGAGGAGCTTGAAAGCGTAAGCATCTCCTACCCAAGAGTGCCACAAATTTTGTATCCAAGTGTGAGAAGTGATGGACTCCCGGGGCAACACCTTAACCTCACCCAGCTCCCATCCGAAATTGAAATCGACCCCATTTCATGCATGTCTTTAGATTTTCAAATTGCCATTCATTTTCAGCTCCCTAACAACCCCTTATTCCACAATGACATTAAGGAGCTTGTTAAAGAAAGGCTAATTGACATGCACATTCCACTTGGTACTAACCTCATTGAACCTATCTCAATCTTATGCATGAGTATTAAGAGAGGAGGAGTTAAAGGAGTATGGGCTGGGATAGTTAAACTTCACCTCCTTAACCCTCAAACCGACGGAGTAGCCCTACTCACGGGTCTTAGACCCTTCATCCTCCAACTTGAACCTCACTCCAATGTTGGGAGCCTTGGCAAGGTATGCAAGTCATACCACTCCATTGCTAGGAGCAACAATCTTTCTATCAAAATCTCAAATGATGCACTAATTGGGTTGACACCTCATGCTCTCTTTCTTGATGTCCTAGAAAATAGCTTTAGAAGAGGTCACAATTTTGAGGTTGTTGAAGTTCAAAAGAGCACCGCTAACAATCATGCCTATCTTGTTGCCCCTACCCCCCTTCAAGCCAAAAAAATCCAAACTCTTCAAGTAGCTACACACCACCAAATCCTTGAAGGTCAAGTAAAGAATGGCCCCTCTCTCACACTAGAGCAAAAGGCAAAAAAAGAGGCCCTTATTCTAACCTTTTACAACCTCCCAATATTGATGAATATTGATGACACCTCATTAGAAATTTGCAAAATACTAGGAACCAAGAATGTTGTTTCTATATGGTTCCACAAGCAAGACGGTTTGAGACATAACGGAAGTGCCAACGTGGAATGCCTCAAACCCTATGTGTATAGGAAATTTGTAGGGAAAGAGGTAAAAATCGGAACTTACCATGTTGAAATTACCCCTCACCGCCGGAGTATTGAAGGCATAGACAAACCCTCCAAGGAATTACTAATCAAATTTGGATTTGAAGACACCAATACGTGTTTGGTAAACACTATTGAAGCCATTCAAAACCAAACTCAAGGGGAGGAAAGTGCTACAAAAGGGGATGTTTTTACAGTCATGAAAGAAGCTATTGAGGAAGGCAACAAGAAACTCAAACTTGAGCTTCATAAAGACATGAGAGAATTAAAAAATGATATTGTGAGAGAAGCACACATATATGCGGACGAAATAAATGACAAAATGAAAAAACAAATGCTAGACATCCAAAATACTCTAACCCTAGCACTTACCGGGATGTAACAAATTACCGGCTCGGTAAATCCTAACCTCATGCTTAAAGACCAACCAAATGTGGAGTGACCACAAACCGCCAAGCAAAAAAAAAGTATTTACTACAATACTACCCCAAATACATAGAAATATATAGCAAAATACAAATACATACTAGAATAAACATACTATACCCTAGTTGCATACAAAGTACCCTACGGTGTCAAAAGACTTATACGAAATACAATCATACTTCACCTATACCCCAATACGGTAGGCCCCAACAAACCACCCACCCAATACATATACCAGAATACATATACATCCCGTACTACAACCTCCATACAATATACAGTCTCTGTATAAAATACAGAATACATACAAGTTACAAAGTACCCCAGCTTCGTCCAAAATATAATTACCACCTAAGGCACTATCCCCACCCAACAAGCAACCTTCATACCGAGTACGGAAAGTATCCAAAACAATTACACCACCTTTATTCAAGACATAAAGACCATCCGATACACATACTATACTCAAAATACATACCTCTCCCAAAACATAACCCACACCATAAACAAGAAACCCATCCTAACCTAACAACACACCAACAAAATAAATTACATCCTAAACATCATTCACACCCAAAGTACAAACAATACTCAACAAACAAAATGGCCCTGGCCTACCGGCTTCGCCACAATACTAACCGCAAACTCCACCTCACTAATTGGAAACCTACCCCAATAACAAACCAAATATCTAAACACTATGCAAACGCATACCCCTTAACCAAACAACAAGAAAACATAATACCCGCCCAACATCACACTACCCCTACAATTAACCGTGCACTCATTAAAATACCAAAAATCAAAACAACTAACCTACATAAATACTACCCCTCTACCTCAAGTACAACAAATGTAAATCAAATATCTATAAACAAACCAAATTACACTAACCACCCACACAACAACAACCCAAAACATACTCTCCGAACAAAACACACCACACATCCAAACTATACTTCTCATCCAAAACACAAAATACAACAGCCCCACTCACAATGTAGGCACCTCACAAGAAACGAACTTCATCCTACATCCAAACCGCATCTAAAATATAGGATACACCCTAAACAAAGGCCACACCCACAACTAAATCCCCCCATCACATCTAAACAATCAAGTAACATTACACACACCCCAAATTACGGAAAGTACCCAAAACACATACCACACCCAATGAACTACCTTCATCCAAGACATGGATCCCACTCAAAACACATAAGCCACTCAACACACATATCTCATCCAAAACATAACCCACATCATGAACAAGGAACCCACCCTAACCTAAAGGCATGCCAACAAAATAGACTACATCCTAAACATAAACCCCGACAGAAATCCGTACTCTACCCCCACTCACAACCCGACCCCTACTCAAAATACAAACAACACCCAACAAACAAAATGGCCTCGGCCTACCGGCCTCGCCACAAAACTAACCGAAAAAATCACCTCACCAACTGGAAACCGACCTTAATGACAAATCAAGTACCTAAATACTATGTGAACTCACACCCCCTACCTAAACAACAAGAAAACATAATACCCACCCTACACCACATCCCCTCTACAACAAAACTAACATTCATCAAAAATCAAAAACCAAGTAAGACACAACCAAAAACAACTAACCTATATAGATACTTCCCTATTATTTCAAGTACATCAAATATAAAACTTATAAATGTACCAAATCACACTAACAACTACACAAAATACAACCCCCGAACACAACACACTACGCATCCAAAACAAAAAGTACAATGGCCTCTCTCACAATACAAGTACTCATCAAGAAATAGATTCCACCCTAAACTCAAATCACATCCAAAGCATAGTTTACATCCTAACCACAATACACAACCTAAACCTAAACCTCCCCTCACACCTAAACAACCTAGTAACATCACACACACCCCACCCAACCCGATTACCATAATTAAAACCAAAAACATGAAAAACCCAAAAACAAACAAAACACGCCCTTTACCCACTCAATTAGGAAATATAACATCCCCCCCACAACAAGATTCCCACCTAAAACAAAAAACACCCCGGTCCCACCCACAATACTATTCTCATCCAAGATATAGCCCTCACCTAAAGCATAATCTTCATCCAAGGGACAAGCTTCATCCAAATCATAGAGTCCACCTAAAACATAAACTTCATCCAAAAACCAAAATATACCCAAAACACAAATACCAACAAGCGTATAGGTACCAACCAAAACAAGCAACCCAATCTAACTCAAAATCTCACAAGCCTCACCCTACATACAACTTGTACCTAAAACCCACACCTTACCCCCACTCCAAATACCACCTCCACCCTAAATACAAACCCTACCAAAAATATAAACACCCATATTCAAAATACAATCCCTACCCAAATAACAAAATGGCCTCGGCCTACCGGCCTCGCCACATAAATAACACATACCACTTCATAAAAAATTGGAAACCTAACTCAGTAACAAACCCACTACCTACAAACAATGCAACGTCACACTTCTCACCAGAACTAGTAGAAAAAACCACACCCGCTATGCCTAACCTCTTTACCACAACCAAATTCACATTTTTGAAATATCTAAAAATAAATATGAGAAAACCAAAAACACTTCAATTCTACGGATATTACTTCATTGACATACTAGATCTACTAAAATGCGGGGACATCGAACTTAACCCAGGACCAATGCCTGATATTCTACGAACACACCCTATTACACACAAAAAAAGAGCCAACACGTATTTTATCCCAAATACTATAAAACTACAACCTGAATACCAACACCTAGCAAATACATTCGCCCCTATCCTAAAACACACACACCCACTACACCCCCAAGCAATCACTACATACCCACATCTACACCATTATACCCAAACACAAAACCAATCGCCACCAACCCATATGCTATACGCCCTAATTATTACCATCCACCCCGCAATAAACATATGCAATAACATGCTAGCCCAACCCCAAAATTACCACTTTAATAACATATGGACCAACACATTAATCATTAGACTAGCTAACCTCACCAACCCCCCCGAGCGACACATACTGACACCGCACCCCTACACAACGTTCATAGGAAACAATCAACATATAATACTCCCTCAAAACTCAATACACGCAAAAATATACGAATTCATCCACAACCAAGTAACTACACTTACATCAACCACCCTCAAGAAAGAATTCCCTTTCCTCCCAAACCAGTTGATAACCGAAACACTTAGATGTTTAGAAAACATCAGCGAATACTCACACCCACCCCCAATCCCAGCCGCTCCCATACCAATCACAAGAATAAACACCAACACCGAACATGAAACGACCATAATAACTTGGAATGCGTCATCACTCAACACATCATTACCAAACCTACAAAGCTTAATAAACAACTCTCTAAACAACACAGCAATTGTACATATCCAAGAAACCAAACTTACTGCAAACAAATCTACGAAATATATACAAAACCTATTCCCGGAATTCAAACTCATTTTCAACAACACACACGCACTCACAAGGTGCATCCAACAAATGATGCCTTATACCCCTGGAAGAGGTGGCCTACTTACACTTATCCATCATAAATATGCACTCCCGGGAAATGTCACCAAAATCCCCACACCAGCAAACATCTCCCCATATCTCCAAATAATAAAAATAAATAACCACCCACTAATACCTTGGCTAATCATACACATGTATATGCCCACGTACTTAGAAGACACATGTCTTATCCCACACCTTAAGAACGAAATCACTAACGAAATCACTATACACCCCAATCACATATATATACTCTGCGGTGACTTTAACAGAGATATTGCACTCAGGGGCAGACAAAATAACAACACTAACACCCCCCCACAAGAAGAAGACTTCCAATGGAAAAACTTCACCACATCTCTCAACTTAGAATATATTCAAACCAACACTAGTATCTCAAGACAAGGTGGCTACAACTACACATCATCAAGCCTAATAGATGGTTTCTACATTCACTCCCCAGACAACAGCAAATTTACCTCCACTACAAACACAAACATGAATCTAAATTCTGATCACTATCCGGTCACATTACACATCCCACACAACACACTTATAGCCAGACCCCCACCCCCTACAAACACCCCACCAACTAGAATACTGAACCCGATATCACCTGAAAACCTAGAAAAATTTAACACAATATTCTTTGAAAAAACTCCACCCAACTTAAAGAACTTATCACACTACTAGAAAACCACCAACACTTAACACCTGATCAATGGCTAGATGCTTGTGCATCACTCGACTACATTATAAACAAAATATCAGAAACAATCGAAAAAACCTGTAAAGCAGACCCACTACCCAACCTCACAACCAGAACATCGCCACAAGGCGGTTTTCTACCTCGCAAACAAGCTAGAGAATGGAAAAAACACCTCAACACATATCACCTCATCAGAAAAGCCATTTACATAGCACAACATGACCCAAGCTGGCTAGTGCACCCCATCCTAACCGATATCCGAAACCACCAACACGTCAACATCCCGCATCCACCTGCTACAACAGCATCCCCTGATGAAAGGATTAACATAATAGCGGCCCTCGCAAAAACTACAAATAAAGAAGCCAGAAAAATCACCACAAAATATACTAGAGACTGCATTCTAAAAGCCGTATCGAAATACCGCCAAATATATGAAAAAAACCCAAGAAAATAAACCGTAAAGTCTTCAAAAACACTGAAACTTCACCTCTTGACTCCATCATTGATAGACAAAATAACATATTAACCAGCCCTGAATACATTGCATCAGAGATTTACGCACAACAATCCATCAGTAACCGCCGAACAGTCCCCACGTGCCACAATCAAAATACACACCCATTTCACTGTACATGTGGAGTCAGACAATACCCATGGCACGACCTAGAAGGGTATACAATTGACAAACGAGGAGAACCCCAAATTCCCTTACACACATACTTTGATCAAGAAACCTACGACTTCTGTCTTAAAAACCTAAATAATAATAAAGCCCCAGGCCCAGACAAAATTCCCAACTCAATTCTCAAAAATATGCCTCCGCGCTTTTACAAACTACTTTTCCTATTCTTTAAGCACTGCTATAAACAAAAACAAATTCCCGCATCATGGAAAACTAGCCTAACAGTTTTATTATACAAAAAAAGCAACCCATCACAACTAACAAATCACAGACCTATTGCACTAGCTAACACCATATATAAATTTTACATAAGTACACTAACCTCTATCCTATCAGCATACGGAGAAAGATACCAAATACTACACGATAGCCAAGAAGGGTTCAGAGCAGAAAGAAGCACCTCCAGACAAATCCAAATACTAATCGCAGCGCTTGAAGACGCAAGACTCACAAATCAAGATATATATATTCTCTACATTGACTTCAAAAACGCCTTTGGCTCCATTGACCACGCCAGACTCTTAGCCATAATGAAAGACTTGGGTTACCCCACTGACTCAATAAACCTCATAGGAAACATATACTCACAATCTTCAACCATATTTACTGGCGAACACTTCAGAAAAACCCTACCAATCCATATCCAAAGAGGTACAATACAAGGCGATACCCTTAGCCCATACTTATTCATCATATTTCTAGAGCCCCTACTCAGATGGCTGCAACAAGGAAACAATGGATATACTTTCGGTACATCTAGAATCAAAATCTCATCAGCAGCATATGCAGATGATCTTACAGCAATAGCCAACAAACTAGAGACACTATAAACACAATTACATAAACTAGACAAATTCTGCAAATGGGCAGGAATGGATCTAGGAATACCAAAATGCGTAGTAACAAGATGTCCAAGCAAATCTAAACTTAACCCCACAACCTTCAAGGCCCTAATCCAATCCACCAACATAAACTATAGAAACCAACCTATACCAGTCCTAAACCAACACGAACCCTACACATACCTAGGAATAAATCTTGCACCATCACTCAAGTGGAAAACACAAATAAATACCACTACAGCTAAAATAACCAAACAATGTCAAGCCCTCGTAGCATGTCCAGCCACTATGAAACAAAAAATCAACATGGCTGATACAGTCATACGCGCTGGAATAGCATATAGCTTTTATGCAGTACCATACTCCATACCAGCCATAAAAAAACTTGACAAAAAGATCATCGCACTCCATAAAACAATATGCGGAATACCCAAATGCACATCTAATATTGCTACACAACTCTCCCACAACCTATTTGGAATTGAAGCATTTTCACTACAAAATGCCTATCTACGGTGTATTGGAGAGCAACTACAAAATGCCCTTAACGACAAAGACCGTATTGGGAAAATTTATACCGGCTTAACACAATTTATATTTGCCAAATACGGAGGTTCTAAAGAAATTACCCGTATTAAATACCACCACTGTGTTAGATCACCTATCACTAGAATTCTGCTTAAGCATAAAGTCGGAATCCACCTTAAAAGTACAATAAACAACTTCCTCATACACCCATCCCCACTCGAAAACGCATGGATGCAAGAAGCACAAATGCTACAAGGTCTAAACCCCAACACTTCACTTAAACTATTACACAAATTGCTCATACATAATATAACAACACTAGACCAAATTACCATGCCTAATGGCTCCACACTAATGAACCTAGATGAATTCAAAATCTACCACTCCACCCCCTCCAAACTCATCCAAAGTGCACTAAACATTGCTAATCAACTATTTTGCCAACCTCCCTGTAACCACGAATGCCCCCTACCATGCCAACGACACCATCTGCCCAGATCCCTCAAAGACAAATATATACTAAGACACCATAACATTCTACTTCACCTACCAACTCCCCCCGTACACCCCCCAAACCCTCCCATCCCCCCTCTACCCCCTCCCCCCAACAACATACTTAAGGACCCTCGACAATACAAAATACTGGATCACAAACAAAAACAATCTACCGACCATAACGGAATAAAAAGAACAGTCACGTCATACCTATGTCAATGGACTACAACAAATAACCACACATACAACAAATGGCAAACCCCAAGGGACCTATATCCCTATTGCGATGCCAACACTTGCAACCACAACACCGCCCTACTTACCCACTACCACACGGAAAGACAACACAAATACTTCTCAAACATTATTAATGCCCACTTCTCCACATAACAACAAAGAGACACGAGATATGTCATACCTACCAATATAATCCCACTAGCACATATCTCTATTAATGAATGCAACCCAGAAAATGACATCGAAACCAACTCCGATACAATCCAAATACAATTTGACGTCGCTCACATATACGAGGATAATGGTAGGCACCTCATCACCATCCCGAAAACTAGACTAATGTGGTTATGGAAACAATACCAATTGGCAAAAAACACCACACATGGGCTAGAACCGCCCACCCAATCTTTCGAAACCGAAATTGTCTGGTTATATCAAAGATACAAATACCGAATCCCGAAAAGTGACCCACTCAAACGTGCCCAATATACAATACCAACCCCAATATTGGATCTCCTAATAACCACATTCAATATCAACCAGTCATACTTCTCATCCCCAGTGACATGCCCCACACAACTCACCCATTTCTACTCGCCATTCTCGCGTGACATAATATTTGGATCCTTAGGGAAAACATTTGACCACAAATGGCAAGGAATAGGATACACTCACCCCCACAACGAAACAAACCTACAACAAGCCATTCACTGGGCTCGAATGGCGGCCCAAAATGATCCACATACAATCACTATACTTATATCTCCGGATACCGACTGGTACAAAAACCCAAACCCGCCCGTAGGTCCATTCCTGGACACACACATAATTGCCCACTTTGCAGCCGATACGATTGCATATGAAGAACCCACAATACCTCCCGAACTCAATATTACAAGAAAAGAACCGTCTACCCTAAAATATTTTGTATCCACCACCAAAACAATAACATAGGCACCTATGAACAAATGAAACTACTAAAGGACATAGCAGACAATCTCCAAATACTACAAAGTCACACCCAAATTGCACCACCCACCCTTTCAAACATCACAGTGAACTCTAGTAAAAAATGGTCTAAATCAAACTACCCAAATATACCCCCAAACGATAACATCCCCATCCCACAACTCCCAAACTACCAAACAAACCTACCACTAAAATTCCACCCCCAATTCAGCTACTACACTGATGGCTCCTTTATGAAACCCAAAGAAATAGCCCCCGGGGAATGGAAAAGAGAAAGAGCTGGATACGGTATCTACAGCCCCAAAGGGCTAAACATCGCCAATAGATTACATGGACATCAAAACATATTACGAGCAGAAATGATTGCTATACACGAAGCACTAAGCATTATCAACGCACAGTTTCCCAACGAACCCGCATACATATTCACAGACAGTCTAAATGTATTATACCTACTTAACACTCAAATTAAACACCCCACACTTCATAATAGTCACCCAGACCAAACCACATTAGCCTCCATGGTTAAAATTCTTCAAAAAATGACACAACCAATTACACTATACAAAGTTAGAGCACACGTCAACATTGAAGGCAATGAAAAAGCAGACAAACTAGCCAAAAAAGGATTAGAATTAGAGCACAGAACTGCCGCCCACCCATACGAACATGCCCACGCCACCCCTTACTATTACCAAAAAGACGTATGGGCCTCGATGGAAGACGTTCCGGACAAAGGCCCAGTTAGATTTCTAGAAAAACAAATTAAAAAATATGACAGGGAAACGAACCTAGCAATCATGGCTACACAAACCCCCAACACCCGTAAATGGACAGAAAACATAGATATAGACAATGAGTTGTCAAACGAATTCTGGACAAATCCCGCTATCACCGACAAACAAAAATCATGCCTCATCAAATTCCGCACAGGAACCTACATGGGTAATGCGAGAAAACAAATGTTTTTTGGCCACCGAAGATTTCTCACTATCATGTGCCCCATATGCAACTCAAATGAACCAGATACATGGATACATGTATTACTTACATGTAAACACCAACATATACACTCACTTAGAGTTAAAAGACATAACAAAGCAGTCGGAGAAATTAGGAAGCTCCTAATCTCATCAGAAAAATCCCGATGCTTTACTCTCATGAATGTTGGCACCTTCAATAACAATCCCCAAGAAAACACAGTCCCCAATTGGCTACTCCCCTGCACATGTAGTACACAAAGATGTCACTGTAACGCAAGATTTAGACCTGATATCCTATGTGTTAAAGGACTAACATATCAAAATGCCCCCCCCCCCAACGATGTCGACCCTAACCTTACCATACAATTCATTGAATTCACATATTGCAATGACAGATTCTCCCCAGAAGCAATTGAAGCAAAAAATAACAAATACAGCCCACTAATTGCCAGCATTGCTTCCAAAGGATGGAAAATTGAACCACTTATTGTCATCACTGCTGGGGCCAGAGCGACTGCCCACACCCCATCTATGAAAACACTAGAGACCAACTTCAAAATACCTATGGCCACCATCAAAAATACCTTCAAAAACATTAACACCATTGCAATACAATATGCTATGTCTATTCTCCTCCATAAAAGGAGAATTGAAAACCACCAACCACTCCCCCAAAATCCAGACCCCCCATAACTCAAAACTTTAAAGATAGGGTAAGGGGCAAGGGGTATTATATTAGGCGTAGTTACATTATTGGTTTCTTGTGTCTAAAGTGTCTACTCTCGAAAGGGGGGAGTAGATCTTCTCCTTCATACCTCTGTCCTGTGGGCTTGGGATTGAAGGTAGATCGAACAGACACTTAATTCACGTCGGTCTCCTTCGGAGACCGAAGTTGTTTCTCTCTCTATATGTCCCCTCCCCCAAAAAATAAGACAAGTATGTGGTCCTATTGTGGGGAACTTGCAGCTCCATATGATAAGGTAAATGGGCCTTAAATGGTTACTTCTTTTTTTATTAGCCCGCTTCTCCTAGGGATACGGAACATGTGATTAGTGCAAGATGGTTAGCAAGTCTCAATCAAAGTTGCAACCATTTTCCTCACAATTTTTGGAGCTCATATGAACATATCCATCATTTATCAAAGAAAAGTTCTTTGTGCTTATTATACACCCCCCCCCCCTTCACACACACACACAACTATGATGACTATTGAGCCTAGAACGGTTATTATATTTTGAGATGTGCACAATCTAATTGTTTTGAACATGTGTCTTCTTGGTATCCATTCTTAAGTGTCACACCGTACCACATACCATTCAAATACATGTGTCCGTTTAAAATAAGTAACCAAATTATGCACATAGAATTTGCCTCCATGTTGGGACTTGCTAACATGAGTGGGACTTGAGACCCCATGTGAACCGGCCCTAACTTAGCACACTGCCTACTTGCAAGTCACACTCTTGTGGACCTTTGCAATCACTTGAAAAAAGTGAGTAGGTACACATGAATAGATAGTACCCGCAACACAATGTAGTGTGTGGATTGCACCAAACATTTGATTCAAATGTTGATCAAGAGGGATTTGTTAAGACACGTGTAAGATATGTGGTCCTACTGTGGACACTTCCAACTCCACAGATGCAAGATCATTGTTACTTACCGCACGTTGAGTCATGAGTCATATCCTTGCCATTGAAATTGGACAATGATCAGTGATCACTATCTCTAGAGATGATAGATTATGAGGCACACTTCGTGATAGAGTGTCCCCCCTTTATAACTCCATCGGAGATAAGTTCCAATCACTATTTATTTGAGAATGTCATTCAAGGGTATCTCAAGTCTTTTCTTTCGATTGGACCGTCAAGTCGACATTAGCCTCTATCTCGTAGAGTCTAGCACACTCCGCCACTCTAGGGAATTAGTTGGTTTGACACCATTTTGATGTACTTTTAGTCCCCATTAACCTTTTGGCTTCTCATACTTTCAAAATCTATGCCATCTCATGTACGAGTATGATCTTTGGGTCAAGTACGTAGTTATCTCATCTCATTTAACAATTGCAAATCACACACATTGTCATTTCAAGTTTCCGAATCGAAGGAGAGATACAAACGATGCACAATGAAGATTCTCATTCTTTGTAAATGATCACATAGACTCTCCCAATTGTGTTCATTGTTGACCTCATAACAATGTCTGTATTTTGAACACGTATTCCAATCTCAAGTTTATATATGTGTTTTAGGTTTGCATTTTTGACTGCAAGCCTTGCCATAAGTATACCACTCAAAAACAGACGTCCATATGAGTCCCATGCACCTTGCAATTTGGTTAGGGCTTCATGTTATGTGTTGGGTTTCTTATTACACTCTGACCTGCATTGTTAGTTCAGCTGCAATGTGCTTTAATAAATATTGTCGAATTTCGAAGCCCGGCCACTTGCAAAAGGTGACAGCCACGTAGTAGAAGGTGATGTTGAGTGCCCTAAAGGGCCAGAGATTGTCAACTAATTGTCAGAAAAAGAGGGTGGAGGCTCACTCATTTGACGGCCTCATGTGGATTTAGAGCTCCACCATATTATATATAGTGCCAAACTATGAACGGGGAGAACCAACCGCTAGTTTCAGATGAACCGGTTGAGTTTGGGAAATGACTGGTTCAAGTTCAGGACTTTAAGAAAATTATCAATCGTTTTGAAGGAAATTATGGAATATACCTTGAATTAATGAAGAAAAACCATAAGATTACAACATGTAGCCAGTTGGACTTGATTGGAAACACTAGAATTTTGATTGATTGTGCCCAAAAATCTCCCCAGACATTGGTGCCCAAACAGACACCGAAACACTTGGAGTGGGCACTTGTTGCGATTGTGCAAGAATAGAAACGCACACGAGTAATATCGTTTTGGAAGTCATTTGAGTCCTTAAGTGTTGCCATGTAAACATCCATGTCATACTTGAGACTTAGGACTTGGGACCCGTGTGAAGTGGTAAGTCCCATTGTCCCAACTTCCACACTCTCAAGGACCGAGATTACACGGATTGACCTCAAGTGACTTGGGACTTAGGACTAGGGACCCATGTGAACCGGCCCTAAGCTAATGCATGGCATTGCATCCGGAGGGCGAACCGAGGGTTTTGATTGGCCAGATATTGTTGTTTAACGAGTCACAGTGTGGGAGAAGTTAAGCGGAGGTGGCCAGGAAAACAGTTGCATTGAATGGCAGGCCAGGACCAGCAGACAGCATAGCCCCTGCTTCATGTTAGCTTATACACTTTCATTCGCTTTCATTCATTAACAAGTCACGATCATTTCCTCATCACTAGAATTGCAGTGACGATAGAGCTAAGTCTGTGGTGCCTGCGTCAAGTCGTTTGTGGAGAAGGTGAAGGCCCCTCCCCATGAATAGGGAGAAACCCACCGACCAAACCCTAGTTACACATCAACCGGTTGAGTTTGAGAGATAAATAAGCAGTTGAAGTTCCGGACTTCAGGAAAGTTACGGATCATTTTACAGGAATATATCTGTGGAATATGTCTCAAACTAATAACGAAACACTCACATGTTGGCAACATAGTGCAAATGTGTTCAAGTACATGCAAGAATCCAACATATAATCATATGCAATATCTAGTAATTTCAATAATACTTTCTACAATTGATTGTAGTTTTTTTCTATGCTCAAAACTATATTACTTGAAAAAGTATTTAAGCATTGGAGCAACATTTCGTTAAATAATGTCTTGTCTTGAATCTACTGGATATTTTCATACAAGTTTTGTTTTTTGGTCATATCAAGATGTTGATTCAACTTTCAGACATATGGATGTAATCTTTTGGTGAATTACAACAACTTATAATATGGCGTACAAAACACTTGAGCATTGAAACTCTTTCATCTTTTGTTATCTCAATATTCGTAGAACACCCTTTGACATATAAAAGATAAGAAGCAATTTTGTTGGTTATATATGGCATTTATAGCGTATGTTCGAATAGCTTCATGGACTTTATCGGTCATGTTAATAAGGTTCAATATAATTATCCATGTTTTCCAAAGCATTTACTAATTTGTAAAATGTTGTGTTGGATAATGTCAATGTGGTCTTGAACATGACAAGATGTGATTTTTATATGTTGTATGTCAAAGGTGTTCTCGATCTTCAGGCCTCTGGCATCGGTTGGGAGGTGCTTAGGTATTGACAATTAATTGTTTTGAGTATTGCAGTGCATGAGCATCGGTTGGTGGAGTGGCATGAATCAAGGATAATATCATCCATTGGTTCTCATTGGTGGGTGTTCGCGTTCAAAAGGGTCTCCTCATAGGTGTTGTGGTGTGCAAGAGTTGTTTATGTATGAGCCACTTTACTGCATTCATCATATATGTCCTTAGGCTATTGATAGTACTTTTTGTGTACATGCCCAAGAGATGGATTCATATGTTGGTTTGGTTGAGGTTGCATATGTGTCAACACTTTGAAATATGTTTTCATTGTAGAAACTCCATAGACTACAATTATTATTATTTTAGTTGTCTTGTATTGCACATGTATGAACTTCAACATTTGTGTGAATTACGTGCATACATTTTTAAGAGGTTACTTGAAGAACATGGATTTTTTTCCCCATTAATACATGGAGAAGTTTGTAATTAAGTGAAAAGAAATTAGTTTTCTCATCAACAAATAATTTTGATTATAAAATTGCAGTGATGTTTGAGGAAAATACTCTAGATTGAATATAAACATCTTGGAAGTGATATTCATATTTCACCTGTAGGATAGTGATCCATTAATGATGCCTAAAAAAAATATTTTGTTAATTCTTGTAAGATCTTTCAATGTTTTTTTGCCCAAGTGGGGAGACGACTCTACACATATTTCAAGTAGCATGTGCAATAATGGGTTTTTGGAGTGGGATAACTAGTGTTACTTTATGTAATTTCTCCACCGCATGGTTAAGCAGGTAGTGTTCCTATGGTTTCCTTTGAATGGCATCCTAATATATCCGAACTAAAAGTCAAGGATATACTTTCTACACTAAATATTTAATCAAAGAGTTAAAAGACAAAATTTTACATATTTTGTTTCCTATGAAATTGACATACTAGATACAAACTCATTGAGAGCATTAATGTCACCACTATTGAGGCGTACATATTGAACTCCGTCAAATGCCTATACCATTGGGGGATTGCTCCTCTTTATGTCTAATCACTTTGATTCCATGCGATCATGGTGGTATTTTAAGTTCCCTTGGTTTCAAATAACCAAATCATAAGCACCATGTGCGTAGAAATTTTCAGCTTCGTTGCTTACATAGATTAATTTGCACCATGCTTCACGCCAAAGATGGGGCAATATTATTACTGTGGTCCAACGCTAGACTTAGTGCCAAAATTTTGCTCCATGTTCATACCTCCACTCTACCTTCTAAAATTTTCAACAAATCCTAAATCAAAACAAGAGGAAGCAATTTTGTAGTACGACACTTGAATCTTGTCTCTTTGAAGCCTCCCCTTGTGACTTCAACGTCTAATACAAAATGTATTTACACTTTATCCTAAGATATACCTTGACAATTTGGTGTGAATGCACATACCTCCACCCTCCTACAATGCCTTGTGTTACTTTTCATTTTCTCAAAATCTCATTTATAAACAACATGTTGTTTGTTTCTAAACCCTTGGGATTTTAAGCAATCTATTATTATTCTACTAACTTACTAATGAGACATCAAATCAGAATAAATGACCGTGTTGTTTTTATGCACATTGGTTGTCACACTAAGTAAAGCCTTTGAGATTGTTAAACATCTCAGAATGTGCAATTTCAAAATATTTGCCCTTATTACGTCCAAATAACTCACATTTCAAGTATTACATTGGGCATGTGTACTAGCAAATTATAATCGAAACTTGTGAGATATTACCTATCCCCATGTTGATTGGTTGTCCTCTTCTACATATACTTGTGTATAATTACCCACTTACAATATCTTCACCGTTGGCCCCAAACTATAAAATGTGCGTATATATATACATATATCCTATAATGTTTTCCTACAAACACTAAAACACTTTGTCATCCTTGTTCTTTATATCCACCATTAATTGTACACATGTTCACAACCATTATAATTTCATCATGTTTGTAACCTTCTACCATGTTATGGACACCCACCCCATCCTATTGCAACTTAATTTTATACGTCATGAAATATCATCAAGATCATGACTAACAATTTTCTCACAACACGCGTTCATCAATGAAATGAAATCATCACATATTTTGGTGCCTTGATATCCCCTTGATATTTGTCTATTATTGCACACCTTTCATGTTTACCATATATTATTTGTGTTTTGCTATACAACTTCCAAGCAACGATAACCTCCAAGCAATCAAGAGGCCCATGCAATCCTCTACATGCACAAAAATGTATAAACAAGACATACTCTCATATTGAGATAATTGTGTTCAAAATGACCCCTAGATTTGTCTACAAGGAATTGATCAATTACATTTTGAATATATGTTGAAGACCTTCACGTAATTAAATATTTGAGGTTCAAATATACGGTTTAGGTGTGTTGGATGCAAATCATGCTCAATGTATTCATCATCAATGTGACAACAAATGATGACCTAATAAATTTTCTAACATATAGATAAAGAAGACATGATTCTATAACACGGTGTGGTGTTATAGAAAATATGTCTTTGTAGATCGTACATTGAGCTCCTTAGACCTCCAAGTGTTATGGGAGTTTACGTTTTGGACCACACCATAAAATAACCCCAAAATATTTGTTTGTTTACAAATACAACCTCATTGATATCTCTCTCATCAATAACTATCTACATCATTCAAATTTTCAAGACAATCACCATGGTACATTCGTAGTCATGGTTATATATGATGAATTTGTACCCTATCAACAAGACAGTGAACATAATTGGGGTGATCTTTGTGGCCTTATTATGGCTCAATATATGATAGAATTTGATGATTTGGAACAATTGGAGATAGGATTCGAAGCTTCATTAGATCGATCTTGGTTTCTTCATACACATTTGCGTACGCACAATAAAAATTCAACCTTGCAAATATGAGTAGTATAAGGTAAGAACCAACAAAAATAAACAAATATGGCCCGTTTTCTTGTAGATAGCCATACAAATTTAATGAATAAATAGACGTTTATATTTGGTAATGTATGTGGGTGTAGTTCACTTTGTGTTCATGTTCTCCAACTTCTACTAATTAGATATACACGACAAACCATGTGTTGCACAAGCAACTCTACAATGAAGCATCTACAAAAATCGGATTACAATTGGACCTCCCATAATTTAGTCATGGTTATTGTAAGTGCATGTTAAGTGATTCCTTAAACGAGTACATAGGTCCTCCCAATAGTGTTCACTACTGAGTGTGGAGCGATTAATAAAAACTAAAGACATAATTCAACCTCTTTTAAACATGTGTCTTTATGGTGTTTGTTCTTTAATCCTCACCAAACCACGTACTAGTCCAATATAAAGACCCAAATAAGAAAATCAACCGAATAACACCCACATACGTCAAAAGAAAATCATTTCATTCAGAAAATGATCAACCCAACACAAGTACACCTATGCACACCCACACTTAACGGTGGGCACAGCCAACAGACAACTCTCACCGATATGGACCACTTTTTTTGTCCACTTTTAGTCAGCGAACATTTGAAATGTGAGTATGTTACATCCAATTGTTGGCTAAAAAACGATGAAAAAAATCCCCATACTGGTGAGAACCGTCCGTTGACTATGCCCGTCATTTAAGTGTGGGCATGACTTTAGTCCACACCACTCCATATCCACTTGTTGGCCCACCAACACAAACACCACACAACAACTCTACTTAAAGCAAGAATCTGCAAAGAAACATAACATCGAGAGACTGAAAAGCCAAAAAGCCTCTCTTACATGAAAGTGCCCGGTGTCAATAATATCCCTAGCTACGTAGGCAAATGGTTGTCTCACATAAATATTCATCAAGCACGGTCCAACTTCTTATGGCACGCACCCATAGATTGAGTTACATTTGCACAAATCTTCACAAACACTAAATTCACATGTAGTCGTTTCAAATAAATAAATAAACAACCAACGTCGGGCAATTTGACGTGAATTTGAGCCTGTTGATCTTACCTTGCTCAAGAATCCTCTTGGTCCAGGGTGGAATTTACTGCCTACCTTGTAGTGGGAGGGTTCTTGGCTTCCTACCCATCTAACTAGTTTTTCCCAACAAGTAGAGAGAAGATTTCACAACGGGAATTGAACCGCCTACCACTCCATTCGGAAAGGGGTACCTCTCCACAACCACCTGGCAGTTTAGAGTCATCTAAGATCTAGTCGTTTCATTGGAACTAGGGAATCACAAATATGAACTACGTGCCCTATCCCTTGACCACTACCGCTATTTAATTGTGCTCAAACCAACATGGTGATCATCTTTAGGGCCATTTACATCACAAAGGTGGTTGTGGTTGTGGTTGTGGTTAACCACAATCTACCACAACTACATTAAATTGTCTTCCCACTTATGTTGCACAATCTTTGTGCTTGTACTACATTGCTTATGGTATTTGGTGTCACGTACACTGTTTGCGAAGGGCCTAAACTAGATGCCCATAGGTCTCAAAGTGTCATGTCCGCTAATTGTTAGTACGATTTCATTTGTCAAATAAGACACTTCTTCAAGTGAAATAGATATCTACACTTTGACATTTAAAGTGGCACATTGGGATACTTTAGATGATAGTCTTGCGGTTCAATATGCAAGAGGAGATGTTTTTTTAGCAAACTAGTGGCAAGTGTCATTTGTGTACACATTTGTCAACTTGTAGACCATTATGTAACATAGGCATGCACCTCATAACATTGTTGAGCATACTCATGCCAATATATTAGCAAGCGCACTCGAACACCAAGTGTCATGAGGTGACACATTAGGGTGAAGTTGTTAATCATCGATGTAACCTTGCATATACCTTAAAATAGGATATGTGACACTATTACGCATGTGATACTAAACACCGTCAACAATGTAGTTGGAGCCGAGCCGTCTCATGCACGTCAATTAAACACAATGCATAAAAAGGAAATGTATCACATGGGGGAATCAAACAAAATCAATACATGGATTTTAAAGAAATTTCACTTTCATGTAATTTAAAATATATTCATTGTTATTCGATTTAGTAATAGAATTTTCAACAAATTTTCCATTTATATATGCATGTTTGTTTAAAATATAACTTAGCATACCCTAACCAACCCTAAACCCCTCCCCTATAGCCCCCTCCTTTAGCCTTACCCGCAACCCCCAATCAAGGTGTATTTTTGACAAAGTTTTTGGCATTTGACACACAAAAACTTGCACCCAACAAAATTGCATGTCAATGGACACACACATTTTGAAGTTGGAAATGTAAAGAAAAAATCAAACATGAATTGACACTTTAAAAATTGAAGTAAATTGTATTAAAAAGCAGCATGAATAAATATCATTATTGTTTTTAGATATATTGTGAAATCCATAGTGAGATGACATTCTAGAATCGAATGTACGTGTCAATTAACATTTTGTTTTGTTTTTGAAAACATCATGTGACACTTTGAATTTGTAATTGAACATCAGATGAAATTTCTCAAACATACACACTGCCCATAACCCCTAAGGCATGCCCCTGGGTCCCGCGGCTACATGGCTCTACTATGAGCTCAAGGGGCAATTAAATAAATTATTATCCTTGTTCATACTTCAACTTTCTCCCATGACCTTGGCCTTGAAGCTCTATACTCATGCCACATGAGTGAGGACAACCACCCAAGGGTGATTGAATCGATTGGAGTAGGGAGGATTAATAGGGTTAGGGTTGGTTGCAATTATGGTCGTGGTTAGCATTTATTATGACTTTCTCCAAAAATAAATCCAAAGAAGTAAGGTCACTGCCCCAATCACGACCACAACCACCCCTAATGTAAATGACCCAACAAACAAACGTCCACTCCCTAAGGGCATGACTGCATGTTTAACACCAAGCACTATCATCAAGTGGTGCTACATGGGTGATTTTAATGTAGAGGAGAGTAGCCCCTCTACACATTACACACACATTCAATATGTACAAGTGCTTCAAGTTGTGGATCACATGATGAATATTAATATTTTGTGATACACAAGATTTTACGTTAAAAATGTTGAAACTAAGATTCTAGTCAGTCAAAGATTGTCAGATATTGATAATTTATTTCCATATAAAGGAGTTGAAATTCACTCCTATATAAGTTACATATTTGAATGGACAGAAGAATTGAAAGGGGAAAAAACACCTCTAGATTGACGGTAATGAGAATGGGTGGGTGTCTACATTGTTGGAATTCACATGCTGAAAGGGCGCTATGAGTTTAAAGGTGCCCGTAATGGGAACATGTGGTCATGTTCCAGCCAACTACAATATTCTTATTGATGTGTAGACTCTAGAAGGTTCATTTCAAATGATGCTTTCCTTCTTGGCTCCTCCCATGAGTTTGCTTCATGACAATACATGGTCTTTGCGTATATATCCCTATGTATTTAGTGACCTCCCAAAGGCATCTTCGTGTTCTTGCATAAATGGTCACTGCAACGCTAAACCGTGAAAAAGGCGGGCTGAAAAGAAGATATTTGTTGCCCTCATGCATCTGTACTCAACAACACTCCTATGTTGAGCACCATGCACATAAGACATGCTAGCAAGGATTTCCTTTGCAACCATGCACACACCTACATGTGTCATGAGTCAAGAGTCGTCTCCCATGACATCTTGGTCATACTTACAACATGGAGTCGAACATGGGAAGACCCTTGCATGCATGGATTCAAGGTGCCGTTGAGTAGGGCAAGAACGTTGGATCCGACCATGTACCGACAAGCAATTGTGTTATAAATATCTTTGCCGTATGATATATATACAACAACCGGTGACATGCCCTAAGTCCCTAGCCTTCCTCAACTCGAACCAAAGAAAATCAAGAGAGATGATGCCAAAGAGAGCTCGGCGTGAACAAGAGACGCTTGCATAATTCGGCTATGGATCATGTGTACTACATCCTCTTGAAAAGGTATTATGTTTATTTATATATTTAATTAATTGTTTCACTATGCAATATACAAAGCTAACACCTTGCAACTACTTTTATCCTACCTTGGTGTGGTGCTAATTTATGTTTTGGTTAAGCCTAAGCCTAAGTAGGATCCAAATGTGAACATGACTTCGCATGAACTAGAAAATTCCAAGTAAGTAAGTATGCATAGGCTATTGTCTTGAGATTCCAGGAAATAGAGTTAAGAAGGATCATAGTGTGACATGAATGGATGCAAACTTTGATAACTACACATGTGGTTTAGAAAGTATTTAAGGCTAGGAATTTAGGAAGAAAGAGAGCCCATATTGTAATTTTCATGATAGCAACATTCTATTGGAATTTCTAGAATTTGATTGTAATTAATTTCCAAGCACACATTTTGTTTTGGTGCATTTATGCACAAGACATACTTGCAGGTTGATTGTTTGGTGCTCACATTAATCATATTGCATCCAGGGTGATTTTATTGGATTGCAACATATTGTATCCCATTTATGTATTGAAGTAGGAACTAGGAACTTATTTATGAGTCATCACGGATTGATTCCTTAGTTGTGATCCTAAGGCAATATGTTGAGAGTTTTGCTTTTAAATAATGTATTGTGAAAGTGAAATGATTGATCTATTGTGATAGGTCTCAACTATGGTCTGATGTCAGAGTAAATGATCGTTGCTATTGCTTGACAATGGGAGGCTATGGAGATTTTCTTAGTGAATCAATTCATTATCTGGCTTTGCTTTGAACAACCTTAGCACAATGCCTCATTAAAATGATATGCTATGAAGAGGTTACTCTTGGGCATATCGATTGAGGAACACGAGTAAGACATGATGCACAAATGAAGTTGTTGTTTGGCCACAAATCTGGCTTTGGTAAATAAATAAAAATGAGTTCCTACATGCAAGACAATTGACAATGGTTGCGCCTATAATTGTGCAGCGCATTATGTCCAATTAAAATGAACTCATTGCCAAACTATTGTTTAGGTAAATAATGTGAATTGAGACACAACCACAATTACAACCGATACCACCGACTCAAACTCCCGAGCCTACATCATAGACACCATTCATCTCCTTGTAGATTACAAATCATACTCCAATGGAATCACCATTTCCAAACATATGTACCTTTGCCACTAGCAAAGCTACTTGGACTCGGAAGACACATGAGAACCATAAAGAAACCTTATTCGCGCACATGATAATTGTGACCCCCTCACACGTACAATGCTTTCATCCTTACCAAACACTACACCCATGCTGCACATGAATATCTCCACATAAATACACCTTAAACACTACTCCAACCACAAACCATAGACATAAGCTACATTGAAAACCCCATACACATTCTGAATATCAATGTCACAACTTTGGAATGTAACCATGACACGGACATATAAAATACCGCACCTACCACCGGTAACCCCCCCCCTCGCTAGCACGCATCCACACATCCACCAGTTCTCTGCTACATGAATATTTAGGTCCATGGATTCAATAAGTTTGGAACCATACCAACAACGTCACACCTCCTCACTCATCTCAATGCTAACCACCCTCTCCAAAACTTAGCACCAAACTAGCATGGCTTACCCAAAGATAACTACTAGACCTTTCCCACCCACAAGACATAATCCTCATAACACCCATGGCCATGCATATTCCACCCAATGAGCAAGGAGATGTCCAAATCACCCACTTCACTATCACATAGTGTCGAAGCACTACACTAAGCCAAAATGGCTACACATACATAACTTTTACCCCCTTACCATCCTCACCCTGCCACAAAGATTGGTATAACAAAAGGCACCCCACTCATAGGTCCCCACCTTGCCACTCAAGTTGCCCACCTTGACCCAAGTGGGAGAAAGTGGTCAAAGCCATTTTCATGTGATTTATGGCACAATTGGGCAATCTCACTACGTGTTCTCCAGTTATGGGGCTTCCAATGAGATGCACTATGCCAATACTTGCATAAAAGAAGCGATGAAGTATAATTACACTATCATGTACACAACATGATTCAAATCCGAAAGAAATGTTCCGAATTTGAGGAGCTCATGTGAGCTTAAAGATGGTTCCCACATTTGGAAATTACTTTTGCGCTTCTCGGAGGAGCGTAAGTGAACTCAAAGACAGTTGCCAAAACATGGATCATTATTGTGACTTGCACTAATAGGAGATTCTAGCATACCTTATTGAGTTTGGTTCTCGTTTTGTGACCCCTTTATATCCCACTTTAAGTATGGCTACTTCAAAATAATCAATAAATCGGTTAACAACTGCAATATGTGCATATGTCATGAGTGGGCTTGGTGGCTAGGCCGGCTATTTGGGAGTGGTGAAGTTTTGAGTTTGAAACCCCTTTAGCGAGCCTCCCTATTGTAGTTGTGCAAGCCTAGGCACATTGTACATTAACATTCCCTAACGCAAGCTTAATTGGGGTTTTTTGAGTTAGGCAAGTATAATAAATATAAATAACATGATTGTGTACAACCATTATGTAGTTTATGTTGCATTTGTGGGTTGCCACAACCACCGGGTCTATCACAATGGTATACTACATAATACCACATAAATGAACAAATGATATGCAACATTTCCACCTTCAAATTGGTTGATTTGCCATTGACTTGACCACGTAATCTCCTTGTAATAAAGTGACCATAAATGATCCATTTACCTTAGGGTTGGTTTACACCATGGACCATGAAGTTGGACCATGAAAGATGGCATTTTTCCATGGTCTAACTTGGTGGTCCAACTTTCATGATCCAATTTCTTAAAAAACAATTTACAAAGCCTTTGGGCCCCTCACTAGGTGTAAACCGAATGTGGACCAAGAGAAATGACCATGCACCAAAAATGTGAATGTGTTAATTTTGTCAATATATGTCCAAAAAGGATGGTTTTGAAACAAATAAAAAAAAATCAAGTTTGACCATTCTTTTTTCTTCTCTTGTCTTCGTTTCTCTTCCCCCAAAAAAATTCCAAAAAAATATTATTGCAACAATATTTCTCTGCCATGGGTCCTTGCCTTTTTTCTACCAAAGCAACCCTCTCCCACTACAAAACCTGTTGGATCATGTGAGTGGAAAATGTAGGCCTTAAAACATGTATTTTATGGACCTCAAACTCCATGGTCAGTTCGACATTTTATTCACGGTGTAAACCGAAGTGATCATGGGACGACTTCAACAACCAATCACAAATTTTACACGACCTTGGGACGACTTCAAGGTCCATGGTGTAAACAACCCCTTAATATCCACCCACACTCTCAAATGGTGCCATCGAACACCCTAGGATGCCACGAGCAACTTGTCGGCTTTCATCCATAACTTGAACATAATGCAGTAGATCCTTCACATAAGATAGGTGTATTCTTGGGCATCATTTCTTGATTTCTCCCTCGGGTTGCGCTGGTCCTCCCAAAACGGTTGTATTTTGGTTCCTTTCTTGCAATCGAATGTCCAATTTGTGTCAAAAAAGAAAGAAAGAAGATGCGTGTATTCCCTTCCTTCCAATTATGACCATTTCTCCTCCGATTTCTTCCTCGAGGAAATGGGATCTCCTCCGGAAGGTTCTTCGCGAATCAAAGAGTGACAAGGTCAGCTTGCACGGCCCATCTCCGGCAAGCTTATTACGTAGGCACTTTACCTCGAGGGCACTTGAAATCCGGCCTCCTAGCATGCAAATTAGATAATAAGCTTATAAGTTAGTAAGCTTAAGTTCGGGTACAAGCCTTCCGTGGGGCCTGCGTTGGAATGTGTGAACCCGTTTGTCTTCTCCTCCTCCCTAGTACGAAAGGTGGGTCTACATGACATGCTAATCTAGCACGAAGAAGTGTCGTTTTAGACCAATTGGTGTCATTTATGGATATTTTGTGTTCAGATTGGCGTGTCATGTGGATCAGTGTGTGTGTTTTTGACAAAGTTTTTGCGAGTTTTTGACACTTGACACACAAAAACTTGCAGGTCAATTGACACGCACAATTTAGATTTTTGACATGTAGTGTGACTTGTGAAGAAAAAAACCACGTGTTAGTTGACACTTAGAAATGAAGGTGACATTTTAGAAGAAGAAAAAAATGTAGATGTCAATTGACAATCATACTTGTTTTTGAAAACGTCACGTGACACTTTGGATTTGAAGTTGAACGTCAAATGAAATTTGTCAAACATATACACTGATGTAGATCTACCTTCCTAGTAGTGCATGCACATCTATTGTGCTCGGTCTTAATATAAGGTATGGGAATGTTATTTGGTTTCATTTTTCATGTTCTTTGATTTCTCCGGTAAATGGAGTCTTAAATGATAATTTCTCCAACTATGATGATTATCATGATTAGTGAGGGAGGGTTGATAGTGAGTGTGAGAAATTGGTGAAGGTGGTATCAAATTTTTTATGTTATTAAATTAGTTCCACCGGAAGATCTAGGAAGCATTGTTCGTCCTATCGTTATTCATTGACAAGCATGTGTTTGACTATGAAATGTATGGTAAATGAGCATGTGTTCATATATTTAGTATCACTTGTCACAATCCAACCCTCACTAATTCCAAGACTTGGCAAAATACTGAGTGTTGCAGGAATTAGTACCACATGCACTAGTTTGGGATAATAAGTGTAGTCCACTTCTTTTGAGATACGAAACACGCAATAAGTACGAGATGGTTAGCAAATATAATCGAGTCCATAGCCACTTTCCTCGTAATTTCCGGAGCTCATACAAATATCTTGTTTATTATCAAAGTAAAGATTATTGTGCTCAATTGACTGTCATCGTGGTTATCACATTCCGAGCACGCAATCTAATCTATTTCAAACACATGTCTTTATGATATCCATTTTTTGGAGCCATATTAATCCACATGTTACTTAAAGATGGGTGTATGATCAAGACAACTAACCAAATTAGGAATGTCTACCCTACCGATCATATCTCCACAAGGAAACTCGTGTCACATTAGCAAATCGATGTATCATACTATTATAGAATATTAGAGGTACATTTGCTCTAACCTAGAAGGGAAAAAAAAAAACTTCGTTGTTCATACATTGACTTGAATGAGAGCTTATTACCTTATATTGGTCATGGTGTTTCATGATGCAACTTAGGTCTAACCTATAAACGAGTCAAGAAACCAATATCCTTCAAAACCCAAAGTTTGTGTGGGCCGTTTCACCCCCAAAAAGTTGGAGTTTTTAGCATTCAAGGATCACGAATTTCACGTGAGGCATATATAGTGATAGAGTTAAGGATCCGAAAATGACAAAAACTCGGTTATCTCTAAAGCCCCTACGTGATCGTAGTGTGACGTATGTTGTGCAACCTTGGAGATCGAACCCACCCGTTAAAATTAGATTTGGATCACACCTCGCATTTGTAGGGTACAACAACAACGGAATTGAGGGAACGGGATCTTGTCCACTCCAATATTCTTGTACTTCCTTTTGTCTTGTCCTTGTGCACAATAAAGTGGACTTCTAAACATAACGGGGAAATTAGGGGAGTTTTTATGTAAGTAGCTAACCACCGAGGGTCGGGAGCCCGAACCCATGGAACGTTTTTTTGGGTCGGATTGACAAGTATCTACATGTTGGATGTACGATGCCCAATGAATAATACTATACCACTTTTTGAAATAAAAAAAAATGAAGTTGATGATAGGTTGTAAAATCTCTCTGAAAAATGAAGTAAGATTTCAATAGGCATACGAATGTGGCATATGTGTTGGCAACGACATAGGCTGCATACATGGCCTTTGACGTGGAGTTAGTTGTGATCCACCGAGTCACATTGTCATGATGTTTTCTTTAGCCCTTCGTTTTTTGATTTTTGGTTCGTAAGAGGAAATATGGCCTTTATTAAGTGCAATTTGCTCTCGTTGAGCCAAAAAAATATCATGGACATGGATTATTGAACACAATCATTTCATCTAGGTCCTTTAGTTATGAAGATTCATGGTTTAGAATGAGGACAATGGAGGACAATGGTTATGGTCTAGGGAAATCATCATCTTCCCCAATCTTGGGATGTCACATTAGACATGAATTGGTTGTGAAGGTTTGAGATTTAGACTCAACAACCCAAATTTCCTTCCCAAATTTCCTTCCCACTTTGAATGTATGTAGGATCACACTTTATTCACGCCGGCCCCTTGCTTGAAAGGGGTTGGAGTTTCTATCTATCTATGTAGGATCATGGCCATCTTGCACGGGTAAGCACATTTCCAAAGCTTTGAGAGGTACGTGGACAAAAATCAACATTTTGTTACGAAGTGCAACACTATATGGGCGGACTTCACGTAAGCCCTATAAAGCGGCTTTAAACTATTACTACTATTACTTTAAATTATAAAGCAAGGTCTTTGAGATGGCATGTAGTTTTTGTGCTTGAAAAGGAGGGGGGAGGGACCACTAACTTTCAAACACATCCCTTTTGAATTGGAGTCCGATGGGGCAAGGTAAAAGAAGTTTGGCTTTGACATATGTCTACGTTGTTTTGTCTAATTAGTGGTGTCACACTAATTCCCAATCATCTAAACTATTTGTATTATTATTATTTAAAGTGGCCCCTTTTACTACACCCCTTTGGCAGGTGTGGAGGAACAAAATTCTTCCACCCATCATCATGGAGAGAGGGAATTATCGCATACGAACATACCTCTCATTCATCCAACATACAAACTTGCCCCCTACAGGTTTGTGGTTGATTCATCTCAAATGACTTAAATTATATCAATTCTAAATATTCTAAATTGATTATGGTGCCAAATGACCTAGAAATATTAACTTCCGGGGTGTATCCTATTTCAAGGATTTAATGTTGGATGAATGAGAACTACACTCTTATGTGATGATTCCCCTCTCCCATTATTAGTATACAACATATGATGCAAAAAGTTGTTCACAAATACATATCTACCCCCAACAAATTTCTAGGGCCTATTTCGGGAGGTCGGATATGGAGAGGGAATCATAACATACGAGCGTACCTCTCAATCATCCAACATATAAATTTTTAAACCTTTAAATAGCATGCAACTTGGAGGTTGTTGTTTGTAGCTTATCTGGCACTAGAATTAGCTTTTAAGACCCCATAGTAGTCTAGTCAAGTCATTTAGGATGACTCAACCACAAACCTATACAGAGTCAAGTTTTTATGTTGGATGGATGGGAAGTATGTTTGTATGCCAAAAGTACCCTCTCTCAGTTGGAAACAATGGTAACCATGTTCGTTGGAATCGTTGTTTCTTTGCAAGGCTCCAGGCCTTCTTTGTTTCGGCCTCTGGCCTTTCTTTCTTTCCGCTAATTTAACCAAGGACATGACTTTCAACGCCCCAAGCTAGATCACATCTTCATGCGGTTGGGCTCCACTCCTCCCACGCCTCCTTCACTGCCCGGTCTTTCTGCCCGCACATGCGTGGGAACTCCTCCTCATTGGGAACCAATGTGACAATACCCATTCAAAATTACAAATATTCAGGTTGACATCACTTTCATTGTTCCCAAGTTAATTGATGGAGTTCCTTCACACGCCAAAGGAGCTTAATGGCTTAAGTGACCGGGTATTGTCACATTGGTTCCCAACGAGGAAGAGTTCCCACGCAGGTGTGAGCAAGAAGACTGGACAGAGACAGTGAAGGAGGCGTGGGAGAGGCAGGGCCCAGCCGAATGAAGATATGATCTAGCCCGGGCCACTTTCAACTCACATGAAAGACCAATTTAAGGGTTCGATCCCCACTGCCGACTTTTTCATGGTTTGGTTGACTTTAATATTTTTGAAATTTAGTATACGGCATGATCAACTAAACATGGAATAACAAGCAAGTGAGTTGTCCACATGGCTTCCGACCCAACTACCTCGATGACCTCACCAATTTTGGGATATTGGACAGCTGCGTGGCTACTGCACTCCTGACGTCAAAAAGGTCCAAATTAAAGTGTCCACTTGGACCAGTGTTCAAGATTGAAGCCCTCATATGAGTTTCATTTTGAAGGGCTCTCAAATTTCAGCCCTTCAGTTGAAGGGCTGGTTCAAATCTGAGACGTCAATCCAAGAATATAGAAATGAAGTATAAAACTCATATTAAACTTGTGCATGAATTATATGATACATGTTTCTAGTACAATGTGGAGAATTAAGAATCAACCATCAAACTCCACTTCTTGTAGTGACAATGCCCTACACTTGTTGGTTCTTGTGGCGGGCAGATTATATTGAGGACTTCAAGTGATGTCTTCATTTTCAAGTTGGGGTTGCATGTTGAAGGGCTATTTTGAGAGAGGTATATTTTGAAGGGCCAAATCGCGTTTGAAGGGCATTGAAGACTTCAATCTTGAACACTGACTTGGACCCTTTGAAAAAACACTCTACACAATTGCATACTAATTGTGCATTATTCCTTTATACTACACGGAATGTGAATTTCAACCAACTCCTTTCAAGTTACTTTGTGGGGTTCGAGAAATCGAATGGCTCACGACACCAAGCTATCATTGTCCACCAAAAAGTTGCATTGCCAATGTATGTTCGTTAGTTTGGACAAGTGCCGTCCTAGGTCATAGCACCCATGCGTGTAAAATTTTGACGGATGCATAATAGGAAAAGAAAAAGAAATAATTCTTTCTTATTTTAATGTCGATTCCGTAATCGAATAGCCATATTATGGCGTATGTCTCCAAGTTAATTGTCCAGGCTCCTCATGCATGTTGTTTGTTGTTGACGACCATCCCTGTCGTTGTTTAGAATTGTCATTGATTATGGTTGGTGGGTATGGTGTAGTCAGTCTAATTGTATCGAAGTTTGTTGTTCCTTACATTTTTAATAGAGGTATAATGTTTCAAAGTACCGTGTGTATGAGAGGCCCAAATGAGGCTCAAAAAGCATTAACTTAGATGTTCTATGTTTGTGAAAACCTTTATTTATGTTAACTCTCACTAATGCCATGGCAATCCCACGTGTTTCTCAACCCATGATCTTATAGGGTCGAATCACTTGTACTCAACATAACCATCCACCCATCCAAGAATTTCAAAAGAACACGATGACATCCATTTGGATTGGTGATGTCACCAATTTTAAAGCAATGCACCTACACATGGAAGAACTAGTTGATCTTTATATTTTGGCGCGGGTGATGATTGAGAGTTTTGCACAAATAGACATTGACAAGGACACACACAACATCAAAGTAAATTGGTTGTGAGGATGCGCAGTTGATCTGCTAAAAATGGAACAAAAAATATGCAACTTGGAGTCACAATGTTGTTGAAGCTTTGTACCATTGTGCCATAAGTTCCACCAATGCCTGGGTCCATGTTTATGTGGTATTCTCGTGGGACATGTTCGTGCTTGTTTTTTGACCATATGGGTGGATACAATCATCCACAAATATGTTGACATGGACGTACATGAGACTTGATTGTTAGGCTTACTTATTGTTGATATTGAATTAGTTGGTTTGAAACCATCATGAGGTATTTTCGGCTTCCAAAACTTGAAAATTGATTTCATTCCATTGAATAAGATGGGTTTCTTGAGCTACAATCTTATGTGGTCCATGCCTTAAGACAAGTCATCACATCCACTTTGGTGGTTGACTTCTAACCTTCAACCTTTAGCCTTAGTGAGTTTGTTTGTAGTTTTTGCCTCGAGTGATGTTATTATTGACCATAACATAACAAAGTTTGTTCACACGATGAACTTCCTAGTTGGTCATACCTTGACACACATGGCATAGGCTATTATCCCCTGGAGCTTATACAACATGAAGGCTAACTTCAATCATTCCATAATGCTATTACCATACACTACATTTACTCGTGTCTTTAGGCACAATCTAGCCAATAATTAAGGGCAAATTATTTTGTTTGTAAGAGTTTGTTATTACTAGTTTTGTGGCATGCCCTTTATGTGTTAACCCTTGAAGCACCAAGGGGCTCAATGTATGGCATATGTACACAATTTCTACAAGCTTTGTGAAATAAATAGACAAACAAATGATATTTTGGAATACATCATGAGGCTAGATCTGATTTAGCGCATTATTTTATAATGAGGTCAAAATATAAATACTAGTGAATACATCATCGGTGATCAAAATATTACATATGTAGTTGCATCCAAGGGCATCCAAAATGTGTATTTGAACCCAAATCTTACATTTCACAATTACCACAAAAATAAATGTTTGTAGCTTAAATACATGTTTGTTTGTTTTTAATATGTTGAGGCCATGTCAAGGCCCCATATCCAGGCCTCGTAGAAGCTTAGGGGTCAACCCTTAAAAGACGGAAGGTCTTGATATATGACCACCTACACAATTTATATGGGCCTTGCTAGATTATAAAACATATGTTTGAATATTGATGGCTTTCAAGCCTTATTTTACATGTTGTCTTGTGTCAAGGGTAAAGTTGAAATCACTCATGTGTAACATTGATAATCAAAACTTATTTGCATCCAAGGGCACAAATGATGTACGTCTAAACTTATCAATAACATCAAGGTATTTATCACTATATTCGTTAATTAGAGACTTTGGAAAGTCTCAAAATAAATGCAAATGGTTTAATATCTAATTCAAATTCTTATTTTGATGACATGTATTTGTGCCAAGTTGGTTAATGCCGCCCATGCAAATCACTTTATTAAGTCACATTGAATATATTTTTGTGTTTTTCTTGTTCTTTATTTGAAATACATGTCCTTAAATAGTCTCAAAATCATGAAATAGCCTTCAATCACCGAACATAGTGAATTTTATCATATTCAAAGAGTGTATTTGAAGAATAAACCGATTCTAGATGGGTCACTTTCAAGAAAATCAACTAAAAACCAAATCATGTAGCTCAAATAAATGCTTTTGTGCATAAAAAGGCCTAGTTTAGACCTTTCCGACACTTGACCCTTAAGGGACATGGGGTCTTGATATGGGCCATATACACAAGTAACATGGGCTCATCCATTTCAAAAATCATGTTTTACGTATTCATGTGTTTAGTTTATTGTATATACATATAATCTTATGTTGAGGAGAGAATGAGAATATACTCATACTAAACAATGGTGATCAAAATACATTGCATGTATTGGCATCCAAGGGCACCCATCTATGTATTTGAACTTGAATATTTAGTAATATGAAGGTGCTCAATTGATTCCAAAAGTGCACTTGAAGAATAAGTTGATTTTAGGTGGGGGTTACTTTTTGACACGATTAGCTCAAAATGAAAAATGTAGCTCATATACATGTTTTTGTGTTTGGAGAAGCCCAATATGGACTTTTGAGACACTCAAGGGTCAAGGGTTAACACACCTCTACCGAATTGTTTTTTGAATATATGGGGAAAATACTCCATTGAGGAGATGTGAAATAAGAATATACTCATACTAGACTTGATGATTAAGATACAATGTATGTAGTTGCATCGAAGGGCACCCATGATGCGTATTTGAACTTGAGTATTATGAAGGTGTTTAACCGGTTCAAAACGTGCACTTGAAGAATAAGTTGACTTCATGCATGGTCACTTTTGACATGATTAACTAAATATGAAAACTGTATTTGAAATACATGTTGTTGTGCTTGGGGAGACCCAATATGGACCTCGTAGACAACTTAAGTGTTAAGGTTAAGGGTTAGCATGCCTTTGTTATGTGACTTTAGTAACTTACCTCTACCAATTGGTTTTCAGAATACCATAGGAAAAATACCCCAAAAATACTCCATTAGGGAGACGTGTCCTACAATGGCATGACATGACACTACCACACAAAATCAACCTAAAAGCACATTGTAAGTACCATGTTGCTTGGAAGAACATATTTGATGAAGAGCATACAAGTTCAAATTACAACAACCGTTTGTGATACATACATGACAATTGTGTCCATTGTGAACATTGGGTCGAAGAAGACATGTCCACATCAGTTTGGTTTCATATAATCCACCAAGGTGGTAATAGTAAAAACTTGTTTTCATAGGTTAGTCATTGTTTCCATGGGGAGGTCACTGGCGAAAATCGTAGAAACAACGTGCGATTCAAAATAGGGTCTAATATATTCATTGTAGGTAAATTTTGCAAAAAAAATGTACCTATAATATAGGGGGTTTAGAAATAGTGAAACATGTTTACAAGTAAAATACCATCACATATAATGGCCTCTTTTATCTAGTTAATGTATGTAAAATAGCATAGAAACAATTACTAGTGGTAGTTGGTCTAGGATAGGGTATGTGCTAGTGGATTAAAAAGGCAATTTTTTTTTTTAAATGCTTGGATGGATGACTTTGCATGATAGCTTGCTTGAATGTTACTAAACCAACGGCTCCAATGTGGAGTTAATGGTCTCTACCCACGTGCCGGGAGGGAAAAATTTGGCGATTTGTTTGACTTTATGTCACAGTCTAAGACAATGCTTCAGCTACATGCCTTGCCTTAGGTTCATTGTTTTGATTTAGTTCATGTGAGTTTAACATTGTGGCTGAACTTCACAGTTCATGGTTGTAAGAAAAGAATTGTCCTTCATGAAAAAATTGTCACCTACAGAACCAAAAATGAAATGGGGTCTACGAAATAAAATGTGGTTTAAGAAAAAAAATTTGGGGTAAAGTCAAAAAAACTAGTTACTTGGAATATAAGAAAAAATAACAGTATAAATAAAATAGGGTATTTTAAAATGATTCCACCAAAAATTTATAAAGATTGATAGGGTATATTAAAATACAACCGTTCACCTTTATTTAAAAAAATACCATACCTTATAATCTTTTCTGCAAGGTAAATACCCCCCCGATAAATAAGTCATGAGCGCACGTGTATGCATTAATTAAAGAGGGAGTGACCTCCTTGTGGTTGTTTCATCCCAATTTAAGTGCATTGTATTGATTTGGGAATTTGATCCCAATTTAGGAGTTATAATTGCTTTAAAAAATGTTCCCTTTAATTACACACTAATAATCAACATTTTCACCCTCCCTTCCCCTCCCCCATGTTTGTCCTCCCCTTTGATAGATATTGCAAACATTCACCCTATACATATGCTTGTGATGAGATGTTGTCATGCATCATTAAACAACATTTCATGTTTTTAAAATAAAAATAGGTTGGATAAATAGGATCATACTCAAAATAATAGGGTTGACGGTACACACAAGACACGACCGTGACTTACTTCTCCGAGATAGTGAAGAAGATGATTCTACATGCTGCAACATTTGTTATGTGGATAACTTACATCTACTTTAAAAAAAATCAAGTTTTTTTATGTAGTACTTCAATTTGGAGATATATCCTATGATGACACAACATGATTACAAGCAACTCAAATCGGTTGAGTGAAATTAAGTCTAATAGCAACAAATTAAAATTGGTTGCCATGAAAATGATGTGTTCTTCTAATAATAAAACATCAACGGTTAGATGGACCTCATCCAACATCCACCTTATGATCCCTTGCACTCACATGTTCAATGCCCATTGCCAAAGTTATATCGACGGGTGGGCATGGGTAATAAGATCTTGTGGATCCCATAATACTAGCCATGGGTTTCATCAAGTTCTTACTATGGGTGGTGGGGCAATTGTATCCAAAGGGTGATATTTGCCATGTGATGCCCCCAATGGTGAGCTCTCCTTCATTTGCATGTCTATTGTGTACTTTGTAGTACCCATTTCAACTTCATTTCTATAATGAAACGAATGTGGGTTGGTTTTAAGAAAGCATAAAAGTCCACACCACACCGTCGCACTTCAAAAGACATGTTTGGTAAAAAATCATCACAAGTTAAACCTTAACATTTGAATGGGTTGACATATACATGATACTCGACCTTTACTTCCTTCATTTCTAATGTTTATGAAGATGGTTTCCTTAAGCGGCGATGCTATAATTATGCGAGTAACCTTTAGCCCCACCGAATAGTTTTTCAAGTTCTCTAGGTACTTCATTTATTGAGTTCATGTGCTCCATATTGGAGATTTATCCCAAAAAGAACACGCCAAGACATAAGTACAAAAGAAAAAGAAAAAATGAATACGGGTGTACTACCGATGTGAATTTAAGCCATTTGGCCTTTTAGTTCCACAAAAGCATTATAATGGTGGGCCTTACCTCGCGGTGGTCATTTCTTTCAATTGGACACCTATGATTGAGTGGTATATGGCAAGGCTTGAGGTCAATAATGGATACCAAAAGGGGGTCCAAATACATATGTTACATGGAAATTGGACTGGGTGCTCAGAACGGCGCACAATTGTAGGCTTGATAATGAACATAAATGGGGTGGTCTATGTGATCATCTAAAGAGAAAGAGACTATTGACTTGAGCTCTTATATATTTTGTATCTCAACTTTGGTTTCGAGACCATGAAATAACAATCTTCGTATCATGCAATTGCTAACTAGATGAGACGATTCCCAATCAAATCTAACGGCCATAACGATTCGAGGAGTTGGAAAACGTGCACAACACGGCTACATGAAGAGACACACCTAAATCAGTTACTTGGACACGTAGATTTGAGTGATATGTAGTGTGACGTGACCTCAAAAAACGGATACCAAAAAGACATCTCCTCAAAAAAATCAAATTGCATGCTAAAAATATGAAAACCGTTGCAGGCTCAATATGCCACACTATATTTGTGTGGGTGCACACATGGTGTGGGAAAGAGGGGGGGGGGTGTTTGGGGAGAGCTATACAACCATTCAATAAGCACTATAATAGTCTTCACTTCGACAATGAAAAAGATATTCACATGAGGTCCAAAAACATTACGAGAAAGGTGGCTTACGACCTCGATTTGGATTTGCTACGTTAACCATCTCATACCGATCGTGTGTTTCATATTCCGAGGAGAAGTGGGCTAGTTAAGGAAAAAGTAACCATTTCAAGACCCTTCATTCCTTGCCTCATTACTGGCTCTTGAGGTACTCATGTGACAGGCTTTTGAGGAACAGCAAGGGTTGAGGAAGGAAGGACACGATTCATAAGTTCGAAACTCAACAACTTTCTGCGATACGCTACACTTAATGCTATCACAGTTGAAGGATTGAATAAAAGGACCGGAAAAGGAAGTACTTATATTGTGTGTGTGTGTGTATGTATATATATATATAACACATAAGTCTGGTGCTGTGCCTTGTGATCAGGGCAGAGGCTGTCAGGGCCAGGGCACGGTCAATAGCAAGTTCTAGTTGGAGCTGTCACCAGGCCATGCCAGGCCACCCCCGGCAGTATATAAGTACTTTTGTTGTGCAATTGAGGCCTATGGCAGTAATGCCCTCTTCCCACCTGACTTTAGCTAAGACTAAAAGTGGGTTTTAATACTCCGGCCTTCACACCATCGACATTATATAGTGCCGAGCCTAGTTGGCAATTGATGTGGCATGGTTTTATAGTGGAGGCTTTAAGCCTCAGGCATCGACCTTCCCAACGGTACTTAATAAGTTAAACATGAGGCAAGAATATAGGAGCTTTCAAAGTGTCGCCTCCCGCCCTTGTGATTGGTTGCTTTTTGAGTCTTAGCTATGAGGACACGAGGAGCTTCATTAACAAAAACTGATGGTAAGATAGGTGAGTAGTAAGGCATTTGGGGATGGGACCAAAACTACCCAACATGCATTGCTTGATAAAACCATGAATATGTGTGAAAGCCACTTAACTAAAGCCTACTTGAAAATCTCCGGAGCAAGTTCTTGTAGGTGCACTGGGATAGCCGGATGCCTCCGCTACAACCTAAGGAGCTTTACCCAGTTTTTAGGAGATACTTTGGGTCTTAGCTAAAATCAAGTGGGAAGGGGGCATAACCCGGGTTACTGAATTTATAAAGTGCGTGAACGCAATTAATTAATTAATCTTCCAAAGAAGACATCAAAGAGGAAGGTTGGGCTTGGCATAGAGGCACCGGCGTCCAAAGTAGAAGGCAACATCTAACTCTAGCCAACCGTCCATCTTGAGTTTCTTCTCAAAGAAAAAGTCCCCCGTCACTGGGCCTCAAACACTCCTCATGCCCCATGCTCGTGCTCGTGCACTCTCGGAATAAAAACCGAAGTCTAGAAAATGGTTGTCGTCCTAAGGGCGAATAGAGCTCGAGGAGCCCAACAATCTAAGCTCCTTTTCTTTTGATTTGGACCAATCTGGAGGTAGCTATCGTCATTCGCGCACACCCGGGTTACCGCCACAGGTCTCAATTGACAATTCCGAGATCCGGACTATTGCTCGGAGAGAACCATCAGTTAATTACAAATGAACCGGTTGAGCTTGAGAAATAACTGGTTGAAGTTTGAGATTGCAAGAGAATTACCGATCATATTAGAGGAATCTATAGATTATACCTCAAATGAATAAAGCACAACCGGAAGATGTCAACATGTAACCGGTTGGATTTAGAATCACTAGACTCAATAGGATATTTAGTGTTTGATACACTAAATACGAATGCATACACTAAATATCTTAACCCTATGAAAGTAAGTAACATCAAATCTAAACTCAAACACTAAATATCAACTATGCTAATATGTGGAAGTTACATGTTTGAATTTACTGTTGGTAAGGATATGAAAACAAAGGATATAATAAGGGAGGCAGCAGTAGAGAAGGTAGTGACACATTCATGTCTAACACTAATTATCAAGGAATTGAAGATTATTGTTGAGCATGGTAGAGTGGTAACAACACTAAATATAATCAAGCACTAAATATCCTATTTAGTGTAGTTAGGATCTTGACCAACTATGCCCACAAACTTCCAGGGCATTCATATAGACATGGGGCCTTCCTTCCAAGATCCGATGCGTGTGTGCTGGTTTGGTTTCCTTAACACCTAACTTGCCAAAGGGGTGTTATTACACTCTAAAACCTTCCCAATATCATACATGTGGCCACTACATCATACGTGATATTAAGGAGGTTAGTATTGTTAATACGCACGTGTTACACTCTAAAACCTTCCCAATATCATACATGTGGCCACTGCATCATACGTGATATTAAGGAGGTTAGTATTGTTAATACGCACGTGTGATGATATTGGACTAGTGTAGCATGTGATATTATAGAAGAACACAAGTCAACGTCACGATAATTATGACGATGAGTAATGTGATGCATGCGAGCGTCTGGATTGAATGTTTCGGTGGATTATTGTAATGCCAATATGATTGGTGGATCTTGTGATATATGGGAGGGAACTGCTGACAAGATATTGTTTCATTCCATCTCGTATTGTTTGTTGTAAGTTTTAAAATACATGTAGACCAATTCAAAAACGATTGACAAATTGTTAATAACAATGGCATATGAGTCCCGTTAAAAAACAAAGACATTTAAGGTAGACATCCATTATTTGGTTATCATTCTTATTAGGACACCTAACATCTGAGTGGTATGTGGTTTGGTGTGGCTCCAAGGACAGATGTAATTTCAAAATAATAATCAAAGTCATGTTCAAAAGTAAATTAGATTGCATGCTCAAAATTCAGTAACCCATTTACATTTAATAATCAACACAAGAGGTGAGGACCTATATGACCATCTAATGAGCATGAGAGTCATCAATATGATAAAAGACAAGGTATTCACATGAGCTCCGGAAATTATGAGGCAAGTGTCTATGACCTCACTTTGGATTCGCTAGTTACCTTGTGCTAATCTCATGTTCTATATCATAGGAGAAATGGACTACTTGGAAAAAGAGTAACCATTTAAGACCCGTCTACCTTGTATTCTTTGTGGTCCTTGTCATGCATTGTCAAATACCAAATAGATTATATGTTGCAAGACCGGGATGCACTTTATCCAATTGCCAATGGGGTTGTTCTTGCAACTCGCACCAAACTTTTTGACTTGGTGAGTTCGTTTTCCTACCACTTTACGTTTACCTATTAGGTGCCCGAGAAGGATCCAAGTCCTCGTGTTTTGATGATTTTTTTAGTGCAAGTAAATCATACGAGGGACAAGTAGGCTTGCCGGAGCTCAATTTAAGCTTAAGCTCCGCTTTTGTAGTAGTTTTTGTCAAAATGTCGTGTACGATTTGGAACCCAATTTACGCAACATTATGTTAGTCTTGACCCCGGAATCGAGGACGGGTTTGTGGGGATATAGATTAGTACATCATCATGAGGTAAGCAACCGCGTACATAGGAGTGGGTCTTAAATGGTTACTTTTCTTCACCTAGCCCACTTCTCTTAGGATGTGAAATAGGAGATTAGTATGAGATGGTAAATCAATTCATATCAAGGGCATAGCCATTTTCCTTCTTGTTTTTGAAAATCACATGCATATCCTCTTTATTACGAAGGTGAAGATTCTAGTGCTCAAGAAACGGTCATATAGGTCCCTCCCCCCTCTCACACCTTCAAATATGTCGACTATCGAACCTCATAATGGTGATCATATTTTGAACATTCAATCCAATTTTTTTTCTAGACACGTGTCTTTTTGGTATCCATTCTTGAAGCCACATTGAATCACATATGAATAAAATACAGGTGTCTAATTAAGATAAATATTCAACTTAGCCACATGTACAATTGTGTTGACCTTTTAGGAATAAAACATGGGCGTGAGCGAAGTGTTGCATATGAGCGTACCTCCTATTCATCCAACAAGTTCAACATGAAATAGTGTGTAGCTTGACAATTGTCGTTTAATTTGCCTTGACATTGGGAGTAGCCGCAAGACCCCAAATTGGTGATGAGGGACCCAATTGAAATGAATTATCCTCACGTGTAAGGCGGGGGGGGGGGGTTTTAGAATGGACACTTAGATTGTTACTTTTGTATCCAACAATTATGTCTTGCGTGTTTCATGTCTTTTTAAGTGGATGGCAAGTATGTGGAGTTTGTGTGGTGGTTATTGTACCTTGAGGTATGTGGCCCTATTGTTAGCACTTCAACTCCACATATGTTCTTGGTTGTTGCATCAAGACTCGGGATTTGTCTCTACCTAGTTAGCAACCCTGAAATCACCCATATATTGTCATTTCAAGTTTTAGAATTTGAAATGAGTGAAAGCTTTCTTTCTCATCAATCTACCGCATGGATTCTTAAAATGGTGTTAATATTGAAGTTATAACGGTTGTCGTATTTTTGAGCACATAGTCCAATCTCATCATGATATACCCATAGGAATTGCACTCAATTTTATGTTCCATAGCCCGTATGTTCAACCAATATAGGATTTTTCAAACCATATATTAAGTAAATATACACATACGGGCTAAAAACACATACCTAATATGTTAATATACGAGGGTGAGTGAATTTCAAGGTGTTCTTAAGGCACGTGTTAAGGCCTTGGGAGGAGCTTGAGTTATCCGTGATATATCCTAGAAGTGGTTGAAAGGTTCCTTAGTGTGCTACATACAAGGACCCCCATGACTTTGATGAACCCTAGCATGTTAATCTCTCCACCAAGGAAAGCTCTTACAAATCCCGATGGTTGGACTCATCATACCATGTATGAAGTAATGTGAGTGTAGAAAGGTATAATGTTCGAGGTATTAGTATACATACTATACACAAGGGTGAGGCATTGTTTTGATTTTTTTGTTTTTTTTGTTTGTAGTGTGTGCATTTTGAAAGGCTATAATTTTTATGAAGTAAATGTCCATGTACAAGGGCATGCCATAAGCTTTGGGAGGAACAAAAAGATTGACATTATATGTGCTAATTTCATCTACTTTACAATGCATTGGCTTCAATATCATGTTGTTTAGGTTCATATTATTATGAATTACATGCTATGGATGAAAACAAATTCAATGAATTTCTCATTGCAAAGTGAACGTAGATAGTATATGTGATAAAGGCATGTTCGATTCACAATTTGCATCTTTTGTACATAGTGGAGGCGTTCATCACATTAAATTGACAAGCTTAGTGTAAATGCATAAGTCCATTTTTTAGCCTAGCATTAGTATGTAAACATTTCACTCTAAATATATGTATCATGTATACAAGGGGATTTACTTCATAGTCACCATACACATCATTTAGGTTTCCAATGAATAGTCCATCCCTAGGTTACATATAAGCTCCTACTGGTATAAATTATGACTCATTATTACAAAAAATAAATACACGAAAAGCTCCCCAAGTTTAAGTTGATGCTTTGAATAAGAGACTAAAGGTGTGGGAAGGGTCAGAAAAGAATGCCAAGAACAAGTGAGAACAAGTGAGAACAAGACTAAGACAATTTCCCTAAAGACTTGAATCTTTCCTAATTAGTAATTTTCTCAATAAGTTAATTACAACAAATATGCTTAAATTCTTGTATATTTATATTTGAATGATCATAAATGGTATATTTATAGTTGACCATTCTCAAAAGCTCATTATCTATGTATATATGAATAAATATTTAAATATGACATGTATACATGGGGTTAATTATTACCCTATGAACATATGTGATGTGAGTGAACTACAAAGAATGCATCCCTTATAACTGTTTTCCTAAGAGTATGTAGAGAACAAGATTTGCCATAACATACCACTCATTTAGGTGTCAATCAACAAGAGTGACCGCATAAGGACCACTATACACATGGACAAGGCAATCACCATGAAATTAATGAGAGCCCATAAAATTCATCCAAGATTGTATTGTAGGAATCGCAAGGTCATGGGCCCTTAAGCTTAGTGTGAAGTCAAAATGGAAAATGTTTAGGAAGTGCAACATATTCTAATGGACACCGATATGGTTGCCTCTATATTTTATGTAATTGTATGTATTTTACTTATAGTATAGGGAGTGCAATCTGCATACCATGTAAACACTAACTGTTAACATTTATGTAACAAGGAGTTTCATCACATGCACAAATGTACATAATACATACAAGCCGGAGGTGTTTTTCTTTAGTTCATACAATTAAAAGAAAAAGGTCTATGTATAAAATGAAGTCCTAAAGCGAGAAACTGGACAAAGACATGCTTACCTTATTGCGTGAGTAATCATATGACGATGAATTTAGATGCTACCATTTCCATGGCTTTAATATTTAAGTGTTTAACATTTGAGCACAAAAATAAAGGACTTAGTTTTCCCCCAATAAAATTAGAGGTAATTGGAAGGGCAAAGTACTTGAATTTGGGACCTCAATGTTACGATGGTACATGTGTGGGTTTAGAGATTCAAAGCCACATGATTTCCACCCCAAAGCACATTCCATGTATGCTCCTCACCTATTCTTGAGGACTTGGACAAATTTCTCTTTATGAAAAGAAAGAAAGAAAAAGAAAAAAGAAAACATGCAAGAGTATATTATGGTTGTTCCCCGTTACTTTTCCATCTAGGGAACATAGTGGGGACCATTTATATGTACTCTAACCTTGTTCTTTATCATTGATTATACATATACATATATATGGAAACATAAATAAACTATATCTAAGGTAAAGCCATGAGTTGTAACATGTGAGTTGTGATGACATGAGTGAAAATGCATTGACTCATTTGTTCTAGGTGGGCCCATTAATAGCTACCATGACAAACTATAGTTGGGTTAAAGTTATCACCCCACATAACAATGCTAGGTCTCACGACCCTAAATATGAGAATAATTAAAGAAATACACAATTTTTGATTCCTATAAACACAACAACTTCACTTGGGGGGGGGTTCACTGGCGAAAATCGTAGAAACAATGCGCGATAAAAAATAAAGGTCTAATATATTCATTGCATATAACTTTTGCAAAAACGTACATATAATATAGGGTTAAAAAAATAATGAAACGTATTTACATGTAGAATACCATCACATATAATGGCTTTTTTATATAGTAAATACATGTAAAATAACATGGAAACAATTACTAGGGGTAGTGGATCTAGGGTAGGTTTTGTGCTAGTGAATGAAAAGAGGTAATTTTGTGTTGAAAAATCTTGGATGGATGACTTCGCGGGCTAGTTGGTTTGAACGTTACTGAACCAACATATCGAAACGTGGAGTTAATGTTCTCCACCTACGTACTAGGAGGGAAAATTTTAGCGCGTTATTTGAATTGCAATCTTTTCTCCAAATTTCCTTGGCAATATAAGTAAAGTATGGCATTTTAAAGTGATTCCCCCCCCCCCTCCAAAAATTGTTTTACTGATAGGGTGTATTAAAATACAAACACTTACCTTTATTTTGAAAAATACCATACCTTATAATCTTTTCTGCAAGGTACATAGCCCCCCGATAAATAAGTCTTGAGCACACGTGTCTGCAGTAATATAAGAGGGAGTGACCCCCCCACCCCAAGCAACTTCAATCTTAATGTTACGACAAGATCCCCATGGAACAAAATATCATTTTTTTAGAGTGGGTTAGAGAGCATAAACTTAATAATACTATGCATACGTTAACTTACCAAAACAAGAAACTATCATATAACTCTCAACCATCCAACATAAAACCTTGAAATAACACGCAACCCATAAGTTACTTTGTTCAGTTGATTGATGCCATAATTGGCGTTTTAGACCCCGATCTCATCTAGACCAAGACGCATGAGATGATATAGCCACAAGCCTACAGGGGTCAAGTTCTTTTTAAGGTGGCGTGGATGAGGAGTATGCTTGTATGTAATAAGTCCCTCTCGCCCTCAATTTGCTCGTGAGTCAATTGTCAAAAGGTTAGTAGATATATGTAGTACTACTACCTCGAGGTATGTTGTGATTCAAAATTGGTCCATTAATTTAAGCTCTCCGTGAACTCCGAGATGGAGGTTTGTGTAATGAGTTAGTTAGAAGGACGGGACACTTTAAAAGACACTTCCAATGAGTTGATAAGAATGCAACATGGATTGTGTGTTGTATGAGTGGTCGGCCTTCGTACTGCAACCATAACTTATGTTGGGTTCCTATGTTAATTTTTTAGTGCCACTTGTTACGTTCCAATGATCTTGGAACATTCATATCATCCTTGATGGCAAGGGTAGTCGGCCCAATAGCCCATTATCACTAATCGTCTTAATGATCCATCATTTTGTATGGAAAACCAACTCCATATGAATCGTTGGCCATTATGGTGCTAAAAACCTCTTAGGCAATCAATTGAGGTATTCAAACGCATTTAAACATTGGTAGGGTGTGTATTTGGTCCCATGCAAAGTCTAGACACACATGGTCTGCAACCCCAATCAAATCGATCAATGCAATTGCCCACACTAAAGAAATTATGCCATGATGTAATGGTAAAAGATGTAGCAACTCACAAAATGCATCAAACTAGAAGCATGTAGATGGGTCATCATACAATTGGTACAATATTCTTTGTTAGACTTACATTGGTACAAAATAGTCACATATGAAAATATCACATTGTTAGGTGAACTCCACCAAGTAATGATATGTTGCAAGCCATGGCAAAAGCCTTAGCAACGTACAATACAAATATATTGACAACAGGTCAAAGTGAACCTTTCATAACCTCTTACATAGGCATGGATGTTGGTCTACATCCAAGCTCTCTTCTTGCTTTTCAACTACCATGGTACAATACTTGAATATTACCTTCAAGAGGATGACACTGTGATAGGCCAATGACTTTTGACTTTGAATGATGTATTAACCCTTAAAGGACATATGCTTTCCCGATACCACACCCAAAATATCTTTTAAATTTCATTTTAAGCATGATTAGCCAATTAATTTACATAGGCTCTATTCTAAAGAAGTATAGATCTTGCTAAGGTGCTCGATTTGGCATTCTAAAAACCCCATTTGGTGCAATGGAGTAGAACTTTTGAACAAGATTCTCCCAAAATAATACCAAGCCCGTGGGGCAGCATTGTCCTTTAAGGGTTAACTCTTCGTCATCTTTGATAACTTGGTGAATTCAACATGACTTTAGGATTGTGCGCATGCAAAGTGCTTGTGAAAGGATTGGAGCGGGTTCTCTATAGTTGCAATGACATGCATTTATGAAAGCCCACGGCAAGGTTCGTCATGTGGCTTACATAGTGGACACCTCACATGTGGGAAGCCACAATATCTTGAAGTAGCTTGGTAGCCTCACTTGAGATCCCTTAAAATACATTGGAGTACAAACAATGTGAAAAACCCATCCAGAATAAGAAAGGGCACATAAACATTCAAATTTTGCATTTTATTAAAAAGAGGAAAGGGTAGGAGGAATATATATGTGCATTGACACACCATCAAAACCAAAGGAGGCAAGTATTCCTAAGTCCTCTTTGGTCACATGTGTGTTCAAAGCATCGACTGTGTAGATTGTTGCACAACCAACACAACATACCCTTTCAGCCTCTCCAACGAAACAAGTGTGGGCTGGCAAGAGATATATTGATAGCATATGCATGGTCACTTGTCCACGTGCATTTATCAATTCTAGACACCTCATCACAAGTGACTGCAATATGTTGTCTGTTGATGTTGGAACCTCGTTCATGGAAAGTGTAGGTAGTATGCTATCATTCAACCGTTTCCAAATAATTAAATGCTCATGTGTAGTAACCTCATGAACTTGAAGAGGTGCTTCAAGCTCCCATATTTAAGTATAAAAAGCATGTGGAAGACAATGGTAGATTGGTTCATCTTCCTTGTCATATCCTCTTCAAACTCCATATGAGCATTCTACACTCTATAAACACCAACCATATTCAATGCAACAATGTTTATTGTTCAAGATTTAAGAAAAATGGACAAAGTTTTAAGTGACAAAACTTGGAAAGCCTTGAGCAAATTATGAGATGTCACCCTAGTGCCATGGTATAATTCCTAGCATTGAAGCGCAATTTTTTTCGGCAACGAACAAGTAATGTAGGGAGTGGTAGGAGCTGACATTTAGGGTGGTGGTACATTCAAAGTAGAGCCATACCTTGTCGCACCAAAATGACATGTACTGGCAACATTTAACTTAGTCCATGGGGTGGCAATCATGGGGCGGCATGGTGATGTGGCCATTGTCTAGGTGGACATGTTGAAACACATGTTTGTGGGATGCATCTTAGTCAGAAATTTCATTGATTTTATCATAAACTTCACACGGTTGGTCAAAATCCTAGATATTATAGATTGGTGGAAATTGGAGTGCTTGATACAATCTTCAAGTGATCAATTGTCAAAACGTACTTTGAGATGCAAACACTTCATAAAGTATAGAAGACAATAGTTCACAAAATGTTGTAATCATAAATTTGATTGTGATAGACAAACTCAATATCTACATGTGGGAATTTGGTATTGTCATAAACACTTAATTCTTAGCACGATCCACTTCTCTGAATGTGAGAGTGTCCATAAACGGGACGAACATTCCTTAGTCGAGTTCATTGATATTTTTCACTTTGATGCCCACATTGTTAAAGGAAAGAGATTGAAAAGGTTGTTCCTAATAGTGAGACCAAAACATCGGTGCTTTAAAGATTAACATTCCATTACTTGGTCATTGGTGCAATGACGACCTCATAAATGAACGTGCCCCTAATTCCACACCCCGAGAAAATGCAACCGGGTAACAAGAGACCGCAAAGATTACAAGCCGGAGCATAAATTTTGAATCACGTCCCTAAGTTTTTGACTAAGTCCCAAAGCATCTTAAAGCGGGTCTCCCAGTCTACCACGTATGGCCTTTAGGGCACTCTCATCAATACAAAATATAGTCGCTCAAAAGCTTGGACTCCGGGTGTTGGAGGGGGGGGGGGTACTTTTGGTTGGTAGATCTCATTCTCCAAACCTATCCACTGCATGACGTTCTTGGCAAAGGTTTTTCAATTGAAGTGAACGCTTGTTTCCAAGACAAATAGAATGTCCGTGTCTCCTTTTCATCTTTATAGAGCCCAAATGCATGGACACAAGTGGGCGAAACCAAAAAGCCTTGTCTATACAAAGCAACTCACAATTCACGCTTGCACACAACATTATTCAACTGGGTGGGGCCGCAAATATGTCATGTAAGGTGGTAGAATCATATCCTATGGATGCTTGTCTAAGTAGATTCAGTTTTGGTAAGTTGCGAGTTGCACAGGTGAAGCACCGTCACTGAATATTAGAATGAAACGGATGATAACAACTGAATGATGTTATATACATTCTCCTTCGATCTCGACCATAACTAAAATCATAACTAAAGAGGTTGTTTACACTACAAAAGGTAGTCGCAGTCGTGGTTGTGGTTGACCACCGCAATCAACCACAACTATGGTTCATTTCATTCACGTTTGTTTTGTGCGAGTTGTTGTTGTTGTTGTGGCTAGTGGTGGGGTCCGTTTTTCTAATTTGTGATCCATTAGTGGTTTAGTTCTTGGGCTCAAGAGAAAATTAGAGCGATTTGTATCCTTGTGGATTGGATTGCAGTGTTAAAGTGGTCGCTTCTTCGACTCTCACCCTAGACCTTGGTCTTGAAGCTCTTTAAGTTAGTGAGGCCACATGGGCATGAACAACCATCCCAATGGTGGTTAGCCACGTGGAGTAAGGGGTGGTCATGGGTGGCAACACACTTGTTATGCCTTTTCCATGGAAATAGAACAAAATTAAATGAGCAACTAGTTGCGCAAGTGTTATGTCCTACTATGATCCTGCACATGTAACTATTATGGTTGGTGTGTGTGGGTGCTAAGCATGGCTATTTTTTCACAAAGTTTTTACCCGTCCACGTCCCAAAACCTCGAATTGAAAGGCAAAAAAAATTGCAACCCGTCCCAAAACCGGTAATTTCAAAACCAACCCATCCATGGAAAGGTTGAAGAAAAAACAACCCGTCCCAAAACCGGTAATTTCTGAACCAACCCGTCCATGAAAAGGTTAAAGGAAAAAACAAATCGATAAAGATAACCCGAAAGATGTTGGCATGTGATTGGTGCACTTGCCACTTGGAAACAATAGTATCTTACTATCTTCGTTCATTTCTGCTTTTTCTATTATAATTACCAATTTGCCAGCCTGCCACTGCCCCATTTTGTTTGTTTGTCCACAAACTAGTTCAGAGAAACTGAACTACACTCAGTCACTCAAACTCAACCGGTTCATTTGAAACTAACTCGAATTCAAGAAGTTGAAGAGTGCCGTTGGAACAATCTTCTCCTGCAATCTTGAACTTCAACAGGTGTTTTCTCAAACTCAACCGGTTCATTTGACGACTGCAATCAAGTTATTTCTCACCGGTCTCTTAGTTGCTTTAGCTTTCAGTTGCATATGTTCGATTCATTAGCATCCTAAATCTTGAGAGTCTTATTCCTCTCTTTTGTTGTGCGTTGAGTGCAGATTCGAGGGTTGTGCAGGAAATCTCTGTCAATTCGAGTTAAACCCTAGCAAATTGTAGGGTTGAGTTCGTAAGTTGTTGGGTCAATGTGAGCACTGCAATATGTGAGAGGGGTTTTTCTAAACAAAACCTAATCAAAAGTCATCTACGTACATGTTTGAAGTTGGAAACTTTGGATGCTTTGATGCGCATTTCATGTGCAAATATTCCAGTTGAAAACATCGATTGGAATGCAATGATGCTTGTTTGGAGAAACATGAAGGATAGGAGAATTCATCCACTTCTTTGGAGGGTAAGTAGCTCTTTATTTTTAAACTTTTTAACATGTTTATATATACTAATTCTTATTCAATGACTAAGTTTACCTTCAATTGTAATCTTTGACATTATGTTAAAAAGGTTCTAAATTTTGTGGTTGATGAATTAATGTATGCAGGTGAATCAAGCACTTCAAGATTGATAGTTTGATTGGGTATTAGTGGTTTGATTGCATTATGCTTATATTCACATGTCATATATGACATAACGTAATTGATATTTGTACCATTTTTTAAAATTTTTAAAATGTTATTTTTAGAACCCATCCAAAGTGAATTTGACACGTCCCAAAACCGGTTCATTTTCTAAGAACCCGTCCACTGGAAATGTTTTTTTTTTATGAACATGTCCCTAGACATGTTAGGGACCTTGTGAAAAAACACCCCTGGTGCTAAGTGGCTTGTTTTTATGTTCTCCAACTTGTGTGGACTATATTTACACAATGGAACTCGTGTTCCATTAGAAGTCTACGATGAAGCATCATTTCGAAATAAATTTTATTTGAATTAATTCTAATTATTGAAAGTGCATGTGTGTTGATTCAATAAATAAACACCTAAGTCCCTCCAAGTGTGTTGACTATTGAGTTTACAACGGTTCATAAATTTCGAACATGTAGATCTCTTTTAAACACATCTTTTGTTGAGTTCCATTCTTAGATCTAAGCTACCCACACACCACTCAAATATGGGTGTCTGGTTAAGACAAATAAGATAGTATGGCATGCATGCCTTAATGCACGTGGCTTTATCGTGGGCACTTCCAGCTCCACAAGCAATCATGATTGTTGCATTGAAATGGGAATTTTCTCATTGGATGTCAAGCTATGCAAATTGTCATTCTAGAATTAAGAATTGAGTTGTAATGCCAAAATTATAGAATGTAAACGTACTTATTATCTTGCTCTTTAATTGATCACATAGACCCTCTCATATGTGTTAACAACTGAACCTAAAGAGGTTAACATATTTTGAGCATATATTCCAATCTTTCCAGAACACATGCCCTATTATTCTCCAATCCTATCTATAAATCTTGTCATATACCACTCAAGATTAGATGTTTGATAACAATTACAAATCCCATGTTTGTGACATTGATCTAGGTTTTGTGTTTGATTTCTACAATTTGATCACCAATCTTAAACAATTTAATCTAAATCCTAAACCCTAAACCCTATGTTACTTCTACATGATGTCTAACAACTTCCTCGTACAAAATAATCGGATCATTTGTCCGATTGGACCCTACATACATTCCATTGAACCCCCCAAGTTGCCTAACTTTTTGAAGTGCTCACCCCGAGTTTACATGTATCAAACCTCTTTTTGTACATGATAAGTTAAACATAATTTGAGCAAATGACTTACAATGTGCTCCAGCTAGCTGCACATAGCTAGCTCATAAGGGCCACTTCACACACGAGACTGAGAGCCCATGACCATTATTACACTTGAAGCACTCTCATTGGTGGAAAAGGCGGAGCCGGTCTAAGTTTGCTTCACACTACACTTGAGGGACCAACGGAGTATGTGAATGGAAGATGGATGTAAAGTCTACATGGATTCCTAAATGGCATCGAATGGATCGTGTTTCATAAAGTGTTGGGAGAGAAGGAGCAAATGATAATCATATGATATGTTAACAACATCAAATAAGATATTGTCATGGACCTAGACATGGTTATTATGTGTGTGGGGCTAATGGCATAGGGATTTGTATGAGTGTTTGGTGGCACCTCATTTATGACTTGCGCTAGTTAAGTCTAAATCATATAACCTTGTGGATGGGGATGACATGTAGGTTGTGGAGGGTGAGCATGTCCATGTTTGACAAGGGAGTGGTGGGTATTGAAACAAGAATAGTACAACTTGTGCATGAAATAAGGCAACTTTAATGATACAAAACTTGATTTTTTTATATTTATTTTAAAATGTTGTGGTTGTGGGGATTCTAATCTCATGCGGATCTCGTATTCGAGGTAATGTGGTGATATTGAAGGAAGTGAGTTTGATGAGGAAGTTCACAGGGTTTGCGTTTTTGAGGGGTGAAAGGGTTGGTTAAAAAAGGACTAGTGTACCATATCGTGTGGAGAGGGGAGTCTTGAAGTGGAAATGTATCATCTGTGGACTTGAAGTACATGTTAAATCTATGCATTGACACCAGAAGCAACATGAAGGTGAATTTGATTGGACTTGATAATGAGAACATTGCAAGAATGGATGTAATACCATAAAGAAGGTGTGGGACAAAATATATGTAAAATTAATTGAACATTGGATTGAATAGGACACCTAAAGTTGAATGGTATGTGGTTAGGTGTGGATCTAAGAGCATACATCAAAAGAAATGTGTTTACAAGAGATTGGGCTACGTGTTCAAAATACTAACCATTCTCCACACTATAGTCAACATGAATTGGGGAACATGTATGACCCCTTAACGAGCACGGAGAATCTTCATTATGAAACTGAACGAGATATTTATCTGAGATTTGTGAATTATGAGACAAATGGCTATGAGCATGATCTGGATTCGGTAATGATCTTGGGCTAATTTTGTGTTTCCTAGCGTACAAGAAGTGAGTGCAAAGAGAAAAGTGTTGAAACAATACACATCTACCTAATGCAAGGGAAGAGAACTTGGATTAAGGCGAGACCGATGGTTATTGGATTTGCATCTGCATCCATGAACAAAAAGCCGCATCCGTCTTGGATGCGGATGCAGATCGAGGACATAATTCCACTCACTTGCAAATCAATTCGACATTCACTAGGAAACTACCATATTGACTCGTCGTACATGAAAAGAAGCAATAAAGCTACTTGTCCTCAGTGATAAAAGGCTCCATGCATATCTCGACGTTATACAAGGAGCTCAACATTTCATGTATTAAAATTCATTTGTTTTGAAATTAAATAACTATGAGTGGGCTACTTCCCTACATCCACATCTGCATTGCGGATGTGAAAGTACATATGTAGATGCAAATGCAAATGCAAATGCAAGATGAGTAGCCTTGCTCTAAAATACAACAATAGCAATTGATATCAACCTAAATGAACCACCACAATCGCATGATCATAATGTTGCAAACACATTAACAATCAACATTAACAAGCAAACAAGCAATCACAAGCGAAGCTTGCAGTGCGACACATGATCCTACATTCCCACAACATAAGTTTTAATATAAGACACCAACAATGAACAATTGGTAGATGTCGAGACATTTTATTAGTCTACCCATGCATTTTCAGCCACAAAACATATCATCAAATTCACGAGCACATACACGGCCAACTTATGAGGTTCTAGGTTACATAAATTTCAACACCTACCATGTATGGAAACAAATTTCTAAGAAACTCCCCATGTGTCCTTTTTGGTAACAATATATGCTTAACCATTTGAAATCAAGTAACCCGTTTTGGAAAGTTTTGGCTGTTGACCCTTGAAAGCACATGTATTTTAATTTGAATAGACCACGTATTCATCCTGAAATAGAGTGGACCTTCTTTTGAGTTGACTTACAATAGAAAGTTGCCGAGAGTGAGTTAGTAGAGCGAATCCATATGGTTAGCATCAAGATCAATATATTGGATCTCCATTGAATCTTTTTAGAGTAAAACTTTTGAAATATAACAATTTCAAGACATATCAAGTTCACTTAATATGTCATATGATTGGCTAAAGGCACAAGTTAGGGTAACATGGTAGGAAAAGCTAAAAATGTTTATGTCATGTACATTGTTGCTTTCCTTATACAATGAATTTTGTAACCAATATTTTTTTCATATTTATGTAGTCATGGTTATCACATTTGACTTTATTTATGCTTATACTAAAAAATGGATTCAATACCATAGTTTGCAAACAATACGATTCCAAAGCTTGTCGAAGGATCATACAAACTGTCATGTATCGCATATAAATCGCCCTTAGTCTTTCAAGGGTTAAGAGATGCGGGTATTATTCAGATAGTTTTTCTTTGTTTTCCATCTTCTATTGGTCACAACTACGTTTCCAAAATCACGTCACATTAGAAAATGCATGCTACAACATTCAAACATCAAAAAAATCAAAATAAAAATTGGACATGTCTCGATTCAACCATGGTCATTGAAAGTGCATGTTTGTCGAGTCCTAAACTGGGTACGTAGATCCTCCCAGTTGCGTTCACGATCGAGTGTGGAGTAGTTCCCAAAGTTTGTAGACACAACCCAACCTCATGTACCCATGTGTCTTCGTGGTGTTTGGTCTTTGATCCTCGCCCTACCAGTGACACACCAATCATACCAGGGCCACACCAAAAACCCCAGCAGCTCCAGTCACCAAAAACACCAGCCCTATGTATTCTCCAGAAATACGGGGCTAGGATTTCAGTTGGCTGGAGCTACTAGAGTGGCTGGAAGAAGGGGGGTAGCCTGCAACCAGCAGCTCCAGCCAATTAAAATCCCAACCCTATATTTATGGAGAATACGTAGGGCTGGTGTTTTTGGTTGGGCCACCCGGTGTGGCCCTAGTATTAGACATAGGTGTCCAAACGAAGAAAAAGGAACCGAACACCACCCGCACACCGTAAAAAGGGTTAATAATAAGAACGTACTCCTACAACACCAAGCCTTGCATATGGGACGCCGCCAATGAGAAGGCGGGAGATATTGTGGAGCCGAGTCGGAGAGTGGGCACTCGATTAGTGGTTTCCGAATGCACTTTTGGGCACAACACAAGCAAGTGAACGAACGTGGGGCCACAAATTAACGAAACCACCAAAACCACAAGCATGGGGCTCATCACTCCGCTCGACAAGTTGCATTGAAGGTTCGAGGGAAAGATGGTGATGATGAAGATGATGACGATGATGATGGTGGTGATGGTGGTGATGAGTGACTTCATAAGTAGGTCAGTGAAGGAGCTGCCACATGGCCACCGGTGACAGGTGAGGTGGCCCTAAAGGCCGGGGGGGTGGAGGGGAAGTGGCTAAATGCGGCAGGCAGGGGAGGCCGCCATCAATGCAGAGGCCGTGCGCAGAGTGGGTCAAGGGCAGCGACCGACGACACTGCCAAAAGCTGCGGCGCGATACGCGCGTCAGTCTGCGTCAGCACCCACATTCCTGAATCCAGCTCTTGCGCCCTAAACCCGCCACCGTTTTGTCTGTACCCGTGGCCGTGTCCGTAGGCAGGGGCGGGTACTGATGACACATGTGCAATTAGGGCCACGTCACCACACACGAGCCGAGTGCCGTGACCACGGAAATCGTGAGAGCCCAAAAGAAAGTGTCCAAAGGGCGGGCTGTCACAAGGCACTTCCAATATCATGAGGTGTGGTCACGGATCCCCAAGTGTAGTGTGAAGGCATGTGTGACCGGACCATCAACCAAATGCGATTTCAATGAGTTTCTATTCACGCGGGTTCCTCACACATGAGAAAATAGAATAAATCAATGGTTGTGAGGGTTCAAAGTGTCATCGTGTCATGGTTTTGTGTTAGGCCTACCTCCAAGAGGCGGTTTTTGAAAAGAGTCCAAATGACCATGGAACATGATCTATTTGATGTCACGTAGGAATATGTGTAGACCTTATATCCATCTTGCATTCATGTACTCCGTTGGTCCCTCAAGCATATTGTGCAGCGAACTTGGACCGACTTTGCCTTTCCACCGATAAGAGTGCTTGAAGTGTAATGGTCATGGGCTCTCGGTCTGGTGTTCGAAGTGTCCCTTGGGTTGTCCCACGCTAATACACCTTGACCTTTGTAATGTCACCCTTTGTAATATCATTCCATCTCTTATATACCCAAATCTTAGTGAACGGATGTGATCGGTTCAAATCTCCCTCCTTGTTGTCACGTTTCCCTCCCATGTATTACCAAGGAAGCACCCCCACAATTTAGGATTTGGGTGGGCTAGGGATTGGTGTTTTTAGGGTTCCTCCTTCAACAATTCTGAAGAGATTGTGGTCCTTTGAGTGTTTTGAGTTGAATTTATTTGTCATATGGTTGCTACAAGTGCACATTTTATCCAAACCAAACATTAAAATCTCAACATCATCATCATGTTTGATGACATTCAATGGCATCACTTTCGTAGCTACAATCTCATGCCACATTTAAGCTTTACTCGGCCTCATTCCTTCAACTCTTCAATCGTTCAAGTCTACAATTCATGATCTACTATCTCCCTTGCAATCCTCACCTACAAATTCACAAACTCGAGTGGATCTCAAGGAGGACACTCCCATGGCGATGAATTGAGGTGATTTTGTAGTTGCAATTTATTCCATCTAAAGTTCATTTTTTTATTTTGTCTTTTTTATACTTTTTGTCACATTCTACGTAACAAGTCAAGCGATCATAAAAAAAAGTACTTTCTTTGAGTCCTTCAAACAAAGTTAGGTTGTGTGTGCAATGATATTGATTTGTTTTGTAACAATAAAGAGGGATCTATGAATGTAGCACCTTACATTTTCTATGTAATTATGTCTTGTTTTGTTTTATTTTTGTAGGTTTCTAGCTATTACATTTTTGTGTGAATTGGGTTCCTTGAAGTTCATTCCAAGATTGAGAACTCCTTACGAACTTTTCCTCAAGAGGGTTAGCACATTTGGACATGAATTGACATTCGGACATCCTTATAGATTTTTGGGTATGTGTTTTACTTGGTCATTTGCATCTTTGATGGTACTTACAATTTCAGCCTAAACCTCTTAGTTTGTTTTGAAGGCGATGCCACTCTTCAATATTGTTTTTTAATGGTAGAGAATAACCACATACTCTTGGTTATGGTTGTTGCTTATTCCTATGCAAGATTGTATGTTCTACTTACTCTTTCTTTTTTTGCCTTTGTCTCATTATGGGGACTTATTAAAATTTCTTCCTTTTTTATATATGGTGTGGGGTTTATTATTCATCATTTTTCCATCATAAGTGGGGTTTGTGTCCAACAAATCCAACTGGGTTAACGAGCATTTATAGTTCAGTTTAATCCATTCAATCTAATTTGAAGGCAATGTCACTCTTCAACATTGTTTCAAGCAATAGGAAGAATCATACCTCCAAGTTCTCTTGTTTTTTGGCAATATGGAGAGTCTTCGTTATGGATGTTACTCTTTTTTTCTTTTTTTCTTTTCTTTCTTTTCTTTGTCTTTGCCTATGCCTATTCAACACTCATGATCACATGCAAACACATGTGGAATTTCAAGTAGAGGCATGTGACTTCTTTGTTTGTTTGCTTACAAATGTTTATGTGGATTTCAATGACTTTCAAAAGAACAAATCTAAGGGGATGAACGCTACATTAAAAGACGTGTCATCCAAAGCAAACAAGTTAGTACGGTGAGATCTCATAATCCATATTTATATCATTTTGCAAGTGACAATTGCTATTCTAAGACAAACTCGTGACGTCGTGCATTGTCAAGTTCTTCGTAATCCTAATGACATTTGCAGCTTGTATCTTTAGAATAAGCTTGTACATAGTTCCATACTCGGTGACAAGGTGGAATCCTATTTGTCATATCTTTAACTGCATTTCAAGCTAAGTCGTCATAGAAGAACCTCGTACGTAGTTCCATGGTCGCTAACAATGTGCATTTCAAAGCTTAATATATGCTTTAGAAGATGATTGTCTCTAGTTTCATGCTCAATGACATGGTGGAATTCTATTCTTAGTTTCCATAATTACATTTGAAGCTTAAATGTGTAGAAGAATTTCAAGCTAGTTTCATGCCCGGCGACTAGGAGTAGTTATGTTATTCGTCACCCTAGCTAATCATTTTAGGTTCAATAGTCAACATAATTGGGGGGATGTACATGACCACTTAGTGAGCATGAGAATCCTCGTCATGATATTAGATAAGATATTCACATGAGCGTTGAAAATGACGAGGCATATGGCTATTAGCACGATTTGGATTTGCTTATCATCATGCACTAGTTCTGTGTTTCATGTCCTACAAGAAGTGAGTGTATAGAGAAAATTATCCATCTAAGGCATGGCTGCTTTAGATCATAACATTACTCAGTTGTGGGCCATTGCATTGTGGGTCCGGGAATCTAGTAGACATTGTGCCCCACTTATTCCGACCTCTCCCCCTTTTCGAGCGCATGTCAACCTGAATAATGTTCACCTTGCGAAGCCATGGTACACGTGGCTCAACAACTCATTGCCCACCCACACTTGCTAGTGTGAGCCACTAGCGAATGGCTCCTGTCATCAATGGCCACTCTTTGCTTCCATTTCACAAGTGAGAGCCATTAGATATAACCAATGTTGATATGAGTCATCCACTAGTGGTTCAAACCATTAAGTTTGAGTAGGCTATCACCACATGTGCAATTGTGTAGAGAGAGAGAGATTCTATACAACAAGTCTTGCATGCAAAGCCAACAACAAGCTAGGCATGACAAGTGCATGAGTACGAATCCATTGAGAAAGTTCGGCAACTTTTCATTGTTGACTCCCCGTTTAGAAAAGTAGCAAGAGTGAAAGGATGAGTAATGTTTTGATACACACATAAACAACAAACTGATATATAGATGTGACATTACACATAATATGAGAGTAAGAGAGAGAGGAAGGGTTATTAAAGGGCTCATGGATAATTATTTTCTTCTTCCCTATGGTCCATTTGTCCACACTCCCTCATTGTGAATATGTTATTGTTGTACGTGTCCATGCATGTGGGCAAGAGGACAAGGCCTGCATCTCGTGTTATTTGAGTTGGGCCTCCACCAATCATATCTAAGGTGAATATGTGGTGAATCACTTACACCATAACAAGTAAATCACTTAAAGTATTGGTTTATACATTTCTATGAATGTTTTTATATTATAAAATGAGGGTAAAATAGGGGGAGGGTTTGTAATAGGCTCGAGGAGAATTGCTTTCCTCCTTGTATGCTTATGGTAATGGTAGAGCTTATTTTATCATAGTAAGTTAAACATTAGGAAAAATGATTTCTAAAAGTGTTAAAAATAAGGATTAGACTCTTCTTTAAAGAAGAACCACCAATTTTGATGGGTGCTTAAGGAAGTGATAGGGTTATGAGGGTTGTCACTATGCTTAGGACGGTATTCAAGGTTGGTTCACATGGGGCCCCGAGTCCCAAGTCTCATTCCTGTAAGCAAGTCCCAACATGGAGGCAAATTTCCAACTTATGAGCCTCATGAGAGAATGATTTATATCCATTAATGTCATGTATTGGTTATTTTAAGCAAAACATTACATGTCCTTGTGTTGAGAGTTGGGCCTAGCTTTTTGCTTGACCCAACTCTCAACACAAGTCCCGAGCCTTGCCTCCAAAAATGGTTGCCATGTAGGCATCCATGTCATAATTGGGACTTAAGACCTCGGAATAATGTAAACTGGTAAGTTCCAACTTCCATGCTCTCAACAACTGAGATTGCATGGATTGACCTCAAGTTACTTGGGACTTAGGACTTGGAACCCCACGTAAACCGGCCCTTATGCAAAGGAACAATGTGTTGAGGGTAGCCATTTTGAGTATTGTAATAGTTGACCTCTTTGTGGAATATATGGAGCAATAAGATGTGCTCTATTGGGATTGAGTGTGGATGTGTATGATTTGGGTATCTAGCATGAATGTTAGGTTTTGAATCTATATAAGAGGTGGTTATGTTAGTAGTTTAAGTTGAGGAATCTTCACTTGACCAACATGGACCTCCGGAGGTATTGTGTTACCTAAGAAATGCCAATGGATGAACTCATCTATCATCCATGACAATATGTGTTCACTTATTCGTGAGAAGTGGCATCGAGAAGTCACCGTAGTGACATTAAATACCATATGACACTAAATAATGACACTAAATATGACATATCTAGTCTAACTACTCTCATCTTCTCAAATCCGGGTCCACTTACTAACTTCCTCCTCCATGTTAGCCATGATAAAGTTCTAGACCGTTGATCTTCAAATTCTTCGGTGACTAGCACTTGTAGGTTAAAAATGCTTCAATGAATGCATGGAAGTCTAGCATGCCATGTCCATAGCCCTCCACATTCTAGTGGGCCACCAAAACGTGGTCGGTTGGCAACTTGTGCTTATCTACAAAAACACCTCCAACCCACTATTACCTAGAATCGAGCAACCTAAATGGAAACTCACCCTAGTAGGATCGAGAGTTGGTAGTCACTTTAGCGGTAGCTATGACTACCAACAAAGGGTAGTATTGAGAGTATTGGTCTTTAGAGGAATTAATACTTATAAGAAATGAAGTCATCTACATGTAGGACTTGGACTTACTACATGTAAGGCCTGATATTGGTGAGTTTAAAACAGATGAACATAGTGCCACAAGTGCAACAACAGTAGTAGATGTCATACATCTCAATTGTGTTACCAATTTGGTACACTAAATAGGATATTTAGTGTTTGATACACTAAATACGAACACATACACCAAATATCAACTATGGTAATATGTGGAAGTTACATGTTTGAATTTAGTGTTAGTAAGGGTATGAAAATATATATATAATAAGGAAGGTGGCAGTAGGGAAGGTAGCGCACATTTATGTCTAACACAATTTGTCAAGGAATTGAAAATTAGTGTTGAGCAAGGTAGGGTGGTAACAACACTAAAACTAATCAAACACCAACTATCCTATTTAGTGTAGTGGATGAGTCATGTAGTATTAAAAGAAGGTAATAGACAATCTTGTAGGAATGACTAGTTCTACCAGGGGTAGAAATAAAGATACCTTTAATAACTCCCCTCATTCACTCCCTCTCATTCTAAATCTGTAAGTGCCCATGTGGGTGGGCATTGATTAGAAAGTATTGCTCATTGAGTCGGTCTTCACCAACAAAGAGTGAAAAAAATGACACCAACATGCAGTGTTGGCAAGAATGAGGGCAACTTCATCTTGATCATAGTTGTGAGCTCAAATTGTTGCATACACACATGAGTAGGCATGAAGGGGATGTAGCATTGTGCGAATTATTTAGTGATGCAATACGTGTTGATGCCTTTACAAATACTTGTTGTGATGATGATAAGGGTGACATACCAACTGACATTTTTTAGTGTATCCAACGAGGTTTGGTATTTGGTTTTTTGGGTTGTATTGTTGTTGTGGGCTTTTGATCTTGGCAGAAGATGAATTCTATGAAGTCAAGGTTAGAAGTTTCTTTGGTAAATTGGGGAGGTGTTTGTGAAGAGTTGGAGGTGATAATCTTATTTTATATTTAAATATGGTGAGGTATTTGCATGGGCACGTGGGAATGGAATTTTAATTTTTTTGCCAACAGGGGGAGGGGGGGGGTTCCTAAGAGTGTGTTCCCACATTCATAAGGAAAGCGTCATGTAGTTAGTTTTTGCTCTCACTTAAATAACCCAAAACACTAGGGTACAGACTCTCAAGGAAGGCTTAACTAGTGTCTATTACAGGCATTTGTCACTTCATAGTTCAGTAATTAGACCAAAGAGTTTGCTATATTCACTCTAGAACATGACTGGTATGTCTTTCACTCTCTTTCTCTCTCTTGATTTCCTCTCACTGTGTCTCATTCAGTAGGGTATGTGTGTCAGTCTCAGTAGTAACCATCTCGCCATGAGATTTGAGTAGAACAATAGTCTTTGAGTAACACAATTGTCTTTGATAACCATTGGCCAATGCATCTTCAATCCAAAAGCAATTCCTTAATTAGTTGGTCAAGGTTAATTTCAATACAAGATAATGTGTTTATTCCTTAATTCCGCTTTAGTTATCACTTACAACTTATGCTATTATTTATCTTTTGCGGTAAAGCTATAATCTTGGTTGCCCTGCAATCCTGCAAACAACAATAACCAGGGTAACACACCAGATAATAATTGATAATATTTATTTGCACTTCGTACTCAAAGACCTAATCTCTTGACTAATTATCGACTCACACTTCAATTGGAATGAGATTAACTTATGCCTAGGTTTCCTTTATACTCCAAAGTTAATCCTATTCTAAGTTCATTGAATCTCTCTTATATCTCTCATTTTTCTTCCTAATCAATTGATCAGAAGTGATTTCTCATCACTTCAATTGATTAAGATTCTCTCCTTAAACTCACTTTTCAAATGATAACTCTAACAGCCTAAGATATCAAATTCAACTATGATCTCTTTTCGGCCGCACTATCGTCACCTCACTCTTTTCTGCCTCTCTTCTGGTTAACAATAATCATTTCACCTCGTGGGCGGGCCTTTGGCCTTACACTTCACCTCAATGTTTAACTTAAGTCTCAACAATAGCCCATAGTGACACTATATGTTGATTAACTCTCGGCTCTGACACTTGGCCTTCTGCCAGACTCTCTCGCTTCCTCTCTTCTATCATTCTCACTCGGCTCTGCCTTCTCACAGGGTCCCTCGCTCATAAGTTCCACTCCAGGCTGACGCTCAAATTTCCAACTTCTTCTACCACTTGGCCATGGTTCAACTATGTTCTTTCAATTCCTCTGTCCATAGTTTTATGCCTCTTCTCTCCCTCTCGTCATTCCTCTCTTGAATTCTATCTTTTCTTCCAGATCTATTTCTCAATTCGACCACAGGTTTCTCTCACAATCGATCGATTTACCCTCTCAGTTTACGAGACCAATAGGTGCAACTATATTCCACTTCCCTCCGTATGCTCATTGTTACACCAATTTTGATTTACTCGCTGATAACTCTCGCTCTCACTGCTTCTCATTTTCTCTCAATTCAATCTCACCTTCTTCGGCCAAGAATATAACATAAGCTCGGATTATAAAGAACTCCCCTGCCCATAGTTTGACTCAATTCTTATTTACGTTACTCTCATATCTCTATCTCTATATTCCTCGCAACAATGACTGTTCACTCAATCTTAGCTTCCTTCTTCAACAATGCTCACACTCTTGACTCACAGTTCCTCTTTACTCAGCCATATTCAATTACTCACACTCAAACGATAGTTACACAATGTTCCATCTCTTGCAGTAATCGTCTTCACTTCATTATCATTCCACAATTCCACGTACGTCTCTCAATCTCGTACTCTCTGTTGTTTCTCAAATTGCTCAACTCATTTCCCACTTTACTTCCTCCGCAACAGTTCTCATTTCTCATTTTTATTCCGATTATAGGTCACTCAGTTATGCTTGTCAATCCCTACTCAGATAAATGTAATTGTTTCCACATACTATAGTTTCCAACCTCTCATTCATGTATTCCACTCACAACAATAGTTCGACATTGATTCAGCCATCAACAATAATCAAAAAGTAAAATAAACATAAGCAGAGTCTGGCAATCCTGCATTCACTGCGGTAATTGCTCAGTTTCCTCTTAATATAGTTTCACTATTATCCTCGCACAATCAGTGTCGAGGGAGACAAGTCAATTTGTTCTACACTGCGCTCAACAATGATCTAAGAAATGTCTGCCTTCTTCTCCCGCGCCAGCCCTCTTACGGGAGCGGGGAGACGATGGTAGTTACTGTAACTACCTTTTATGCCTATAGTTCAACTATTTTCATCGATCGGGATGAACTTCATCCTACTTCTTCTCTCTAGCCTATGGTTGAACTATTTTGCCAAAAAATGTGGCTTACACGTCATGTGTCTCGAAGTGGGAAAGAAATAGTTCATGTATTTGCCAAACCGCTTTGTTATGTCTAGTTACGTGGGATGTTCTTAATAATCCCACCAATCTTACCTAATATGAAAACCCAATGAATCACTTTTACTATAATATGTTAAATCGCTTAAACCTCAATTTGTATATGTCTACTATGATACGTCATATCCAACACATTACTTGAATATGTTAGAGGGAGGGTTTGTAATAGGCTCATGAAGAGTTGCTTTCTTCTCCCATGTGCTCCACACGTTTGCTATTTTGTAATCTAAATCCACAAGCTCCCATGCATGTGGGCAAGGATAAATCGTACTATTCTACAGGTTGCATTGATGAGCCTATTTAGTGTAGACGATGTGTTCTTGAAGTTGTCACCTGCCCTTGCCCACAAATCTTACATCATGTGAAAATGCAACAAATTATAGCATAATACATAACGTACAGTAAACCTTCGTTTACGGAAGTCATATTTATTGCATCAAATTTAATGATGAAATTGTAGTCACGGTGGATTTGTAATGGGCTCGAGAGTAGGTTTGTAGACAATTGTTTTTAACCAACAGAAGGCGATGTTCCATTGATTCGGCATTGTAAGGGTGTTAGAGCATCGCTAATGGGCGCCCATTAGATGTGCATGTCAAAGGTCATTTGATGGGTTCCTGGGGTAGTGCGGGTGAGAGGCGTGAGGAGGTGCCGAGCATGCATCTCAACGTGGCACCCGCCATGCAGTCCCGGTACCCATTCCCAAGGCCACGGTGGCATGGGTTTGTAGAAGCATGAAGAGCAACATAAAAGTGAAACAAATTAAAGTAAAAGTAAAAAAAAATTGCATGAATTTTAGAATGAATATGTGAGAGTTATGGATGATTTAGTACATTGTGATTATTGTGACTAAGGGCATTAGTCACATTAATCACATTGCACTAATGTGACTAATGCATTGTTAGGGCATTAGTCGCATTAATCACAATGCACTAATATGATTGTGATTTTAACGAAGATTGAAAAGAAAGACCAACATAAAGACATAAAATGAAAAGCAAAAAAACCAGGCTAGCATGAAGACACAAAACGGAGAGCCAAAAATGAGACCAACATTGAGACATTAAAAAAGAAAAAAGAAAAAAGAAACCACGATCAAGAAGACAGGAAACCACGGCAATGACGTCAACCAAACAAGGCTAAAAAAATGAAAATGTTGTTGTAGCTGCGAAACCGACATGGAGTTGCAATACAATTTTTGATTACACCTGCATGTGTGAAATAAAGAAAGAAGTTCAACCCTATATATATAGCACTTGGAGCTGCAAATTCAATAAAAATGCAGCTACGACTGCCATCATGGCGTTGACTTCGTCTAGTGGGAGGAATAAAGCTCACGGCAAAGGGACAAAACTTGCTGAAACCGGGAGGTATTTGGTGAGACACAGGAGACTAACGGGAGTCTTCCCAAGCCCATTAGACGTGCCAAAATTACCACGCCCGCCAAGCACGGTTGACAAGAGCCGCTAGCAGGTGCGTTGCGGATGTTCTTAATACCTAGATAAAGATGGATTTGTGGCATGCTTGATAGTGGAGCTCAAGAGATGTTGTCACTAATAAAAGAATAGATGTTTAGAGGGTTGTAATTAAGTTGCATGCTTTTAAGTGAATATAAAATTGGACCATCCCATGCATTCGATGTTGCATGTATCTTGCACCTTTGCATATAACAACCTCTAAACCAGTGCTCGGGGAGAACCGGGCAGTTAGTTGCAGATGAACCGGTTGAGTATGAGAAATAAAAGGTTGAAATTCGAGACCTTAGGAGAATCGCTTATCAATTTAGAGGAATCTATATAATATATCTCGAATGAATAAAGCAAAACCGGAAGATGTCAACATGTCACCGGTTGGATTAAGAATCACTAGGATCTTGACTGACTATGCCCAAAAACTTCCTGAGTAGTGCTCTAAACCTACCCACAGTTGAAGTTACAAAATTTGCTTCTCTTACAATATCTATCACGGAACTAAACTTTTCATATTATGTTTGGAAGCCTTTATGAGATTGATTTCTTGTTCTTTAATGGTCCATCACATAAAGTTGAACATTTGTAACTCATCTAATGATGTCACCACACTGTAATATTTTGGTTTTTTTGTTGCAGATTGAATATATTCAATTGCAAAAGGTAAGTCGAATACAAACGATTGTGGGGAAAAACATGTTGAAGGATCCATATGTGATAATACTTAGGGCAAGCCCAATGATCCTGCACCTGCATCTGCATTTGCACTTTCTCATCCGCGATGTGGATGCAAATGCATGATACTGGCCTAGTCACCTTGCTATACTTTAAAATAATACAGGAAGTGCAGAACTCCCTGCATTTCGACGAGATATGCAGGGAGCATGCTATCAGCTAAGGACAAACAACTTCATGGCGGCTTTTAACTAAAGACAACTCAATATGGTAGGGCCACAGAAAACTACAAATCATTCTAGAGGAAATTCTGAGGTAGTAAGGTAGAATGAGTGGCAGTTTTGCCTAGGTATGCATATGCATTTTGGGTGGAGGCCACTTTTCATTCCCGGATGCAGATGCATATCCAAGAACGATTGGGCTTGCTCTTATCTTGAGTCCCCCTAAATTGCTCCAAGTGGCAAGAAGGCTTTTGATACACTAAGCATTATCAAAAATATTCAAGACATCACCATGAGCAACATCAAGTGCTTTCTCAAGAACCTTAAGGGCCCTTTGCCACTTAATCCTGCCATAGTCAAGGAGAGCACCCCAACATGTTGTTGAGTTTTCTCAACATGGCAATGGATGGAATTAGAGATGGATCATTTATATGTTTCCAAATGATCCAATTTAAAGCACTACAAAAAAAAAAGCCAAGTCCAATGGTATCTTTGAAGAGGGTTTGGGAGATTATTATGAAGTGGTAATGAAGCATGGAGAAAGATTGACGAGGCCATGCATTTCTCTCCAATAAGTCAACAAGTCCTACCATGGAGGCGAAGTCCCAATTTTTGAGCCTCAAGAAACCCTTAAAATATGATCTATATTCATTAAAGTCTAATCTTGATTTTTTTTACAAACAAATTCTCAAGACTTGTGTATCGAGTTGGGTCTAGCGTTTTGCTAGACTCAACTCTCAACACAAGTCCTAAACCTCATTTCCAAAAAGTGTTGCCATGTAGAACTAACATTTAAGTATAAATGGTCAAATCACTTGTCTTAAATAATAAGAGATGTGCACTTATGAGGTAAAAAACATCAAAGGACAACAACAAAAGCAACAACACAACAATCACAACTTTGAATTCTTGTAATCCATGTTCATCAACCACAATATTTGTGTAGTTTTGCGATTTAGTGTACATCATATTGGCAGTTGGAATTGTCCAAAATTCACGCAAAAATCCAAATATACTTAAATCCTAGTTGTAGGCATCCATATCATCCTAAGTCATTACTTGGGACTTAAGACTTGAGACCCCGTGTGAAGTGGTAAGTCCCAACTTCCATGCTCTCGACGGTGGATATTGCATGGATTGACCTCAAGAGACATGGGAATTAGGACCTGGCATCCATGTGCAGCAACCCTAACTTAGCCATGTTTGTTCCCATAACCAAACCTTCAATCTTCGTGCTATCTTGTCCATCAACCAATGGCACAACCAACGCTAGATGTTTTGTTCTCTAGCCCTAAAACAAGCAAAAATCATCTTCACCCCCCCCCCCTCCTTCACCTCCACTATAAAATACCACCACAACACTCACAAACATCAAGACAAACCAACAAAACTAATACAAACGCACCCCACATCCAAGAACCCACAACAATTGAAACACCAATACAAGAAATTACAAGTGAAAGAACACAAAAGCTAAAAGATAAATGGGGAGCACGGGCCACCCACAAATAATTCTCGTGCATGTGGAACACCCCCTAGACAACATAGTAAAATGAGTAGACAAACAACACATCCTCCACAAAGACGACCTAACATTAGTAAACAAATTGCTCTGCCACAAGCATAGCCAAAATAAATCATTAAATTACATAAGCACCTTCAATAACCCACAATCTGTGGACTTGAGGTTTTTCCGACCACCCATTAGGACGCCCCATGTCAATTTCAACATCCAAGAATGTAACCTAGACAAAGACATACAAGGTAAATGACCAACAATACAAATGCACAACTAAGACACACTAGTTTTCGACCACAACGGTTCTTACGTAGCTACGATAACTATAGAACGGTTACACTGGCTTTGGAAAAAAAAACCACTATGAAAATACAAACAATTCACTCCCAACCACACTTATACCACCACCCCCCAAAATATTAAAACCGGACTTGTGGTTCTTATACAAATATTTTATCGCGCTACCAAAAAAAAAAGTCAAACACATCCTACCCATAAACCAACACATCAACCTACATCCCACAATGATCAACCTTGTCATTAAATCCTTCCAACCCACTCACTTGCACTATTCCGCACCACTTCCATGCTTGATCCCCATCACAAGATACAACTCACCTCACCGTAGAGACACAATCTTCGTCTCACAAGGACAAGCGTTATCGTTGCAATGGAATGTGCAATATACACACAATCCACACATTATCTTCTTCTTCTTTTTCTTTTTTTTTTGGCACAATTTGAGAAATCAATTGCAAAAAGAACCCAAAATACAACCAACATGGGCGAACCAACGCAACCCAAGTGGAAATCAAGAAATAATGTTCATTCGTGGCCTATCCATCCAACACAATCCACAACCTATCAAACCATAACACAATCCATACATTGGGCTCAAATGGTAGGTAAAGAAGATCCACGTGTGTATATAACCCAATCAACAACATGCAACTTGCCAAAACATTTCCGGGATTCCAAATCATACTTTGCTCCAAAGTTTATGTTATTATGGCTAGCAATAGCCAACACCCAAAACACTCCACACGGCATACACTTATGTACCGATAACCTCAACAATATATATCTCATAAACAACCACATTAAACGTCCATCTACCCAACACAACCACCCCAACAAACACATGGTAGCATCAATAGTGCACTTCATCATATATATGGTCCCAACACAAAACTACCATACACAAAGTCCGCGCATCCACATGCATCGAAGACAACGAATTGTCTCACACACTAGCAAATGAAGGTGCCCTTAAAAGCACCATAACATTCGTACCTCACATACATATAGCGCACACCACCCAATACAGTTTCGCCAAACCCCCTCAACCACATCATTAGAAATCTACAATCCTACATACAAAAGGAACATACTAGGCTCACAATCCAACACACCCAAAAACTCCTATACGTGGAAAATGGATAAACAACGACCAAACATACCAAAAATTCTCGAACCACTAATGGGAAACCGTGCAAACCACATATGCCCAAATTACATAGGTTCTCAAATTTTGCTCCTCGTAGTACATGGGATGTCACCAGAAAACTTATTTTGCTCTCACATACACAAGTACCCCAATTGTACCCTATGCTCTAGAAACAACAAATACACGTGACTGCACCTCCTCTCCTTATTTAAAATTTAATAAAAAAAAAAGAATCCCCAAAGGACTTTGAATAGTAAGACACAACATTGTTGTCCACCAATTAACCAATCTACTAACATCATGCATACACACACGACACCTCACACTCATTGATGTTGGAACAATAAACAACACATTTCAAGGCAACACCATCTCACCATGGATACTTTGTTGCACACGCAACACCTCAAAATGTGCATGCATTGCCAAACCATGCCCAAACATCATATACATACAAGGAACAACAACATAACAAACATGGCCATTTAGACCCACACCCAACCTCTCCATACAAATAATTGCATTCACATTTACCCACGATAAATACACCATCCAAGCCAGAAAAACACAAATACGACCCACTAATTGAAAAATTCACAAACACGGATGGACAATTTACCCCTTCAAGTGATTATTATAGGCGTTAGAGGAACCGTCATACAAAATCTCAAAGAACTTCATAGTCTACACATACCCATGGCATTTATTAAAAAATCAATGAAAAATACACACATGCTAGCCATTAAATACCTCACATATTTGGTTCTAAACAAACAAACACTAAGCAACGAACAAACACCTATATACCCCCCCCCCCCCGCCTATGCGGATAAAACCTCCCGCCACTCAACCAATGGACAACAAACTAGAGCTCACCTACCGCAAGGTAGGCAAGTAAACCCTCTATTGTACGAGCTCAAATTCATGTCAGTAATAACACCAATGTTGGTTTTTCTTTTTCTTTGAAATTGGTTTAGTATTGACCCCCATCAATCTTGCCTATGGTGAAAGGGCAATCAACTACACATAACACTGAAATCTCTTTTGAAATAATTTGGACTTCACAATCAACATAAACTTCCAAAGATTAATCCAATGTAATCTAATTGGAATGAACTACCCACAACTCCCAAAAAGGGAAGGGGAGGAAGAGAGGAAGTTCTCACATATGAATGTACCTCTTATTCATCCAACATACGAGTCCATAAATAATATGCATAATGAAGGACACTTTTTATATATAAATTGACATCGAAATAATGTTTACAAACATGAGTTATATGTTGTTCATGTCATTTGAGGTGAATTGGGCACAAACCTATAAAGAGTCAAGTGTCGAACGGATGTGCTTAGTTTAAATCTCCCTCATTGTCACATTTCCCTCCCATATATCACAAGTTTTAATATTAAAATGATCCACCAATGAATTGAAACCACATGCTCGCACACATCACATTGTCATCGTTGTGGTTATTGCAATGTTGACTTTGTGTCATTCCATAATGTCACATCCTACACTAATTCTCTATTATCATGCATCCATGTTAGTACTACAAACCTACATAATACCACGTGCACTTTGGTTGCCATGAGCATGATATTAAGGAGGTTATTGTGTATTATCTTGCACATGTGACCAACTATGGCTGATTGTCCAATCAAGACCAATTAAACTCGTTTTACAGACCACTCCACATCACATAATCAATTGCAACTAACACCAAATGACCCGTTCTGGTTGGATGTCGGACTTTTATCCATTTCAAAGACCACCCCTAAGTCTCTTCCCATAAGGCATAGCTAATAAGTTAGACAACACCAAACTCTCAAGTTCAAAAGACATGTCAAGGCCGCCATGATTCTTGCACCTTGGCCCCACCGGTTTTTGGTCTCTGTTTCGAAACCGCGTGTGTGACGTGGCGTCCACATAATACAACCATTTTAACTCGTTCTACAAACCACTCTACATCACACAATCACTTGCAACGAACAACAATGACCCGTTTTGGTTGGTTGCGGAACTTTGATCCAATTCAAAAACCACCCCTGAGTCTCTTCCCACAAGGCATAGCCAATAAGTTAGACAAAACCAAACCTCTCAAGGTCATAATACACATTTCAAGGCCACAACTCTTGTACCATGGCCCCACCGGTTTCCGTTTCGAAATTGCGCATGTGACGTGGCGTCCACATAATACAACCATTTTAACTCGTTTTACAAACCACTCGACATCACACAATCACTTGCAACGAACACCAATGACCCGTTCCGGTTGGCTGCCGGACTTTGATCCACTTCAAAGACCACCCCTAGGTCTCTTCCCACAAGGCATAGCCGATAAGTTAGACAAAACCAAACCTCTCAAGGTCATAATACACATGTCAAGGACTCAAGGCCACGACTCTTATACCCTGGCCCCACCGGTCTCCGTTTTGAAATTGCGCATGTGACGTGGCTTCCACATAATACAACCAAATTAACTCGTTTTACAGACGACTCGACAGACATCACACAATCACTTGCAACGAACACCAATGACCCGTTCTGGTTGGCTGCCAGGTTTTGATCCACTTCAAAGACCACCCCTAGGTCTCTTCCCACAAGGCATAGCCGATAAGTTAGACGGAACCACCCTCTCAAGGTCATAAGACACATGCGAAGGCCACGATTCTTGTACCTTGGCCCCACCGGTCTCCGTTTCGAAACCGAGTGTGTGACGTGGTGTCCACAAAAAAACAACCAAATTAACTCGTTTTACAGACCACTTGACAGACATCACACAATCCCTTGCAACGAACACCAATGACCCGTTCCGGTTGGCTGCCGGGTTTTGATCCACTTCAAAGACCACCCCTAGGTCTCTTCCCACAAGGCATAGCCAATAATACGTTAGACGGAACCAACCTCTCGAGGTCATAAGACACATGCGAAGGCCATGATTCTCGTACCTTAGGGCCCACCGGTCTCCGGTCCCGTTTCGAAACCGAGCGTGTGACGTGGCGTCCACATAATACAGCCAATGGACCGCTCCCTAGAAAAGAGCGCCCAAGTGACAGGGTCAACTGAACATCAGGAGCTTCACATTCTAAAAAGCGCCCCCTACATCTCCGCTACTTATTATAAGCTCATAGTTGTATTAAATTTTCCAATTGCCCGGTTTCCCAGCCAACCCTTGGGTGTGGTGGAAGGTTCCCGTCCCGGACCCCAATCCTCAAGTGCCCTACTTGTAGGCTCAATGTGGAGAGCTTCGTGCGGGCAGGATCACATCTGCCCGGATCTGGGCCCCACCTCGGGCACGCCTCTTTCACCGCTTGAATGAAGCCCATGCTCCCTGCCCCTCTCCGCCCGACTTCGAAAACTAAAATTGCCCTTACATTTTTGAAGGGCACTTGTCCGTGTAACCGATATCGAGTGCACTTCATCTTCAAGGTCCAAAATCCAATATACATGTTCACTTCCATTGAGATAATAAGCAATTTGATGGGGATTTCATTTTTCGAAGTGAAACCGTCAATAAAGCATGTAATTAACTTGGAAGTCAACAATATTACAAAACCCTCGTTAGCACTGAGGTTGTAATTCTTGTGACTTATCATTGAAAGGGTCTTTGTCATTCTAATTAAGTGTGATTTCTCGATGGAAGTGGACATGTATGTTGGATTCTGGAGCTTGAAAATGAAGAACACTCAATATGGGTTATGTAGACAACCGGCCTTCAAAAATGCAAGGACAAATTTAATTTTCGAAGGCGGGCAGAGCGGGCAAGGAGCATGGGCTTCGTTCGGGCAGCGAAGGAGGCGTGCCCGGGGTGGGGCCAGCCTGGGCAGATGTGATCTAGCCCGGGGCAGTCAGCCAGAGCCCCGGATTTATTATGCCGTGGCAGCCAATGGGGTGGGGCGATTGATTGCCGGGGTTGTTTGTTTGCTGTCTCCACTTCGGCAAGGGCGGAGGGCGTGTGTGACGTGGCCGTGCTGAGGTGGCGTGCTGAGGTGGCATGCTAATGATGGAGGGGTGGGTGGATTCCATTTATTGGTGGTGGGGTTGCAAGGGGGAGGGGGACTCGGAGGGCCGGGGTGCCTTTGATTCACAACATTGGTGAGGACAATATTGTAATATACGGAGAGTTCGTGGAGTCGTCCCCAATCGCCGGTGTTTTTTTTGTGTTCCCTTTGTTATGCAATTGATTTGTCCCTAATGGTAGTAGATGACGTAACATTGATAAAGATGATGACGTCGATGATGCTGATAACATGCATAGCATCCTACTCCATGTATGTTCTCAACATCATAAACATTGTGTAACTTTAGAGAGGTAGTATGTAGAGTTTTTTTTAGAGGGTTGGGAGCAATTGTCCAGTTGTTTGGCGGTGCATCTCATGTTTGGTGCACATACCTTAGGGGCGGTTTACACTATGGACCATGAAGTCGTCCCACGGCCGTCTAAGCGATGTGATTAGACGTTGAAGTCGTCCCGGGACGACTTGGGTTTACACCAAGGAAAAAATGGCAGAGTGACCACGGAGGTTGAGGTCCACAAAATTTATTTTTTTAAGCCTACTCTATCCACTGCCATGGTCCAACGGGTTTTCCGTTGGGACAAGCAAAAGAGGTGGTCCGGGAAAAATAGCAAGGGCCCATGTCAGAAAAATGCCGTTTTAATGATTTTTTTTCCCGACTTAATTAAACTTGACTTTTTCCAAAAACTTCCTTTTTTATTATTAAAAAAATCAGCACCTCCACTTTTTGGTGCATGGTCATTCTTCATGGTCCACATTCGGTTTACACCTAGTGAAGGGCCCATGAACCATGAAAACTAATATTTTAGTAACTCGGACCATGGAAGTCGTCCCATGAAGTCGTCCCACGCAAAATAGGCCTCTTACGTGGGACGACTCCATGGTCCATAGTGTAAACCGCCCCTTAAACTCACTGTTTCCAACAAATACTTCCGGATATAGAGAAGAGAGACGAAACGCTAACTTTAGTGGGAATCATATATATACATGTTAGCTCCATCAATCTTCTGGCTCCCAAAAAGCTCCCATGCTCGATTTACATGTTCCCGAGATAAAACAATTTGGGACTAAGTGCGGTTGAGAATAGGAGGGAAAATCCGTTGATTTTATGTCTATTCATAAGTATATGGAGTTATTTCTAGAAGGCCGGGAGCAACTATCCAGTTGTTCGGCGATACATGTCATGTTTGGTGTGTATGCCAGAAACTCATTGCTTCCAACAATTTATTCTCGGATATAGAAGAAGAATAAGAACTCCGGTCTCCAGAGGAGGCTGGAGTGAATAAAGTGTTTGTTCGTAGAACACCGTAGGCCATGCCTTACTGCAGTGGCGTTAGATGTAAAACTACTTCGCCCTTTGCAAGACGTAGACACTATATTTAGTAACCGACAGTAAATTTTGGTAGCCAGTTATTATGTATGAGTCTTGTTTTGGGGTAGTTAGTGGAGGGGGATCTGTATTGGGTTGGAAGTATTATTTATTTATGCGAGGTCTTGGAGATCATTAATAGTTTGTCGATTTTCTAGTCTTCGTTTGTGGACTAATATGGAATGTGCATATTGTGTGGCAATTATGTTAATTTGTTTAAACGTGTTTTTGATTTTCGTGGTAGGGATTGTGAACGTTGTTTCCAATTTGTTCATTGATGGGATATGTGTTGTGCCTCTTGCTCCTGCGACTAGTACCATGAGTGGGGCTACGTTCCAACCCTTTGCTATGATGTTATTTACGAGTGGTTGGTATTTTATGATTTTTCTATCCAGGGTTTCAGTGGCGAATCTATCATTGCAGTATGTGAATTCAATGAACTGTATGGTTATATCGGGCGTGGGGGATCATGGGGGGGTGGTTATATGGATGGCCTATAATGCATAGTATGTCTGGTTTAAGCCTAGCGTTGCAATGACACCTTTGGGTATCACATATGCATGGGAGTAACCATGGGGGAACTGTATTTTCTTGGGGTAGTTCATTATGTGTTCCTGCATTCATTAATGTATAATGTCTTGATATTCAGGTTGATACAATGAGTTTGCGTATTTCCCATACCGCTTTGTTATGTTCTCGGATATAGACATGGTAGCTCCATCAATCGTGTGGCTTGCAAAAAGCCCCCATGCTTGATTTACATGTTCCCATTATAAAACAATGCGGGATCAAGTGTAGTTGAGAATAGAAGGGAAAAAATGTTGATTATGTGTTTATTATCAGGTCTTGACACACGAGAGCCAAGCTACACAAGAATAATTACACATTGAAACTATGGATTCTTTTTCTTTTTCTTTTCTATCCTTGTGTTTCACCATCTATCCCAATGGGAGTACAAGTCTAATGGGCTATAGAAATCCACATTGTGCCACTACACTGTATATTTTGATTTAGTGTAGTCCACACTATTCATCATCGACCCACTTAAAATGTTATTGGAATCACTAGGTGTCAATCATAAAAAATGGGATGGATAGTTGTTGTGTAACAACAACTGAGGAAGACATTCTAATGAACATGAAATTAAGTATAGGGAGGTCCCCCCCCCCCTAGCATTGTCATGCCCTTAAGTAACTTAACTCCATAATTCTCACGGGGTATCGGATGCATACCATTTTTTTTTTTAATTTTTACCTTTCTATTCTTTTCTTCTTCTTCTTCTTCTTTTTTTTTTGGGGGGGGGGGTCTAATTGAAACACGCAGTGGTACTTTACCAATGATGAAGTTGTGGTAAGAAATTTTGAAAGTATAAAAATAACAGATCTAAGAAAGATGATTCACTTGAGTCAAGTTTTTGTTAATCTCAAAAACCGCCTTCATGATCCACCCCCCCCCCCCCCCAAATTCTTTCTCAAAAGAAAGAAAATATTTCAATGTACATGTGATTTGCGTGGTAAACATGGGAGTTTGCAACCTTTAGTGACGTTCATGCTTAAGGTTTTGTAGTACTGTAGAGGTCTCCAATTCCGACCATATTGAAATAAAATCCGTCTTCCTTACGATTGCCATGTGTCATGCTCACATTGGCTAAGACCCAATTATATCTTACATGAAATCTACATTCCAATTTCACTAAATATGAAATAGAGGGCCCTCTATGGCAGTGCGATGTTAAGTTGTTTGTCTAGTTAATTAATCTATAAGGGATGGTTGTTTTGTCAAATGATGTATTGATTGATCCAACTATTGATTTCACATAACGTAGATATATCTTAAATGATTACTCTTCCTCCTACATTGATGATCTAAATTAGTGAGGGTGGGCTAATAGTGAGTGTGGAAAGTTAGTGAAGGTAACACTAAATTTATTTATGCTATGGAATTAGTGCCAACCAAAAGATTTAGGAAGGATGTGTGCCCTAATATTATTAATTCATAACATTGTTGATATCATCACTATTCACCAAAAGTACTAGCACTCGGCACTATTCACTGAAGGCATCGGAACATGGCGCTATTCATTGACAAGCATGTGGCACGCATTAGTCGCATGCATGCATTGATTTTCATGAAACCTACATATGGCAAATGAGCATGTATTCATGAATTTAGTGTCACTTAATACAGATTTCAGCCCTAAGTAACATTGATATTTGGCTAAATAGTGTGTGCCTCAAGAATTATTACCACCCTCGCTAATTGGGATTATGAATGTAGAATACGTCTCCTATGACATGAAACACCATATTAGAACGAGACGAGTTAGCACATATAGTTTGTGGCCATAGCCACTTTCCCCTTAAATTTTTTGAGCTCAATGACTATATTATTCATCGTCAAAGTGAAGAATCTTGTTCTCTTTAAATGATCATACAAGTCTCCCATGTCTTTTGACTATTGAACTTATATTGGTAGCATATTTAGAGCTTTTAGTCCAATCCCTTTGAACTCATTTGTTGTTGTTGTCCATTCTTGGATGCACACCTAATATATAGGTGTCTGATTAGGATAAGTAATTGAAGTAGGCATGTCTACCTTAAAGCACAACTTCACTTCACTACCTAGAAACATTGATGTATAATTCATAGATTTGGGTCGTTTGTCAAGGACCACATGTGTGCACTCTAGACCCATGCTTCCTAGCAACAATTGCCATGATGTGGGCTTGGGATTCGTGGCATCTACGTAAACTCGTCCATCCTGGATGAAGGGGCTGCAGTATGACATAAAAATATCCTACAAGATCAAGGGCTGGCCCATTCCAATTCATCATCACTAGACTAAGTTGGGTATGTGACTCTACTTTCGGAGACAATCCGTCTAAAAACAGTCACGTACATGTTAAAATACAATTCAATGTGTTGTCACCTTCACAGTGGATGAGTTTGTGTTAGACACCACGAATCCTTAGCCTTGTGATGTTGTCTTGTACTTAATATGTATTTTCTTCGAAATGCATTTGGACATGCGTGTGGATATACAATTCAAGAATTGTGTAGCTTTGCCACTAGATGATATTGTCCACTAGATGGTACCAAAATCTATACACGTGCTACATATTGACAACACCTAATGGATGGAAACCAAGACAAATCTTTGCAATTTTCGTAGTGTCACGTGTACCAAAACCGAACATTATCTTCTTGGGAGTGACCACCTTCGTTACGCTCGATGCTAATTGGTTGACCTAGTTTGTGGTCAATAACTTGTGGTCAATAACAACCCGAGCACATGTTCACAAGGTGGGTCTTATAATTTGTGGCAAACATGTTAAAGGGGGGTATGGTAACAATCTATCCTCTATAAGTTTATGCCAATTGATTATCTCCACACTAATTTGAGGTCTTTGATAGTAATTATAGGACCATGTAAAAGGTTTGGAAAAGGTATATTCAAACTATAAAGCAAGGCCAAGGGTTTGTTTTGTCTTCAACTTCTATGGATAGCACGATTCCGTGCCCATGAGGTATTTAGTGGTTGGTATTGCATTTTTGACCACTTACTTTTAGATTTGTAAATTAGCTACCCATAGACCTCCAAGTTAGATCGTACAAGGTGATTATGTCTAAGTGGTGCAAGATTAGGTTTGGATCTAAGAACATCCACCCAAAAAATGCATGTGTTAAAAATATATTGGATTGTATGCTCAAAATTGCTAACCATTCTAGGCTCAATGGTTAGTACAATTGGGACGAGGGTGGCGTGCAAGAGATAAATCTCATTTTATAATGAATACAATATTATGAGGAAAATGATCATATGCATGATAAGTTTCGAATTGTTAATAATCTCGCATTAATTTCATGTTTCAACAAATAGTAGGTGCAAGGCTAGAAATGTTTGTTTAAATCATGCTTACATCAATCATGAATGTGTGACATCCTATCCATTCAAAATGTGTCATACAATATATTCACACATAAGGTAGATGGGCCATATTTGGTTCATTGTCTCACTCATACACTTGTATTTAAGTGGTGGGTGGGTAGGTGCACATCCAAGAACAGACACAAGAAAGACATTTGTTTGAAAGAGATTGGACTACATATTCAAAATCTAGTAACCGATCTAGGGTCATCAGTCAACATGACTTGGGGGACGGGGGGGACCCATGTTACCTATTTAAGGCTCATTGTCAGTGGACTTTGATAATTGCTAACAATTTGAAGATTAGCTACGAAACTTTATGAGATTAATCATTAGACCTGGCTTCTTTGTCAAGTACCAACGCTTCGTTCCGGGTGCACCCTCCACCTATGATCCACCCAATCATAGTTGGGATATCCATGTGAACCGGACATTTTCAACCAACCATGTGGAAACGTAAGGACTTACCCTAGGGAGATAGATGCTGGCCGGCTCCGTTGCGCCCTTTCATGACGTTCACCTTCAAAAGTAGGCAATACTCTTTCGGACCTTGCCTTCACCTCTTTGATTTTCGTACCACATGTTTCAAAATTACATATAAACTTAAAATTAAACCAACTCAAAAATGAAACAAGATCATGATTCATGCCAGTGACTACATCAAAGTCGTCTTTTTTCTTCTCTTTTTTCCCCTTTGGTTTTCTTTTGTTCTCCATTTTCTTTTCTTTTACTTCCTTTTTTTTTCCCCTCGTCAACTTAGTTTACGTTTTAAAATCTTCACGTTTCCTTGTATTGTATATATGGCAAAATGGGGCGGTTTATGGCCACCACACATTCCCACAACTACACGGAACCTAGAGTACCACATTACTATCATGAAACCATTGACATTCCTTTAGCATACCTCCGCCCGTACTAAGTTGGGTTGTGGAATTATTCAAACTTTGACCATGCATATACATAATAATAAGTAGAGATCTCCGTGTCTCAAAACCCACATCATGCCCACCAAATCTAAGAGTCTCCGAGTTTTTTTTTTTTTTTTGTTGTGTACGACAATGCTACAAATTAAATGAAAACGGTATTGATTTGTTGGTGGACCTGCTAGCCCATATGCCGCGTAGCATCATAATTTGTTAAAAACGTACATTTGAATTCCCATTTGTTTGTGGGAGTAGACATGTCACTCAGACTAAATAAATAACTAACCAACGTCAGGCAATCCGACATGAATTTGAGCTTGTTGGTCCTACCATATTCAAGAATCTTCTCGGTGTAAGGTGGAGTTTACTGCCTACCTTGCGGTGAGTGGGCTCTTGGCTTCCTACTTACCTAGCTAGTTTTTTCTGTCAATAAGAGAGAAGATTCACAGCGGGAATCGAACCGTCAACCACTCCATTCGGTACCTCTCCACTATCACCCAGTAGTTTAGGGTCATCTTGGACCTCCACTTAGACTACATGATTTCCAGCGCATCAATCATGATGTGCTTTTTCCAAACATTTTATTATGCGATGTTCATGTTCTTAGAGTGGCAGCAAAATACCCGAGTGAGATGCACGAGGTTCACCAAGCTATCCTTGAACTACTTGAGCCGAGTTTGGTTTTTTGGAGTTCTAACGAGGGTGTGTTTGACATTAGGGTCCAACACCAAAGAAACCTTAAATCGAGTAATCTTGATGGTTGTGTGTAAAAATTTGGACCCAAAGGAGGTTAAATTGGGGTTTGAGTCCACAATATGAGAAATGAAGTGGTGCTTATGTGACACCACTTTCATGCCAAATCTTGTTGGTCCCAATTCAATAAAAATATTTCACCTAATTTGAGAATTTAAACTTCAAACCTAGTTTTCATTTGGAGTCCACAACTAGGGATCATTTAAAGTATATATTGGATCCCAAATTTCTTGGACTTTGACCCTTGTGTAAACCACCACGAGTTGCATTGCAGTAAATCAATGTCTCTATAGCCATACTCAAGTATAGTATTTATTACGAAAGAAAACCAATAGTTTAAAATGGTGCTTTTGTTTTGTCTTCTTTTTACTTGATCCACAATTGAATTAAATAAACACAAAATACTTCTTAGCACTTGTATGAATAAAGTCCGTTCGTTACAAGGAAATATTCATGCATCACTGCGGATGTGTTTCCTCTTTGAATTGGCTTCATTATACTCCTTTGATGAGTAGACTTCACATAAGTGCAAACTCAATTTTCATGAAGGTTCCAAGCTAGTTCATGAACCTTCCAGCCAATGTTACCACAATGTTCTACCAATTTCATGAACTTTTTAAATTTAGTTCATGACTTTTCTAAACCGACTTGACATGTGGCACACCTCAATTTGAGACAGTGGACCTTTACCTCTAGCAATTCATGAATCTTCCAAACCAATCTCAAAAATATCTTCACACTTTGCGGTTTTCGTACTCTCAACTTTGAATTTCATTTTGGTAGAGCTAGTCATGGAGAATGATTGGGAGAATCTTATACATGATGTATCGTTCTATGTGAAATAAAGTTATATGTTAATGAAATTGTTAACAACATATACTGAAATTGGTTGTCTATATCATGAATTTGGTTCATGATTCCAATGAAATTGATATAACCTATTGCTAAATTGATTTCTAAAGTCATGAAATAAAGTTTGCACTTATGTGAATTCATCTCACAAAAGGGGTAATTGATACCATGAATATTCCTACATAGAACACGAGGCCAAAACAACTATCATAGAGGGCTAACTTATACGATTCAATCATCTTTGATTGGCAAAACGTAATTTCCACTTGGGGATGTTGGAGGCCACAACTACCGCAATGATGGCACATGAAAAGTTCCTTTCCAAATGTCAATGACACGATTTCGAACCATGTAGGCAACTACGGTACCATGAGTGGAAGTTAGAGCAATTTAATGTTCAAGAGCTCCACTCCCAAGCATCGCGCATTCAATTCCTTGGCAAAGAGAGTATGTTAACCTCCTAAAGACTCCCCGGGTCATAATTGACCGCCCATCCCGGCAAAAGCCTTGGTTAGGGTTTCTAGTTGTATTGAATTGTAATGTTTTTCGGGCAAAGAGTTGGGTGGTCCCTTTGTGAACACATTGAAATAAACGGATTTGCAATTAGCATGGCGTGGGGAATCTTCTAGAACCGGGGGTTTGAGGGTCCGGGCAAGCCTTGCCGTTGTCCAAGCATGCCCGGAAACGGCCCAATACCGTGATGCCACATGTGGTGATGCCAAAGCCTAGAAGATGTTGTTGAGATTTTGGAGGTTGGTAACTTAGATGGGCACATTCAAGGAACATCCACCATTGGGATGTTCTAGATTCATAGTTGTTAGGCATCCATTTAGTTGAAATTAAGAGGTCATTGAAGGCCTCGTAAAGGCCCATGCCATTACAAGCTCCCACAAAGAAATCACATTGAAATGAAATGTTGGGAACTCTTTTCCATTGCACGAATACCAATAGTGTTTTTTTCTTGTGTTAGTAGTTTTTTTGGGGGTTGGTTGTGGTTGTTGTTGTTATAGAGCTCCATAATTTGCTATGGAAGTTGTCACTTATTATGTGCCTATAAATACAAACAAATAAATAAACCCAATGCTTCCCGATTTGGACCACCACACACAAAGAGGTTAGTGAAATTGTGAAATTTAGTGAAATTAGAAAGAAAAAAAACACCTCTCCCTTATATTATGTACGCTATCGCCTCAAATACCACCTCTTCCTACACTCACGTTAGTTCATACGTAGCATAGAGAGTCCAGTGTCCACCCCTTGGTAAATACGAGTAATGAGCTAAGTATTTGAAACAAAATTTGATGATGAAGAAATAGTTTAGGCAAAATCAAATTGGGAATCCAACTATATAATAACCATGAATGATTGACCATGGTGATGAAGCCTAAGTAGCCACACACCATGATCTATGACCCAAGGTAACCACCGCGCCTTACTAAACAATACTTAAACCCTAACACCTCCATGCAAAGACTCTTTCATGTGCATGATGAGGAGAACACTTGGCTTTTTGTTACCACTACAAGTTTACTAAATATTTGCTAAATGTGGTGCGAGTGGTGATCGTTATAGTAGAGGTGCTTTACTTACTCACATAAGTAATTCAACATGACAAACCGAGCATGCAGTTTGTGTACTTTGTTTTCCTTTGTATTCAATATAATTTCAAGTTCTCCATGAACTTTACATGATGAATAAATATGGGTCTATAATAGCAATTGAGCCCTACTTAAGACACACGACACATGCCTTGCTAATATACTATTATATATTTCAGATGATACAAGTGCAAGTGAGCTAAACTCTTTGTATTTTGAGCACCAATAACAATACATCAGTTTTAACTATGCTTTAAGTAATTTAAAACTTATTTATGAGTTTTGAACATAATGAAAATTCATGTATGTAATTCTATTGGCAAACTCTATGATAAAATTGATAGCATGTGTGGACTGCATCTCTTGTTGTAGTATGCTTTAATTGCATAATATTATATTATTTGTGAAAAATACACATCTAAAGGAAATATTTGACTATATTACTTCTCAAGGTATGTATAGTTGGGGATTATATGTATTATTATAATTTAATACTCTAAATAATTTGTTTTACAATGCGCATGTCTCAATTGTGCATAAAACAATCTCATGTGCATTATAGAATTTTGTCCATATTTACTTGAATCCTAGTTTTTTTTTTAAAGTTTTGAGTTGTTGCTTCTTACTCGTGAAGCATGTTACAAAAATTGCCTCCAAAGACCAATTCAAGCTAATTCTCTTGGTATTCAAGAAAATGACATTTGTGACATTTTTGTGTGCCATGTGATGTTTTCACAAACACCACATTTACAAAGAAAGATAATACTCATACTACCTTGTAAATTGTTTTTGGGCAAACGAGCATCAGATGCCAAAGGTTGAGTGGGAAATGACCACAAGTTGGGTCCCACCAATGGCCACTAAGTAATGTCATTTCTTTTGAAAAGAGATTGTGAACTCTGTTGAAGAATCCTATAAACCATATGCTAGACCATATTGGTGTATGTTCTTAGAGCCACGCATAATAGTTATTATGGTCTCCATTCTTAGATTCACGTGTAACTGCAAACCACTCAAATATAGGTATCAAAGACAAGTAACCAAATAAGGCACGCTTACCTAATAGCAATGTGACCTTTGACAGAGTGGGGGCTCCAAGCATGTCATGTTTAGAGAGGGATGCATTGATATTAAAGCCTAGGGTGGGTTAATAGTTGATTATAGGTTCAAGAAATGCAAGGTCCAAATTTCCAAATTATCCCCTAATGGATGTTCCTTTCAGACTCAACATTGGACCATATACTAACAAGTTGTGACTCTATTGTGGGCAATTTAAACTCCACAAATTATATCCTCCATTATATCAAATCGAGTTTCATATGGGTAGCTATTGCAAACCTTGAAGATTGCATTTCTTTTCAAGTTTCATATTTGAAGTCTAAATGCAAAAATTACGAGAGATTGGAATAAAGAATCATCCTCTCTTTAAGCGATCACATATACTATTCCAATATCATTATCAAACCTAGAATGGTTATCATTTTTTGAAAGATATAGACCAATTTCATTGTAACCCATGTCGTTTTTGGTGTTCATTCACAATGACGAGCCTTGACATATACAATTCAAATCACAATCGAACATAGGCAACTTTTTTATTTTAAATATGACAATCTAAGGCACATGTAAGGTAAGCATCTTGAATCATACACCTTAATTGTGCATTGAACTTTTCTAGGTGTTTGAAACACATGAATAATGTGAGAATATTAGGAAACATGTATCACAGTTGTAGGGATATCCTAGATTACTTATAGAGGTCTAACACATATCTTATTTGTAATCAGGGTGAGGATTCTTCATCTTATTGAATGACCATATTGCCTCTCCAAAATATATTGACTATGAAGCCTAGAATGGTTATCAAATTATGAGCATGTAGTCCAATCTCTTTAGAACACAAGTTATCATGGTCTCCGTTCTTAGATCCACATGTAACCGCAAACCACTCAAATATAGGTATCAAAGACAAGTAACCAAATTAGGCATGCCTTCCTAATAGCAATGCGACTTTGACATAGTGGGAGCCATGAGCTCCAAGCACGCCATGTTTAGAGAGGGATGGTTGAGATTAACGCTTAGGGTGGGTTAAGATTAGGGTCTAGGTCCAAGAAACTCGAGGCCCAAATTTCCAAATCATCCCCTAATGGATGTCATTTTGGGACTCAACATTGGACCCAAACTTGGAAACTTGTTCCTCAAATCGAGAGGAGTATTTTATTGACTCATGACCAATAAGGTTTGGAAGGAAACTGATGCCACATGAACACCACTTCCATTTTTCACAAATTGGACCCAAACCCTAGTGTAAACCCCTTGGGTCCAAAACTTTGCTCTCAACAATAGGGTCACTCAATATGGGAGTTTATTTGGTCTTGGACCTCGGTGTAAGCCCCACCTTGAGGTTTGTTATGCCTTGTTGTATGATATATTATTGAACGAGGTAGATGTATTTGAAGGCAAGAGGGGCAACTATGATCAAGGGTGAATCATCCTTATGGTGTGTCTTCACTGGAGGCAAAGAAGGAATTTCTGCTTACGCACATATTCTCATCCACCAACATAAAAACTTAACCCCATGTAAGTTGTGATTGGGTTCATCTCAAATGTTTTGGACTAGAGGCTAAATAGGGTCTTCTAGACTGATTCCAAAGCCAAATCAACTGAGAAATGCGACTTCCAATCTGCATATTGTGTTAGGACTTTTACGTTAGATGAATGAGAGATACATGTATATGCCATGATTTCCTCTCGCTGTGTTTGAATGTGTGGTTCAACCTAAGAAACTTTGGGTGGAGGGCATAATCTCTTCCACGTTGGCAGGGCGTTAAGAATGACGTGGCGGCCACCGGATGACCTGGCAAGGCGGTCGTCTCTCTCTCTCCGTCTCCCGCGCCCCTCGGTCCCTTTCCATCGCTCTTGCTATCGAAGGATTCAACAACGCTGCGCCATCATCTCAAGATCAAGGCTTCCAAACCCTAGGTTGTACCTCTGGGCCTCGCAGAGCTCTGAGGGTCGCAGGGGGACCGAAAAATCCCCGCCCTCGGTCTTCAATTTTGATTGCAGATCCGAAACCCTAGGACTCTCTCGGGCTTGAATGTGGTGACATCATTAGATCCAGTGTGTTTCACACTTTAGCCGTTTCTGTTAACCCAGTGGAAACTTTCTCTGGATTCGCCTTTGGAGGCGAAGAGAAGAGAATAGAAGAGGCATGATGGCGGACCTCAGAAGATGCCGCGCTGGTTTCTTACTTTCCTTGCTTCTTGTGCAACTCGTAGCCGCATCCACTGAGCAGGTAAAATCTCAAAAGTTGGTGACTTATGTTTCTGTTCCCGATGATTGAAGTTCGAGAGACCTTTGAAATCCGTAACATCTCAGAAGTTTGCGATGCAAGCCTGCATCGAGAGAGAGAGAGAGAGAGAGAGAGAGAGAGAGAGCTTTTAACAGTTCAGCTGGGAGAAGAGACGAGAGATGATGACCAACTGGGTTTAGGTCTCCTCTTTGGGCCTTTACATTTACATTTGCTGTTTCGGAGAAGGTAACTCTTTCAATAGGGCATGTGTGCAAACATGTCGTGTATTGAGTGGTGCATGGATGGGGAAATTCATAGTAATTAGGAGGAGTGATGGGCATATTTGATTGTCAGACAGATTTGTATGATGGAAATCATGACCCCGTACCTCAAATTGGTGACCTATGTTTCTGTTCCCGATGATTGTAGTTCGAGAGGTTTTATGTCCGTAACATCTCAGAAAGCTTGCATCGAGAGAAAGCTTTCAGCAATTGTTCAGCTGGGAAAGAGACGAGGGTTAGTGGACCATGGGTCTGTGCTCAGATAGGGTTTTGGTCTCGTTGTTGGGCCTTTAGATTTGCTCCTTTGGGGAAGGGTAACTCTGTTTAGGGCATGTGTGCAAACATGCTCTGTATTGAGTGGTGCATGGATGGGGGAATTCATATTAATTGGGAGGAGTAGTGGGCGTAGCAGATTGCCAGATATATTGGAGTGATGGAAATCACGACCCTGTACCTCTAATTAACAGTCTCCGTGAGGGTAGAATCTTGGAAAATTTAGGTTTACACTAGATTGATGCAAAACGAAGATGAACTTTAGTCTGCGGATTATGTGCTGTGTCACTATGTAGTGATTGAATGAATGTGGCTTTGCAATTCCGTATTCGAATGGCCGTACTTAACAGGTATCCCACTTGTCTAGGAGTGAACACTTAGAGGATCCTGAATTGGGGTGATCCATGAGCTGGTGTGACGAATTATGCCATCTGAGGCAGTTAGCTGATTATTTACCTATTATTAAGCCCTGAGACTAAAGTCATGGTTCAAAGAAACGAGTCGCTAATGTGAAGACAACTATTTGAGAACATGCAATTCTCCATCCTCACTTACAGATTTATTGTGACTTTTAAGAACCTTCATAACTTTGAACTAACTGTTAACAGAGATGCAAAATTCGAATGTATTGGTGCATTTCTCACTACAATTTTTGACTGAAGTATTATTCTATTATCAACACAGAAATTCACTTTGCATATGACAAGGTATTTAGCTCAAATAATGTGGTTTGAGACTGTGAAGATCGTCATTCTATTAACATTGTTGGCAAATTGCTGTTGTGTATGAGGTAATGCTTAAGTCTGGCTCCACAGTGCTACCTTTTGCAAGTTTCCTCTGTTGAGAAGGTTTCTGGTTATCTATAAGCATATTTTCACTGTAATTTCTTGTGGAATTCAGTTCTTGCTGTCTTGTGTACAGTTCATAGATACTTTGAGTTGTCTCTTTGATTCATCTTACATCTTCAGTAGTTTCATCTGAGCAAGTATGGCTGGAATTGCAGGCAGACGGGACAGTTATCTTTGTGGATAGCAGTAGCAAGCAACAATATTTGCGGATTGACCATCCTGTATCTGAATCGGAGGTAGGCCACTAGTGCCTGACTGCTAGGTAGATTAGGAAAATTGGCTTTGTCCTCTGCCATTTATAGAGGAGAACTGATAGGCTGCCTGCACTGTTGTTTTTGGCATTCCCATTTGCTATGACTTTGTGTGCAAGTTGATGAAATTGTCACAAGTAAGTGGCTAAAGCACAAACTGTCTGGATGCAGATACCAGTGTTTTCATATGATGATGTTGCAACGTCCGTGACAGTGTTGCTCGGAGGAGTTCCGCAACTTCCTGTGGATGATATAATTTCCTCCAAGGTACAGTGTAATAGTAAAGCTCCTACATTTCTGCTGAAGAGAGTAATGTGGGTGCTATAAGTATGAATGGACAACATTAGCATCTCAGTTGTGCAGATTGAGGGTGGTGTGGAGTTGTCAGGAGCATTATACAGGGTTTGAGAATAGATTTTAAAATCAATATGTCAAATGTACAAAATTGATCTAATTTTGGAAACAGGGAGATCCTTGCAAGCTGCTAGATTTATGACAATCTTATTGTTTGTCTGGCAGCTTGACTCTCTGGTGTCGCCTGATCTATTTCTTCGACCACAAGCTGTTTTGTCCTTGAGCATTGGAGGAATCGAGGCTGGTGAGAATTCCCTAATTCAATCCATATTAAGAGAAAGGCTGCATCTAGTGAACTACAAATTTCTGAATGCCGCATGTTCTAATTATTTTCTCTACTGCACAGATCTGGTTAATAAAGGAGAGGCACTGAAAGCTCTTGGTGTGAAGTCATTCCAGCAGCGTCCATTGGTCACTGGACATTCAGATCTTGTTTTCAGGGGTAAGCCTTAAACTCAGAATACTATAACTCTTGTCGTCCTGAGAAGTAGTTTTCATCCAGTAAAGTGGGCTTTACGTTTTGGATATGGATTTGATTCTCAATTGTTAGAATTATAAGGCTAGCAGTCCAAGGATGTCTCCTTGACAGCTTACACCTCGCACCTTGTAGTGTCCTGTAGTCTCCATCTGATTTGCACAACCAATTGAATTTTAAACCTTGGCCATACTCTCCTTGATATTCTCCTGAAATTAATCACTGCTTGTTTCTGAGGTTCCTGAAGGATGCCATGTTCTGATGAGTATTCTGTCTTTGATTGCTGCATAATGTGATCTTAGTGTTAATGTTTCCTGATCACAAAATTATTTTGCAGGTTCCCTGAAAGTTGTGGCCCTTTCAGAGTCAGTGGAGAAGGATGCTCAGGTTTCTGAGGAAGAACTCAGTATCATGGTAAAGGATCATCCAATCCTGTTTGTTCTTAGCAGTTGACTGCTTGTTGAAATTGTTATTTCTTACTATCTGCGGCTGTTATTTCTTACTGTGAAGTGTATCTTATCATCATCGTCAGCTGTGTGGGTTTATGATTTTTATTTCACTTAAAAGTCCTCAGTTGGACACCACAAGTTTGAGAAAATGTACTGCAAGTTTGTCTTAAAATGGTTCATTTGTTTCTCAGGAATGTGTCATGGGAGGCTTCTGCACATCTAATAGTGATTCTAAACCTCAAACTGGGACAGTGTCATGGGCCCTGAACAAGGATGAAACTATCAGATTTGATTTATCTGAGGTAAGCCTGCATTCAGCATTAGTTGTTTACATTTGGCTTGAAACAATGTACAACTTCGAGGATTTCAGTGGAATATAATGACTTATTGGTAATAATAGAATATCCTTCATGTTCAATCAGCTCTTCTGGGTGTTTGAGCTACAAGTGGCTAAATGCTGGATTTGCTTGCAGAGGGTGGATCAAGCTTTTGTCAAGGAGTTGGCAGTTCTCTTCAGAAATATCAAGCGAGCTGTTGTTTCACACAAGGCTTCTGAGAAGCCAGCAGAACTTTATTTTGGAACTTTTAATGGGATTGATGTATGTTCCCCTTAACCTTGCTGAGCTAGATTGGGCTGGTTGGCACAGGGTTTAGTCTTTGACCTTCCCCGCTCCATAAATGATGATGGAGTTACATGCTTCTAGTGCATGCTGATTTTTCCTGTTCAAGACCATGTCCTACATGCATGATTGGAATCAGAGTAGGATGCAAACTGGTAGGTTGTAAGTGCTTTGGCTTTCATCATGTCTGGCCAATGTTTTGCATGATTGATGATGATCTTTCTCTAGTGTTTTTGTTTTTAACCTAGTTTTTGGTACATTTTGTGTAGGAGTTGAAAAAACATTATGGCAGTGGAGCTCGTACTCAACTTGCTTCCAAGTTTGTGTTGCATGCAGTGACCAAGGCTCTTCAATTTTTGCAGGCTAACTATAATGGTGAGAAGCACTTGAAAGAATCAGACGAGAGTTTTCACACTTACTGTATTTATAACCTTCTGAACCATGGAGGATTGTCTAGCCATTTTCTTTGAACGAGTGGAATTTCTGGACTACTATTATTTTGACAAAGATGATATTGTACCATGTCATGTGTACATGTGCTCATGAAAGTACATGTAGGTTTGTCAAGGTTTCAAAGCAGCTCACTGTTCCATGCAATACATGACTGAGACCTAGGTTACGGGGATCCATCATGTTACATTTCTGGAGTTGGGATTATCTTATGCATGGATAGTTGGGAGATGTTTAATATCTTCACATCCACTGTTGTGTCTTCATGTTTTTCAGATGAAGTGGTGGGTGTCTTTACTTTCACAAAAGCAACTGCTGGGGAAAGTTTATTTAAGGGCACTGTCCTGGAGAAACGCCCTCGGATTCTCCAAGCTGCAGCTCCTACTCCAGGAAGCGAGATCTATCCAGAACAGCAGGCTCTGCATCTATCGGGCCAGGCCGTCATCTTCTTTACTGTACTTATATTGCTTCTGGCTCTTGTACTCTCGGTAAGCTCCTTTGTGCCTGCTGTTAGAAATCATTTATCTTAAATCTGATTGAAAGTGAAGGTCTGGGTTCTTCACCAAACTATGCAGTCTTGATTGGAATTATGCACCTGCAAATATTATTCTCAGCAACCTGTAGACTTTGAGTCATTAATTTTGAATTATTATATTTTTGAATTTTGAAGTGGGTATGCACCATAATGTCAGTATGTGCTCTTCCCTTACAATGATGATGGCTTACACTGCATTCCTGATGCATACGTCAGCTTAGAGTTTCTAAATGAACCAGACATTTCAAGCTTGTCCTACTGGTGTTTTCCTTGCAGTACTCCAGTTCTCATCCATCAGACCACCCTAATGATATTTGTGAACCATGCAATGAATGAAAAATGACATTGATGATCTAAATGGTCGTAGTTGAATGGTCTAAGTCCACCATTGATCCAGTCTAAGTCCACTACTATTCCAGTCTTAAGTCCACCAGAGAACCAGAATGTGAATGGGCTCATTTCTGATCTGGTGATTGGTTCTGTGGTGGCTTTACAGACGTGCTGTATGTTCACCATGCCGATTACCAAGGACTCATTGCTGTATTCCGGAGCGAAAATGGACTAGACTAATTCACCTCCTTGATTTGTTAGATCAAATTCTTCAGTGGCACTACTCTCTCAGCTTCATGTTGTGAGCTTAGGTGGAGATTTTATTTAAATCTGATGTGATGCTCAAGGAAGTCAAAATGTATGAGCTGTCAGCTTGTAAGCATCTATCCAAGAATGGACAAGTGAGCTCAGTCTAGCAGGCCTTGATACTAGGTCATGCTTCTGCACTGCCACAACCTGGTAGCTGAATGATGTGGAATCTTACTAGGATGATGTTAAATTTCGCCATGTCTATGTAGAGAACTGGTCAATACTTGTTTAGTGTGTGTTGAATTTGTAATCTTTGCCTCTATAATATGGAGTGAACATTTTTGTTTTCCCTGGACTTTTGCATGAGATATGATCAAACATAGTTAGTGAAGTCACGTCACAATCTTGTTCTGATTACAATTTCCTGGTCCTACTAAGATGAGCAAACCCTGCCAAATGAAATGTGTGTTTTCTCACAAGATATACTTGGAAAGGTCATGCAGCTCTATTGCTTTTGCTTTGAGCTGGAATTACTATAGGCTTGTATGTGTAGACCTTTGTGGACAACTACAGACTGGAATCCTGACTATCATCCCGTGGCACCGCAATACTGTGGTTTAAAATATGTCCATCTTCCGGTTGAATCTTGCAATCATGAGTTCACTAATAGTGATATTACTCCCTAGTATGGATCTGTATTTCAAAGACCGAGGAAAGTTGATGAGAGTGATGAGAGGTTAAGAAAATGTAAATTGTAAAGCCAACATCATTTCCCTAGGTATGGTAAAGAGTTACATGTTGGTCTAGAATGACGTATCTAGTGATTAGATGCAGTCCAGCCTGACATCTCTCATACATGGAGGAGCAATGCTTTTTGTCTGTGACTGGATGATGAAAAAGAGCTATACCCCTCATGCACCCCTCATGCACTACAACTTTAGTAACACTCGCAGTAAAATCACAAGACACCAAGATACTAATGAAGTCATGCCTTGCCACCTAAGCCACAGATGCAACAGTGCTTGAATTGAGTTGCAGCAGTGCAGTTTAGCCACATGGTGTGCTGATTTGAGTAGGTCTAGTGCCCCTCTTTTGAATGAGGGTAGTATTTTGTCATTTGAGTGGAGGTTTGATAAAAAAAACCGAACCCAAATTTAATTTCTAAAGTGCTGCCCCTCAAGACCACTATTGACATTCCTATAATAATCTCCTACATAACAAAACTTTGGCATTTAAATTTTGGACTGTGAGCAACCACCTCTAACTTGCAAACATCTTTACGGTTGGATTGGTTAGAAAAGCCTTAAGTCTTGAGCTAGGTTGATGAAAATTGAAGCCACAATATCTAGGCAAATTTGAGGAAATTGGGCGTGGGAAGGAAAACCGACTGCACCAAATGGTTGGGCCCAACTTCAACTTATCTAATAGTTTTGTTGAGTTTAAATTTATGATATCTAGTGTCACTTACTACATGAGGTTACACAATGCTCTAACTTTTTGTTGAGAATGTAAGTTTTCATGAAGTAAAGTATATTTAACCTATTTAACCTCTTTTGGTAAAACATATAATCTATAATAAGGGATTATGACCTCGCATAATTCCAAATAGTAAGTGACACTATATACCAATAATGGTGTACCATTGAACTTATTATGTGTAGGCTGCAAGTTGTACCTATACCTTCAAAAGTCTCTTAGTTACACAAAACATGACAGGAAGTTGAAACCGGCTGAGAATGACGAGATTGGAGTGTTTTTAGAATTGTCTTCATAGGAAGTTTATTCTCAAGAAGAGATTCAAAGTATCATTGACAATCATTACTGTAGTGTAGACCAAAAAATTCATTGTATTTTTTAAGATTTGAATACATTTTTGTTGAATAATCTAGTCATCAAGCCGGTGTCCGGCCCCAGGCTATCACTAGTGATGGAAATATGAAAAACCTGTCTCGTCTTTTACTTTGCTTGTTTGAAAATGATCAGAAATATTATGGTGTTAGGACCAACACCCATTTTCATTACATCTTCACAGATCATCATGTGTGACGGAGATTTACATATCTTCGAACTGCATGAAGATCAAAGAATTCCGAGTCAGACTCCGGGATCATTCTTAAGCTATGTTCGTTTGTTTGATTGCCGACCTAGTTGAGTACACAACGTCAACAAAGTTGTTCCCCTACGATGGCACTTCCTGCTCATATGCGCAGTTGGGACCAGTGAATGAAGTCTATGGAGCTAGAGTTGACAGATCCGGGAGAGTGCCTTGCATACTGTTGATACTTGGCATTCTTCAAAGAATATTGTTCCTAAAATTAGACAGCTAATGTGACGCCTGCCGGGTACACATTGTGGGCTGTAACTCCCGATTGGATAACCTTTCCTTCACTTTTCTGGTCTGGCAGAGGAAATATCTGGTTTGTTGAGTTGGTATGTTTCATAACCAATTGTTCCACTGTTAAGCAGGAATTTATTGGAGGAGTGGCAGGCTCTTCAACACACAGCACTCCATGGTGAGCCCGGGCCCGATTCCGATGAGCAACCCATAATCCTTGCCCTCGCCAGTGTTGGCAGATCCTGCTTTGATTGACCTGTTCCGCACCTCATCCAATACAAACAACACGCACGCACTGGCCATGTTGCCATAGTTGCGAAGAATCTCCCTGCTGGCTCCCAGCTTCTCGGGTGTCAGGCTCAGCTGGGTTTCGATCTGGTTGAGGATGGCCACGCCGCCTGGGTGAACTGCCCAGAACAGTTCGTTGCACTCCTTGCCTTCGGCTGCGGCTCGGGCGTCTGTCACGAACTCCTCTATGCTCTTGGACACCAATTTTGGGATCTCGGGCCTCAAATGGTAGTACATGCCGGCTTCCATGAAGTGGCCGTCGATGGCTCCCTCGCTGTCGGGCACTACCATCTCGCCACTCCATTCGAACTCGTACAAGGGGCGCTCCACGTTGGGGATGGGATCGGCGCCCACGATGACAGCGGCGGCGCCATCGCCGAATAGACCCTGACCCACCAGTCCGTCCAAATACTCTTCGTTGGGCGCTCGGAAGAAGCTGGCGGTGATTTCGCTGCACGCCACCAAGACACGGGCGCCGCGATTGTTCTCGGCCAAGTCCTTGGCCACTCGCAGCGCCGCGGCGCCGCCCCAACACCCCGTCTGGTACATCATGACGCGACGCACTTTGGGAGAAAGGCCGAGCGACTTGGCGACGAGCAGGTCGACGCCGGGCATGTTGATGACGCTGGTGGTGGCGAAGACGATGTGTGTGATGTCGGACACACTGCGGCCCCATTCCTTGATGGCCTTCTCTGCGGCCTCCTTGGCCAGCTTGGGCACCCACTCCATCACAATGTCGTGGCGTGCGCTCATGGAGTTGTCCATGTACGATGCCAACGATGGAGTTTCCTCGAGCAGCTCCCGTCGCACCACCATGTGGCGCTTGTCCACTTGCATCTTGTCACCTGGAATTACATCGAAGCACATAACATGTTAGTTTAAGCCTGCCACTCAACAATGTGAACTGAAAATCATAGAGAGGATTAATGAGCTTGCTAATTTGGACCCATGGTGATGACGCTACTCTCGCCCCCTTCTTCAAGATCATGGTTTAAGAATAGCTTTGATCATGAGCATCCACTAAAAATCAGACTCCCACAACTGGTCCAACCAGGCTAGGTGAATTCCTCAAGATCTCAATCAATCGACGAACAGTCGTCCACAGAGAACTCTTTTGAACTTGGAGATACCAACTTCAGCATCGGATAACCCATAACCGATTAATTTCCTGGATTGCATCATTAGCGATTTCCGAACCTTGCACGGTACTATGTTGTAGCTGGCATTCGCTAATAATTAACCCTACGACACACAATGTTGTTCACATGGCAGGCAGGCTATGCATACTAAATATGGAGACGATGAATATTATCATCCTGAGACTCACAGATGCGCTTGAACTTGGCCTTCAACTCCGTCTTGTGGTTGCAGTTGGTGACATCGAAGTAGTAATCGGCATACGTGCTCTGCTCATGCACAAAGGGTGGCACGGCTGTTCCAATGGCCATCACGGTGGCCGGCCCCTCCGCCGCCTGCAACTGCCGCCTGCTCTTCACATCACCATTAGTCATGGCTGCCATATTAATTTCTGCAGCTAATTCAGAAACTCCGAAGCTCCTTGTAGTATGCTCCACTACCGAACTAGAATTAGCACTCGCGCTTGTTGATCAGGACTGGGTCAAGACTCTTCTTCAGCTTCCTGCTTTTGTGCACAAACTCCTTTACGTTCTCTACGAAATACTGCAGCCACCGATTCAATCACTTGAGAAGCTTGGATTGCTGCAAATCTCCTGCCACCCGGACCTTGATGATCTTGATGATTCGCACCTGGTAAATATAGGAAGGAGTTTGTAGCTGCTGTTGAGGACGGATTGAGTGTGGATCTAAGAAGCATCTGACGCTCCATATATATATATACACACACACACACTAATATACGACATGTGCTCATTGAAATGAGCGAAGAAATTAGTCATGGACTCTAGGTAGTTTGGGGTCAAAGGGCTGACTTGACTGCAATTCCTGGGTGGCCCTCGGCTTCGTATTTGGCTACCTGCGAGCGGCGACCTGGGGGACTTACCAGGTGGAGATTTCAACACCCAATTTGGGTCTCCGCGAGATCTGATTGGATGGGAGGGAGACCCAGGCAGTGTCCGGACAGATTTTTGGGCAAAATCGGTCGATATCCTAGTGTTTCCAACACCCTCCGGTTACATGTTGGTATCTTTCGATTTTCCTTTAATAAATTGAGGAATAGTATTCTGTAAATTCCTCTAAACGAGTTGGTAATTCCCCTGAAGTCTTGAATTGAATCGGTTATTGCTCAAACTCAACCGGTTCATCCGTAACTTAGCGGTCGATTCTCCCCGTCCATTGGATCCAGGTCTCCCTCCAAGAATTCTAGAGTTGAAGATTTTAGCGAAGGGCTACCTATTTCTGGGATTTATCAAACTTTCTGGTGTTGGGGCTTATAATGTGGGCCGCAGGATCTTGTGGAATTGTTCTTGTATCGAGGAATGTGGGGATGTGTTTTGCTTTTCCAGATTCAACGCTGCATCTGGGAACAGAGTCCACCTTTCAACAAGTTGAACCATAGGTTCGGGGTCTTCGGTCCATGTAACCGGCCAGGTTTTTGTATTTTGGTTACAAACATGTTCATCAAGAAATATATTTGAAAAATAGTTTTTGGGTGAACCCTATAAATTGTTAGATTGCACTGTGGCATTGAGTCTTTTGATGTCATGTAGGGGCTCTATTAATGCTGGATTGCTAGGTGAAAAACATCTCAAAATCGATTTTATTATAAATGCTGGATTGCTAGGTGAAAAACGTCTCAAAATCGATTTTACAGTGCGTAAGAATTTTCTATTCAATGATGGTATTGTTCATCTCTTGAGGAATGCCTCTTACTCCACCTTGTTAAGCATGTAGATCCTAGATAATCCCTTGTGATGGGTCAAAACTCTTCTTTGACCATTCTTCATCCTAACACCGCCATTATAAATGGCCAAAGTGGTGTAATTTGTATTACATGCTGCATATGATTAGTGGCTTTTATCTTTGGTTTACTCAATGCACCATTGCACTCACTTGTTGACACTTTAAGGATGAAATGCAAGTGTTGCTTTTAAGAGTGGTGTTACTTTTAGGCACACATACTTTAAGTTTGGGTTGGCTTGTTTGCGCTTGTTCAAGGTGTTTACCTTTAAGAGGAGGCAATAGTCTTCGTGGGCCCTATAATGCTCATGATGCCTGGATGTGAAGGAAGTTCACATTTTAGAGAGAGAATGGCTTGTAGTGGCAATTTACACTCTTTCTTCTATCTAGTGTGGGCTCTTAAATAACGTACCATCAAATTAGGGTGATCGTCTTTAGTTGAAGGATTTTGGTGAAATAGTGGCACAATAGAATGATTGTTGTCCTCATTAGTCATTACATGGGCTTTTGCCACCATTGTCTTAGCACCGCTCCTTGCCCACGGTCACCACTATGTAGTCTCAAAGTGAATAATATCTCTAAAATCTCAAGATGACTATCATGCCTTGATACTACTACCACTTGACATGGATAGTGTGTTCTAGACTTTTTATTTATTTATTTTAAGTCCTTTAATGTGGTTAGGTGTGTGGTTATGGGTTTAATCCCTTGTTAAATTGTGAAATGTAAAGTCTTGCACAATACATTAATTTTCTCTATTTTGTTGAACAATGTGATATACTACTAGAGTGTGTACCAGAGTAAATAAAGATATCTAATTTAGTCACAAACTTGAAAATAATGAAACCCACACTAGATAGAAGAAAGAGCACTATGCTTGGTTCCTAATTCTAATATTCCCACATGGTTAATTGAACCCTCTAGATGAGAGACTATTTTCAATAGAAATGCATGGATCTCTTGAGGGGGGGGAGTAGAGATCCTCTGGTCAACACACTGGGCTATTGTCATTGCACTACAACAACTACAATGACATGTGCAATTAGATTGCCTTCACAAATATGTTGCCTCTTTACCCATGCAAATTACCTAGGTCAAAATAAGATCACAAAAACTTACAAGTTTGTTCATTCATCCATATAGCAACCACAGTAAAATATTAGTTCATTTAAGTTTTCCATGGTTAAAAATATTCAAAATAGTGTGGAATGTTGATAAATTAGCACAAAACAATCTAATTGCACATATTAGTGTACAATAACTATGTAAAATGCACATGGAAACAGAAAAAGGTTGTAGGCTGTCCCTCACCAAAGCTAACGTTGTTGAAAGCAAATGATTTTTTCTTTGCACCAATTATAACAAGGACACTGCAACTGCCATTGAAAAGCGAAGCTCAAAACCAGTTGAGCAAGAGTAATTTGATTCAAACCAAGAATATGGGCGCAGTGTTCTAGTTTATGGCCTGGCCTGACATAAGAGGCCTTCAAACTTTAAAAGGCAAACTAGGAATAGGTTTTGAAGTGCCTTTCTGTAAATTTTTAATGTGTTTATGGCACTGTTGTTCCAAGAGTACAAGCCCAACTACAAGTACATACAAACGCAATAAAAACTATATCTTATCTTTAAAACGTTGTGGCCAGTAAATTGTACATTTTTTACTAGCAGATATCGCCAAGAGGGCATAGTTGTTGTTGCAGTACATTTTATCCGGTTTATTTAAGAGAACGGAATCATAGAGTGCAGCAAACTGACAGTCAAGTCCAAAGGCAATTTGGCAATTGTGTATAATAGACTACATGACCTTGAGAGGATTAGAAATAAAAATAGGTTTTGATGAATGCACCCAGTCACATACTAACAAGTAGGGAAATAACCAAAGAGCTTGATTTTACTTTGGATAAAGGGTAACATAAATCTTAATCTAAAACATTAGAGTCCTTTCTGAATCATGACAGAAGATAAGAACCATACCAAACACTATATATGGTGCTTATATTTGCCTATGCAGGTGACACGTGCTGCTCTGTTATGGGTTGCTCCTTCCTCTATTATCAAACATGACGCAGAGGTTTCAGTGAGAAATATTTCATATCTCTGCAAAATACAGAACAGTATCAAAGACCAACACCATTACAAAAAAGAAAGCTTGAAAATAACTATTTACCAGAGACAATTGTAAGGTTGCAACAGGGAATCGAAAGCATGCAGGTGCTGTAACTGTTACTGCATGGAGACATTTGTTTAAATGAACTCTGCGCACCATTAAAGTTTTCATATAAGCACTTTGAACTAATGTTATCATAATGATCTAGGACAATCCACATATCATGCGTCAGGCCTGCATACCATAGAGCATGTTCACATCAGGATTTCTTGCTAGCTGCTCAATTTGTGCTTCCAAGCTGGCACCTGCAACCAAAACTGCAAACTTCACATCTGTAAGCAATTGGCAGATGTTTCTTTTCAGACAAACCCAATGTGCATTTCTAGAACTAGCATCATGCACAATAATCAATCTGAATACAATCCTCACTTTGAGCTAGTAGAGGCCAGGACTTTCATTGTAAAGTTTGCTATCTACTCGATCTGGACTCTGATTGCATGCTCCTGGTCCTGCTTGGTTCAACAATTTCATGATTGAGGCAGTTGTGGAAAACATGTTTTTATTATTATACTTGGTGATAACTCTAGGAAGGATGCAGGGAACTAACAAAAACGTAAGCAATAAAAATACCTTGCAGAAGCATCCATGACTCCCTCTCGAGGTGAACCCACTGTTTCGGTTGTGCATCTAGGATGACCTCAAGGCTCTCTTTATGCAAATTAATATGGACAGTTTTTACTCATACTAACGACACAGCATCTAGTTCATCTCCAGAATCAGTACCCGTGGTTACTTCCACAACCAGGAACTAGGCAAGCTCCTCAACAATTTGGGGTATGGATCTATGATGAACATCAGAGTATCTAAGATGCCATCAGAATTTCTGAAGCCTGCATGGCTTCTACATCTGGAGTACAAGAACCTACTTATCAAGAAGCTATGTCCCTACCAGAAGCTGAACTTTGGCTGAAAGCCATGAAGTCAGAAATTGAGTCCTTAAAGGTCAACAAGACATGGAAGCTGGTAGCTCTTCCGAAGGACGCTGCGCTATCAAAAGAAAATGGGTTCTTAAGGTGAAATACAAGCCTTCAGGACAGATTGATAAGTAAAAAGCATGCTTAGTTGCAAAACAATTTTTGCAAATCGCAGGGGTGGACTACAGCAACACATACTCTCCAGTGATTAAGTCAGATTCCACGAGGACAATGTTTGTCACAACACCTCATTCTAATCTACATACAAGACAGTTTGACATTTGTACCACTTACCTCAACAGCTCACTGGACAAAATTACTTTTATGTTCAACTAGAGGGGTTCATTGACAATGAGTATCCCAAATTTGTATGTGTACTCTTGCAATGACTCTACGGACTGAAACAGGGTGCTCATCAGTGGAATAGGAAGTTTGACCCAAATTTGCAAAAAGTGATCTCATCCCATCAAAAGCAGATCCTTGCATGTATAGGAGCAAGTTGGATGATCTTACCTTACTTGGCATTTTTGTGGCCAATGGCCTCATTTTGTTCTGATAATCCAGCCAAGCTATCACTTGAATGGCAGGAGCCCTGGAGTCTATGGATCCTCAATTGATAGATCACATTTTCTTAAAACGTTGGTTGGCTTGACTTGCATGAAGATCTACTTGCTCAACCTTCACCTGACATCTTGGCTAATGGCATATGTGGGTCAGTGTCCATCCTTTTAGATTTCTTTTTTAGCTTAGGACGTATCTTTGGAAGGCCAAAGTGAGATGCCTGTAGCAAAACCATCTTGCGCAATACAGCCATGAGTTTCTCTTCGATGATGTGACCATCAGCTTCAAGAAATGCTAGTGATCGTGCTACTGCTTCCATTGTGCTAACACATCCACCAAATGGCTCCTTCCTCATGATCAGATCCGAGTCGCCCATGCCATCCCCCTCTGAGTGTTTATCAAATGGTAGGCATACTTGTACTACAAATTGGGAGAGAAAAGGCAAACTAGCTTTCACCATCTCCTGTGCGTGCTCCCAAGTGCCATCAACAACAACTAAAGTGATTTGTACACTCCTGGCTTTTGTTTTGTCAATCTCGTCCTTCTGTGCCACTTTTGAGCCATGGTCAATAAGGTTGGTATCCTGGCCACATCCTTTAACTTCACTATTTGTAGTTACAGATTGTTCCTTACCATCTGCGTGTACTTGGGCTTCATGAACCTGGAAAATCACAAGAACACAAAATTGTGGAATACGGAAATGAACATGACACAATATAAACATGGCAACACATCATCACCAAGTTTGGCATAATCTTATGAAATGCTCCCATTGGTTCCATAAGCTGTTATGAAGTCATAATTGCAGTGCATTTCCTACTAAAAAAGGACCTGGGCAATCCCATGGGGCAAGGTGATGCTTCACATTATTGAATATGAAACTGTGTGTTGCTCCAACTGGATGTTTGTGTAGTTCTAACAAAACCAACATACTAAAGTTAAACGACATGCCTCAAGTCTAAATGAAGGCCGTTCATTGAGATAAAAATTAAAACATTCTTTGTGCCAAATATATACATGCTACAATTAGGTTAGGGGTGCCAACAAACCGGGTTGGGCAATGGACAAACTTGAATAGTCTTCTTCAATATTACGTCATGACAGTTTTCTCACAGTAGCCATCAGGATTAACAGTGCGGAATGCGCACAACAATCTCTACATCTAACTCAAATGCCAGTTAAGAGCAGGCGACGAACCTGCAATGGAGCTGAAGCAATGCCTTCTTGCAGCTGCTGCGAGGAGGTGAACGCTGCATACCACGACCCCAACTCCTGTGCATGAGGGCCGGGGAAAAGGAGCAGGGGCAGGTGGGAGGGCGAGGGCGGCGGGAGGAGGGGCGACGAAGTGGAGTGCAGGCGGCGGCCGACGACCACCTGGCAAGCGGGGAGACAACGGGCCAAGAGGGGGACGGTGGCGAGCTTGTGCTTAAGTTCGTGTGGGTGCTGCAAAATGAGGATACGGGTGCGCGTGGGCCATCCCGGAGGCGCAGGGAGGACGTCACATAGGCACACAGTGTTTGGCCGAGCACAACCCTCGCACCACGGCCTCATCGCATGCCTCCTCCAAATTCCTACGCTCCCTCCAGTGTCCTCTATCAATCCTTGCCTCCACCCTTCAACCCTAATCCTGAGCTCAAGGAGTCACAACATTCCGCAGATTTTGAATGTGCAGAGATCTGCTAAACCTGCAAGATGGTCGAGAAAGTGCTTAATGGATCTGGATAAAGAATGTAAAAGGAATTGCAAGCAACCTCGTCAATTCATACACCCTCCCCACAGTTGAGTCTGACATTGTAACACAAAGTAAGGCAATGTGACAAAGAAGAGACTTCACATCTACTCCCCACTTGCCCTAAATGCAATGACATACTTATGAAATTCGAGACTAACTATAAACCCTAGCTCGAGTGGTTACAAGATTCCATACGATTAGAATGTTGTGAGGATCTGCTAACCCCGTGCCTTGTCTTGGTAACAAGATGGTCAAGAAAACGGTGAGCAGATCTGTGATGAAGGGAGCAAAAAGAATTGCAAGCAACCTCATCAATTCACACACCCTCCCCGCAGATGAGTGTGACATTGTAACACAAATTAAGTCAATGTTACAAAGAAAAAGACTTTCAGATCCTCTCCTTACCATCAACGCAACTCAAGTCATCATGCATTCGCTTCACCAATCTCGCAACCCTCCATGTAATGCTCCGACCAAGTTTAACACCCCACCTTCCACCCACTTTTCCAACATCAACTACTTCCAAAATGCATGAGTAGGAAGAAATCTTTGAAATTCTCACTCGGGGTTGCAGATTTTTATGTTCTCAAGTTGGGGTAGTCTGGATGGATGTTCATGAATATTGGCATATTCTTTTTCTTTCATGGCATGCTCACAAGTTGTACACCAAACCCAAACACAAAGGGGTGCTAAATCGGGTAACATTATTTTAGAGGGGAGTAGTCTCATCATATGTCCCACACGTTCACTCTATATGAGCTTCATAAATTATTGTTTCCATGATCAAAACTATATCTTATAATACATAAGGTTTACATAGAAGCTAAGATTTTATTTGATCAAAGATTGTGAGGTATTAATAGTTAATTCTCTTATAGAGGAGTTGAAAGTTGGACTAGAATAGACCCAAGCTATTTCGACCCAAAAGAGCTTTCTAGGCCCTACTAGCGGTGGAATAGCGATTGGACATCATGCGCAGGTCCAACTCTTGGACTAAAATATGTTGATGTTCCATTGCGGGGCATGTATTGATAATAAGTGAACATGCTCTAATCTATGATTATTTGACAAGGAGGTCCCAAAAGTGCTCCTTGGTTACAATCTACTCCTATATTTATGCTTCATGGCTATGATTTGAGAGTGACAACCCTACTTCTTAAGCCCTAAAGGATCCCAAAGCCTATCCACTAGTCTTAACCCCGGCCATGTGTCCATGCAACCTTAAAACCTTAGACCTTAGACCCTAAAGGCAAGAGAGCAAAATTTCACACTTTCTACGTGTTTTGTAGCTTGCAATGTCAGATTCCTTGTTGCTTTCAATGTGGACCCTTTGCTTACACGATAAGAGGAAACTACCTTCATGATTTTGGAGCAATGCATTCAATAGGAATAAGCAAGAGCAAGCTCAGAAAGGAAATGAAAATTGAGTGAAGAGAGAGTCCCAAGAGCTTTCCTTTTCGTTACCAAATTTCATGATTTGATGAAATTACCTTATGAAATGAAATTGAGTTTAAAGCTCGGAAGCCAAAAGGTTTATGGGATTAGAAGTACATCAAGGTGGTTAATCCCCAAAGTAGTAGAGTGGAGCGGCCTCAATAAGATAGGGGCTAATATCAGTTTGATGGTCCAGTTGAAAGAAAGACTTCAAACTACCTAGTATTGCATTCTGAAATATGAAAAGGAACATTCTAATGAAATGAAATTGAATCTAAAGTCCGGGAAGCCAAAAGACTTTTGAGACTAAAAATACATCAAGAGGGTGTCGAAAAGACTAACCCCATGCAATAGCAGAGTGCAATACTCTCATTGTTCTTACATAGAGCCTCTAGATAACAGTAGCACTCTATCTTGAAAATATGACCATGAGTTCTAAATATTTTTAAACAATTGCCATAGTCTTAGTTCCCCCCCCCCCCCCAATATGCAAAGCTAATAAAGTTGCATAACCATGAGATCAATATGTTACACGTAAATATCTCTTCGAGGCGTTTTTTTCATAGAATTTGTTTCAAACTTATGGAGAACTAGCCATAACATTATTCAACCCAAGGGTCACAAGGCCTTTGTGGGCATAGGAATTTATGGGGATTGTCAAATGATGCTTTGGATGTGTCAAATTCAAGTTGAATATGGTATCTTCTCACGCATTTGTCATGACACATTGTCCTTGAGTCTTTATGGGAAGAGAACAACAATTTGACCATGCTTCCAACATGGTCAAAATTCTCCATGAAATGAAGAGTCTTGATTGGAGGATAAAGGTTAAATGAAAAGGTGATGCACCTTCATGTGTGTATATGAAAAAGTTCATCCTGCATTAATGTGGAGCTCCTTGCATGGAAGTACCCAAAGAACACACACGACCATGGATCAAGGGGTCCACTGTGGACAAAGCATTTGTAAGCACTAAAGAATACCATGGAGGTTGGCCAAACCAACTTGGAAGCACTAAAGAATACCATGGAGGTTGGCCAAACCAACTTGGATCCAAACAAGAACTGATATTAGGGGTCCATTGTATGGCGTTTGTTGCACTGATTCTGCAAGCCCTCATCAAGTATCAACATCACATTTTTCATAACATTACTTAATTGTAGGCCTATGCACCAAGGGATTGGGAATTTGTTGAGCATTAAGCCTTATTTTATTCTGGCCTTCCCCTACAAGATGAACAACATTCAGCTTAAACATCGTTCATCATATGCCATTGTTTACAAACAACGAACAAAACATGAGTGGGAATTACCAGCTATGATGTTCAAATAATTCATTCAACATGCATTCATGCCTATTTTCCGACTGGCAAGGGCCCCACGTGGAACCCCAGGCTGCTGGCCAAATCTACAGGCTTTTTAATAGAATAGGATATTCTACACCAATAGAATATTGGGAGTCTATGACCTTGGGACTTCCCTCCCCTTTTAGAGAGAGTGCAAAGGGAATAGGCTGAGTAATATTCAATGTTGTTGGTCCACGAGCTTGATACTATTTTAAACACAAATTATTACAAAAAGAAATTGTAAATATGGTTATATGCAGCATAGGGACCAAATACACACAATATGTGCTCGGATTAGGGTCATGTATTTGACCCTGGATATTTATTAACATACATGTCAATGTCCAATTATAAGTTTGCAATTCAACCGCTGGGAAGAGTAGAAACATCTAGTCAACAATTTTAGGATTTCCAATGCAATGGTTTTAGAATGAAGTCTGGGTCATGTTTGAAGAAATTGAGGAATATCCTTTAATATTCCCGCAAAACGGTTGTCCTCCAATATTCTATTCTTCAATCATATCTCTGAAAGGTCACACGCACAATCATAACATTTTTAAGCCTCTGTGAGCTTGCACCATTATTTACTTGGGTTCACAAAAAATACTCAAGAATATTATGGTGTGAACGCAAAATTGGTAATCAGTGGTGCAAATAATACAACTTTCATGTCCCAGTGGCAAGGGTTTGGGTGTCATCATTAATGCAATACAGAGACTAGAATAGAGCTTCCATGGCCATCATGAAAATAGATAGTCTGGACAGCTACTTGCTGTGTATCGCAACTTCATCTGATGTTGTAGAGTCTAATTGAAGGACCTTGATGCAAATTTTGCGCTTTACTGACTAAAACTGAATTGAAGTTCTGTCCCCAGATATCCACCCACAAACTCCAGGTACTTCAGCTTCAAATATAAGCCTCGGATTACCAATTGCATTAATGGGTTTAGATTGCTTAGAAACTAACAAAAGAGAAAGCAAGACACTGTCCTTCAGTCTTGACTAATAATCTTCAACAATCTGTATCGACAACTAATGTTACATGTGCATAAAGACCGGCCTCCTCACGATCGGATGACCAGGCAGAATAATCACACTTCTCATGAAGGAAATGTGTCTACTCAATAAGTTGCCCTTTTGACCCATAAATGCAAATTATCAATATAAGTTCAAGCAAGAAGTTTCAAACTTATGGAAGTGGACACCACTAAAGTGCAATCTAGCTAGAAAGTACCAAAAGTGAAACTTTTGTTACTCACATCAGCTCAGATAGTTCCAAAACTACTCACTAGATGTTCTTAATTCTTAGACATTTGTGGAAGGATGAGTACCTCCATATGTGAGTACCCCGGCATTGTGTCCCAACCAGCTTTTATCTCCAGTGTCTGTTCTGCTTGCAGGGTCCTGGTATTCAGAGCTGCAGTTTTGTAAGAAGAATCCAAGTTGGAGGTGCCAAAGAAGTTCAGAATTTCTACTTGTACACGCCCCATCGAACAAGGTTCTCAAGAAGTCCTTTATAAGAGTGAGAACTCGGTCTTAAGCCCCTTTCATTCATTTCGTCAAAGAGTTCCAGGGCTGCATCCACTTGGCCAATTTGGCCCAAAGAATTGATCAAAACAACAAACATAGCAGCGTCTGCCTGGATGCCTTTTTCATTCATGTCTTCAAACAAGTTACAAGCATCGGTAACTTGATCTGCTAAAGCCAAGCCTCTGATTAGAGCACTGTAAGAGCTGGCACTGGGATTTATCCCTTTCGCTGTTACAAACTCAAACAGTTCACTTGCCCTCCTTATTTTTCCTGCGTGACTGAGTGATTTGATAAAGTCATCAAACCCAAGAGCATCATGGTTTAAGCCCAGCTCAGTTGTCTCTTTGTAAAACTTGCATGCAGCATCCAAGTCATGGGCTCGCCATGAGTCTGCTAAAAGAGAAGCATAAGTTACTTTAGTCACAGAAAATTTTCTCTCATTCACTTCCATAAGTTTGACTGCGTCACGTATGTTTCCGGTCCTGCCCAAGCATTGTAACTGCAAATTATACGCAGCCTCGTCCAAAAGACAGCCCAATTCATTCATATCTTTGAACACAGAGCAGGCTTTGTCAAATTCCCCCTTCTTTGTGAGAAGGCTAACGAGGGAGGTATATGTTGTTGTTTCCACAACGCACTTGTGTTTCAACATGGATTCAAGGAAAATCAGTGCTTCCTCCCATTTTTCTCCCTTTATGCAGGCCTGTATGACAGCATTCTGTACATGATGTTGAGGAGAAAGTCCCCGCTTGCGCATCCTTTCGATTAACCGAACGGACTCCCCTATAAGGCTTGGTACTGCACAGAAACTGAGGATGAGGACATTGTAATGTGAAGTGTCAGAGACAATCCCTCTCTTCTCCATTTCCTTTAGAAGCTTATAACACTCCTCAACCCTGCCAGCCTGGCCCAAAATGCGTACTAAACATTTGTAGGTCACAAAATCAGGAATGCAGCCATCTTTCATCATGTTGTCATACACTTCTTGTGCTGCACGCCAGTCTGTAATCCTCCCAAAGCCCGCAATAAGAGTGTTGTACACAATCGTATTTGGGGCAATATTTTTCTCTTTCATTTCCCAGAACACCTCCATGGCATGTTCCATCAAGCTAGCTTTTGTGTAGCCATCAATTAGGGCACCATAAGCAACCACATCTGACCTAAGACCGTTCTTCATCATTTCATTTAGTACCAAGTTTGCTTCAGAGAATCTCCCTGCCTTTCCTAAGCTACTAATTAACGAAATGTACAAGCCACTGTTACCAACATACCCTCCACCAGTCATTTCCTTGAAGAGTTTAAGTGCACTACTAAAGTCTCCAACCTCCCTAAGTGCCTCAATCAGCTGGCTGTATATGTATTCATCTGGCACACTATTATCTTTCCCAATAGCATCCGTATTCCCTCTTGGAGTCATATCCCTAAAAATTTGTATGGCATCTTGAATTTTGCCAATCTTGCAAAGCCCACCTATAATACTCCTGTAAGTGGGAAGATCAGCCACATACCCTGCATCTCTCATTTCTTTGTAAAGCTCACAAGCTTCAGAGCCTTTCCCTTGTTTGCAAAGTATGTTCAATAAGGTATTGTAGGTGCACACATCTGGAGGGGAGTTTGACCCTTTTTTTTTCATTTCCTGGAAAAGATTTCTGGCTGCTATCAAATTACCATTCTTGCCGAAAGAGTCAATCATGGCATTGAGTGTGATAACATTGGGTGTGAGACCCCTTCGATTCATGGCTTCAAGTAGATGAGTAGCCACCCCCACTCTCTTCAGTTTCAGAAACCTATGAATAAGAAGGTGGTATGTGTAAGCGTCTGGTCGAATGTCTACCTTTGACATGCTCCGGAACATACGATAGGCTGTGTGGCAGTATCCCCCAGAAGTTAACACCATAATAAGAATATTGTATGCATTTGTATTGGGCTTCTGCTGTAAATGTACTGCTAGATGGAAAATTTGCAGTGCCTCAACAGGTTTCCCATTAGCACCACATGTAAGGAGTACATTGCGAAGTGTGCCATTAGTCATCTCAATACCATTCCCTTTCATCTCCTCCATGACCTTCAAAAGAACCTTAAAGTCCTTGGCCGTCGCTAGTTTCTGTATCATATGGTTGTAAATAGAAGATGTGTGCTTGTATCCCTTCTGTGCCCCAGCCCAACAGAAAAAAATCATTGCTTTCTTTATGTCTGATTGGTATGTCAGTACCTCATTGACAATAGAAGGAACAAGAAAAACATGAAGTTTCCCAAGTACCTCATGTAACTTCAGTCCCCAGCTCCTATCAGCAAGCGTCCTTATTATCTGTTGTCCAAGGTCTGCACATTTTGCAAAAACCATACTAGATCATCCATCTTGGAAGCAAATCAGATAAACTAGAGCATCTGACTACCTAGGGAGATAATAAATCTGTGCAGGCCACAAAACTTTGAGCGAACTTGGTCTATGTTATTATTCAGGGATCTCTGTTCTTCATTATAAGCTTAGCCAGGAACAGAGAAAATGTTTTGTTTCTTTACTCTAAAGCAAGTGACAAATTGAAAGTAGGGAGCAATGTGGCTTATCTGCGTAAATAGGATGTGTGTCCCTTCCAAAAGGGTCTGTATAGGACATATAACTCATTCTGCATTAATAAGTTTAAAAGGCTTACTAGCAGATGAAGAATCATTCCTTATGGGCCGAAAACATTCTAGGTTCTTGATATCCTTGCTCTTGTGAAAAGTCGCCCTTGCTTCATTGGCACACGTGTGGAGGTTTCGCGTCATCTGCCTATGGTCCGAGATATGATTACAGTGGACTCCCCACAAGTCCATCCCTCTAGATCTAAGTGCCATGTAATCTTTATGTTGTAGAGACACCTTCGAACAGCAAATAATGTACCCATCATTCAGAGCTTTTGACCAACTCAGCTGTTTAAGGTTACAGTCACCTTCTTGCAATACCCCTAGTAATCTTGAACTCGACAAAGCAAGTGGTCTTGCAAATACTGCCAGATCAAACAACCTGTGATTGAGTACTCTGAAAGCCTTTGTGTGCAGTATAATCCTTTGAAGTCCATATGAAATGAATGACCCTGAATACCGATTAATGAGCAGGTACTTTATTGCTCCCATAGCCAGAAGATGCCAGGACATTACTCAAGCTACATAGAAGCTCAATTTCTGGACTCCCTCCTCATGTTGGAATTGCATATACTCTATCAAGGGGGCCAACACCTGAACAGATCCTGTCATCAGTCATCAGTCATCAGTCAATTTTTTGATGTGATCATTCTGTGTAACTTAGACATTCTTCTTAAGTCCACTGGTGCATTATCAATGGTGAAAACTCTGGTAGTAGCAAACATCATTTCATTGGCTGATAAATGTCTCTTCGAAGCTTCTGATAATCCTCAAACTTAAGCATCAACCATGTGACCATTAAAGTCATACATGACGAACCAAATAATCAGGCAACTAAAAAAACAACCAGCACTCTCATCAACATCATCCTACAACAAACTCATAAGACCTGACTGTATCAACTCATCATTGTGAAAGCGATATACCCGATGTATAAGTCTACACACAGCAACAAGCAGACAAACATTATACAAAGTGCACTTCGGACGTCAGGCACTTTGGACATGACCAACTAGTTGCTATTGGTAAAGACCACAGACTGATAGAACGGAATACATATTTTAGGGTTTAGGGTTTTAAGTGGCGACGACATAAATCCTCATGGACGTTCATAAATGCTCATCACAAAGCTAAGACTCGAAAGATACATTTACAACAAAGATGTCACTTGAGCCAGTTGCTGTCCGTAGTGCTGCAGCATCAGAGCTCTCGAATTTCAAATTACACTGGATTGACCTCCAGCACATCATGACCGGTATGAATAATAATGCCAACTTCATCAGACTTCAACTTCATCAGTCCCTCCCTCCAATGTTTTTAGCAAAGTTGGCCCAGAATTGACAGGATTTTCACGACATCGATTTATACGGATAGAGTTTCGCCATTGAAACTGGAAGAAGTCACTGTAGCCTAACCTAATAAGCAATAAGCAGAATGCCCTTCGCCATGGACTTATCCATAACCTTGAGAATGGTTGCATTTAGGGTAGATCATGCTTGAACTAACACCCCAGCCCAGCGAAAACCAACACCCTAAATTTTGCACAATATGTACATATTAATTTTGAAATGTCCACCACCTTAACATCATGCACCTGTATTGGTTTTGGGCCATCTAAGAATAAAGCTCTGAACCCTTCCAAGTTTGCATACTGAATTCAAATAAGGCATGCATTGGTGCGTTGGAATCCACTTCCAATTGCTAACGCGAAACATCCAAACTTTATCAATCTTATAAGACTAGATACACTCAGCAATTAGAGTAAAGGTTTTAGCACCATCCACCGCTTAGCTGGATTTGTGAAACCGCATACTTCAGTAACGAAACATTCAACAACAGGCAATAAGAAACTAAAACTAAGCCCTGGAACCAGAATTCTTCAGTCTGGCCAACAAAACTTCTAAGGGTGACTTGTGGTCTGAATTTCACAAGATATGAAAGCCACTGAGATCCACTATAGCCGGATTTACATCGCAAACATTAATACAAAGACATCTCGAAGACATACTTGATGGCCAAATTGGCACCAGCACCACTCCACAGAAAAATCACACTCGCAATTCAGACCTTACTTGGGTCATAGAAAACGCACCAAAACGGATTCCTGGTTTCCAAAAATCTTCAACTCCACTAGCATGTCGAGAAGAGACTGCAACAGTACGGGGCATTTGTCGCTCCTTTCGAAATGGAATTCGAGGCGATGAGGATCTCCGGAAGACCTAAAGTGAGCTCAGCATTCCTCAAGAGTGCTTTGAAAAGTAAAAAGCTTGAGCCCTGGCAGTGCACCTTTGTCCTTGAATGAATGCGTCCATGTGAGTAGATGAATGAGAGGTTCTACCGAGTGAATGAATTTGCCATGCACAAGCGACTATGGAATGAAGTTGCCATTCCAAGTTTCATGTTAATCATCTATGCAAAGGTGTACTCTTTGGAGGTTTGCAACAGGATTCATATAAAATAACTTTCAATAGACTAATTTGAGGTCTATGACTCCGATTTCCATGTTAAATTATTTCAAAATATTAAATCTTGGGTTGTATATAGGAATCAACATTTTCACCCTCTCCAACAACATGCGTTGTGAACATGTGCCCTTTGCACAAAGTCGAATATCTCCGAAAACAGCTTGAATATTCATTTAAATGGTACAAATTTGTTGTGGCTGTGGTGTGGTCTCTGACTCTAGCATTGGCTTTGACTTAATCTCGGTTTATTTGGCCTTGATGCCTGTATCCCAATGTTGTGGCAAGTTTGGATACTGAATGCGATTTATTTTATGTGTCAATTGTCTCATTGATTAGCCTTTCAAAGTGGATTCAAACTCCAACGATCTAGATTAATTTTATTGCATCTATTTTTTTATTATTTTTATTATGGAATTCTTAAGATAGAATAATCTTGTCGAATTCCTATTGGAGTGACGAGACATGGCGTTTATGGGTGTGGACCTTGATGTGACATCCAACACATGCTAGGTGACGAGACGATGGCCATCTACATGGGGGCGGTTAAGTGCATGTGTGGGTCTAAAGAGGTGCTAAGGGCCACACTAAGCCTCATGAAGGCTAAGTGGGGAATGTCATGAGAGGAGCTGCACATTGCCATCTAGGGACAAACAATATTATTTCGATTGCCTAAAATCGGGATTTTATCTAGTTGGATTCTTAGCCTACCATTGGAAATAAATTTCCAACTGTTTAAACAACATCCCAGTCAAACAAGGCCTACAAAGCCCTCCAAGGTTTGCATGAGCTTTGAATTCCAGAAATAGTCTCACTTTGGGGTGGACACACCATTCTTTGACATTGAGATGGGGGTCTTGCACGGAGGTTCAAACTTCATAAGTATAAGTGGAGAAGGGTAGTGAAGTCATGGGGTGGTGTCATGGGACTTCCTCGGGTAGTGCAATTGTTCTCATTGGAGCCATTTGGGTTCCTTAGCAACCCACATTGGTAAGGGCATATCCCAAAATCCCAAGGCTAATGAGTGGCAATGGTAGCTTGCGTGGAGTTTGGGGCATGACGCTAGGACCATGAATGAATCAGGGTGATTCCCAACTCTAAACCCCATTGGCACCGGGTTCCGAGGTATATAGTAGTGGGGCTTGTCTTATGCACTCCACACTTAGGTGTAATGAAAGAAATTGGACTAATTTATGCCTGACCTTGGTTGGGCAAAGTGAGTGGCATCCTAAAACCAATGAGTCCCACTTGGCGGTCACCATTGTTAGACAACATGTCGCCTTTGAACCAAGTGTAGGTTTGGGCCGTGACACAAATTGAAACATGTGCTTTGACCTACTCACCTTTGTCCTTGAAAGAATGCATCCATACGAGTAGACGAGAGTTGAACAAGTAAATGAACTTCTTTTGCACAAGTGATTTAGAATGGTGCAAGTTCCAACTAATTAATTTATGTCGAAGTCTTTTCTAAGGAGGATCGATAGGTAAAGAAGAAGCTTATCCCTTAGATACTTAAGGGTTTTCTACAATGCCAAAGATTCTTGTAAGAGTGAAAACATCTTTAGGAAAAGGTATAAAGAGATGATAAAATAATACACGTACGAGTAATTCACCCCTTACTAAGTTAGGGCTTATAATCATCATTTGAGAAAATTCTAAATGGCAGTGGTTCGAAATTTCTCATGAGTACAAATTTCACCAGTTTGGGCATGTGCTTATCATATATATTAACAACTTTAATGACACTCCAACTGCTGCCTAGGGTTGAATTTGGTGGAAAGGACTTAAGGTTGTTTGTCTCACATCATTTCGGAAACCAATGACTAATTTTTGACATGTAAATAATAAGTTTAATGTCTTGATCTACGGTAGACGTGTCTTATGCTAAGATGTTCTATATGGCCCAAAATATGCGACATATGACTCAAAACGAGAGTGACATGGAATGTTGCTACATGGCTAATTTATGGGTAGAAGAAGAATCTTGTGTTTAGAAACTCATAGCCAATTCTCACGAACAATGAATTGGTATTGGATTTTTGCTATCTCCTCCACACGCATTTGCAAGTACCTCAAAAATCTAAGTCTCGAACATTTCCCACTAGAAGTCTTCAATCTCAGAAAGTGCCCAGTTAAGACACGGCTACCTGAGTGTGGGACCATAGTGGTCTTGAACAATGTAAGATTGACACATGAACATGAACCATTAGATTTTAAGACATGTGCAAAACCAGGAAAGGTGTACGTAAAGGAACCCTAAACCCTAAACCTCCAGGCTGGTTTCTCTTGCGATTTCGAAATAGATGATGGCAAAATGGTATCAGGCATGTGTGTATCATCTTGCTCATGAATGCTCTCCATGCTTTCGGTTTCTTCATCAGTCTCCTCGTGCACGGTCGTAAGTGATTTGCTTGCACGCTTGTTTGAATCAGTGGACATTGACACATGAACATGAACCATTGGATTTTAAGACATGTGCAAAACCAGGAAAGGTGTACGTAAAGGAGCCCTAAACCCTAAACCTTCAGGCTAGTTTCTCTTGCGATTTCGGAATAGATGATGGCAAAATTGTATCAGGCATGTGTGTATCATCTTGCCCATGAATGTTCTCCATGCTTTCGGTTTCTTCATCAGTCTCCTCGTGCACGGTCGGAAGTGACTTGCTTGCACGCTTGTTTGAATCAGTGGGATTTCTGTTCTTGGAATTTGGTGGGAGACCTAGAATTTCTTCATCATCTTTTGGAGGAGGTCCAATCTTTCCACCCGTCCTCACCACCGCCAATGCTGCTTTTTTAGCTGCCATTCTCAACTTGCATCTGCGCCACGCTAACTGAATGGTAAGGGCTCCCCACATGCGCCAACTCACCGAATAAAACCGTACAGCACGACGGAGGGTTTCGGTCTCAAACTTGTAGCGGTAATGGTCCGTCACATACTTGAGGTCGGATGCCTCAAGAGAAAATACTTCAGTGACATCCAGGCTCTTAAGTGTGGCTGTGGATGGAGGGAATGTCTCGACGTGGGGTTGACGCAAAGCCCATGACAGTAGCTCATCCCCACAGAAACTGCCAGGTCCAAGTACACATAAGCTGTAATCGTTGTCGTTCAATCTGTAGGAGCTTTCAAAATGGCCTCGTGACACAAAATGCATTTTCGTCACTGGATCACCCTCTTTATATACCTGCATCAACGTGATTGCATTTCGTTGTGGAGATATAAATTTAAGCAGCTTCGATTCAGATTGTCAAATTTGGGGTCTGCTAAAGAGTAAGGTAAGTGGGCATAATTCAGTTACTCTTCTTTAACAAACACCTATATTTGAGTGGTGTGGTTAGATGTGGATATAAGGACGGACAGAAAAACACACATGTGTTAAAAAGAGATTGAATTTCATGCTTAAAATTTGATAACCATCCTAGGCTCTATAGTCAACATAATTGGAAGGGACCTATATGATTATTTTAATGAGGGTGAGAATCCTCACTTTGACAATGATTAAGATATTCATATGAACTCCAAAAATTATGAGGAAAATAGCTATGGCTACAATTTGGATTCGCTAATCATCTTCCAATAATTATGTCTTTCATGTTGAATGAGAAGTGGGTGCAAAGCTCAAAGTGCTTGTTTTAAGACCCGCTTACCTTAAGAAATGTTAGTATGGTTCACTTTGTAACTCTACTGTGTGTGTGAAGTTGAGGGAAGTACATTGAACATTGTAAATAGTGTGGGCATATGTATAGTGCAACTTTAGCCCGGGCAACCCTGTAGTTTGCTCCACAACATACAGCATCATAATAGTGTGCAATCCTAGTTGTTACACTAGTGATGCCCCATAACATACCCACTTCCTACCCCTAACATTGGAAGTCTTTCAATCCAATAAAAATAGTGTAACCTACAACGTGGACTTCAGTTGTTGAACACTGTGGGTTGGTGAATAGGTTGCACCCACAGTAGAATCCCCAATGTTTTCAGTATGGAAATAAGCTCAACCATGTGGCCAGTGTAGGAGGTTGGCAACTGGAAGAACTGGAGATGTCATGGCAGTACAGTATCCAAAAAAGTCTGAAGAAGTAAGGGCAGAATGCAAACTGACACATAAAGATGATGTAAGAAAACTTTCTTCCAAACCATACAAGGGGATGTGAACGTACTGGCTCTTGCTGGATGAAGATATGAGGTTTAAGACGCTCACAGATGCTGTCGAGCACTATGGAATCCAGGTGCTGGAACAAGGGGATCTGCATACGGTGACAAGAAGTGAGGACCAACACAAATTAATCGAAAATGATGTTCTTTTCAATGTATTATTGGTTTCACATCAAAATTTTGCCTTCGAAAGTTATTTAGAACCTTCACAAAAATGGAGCTTTTACAAGTCAGCCTGACAAATTATTACCACCAGGAGTGCACAAATCATTGATTCTAACAGAAAATTATGCACTGTTTCCATCAAAGACAGACACAACAACATTACCAGCGCACTTATACAGCACTCGCACATGAGAGCTTGTCAATTCGAAATGGCAACCAACAGGTAATTAATGTTCGTTTCTTCTTGTCTTTGGCGGATGGTGACCATTTCGAGTTCGTCACCTTGGAATGAGCTGCTTCAAATACAGGGGTGACCATTTCGGAATGCTCACCATCCGTGTAAGAAGATAAGTTATTTTGAGAAATATAGAACCTTCACATAAATGAAGCTTTTACAATCAGCCTGACAAACCATTTACCACCACCATGAGTGCATAAGTCATTAACTCTACTGGAAAATTGTCCACTGTTTGCATCAAAGACAGACACGACAACATTACTAGCACACTTACACAGCACTTGCCCATGTGGGCTTGTCAACTCAAAAATGGCAACCAAAACGTAGTTAGTGTTCATCTCCTCGTCTTTGGCGGCTGGTGACCATTTCAAGCTGGTCACCCAAAACAAGAAGAGATGAACATTAATTAACATGTCGAGTTGGCAAGCCCTCCTGTGTGCGTGGTGTATGAACTTAGTAAACTAAGACCTTATGCAGTATACATCAAAAATACCATGGACATGTGTCCTTCCTTTGCACCGCACACTCATAGGACAAAGGCGTATGAAATTAACACTTGTTCACTATTGAAAATGGATCTAGAAAATGGTTCTCAATTAATACGTGGGAAAATGTAGAGATAGCAAAAGAATATGGAAGAGCCAAAATAAGGAAAATTCAAGGTGATGGCAGTACACATTACACTGCGAACAAGTTGTAGACAGAGATGGCGCTTGATATCTCGACGGATGGCATCAGGCAGGTCATTAACAAGATGAGATTCTTCAACACCTCGGAGAGCTGCCCATCGGTGACGTTCATATCTCCTCACCCTCTGACAAACATCACGTGGAAGTTGGCGCCTCGCCATCCACCACTCTATATCACGGTTTCGGAGCTGCATCTCCTCTTTCTTGCTTACAATAGAGCGGAGGAAAACCTGAGATGTTTGTCCCATTCCACATGAATCTTGACACCTTGCACACTTTCATTCTCTAAGGTGTAGAAGTAAACTAGATATCTCACAGTGTCTGAAAGGTTTGCAGCTAGGAAAGATGACTTTGATGTTGCCATTGGCATAAATTATGGTGTTGCTTCATCTTTGAGTCGGTCTAAGTCTATATGTTGTCCTGAAATGGGCACCATGAGAAATAAAGGGCCCCCGAAGACTACTGCCATTTTCAAAGATGAACACCTTGAACGGGCATGGACAAGCCAACCCGCATCTATCACTCCCGAGGTGAAGCCCCTAGGTTCCCACATGGTTGGATGGACCATAGGTGATAGGGTGCACAGGAAATCAAGTGCTAGTAAGGTCACCCATCCAAGTAACTATTCCAGCCTAGGCGGCTTAATTGAAATGTTGATGGGAACATGCCTGAATGTTGCCTATGAGCAGCAAGAACAAGACAAGATCGCCGATTACGAGCGCTATGCAGAAAAAAATCGCCAGCATTTGGCTAGAAGGTTTTAAAGCGTTTCCAAATGTGCTGATGAAAAGACCACACAAAACCATTAGCCAAGCCAACCCACATGGCTTGAACAGGCATGGACAAGCCAACTTGCATCTTTTGCTCCCAAGGTGAAGCCCCTAGGTTTCCACATGGTTGGATGGACCATAGGTGGTAGGGTACACATGAAATCAAGTGCTAGGAGGATCACCCATCCAAATACTATTCCAGCCTAGGCGGCTTAATTGACGAGTTCCCATGGGATCCAGGTCAAGGCCTTGGGTTTAAGCCACCATTGCAGCTAGGAGTGGAGATTTAAGAAAAGGGAAGAGAAAAAAATAAAGAAGCACATAGTCCAATATATTGTTCATGAAAGGAAGCGTAGACATAAGGAATCATATGCACTGCTAACACAAGGCAAGGTGAAATCTGGAGACACTGGGAAGGGATGTATGAGGAGTTGAAATGTTGATGGAAACATGCCTGAATGTTCCCTATAAGCAGCAAGAACAAGGCAAGACCGCTGATTACGAGCGTCATGCAGAAAAAAATCTCCAGGATTTGGCTAGAAGGTGTTAAAGCGTTTCCAAATGTGCTGATGAACAGACCACACGAAATCATTAGCCAACCTCTTTAGTCTAGAGTATAGATTACACAATATGTCCCATGTGAGATTACACGATGCAGGTATCATTTCAGCACCTCCACGACTGATTATTGCATTAGCCCATCGGAGCACATAAAACATTTTAGCATCCTAACCTATGTTGGTTCTAAGATAATATCAGGTTCTTACTTGTTCCTGTAAGCTACCACATTGTCTTTGATAAAGCAGTCAGTAGGTAAGTATCCCCTTCAAAGGAAGGCAGTGAATTCTTACCTCAAAGTCATCAGACCCCAGAACAATGGGAACAGCATGCGGTTCACTAGGCTGGTCTCTGTCAAACGTACTACGTTGATGTAGATCCCAAAGTCGTAGTCTCCATTATAATTTTTTCCAATGTAGAGGCAGTTATTAGTGATATTAGGATTCTTGGCCCATGCAAGCCGAGTTTCGTCAGTCGAAACCTGTTTGCCTGTAAAAGTAGGTTCAGGGCAGCCCAAGTATCTTGGATTGCATAGGTCCTTTTCAGCATCGGTACAGTAATTAGCCATACACTGCTGTACATTTTGGATTCCCAACAGATACCAATATGCTCCCGCTATCTGCCTATCTCAAGGTAGCCATTTCAAAACCGTTTTTGAGAAACAGATTCAATAAAGAGTCTGAAAATGAAAATTTAAAGAGTCTGAAGATGAGGACCTCACAAGATTCTTAATTTTGAGAAGGATGCAACAGAGGTACACAAAAATATCAGAAAGATGAGTAGAAATGTCAATGAATGAAACAGGGTACCGGTTACATTCAGTGGTCTCGACATTTTAATGAAGCTCTTCTTGGATTATTAAGACTTTGAAGCAATACATTGAAGTATGTAACCATGTCCCAATTTTCCAGGTGCCTGAGAACAGATTTATGACTTGAGCCAGGGTATGATTTGGGTCACTAGGTGAACTGGTCCTCTGAAGTTATAACAAGTTCAGGGCCTTCCCAGACCTCTTCTATTTGGTGGTTCAGAAATAATTGGGCCTCCACATAACTCCAATTTCCAGTTGGGTGGTGTCTAGTTTTCAACTTCTCACAGGTGGCAACAGCCCTAAGGGCCAAAGGGACACAATCATTACAGCTTTCTAGCAAGAAAACTTCCAAGAAATTGTGAGAATAATTGAAGTTATTCTAGGGTGGTGAGACTACTTACATGGGCAGCTAGGAAGTAATACGTCAAATTAATTAAGAATGCCCACCAGGCAGTGCCAAAGACAAAGCCAATCACATTTTCCATACGCCGACTGGCATGAAGTGTGTGGAAGATCCTTGGAATGTACTGCAACAAAGATGTGAGCAGAAAGTAATACATAATCTTTGGTGAATTCAAGCCCTGAGCAATCATGTCAGGAACTATCCACCACACCATCATCTGTGTTCCATCCATCGTTTTCCACAATCCCCAGGCACACAATGCCAGAGAAACATCAGCCATTGATGGAGCCTTGCTGTTCCGAAGTCTCCCTACTTGCAAAATTGAACAGCTTAAGAATTGCAGAAATATATGCATTAGTAACGAACCCCATGTTCCTTAGATCCATGGACCACTAGACTACAAAGACACGTTACAAATTTCTAGTCACAATGACAGACAAAATGATTCTGTCACTTCTGAATCTTGGAAATTATGTAGGAACTGAACCCATAGACTTTACAAAGCTTGAGGATGCAAAGGTGTAGAGAGAGAGAGAGAGAGAGAGAGACCAAATTCCACAAACTGCAATCAGAGACTTGCAAAATGCTGAAGACTCTACTATTAGCAGTAATTATCTTAAGCCATTTGGTTGCTACAAGGAAATTCATCAACGAGGAAATTGATCTACCTGAGGAAGGGGTATAACGACATACAAGTCTAAAAGAAAGGAACCTCCTGAGTATAAGTAGTTGTAGACGACCTTGCGAGCATCCCATACAAGGTCATGGTAGCCAAGAACCAGTGACTCCGAGGACAAGTATGCCAGCCGAAGCTGCAGATACATGTGCACCAGTTTAAAGGAGTCGAACAGTGTCCTGAGAAACGTGACGGCGAGAGCAAAGTCTCTGTCGACATAGAGACAGGAGAGCTCTTTGCTAATGCTTAAGAGATAGAAAAACAGAGGGTCTACTGCAGTGCTCCATGTAGATGACAGAAGAAAGAGTCGGTTCCATCTTCGAATATTCTGGCTGCGTGGGTCCAGGACTCTCCCGAATATCCACTTTGTGCTGTTATCATTTGGTCCAGGTTTCAAAGTCCCTCCGTGGAAATGAAAGGCACCTCCTGCCACCAGAAGTTTTAATTTCCCCCCATTTCAAACGCAGCACTGCACATCTTGCTCCATAATGCAAAGGATCACCCCCTTAGCCTACACCCCAGGAATAAGCATGTCTTGTGTGTTAATACGAGCATCCTCTGTCGGTAACCTATGGATCAAATTCAGCGAATCCCATTCGTAACCCTACGATTCATAATCCTAAAATTGCATAAGTGCTTGAGCTTCAGTGTTGGACTTAGATGCTTACCGCCTTCTTCAAACGCAAACTTGTGATCACAAGGTTTGTGTGCAACACCAGCTCTATCAGCTGCTGAACAGAGTGGACATGCAATGGGGGGTTCCAGAGGTTCCTGAAATTTCCTGCTTGAAGAGCTCTTGCCAAGGAACGCTGCTCTCACAGTTTCAAAAGTGTTTCGCCTCTTCCGCACCCTGCCCACCAACACCCGAAGTCTGTAAATTCACAGCAGTATATGCATCGCCATTCGCTACATTCAGTACGATTCCCTTTTACCATTAGAATTGTTCATCGCCAATGTCTGTCTGCCTGTGCCTTATGTACGAAGGGATGAAGAGAATGACATGCATGTGTAGTGACCCAGAATCAACAGGGTTCAACTCACACGATCTACATATCTCGCTAACCTGTGGAAAATCCTCAAATGGTTTCCGAGGAAGAGTATGATCTAGTGACTTCTCCTATTGAAATGATCAAGTTGTCACCTCTACCCATGAGTTGGAAGCTCATGAGATTTTTTGGAGACTTAGGGTTGAATGTAACCTGTTACTGTTAGACTTGGCATAAGCCAATGTCTTCGGAGCGGAAGTGATGACAGTCTGCCTTGTAGTAGGAGGTGGGAGCAGAGGGTTGTCCCGATCAACAACTGGTCGCTCGTATGAACTTGGAATCGTTAATGCCGCGAGGATTTCCCATGGAATCTGTGGAATCGGTGATCGAATCCCAGATATCTTCCGAACGAGGTTGTCCAATGTTCTTGGGTTAGGACTTTCATTTCTCTCCAGGACAGCAGCTTGAGGCATTGCAGCAGGAGTTGGAGTAGTATCTTCATGCGAATTGACATCTCTCTGCATCGGGTTTATGGCATCCTGTGAAAGACGACCACCCCTAACCAAAAACTCCTGTTGAGCCTCACCTAAATCTTCTTCACTTGGTGATCTCCCTGGACTCATCATTGTCATCATCTCTTCACTGTGCACAACTGGGACCTCCTCCTTCGGTAAGAGGTTCATCCTCTGAGTAATCCCTGCTGAGATTTGGTATGGGGTTTGTTCATCTTGCACATGAAGAGGCATAGGATTTGTTCCTTCATTAGTAATTCCTGTGTGCGTAACGACGTGCCGCACCGGTGCAGTACTCGGGAAGAACAAATCTGGCTCTGCTTTAACAGTAACCCTAAAATCCTGCGGTGGTAAGGGCAATGGATACAACTCATGTCTCCGGAACCCTACTCTCTGTGCAACTTTCGGCGGGCTAACCTTCGATGAGACCATAGCCATCCGTGGTGGGAAGCGTTGAATTAGGTCATGATCTCGCGATGTTGAGACAGACTGGAAATCTGGATGTCTAACTACTGGAGCAACCTGCTGGTACGGGGTTGAGATATTGTCCAAGTGATGATCATAACCGGGTGGTTTCCTTGGCCTCATTGCACTATGATGATGATCTCTTTCTCTGCAGATGTTTTTCTGTCTTCTTGAATGGAAGGAGGATAATACTATGCCTGCTGCTGCAGGCTCTTGGTTCGATGTTGATGTCTGCTGTTGCACCTTGGGATGCCTCAACGCAACGTAATGGCTTCCCTCTCCGCAACTGCTTAGCTCTCTTCTTCTCTGAATCTCTTGTGGCCCAGACACCCATGCGGCTATGGCCTCCTCGACTTCGGCGACCAATGCAACATGGTCAGTGGAGGAAGACTTCCTTGGGAACAGATCCTCATGGGGATCCTCGCTACTTGCCCCCGCATGCTGTTTCGTGTTTTGGGAACATCCTCTTGAGCACCAGTAATCTTTATCTCTGAGTGCACCGATCTTATTGGAAGGAGGAGAGTTAACTCTCGGAGCGGCACGGCTAACTTCGTGGAAGTTGGAACAGATTCTTTGCGCAAAGGCAGTGCTGTGATCCTCCTCCTTTCGCACCGCTATTTTGTTTGCTATAAACCGCTCTAGGGAACCCTGCCCTGCTGATGCTCCCGCCCAGGGATTCTTCATCAGCCTTGCAACAACAATGCGATGATGATGCTATAATGATGTTATGAGTGTCCTAATCTCCTCCAGTGTACTTACTTTGTGATACAAAGTGTGTTCTGTGCCACCAATTGCGAAAAGATGATTTCATCAGCTCCTAAACCTCTTCATCAGCATTGCATCAACAATGTCAGGCCATATTGCACGAGGAGTTTTAAAAAAAGGAGTAACAATATTCGTGGCCGTCTCTAAGAATGAAGATTTGAAGCACGAAGAAGGAAGGAAATGCACAGTTCCTGCACTTGCAAATCCTCTACAATGCTTTGGCGATGCTCCAACCTTTTCGTGTGACGATGTTACGAGTGCCCTAATATCCTCTACTGCCGATTCTTTATGATACAAATTTGGGTTTTTCTGTCACCGCAGGTGAACAGATGATACATCAGCTCCGAAACCTCCTGTTCCGGATTCCTCTCAAAATTCTATAAATGTCAAACCTGACACAGCCAAAAACAAGGCGCCAAATTCGTGATCGTCGCTCTAAGGATGAATACTCTCCGCAATTCTACACATGGACAATGGTACGCCGCATCAAACAAGCGCCGATCCTTCACTCTCTTCTTGTGATGATGTGATGAGGCCCTAACCCCATCTCCCCCAGTATTATAAAGATAGATAAGAATTGTGTGTTTGTGTCACCAATAAATTCGCGAAAAGATGAATCATTATCTACGAAATCTCCGCCCCGGATTGTTGTCGGATTCCACGGATTCATCATAATAGCAATGGTAGCAGATATTTGCTTCTCTACTTGTACATGCTTCAGATCTTCACCCTTACCTCCGATCACGACCCTGCATTTGCCATCAAATGCTTTTGCAAGTCCAGATTGCATCAAAGTTCCCCCGCCTTCTCTCTAACCTAATGTTTTTGAGAGTACTTAAAATCATCCAGCATATCAACGGCAATCTCAGCTCCGAAATCCCTCGTTGAGGGACCACTTTCAGCTGGCAATTCATTGCCCAACCAACCGTTCATCCCCGGAGGACTCAAGTATCATCCATAACAACGTTCTCATTCATCCAAACGTTACCGTAGAGGTCCCTCCATTCCCACAGAATGAATGAATATATTTATTTATTTATAGAGGGCTCATTATTTTGACATACGTTAATTTTTTCCCTTAATTTTTGACACTTGTCAGTCATGCATTGGTTGTGACCCACTTGAATCCCTTGTGAAAACTACATTCTTGCATTGGTAAAGATGAATATGAGACCCCTCTATAGTACTAGGGAAGGGAAAAATGCTCATATATATTAAACCATCAATTTTCTAGTCAAATATCTAGAAGTAGTAGTAAAGTATTGTCTAAATTGGATTATTTTTCATGGCGCCCTCTATTGTTGTGTTAGGTCCTCAACATAATATATCAAGATGAGATCTTCATGTTTTTCTACAAAAATTTGTTTATGTTGCCCTCAAGTTTATAATGGATTCAAGAAATATGAAAAAAAAATCCAACTTCAAAAAATTTGAGGCCGTGAAATGTATGTCCAAAACCAAATTTAGGCATTACCTCTTGATAAGCAAGTTTAATGATAACTTATCAAAAGGTAATGGCTAAATTTGGTTTTGGGCATACATTTCATGGCCTTAAATATTGGGAAGTTGGAATTTTTTCATATTTTCTTGAATCCATTATAAACTTGAGGGTACCATAAACAAAATTTGTGGAAAAACATCAATTGAATGTAATTTTGTCATATTTTATATAAATTCTAGATAATCACGTGTTCAATATACCTACTTGCACACTACTTGCGCCATCTTCTAGAATATGTAGACTTTTCTTGAAAAATAATTTGTCAACATAAATTGCTTGGCTTTGTAGATCAACGTGTTTTCCAATAATTTATGATTTTTCCCTTCACAAAATTCAAAGTTAGTATATATAGTTTGGAATTACTTTCACTTAAACCTATGCATGGTAACGGAATTGTGTACTTGACCGTGCTTGCACCCACTACACTAAATATTGTATTTATGTCACTATGGCAACTTTTCTAATGACACTTCTTGTACATTAGTTTACAAATACCATAGTGGATGATTGAAATTTGGATGAAATCCATGCCAAACTATGAAAAACGGATATGAGAATTTGGTATATTTTGTATCCTAACAACAATCCTGTAATGAAATTTTTTTTATGGATGGTTGAGATTTTGGATGAAAAATCACTTAGTAAGTGACAATAATTGCAACATTGTAAATCTACGATGCCCCAAAAAAATTTACAAGGAATGAAAAATAATGTTAGGTCAACATTTAGTGTTGGTGACACTACATGGGAGGTTGGCAATTAATATTGAGCAAGACAAATGGAATTGGTGACTAAATACCATATTTAGTGTAATCTACTTGTTGCACATGCAACATAGTCCATGAAGCTCACCATAAATATCAAAAAACTCCATTTGTTTCAACTTTTGTGTGGTGGAGCTTGGATTTGCGAGGGAGATTGAAAACTTGTGTTGGGCTTCTTGCAAGCTTTGCATGCATAGATGAAACTAAACAAGGGAGTGCCCCCCAAAGAACGGATGGAAAATGTCATCACGGAATGTGATTTTCCCCTTGGATGAAAATGTGATTGTCCGCATGACAATGTTTAACTAATTAATCAATCTTATATATACCTATGAATGTACTTCCCCCTTCGAAACCTATCACATATTCCCTTCTCTTGATGTGAGCTCAGGGTTTGGAAGTCCTATTAATAAGCATGTTACATTAGTTCCACTCTTGGATTGATATGCCAAGTTGTGCAAGTTGCAAAAGTCAACAAAACAAAATTATGTATATGTAATCCCACATGTCATGCCAACGTTGGTTGAGACGTCTAAGGTAGTGTATAAAATTAGGTGCTCCCATTAAACCCACATTCATGGTGTTTTGATGCTTAGTTGCTCAAGAAGTGAAATAAAGAAATGGTTGCAAGAGTTTTCAAATGTATTATTTTCAAGGTCAAATAAAAATTTCTAGTCTTTTTTTTTCCAGCATTTGGAACTACTTAGAAAAAAATTCTACAGTGGTATGTCTGATTAGGTCCAATTTCTACAGTCTATATTCCACACTACGTGGTTAATACTCACTGCCATAATAGCACAATATAGTATTGATTTTACACTATGGTTTCTACAAAGACGAATAAATAAAATGGTAGCCTTTTGAGATCTAGTTTTGACCCAAAGTGATTCGCATTGATAAAGAGGTGACCTATTCGCGAAGGTGACCTAATTGCATGCACCAGTGTACATTACCCTAAACAAACCAATTGAGATTATCTATGAACAACTACCTTCTTCTACACCTTCAAGTGCTTGGAACGCTTATTGTTTTCTTTGTTAAAAGTATTATCTATTGAGGAAAGCAACAAGGTTGTGGCATAAAATATTTTGGTGGTTTTCTACCAAGTTATAAAACTAGTTACCTTTAGTCAATCATATCAAATGTTGAATTGATATAGTTCGTTTTTGACATGTTTCACATTTGTGTTTCAATGAGTTTGAACTACCAAGTGCACAAGACTCGGTCCGAGCTGACCCTAAACTACCAGGTAATAGTGGAGAGGTACCCATTTCCAAATGGAGTGGTTGGCAGTTCAATTTCCGCTATGAATCTTCTCTCTACTTGACAGAAGAAACTTGGGTAGGGGGGATTCTTGAGCAGGATAGGACCAACATGCTCAAATTCACATCGGATTGCCCGATGTTGGTTATTTATTTCTTCATGCACACAACTTTTAAAACTTTGTAATCAAAAAGCACTATGAAAATCACAGTTCCTTATCATTAGATGATTCTCTTACATTAGATGGTTATATGATCTACTACAACAATAGATTCTCAAATCCATATTCATAAACTTGCAACTTGTCTAAGTCCAAAAAAAACCAATGATAAGGAACTGCAATTCCCATAGGAAAGCTTGTCATGTTTCTTGAACATGAGATTTCCAAGTATCAACCATGGTGATTTTGAACTCCAACAATTAAGGTTGATGTTGATTTGACACTCATCTTCCAATTCGTTAGGGTTCAAGAACGTTTACATATTGCGACACACGACCATCATTGCATATATGATTCGAGCCTCAAGGTCAATCTTGTCATCGGAATAATCTCCATTACAGCATTTTGGTACTTCGTCTCACGGCCTTTATAACAAATGATTGAATGTATAAGAATTTAGTGCACACATGAGAAATGAAGATGAATGCTTTGAGAGCTGAGAAGGTATAAATAGAGTTGTTAAGATGTGAAACGATTCTAAAGTGATGCATTGGGACTACGATGTGAAGGTTTATACTAACAGTAGAGGGTTTTCTATTTCATTTTTATATGTGTTGGAATGTAGTTTGCACGTGGGATACAAGTGGGTTTTAAAGAATCTGAACATGACATGTGGCAAAATTTTGGGTGGGGGGGGGGAGATAATTATTTGTGTTGGAATGGAGAGCCCTCTATGATAAATGATAAATAGCTACAGATTGTGATAGTTGTGATTATATGTTGTAAGGCAGGCTCTAGCCACGCCACCAAATAAGGACTACACCGTTTATGGTTTTCAGTGCCACACGCGTAATAGTGTCACTTGCACTATGTTGAGGGCGTATGCTAGGTTACAATAAGATCATCAACTTCATGATTAGATAAGATCTTGGCATGATTATGTTATGAGGTGTATGCCTATGTTACACATTGGTCTACAGTTGACTAAAGTGTTCACAAATGACACTTGGCATCAATATGCTCAAGAATATCTTCCCCTTACATATTAGACCGCAAAACTATCATCTGAAGTATCCCAACGTGATACATTAACTGACATTATGTAAACATTTTTTCACTTTAAAACGTCACTTATGTTGACGAATAGTATCATATCTAGCACTTAGCAAACGTGAAACTTTGAGACCTCTAGGCATCTAGTTTAAGCCCTTCGCAAATGGTGTGTTTGGCACTAAATACCATAAACAATGTAATTGTGTTAGGTTAGCTTGAAGTTTTACAGCTACACCAGGCTTATTTACAGCTATCATTACCTGAAGATACCATAACCGACCTCATCTTCTAGTTCTCTCCTTAATAGTTATGTGCCTGGACTTAAGATTTTGAATAGTAAAAAATATTGCATAGCTAACTAGACTACACTAAATATGATATTTAGTGTTTGATACACTAAATACGAACACATACACTAAATATCACTAACCCTATGAAAATAAGTAACGTCAAATGTAAACTCAGGGGGTTGCAGCCGGGGCCTAAGTTACTCTAGATTGCTCGCACTAAGAGCTAAATGTGTGCGACATTTGGACTACATTGCACTTCAGCTGTTGCATGTTGGAAATAACTGAAACATGCCGTATGTACAGATTTATTAAGTCAGCAATATAATTTGCTTCCTTGTGGACTTGTGAGACATTTTCGCTGTCCTTCTCTCCATACTTATTGGCTCTAGAAAATACCTTTGGAGCAAACAACATTACATCACAGGTAGTTATCACTATTTGAGTACTTGGATGATGTATGCATGCTCTAAATAATCTGAAAATAAGGTACCTTGCTGCACCTAAGTTGATAAGTTAAACAGAACTGACCAGTAAAGAACAAAAGAAACGTATGTTTCACCCAATTCCGAATCAGGGTTAAAAAAGATTAGTTAAAAAATATGTATCCCAGTGATAAAGTATAGGTCATCCTGTAAGTTTCTAATGAACAATCCATAGACCAATGTCAAGAGGTCGCCCCTGTCATTTACTTAAGAGCTTGAGAGACAGATCTAGTAGTGAGAACAGACCAAAGTAGTTGCCTAAACCTGAAAATACATCAATCGACGATTTCTCATTTTGATAGATGATTCTCCAAGATGCATGATCTTATCTAGGAATTAGAAAAACAAAATCCTTTTATAAATTCTTACATGTTGTGTCGTCTAATTGTCATGCGAGGAAAAATTGTGAGAAATTTTACAACCCATCAAGACATTAATTACTATCATATTGCCGCCTTTTATTAAGAGTGCTGCCATCTTTCTTCCTCTGATTCACCTTTTTGGCCTTTCGGCAACGTTTTGCAACAATCTCCATGAGGCCCTCATGCAAGCCCATAGTTTCTACTGATCCAATCAGTTTTTGTGATGCAGCTTCAGGAATGTGTTTTCGTGGCAGCTTCTTCTGAGACCCCACCCCTAGAAGCTGGTATCGCCCATCCGATCGCATCTCCCATGCCTTTCTTCGGTCACACAAGCATGCATCAAGCATCTCCTGAGACCACAATCACAATTCCAATGTTACTTGGGGCACTTCACACTGGAGCTTGAGGGCCCGTGACTATGGAAATATAAACTCTCAAATTGGTGGAAACGGCTGAGACCATCCCACTATACTAACACTAAAGCTTTGAGGGCCTACAGGACCAAGGAAGTTTGAATAGATGAAAAACCTACAAGGAGTCCTACATGGCATGCAATTAATAATGTTTCATGATCTACTATATTTTGCACAAAGCCTACCTCAAAGAGGTGGGTCTACAACCTGGAAGACCATGGCACTTCAAAATTCTACAATCATTGATTTATTATAACTTACTATGTAGAATGCCCACATGAATAGGATGATAACAAAATAGCATTCGGTTGATTGTCGGTCATGTATGACTTTACAGTACACTTGGAAGTTCCATGACCACACAAAATTCAATTTCAAACTTCCATGGTATGGCCTCTGGATAAGTTTCAAGGGCCCTCACAACTTCATGGTCACAGCCCTTGGCCATAGTGTAAAGTGGCTCTTCAGTCCCCTCTTCATAATGTCTCCTCAAACAAAAATCAGCACCATAGAGGTTCTACCTAGGCAAGTTATTTGGTTTGCAAACGAAGTGATAAAGACGAAGGACATGTCACACCTGTAGCTCCTTCTGAAGTGATTCATCTTCCACTGGAGTCACAACCTCAACACGTCTTGTGAGGTTGCGGGTCATCCAATCAGCAGAGCCTAGGTAATATTCCACCTTCCCTCCTGCTCAAAGCAAATTGAACATATTATCAGATGATCTGTCATGCACTTGTAACACATCTAGACACAAACCACAAGACATGAAATTACCAAGTTATCTTCTAGTATAGACACATTCTAAGCTAACAACACAGACATTCATATGTAGTCTTACAAATGGAAAGATTACCCCACCATTTTCAAAACGAAATACACGATGATGCTCAAGAAACCTCCCGAGAATGCTGACAACCCTTATATTGTCACTGTTTCACATGGTAACCACACATGCCAGAAAAGATTATATGCGATGGGAAAAAACAGTGACGTTCTGCATTGCCATTGGTATTCACAATAACAAACGTAAGAAATACAGATAAATAGAAACATAGAAGTCAGCACATGGTCCACCTGGTTTTCGTTCAAAGAGTGTTGGGGGTGGCAACCCAAAAGTACTAAAATTACCTCACATTTGGCACTCCAGTGCGAATGCGACACATACCCCGCACAATACAATCAATCTTGACACCAGCCATGGATGCTTCGTACAATTTTGTCACCATCACCTGCTATCAGAAGCAAGTTGTAAGCCAAATGCCCAGTTACCTTCAACTTCCAACTAAATTTGACCAAAAACTATAGCAAACAGGATGTTTCTAAATATTTGTGCAGGACACAGCACCTTTATAGACATCGATTCAAGTAATGTGCACCTTATGGATGTGCACCAATAAATGATGAGCAAAAGTTAGAGACAATGGTACCTGATCATCAAGCCCATTACATTTGACAATGATGCTAGCAGGCTTTCCTGCCTTAGCATTGCTGATTTCCCTGTCAAGACATTTATTGCCACAACATTTTCTCAATAAAGAGCGTCCTAGCTATAATAATGTGTCATCCTAGAATGTTCGTTGTCTTCTGCTACACAACACCCATCATTTCGATACATCACAGATGTACCAATTTAACAGATTCCAACGGGTTCCAGTAATTTGTAAAGAATATGTTCCTATGAACTGCAACAACACTACAAAAGTGACAATCTGTATTCAAGCTGTCAAACAGTTTTTCTCAAGGTTCAAAGACAATTACTAGTCATTCACTTCTATATAAAAATATATGAGAACTCTGTTACCTTTCAATAAGCCAGACAAACTCATTACGCATGGTGCCTGGTGCTACCAATAACTTGCGGTAAGCCACCTGTAAATGCAAAAATATTACCCAACAGGGTGAGGATAACACAGGACAACATTTAACTTTCAGAAGCAAGGTGTTTAATATTTTAAGGCCAACATTCATTCAACAAAAGAAGACACAAGACGCTGGATCCTTCTGCCAGCGTTCGTTTGGTAGATGATCATACGAGTCCCTGCAAAATCCCCTAATTGAAGCATAGTGTGTTCGTTGTCATTAGAATAAAGTTTCTGCTAATACTCATCGAAGTTTGTGTCACTTTAAGTTTGGCACCTGTCGGTGGTAGCCTGTCAAGTATTTGAAAAGATCTGCTACATCCATTCCCAGATCAGGATTGCAACTGCACATGAACAGGTAGAAAAAGGAAAATTTGCAGACAAAACCATCAGTGTCCATTCTTACAAAGAGGTGATTTATTCAACAATGTTCACTCAAGACTACCAATTCCAGAATTTGGGGGCAGAATTTCAGACATTAGCTCACCAGATACCAAAGATGCTATGCACACACCTAAACTGAATTGATTTATGCACAACAATCTATGCACTCTAGATTCTGAATATCCAGTTGACCAAATCTCGCTTACCTGAGGAGGCCAAAATCTGTATATACTGCTGCTGTACGAGGATTATAATTTCCAGTTCCTATATGCACATAAGTCCGGAGGCCATCCTCCTCCTGTGAAATCCTAAATGCTTAGTATTTGTGTGAACGGGATAGAGCCAAAAAATAACGTGATACTAGAGTATTTGATTAAACTCCATCACAAGCTTACAGACCGGCACCTTATTCAATAGAGAGATAGTTAATACACTCTACTTAATCCTCGACTTCCTTCACACTGTCCCTCTACGGTCAGACTTTTCTTCCATTTTTTTTTTGTGGTTTCATTTTAGTCTCATTGCTAGAACACCAACTAAGACCAAAAACGGGCTTCATCAAATAACAGGAGGATATTCAAGGGCTTGAGGAGTACCTGGCGTACCACCATTATGCATTTACAGTGTGTTTTGAGGCCCACCAATCCGTAAGCTACGTTACAACCAGCATCCTGCAAGCAGATACCAATCAGTTTCAAATGATCATTACGCAAGTTTTGTCCATTGTATCATGACACCAACAGGTTATAAGTCAATTTCTGACACCAAATCTTCTTACATACAGATTATTTCAGGATCCAGAAGAGACATGTCATACCTCCAACTTCTGAGCAAACCCCATATTTCGAACTTCATCAAAACGGGCTTTCAACTCAACAAGCACGGCCACCTAACAGGCAAATCACACAACAGCTTTAGCCCAAAAAGCACACTCTAGTGATATGTCCTAAACAGCAAATGCACTTCCTAGCCTTCTGTAACTTTAGATGAAAGATGTTGATTAGAATACAAAATGAAGCTTCAAAAACATGAAGGTTGAATAAGTTCACCTGCTTTCCAGCTTCAGCTGCTTTTGCTAGAGCAGATATTACAGGGCTGTCATTATTGGTGCGATACAGAGTGGCCTTGATAGCTGCCACCTACAAATATAATAGTCAATCAGCAATCTTAAGAAGTATATCCCCAACCAAGTGCATCTCAAATTAACTACAAGGCATTGAGCGTGGCTAGACCTGATCCACGATCCATGATCCAATTCTTTAGTGGTTTGCAAAATTGGTCTTTGAAGCCCACTCTCACAAAAGTCTTGTTGAATGACTTCACTCAAGTATAGTCACTCAAGAACTACGACAGTTCAAACCATATACCAACCACTTTTATGATATCTTACATGTGCCAAATATTTATACGTTATATCAAATACGAAGACTAGTTTACCTTTGGATCGGTGGCTGCTGCTTCCACAAAGTGTTGAGTGCTTGTCAAAAAACTGTGATAAGGATGTTGAACAAGGACGTCTCCTTTTCTTATAACTTCAAAGATGTCAGCCTGAACATTCAAGTCAGAACTTCAGGGCCTACCATTCTAATTGAAGCTTCCAAAATGAAGGAAATTTATTTAACTGGATAGCCCCAGGCGTCTTACAACACCTGGAGAAAGGAAGTGTTCCGGCACACCAGAGGAAAGGATTTTATCATTTAGCCTGATTTGAATGCTAGAATAATTTCAACCATTGAAAGAGCCTTATATCCCAGATGAATTGAAAAGAGAAACCTGATATCCTGACCTAAGTAGTAAAACATTCACGTAACCAGGATACCAATTTCTATAATTGGAATAAGTAACGCGTAATTTAAGTTGGAAGGTGCAAGTCAGAAAAGCTCACCCCTTGTAACCTTGGATGTGTTTTGGAAGACCATGGAGTATATATGAGTGATGAATCCACTTCGAGTTTAACTGGCAAAGAATCTAGCTCTGGATACAAAAAGAGATATCCTAATTCAGATGTGGAATCAACTTCAATCGATCCCACATAAAAACAACGGATGGATTACCAGTGTACCCAATAAATTCAAACACCACCTGTGGAAAATCTTCGTCCAAAGCCTTAATGAAAATGTTAAAAAAAATTTGAAATAACAAAAGTATTTCCAAAGTGTTCTCACCTCCCAGAGCCAAAGGTCCACAAACTGTGTAGACATCGTTTTGATCACTGAGACCAAGCTCTGCAGTAAGCCGTTGCACAACTTCCAGAGGCATCTCGCAATCAACTTCGAGTCGCACAAAGGGTGCAAACTTCAGCTCTCTCATCTAGATCACAGGTCCATGCAAAAAATTCCAGCACAAGACTCCCTTAGCTCCAGCAAAAACATTCACCATTACCATCAGTGTTTGATTGCACCATTGTTGTGATTTCCACAACCTCAGCAACCTTGATAAGTTGGTGTTATTCTAAGCCTAATAATCCTGTTGATATATAATATATTGGAACTAGCACTATTGCACATCCTAGACTTTGGAAGCGCTTGTGATAGTAAATTCAATTCAATACCCCTGATTTATGTAGATGAAACATCATAAAACCAGAGAGATCTGATCTTATCCAGCTAAGCAGTTCCCCACAAAGTGACAAATTTGTGTCCTTGAAGAACTAGAGTACATCTCTCACCTCATCTGTGATCATCTCAAGTAAATCTTCAGCTTCCTCCTCATTTCGTGCAACATCAGCATTTCTTGTTGTTCGAAACATATGTGCAGACTTGATCTCCATTCCACCAAAAAGCAGGTCTAGGTTGTTTATGATGATCTGTTCCATAGACACGAACGTATTCCTGTTGAAACTGCCAGCCCAATTCCCAGCCCCTTGCCTCAAACTTTGCAGTGACCTTGCTCTCCACATTCAAAGTGAAAGGGCAACCAATACGATTCATTGTTTGTGACACAAATTCCACCTGTGAAGTACAATAACTTATACATTGATATCCTCACCAATGCTGAGAGAATAAAAATCACTGCAAAGAGAATGTAATATATGACTAATATAAGAATGCTAATGGCAAGAACTTGGCACTACTTGATGGTTATCACAACATCCCCCTCCATCACTAGAGGTGTCTATTCCCACGATTACTTGCAAAGGAAGTAGTGAACATACTCATCATTTTTATTGAATGCCAAGCTCTTCCATCTCTCCACTCCAGAAGGAACAGAAACAATGGCAAATTGATCCGAATCATCGTAAGGATCTCTCAGCACCTGCACACGCATGAATGAATGGACTCTACCCATGAAGATATTTGGTGCTACAGAAACAACAATATGACTAGAGTTTGCAAGTGAATGCAGCATTCAGCAAGAGCAACACAGCGACAGTGTACATTTAAAGAAGCAGCTAAGGTATGTAGGCCTTATGTGGTCACTCTTCTGAATTGGACACCTACATCTGAGTGGTATATGAATGGCTTTTTGTTAAAAACAGATACCATAATGACACGTGTCACGATGAAATTGGACTATGTGCTTAGAACATAGAGCCCATTCTAGGCTCAATAGTTAACACAATTGGGAGGGCCTATGTGATCATTTAAAGAGAAAGAGAATCTTCACTGTTACCCCTTATAGCTTTTGCATCTCATATCCAATTCTAGGACTTGAATGACAATCTTTGTGACTCACAATTGCTAACCGGATGAGGAAATTCACAATCCAATCCAATGGCCAAATTGTCTATGAAGTTGGAAGTGGCCACAATATGACCCAATACCTTAGCTATGACTATATCCAGCCTGGATCTCCACAGGGCTTCTGTCAACACAGCAGCTGTTCCAAAACAGTCCCCTCGGAGAACCTTCAAATTCTTGATATATTGATATCCTTAAAGGTAAAGGTGGAGTGCCATACTGGAGACCAAGTCCATCATGTACCAGAGATTTCTGGTACAGACGGATGTTGATGTATGTGTGCTTACCACTGCAATGCTAGACGTCAGGTTGCCAATATAAGGAAATGGATGCCCTGGGTCCACTGCCAATGGCGTTAAAATGGGCTCCAATGACGACTTGAAGTAAAGTCTGAGCTGCAGTGACACAATTTTCACCAGGTCTTAAATTTCCTGGGAACAGATAAATACTTTTTTGTGTTGGAAAACCCACGGTAAGAAAACCCATACAGAATTCAGATAGATACCTGATAATGACCAAGTAAACAGTATGATTTTAAATTACCTGATCCCTCTCATGCAGATGAAGTTCAGCGTAATCAACCAGATTGATTCCTTGTTTCTTAAGTGCTGGCAAAACGTCTTCCGCCAGGCATGCAATTTGGGTATCCACCATCAACCGCACTTCTCTGATAAAATGAGCCTAAATGCATAAGTCAGTGAATCTCAACCGTTCACACTAGAACGTATGTGCAATTTCGTCTCAATTTCAACATGGCAGAAATGTCAGTCAAAATTCGCTCCCAATACTAGAATAAACTAGGGACTGGAGTTCGTTAAACCTGCCCCCCGCATACAAATGCTTGAGTTCAAAGCTACTGTTTACCTGGATATCTGATTACATCCATCCATAAGGATTGACCAATTTGAGACAACTCAAGTACACAATATGCAGTTCAGGTGCAGTTGCCATGGGATAAAAGGTTCCCTTACTTTGCTACATATTTAAGCTGCTGTTGGGGAGTCCACGCCATGCGACGTTGGACATTGATCAAATTCTCCACACCTGCGGCCTCTTGCCTCTTAAGCGCCCCAATACGCTTGCAAAAAAATTCATCTAAATTGCGCCCTGAGATTGCTAAAAACCGCAGTCTCTGCAGACAACCAAGGATTCTGAAAATAAGCCCATCCTTCTACCTACATAGAAAAGCAAGTCTTCTTCTGGTGTTTACCTATGTTCCTTGTTTTTTATAATGAGGGTAACAATTAGAAATTGACCTTGCATGTATATGAAAGGAAAGACCATAATCTGAACTCGAGCTTTCTGGGTATTTGATACATGTGAAGAGAGACTGGATCTAAATATCTTATATGTACTGCCTTAAATGTCAACAATTCATCTCATGTCAATCTACTATCCACTTCACAGAAAAGTATCCAGTTCTCATGTGACCGCTACATAAACTATAATACCAGGTATTGTTTTATGCCAACAATGTTACTATCCAGTTGTTTCATACCTCAAGGAGTGGTGTTCGCAGATCTAGTGCCATATGCAGCACTCGCCAATTGAAAGCCAGCCAGCTGGAATGCCAACCAACCCCAAATCCCTAAGAGCTTCAGTGAAGCTCTTCAGAAATTTGATCCCACGCTCATACAACAACTGCAGGTTATCCTCCCTTACCTTAGGATGTCAAACCCCAGACTTAACAACTGAAAGGCTCTGCCAGTCAAACATCAGTTATGATAGCCTCAGGACCAAAAGACCTTGCACTTGAAAGTAAGAGTGTAAGGGTCGTAGATAAAGCACCTGAGTTCCTTGTTATAAACCGAATCAGCAACAACAAGGGTATCAACACCAATCCCAGCAACATCAGCTTCAAGCCCCTCTTGCTTTTGTGGTGGCATGATCACAGTGTCTGGAACTGGTGGATCGCATACTTCAATGACGACCTCCGCCTTTTTAAGTGTCTTGCCCTTCTTCTTGTGTTTGGCATCAATGATCTGATCAGAGATTATTTGGAGAGAATTTTATTAAACACCCTCGAAGGAATATGCTCACTCACTTAATGTGAACCACAACTCCTCAACTAGGCATTTTCTTCAAATTTTTAGCACCTTGTTGCCCAAAAAGCAAACACAATGAGAGAGTTGGTCAATTTCTAGGTGACAACCACTGACGCTAGAATTGCCCAATATGCTGGAGGAAGATGAGTCATGATTTAGTAATAATGAAGTTGCACTATTTTCTCTCCAATCAGGGTTACGAACGGAGTCAAGCGTCAAGTTATTCCAAGCATCTTAATACAAGTTAAATCAATACAAACTGACAATCCATAGAGCTTGAATGTTCCCCTGCTAACAGCCAAAGAATATGTGGTTTTCTCTCTATACATGGTAAGCAGAATTCCATTCTTCTAGAAATTCATCACAAGAATTTATGGAAAAATAGAAGCCCGCTATGAAAATACTTCCTTTTAGCAAACCCTCTATTGTTCTTGGTCTTCCTTTGCTTTTTAAGTTTCAAACTGGAGAATTCGAAACTGAAACTGAGTTTGAAATAAGCTCATCCCTCTAAAGAGAAACCTTGTGTTAATGGCTACCTATGTTCATCGTTTCTTATCAGGAGGATGACAAAAGGGAACTCAACTTGTACAGACAGTAAAGGAATGAGAATCGTCTGATATCGAGCATTCTGTATATTAAACAACATGTGTAGAGAGGCTGGATCGAGATACCTTGTATGCACTGGCTTAAATATCAACGGCTCATCCCATATCAAACTACTCCACTCTTATCTACCATACATTCACGGAAAGGTTACCAAGTTCTTACATTGCTGCAATATAAATTATCATACCAAGAATCGTTCATGTGAACAACATCCCTATCCAGTTGTTTTATACCTCAAGGACAGGTGTTCGAAACTAGAGCATTTGAGCAAATCGCAGCTTCTTCACACTGATACTCGTGAACCATAGAAGCACCAACACTTAACTTCACAAGGACATTGAGAGGACGTTATGTGACAACAACCACCCATTCTGTTGGATGCGCACCCCGTGTGAGATGGGGGTTTTTAGATGGGGGCACTAAAATCAGAGAAAAATACAATCTCCTATTGGTTATAGGTAGATTTAACCACGTACGCCACGGAGGGCTTACATCACTTACAGGTGAACTTGAACCAACGGAGTAGAGAAAATTATAACTACGTAGGTTAGGCACCCCACAACACAACACTTGTACATTGAGAAATGGAAGGCCATTGTGTATACATGTATAAGTTAAGTGACCAATCTTCTTCAACTTGACTATTCCTTTGCATAGTGCAATCACAAGTTGCGATTGCACATGTGGCTGGGAAATACTACATTTTTGTCATGACGTGGGTTACTTTCCTTTTGCTGAATCTTTCTGGCATGGCAGTGGGGGTACTAGTGCTAATGAATCGAGTTTCAATTCGGGACCCAGCAGAGAGGAGAACAAGAGAATGCACGTGAAACGGATGGAAAATGCCTCCCAAGTAAGTTAGTCACCGCAACAATTATTGTTGAGAACTAAGAAATGGAAGGCAGCTGTATACACACATCTAAGTTAAGGAGCAACCTTGTTCAAGAGGCCTTGTCCCTTTGTACACTAATGTAATCCTCCCAAGTTGTAATTGCACTTGAGCCATGTGGCTGGGTATACTTCACTTTTATGATGAACTTGATCCCTTTTTATCTTTCCTTTTGCTAAATCCTTCTGGCATGGAAGAGGGGTAGGTACTAGTGCTAATGAATACAGTATCGAGCCAACAAACAGGAGAATCAGAGAATGCAAATGAACAGAGGCCAAATGACGCCCAATTTAGTAACTCTACGCAAGACAAGACTGAGAATAAAAGTCAGCCGCCTAGTAGGTAGGTTAGTCACCGCGACACTGAGATGCTGAGAAATGGAAGGTGGATGTGTCCAGACATATACGACAAGTTAAGTGAGGAACCTTAATCAAGAGGCACAGTCTTCTTTCCTATTACTAAACCTTTCTGGAAGAGGGGTATGTAGGGCACTACCTAGTGCTAATCGATCCAACAGTGTCCAACACTATTAACAGGAGAACCAGTGAACGCAAGTGAACGAAGGCAAAAATGACTCCCAATTTAGGAAAACACTACTGATTTGTTTTGCCTACGCAACACAGACGCTTGAGAACGGAAGACAGCCGCCTAAGTAGGTTAGTCACTCCAACACTTAGATGCTGGCAAAATGGAAGGCGGATGTGTGCACCGATATAAGTTAATTTAAGTAAGCAACCTTCTTCAAGAGACACTAGTTTTCTTTCTTTTTGCTAAATCTTTCTGGCAGGAAGAGTGATACGTAGGTACTACCTAGTGCTAATCAATCGAACAGTGTCCTAAACCCCACACACAGGAGAACAAGAGAATGGAAGTGAAACGGAGGCAAAATGACTCCCAATTAAGAAAAGTGACTCCTGCAACACATAGATGCTGAGAAATGGAAGGCGGATGTGTGCCCACATATAACTTAAAACTAAGTGAGCAACCTTCTTCAAGAGGCACTAGTTTTGTTTCCTTTTGCTACACCTCTGTGGCATGGGAGAAGGAGGATAGGTAGGTACTAATGCTAATGAATCCAACAGTGTCCTAAACGTCACAAGTAAAAGCAGAGAATGCAAGTGAAATGGAGGGAAAAGGAAGGATGCTGCTGGCTCTCTCTCTCTCTCTCACCTTGTCTTTGGAAACTTGGATGTCTGCGTCCCCATCCCCCTTGCCTTCCTTGAAGAGCAAGGCCCCACTCTCCATAACAGCCAGCACCGACGCACCTCCATTTTCTAAGAATCTGGCAGCCTCGGGAGGATTCGCACCCTTGAACTCCGAGTCAGATGGCTGATGATGATGTTGAGCCGAGGCATCAGCAGAAACAGAAACTCGATTTCTACTATTCTTTTTGACCCACTTGAGCTTCTCACCTTTTGGGCCACGCACAATCTCCCTTGGAAGTGACCCCAACCCTCCACATCCTGCAAGATGACTAGAATCTCCCCTTGGACTGCAATTTATTCTTCCTCCCCTTCCCGACTTCAATGCTTGTTGCATTACCACCACATTGGCACCGGGATGGTTGAATGTGGATGTGGGTGTGGATTGGGATGTGGGTGAGGAGGTAATGGTGGGATAGTAAAGCTGCGATGATGATGATGATGAGTTTCTCGCTCGCATCAACAAGGTTTGGCCCGTGCATGTGGCACATGCGACGGCACCTAACCCCCCAGCAGCAGCACCCATTCAACAGTATGACTAAACTTGAGGTTGTGTTGTTTCGACAAATTTGGAGAGGAGGAGGAGGATGACAAAGTCCCACCAAGCAAACCAAAACAATCTCAAATCTCCCACATGTATGTATCTATGTATGTATGTATGCAACTCTCTTTCTTTCTCTTGCTGCCGAGCCTGCCTTTTCACCTAGAGAACAACAAAAGAGAGACCCAAATTCATATTGGAAATTAGTTGTCTGCCAAACTGAGGAAGGTTCATCATCATCGAGAGTATCTCCACCGAAGTTTCTCAAATTTGCAAAGATAAACAATCAGGACGGAAACCCAACCCAAATCTCCCACATGTACGTATGCAACTCTCTTTCTTTCTCTTGCTGTTGCCGAGGCTGCCTTTTCACCTAGAGAACAACAACTAAAGAAAGAGACCCAAATTCAAACTGGAAATTATTATTCGTAGTGTGACAAACTACTGAGGAAAAAGGGTCATCATCGAGATTATCAATCTCTGAGAGGAAGAAAAGACTTTCCACGACGGAACGTAGCCCAAATTTCACACATGTATGCCACAACTCCTCTTCCTGCCGAGCCCTCTTCACCTAGCGAACAACAAAAAGAGAGAGGCAAAATTCAAATTGGAAATTAGTGTTAAAAACCGGTGAGGGTGTGTCATCATCGACAATATCGAGTCTCCTTCCTCGAGCTAAATTTTCTTTTCTCGGCGAAAGGGCACTCTGAGTCTGGAAGTAAGTTTGCGCTCAATGCTTACCTGCTCACAACCTGTCCCTCAATGCTCCGCAGAAACAAGTTGAAGCGCACAATTAACAAAAAAAAGAGGAGCTATGGCAGCTTTACTCGAAAGAATGCTGTACATGTAATTAGTTGACTAGGCTTTGTAATCTATCCGTGTTTTAATGCAGAAAGCGTTTCTGTCCTTGTGAGTCCGATTGGAATTGAAGCGCCCACAGGAGAGGAGAAGAAGAAGCAGAGATGCAAGTAGTAGAAACACTTATTACTTTACTTTCCCAGCGATGGAGTTGACTGAAGGTTCCTTGAAACGAGAGTGCCAGGGGCTGGATTCCCAATTCTGTGAGATTCTGGAATATGCAGGTGGATATAGCGGCGTGGATAGCGGGATCTTGCTGGAGATGACACCGTCCAAATTCACCACGCTAAGGGATGCTTCACACCTATGGGTAAGTCCTAGTTGTGATTGCTAAGCTTATCAATCTTAATGGTCAATTAGTCTAAATTTAATTTATCCTAAAGATTATTTCACACGTATAGGAAATTTTACCAAAGTTGTCACCTATCTAGAGTGGGTTACTACATTAAGTATGTTATTTAGTGTTCTATGGTATTTTATGTCATTATGGTACTTTTTCCGGATGACACTTTTGATGAATAATGTCACGGATGATGGATGAGGTCATCCTTAGGCCAAACCCCCCCCCCCCTTCTCTTGTTAGCAACTCGTGATGAAATAATGTCATGGATGATTGAAATTTGGATGAAAAATCACTTGGTAAGTGACAGTAATTGCAACACTGTAAATCTATAATCCCCAAAAAAATTGCAAGGAATGACAAATAATGTTGGGTTCACATTTAGTGTTGGTGACACTATACCGCAGTTTACAATTAGTATTGAGCAAGACAATTAGAATTGGTGACACTAAATAACCTATTTAGTGTACCTACGTTTCTTAAATTGAGTTTTAAATTACACTTGCATGTAAGTTGCTTAAAGCAAAGAAAAGAAGTTAACTTAGGCATGGTTCACACCTTCGGGTATCTTGTCTTTACATCATGGTTTATTTTACCTACATTCACACTTGGCTCATTGTTAACTTGACTCATACAATACCATTGTTAGCTTAAGTTATGACACAGTTATAATCTTAATGACATAATTAGCGCCTAACCTTGGTGGTAACTTATCACATGCCTACTAGGATGATGAGCTAAATTTATAGACCATGCTAGTGACTAGTGACCTACTACGCTACATATGCCAATTAGTGAGGATGGTACTCATTCAAGTTATTCGCACAATCTAGCCGAATCTCAAAGTAACCAAGGGTTGAAGTTACTACTAAGTGACAATAAATTCATGACTATGATAAATTCTATGCTCATTTACCATAGATATCAAAGAATTCACGGTGTTTGCGATTAGTGCATGTCACATGCTATCAATGAATAATGCCAAGTGTTGAGATGAACAATACTTCCTAGATCTTTTGGTGGCACTAATTCATACTGTAAGGAATTTAGTATCACCTTCACTAATTTCCCACACTCACTAATTGGTATATTTAGTGTAGTGATCAAATGACAAGCAAATGGCAAGCAAGGTGAGTTTTAGAGAGTTTTCACCTTCCTAAGTGATAGCTTTTAGCACTAGAAAAGCTTGCTGCATTTTTGCTTTCCCAATGAATGCATTATGCTAGACTTTACAATGTGTACTCCTCAAAGTGTTTCAATTGGCACTCATTCACATGTGTATTAAAAAAATGTTGTCTAGGTCAAGGCATCCAATGTGGATGGGAGGGACTATAGTTGGAGCAAATGTTCTATTAATTGAGGATCTATTCATCTTATCTAGATTGACTCAAGGTCTATGATGCCATCTTTGAAGTCAACTTATCTAAGGTCAATGCATCCATAGTCGATAGGTTCATTTAACTGCTCACTAGGGTCATGTAATGTCACCATGGATGAGATCTATATTTTTTGGGCAAACGGAGGTAAGGTGTATGTGGTGGCGGCTTGTGATTGATTGCCCTCACAAGAGTTCTAACAAATATCATAGCCAAACATTAGCATTTAGACAAGCAGTTTTGGCTTAAACTATAGATCGACTATGTGTCACCCTAACTTTATTGCTTCAAAATTGGTAGGAAATACCCTATTCATGAAATGCTTTTAATTTTTTGCATTCTCCTTAAAATTCGTTTCTCTTTGCAAGAAAAATAATTTCCCACTATCACTCCTCCCAAACAAATGCAAATCCTCTTATTTTATTGGTTATAGATACCTCAACCTTGCTTAGCCATATATATATATATATATATATATATATATCTTCTTAATGAATGAGTTTACCTAGGTCCTAGATATCGTGAAGTTCTAGCCACATGGGCTTTTGTATGAAGTCCTCACGTTGGCCCAACTAGCACTTTAATCATAATCAAAATAACACAAATCAAACACAAAGAGACAAATATATTCATATGCCATATCTCCTCTCACTCCCAAAGGTTGGCAAGAATCAAGATAATAAGGAGCATCATTCATTGAGATCACCGCAATAAATCTCCCAAAGCATATTCAAAATGGTCATTGGTTTTCAACCCATTTGAGATGGTATCTAAGGTAGCCGGGAGTAATAAAAGGAGACCTACATTTCAATAATGACTGATCAAGTGTAGACATGCATGACATTATTCATTGACGTGGGCCCTCAAAATATAACAATGGGATGTTAGGAGCTCAATCTGAATATGAGTCTCCTTGCACAACTTTTTGAGCCTCCAACTGCTATATTTTGAGGGTCCACATAACGAGAACTAAACGCTAAATAATGTTATGTGAGAACAAACGCCAAAAATACATGTTTCCAAAAGTGATTGAACTACGTGCTCAAATATTGTCCACTATTCTAGGTTCCATATATAGTCCAATAATTTGGGAGAAAGAGGATCTTCACCTTGACAATAAAAAAAACCAAAAATCATATGACACAAAGATGCAAAAAAATTATGTGGAAGCTCTTCCGATCATAATTCAACTAGAAAGAAGCTCCATTACCTACAAATTAACATTTTTTTAAGAAAACTCTCCCCTACGATCCGATTAAATCACTCTCCTAAATTAAACGATTCGCATATGAACTTTTCTCCTTGAAGTGAGGCACATGTCAAGGCCAACATTCTTTTGCCTATGAGCTCTCTCTCCAAAAATCTGCACCAATGATGGGGGAGAATCGACATTTAGTTATAGATGAACCCGGTGGAGTTTGAAAAATAACCGGTTGAAATTCAAGACTGCAAGAAAATTACCGATCATTTTAGAGGAATTTATAGAATATGCCCTAGTTTAATATAGGAAAATCGGAGGATGTCAACATATAACCGGTTGGACTTGCAAACTTTGGATCTCAACCGATTATGCCCAAAAATCTACCCGATCACTGATCTGCACTATGAGATAGATTCCACCCACCTGTAGCAGAAACTCATTTATTCTTTACAATTGCTTGGTTATTTTTTAAGTAAATTCATAAACCCTCCTGAGTCAAGCTCATCATGATAGATATTTCAGGACCAACAGCAATGAACTGCTGCAATGAAGTTCCAATCCAAGTCACCAAGTGGCAGCCAACAACAGTGTTTCCGGGCAGTTGCCGTGCCATGTCATTTACAATGTCTACTTTTCAGCTCTTGTTTTCACACATACAGTCACCACTCTTTAGGGTGGGTTTTACATTGGGTGTCAAGACCAAAAAAAATTGCAAAATCAAACGATCGTCTTGGGAAAAACAACAAAATTTCCGACCCGAGAAGTTTACACTAGGGTTTGGGTCCAAGGTAAGAAGAATTGAAGTTGAAGTAACGTCACTTTTCCAACCAAGTCTTGCTGGTACCCACTCAAGAAAATACTCCTAATCTAATAAATCTAACTTCTAGGTTGGATACAAAAGTAAGGATCATGAGAGGGGACTTTTAGCCAATAAAAAAACATCAATGTACCACACCCTTAGAACTAATGTACGTTACTTTCGGACTCGAGATTGAAGGGAGGCCACACACGTTCGAAAACGTCGGTTTGCAATTGGAGTTTGGTAAGCCAAGGCAAAAGAATGTTGGCCTTGACATGTGCCTAACTTCAAGGAGCTGGGTCTTGAGGTTGGTCCCTCTTTTATTAGGTAGAATCGTCTACTTTAAAATCTGAAACAAGACAATGGTTTTGCAAGCCTTAAAACCTACATTTTTAATCAGAGTTGAAAACAAACGGTTTAAACCAATGAAAGAGGGACCAACTTTGAGGTCAAGGTCAACATGCCTTTTACCTTGGGCTTACCAAACTCCATTCCAAAACCGGTGTTTTCAAACATGTGTGGCCTCCACTTGAAACTAGGCTGAAAGATTCGTTTCTCAAACTTAGGAGTACCTACAAGTTTTGCACAGTAGAACTTCAATAACTACAAATAGGAAGAAAAGCAATTGAACTCATAAAGACACCCTTGGATCTTGTAGAATGGCATCAGAAAACATCAATTTGAGTTGTTCAGGCTTTTTAAGGTCAAGTAGTGCAAGTTCAGATGTGTGACCCCAACAGCTAAAATCTATCTCTACTTTTCATGGTCAAGTCATGCCACTTGTCAACGAAGCAGCAAATACTCACTTTTTTCCCACACTCTCAATTGTAAAAGCATCAGACTCCACCTATCCAATTGAGATTACCACTGCTCTTACCATGTGGATGTCCCAAGATTGGTATCCCAAGAATGGCAGGAGTACAAACATGACTGTACAAGTCAATTCCCCCTCGTCAAAAGCAGAGCCAATAGATCCTTGAGACAACATCCAGTTTTGCATGAGCCAAACAGCACGTAAGCCAAAAGCTTACCCACTCAGGTCCATCCACGCGTCCTCCTGTTTCTAAAACCTAACTCTACGTCCCTACACAGTTTCCCCTTATTTATAGGCTCCTAAGAATTCACAGAGCTAATAATATAGGATTTAGGATACAATGCCCAATGATAAGTCCCAACCTGGTCAATAGAATGCTCAATCTGCATTATGTGCTTTGTAGAAAAGTGCGAAGCTTTTCATAAGACAATGCATATTATTGTCCTCAGTATCCTGGTGAAATCATGGACATGCAAAGTAACTTAATGAAACAGAAGCAAGAAGGGATGTCTAGTGGTAAAACGGCCAAATAGTACATCTATCACCCCTCCAACTTGATTGACATAATCTACAAGGAAGAAGACTCCTCCAAGTCGATGTTGAAAGAGCTGACATCATACGGCGTGGCCACAACCAATGGAGCCTCTTCAATCGACTCATGAAATCTGTCGTGCATGAAGGTACTCTGCACAATAGACTCTGCCTTTGGTACCACTTTGTAGCAGTAACAGCTCTTCAAGCTGTCAACTCTCTGCTGCCTGTATTCAAAAAAGAAAAACCAGTTTAGGTCATCAAGAGGATATTAACAGAAGATTGATAAACGTGTGAGTTTGTAAAGCATGTCAGATCTCTCAAATGTGCATGACAGTTCTATGTGTGCATCTAAAATTTGTCATATCGGTGACATTGCATACATAGTTTGTGCAAAAGCTTGGTGTTTAGCATTTGTCCTACAAATATCTTGCACGATGTGTCATAACAGGCTACAGAAGATGAATGTGATCAGCAGTCATAGACTTATATATTTAGACTGGAACAAATAGTTGCGAGTATGGAGCAATTACTTGTAGCAATGATGGTTGCTGTCCTTCACAACGGAAAAATTCCAGATAACCGTGAAGGTTCCCGCTGATACCACCAAGTTCCTCTCTTGCTTACCCTCCTCAGTGACCTGGCCAAATAACAATACTCACTTGCATGTTATGAGGAGATCTAAATGCAAGCAGGAACCAGCATCGCTAAGTTGGATGGAATAGATGTAAACAAGTGATGAAAGGACTTACCCACGAAAATTTGCCACCGTGGAGATTCTGTTGCTTCCCATCACGGCATGAATCAACTGGGAGGAGTTTCAACAACCTGGGGGCCGCACTTTTACTTCCCATTCGGCCAGAGAACCCAGTCTTGGACTTTCCATCCTTATCCTTGAACACTGTGCTGATGAGCATCAAGTACGTGTCTGTTGTTGCTAACACCCACTTTCCATCATACGTAACATCCACATGGGTAATAGGTGATCCCAAACCAGGAAATGCAGTCTTTGCCTGCATATCACATTGGCAGTTACAAAACGTCATTCATCTTATGCTCAACACAGGAAGGACATATATCATCAGCTAGTGTAACAGAACAGGAAGGAAGAGGTGCAGATGAAGATATTTCCTTTTTCCATGAACTTGTAAATTAGTTACAAAAGACACAATAAGGTTAAAACAGTCTACACCTCGAAAAGTATATCATTTTCCATCCAGAAGATGAACAGGAAACGAATTGAGGTGTAAACATAAAATGATGCCACCTTCATATGACAAATGAGCCCATCCATGCACATCAGTGGGAAATGGTAGTTACAGCAGAAAAACTCCAATAGTAGGAAAGCTGGACAGTTAAAATTGAGAAGAGCCTTGGGTATTCACCATTCTCATGCTGGTTGTTCCATAAAGCCGCACTTTTCCATCTTTTGATCCAACCACAATACTGCCATCTCCAGCTGTTGCAAAGCAATTGAAGTTTGTTCCACGTGAAAACTGCACCATGAAACTCTCCAGAATTAACAGAGAAGAAAGTATATGAATATCCTGAAATTGAGTTAAGTAGGTGATGCAGTGAAGAAGATTATTGAGTTCTCAAGTTTAATGAAGACCCCAAGAATGGTTGTTATCTCTCACACAAAGGGCAGCACAATCTTGTCCCATCTAGCAGAACGAGCACCTAGTCACATGTCTAATCCAGACGAGCCTAACCAATGGCCAGTCACCGTCAAGTAGACATAAAACTTAAAAATTCTGAGGGGCCTGAACTGGACTTATCCCAACTCACCACTTTTCTGTTTTAAGTTTTATTGTAGAGTCAGTTGAACTAAATGCTTATAAATCATATGCAGTAGGAATTGACCATCTGCATAACAAGTGAAGATAAATAATAAAGCATTAACCTGGTGTCCCTCGGACCAATTCAGAGTAGCAGGGCTAGCAAGCTGCTGAACCACTCCATTAGGATCACGCATATCCCATCTGCATAGTCTGTTGTCATCCAAGCCCAGAAAAGTAAAGCCTCCACTATATAACTGAGCACCCTTGCTCTCGTTTGTTACATCCTTCATGGTGATGGGAGCTCCATCTTTTTCAAACTTCCAATCTGCAACCATCTTCCCTGTGCCAATATCAAGCTGGCTCACACCCCCAGCATTTGATTTCCCATCCTTAGATGGACTAAACAACATCATGTTAGTCTCCCCTCTGATAAGCATTCCTTTCTTGGGTGTCACAAAAGGAGAGCTCCCACCACCAGCCTTTCCTCCATCTTGAAAGCGAATACTTATGTTCTTGCCCTCAAGGCCACTTGCTTGGTTAGATAGCACATCTAGTCCACAGTCATTCACAAGGTAACTATGATCCAAGCCTCCCATTGTTAGGCTTTGGACTTTCACTTTTGAGGGTGTCTTGAACGTTTGTTTCAGTGCCTTGCTTGGTGTGGGTGGTGGCTCAAGTACCTCTTCGGCATCCTCCCAGATGGATTCATCCTCACCTTCACCTTTGGCCCATCCCATGAAGTCTTTCCCAAAAACTTTCACCTTGTTCGCCTCAGTTGGTTTGAGGAAGTATGTGTTCTCAAACCTACAGCACATCAGAGGAAATATTAAATCAAATATAGCATTCAAGTAAGTGGATAATGTTGTTGATTTATGAAACGGACTTCCAAATGTCCTGTACAGAAATCTCACTCTCTAAGGTTTTTAGAACTGTTCATATGATCAAATCAACAAAAAATCATTAATCACCATCCATTTGCACCAAAAGAATATTGTAGAACTTACTTAGAATCCTCATAATTCTTGACACATTCCACATATTGCTCCTTGGTCGAGAATTTCAAGGCCCACACACCCCTTGCAACAAAATCAACCCGAAATTGGTCATCATAGAAGTGCATCTGCAGTCGGTCATCAACCCTAGCTCTGATATTTCCCACCACAAACATCCAAAACTCGTAATCTTTTTTGCCAGCGGTCGAGCTTCTCCATTGTTCATCCTCTTCATCTGCATCATCTACATCACCCTCTCTTTCAAATTGCCAACCCACGTTCTTTGCTGCAGTGACCCATTGTCCCTCAGAGTATCTGTAGAGTTTGGCCTTTTGAGCATTCATAACTGCTGGTGATTCCTTTAAGGAAAGAGATCCTAACTTCATGTCAAGAGTGGGGTCGGCATATGGGCTTGGACTCCGGTCTCGGTAAGCTGGAGTTCCTGATCCTGTGGACTGGAAGCTCCTTTCAGATCCTTGAGGGGAGTCAGGGCCCCCATCATCATCAGAATCAGAATCCAGCCGCCCTTCCCGACTTGCTTCATTTCCCATTTCTGGTCATTCAAGCAGGGGTAGTAGCTTGTCAGTATTTTCAAAACGCATAATGATTGGACCCTAGACACAAGTCACCTAGACTGTAACAGAGCAGAAACAAATTGACCTCAAGTAGATGAACCGTTTGAGAACATCTCTCTACCTTCGTCTAATTCCAAATGAGCACTAGAAACACAAGATTATTCATTCGTAGATAAAGATACTAAAATTCACATACAAAATGCATCCACACTACGTAGCAGATGCAGTGTCGACATACACACAATGTCAGTAACATAGCCAGCAACCATTAAGTTAGTCATCGTCACAAGAATCATCAGCAAACACAGGAGTCCAGACATTCATAGAGCTAGCCAACACTACAACCGCATACAAACCTCACTCTACGCAGCTCATACGCAATCAATCCAGAAAACACCCCCTTCCGGTGAATTTTTGTGACCTCGAGAAGATGAACCGTTTGAGGCTATCTCTCTACCTTGACCTAATTCCAAATGAGCACTAGAAACACAAGATTACTCATTCGTAGATAAAACACCATAATCTACATAACAAAATACACCCACACTACATAGCAAGTGGAAAGTCGACATACACAATGTCAGTAACAGAGCCCGCCAGCAGCCGTTAAGTTAAGTCATCCTCACAAGAATCATCAACAAACACATGGGTCCAGATATTCAGAGAGCTAGGAAGTACTACAACAGCATGCCAACCTCACACCACGCAGCTCATACACAATCAATCAAGAAAAGCATCCCTTCCGGTAAAAATAAATTGTGATGTCTCCAGACCGACATACTAACCCTCACCATGGTGCCATGATACAATGTGAATGAAACCTGGCTCCTACATTGCAAAAAAAACTTGTCCAAAGCTCTTGTAACGTGAAAAAAAAGACTCTCCGTCATTAGCCACAGATGTGGTTTCATAAATGACTTTGACGGAACCAGGGTAAAGAATGAGACACAAATACATCAGGCACTCGTTCCTGAGTAATCCAGCATTGGCGACGATGATGATGAGCAGCCAGCTGAGAGGCTGGATTTTCAAAATTGGCGAAGGGAAACTAGGCCATACCTGAAGGAAGTTGTTCCGAAACTCTTAAAAATCGACGGACACCTTCTCAATATTGGTCTCCGATGGTAGCCGCTTCCCGCGGCTGGAAGTAAGGGTGAGGAGAAGGATAGGAAACCCTAAGTTTCTCAAAGAATGCAAGAAATGCGACAAGACCAAGCTCAGGGGCTGCAATATTCCTCTGGAAACCTTGAAAACACAAGAGAGACGAAGCACGAGGCGGGAACCCCCAGGCCTCCGTTCACACCGTCACTACAGTCAGGGCCACTTTAAACACGAGACTGCGGGCCCGTGACTATTGCACTTCAAGCACTCTCATTGGTGGAAAAGGCGGAGCCGGTCCAAGCTCGGTTTCAGTCTACGCTCGAGGGACCAACGGAGTAAGTGACTGCAAGATGTATGTAAAGTCTACATGGATTCCTACATGACATCAAATGGATCACATTTCATGGTCACTTGGACTATTTTCAAAAACCATCTCTTGGAGATAGGTCTAACACAAAATTGGGATACCATAGCACTCTGAGATCTCACAACCATTGGTTTATTAAAATTTATCATCTGTGAGGATCCCAAGTGAATAGAAATTCATTGAAATGTGCATTTGGTTGAGGACCCGTGACCATTTTGAAAGTGTCTTGGGATGACCTTTGGACACGTTTTTTGTGAGCTCACAATTCCATGGTCACGGCTCTTGGCTCGAGTGTGAAGTGACCCTAATTATTGTATTTAATGTCACCAATTCTAGTTGTCTTGCCCAATATGAATTGTAAACCACCCATGTAGTGTCACTAACACTAAATGTAAACCTCACATTATTTGTCATTCCTTGTAAAAAAAAATGGGTGGTATAAATTTACAATGTTATAGTTATTGCCACTTACTAAATGTTTTTTCATCTAAATTTCAATCATCCATGACTATATTTCATTACAAAAATGTCAAGATGCAAAATATGCCAAAAGTGGATGAACTAAAAGTACGTTAGGGTGACCACATTTGTACACTTGTTCATAACAAGTGTCAATTGAAAAGTTACCACAGTGACCAAAAAAACCTTATGCAGCCGCAACAGGGTTAAGATTGGGGTGCTTGGTACCGAAGCCACTTTGGCAGCCGGATTCTAGCGGGAGAGATTCAAAGCGCAGGTGGGTATATACAGGAATTTGAAAGGTTTGTTGCAATTGAGGATTCTGAACTCACCATGACTTTCTTTCCTCTTGATGGTATTTTTGTGTCAATTTAGTACCCAAATTTGCTACAACTGTATGATTATAAACTCATCTGAGTTTTCTCCTTTCGCATATTGGAATTGAAAGGTTTGCTGTGATTTAGGGATTGTGAACTTACCCTTACTTTTCTCTCCTCTTGATGAGACTTTTGTGTGAAGTTGGAACCTAAGTTTCCTACAATTGTATGACCATGAAATCCTCTGATTTTTCTCCTTCTACATATGGGTTTGACAGGTTTGTTGTGCTTTAAGGTTGTGAAGTCCAACTTGACGTTTCTCCTTTTCATAAAGACTACTTGGATAATTTTTTGTGATGAAGCTTAAGAGGTGTGATTGGTAGCAGAACATGACAGTGGTTAGTTCAGTGTGATTGAAATTCATTGGAAGCATGTGAACTGATCTGTTGGTTGGGCTCTCTCTCTCTCTCTCTCTCTCTCTCTCTCTCTCTCTCTCTCTCCCCCCGAATTTGGCACCCATTTAAGGATTATGAACTCAACCTCATTTTTCTCGTTTTCGTAGAGACTACTTAGATACTTTTGTTGTTAAAGGCTCAGGAGGTGTGATTGGTAGCAGAACACACAATGGCTAGTTCAGTGCGATAGAAATTCATTAGAAACAGGTTGACTGATCTCTGTGGGATGGGTTCCAATTCTCTCTCTCTCTCTCTCTCTCTCTCTCTCTCTCTCTCTCTCTCTCTCTCTCTCTCTTCATAGAAGCAGGCACATAGGTCTAGGGATTCAATTCTGAATTCGAATTTGGCACCCACGTGTTATTCAAGGATTACCGATCTATCTGTTTCCCCTCCTTTTGTTAACAACAAGATATTTTTATGTGATGAGGCTTGGTAGGTTAGACTTTAGTGTGGTTGAAATTCATTGGAATCATGTGAAGTGATCTTTATGGGCCGGCTTCCTATTCTCTGTCTGTCTGTCTCTCTGGAGCTTTAGAAAAAAAGGCATGCAGGTCTAAATATCTTATTTTGAATTCACATTTTGCCCACCCAAGTGTTTATTGAGGCAAGAACTCCCCCTAAAACTATGCTTTGCAAAGCCGTTGAAAAACTTTTGCCTCGAAAGACAGAAGGCACGCCAGTGAGTTAAGTGCAGGAACCTAAAGTCAGGAATTGTAGCATGGATTTGGCGGGGGGGGGGGTCCTTATATCAAGTGTCATATGACAACCCTCTCTAGCTGCCACCGATGATTGCAAGACAATTGGTGTGGGTTGATTAGGAACAGTGTGAGCCACACTGATAAGATGTTTAGTATAGCGTGGTGACCTTTGATCAAATATGAAATTTTGCTCGACTCTCCGTTGCTCGGCTCTCTTTCTAGCTCCATGATCCACCACCCTCCCAAGTATAATTATAACTGTAAGTTTTTCAAGAAGTGGAGATATTTCCTCTGAATCTTGGGAGTAACGGGAAGGGTGCAGATTGTTATTATTCTGTTGTAGTCTCCAGAAAGTAAGCTAGTGCACTTGTTGCCAGGAGCTTTTCAAAACGTCAAACCCAGGAAGGTGAGTGATTTCAGGTTCAGATTTAAGAACACATGTTGCCATCACTGAAAAGGTTTTAGTTACCATCAGCTGGGCTCCTCCTCAAATTAGATTTAGGATGGACCTCATCATCGCCTTGTTAATGCTTGATTCTGGAATGGGAACCTAGTGGATCAAACCTCGAGATGTGATCAAGGTTGTTCAGGTTTCAGGTGTCAGTCGTAGAATGCAACACTTTCACAGCCTTAAGCTCACTACATAGGGGTTCCCAATATGAGATAATTTCAAAGGATTGGGTGCACTAGAAGTCCCTAAAACAGTGAATCTTCTATTGGTTGTCGGGTTTCTTTATCCATGTGAATTACTAGGAGGGCGCGTCACTTGCAAGTGAATTTGAACATGTGGATAGTTGTCTGTAGCAAAGAGCTAAAATGATTCCCAAGTAGGTTAGTCACCACAACACTAAGGGAAAAATGTTCTTCAAGAGAGCTTCTCCCTTGCATTAGTGCAATCATCACAAGTTTGCACTTGAGCCATGTGGCCAAGAGAAACTTCACTTTTGTCACTTGAGCCATCTTGACCAGGAACTTGCGAGCGCCACTCTTTCAGGTCTGGGACTGCACAACTCCAATCTTGACCTCTCTCTCACCACTTGAGGATAGTTTCTGTTGTGGCCACTTTCTTATTGGTTGATCGAAGTCGATGATGGGTCTGAACTGGTCACATGGATCAAAGATTCAAGGAGTTATTCTTAGAGCATTCTTGATGTGTGATCGTATTCAATTCATAAGAAAGAATCCCAGAAAAACCACTCCCACCACTTGCAGGTTTGAATTTATGTTGTAGACACTTCCAGATTGATTATTCTGAACTTGACGATGGATATGAATTAGTCACACGGTCAAGATTCAAAGAGATGTCCTCTGAGCACTACTTGCTGTGTATGTAATCAAATTCAGGTATAAGAAGAATCCTTGAAAATTCACGCCCACCAGTTGTGGATAAATTTTGTCATGGCCACTTTCAGATGGATTGATTCATCGATTGGAGTTGATGAAGGATCTGATTTGGTCACATGGTTAAGATTCAAAGGAGTTGTTCTTTAAGCAGTTCTTGTTGCACGATCATATTCACTCCAAAAAAAATAACATAGAAAGATCACTCCCATGGATTTGGTAGTTTCCATGTGCTTTAATGGGTAACGATTGTATTGGTGGAAATTATTGTGGGTGCTCTGTATCACCTTCATGTTAATTGCTTGCCTCTACATAACATTATTCAGATCCATATCAGTGTTCTTTGGGACTAACAGCATTCCACAAAATATTCCCGGATTGAATGTCAGGGAATATTCTGTTGAATAATGCCATTCCCACATAACATTGTTATGGATTTGTTATGTTTGTTGTTGGCATGTGGAGCTCTACAATATTGTTTTGTACAAAGTAGCAGACTTGGGCTTGTTGAACTCTTCTACACTATTCTGTAGGCAAAACTACTACGAAAAGTTGTACACCGTGTAGGGTATTTAATGTTACTTTCTATTTTGAAATATGCAATGTTATAACTATTATCTCTAGATTTTAGTTCTTTACCAACAAAGGCAAATTGGTTGTTTGGATATCATAGAATATCAATGTCTTTACTTGGTAAAACCTTATAGGAACTTTTAAAAAGATATAGCATTGCGTCATTCCAAATATTAAGCGACACTAAGTACCACAAACGGTGTAGTGGAATTGGGTGTAAGTTAGGAACATAGTTGCCAACTCCATAGTCAATTATGGTTGCTGAATTGGACTGAGGATTGTCGCATCCAATTAGCAATTCTAGATCACGTGTCATCTTGAGTTTCAAAATTGGAGTTGGGATGCAAATGTTATAGGAGGTCATAGTGAAGATTTTATTTCTTTTCAAATGATATCACATAGATCCTCCTAATTATGTTCAATGTTGAACCTAGAATGGTGTCTTTCATAATCCAGTCTCATTGTAACACATGTATATTCTAGTGTCCATTCTTAACTACAAGCCTTCTCATATACCACTCAAATGTAAGTGCCATACCTTCCATGATGCAATTCCCAGCAAGAGTCCAAAGCATTGTGCAGACGTGGATTACAACTAAATCTACCAAATGTATTCATTTCTTATTTCATGTACTGCAGGAAGACATTTGGGACTCCAAATGTATGTATCATCAGAAGTTTCATTTCTCATGGACTTTTCCTTAAGCATCTCCAATCTCATCATTGTCATATGGCATTAAATGTCGTTTAGTAACTTTTCGGATAACACTTCTTATGAATAAGTGAACAAATATTGTCATGGAAGATGGATGAGGTCATCCATTGGCCAAAACCTACCTTCTCTTGTCATCAACATGTGATGAAAGATTGTCATGGATGATTGAAATTTGAATGAAATATCACTTCGTAAGTAATAGTAATTGCAACACTGTGAATCTATAACACCCCAAATTCTTTTACAACGAATGACAAAGAAATGTTTGGTTAAAATTTAGTGTTGGTGACACTATACCGCGATTTACATTTAGTAGTGAGGAAGACAAATAGAATTGGTGACACTAACTATCTTATTATTTAGTGTAGTTTCCATCTCCATTGTGTTTGTGAGTCATGTCTTTGGGAAGTTGCACAACCAATAAACGCAAGTGGATTCCACCACTAGACCCCTTGTCCTCTTTGAAACTTCATGGTGGCTTCATCATGGCACTTCAACTGCATTGGTGTGTGATGCCCGTGAATGCTCTTTCACGTCCCTATTGTTAACTTTCAAACCCTAATTTAAAGCTTGGGCTCCAAGATGGCACCGAAGAGGAAGAGCTCTGTGAAAAGATCTTCCGTAGCTGGGAGCATTGCCAGAGGTATGCACGACATCAACATTGATGAGTTAGTTCTTCATGAATTTGTTCTTGTTCGGAACCAATCTCACACAAGTGAATGCAAGGCATGAACTTGTACAGTAATCTCCCGCTTAAGTACGCACCCGTTTCAGTATGCATTCATGGTTAAGTGCACAAATTTTTTGACAAAAATTAGGGTTCATACTTTATTGTTCGAACATGTCATGCAGAGTCGTTTGCCACAAATGCATGAATTTTTATGCTTGACATTACATGTCGGTTTGTAGACGTTTCGTTGAAACGTTTCGAGCGATCCTCGCAGTTCATTGTACATCTATCTAGCTTCCGTTTGAACATTGGAGCAAAGCAATTGGTTGTCGACGTCGAGGACAATGCTATGTAGAGCCTCAAAGCCTTTGAAGTCGGTAGCACTTTCAGATTCAACAAATGTCTCAATAAGTTGGATTTCGTTGTTATATGTTCTCCCAATTGTCCCAACCTTTCCAGATGGCGCCTTCAATGACTTCGTACTCCCGCCCCAACGCATGCTTGCTCAGCACGTTCGGCTTGCTCAACTTTGCAATGATTTCACATTGTTGGGCTTCAGTCAAGCGGGTTGCCTCAAGTTTCATCCGTTTTCCATTGCGATTCATTGAATCACAGGCTCTAGAAGGCAATATGAGTAAAGTACGCACCTACCAACTAAGTGCGCACCAACAGCTCCAGTTCAAAGTGCATACTTAAGCAGGATATTATTGTAGTGTGAATATTCTACGTCTTTAAACTCTTCAAAGGATTTCCTAAATCATCGATTTTCCCACGGGCGTGCCACACTCATTTATCTCATAGAGAAACAACAAGTCATGGAGCACAAAACATAAATGGATCAATTTGTGGATCACTTACCTTCCCATGGTTGGGGTTTTGGAATGGCAGGGTATAATTGTACATTGGATAGCTACATGTTTCTACATGTATTGTCTTGATGCTTGCTTCCTAGTACCAATCAAATGATGGTGTTTGAATTTGATTAGGGCACCCAGGAACATGTGTACCATAAGTTGTTGGAAATTAGAGTTATTTGTAAAGTCTCTTAAAGAGGGATGAAACCATGGCTTTGAATCTTCTTTGAGAGAACTTTTCTTTGAGGAGCTCATTAGCTCGACGTTGTGTATTAAGTTGGTTGAAACTTCGTAAATGCTCTCTTGCCATTCCCAAAACTTTGAGAACTTCAACATCTAAAATAGGGTTGTTCATGATGGGACCCATTATTTATATTTCATATTGGTCTATACAAGGCTAGCTTGGTCCAGTATAAAGCAAAATTTAAGTAGCCCGATGGCAATCTGAGTATGGTAATTCGAGCATTAAGAAAAATTGGCCAACTTTATGCGTAAGCTCTCAAACTCACGTTTTAGCCAACTCAATAGATTTTTGATGCCAAGACTTTCACAAATAACTTTGTTGAGCGATGTTTCTTACCAAGGTTGACATGAACATCCTCAAACATGTTGTTGCATTCTCTTACCCAATGTTATGCCACTTAGTTAGGCTATTGCAAGGTCGGATATGTAACCCTCATCATTGTTTAGACCAACCATAGAATAAACATTAACATGTTTTTTTGTTGATATAGTCCTTTGCAAGAAGTTGAGTGCTTGTTGGCAATTCACCCACGTGCATGATAAAGTTGACATTGGGTCCTATCACTAGGCGTTGCAAAGGAAGATTGAGATGAGAAGGTTTTAATCATGAAGATAGGGGTGGAGGGAGGACTTGATTGTCCAACGAGACCTCTATCCATGTTTCATTTTATACATTAAGTTGTATGTGTTGTGCACATATGTTGCCTCAAATTGTTTTGTGCACATTTTGTGGACGTTCAACTACAATTGTGGTTCTTCATCGCTACAATTCACCTCTCCTTGAAACGCATTGATTTAGTATTATTATTATTATTGAAAAAATATTCGTGTTGGTTTGCATGTGTTTTGTAAAATTCAGGTAGTCGCATAAGCATTCCAGATCCAGAGAGGGATGAAGCTGTGAAGTACGCATGGGATACTCTTTGGCAACGTTTGGTGGACCATGTCATTGACAAACAATATTACCCCCGTTATATTGCCTTTGTTGTGGCCACAACAGTAGCACAAGTATATCTCTATATGTCCTATCTCTAATTATGCAATGATGGATTCTTATTCATTTGATTTTTCTCACTCAAACGGTTCTTTGCTTTGTCAATGCGGATGTGACCAAATTTTAGCAATTTATTATGTGAAGGTTGAAGATAGTAATTAAACACAATTTTTTTTTCTTGACAAGACCTATGATAGATTATCCTCCCCTTGCTTTGCATTGTATTCAAGTTTGGACAAATATAAGAACCTTAAACCCAGATTGTCATGTTCTTGTCAACCACAAAACTACATGTTGCCAAATGTGGACATATATCTCATCCTTTGTCGTGTTCTTAATTGTCATGTCTACATAAGTTATTTTTATAGTTCAAAGGGTTTTATGTTTTCCTTTCAACCATCTCCTTGGGATACACAAGCAGGCTTGGGGGCACAGATGGTGCAAATGTTATGCTTCAACCAGTTGACTAGAATGGATGATTGGAACCACCCCATTGTGGGCCAACACTTGGAGGAATGGGAGGAAGACAAGGAATGTCAATTACCCCCAATTGATTCATGGGCACGCCAATGCCTTCCAATGGAGATCAAATCCAAAAAACCAGATTTCTTTGATGATAAGGATTTCAAAGCAAGTCTAGCTCAACAACGAGAGGACAACAAGCGTAGGTCATCTGACATTGTCCTCCTAAGTATTCAAAAATCTCTTGATCAACGTCGTAACTCGACCCAATTACAAAAGAAGCCTCGGCGCACAACTGAAGTAGGGAATACACAAGCTGAAAGTGACAAGTTCTTCTGGAATGTGAAGAAATGGGCAACATTGTAACATCCTCTTCCCCTTCATCACACTCGTCAATGAGTCAATACTTTAAGTTGTCGATCTTTGTCCACAATTTATTATAAAAAAAATCCAATAGATGTGGGTTGAAAAAATAATGCTTCTCATATCAAGTAGGCACCACAACACACAAGATCATCTCATAGACTATAAAGTAAGGAAATGAGGTCAATTTTACCCCTAAAGTCACAATCCCATGTAACCCATAGTGGCTAGTGATCCTTGTAAAATAAATTGCAATCTTGTCAAGGACACAATATTAGTGTAACCACAACCTATGATTGAGTCTCTCTCTCCGTTTCAAATTACAACTAGGTATTTTTCATAATGATTCCCAGATAATGAATTAACTTGCTTGATATTACATGAAAGTTGAAATATCTCATGACAAAATGGCTTAGTATTTATGATATCAAAGATGACAACTGTAATAATGCCACATGATACATAAGCATGACTTTTTGTATTTATCAACTCTTCACAATACACCCATTCTCAATAAAGTAGAGAGTATTGCTAATGATAGAATTCATATGGTCCACATTAATGTGAAAATGTTGATACTTTAAATTAGTTTGGTGTGCACTATCCAATAGTGAACGGTGTAAGAATCAACCCTCACAATATGGCAAATGTCTTTTAAAATTATTAAAAAAAAGTTTAAAAAAAAACAACAACAACAACAATTATGTGGCTTTGACCCAATTTTGATGCATACATGTTTTATTGGCGAATGCAGGCATGAAGACACAGAATCATCAGAGAGTTCAGATAGCGAGGGCGGTGGAGATCATGCAGGTGTGGCAAATGGAGATGACAAGCCTCCACCAGAAGCATGAGTTGGGGGCTTGTTGAGACACACCAATGAAAATAACCTACAAATAAAACCTAAAGCCTAATTTATTTCTTTCTTTCTTTCTACGAATTGATAATTTACAACTAAAGTTAGATGGTTCTAAACATCACTTTAAGCGTTGAGTATATCAATTATTATTAGATCAATGTGACTACAAATATCAATTGTTAGCAATTGGAAGGAGATTCCAACGGACCAACATATGTTTTCTTTGAATTCCATATGCAATTGTATTAAGGGTTCATAGTTTTATTGGTAGGTAGATAATAGATAACCAACATGGGAGCCTAATGCTAACTTCATTGTAGACATCCTTGTACTTATGAGCATGATGTTAGGGTGTTGATTTTGACAAGGTGTTGATTTTAGCACTATCTACCTTAATCTTGACATGAATTGGAAACAAACACTTTAGTAGCTTGTGCGGTGTGTTTTTTTCCCTCAAAATGAAGATTATCAAATGGCCACATCTTCAAGTGGTAGTCTAATGTGTTGCACATGCATTTTGTATGAAGGTTTGCACAAATGCTAGACCAATACACAAGTGAATGCAACGTATCAATACGCAATACTAGTAATCACATTCAAACATTGTCCGACTGATATCAAAATAATAATTTGAGTTTTATATTGATGTTTGGACAAGGTGAGCAAATCTTTGTATAAATGAGTTCTTATCTAGGATAATATATATACGAGTGAAATACAACTAATTCAAATATTAGACTAAGTCCATGTCCATAATCACAACATATCAAATGCTATTGTAGGATCTTTTGATAAAATTGTGTGATAGGATCCTTCGATATTATATACAAAGTTGATTGCGATGATATTATAGTGGTTATTATATTTTCATTACTCATCATTCCATTCTATAGTTTTAACACCAAAAACAAATGTTTGATTATTTCTATCCAATACCGATATAGAATGTTCTTTGGTGAACCCTCCACATTGACTCTAAGCATGTATTGTAAACTTACCCAACATGGAATGTTTGTATGCAAAACAACCAACAACCAATTAAAACTCTTATTGTTTTAAAACATATAACTCTAAAGTGGAATGAACATGGACAAGATAAATTAACAGCATGCTCCACAAATTTTGATCTCGACTTTACAATACATGAAGAAAGTTTGCATAGTGATCAAATTGGCATTTAGTGAATGAGTTATGAGATAGAATACCATAGCAATAGTGCAATTAGCTTCTCTTCCATATGCAAAGGTTTCCCACTCCTAGATGTTGAAACACGGTCCAAAGTCTTGTTTCCTAGCTATGCACAACCCCAAAAGTAAGTCCTAAGTTTGTCCAATATGTGCAATCTGAAATGTTTGTTGCTCTTAGCCTATGTCATTATGATCACTTCGTATTAAATTGTTGTGTCACAAAACTACCACATTTCTACTAGTGTGGAGCCCCCATAATATTACTAAGCCTTGGATACACCAAAAAAAATCCACTTTTGTGAAATCTACATTCTCTACCACTTGTGGGGATGAAAATGAAGACCAACATAGAGATGGATTATTGTATGGTCAGACATTACTTGTAACCAAGAGGTGACTGCAACATAGAATTGGAATTTGAGGATGAGATTGACATAAGCAAGTGTCTCCAAGAAGGAGGGGTCAAAACAATGCAAATTGTTGAAGTGTAAAAGTAGTTGAGACTACTGCAAAGTGAATGAGAGGTCAGTAGACACAAAGAGGTAGATGATGAAGGCCTTGAGATCGCAACCCAATTAGCTTTGGAGTTCAGACACAACTCATGCTCACCTTCAAAGGACCAAACCCAAAACAATACAACATTTGGGCTTCAAAATGTGCATTGAAAGTTGACTACCAAAACACATTTGATTTCTTACACCTTCAAAAAACAAGATTCACAGCAATAAAAGCACTTGGGCTTCAAAATATGCATCAATAGTTGAACATCACCACACATTTGACCTCTTACATCTTCAAAAAACCAAAAACAAAAACCCGTAAAACTATAACACATAGGCTTCAAGCATGTACCAAAATTTGAACATCACTACACACTTGACCTCTTACACCTTCAAAAATCAAACCTAACAAAAATAAAGCACTTGAGCTTCGCAATACCTATGCATCATAAATTCACACAATGTAAGGCATTTGATCTCCTACACCTTCAAAAGACCAAACCCACACAAATATAGCACTTGGGCTTCAAAATCTGCATCAAAATATACAAACATTAGCAAATGCTTGACCTCCTACAATCTCACAAAACTAAAATCCATAAAACATAGCACTTGTGCTTCATAATTTGTATAATATTTTGAACATAAGCATACATTAGACCTCCATGATCAAACCCAAATAATAAAAGAAGGAGAATTTACCTTAAACATAGCTACTATGACTAATATTACGACCAAGAGCACCAACATCATATGTAGCAGGGGGAAGAAAGGAAGGAGGGAGAATAACAACACTAGAGGGGAAGAGATGGAACATCGTAATGGTGTTTAGGATTTATGGTTTATGGTTCCATATGTGTTGCCCTCTATGGTAATTACTACTCACCCTAGTGATTGCTATTGTCCCACAATCACTCCATTGAAAAATGCAACCCACTGGACACCTTCCACCCAAAATGTATACATACAACATATCAATAACTACCCAATGGTTACATAAGGTCTACACATTGGCTACTGGAGTGATGATGGTTATTATCAACGGATACCATCACTACCACAAAATACATAATTGTTATCGCAAAAATGGATTTAACCCAACGTCGCCCTCTTTGCAGTCAAGACAATAATGGGAATGGTGGTAACAAATAAAATGGCAATAACAAATAAAATGGCAATAAACTCAAAGGCAACCACCACCTAGAGTTCATTTGAACACGATTTCTTCTAGTGAGACTTTTGTGGATTACAAGGCTAATCTAGTGATGGTTTTCACATAACAATCTAACATTTGTGGACCCCTATATATGATGCTAAAAGACCCAGTGATGTACTATAATGATGTACATCAAAAAATGTTTTTGGATGGGCATGTTTCTAGCCCATTTGCAAACTTTGGTTAATTTTATTGATTTTTTTCAAATATATGAAATGACCTAAAAAGCAACAAACACCTTTGGGGGTGTTTTTTTTTTAAGGAATTGCTTAGGGTATGTACTCCTAAAGTGCTCTTAAGTATGTGCTCTTAAGTATGTGCTCTAAAGTGCTCTAAAGTGCTCTAAAGTACTCCTTAAGGTATGTGATCTTAAATGGTTTCTAGCATGTAAGTACATATTCAAGTCTAGATGTTTGTATTTGAAGAAAACCATTTAAGAAAATCTATGAGCACCACTTCAAGAATTCATGAGACATTTACTCTCATTTGAAAGCTAGCAAGACCAATTCTTATGTTCCTCGCTTGGATTTGCTAATGTGTTCATTTAAGTTATTTTTTGGATTGTCAACCCCCTACATATGATGGAATGTTGGAATTGTCCACTTTAGGCACACTTCCCTTACATCGATACATTATGTACATGAGATTGCATTGGCACAACTCAAGAAAAACATAGCGTGCTTTATGGACCAAAGATCTTTGTTGGGCATATTTTCTATCGAGACATATTCAAATGATGTGCCAAGTTGAGCCATTTCATGGGTTGAGGGCTCATAGCTTGGGTCATGGTACACACAAGTGTGAGGGTCCATGAGCATTGAAATCTTAAAAGAACATGATGGACGATGTCCATGTCGTCTCACTTTACACTAGAGATTGATATGAATGTTCCAAATGAATGAAAAGTCTACGTGAATTCTTCACGTCACCAAATGCATAATGTTATATGGTATTCCGTGTTTTTTGCACATTGGACCACTTGTTTGTTAAGCTAGTGGGGAGCTCACCTTTTTGGATAGAACTTAGGCATGAGTGGCATTGAGACTGGCATGAATGAGCTATGTTTCCAAGATGGACCCTTTACTCAATGAAGGAATGGTCCATTACTATTGGGAATGAGGCCTACAATTCCTTGGGAAGAGGCCCATCCCACAAAGGCTTAACAAATGTTAAAGTTATGGCACGTAAGACAAACATCAAATCCCGAAGATCATGGCATTTTCCATCTCTCACAACCCTTTGGTTTATTATATCTTCCTATACGAAACGGGACCTACATAAACATAAAACAATGTTTAGTGTAGGGCTTTACACTACACTTCAAGGCCAATGACCATATAAGTTTTCAAATGGTTAAAATCCATGGTAATATCCTTGTCGTGATTTTGAATGAATGTGAAGGGCCCCTAAAGACTTCACGATGACAACCCTACCATGCCATTCATGTGTAAAGTGTTCCTTAATGCAAAGGACTCTCATAGCTATTGAGAATGCTCATAAGTTTTTCCTCTCTTCACTTTGAACGATTGCCTAATACATGTCTTACAATAGGAAGAATTACAATAGTATGAACACATATCGAATCCGGCTATCAAAACAACAAGGGAGTTGTCGAAACCAATGATAAGCTCTAGGTGTGTGCCATTTGCTTATATCGATGAATGGTTGGCTATCACGTAAAGTGATCGGGAAGTAAACTTGGACCAAGTCCAAATCCATTTTGGTCTTCTACGATTCCCCAAGGTTTGTGTCGAATGGTACGGTATGGTGTAGGGACTTTGCCAAATGGCTCGTACAAAGTAATCAATGAAAGGAATGCATCATTTCATATGCACACCCACACTCAATCCAAAAGATCTTTTAAAGCCTTAGGCAATTATACCATCTTCAGAGGTGAGTGCACCTATCACAAACAACCCTAAAAACAACCTATACAAGTCGTAGAAGTGATAACGAAGGAGTTGTTTTGGAATTATGTCTTCAAATCGAAATTTGATTTGAAACCAACAATGTCAACATTCATGAACAACATAAATTTATCACACATATCATAGACCGATATTAGTTGGTTATGAACAACCAAATCATGTCATCCACGTCCGTTCCTCCTCATACAGTAGGGCAAAAAACATAATAATAACTAATCATAAATCAATCTATTAGAAAGGGATTTCAGAATATGGGTTTACATCAAAGTCCAAGTCCAAGAAACTTGGGGTCCAAAATACCTTTTAAATCTCAAAGGCAAGAGGACAAATCATGTCCTCGCTCTGATCAAACTGTCAAAGTGAAGATAGTTCTTCGATTCAACCAATTATAAGCATAAGTAACATAATGTAGGTTCTCAACTATACTTTCAATACAACTTGAAAATATTCAAAAACCGTTCGGCTTTGAAACTCTTGTATACGTTGCATAATTGTTATTCGTTGAAAACAAGTGTTTGGAAACACTCTTATATCATCCCATTCACCACACTAGAGCTATAAACACACAAATGTTGGTTTAGATAATATATTGAGGTGTTATCTCACAATAGGCATTTTATTGAGTTGTTTTCAAACAACTTAGAGTTCAATGATAATAACTTATATCTTTGAAAACCATAAATTGTAGTAATTTTAGAGTTTCTCAACACATTTTTTTTTGAAAGGTGATATTTAGTGATATAAGTCCCAGTAATTTCTACATAAAACCACCTAATTAAGCAAGTGAAAAATAACATGGAAGTTGTGACAGTGACTCAATATGTTGACAACTTGAAATGAGACATTTTCTTCCCGAGGTTTAAGGGTTAGAGTGTTCTCAACCTAAGAAGAGTATTTTCTTGAGTTGGGACCACTGAGATTTGATAAGAAGTGATGCCACATGAACGTCACTTTATTTTTTTCATACCTTAGGGTTGGTTTAGACTATACTATGAAGAAGTACTCTAGTCAAGAATTTAAGGGGAATGAAGCAATATGATTTGCTATGAATTGGATTCTTCATTGGCTGGGGTTTACACTACGGCCAAGACTTTTTGGTGGAGAGCTTCAAGCAAGATGAAAAATGACATGGTTGTCAACATGACAACATTTTTTTTGCTAAGGGACTTGTCGAGAGGTCAAGTTCTTGGGCAACCTCAAAACCCTCAGACAAGAAACTTGGCCTCCAGAGAACTCCAACTAGAGGATTTCATATTATTATTATTATTATTCCAATCATGTTTGCTACACCAACTGTTGCCTTAAATAACCTTTTTATGGGCTAAAATCCTCGATGAGCTGGTGTACCTCTTCAACGTAGTCTAAACCAACCCTTAAACTTGGACCCCATTGTAAACTCCTTGACTCCAAGGCTTTACTATAGACCAATAAGAGTTCTTGATTTTGGAGTTTCTTTGGTCTTGGACCCTAGTGTAACCCCATCCTTATCTATTTTTTCATTCAAATTGTGTATACCACGAGGGCGACACATCATGTGAAAGATCAAGTGTGAGGCGGTTGGGGAAACACCCCAAATGAATTAGGACAGAGTGCATCCATCCAACCAACCAACCATCCATCCATCCAACCAACCAACCATCCATCCATCCATCCAACCACCCATCCGTCCGTCCGTCCGTCCGTGCGTGTCCATGCGATTGGCTTGGTTTGTACGCCCTTGCGGAGTAATTCGAAAGGCTCCTCTGCGAATTGCAACCCTGGGGACCACTCCACTCGCAGCGAACCAGAAAGCCCCAGTTCGCAAGCGGAAGGAAGGAGCGTGCTTCGTAGATAGGGTTTTGTGCACGTTGCACCGACCGCCGACCGACGGCATGTGCACAAATTCCGTTCATGTCGCTGCACCGGTCTTCAGTTCACTTGCCGCTGCGGCAGGCGGATCGTCTAGCTTAGCCACTTGCGGATCGCCATTTTCATCAACCTGTGAGTTTCCCTCCTCATTCTTTGATTTCACTTGCTATTGTATTTGATTTCTTTGTGGAGTTGAAACCGCAATTCGGATGAAGGTCATGAGTGTGGAAGAGAAGTGAACGTGGTCGTCTAAGGTTGATGAGGAGGCGTTCATTTTCTTGGGGATATGAATATATTTTATATTGCAAGTGTTGCTGGCAGAGTGTGGAGGTTGTTCTTTTGGTTGTAATTAAATGTGGAAGATGTTTTTCTTTGTGAATATGACGTCAAGGAATTGTTAGAAATGAAAAGGGGCCTGAATTTGTTGCGGAACGACTGCTTTTATGTGCTGCCGATGTCATCTATGGCAGGGTTTGGAATTTTGTCTTTTTGTTGTTGTTTTGTTGTTGTTTTTCTCTGTTGTGTTGAATGTGGAGGTGGAGAGAAAACGATTACGTGCGTTTGAAGTTGAGTCAGTAGTGATGAATCTTAACCAGGAGCAACCATGAAACCGTAGACTGAAAGGACCTTAGTCCACTGTGAAACGAGAATTTCCAAACTTTGCAGAGTTTAATTGTCTATGACAACCTCCTGGCGATAGAATTGAAGGAAGTTGATAGGATTTTTCAGTTCATGCTTATGTTCAAGTACTTTGGTACTGTAGGCATGGCAACCTTCAGATTCACACGTTTCTGCTACCTGTCTCTTTGCTGCATTCTGAAGGCATGCTAGGGTTGGGTTTTGTTTAAGGTTCACATTCTTAAAACACTGGACGTTCAAAAACACTTCCGACCTTGCAAATAGAGACACATGCAAAGGTGCGCAGCAGTGCAACTTGTCCCCGGGTGCAAACTTTGTGATTATAATGGAGAAGGAAAAAAAGTAAAGAGATATCAAAGGGTGCTCTTACTCATGGAGCTCATGGGGCAGTAGTCAGCAGCGGACAGGAAGAGCGCTAAATATTAGATCATAAGGGCCCTTTGACACTAAAGCTCGAGTTGAGAGCTCGAACTTGCAATATTAGGGAGTGCGATACTTGGAGTTGACAGGCTTTCATCCAAAGCTCGAGCTATCGAGCGCTTGACAACTCTTTAAGCTCTCAATAGTTTGAGCAAGTCTAAGTGGCCATGCTCAAAGTGAGATAGTAAGAGGGGAAGGATACTAAAAAAATAAGCATTCGTGACAATCCAAAGAGTGCTTGAAAGCCCTTTGGGTTGGGGCCCACAAAACGAGAGCCCAAACTCTCAACATTTCCTAAGCTACCTCAAGAGGTAGCTTGCCAAAAATGACCGAGAGCTTGTTGTAGTCATTCCTTATGGGATCCATCAAGGTGTTGTTTAAGCAATGCAAGTCTGGAAAAACATTTCGAGCTCTCAAGTTGAGAGCTCGTGTGTAAAGTGGATTTGAGTAAGAAAGCATGCGTAAGAGGCAGCCCGCCAATGAAAAGGCTCCTCCTTTGAGCTCTCAACTCAAGCTTCCAAATCGAGCTCTAGTGTCAAGGGGGCCTAAGTTATTCGAGCTCAATTATGGAGACAATTATGCAGTGAATGCATTCGAGCTTCATGAGCGAAGACCTCTAGTCTCCCACTTGATTCAAGTGACTTGGGCTATTTTGCAACCAGTGACCCGTTTCAGTATATTTTCCCTGTTTTTCATCTTGGTTTCAATTACATATATAGATGTCTTTGTCCAAGTGCTTATGAGGAGCGTATCTTCAAGGGTTTGTAGGCTGTTTGGGATGTTTGCGTGTAATGGATGTTTACGCTGTTTCTTATACCTTGTTGTGGTTGGCCAGAGGATTCTTGATACAGATTTTCATACTGAGGTGGGGAAGTGGGAGTTTAAAAAAGGATTAAGTTGCAATACCAATTTTTTCCCGGTGGAAATGTTTGATCCTGAAGCCCACTTCCAGCTGGAGTCTGGGTGATAGAATTGTTTGGCGTTTGTGAAACTCCACATCACTTCAGTTGTCTGTGCAAGCTTGTCAAGGTGGACTTTTTTAAGAGCAGGGTTCGTGCTCTAAAAAGGCGTGGGGTGCCTCGGGTTCCACCCCAGGTATCAACAGCCATGGAAGCACCATTCCATGCAGGGAAAATGATCATGGGGGTCCTCTCCAATAGAGTGACCAAAGCCCAGGTGCAGCCTGGTGATCATATATATTCTTGGAGGTCGGCCTACACATATGCCCATCATGGCATTTATGCAGGGAATGACAAGGTTATCCATTTTACACGAGGCCGAGATGAAGAACTGGGCACTGGTACTGTCCTTGATGTTCTTTTGGCAAGCTCAAGACCAACTGCAGCACTTGAAAAGTGTGAAAAGTGTGGGATGGAAGGCAACAGCAATGGTGTTGTGCACTCGTGTCTGGATTGTTTCCTTCTTGGAGGTCCCTTGTATCGATTTGAATATAACATTGACCCAGTGACTTTCTTCGCAAAAGCACGGGGAGGTACCTGCACCCTTGCCAAATCTGATGCTTCTGAAGCCGTGCTGCACCGTGCAACGTACCTTCTCAACAATGGATTTGGGCTGTATCACATCTTTCACAACAATTGTGAAGACTTTGCTATCTACTGCAAGACTGGACTGTTAGTTGTGGAGCGCAACATGATCGGACGGTCCGGTCAAGCAGCTTCTGTTATTGGAGCGCCCTTTGCTGCAGTGGTCTCCTCCCCCTTAAGATTTTTGATGACAAGCCCCTGGGGATTTGCTGCTGTCACTGCGGGAGTTTATTGTTTCAGTAGATATGCAACAGATATTGGAGTTCGACAAGATGTGGCCAAGGTTGCGGTCGAGGATTTGGCTGTAAACATGGGCTGGTACAGCCCTGATAGCACGCCTCCACCTGCAGGAAGTTGCCCACCACCCATCATTGATGTTCCTGTAGCTAGTAGTTCTGCCTCAAAAAGTTAGCACATTTGGTTATGGTCATCTTAAGCAGAAGATGCACTGTAATATCTTGCCTTGAGTTGTTGAGCTGGTAGAGTCAAAGTCTCTGTAGATAGGTTCACATTTCTTCCTGTCAGTTAGTTCTCAAGAAACAAAACCCATTCTTCTGTTTGCAGTAGATGTGTATAAAGAGGTATTAAAGAGTAGGTATGGTATGCAGCTTCAGATTCTTTCCCAATGGAGTTTTATAAGCTTTATAAAACATTCAAATGCGTGCTGCTCTTGGACAATATTGCATTCCTGCTTCACTTCTTTATTTTACTTCAAAGATGAAGCCAATCTTGCTATGCACATGGGGGACTTCATTGTAGACTGTTTTGCACAAGCATGATGGATGTCATTGAGAAAGTTGAGATTGGGTTTGTATGCTCACGGGATCTCAATATAAAGTGCACATTCTGTGACTCATAAACTGGTTGTGTATCTAGAATGGCATTTATGGGTGTCTGACGGTGTGTGACAAATTAGTCTGCCACATTCGAAATTTTGTCTTTGAGGCACCTGTTGGATATGAAGGCACCTTACGTTTTCTCCTTGACATTCAATAATGCACTTAATAAACTTATTAATCCAATATACATTTTTTTTGAGATTAAGGCTCCATGAAGATTCTAAAGAACTGTGTATATAGGCCATATATTGAGCCCTTTGACCTTTTAAGTGTCAATTTGTGAGCAAAAATACAATACTAATGTCACTGTGTAATGGTACTAATTAGTTTTATAGGCTCAAGGGATTGACAGGTAGCCAAGGTCCAAGGTAAGAGCAACTAATGTTTTATATTAGTTGATATTATTTCACTTTATATATTGAACATGAATTTAAATTCACTATGTTATGACTAGGAGGCTTGCTGAAGACATGAAATATTGTAGTAACTTAGATGCTATACAATGGAACTCGCTAAGGCTAAGGACTAATAAGGACCAACCACCAAAGAGAACATGAAGTTGACTGGACAGTGGCTAACCAATTGGCCAGATATATGCATATGATTAGTTAAATACATAAGAAAATGAGTTGTATACCAAATCGTATTGTGAATATGGTATTGTGTTTTTGGGAAAAGAGCACTATTAAGGGTGGTTACTTTTTTTACATGTGTTTGGCAAAGTGTACCATTGGACATAAATATTGAGGAATCATAAGTACTGAATGAACAACAGTTATAAATTGGGTTCAAGTTCAGCATTTCCGAAGCACTCTACACTACAAACAATAGCCAAGACCATTCAAGTAAAAGTGTTTGTTGAAGTAAGTGAATGCCATTATCTAGAGCTCATCATTGGGTTGCATGACTAATTTGTCAATTTGATAGGCAAGTCCAATATGTGAGCATAATTTATATGATGTGGTTCCCTATGTAAGAAGAAACTTTAGTCAGGGATCCAATACAAAGCATAGATAATCCCCAATAACGAAGGATCTTCACAATAAGGTGCAAAACCATGCAAATCACAAAAGAACGGGTTCTTGAATTTAGGCCTTGGCCCACTTTCAATGTAATTAGTTTTTGAGGGATTGAACTACAATAACTTAATAATCTTTTCAAGCAACTCAAACGGGCTACTTTGAAACCCTCTCTCATTAGGCAACTTGCGGGCATTTATTTTTTATTTCATTTCATTTTTTGGGCATGGGGGGGGGGGGGGGATGTTACACAAAATGTTGCAAGTAAATGCATCTAGTTGTATTACTTTTGTTATTTCTTAAATGTGCATAAAGTGTTGCGAAGGTATCATATCAATTTGCTCGATAGCTAATAACTACTTTATAACAATTGAAGTTGAGACAATAGTCAACAATTTTTGCTTGCTGACCCACTCAACAATTGTGTTGGTTATGCTAGTACGATTAGAGAAAGGTGAGGGGTGGCTTAAAACCAATGTCTTATCACAAATCTCAAGGAGACTACGAGGGTTAACCACTAAAGGTTGGAATAGAGCTCCTATGGGTGACTTCTAGAGCTTGATCTTAATGCACCCACCATTACAATCCACCCAATCATAGTGGAGATTCAACATATTTTGAACTGACTTTTTGGGAACATAAGGTACTTCCAACTCCACATACATTTATGACTATTGGATTGGGAACAATCTTGTCATGATAGCAATTATACATCGTGAAGGTTGTCATGTCAACTTTCAATGTTGGAATTGTGATGAAAACCTTGTAAAAGGTCAATTGAAGATTATTGTTCTCCTCAAGTGATCACATAGGCCATCTTAGTTGTTTAATTAGGTTAACATAGAATGATGTCAACATTTTGAGCACTTAGTACAATTCATTACGACACTTGTCTTTCTGATGTCCGTTCTTAACACCAAGCCTTGCCATATAGGTACCATGCAAATACAACTATCCAAATAAGAACAATGACCACATAAGGCCCATGTGCTTTAGGTGTGGGGTGACTTGTTTGCACATGTTTGCCTTTGAAAAAAAGACAATGTGTTTCAAGGTGAACATCATCAAATTTCATGCTAGTGGCAAAATCTCTCTCTCTCTCTCTCTCTCTCTCTCTCTCTCTCTTGCTCTTGTTTAAAGCCATATATTTTGTTTAAGCTTGTATTCCTTTACTTTATACCTATCATGCACACATAAATAAAAAAGTAGTTACTGTATGGACTAAGTGTTCATAAGTATAGATGAATGATACAAGGTGACTAGGGTTAAGGATGTAGAACACATCCCTAACACGTGGTAAAATTAGGGTTGTACAGAACTTACCTTGGGTAAGATCTCCAATATAAACCCGTAAACCCTAAAAGAGGCTCTTTTTTACCATTCGCACAAGGGCTTGGTGAGGTAACTTGGAGCACACTTGCTGGGATACTAGATACGTGTGCTAAGTGAAGTAGAGGATACTTAGGCTATTCACAAAGGAGAGCATTCTACTTGTGGTGATACAATCATGGCTAAAGAACAGGTTTGAACACCCATTTGACATTTTGTAATGAGTGTTACTACTAGCAATACTAATATGCATGTAATGTAAGTTTGATGTGTGTGACATGGATAACAACTGGGTCCTGCTGTTATTTACCTCGTGTACGTAACTAATCCTCAATTATTTGTTGGTTGGTTGCATGGGCACAGGTGAGGCAGGCCCTTCACACTTACAATACTACGAAGTATTGTGAATATGACATTTTATGTATTCCTTTTGGTTGATACTACTAGGCATATCTCCTGGTATGTTTTCCATATATATAATAGTTAGGGTACATCCTTGTTGGAGCAATGCATGAAGAGAGGTAATTAGATCTACAAAGGTATGATGGGGTCAGCCACAATTTGTTTTTGAGTACTTAGGAACTATGTATGAGTACTGAAACCCTAAGTATGATACAAATACTTATGAAAGTACAGTATATCGCATTATTACATGTTTGTATTGTTTACATACAATTAGACATGGGCGTTTACAAAGAGCATTGAACATACTTAGCCTTAAAACGATATGATGAGAAGGTTTGATTTGAGGTAATGAGGGTTATGAAAAAGTTCCCACCCACCCACCCTTGCATTGCAATGAAGAAGACATTGAAGGATTAGGCCTCTGAAAAGAGGAAGTTCAAGCTTTGCAAAAAGCGTTGAAAAGTCAGCTCTCTCTATTTCTTGAAAATCTGGAACCACGAGCTCCACACCCTAAAAAATATCTGACGGGCAGCCCATCAAAAGCATAAAATAACTATATAAGTAAGAAGGGGCTAGACAGGAGGACATCTCCGATAGTCGCGCCTAGCTTATGAGCAGCTCGTAGAAACACACAGTGCCAAGAGATGCACACTGACCAGCTTCTGTGAGTTGAGGTAGACAGATTGTGTGGTTCCCATAATTTGAGTGAAGTGGCGAAACTAGCCTGTTACTGCTGTATACATGATCCGTTGTGATCACCGTATTACGACTACTGTTTAAACACTTGCAATACAGAACGAGGCTCTGAAGCACCAATTCAATGGGCAAAGATCCCTTAAAGAGTGTCAAGATGAACAATAATAGTTCATCTCAGGAAGACTTCAAGGTGTGGGACTAGGAAACTTCTTATAAGTATACTAACCACGCTAGAGATGGAATGTGAACACCCGTACGTGATACTCGACCTTTGGCTTATATATTATCAATTCTTGATTCAAGATTATATGATATTAAATAGTATGCTATATATACATATATTTACCTATTTCCAAGAAGGTATTGTAGCCTTGTTGACATCGATAACAAGTAAGAGGTCCGTTGACACCTGATGTACACTCTACTAACATACTTCATGGTAATTGTGGGGAGCATGGGCACAGGTGAGGACCTCTTCTACAAGTGTTGCGCACCTTACGAAGAAACTGTCCTCTCATTACATTTTTCTAGACATTTCTCTTTGAAAACTCATAAAAGTGATCATGAGTAGTATCTTACTTGATATACTACAATTTACATACTCTATAAGCTGATTAATAACCTGCACCTGTCAATTGACATAAAGCAGGATGGTTCTATGAACATACGGAAAAAGATTCGTAGTCAGCAGTTCACATGGATACCTGCAGTGTCTATGCTTTTACATTTTCATAAACAAGAATTCTTGCTGATAGACAATTACTACTTCTATGAGGCATCTGTAAGGTGAGAAAACAAGAGAACAGAGCTGCAGATTGAATGTAACTCTCATAAGGTATGTTCGAAAGAGTTTCTGAATGAGAGTAAATTGATTGCATGACTAACGGGGAATGCATCGATTAAGTATATACAGTCTATACTGACTTTTAATATTGAGCAAGTAATACATATGGGTAGATACAATATTACTGGGTGTAACAGGGATTACCCCGATTGAAGATTGTGACGTATAAACAATAGGTATATATAGGAGATACCACCTCTTATCTGAGGATTGGTTAAAACAGACTTATACCCTGTATAATATCAATTTTTTCGGAGATGAGATTTGATGAATATAGGTCGACGAATTACTCGTGCTCTGCTGATAAGAAAGATGTAATGTAACGAAGGGATTTGAGATGTAAAGTCCTTCTGTCCTTGATAGACCCATACACCAGATGACAGGAGAAGGCTCTGATTAGTCTGAAGGGTGGCATGAGAACGTACTGTTCGAAGTAGTTGATGGGTTTAAAATAGGAGTCAGCTGTCCTGTGATATAATGTCAAAAGATAATATATACACAAAGCAGACAGCCACACTCTGGTATAATCAGAGGACCCTTGTTGCTCTTCAGTCTTGACTAACGACCTCATGAAGGAAAACCTTTCATACACTTTATGAAAGAAGCCAGAGGCTGAACCTGATCGTTCTTGTTACCCATTGAGGAATCAGGAACATAAATAAGACAGTGGATGGAACTAACATCATATAAACTTTGAACATGTAAGCTATATTGATATAGAATTACATGGTGAATAAGCTGAGTGAGTAGGTATTTTGTCTTATGACAACCCAGGAAGTGATAGGTTTGTTTATACAGACGTAAGAATGTACACAGCACTATTTGCTCTCATAACCCGAGTGTCTCATAAGCAGTTTCCCAAAACAGGATGCAAAGTCATATCGAAGTGAGATTGGGTGCTTGGAACAGACTTATACGGACTAACTTGAACTGCTTAGAGGGTTTCTTCAAAGATTAACCCCTGCAGTAAGGAATAATAGATATTTCCAGCCTCGTTTAAAGGGTGGTACATGGTTTTATGAACGACATCTAAAACCCTCTATACCAAAGGACACGATATACTGAGTTTTTTGTGGGTTCCCGCAGAAACCATCTGAGATAGCTATGACCCTTAAGGGGAGGCTAATACTGAGATTTGTATATATATCTATTTCAGGACATATGGGTGGTGAACAGAAAGAGAATTGTAAATCAGCAATTACATTCAAGACGTATCAGCAGTACGAAATAGGAAATGGTCAAACAGTCAAAGTAAATATGCTTTTACGAGTGGGGTTTATTCAACCAGACCAATCCTAACACCCATTTAAGTATGAAGGAACAGTGTGAGATTAGACAAAGAGGGTTATGGAATATTGTACCAAGAAACTATTGAGACCCTATTCAAACAGGGATGTATGTTGTCAGATTCTTACATAACATAACTTGACACTAGGTGTGACATGACCTATTGTAACAAGACTCTAATCTGGACAAGATTAGTTAGCTCTTTCACACACACACACACACATTAAAAACATATTGAATTTCAAGATTGACTTTGGTGGACATATCTAACATGGATACTTATCTTAATTAGACACTTATATTCGAGTGATACGTGATAAGAAATTGTGGCTCCAAAAATCTATACAAAAAAGAAACAAATTGGACAACATGCTCAAAATACGATAACCTACATAATTGAAAGGACTTATATGACCAATTACCGAGCACAAGAATCTCCACTTTGATAATGAAGAAGGTATTCATATGATCTCCAAAAACCATGAAGAAAGTGGCTATGTCCTTGATTTAGACTTGGTTACCATCTCGTGCTAATCGTGTGTTTCCTATCATACGAGAAGCGGGGTTGTCGGCAAAAAATTAATTCTTGGTAGGCAGGTTTGAGGTAGGTTTGTAGGTGGGTCGGTCTCCTCGCCACCAATAAAGGCGCGCCACGTACGCCAGCTTCGTCCACGTTGTCGCTCCGTCAGCTACAGGGGGGTAGCCTAGCTTACCGGGTGAGCCTGAAGATGACTCAGGTCGCACTGCAAAGCTGCGAAAACTTCGTTACCATTTCATTCCGCGCAGTTAAGTTAGCCAAAAGCAAATACCAGTAAAGAAGATCACACCCAAGACCTGAGAGAGAGAGAGAGAGAAATAGATTCTTATACACACACGGTGTGTGTGTGTGAGAGAGAGAGAGAGAGAGAGAGAGAGATTCTTACAAAGATAGAGAGAGAGTCAGAGAGAGAGAGAGACAGAAAGATACCCTAACTTCCCTGGCGCCAACTTCCCCGCAATCCATTCACAACGAAACCCTCTTCGAAACCTAACAAGTTTGCACCATCGCCATTCAGGTACCGCATCGCACCTTGCCTCGAGTTATTTTATCTCCTGCCTTTTTCTACACGTCTTCGCATGTGTAGTGGCATCGGCCATGGATGTCATTGCATGTGTGCACAATTGGGGTTTCTGTTGCGTGCCTGGAGCGATTTCGGACGGGGCCAGGGTTTTGGAGTCGGTTTCTTGAGGCTTTGAGGATCTTGGCAGGGGGAAATGTCTTGGTGCATGATGATGTTGCGGGTTTGGATCTACATGGGGAGAGCAGGAACTGAATCGACCTTCTTTGTGATGGATGCGTGTGTGAATTGCCTGTTTCTTTAAAAAATGTCGGCCGGCGATTCTGGACCTTGATTTGGAGAATCATTTGCAGTGACCGATGGCTTGTTGATGGACTGTTGGTCAGGTTCCCATCCCTGATCGGTCAGTTGCGAGGATTGTTTGCCTCAAATTGGGGATTGATTGATTGATTCTCAGGGAGGGCATTTTTTCCAGGTTGGGAATGTGCATTGCTGGAGTTTTGAGTTTAGGTTTCCCTTGGATTCTCTCTAGTGACACTTGATTGAGTCATGCGTTTAGCTCTAGCACCAGTTCTGCACATGACTCTTCAGCTTCTTGATGGCATTCTATGATGACTATTGGCGTTTTAGGGTTTGACAATTGGCATTGATGATGATGCTTCTGTCTTGTGATGATGCATCTAGAGACCTCTATCTTGGTCGCTCTCACATCGCTACATTCTTCGATCAGCGTCACCTTCTTCCGGTGTTCGTAGATCAGTGAATCGTAGCCACCCTAACTCTTCGCCTTATCTTGACTATGATGTTCATCGAGGGCGGCCTCATTCCATCATGTCTTGTACGGGGTTTTGAAGTTGTTCAAGCAGAAACAAATGGGGTTCTGAAGGGTGTCGTGATGTGGAGAGATATCTATCTGCTCATGATATTGGGTTGAGGCTATTTCTTGTGTGTTACAAGGGAGAGGAATTGGAGCGTTTAAATCCAGTCAGTCAGGGTGCGGTTCTTTTACTGTGGTGGATAATCATGTGAAGTGGTTCTTGATGGTATGAAGAGCGTAGATTATTGAGAGATGGAGAATGTGCTTTCATGATGTGGGGTTTTTATTGCATATTCTCTTTAGTACGTCCTGCTCCGGTATTCTCTGGTTTGCTTGTACGAGTTGGAAATACCACAGTGGGTTTTTCTGTTTGGGTTTACGAGTACTGGGTTCCACTTACTTCCATTGCCGCTCCTCAAGAACCTCTACTTGCTAAGCGTCTTCCTCTTCAGCTGGCCTAGAAGGTTTCTTAGGTTAAAGCAGGTGAGTTTCAGCATACGTTTTGACATCATACTTCACTATTTTCAGAAGGTGCAAGATGCCCTAGCACAACAGCAAGCAAGCAATTCACTGCTCAAGCTCCTAGGCTGGGTGTACGTTGGGCACATTGGCAGAGGCGAGGTAACCTCAACTAGAGTTAATAGCATGAGGACGTGAGGAAATCGTGGATATCGCGTCATGGATGGAACGAAGTTCACGTTGGATGTGAGCAGTAGTGGAGCATTGAAACTCAAAGAAACCGTGAAGGAAAAGCTGTCAGAATATATCGGGAATTATACGGATGATGTTCTTGTGGTTTGGCCCTCATCACCTTTCAGAATTTGTTTATGATATTTTAAGCAGATGAACCTCTGCCAACTTTACCCTGTCGGTATGTTAAAGAAGTAGGCAAATAATATCATGCAAGTAATAAATGCAATTAAATTTAGAGCCAAACAAGTATTAACCGGTTAACAATGCTCACAGATTTTAAATTTTCCTAGTAGATTTATTTAATAAATTCTCACAGATCAGTCTCTCAATATCACTGATCACTTTCCGAGTAGTGGGCCCTTTCTTACTGATTTTTTTGGCATTAAGTGTCCTATATCTGACTGCTCACGTTAAAGCTTTTGTTGTTTTACCATTTTCATGTGGATAATGCATCCTTGTCATTGAAGGAAGAAAGAGATGAATGTGACATTCATTGAAGCAACTTGTTTGTGAGATACCTGAAACGACAGCAGAGAGTTGTGCATCCAGGAACTGTTTGTGAAATACCAGTTCATGAACCAATAATTTTAGTATACCAGTGCGTTCCATGCAGTCTGATCAGTCTATTGATCAGTGAGAGAACCAAATTGAACCCTAAATCTAGATTTCGAACCTGGTTTGCAATGTCTGTGATGTTTTGCCCAGGTTGGAATCTTATCAATCTTGGTTCAGATTTCAGAGTTTTGCTGTTCAGTTACATGGAATTATTGCGATTTTGGACAATGACAAGGAAATCAATTCGCTCTTCAGATATTGCTTAAAAAGGGCAAAGTGTTGTGCTCCTAGTTTCTAATCTTGGTGAAATCATTCTGCAGGAGTATGTGGTTGTGCTAGTTGGACATGGGAAGGAGAAATCTCAGGCAGTAAAAAACTTGGAAGCTTTTCTAGGAAGTGACAGTGAATCTTTTGTGTCTTGGTATGTATTATTAATTCTTATCAGTCTAGATGAATTTTCTTTGTTGCTGTCTAAGCTGTTGCCATGTTCTACTCGATGACAGTTGACTTCATGCAGCCTGATGATACTATGTAATCAGTTGTAGTTAAATTAACACTAATCACATGCAAAGTGGCTAATCAGGAGCAGTTTTTTACATGTAACAGTGCCAGTAATTCTATTGTGATTTTTTTAAGAGTTTAACAGAGCTCATGATCCAGAAGTGCCTCATTGCCCAGAATATCTTATTGTCGTTTATCTTTTCATCGTCTGGAAACCAAAATCGGCTTTTTGCATATAAAAGTCAAAAGTTGATATCACTGTAGCCAAGGGTTGGCCCTTTGAAAAGGCAGCAACAATGTTGTTGGGGAGTGATATGATTGGTCTTCAGGTTTTATGAAGTTCGTGAAACCTTCTTCTATTTTGTAAGCAAAATAAATTGTTTTTGTCTCGGACAGGAAAAATGTGTGTAGACGATAATACGATTTTTAACATTTCTGGCAATGCTGGTGAAATGTCATGTAGGCTTTGGGAACATATGTCAACCAACAAGCATCTGTATGTGGAACCAGAGGAGGACAAGCATTTAACAGTGCCATCAATAGAGGATACTCTACCTCAGGTATTTAACATACTTGCATCTTCTACTGCTGGATTATATCATGCTATGTAGTTTTTATGAAGATTGATGGTTTCCACTAAATTAGTTTTTGAGGGTTGTATAACCTGTATTCTATGATGCAGCATTGCCTTTAAAAATAAAATCTCTATAAAATGATGTTGTGCTGTGTCTTCCTGTTTTGTGATCCAATTCATATTATGTACTGTTTCCAGGTTACCTTGTTTTGTTGCATTGGTGCTGTCTTAATTGATACATATCTTAGTGTTCTGAAGGAATACATGCATCCTTGGCATTTCTGCTGGATGCTTGGAGGTGTACTCCGTTCATGAGAGGCTGTTAATATTTATTTTACTGTCATTGTTGACTGATCTTGTCCTGTTACAAGCAGGTTGAACCTAGTCTGCGATCAGTTGTGGCTGTTGTAGAACATGTGGAAGATACAACAACACAAATGGAGGCTGAGGAACAAGCAGAAGAATCTGGGATGGCTGGGTTGGGGAAGTCTGTTGATAAAGGAGATCGACCAGAAGATGGATCTCATGCAGGTGTAGAAAATGACCACCATTCAAGGAGGAGGGGGCGTCGTCGTGAGTTTTCACGTCATAATGATTCTAAGCGGTCACGGTCCCCTGAAATCTGGACTCGCCGAGGTCGGGGCCGGGCTGACAGGCCTGATGTGGTATGTGGGCGTTTCAAACTTATTGCTACTAATCTTTGGTAACAGATGGCACAAGTTTACTCTCTGGATTGACTTGAGGCACTTGAAGTATCCTCAGGAATGGAGTGATACATCATCTGGGTCAGAAGGTGTCTCATTGAAGTTGTATTACAAGTAGAACCCATGATTGTGCTAATTGTTAAAGAGTTAGAATACGACCATTGTCATCCTCTTTATTTGCAGAGCAATGGGTATTATTTTGTACAGATGTGGTTTGTTATTATCCATTTCCAGCTTTGCTCTCTTAGGTTTTGTGCAAGTGAGGTTCAAGAGCATTCATGACTTCTAAAGCCTTTCTTCAATTTTGCCTCAGAAAGAGATGTCTCCTCCAGTTGTGAAAGCGTCTCGCCGCCTTCTCATCACTGCAGTAAGAGAGGTGGTTAATGAAAGTGCACTGCTTGCTACTAAGAAGGATGCATTGAGAAGGACGGAGTCAGCCAAGCGTCTCCAATCTGTGGTTTCGTCAGACCCTGGTAACCTCCTGTTTTCTGTTTGTATTAAAAGTGATGGCGACCCAGGCGATTGGGACTAGTGAGAAGTGGTGCCTTCTTAGTCATCTGACTTCATTAATTAGGTGCTTTCTATGACAAAGTAGGCAAATAGGATAGTAGGTGTCTATGTTACTCATATGTGACATATGGCACAACACATCCAGATGGTCTGCAGTTACTTAAGCAGTTGTAGTTCTTACATGACACATTCACCTTCCATTCCTGGTGTTATACATTGTTCATTCATTGAAGCATTTGTCGTTTTATTTGCATCAGTGGTATAGCTCTAGAGTGCAGGAAAGGTTGTCATGGGTATAATCTTACAGTGAGATCTGCATCCAGATGCACAGGAAATTGGGGGACCTGAAATTGAGATGAGCCATGCTGATGGTCCACTGGCAATACCAGATCCGTCGCTTGTGGAACAACCTCCTATTACTAAGACCTCTGGATTGCAAGAGAGAAGGCTTCAAGAAAGACTTCCTACTGTGTGGGATCGGTTGGCTCTTACAAACAGAAGTTCACTCAGTGCAGAAGAGGTTCTTAATTTAGATGATGAAGGTACAAGAGTAGAAGGGGGTCCCAATCTAGGACATCCTATGAATAGGGGCATGTGGAAGAAGAATTCAGGCAGCAGTCATGGTACAGGACCTGGAAAAATGAGAAATAGCAGGGGAAACAAGTTCAATTCAGCCTTGCAGCGTTCTGGTAGAAAGTTTGAGGTGAATGGACACATACTAGGAGATGCTTTACGACGAGTTAACTTGGAACAGATGCAGAATCAAGATACCATGTACAGACATCATGATGTGGTATCTGGTAAACAACCTGGGTTGTATTCAGGGCATGAGTCGTCTGAAGTATTTGAAGATGGTGATGATGCCCAACCTGTCTTCAAGACCGAGGTAGGACTCAGTTTTGAGTACTTGGTTCGATCTTCCTTGTTGGTAGGTGTTGACCAGTAGATTTATGGCTACATGTCAAACTTACAAAATTCCAGTGCATTTCTAGATATGCCCCAAAACTTTTCTGGTTTTTGTGTACATGTTTTTTTTTTGTACAGTGGGATGCTACAATTTTCCTTGAGAAAGTGCACTTTTTCCTCTTTCCAGGATGTTTTGGAGATGAAAAAGAGATTGAGGCAAGTGCAGCTTGACATGACGAAGTTGCGAGCCCGACAAGCTGAAGTAACCAAAGAGGTGCAAAAGACACCTGTTTCTGGTGAGCATACTGTTGGCTCCTTTCCATTTTGGTTCTACTTAATTTGAAAAGATAATGCTGAATAGAAAATTAAATGCAACATGATACTGTCTACAGTTGAATATGAATTATTTCCATGGTTTGGGTGAAATCTTATATGAAAAAGGGGTTGTACAAAACTATTTCTATGATTTTTTTTGCAAGGTTTGGTGCTCTTCTATAGATTAAAGTTGATTACTATTATTATTATTGGTTGGCAGGAATTAAGCCATTACCTTCTCCAACTCAACCAAGCCAAGAGGACATCAATGCCCGATCCATATTTGTGAGCAATGTAAGCTCAAAGATATTCTTTGGTTGAATTTGGTTGCATGATTGTGAGACCTCACACAATCTTTGGCACATTGACATATCCTTAAACATGCTAACAGCATGTTTCTTGAAATGCTTTTGTTGCTGCTTGATCAACTGTTTGTTTTAAATTCGTTCTTTGAGTTGTTCCTTCAATTCTGACTTACAAATCTTGTCTCTTCATAATCTTGCAGGTTCATTTTGCTGCAACTCAAGCAGCGATTCGAGTGCACTTTGGCCGGTGTGGAAACATTAACCGTGTTATGTTGTTGGTTGAGGCAGGCACCGGAAAGCCCAAAGGGTGCGTCTTGGTTTCCATCATTGAAGCAATTTCTCTGTTTTATATTTCACAGGAGCACATGTTGCACGTCATCCATAAAAGTGTCCCATTGAACCAATGTTTGTAATGCTGAACCTCACTAAGATCTTGTTTTCTGATCATCTAATGAAGAGGCTTTGGTATACTGCCACAGGTCAGCCTATGTGGAGTTTGCTTCAAGAGATGCTGTGGAGAACGCATTGACTTTGAATGAGTCATCACTGCTTTCTCGATCTATCAAGGTAAGCAGTGTGCATTCTTTAGCGAAGTGGCTTTCTTTGTCTTGTATTGCCATTGTCTGATTTCTCAAACATAATGAAGTCACTTGGTGAATGTCAATAGACTAATGTAAGCTGTTTTGATTAGAGTACATGACGGTCTAATAAAGCTCTTAATCTGAACTTTCTACTTTGTTTTCTACTTTGTGTGCACTTTAAGTTTATGCAAGATTGGCGTCCTAGCTGTGTTCAAACTCATCTTCGCCCAATTCTCATCAGCAATTTATTGGTAGCTGTGGGAGCTGGTGAGGGTTATCTCTCTGTTTTGTGACATCACTCATTGCCAAAGATGAGGACTATTTGTTGTATGTTACAATTTTCTAATTTTCTAATTTTTTGGGCAGGTAATGCGGAAGGATGATGCAGTTGCAGAATTGATTACACCTCCTGTTTTGTTAGCGAATCCATGGCCTCATCTACCGATTCCAAGGCCTTATCCAAGAGAGCATGCACCACCCAGAAGTATATATTCTGTTCGACGACCAAATATGATGGCTCACTCCGGGGCATCCAATCTAAAATGGAAGAGAGGTGGAGCCTCGCCAACTGCTAATGCGAATGATGTTATCCCTTCGACAAATGGAGAGAGAAATAATTCTGGCCCTATAAGACTATCACGATCATTGTCCTATGTTCGAGTTGCACCATATGCAATACAAGGTATGGCAGCTCCTGTAATCAAATCCTGAATGGTGAATACTCATTTTTGCAAAGACACAACAGAGATCATCCAGACCTGAAATTTTTGGGAAAAAATTCTAAAGAGTGCTCTCATCGTGGGTATTGGCTTACCAATTAGGACTTCTCCCCATTACCCTAAGAAATGCCTCGAGCCAGCCACTCAAGGCAAGCTGTTTTATATGCAACTTTTCAACATTGACATGTAGATGCAACATTTAGGTCAGATTGTACTTTCAGTAAGAGATGTGTATCTTGCGACAGGTAGTGAATATGAAATTTGAAAGCTTGGCACTCTGTAAACATACAACATTATTTTCCCCTGTTGCTTATTGGAAATACCCCCAAATGGTCTTGGATGGCATTGTTATATTGGTGATGGAAGGCTTTTGGCTCAGTTCTTCACCCAGTTGCGGTCGTGTTTTATCCATGTGTGGGCTCCAAAATGAGTGAAATGTGTGTCGAGCCAGCCAGAATCTGAATTTCTAATTTGTTTATTCAATTAAAGAAGACTAATGCTAATCTAACAAAGAAAATACATGGACACCTATGCTCGAGTGGTGTGGTGTGTGGATTAAACAACAAAACCAAAAAGGTGTTTTGAGAAGAGATCAGAGCATGCCCTCAAATCATGCCAAGCATTCTAGGCACAATATTCAATGTAATTGGGGGACCATTTAAGAAGAACGAGGATCTTCACTTCGATAATGTAAGACACATGACTTCTAAACACTAATTGGAAAATGGCTACGGATGTAATTTGCAATCGTAAATCATTCTGTACAAACTGCATATTTCATATCATGAGAAGTGTGTGTGAGCTAAAGTGTCTATTTAAGACCTGCTTATCCTAACTCCACTACTTCAATCTTCAACCAATCCCATAAGCAGATATGCAATTGTAATCTAGCATTGTAGTTCTACTAGCATGAGGCCATATCCTTGAAGCCACTCGTGGAAATTATCCGATTAATTGGCATTGAAAGTAACTTCATGTCACTCCTGTTTGATAATGAATGTGTTGTTGTTGAGGCAATGAAAGCGAAAACCTTGGCAAGTGCTGATAGCTTGAGTAGAACATCAGAAATCCCATATTACTCTCATGAGATTAAGTTGGGATGATCAACCATGAACCTATATTGGGTTTTAGTGGAGACCGTTGTTTGAGTGGCACAAATCCTCAGCTTTGTTGCTTCAAGTCTATACCTAAGAAAAATCCTCGGAAGGATGGGTGTGTGTTCTGTCAGAAGATAAGGGATTTAATCGTGTGGAAAAAAAAAAAAAAACACTTCTACCAAAAGAGATGAAAGCAGTTTCTTTGTAAGGCCATAAAAAGTGTCTCCCATGCACAGGAAAACCTAAATCATGATATGTTTTTAGTCATGGAAGTGAAAGATGGCATTGTAGGGAGGAGGCATAAAACAATGTTAAATTCCTATTGATGGAGACCAGTTCTTGGCACTCTAGACATAGGGCTTAAGGTGAAAAGAGCCAAATTCCTACTTGGCACTTGAGCAAAGAAAACCACCAGAAAGCCGCAACCAAGATTCTGGTTATGATCCAGCATTTTGTTTCGTTACCCTTTATATTCTAAATTTTCATTTTGGCATGGAAGAGGGAGTATACCTTTAGGGCTGGGCACATGGCCTGGGCTTTCATGGCTGGGGCGACCCTTGAAGACCAAGACTGCAACAATAAAAGAAAATTTTAAAATTGAACGCAGCGGTACATTTGAAGGTAGAAATATAATTTTACCTTTAAGTAAAACTCATGTTGTGTATTTATCGCGTTAGGGTAAAATGCAGGTTGCATTTTTACTGCATTTTGCAACCTACACGGTGATTTGCGTTGGCAGTAGTCACTTTTTAGCTTTTCTGTGCAATCACCTGCTTGGTTACCTTGTCTCCTCAATTGCTAAAAACTACTATGCACCAATAAAGCCAGGCCATGTGCCTAGACCATCTATCAACTACCAATACCTCAACTAGAATCTTAACTTCAACTTTTTCTTTGTAAAGCCTTGTGTATTGTAGGACATAAGTTTTCATCATGGAACCCATAATTAATGAAGCTCATAAAGTGAACGTGTGAAGGGGCCCACATCGACTACAAAACTGCCGGTTTTCCCAACACACACCACCTCTCTAGCATTCCGGCAACTAAATTAAAAGATGATTCTTGCAGCTGGCAGGGGTGGTTTGCCTTCCCATCAGACTGCCAGCTCATGATAAATGATGGCGGGAAATACAATTGAAGCTTAAGCCATTTGAGTGTCACTCAGGAAATCCTTGCATGAAATCGATGACTATGACAAACGGAGTTCAAACCATATAATTTTCCAGATATGTCAAACGGTATTGGTAAACGTTGTGACGTGAAAAATTCTTCGATCAAGTTTCACCCGCCAAGGACTAGCCAAGAGTGTCGATAAAATTCAAAATGAAACCATCAAGCATGAGACGAGAACCACCAATCCAACAACTTTGCAACATTCAAAAAGCACGAAGGAGGCTCATGTAAGAAATTGATGTCTAGCCTTTAATTACAATAAATATCTTAATCAGTCCTACAACAAAATTTGTAACCTCCACATGTTCTGTTGAGTGGTCGATCACTAAAGAATGGTTTATTTAATCAACTCAAGAGCTGCTGATGAAGAAACTAGAAGAATATTGTCCTCTAATTGGCCATGGTCTTGGACATGGCTGTCTTTACTGCCTGTGCGTAGGTAGTATGTTGGTAGGCCAAGGTATGCTCCATCAGGTCGTAAAGGGAAGTCTGAGGCTCCCACTCTGCCCCACAAAGCAGATCAAATCATCAAAATCACTTCTTGACAAATCTTTATTTTGAACAAAGAGCAGCACACGCGCAAAGAAAACATCCCTACGTCACAAACACTTTTGTAAATTGCTTACCGAGTTGTCTCTTGATGATGGTCATGTCGGGGATACGCTTGTCACTATCATCGTAACCAGGACCATAGAATTCTTGGCCAGTAACATCCACAGTGGCCACTGCTGGCCTGGGGTTTCCACTGACCTTGCAGTATACCTGTCAATAATGACAATGCAACACCATCAGAGTCAACCAATCGAATAAATAACCTGGTGTGGAGCAGCTAAAACAATTAAGGATAAGCAACATTGTTTTTGGGCAAATTCTTTGGAAATAAGTTCATTTATGGAATGAAATTGTCGGTTTATTAGAAGCAGCTGTTTAGCATAATCTAGCATTATTGTAGGAAATGGAAGAATGACTTACGTCAGTCATGAGCTCTGCAAGTTCACGCACTGTGACTTCGTTGTTGGGATTGCCAACATTGAAGATGTGACCGTTTGCTCTTGCTGGATTTTCCTGTAGAACCACAGTAGTAACAAGAATTAGACTTCCTCTGCACAAAAATCACCATTGAAGGATGGATTCATCTGGAATTAAATTAATTTATTGAAGAGTGAGGAATTGCTTATAGCTGGTTGCTTACAATCATCCTCTGGACAACTTCAATGGCATCCTTGATGTAGATGAAAGTACGCTGAGATTCACCACCTTCAACCAACTTCAGTGGCTCTCCCTTCATCAGATTCTGCAAGGACAAACTCAAATAAATAAGATACCGAAAGCAGGTTCCGATGGATGCTTGCAGGTTTAATTTTCTCCAGTATACATCATTGCTGATGAACAAAAATGTCACTTACATTGCTGAAGCAAGCCAACACCCTGGGAACAGAGTCTTGAGGTCCATCGACACCGGGAATGAAGTCCATGCGGGGACCGATCCAGTTGAACGGCCTCACGATTGAGAACTCCACTCCGTTCTCAGCTCCCTCGGCTGCAGCATCAACACTAATAATGTGAGAAATAAATAAATAAATATTACTCTTCTGATACTTTTGATATTTCCTTAACTGAACAAGAAAGGATGCTTAGAATAGGTTACCGTAGATGAGCCTCTCGATGAGTTGCTTAGCGCAGGCATATGACCACCTCTGCTTGTCGATGGACCCAAAAATGCAAGGAGTGTCATCTTCCTTCAACAGATAGAAGGCAGGATCCTGCACAGACAGCCAACCACGTCGATTCAAACAGGTTAATAACTACTACAAAAACGTCCAATCACATCTCCCGATCGTAACATCCTTGAATTTGGATCCTCATGGAAAGATTACAGAGCTTCCATTGGCAGTGACCTACCTTCTTCAAGGGGCTATCTTTGGGGAGGAAACTGCCGATCGTCTTGCCATAAACCTCACAGGTGGAGAAGTGAATGAGACGCTTCCCATTCTCGCGGCAGTATTGCACCACAGGCAATGCATCCACGAAGTTGCTGTAAATGGTGTCCAAAGGGCGGGTGTTGTAATCTGCTGGAGTGCAAATTGCAGCCAAGTTGATCACCTGCAACACGGCGATCAATCCATAAGGATCAAATGAAACCCCACCTAAAGGCGGCACAATTGTACCCATTGAAATGTTTCCCATTATCCTAGAAATATCATCTTCAAAGAGGCATCATACATCACGGTAATTAATTAAAAATAGAGAGCATTTGTTAATGTAGTCTTCTGGGGAGCAGTTTGCAGCCAACTTCATCACCTAGCAGCGATAGTCCTCCACACAGCAACCCCACAATCGCCTCACAGACACTACCAAAGCTAAAAGTACCTCTCCAAACGTTTACCGTTCCTCCAGAAACACAGTACATATATTCATTAGATAAAGAGAACATTTTCTAGTGTAGTCAACTTCTGGGGTGCAGGTTCCAGCCAACTTAGTAATGAAAGCTAGTGTAATGCATACATCCAAAAGTCACCACTCCCCCTAAAAACCTATCATCTTCAGAAACACCATTACTGTTAAGAAATATTGTCACTGGAAAAATCACACCAAAATGTAGAGAGTTTATCCTAATGACGACATTCTTCTACTTCTCGAGGGAGGGAAAGCATCATCATCATTTTAGCATTGACAATGGTGATGACGCAGACGAAAGTGAAACCATTTCGATCAAGTTTGATGGATGGATCATGGTTGAGTGGAGTGAAGTACCAAGTCGGAAACTTTGATGAGACCTTCGAGGCGGGAGTCGCTCTTGATGTTAAGCTTGTGGAACTCAATGCGGTCGCTCCAGGCCTGCCCTGGTTTCAACAAGTGCTGGATCTTGTCACCATACACATCGATGGCGAGCACGCTGTGATCCGTCTCCCACATCAGCTTGTCGCACAAGTGAGACCCGATGAACCCTCCGGCTCCGATCATGCAGATCTTGAGCGCCTGGATAGGCTGCCCATCCAAGTTCAACCTCGGCGACGCCATCGCAACCCAGCCAATCAATTACCGAAGCAAACACACGCACAGCTCAACCCGGAGCTGAACTTGATAGATGGGAGCCTGCAACGAAGAGATCGGAGACGAGGAAGCTGATGAGATGGAAGCAAGGGAGAGCGGGCCTTATAGCGGCGGAGGGGTACTGAGCCCCGCGCGGAGAAAGCGCCCGGCCTCTTGGGACGCCATGGGCACGCGTGCTCCGGCTGTGGACCCCCCATTCGCGGCCAACCTATATAAGGTTGAGAGGAATAGCATGTGCTTTCTAGGAGTAATAGCAATGTGTTGTCTAGGAGTAATAGCACGCAATTTATTGTTTTTTCCAAGAGAAACTAATTCTAGGGATAATACGAAAAATAAAACAAAACAAATCAAATCATGAGTATGGAAATTGCTACAAATTTTGAAGTGGTAAAGGTAGGGTAACGCACAATCAATCTATAGGTCAACCCATAACCGCTCATCTAGATGCTAATGCTTGGCTACGACAGTTATCAAAATTCTTATGAGGGTAGAGTACAAGTGCCCATGACCGATCACTTAAAGGATCATGCACCAGCTCCGGAGAAGTATAACATAATGCAAAATTTTCCCGTGTATAAGGATTGCGATTTTTGGGTAATTTTATTCCTTAAGTTGAAATTATTGTAAATTTTTTAAGCCAATGTTTGGCCTGAACATATTACCAAAGTCTAGAGTTTGCCATAATTGCTCATTGTAACCGCTCGTCGCTCCTCACTTAAACACTCAAACCCGTGACATATGTCGTGGCACTATTGGTTCCAACCAGATTAAAATTCAGTTCCGACCTTGTCGAAATTCTAGTCAATGTGTAGATTGTCGATGGGGTCTTGATCAAAGATGGCACATTTACTATATTCCATCACATGCCGCCACATACATAAACCTTAACTATGTGTGCCTAAATGATATAGATCTCATCCATGTTGGCTTTACTGTACGACCCTAGTGAGCGGTTGAATGAACCTAGTTAATTATGGATGCCTTGACCTTAAGCTTGTGCTCATCACACTAGTTGTGTGTTTAAGGTATGTAGGTGTTATGGCCACTTCACACACAAGCCAAGAGCCATGACCATGAAATTGTGAGAGCCCAAAAAGAAGTGTCCACATGCCATCCCAATTCGCTTCCAAAATCATGTAGTGTGGTCATGGGCCTTCAAATGTAGTGTGAAGTCATATGTGAACGGGTTTTTAACCAAATGCTTTTTCAATGAATTTCTATTTGTGCGGGGTCCTCAAACATGATGAGATATAATATGTCAACAGTTGTGAGATTTCAGAGTGCCATGATCTCCCAGTTTTGTGTTAGGCCTACCTCCAAGAGAAGGTTTTTGAAAAAAGTCCAAGTGACCATGAAGCATGACCCATTTGATGCCATGTAAACTTCACATCCATCTTGCATTCACTTAACTTACTCCGTTGGTCCCTCAAGCGCAGAGTGAAGCGAACTTTTACCGACTGCAGCTTTTCCACCAATGAGAGTGCTTGAAATGCAGTGGTCATGGACCCTCAATTTCATGTGTGAAGTGGCCCGAAGTTAGGGGCGCTTCACACTATGGCTGAAGGTCGAGAGGTCGTTGATTTCCACCAATCATATTGCAAGAAACCAAGAGTTAAGCCTCTCGACCCTTCACACTAAGGCCAAAGTCCAAAGGTTGTCACAATTTAAAATGATTACTTTTTGAAGAAGGCGATGGACTCTTGAAGGAAGTTTGGGTCGGACGGGAATGGAAACCCAAACTATGGTCGAGAGACACTGGCCGTCCAAGTTGAGAGGCCGTGGAAATTCATGACCAAAGGTTTGGACTTTGGGCTTGGCCTTTGAAGGCTTCACAATATGCCCAGCCGAAGGCTCCAATTACTAGATTATAATGGCTATTTTCAGCCCATTTATTTGGACTCTCAACGAAGTTTGGCCACTCAATCCCACGGCCTCTCGACTTCGACGCCCATAGTGTGAAGCGGCCCTTGGATCACAGCCAGCAGCTGCGACCATCATTCCGTAATGTAATATAATTAGGGCCTGGAATAATCACTGAAAGATCCAAGTGTTGAGAACACATCACAATAATATCGGCGACTCTGCCAGAATGATGGATTGCCTGCTGTATTGGGCAGTCTGCACTTCAGGTTCTGCGTGAATTTGTTGCTGTTTTTGTACCGGCGCCAATCGTGCCGACCGCTTATGTTCTTGAAACCCCAAACTTAGCGTTTGGGTATATTATTCTACCACCCTGTGAATCCGAGGAAGCACCTTTCGGACCCAATCTGCATGGATTGTTTAATGTAAGGTATCAACTTGCAAGAGAACCTGCAGCGAACCCGTTAAGTCGTGACTTATAACCCAGAATTAGAAACATTAGTGTGGTACTTCCTCACATGTTATTATAAGCCTTCTGGCATTACAGCTTACATGGCCCCTCCAGTACATGCGGCAGCATTACTAAATTACACTATAGTAGTACGAGTGAATTGGATGACTCATGGGAAATTATAAAGATCCTTAGAAAATAGAAGTATTCGTTTTGAGTGCATCATGCGATACTCATGGAGTTGTAAATAACTTACACTAGTACATTTTGCGGCCATTGATTTGCAGAGCATCCCCTTACTTTACAGGGGAATCCTTGTCCTCGCTCTTTGTCCGTAACCAAATTAAGGCTTTATTGGCGAAATAGATCTGCACTCATAACTCGATAACTGAAACAGAAGTACATATAAAGATATGTAAAGGAGGTGGAGACGTGAATCACAGAAGATAGCAACTTTGTAAGGGCATTCAATGTTGAACATCAGATGAGGTATCTGATCTGATATTATAAACTTTCGTGTGTTGAGTTAAGTGATTTCAAGAGTTTCAATAACAATACTTGGAAATCATCAAGAGTTTAGTGATATATTTTTGTATGCTTGCAAAAGTCAGTTATGTGGCATTACATATTGTTGGTTTCAGAGACTCGCAGGGTCTTGAAAATAGTCCCACCACAGAGACTGTAGCTCAACTTGGCAATTGTCCACACATGAAGTTTCTGGCAAGCATCAAATAAATTATACTACGAAGGCATGGACAGCTCATTTTCATACTCTGCATACGGATTACATTACAAAAAGCTTTGCGCACTTCTTGCTGACGATTGTACCGCATAGTTTTTCATTCACAAAACCAAAAGACCACCACTGAAGCCAGAGTATCCAGGGGAAAGGAAACCTCATGGTTGGGAGCAAATGAGGATGATAATTAACTTCCACTGTCGAAGGTGAGAAATTAGAAGTCGCCCTTACGAAGCACATCACCGGCACACCAATATACTATGCATATTCAAGTTCACCTCTGGTATCGATTGTATTCCTTAATGCGTCCTCCACTTTAACACACTTACAGAGAAATCAAGTCGTCAAAGCAAGTGCACTGCATCTTAATTATTGGGCGTATCCCAAATACCGATAGTTTTCAAATCAGCTCAAGTGGCAAACTGTTCGAAATGTACGAAAGCTATGTACACACATTGAATTATGATCTGGCGAGGTTCAACTTCGCGAAACTAAAGAAACTATGTCTGGTAGCTTACTTTGGCATTTCCTTTTGAAACAAAGTTCGAGTAGCAAGTACAATGTCAATAGCATTCTCAATGTGAACGAATCTACACTAACTTCTACACCTAACTTCGATCAACATGGCTTAAACAAAACACTAGACAAGATCTTTCTGCACTCTGCATGAAAAGTAAAAACGAAACTCAGAATGAATCAATTGAACAATGCTATGTGTATGCACAAAGCCATGGTATAACTGACCAACAAGAACTGAAAAACCATCACATTCGCAAATAGCACAATAGTTGTATTCAGAAAGAAAAATTTGGAACTACCTCACAGTGGTAAATAGAATTAAATTTAATCTCTACAGTTCAACATGCCACACAGCAGTGGTTATCTAGGTCCTGGAATGACCGCTGTAACGCCCGTTTGGATGATGCTGCTGAATCAGGGTCAAGAATTCTCATCTACGAAAAAGGCTTCCTTCAAGGTTTCCTTCAAGGACGGATTAAATCTCACGGGACAGTTGCTGTCAACATGAAACTGAACTCTTGGCAGACAATGTTGATGAAATACGGTGACGACAAAATTGGAGGTCGCGAGCGCCTAACTTAGTTGGTGAGAGACTTTGACATGGCCATCTTCACAGCTTGAGCATATGTTGTATGCTGGTATGTCAAAGTGTGTTCCATCAGGTCGTATAGGGACGTCTTGGGCTCCCACTCTGCAGCACATCATTTTTATTTACATAGACATTTTAGTGATCAACTCTACTACACTGATTGTGGTCAATACTGTAGGCGACAAAATTGTTAAGATTTTATTCCCACACTGAAAACATTGAGGGTGCACAATATTTACCAATGTAGGCTCCTATAAATCTCAGATTGAAAATGATTTTCACTTCAAAGATTTCAACCTAGGGGAGGTGTACATGGGAAGTGTACATTGCAGGAGAGTTCTTTACTTTGAGAATGAGACAAACGGCTACGGCCACAAGTCGGATTTGCTAATCATCCCGCTCTCGTTACATGTTTCATATCTTATCAGAAGTGTGTGCAGAGAGAAAAGTATCCAAATTAGGCAAAATTGAGCTTGTGATGCTTACCAAGCTGTCTCTTGATGATGGTCATGTCTGGAATACGCTTGTCACTATCGTCATATCCAACACCATAGAAATCTTGAGATGTAACATCAATGGTCGCAACCTCCGGTCTTTTGTTGCCACTCACCTTGCAGTAAACCTGAGACAAAAAAAGTCAGAAGATTTTACTTCAAAAATGTTGTGTAAGGTGAGTGCACCCATGATGGGCACTAACTGCATTTCAGCAAATGTAGAGGTTTGATATCAAAATCAAAAGTTACATGGGAACATTAACAAATCCAAATTGATGGAACATCAGACTTTAGCTTCGGATTTCTAAAAAATCAAGTTTAATATTGGCTGACTTACTGAAGTGGAAGTTATACATGACCTAAATTCATGCTTGAAATATACACTTCGAATATGTATCTACATGATGAGTCCATTTTAGGTCACAGTTCATAATAGGTGCACTCTCCTTAAGTTCTATAAAAGTAATGAGAAGCGTGTGAAACCAAGCAGAAAGAAAAAAAATTGGTTTGGGGTCAAGTTATTATTACTCACGTCAGTCATCAACTCTGCAAGCTCCCGGACAGTCACTTCGTTGTGTGGATTGCCAACATTGAAAATGTGACCATTAGCCCTAGCTGGATTTTCCTGCAACAAGAGCAGATTGCACAAAGATTATTTAGGAGTACAACGCCGAGCAATAAGACAAGCAAGAAAGCTTTTTGCAGAAGGACTAGAAAATAAAATGGGTCTTTGCTTCAAGCAGATTAGAGTGATCTTACAATCATTCTTTGCACGGCATCAATGGCATCCTTGATGTAGATGAAAGTTCTCTGAGATTCACCCCCATCCACCAGCTTTAGAGGCTCTCCCTTCATCAAATTCTGCAATGCATAGTCGCAAATGTTAGTTGCTTAAACAAATCATAAGAATGGGATGATGAAGAATGGCTTAAATCCAAGGGTTCTCCCAGATTAAGCCGCCTAAGACTGAGTGACTTTCCACACAATCATACTTGGGGTAATTTAGGTGAAGTGCATATTTTTAACCAACCATATGGAAACCTGAGGGTTCTCTTTCTGTTCCAGCTACAAGAATACATTTTCCATGAACGCCAAACATAGTCAAGTGGCAAGCTCTCATTTGTCGACACCTCATTGTGGCCTATCTCCTAACACAAAGCCCTTCCATCTACCAAGATTCAATTAAAGAGGTGCACCTCCAATGAAATCTTTCTTTCTTCAGTTACCCAGAATACCTAGGGATTCTCCCATTTGTTTTGGAGCCTTAATACGCTACTTATGTATGTAATGATTATAAAAGGAACAAAAGCCTTACATTGCTGAAGCAAGCCAATACACGGGGAACAGAGTCACTGGGTCCATCAACGCCGGGAATGAAGTCCATGCGTGGGCCGATCCAGTTGAAAGGCCTTACAATTGTAAACTCCACACCGTTCTCAGCTCCCTCCGCTGCCAGAATTACAAGACCGCCAGTAGATGCAATTAGAAATTGATGTTCCAAAAGGGTGACTTAAAACCCAATTCCTTAACCCAGATCCCATGGAAACTCCGAGGTTAAGCCTCCTAAGGCCAGATTAATACTCTCATGGCTGTCCTTCCTAGCACTTGATTCCTGGTCCACTCTACCACCTATGGTCCACCAAATTGTTTACCTTTGAAAGCAGTCAATGATTTCGTGATGCCCGTTTTGGGATTCCAAATAAGTCAAGGCAAGACGAACTTGAAGATGGAGCAACACTATCAATTCACACCGGTGACAACATCAGAGTCGTCTCCTCTTTTCCATGTTCCGGAAAGGGTTTGCATCTGTAACGAAGCGTTTACATCTGCAATACTCAGCAAAGAATGGCAGAGGTGCTTCATGCTTCTCAGGCTTTGTTTACATGAAGCTCCTTGAAACGGACTCAGTTACCACGTGGAGTGGCAGGAGTAACTCACCGTAGATGAGCCTTTCGATGAGCTGCTTAGCACAAGCATACGACCACCTCTGCTTGTCAATGGAGCCGAAGATGCAGGGAGTTTCGTCTTCCTTGAGAAGGTACATGGCGGGATCCTTCTTGAGGGGGCTGTCGTTCGGGAGGAAACTGCCAATGGTCTTTCCATACACCTCACAAGTGGAGAAGTGAATGAGGCGCTTCCCATTCTCACGGCAGTATTGCACCACTGGCAATGCATCCACGAAGTTGCTGTAAATGGTGTCCAAAGGCCGAGTGTTGTAATCGGCTGGGGTGCAAATAGCAGCCAAGTTGATCACCTGATCACACAGAGAGACAAGTCCCACAGCGAGGAGTCAGCTGTGTTTCCAAAAACAGACTCTTCAAGATTCACATACCCCAAACCGAATGAATCAATGACAAGAGTCACAAAAAATAAGCCTTCCTTGGGCATTCCTTCATTCGGTTTGGGGTATGTAAATCTTGAAGAGTCTGGTTTTGGATTGACAAGAGTCACAGAAAACTAAATAAGCCTCTGGAAACCCCAGGGAACTTTCAAAAAGAGACAAATGATCAACAATTTGGACAAACAGAAGGACAACAACTGGTGCCTTCCATTGAGACAAGAAGCACAATGTGGAATCCTGACAGAACAGGCAAGTTTATAACCTGATTAGACAGCCTATTCACCACAAGGATTAAGCAAAATCAGCTCTGTCCACAGAAAGCGTATTCAAGATTCAAATGCCACAAAAAAAATGAACCACCACAACTAAATTCAGTCTCTGTAATCCCAAGCAGCTTTCAAAAGAGACAATTGGTCAACAAGTAAACAATAGTTGGTGCCTTTCATTGGAACAACACGCACAATGTAGTATCCTTCACAGACAGCCTCATTCACCACGAGGATTAATCAAATCATCCGTATACGCAGAAAGAGAGCTGATTCAGTTAATCCTCATGGGTAATAGGGATTCGAGATTCATATAACACAAGCCAAATTACCGCCTCTCATAAAGTCTCTGGGACCTAAATTTAAAACTTAATCTATTATTACGAAAAAAATTATTTGAAAACTCTAAAATTAGGCGTGTGATCCTCTCACGCGAACAATTCCCAGATGAAAAATTGCCCCATTTGCAATTGCCCACAACTATATGGGCAATAAGCAGTGACTTCATATGGGACAACAATCTTAATGTGGAAACTCTCAGACAGCCGAGTTGATAACCTCATGAGACTACCCCATTCATGTGGATTCACCGATCCCGCAGACATACGCAGGAAGCAGAGTCGCCGAGATTCAAATGCCACAAACCGAATGAATGAAATATCGCAACCAAATCAGTGTCTGAAACCCTGGGGGATTTCAGGACTGTCAAGATCGATGGATTGCATGACAAGAGCACAGCCGATCCGTTCATACAAGCACCTTCCAACTACTCAACTACAGGGACACACTGCTTGTTGTCCCACTTGAAGGCATCAATTATTATCCATGTGTCTTTAGGTAGTCGCAAAAAGGACACAAAAAGCTTTGGGAGAACCTGACAGACAACCGCTTACATTTTCGTATCTTTTGGTTTTATTCTAATAAGAAAGGTTGGATCTCAGAATGTGAGCGGCTGGATTTGGAAACACTTGAACATTGACCGATTTTGCCCAGAATTTCGCCTGACACTGGACTGTAGCGTAGCTTATCCCCTCACAAAGCAATCGGTGCCTTCAAATAGGAACAACAAGCACAATGTTAACGAGATCCTGACAAACACTTAAGAATGTCTCACTAAATGTGCCATCGCTAAGCTGGTCATCGAGTGATTCGTGAGTTGGAAGAAATTGGTCAGTGAGACTTGCAAGGCATGTCAAGCAAGCAATCAATTTCCAACGTCACAAACACTCTTACTTTGAAGGAACATTTGTCGACATTCAGAACCTCCAAACTAAGATCTCAGCATTTCGCATGAGAAAACATATTTTTGCCTCCATATCTTGAAATCCTTTCAGGGAAAGCTCCAAATTTGGGGAAACATGCACACCAGAAATTCAGCCTCGAAAAATGAAACAGACAGACATAGAGGTAAATGCAACCACCAAGGATGATGTACCTTCAGACACTTAAAGGAACATTTGTCGCGACTCGGACCCCAATCTCAGATCTCCACATTTTGAAGAAGAAATACCCTCACATTTTGCCCTCAACATTTTGAAAGCTCCAAAATATCCAAGGCTATCACCAATAACTGCAGATGGGAAGGGGGGTGGGGAGAGGAGGAACACGCACACCTCGAAAAAATATAGCAGGGGATGACCGCTGGCCCCAGATTAATGAATAAATTTATAAAAAACAACAACACCGAAAATTACAACAGAAAGGCACAGAGGTAATGCAGCCGCCAAGGATAATGCACCTTCAGACGTATCAAGAAGAATTTGTCTGACATCCAGGCCCAAAAATGAGATCTCCACATTTTGGATAAGAAAAATCCTTACATTTTGCCCTCAAATTTTGGAAGCTCCTAAATTGCCAAGGCTTTCATCATCACTACAGTTGGGGGAAACAAACAAGCACACCTCGACAAAATTCAGCTCGTGATGATCGCTGCCCTCAGATTGATAAATAATACAATTTGAAAAACAACAACAACAACACCACCGAAAATTGCAACAAACACACACAGAGAGGGAATGCGAGCATAAATGATGATGCATCGAACGATCATTTTACCAGGTCAGATACTTTGATGAGACCCTCGAGGCGGGAGTCGCTCTTGATGTTGATCTTGTGGAACTCAATGCGATTGCTCCACTTCTGTCCCGGTTGCAACAAGTGCTGGATCTTGTCACCATACACGTCGATGGCCAGGACGCTGTGCTCCGTCTCCCACATCAGCTTCTCGCACAAATGAGAACCAATAAACCCTCCCGCTCCGATCATGCAGATCTTGAGCGGCTTGATGACCTCCCCATCCAAGTTCACCCTCTGCTCACATGCCGCCGCCATCTCCCTTGCCAATCCTCAAACCTCCCAAAACCACTCCCAAAACCACTCCCAAAAGCTTCAGAATGGAAGACGTTCGTGGGCACCGGTAATCCAGCCCCAAGATGCCAATTTGAAGAGTCGTGCGCGTGTGTGGGGCGTGATCGTGAGGCGGGGTGGACCGAAATTGGCGATGGCGGTGGTGGGGAGTGGGTTAAGTATGTAGGTGTAGTGTGTAGCTGCGCACGAAGCAAAAGAGGTTTTTGTTGATGTAGTGATCACGAGGGGCAAGTCGAATGGCATGGCATGGCATGGCATGATTGCATGGGTGCCATAGCCTAGCCTAGCCTATCCCTATACATAAGGAAAGATGCACTACGAAGGTACTAACTACTATCTACACTAAATGTAAGGTATGCGGTGGGTGTTATTTGGTATGTTTTTCGTGTTCTCCAACTTCTACCGATTAGATTCATAAAACAACAACAACTCGTGCATGTGGTGTTAGTGAATCTACAATGAAACATCTGCAAAATCCCAATTGAAAATTGAACCTCCCCTTATTTAGTTATGGTTACTGGAGGTGCATGGTTGTTGATTTCATATATGGGATATATAGATCCTCCCAATTATGTTTGCTTTTGAGGGTAGAGTAGTTATTAATGTTTGAAAGAGTAGTCCAGTCTCTTTTGAACATGTGTCTTTATGATGTTTGCTCTTTGATCCTCACCGAACCACGTACCAATCAAATATAGAGGTCTAATTAAGAAAATGAGCCACTTACCATCTACTTGAATGCATGATCACATTGGCGATGTTGAATCTCCAAGTTTTAAAATATAAGATACATGGGTCTTAAATGGTTACTTTTCCAACTAGCCCACTTGTCGGGGGATATGAAAGATGCGATTAGTACAAGATGGTTAGGAAGCCCTAATTGAGGTCATAGCCACTTTCCTCATGTTTTTGGAGCTCATATGAATAGCTTATTAATTACCAAAGTGAAGATGCTCATGCTCATGAAATGGTCATATAGCCCCCCCCCCTCCCAATATTGTTTATTATTGAGCCTATGATAGTTATCATAATTTGAGCACATAGTCCAATCTCTTTTAAGACGTGTCTTTTTGGTATATGTTCTTGAACCCACACTCAACTACATACCACTCAGGTATAGGAGTCCGATTAAGGTAAAGTAACCGAATTAGTCACGTCCAACCTTATGTGACTGTCAAGAAGGAGATCTGGCTAATACTTATAGATGAGTTGGTTGAATTAAAGAGAAAATTGGTTCAAAGTCAAGATTTTGGGCAAATTGTTGATCATTTAACATAATTTTGTAGAATATGTCTTAACTCAACAAAGAACAATGAAGAAAAAACAAAAGATATCAACATGTACCCAGTTCAAATTGGAAGCACTTGGATCTCGACTGATTTTGCCTAAAATGTTCCCAAACACTTATCAGCATTGACAACCGGCTTGTTGATTTAATCACGTCAAGTTTGCATAAATAGATTTTTATCTAAGCATGCCTAAGGGCCACTTCACACACGAGCCAAGAGCCGTGACCATGCAATTTTGAGAGCCCAAAAGAAATTGTCCAAAGGCCGTCCCCCAAGACACCTCCAAAATCATGTAGTGTGGTCATGGACCCTCAAGTGTAGTGTGAAGTCACATGTGATTGGGTCCTCAACCAAATGCTATTTCAATGAATTTCCATTCATGTGGGTCCTCACACATGATACAATAAAAGAAATCAACGGTTGTGAGTGTTCAGAGTGCCATGTTTTCTTGGATTTGTATTAGGGCTACCTCCAAGAAACGGTTTGTGAAAATAGTCCAAGTGACCGTGAAACATGATCCATTTGATGCCATGTAGGAACTCATGTAGACCATATATCCATCTTGCATTCACATTCTCCGTTGGTCCCTCAAAGTGTAGTGTGAAGCGAACTTGGACCAACTCCCCCTTTTCCACCAATGAGAGTGCTTGAAGTGTAATGGCCATGGGCTCTCAGTCTCGTGTGTGAAGTGACCCTAAAATCTCCCTAAACACTCATCAACATTGACAACTGGCTTGTTCATTTGATCACATCAAGTTTGCATAAGTAGATTTTGATCCAATCATGCCTAGTACATAACCAAACCAAATATAGGACTTCAATTTTTAATCTTTTAGTGTTTGCACCCTACGTGTGAGTTAGATTAGGCAATTTGTTCCCTCCCCCCCCCCCCCCCCCCGAAAAAGAAGCACATTTGTCATCATGTGATTGGTTGAAACTTTTCAAAAGACGACATGGATGTTGAATTAAGGTAAATACATGCTCAATCATATATGAATAATTTATATTTCACATGTGTGAGATTAAGGGCCTAACCACATCACAAGTGTGTAGTCACCAACTCCTAACTAGAGTTAGGCCTAAGAATTTGTGAATTATTGGTGTCCCATCACCACACGATAAGAACACTTTTAAGCCTATGTGGCATAATTCCATCTGCAATATTTTCAATTGTTCCTCCACTTTTAGGCACTCCCCCCCCCCCCCTGGAAGGTATCACAATACTCATAGGTGCTAGGGAAGCAAACAACTCATCCAACACAAACTTCCACTCCCTGATGTGTGGTGGTAACCCTAAGCCCTAAACCAATCACGGCGTTGTGGGTTGTGTCATTGTCGTCTGTGTGGTTAGGGTCTAACAAGTTGAATAACGAGTTGCATCAATGTTGGTGAATGAATTATTGGCTGAGTAGCGAGTTAGCATTGGAAAACATGACAAACCATAAAGGGTATATATCAACATTGGATCAATAGTAAAGAGATGAAGTTCAATAACTCTTGGCCCATCCTTTCATGACCCAATATGAAAATGGAACCATGTTTTTCATTATGCAACAAATGGTCATTTGCAAGACATAAAAGGTTAATTTGTAGTTCGAAATAATGTTGAGGGGATCATTGTCTAAATATTTAGTTAGCTCTGAAAAAGAGAATCATATTCCAAATCTTCTTAAGCAATAGTCTAGTGATTTGCAAATTTGACATGCTACCAAGTCACTACACTATTGTAGTTTGTAACATAATTGATTCCCTCGTTATATTTTGTTGTGATTTGGGAAGTGGATGAATTGTTGCTTTTATTGTCATCTTTTATTCAATTAGACTTTCACCCAATCGGCAATTGGAAACATATTATTTTATAACTTTCCCAACATCCAGCTATTATATTCCGAGGGCCCACTGAACAAGTAGTAGGTGTTGAGTAAATGTTATGCATTGCACCCCTTAAAGTTTCATCGTATTATATGAGGAAATATGCTTGGAGTCTAGTACACATATTGTAATAGCTCAACCAAATGATGCTCGAGACCTTTTTGTCAAGTCACCCTAAGAAACCAACAAAGTCAAGGTTGGACATTTATTTCAAGGTCTCGTATGGTGCGCAATGTTGTCTAGTGTGTAGTCTCATCTCCCATTTTCTATCGTTTTAATTATGATGCCAAGGGGGTTGGGGGGGGGGGGTGGGGGTTTCAAAACCTACACGACTTTTACCAAAACATCATTTGGACACAATTTTGTTCCAACAAGTTATTATCCATCAAATTATGCCTCTAGCCATTCACACATAATAGGCCTCAAAGTTCCTACACGGTGTCATAACCTTCACATAGAACAAGTAAGTTATTGTATGAGCTAGATTTTTTAGGGTTCAAGATAATGTATTCATAGAAAAGTGGATGGTTACGGATGATTATAGGGTTGACTTACTAAAGGCTTGTGAATCTTTTCAATTTATACATTGTGGGGTTCCATGTCTCATAATGTCCCTTGTTTACAAATTTTTTTGGGGGGGGAGGGGGTGTTTTTTGGTTTGTTTTGTTTGTAATTACTGGCACATGGAAGGGATAAAATGTAGATTGTTAATAATATTGAATTGTACGTTACCGGGATCAACACTCTCCCTCTTGATTATCCAAGTGGCCTTCATATCCTTTTTCTTCTTCTTTTGGCAACATGCATTTGGTTAAATTGTCATGTAGCAACTAGATATGCCAAGTCAAGTTGAGTCCATTTCTTGGTTGTGGCAACACAATGAAATATCAATATGCTCATAGTGAGGTTGGGCAAGATAATGAATAATCTATGTTGTTCCTGAAAGCACGTGGTTTTTCCAAAGATATCTAGTTTACAAATGTTACTATCCATGAGGGTTGTCAATAATGTTTTTTATACAAACACACTCGTGAGATCTCCAAATAATTTTTTGTTAGTAAACCATAAATATCCAAATATATAATGATAAAATATAAACTAAGAAAAAAATTGGGTATAAAATTGACATCATATTTTCAACTCACAACATTTCATGTTATGTAAAAGAAACATTGATGTTATGTTCTTAGTTTTAAACATATGATATTGTGAGCTCAAAAGGACAAAGGTAAAGCAACTAGCATTGGCCAATTTGCCATATCGTGTTATTACTATAATGGACCAAAATAATAGGTGTGAAAGGTGTACACTGATATTTGCAAATGGAAATTATCATTGCGAAATGATTGCTTCTTTACCCTTGCAAATTACCTTGAGTCAAAATCAGATCATAAAGTCTTACTATACTTTGTTAATTCATATGTAGAGCAACCATATATATAACATTCTTCATACAATGATCTTGGGTCACTTCCCATTTGTGTAGATTAGTGGATCCAGCCATGTGTGGCCATCACATAATTTGTTGGGCTAGATGGTTAATCATCTAACAAAATGTAACAAAATGTTTTAAATTAAAGCAAATTTGTCTCCCTACGTTTCTATGGACCAACTTGGCGAACATGTCACTACGAACCAAGTAAAGAAATTAAATATATGTGTCGTTTGGTCCCCCTCCCCGTCTCAAATGTGGACATAGATGGGAGGAGATACTAAATAATGTGGTTATTCATATTGTTCATACCAGTGTCAATGTCTTTGTGTTATCTAAGTTTCTTCCCATAATGGCAAGATGGTGGAGGCCCTTCACACATGCTAAATATAGGAACTAAACTCAACCATGGGGTTGAGTAATGTTATGATGATGAGCATGTGTTGCATAAAAACAATTTCACTCTACAAACATCTTGGAACGTGCATTAGTTTCTTGGAATGTATGGTAAATGAGCATATATTCATGAATTTAGTATCTCTCAATAATATCCAACCTTCACTAATTTTGAGGCTTGGTAAAATAGTGTGTGTTTTGGAAATTAATACTTCACGCACACTAACTAGGATAATTAGTGTACTCCCCTTTGAAACGATGTTACCCAATTTAGTGGACTCCCAAAAAGTTCAACAACCTACACCCACAAGAGCTCAGGCACGAACATATGAAAGTAAGTTTAGATCATTCTTGGAAAATTGGCAAAGAAATGGCTCGCGCATTTGAGACCACATCACTGGCCTACACATGGTTGTATGAAATGCTTTGCATGCAAGGAATGGCATGTTAACTCGCGATAGGGTTTGGTAGCAAGTTTCAAAAGTATGCAAAAATAGTCCATATGTGACTATGAGAAAAACAATGATCACAAATATGCGGTGGCTAGAGGGGAGAGGCTCTTCTTGCCCAACTTGTTTGGTTTCTATGCTTGTCATGTATGTGAATAGATTGAACAAAATGTTTCTTGATTTACATTCTTCCTATAGTCCATTTTTTTTTAGTCCAAAGTATGATCCAAGTGATGAAGAAGATCGTATAACCATATCAGTGCAATGCTTGGAGAGATTGATCATAAATTTTGGATTGACAGCGGTTGAAAGCAATGTAAGTAGCCCAAGTTGATTGAGTTTGTAGAAATTTCAAGGCATGAATGTGAAAACAAATCAGTGCACGAGGCATGGCAATTTTGTGGGGGCAATAACGAAATGGCCACATCTCATATAAGTTCAGCCAAGATTTCTTGTCATTCCCTCAAGCATTGCAATTTGTGAAAGGGGATTCTCAAAACAAAATGCTATCACGAACCTCATTCTAGTTGGACACTTTGGATGCTTTGATGCGAGTATCATAATGCAGGATAGAGATGGAGGACGACATTTGAGTTATGGCGAATCATGAGGAATTGGAGAGTTCTTAGGGTCAAGTTCCATGTGCCGCTGCTAGTTCATTTTTTAAGTGGGTGAGAAACGGATGACGTCATCCAACAAAAAGGTGATGTCACCCGTTTAATGGAGGGGTACTTCTATGTGGGGTGTTGGTTTATTTCGATTTCCTACTTTCTTACCAAATTTGGTGAATAATAAGATGTCACACTTAGTGAAGGTGACTGGTAATGAGGGTCATCATCATTTAACTTTTGACTTGTACAAGAATACCCGTACATTTATTGAATGAATTTAAAATTATGTGTTCTTGGTGTCCATAGGTTGGTACGGATGTCATCTATTGGAATATATAAATATTTGTATATTTTTCTTTCAGTTGAAATCGTGATAATACATTGTTTATAAGTGATTTTTTAAACATTTGAATAGTTTTTTATTTTTATTTTCATTTATTAAACCCCGACACTTACTATCACATTGCATTTTCTACATGTATTTTTTGTTATTAAGATTGAAATTCTTGAAAACATCATGAGATACACGTTTCCATGAGTTCATGATGAGAACTCCAACGAATAACATACAATCATTTTCTATCTATCCTTTCCTTTTCATTTCTTCTCACAACTAGGCTTTGAGTGTACAAAGAGTGCATGATGCAAGAGCAAGGAGCCATAGGAGTACCCCAAAAGAAAGGACTTGAAGAACAATATGGCCTTTAGTACCCAAGGTGACCGGCCGGTCCGGTCACCGGAGCTCTCTAACCGGCACATGTCCTTATTTTGACTGTTAAGACCGCCGGTCCTTCGGCACCAGTCCTTGCACAACGTACAATGTGGGACACCCATCCATGGGGGGTACTGGTACTTGGTTGGGGGGGGGGGGGATGGGCACATGGAAACCACCCTTTCCCTTTTCCCACCCGCCCACCCATTTATTTTTCAAAAAATGGACTGGACTGGTACATGGAACCTCGCCCTCAGCATGGATCACAAATTGTAAGAAGTTCAAACCTCTCTACATTTATATTTGAGAAGAAAAAAAAAAATGATCTAATCTTCAAGTTTGTGTGAAAGATGAAGATTTTGTCAACCCGTCATTTGAAAGAGAGTGTTCGATGGGTCTGCGTCACATTGAAAGACAAAAAAAGGGTGACCCGTCACCCGAAATGAAGGGTAACCCGTCCAAAAAGGAGCAACACTGCGTGAGGGGCCTAATTTTAATATACGTATATATATGGAGGGGGGGGCGCGGGCCTGGAGGGTGCGGCGGGCACGCACGTGGGTCCCGCAGCCTGCCCAATGGCAGGGACTGCCAGCTGGCATGCACGTGGGAGCTTGGCTGTAGGAAAGCACCTCTCCAAGCTTATCTGCCAGCTGGCATCAGCGGTCGGGAGATTGTTTGGGCATAACCGGTTGAGATCCTAGGGTTTACAAGTCCAACCGGTTACATGTGGACATCCTCCGGTTTTCCTTTATTAAAACAGGGTATATTCCATATATTCCTCTAAGATGATCGGTAATTTTCCTGCAGTCTTGAACTTCAACCGGTTCATTTGTAACTAATTGCTGGTTCTCCCTGATCATTGGCTGGCATCCCATTCCACTGCATCATTCATCTCATAACACAAGTGCGTATATCCAATATTGCTAATTCTAGCACTTCATCCACACTGTACTATGTTATTATACTGTAGAGTAGAGGCGCCTGGTCTTGATCAGCACCCCATCGGCAATGTAACATTCTAAACTCCGTAGTATCACACCTGTAATAACCAAAGTGGATGTGATATTACGGAGTTTTGTAGTGTTAACATGGATGTTGTGATACTATAGAATTAGTGTAGCATGTGACACTATGGAATAACACAAAGTGCAACGTTTTAATGGTGTGGTGTGGTCCACTCCACTTGGTCTTCCCGGGTGATGTGGCATATGCATGCACCAACATTCAACAAGTGGCATAAGAAGAAGAAGAAGAAGAAGAAGAAGGCACTCCACATATTAATACATGGCGCAATGCGAGGGTGTGGGTTGACTTTTTGGGTGGTTTGCATTAATGACAAATTATGTGATGTAAGGGGAGAGAAATGTGACCATAAGGAGCGAGTTTTGAACTACGCACATCCGTTCCCTAGGGTTTCAAGATAGTAGAGAGTGAGTGACATTATGGAGGATGATATTACGGAGTTTAGGGTGTACTACAAAGGCGCATGTTCTTCATCAACACCCCATCGGCAATGTGTAGGATACCAAAATTTCGATGAAGTTGCAACTGAATTCTAAATAGGCTAGGGCCTAATTTCGATCAGGCTGGAGCCAATAATGCCATGACGCATGTCTTGATTTTTGAGTGAGGAGGGATGAGCGGTCCTGACAAACTTTGGACATTGAGAATATGTTTGAACCAAGTTTTGGCTTCAAAAAATCATAGTAATTTCACTTCAAGGAATACAATTACCAGGATTTTGCAATCCTCCTGATTTCTATCTTCCTACACATGAAACATTTGCACCGCCTTATACTTATCCAGATCTAGCGGAGAGTCTCTAAAGTGATCGGTTATGGGTGCCTCTACTCTATCTGCATACCGACCCCCTCCCGACCGTGTTCTGGCCCCAACTGTGTCGTCCTTGTTAAATTTAATGAATTGGCCATGTGCCACCCCCCACTTCAACCTCTACTTCAAGGAGAACCGGCTGCTAAGCTTTACTTATGGATGAACTGGTTGAGTTTTAGAAATAAACGGTTGAAGTTAATCAAGGTATCCAGAAATTACCATTGATCATTTTAGAGGCATCTATGGAATAAGTTATACCCCAATTTATGAAAGAAGCCGAAAGATGCCCAACATATAACGGTCACTTCACACATGAGCCAAGAGCCGTGACCATGAAACTGTGAAAGCCCAAAAGAAAGTGACCAAAGGCCATCCCCCAAGACACCTCCAAAATCATGTAGTGTGGTCACGGACCCTCAAGTGTAGTGTGAAGTCATATGGGTCCCTCAAGCATACTAGTGTGAAGCGAACTTGGACCGGCTCCGCCTTTTCCACCAATGAGAGTGCTTGAAGTGTGATGGTCACGGGCTCTCAGTCTCGTGTGTGAACTGGCCCTAATTGGTGGGACTTGGAAACACTAGGATCTTGACCGATTATGTCCCTCCTTGCCATGTATATCCCACCCACATCACATGAGGTCAAAAGGCAGCTCATTGTATCATTATCAAGCCCTTTACTTTTGATGTCTTTAGATCATGGTGTCATCTTGTAACTAGTAACATCGTAGATCCCATAATTAGTTCACAAAGACGCATTGGAGACCAAGGGGCGCTTCACACTATGGCCGAAGGTTGAGAGGCCGTTGATCTCCACCAATCAAATTGCAAGAAACCAAGAGTTCAGCCTCTCGACCCTTCACACTATGGCCAAAGTCCAAAGGCCGTCGCAATTTAAAATGATTATTTTTGAAGAAGGCGATGGACTCTCGTAGGAAGTTTGGGTCGGACGGGAATGGAAACCCAAACTATGGTCGAAAGGCTATCAATTTTTTTTCATTAAAAAATCAATCAATTACAAGAACTTGGCCGTTAGATTGGACGGGTTATTTTGAGCAAGGAATAAAGTGGGATGCTCCTTTGGGTTTGGACTATGAGCTCGGCCTTTGGAGGCTTCACGACGTCCTATGGCCGTCCAAGTCGAGAGGTCGTTGGAGTTCATGGCCAAAGGTTTGGACTTTGGGCTTGGCCTTTGGAGGCTTCACACTATGCATGGCCAAAGGCTCCACTTACTATATTTTATTGATTTTTTTCAGCTCATTTCTTTGGACTCTCAACAAAATTTGGCCACTCAATCCCACGGCCTCTCGACTTGGACAACCATAGTGTGAAGCGGCCCTAATTTGTTGGGTTTTCATGTCCATGGTTGATCCACTAGATCTTAGATAATAGTGGATTGGATGTGTGTTCTCATGAAGATAATGAAAATCACCAAATAAACCACGTTTTGGTCACCTTTCATAATGTGACAAACCACGGGCCACTAGACTTCGATGAGCCCACTAAACATATAAAATAACAGTGGTTGGTTGACACTACGATATCCTACCCCACCTTATTTCATCTATAGTTGTCCTTAATCCCACCAGAGCCTGGTGGTCGAGCAACATACATGGAAACCTAGCCTTATTTACCTGTAAATCTATGGGTGAATGTTTATAATACTTATCGAGGAGGAGGGGGATTGGGGGAGGGGAGGATGGAAATGTTGATTATTGTTGTAGAGTCTAGATGTCATTGTTTTCAAATGAATCAATCCTTAAATCAAGGTCAAAGACCCTGAATTAGTTTGATGAGCTTCAATTGGGATGAATAAGCAACCAATCCATAGGGAAGTCAATTTTTACTACCACCCCATTGGTAAGTGTTAGGAAACCAAACCGTAAAACTATGGGGGTTCTATTTTTAATAGATCCCCTTTATCTTGGTAATCATGGTAGGAGGCTTGGCAACCAAATGGCAGCGACACTCTGCAACCAAATCCATGTTTGTTGCCCATACCTACCACCTCACTACTTGCACATTGTAGTAAAAATACAACATGTGCTTTAGCCCAACACAATAAACGCATTGCATGTGTCTTATTCCACAATGAATTTTTTTTAGCCAAATTTTTGTGACGTTGCATTGAGATTTTTATCTCTTATTATTGCAACTCATGTCCTCCAAGGGTTGCATTGGATGTGACATTTTAGGCCATTTGCCCAAGCCGAGGGTCTCAACTCAAAGAGGTTGGTGTCTCCCCAATGGCCTATAAAACACCACCATTTGAGCTAATACAATCTGACCCCAAAATTAGCATCAGAGTCCCCAAATATATCTCAAGGGACCCACTTGAAATGAATTGACCATGAATATACGGTTCATGTCTTTATTAGACCCCTTTATCTTGGTAATCGTGATGGGGAGGCAGGGAGGGAACTCCAAGAGGTCGGTGTCTAGTCCTGGCTTACCAAGTACAATCTATATATAACATATACATCCACCTTTATCATGAAATCATGATTTCCCATGCCACATGCTATGTTGTTATTGCCAAGCTTGCATAACTTGATTCATTTGAATTTGAAAGAGGTCCAAGAGCACAAAAGCTCCCAAAATTGAGCAATCCTATTGGCTAAGAGCGTAACCCCAATCCTAAGAAAAATATAATTTTGGTATTGGTTCTTGGATCCACACCCAAATATTCCAATAACTGAGACATTACTCAAATAAAGCTATTTGTTTAAGATAGGCAATTGAATTAGGTCCGAAGACCTCACATGGTAATTCATTTTGTAATTTGGGGGCTCATATGAAAATTGTATTTATTATCAAAGTCAAGATTTTCTTTCTTAGTAAATGACCATATAGATCCCTCCCCCCCCCTATGTTGACTATTGAGTCCATTATGGTTATCAAGTTAAGAACACACTATCCAATCTCTTTCACACACACACAACCGGCTAGTTCTTAGGGCCGGTTCACATGGGGTCCCAAGTCCCAAGTCCCAACATAGAGGCAAAGTCACAACTTTGAAACCTCAAGAAACCATTAAAATATGGTTAATTATCATTGAAGCTAGATCTTGATTATTTTGTGCAAAACTATTCGTGGGACTTGTGTTCAGAGTTGGGTCTAGCTTTTTGCTCAACCCAACTCTCAACACGAGTCCCAAGCCTCATCTCCAAAAAGTGTTGCCATGTAGACATTCATGTCATACTTGGGACCCTATGTGAAGTGGTAAGTCCCAACTTCCATACTCCCAACATCTAAGATTGCATGGATTGACCTCAAGTGACTTGGGACTTAGGACTTGGGACCTAGTGTGAACCGGCCCTTAGATCCACACCACTAAGGGCCAAGTTCCATGTACCGGTCCCGGTCCGTTTTTTTTGAAATAAATGGGTGGGCTGGTGAAAAGAGGGTGGTGCCATGTGCCCATCCCTCTCACCCAAGGACCGGTACCCCCCATGGATGGGTGTCCCACATTTTGTGTTGTGGAAGAACGGGTGCCAAAGGACCGGCGGTCCTAACGGTAACGTGAAGGACATGTGCCGGTTAGAGAGCTATGGTGACCGGATCGGCCGGTCACCTAGGGTATTTTATGATATTTTTTAGAAACTAAATTTCAACAATAAATATAATTATTTATATAATATAATTATTTAAAAGATTATTTTGGTATCATTTAGGTGTTACAGTTAAATTCCCTTAAAACAAACACATAATTATTTCATTTTATGTAGTAGTTATATTGATAATTAAATTATCAATGAGGGGTATGGAAATTGATATGCAAATCAAATATGAAAAGTTCAATGAGGATGACCTCCATTGCCGGTCACCTTCATAAAGTGTCATGTCTTACGTATCACCAAATTTAGTTAGAAAGTAGGAAATCCCAATAAACCGGCACCCCACATAGAAGTACCCTTCCAAAAAACGGGTGACATCACCCATTTTTTGGATGATGTCACCCGTTTCTCACCCATCGAAAAAACGGACCGGGACCAGTACATGGAACTTGGCCCTAAGATTTAGGTTTCCATTTAAGATAGAGGTGACGGAATTAGACTCACTCACCTTAGTGTATGTGATATGGGCATGATGTTTCAAGATATTAAGTTTCAGTGATTTAAGTTGGGCTCCAGTTCCAAACTTTAAAATATATGCACCGCAATATCTTTCCTATTTTGGTAATTGGCAAATGGATTTCCAATGCACAAAAAGTAGTTGTAGTTGCACTCATGAGTTAGGGTTTCTTGCAACCCTCTATTACTATGTTGGATTGATTTGTTGATGGCTCCAATGGATTACATTCAACCATGAACTCATTTGAAACGCCTCACCGCAAGTAGGTTGGTACAATTTAACAAGTGTGGCTATGGTTGAAAGTTGGGACTAGATGACACATGACATGTCATGTTTTTGAGATGCATGTTTTCCCCCACCTTAATCCCTAATGTCTTATGTGACCATAATATGGTCACGAGCAATTCGCTTTGACTCCTTTGACACTAGTTCAGATAGTTTCTTGACTGTTTCAACTACTTCTCTTGTTATTGTTCAAGGCTGCTATGTTCTACCACATGGATAATTCTAATTCAACAAGTTAGTTGTTTTGGATTAATTCAAAAACGGGAGTTTGCTCTCAATTGGTTTACAATGAAAGTGGTCCATGAATCAAAACCTGACATTTGTCACCTTTTGCAGTTTAGGATCAACGCATCCTAAACAAGTCATATATATATATAATATTGTTGATCCTTGTGTGCAAACAATTCCCAATTGATCTAAAAATTTGCATGACACTCAAACTCATCATATCCTAAACATGTACCGTTGGAGCATTTAGTTGGACATGTGTTGGTGGGTGTAAATTCATGTGGAAGGTGTGTAGTTGTGGCATTGCTGCCTCAAATTGCAAAACATCACAAACTAATGGTTTCAAGATTTGTGAGTTGATTTGAGTAGGTATATTTCCCCTCTTTTGAACGAGGATAACATTTTGACATTTGGAGGTAATTTGAGTGGAGGTTTGATAAAAAAAATCAACTCTAATTGACTTTTTAATTTGTTGCCCTTGAAGACCACTATGATATTCCTATTAAAATCTCTTGCATAATAACACTTTAACCTTTAAAATTTAGATTGTAAGTGATCACCTTCAACTTACAAACATCTATACTGTTGGATTTGTCAAAAATATTAGGATCTTCAGCTATGGTCACTGAAACTGAGGTCACATTTTCAAGACATATTTGAGGACAATTGAGTGTGGGAAATTAGGGGTTAATAATTATATTATAACCCAAAATATGGATGTTGATGTTAAATAATATGGATTGGTAAGTAGTGTGAATCCACAATGATATTTCCAATGTTTATACAATGAAAATAAGCTCAAAAGTGTAGTCCGCAATGTTTATAATAATAGGTGGAGTATTCTCTAGTCCACATGCCACATTATTCTTCAAAAACACCACCGTTCAACTTGTTTGCTATGCATGCACTCTATGTCAACTTGTGACAATCACCATTCAATACCAAAAAAAAAAAACACAGTCTCAAAAAGCACTGCCCCATTTGACACAGCCAATCATGACCACATGACCATATTGAGTGAAAGTCATGTGCAATCTATGAAGGTCATAGATCTAACTCGATTCTTGGCACGTGAGTGATGCGCTAATGAGTGCCTTTTGGGAAAATGGCATTTTCTAGTCGTGTGATGCCAAGGTATGTCTTCAACCTTCAAAGTCTTCTAGACTAGAGCCATCATATGTCGATGGACTTTCATAAACATGGGCCCCTACTTATGTCCACAAGGTTCACAAAAATCTCTTTCTAAATTCAATCTTACATGTCAATGATTCTTGTGAATGGCATTGAAATGTAGCGTGCATGTCGGTATAATGGTTTTTTATTTTTATTTTATTTTATTTTAAAAAAAGAAGCCTTGGAAGGGGCAACTTCAAACTCCTTTGTGTCTTTACTAAGGTATGTGGGCCTTGTGTGCTTGCATCTCAATTGGGCACTCAATATAATTGAGTAGTATACATATGTGAAGGGTCGGTTTACACCATGGACCATTAAATTGGATCATGGAAGATGACCATTTTTCCATGGTTCAACTCCCATGGTCTGATTTCTTCAAAAAAAACAATTTACAAAGTCTTTGGCCCCCTTACTAGGTATAAACCAAATGTGGACCAAGCGGAATGACCATGCACCTAAAAAGGAATGTGCTGATTTTTTTAACATAGGCCCCCAAAAGGCAGTTTTATTTTTAAAAAAAAGTTTGACCACTCTCTTGTCTTCATCTTCTCTTCCCCCCCCCCCCCCCAAAAAAAGTTCATTGTAAAATTGATATAACAACATTTCTTTACCATGGGCCCTTGTCTTTTTTCTACTAGAACACCTCTTTTGGCTCTCCCACCACAAAACCCTTTGGACCATGTCAGTGGATAATGTAGGCCTTAAAATATATCTTTTGGGGACCTTAAAAATCAAGGTCACTCTGACATTTTCTTCTTGGTGTAAACCAAAGTGGTCTCAGGACGAGTTCAACAACCAATCACATAGTTTACAGGGCCTTGGGACGACTTCATAGTCCGTAGTGTGAACAACGCCTAAGGCTTGTAGTTAAGAATGCATTGAACCCCACAAAGACATACATATCGATGAGATTGCCTAGTATTTGCTCATGATTAGCAACAAATTTCATTCAAAACTAGTCTAGTGCAATGGTTGGCAATGTTGTCTTTATTTGCAAAAGAAATAATCAATGAGGAAATATTAAAGTATACTAGTTGTTGGAAGGTGGAATTGTGTATTATTAGACAAAATTTGCAATGAAACCATCAATCATCTAAATTTCAATCTGATAAAGAAATCCATTGTACAAAAATATATAAAATAAAAGAGATTGTGTGAAAAAAATTGAAGAGAAAGAAATCATTTTCATTTATGTTTTCGCACTTAGCATAAGTAAGTGCAACCAAGTTGATTTGAAATAATTTTTTCTAGTTAGTAAAATATTACATTATCATATGGAGTGCAATGCCTCCAAATTTTAGGTGTTTGTTTCTAATTTTAGGTGGCATAACCTTAAAGTTCACATGAGATGCAGATTATGGCCTTTGGTTGAAACCACTCTTTATATGAACGAGAAATATGTCTAGAATTTTGAGTTGACATTAGTACTGCCCTAGCGGAGCCCTAGTATATTGACCATTCCAAAACTACGTTCAGTTGTCAAATCACACCATTGGGAGGACCAATTAAGATCACTTGAAGAGAAAGATAATCTCACTACACGACCTCCTCTAACTTTTGCATTGCACCTACATTTTTGAAATTTGAATTACCAATAAAGTTATTTGTAAAGTTCCTCAAAGAGGTACGAAACTGTGGGTTTTCATCCTTCTTTGAGAGAACTTCCTATTCAAAGCTCATTAGCTTGTCGTGTACATTGGAGCCTATCTTGAAAGTTGGGTGCAAAGTTTGGGACCTTCTCTTTTCACCTCTCAAACTTCAAGAGAATTTCATAATCTAAAATAGGGTATGCACTTGGGACCCACTATTCTAAATCCTAGATCAGCCTATGCAAGGCTAGCTTGATCCACCCACCCTAGCGGGACAAGCTAAGAAGCGGGTGTTTAATAACCCGACCTGACCACTCTTTGAAGTTGTGCATGATACCTTCAACATTAAGAAAATTTGGGTGCCTTTGTGTTAAATTCTCATAAACTTAGGGTTTGGGACAAAACCATGATTTCATCTGCTTTACTTTACAAACAACTCTAACATGTGTGATTCAAAATTGATAAGCAGATGACGCTATTCCCAATTCACTGACCGATCCAACAATCCAAACTGTTATTGGAGTTGGAAGTGGCCACTACAGGGCTGAGATAGGCACACATACAGTATCTGAAAACACTCCCCTCAAGTCTATCCTGCAAGCCGAGGATTAGACGATCTGAGCAGATTCATCTGGATGTGCTAATTACCTCCTACACAATGCCTGTCTAAGTTATGAGTAAGGTTTCTGAGAAATAAATTTGCAGAGGCATTCGAAATCGAAAACTTTGAGCTCTGTTGATCTGATACAATCGTATGCAACTCATGAAGTGATGAAGCATACAGGGAGCTGGGTTTAATTACCCTGCCCTCTGGTGATAGGACACCATGACCTAATTCTCTCCATGTGTATCTTGCTACATTTCTATTCGTTCTGTAACTGATGGCAGTGTAGAGAGTAGCTATCGATGCAACTAAAATCGTTCCCTGACTCTGTTAATTTTCACGACAATGTCATCAAGTTCCCTCCTGTCTACTGAATCCTGGAGTTCTAGCTTTGATGAGGATCCGCACTCTTGAGCAACTAGCTAGCCCACTGACACTAAAAAATGAAGTCTACATGTCCAGAGCTAAATATAATTAGTGTGGTAATGTCAAGTGTCACTTGGCATTCTTGGGTACTGCACTAGCAGCGGATCTGGTTTCCGGTGATGTAATTACATGGCCATGACGATCGTCATTAGTTGTAGCGGTTTTAACTGGAATTTCATCATCTTGGACAGCATTCACATGAGTTCGGTTAAGAGGTACTCGGCTCTCGGACCGCTGGAAATCATGAACGTCGGGATGCGCAGAACCGGCCGGCGCCTGCATGGCCAATTCGGATTCCGAAGACTCGGACCCTGATCCGAGAGATTTCTTAGCCGGGTTGAAGAAATTGACGTAGTTGTACCATTTGGTGACGTAGAAGAACCCGACAAAGTTCGTCATGCCCATGACCATGATGATGAGGTAGTAGTAGTTCAGGTGGTTCTTGTTCAAGTTGGAGTCTGCAAGCCACCCTCCGTGGTCACTCGCTGACACAAGGTTCGTGAACGCCACGAGCACCCCGGCTTGGTAGAGACCCAGGGACGCGGACAAGAGCGCAAGGCCCCCTCCCAAGCTCCGCATCTCGATCGGAATCTCCTCCCAGAAGAACTCAAACAGGCCGATGTATGCAAAGAGCTCGGCGCTTGCCGCGAGGATCCACTGCGGGATGAGCCAGAAAATGCTGATCGGCACGACGAGGCCCGGGTTATTGTAACCCCCGTGCTTTTTCGCTGACTTGAGCCGAATCGTTTCGAACACGGCGCCGTAGATCATGGCGAGAATCGATTGCAACAACCCCCACCCGATCCGCTGGAGGTGCGTGATTCCATGGCGGTGCTTCGTCCGGTTGCGCATGAAGGGTACGAACCACCGATCGTAAATGACAACTTCGATGAGGACGAAGACGATTGCGAATGCGGCCAGCATGGGTGGGGGGAACTGGAATCCTCTGATGTCTCTCTTCAGCGTGTAACCTGCCGAAACAGCCCAGGTTTGGACCTGCACAGAAGAAAGAAAGAAAGAAAGCAAGGAAATTTTAGAAATGAACATCCGATCTTTTACTACATTGGTTATCCCAATTGCTGCGTGTTCCAATTCGGAGTTACACAGTGCAATAATGTCTTACTCAAGAGTTCAATTTTCCCTAACGAAAGTTCAATAAGTTGTTCCAACAGTATAGAACATAAATGACTTAGCTTGAGTAAAATATTACGTTCTCATCAAATGACTATAGCACTGCATAACTCCAATTAGTAACATACACTAATTGGGATAATCAGTGCAACATGGAATTTGTGCAGTTGTTAATCCTAACCTTTTGAAGAGAAGAGCCCCTTGGTACACATGACATGATATAAGTAGTGCCTACCTTTCGGTGGCTAGCTAGGTATTCGTGTTGTCTATGTTAACTCATCCATGTGAGTGGTGAAAACGTAGTGAGCTACTAGATAGTTTGGAAACAACTATTTGTAGATGATTTGACTTTGACAATAACGCCAAAATCCCCGAATTAGTCCGGTGAGATTGAGTTGGAATAAATTGGCCTTCAATTTGTAAAGGACTTCTTTTATTTACACTAGAGACCCTTCAGCCACAAAGAACAAGTTAATAAACGCAACGAAGGAGAGAGAGGGGGGAATTATCACATACGAGCATACCTCTCATTCCCCCAACATAAAAGTTGTGAAGTAATATGCAACCCGAAAGTTATATTTTTAGCATATTTGACATCGGAAGTAGGTGCTAGACCCCGATTTAGGCTAGTGCAAGTCATTGGAGATGACTTGGCTACAAACCTATAGGAGGTCAAGTTTTGATGTTGGATGGATAAGAAGTACATTCACATGCAATCTCTCTCTCTCTCTCTCTCTCTCTCTCTCTCTCTCTCTCCACAAACCCTATGCTCCTTTCGGTAGGTGGGCCTATAGGCCCTTGCACATGAGCTTAGCTCATCAAGGATGAGGTTTTGCCACTTCGGTGGACCTGTTGTTATTGTTAAGAACATATTCATCATATGTAGATTCAATGCCATGTCCGCCCGGTAGCAACTAAGGCCCAAGTGTACATGATACTGCTTGGAGGCCTGCAATTGTGGCAACCGTAGTTGTGGCAAGCCCACAACAACAATGCCGAAGGCTCATGTGCCATGGCCTTATGGGGTTGTAAGTTAGTGTATATAGTAGAAAGAAGGGGGGAAAGAGGGGGACCTGCGCGATGGTGATGTAGAGGAACATGGTGGTCATTGCCACGGGGATGACTCGCAAGACCGTCTTGAGCTCCTCCACCTGGGTAACAGTGCAAAGTCGCCAAGGGTTGATGGGTGTGGTTGAGGTGGTCTCCGAGTCTGTCACTATGGCCGCTTTGTCAAACAATCTGCACATGATATATACATCACGATATTGTCACATTCGGTAGACTTTGACAACGTTGTGTGCATCCAAAATCCACAATAAGGTTGGAATCATTGGTGGTGCATATGATTTCCTACTTGACTGCACAATGTGACCTACAACCTAATGACTTTCTAGTGTATATTTCTTTGTAACCCATTAGTTAAGTTGTTCCTATGGCACTTTCACAAACACATTCAAACACCCTAGCCTTCTTGTTGATTTTGTCATTTGATTATATTCATGTGCCTATATACACTCTACAAGTGGCAATTTATATTTTGTTAATTTTCATGCAACTACACGTGTTTCAAAAAAATCATTTACAAAATAACAATAGACATGACAAATTCTAGTATTGTGAAGGCCCAACTACAATCAAGTTGAGTAGAAGCTCAAGCTTGGAAATTCAGTGGGCCAAGGCAAAAGACTTTGGACCCTTACATTTGCCCTGATTGTTGGAACTTTGGCTCCTCATGTTTGGGGCACTGAATTTCAGCTTTGGACTAGATCTTTAAAACAAATCCAAGAAAAAATGGGAACTAACCAACTTGAGACACACCTCCATCATCTTAGGCACATGTAAGGGTTCATATCACAAAACTTGCAAGCTTGAGCTTGTGCTGAAGTTGCGTATGGCAAGGACGTGAAGAGATTCATTTGGGATTTATTCTCTATATAGACCTAACTTAACTTTTCCTTCAACACTTGTTCACTTGAACTTTACATTAATATCTGGACGTGCTATTCTCATGTACATAAGCCCTAGGTAGAAGGAAAAACCCTATACATGAACTCCATTAGAGATAGGTTTTCTATTTAGAATGTAGCCCTAGGTAGTCTCAAGTCTTTCCATCAATTGGAACATCATGTGAACATGAGCTCTCATATCAGGGAGGTCATTGCACTCCCTTACTTTAGGGAATTAGCCTTTGTGACCCCACCTTGATGTACATCTAGTCCCATGAGTCTTTTAGCTTCCTAGACTTTGAAATCAGTTTCATTTCATACAAAGAAGAGCCTATATCAATGGCAAGTTGTGTGGAAAGAAAGCCTCACCCCATGCCCTTGGTATGTGGAAGGGAGTAGTATCTCTTCAAAGTCGGCTCTCCAACCACCTTGCCTTTGTTTGAGTTGAATCTCTTGAGCGATGGCTCGGTCTCCGTCGCGATTCCCGTAATCTCGTCATCGTACACCTCGAACAAGACGGCCTCGTCCGCCGGCGCTGGGGTTCTCCGTTTCCTCAACGAGGCCACAAGCACTTGCGCCATTCGCGTGATGGGGCTTCCCGTGGGCTTCTTGTGGCGGTAGAAGAAAGTTCCTGCGAGCAAGCACACAAGGGAGAGCACCATGCACATCCCCATGATCGCAAACCCCCACACCCACGACACATTCTCCGCAATATAGATGATCAAGGTCAAAGCGAAGCACGCGCCCACGCTCATGTAGAAGAAGAGCCAGTTGAAGTAGCTCCGGATGCGCTTCTTCTGTATCGGGTCTTCGATGTCAAACTGGTCGGCCCCCAGTCCCGTCAAGCACGGCCGCAGGGCACCCGAGCCCAGTGCGATCAAGTAGAGCGCTATCATGAACACCGTGTAGGTCGTGGTGCCTTCCACCGTGTGGCACGTCTTGTTTGATGACGGGCACGTGGGTTTGATCCCGTCCACCGTCGCAGAGATGATGAGCAAGCCGAGGGCCTGCAACAATCGATCGAAATTATTAACCATTATGGATGGACTCACGAGTTTCCACCAAGAAACTAGATGTGATTATTTCAGGAGCACAGAATCTGCATTGGAAGAGATTATGATGCCCTCCACCCTATGAAGGAAAAAAACGTTTCTCAATTATATTGATGAATCACACATTCATTACACATCCGTCCCATCCGTCCAGTATAATGTTGTATATATGGTCGAAACAGGTTGTTTACAAAGATCTTCGATGATGTGCATAATCTCTTCCTGCAGATTTGCGTGAACATGGCCCTTGGTGAATCGGGTGAGCACTTATGCAAGACATGCTGCAATTCGCTCATCTTCTGATGGAAACAGTGGATGACTGAACACACACCGTTCTGTCGCCCTTTTGAATTAAATACTAGAGTGCTAGAAATTTTTCTTTCCATGGTTATTTTGTCACGAAGCCTTAAAGATCCTTGTAATCTGAATACACAACCCTTCGGCCTTTGGCCCGGGGGTCATAGCTAATGGGAATCCAAAGAGCAGTTTCGACCAGGAATCTACATGCTTGGTGATTTCAAGACTCAAGACCACTATTGTTTGGTTGGAACTTTCCAGGACAAGGATGCCAATCACCCCACAACCAAGTCATTGCTAAGGTAGACGTACCTAATTTCAAAATAGCAATAAACTGGACGCCTATAATATTTGAGGGGTATGTGATAGGTGTGGATCTAAGAACAGACACCAAATAGACAAGAGATTGGAATACGGGATCAAAATATGCTAACCATCTTAGGTCAACATGATTGGGGGACCTATATGACCATTGAATGAGCACGTGAATCTTCACGGTAAAAATGAATAAGATATTCATATGAGCTACAAAAATAAGGAAGCAAATGGCTATGGGCACAATTTGGATACTCTAATCATCTCGCTCTAATTGCGTGTTTCATATCCTCCAAGAAGTGGGTGCAGAGAGATAAGTAACTGGATAACACAAGTCTACCTTGATAGAAAACAGGGGTCCCAAACAACACAAAACTATCAATCAACACAACCATGGTCCAAACCAACACAATTTTGTGTCAATTTCATCACAACTGTGTTGTTTAAAACCGTATTGTTATACCCTTAAAACCTTTTTCTACTGGTACATGTAAGGTTGCTGCAATTCGCTCTTGTCTCCTGAGCTAAGGGAATATACACATGACTAAACACCATGGCGCCTTTTATAAAATGTGAAGCTCAACGACTGCGAATGCAGCCACACATAGTAGCTTGACAAAAACTCAGCTGTTAGTTGGGCCAAGGTAAAAAGAATTTGGACCCACCAAGGTTGACTAGGAGCTCAAGTTTTGCGTCGCAATTACATCACATTAACGCACCAGGCAGCTCAGCAGTTAATGCTGATGTCTCTGACTCGACTTTACGAACAACGACCCAATGAGATTCCCATGGAGACTTTCAACAAGTACCCAGAAATGAAACGATGAAGTTAATTGAGGAGATTGTACTTACCAGGAGTTCGACAATGCCGAAGATGAGTGTTGTCCAGAAGCGTCCCAAGTATGCGTCTGAAATGAAGCCACCGAAAAGGGAGGTGATGTAGGAAGTTCCCCAGTAGCATGTCTGTTGGACCGAAGACCTGGCTGTATTGATGTGCAGGGGGCCATTCAGATATGAGAAGAGGTTGAAGGCAATCCCCAAGTTCACCGCTGTCTCGAACATCGCCGCCGCTGCAACAAACAGAGAAACATAGGAACCATGGCATCCGTTCAAGAATCTTGGGATGCAAAATCATATCGGGCTTTCATTTAGGGTCAAACTCAATTTGGCATGCCAAGAGGTGCTAAAATGAGTTCACAGGATTTCGCAAGAAAGAAAAGAAAGAAAGAAACCATGGCATTTGTTCAGGAATCTTTGGTTACAAGATGAGAACAAGTGCAGACACAACGTTACGCAATTGCAGATCTTCGGGGATAATTAAAGGTGAGTCCTCCTCGATGCATGAATTGCCCAGCTCTGTCGATCCTACGCTTTAAAATGTAACATCCGGGGTGGAAGTTGATTTCTTCCGACAATAATTGACATGCTATTGGAGAAAGTTTTTTTGGCAAGTGACAATTCAATGTTGAATCATGCATGATCAGAAGAACAAACAATACACTTACCACAGATGAAAGTGGCCGCTTTCCAGCCGCCTGTGGTGGCTCTGTCCGCCGGCCTTCCCCAAATGTCGACTGATCCATCCCCCGTAGGTCCGGTAGTCTCCTGCAAGTTTTTGAGGCCATCGGGAGCCTCTTTGTATTCTCCTCCGTCTTCAGCCTGAAGAAGTGGCCCAATCACGCAATATGCAAGCAATTAGCCTACTAAACCAGGCTAATTCTAAGTGGTACAGGAAGACATTGTCCCGAAATTGTGTGATCATCGAGGCCTCTGAAATGTTCTTGATTGCCTAGAGAATCATGAGAGGCGCTTCACCCTTGGGGCATAGACTGAGCTTACATGTATAGCAAAGCCAACCGACAAGGGCTCGTGGAGTCAGCCTATAGAATTTGTGCTCTTGTTTCTTGTCATAGGTGGTGACATGTAATCAGGGTACATTGTACACAAAATAATGTGATCATCAAGCTCGCAAAGTACTTGATTGGAGAGAGAGAGTGAGGATGAGATCAACATCACAAAGCTCTTAATTGCAGAGAGAGAGACGACGCCATCGCCAACCTCCCGACGTTGGTGTAAATGAGAGAAGGTGAATTACCTCTTTGGGTAAAGATTGGACTCGTTTGTGAATCCGACGCGGATTTACGGAGTTAGACTACGGACCAAGTGCTATATGTTGCCGATGTCAGAGGCAGTTTTTCGGGTCTTGATTATATTACACATTGAGAGGGAGGCTCTATTTTGGTGTATGGATTCCATCAAAGTATGTGGAATCGACGGTATCTTTAATATACTTAAGAATCCATAATCGTACTAAACGATTCCTCCCTCAAGATGACTCAAGATGAACTCCTGCAAGTTTCTTTCTAGGTAATCTGAAGCTCGAAGTCGACAGAGGAGAGTAGCATTCAGGCAAAGAGATTCTTCATTCATGCTTGCTCCGTCGGGAGCCGACGTCGTTTAAAATATCTATGAAAGCTTACCTCCGTATTCCCACTGATGTAAGGCACACCACCGGTAACAAATGCCATCCTTCTGTACCAACTTTGGAACGAATTCGTCTCTGAATAATATCAACCTTGATCACTCGGAGAGAGAAATCTCACTCAACTCTTAGCTGTCATCTCAATCGACTAAAATGCGGTTGCTTCCTCCTCCAGGAAGATCCCAACTTCCATGTATCCACCATCTGCTCAACTAGTCTACCTAATTACAATCTGCTTCCCACAGAACTACAGCATGAGGAGTGAGCACTGCTAGTGTCTCAAAGCTGAACTCCATGCATTTATACACCAACCCCAACAACACACCCAACAACAACTACATGTAGCTCTCTCAAATCAAACCTCGGCTCCGCTCTAAGCCTTCAATAGGTGGATTAAGTAAGTCACCACTAGCCTGATGAAGCTTTTTGGCATGTAAGTTGGAGCGATGGAGGTTGAGGAAGTGCGACCCGGATGCATCTTCTGACAGGTCAATTCTGGGATGCTAATCTTCCAGACCACTTGACATTCAACTAATAAGCCAGCAGCCCACATTTCACCGAGATTATATATAAGAGGCGCTTGGGATGGGGTCCACGGTCCAGGAACGTGGCCGGGGAGATTGCTGGCCATAGTCGGTCAAGATCTTAGTGTTTTCCATGTGCAACCAGTTACATGTTGACATCTTCCGGTTTTTCTACATGAATTTGGGGCATATTCTCTAAAATGATCGGTAAAATTCCTAAAGTCTTGAACCTCAACCGGTTCATCTGTAACTAGCGGTCGGTTCTCACCATTTATCGAACCAGACCCTCCCTTTTCCACCCTAACATGAGCTCTTATTTGAGTTTCATTTCTTAGTTGGGACCATTAGTGCTTTCCTCCAAAATTAGGCCATGTAAAAGAGACCTCGCTTTGCCCCTTTCTTGATCTTGGGTCCTCATTCAAAGACCTTCGATTCAATTTATACCTCTCGACCAATAGGATCGCTCCATTTTACTGGACCCTCTCCCTTGGACTAGGCCCGTCTAAAGCGCCCCTAAGTTCCAACATGTAAGTTGTACCATTGTTGAATGAGCTGTGAAGGTTAGATTAACACTAGAATCTTCCATGACCCATTGACTAGAGCTTTGAAATGCTAGCATTGCCAAGGAATTCACATACAAAATATACATGTACGTACGGACCAAGGTCCTGTTGTGGGCACGGCTCTCAATGCTACAGATAGATTTAGCCTCTGAATACAAGGACGTTAAAGTGGATAGCTCTTGATCCTTGCACATGTGTAAGTGAAAGTGATTTAGAACAATATAGTAACTTTCAACTTTGTTGAAAAAAAGATCTAAAACATTTCAAAACATATTGATCTACAAAGCCAAGCAATCTATGTTGACAAAAACAATCTAAATATTTTTACATATTTTAGAAGATGTTGCAAGTGGGTGTGCCGGTGGTGATATTGAACAAAAATTTGTCAAAAATTTGTTTAAAATATGATAGAATTACATTGAATCGATAATTTTCTATAAGAATATTTAATGATGACCTCAAGAGTATAATGAATTTAAGAAATATGAAGGAAAAAAATCAAGATCAAAATAGTTAAGGTCATGAAATTTATGTCCAAAACAAAATCTAGCTATTTTCATTTGAGCATTACTTTTAATGATAAGTTTTGAGGATCTTATTTTGGTATTCTACATTTCAATACATTCTACAACAATAGAGGTCACCGTGGAAACAAAAAAAAATCAACTTTGACATCATTTTGCTACTACTTTTAGGCGATACCAAATAAAACTATGGTTTTAAGATACCAAAACACTTTTTGGGTCCACTTTGCTATGCTTGCACCCCATTGAGTGAAATCAGGAGTTGCCAAGTATTCAAAGAGCATTTTTCAAATTACAAACATTGCGAGTTCAATTTGTGGAATCAGAGTTGAGATGCAAAAGTTATAAGATGTCAAAGTGAAGTTCATCTTTAAACTAATTAAAGAACAAATCTACATAAAGGCATGGTGGTTGGGTCAGAGGGGGAATTGTCACATCCAAATGTTAGCTTTTCCTAATCACAAACAATGTGAGTTCAAGTTTCAGAATTGGAGGTGAGGTGCAAAAGAATCATAGTCAACAGAAAGATTACCTTTCTTTTCTAACACTAGTAATTGCATACGTCCAATTCCCAACTCTATGTTAAGAGTTGAAACAAGAACAACGTCAACATTCTCAATATATATTAATTAAACTTCATCAGTACATGTGTCTATAAGGTACGTTCTTGGTTATGAGACTTGCCATAAACCACTCAAATGTAGGTGTTTGATTAAGATATAACGACCACATAATACCCACATACACAAACATCAAACCTGCAGGTTGCTTATGCACGGAGCACCTCAGGTGTGTGAACTTAAACACGGAAACCGATTATAAAATGATATGAATCTTAACTAACAAAGTGTTGCACATCTCTTCATATTAGAGTACAAATCTAGGAGAGTTGTACATTCACAACCGTTAAAGAAAAGTGTACGGTTACAGGCTTACAGTTCTTAGTACTCGGCCTCATGAACATGTGTTACCTTATGCTCGTGTTGAATGGACTTTCTAAGTTAAGTGGGGTCTTTGCAAGACTGTTTGACTGCAAGGTTGACGTCAAGGTAGACTGGACAAGGAGAGCTTCAGTTTGCAGCAATACCACCAGCCAGCACGTTTACACCATGGGCCAGTTCGCACCATGGACCACCAAGTCGGACCATGGAAGATGGCCTTTTGGAATGGTCCGATCTCATGGTCCAACTTCCATGGTTCAATTCTTAAATATCAGTTTGCAAAGCTTTTGGGCTTTGCACTAAGTGTAAACCGAATCTGGATCAAAAGGAATGATCATGTACCAAAAAGTGCTGATTTTTTTAATATATGTCCAAAAAGGACAGTTTTGAAAACAAAAAAAAATCAGGTTTGACCACTTTTCTTTTCTTGTCTTCGTTTTTGCTTCCCCATAATAAGTTTCAATAGAACATTACTATAGTAATATTTCTCTGTCATAGGCACTTGCCTTTTTTTTACTTGAGCACCTCTTTTGCCTCCCCCACTGCAAAAACCCATTGGACCATATCAATAAATAATGTAATCCTTGTCTCTTGGGGACCTCGAACTCCACGGTCACTCTGACCATTTTTCCTTGGTGTAAACCAAAGTGGTCCTGGGATGAGTTCAACATCCAATCACGGATTTTACAAGGCCTTGGGACGACTTCATGGTCCATGGTGTAAATAGCCCCTAAGCTAGGTAGGTCAATCAAAACTAAATATGAACCTGGAAATGCTATACATTGAGAATGTTGGCACTTTTCTCACTACAACTCTTAACATAGTTCAGAATTGGAAATATGCAATTACTAGTCTTAGGAAAGAAAAATAATCTTCATGTTGACTATGGTTCTTTTGACAAGGAAAAGCACTACCTAGTCGACAAGGCTAGGTAATGCTTTCTTGTTGGATGGTAGAGAGGTACATTCATATGTGATAATTCCCATAGGTGGGTGACTCTTGGTCTCTTAGCAAAGCACATGTTGTGCGTTCCTTTTCCTTCAGGTGACAACATTTCAACGCAAACGACTTTGTTGTAGCCTATTGCAGCAAAGGCATCCAACATGGCCAATCTAACTTATTTAGGTACATAAGCAGATCATAAACGAACACTTTTAGCTTTGCACTCCCCTCTCATATGATACCTAACACGTGATTAGCACGAGATGCTTAGCAAAACCAAATCCAATGCCATTGCCATTTCCTTCACAGTTCGCAAAGGTCATATGAGCATCTTGTTCATTATCAGTTTGAAAAGTTGATTTCTCCTTCAATGGTCATACGTGCTCTCTCAATCATGTTGACTAGTTATTAAGTCTCAAATGGTTAACAAAGTTTGAGCATGTAGCCCAATCTCCTCTAAACATACACCTTTCCAGTGTATGTTCAAACCTAACCACACATCACTTAAACACAGATGTGTCATTAAGATCAAACACCGATCTAGTCACAACTAATTTTTTAGTGTTTCACTACAAATACGATATAGTGTGGCATCATCATCGATGTGCCATGTTGATGAGAATGACACCCCTGGCTTAGTTTGTGACAAACAAGTGTCCCATGTCACCTTCTCTAGTTGTCGATTCTATAGTTACAAGATCATTCATGTGGGTCAACGATGCCATAGTATGATCTACATTACACCATATGTTTAGTGTAGTTTGGAAGTAATTACGATGCCTTGCACAATCAATCCCTGAGCATCTGACATTCTGTTTTGGATCTATTAATCACATAAAGGTTGTCAGATTTCGAGGCTCCAATTATCACACTACTTTAGGTTCCGAAATTCAACAGTATGCAGCTAGAAACACTGGTCGTGATTCCCATGACTTTCTCCACACCCACAATTTTGTCAATGGTAGGTAAACTTTGGCAAATGAGCTTTCGAGTGCTCTATCTCATGTCACATATGTGTATGTAGGTAGGTTCCATTTTTGTTCTATGCGGGCAAGGTCAAGGACCTCATTGTCACGCACAAGTTGTGGTTGCTTGGAAAAGGCATACCTACGAGTTCTAGCATGGCTATGCTATTTGTATAAATTTATATTGATAGTTGTACCTTTACGCACACAATCTCTATCACCAACCACACTAAGGTAGATGGGGTCTTAAGTGGCTCGTTTTCATAATCGGAGTCTTATATTTGATTGGCATGTGGTTCGGTGAGGATCGAAGACCAAACATCATAGAGACACATGTTTAAAAGAGACTAGACTACGTTTTCAAACAGCACGAACTGCTTTACACTTTAAAATGAACACAATTGGGAGGACCTATGTACCTATCCAGTTAAGAAATCACACAAACATGCACTTCCAGTTACCACAACTAAATTAGGGGAAATTTAATTTGCAACCTGGACTTTGCATGTGTTTCATTGTAGATTTACTAATGCAACGTGAGATTTGTTGTGTGAATCTAATCGGTAGAAGTTGGAGAACATGAAAAACAAACCAAATAACACCCACATGCCTTAATTGCAAATGCCCATGTTTGTTACAAGTTTGTTGATAAACATTGGGGGTGGCATAGAACAAGTCATTAATTTTTATTTATTAATCTGTATTTTGGAACAAATTGACAAGATTTGATTCACAAGAATCTACTATAGAATTGAGAATTTGGATGCTAAGGTTGTCATGGTGATGTTGGAAAGAGTACACGGCAAGGGTGCATAGGTGGTGACGCCATCACCACTACCAACTTTCCAATGGTTGAGCGGACAATGTGGATGGTTAGGGACATAAATTTATATGTGCATGTGTCACATGGTAGACAATACAAGCACATAATAGAATGTACTATAGGTTTTGAAATTTTGGAATGGCAAGGGTGCATGGATGTTGACACTTAGACATTCACTGTTCCAAAGTTTCAAAGTAGACAAAAGTTGGTGATAAAAGGTTTAATGGAGGGTGCAAGGATGGCCTAAGACATCTTATTCATATCCACATGTGCAATAGGCTCAGACAACACAGGTCCAAATCAGTAACATGTAACCAACATAATGTATAAAGCAAAACCATGGCCCCAAAGAGGGCCCAAAGACAACTATGTCACAACACCCATGACATGACCTTAGGGTCTCCAAGCAACGACTAGACTCTCCCTTGAGCAATCATCTTTATTAACCCACAAAATGAAACCAAAGGCATCCAAATTTATGGGATCATCAATTGAAGGGGCCTTTTGATCTTGAGTGGATGGTGCAAGGATAGCGTGAGATATCTATTCATAAGCACAGGTGCAACGGGCCAAAATAGCACATGTCCAAACTACTATAATGTAACCAACATAAGGTATAAAACCGGGACCCCCATAGAGGACCCGGTGAAAACTACATCACAACTTCCATGACATGACCTTGCAGCCTCCAAGTACAACAACCGAACTCTCCCTTGAGCAAATCGTCTTTTTAGCACACCAAATGAAACCAAAGGCATCCAAACTTGTTGGATTGAGCATTTTAAAGGGCCTTATAATACTTCTCCTTAGTCTTGTACCAATCAAGTTTGACATACTCTTGTAAAGCATGTAAAATGTTTTTTTTTTTTTCCTGTGATAAGTAATAAGTCTAGTTTTTCCACATGGACGTTGTATATTTGGTGGTATATGTTGGACAACATAGGGAGTTCATTTTTAGGTTTTTGTAATTTATATTGGATCATATGAAAACACATGGCTAAGACATTATAAGTACTAATAGGATTCTAAGACATGTTTGAAATACCAATTCATTATAAAGTTAGGGTCACTTAGATTTGTAAATCTTCACATAATAGCCCCCCATAAAATACCCCATTCAACGCATGTGTATACCAAACACAAGACTAACTAGGTGAACACCCTAGCCCCTATACAAGTAGGGTGAAAGTATTGTGAAGTAGTGTTCCACAATCCATGTGAAAAATGTAAGCTTGATATGAAGCCCATGTAAACCTCTTGTGTGTATTTGTGCATAACTCAAGTAAACTAAATCACATTTCAAAAATTATTTTGGTGGTCAAAGTAAGCTTGATAGTTTACTCTTGTGAGTCGAGTCTATATCCAAAATTTATAAAAATGAAAATAAAATAAAACTAAATTATCTTTGTACAATGAAACTCCAAACATACGTTTGTAACACATTTCTATTTCAAACCTCCTTAACATCTTGGAAAAACTTGTTGAAATTTATTCATGTCTTTTGCATAACAATTTCGAATCAATTTTTTTGGGGGTTTGAGGTGATACTACTTTTAATCCAACACGACTCCAAAAACCAATCATTTTTTTGCACAGTCAAGTTCTAAAAAATAGTTCATAACACGTTGTCTTTCTCCAAACCTCCTACATTTCTTGAAAAAACTTTGTGAGATTTGTTCTTATGTTTTTTACAAGGAATCCAAGTCACACATCTTTTTTTTCAGGTGGCACTTTGTTTGATTTCCTAACTTTTCTTAATCAGACACAAGCCCAATTCAGACCATCTTCTATGTGAATCAAGGTCCAAAAACTTGTTGAAGACATAAACTTAGTCCTACATAGTCTTGCAATTTCATGTTAACCCAACTTTTTGTAGTGACTTAGGATGAACTTGAGTACAAGGTGAACCCCTTCTCTATCTAATATCCTACAATCAATTACCAACAAACATCTACATTGATATGTCTAATTAGGTTGCCTTCACAAATATGGTAATAGTTCCATATTACATATACGTTGTTGGACGTAATATTTAGGTCCCGACATGGTCATCTATTACAAGTGATGATGCACCTCCTCACATCCAATTCAAAATGAATGCATAGAGCAAAATCTCCAAGCCTGACCATTTCGAACTTATAATAGATGACCACATGATCCAACCCTAAAACTATTTATGGTCATTGACCATAAAAGTATCACCCCCAAGAAGTTGGGTTCTCCTACATAATTTTGAGTTCCTCAAGTAGTTTTGGAGTGTCAAACATTCCTAACGACTTCCATGCATCTTAGGAGGGGGCCACACATGGTGGGTTCATGACGGATTTGGGTCTGGCACCGGCGAGGATGGACTAACTGGCACCACACATGGGGTGCCAAAAACGGGGCGGGGACCGGGGTGTCAAGGGCTGTCGGCTTGTGCTTCCTGCCGGAAGTGGCCCCAGACCTGCCCCGAATGGCGCTTTCCTACCGCTCCCAGAGTTCAACGTTCTGGACCAGCCAGCAGATGATGTGGATGATAGGCAGGATGATTGGATGAATCTTGTCCTACAGAGTTGCTGCTCCGCGACGCGACCACGCCGGTGCTCGCGCAGTGCAGGGTTCCCCGAGCGTCGAGCGGTGGAGGGAGTGCGGCGAACGGGATTACGGAGGGCGAGCTGGGGTTCGCATTTTCGCTGCGGGGACGTGAGGTTTTCTGCCTGCGCTTGGACGTGGGGGAGAGTGGAGTGGATGGGGGGGGGAGTGGAGTGAATGGGAGAGGATTGCAGGTGAGGAGAGAGGTTTGTGCGTTTGATAGAGTGCTTCTGTCGCAGCAACGCGGGGGAGTTTCTGGCGTGTCTGGGAGGCGGAGTAGGGAGGGGGCACGGCTGGCTGCAGCAGTGTGCGCATGATTCATTGCGGAAGGGTTCGTGGCTGGGGTGGGAGGCGTGTTGGGTGGTGTTTGGGGGAGGGGAGGGTGTGGTCTTAGGGTACTGTGTTGCGCTCGGTGGAGTGGGCGTTGCCGCCCGGTGTGGACGAGGGCGTGTGCTCGGACGTTGGAGCGTGTGTGCGATGCTGCGAGGCCGCTTCATGGTTTGCAGTAGGAGGTACTTGCTTGTCCTTCCCCCCGGGCTGCAGATTGTGATCGCACTCTTCGTCTCTGCTGCCTGCCGCTGGTTGGGGAGTCTGCTTCCTATCCGGGTGTGTTCGTTCGCAGCCTTAAACTGCCGGTGGTTGGTGTGCACAGTTGCGGAGATCGCTGTCCCGCCAGCGTGTGAGTGGTACACACTGGTGGCCATGCCGGCAACCTGCACGCGGGGGACAGAGGTGCGCTCTATGACTCCGAGGTAGCACCGCCCCCTTCTCCGCTATGGCTGCCTTTCCTGGTTCTCTTGTTCGTTTTCATTTATGCCGACTGTATTGCTGTGTGGCACTTCGCCTCTGGCGATTCCCGCCATGTCTGTGCCTGTGGGGATTGTCAATGTGTTTCGTCGCATGCGTGGCGCGATCGGGTCATTCTGGGTCGCCTGCAACTTGGGGGCAGAGTTGTCTTTGGGCCCTGTGCGGATTGACTATAGGCTACAATATGGGAGCGCCCAGTGGAGGCGTGCAGGGATTTCGGCATTTGCACAGCTCTCCTCGTCCATTGTGTGTGTGTTATCGCACCATGCGAATCGCAATGGTGGCAGGTGCTGTCCAGCATTGCTGGTATTGTACCTATGCAGGGGTGTTGGGTGTCTCCCCGCCCAGAACATGGATTGCCGCAAAAAAAAATTTCTTCCTCCTTGTCCATGCCTGTCCAGCCTCAATTGTTATTGATATGGTGGGCACTGCGCGTGGCTGCACCTCCCATTCCGCTGTGGTTGCTGTCCTGTTCGTTCCTTCCGCGACTGCGTGTGTGTTGTTCCCGCCATTGTTGTGCACGTTGGTGGTGGGCATCCCCCCTGTGCCGATCATGGATTGCAGTGTGCCGAACTAACTCTCCGGCCTCGGTGTGCAGGTTCGCCCGCACATGGTTGTGCGATTCACGGTGGCCATCCGCAATCATCCCTGTCTGGGTGCAGGAGACACCCAATGCCTCTTTTTGTGCGCATTATCCAGGTCCAGTAGTGCAGGCAGGAGTCTAGGCTGCTCGAGCGAGCGTGCACCTGAACCTTTGGGTCTGCCTCCCCTGTTTTGCTACAATTGCTTTCGGCTGTGGGGGCCCTCCATTGATTCTGGACGCAGTCCTCAATTCATAGTTTGCATTCATCATCACATTGTAGTCCCCGTTCTTCGCCTGGCACCACGCTGTGAGCATGCAGAAACTAAATACAAATTTTTTTTTTTCCTTGGCTCTTCCTTTCCATGGAACAATTTTGCGTGCCTTTGTTCACCTTCTTCCTCTGTGGCATCTCGTGCTTTAATATTCAGTTTTCTGGCTTGGCATTGTCGTTCTCCCGCAGCTGTTTGTGTTGAAATCCAGATTCGCAGTGCCCTGCCTTCCATCTCCACATCGGTGCTTGTCGGCACCATTGTCTGTGAATGGCTTTGAGTCGGTTCTGATTATCTGTGAATGGCTTTGAGTCTGCTTGTAGACTTCTTGTGCCTTGCACTGCACTGCGCACCAGTCAGTTTCTTTGGTGTGTGCACGAATGGTCTCGATGTGCAAATAATGGTAGAATTGCCACCGTCTTCATGTTAGCAAATGCAAGGTAGGGATGGGAATCTGGTGTGTGAGGCCGTGATGGGTTTTTTCCGTTCAATGCTTGCACTCGACCCTTCGCTGGAAGTTTTTTTGTGGGATGTGCAGTCCTTCGCACAATTCGGTTCCATGCAGCATCGCAAATACACTTGAACTTGCATTCAGTTCTTCTTTTCGTCCCTCTTTCCTCAATTTTACAGAGTTTTTGGATGTTTATTTTATGTTTCTCTGTGTTGGTTGCCTTCCAAAGAGATGGACGACATCGTAGCTCTGGGTGACAACTCCCAATGCCCATCCACCCAGGTTCCAGTATACGTCGATTGTGACATCCAGCCGGACACCGTGAATGACCAACGCAGTTCAGCTGCTGCGGCACCGTCTGCGAGAGGGCCTGTGCGCACTGGGGGCAGATCAAACACGGCAAGATCAACTCCAAATTGCTCTCAGTCTCAAGCTGCGCCTTCCCACAAGGTTAGGGGACCCAATTGGATAGAGGCAGAAATGCTGGTGCTCATAGGTCAGAAACGTCTAGAATGGGATGGTAGGCACAATTGCGATCAGCCTTCCCTCGCCAAATTTGTGTATGGTACTACGGCCTGGAAATTGGTGCTGGCTGGTTGCATGGGTGTGGTTGGTTTTAGAGCAAGGGACACCGACCAAATTACCAACAAGTGGGATGGGCTGATCAAAGACTACAAGAAGCTGAAGGACTACATCGAGGGCACGGGTTCTGCCAACTGGTGGGGAATGAACAGAGAGGAGAAAAAACAATTGTCTAGAACACGCAAAATGTCTTTGGAGTTTAGTGAGGCAATGTATGCAAAAATGGAGGCCTTTGTTGGGAGGAGGCAGATATTTGGGCGTGCCGCCGATGTTGTGGATACCGATAGACCTGTTCCTCCGGTGGTTAGGAACTTTGCTCGATCATCTCCAGCATCGCGTGAGCCCTCATGTGTGGGGGTGGAGAGTCCCGCACCCAGCACGACGGCAGCCTCGGAGTCTCCACAGGCAGGTACACCGGGCAATGACACACCCGGTTCTACAGGTCGCAAGAGGAAGGCTGTGGGAACCGACAATCTTGTCGACTTCGTGAAGGATTTCAACCACGAGTACATGGCTCGTGTTGAGGCCCAGGACATAGAGAAGCGGGCATGGCGGAGCGATGTTTTAGCATTTGACACGGCAAGAGAGGCGAGGATCGCACACAAGGAAACTCAAGCGGCAGACATGGATCACAAATTGTACGAGTTGGAGGTGGAGCGGACTAGGAACTTGGGTAATATGACCTCCGCTTTACTCATGCTAGCTTCATCCATGGACACATTGACCAGGTATGCCATTGCACACACATGTCCCTCTCTATGCATCCTACTCACTACCCTCTCCTGCTACCATGGTTTCTTGTGTGATGTGCATTTTGAATTCGAACCAAGTAGTCTAAAATATCATCCCTAGCCATTTGGCCTTCCAATAGAGCCCTCTCCTCGCTAACAAGGCCCATTGGCCTGGGAGGATGCCAAACATCGTCATCGTCACGGCGAGGTAGACTGTTGTCGTCCATAGGTGGTAGGTGGCAATCCACAAGAATCTGATCCAAAGTGCGGTCTTTGGATGCCAATAGGATGTTGTGTAGTACACAACATGAATGCACGACAGTGGGTAGGAAGTCTAGTTTCAAAGAGGTCTTTGTTCCTAGCTCTTTGAATCTAGCCTTCAAGATACCAAAAGCCCTTTCAACACTCATCCTCGTCGATGAGTGTTTCCTGTTGAACCACGCCTCTTCTCTAGATAGAGGGGAACCCAGGGGACCCATTTTGAACGGTGTTATGCACCAGCTCAGAAGAGGGTACCCCCGGTCCGCAACAATGTAGGGAGGAAATGCAAGACCGCTAGGCCATGTGAGAGGGTCGTCATGGAACCCACCCATGATCCCCTCCTCCACCCTGCGGTACAACTCGGAGCTCTTGAAATGCGCACTAGCGTGCAAGGAGCCCGGGGGGCCCGTGTTGATTGAGGTGAAATAGCACCTACTGTCAACAACACCCTGTAGGAGGATGGAGAAGGACTTGTTCCTGTTACGATGATCGGCTGCCACTATGGTGCTTGAAGGAGATGCAATGTAGATGTGAGAACCATCTATTGCACCAATGCAGTTGGGTAGACCTTGCTTGCACTGGAATGCCGTCGCAGTCCGTGCTAGCCTGCGGCCAACTGGCCAGGCTATCAGATGTCCAAAGTGTGTGCTAATGGCTGAACAGACTTGCCGTAGAATGTCGCTGACTGTAGACTTTCCCAATGCCGCTTTATCCGCGACCAACGGTATGGAACTGCCGTGCATGAACTTGAACAAAGTGACTACCACTTTTTTCTCGACTCCTATAGGCTGCCTCCAGCGTGTGGTTTGACCCTCAATGAATGGCATGAGGTCCTCTACCCACCTGTCAAAGGTCCTTCTCCTCATGCGTAGAATGTCATAAAACATGTCCGGTGTGTAAATTTTGAACAAGTACTCCTCAAACCAGCAGGTAGATCGCGGTTTGACGTACCATCTTGCATCCAGAACTTGAACCTGCCACGCCAGGAGGTCTATAACCTGCTTGTCATGTGGTTGCTGCAATTCTTCCTCTTCGGGTACATGTCTTGACAACCAACTTGGTGTGGCATTGGAGTCGTCCTCTTGTGCACTCCGTCTCAATTTTTTCCTTCGCACATAGTGAGCCATACATGACTCGGTAGAGGTCATATACAAGGACATCATAACCACGCAAATGTCAATGCATGCCAACAATAGGTGAGTCGCAGCTGTAACATCGACTGTGGCCAATTCAATTGGAAATGTCTCTTGGTGCAGGGGAATGCTGGCCCGTGGTGGGAGCGGGGGCTCAAGTGTGCCGCGCACATACGGCGAGGGAGGCAGTGGAGGAGAGCTACCACCGGGAAGAGGATCACACGGAAGGCACGAAAATGTCGGGATCCCGGTGTCGCAACCCTTGCTAGCCCCCCTTGACAATCTTGCCAATTTTCAATTCTAGCAAAGGTTACGAGCGCTAACCATTCGCATTCCGCCATGCTAATGGTTAGCTCCTCCTACCCCGGACCTTATAGTTCATAGGAGGGAACCAACCCTCCTACTTTGCTTTCGGGACTCACCCCTTAATCGGTAACCCATTCCTAGATGTGGACTTCCGTCCATGGAAGTCCAATCCCATGTTGATCATCGCGTTGCCGGAGCAACACTACAACAACCCGAACCATACTAGGCAACTATGGCCTCACAATGGGCCAAAGCCCATGGAGGCCGAGCCGTTCGGCCTCGGGTGGGTGAGGCCACACCACCTCACCCATATAAGCCTCTAGGACTTCACGCGGGGCCCCTACCCCACCGTCAACCAACCTCTTGTCTCTCTACCAAGAGTTGGGGCCAAGTGGACATTTTCCTTTAGCTGCTGGGCCTAGAACCCCCCAGCAGCTTCAGACCATCATAACTTCCTTGTATGATGTCTGATCATAACAACCAACCACTCCATCTTCATCTACGCTTCACGTAGATGCCGATGGACTCCTCACTTGCCCCATTCGGGCAAGTATTGAGGAAGTTATGCCTGTTTGAACCTTGGCAGTCCCGGGAATCACTCCCAGGCACTGCTGTACCAGGGCGCTGTCCCGGGACAGCGCCCCACTCAAATGGCCATAACTCCTAGCTCACACCTCCGATTGAGGTGTTCTTGAGCTTTCTAGAATCACCACGCCATGAGCTACGCATAACTCATGGCCTTACCCTTGTGCCTCCTAGTCTTCGTGGGTGGGAGGCGTTCCCAACGCCCGGGGCCCTCACCCACACTAGGATCACTTGGGCCCTCTCACCAACGGCGCCACAAGTCCCGGGTGTCACTCCGGGGTCCCCCTTGTGCCCATGGTGTTTTGGGCACTCCTCATGGAGAGGTGCGCGACACCCGGAGGCTGCTGGAACGTCACACTCCCGAGGTCGAAGAGGAGGGCGGCATGTGGAAAGAGGGTCAAGCTCGGATACGGATTGAGGAGAATCTGTGCGTTGTGATGTCGGAATCTGTGGACACATGTTTCCAGTATGCATTAGGCCACGAACATACTTGCTCAATTTTGAATAGGGGCATAAACATCCTACATCTTGTTGACAGTAGTTTGCAATCTTCAGTCTCATCTAGCATAGCTCTTTCACGTACATGTAGTAGCCTCATGGAGGTGCAATAGATGTGCAAAAGGCATTGAATGTGTAGGCAGAAGAGCGGACTGTGGGAGGCACATATTTGAGAGCAAAGGCGAACAAACTTGAAATTGTGCACTATTTTCAAATATGCAACGTGGACAGGTTTGTCATAATCGATGTGATTGTAAAGTATATGTTCCAAATTGTTTGAACAATTGCAATGGAAGCCCAATCAATGCACAGGCATGCGGGCGTTATAAACAAAGATGCCACAAATTTATCATTCCACTTGCAGCCACACAACTAATGAAAGCCACAATCCGGTTCAAAGGTGTGCAAGATAGATGAAGAAATGGGTGCACATGTTGTTGGAGGCTGTGGATTGCCGAACCAGCAGCTGCTAGCCTTTCCCTAACGGCCTGGAAAGGATCGATGGGTGCCGCGACGGTGCCGAGTTTTGGTAAACTATCGACTCCATCCTCATCATCCCTAACCATGAACAAAAGCGCTCGACCAAGGGCATGCGATTCCAGTTCCTCCTCCGAATCGAATCGGAGCATGAGTGCCCGCAAATTCGAGCAATCCTCGGCCAACTCCCACCTGCAATACATCTCCACAAGAGGGAGGAGTTGTGTGCACGTGGCCCGGATAGCATGACGAGAAGGAGGAGGTGGGTGCACATGACGCCTCCAAACAAGTTGCCCTGTGCATGAAAAGCTCGGTGGGAAAACTACGTGAACAACATCCACCATTCACACCAACACAAGAAGTGGCGGAAAAATCCCAAAGGCAGACACCACAAATGTGCAGCTTGAGGGAAATGCACGAACCCAATTTGCAATTTTGAAACTCCGACTCATGCTGGATCGAGTGCGAATAGTACGCGAAGCAGAAAAGCTTGTATCCTAGCCAATAGTCCTCAGGCCTACACACATGGCAATGGGAGTGAGTATAAACACACTGTAAGTAATTGCTAGGAACAGACATCCCTCTCGCAGCTCAAACGGCGCCAAGTGCGCCAAACATCGAACACAAAAAACCTTGTGGCCATCACTGTCTGCCCAGACATGTATGCTCCAAAGCTTTGAAACCTGCAGTACCGCAGTGACTGCTGGAGAGAAGACGCAGTGCAGGGAGGTGATCGAAGAAAGACCCGATCGCATGGCCAATCTACGTTTTGAAAACGACGTCGCATTCGGATTGGGCAGGGCATGTGTGTGTGTGTGTGTGCGGGGGAGGAGCTGTGCTGGCAGGGGTCGTCGAGGCACAGGAAAGGCCGAAATCCAAAGAAAACCATTGCACAGCACATGGACAACGTCACTACATGTGCTGGACCAACATGTCCAGCAGGATGGCTCATTTCAGTATGCGCAACAGCCAAAGGAGACGGGAGAAAAATTCGACATTCAGCAGACACAACCACTGATGTGCACAGCAACATAAGGAGGGAGCACAACGGCCAGGAGGAGAGCGATAGAATAGGGGAAGCCGGAAATTAAACAACAGACATGGAAGTAGGCCTCTTCAGATTTTTTGCTTCACACACATGCAGATGGCTTGCAGGACGAAAAACAGTGCACATGACGCGAAATGCTATACACATCCGCAAAAAATCTATGAATGGCTGGACACAGCTGAGCCGGACCCCGAACAGCAAAGAGGTTGCCACAGAATTGCATGCACAGGCAAATTGTGCCAAATTTAAAGCAAGCCAAACCAAAACCAGCCTGCCCAGACTGTGGACGACATTTCGGGAGTGCACACAATTTTGCAGACACGCACACAGATAACGAGAGGGGTCGGAGACAGACGTGGCGAAGACACAGATGCGAACGTTCCAGAATATGTGATCATATTAATGTATAGTGGACACAATTGCCTCCCTAGAGAGGCACAAATGGAAATTCGCGGCCAACAGATGACTACTAGATGAACCCAAAAAAAACACTGCCACATATATGCCGCTCGGAGACTATGGCGACAGTGCCGTTGCCAAGTGCCTGCTGGGTGCTGCGCAGGCGAGCACACGGAGAACTGCCTCCATGCGAGAGACAAGGCGAGCTGCTTTGAAGACTACCGCAAGCTGGACTGCACGTTCGGGACTGCCGATGACGTCCTCTCCACGATCACGGGCCGCAGCACCAAGTTGTCGTCTGCTGCTGGGGAGTGCATTCCGGTGTCACACCATTGTATCGCGGCCCCAGTGACCTGCGCAGAGGAGTGCCAGATATTCGTTAACCCACAGTGGCAGAGGGATGTGTATCCCGATAGTGACCACAGGTGAAAACTAAAGGCCACCCTAAACCCGACACAGCCCTGACGCGCATGGGAAGCGCCCAACAGAGAGAAGGGCAGGAGAGAGAATGCAGACAATTCGGCGCTACGAGAAGACGAAGGGATGTCCTCGCCGCGGGGAGGACAGACACGCAGTGGGCATCGCGAGAGGAGCAAGCGCCACCCAATTTTCCGCCGCACAGCGGAGACTGCCACAACATGCACCTAAACCATTAAACCCTACCCCCTTCTGAACCTGGGTGACGCCGGGGCCATGCTCGCCTGCAACGCCGATAGGCGCAGGGCAGCGTTTCGGCATCGCTAGGAGGAGGACGCCGAAATCGCAGCGGACCCCGCAGCAGGTTCGAGGGAGCGCCCCCAAACTACGACGCGGACAGCATGGACAAAGTGAACGAGCAGCCCGCACAGACGACCCACTCCAACACATTAATGTCCAAGCACAGAAGAAACGACTCGCACTCACCCGAACTACAACTGTCGTAGCTTGGTGTCAATCGTGGGCGGAAGAGCATCCTCCATGTCGCGGTGCACGGAGCCGGGAGAGAGCGGGGACAGGGAGAGTGGCTGCTCGGTGCGACGACGGGGAGCGGAGCGTGCGAGGCAGGATGTCGCGCAATGTGGGTTGAACGTCGGTGCCACCGAGCTCATGACGTGGCATGGATGGAACTCCGGATGAAAGTCCAGGGAGCTCCGGCACGACACCACCCGGTGTGGCCCCTGAGCATGGACCCGGTCCCTGTACCGGAAAGGCTCCAAACCCGGCACCGGCTTTCTGTGAGTGGACTGTTACCAGACGGTCCCGGCCCAGCACCGAGAGGTGCGGCCAGGCCCTTAGAACCACATGAATTCACGTGCATTGTACAAGAGGATTAGATGACATGAGGTGATCCTTAAATGCCCAAGAGACTATTTTGGACTTGGGCTTTTGTGATAACTTTTTTTTAATGCGGTTTCCCTAAATAATGGAATATGTGCATTTCTTTTTAGGGGATTTCTTTAGGTGTTGTTATCCCTTCACTTCTTTTCATATGGTTGGAGAGGTGTTTTATATTATGGAAATACTAACACTTTGGTGTAGTCTCCATTTTGACATGCATTTTGACATATCTCAGATTGGGCATTGATAGACACATATAGTTTGATGTGTATGTGGCTTTCCCTTTCATTGATTTGGGGCACATGCCATCCTCATTTCAAAAGCAACTTGTCAAAAAATGACATCCTTCTTAATACCCTACCAAACATGCAAAATATGTTTTCACTCACATGGTCAAGTATCACATGAGCATATTTCTTCTTTACTTTCAAGATTCCCTATTTATAGAGATCACTCAAGTTGTATATTGTTTGATAAACAATTGTAAATTTTCATAGCTTTTTAATCGCAACCACTTTCTTTGAGAAGAAATCATCATGTAGTTGTTTAGTAATGTTGTGTATTGAGTATTAAAAGGAACGAGCAAAAGGAGCTTCATTGTTTGTTCACACTGACATGCGATGTCTGTTCATCATTTCCTACCCATGTTCACATATTGAATATGACATTCTACACTATCACATGGTGCAAACAAGGCCTCTTTATTTTGGTCAAATCAAACCTTCATTCTCTATAGGTTAGAACATATAAACATATTCATCTTGATTAATTTCTCTATATCTTATTTTAAAGTAGAAAATAATTATTAAGCAAACAATCTCAAGTTGCTTAGCTATTGGAGCATTCTCAAAGTCTCAATCATGTAGGATTATATCATCCTACCACATGTTTGGACATTAAAATGTTCTATATATATCTCAAATATCAATGGGATAAATATCATGACACTTGATGCTTGCTAGGGCAAAGAGGGGAGGGTGAAAACGCAAAGAAACATTGTATATACCAATGATTTTTATTTCACACCAAATTGACCTCCAATTCAACATCAAAATTCTTGATTTAGTCTAATGGGTCCCAATAGAAATGATATCACAACAAACTCTAGAGAGATATGTTTTTATCGCATGTGGTAGGTGTTCTCCTTCACATGTAAATAACTCCAAGAAATGAGATTTTGAATCCTTCACTACCTTACATCATGTGACACTCCTTTATTGAATGCAACTACCATAGCTCTTTAGCAGCTTGGGCAAATAACGATTAATTTCAAAGGTGCCTAACATACTGGGAAATTAATTTCGTTGAGTGTCCAAAAAAATAGAAATAATATTCCAAAAGTGTTTAAAATCACAATAATGCAAGTGACACGCACTGGAATCCAACAAAGTAGTGTCAAATCAAAGCAAAAATATGTTGCCAAGGAAAACCATGACATACAAGTAAAAGATAAACTTTAGGGTAAGGAATGTTGGTTTAAGGGAAATGTTTAGGTTAATTGTAGCCGACACAGATGAAATTTAGAAAACCATTCATGAATTATAGAAATGACTTGGATGAATGTCCTGACTTTTTTTTAATTTACTTTTTTAATCTAACCAATTTCAGAATATTATTTTATGGATTGTGTAACTTACTTCGCACTTTAATTAATTATTAGGCAGAAAGATGCCCAAGCTGCTAAAAAACTACAATATAAGGTAGGTGCTTTGCAATAAAAGGTTAAGGGTTCCTCGTGTATTGGATGCACTAAGGTTAGTTTACCCTATCTCATAATGTAAGTATGGATACTATGTCAATGATGAGCTTGGGAAATTAACGCTAGCAACTATTCATGTCAGCCTCGAATTCGGATATTTTGTTTTGCGAGCACAACAAAAACCGAGAGTTCTATGCCATCATTCAAGTAGTGCCTTATAAAAAAAAAGGGTAGTGTTGAGAACTATAGCAGGTGTCACTAAATCACAGCAAATTATATGTAAGATACGCAGGCCTAGTAACGTAACTTATCTCCATCGTAAATTTGACTAGTGTGTGGGTGTGTACGGATCTAACTTAGAACCAATACCAATTTTGACATATCTCCGAAGGAGTTTGGACTACATACTCATAGATTCATATGTGTTTTAGGTTCAATAGTCAACGTATTTGGGGAGGATGACGTATAATTACTCGATAATATATAGAATTTTCACTTTGTTAATGAATAAAGTATTTGTAGGAATTCAATATATAATGAGGAAGTTGGCAGCCCATGTCTCAATTTCAAATTCGTTGTTATTGCCTACTAGTCTAAATTTATGGTATTCTTGTGAAGATAGAAGGTCAGCGAAGCCAACATTGATAATAAATAAAGAGCCAAGATACACGCCCACTTGGAGGGGAGGCAGAATCCCTCAAATGTGTCACAAAGCCACATCAAAGACACAAGAAACAAGAGACTTACTGCCTTGGACAACCCACCATCCCACCATCCAAGGACACCCTCCAAGCTACCTTCGAGGACCACCACATCCCACCAAATGCAAGGAAAAGCTAATCAACCCTAACCCTAACCCTAACTTACATCATTTTCTAGTTCCACCCAATCACAACTTTCTCTTTACAACAAAGGAGCCTCTTACACTACTATTCACGTGCTTAATATACTAAAAGAAGAAGAAGAAGAATCTCATTTAGTTAGTGCATCAAAGTTATCCGTAAAATACTTCAAAGAGGGACCAAACCTTGAGTTCAATCATGCTTTTGAGGAACTTTGTTATTTGAAGCTTGTACTTGACATCATGCTTCACGACCTAATTCCCAAAACTTATGGGAATTTTTAATGCTCGTGTGGGATGGATTTGAACCTTGAGAATTTAAAACCATGTTTGCGAGCTAAAAGTGGTTGGAATCTAGAAGTGGTTAGTTGTTGGTTGGCTCATTGGTGGCAATGGGGTTGTGCCACCTAATAGCGGCAATGAGCCAATCAACAACTCTTCGTGAGCCCTTAATACCAATTAACTCTGAGTTCACTTCGTATCCTTTATTGACACCCCTTACCGTTTTCAATAACTCTATTGAGTGCATGCATAATAGAGTTATCCATAAAGTCCTTCAAAGAGGTACGAAACTGTGAGTTTGGTTCTTCTTTGAGGAAACTTTTTATTAAGAGCTCGTTAGCTCGTTGCTTGTTAGAGCCCACTATGAAAGTTGGGTGAAACTTTTGAAACCTCCTTTGAGAGAACTCTAGGATAAACAAAACAAAAAATCAAGGTATATCCATGGCACCTGCCATCCTAAATCTTAGATCGGCTTACATAAGACTAGTTTGACCCCACCCATATTGGTAAGACAAGCTAGCAATCCATTTTAATAGCCCAACGTCACTTTTTGAGTACGGTGTTGTAAGCATTAAGAAGACTTGAGTGACTTTATGCATAATAAAGAAAATAAAAACAACGTCCGGGTTTCTTTTACCCTGATGTGAATGGGAGCCCGTTCCTCTTTACCGTGGTCTTGTTTGACCAAACATCACTGAAAGGGGTACTTCCTCCCTCTTGGGAGGTGGGCTCCTTTAGTTTACACACTGACTAAGTCCCTAGCCCCTAAGGGGGGTCAACGGGGGGTTGTTTGTGGTCTAGCTTTCTTTTATTTAATATAAAAAATGTGAGGTATTTAATGGCAATTTGGTGTATTTGTTTCATAAGTGCTTTGATTTCTCTCGTAGGTATTTTAAGGTTTTCTAGTTCTTTGATTGGTTGTTCATGGATAGCCCCTCTAACTCCGGTTGTGATTGTAACAAGCGGGTTGACTTGCCACCCTGCCATTCTAAGTGTTTGGATGAGTGGGTTCTATTTTTCGGTTTTTTCCTTGTGTGCGGTATTTGGGAATATGTCGTGACAGTATGTGAATTCAATGAATTGTATGATGTTTGGTGAGGTTGGCGTTAGGGGGGGCACCTAGTACGCATAGTATGTATGGTCTGAGCCTGGCTAGGCATGTACATGGTGTGGTATGGCATGAGCATTGGACTAACCATGTTGGGACTGTGTTGTCTTGTGGCCTGAGGTTCTGGTTGCCTGCATTTATAAGGGTGTAGCATCTTGTATGTCTGCTTGATTGTAATGTACGTACAATTCAGTGCACTGCCTTATTGTGTCTTGTTATATGCAATCCCTTTAGGTGGGGATTTGAGCATGTAGAGAGTATGTGTGGCCATGTTTCTAAGGCCTGATTAGGGCATAGTGTATAGTTTGGATTTGGGTATATGTTGGGCCAAAATATGTGTTTGCGGTGGTTACCCATGTATTGGGCGTATCGGAATTTTAGGGTTTGTGTGATTTGGGCGTATGTTATTCCAGGGTTTTTCCAAAATTGGTTGGAGAGTTTAGGGTTGATTTGGTCGTTGGAAGTCCATTTGTCTATGTATGTGTATTTGGATTGGGCCCACTTCAATTCTTGGTTTTTGTGTTCTTTGTTAACGTATGTTTGTAGGTTCCATATGGCACCCATGTGTGTACCCGTTGGGACCCCGTTGAGCCAATATGGCGTGTTATGGACCGTATGTATCCTTTATGCATAAACTCTCATTCTCACATTTTAACCAACTGAATGGGAGTTTGATGCCGAGACTTCACAAATAACTCCAATGCCCCCAAGGATTCTCTTACAAACAAATTGATGTAGTAGACATCACTTTCACATGATTATCTTTTGTACGTGGGTACATAAAGGATATTACTCAAAACGAAGCATGAGTTGAAATCAAAAATTCGCCACATCTCCCTCCACCCCCCCCCACCCCAAATAAATAAATAAAATAAACAAAATAAACAAATGTGAAAAAATAAAATGAGTATGTTAACATTGACAAAGTAAGCAGTAAAAATTACCATAAAAGCATGCAATCACTACATGGATCACATAGTTATTTTCCAATAGGCGGTTTAATGATCCATGACAATGGTGGATTTGAAATCATTTCATCTATATAGATTTAGTGCTCATCTAGCGGGAGAGAACCGGTGGTAAAACCATGCAATTCCTATGGTGAATGCTATGAAAGAGAGTAGGCTTTGTAACATCAAGAAGTTGAATAGGGTAGAAGAACCTTAATATTGTTGCAACAAAGTACAATGGACTCTTTCTTTTGATCCCTTTCAAATTTACGTTTCCAAGTGTGAAGGAAGATGTGGTAGGATGAGGTGGTGGCCACAAACCTTGGAAACCAATGGAATTGTGTCCAATGAATTGTGGTGACACCGGTGGAGATGCTCTTAGTTGGAATTGCGACCAATCATGAATATAAAAGAGTAGTAGCCAAACATAATGCTCCAAACGAAAAACGTCATTGTATTAACATGCCAAATCTTGACCCCTAGTATATGTGTCACGTTAGTTTGACAAAGAGTTGTTTGGAACATGATGAGTGGCTACCACTTTTCTACTTAACTTAGTGCTAGTGTAGACTACATTTGAGAAGTGCACTGGTCAAGTATTTAAGGGGAATGGAGCAATTTGATTAGCTACAATATGGGTTCTTCATCATTGGGTTTGCACTAAGGTCAGGACTTCTTTAGTGGATAACTTCAAGCATGGATGAAAAAATGACATGGCTGACCAACATGTCAACATGTTTTGCTTGGGGAGTTCTCCGGGAATCAAGTTGCTTGTGCAACTGGGGACCCTTGGGCAAGAAACTTTTCCCTTCAAAGAACTCCAACTTGAGGCATTTTAATTTAGTTTTTAAATCTATTCTTCCCTCTTGTCCTCATACCAACCATTGCCTCAAATAACCTTATCTTGGGCTGAAATTCTTGACCAATCAATGCACTTCTCCACAGTAGTCTAAACTGACCCTTTTGTTGGGTGGGGGGGGGGGGGACAGTCACAATTTGTTCATCATGGTGAAAGTAACTAGTACGGTAAGTATGATGCCTTGTCATCTCTTTTGTTTGGGGAGAAAAATGGCTCATTCATCAAACACTTTACACAACACCACATTCTAAAGCAATCTCACCTATTCCCAACAAATTGACAAGTATGGGTACTCAAAGCTATATGACTTATGTGTTGATCATCATGTTGGATACAATAAAGTGGATTCGAAAGCCTTGGAACTCAAAATATATGAATCCTATTTCAAAATCTTATAAGATTTCTAAGTTGGAATATTCAAAAACTTATTATGGTCAAATAGGGGCATCAATTTTCTATCACCCGTCTTGGTCATGCCCTACCGTTTGCACGAAATAAAGTGTTCCTCGGATATTTATTAAGAACTTACATGGAACCATGTGATTGTGAGAATATGGAAAGCAAGTGACATGACGTACGTGCTTATGATATGACAATCCCGGTTGACTAAAACTTTATTGACTAAAACTTTGTTGACTAAATTGCCTCTTTGAGACAAGTGGATTACAAGGCTTCAAATAGGTACAACAACATATAGCTTACATCTTCACGAAACATTTAAGGTATATACAACAACATGTATTGAAGATATTCAAATGATGTTTTGTTTTCTATTACGTGGCGGTGTTTCGCGCCGGAGGGCTCATGTCTCCCCTCGAAGTGGGCGCATATTTTTTTCTTGGTTTTCAATTCTTGGCGTTGGCTGGTTGGTCTTCTATCTCAAACATATGTGGAAAAAAAATTAAAAATTAAAATGATTGAAATAAGATTAACTTCTAAATGCTTGGGCCTAATTCCAAAAAGTCAAAGCATTGCCTATGAGTAATTCTTGTTCAATAAATGTTTTTTTTGGGCACAAGTTGAAAAATTATTGCTCAATAGAAGGAGCGCAAATTCTAGAGAAAAATCATGGATAAGTAGGCATATGAATATAACCAAAAATTTAACATGATTGGATTGTATTTGAATTAGTTATGCATTTTTTTATGTACAAAAGAAAATGAAGATAAATATATTGTAAGCATAAAATTTCATCCAAATTTTTATCTATGATAGAGATAGAATGTATGCATTAGTAGGTGAAAAAAAATTTAACCCTAAACTCTCAAGCCTTCACATTCCATTTTTGGGCATTTCCAGTACCAGTGCTGAAAACTTCCGTTATGTAGAAGAAGAAGAAATAAAGTTTGTTTTTGGGCCATCCAAACTGCACAAGTGTGAACTACACCATCATATATTCTCGCTATGAATATTTGAAGTCAATATGACCACATCTGCTGAGTCAAACTTGCATATGAAAAGCGACTTCATGAGAGGGGGCAACCCTCTTTTCTGAAACTTTTCTGTCTCATGCCATCTCTGGTGAAGACAACAATTTTTGAAGGCTAGCATTTGGGCCATAACATATTATGTGCTTGTCAAAAGAGTCGGACCCATAAAACTGGGTCGTCTTCAGGAAAATTCAGATGAGATCCGTCACCCTCAAAGTTCAAGGGCCAAATAAAGAGATTTTTTCTAGAATTCACCTTTGACCAATATGAATCAATCCGTAGTTTTTAAATTAGCCAAATCCGTTCAGTGGGGTCATGCACATCCATGCTCTTCAAATGTGAAGAAGGAAAGAAAAGAAAAAAACCGCCCACTCAAGAGATATATGGAACGTGGAAGTTCTGGGGTGGAAGAGGCAGCCACCAAAGCATGAGGGAGCCAAGTATTGGCCTACATTTCCCGTTTGGCCAGAGCAACTGAACTCATGCCCCGATCACACCAAACTTTCCGTCCGCTTCCAGCCGTGAAATGGTTGAAGAATATGTCGAGGAATAAATGTTGGCCCCGCCTCTTTTCACACTATTACAACCAAAGATGATGACAGATGGTGCCATAAATGGTTGGTGTGACCTTTATCCTCCGAGTTGCCAAGCCAGCAGGGCCCCCATTCCCACCCTCACCTGGGTTGCTAGCCTTTGAACGGTGTCAAGTGACCCCTCCTTACAAAGGAACGGTTGAGTGATGGCTAACCAACGGTTAACTGCCGGCCACTGAACAACGGTGAACTGGCCGCTAGTTAAAGGTGACCCGCTCGGGTGTGACGGTTAACCGTTTGAAGTGGAGAACTTTAGGAAATTTATGAATGGTTTTAGAGGAATCCATAGACCACACCTCAAACCAAAAGATCACAACACGTAACCGGTTGGACTTGGGAACACTAGGATCTTGATTTTTCATGCCCAAAACCTTCCCCGACATTGATTTGGCATATTTGACATTTGCCACATTCTATTCATACAAATTGTGTTTTCTAAATTTAGCAATAAATTTGATACTTTGAAATTTGTATGTAAAATTTCACATTTGACCCATACATCAACGGCAATACAACCATAGCTATTATAATCATCCATCAAGCCCTACAATAGTTTTTTTTCTTGAAACATTCTCCCAAATGCATAAACCTATCACCACATTTCATGTGTTTTGTCTTGCACCTACCTTTGAACTCCACACACTACCTCTGCACATGTAAGTCTTCACTACCATGTGGATTTGGGGCACATGGATACACACTTCTTCATAGCCATCCATCCAGGCACTAACTAACTATGTGAAGGCCGCAGGGCATGCCACCTGCCCCGAGCCTTTAATAGTGACATGGGCGCTAGTTGAGCCCAATGTTGAGGGTTGGGAGCCGGCCATGTTGGCCTACCTCGCAGGCAACAACAACCATCTAGCTGACCTTGCTAGCCCCTAGCCTTGTCATTAGGGCATACTAGCATGAGCCAAGCCATACATGTTGTTGCACCTTGGCTACTAAGTTTTTAATCCCCCCCCCACCACCACCAAGCCACACTGGCCATTGCGTCCGGTACTCTGACACGTCACCCATGCCCAATTGAAGATATGTCCTCCCCCATTTGGGGTAGTCAAAGAGGGGCCAGGTTGTCTTATTTTGGTTTTGACACTCAGTGGGCAGCTCACAACCCCCCCCCCCCCCCTCAAATCATGGAAATCTCCAACACTCAAAATATCCTCACACTTGGAATACGAGGTTTTTGTTTAAATTCTTTTGGCCCACGTGGTAATGGAGAGCACCCTTCACCAGTAGACACCTTCCATCCACGTAGATTGCCACATGATGGGTCGCAAACCCATCAAAATATGAGGTGGCAATCTAGTTTGGGTTGCATGACTGCTGTAAGTTTTAAGGCAAAGGTTACAAAAGGCACATAGTTGAAGCATCCCTAGAATTCAGTTTGCATTTTGAGCACTCAATTTTGAAACTTCTCAATGTGTAAATTCTACAAATTAGGTTTTTTGCTCAATCCCAATGGTCCAAAGATGCATCGTAACCTAACTTAAGCATTTGTGAAAGAGGTATCTCCAACATAGGTTTGGAAATTGATGATTAGGCCCTTTGACCAAAAATCAACCACTTTGTGCCCATGCATTGAAAGGTTAATGTCAAATACAAGTTGAATTGTTACAGTTATTTCATCAAAAATTTCCCACAAAACTCCATAACAAGAACGGATTTGGGTAGGAAACCTTGAGTTTGACCTGGAATTCTATTATGGGACCAAGTTTCTCCCATGTGTCATATTGGAGACTAGTTTGAGCATGTGCCGTCCCAACCCTTTGCACATGTGCATATCACTTTAGCGTTGTTTCCCCCCACCCACGTTACACAACATTTATTAGATTCATAACAGTGTTTTGTGGGATTGGCAATATTCCACATAACATTCTTGAATATTCCCCATATCCAGTGTGAATACCCAAGAATATTCCGTGAAATATTGTCAGTCCCACAAAACATTGTTATGGATCTGAATAATGTTATGTACAAAATGGTGATAAAACGTTGGGCAACAATCTCACCACCACAACTATGTTGTGCATTACACATTCCCTTAAATAGAGGAGTTTCTTGGTTTACACAAGAGCGGAGCCCAAGTGCAGGAAGTGATAATCAAGGAAATCCCAAGTGAAGGGATCGATTCTTCGTAAAAACCTCGGAGATGTTTTTTTTTATCAACACTACCATATCGGGATCTAGAAAATCGGGAAGAATCTAGTGATTACAGAGACAATCCCCCTAAGCAACTGGTTTCAGGGGAAATCCTCGTAATCTCAAGGTTGTGCTATATAATCTCCCCCAGATAACAAAGGAAATATCGCCAAGGTTTTAACATATCCTATAATTAATAGACCCAAGATTAGAATCATGTGAACTCTATTTACAACAACATCTTCGTCTTTTTTTGGTACAAATTGAGAATCAATTGCAAGAAAGGAATCAAGTACAACCACCTCAGGAGAACTAGCACAGAGAAGAAACGTTGACCCCTGGTAGGATCAACATGATTGAAATGCCCGTTCGACCCACCCTTGATATTATGTCCACTGGGCATAATATCAGTGGTGCAGGACTACTAACCCCTCTCGGGGTGGGCACTATAGAAACTGGGGTGACCAAAACTAGCACAAAACCGAAGGGAAATCAAGAAATAACGTCCATCCGGGGTTTCACCTTCCATGTGAGCACTAAGTTGATGCGGGTCAGAATAAGACCTTTGACACCCCACATCGAATCAAATTCGTTAAGAACATCTTGGTAAGCAACGTCCGGAGTCTTCTCCCAGTCCGAGAGAGTCCGTTGCCACTCAATCCTATCATAGTCATGTAAAGTGTCTCAATTAACTTGATGTGTTTTCTCAATGGGCCATTGCAGAGCATTAAAGACTAGATCATTATGTTGGCGCCAAACAATCCACAAGAGACCATTCTTCAAGAAGCACTAGATGTGACTGACATGCTTTAGTGTCTTGCACCAATGTTGATCAAAGAGACATTGCATTGTTTAAAAAAGGATTTCCGGGGACCAAGGTTACCTTTTTTGGCAAATAATTGCCACCATATGTTAGCAAAATACTGCCACACTTGTTGAGCAAGTGGGTACCTGAAGAACATGTGCTCCACTGATTCCACTGACTGTGGGCCACAATGAGGACAACTTTCATCAATCTATGCTAAGATTCTCCCACGCCATTCGTTCACCACCACTGCCTTTTGGAAAACTGACCTAAAAACGGCCACTTCTTTTTGTGCCTTAGCTTTGTGCCAAATGATATTCCATCTTGGAGAAGTGGATGGGGGAATTTCATTTCGCCACTTAAATGGAATCCACTTCTTAAGGAACTCTTGCATAGTAATCCATTTCCTCCCCATCTTGCTAGAGTAAGCAAAGAAGGGAGTAACCTACAGCCACCACCAACGTGCGATATCAAAGAAGAGTTGATCAAGTTTCCCTAAGAACAAGTTGAATTGGGTTTGGCCATTTCCACGTGTCAGTCTATCCACCCTAACACACGACATCCATCTTGAGAAAGTCATTGGTGGTGCTGCATTCTTAGTTTGGTTGCACCTCAGTTAGAGTGAAGTATTGCGAGCCAACGATAGACTTAGGGAAAATGCTCATAATTTCAACACTAAAATGCACAAGACCACAACTTAATTCCTTGAGGTAACCGACATTAACCACGCATTCAAGGAGTGCATCCTTAGTGTTTCTATACAAGCTGACCCATTCCTATGAAGTAAGCTAAACACTTTGTTGTCTAAGCATTCTACCATGGAGGGGTCCGTAAAATTCCAACAACTTAACCCAAAAGTCATGGTAAATCTCATGAATTCATTTATCCTAGGACCCCAAATATTACATAAGTATCTCAATCCATTCCTACAAAGGACAAGAGCCCTTCCCATAGTAACACCAAAGTATAAACCTTGGTATCATGTCCTCCACCATAGATCAAGTTGCAGAATATCCTTTGAAATCAATGGAGAGAGGTATGCAACGGTTTTTGCCATCACCTTTCAAGACTGAGTAATGATGCCAAACATTGGACCCACCTTGGGTAAAGAAAGTAGGAGAGAACAGCCAAAGAGAGGAGGGACCCCACGAACCATGATAAGAAAGTTGCAACTGTGTAATGTGGTACCTTAGTCACCTACATCACGAAATGGGGATAAAACGTTGGGCAATGGCCTTGCCACCACAAACTATGTTGTCCATCATATAGTAAATAATTCCCTTAAATAAAGGACTTTCTTGGTTTGCACAAGGCCGGATCCCAAATGTAGGAAGTGATAATCAAGGAAATCCCAAGTGAAGGGATTGATTCTTCATAAAAACCTCGGAAGTTTTTTTTAATCAACACTACTATACCGGGATCTAGGGTGACTGAATCAGGAAGAATCTAGTGACCACGGAGACAATCCGGTTAGCAACCGGTTTCAGGGGAAATCCCCCTAACCCCAAGGTTCTGCTTTATAATCTCCCCCGGATAACAAAGGAAAAATCGCCGAGGTTTTAACATTTTCTATACTTAATAGAACCAAGATCAGACTCCATAACATTATTTAGATCCATAACAGTGTTATGTAGGATTGATAGTCTTTCGTGGAATATTTTCCACATACAGACTGAATTTGGGGAATATTCCACAAAAAATCATCAATCCTACAGAACATTGTTTATGGATCTGAATAATGTTATGGAGTTTGAGCTCCATCTACAACAATATCAATGTTTTGCCTTGGTCATGTGTAGAAGGTGGGGAATGGTGTGTGGCAGCATAGGAACAACACACACCGGATGGAACGGTAATGGTCAACACTACACTGATTGTCCCAATCAGTGTGGGAGGGCTAATAGTGCGTGTGGGAATATACTGAAGGTGATTTCAAATTTATTTATACTATGAAATTAATGCCACCAACAAATCTAGAAAGCATTGTTCATATTGACATTGTTGCTTGAAAATATTATTCATAATAGCATTATTCATTGAGAAAGAATGTGTTTGAATATAACTTTTTAAATCACTCTACAAGCACCTTAGAGCACGCACTTATTTTCTTGAAATGTATGGTAAATGAGCATGAACTCAAGGATTTAGTATCACTTAGTAAAAAAATTAAACCTCACTAATTTTGAGATTTGGCAAAATAGTGTATGTTTTGAGAATTAGTTCCACATGCACTACTTGGGACAATGAACATTGTTAGGCCTTCCTAGCCATGGGCCTAGGACTTGCTCAAACACCCTCATGTTCGAAAACCCTGACGATGTGAATTAAAATATTGCTTCTAAAAAGTGAAACCCATCCCCTAAAACATGCAATCTCAACATGTCCAACAACTTCATTTTGAACTAACTTAAACAACATCACATGCCAAATGCAATACCTTATTCATCATGAACATTATGGTCAAATTCCAAAGAAAATGCAATTTTTTTAATTTATTTCTAATATTGAAATTTCCATAAATGGCTCATCTAAATTCAAATGCTTGGCTTCACCAATTGTCAAAACTCTCATGAGGGTAATTAATGACAAGTCACCACCACATGAATCTTAACTTCGTTCAACTAAAAATATTAATAGATCTCATGCATGTTGGCATTACATGACCCTAGTGAGCGGTTAAATAAACCTAGTTGACTATGGATGCCTCAACCTTATCAACCGTTCAATGAGAGTGCTTCGCCCAAGTTTATTAGGTTAGATCTATTGGTCAAAGAATAATCATGACATAGTTTCCGAATTGTATTTGACATATTCCCAACCCCACTCACCCTCCACACTTAGCTAGATAATGTTATATACACTTTGGCATCACCCACAACTCTTCCATAGAAGACAAGGGTCATTTTACACACAACACCAAATGCCATGATAAAAATGTGATTTAGAAATTCTCGTGGTTATGGTTGGTGGTCTGAAGCCATGACCATGAGAAATTCCTAGACCATGTTTTCAAAGCCTTGGTCATGGGACATAGTGTAAAACAAACTTAGATTAAGACACAAAGTTTTTTATGAAAATGAATTATTAATTTAAAAAATAGGAATTTGTCATAATATTACACATCGGCTAGGATGTATTTTAAAAAAATTAAATGAACTTGATCAGATTTGATGTGTTGGCCTTGGATCATGGCCTATTGATTCCCAACCTAGCCTCACCACAACCAACACAATCCGCAACTAGAACATGTGGCCCCAACAAACGCCTCAAAATGCATCAATTTTTTTAATTTAATTTTATAAAAACTATGTGAATTAAATACCGCAAGTGTTAGGCGTGTTAGGCCTAGCTCTCGGTTTCCTCTCATAAAATGAACAATGTTCATGTTCATTACAAGTCATTGTGGAGTGATGGCCCAAGATAAGGGGGAATCATTCTTCCAAAATTCTCATTGCTAGGGTGTAGCACCCTAGCGTTGAGTAATGTTATGGTTGAAATTAGTTCATATGAAGTAAATGTGAGTACAAATATGTTATTGTGACTTGCATGTCACCCTTGTTTTTTTGCCATGACGACTTATTTGGATTCTCACACCAGAAAAAAGTTTGGGTCGCCACCAAAGATTATTCATTTCTTGGACATGTAGGATTCCATGTCACGTTCTCATATTCTTTTTTTTAACATCATCAACTCTTAGTTTTGGTGACATTCTGCTAAATCAAGTGAGAGAATTAAGAAAGTGGTGATCATAATTCATGCTTGTTGACGTAAACATGAAGTAAATCACAAAGTGATGATCCTTGGTCACTGGTGTATTAGCAAGCTTGTAATGGTAGGTTCAAACCATGATCCAAAACCAAAGAAACTCCAGGGTTGAGTGATCTTATTAATTGAGAAAAACAAAATTGGACCCAATGAGTTTACACTAGGGTCATCTAAGTCCAAGTATGAAAAAAATGAAGTAGCATCAATATGGCTCCAATATCCCACCAAGTCTTATAGTGTCAACTATAAATAAAATTCTTGGAGTTTGAAAATGCAATCCCCAAAGTTGGGTCCAATCACGAGTCCTAAAGTAAGATCCATAAGGTGGTGATTTGGACTCCAAGTTTCATGGATCCAAATCACAATTTGAGAATGTCAATTAGGTAACAAGGCCCACATATTAAGGCATGGCTACAAAAGGGATGAATTTGTGAGACAAAACATGTCAACTGAGCTCGAAGTTGCATCTTGAATGGAGTAGTCTTGGTGGATATGCTTGTAAAAATGAAAAAGATCATAGCTTTGAAGTGTTTGGTCTACATTTGAGCCCAACATATATCCAAGGGTGAACATGCTCTCATTCATGTCAACCTTTGGTTGGTGTAATATCTCTCTTTAAGGCGACTGTTAAATTGGATTTTATATAGTACAAAGATGTGTGTTATTCAACTTAGTGCATTTGCATGGCAAAGGATGATGGCTTGGGGCTCATGGCATCTATGCAAACTCATTCATTGATGTTGGTATGGGTCTATCACAAAACAAGTCCCCTACATATTGAGACCCTTGATCCAATCCAAATGGATCTTGATGACCTTCTTCAGGAAGATTTTGATATCAATTATGAAGTTAAATTACCTTCCAATAACCATCCACATGCTATAGAATAGTCCATTATGGGCTCACCTTCCCAATGGACGAGTTTATGTAGACACCACAAATCCTTAGCCGAGAACGACATATGATTATGAACTAGTTAAGTTTCTCATTACATATCTAGATTTTTAGCTTAACCAACTGGCCACACCGACATTTGTAAATCCCAATTGAATTTGTTAATCATGCAAATCTTATGAACTTATTTCTCAAGCACAATGTTTGTGGAGGTTTTTGGGCATAATCGGTCAAGATCCTAGTGTTCCCAAGTCCAACCGGTTACATGTGGGGATCTTTCGGTTTTTTCTCTTTATTTGTTGAAGTGTGTTCCATAGACCCCTAAAACAATTTATACTTTTCTTGAAGTCTTGAACTTCAACTAGTTATTCTTCTAACTCATGCCCTGATCACATCAAAGTTTCCATCCGGTTTCAACCATGAAATTGATGGGGATTGTGCTCATAAAGAGATGTTGGCCCACCACTTTTCACACTGTTACAACCAGAGATGTTGATGGATGGTGCCATAAGTGGCTGGTGTGATCATCCCCTCATGCCCCGATCACATCAAACTTCCCGTCCAGTTCTAGCCGTGAATTTGTTGGGGATTATGTTCAGAGCTAGATGTTGGCCCACCACTTTTCACACTATTACATCCGGAGATGTTGACGGATGGTGCCGGAAGTGGTTGGTGTGATCAACCCCTCAACCGGTTCATTTGTAACTACTGGTTGGTTCTCCAGGTCATTGCTCAAGAAGAGGATGATCTCATACTAAATAAATTTTTATAACTAAATGTTTTGGAATGGTGCTCTGCAGTAGTATTTAAATTATAATTTTCCGTGGGTCACACCAATATTGAAGCCTAAGGTTGATTGTGGGATGGTGCCAGCAAGTGTATGTTTGCAACTTCTTAAAACTTCTTAAAACTATATTGCTCTGACAAGCCTAAGGGCCCCTCCACACATAGACCAAGAGCCGTGACCATGAAATTTTTATTTCCTTAAAAGTAAATTGTCATAGCTAGGCTGACGTGAATTTGAGCTTGTTGGTCCTACTTCATTCAAGAATTCCCCTGGTACAAAGTGGGGTCTACTGCATGTCTTTTGATATGTGGCTTCGGTTCATGGTAACATGTGTTAGTTAGTGTAGTGTGGCAAGTTACCCCTTTGTGGGTAGTATGTGTATTTGTTTATTGTATAATTTTTGTTTAAGACTAGATACATGAGATATTTTATGGTTGTTTGGTGCATGACTTTCATGGTTTTAAAAAAAATTAAAATTATTGATGACATGGGGATTTGTAGGTTTTTGAGTTCCACTAAGGTGTTTGTGTGGATGGCCCTCGCACCCCAACTATAATGACTTTCAAGGGATCAACTTTCCATCCTTGTGTTTGGATCAAAGCCCTACATTGGGTGCCCATACCCACCCATGCCCATGGGTTTTGGGTGGGCATGGGTGCAATATTATTGTTCATGGGTGGGCATGGGTGGGCATGGCTGCGATATTATTGTTCATGGGTGGGCATGGGTGGGCATGGCTGCGATATTATTGTTCATGGGTGGGCATGGGTGGGCATGGCTGCGATATTATTGTTCATGGGTGGGCATGGCTGCGATATTATTGTTCATGGGTGGGCATGGGTGGGCATGGCTGCGATATTATTGTTCATGGGTGGGCATGGGTGGGCATGACTGCGATATTATTGTTCATGGGTGGGCATGGGTTTGATATTATAATGGGTGGGCATGGGTGGGCATGGGTGGGGCACAATTACACAATCATACAAGACACAATACACAATACACATTACATAATTTTTGAATACATGGGCGCAATTTGAATAGCATGGGTGTGCATGGGTGGGCACATGTCATGCTATGTGTGGGCATGGGTGCGCACATGTCATGCTATGTGTGGGCATGGGTGCGCACATGTCATGCTATGGGTGGGCATGGGTGGGCATAGGTCACTGCTGATGGGCATGGTCTGGGTATGGGTGCAATTAAAAAGGAAAATGTTGGGCTCCGGTTTGGAGAGCATTTATTAGTGGGTTGTATTTGTTTTGTTTTGTTTCTAGAGCTTGATGAATGTATTTATCATGCGTAAATGTGAATTTGATAATTTGTATTGATAGGTTGGGTGTGGGGAACAATAGGCCTAAGTGCTCAAATGTTGTTCCTTTGATATAATATTTGGACGTGAGTTTGGCTAGGCATTGACATTCGTGATGTTGCACGTACATTGGGGCATTGGAGTAACTAGGGTAGACTAGTGTTTTCTTGTGGTTGTTATTTCGTGTGTCAGTGTTGGTGAGTGTGAAGAACCTTGTGTGTTGGCATGATTTTAGTAAGTTGGTTAGTTGGTGGATATCCGCGTTGTGTCTCGCGATTATGAGTCCTTTGAGAAATTTGTTTTCGCATAAGAGATAGTAAATGTGGCCATGTGTCTTTGTCATTTTTGTGGCACAGTGTGCAATGTGAGTTTGTATGGATTTGAGGCCAAAATATAATTTTCTATGGTTTCCCATGTATTGGATAAATTGGATTTTTAGTATTTGTGTGATTTGGGCGTCTGTGGTGTGAGGGGTATTCCAAGAATGATTCAATATTTTTCTTGTTAATTTGGTTGACATTGATCATTTCATTGCATATTGGTATTTATGGGTTGCCATGACTGCTAGATTTTGTGTTCTTTTTGGATCATAAATTGTGAATTATTCTTGTGGGTTTTGTTGTTGAGGGAGGTTTGGCTAGCCTAAAGGGGATTGTGTGTGCTATGTGCATTCATGGTATAGGGGTGATGGGGCTTTTAAGGGCTCTTTATTCACAAGTGTGTATACTTTTTCCGTTGCCTTGGGTGCATTGTAATTATGTGGATGTCATGGGGATATTTTGGGTGTTGGCAAGGGCTAGCCATATGGGATATAATTATACGCGTAGTATGTTTTGAAATCATGGAAGTATGCTGCTAGTTGTATGTTGTTTATTTTGTTGTATATGCCAAATCCTACTAAGTTTGTGTTGCCCTTCGCATGATTTGGGATGAAAAAATTATTTGTGTATATGGTTTGTAGCGGACTGTATTTGAGAGGGGTTGGTTTTGTAGAATTCATGTGGTACAAGAGGGTGTTGATTCGTGTTGATATTTCAAGGGGTACTTTGTTAGTGTTGATTTAGCCTATTTATTTGTATGTTGACTTTGTAGGGTTTTGTGGTAATGGTTGAATTGTGTGTTGGTGTCCTTAGATTATGTATTTCATGTAAAATTTGTTGCAATTGTGGTGTGAGTGAGTGGTGAGTGGGTGGGGATTCATATTATGGTGGTGACAGCGGTTTCGGGATGGTTATAATAGTCAGGGCATTGTGGGCCGGTTGAATATATGGGAGCTTGGAGGAATTGTGGCCATGGTGTGTGCATCTTGTGGGTTTCAAGTGGTACTTTTTGGGGTGTCCAATCTTCGTGGTTGAATATCAATGTGGTGATGTTGTTTGGGTGTTCTTTGGCTGACATTCTAGCCCATTGTAAGGATTTGGTCATGGTTTGATAGTATTTGGGGAGGGGGGGTATCCTACGCCATTTCATTGTGATGTTGTCGTTGTGTCTTGTGAGCCAAATAATATCTTTTTGGTGGGGTGAGTTGTAGATTTTTGAGGGGAATTGAGCATGTAAGGGAGGAGGAGAACTATGTGTGTGATTTCAAAGGAGTTAATGAGGATGTTAGTTAAGGTAGGGTGTAGACAGTGGTGTTGGGTTATGGGAGAATGTGTTTGGGTTTTTTCCTAGGTAGCATGGTAGTGTATATGTGAAGGAGACATACTAGTTCGGTTTCAAAGTTTTGGGGTGGTGGGTGGAGTGAGGTTAAGAGTGGATTGTGTAGGTTTTTTGAATGTATATCCAATAGTTGTTTTAATCCGTTTGTGGTTATTGTGTTTATGTATGCTCCATTATTGTCGAATATTAGGGAGTTGTGTAGTTATATGTGCATGGTTGGTTTTGTGGTGTATATATTTATATGGTTTTCATTCTTGAGTGATTAGCTTGAGTTGCAGGGTTTTTTTAGGGGCCTTAAAAACCACATGTCCAAGGATAGGGGGATATTGAAATTGTTTGGGAACTCATTTATTTTCTTGGTGTTGGCATAATCCATTTACAAAATAATTTTCTGGTTGTGGTTGTTGCTCCCCATTTGTTTTTTTGCTTTCTCGTTTGTTTGGTTGCGATTTCATGTATGCATGTTCCATTTGTTGTGATTGCTTGAGTCCGCAGGGCATTGGTAATGTAGGGGTTTATGTAGTAGGTTTTCTAGAGGCTATTTGTGGCTAGTATGTGTTGGTGTTGGGGGGGGGGGGGGGGGGAGCATAATGTTGGCTTGGTGGAGGGCATCTTTGAATTTTTGGGAGGCTTTTGTATTTATGTTTGAATTTATTTGGAGAAAATTGTTGTGTGGTCTTGGTTTTGTATTTGTTCCAAGGTAGTTACATTGTATTGGTAGAATTTAGTGAGGTGTGTGTGTGTGTGTGTGTGTGTGTTTTCTAGTTTGTGGAAGTGTGAGCTACTTGGTTTCTAGTGGTATTTTTTGTTTTGTTTTGTTTTTGTAGTAGGAAAAATGTGTTGGTTGTGTTTATGTGGGTTTCTAATTCTCTTTCCAATCGGAAGAGAGTTTTGGTTGTGGGAGATCTTGCACATGCTTGATAGGTGAGTTTATGGAGGTTCAAGCATCCTCCATACTTGGTTACGATGTATTTAGTTAGTCCTTGGTACATTTGGCCTAGTTACCCTTGGTTGTTGAGGGCTTGAATAAGTTGTTGACCTATACATGTTAGGTAGTTTGGTAGGTTACAAGTGGTGTTGTTTCCAAATCCCTCGGTGTTTAGATGGGTGAAGACGATGGCTTTGTTGTTTCAAAATTTGCATATATTTTTGGTGAGTTTGCTTAGGATTTCATCGACCTTTCTTGTATGGTTAAGAGACAAATACTCCATGGTATGTGTAGGCTATTCCTAGTTTTATGACCATATTTAGCATTTTGATTTTTTGATGTATGGTGGTTGTTGAGGATGTGACCATGAAAAATTAAAGGCCCTTGAAAGTCATCCAAAGGTCGTAATGTGGGAAATAGAATCCAATTTTGCAATTGTTGGGCCCTCAAGCTAAGTGTAAAGTGAAAGTGGAGCAAGTTGAGGAATTGCAACATGTGTTTGGATATGTGTCCCCACCATGGCAATATAAATTTCTAAGAGTCAATAGCAATTTAATTGATCGCCTCGGCCCCTAGTTTTGCATCAATCCTATCTCTTTTGATGGTCCTAATGCAAATCCGGTCGGCCATGAAACTGTACCCACTTGGTGCAATGTAGGACGCCGTGTACGTTTCTCATCCATTCAAATTTCTATGGTTCATAATTTATAGTGTAAAGTGAACTTGGACCGTCTTTGGATTTTCGGCTAATCACATAATTTGTATATCATGGGTCAAAAGTCCTCAAGCTCTACTGTACAATGGTCTTAAGGGGCTTGTTCTTCAAGAGAAAGTACTTTAGCTTGCCACCGTATGGCATTATTGGGCACCCCGAGTCAATATTGAGATTCTCATATATTTGCTTAAGAAAATAGGAGAAAAGAAAGATGGCTCCAATGTCATCCACCAACGTAAATTATAGTGATACTTCATCATCAAGTTGGTCTAAGTCTATACGTAATCTTTAAATGGGCATCACAAGAATAAAGGGTGTTTGAAAACTACTGCCTCCTTTCCTACGGAATCCACATACTATTGAAAATGCTAGTTTTGAAACAAAGCTTGGTAATCCAGGGTAGAATGTTTGGGCCTTGACATGTGCCTGACCTTGGTGAGCTTGGTTCCAAGGCTGGTCCATCTTTTATTGGGTAGAATCATTCATTGTCAACTCCAATTGAAGATGATGGTTTTGGAAGGCTTAAAACCTCCTCTTTTGATTGGAGTTGCAAACGAACAGTTTTAAACTAGGAAAGGAGAGACCAACCTTGAAACCAAGCTCCTCAAGATTCATCACATGTCAAGGCCACAAATCTTTACCTTGGCCCACCAACATCTATTTCGAAACCGGCATTTTCAATGTACGTGACCTTCCCGTGAACACATTGACCAATTACAAACAAGCCAACCTACATCTATCTCTTCCAAAAGCAAGCCCCCATTCCAAAAGCAAACCCCTATTCATTTTCCCAATATACTAATTCCCTCACTATGATTGGTTGGGTGGAGCGTACTAGGTGGTAGGGTGCACCAAAACTCAAGTGCTAGGGATGCCATCCATCTAAGCACTATTCCAATCTTAGGTGGCTTAACCTCATAGTTCCCATGTGATCCAAGTTAAGACCATGGGTTTAAACCACCCAATTATGTTTAAAGAATTGATAGGTGAAAGCCACAAAGAAGGTGCATGTGCTCGGTGAGAATTTGACTTTTATCAAGTGGCCATGTACTTTGACGGGATGCTAAAGCAATCCTCAAAAATATTATTAAGGTAGGGGTCTCATGATAGGATAAGGGTTGGAGCCTGCAACCCGCAACCCTTGGGCAACCCCAAAAAAGTTTTTTGAACCCAACTTGAAAATGCTACCCACCCCAACTGACTTTAAAAAGAAGTCCATTGAACCCATGTTGAGTGCACCTGAACTTCAAGGTCCAAAATCCAATATATATGTTCACTTCCACTTAGTAAAGAAGCATTGAATTTGGATTTCATTCCTGAAGTGAAACCGTCAATAAAGTATGCAATTAACTTGGAAGTTCTCATTAGCATTGAGGTGATAATTTTGTGACTTACCATTTTTTTTATATAAATGGTGGAATGTCATCCTTGCCTCAAATGGATTCAAAGACTAATAAGTTGTAGCTTGAAAATTACAAGCATTTAAAGTGTGGCAATGTTTGAACCAACGTTGGACTAGTGTCATTTTTATTTTTATTTTTTTAATTTATATTTATATACCACTTATGTATTTACATCAAAGACTTCACATTTCATGATACCAATAGGGCACTATGAACATTCAAGATATTCTTTTTGTTTCAATACCATTATGGTGTATATACCATGCAAAAACACACATATTGTAAGTAGTAAAACCCCCCTCCTATCAATATAGTCTAGAATGATATGAACCCAAATAACAACTAAGGTACACAAAGACTCTCTCACTTTGAGATTCCCTAACATTAAGTATTCACCTATTGGTGTGAACTTGGTATGTTAATTTTATGTATGTTATGTATACTTTCAATACAAGCATGTGTGTTCTTCGGGTAGGCCTTACAGAGTCAGAGGAGATTATTGAGGTTCAATTGAATTGTCCAAGGTTACGTGAGTCTAGAAAGAACACTGGTTGAAATATTGTTAAGTGTATTAGCATGTCTCCTCAATTTGGAAAGCCTATATAAGGGAGAGAGGGAATTGACGTACACGAGCATACCTCTCATTCATCCAACATAAAAAGTCATGGAAAAAGTATGTAGTGCAAAGGTTATTTTTTTCGTTGATTTGATATTGGAAATATGATAGAGGGCTCCCTATTACGACACAAATTAAGTGTTTTCTCTTTAAAACATGTCACGTCTCATGCTCACATTCGCCATGACTCGCTTGTATTTCTTGTGGGAACTACATTCTGGTACATGTAAAGATGAAATAGGAAACCCTCCATGGTAGTTTTAAAGACGTTGAATCAGTCAAGTCAAGTTATTTGAGATGAATCGGCAACAAACATGTAAGGGGTCAATGCTTTTATGTTGGATGGATGAGAGGTGCGCTCATATACGACAATTCCCTCTCTCCAAATATAAGAGCTTCATGCATGGATATTTGTTTATCCATTAGGCTAAGGTTCACATACCTACTTGTGAATGGGATATCATCACTTGCAATATGCCCTTAACCCCTCCAATCACCTACAATGAGAGCCATTTTACACACATACCAAGAGCCGTGACTGTGAAAATCTAAGGGCCTTTGAAAAATCATCCGAGGGCTATCAGTGGAGTCACACTTTATATGTTTGGATGATAATGCCATTTTTTGATGCTTGTAACGTGGCTAGACTTAATTTGGTTTTTGCAATTAATTGGACACCTACTGTTTGGGTCTTATTTAGTCAATTTATGCCATAGAAGGTCAATGCCCTTTTGAGAACGAACAACAAAAGGACATGTGCGATTGGACTACGTGCTCAAAATATGTTACATAAACATAACCATTCTAAGCTCAATAAGCAACATAACTGGGGGACCTATGTGACCTTATGGTTCACTAGGAGTGGACTTTGATAATTCATAACAATTCGTATTGTGTAGTTCCAAATCTCTATGGAACGTTCATGGCTTCTTCGTATAGATTGGCGGATGCACGTAAACTTCAACCTCACAAATCCCAAGTAGTACATGGTAGCAAACAAAAAAAATACTATACCTCTCTAGCATCTTGGGCATAAAATAATTAATTTCAAAGTTGCCTAAATTTTCGGGAAATTAGTTTCCTTGAGTGTCAAAAAAATAAAAAAAATAAAAATTCAAAGAGTACCTAGAATCACAACAATGCAAGTGACATTCACTGGGATCCAATAAAGTAGCATCAAATAACTTCAACAGTGTCCTCACGCAACACCAATCTCACTCATGGCCTAAAAACAATACAAGCATGAATTTTCTCCACAAGTCATGCTAACAGACTATCATACAAACAAGAACGAGACAAGCAAACGGGAATGAATGTCCTACTTATTTTAGACCACTTTTGAATCTTTTAGAATATTATTTTATGGGATTCCTAACTTACTTTTGCACTTTAATTGATTATTGGGCATAAAGGTGCCCAAGCTGCTAGAGAGCTATGGTAACCAAATATAAGGTACATCTACCTAAAAGGGTTGTGCCTTGTACCTCATTGTCCTTTCACATGTAAGCCATTCGTGAGGTTGGAACACAAGGGGCTCATGACATCTCGAATGTATGGAGGCCCAATCTAGTATACAATGAACAACATGGGTGGATGTGCTGGCAGCAATGTCAAGGCAGTTGCCCTATTGCTCCCCACTATTTGGGAACTAGTGGATTGTTGACGTTGGCATGTGGAGTGGTTTAGATATGAACCAAGATATAAGTTCACTTGCATGGGTGCAACTGGTAATGACAACCCTAGCCCGTACTAGTGTATAGATATTATGCAAGAGATTGCATAGGTCCATCTCTATGAAACCTCATAGTGTATAATGAATAATCACTTCACTAACATAATAGCTCAAAGATCTCATCGGATGCTTTGCATTTCACATGAAGAAGAACAAAAAGTAATAATGTTTTTTCTGAGAAGAATGTGAAACTGGCAAACTCGTGATGCTCAAAATCAATTTAACGGAGAATGAGTTGTAAAACAAACCTTGATTCCACGGTCCTTGTGACCTATGCCAATGGCTTGACCTTCATGGGTCAAGATAATATTGTTGATCCCAATGCTACTTAAAAGTGAAAGGATAGATTATGATATAATGACCTAGTAATGTTGACCACATCAACTTTCTAGAACTTTGAGGGAACCCTTTCTTCAACCCTTAACCCCTAAACACTTCAATGCTTTTCCCCTAATACAAATAATGTTTTTTCTAGGACAAAGTTGTTTATTGAGGATTGGTACACAAACATATATGGTGTTTAATATGAAGAGTATAATATTTTTAATGGAAAACATATGAGGTTTATCATTTGAAAAAAATATCGTAAATGTAATTCAGGCCTTTTTCAGTAGAATTTTTGCTCATGAAAAATTGCAAGGAAAAAATTATCATGTGTCAAAAGCATCATTTGTGTCAATCTTCTTTGCCCACTCTTTGTTATTGGCCACACTTCTGTTACACTACAAAAACATGGTGTGCCTAACTTTGACAAGTCATTAGAAAGAAATGTTTAGCTTCATTGTGATGAGGGTGGGCTCAACTATGCCTCAAGCCTTCATCCTACCCTACAAAGAAACAATTCCTAACCACACCGAAGCTACTCTTGAACCCCCCTCCCCACTAGCATTTGAAGGCAAAAGAGAGACCACAAATGGTTACTAAGACACTCAAAGGTTAAACGATCCCAAAGTGGATCGCCGCTTTATATTCAAGGTGAGTTTCCGATCGTGAATTAGCTTCCATCCCATATTTGGAAGCTCCGTGTGGGGGACTTGGAATCACTAATCAAAAAGTCCACATCCTTGAGACATCTTAGAAGGTGTGAAATATAGAGTTTGGCTAGTGTTTTGAATGAATTTGAGATGCATGTTGGTTGCTAATGCCCGGGATTGCATGTGCAAAGAAATCCAATTTGAGTTATGTTGAAACTTTTTGGACACCGTCACAATTTTATGCACAAGGATCACATCCACTCTTGGAACTTACAAAGTCTTCCCTATACGATGACGTGTACCTAATTCTTGTATTTCGTGGCTAGCTAACTCCCTCCTATTGGTTCTAGAATGCTTGAAAGTCACCAATATCATATCCTATTGCCGGGTTTGTCACTCGTGCTTCTAGACACATCTCTTATATTTTTGGTATAATAAGGGTGGGTTTCCATTATGTCGTTGACTATCTAGATTCTAGATAATTGTAGGTTAGATACTTTCTAGGTTCTCATGAAGATAACAAAAACAATCAGTCAATCACATGATGGTTGCCTACTAGAATGTAGAGGGTTGTGATCATGGGCCACTAGACTTCCATGCAACCACTAAAGATAATAGTGGTTGGTTGACACATATAAACCCTACCCCACTAGACATCATCTACATTTGTCCTTACTCCCACCATTTGAAGTCGGGTGGGTGAGCAACATACATGAAAACCCATCCTACTAAGCTATCCAAATAACACACAATTACCTTACACAAACCTTGTGGCTATTGGATTCCAAGTTCCAACAAATACCTTAGCATGTCACCGGACTCCGTGAAAACTTGCCTTAGGGTCACATCACACATCACACATGAGCCAAGAGCCAAGAGCTGTGACCCTGAAATTGTGAGAGCCCAAAAGAAGGTGTCCAAAGGCCGTCCCCAACAGACTTCCAAAATCATGTCGTGTGGTCACGGGCCCGCAAGTGTAGTGTGAATCTATGTGACTGGGCCCTCAACCAAATGCTATTTCAATGAATTTCTATACATGCCGGTCCTCACACATGATAAGATAAAATATAATAAATCACTAGTTGTGAAATTTCGGAGTGTTATGGTCTCTTGGTTATGTGTTAGGCCTACCTCCAAGAGGCGGTTTTCAAAAAATAGTCCAAGTGACCATGAAGCACAACCCATTGAATGCCATGTAGGAATCCATGTAGACTTTACATCCATCTTGCAAATCACTTGCTCCGTTAGTCTCTCAAGTCTAGTGTGAATCGAACTTGGACCAGCTCCGCCTTTTCAAGCAATGAGAGTACTTCATCTGCAAAGGGTCCTAGGTCTCAGTCTCGTGTGTGAAGTAGCCCTTAGATTATTATTTTGGAATACACTATTTGTTTTGGAATGTGTGCCTTGAAATTCTAGAGGTTTGAAGAAGAAGACTTTGAAAGGAGAAGATGATGATGATGATGACAATGGTGATGGAGAGGTGGTGACTACTTTTGTGCCTCTATAGTCGACAAACCCACTTCCAATGCCCCTTCCCAATCTTAATACATAGAGTCCCTTGAAGTTGCGAAGTCCAGCACATGTAAGTTAGTCATCATTTTCTAATGTGATGGAATGAGTCATGATGAATCACACATGTAACTGTCACATTCGGCCTGATGGACAAAGTAAGTCAAAAGGGCATGGATTTGGGTTCCTTGGAAAGGGCACTATTTGTACTTAAGTTTTTGTCTTTTTGTTATTGGGAGTAGGTCGATTTATGTTGTGAATATGGGTTGGAGCAAATCTTGCCTTTGAGAAATTACAATAATTTCAAAGCTTGGAAATAAATTTTTGTTAAACGTTGTGATAACAATTTCTAGACCAGTGGAAAATTCACCCCAATATCACACATGTGAGATTGCAAGAGGCTTAACACCTATGCTGCATCACGGACATTTGTGATCAGCATTAGGCTAACGGGCTCACATTCACACCGGTACCTTGCTACGGGTGTCACCTTTTCTTTTCTTTTCTTCTTTGCGAGATTGCTTAAGTGAACATATGTGAGCCCAAAAGGGTGCCCACATTTAGTCTTAGACCCTTGAAACGTTAGTTGATGCACTTTGAAGTAGCATGTTACTTCACAAAAATATAAAAAGAGTGAAATGTTAGTCTTAGAAGTACCATGTTGTAAGAGGCTAGGATGTGAGTTGTTATTGTGTTTTTACCTTCGGAAGGATTTGAGTGAATGAGGATAGGTAAGGAGAACTTGGATTGAGTAGTTAGTGAGTAGGCTAGTACAAATGGATGGAGACAACCAAAGTGACTCAAGAGGCAAGTGCATTCGAATTGGGATGAATGGAGGATCACATGGAGCGCACAAGTGGACCACCTCATCATGGCCACTTAATGGGGAAGGCCCAAGGAAGAATGCAAGGTGGAGGATAAGCAAATTCTCAAAGCACCAATCAAATCACGAGTTAAGCATCGTGGTTTGAATTAAGTGGTGAGCGACGATTTGGGAAAGTAAGGGGAGAAAGTTATGGCGGCGGAAAGCGAAGGAGGCTAAGTTTGGGTTGAAGCATCCCAAGTTTGGTAAAGTGTGGTAGGTAGAAAGCCAAGGCTAGTTAAATGTTCGAATTAGGATCCTTGTTGATCATTTGAGGGAGGAAGGCTTAGAAGATAGGATTGGCGCCTACTAAGTAGGAGGAAATCTCAAGGGCTTATCGTGAGCCTTGAGGGTGCTCACCCCCTCAAGCTTACTATATAATCCCTCATTCTTCCCTCACTCATCCTCTCTTTCCTTTGTGCTCCAAGGCACCCCACGAGTTATAAGTGTGGGTGTGGGAAGCCATATTGGAGCACATGTGTGTGCTTAGTTTTTAGTTTGAGAGCCAAGGCTTGTTAGCCTTGAAGAGGGCTTGACCTCTTGGTAGAATTAGTGTTGACGTGAAGGATTTTAAAGTTAATTCATGATTCCAATTTGTGGTACTTAAAGTTCATGTTTTGAATACACGTGGTTGCAAGTTCCATGTTTAAGAGTTGAGCACTTGATGTTGTGATGAGTGCAAAAATATACTTGTGTGGATTAGTTAGTCTTAGTGAAGTTAGGAAATTCTCTCTCCCCCTCTCCTCTCTAGGATTTTAGGATTTTAGGATTAGAGAAGAATTGTGTGATTAGAAAGGGGTTGTTAGTAGAATTAGGGAAATTAGGTAGGAAGATTAGTTAAGGGCTTGAATAATTAGTGAGGTAGTTGGGGATTACAACTACAAAGTTGTGGGTTCATGAAGGAGCTGGGTTTGTTTAGTTAGAAAGTAAAGAGCTGGGTTTATGAAGGACCTGGGTTTGTTTAGTTAGAAAGTAAAGAGCTGGGTTTATGAAGGAGCTAGGTTTATGTAATTAGAAAGTAAAGAGATGGGTTCATGAAGGAGCTTAGTAGATAGCCTACCTAATTAGCTCATAGACAAGTAGTTAGTTACATTATGCTAGTTAGTGTTATGTGTGGCTTTCACAAGTAAATGTATTTGAGATTGACTATAGAGAATAGTGTTTTTTTTAACACTTGCATCCTCTCTTTAAAAATAAACCACGTGCACAACTTAATGGAGAATGTGGAGCACTCTCGCGATGGCAAGACAAAGGAAGCAAAGACCAAAGTTAAATCCAAGACCACTTGAAGGGTGAACCTTGCACTATGGACTCATCTAAGTCCAAATCCAATACCGCGGAGGAATGTGAGCCCAAACCCACTACTCGGACTACGGACGCTTAAGGGTGGGGGTTTGGCCTCACATAATTGGTGCGTCCGCCGGGAGCGAAGCGGAAGGTAGTTACAAGACTTGGAGGCGACTAGGAGACTTGGAGGCAACTAGGAAAAATTGGAGACACAAACTTGAGAGAAGGGAAGGAGCACCCGAAACTCGGTAAGTATTCTCTCTGTGGGTTACATTTGAATTCATTGTATTTCAACTATTCCTTGGAATGAATTGCATTGTCAATTACGCAAATTCAATTTTGAGGAAGGAGCGCGGCGAAGGTACGTCCTCAACCTTTTTGGGGATTTGCTAAGAACTTAAAAGGAACCTATAACCGAGTAGCTCATTAAAACATTAGAGGGTAAATTCACCTTAGGACATTGAACTTTGACACTCACCTCGGGGTGAGTCTCAAAGTTTTGGGAGTTGTCATTTCATGCTCTAGATTAAATTAATATTTCACAAAGTTTATGGTGTTGTTACATTGAGTCACGATTGAGGGGAGTGCTAACTCACAGGGGGATGCGATTGCTCAAGGTATGTTTATTTCTTCAAAGTGAACTCATTAACTAATTAAGGAATGCCTTTTGTACTCGTGATTGTTGTTATCCGTTGTAGAGGGTAATTCCCGAATTGTGGATGGTGTGAGAAGTTGAAGGGTGAAGCCTCGACTTTTAACATAATCTACTCGGAAGGTCACCCCCTCACAATCGGTATTGTGGTGAGTGTTAATTTACGGGAAGGTGCGGAGGTGATGCTCCGACTTAACCAAAAAATTAACATGAACTTGCCTATCCCCTATTGGGATTCTTTCACCTAAGTGGGCTTGCAGGTTCTTTTCCTCACCTCCTAAAAAAATTATAACCACACCAAGACAAGTGAAAATATTAAGAGGGGAATTGCTAGGATTATGTGTGGTCAAGTGAGGGTCGATCGATTCTTATGGAATGCAAGGTAGGACTCGCTCACAAAAACCAAGTTTGATAGTAGGACTAGAGAAATCTACTCGAAAGAGGCGGTCCTCTAAAATCAGTGATAGATTAGAACAAGATAATGTTAGAATAGAGAGTTGTTTGAACGTCGAACCTAGGACTAGGTCAATTCTAGACACCTTAGAACTTGGAGCTCAACTTGAAGAGGAGATCACTCCCTCCAAATTGAGTGGTGAAACTTCTTCGGAAAATTACACACTTAGAGAAGAATTCCCGGTAGAAGTTGATAGGGGATTGTTGAATAGTTCACCGGTCACCATGGCCGAGGAACGGGGGATGGATCCACCACCCATACCCCCAATTCCGCCCATACCTCCTATACCTCTAATAGACCCATTGGTTAGGCCAAGAGGCCTACCAATTGTGGTTCCACAAAATTTAGCGGCGATGGATATGCCATCTCATCTCCCTAAATTTTATGGGACCAAGGATGAGGACCCCTCTCGGCACATGGAACGGTATATCGAACGGTTGGCTAGCTTCCTCATAACCGACCCGGGTTATTGGTTAGTGTGGTTTCCTACCACTCTAGAGGGGGAAGCCTATGAATGGTATCGGGATCATGCCGAGGGACATTTTAGGGGATGGGAACAATTACAAAGGGAGTTTCTTAACGAATTTAGGCCGGAAGTGGGTCAAAGTACCGCATTAAGGGCATTGTCGTCATTGAAGCAAGGAAGGGAGGAAGAAATTTCGGCTTACATTAGGAGGTTTGATTTAGTGTGCACTAGATTTGTGGGTACCATGCTCAACGACGACACGCTAAAGCAATTTTTCATTCAAGGGTTTTTTAAGTCCGGAACTATTAGGGGTGTTCTAGAAAGGAATCCCTTGACCTTGGCGGATGCCAAGCGTGCGGCTAGAGATATTGAAAACTTGGATAAAGATCACGAAAGGCTATGGAGAAGGGAGGATGAATTGATCCCACAATTCATCCCCATACGCCCTAGGGTGGTAGCGGTAGAACCCGCTAAGTATGAGAACCAAATTCCATATGCCATTGTGGACACCGGTCCCCGACCTTTAGCGGTTAGGGAACCGGCACCTCTTTTGGCACTACCGGCCTCTAGAACGGATCCACACTTGGAGGAGGTTGAGAGAAGACTAGGTGCTAGCCAACTAGGATTCCAAGAGGCTATGATAAAACAAATGCAAAGCCTCACGGATCAAATGTCATTAATGATCCGGAGTCAACAACCGGGGCCTCCACCCCCGGTTGAGTCGGGTAGGCATTCTTCCGGATTATGGTGTGTCCAATGTGGCCAACCGGGCCACACGCGTCAATTTTGTAGAAGTGGACAAAACCGTGACCAAAGAGGAAACGGTAACCCACCTCAACAAAATCAACGAGGTCAAGCGCCACCTCACTATGGAAATGGAAGCAATAGAGGACCACAACCTAGAGGGCAAGGTGGCCAAAATTTAGAGAAGAAGGAATTTCATCCCTTTTGTGGAAGGTGGCACGCTCAAGGACAATGTTGGTCCGAAGGTCAAGAGTTTAATTGTAGCAATTGTGGAGGAAGTCATCCCTCGGATACGTGTCGCCAACCGGACAAAATAATTAATGTCCCTTACCCGGTGGCTAATCCACAACAACAAGCAAGGGATAATATGCGAGGTGCTAGGCCACAAGGAGTACCGGCCAATGAACTTAGGCCACCTAACTTATACTATGACCATAGTAATGCTAGGCAAACTTTTCATCCACCGGCGGGCTTGCAAACTACAACCGGTTACATTCCAATACAAAATAGACAAGGAGTTCCACCTAATGGTAGTAACGGGAGACAAGCGCCTCCAACGGATCCGGGACCATCTAACTCCCAAGATGTTAGGTTCATGGATGGAGTGTTGGAGGCCACATGTGATGACATGCTTCCTCTCCCAACGAGAATTGGAGAGGAGCAAAGTCAATGGCCTCCTCACACCAATGCTATTACATATGAGTTAGTGAAGGGTAAGGGTGTGGTTGAAGAAGCACCTGCACTAGCGGTAACTACTAGGGCTAGGAGAGGGGATGCCCCGTTGGAGGTAGGAATAGGAGAGCAAGGAAATTACTCTTCGGATGAAGAGATTAATCTCTCCGAGTTGGATAGGGTAGCTAGAAGAGCTACTAAGGATGTGGAGAGGGAAAATATAATTTTACAAGATAGGGAGAGGACTAATGCGGTACATGACTTGGATAATAGCGATGTGGGTGAATGGGAAGGACCGGGGGTTCCTGTAGACGAATTCGACGTAGTGGGTAATTCTAAGGTGGAAAGATCTATCGGGTACGACTTGTGGGCGGACCTTAGTACACTCAAGGCGGATATTACTTTCGGCCAACTATTGGAAATTTCACCCACGGCAAGGAAAACATTAAAGGAGGGAATGCCGGTACACAAGAGGATGAGGAAGGTGAAAGCTAAAATAGCCGCTAGGATCCAATCACAAGGTGGAAGAGACGTGAAAGCTATAGAAATAGAAGTTGTTATAGTAGATAAGGTGGTTCCTAATGTGCTAGTCGACGGAGGGAGTAGTCTAAATATACTACCGGATGATACTATGAAAAAATTGGGACTTGGACTCACGGGGCCTTCACCTTTGGTCATAAATATGGCAAATCAAAGTTCGACTACGCCTTTGGGGATGATCAAGGATTGTAGAATGACTACGGGAGGTGAGGAGTACTTGGTCACCTTCCATGTCATTAAAATGCACTCCAACAAGGACACCTTCCCCATTTTGCTAGGTAGGCCTTGGTTGCGGATGGCGAATGCTATGGTCAATTGGGGTGGACCTAAACCATCCATCACTTATGGTCCGGAGGGTAATAGGGTCATAGTGTCCATTGGTTCATTAGAAGGATGGATGAAGAAGGAGATGTATTTGCCATTGGAGAAGGAAATTGATGACTTAAACGAGAATGAGATTGGCAAGGCATTGGTGGGAGTCGTCCATCCCGAAGGTCAAAGGGTTGTTATAGATTCGGGCTCGGGAAGTCTAGGTCCTAATTTTTACAATTATGGGGATAATGGGGATTATGCCCAATGGCTAAGGGAGTACCCCGAGTCCGAGGTTGATGTAATGGTTACATTTCACCAAGTAGGCTTAGGGAGTGAATTTCCTAGTGTTAGTTTAGGAGAGGGCTCATTGTTGGAGCCATGTGAGGTGCTCACCGAGGAAGAGTGGGTTAGCGGTGGGTTAACACCTTGGGTAGATGACGTGGAAGAGGGTGAGGTTAGTTTAATTCATGTAGATGGGACTCAAGAGGAGGATGTGATTATTGAGTCATCGAAATTGGAGGAGCCTTTACATTTCAAGACCACGTCTACGGGGATAGTTGTAGGTCAAGATGTGAAAGATTACCCCAATGTGCCTTCCGATTGGTATCGGAACAAAGAGGAGCAAGCACATGTGTCGGAAGCGGATTGGCGGTACGTGGATGTGAAATTAAAGAATGGAAAAACCCGACAAATGAAGATGGGCTCCAAATTGGGGGAGAAAGAGGTTAGGGAGTATAGCAATTTGGTGGATGAGTTTAGTGATACTTTTGCATGGTCCTACGATGAGCTTAAGGGAATTCCTAGGGAAATGGTAGAGCACCGGATTCCTTTAATTCCGGGGGCGAGGCCAATTAGACAAAAGGAGAGGAGGATGATTCCTCAATTGCAATTGTTGGTGAAAGCGGAATTGGAAAGGTTATTGAAGGCCGGGTTTATCAAGCCGGTGGAAATCACGGATTGGGTTTCTCCTATGGTCTTAGTAAAGAAAAAAAATGGGAAATTAAGGGTTTGTGTCGACTATAGGAAATTGAATTCGTGCACACAAAAGGATCACTTCCCCTTACCTTTTATCACCTTGTTGCTTGAGGAGGTTGGAGGTCATTCGCGATATACCTTTATGGATGGGTATGCGGGTTATAATCAAATTTCCATAGCCCTCCAAGATATCCATAAAACGGCTTTTACTACACCTTGGGGTACTTTTGTGTGGGTAGTGATGCCATTTGGGTTATGTAATGCCCCGGCTACTTTCCAACGATTAGTAATGTATATCTTCACCGACTTGTTGTTCAAATCCATGACCGTCTTTGTGGACGATTTTAGCACACAAAGTAATGTGGATGATCACCTACATTGTGTTAGGGAGGCATTGGTTAGGTGTAGGAAGATGAGGTTAGCATTGAACCCGGATAAGACATTTTTGGGAGTGAATAAGGGAGTGTTGTTGGGTTATGTTGTTAGTGAGAAAGGTAGAGAACCCGATCCGGATAAGATTGCGGCCATAAGCGACTTGGCAACTCCAACCAATTCCAAGGGGATCTCTAAGTTGTTAGGACATGTGGGATGGTACCGGGAACTTATTCCTAATTTTTCAAAGATAGCGGTGCCCATTACCCATTTGCTCAAAAAGGATGTCAAATTCGAGTGGACGGATGCTTGTCAAAAAGCCTTTGAGGAATTGCGGGATAGGTTGAGCACCTATCCGGTGTTGATACCACCCAATTGGGGTAAACCTTTTCACGTCTATTGTGATGCTAGTAATGTGGCAATAGGGAGTGCGCTTTGTCAAGCAACGGGAGAAAAAGAGAAGGATCAACCTATAGCTTATGCGAGTAAGCAATTGACCCCCGCCGAAAGAAACTACTCTACAACGGAGAGGGAGTGCCTAGCCATGGTGTTTTCCGTTAAAAAGTTTAGGCATTACCTCATGTGCAACCCGGTTGTATTTTTTGTTGACCACATGGCTATCAAGTATCTAATTAACAAGGCGGAGTTAAGTGGTAGGTTAGCTAGGTGGGTTTTGTTATTAGAAGAATTTGACTACACGGTGGAATATAAACCGGGTCGTATGCATTTACAAGCGGACCACTTGTCTAGGTTGTCGGAGGAGATAGGAAAAAATCCGGTAAATGATATGTTAGTAGATGATAGCCTCTTTGTGGTCACTTCTACACCGGAGTGGTATGCGGGCATAGTGGAATTTCTAACAACCCACAAGTTGCCCAAAGAGTGGACAAAAGAAGAGAGAAGGAAGGTGAGGGTAAATAGTAGGCAATTTGTTGTAGTGGGCCATAGGTTGTTTAGAAGGGGGTCCGATGGTATTTTACGACGATGCGTGTCAAAAACGGAGGTTGAAGCGATTTTAATCGCTTGCCACGATAGCGCTTGCGGCGGTCACTTCTCGGGTCAATTCACCGGGCAAAAAATACTTAGAGCGGGCTACTTTTGGCCTACACTATTTAAGGACGCCCATGACTATGTAAGGAAATGCGACGCTTGCCAACGGTATGCCCGAGACGACCTTAGAATGGAGATGCCTTTACATGTATCATTACCCTTAATTCCTTTCGAAAAATGGGACATCGACTATGTGGGTGAGGTCCATCCCCAATCTTCAAAAGGAATGAAATATATTGTGGTGGCAACCGAGTACCTCACCAAGTGGGCGGAAGCTAAAGCGGTGAAGACCGACACGGCGGAACACGCGGCAACATTTATGTACGAAAACATAATTTCGCGGTTCGGGGTGCCGAAGATCCTAGTAAGCGATAGGGGTACTCACTTTTTGAATGACATGATTCGAGAGATGACAGAGAAATTTAAAATTGATCACCGGAAGACTACTCCCTACCACCCACAAACCAATGGACAAACGGAAAGGGTTAACGGAATTTTGGTGAGTATACTACGCAAGACGGTTATAGACTCGAAGCGGGATTGGGATACGAAACTAACGGCGGCACTTTGGGCATACCGTACAACCTATAAGGTAACTACGCGTGCTACACCATTTTCCTTAGTCTATGGTCTTGAAGCGACACTACCAATCGAATATGAAGTCGAGTCACTTAGGGTGGCCGTGAGTACGAGACTTACCGAAAGTCAATCCTTACGAAATCGACTAACCGATTTGGAAGCACTTGACGAAGGGAGGAGAATGGCGGCTCAACATATTGAGGCAATCCAAAGAAGGAGAAAGATTACTTTCGACAAACGACATAAGAGAAGGGCCCTAACACCGGGAATGATGGTCATGATTCAAGACGCACGAAAGCTTGAATTTCCGGCGAAATTCAATGCGGTATGGTTAGGACCTTACCTTGTCTATGAGGTCTTTCCTAATAATTCAATTCAATTGGAAACGTTGAATGGTGAGCTCTTTCCTACCCGTACATCGGGAAGTAGATGTAAGGAGTACCGAGCTTGACTAGGCAACTTACCCTTGGAGCAAGAGATGTTTGGATTCATCCCCCGATGGTCGCCAATTATGTGAGCCCAAAAGGGTGCCCACATTTAGTCTTAGACCCTTGAAACGTTAGTTGATGCACTTTGAAGTAGCATGTTACTTCACAAAAATATAAAAAGAGTGAAATGTTAGTCTTAGAAGTACCATGTTGTAAGAGGCTAGGATGTGAGTTGTTATTGTGTTTTTACCTTCGGAAGGATTTGAGTGAATGAGGATAGGTAAGGAGAACTTGGATTGAGTAGTTAGTGAGTAGGCTAGTACAAATGGATGGAGACAACCAAAGTGACTCAAGAGGCAAGTGCATTCGAATTGGGATGAATGGAGGATCACATGGAGCGCACAAGTGGACCACCTCATCATGGCCACTTAATGGGGAAGGCCCAAGGAAGAATGCAAGGTGGAGGATAAGCAAATTCTCAAAGCACCAATCAAATCACGAGTTAAGCATCGTGGTTTGAATTAAGTGGTGAGCGACGATTTGGGAAAGTAAGGGGAGAAAGTTATGGCGGCGGAAAGCGAAGGAGGCTAAGTTTGGGTTGAAGCATCCCAAGTTTGGTAAAGTGTGGTAGGTAGAAAGCCAAGGCTAGTTAAATGTTCGAATTAGGATCCTTGTTGATCATTTGAGGGAGGAAGGCTTAGAAGATAGGATTGGCGCCTACTAAGTAGGAGGAAATCTCAAGGGCTTATCGTGAGCCTTGAGGGTGCTCACCCCCTCAAGCTTACTATATAATCCCTCATTCTTCCCTCACTCATCCTCTCTTTCCTTTGTGCTCCAAGGCACCCCACGAGTTATAAGTGTGGGTGTGGGAAGCCATATTGGAGCACATGTGTGTGCTTAGTTTTTAGTTTGAGAGCCAAGGCTTGTTAGCCTTGAAGAGGGCTTGACCTCTTGGTAGAATTAGTGTTGACGTGAAGGATTTTAAAGTTAATTCATGATTCCAATTTGTGGTACTTAAAGTTCATGTTTTGAATACACGTGGTTGCAAGTTCCATGTTTAAGAGTTGAGCACTTGATGTTGTGATGAGTGCAAAAATATACTTGTGTGGATTAGTTAGTCTTAGTGAAGTTAGGAAATTCTCTCTCCCCCTCTCCTCTCTAGGATTTTAGGATTTTAGGATTAGAGAAGAATTGTGTGATTAGAAAGGGGTTGTTAGTAGAATTAGGGAAATTAGGTAGGAAGATTAGTTAAGGGCTTGAATAATTAGTGAGGTAGTTGGGGATTACAACTACAAAGTTGTGGGTTCATGAAGGAGCTGGGTTTGTTTAGTTAGAAAGTAAAGAGCTGGGTTTATGAAGGACCTGGGTTTGTTTAGTTAGAAAGTAAAGAGCTGGGTTTATGAAGGAGCTAGGTTTATGAAGGAGCTGGGTTTGTTTAGTTAGAAAGTAAAGAGCTGGGTTTATGAAGGACCTGGGTTTGTTTAGTTAGAAGCTAAGGAGCTGGGTTCATGAAGGAGCTGGGTTTATGAAGGAGCTAGGTTTATGTAATTAGAAAGTAAAGAGATGGGTTCATGAAGGAGCTTAGTAGATAGCCTACCTAATTAGCTCATAGACAAGTAGTTAGTTACATTATGCTAGTTAGTGTTATGTGTGGCTTTCACAAGTAAATGTATTTGAGATTGACTATAGAGAATAGTGTTTTTTTTAACACTTGCATCCTCTCTTTAAAAATAAACCACGTGCACAACTTAATGGAGAATGTGGAGCACTCTCGCGATGGCAAGACAAAGGAAGCAAAGACCAAAGTTAAATCCAAGACCACTTGAAGGGTGAACCTTGCACTATGGACTCATCCAAGTCCAAATCCAATACCGCGGAGGAATGTGAGCCCAAACCCACTACTCGGACTACGGACGCTTAAGGGTGGGGGGTTTGGCCTCACAACATAATAGGTTTGTCTAGTATGTTCCCTATGAAACAATGAGAGAAGGAGAAGTGGTGCTACTTGCGATGGAGATGCACTTGTGTTCACTACTTTCTTTTGTCTAATTAATGTGGGCCACACTAGTTCCCAACTATCCACACTAATTTTTTATATTATAATTTGAAGTGAACCACTGTAATTTCCAATGTGAAAAGTGGAGTTTTTCGTTTGCATATTTGGATGAAAATTCAAATTTTTATTTAATTGTATTTTGCAACTATCCTCAGTCAAACATGTGTATATTTGTAGGAAATGCTAGAAAATTGAAAAAATGAGCAATACTATAACCAAAATCATGTAACTTAAAACATCCCAACGGACATCCCAATAACTGACCTTCTTATTTATCAAAGACCAAAATTACAAGTGCAACCTAAGAATAAAGATGAGTTGAAAGACCAAACGTACAAAACTAAAGATAGATACCTACTTATTTCAATTGGTGTATAGCGGTTCCTCCTCCTACTCATCCTCTTCCTCTGTTAAGCTTTGCAACAAAGAAAAGATGAACATTACAAATTGTGCTCAAATTGTGCTCAAACCTAATTTTTGTCCAATGGCGCTCCATAAAGAACCCTAACATACATGGTTGAAGTGTGGGATGAAAATATAACTTTCATCCAAAATGATATTAACCAAGTCAAATAGTAAAAAAATAATGTGGGCCACACTAATTTCCAACCCACATGAATTCCCCACCCACACTAATTAGACCAAAAAAATGTAGTGTGACCCCAACAAGTCCAAGTTCCCACCACATATAATTACTCGACATTGTGATCCCCCATAACATACACAACTCTTTGACTGCGTTTCATGGGACCACGTATCACATGAGTATAATTCTTTTTTAATTGTGGGATTCCTGTTGATGGGGAACACTCATGATGTGTACTACTTTCCAATAAGCACGTGCAAATTATGTGAGTTTTTAATCACAACCTCTTTCTTGGAAAGGGGACCATCATGTAGTTTCAAGAGTCCTAGTCTTTGCAATGACACGAGTGAGTTTGTAATGGGGTAATTGCATGGATTGCTCCAGTAGTAGGTGAGGCGTGAGCCCCAAGGCAATTTAAGAAATAAGGCTCCATCCAAGGGTGGGAGCCTGAGTGATTGGGCCTTGGTTTTCCATAAGGCCCCATGGCAAAAATTGCATAGAACTTGACCCTTAACTTCTAGAGAGGCCATTTTTTTGGCTTATGAATGATCCTGAAGGCAAATTCATCCGAAAGGAAGGTGCTAGGAAGGTCGCAATAGGTATCATTGCTCCTCATGATATTTTCTTGGCAATGGTGTTGATCCCATTTCAATATGAAATGATGGTTGTTCACAAGAAATTTTGAAAGTTAAGAATGAATTTAGTTTTCCCTTTGTTGAAACAATTATATATATAAAAGCTTCATATAATTTTGATTGAAAATTATCCATTTTCTATGGACTCTTTTTTCTTACCTTAAAGTACATATTTGTTCTTAATTCTTGAAATTTTGGATTATAACTTTATTGCATATATTTATCACAATTTCTTGAAGTTGAATGATTTTAAATTGATTGTAAGAAATTTATGAAAAATACTAAATATTGCTAGCATATTGAGGTGATCTTAGAATCATAAACAACAACTTTTCTTTTAGGTTCAATAAAAAATAAGCTCTAGAAAGCCTATTTTTTAGATGATCTTATTTTTTAGCTTATTATTACAATATGCTCTAGGAAGTTACGGGTTAAGAAAACATGGGGAAACACATCCCATAATGCCCTCCAATTTTGGAACCTCATCACAACTATATGAGAGTTACATTTATAACCAAATGAAACAAGGCCCCACACACTCACCCCTCATTCCACTACATTGTTATGGCATTTAGTGTCACATTCACTATTTGTGAAGTGCCTAAACTAGATGCCTAGAGGTCTCAAAGTGTCACACCCACTAATTGCCAATATGAATCCATTTGTCAACATAAGTAACTTCTTCAAGTGAAAAAATATTTTCATTATGACATTTAGAGTAGCACATTAGGATATGTTAGATGATAGTCTTGCATTATAGGGCCACTTCACACACAAGACTGAGAGCTCGTGACCACTATACTTCAAGCACTCTCATTGGTGAAGAAAGTGGAGCCGGTCCAAGTTTGCTTCACGCTACACTTAAGGGACCAATGGAGTATGTGAATGCAAGATGGATGTAAAGTCTACATGGATTCCTACATGGCATCGAATGGATCATGTTCCATGGTCACTTGGACTATTTTCCAAAAACCACCTCTTGGAGGTAGGCTTGACACAAAACCGGGAGACCATGGCACTCCGAACGCTCAGAACCATTGATTTATTCTATTTTATCATGTGTGAGGACCCGCGTGAATAGAAATTCATTGAAATAGCATTTGGTTGAGAGCCCAGTCACATATGACTTCACACTACACTTGAGGGTCCGTGACCACACTACATGATTTTGGAGGTGTCTTGGGACAACATTTGGACACTTTCTTTTGGGCTCTTACAATTTCAAGGTCACGGCTCTTGGCTCATGTGTGAAGTGACCCTTAGTATGCAAGGAGAAGATGTTTTGAGCTTACTAATGGCAAGTGTCATGCGTTTACATTTTAGTATGCAAGAGAAATGTATTCTTGAGCATACTAATGGCAAGTGTCATTTGTGTACACCTTAGTCAACTTGTAGACCAATGTGTAACATAGACATCCACCTCATAACACTATTGAACATACTCATGCTAAGATATTAGTAAGTGCACTCGAATGCCAAGTGTCATAAGAGGACATTTATGGTGAAGTTGTTCATCATCAGTGTAACCTAGCATACGCTTCAAAATAGGGTAAGTGCCACTATTTCACACGTGACACTAAATATCATAAACAGTGTAGTGGACCCCTTAACAGTATAAGGTAGAAAACCCTAATTCAGACAGTTTTCTTATTAGGACCATATATTTGATGTGTGTCTCCAAGAACATATACCAACAAAAACATGTGTTCCAAAGAGATTGGACTATATGTTTGGATATAATTTTTTTTTTCAATTCAATAATCAACATCATTGCAAGGACCTATATGACCATTTGATGTGCATGGGACTCTTCAGTTTGATAATGAATAACATATTCACATGAACTCCAAAAACTATGTAGAAAGTGGATACGGCCTTGATTTGAATCTACTAACCATCTTGTATTACCTATTCGCATGTTCCATATCCTAGAAAAGGTGGGCTAGCAAAAAAAATAAAAATTTAAGGGTTGTGTACCTTATTCCACAAACGTTTAGAGATTTTTCTCTAGACGTGCCATGGTCACTTCATTGGAAAAATGGTTGTACACAAGGTACATGGGTCTTAAGTGACTCATTTTCTTAATCAAACCCCTATATTTAATTGGCATGTGGTTCAATGAGGATCAAAGAGCAAACATCATAAAGACACATGTTTGAAAGAGATTGGACTAGGTCTTCAAAATATTACTACAATCAATAGTGACCACAATTGAGAGAGTTACAAAATCAACAAACATGGACTTATGATAATCGTAACTAAATCAAGGGAGGTCTGATTTTAAATCCGGCTTTTGCAAATGTTTTATCATAGACTTGCTAATGCAACACAAGTTTTGTTGTCTAAATCTAATTGGAGAACTTGGAGAACTTAGCACCCATATATCTTATATATTAACAAAAACAAATAAATCCCCTCTAGGACTGGGTGTAAATTTATCTAGTATTTTTCAAACCCTAAACCCTAAACCCTTCGACACGTGAAGCTTCTTCAGCAGGAGCTTAGTGTTGTAGTGAATTGTGTCACAGAAGCAGAACTGCTGACCTCAAGAGAAATTCAGCTCCAAAAATTTGAGTTGGAATCGGCGCAAAGCGGAGGATGGCCTTGGAGCCGTATGTGCAAAATATTTGTAATCAAATTCAGTCTTCCACCACATCCACACTCAATCCCCATCAATCGAGGTAAATCTCTTTTGACTACATTTTGACAATCGAACTTGAGAATACTGTGTATTGCACAATTGCGATTGCAATTGTGGCTTTCCTGCATTGGCATCTCTCGTAATGAAGCACGCTAATATGTTGTAGCTTCAACGAATACCTTATGCAGAAATAGGTGTAGAATTGCAACCTTGGGGATTGTTTTCACATGTCATGTTGATTGAAATGCAATTTCTTCATGATATCTCCTGATTGGAGTAGTACCTACTGTTGGCAACTGAAAGCATTTGAACCTTCGACTTTGGTGTGGATTAAGTTGGAGATAAATGAAATTCACCGAATTTGTTCACAAGTTTTCTGATAGCCCACTCGCACACGGTAACGTCCGATGTTTCGGAACGTCAAGGACACTCCCGCAAGTTTGTGAGCTACCTTCTCGCGCACGTGAATACCTCGGAGATTTTTTCCTTTATCTGGAGGAGATTGTAGAGCACAATCTTGGGGTTACGAAGGTTTCCCCCAAACCGGTTACCTATGGGATTGCCTCCGTAATCACTAGATTTTTTCCGATTCGGTGCCCTAAATCCTGATATGGTAGTCTAGATTCAAAAAATCTCCTAGGTTTTTGCGAAAGATAGGTGAATTTCTCTTGGGATTTCCTTGATTCTTGCTTCCCCGGAGGGCGGAGCCCAAGTGCAAGATTGCCTCAAACCAAGCAAGTCTCTTGTTAGAGGGACTTATCCCATACTTTAATGTCCGACGATTGAGAACGTTCGATGTCTGATCGCGGAGTTCTACACAGTCGTTGAGCGTTTTGAAACGTTTGAAAACTCCCAAAACCCAATAAGACGAAAGACCAAGTTACCTTCCTTGTCACGAATCTCGGCTTGCGATTGGTGACTCCTTTATTGGTTTCTCATCCTCGTGTGTGAGTCATGACTTTGTACCGGTATACTGTACCCAAACGGTGGACGTCTCAAAAGCCTTTTCCACTCGCATACGCGAGCCTACATATTGAAGCGTCGAACTTTCCGAAACTTCGAATGTTAGCTGTGTGCGAGTGAGATATAACCTGCAAATCATCACAAGTACATGGTTCCTGTATAAAATCCTGTGTTTCTGATTGTGTTTGGAAACTTGCTGTATGACTGTTTTCAATGTCTTCAATTGGGGTTTGCAAGAAATAATTTTTTTTTTGAGGTTTATGATGTTGTCATGTCCACATGGTATTCAAGCTTCCCTGTGGAGGTTTCTTGATTCATCTTACTGCCTACCTCCATGTATCCAGACATAATTCTGTTACAATTCTTGCTAGACCTAAAATGGTGTGACAAGAAAGAAGGCAGGAACTGGCGCTGAAACAACTCCTCCCAATCTTTTTCACAAACTTTTTAGTGTTCCAGTTGGTAGACAATCACAGGAATCATTTCATTGCTTAAGTAGTATAACTTTTTTAGGGTGATCATGTTGTCATGTTGTCAATCTCCCTGTGGAGGTTTCTTGCTTTAACCTACTTCCTGCCTCCATGGACCTAGATAAGGAGCTGTGTTACTAGTCTTGCTATGATTAAAAGGTTGTGATAAGAAAGAAGGCAGTACCTGGCACTGCGACACGTACCCCTACCAATTCTTTTTTTATAAAATTTTCAAATGTCCCAGTTGGTGAAAGATTCCAGGAAATTATTCCTTCTTCTTATTAGTAGTATAACTTGAGGGTTACCATGTCGTCACGTCCACATGGTGCTCAATGAGGTTCAGTGTTTAGGTTTTAAGGTTTATGACAATCACAGAAAATCATTTGGTTGCATCTATAAGGGCTGGTTCACATGGAGTCCTGAGTCCCCAGTCACTTGAGGTCAATCCGTGCAATCTCAGCCGTTGAGATCATGAAAGTTGGGACTTACCACTTCACAGGGGTCCCATATGACATGGATGCCTATCCACTTTTTGGAGGCCAGGCTTGGGACTTGTGTTGAGAGTTGGGTCAATCAAAAAGCTAGACCCAACTCTCAACACAAGTCTGGCGATTTTTTTTGCATAAAAAAATCAAGATTCGATTTTTATGACAATTAACAAATTTTTAATGGTTTTTCGAGGCTCAAAAGTTGGGACTTTGCCTTCATGTTGGGACTTCCTAACATGAGTGGGACTTGAGACTTGCATGTGAACTGGCCCTAATAATTAGTAGTAGACTTTATGGAACTTGAAGGCCTGTCATGCCTGTCATGCCTGGCCATGAGCTGGGACACCACAACTAGGTCTCTAAATGTTTTAAAGAGGAGCCTTCAAATTCAGCTTCAATGGAAATAGGAACCATTGGATGAATACTTATAGTATCAAGTGGGATTGGCATTTCAGCAGTTTGTGATAATGGAGTCCCTGCTCCTGGTGCCGGGGGTATCCGGAAAGCGATGATGTGGAATTTTTAGGGTTGGAGACACATATTGTTACAAGACCATCGGCATCAAGGCGCTGCGAAGATGTTACGAGCGAAAGGAAGCCAAATTAGAGTTACGGGTGTGGAAGATTACGGCCATGTGTGGAGCCATGCTGTGCCATGTCGCATATACCAAGGAGGGCAAGGAGGTCCTGCTGCTCTGCAATCCCATGGTGGGTGGCGGGGGATGTGAAGTGCTCCTGGTATGCGGCAAGGGCTCGGCAGGCAATGTGGGATCCTGGGGTTTGGTGACCATGAGCAATGACAAGGTGGTTGTAATCGAGGGCGGTGAGTCTGGGAGCCATGCCGTGGCAGTGTACAAATTCAATTTAGTACCCAAGCGTGGTGTGTACTATGCAAGTTACTGGTAGAAATGGTAACAAAATATTTGCCTTCGATGCACCAGTTCCCGAGTGTTGTGTTAGGGCATTTCTTGTACATTTTGGTGCTCTTGCCGGAAGGGTCGCAAGGGACAAGGTACAAATTAGTGGCACTTGATTTCCACGTGAACGAGTGGATGGAATTGGACGTGATCACGCCACGCACATTTACGCAGTTTGAGTTGGTGGGAGTGCATGAGCAGTCACTTCTTGTGGGGTGAATTCAAGAGGGGGGAAACCCAACTGTTAATGTTGATGACAGCTATGTCATCATTGATGCTGTTCTGTCCACGATGACCCCCACTGTGTGGCGAAGTTTCAGAAATGCCGGGAGGGTTTTGTGTGGCACTTGCACATGCCAGTAGTGCGTTTAACCTCAAGGCTGGACGGTCTCCCCACTCATGAAATTGCCGGGAGCCGGACCATGAGGATTTGACTGTTGCTGCATCAAATGGTTGAGACCATAGTTTCAGGAGATTTCATCCAAATGCTCAATTTATCTTCAGGACTCCAGGTGCTCAACTTATCTTCAGCTAAATAGGCTGGAAACTGTGATGTATGATGCATATTAGGGTTTAGGGTTTTAGGTAAATGGTAATCCATGGGTGGAGGAAGAGAAAGTATGACACTGTTTCAAAATCATTGTAGTGAGCAGGATCGTTTTGACATCACACTCTCGCTAAACAGTGAAGCCCAAGTTAACACTGCCAATTATAATAAGTGAAATCACATTTTCAATTGCTACTTGTTGACATTCTTGACTTCATACTTTTGAAACTTCGAGCCTCTTAGAATGTGGAGTTTGTAGACTACTTTATAATACCTTTCAGTTGGCAAAATCAGCAACTCAACTGCTTTGGTTCTTATTCTGGCTCGCAGACTCAATGTGGAGCAACAGGAGCTAGATGATATGTGTTAAGGTTTTTGTTCATGTTTCAGAGTAGTATACTTGAAGAAGGAATTAGGAGGGTGACAAGGCTGACAAGCAATGCTGACAAAATCATCTATGCAAGTTGGTTGGAAGATATTACCGAGGATAGCAAGATGAAAGTCTGTGCAGCAGGAGGTGCCTGCAGCACTTTATCACGACAATCATGGTGCTATTATGAGCTATGTGCTTGCTCTAGCCCATTTTCAGAGCCTTTGATTGATAGATAACATCAGTTTGTAAAGTTTAAATATAAGCAACCATTGCTTTACGAGAAACTCCCTCAGCATAAATTACATTGGGCCTGATGAACTTTATCCAGAGGGCCAGGCTGATATTGATGTAATAGTGTCTTCGTGCTCTGGACAAGTGGTGTATAAATGTCCAGTGATTTGAGAAAAGGTATAAGTAAACGGCCTAAATTGGTTATTTAGTTTAAACGGACACTTGTATGTATGAAGGTGGATTTCCATAACTACGAAATATATCTGTTTCGAGAATCTTGCAAGGACAATATGACATTCGTTTCATGGGAGATGATGGTCAAATGTGAGTATATGTAAATCCCATTAAGAATCTCATGGGAATAAACAGGAACTCATCAGGAAATTTCTGTCATTATTGGTATGATGCAACTGAAGAGCTACACTATCTCTGCATCAAAGTTTAGGTGCATTTCTTGCTTAGAGTATTCATCTCGGACGAATTTTGGGTAGAACTTAGACTTCAAGCGCTCGTCCCGGAAAATAGGTATGATTCTATCTATCAAGTGGTACTCGTCACGGAGTTGTTTTGTGAGGCAATCTGACATTATGTACAATTCCTGCTGCTTTGTCATGTCCGAATCCCAAAAGCTAAAACCCTTTGGCACCTTCTTTGGTTTTCTTGAACAAATCTGCCAAAGCAACACTCCATAAATAAGCTCCAGCACAAATCTAATTGAATTCACTACAAGCATGTGGGACTTGGGCAACACACATCTTACATCGATGAGAATTGTCCTGCATTACTGAAAAATCTGTAAATCTACCACCAATAGATTTGCAGTTTCTTTCACGGATGCAGGGCACATTGCCACGATTCTGGTAGCGATTTGCTCTTTCAGTCGAATAAGAAATGATGTGTTAATTTGCAACCCTGTGACCAATGCCCTTATCTGGCATTTCATAGCTAATCCAGTCTGCACTTCGGTGTCATGCCAATCAACCCCAAAAAACAGAGTAGACGATCACGGATGAACGAAGCATTGATCATTGTTATGGGTTCCCCAATTCGTACCAATTGGATCAATGACATAAGTCTAACTTAGATATTTATAAATTCTAGGCTGAAAGCCATTTGCCATGATCAAGGGTTTTGGTTTATCAACTGATATGTCTAGTGTTGTGTGTTGTGACTCCGACCTGAAAACTAAATCTCCAAGTAAGAAGTGCTTTTTGTTCTTCAGCTGACCAAAATGATCATGCCTTTCAAAATGAAGGGGGGACTATTTGTGATGTGGCAGGGATGGCTCAAAGTATACCAATTCTCAGCTCTTCTCCCTGTGATCCCAAAGAATGTTCTATGCTTTGGGAAGTGAGAGGTCAGATTCACTGGGAACGGTACACTTCATTTTGCTGCACTGCATTTTGCTACACTCTTTGCTTTGTTGGGTTAGAAGAAATGAAGCCAAAGAAGCCTTGCTACCAAGAAATGGTTGTGAACCTATATGCATTACTCACAATGGATTTCTGTGAGGGTACTGAGGACTTGACTCCCTGTGCTCGACACTTCCATGTAGTTTGTTATACAATTTAATGAATGTGGTACCTTTCCTCTGAGGCTGAAATGATGCCGGGGGTTTGGGTTTCCCGGAAAGCTATCATCACGAACGCACTTTTCTGCATTTCCCTCGTTATCCACACCCAACGCTAGCAAAATCTGTTGGTGATGAAGGTATCGTTCTAGAGTTGAGAATTTTGGCGGTTCCGCAAATGCTTTTTTCAAAATTTGAAAAATCCACTCCCCTTCTGGTGTTCGGGACGGCTCCTTGTATGTTTCTGGGAGTTCGACACAGACACACAGTACTTGATTCATGTCATCCTGTTTCTACTGATTTTTCTAAGCTTTTATTCCATTTAATGTTCTTTCAATGGCAGAGAAATTCACAAACCAGGTAAGACTCAACTCATGTCACTTCCCCAAGTTTCTGGCACCCATGCAAGCTTAAAAGAAGTTTGATGTCACTGAGAAGGAAAAGTAAGAAACTACCCAATGAAGGTCAAGCTCTTTGAGCTTCGCACATCATGGAGGGTTATTACCTGCATGCAAACATCATCTTATCACCACTTGGGAAGGCATATGAGATGGAAGCAAGAAGGGGAGAGTGACCTTCAGGCAACCAGTGGTTGTGAATCCGGTTGCACTCTTCGATGAGGCAATCTCCATTGTCATCAAAATCGAAACCGTGGTCATGGAAGTCCATGGAGAGAGCCTCACATCATCTCCTCAAGAACATGATTGTCTAGAATATTCTCAAGTTCATAGATAAATGCTTGACATTTCCTTACAGTTGGCAACTTGGAAGTTAGAGGTTATGTCGCAACTATGGAGGCCTCGTGACCGCCTGAGGCTTCACTCTTACCATTTTCTTTTCTTAATGTTGGGTAAGACAGTAAGACTCCTTTCTAGTCAAGGCAAAGAGAGAAGGCAAGGTTTGGTGTCAGTGTAAATGGAGGAGGTCATGAGACACTTACCCCTTCATAGTCAAAGGGCAACTGAAGGGGTGAGCTTATTTCCGTTAAAGGTACCTGCCACCTGGACACACTCATGTGTTTCAGACATACCATCTCATTATTTTGTCATGTGCCGTCCTGGTCAATTACCGTATCAACCACAGTTCATTTCAAAAATGTAAAATAGATTAACGAGGGCCCGTCCTGGCTTAGCCCATTGTACCGTGGCCACACGAATTAATTCCTTGGCAATCCCCTATAATGTGGTCATGCCTACACTATGTCGCACCATCCTATTCAATTTTACCCGTGCATATGAATTAATATTCTAGGTCATGTCCGCACCATCTCTTGAACATATTGCCATTGAACACATGCCGACCACTAACTGTTGCAAGTGAATTGTGTCAACGTCCATGGACCCAACCACTGTCCATTTCCAAAATGCATGGTAGACTACCTAACAAGGGCCTGTCCCTGCCTAGTCCATAATATCTCGTGCGTAAATACAAATTAATGTTCTCAGCCATCTCTGCACCGTCCGCCCAACATGATGATGTCGAACTCCCATTGTTTGCCTGCCACTGTCACAAGCAAATTTTATTGGTGCACTCACATAATGTACAAATGCTTGGTGATACAATTTGTCAAAGTTTCCAACTTGACAATCAGAAGCATTGATTCAATACCTTCTATACATTCTAAAAACTTTGGAATAGGTAGGGTGCATGGACATTGAATCAATGCTTATGATTGCCAAGTAAAATTGTTGCCATTGACAAAAACACCTAGTATTTTCAATTACATAGATGCCTCTTGTGGATCCTTTAATAAGCATCTATGTAATTAAACTCACAAGGATAATGAACTCACAAGCTACAAATATCCAAGAGAATTTTATAACATTACTCAACGATATGGGCCCTTCAAACATAATAGTGAGATGTTGGGAGTCAGTCTAAAATTGAGTCTCCCTCTGCAACTTTTTGAACATCTCACTATTATATTACGAGGGCCCACAAAACGACGCTGAGTAATGTTATGATCTTTTTACATCGCAAACACTCCACACGAGGATTCCACCTTTAAATCAAATGCAGCCAAATCACTGCGACTCACCCAAATCTTCATGGAATGCAATCAGCGACACCAAAGACACTGTGCTGTACATTTTCCATGAATTCATCTTAACTCGTGAATAGGTAGATTGGGAAATCACCAAAAAAATGTGATTGTCATTGAACAGATGCATCACTAGATTACTGGTGATGTGATACAATACACTATGATACAATACAGGGTGCTCACAAAGGCTTGCAATAACCTACATTTTCATTTTTTAAAATACAGCTACAATCGAACTTCAAAGTTCACCTTGTAATGTAAAATAAGTGGAGAGACTCTTATCTTACAACCTACACATTGTCTATGAAATCAAAATGACCTGGCAGACTCATACGACCTCATTGTATAGACAGCTACCCTATGCTACAACAATAAAGTGACACACCAAGTTTCCTCTGAGGATGTGCCAGCTTAAAGTTCTCCTGAATGAGGAGTAACTATCAATCTTGAAATCTGATCATCTTTCACTCTTTGTCCTTCTCCATCAACACCTTGGAGAGATTTTGGGTTAAGTTTTTCTCCATCAAAGTTGAACAGGTAAAATAAATTTGTCTCTTTTACAGTTGAAGAACTGAGGTGTGAATGAGAGGTACATTGACCGCCACGGAACACACAGCACCCATGAGGATGTAGGTCACTAAACAAAAGGGCAAGAGATCCACATCGCCTGCCGCCACTGCTGCTGATCCAAATCCATGGGAGCTGCCACACAACAATCGGGAGAATGCAGGTTATTAGCGAACATAGTTAACCCTTAAAGGTCTGAGAGGTAAAGCATTTTTCTAAAGATGTGTTATGCAATAGCATTTGGTTTCTTGAGAACTGTCCCTAAAGAGAAGTTGTTAGGAAACATCAAATGATCACTTCCATATGTATAAATGCACCCAGAAATACTATGCTTTAAAACTCATCATTATCACAATTTTTGCTGTTTTGATGAAAAAGTTAGACATGATTGATTGAAATTACAGCTACGACAGACTGGTGGAAATTGCAAGCAAGCAGAGTATGATCTTGAAGTGATCAAACTTGAAAAGAATCAGATTGCTTACCTGCAAGCTGTTGCAAGGGCACGGGCAACACCATCCTGAACCTTCAATGCTGAGAGCACCCAGAGCGACAAGTTGGCCCCCAGAAGCCCTGTTACAACGGCTGCGGTTGCAGCGAGCGCCTCGTCACCTGTGTGCCATCACCAAATGCTTTTAAATTCAGGACGAAGTTTACTTACTGTACATTTTGAAGAGGCTGTATGGTGATTGCATGGGTAATCGTCCTTCAACCTACTGTTAAACTGGTGGGCTGTAGCTCGATATTGGCACCACGGTTGCAGGGATGACCTGGGCCATTGATTTATATGCATAGGTGCAACAGGCTGGGACAGCGCAGGCCCAAACTAGTGATCCAACAAAGTACAGCAATCCATTTCAACAATAAAAACAATTGAGAGTTGAAGCATGTTGAGCGGATCGTGCGGGATGGCCCAGGACACTAATTAATATCCATGGGTGCAATTGGCTGGGACGGCTTAGCACGAGCCCAAACTAAGGATCTTACAACAAAAAAGTTTGAGATTCGCTAAACTTTGTCATACTTTAGGAGATTAGGTACTTCGGTATCAACTACAAGGTGAGGAGGGCAAACCTCCGATTGTGGTTGAGATTGGAATTGCAAATGCCAATGTGGTGCTCCGGGATGCAACCGATCGTGTTAGGAAATCGTGAAGCCCTAATTGACGTCCGCCAATGATGGTGACGAGGAGAGAGAAAATGGCTGCTATCGGCACGACGGTTGCGAGTTCGGTAGCATGGCGTCGAAGCATCTGCACGCAGCAAAGGTTCATTCAATACATGTCAACTTGGTTCCAGACAAGATAGACTTACAGACAGTTGAGAGACGAATTGTGTGAACCACGAGGTCATCTAGGAAAGCCATTAAGGAAATCCTCAAAGGAAATCATGCACTTATTCGACAGAATCAGTACCTACAAAATTTCAGGCTGGACAACACGGGCCAAACTCAAATTTTTAGTTGAACATTACCCTACTCTATTAAGGAAGAGTGCCAAGACTCGAGGTGGTTCAGGTACAGCATTGAGTTAAGCTGCAAGGCACATCTCCGGCAACTAAGACGGATGAAATGCAGAAGAGTCTCGACAGGAAATTAAAAGATGTGTAGGCTTACTTCTCAGGCTATCTTTGAGTGTTTTTGCATACTTACCGAGCGCTGACGGAAGAGGGTAAAGGCGTACGAGATGGTTAGAGGTCCTAGAAGTGCCATCAAAATGTCTCCTCCACCTGGCGTCTGCAAGTTCTTCGTCAAATACATTCCTGCACGACAGGGGATTAAGTTAGTAAGAGTAGCTCTATGTGTGTGCAAATCATCGACACCTCAACTATGGAAATCAAATGTGAAATCAAAATACTTCAGAACAACATAGACCGGAGCAGATTTTGAGCGTACCGAGCATAGTCTTGAAGCTGCGATTTGTAAATATACCGGCAAGGTAGGCAATCACATTTACAAAAGCAGCTGCAGTGATCACAGGGTGGAGTATCCTCTTGAACGGCGTCGGCACTCTGCCGCATAAGCAAACACAATCAAAGTTACCATCACTACCCGTAAATTCTTGGATGTATCACATGGCTCACACTCTGTAACATCTGGGTGCTCATTGTGAGACCTCACTATGAATTCCCTCGGTCACATTAGAATTCGAGACAGTTCTTTATTCCATCCTGTACATCAAAGACTTGCGCTGTACGATGTAGACAGAATTATTTACATTGACCTAGAATGCCACTATTAATTTCTTGGTTATCTTGTGAGTGACAGTGCTCGCAGGAAATTCCACACTCATTGTTAAACTCCCATAGGTAGACTCAATTGTTTTCTAAGCTGATTTGATATCTCCATCCACAAAAACGTGAGGGAACAATGGCAAGGCTTACTGAGACCCTAGACGGAAGCCTAAGTTCTTAGATGCATCACATGGGTCACACACTCTGTAATATCTGGGTGCTCATTTTGAGACACTCACTGTGACTCCCCTGGTTCAGATTAGTATTTGAGACAGTTCTTAATTCACTCCTGTATATTGAAGACTTGTGCTGTATAATGTAGGCGGACATGATCGCATCGACCTACAATGTCGCTCTTTGATTTCTTGGAAGGGAAAGTGCTCATCGGTAATTCCACACGTATTGTTTGACTCCAATAAGCAGACAAATGTTTACTAAGCTGATTTGTTTCCATTCACGAAACGTATGAGGGAGAATTGGACAGACTTACTGAGACTCAAGTTGCAAGCCTATGTTCTTGAATGCACATGGGTCGTAGACTCTGTAATATCTGGGTGTTCATTTTGAAACACTCACTATGCATCCCCTTGGTCATATTAGCATTCGAGAAAGTTCTTGATTCACTCCTGTATATCGAAGACTTGCGCTGTACAATGTAGACACGATTACGTCCATTGACCTAGAATGTCACTCTTGATTTCTTGGTTGTCTTAGAAGTGAAAGTGCTCACAATTAATTCCACACGCATGTTTCGATTCCAATAAGTAGACTCTATTGTTTACTTAGGTAATTTGTTTCCATCCACGGAACATATGAGGGGAAAACGGAAAGTTTAATTCCACATGCATTATTCTACTCCAACAAGTAGACTCAATTGTCTTTTTTAGCGATTTGTTGTTTCTTTCCACAAAACACACAAGGACAACACAGGAAAGACTTACTGGGATCCAAGAAGGAAGCCTGTAACAGTCGCGCAGACGAAGAAAGGGGCAGCCACCGTAGCTTGATGGAGACCAAACGCGTTCGGTGCAAGGTAAGCTACCAGGCCACTTGCCGCTCCGACACCTGCCCAGGTGATAATCTCCCACAAACCATATGCTGATGCGGAAGACATGTTCGGGGCACTTCCCAACTGCGTTGAAACTCCTCGCCTCACAGCCGAAGCAAGCAATGCAATTCCCACAAGGGTTACAACCCACCCTCCAGCTGCCACATAATAATCACCATCCAACACATCTGAGATTGTCAACCTCACATCTGTTTGCATGTCAAAACACTAAACCTTAGCCATCATAAACAAGATTAAGGTCCAATTTGCAAGAGTTCGGTTGACTTAGGATGTAATCTTACTCAATAAGGTGGTGAGTCGCACACCCTCTTCGACGGACATGGTTTGTGCAAACAAAGACATCATCACAACGGCAGGGGTGTAGAATAATGGCATCCATCGTTGAAGAATCTCCACTGCAGGCTCAAAAATGCTTGTCACCTTCTTGGCTAGATTGGGATATGCTCGGTCCACAGCGAGTAATCCAGCCACTACGAGAAGCAAACACACAGTGGAGCTTGGTAACCTCCTTATCACTGCGGGAAGTGCTTGCCACCGGTTGAGAGCTAGGGCGGTTCCCTTGTCAAGAGCAACCAGGGATACACCGGCTATGGCGACTTCCAAAGGCTTCAGCTCTTTGCCCCGCCCAGAAATCTGCAAACCATACATATGGAAATCATAAAATACGAAATGTGCAGACCGGACCTGGCCATTCAATTGTCCTCAGAACAGACATCAAATCTCCGCAGGGAATTCTGGAACCGTTCATATGCATGTCTGTAGCATTGTAGGACTTGTATTCTCTGCGTTCTTCTTCCCCTGAAAATTTGAAAGATTTGCACAAGTGTTGGACTAACCTGCTCCGAGAGATCTGCATCCAAAGTCGCCCGAACTGGTAGCTCCCTTCCTCGTTTCTTTTGCGAAGCCGGTCCGGCGCACTACATTCCCAACCAAGAACCTTGTTCATAGAAGACATGGAATTGCAAGTTTCGTCATGTGGAAGAGTTCTGGTATTACAAATCTGAGTCTGTGAGTTTCCGAACTCTTGCTGTTACTTGTGAATTACCTTGCAACAAACTGCTTTCTGGACTAAGCTCGAATGCTCCCCTTTTTCATCATCTCAAAAAGTGCGTGATGACAAAATCCAAAAGAGGGTCAACGCACTAAACTCCAGTTACCAAAACGTTCATTCAGGACATACCTTGAAGTTTTGAAGACTATGGTGGACATTTTGGCGCCGATTGTTGAGCACAGCCCCTAGTGATCGACTTTTGGAGCAAATCAGAGAACTTTGAGCTCGCGTATTTCCTGAAGCGTTGAAACCATTCGACTTCACTCTGGATTTAGCAGCAGACCGGAAAGCACCAACTCTACCGAGTGATTCCAACACGCTAATGTTGCAGCTGGTAGCCATCCTCTGCAACCGAGTTCACCAAAACACATCAAAATATTAGATGCAAAATCAATGGTGTCTGAAGGTAAACCTCTTGTGCACATGGCCTCCAAGCTACAAGCTGTAAGTAGCCAACGTGTAATTGCAGCAGGAAAATGTTTGACAAAATTAGTCTTTTGACAAACACCAATTTCTCGGAAGATCCATGAAGACACTGAGAACATTTCATATCCTCTCAACTTGAACGCAGAGGCAAAGACTCGCCATGACGAGAGTGGATATCTTCCATTTCAGACAGCTAATTGCAACTAATGGAGGGAGTGGCGACTGTCTGTCAATTCTTGCACTCAGTTACTGGAAATTTCATCTAGTAAAGTTGGTTGAAATACTACATGACGAAATCATTAAGCAGCGGCTTAGTTTCGTACACGCTTTGAAATGTGTGCGTGCGTGTATCTCTCTCTCTCTACACTTCCTCAACACACTTGCCTAGGAATTTCCTCAGCACTCCGGAGGAAGCAATTGGACCTACGCTTTGCAGCAAAGACGTCCAGTCTTGCAATGCAACTCGCCACAGGTCACAAAATCGGTGTACAACCCTCATATCCACCTAAGTTAAATTTAGTAGTTCTCGCTTCAATTTAAGCAGATGCTCTCTGCAGACAGACATCCTCCTGGACTCCTTTTAACAAACTCCTAGATTCACTGAAAGTTACAAAACTTGCACTAAAACAACAAGTCGACGAATTCCTCACCTGAGCGCTCGAATACCAACAAGGTTGGGCTTCACAATCCGTGTGCCCTCACAACTCAAGCTCACATATATATACACTGAGATTTTCGGCAATTAGATCTCGAAAACACAGCTCACAGCTCAGAGGAGGACTGCATGCAGCGCACATACATAAATGCCACAGGTCTCCAAGAAGGAAGAGGAGAAGAAGAAATGAATCTGGAGATGAGATGAATCAGATCGCTCCTCAAAACTGTGGGATTCATTTCACTCAAAGTCAACTGCATAGTGGATCGATCGATCGATCTTCCTGGCCTCGCTCATTCATCGGAAATTAGGTCCGGATCATTGTAACTATTGGTGCTGCATGCCATCAAACCCGGAATGAATCTTTATGCTAAATATTCTCATCCTCACCGAGCAATGATGACTCTGGCCTCCAAGTGGGATATTACATGACCTTTTCCATTATTTTCTTTCATAGTTAAGTTAAAATGGTTACATTTCCCAACTAGCCTACTCCTTTTCTGATATAAAACATAGATAGATAAATAGACCCGTCTCTTGTGGAGGCAAGGGTGAATGAAGAGTCACTTCACCATGATAATAAAAGATGATTAGCAACTTTCTTCACAAATTTCGGAGTTCATATGAACATCTTAATTATTCATCGTCAAAGTGAAAAATTGCATGTTCATCAAATGGTCATGTAGGTCCTCTTGATTATGTTTGACTATTGCGTCTAGAATGGGTATAACAAATTGAACACGTAGTCCAATCTCTTTAACACACATGTCTTTTTGATATCTGTTCATGGAGCCACACAACCAATTCACATACCACTCATATATAAGTGTCCTAATAAGAGAATTTATTGAATACAGATTGTCAAATCGGTCATTTGCATCCTCAAGACACACTACACTAAATATGGTATTTAATGTCACTATGTTAACTTTTTGGATGACACTTCTTATAAATAAGCGAACAAATATTGTCATGGATGATGGATGAGTTCATCCATTGGCCAAAACCCCACCTTCTCTTGTCATGGATAACTTGAAATTTGGATGAAAAATCACTCGGTAAGTGATAGTAATCGCAACACTGTAAATCTACAATCCCCCAAAAAATTTACAAGGAATGACAAATGATGTGGGGTCAATGTGTAGTGTTGGTGACACTATACAAACCGCAGCTTACAATTAGTAATGAGCAAGGCAATTAGAATCGGTGAAACTAAATAACATATTTAATGTACTCATTGTCTGCCTTAACAGTTCAACTTGAAGATTACAATGTGGCAATATTATTATGCCTTCAATTAATTTAATCCTCTGTGTTACTTAATTGGTACATATCTCCTACCTTGACGAATCTCCCGAGTCAAGCTCAAAACCCCGAGTCATGCAAATTATCAATGGGAAAGGCCTTGTTACGAATTTTCACACTCACCTTCGACTTTGCATTGTGCTCTGATCTCCTCTCACGTGGCCATGGTGGTGTCATGCATTTTGGTACCTTAAACGAGCCCTCGAACCTTGAAATGCTTAGTTGCTCCTCAAAGGCTACGTTTTCAACCTCCCCTGCACACAGAATTTTTTCACCTCATAAGCAAGACAAGGAATGTTGCAAACCTATGTCCGGGATGAACCGGTCGAGTCTGAGAAATAACCGGTTGAAGTTGGAGACTTCAGGAGAGTTACCCATCATTTTAGAGGAATCTATAGAATAATATACCTCAAATGAATAAAGCAAAACCAGACGATGTCAACTTGTAACCGGCTGGATTTAGAATCCCATGGATCTTGACCGACTCTATGTGCCCAAAAACTTCCCGGGCACTGTTACTTCTCCTGAGGATACGCTACCACACGAGCAGGATTGGCCACTGTGATTGCAAAACGTTGCAAAATCCGAAAGAGGTTGGGAATCCAATGCGATCAGATGCAACCTTCGGCCCCCTTGTTCTACGAGATGCTTATCAAGGCACGCAGGTGGTGTTGTTGGGTTGGTTTTTTTTCTTTTTTTTCATCACGTTCTCCTCCGACTTCCACCCACTAGATCCACACAATGAGAGACTCGCCTTACATTACCCAGATTTCTACGACGAAGTATCGACAAAAGTCGGATTGTTAACTGGACCTCCCCTTATGTAGCAACGATTATCGAGAACGCATGTTTGTCGATTTTGCAGCCGAATACCACATAGGTCCTCCCAATCGGTGTTCCACTGTTACGTGTGTAGTACATCGATTATCCCGATTCGTGCGCAGTGCTATCATGACTATTAAATGACAATGTAACATTTTACCAAGCAAAGCCATTCATGTTCTATAATTAATGTCCGAACAACCTACTGAACTTCTTCTTAGCAAAAATTGAACTCCTGAATAGGACGTCATTGCACTGCGTAACTCTGAATCGTAACACGCACTAATTGGGATGATTGACGACGTAGTCCAACTACTTTTGAACATCATGTGTCGATGTTACGATGTTTTTTCTTCGATCCTCGCCTTACCCACACACCAATCTAATAATATTTAGGTGTCCAATCAAGGAAAGTAACTGTCGAATAACACCCACCCACCCACACACCACCTTATTGTATTATGTGACTGGATTGAAAGTGAGATTATTTTTTTGACATGATCTCATCATCACCATCATCATCTTCTTCAGAATGAAATGGGAATGAGGGAGCAATAACGAAGTCATGGACCATGTCACCACCCTGGCCGTGACCAGGTGTCGGGTGCAGGGAAAGAGGTGAGGTGGCAAAGGGGAGGATCTAAGTGGCGAATGAGGACACAAGCTTACGGTGCATTCTTATGGGAGCTTTTGGGAGGGGCCAATGGCGGGAGCCTTACGTGGGTGGGGATGAAGGGAGGATAAGGATAATGGTGAGCTCCGAGGCTCGGTTTTTCTTTCCAATGGATGAAGGAGGAGCACGGCCACTTCATTAATAAGTTAGTACATGTGGCTACCAGAACATTTTCTCTTCTACACGCCATGTTACTTTGATTCTTGACAAAGTTACAAAACATGACACAGGGAGGGGGGATGCCAGAAGAACCTGGAGGTTGCTTGTAAGTGCCACCTACACTACACCAGGCGCTGAGGTGGAACGAAACTTATTGGATTCCCACTTCATCATAGCAACCGCCATGTTGTCATCATCAAGAGCTTCACGCCTTTAAGGTGTTTCCTCATGCTCTCCGATTTTTCTACCGACTCTATAGTGTTACACCGTGAAACTTGTGTTGCATTAGCCAAATCTACGATGGGGAGCATATACAACCTTGATGAAGTTAGTTGTGTTTCTCGAAAGTGCACGTTTGTTGATTTCCTAACGAAATGCACTCTAAACTCCGTGGTATGACACCTGTGGCAACCAAAGTGCACGTGATATTACGGAGTTCTGTAGTGTTAACAAGGATGTGTGATACTATAGAATTAGTGTAGCATGTGACGCTATGGAATAACACAAAGGAGATGTGAGGGCGATTTGAATTCGTTCTCCCGTCACTTAGTGTGCTAGTGTGATGCACTGCACTTGGCCTTCCTCCGCGATGTGGTGGACGCATGCACCAACATTCAACAAGTGACATGTTAAGAGGAAGAAGAAGAAGAATAAGAAGAATAAGAAGGTGACACTCCACGTGTTGAGACGTGGCACAATGCAAGGGTGTGGGTTGAATTCTTTGGTGGTTTGCATTAATGACAAATTTTGTGATATAAGGGAGAGAAATGTGACAATAAGGAGTGAGATTGGAACTACGAACATCCGTTCCCTAGGGTTTCGGGATATTACACAGTGTGCGACATTATTACAACCTCTTTCGGATTTTGCAACATTTTTGTGAAAGTAGAAGGTATTAACTAGACAATAATATTTAACATATTAAAAATAAATCATTAATGTTAGTTTCATTTTAGAATGACAAAGTCGCTTTCAATTGTAAGTCACAAAAATTATAACCTCGGTGCTAATGAGGATTTTGTAATATTTTTGACTTCCAAGTTAATTACATGCTTTATTGGCGGTTTCACTTTGAAAATGAAATCCAAGTCAATTGCTTACTTACTCAATGGAAGTGAACATGTATATTGGATTTGGGACCTTGAAATTGAAGTGCACTCAATATGGGATTTGTGGATAAGTGGCCTTCAAGCACGGGGAGGTCACTTCATTGTCAAGTTGACACCACGTGCGGACAAAGTTTGCTACCCCTATATTACATGCCATATATAATTTTAAAATTTATGATATTTTTTTCTACATATACATAACCATTGATAGTATCTTTTGTATATTTTTTTGAAATTTTTAGTCATCCTTGTTTTTTTAGTAATTGTTTTAGTTCAATTCTATGTCATTCTAGTTAGAAACGGTATGTTTTATGAAAAAAACAAATCATCAAATTTAGTTACCACTTTTAACTATGTCATAGGTACTGTGTATATCTACTCATGAAAAAAAATTGATAAAATTTTGACCCATTTTGCTGGTGCAACTTACCAAAAGAAGATTTTTTTTGGTCGCACGTGGTGTTCAACTTGACAATGGAGTGATCCCCCCGTGCCTTCAAGAATGCAAGGACAATGGTTTTTTTGAAGTCGGGGGGGGGGGGGGGGTGCGGGCGGGCGGGCGGGTAGCAGTTTTTGGTCGGGTCCAAAAAATCCAACGGGCGGCTGCCCCTGCCCAAATATTCCTCCCCAAAAAGTTCGTGGGGGGGGGGGGGGAACTTAACGTCCTCCATAATTCAATGGGAAGTTCTCCAAATTTAGCCAACAAAATATGATAAGTAGTCGAAGAACACACTTTAACATGAGAGACATCATATGCATCTTCATGTTCTTCTTGAAAACTTTCCAATGAGAATTTTTCAAGTCGCCTTCCAAAATTTCAGTTCCATATGTGAAAGTTGGAAGCACCAGAGTCTTGAATAGATGAGATTTGAGTTCCCAAAATGGGACTTTGAATATTGCTTCTTTCCTTAAGGTGCCCATAACGGCTTTCACATCTACAATTTGTCGCCTTTTACTGAAGGACTCAAAAGTAACCATGTGAATAAAAATCAATCCCAAGGTATTTGTATTCATGGGTAATCTCAAATTGGTCCTTGTCTAAGTAAAATGCCTCATGGTTTAATTTTCTTTTGTTGCGGCCAAAGATCATGATTTTAGTCTTAATTAAATTGACTTCAAGGCTAGAAAAAGTGAAAAAAACTCATATAGCTTGTTCAAAAGTCTTTGTAGACTTGCTCTAAATTTGGAGAGCATAATAACATTGTCAGCATAAAGAAGAATGCCAACCACCTCGTTAAATAAACACAGAAAATCTATGTCGGTCTCATCCAAATATGTTTCGAGTTCATAATTGTACGAGCCAAATATTGTGGGCGAGAGGGGACATCCTTGTTTAACACTGGTGTCGGACATTACTTCATCATGCATGTCACAATTGTTTGAGATGTTATTGAGTGTGAATTAGAACTTTAATAAATTTGAAGGTGTAGTCCATCTCTTTTAGAAATGTGTCCTTCTTGGGTGTTAGTTCTTCGATCCTCCACCAAACCACAAACCAAATCAAATATATAGGGGTCCGATTAAAAAGCAGGAGACTTTAAAATTAGTATGAGTGGAGAAAAAGAATTCTCCTCTTGGTTGATGCTTCATTTAACCATGAGAACCACCGCAAGGAAGAAGCGCCACTTGCATGTGAGATTGAACCATCATGTTGATTATAGTTGTCCATAGGGAGTAGGTCCAAAAATGGTTCCCAAATAAGTTAGTCATCATAAGACTTAGATGCTTGAGAAATGGATGGTGGTTGTGTGTAGACATAGGAAAGAACAACATTTTTCACGAGGTTGGGAAAATGCTTCATTAAGTGTTGATAAATCAAGTTTCAAACCCATAATTTGGTTATGGTCTATATAATATATGGGAGATAACCTTCGTGAAGATGACTCCAATTTGGAGTTGCAACTGAAGAAGGAAACAACTAATAAAATAAATAAAATGTAAATAACATGGGTGCCTTTTTTAACACTAACGTGAATGGGAGCCCATTTTACTAGGTGACAAGATAGGCGTACTTCCTACCTATTGGGAGGTGGGCTCCTTTGAATAATAGTCTCAAGAGGGATGTAATCTGGTAAGAGGGATGTTGTGTTGATGCCAAAGTCCTCAATGGCGAGATGGGTGAGAATATAGGCTATGCTTTTGGGGATGTTGCATATGTCTTTGGTGAGTTTGCTGAGGACTTTATTTAATTTTTGGATGTCAGGTTTGGAGAAGGGACCACATAGTAGGCATAAGCTATGCTTGGTTTGATGACAATGTTAAGGATATAATTTTTTTTGCTTAATGGTGGCAGGTTATGTCATGATTTGTGTGCTTTGTTTTGTTTGTTTTGTTTTTTTTTTTTTCATTGTTAAGTCTCTTTGCAATTTCCATTTGAGTGAGTGGACAAGATGTATGCTCATGTATGTGTAAGCTTCAGTTTGGGATAGGGTGGGGAAGGGCTTGTTTTTTTCAATAGGATATTTTGGCTTGTGTGTAGACTTCAAATACAAATGGTTTGAGTTTAGATTTGTTGGGGCTTTTGGTGATGGCATGTAATACAACTTTTTTGGCCATAGCTTGGTATTAAGAAGGAAAATACTTTTTTTATGATAAAGTAACCAAAATGATAGATGAAAGCTATTTTAGGATGAATTAGGAAGGCTATAGCCTGAGGAAAGTAGTTGTAGGAGTTACAACCGCCGGAAGCTCCGAGCTTGATAAGAGGGCTATTGTCAGAGAGAAGGCACCTCTGGTTAAATCTACTTAGGCCATAGTTGCAGAGAGTCATGCTATAGGCAATAGGGTTAGAGTCGAATGCATTAGCTTTTGATAATAGAATGAGCATTGTAGCATCACCGCTTGTGACAGGGGGATGCGACCAAGCAAACTGAGTCATAATTGATCAAGTAAAGAGGATTGTACAATTGGTACAAGTATGGCAATAGTTTGTGTATGACATATGTGACCGAGCAAGTGCACTTCAGGAATGTGTTAGAGTTCAGTGAATGGAGAAAACACAATGTGAGTGAAACCTGTGAGTAAGATGTGAGAAGATGTTGAGTAAAGTGAATTTAAGGTGAGAGAATCTATTTGACGAATCAGAGTAGTCATGCTCAAAGATTGAGATAGATTAAAATGGAAAGAGAGGTTATAGCATGTGCTGTGAAAGGAACAAGATAAGTTAATTTGAAAAACCATCCTAGGCCGATTGAAAGAGAGAAGATTGTTGCAGGAGATGTGTAAGCTATAGCTAGGGCTAGTGGAAACCTAAGAACGATTAGTAGTAGTGGGAGGATGATCTCAACGTAAATTAAAAATGAGAATAAGAACTTATAGAGGAAAGAGATTGATTATAGCCTAAGTAGAGATAATTGTGGGGGCCATAGTCTATAGCACGGGCAGGATAGCATAATCACAATTTCAAGAAAGTGACGAAGAGCTCACAAGTGCCAATGGGCCATAGCCAAGAGTACTAGAATATTGCCGAGATTGTAAGAACAAGGAATCAACGCCAGTAAGAACATTATGCAAAGGCAATTGATTTACCTTAGTGCTTACCAAGAGAGGAATCTCACCGAGAGCAGTTTGAGAGGGAGAGCCGAACACAGAGAGTAGTGCTCGGGAAGTTTTTGGGCATAGTCGGTCAAGATCGTATTGATTCTAAATCCAACCGGTTACATGTTGACATCTTCTGGTTTTGCTTATTTAATTTGAGGTATATTCTATAGAATCCTCTAAAATGATCAATAAATTTCTTGAAATCTTGACTTTAACCGGTTATTTCTCAAACTCAACCAGTTCATCTGCAAGTAACCGCCGGTTCTTCCCGGACATAGGTAAAGAGGGTTCGTGTGGCAGCAATGGATCGCCGAGAAAACCCTAATAGACTTTAGTTTGTGAGAAGCTAACAAAGAGCACTGCAGAGAGAGAGAAAGAAAGAGGCCCCACGTAACGAAAGAAACTGAAGTGACGAATGGGCAAGGATATCCAATTAAGTAACTTAATATGAAATGATGATAAAGTAGTTCAGAGTTATCATTACTAAGAAAGACAAGAGGTTTTAAAGGATTGATAAGATATGATGGACATTGGAGAATAATAATGATATTGGTGGATAATCTAGTCGATAAAGAGTATGCTTTGATATGATTAGGAATGAGAATGATATGGTTGGATATTGAGATGAATTAGGCTAGCCGTTGAAGTTGATTGCGTTAGAATCTAATGGCTATAGCCTATGAATGTATATGATTATTTAAGGGTATTGCAGGAATCAAAGCAAGCCTTTGTGTGTTGTGTGACAATGAAGAATATGAGATAAGTGAATCTCAAGTACAATTGAAGACTGATAAATGAGATAAAGTGAAGGAACAAATTCTTTGAGCAATGTAATTTGGATTATGATTGATGGCATTAAATGATTATTTAATCAAGGAAGAAGAGACTAACCCCAATAGGATGAAAATCCATTAGAAGACTATTTCCAAGATACGAAAAAACTATTGCCAAAGCTTTTGACCTTCACGACGGAATCAGAAAGCAAGAACTTAGAGTGATAGGAGTCGTCAAATAGGACAGACTCACACACGACTTAAAGCACCAATGAACCATAAGAGTGGAAATTAAGCCTGAGAAGGAGGACATGAAGGAGTAAATGACCTAGATTGTTATTAGAATCTTAATCCAATGTGACATTAATCCTTATAGACACTAGCTCAGCCTTCGTTAAGATCTAGTCCCTTGGTTGTTTTCTTTGGGTTAGTTTGTGCCCTAGCAAAAACCTTAACTACATGGCGCATTTGGTTAAGTTTAGGTCTAGGTGTGCCCACTCTAAGATTTTTGTAGTTTGTGGATTTGTGGTTGTATGTTTCCTAGATTGTTTGTGATGATGGCTAGATCATTGACATAGCTGTGGTATTACATGTGGATGTGAAAGTGTTAATATGACATCCGAGATTGTCTTTTTCTAACCACCGTAAAAGTGGGTCTAGGAAGATGATGAAGAGGTATGGGTTGAGTGTCTCGTATGCCTTGTATTGTACCTCTGTTGAATTGGATTGTGGTATGGCATTGAAGTGGTTGCCATTGAAGGAGGTAGTGAAGTTTGTGTAGATGTTACTAATTAAATCTACTACATCTTTGGGGTAGCCTAGGTCTTCCATTAGGGTGAGCAGTCTTGTGTGGTTAATAGAGCCAAAAACATTTCCAAAAACAATGTACGTAAGGTAATTGTCATTATTTGTGAGTTTGGTGTCTTTTAGTGTAACGATGATTATTTGTATTTGTCTTGTGGTGTTTCTTTGTGGTCTAAACCTTCTTGGCTAAAGTGTAGTATTCTGTGTTTTTTGTTGTAGTTTGTAAAGAAGATCGTAAGGGTACTAGTGTAGAGTTTGTAAATAGTGTTGACTAGGACTATGGTTCATAAGAACTGAGTAGTAGGGGGTCATCTTTCTTGTGGAGTAGTGTATTTTATTGTGTTTCCAATAGCTTAGGATATTATTTTGCAAATAGCATTGCCAGAAAAATAAGAAGAGCATGTCGTGGAAGGTTATGGGTAATGCTTTGAGGATTTCATTGGGGATGTTATTGGGGCCCAATGTTCTTCCTCTTGCTAGTTTTTTGAGGTTGTTATCAAAGACTTCTTGTTTGAAAATTTTGGATATGATGGCGTTTTTGGGGCCTTTTGCCTCTAAGATGAGGCCATTTGGGCACGGGTAGATCACTCCATTGTCAAGTTGAACACCACGTGCAACCAATCTTCTTTTGGTAAGTTGCACCACCAAAATGAGTCAAAATTTTATCAAAAAAATTTCACGAGTAGATATACACAATACCTATGACATAGTTAAAAGTGGTAACTAAATTTGATGATTTGTTTTTTTCATAAAACATACCATTTCTAACTAGAATGACACAAAATTGAACTAAAAAAATTACTAAAAAAAATTAAAGATGACTAAAAATTTCAAAAAAGTATACAAAAGATACTATCAATGGTTATGTATATGTAGAAAAAATATCATAAATTTTAAAATTATGTATGGCATGTAATATAGGGGTAGCAAACTTTGTCCGCACGTGGTGTCAACTTGACAATGAAGTGACCTCCTTGTGCATTTGGGCCATGCCATGGGTATTTTCTAATTGCACAATGGCATGTTGAGGGGTGGTTGGTATGGTGAGGCCATATGGGGGTTGTCTTTGGAAAGAGATTTGTTCTGAGTGCCATATTTCTTGAGAAATATCTTGAGGGTGTATAAGGATGTTGATATTTCTATCTTTGAGGCAATCTAGAGTTGCGGTGGTGGTGAGTTTGAGAATTCTTTTATATATTATTTTGGGTTTGTTGTTTATTCTGATTCCGTATTTGGTGATGGTTTTTTTTTTTTTTTTGGTACAATCTATGGTTGTTTGTTTAGAGGTGATTTTGGGGCTTCTATCTAAGCAGTACATGCTATGTTGGCAAGTTTGCCCACCCACTGTTGTATGCAAAGGCAAATTTAGGGTTTAGGCAGAGCAAAGGAACGAAAGCTTAGGCGAGAGTGGCAAAGTGAAGGCTTAAGCTAGGGCTTGGGTGGAGGAGGAGCTAGGGTTAAGACAAGACCCCCCTAGCTCAAGATCCCTAACCTAAGGACTATTCAAGACCCTCTGCCCCAAGACTACATTACAAACTTCCATCCAAGATCCCCAACCTAAGACTACATTGAAGACTTCCGTCCAAGAACCCCAACTCAAGATCCGAGTCTTGAATGGAAAGAAGACTTTAATCTTAAAGGAAGTCAAGACCTAGGCTAGACTTAGAAGTTGGGAAGTCTTAGACTTAAAGAGGTAGTTAGGAATAACTACATCAACCACTACATGTTCGTGAAAACTAGATTCTAGGAAACGATTATAGCCATCTTTAAATAAATAGATCTACATATATTAAATTTAGATTGTAGAGACATGACAATTCTGTATTTATTAATATTGATCATCTACTATAACTAGGATATTCCTAGATGTCACAAACTATATAAAGGGGGAACTTAAAGACCTTAATGCACTTCATTTGGCCCAATCTTTTACATGAAGTATCAACCAAGGTCTCGATGAAAGTGGGAAACCACTTGTGACTTGGAATGTTACCTTACTGCCTTGGAGATATAGGGCTCCAAATTGAGCCAATTTCATAGCAATACTTAGAGCTCCAATTTGAGCTTTCTCATGAAGATACTTGACACTTAACACTTGGTTTCTGGGAGGTGAAGGTGGTTGGGGCTTTATTTTTGGCAACGTGTGGAGGTTGCAATTGATGTTGTATGATGGTGTGCATGTCGGAGTTGCATTGTGTCTGTGTATGCAATGGTGTAGAGCACAGGTAGAGAGTGGCGATTGGTGAGTGCATAGGTGGGACAGGCGGGCGTGGGCAGTGAAGGTGGATCTAGATTTGTGAAGTTTGTTTTTGGGTATTTGTGCTTTGTGTTTCTCACTTTTTGGAGATTGTTTTTGACTACTGATAGGTGGGGAATATGCTTACTGGTTTGGTTGTCGTGTTGGGAGTGTTGGGTGGGATCGTTGTTCAATGTTGGATGGTGTTGTGATGAAGACGTTCGTGAGCTAGGCGTTGTTGTCGTTGGAGACAGGGAGGGATTGCGGCTGGTGTGTAGTTCGGTGTCAAAGGGATAACCTCAACAAGACTGTCTATGCATCTATCTACAAGCCACTCAGATCATATACTAGCCTAAACCCTGGAACTATTTGAGAGAAACAACAGAACCTTCAAGAAATAATGGTACTGTGCAAAAACAACCTACATGTGCATATAATTTTCCAAACCTGGTTGACCTTGCAAATCATTATCATCAACTTCATCACTACACTTCTACTTTTTTGATCACAAACAACTGTAACCCAAAAGGGTCTATTTTATCTTAAGCCGCACCATTGTTGTGCCTGTTATTGTCAACAAATTAAGACATGATATGGATGCTTTCTACTCTCAACTCTTAAAATCCGTCCCAAGCACATGAATTCATCAAGAGCAGTTGGTTGATGAACATGAAAAAGAAGAGAAATATTCAGCAGATGAAAACAAAACAAGAGAAGTGAAAAGTTGCAGACTGATTTAAAAACCTCGGTCTCCAGGGTCTTGAGTTCTGCCACCTGTGAGGCACACTTGAGGCATTATCATGACTGTCATAGAAAAACGACACGTCCAATTGATGGAGATTAGAAGTATATGGTTTCGAATCCTCATTTGTAATGTGCATTCTGCTTGATGATTCCCTACATTTAGTTGCAGGTCATGCGGATATCATGATGCCAATAATATCCTGTTGAGAGATAATAACATTTGCTCTTCTCACATCCATCGATCCTTTAAAAGGGGTCTTTTGCATTTGTAACTTCAAATAAGGCATATTTTGGTGCGTCGGATTCCCTAATTCTCAATTGCTAGCGATATGTTATTGTTTCCTTCTTCTCACCTCTGTGAAACTTGGAAAAGCCCCTACAAACCTTGCCTTCAATGCCCGAACTGCAGTCTTCATTAAGGTCTCATCATCTTTTAGAAACTCATTGTAATATTGCAAACAATTCTCTTGCCGTTTCAGAAGCTCCGCCTCCTTAATAGCACGCAGCACACCAACAATCCTATGCATCTCGGAGGTTGGGAATTGCAGCAGACATTTGTGCCACTGGATCAATGTATCAAACGGCTTCACATAGTTATCAGCGATCAAAACCGGAATAGTCCCCGCACTCAAGACCTCACTGAACCTATACGAGGCAGGTTGCCTTCCCGCAGGCACCAATCCAAAAGTGGAGTTCATCACATCACCATACGTGTAGTTCGCGTACACTTGCTGATCTTCATCGCAGTTCACACCGATTTCGGGGTGCTCCTTTCGGGCTAGGTTGTTGTTGTGCTGGTTACACGAAGTGGCCACGATCACATCCTTTCCATTGTGCATTTCTCGAAAGGAATCTCTGCTGCGGAATGTGCCATCACCTCTGTCACCGAGGTATCTCAAGCCCCGAAACGCAGCCAAGTATTTCCTTTCCTTCGGTTTTAGGGTTTGAAGTTCTATTGAGTGGATTTTTCCTGGCAAGGGGATCCCGATGTCAAACCCTGCCCGGAATATTGTCTCGAAGACGATCGTCCCCATGACTGATGCTAACCCTATGGAGTCCGGGGCAGGGTTCTTATGCTCCCAACCATCCGCAAAGGTCACTAACACATGGTTCAAACCTCCGTTCCAATGGGGGAGTGTATTCGGGTGGGGATGCCATGGACTTGGTGTGTCAAGAAACACAAGAAACAGACAAGCTTTCTCCGGATCGGTGGTATGGTACCTCGACTCGTTGATGCGGGAGAAGTACCTTACCGGTGGCACTGGAAGGTCATATGTGTAGATTAAAAGCTCATCTGCATTCTCACATCTGGAGAAATTGAAGCAAACATCCATGGAGCAGAGAGGAAACCTCGCAGGGAAATGCCATTCCTTGCCTTCTGCATACCATGGAACACCGGGGCACCGATCTCTCTTCACCACCTCCTTCACCACCTCCTTTTCCACCACCCGAACTTCTGGAGCTGGACATTCGGGACACTTGATGACCTCGTCATGCGCAGAAGAAGAAGAATTGCCAACCCCGAGAGCGGAAGAAGATGATTGTTGGTGACAGTCACAGGATATGGCAGGAGTGAAGATTGCATTGGCACTGGCACGATGATAATCTATGGTGCAGGTGCAGTTGCCAGCAGGCATGGACAGAGTCACAGGGCTTATATCCGGGGGATGATCATCCGAAGAATTATTGGTGTTGCAGGATTTGTAGATGTTCAAGTTGTAGAAGCTCGATAGAGACACAAAAGCTGCCAGCAGAAACAGAACCACAAGGAGGCACGTCGTGGCAGATTTCATCTTCAACCCGGCCATTCAAACAATCTTCTTGACCACCGAGTGATCTAACGAGGCAAGCTCTACCGCACAAATATTAATTAGCGAAGCTGGTGAGACATCCACAACTCTGAGTATAACATCACTAACTGCACTTTGCTGCAAAGCCTCTTGGTGCACCATGACACGCTAAAAACATGTGCAAGTATAAGAACAGGACAACAGAAAATCAGGGTATTAATCGAGAGAAAACACACATGTGAGGTTTCATCTCCAACCCGGCCACTCAATCAATTGTGACCACCGACTCTGAAGAGGCAAGCTCTACGGCACAAATTTTAACCCTCGAAGCTGGTGTGACATCGACAGCTCTGCGTACTACATCACTACCAATTTGCTGCAAAATCTTCTTCATGCAAGTATCATAAGAATGGGACACCAAAAGATCAGCGGGCACTTAAACGAAAGAAAACACACATGTGATGATGACCAGCTGCATACGCAACCTAACAACCTTTTTTGTCAACCCTTCCACTCGACATCCCAGATTATAGTCATACTTCACAGTGTGAAACACCATCGCCCGAGTATGATCATCGAGAGCCGCATGCCACCGATTGATTTGACATCGACATCAAATTGCCCTTTGGAGACCGACCAGTCACGACATCATGCACAAAACAACGACAGAAAGGCCCGGGCTTCCACAAGCCTGGGCGGCCCTTGAAGGACCTGGGCTGAAACAGTAAAAAGTAAAGAAAAAACTGAACGCCACAGTTTTAAAAAAAAGGTAAAAAAGGTTCTAATTATCATAAATTAAAACAATGTGGAGATTTTATTATGTTGGGGTTTAATGCATCTGTGGTTTTACTCCATTATGCAACATGCTCGGTGGTTTGCCTTGGCTTTAGCCACTTTTTTACTGTGCTATACAATTGCTCGCCCGGCTGTCCTGCCTCCCCAACGACTAAAAAAAGTTGCGGAGCAACAAAGCTAGACCATGGTCCCAACCCAAGAATCCTTCAAAAGGCCCGTCATTAACCCCCGAATCGCTCGCTTTTGCAACCGGTGCTACTCCTTCCAACCAATCAATCGACATTCCACGTACTACAGCCATAAACAATTAAAAGCATTGTATGATTGCATGAGATTTGGGCAAACCAACCCATACACTCGTTCCTTGTTGGATGCCTAAACCCTTGCCTCCAAAGAACCAGTGTACGGGTTCATTCACCCCAGCCCTTGCATGACTAGTGATGGTTCGAACTTCCGAGTGACTTCTACCATGCCAAACTCCTCCAAAGACAGTCAGAAAGCTCAAGAGTTCTCGATGATCACGGGGAAGTCAATGCAATGGTCACTGCAGAAGAAACTGTTGAGCTTGCAACTCATTAGTACTATACCCCCGATCCGCAACAACCAGGAAACCTACGAGAATTATAAATTTTTTTTTTACCAATTTGATAACAATATTCCACCCAGTTAGTGTGTGCACGGTATTGTCCCACAACCATGATCTACAGAGATTGATTGCAAAGCGCGCAGTGCAAATGTCTATATTTCGTATGTGACATCAGCTGATTGCCAAGCCCTCAACAGTGTGTGATCATCGATGTTTGCCCTTCCCAATGAACAGGGAGAACCGGCTGCTTGTTACAGATGAACCGGCTGAAGGCCACTTCACACACGAGCCGAGAGCCGTGACCATGAAACCGTGAGAGCCCAAAAGAAAGTGTCCAAAGGCCGTCCCAACACACCTCCAAAATCACGTAGCGTGGTCACCGACCCTCAAGTGTAGTGTGAAGTCATACGTGACCGAGCCCTCAACCAAATCCTATTTCAATGAATTTTTACTCATGCGGGTCCTCACACATGATAAAATAGAATAAACCAACGGTTGTGTGCGATCGGAGTACCATGGTCTCCCGGTTTTGTGTTAGGCCTACCTCCAAGAGGTAGTTTTTGAAAATTGTCCAAGTGACCATGAAACATGATCCATTCAATGCCACATAGAAATCCATGTAGACTTTACATCCATCTTGCGTTCACATACTCCGTTGGTCCCTCAAGCGTAGTGTGAAGCGAACTTGGACCGGCTCCGTGTTTTCCCACCAATGAGAGTGCTTGAAGAGTAACGGTCACGGGCACTCAGTCTCGTGTGTGAAGTGGCCCAAAGTCTGAGAAAAAACCAGTCAAAGTTCAAGACTTCAGGAAATTTACCGATCATTTTAGAGGAATTTAGAGAATATACTTCAAACTAATGAAGGAAACTTGGAAGATGTCAACACGTAACTGGTTGGACTTGGAGACACTAGGATCTCGACCGGTTAGGCTCAAAATCCTCCCTGAACACTGGCCCTTACCAGTTCTTCCATCTCTCGATGCCGTCCATTAAGAAAATGAAAAAGGAATGTTAGAGTCTTTTACCTTGGCATGTGATGTCCGTTCACCGCTTCCCTCTCATGTCCGCGTGAGCATGAGAGTGGGGGCGGCTTAGTGCATGTTTTCGTAGGTGGATGGTGTGGTTAGTGTTAGGGTTATTTGTTCTATGTTAGTTTTGGGTTTTAGTGTTAGTAAGTGTGTTTAGTCAAGTGGGACCGGGGCTTGTTTCTTTTCAAAATTCCTTTTGTTTAGGGTTATGTGTGTTAAGAATCTTATAGCAATTTGGGAGAAGGATTCCATTAGTTTATGGATTTTGGAGTTGGGGGTTTGTAGGTCTTGGAGGAGTTCAAACAATTGTTGTATGTATAGTGCCCCTTAATCATGTCGTGATTATAATGGGTGGTAGTACAATCCATCCTAGTCGGGATAGGATTGGGTGGAGAATGGTGTATTTATCAAGTTTTCGGTTAGTGACTTTTACAAGGAATCTATCATTACAGGAAGTGAATTCAGCTATTTGTACTTTGAGGTTTGGGTTGGGTGTGAAGGGTGGTTTATGTGTAGGTGGGGCTCTTAAGATGTATAATATATCGGGTCTAAGTCGAGTTGGGCATTTACATATTGGTAGATAGCATGTGCATGAAAGTAGCCATGAGGGTATGGTGTTGTCAAGTGTGTGGTCTTATTTACCGGCGTTGATTAAAGTAAAGCAACGGGTTGTGGGGTGGGCTAGTAGTGTGTTCGCTTGTGTGTGTACTGCTTTTATTATGTTGGTTTGTCCTTAGATTATTTGTGTGTTTATTAGTGCAACATTATAGTAGGTTGAGGCATGTGTCATTTTGGTGTGATGGGCATAGGTTTCATGTTGGGTATATGTCTTGTTTGAGGATGTGTTTTCTTCAATAGTTCCTTAATCATCTTACATATCTAAATTTGAGGGTTTGCGTTATTTGTGCATCAGTAATCCAGGGGGAATCCCATAATAGATTTGACCATATTATGTGTATGTATATGTTGGAGAGTCATTTGTTTATATAGGGTATCGTATTTTTTGCATGGGAGATGAGTATGCTTACATACTCTTTCTCTATGTAGTTTTTGAGGTTGCGGACTGAGCTGTCATGTTGTGTGGATGTCGGAGGCATAGATGTCCAATACGGTGTCTGATGGTTGATGAGGTGGAAAGGGGTTTTTGCAATGCGGGGTTGTTCTCCTCCTTGTTTGGCCAATTTATCAACCTCATCGTTTCCAATGACGTTTGTGTGGGCTTTGACTTTGCGGATGGTAATATTGTGGTGGAAGGTTTTTCATGTATTTACTATTCGGGTTATGAGAATTTAGTATGGGTGGTTGTATTGGGAGGATGGGTTTCTTATGTGGTCGAGGAGAAGATATATGTTGTTGAGGTTGTCTATGGATGTGAATGTATCCGTTGGGCATTGTGGTGTGATCTATGGCAATCAAGAGTGTGTATAATTATGCTCTGAGAATATTAGGGTATCCGGGTAGGCGAGCACCGATATTTACTTGTAGTGGTCCATTGAAAACTCCAACTCCTACGATATTGTTAATGTTATCATTGAGACCTGATTGATCACAGACTTGAATTGCTTTTTTAGGGCCAATTCCGAAGATCCAACGGTGTGAATAAGCCATCTATATAGTAGGATTAGGCGGAAGGGAAGTGTAAGGGGTGGATTGATGTTGCGATTAGTGGGAAGGGGGGTTTTGGGTTGTGTGCCATGCTTTGGGGATTTTGACGTAAATTCTATTTGTATGGGGGTGGGTGTGGTGGGGTAAGTGGTGCAAGTGGGGAGGAGTGTTGTAGGGGGCAGAGGATATGCTACCCACTACGAGCTTTTCTAGGGGACCCTGACATGTTAGAATTTGCCCGGCCGTGAAGAAAGACCCTACCCAATTGGTGACATCAGCTGTAATCATCTAGCGCATTTTCGTCCATCTCTGTCCAGGTGGACGATGGAAAGATAGCAGCACCTACAACATACAGAGTGGTATTTTCCTTAGTTATGTGTCATGCATATTGGAATTCAAATCATGTACTTCAAAACATGTAATGCAACTCATGTCATTCAGATCACGTCATGCCAGTTTTTCTGGATCTAAGATCTAGTTCATATGAGCCAACGTTGTATTTGATGTTTTTTTGGATTATTACCCCGAGTATGTGTTGTGCGTGATATGGTATGTAGATTGATAGTATGGTCTCTTAGAGAAAACCACATTCACTGTCATTTTGATGTTTGATCAATTCTCTCCAGATGCATGTTTAGCATTTTGATGCTTGCACAACTCTCCAAATCACACCCAACTCTCAGCCACCACAAACTTGTTGAGTTTGGGGTTTGCTCATACACACATAGATTGCCGACACAACAAGTGCTTTAAGGATTCATATTCACATAGTTTAGGGTTTAGGATCCATCAGCAGTTTCAATTTTCATCTAAACATGTCATCTAGTGGATGCCCAAAGGCACGACCTTGTAAGTGATCATCCTTGTCCAATGGCACATGGCGAACTTCACTCACTATGGCACTTGGACGATGACCTCCACCAAACTGACTTTGTTGCAGATCAGGCCAAGCAGGGTGACTTCATCATGGAAATGAGAGAGAGAGAGAGAGAGAGAGTCGAAAACCCCCTTATTGATGAATTTTGCTTCTAGGACTTGGTATGGACGAATCACATGACGCATGAAAGGGAAAATACAAGATGTCAAGATTCACTATGATTAATTGGCATAGACTTCACGATTTCATTTAGGGTGAGCAACACCACCCTCTTTATCCCTGCAAATACACCAAAGAAATCATAAGGGTTAACTTGCCCAATTCATTGAGATTCCCATGTGCAAACAATGCGTCTATGGTTGTGAGGTTTGTCATTCTCAATATTGAATTGTCATGATAATCCATGTCCTTCAGGTTTTTTTGTTGGTTCATTATTGGACTGGAACTTGGGCTTTAGAGCATTTCACATTCACCTCTGTAAACACACATAATTAAAGCAGGGTACCTATAACATTCCATAATGTCCTTCATCCGAATGTTGTGTTAGTCTTGATGATATTCAAATATCATTCATATTTCTTTCAACGCAATTTGTACTACAAATACCTTCTTTGTCATATCCCGCACTTGCAAACAAAATTTGCATCATGTTTTTCAGGCACTTCACCATATAGTTCACACACTCAAGGGAGATTGGACTTCTTCTTCAATCATTGTCGACAATGCCTAGGCATAAATCAACATTTTGTGGTATTCATGGTCTTGCATCCCTTTCTTTGATATTCGTCGTCCCATATCAGTCTTTCATTTCTCTTTTACCAATCTTATGCTTTCAATTGGTGTTCTTCTTGCACATCATCATATGGCCAGAGGCCAGGATTTTCTTGTGTCTATGGCATGTCCGGAATTATTGGGTTGAGAACGCAGTTAAGAAGATATTTGCGGTTGCTAAGAGGGCAACTGTCCTTTAAATGCTTGGAGACATAATGTACGGTAGAGGGTGCAAGGTTGACATAGACCTAATCGATTGGCTTGTCCGACAACTTGATATAATAATGAACACCAGACTACGGGCTCTAGCATTCATGAAGTACATGAATGACTCTTGGAGATCCAAAACAACAATGTGGTGTGTTGGAGTGCGACGCATTCCGCATGTTGGCAAAAACACAAACACTGAATCATATCACTCCAATTTGAAAAATATTCTCAATTCTTCAAACGGGAGGTTTGTGGGAAGGCGTATGGATTGCTAATCTATCACCTAATGGGAGATGTTGTTACACACTATTGATATGGTGTGCAGTGCAAGGCGTTTGGATTCATACGCAACACAAAATAGAAAGATATAGTTGTAACAACGATCATTAGGGCTAATGTCATATCTTATACGAACGTCCTCATTTGCACGAACGAAGATGTTGCTTATGTTGGATCCATTAACAACCGGCCTAAGGTTTGGACCATTCATTCTCCGGACTCCGAGTAGGTCCAATGTGATTGCCCCGTTGCACAATAGGGCATGATATGCAAACACACCATGAAGGTCTTCAAAATGTTGTACCCCGATGTCGAGGACAACGCCATTTTCCGTGAAGCAAGTACCAAACACGGCATCAACCGTGGAACTCCATTGTCATAGTGTTTTGCCAAGCCATCTCTTCATCTAGTTCATCTCGACCTACGGTCCACACAACCCACAGTTGGCACTATTTGTGTAGACCTGCACGACAATGTATTACACATTGGTGTGGATGAAGGACACACTGCCGATGGGCCTATAGATCCAATCCTAATTGACTCTCAAGATCCCAATGACATGATCACCAATATAGCAGTGAGAGATGCTAAATATCCAATCGACCTATCACAAGAATGATTATCAGGCAAGTTTTCCATCCAACGTCTCCCAAGCTTGCATTGTGTTGTTGAAGTTTTTCTCGGTGATTGATAGTTGGTGAGTGCGGAGTTATCCATTGCTTGAATTTTTTGTGCATTCACCTCGTAAGTTGGGGCTTGGGCTAAGTGGATGGGCGTTTGGTTTGACCTGGTTACAAACTATCAATGCTTCCGCGGTAAGGTATGAAGTCAATACGCCTTCCAGGGATGTAGGGAGATTTGTTTCGCCACTTGGTGTAGACTAAGACGTTGAGACATTGTATGTGGCACCATCCAGCATGTCCACCCTCCTTGTGCTTGGGGTTGTGTCTAAAGCTTATTCCAACAATGTTGTCTTTGCTAAATAGCTTCTTGATGGTACTCACTATGGAAGATTGGGACTCCTTTTGGGGGAGGTTGTTGACAACTAGGGTTGTGCTAATGTGTAGCTCGGACAAATTGTTGGTGTCCTAGTTATGTATTATAATAACCTTGAGTTTCTCGTGGTTGTTGAGTAGGTTGTGTTGTAAGATCAAGTCTCTTGCTTCCTCGAGATTAAAGTAAGAAAAACGTTGTTCTTCGATACTTCCGGTTTTGTCAAGGTCAAGAACTCAAGTTGTTGGCCTTTGTAGTAGCTTTTGTGTACTAGTGTGTTGAAGATGCTATGTGCGGTGTGGTCGCATAGTGTATCACCTTTGATGTGGAGTCGAAGGTTTCACACCTTTGTGACCAACTTATTTTCTACCAAATGGATGGATTTTCTCTCCTTGTTGGCAGCTTGAAGTTGATTTCCCACCGGACATTCTTGAGAAGTGGATAGTTGTAACAAGCTACAACTATGTTTGGGTGTGACGGCCTCCATTGCATGTCAATGTCCTCATCTTGGTGTGGGATCAGGCTAGCAATGCCCACTTATTATTTTTGTGTGTTCGACGTTGTGTTGTTGATGGTTGCTCTGGGTTGTAGGGGCTTTGCTTCCTTGACATGGCCACTCTCCACTTTTATTTCATAAGTTTTGTTGATCGTGCCTTCGTTGGCCATTTTCTATTGCGGGGTCTCTTCTAGTGATGGTGGCTGCAAGTGCAAATCTTTTGGTGCACTTCTTATTGGGGTTGCTAATACATGTCTAGGGATGGTTGCGAGGTGGGTTGATGTTCAGGTTGTTTCGAGGTCGTGGTTGTGAGGGGCCTGATGGATAATTATCAATTTGCTATTGGTTGTGAGACTTCAATAGTGGGAGTTAATTCGGGCGGGAAGGGCCTTCAAGGAGGGTTTCGGTAGTTTGATGCAAGTTTGCAAGGATAGGGGTCGTCCAACAAGTTGTCCAACATGTTGTGGTTGAGGTTGTATTGAGCGGAGAAATCCCTAGTGTTTGCGGTGATGGTGAAGCCGGGAGTGGCAAGTGTACATCTCTATCCTAATCCTAATCGTTGATGATGGTGTTTTGGTTACTAGGTTTGTTGGTATTTGTATGTGATTGAGGGTGGCGGTGTGTGGGTGGAAGGAATGATGATTTGTATCAATTGGATGGCAGTTTTGGTGCCAAATAGGGATTAATGTAGTGTTTGCACCAATTTGTAGTTTTTTGTTTGGTTGTTTTCAATTGTGGGGGATGCCTTGCTATATTGTGAGGTGGTTTGCGAGTTCAGGGTGGAGAATGGTGTCTTGACAAGGTGTGATGGGTTTTTTTGGTAGGAGTGATGAGGTTGGTGTGTTTAGTTTTGGGGTTGGTTTTGTTTGTTTTAGTTGGCGTTTTGCTACATTCTAATGTAGTTGTTGTGATTGTTTTTTTGAAATGTGGGATTTTTTTGTTGTGTATGGGTCGGTGTTACTAATCTTGGTGGTAGCTTGTGTAAGTTGTAGTTGTAAGAGGTGGACTTCTTTTTGGAGTTCAATGTGGGACCACTTTGATGATTTGGATATGTTCTTGAATTAGGGTTGGGTATAGGAGCGGCCAAGGGCAATGGACCTCATAATGAGTGTGAGGAGTATGGTTGCATAGCTTTGGGAACTTCTTTACGGTTTGAGAGGAAACAAACTGGTTTAAATTCTTGTTGATGGTTGGTAGTGGAGTTTTGATGAAATTATGGGGTTTGCACTTGGCATCATGGAGATTGGTGGCAAACTTGGTGGTGTAGTTTGGTGGAGCATCTTTGGAGAAAGTTTTGGTTGTCGCAACATTAAGGTTAGGAAGAGGAGGACATGTAGATCCGGTTTGTGTATTGATGGATTGAGGACAGATAGTGTGTAATAACATTGATGTGGATGTAGGATACTATGGTGTAGAAAATTTGTGTTACTATGGTGAGGGTTAAACAAACCCTATTGTGGTGTAGAAAGCAAATCTACGCCCATAGCTTCTTCTTCTTCTTCTACATGCTAACCATTGTAGGCTCAATAATCAACACATTTAGGGGGACCTATATGGACCACTACATGAGCTTGAGAATCTTCATGTTGAAAATGAATAAGATATTCATATGAGCTCCAAAAATTATGAGGCAAATGGCTATGAGCACAATTTGGATTTGCTGTTAGTCTTGCACCAATTGTGTGCTTCTTATCTTACAAGAAGTTGGAGCAGAGAGAAAAAGAATCCAAGTAACACTAGTCCTTTTAAAAGAGGGATCCAGCATCAACGCAAAGAATTCTTCTTGCACAAACCAGCCTAAGAACATACTAGAAATATTAATGACTTAGGTAGGCAGGTAGGTGCTCCAATTTCAGTTTATGATCGTGGCAAGTGAGCTCATGTGACAAGAGACAAAACTTGATGCAATAATAAAAGTGCCTGGATCTATGTACCACAATCAACAATGGAGCAAGTCCTTTATCCCATGTTTTTGTTTGCTCGAGACATAGGTGACTTCAGTAGTGAGCACCTCCATTAAAAACATTCCACAAGTTTGGGCACAAGGGCATCTTTCTCCATTTTCAACACTTTAGGGATTATTTGAAGATGTTGAATTCTTGGACATGATAGCGCATGCATAGGTAGTGTGAGAAATGTTTGAAGCCAAGTTGGTGATGTCAGGCTGTGTACCTGCCGAGTACATGTCATGTTGATGTGAAGTTTGATACATCCATTGATACATGCATTTCACACATGACTTGCATATCAAGGCATACTCATAACCAAGGCATATAACTTCCATGATCTGATGGATACAACATATAGGTTTACACTTTTAGGGGAGACCAGCACCACCATAATGATAAGTTCTTAACAAAGAAAATTTTAAAAAGCCAATACCTAGTGCTATCTACAAATAATTTAGATAGTGTTTCAAGACTGCTTTCATGACTTCAACAACATTGGATAAAAATTTGAATTAACTCGCATAGGTGAATTTCCCATTCATCGGATGGCAGCAATATACACCTCCTAGGTGGAAATTGAAGGTCAAGAATGTTTTGTACAAGAATGTCTACAGCCGGGTGTCAAGCTGTTTGAAAGAGGATGTCACTCATCTGAGTTCCCCTCTATCCTGTTACATTGATACAACATATTAACGTGGTCATTTGATACAAAATGATAGCACTTGGATAGTGCCATTGAGCGCAATTTACAAGTATCTACAGCAATCAGAATAGCGGAGGCCGGTTGGGCAGATAGTCGAGCCATTCTGTGGGTGTCCCTTTGTTGCGGGTCAGAACTCTATACGTCCTGTAATTTGGTGGCAGGTCAATACTATCCAACTCCTTAGGTTCCTGATTCGAAAAATTTGTGAGTAGAGCAATATCAACAGTTGACAAGAGGCATGACCACAATATCTTCAATAAAAATAAAAACTGTATTCGTTTAGATCCCTCCTCTCGAAGCTAGCCCAGAAATTTTATACCCAGGTAACAATAGTAACTTGAGGATGTGGGGATCTGACTTACCCGAGGCATTTTTATAAGCTTCATTCGACATTCCTCCAAGCTTTTATCTCCTTTTTTTACGTTACAAGTTGAGCAGGCAGTAACCTGCAAAGCCCCATGTTTTTGTCAAGAATAGAGTGAAACAGGTCTGTATTTTATTGCTGTTACATGGAAGCATCAAAAGCTTACAAGGCATAATAATAGGTGTGGTGACTTGAGCTTCAGACACAGTAAGAAGAGACTGTAGTTTGTCAACCACAGGAAAAAGAACCAGAGGCATGTGGAAAACTAAGAGAAAACTCAGAGATTGATTTACTACGATGACTCGCAGTATTGAACCAGACTGTAAGGCATGAATGTCTCCATATTAAGTGGACCATATGCAGAAAGACAATTATCTACTCCAGAAAGAGGACACTCAACAGAAGCTGAACATGCACTTCTGGGTTACATCCGTTCCTTGTAGAGATATTCAGAAATTGAAAATCTCGCAAGGAGGACAATCATAAAAACAAACAAAAGGTTGTTCAACTAACGAACTTGGGACAGCCAGGACATGGATAGGAACTTCACCAGGTTATCCCATTCCCAACCACCCCCGCGGGAGGCAGCAACCACATGATCAATAGTCAAGTTATCCCTTGTGTTGCAATATCTGTCACACAGTATGACCAAACGGATTGCCACCCAGAATTGGTCAAAAGCATCAAATTTCTTACCAGATCTCATAGCTACCAGAACTCATCTCTTCTATATGTTGGAGAAAAATAGCGATTTTTGGTTTATTCCAGACATCTAAACCCAAGATGTTGTCCAAGGTTCTACAGCATTGGAGGTTATAGAAAGTTCTTGATAGTCCTTAATTGTTAGATATTACAGTTACACAGAACATCCCAATACCCTCAATAGAGGGAAGTAATTCACAAACCAGGTGCACTTACTGGCATCTAAATCTGTCTCTCATAAAGATGTTGTTTCGGTTGAGGTGGAGCCTAACTTTCTTGCTTTTTGGCGCATGAACAAAACTGCTCACCTGCAACCACACACCTCCTGAGTGAAGCTGAATGCTGAAGACGCCCTACTACGCTCTTGGAGGAAATTATAACCCAAGGTCTTTGGCTAACTCTCAATTTGGAAACAGAGTATGTAGGAAAGATGCATATCAAAAAAGGGATCAGCATACCCTTAAGACAGCAGGAATAAAATATGCTCTGTTGGTTGCTTGAACGGCTTGATCATAGTATTCAAGTACATCTGCCTGCAATACAGAAACAGCTTATTTCCATCCTAAGATAAACAAAAGAAGAGAGACCGTCCAGTGACAAAATGTTCAAAACCTAAGGGAATCCCTAGTGAACAAAGGCAATGCAAGAGAAGTAGTTTCTATCTAATAGATACAGCACACCTCAGGTGGCCCAGATTGCTCACCTTCTCCAAAATCTCTAGACACAGTGCTCGCTTCCAGCTCACCACATTGATTGGTCTGGACCATCCAATCATAAGGCCCATTCACTAGGTCTGAACCAACACCCAAAGCAAATGTACAGCAGGCTGGCATCGACCACTTCAAATATTGTTCCTCAAGTCGTGCATGCTTCCAGGTAGTGAACAGACATGGCAGACCTCACATTGAATTGCACTTTGAATGAAATGGTGTTTACTTTTTGGAGGACACTAAAAACAAGACACTCACCTACAGAACGTAGAACTCCATTTGGAAGGCACCATGGGGTCTACCACTATGGAAACCCAGGAAATCCCAACACCACCAAAAATCACATTTGATCCTCTTAAGCAAGCCTTTCTAGCTCAAGAATGAAACCCTCTCCACCTCACGGGCAAGAAGCTATACCACCTTCATCTCAAGCACTTTCTCAACTAGGAATGCGAAACGCACTTGAAGCAACCCTTGTCACCACCCCAACGCACAATCCATTGTTGCTTACCGCACCTCATAGACTCGCCATTGAAATTGGCCAGTGGCCGACTATCCAATCCCTAGAGATTAAAGAATCAAAAACAAAAATATCCTCCAATACATATACCCTCACATGGATTTCACATTTGTTTGATACATATAGACCTGAAAGGGATCATAAATATGTAAGATCTTCATAATGTAGACCCGAATGGTATCCAAAAATGTGATTTCAATCCAACACTGGTAGATACCTGTAGGAGAGGTCGAGGACGAGACCTCTTAAGTAACCGAGCTCATCATCCTCATCCACCTCGTCCAGCTCTTCCTCCACTCCACAGAAATCAGCAGGGGCTAAGGAAGACTTTCCTCCAGAAGTGGCTTTAGCGCCATCAGACTTTCTCTTCCCTTTCTGTTGCACCTCCCCGCCCTTTTTCTTGGCGCCTTTTTTCACCTTTGTTTCACTGCCTTCCATCACCATGCTCGTCTTTGAATGCCGCTTCAATGTTTCTCCATTGTTGCGACGATGGTTCCTCAAAACAGCGGATTGCAGACCCTTGTTGTTGTTGTGCCCTTGAAAAAACTCCCTCTCTAACATGAGATGCATGCAATTGCTTTGTGCCAAGAATATATGAGTCTTGATGAGACTCATGATTGCTAATAATGAGGAAAACTGACAATCCTTGTCAACCTCAAACTAAGTTAACCGTCCCTAGTTCGGCACCAGACAAGCTGATGAAGAAGATGCCCTGGCCTGCCTGCGTGCCTGCCTCCCTGCCTGCCCGCCCTACTTATAGTTTTATTGCATCAAAGAATATAAGCCCTGTTGTAAAGCAACAAACATGCACACGTGTAGAATGGGACAAAGCATTGAAGTCACGAACTGCGGAGGTTACTTAATCCACGCAATGAATCACAGACACATGAGGTCTTCAGAATTTACAAACAAACTGTACAACAACGAGTGAGCCCCTTCAAGAAAATATGTACAAACGCTCGTCACATCAAATAAACAGATCACAGGTTTAACCAGCGCTTGAGCAACGAAAATGTGGAAACAAGCAAGTACATCTAATTACACCTGGACACCGGAAATGTCTGCACAACTTGACGGTGGCAGCAAGAACATCAAGTCTCGGATGGAGACAAACCCAGAAAAATTCGAAATAAATAAAAATGCAGAAGAAATCAGTGCCACTAATTATGCCCAATTGACCAATCGCAAGCTCATCGACTGCAAATTTGGTGAGTCAAGTGTGCAGAAGCGGATCGATCTCACATGCAGCAGTGGGAAGTAACCGAGCCAAGGCCACGACGAGAAGAAGAAGTGGAATGCAAGCAGACAACCGAATTTGGAAGCAAGCAATTAAGTGAAAGCAAGCAAAGAGCTGTTCCCAGTGGATAGAAAGAGCAATTTGTGAGGAGAAAGTGCAAGAGAGAGCTCGAAAAACAGGAAAAGAGCAGAATAAAGACGGAATTGAGGCGTGGGGTGAGGGGAATTGAAGGGGAGGGAAGCGGCGATGGCGATGGCGAAAGGAAGGCCGGAGCTTCAAGGGCGGATGGTGGATACAAAACAAAAGCCCGGAGGCCAGACGAAAAGGCAACATGCTGCCCCTATGTCCGTGGGCCGCGTTCCCTCCATAGGGAACTCTATGGGAACATTTTTGGGAACGCAAATGGATATCTAATGGAAAACTGAGAAAGCATTGTTGTCCAGTAGAAATCAGACTATTTAAGCTTAAGGTAGATAGGTCTTAAATGGTTACTTTTCTCATTAGCCCATTTCTCCTAGCATATGCAATTAGTTCAAGATGGTTAGCACATTCAAATCAAGGTTGTAACCACTTTCCTCATAATTTCGAAGCTCATACAAATATCTTATTCATTATCAAAGTGAAGATTCTTGTGATCATTAAGTGGTCATAAGGTTCCCCCCCCCCTCTCCAATTATCTTAATAATTGAGTTCATAATGGTTATCATATTTTGAACACGTAGTTGAATCTCATTCAAACATATGTCTTTTGGGTATTTGTTCATGGCGCATGTTCAGCTCACCGAGTCCTGGTATCGACAAAAATACCATCAAATACCCATTCCTTGTTGGTATAAAGAAAATATGAAATCCTCAATAAAGATACACGTATGGTATTTACCCCTAAAGGACCACATGTAGAGTGAAGTTACATTTACAACAATGTTTACGTTTTCAATTGGGGATGTTAAAGTGGGTGTTATTTACAAATCAATTCAACAAGTTGTCTCCATATCTTCTCCCAAAAGTCCGAAATGCCAAATATGGCCTCTTGGTCCTTCAGGGGTTCAAGCAAGACGATATATACCATACCAACAACGGTCTCGAACCTAAAAGGACCAAGGATTTTTTTTATGGGAAACATGACGATCTATCCAACCCACCAACAAGCATTGAAGCAACACTTTTTGTTATCTATGGCATTGAATGGGCTTTTAGCACACTAAAAGATCAAGTGAAAATAAAGACATATGTGATAACGGTGATTAGATATATGTGGTAGGTTTTTGAGTCCATCATTAATATGGACTCAAATGGTCTTAATAATCTATTCTACACATATGCACAATCTAGTAGAAATAGTGCATATTATAAATGGGTCGAATCTTGACCAAAGTTATTTTTTACACTTTTAGCTAAAAAGATCAATAATTAATCTTAAACCCCTCTATATGACATCAAGAGGCATGGATAGGGCCTCTTGGACCTACAGTAGTTGATATTTGTCGTTGGCATGATTCTCAAACTTGCATTTCACCCTTGGAACTTTTCTTGGATATGCAATTGTGTCTTGCTGGCAATTTTTGGGTCTTATTATTAATAAAGTCTTACTTTTAATTGAAAGAATCATATCCAACACCTCTTAGGATACAATCAGGGCTGTTTTTTCACAAAGTTTTTACCCATCCACGTCCCAAAACCTCGAATTGAAAGGCAAAAAAAATTGCAACCCGTCCCAAAACCGGTAATTTCAAAACCAAGCCGTCCATGGAAAGGTTGAAGAAAAAACAACCCGTCCCAAAACCGGTAATTTCTAAACCAACCCGTCCATGAAAAGGTTAAAGGAAAAAACAAATCGATAAAGATAACCCGAAAGATGTCGGCATGTGATTGGTGCACTTGCCACTTGGAAACAATAGTATCTTACTATCTTCGTTCATTTCTGCTTTTTCTATTATAATTACCAATTTGCCAGCCTGCCACTGCCCCATTTTGTTTGTTTGTCCACAGACTAGTTCAGAGAAACTGAACTAGACTCAGTCACTCAAACTCAACCGGTTCATTTGAAACTAACGCGAATTCAATAAGTTGGAGAGTGCCGCTGGAACAATCTCCTCCTGCAATCTTGAACTTCAACAAGTGTTTTCTCAAACTCAACCGGTTCATTTGAAACTAACTCAAATTCAAGAAGTTGAAGAGTGCTGCTGGAACAATCTTCTCCTGCAATCTTGAACTTCAAGAGGTGTTTTCTCAAACTCAACCGGTTCATTTGACAACTGCAATCAAGTTATCTCTCACCGGTCTCTCAGTTGCTTTAGCTTTCAGTTGCATATGTTCAATTCATTAGCATCTTAAATCTTGAGAGTCTTATTCCTCTCTTTTGTTGTGGGTTGAGTGCAAATTCGAGGGTTGTGCAAGAAATTTCTGTCAATTCGAGTTAAACCCTAGCAAATTGCAGGGTTGAGCTTGTAAGTTGTTGGGTCAATGTATGAGTAGATATTTGAGCCTTACATGTGCCTAAGATGGAGGAAGCGTTGTATTTGACATTATGTTAAAAAGGTTCTAAATTTTGTGGTTGATGAATTAATGTATGCAAGTGAATCAAGCACTTCAAGATTGATAGTTTGATTGGGTATTAGTGGTTTGATTGCATTATGCTTATATTCACATGTCATATATGACATAACGTAATTGATATTTGTATCATTTTTTAAATTTAAAAATGTTATTTTTAGAACCCATCCAAAGTGAATTTGACACGTCCCAAAACCGGTTCATTTTCTAAGAACCCGTCCACTGGAAATGTTTTTTTTTATGAACATGTCCCTAGACATGTTAGGGACCTTGTGAAAAAACACCCCTGGATACAATGCTTGGACACGCCCCGGGCTAGATCACATCTTCATTCTGCTGGGGCCCGCCCCTCCCACACTTCCTCCATTGCATGGTCATCATGCCCGCACCTGCGTGGGAACTCTTCCCTGTTGGGAACCAATGTGACAATACCCAGTCAAAATTACAAATATTCAAGTTGACTTATTGCACTTGATTTAGTAATGGAGTTGCCATGGTATTTCCGGTAAACACATTTTCAAGTGCAATATCCCCTAAAAAACTTACAAGGAATGACAAATGATATTGAGTTAACATTTAGTGTTGGTGACACTATACCGCAGTTTTACAATTAGTATTGAGCAAGACAACTAGAATTGGTGACACTAATTATCATGTTTAGTGTAGTTAGTATGCACACCGAAGAGGATGATATAACTTAATTGGTTAAAAAAACACTAATGTCAGGTAAAAAGTTATAGCAACGTGCAACTCCAAATGGTATAACCCACACTAATTAGACAAAATAGTGTAGCAAAGGAAAAGTCACAAATTCACAAAACACCATTCACTCTTGTGTATCTAAAACAATCCGATTGCACTTGAAAATGTGTTTACCGGAAATACCATGCCAACTCCATTACTAGATCATAAAATTATCAAGTGAAAGTGTCAAGTGTCACATTAACATTGACTAAAAACCAATGATAAAAAAATCAAATTGGCAACAAATGAATCACAATTTGGCATGTGAAGTGCTAAACTTGCCGTAGTTGAGAAACATGGTACTAAGGGAGACATGCCTAACCCCAACACAACAATAATCTAGACACATGTAGTTGAGTGGTTTGCGGTTAGGTTTGCAAAGAAGAATGGACATCCAAACAACACGGGTTAACAAAGAGTGGACTACGAACCCATACATAATGTTAACTCGTTCCAGGGTCAATAGTCAACATGGTTTAAGGGACCTTTTATGACCACTTAATGAGCACGAAAATCTTCACGTCGATACTCGATAAGATGTTCATACGAGCTCCAAAAAATATGAGGCAAATGGCTACGTGCCATTTTGGCTTTGCTAATCACCTTGCGATAATTGTGTGATCTGTGTCTTTTCTAGAAGAGAGAAAAGCATCCGAATCATGCACATCAATGCATGGGAAGTTGTTGGGCATATATAACTTAGTCGGTCAAGATCCTAGTGATTCTAAATCCAACTGGTTACATGTTGACATCATCTTCCGGTTTTGCTTTCATTCATTTGGGGTATATTCTTTTATAGATTCCTTTTAAATGATCCGTAATTCATTCTCCTCAAGTCTCCAACTTCAACCGTTTCATCTGTAACTAAACCACCAGTTCTCCCCTAGCCCAAAATATGAAATACTTTTGGAGATTTTTGCCTGACACTTGTGTCATCAATAGACTATTTCTTCAATGCACTTTTGGACACAACCATCATATCTCAGTCAAAGAAGGGGAAAAGGGGAGATTCTAGTCCCATTCTAGAAACATCTCTTTCTCTCTCTCCTAGAACCATTCAAATATGAAGCCACTTACCACCATAAAACGCAGTTTTTGCAACACGCAATATAAAACTAATGTGGATGGGTCGTTAAGTGGCTCGTTTTGCTTAATTGGACTCTAATATATGCCGTAGTACCTTCACCAATTAGGCTATTTGTAGGTTGATAATTATTATCTATTATTTATGTTTTTACATTCAGCAATACCGGATCTAAAGGAAAGGTCATTTTTTGTGTATTGGATTTTGAGGTTTAAAACAAGCAAGATTTTGAAAATTTTGGTTTTCTTAAAAATAGTTTGATTAGTGTTGAAGTGGTAGAGGTACAATAATCTCCCGCTGAAGTACGCATCCCGGTTAAGTACGCAATTTTTTTGACAAAAATCAAGGTTCATACTTTATTGTTTGAACATGTCATGTAGAGTCATTTGTCGCAAATGCATGAATTTTTTACACTTGACATTCAACGTTAATTTGTCAATGTTTCGTTGAAATGTCTCAAACGATCGTCGCAGTTCATCATACATTTGTCCATCTTCCGTTTGAACATCGGAGCAAAGCAATTGATCGTAGATGTCGAGGACAATGTTGTATAGAGCTTCAAAGCCTTTGAAGTTTGTAGCATTTTCCAATTCAACAAATGTTTCAATAGGCTGGATTTCATCATCGATAGGTGGTTCTTCTTTCAATTCCCATCATTTCACTACTAGATATTGTGTACAATCTAGACATGTAACAAGACATTTATTGAAGTAAACAAAGACGTGACCTAATAGCATATATTACTAGAAAGTGTGTTGTCTACGACATGTCTTGGGGACCATGCCCTACACCCCATGGATCGTCTATTTGAACATAGCCAATATGTTTAGGACCATTGCTTATGATGTCTAAATATACTAAAAAATTTACGGGCTCCACACTAAATTATTATTTAATGTTAAAGCGTGCATGCATGTGTAGGGATATCATTGATTGATATGTTGAATAATGAGTGGTCCTATTTTATAACAAATGAGTGTCATTTAAAAGAGATATCCACCATTAGTAAATCCAATCCTCACCTATTTATAGTATATTATTTCACTATTAACGGATTTTTATTTATTATATACTGGAAATTATCTACTATTTACTGTGTACATGACTTTTCACATACGCCCTAAAAATTACTGACCATAATTCACACAATCTATTGGGCAAATTGTTTGATTGTTTATAGGACGATGTGAGTCGTCCTATAAACAATATCGGGGCGTCAATGTGTCAATAATGACTATTTTCCAACACTTACACTATAAACATGTCGATTTCCTTTTTTTTCATGAAGTGTTGGTCCAATTAGCACATGTATGCTAAAACATTGTACTAAAAACCCTTGTTTCTCTTGTAGTGTTTCTAGAACTTTATCAACGTCCTCAAGCATAACAGCATAATACTCTTCATTGTTAGCGTCATCGAACGTTGCCCGCTTGCTCGGCGCACTCGGCTTACTCAACTTTGCAACGATTTCACATTTTTGGGCTTCGGTCAAGCAGGTTGCCTCAAGTTTCATTTATTTCCCATTGTGATTTATCAAATCAGGTATAGAAAGCAATATGAGTAAGTTCACACCTACCAACTAAATGAGCACCAATGCAGTGATTGGGGAGATTTTTGGGCATAATCGGTTGAGATCCTAGTGTTTGTAAGTCCAACCGGTCACATGTTGACATCCTCCGGTTTTCCTTCATTAAATTGGGGTATATTCTATAAATTCCTCTAGTATGATCGATAATTTGCTTGAAGTCTTGAACTTCAACCGGTTATTTCTCAAACTCAACCAATTCATCTGTAACTAACTGCCAGTTCTCCCCAATCATTGCACCAATGGCTCCGGTTCAAAGTGCGTACTTAAGCGGGAGATTACTGTCCTACGGTATTGATTGGTATAAATCTATAATGCCATTCTAGAAATGTCACACTTCATGACCACTGCATATTGTTCCCTCCATGACTCATTGTCAATATGTTTTAATACATGCATAATTACCATAATGGCTAAAGTCTCACTTCATTGCCAAAAACGGTTTAGATGTTTCATTCGTGTTACATATTTTAAAGCCCGCCTATGGAGACTGCCGCTCAATGAGCCATGCAAGTGTTTGTAAAAGACACCTTCAACTACACGAAGATGTGCTTGAACAGGAGATTCAACATGGCATTTAGGGCCACTTTACATACGAGCCAAGAGCCATGACCATGAAATTATGAGAGCCCGGAGAAAGTGTCCAAAGGCCGTCTCAAGGCACCTTCAAAATCATGTAGTGTGGTCACGGATCCTTAAGTGCAGTGTGAAGTCATATGTGACCAAGCCCTCACCCAAATGCTATTTCAATGGATTTCTATTCACACGGGCCCTCACACATGATAAAATAGAATAAACCGATGGTTGTGAGCATTTGAAGTGCTACGGTCTCCAAGGTTTGTGTCAGGCCTACCTCCAAGAGGTGGTTTTGAAAAATAGTCCAAGTGACCATGAAACATGATCCATTTGATACCATGTAGGAATCCATGTACACTTTACATCCATCTCACATTCACATATGTCCCTCAAGTGTAGTGTGAAGCGAACTTGGACCGGCTCTGCCTATTCCACCAATGAGAGTGGCTAAAGTGTAATGGTCACGGGCTCTCAGTCTCGTGTGTGAAGTGGCCCTTAAACTACCAAACCAAAACCACATGCCTCACTGACATACTTGCAACCAATATTACCCTTGATTGTATAATCTCACAAGCCCTTGGTTCGGCCTTCATATTATAGTCCGAATGCACTCTACATGTAGAGCGAGGGTGGAGCTCATAGGTGGTTTTTCTTCTTTTCTTCTTGTGGTTGTTTCTTGTTTTGGTAATGAGATTGTTGCTACAAAATGTGGTGTATTGGGGGCCGTTGTAACGTCAGCATTTGGACGTCAAATCATGGTGCCCATCTTCATCTTCAACATCCATAGTTTACAGCCACTGCCTTACCTCTACTTCTACACTATTACTTACACCGCATTTTGATTTAACCGAGTGGGTTGGTGTTTCTTAGTGACAACCATCGCTTACTTCATTCATATTAAATACGAGAGTGAGATCGTATATGTCTTATCAAGGTCACCGGCTACTATAACCCCCAATCTTATTATTCATGTGTGACTCACGTTGTCCAAGGATAGGCTCACTAGAACTAAGTATAGTATGTTGTATGTCAAACCTAAAGTTTGACTATCCAGAGCGGGGGTAATAATTATTCATTGAAATTGGGATGTCATTATGTGGTATCGTTTAGCTCTCAAGGAGAAGTCAAAGGAATAAAGAAAAGAGGGAATAAAAGCAAGTTGGCCAAAACATTAATCACCAAGTATTGGATATCAATAAGACTAGAGATAAGCACAAGCACATACACATACACAAAGGCATATGAATAATGCTTGGAGTGAGATGGTCTCATGCTCTCCTTGCTTTGCCTTTTATTGCTTCTCTTCTTTTCTTTGGTTCATACAAACAATATGGGATAACTCTATCCCTCTTCGGACTAGCATTATAGCCTTATTCTAACCTTCTTGTTTCTCATGCCTCTTCCATTACATTTCTATTGGCTACGAGCAATTTAATGCTCTATCTTCTACACTTCTCGCTTTGCGAGTAGTCAAAGGCTTCAAAAATCCATTGCCTTTGTTAATACTTTATTTTTATTAATAATGATATTTGTTTCCAAGTAGAGATGTTAATGTTTTGTAATGTCCAAACAACCAATTCGACCTTTTCTAGTTAAAAATGAGATGTCAAGTAAACAATCACATCATTGAGCAATTTCAAGAAGTAAGTCACACCAAATACAATATTTATTGTAGTAAAGGTCCTTCCACACCTGCGGTGGTAGGCCATGTTAGTATGCCAAAATTTATAGTAAATTTATTCTGTATTCACATTACAAGTGGTATGAAACACTATGCAGACGTGGAATCCGAGTTGGACAAGCGATGGTTGCAATATAAAATGTGTAACTCCGCAGTTAACGCAATTTCAGAGATTTTTATAAAATCTTCAAAATTCCTAGATTTAAGAGAAATCAGCGAGGTGTTACGTAAAGCACCTCCTTCCCCCCCGTTACATCATTTGGGCGCAAAAGTGACCTCGCACTTGCTTCTGTTTTTGGACTGCTCTATTGTTTCTTGTTCTTGCTTAAAAAAAAGTAGCTCCAGTGTTCTTGACCCTTTGCAAATTGAATCTTTCTACTCACTAGTACCGTACGTGATAGGCCAGCTCGACAGTAGGGTGTCGAATAATTAATTTAATTTTCATTTTTTACATTCGACGGATGAAACAATATTTTCATCAAAATTCGACGGATGTAGGTAGTAATTTCTTATTCATTCGACTGTTACTAACAAACTGTAACGGAATTACACGTTTCATGATCATAATTGGTTTGTTACAAAAATCTACTCAAGAAACTCTAAACCTTTGAGAGCATTTCTTGTATTTGCTTAGGGTTTTAAACACAAATTCTCTACTGTAGTGCTTCTCCTCCTTTTGCTGTAGGAAGTCATAGCTTCATAGTCTTGTGTATGCCAAGTAGGAGCAATGGCGCTTGGTGAAAAGAAGCAAACTATATTGACTTCTATGTTTACTAAGATCTCTCATGAGGAGAGAGAGTGTGTTGTTGCAAAAGAGTTTGATCAATTAAAAGCCATAGCTGCAACTGAGAGGGAGATTCAAGGAGAAATTGTAGAGAAGCGCCAAGTTGGACGTCCAAGGAAAAATACCATGCTTATATGCCCAAGCACAATCAAACAAGAGGAGGAGGAGCATGATGCAAGGAGGAAGAAATCTCAACATTTACAAAAGAAGAGGCATTCATACAACATGTGGTTCACCACGGACCTCTTTCCACCAATTCAAGAGGCAGTTAAGAGGTATGGAAGGACACAAGCTGCAATTCACTACTTGGAAATTGCTTTTAGAACACCTGGAGGTCCTAGTCCTTACAAAAAACTAGGAAGATCAAGCTTGTATGACTGGTTTAATAAAAAATGAGAATTACAAGCTAATTACAGGGAAGCAGCAAACCTAGGACATCACCCAAAGAAACAAGATCAAAATTTGCCAATCCTAGAGAATTACCCCCATGTTCGTGATCAACTTGTATCCAAGTTGCAAAAAATGAGAGAAGCTGGACAGACTCTCCTCATTTCCATTGTACAACCTATTCTTAGAGGAATGTTTGAGGCCCTTACTCCTCAATTTCTTGATGATAGACCTGGAGGTTTCACAGTGTCAAGACAATGGACAAATGAATTCATGAAAGTTTACATGAATTGGACAATTAGAAAAGGTACTACTGCTGCAAGTAAATTACCATTAGATTGGATGGAGCAAGGACTTAACATGAATTACAGGGTAGCTTACCTTGCTAAAGTTTATGGCATCCCATCATCTCTTGTGGTCAATTCAGACCAAACGGGTATCCATTTGGTACCTGCAGCAGGGGGCAAAACATGGGATGCAAAAGGTACAAAAGATGTCAAAATTTTAGGCATGGAAGACAAAAGGCAGATCACATGTGTTATGTTCTCTAGTGCTAGTGGAGAGCTTTTGCCAATTCAAGCAATATTCACAAGGAAAACAATAAGATGTTTACCAAAACAAAGTGATGAAAAAATTAAATGCATAGAGGCAGGATGGCATTTTACCTTTTCTCCAAATCATTGGAGTATACTCCATACCTCTCAACAATTTGTTGAAGAGATTTTAGAGCCCTACTTGGCTTCCAAGATTGCCATGCACAATCTCCCAAAAGACCAGAAGTTAATATGGTTGATTGACTCATGGTCTGTGCACAAAAGTTCAGAATTTTTGAATTGGATTAAGTCCAAGCATGCAAATATCCTAGTGATATTTGTTCCTGCCAATTGTACTTCTAAGCTACAGCCAGCTGATGTCATTTTACAAAGGCCATTTAAGCATGCATTTAAGTTAGAATTTCACAATTGGACAGCAACAGAGGTGAAATTACAAATTGAAGCCAATGGAGAACTTGAAATTGATCTAAGCATGAGTAACTTGAAACCACGCATCCCTGCATGGTTGTTCTCAGCTTGGGCACAAGTCAAAAAGATGGAAGCTATGATACAGAAAGGGTGGCAGAAATGTGGGTTTGAGAGAGCTTTCTTACCTACATTTCAATTGAAGGCAATGGAGGTGAATGCTGAATCTCCTCTCTTTACTGTAAACCATGACTTGGAGGAGAATGTTGAAGAAGAAGATGTTTCTGATCCAACCATACCACTCATGAATGTGGTTGAGGAATGCTTGGATGCAAATATTGAAGCACCAACATCATCATTTGTACATGGAGCAACAACAAAGAAGAGAAAGAGTACATCTAAGAAGATTGACAAGAGAGGTAAACAAAAAACCTTAACCTAGTGAGTTTTAAGGTAGACATACTTCATAAAATAGTTCATTTAGATGTACTATCAAGGTCTAAAAATGGATTGATGGACCATGGAGTTATGTAAATGTGACAAGTAATGAAACATACCTTTGGAGTTGATGTCTGCCATGCTTATTGTAAATGTGCTACTCATTTTACTAGTCTGAATGAAGGCACTAGGTGAACAAATTGTGCAGCAATTTAGCAATGTAGCAAAGGTTAGATACAAGACCAAATTTATACCTGCAATACAAGGGGTTTGGCATCTAAATCAAAAATCAGCCAGATGGGTAAAAGGAGACCTGATTGAAGATCCCCTTACTAAGATGTGGGGCTGCATTGTTGCGAACTCACACATTTTAGTTCTCTTATTTTTTAGTTGATTTTGAGATGGGAGTCAACATACCTCAGTGCCACACTTTTCCAGAAGGAGCTCCAAGCTTCTATTGCACACTTCAAGTACTTCCTTTTGCAGAGTAGCATTGAACCACTGCATCAGTCCAACTTAGATTAGGTAAGAGTATGAAAGCGAGGTAAATAAAAAAGTGATAGGGATTTGAGATACAAGGATGCAAATGTTCGATGAACTTCACACTTACACTTGAGTACTTTCCAAGCTTCAAAGAACTCAAAGTAGCTTTCCTGGCGCCATTCAGTTCAGGTACACATGGTGGCATCTACAAAATGCCCCCACAATATCATGACAAGACAGTACTAACACAGCAATAACTTGGATGTGCTCCCAGCATCCCTGCACATCTGCACATAGCAAACAATCCATTGTAAGATTGTATTTCCCATGCTTCCCCCAATGACTCTTGTCTTGATGAAGGCACCCACCAGTACTGTTATGTTAGTCTTGCACAATCACATATTTCAATTCCAGTATAGTGTTCCTAAGTTGCTCTAGATATTTCTCTAGTGCAAGAAGAACAAAACTTCCTTCTACACCATCATTTTGCAAGACAGAACTCACACAAGCATCGCATCCTCTGTTGTGGCTGCGATAGGACCACATGACTCCATAGAAGCGTTCTGATGATGTGACGACACGGCAACATGACAAAAGCAGCAATCGGAGTTTCCAGAGATCCAAATCTGCCCTTGGGGACCCGGAGAGGTATTCGAACAGCATCAACAGGCCATTGCCATGGTCTGATACCGAATTGGCTGAGAACAAATGCTCTCCTACCTCTGTCGATCATTCGCCGCAGACCGACTTTGAGCATGCTCTACAAGCAAATTCGGTGAACCCTCACAACACACATAGTTATGGCTCGAACAGGGGTTACAAGCATGACATTGGTGTTTCTCTAAAATCTGGCGACCACATGCGGCAGGCGGGATTGAAAGGAACGAAGAGTGTTAATCTAGAGCCAATTTCAATAACTACACATGATAATGTGGCAGCTCACACAATTGTCCGTGGCTCTGATGGGGAATACACGCGCCCTGATGTGCAGAGGCGATTCGATGACAAGAGCAACAGCAGAGGGAATTTACAGGACAACCATCTTATATCAAAATCATCGTCCCCAAGGTCATCATCACCTGTGTGGTCTGATCACACAGAGTATGATACTGATGATTTCTCTCTGGACTCTGTCGATCACTCCAAGCTGCAGTCTACAGACTTTAGGGATGATGACTCTTTCAAGAGGAAACCGGTGACGACGACTCATACACCTCGTAGCTCTGATAGAGAACACAAGCAGACACGGATCGATGAGTATCTCACCTTAAGAAAATTCCGCAGGGCTGCAGGTAGGTGTTCCGCAAAGGATCACACCTCTGGCATTGAGAGGCCATTGTCGTGGTCTGATGCCGAGTTGAGGCCATCAACCGATGTGGAAACCTTGCGGCAGGAGGAGTTTAAGGGCGTGATCCCAAAGAAAAATCCAGCAAGCGATGGAGAATTCATGCGTCCTGATGTGCAGACACGACTTGGTGACAGGAAGAATTGCAGTAGAAACTTGCAGGAGTTGAATCTCAATCCTAACTCTAATTCCCGCGGGGGCGCAGGTAGGCGTTCTGCAAAGGATCACACCTTCGGCATTGAGCGGCCACGGCCATGGTCTGATGCAGAGTTGAGGTCATTAGCAGATCTGGAATACTTGCGGCAGGAGGAACTCAAGAGCTCTCCGAAGAGAAATTCAGTAAATGATGGAGAATTCATGCGTCCTGATGTGCAGGCACGATTTGGTGACAGGAAGAATAGCAGTGGGAATTTCCAGGAGTTGAATCTCAACCCTAACTCTAATTCCCGCGGGGGCGCAGGTTGGTATTCTGGAAAGGATCACATCTCCGGCATCTCCGGCATCTCCTCGCCCTCCATGCTTGCTGAGTCACTTTGTCGGGAATGCTTCCAACTTGCTCCCTCTCACAGCAGCTTCGCACCTTCACAACGGGCATCGATTAAGGGTTAACTTCAGCAAAAACATGGCCACTGTCTCTTTCATCAGATCCACATACATACTCACTCTCATCCGATCCCGAAGTACAGAGATTTGGACATTGAGACAATCAATCAACGTCCAGATCCACACAACAATTTCAAACAAAAAAACAGAGTCACAGGAGAAATCTCGGTGAAGAGGGTTCAGTGAAGGGTTCAGAACGGTGTCTCTCTCGCTTCCCGTTGAAGGCGTTGAGCTCTCGCTTCCTGCTGCTGCTCCTAGACCTTGATCTGACCCATTCGAGCTTGCCTTCACATGTCGACTCTCCACCTCCGCCCATGGTGATGTCGAGGAGCTCCGCAGGGGTTTCGGAAGGAAGCGGAGGCGGGGGCTAGAGAGGGCGGGGGTGAGAGAGGGCGGGAGCGGAATGGACAGATTTCGACGAGTCTGTCAACCATTTTTTCGCTTTTCGACAGCTGGGCCTTTTAATAATAAAAAAATTCGACAATTATTTTAAAAAATTAATTATCGTCGAACTGGCCTATCACATACGGTATGTGATTTTTCTGTTGCTACTCCTGTGAATCTTTGTTTCTTGCGGCTTTATTGCTACAACAAAAAAATCATTACAACAAATTTTCTATCCTAAAAGAGAGTTTGCTTTGCACAAATCTCAATGGACTATGATAGTGATTCATTGACGGATTCCAACGCTCGCCGATATGATGACAATCCTTCCGTTGCTGAATCTCTTGCTCGTGAAGCCAGTGCCGCACTTTTTGGAGCATATGCTGCAAACACCAATGACGGTACGATTGCAAGACCATTTCCATTGTTGTTTCAAGTTTCATGACGAATATAAATAAATTGATCAAAGAAATTAAACAAGTTCTTGAATTAATACTTTCTGGTTTAAGTAATATCTCTTGTTGTCAATTCTTTGCTTCAGTTTTGGAAGACTCTTCTCTAAAGAAATAGTTCTTGAAATCGTGACACTATGCAGACCTTGCTAGACAATCCATCACAACACACCAGAGAGTAAGACCTGAAAAAGTTTGCCTGGAAACAAGAATACATGTTCCATAAAGCAGGAAAAGAATGAATAGAGCTAGCATGAATAGGATGAATAATAACTGATCATACAGCAGCTACAGTACACAATCTCCAGCCACATGTATTTTAAGTGAGCCTATGAAGTTAGGAGAGGCACCCCCAAACTCGAAGGTAACCTCAAGAGACTACAATAAGCAAAATAGCTCAGCCTTTCCACTCAGTTTAAGGATTTACCCCATCCATATGCTGCAAGGCCTTCTCAGCATCTGTCCTTGTCTTGAACTCCACATAGCCGAATCCCTTGGGCAAATTAACCTGTAAGGTGAAGCATTGAGTTCATTCCCGTTCCATATATATTTTATGATGCCATAAAGTAACAAACAAAATTACAGACAGCAGGACTCCATGGAAGAAGGTTAAATACATACAGTGCGATCCATAGCTAGCTCCACATTTACAAACTTCACCATAGTTGCCTGAATCATAGCAAACAGACAAAGTTCAGTACATTCACATAAAAGATTAATATCATGAACCTAAGCTATTTTCAAATTGTAATTACATAGAAGTTCTGCACTATGAAAACACTAAAAACCATGAACTACTCAGTATTATTTGGTGCAGTCAATGAGAAAATTCCAAAGTGCAAGCATACCAAAGATCTTTTTCAGGTGTGCCTCGTTTACATTGCGAGTGAGGCACCCAACATGCAACACAGTGGATTCTGGGGTTGGAGTTCGCAATTTTCTGTAGTTGAATAATGATAAAGCACAAAACAAAGAGTCAGAATATCCTGATTGATCCTATTTAAGCAATTCTGTAGAAAATGTTTTGCTAATACTGGTAGTGCATCTAACTAGGCTCCTATTTCTCATCCTAAATTGCAAAAAGAGCACATGTAAGCATATTCACATTTATCAACACACAACAATGCTTTCAGACAGTGGCTGGCCAAACACTTACTTGACATGTGAAAATTTCTTAGGTGGGGGTGATGAAGATATGGGTTTCTTTGCACCTGATGCATCACTGCACGCCACAACAAGGAGAGGTGAACGATTTTCCCAATAATACACTGAGTTCAAATTGTGTATCCTCTAAAGAAAACCAATCTAATATATCCTGAGTACCAATCTTTCTCTCTTCAATTCAACAGCAATCATGCTCGAGCTGAAATAAAAAAACAACATTTCAGGGATATGTAAAACAAAATACCTTATTTTGCCAGGAGGACTGCAACTTCTAGAAGTCTCACTCCCAGAAGATGAGGATGATCGTGACCTTGATCTTGAGCGTGATGCTGAAGATGAGCCTGTATACGAAGATGAGCCAGTAATGAAACCCTTATTGAAACGCCAGAGAAGGACAATAACACCAGGTAACATCATTCATCAACGATAATAATGCAAGAAACCCAAATGCAAGTCTCTTAATCTTCTCGTACTGTCCGTCACAAACTGCTCACATCATTTTGGTCGATGAACACCTTCATACCGGAAAGGCTAGGCGCCATTCTCGCAAGGTCCTCTGCAACTACCTTACATTTAGGTCACAAGACAGGAATTGACAGAAAAGGAAAAGGAAACACACACACTCAACATTGTGCATGACGTATGGGTAGAAGTGGAGACGATGGCATCAAATCGTCATCACATTTGACACATTCAAACCCAGGATGCAAACCCGATGAAATCTATCCCTAGAGAACTTGCACTCTAAAGGCAAGAACGGGAGAAGTTCATAATTTTTTCAACCGAAGGGTGCGTAAATCTTCCCTACACAAGTCAACACCTTGGGTGGGTTGTCTGCTGAAAGTTTCACAAGTGCACCAATTGTTGCACGCTGCTCCTTCTCCACTCCAGCCCCGATTGCTCCTTTTTTCCCTGAAATAGAAGAACCATAGATCTGGTTATAGATCGTATTGCACGCGAAAGAGACAAAAGACGACGGGAACATGGCAGATCTACTTGCAGCACAACACCTTCGGATCTTTCCGGGGAACGCAGCTTCCTCCTCGATTCATCCTTGAATTGGAGCGCAACTTCCTCTTCGATTCATCCTTGGAGCGACGTGCAGTGTTGCGGCGGTGAATGAAATCAATGTGGGCTTCTGTAACGTGAAGTGGATGAGTGTTTAGGGTTTGGAGAGATCTGTGTTTCCTTCTCATAAACTCATCAGAGAGGAAAAGAAACCTTAAAGGACCGCGAAGGCACGATATTCAAACATCGGTGTGGTGCAAGACATCGCTTTTCTGATGTGAAAGGCCGTTACGCGATCATGAGGTGTTACACAGATATAGGGCAGATACGGCCATAGGTGTGTACAGACAATATATATCATCGGTGTTTCGTATCATACAAAATCTGTAATATCTCGTATTCTTGTCCACCGTGTGAACGAATATGGTTTTTTAGTCAACAGCAAATGTTTGAAGATAACATTTGTCTGCTACCTTCGTTAGGTGTGGAAGGACCTTAAGCCACATAATTAATATAAGTGTGCACCAAGGAGGTCCGGCACTTAGGTTGCAATCTATTACTTTTCTAACACACAAACATAGATTTAAATTTGGATTTTAACAACCACTCCCCTTTTATGACCTTCCACCTACATATCTCTAGACCCTGAAACTCTAAAATATAAGACTTGCTTCACTAGTGGAAATAAAACCGTTTTTAAAGTCGAACATTTCAAAAGGCTAAAGGGAGTAAAAGTTGCCAACCAATTGGCAAGTCACACACATGCCAAACCCCCCAAAAAACCCCATAATCACCAAATCAATGTAAACCGCTAACATGGGCAAATCAAGGATTCTTGAGAACTCAACATCTCTAGGAAATTAACCAAACCTTGCCATAACACAACATGGCCAAATGAAGGCCAAGTAACAACATGACACAAAGTATACTTACATGCATCTATAGGATAACTTAGCCATTGTTTTGAAGTGGATCTTGACAAAAGTGAGGTTGCCTTTGAGCGGTCACCTAGATCAACATTTGGGCTATTTTTGAAAGGCTTTGGTGGAGGAGAATCAAATTTGGGAGAAGAAAAACAAAATATAAAATTATATGAAATTATATAAATTTGAGATGCATTTATATAGCCCTATCCTTTTGATATGACACATTTGGGAAATGAGAAAATTGTTGTGTTATCAAGGTGTCACATATTCAATAATATGACAAATGGAACCTCTTTGTCATAATATCGAGGCGATTCATGAAAACACACATTGGATATTTTGCCACACATACAAAATAAATATTCTTTCAAATGTCTTTAGAAAGATGCAAAATTCTCTCATGAAATCTATGTGGACTTCAAGAAGGAATCGATAATTTGTTGACATTGCCACTTCAAATTAGCAACATACATCTTATTGAGCATCTATGGCTTGCAATTTCATTACGTTTCATGAGTAAACTCTAATGGGTTGTTCATAAAAACTATAGCTAAACAATTAAGCATGATGTTGAGCATTTGATAGGTTCATAATAGGTGGAGGTCTCTCACAACATGTAAAGAGTTAAAGGGCTTTGCATTCATGTCAAAACTAGGTGGCTTTATTCTTTGTCCCAAGGCAATATCAACCAACTCTCACATGCAATATTCAACTTCAATGATGTCTTCGCCTTCCATTATCATATAATCTTCAAATGGCATCTCTTCTTATCCAAGGTGGAGTTTTGATATGAAGAGTGCCAAATCTTCAGACTCCTTGATTTGTCTTTGATGTTTCTTGTTGATTTTCATTAGCAAAGTGGGCAGTCCAATCAAGTGGCAAAACTTGATTTTTTCCAACAAGTTTTAAATCATCTAAGGATCCATTTATGTTTAAACCTTAAGGTTCCAAAGAGTTGCTTGTTTAATATTGGATACAACCTTTCGCAAATCATGTTGCCAATCTGAATCAAATTGCGATAAAACTCACTTGAGCAGCTTGGACTTGTATCACAATTTGAAAGCAACAAGTACATCATGGTCAATGGAAGGCACCGCACTTGTGCATTAGAAGGCAAAAGTATAAAAAAAATAAAAATTGTGCACATTGGTGTGGAGCTCAGGTGAAAAATTGCCACCAAAGAAAAAGAAATAAATGGACCTCTTTATTGGGTTGTGAGATAGAGAACCTAGTTCCCATGTTTTAACATCATTTTACATAAAAACCTCTTTATCCACATCTCATAAGTGAAAGTTATATAAATTTAACGTTAACTGTCTACTTGTATACATGTGAGACCCACCACATATGCACTTATTACCTCTTGGGAGTCCAGGAGTGTCGATTTAAAATTGTCAGTCAGAGGAACACTTTAACTGGCAAGATTGGTTTACAAAATTTGTGTCATTATACCGAGGTTGTAATATTATTGAGTGTTGTCTTAAAGAGGTTGCACTGGGCACTTTGGTTTCTCATTGGATGGAATATTATGCAAATTTTTGTTGCTGAAATAAAATTATTATACAATAGCCAAATTATTAGGTTTTGCCGGACCTGACCTGAATTAGGGTAGACAGCTACTGTAGAATCAAAATATTCAGGGACTTCGCCACAGTGAATTTCCACAGAATTTAGCCCACTTGAATTGGTCAAGAGAAGCAACTAAGAAGAGTCAGAAAGAAAAGGTGATATGATTTGTTTCTCATTACAAGCGCTGTAAAGATAAACGTAGCAAAATAAACAGAAGTGCAAACTACAATCACATTTTCACAGATGGAAAGGTTCTGTAAAAACTATGTGAGATTTCCACACAAATACAAATAATATAGGTTACATCATTTTCGGTTAGAAACATGAGGTACATTTGATTCCAAAAATGTTTTGGACCAAGGAGCATGTCCATGTCACATGAGTACATGAATGTCCACTAAAAAAGCCGCCGCAAATTTTACTAATGAAAAATTGTAAATTGCACAACACAAAAGTTCTCTTCTTGATAACAACAATTATCACCACTAACATTCACTATACCCAACACTGGAAAGCTACTGAACTTAGTAGCTTACAATTATATTATATCCTGTCCAGAAGTATGCTTCCTCCACCTGTAGCAGCAGTCAAAACACCCTTTGTCAAGCACATTAAAGAATACCACCACACAAAAAAATAAAAATAAAAATAATACAATTGGACCATGTCTTTGTAACTAGTGTAAGTTCATATTCGTCAATGTGAACTGCTTCATTGGAACAATGGATAAACAACATAGAGCTGTCCTGAAATCTCAAATCAAAGAACTTACGCCAAAGAATACATGAAGACGCTCCCTTCAACAGAATCCACGTTGAATACAATCTTCAGCTCTTCAACAAGTATTACCGGCACCTGATTGGTGGAGATCTTGACAATTACGTATCATGACCAACCAACATAATTTTCTGACTTTCAAATTACTTACTATGACAAAGACTTAAACCAAACGATAGCCATCTTCAGAAACCACGGTGTATGTTATGGCCAGATGCTGGAATACAATTTCTCTAAGATCCAGTCAACCTCCAGAGGTGGAAATCAAAAAGCCTTCTCCTGTTTGGTTACATGTATCCGATAAATTGTAGGGGACAATTTCATCAGCAATCGGGACAGAGAATGTAGTCATAAATTGAGAAACCAGTTGATGTGTCAAAAGTTATCCTGCTCCAAACTCTGGGCTTCTGTATAAACCAGTTTACTATAAAAAGATCAGTGCTTCATCACAGAACTCAAAGCAGTAGCTTCCTCTGCAGGTAAGGCGCTCAGAAGTGATTGCATTTGATCACCATACTGTGCACACAAATGCATGATCGCTCGCCCAAGACCCAACTTCACTTCGTCAGGCGTATCTTTGAATTCCACAGCCTTCGCAAAAACAGGCACTAGTTGAGGGACTAGTGGAATTATCTGCAAAGAATCGCATCAACAGATTTACCTTCCAAATATATAAATATCAAAGCAATACACTGCCAATGTTGTTACCAGTCACGAACTTTACATGATTACGACTCAGATAAAGCAGGTTTGCAAAGCAACTTTTAGACACAAACACAAATTCTTGGGACTTGTAATTCCAAATTCACTGTCAGCTTTTAGAGTTATCCTTTACCTTAATCCACACTTAGGAGTTTGTGCCCTACAGTTTTACATTGGTTAAATCAATAATTTCTTCAACTTGTGGTGCATGGTTAAAGTAGTGTTGGAATTGGAATAAAGATTGAGCAAGGACCAAAATACGACGAGATTGACACTACAAGAGTATTGACCCTCAATGAGGGTGACCCTAAACTGGCCAATATAGGATGTTTATATTTTGCAACCGTCCACCATTCCTCCAAGCATGCACTAAAATTTACGACATATAGAAGGTGTTGCATGCAACACAACCAACTCCTCACCAAAAGTCATGTTGAGGAAAACTAATAAATGTTGGCACAACCTTGGCATGATAAAAGTCATCGCTATATGATAATGTACCTCAGCATGAGATGCTAGTATGAGGTTGCATAGGCAGCCGTACACAGTCTCTGCTTCCTCCATATCCTCCTTCAGTGGCAAAGCAGAAATGAGAACAGGTAGTACCTGCAACAGCCACATACAGAACAAAATTTAGTTGGAAGTCTCACAGTCAGAGCAATTTACAGAAAACGAGCAAGTTTGTGTGTCCATCTAGTGCACTGCCATAACCAATACAACCCAAGTATTCTTCAGCATATGTGAATGCAATGGTGGATATGTATGAGATATTGATGCATAGTAACTCTATCAAACAAATAAGTGCTACGTCAGCTCCTATTACAGCGAGTTAGGTTCATTACATATTAGGAAGCACTTAAATGGCTTTCAACCAGTAGATGCAACACAACGCCAATGTGCACTTGCTTTTGGAACCCAGATTCATGCCAGATTCAAATTCAAGCAGAGATTAACCTAAGTAGAGTGTTAAATGACAACCAAGTCGTGTACCTGATTTAGAGGTAACGCATGAGGTTGGGCACTGATCATGCGAGCTACAGCCCCAGCTGCATTATCACGGGTCCCATTGTCTTCTCCAGGTCCAAACAGTGGGACAAATGCAACTAGAATAGTGTTGTAATACCTTAGAGTAAGTCAAAGAATCACTTACAATGTAACAAATTTTGGCAAGATTTAACTAATTACGTTGGTACTTGGATATGTATAGATAACAGAAATAGCACATCTTGCTGACCATCTGTTTATACAAACAAAATTCACAAATTACCCAAAATACATTTTGTGTCAGATTTTCCTTAACCTTAACCAGCAAGTAATTATCAATAAGATATACCAGGAACAAGTACCTCAGTATGGAGTAATGACCATTGTGATTCTAGACTACTAGGATGCAGTAGGCCTACATGAATCGTATACAAAGGTAGGACTCAAAAGTGGATACTTCAAAGCAACCTCTCCTCCGTTTTTACATAATTCACCACAACAGTAAGCAGCATTCCGGCGATTTGTGGCGTCAGGGGCAGCTAACTCCTTAATAGCAATAGGCATGGTTAACTGCACATCACATTTGCAGATGCCAGAAATCATGCATAAATAATCTAGAAAACCCCACTAAGGATGGTCACTGATTCATTCGCTCCATGGAAAATTTTAGGCTCAGATATGTATGCATTCAATTAAATATTGGCAGCACAGGTGCAAATACAAACTCCAATACCTACCTCAACATATGGGGTAATGGCACTGCCAATCTCTTTTGCTACCTCAGCAACACAGGCAACCGCCATTGTCCGATCATTTGCAGGACGTGTTGCTTTCTGCAAAAAGCATTAATAACCAATCTTTAGTGATACAGATGTTGTGTGTTTACATGAGAGTAAGCATATGCCAACTGATGGTCTTTAAAAAATGTTTCAACAAACATGGTAATTGCATATGTTTGAAGAACTAATAAAATAAAAGTCCATGAGGTTCCACCATGAAGTTGCAATTATGTCCTGAGCAAATGCAAAAAGAAAAATGTGTGGAGCATACCGCAAACTTCATCAATGGCTCAAAAAATGGACGGAATGAAGGTTCAAATGCAGGCCCCATGCAAGCACCCAGTGCTGGCAGGATGTCTGTGACAGCATCAATGAGCAATTCATCATGCTCCATATCATCTTCATCGCCTTCACTGTCTGTGTCCCCTGTCTGCTGACAAACAGCTTCTTGGCGAAGAAGACATAAAGTGGCCTCACATAATGGTGCAATAACTGCAAAAAAAAACTCTCATGTCAGGTTAACACCAAAAACACCAATAAGCCAACTATATGAGGAACAAAGATAGTCATGCTTTGGTAAACTGGATTGGTTATCACTACACCAGAATTATAAGTCACGTTTTTACATTTTATGTAGAAGATCAAATAGAAGACATTCCAATAAAGCTTAAACAACATACAGGCAACAAGGAATTACAAAAATAGAGATAGGTACTAAAAAAACATTATCTGGAGAGACTATTTCAGAATCGATAAAACTCACATTACAATCAGTAGTTGAATGAGTTCAGATGAAGTGCTCTTGTAAACGTCTACTGTATTTCATAGAAAAACATCAGTACTTACATTGTTGGATGCTGTCATATTTCACCAATTTCAGTATGTCTGCTGTGCAAGTGCAAACTTGCGATACTGTGTCTTTGTCATCATCCTCGTTCATAATTTTTATATATTGCTCCATAATAATGTCTGTCCAACATAAAACCTCATCTTGTAAGCAGCCCAAGAACATAAGCATGTCAATCAAAAAACAACACAAACTCAACCAATGATCAGTGTAAGGCATGTTTCTCACCTAGGACATGTTTTGCTTCTGCTGAGATCTGTTACAAGGAAAAAAACAAAGTCATCTTCCGCTTTGAGTAACGTAAACAATACAGCAGAATGATAATAAGTTGGTTGTGTGAACATTTGTTGAGTGTACAGACCAAATCTCATAAAATCATGACTCATTCAACAAACCAATAATTAAACAAGTATCTTGAATGAGCATTGCTCATAATACCACTATTACACCCACTTCAAGAGAAAAGAAAGCTCACTGTATCACTGGGAAAAGCTGCCATAGTTGCTGTCAGCAAATCTGCAAGGCATATACAGTACTGGTCATGAGTATTTAACCAGATAGATGATTACTTAATTTAAAATGGAAAGGATTCCAAAAATTGAGTTCCTTGATTCAGGAACGTACGCTGATAAGCAATAACAGCTTGAAGTCTAACATCCTCATGAAAGTAGCCTCCATGCTTCTTCAGGATCTTCAATGTCTCTTCGAGATAGCTATGTACACATTAAGAAATTCATAGAATAACTGGAACTAGAATCAGTTAGCCTAGAGCAAGCCATATCCCAATACATCATTGCACCAGTAGTCATTCAAATAATTTAGTAAGAGACAAGAGTAGACATCCTTACGCTCAAAGTGATGTCCCCAACATATCCCTTGGTTGCTTTATGAATTTGACCTTTCGAGCAATTGAAACAGTATTGCTAGAAACTAATTCCACAGTGAAACTAGTAGAAAACAAGCACCATGTCTAGAAGCATCAAATAAAGCTCACAAATTTAAGGATACGGCATGAAGGCACTCTTGGTGTGGAGGGCAAAGAGACCAAGAGATTGTGTAGCAGCTGCTTTCTCGTCGAGAACACCTGTTCGCACACTGAAGTTTCTAAGTTGCTTGTTATCTGTATCATCATCATCATCAGATGAGAGTCCACCAATAGCACTGCCAAGATTGTCGTCACCATCCAAGTCACCCAATTCAAATGCTGTTCCGTCATCGAGGTTGCATGATGCTACAGCAAGTGGTACTAATCGGGGCAAGTACTGCACAATTAGAAGTAAAATAGAGTTTTAGTGAGGAAGGCGTTGCATCTAGCACAGAACTACAGCTCCACATAATGAATGGATATCACAGGACCCTGTACAATTAGAAACTCTACAGAATGTTAGGTTAGGCCTAGTTCAATGTCCAGATATTTCTCTGAGCTTACATATTGCAAATAGATGCTGCTAAGAAGATATTCCTATCCTTTTAAAATGTCACACCAGAAGTATGGAACAACACATTACGATGTAAACACAGAACTAGAAAGACCAAAAAGTAAACATACCGGTGCCAAACCACCCTCCAATATTTCTGCAACATTGCTGAAGAAACCGTGGGTGTACTCGCGAAGTTCGCTATAATCCAAAGAAAACCCCTGGAAAAATTGCAATCGGAATTAATAACCAGAAAGCAGGACACTGCATTCTAGGAATGTCTCTGAAGACATGACTAAAGGCAAACCTCGTAAAATCTGCACACGTTACCTATTTGAAAAATGATGCCCTTCTGCATAATAAAAGAAATACCTCAATTGCAGCCTCGATGAAACTGGGAAGAACTGGTTCAATATAACTGCGTCCAACAGCCATGCCAATGATCCCAACCAGTTCCGTTGCACGAGCTCGAGCAGTTAGGTCCTCATCTTTAGTCAAAGTCATGAATCCTTGCATTATGTGTAGAACACGCTCTGTGTATGGAACAAATCCAGATTCTGAAGCAGCAGCAGCTGACCCTATAGCAGACTGCAGCCAACAGTGCTATGTGTCATCAACTTAATTTTACAGTCTACTACTTCATTTTCAACTAAAATCAAGACTCGATTCAAATAAACTTGATTCTACTACTTATGTTCGCAGATGCAATGATGCCACCAAGTCTTCTCAAGGTAATTTGAAGCTACTGATTAGACAATCAAACAAACACGTCATCTTCAGAGTATTTCAGTATTTCAGAACTATACCATGCAAGTCTCCTGGATATCTCGGCGAGGACTTTGCAAAGCTTCAAGCAATTTCTCCATCAACGGGCCCAAGTATGGCAAAATCTCCTCCTTCAAATTCTCACAAAATGCTGCCAGTGCATAAAATGCCTTCTCCTGCACAACATAAGTCATCTTCAACTTTATGGTCTTTCATATCCTTTCACTATAAACTAGTGGACTTTTCAAAATGCCTTGACATTGACACTTATAAGACAATCCAGGGCACAAGCCACTCAACCATGAAACCTTAAAAGATTCTTACAAAAAATAATGCCTTGCACCTCAATAACAATTCTGTTCCCCTACAATATTTTTACTCTACAGAAAGTCTATCAGAATCTAAAGATAGAAGTTTGGTACAAGTTCACTTCAACTATTGCAGGAATTCTAGATTACTATACTCTTCCCCATTTACTTAAAGCATGCTCACTCTAAGTCCTAGTGGTCTTCAAATGAACCAAAGAGAATTCTAGATTGTTGTTGGCAAGATACTGATTAATATTTTAATTGTCAATAACATGTCTCACAAAGAGAGCACTTCATTGTTGTCACAAACCTTCAGGCAAACCAAGTATGTCTAATGCATGAAATATTTGCAACTATCTACTGTCCACTTTGCCTACTTCATGCTGCAGTTACCCTTGGAATATTAATCGTGGCATCCCCAAGAACTTTAAAACTCCAATAGCACTGTACGCAGCTTACCTGGACATCAGGTTCTGCATCACTAAGAACTGCAAAGATGCAAGGAAGAACACGTTCATAATGTTCACTAATCTCAGGCTGTAGGTGCTCTGCGAACTGACCAAGTGCAAAACTTGCAGCACTCCGAACCCCCTTCATACATCCACCACAAGCAAACACAATTTACATTACAAATTACGCAAATTTCACATCACTGACCAATTTGAGAGCAGCTAATAAACATGTCTTTACTACATGGTCAATTACAGCTTATGATGCCTGACATTTATCTATGTACTGTTTATGCATCCCAATAAATGGAAATGCAGATTCTTTACCAGGCATCAGACATAACAGTAATGCATAAACTCTTCTGACTGCTGATATGAAGGTTGCGATTGAAATAGTCATAAATGCTGAAATTATTAGTGTCTTGGTTAACTTGTGGAATTGCAAACATGGTAAACAGATAATTATTGGGATACCTGCTCTGTATCCTTGAGTGCTTCTAGCACAAGTGAAAGGACATCCTCAAGCCGAGATTTCATCACTTCATAGCAACCCTCAGAAATCACACCCAATGACATGACTGCTGCATCCCGGTAATTAGGGTCGGGATTATGAAAATTGGAGACAGCAAAATGTAGGACTGGTGGAAAAACATGTTTTTTAGGGAGGCTAGTGGCCATAGTGTCTAGAACTTGAGCTGCTGCCCTTTCACATGCAATATCATCCTCGTGAAGCCGGGACTCAGGTTCTGCTAATATGGGACAGATGACAGATAAAATAGGCCCAACCATCTTGTGCTTCACCAACGTTTTTGGCTTGTACTCGGCCAACCATGATACAATTTGGATTGCCTGCAAAATATAAGCCATTGAATCCACATCAATCGCTATGCACAGTTATCAAGAAAATAATTTCTAACTAACAGCTTATACTGACACATCTTAAAAAGCGACGTCTTAAGTAAAATGCCCTTGACGTTTTCCATGGAAAACTTACCGCCTCTCAAAAGAGCAGTCACTCTACAATCTGAGATGTCACAAGGACGTCAAAGAGGAGACCACACAACAAATTGGAATACAAGGCACACACAAAACGAGACGATCTTAGATTTCAATTGAGAAGGGCAGAGAATGACTTAGACCTGGTGGCGGGTGTTGGGTTCAAGCTGCTTGTTTGAGCAGACTTCTAGTGCAAACTGCACAATAACTGGAATAGTTGGCCCCAGGAGAGGTGCTGGGGACTCAACTAATTCGTCAAAAATCTCAAAAGCTAGAATGGCCACATCTTCATCGCCATTGGCAAGGCATAAACGTGAAACGTTTAAAATTGGAGGAATCAACTCTCGGAACATCAACTGCAATAAACATGGCACATATGGAAGGGTCAGATGGAAACATAAGCAAGAATATGAAAAGTTTACGAGAACTTATTTTTCATCACATGCATAATGAATTCCTCAAACTTTAGAAGTATTCAATGTAAAAATAATCATAATGAACTATTTGAGACTAAGATCAGAACTAACCACTTCTTGTTCTGTCTGGATGTAACCTACAAGAGCTCCAACAGCCCTGCAACACGGCACACAGATTAGAGCACATTAGATCACATTCACAGCAATATAAACATAAAACACTCCGCAATGAACTTGAGGATACCAATGTAGATGTAGAAACAGAGAGAGTTTACTATTGTCATCTAGTCAAACAATACACATATACATAATGTAGCTTCAAACACCTCCAATGTTCATAGCAGTAAAAGATCAATGTCACCTTCAACTCCTAACACAAGATGTAACAAAAGAATTTCCTTAAAAACTAGAATGAAGGTTGTCTGTTCAGGTTTCGGTAGAAAGTAGGACTCCAATGAATCAGAAACAGTTATGGCAATGGTCATTCAACGAAGCACAGGCAGTACAACTCTCTTCCAATTTTAGTAAGGCTCAAATTGGGTAAGTTTTGAGATGTCAACAGATGTCAAACACAAGGAGGAGAACTCTGATGTATTTGACATCTTACTTAAGAGCAGCCACTCGAACACGATTACTTTGTTGATCATTCAGTCCACTGATAAATACACTTTGTAAAGTGGCAAAGTGAGGACGCAGTAAATCGCCTATAGTCTCTGTCAAAGAGCTGAAGAGAATCAGAGCCACCTGATTTTCAAGAAAAAAACCATATCAAGTGAGCCTTTTTTAAACACTGTGTCATAAATTGTTCAAATCGACTACAAAAACTGAAATGAATTGAAGTGAACTTATCCACGAAATTACTGCAGGGTATCCCAAAGCTCAAGACACAGATATAGTGGAAGAGTAACGATGCACACACCTACCAACATGACGCAGTGCTGATAATATTATCAAGATCATCTCATTTATTCAGCACGATGCATCTCTTTTCAGAGTCAAGACACATTTACTTTAAGTGCTTACCTCTTCAACCTAAACTAACCACTAATTTCAATCATGCATCACAAGTTCATAGACCTCTGATGAACGATAGAAATAAAACATCTCCAACTATCTCCAGTTCAGTACATCAAATGTGTGTATTCTGCTACCTGCATTGTCCATTTTCACAACTAACCCTGAAGGCCACATACCTACAATAAAGTGGTAAACAAATGGTGTCCCTCAAGAAAGAACTTATTTTGAATGTTTGTTCATATCAATATGTAAACGTTTGTTCATTTGAAGTCAAGCAGAACAAGTTCAACCTCAGTGTCAAAGTTCTGACATTTTTTTCTATTGTCCTTGTAAGTATTGCACAAACTACAGTTGCAAGTGATTGTATCCAGGGTAAATTGTTGAATACACATCATTTGATCTTTGTTTGCAAGAATGATGACAACATTCTTCTTGGACTAGGTATACAATTATGTCAACATTCTCTTTCGACATTTGTAAGCATTCCAAGTCATCCTTCGCACAGATACAAACGGATGACATGAATTTGAAATGCCATCTCTGGAACAGAAAAGAAAAAGCTTTTTATTGAGTCCAATTGAGTTCCCAGATGTTTTAGCTTTGAAGAGTTGAAAGGATATCTTACTTCTCGGTGATCTTCCTGAACACTCTGGCTGCACTGATGGAGAAAAGGCAAGAGTTCTGGCCATTCTCCTGCAGGAACTGCATGCTTCGCCACCACACTCACAACATCGGCACTGGCCCTACGAACTGGAGGGCTGGTGACAGTTCCACAAGTATTTAGGATCAGAACCTCTAGGATGAACAGATCATAGTGTACAATAAGACAATATGAAAAAATGTAATATACAACCTGGTGCAATTCACCAAGGCAGAATCCTATGATTGGAGTTGGTTACAAAATTTGAAAGACCTTAAACCCTACAAAGTGCAACTGGGACTCTGCATTGCCCAATACAAATTTCTCTGATTACAATTTACAGAGCACCTCGCTCAACTCTAAACAAGCTCTTCATGATCCAACAGGACTTGTGCACACAGTACCTCTTATTCCAAACTGGAACAAACTCACAATTAGGGTTTAAGACCTAACACTTACAAGTTGTGCGGGTTGCTTTCTAAAACAATTAGACCTATCAAACTTGGCATCAACCACGACTTTGCAAACTTCTGTAGAAGAGACCAAACAACAATTTGTATAACCCAACAATCGTCTCCATTCACCATGTCCACTTGTGGAGAATAGGGGACACTCCTTCAATTTCAGTCAAACCCATTCAGCACAGACAATGGAGTACAGCACACAATAACAAGGAGGTCCATTCAACAAAGAGTACTGGTGTCATGATGCTCTTCACGTTATCAACTTTCTAGTTTGTTCACAGAAGATGATCACTGTCATTCCGGAGATAAACGTTGTCACCCGCAAGAACATGGAATGCATTGGAATATGAGGAGGGAACTAAAATTAGAATTGGGAAGAGAAGAAATTTTTGAATTTGCAGTTCATGCTTATAGAGAGCTGAATTCCAATGCACAAGAGATACTCGAGCAAGTATAGAACGGATCTACATCATGCAGAGATGCAAGTATGATTCCCTACATCAGGATGTAGAACCAAATTATGGAGAAACATAAACGGGTCTAGCTCTAGTTATAACTACATGTAATTTGAATGCGTGAAATTTCACTTAAGTTATTCGTTGCAGTTCTCCGTGCCAGCAAAACACAGATGAGACTGCATTGCAATGCATTACAGCCCCTAAACCCTACAGACTTCGCAGCTTGCACGTCTCCAATCAGGTTTACAGGTCATTATAAGGCAAGAGAGGAATGTCACTCTACTTATCGTTCCAGCTCCATTTCCTAGCAGAAATGCTAAGTTTACCAAGATGGGAGCTGAGACTGCATTCAAAGTATTCTATGGATATCACACCTTACACATCTCCAATCAGAATTAAAGTTCATTTGAATGCGGGAGATTTCATTCTGCAATTTTTTTCCAGCTCTACTAACCAGCAGAAACGCCATTTTTACCAAGGATTGAAGCCGCTGAATAGATTTCAGAGCATATATCCCGTAAACCCTACAGATTTCGCAATTTTCTCACACACACACACACCCTTTCCCGATCCTGCATGCGCAACAACAAATTTCGAATAGCACAACCAGACCAAGAGAACACCAGAATCTACTTTGATTAATTCAGTAAAATTAATAATGTTGTTGATGTCTCCGTCTGTCCTCACCATTGCTCCAAGGTGATGCTCTCAAGCAGCGTCATTTTGACGGAACCCCGAACCTCGGCCGACAGATTCATCCAGTCCCCGGTGATCTTCTTGCGCAGCAGCACAGCCGCCAATTGCCGCACCTCCGGTGACGGCGAGCTCCGCACATGGTGCAGCAACGCAGGCACCAGCTGTGGATCCTTGGACAACCTCCGGATCTGCTCTTCCGCTTGCTTCCGAGCTTCGTTGTCAGGTACCAGGAATTGTCTGAGCAGAAGCTCCAGCTGGTCCATGGCTACTGCCCCCTGCCTGTCCGAACTCCCAGCCTCCTCCGACGACGAGGCTTGAGCTCGCGCTGCAACAATACGCAGCAACACAAGATCGCAGACACAAAGCCCACCGGCTTCAGAGGAGGGGAGGAGTAGAGAGGACGCCGCCCCCCGGTCGCCGTCTCCCAATCGGAGCCTCCACGCGCGAGTTGCCGGGTCCCACTAGGACGGCGACCTAACGTCGAGGTTACACAAGATCGGGGACACAAAGCTGCCCAGGGGCTTCAGGGCAAGTGAGGGAGAGAGAGGGAGGACGCCGCCCCTCAGTCGGCTTCTACAAAGTGGGTTTGCAGCGGTTTCTCAGGTCCAGTGGGGGCGGCGACCTTAGGTCGGGGTTTGGAGATCAGCCAGTCCAGGCGGCGTCCTAGGGTTGGGAAATTTATACATATGCCAGAGCAGGTGGTGGCCGCTGCCGCTGCCGCCGGTTGTGGGAGGCCGCCTGGCCCATGCTAACCGAGGCTATGGTAGTATGCCGCTGCGGCAGCCTGTCTATTTTCGACTCCCGAGTTAGGGCCACTTCACACTACACCGTTTATGGTATTTTAGTGTCCACTTGGTCCACTCTATATATATTTTAGAGTGGTATTCAATTTAGTGTGCCATGTTAAATAACTAAGCCTCGGAATTTGTGATGTGTCATATAGCGACAATTGTTCCATGTGACTTTCTTGGTTGCCACCCAATGATCATAAAATTGTTTAGGTGGGTTGATGATGAACACAATGTGGGCTACAATAAGGGCTGGTTCACACGGGTCCCAAGTCCTAAGTCCCAAGACACTTGAGGTCAATCCATGCAATCTTAGCAGTAGAGAGCATAGAAGTTGGGACTTACCACTTCACATTGGTCCCCGAGTCCTAAGTCCTAAGTATGACATGGATGCCCACATGGCAACACTTTTTGGAGGTGAGGCTTGGGGCTTGTGTTGAGAGTTGGGTCGAGTTTTTTGCTCGGCCCAACTCTCAACACAAGTCCCGTCAATATTTTGGCATGAAATAATCAAGATTTGACTTTAATCATAATTAGCCATGTTTTAATGGTTTCTTGAGGCTAAAAAGTTGGGACTTGCTAACATGAGTGGGACTTGGAACTTGGGACCCCATGTGAACGGGCCCTAAATCATAGTAGAGTGAACTGAGATTAAGTGGGTTTCAAACAATATATCATTGACATTTGGTAGAAATCAACAAATAATTCTATGTTGCAAATCAATGCATCGATAAGTCTACAATATTTGGAGTTATACAATGCTATAGTATTTAACTACATGTTCCATTTTTTACAAATGTATTAAGAATATTTAATAATATACTTCACCACAAGGTGCTTCTTGGTGGATCATCGATTCCAAAATGTGGGATTGAAGTAGGTCCCAATCATGTGATTGTATCAGCAAAATGTGGCAAAGTTTTATAGATAATTAATATGACACTTAAGTACATATGGACAAACCACTTGTCCAAACATAATAAGGGATATGCACTTGTGAAGACATAAACATTAAACGACAACAACAACAAATCAACAACATAACAACCACAACTTTGAATGTTTGAATTTCATGTTTGCCAACTACCATATTTGTGTAGTTTTGTAATCTAGTTTACACCGTATTGACAGTTCTAATTGTCCAAACTCGGTGACACAAATCCTAATATACTTAAAGCCTACGTTTTGTTTACTAAATGCTACAAATATGAAGCACTCTATGGTATTCAAAGTACTCGGTGCTATAAATTTTGTAATGAAGCATTTATACTATGTATATAACTTTAATGAACATTGTCTATATATTATTAAATGTCACCAAATATCACAAATGTTGTACACTGCATATTGGGTTTACACTATCAATTGTGTTAGGTCTATATCCTTTTATATGCCAATTCATTTGTTTATAATAATATTCTTCAAGTGTGCAATTTATTTTTCTTACTCATATATTTATGATATCTTCCATCTTTGAAATGGTAAGATCCATCCTAAGTTGTCTATTATGGTGCAAAGGAAGCAATATTGGACAAGGGTTGTGGTTAAGCTAGTTGCAACATTGGCCAACCTTTTCTTAATAGGAACAAGATCCGCATTAGTAGAAAATAGCACTTATTATTGATGCTTTGGTAAGATCGGGTATTTAACTTAGAGTGATATGGTTTATGTGCAAATCATATCGTTGTGTTAAAATCTTGTGGAATATATAAGTCATAATGTTATAGGTTGATAGCAGGTTGGGCTTATGTTACACAACAATTAGTTAATTTTAGAAAACGAATTCAGTTGGTTTGTAAAAACATTTATGAAAAAATAGACAAATGTGTATATGCATATTATTCAACCGGGCACATAATATATCATACAAACAAGTCCATGTATTGTAACTTATTTTTTGTTCATTCATGGTAGTTAAGTATGCGATGTTAGCCTTGAAGGTTTAGGTTAAGCCACCTCAGTGTGCTAAGTAAGGTTGTGAACAACGTTTCTTATCATTTTGTGCTCATGTTCAATAGAGGTTGTTTGAGAATTTGCAAGCACGTTTAAGAGCTAGAGGCAAACCGGTCATATGTTCCATCCCATTGACAACGATGAGAAATTATTGAGTGTTGCATGTGACATTGAAGCTTTAAATGCCCAAGTTGAGAGAGGTTGCCTTGACAAGATTGGAGAACTTCCCAAATTTTAGGCATTTTGATTATTAATTTTCCTTTCATTTGGGCCATCTCGCCCAATAATATCCAAAAAAAAAATACGCTTAATTATTTTGAATTGTTTTCCACCCAACTTGCTATCAACTTATGTGTGTATACCAAAAATTATTGTGGTCACGTAGGGGCATTTGTTTGGCAGCTACCCATCTTGGTCAAGTCTCCCCTTCACATGGGATCAAGTGCTCTTGAATAACTTATCGTGATGTTTGCCTAGATTGTCGTGATTATGCTGATGTGGAACTACAAATAAATTATCCCACACTTGCTTATACACTCTAACCTCCTTAATATCATGCATGTTTCAACCAAAGTGCACGTGATAGTAAGGAGGATTGTAGTGTTAACATGGTCCATGATGATAAGAAATTAGTGTAGCACATGACACTATGAAATAACACAAAGTCAACACTGCAATATTGACAATGATGGCAACATGATGATGTGTGAGCGTGTGGTCGAAATTCTTTGGTGGATTATTTCAATGTTGAAACCTATAATGTATTGGGGGGGGGGTATGTCAACGAGGACAGAGATTTAAACTGAGCACATCCGTTCCCTAGGGTTTCGGGATATAAGAGAGGGAGTGACATTACAAAAGTTAGTGTGTAATCCGTTATCATACACGTAGTTTGTTTATAAGTGTACAAAATGACAAGTCCATGATCCTACTATATTGGAGCCTCCATGACACGACGTGCTAGTACATAGTAAGCCCCGCCACATATGCACAAAAATCATGATGCTAGGCCGCCACTTGGGTTTTTGTTTTGGGGAACCACGCCACATATGCTTAGTGTCAACTAGACCCCTCATTTTAGGTGCATGTAATAGGTCACAAATCCGGAATAGGTGCAACTACCTAAGACATTTGCATAGCATGGTGAAGCTACTCAAACTATAGGGTTTCAACACCATAGCGTGCATTGACCATAATGTCATAACATTATTGAGCAACTAGACGATGATCTCTTTTCAAAGAAAGAGGATGATTTATTTTAAACTCCAATTTTATAGTTGATTGTCAAAAATTACACAATACACATATTGAGTACTCCTCGTAATTGGAAATCTCCGAAATGAAAATATAATTATACTCACCCGATACTCGCTTGTACTTAACAAAACCAAGGAGTTGAATAATGTTATGATATTGCATGATCCAATGCAACATTGTTTATGGTTCAAAGAATCATGAGCACTATTTGCAAAGGCTTGCACTAGATTGTCTATAACTCTAGATTGGGCACGTTAACCAGTTGTTAAAGACATCACTATTGTCTACATAAGTAAAATATTACTATAGTCAACCATTTCGAACATTGTAAATGTGACATATCGATAATATTTGTCATACATAAAAACAATAATGAGGTCAAGAGGAGGTTTGTAACATGCGACTACTCATAGTTGGTTTAATCCAACACCATGTGATGTGTAATGGTTCATAGTTGTGAAAGTGGTAGTTTAGGAAACCATGGCTTAGAATGGCCTTGAGAATGGAGTGCAAATAGGTAGGTAGATGTTCTCAACCAACGGAACGCAACGTGGAAGCCTTCGTTCAAGTGGATGTAATCGGGTTGTTCACATTTTAAAAGAGTATGTTTTATCATTCTATCATATGCCTTGACCAAACTACGTGCACGTAATTTTATTATGTCCCGAATTGATGTGCAAGTCCATATTTACTCAATACCTAGTTCCAAATCTTCCAATATTCAAGGGCTGCTTCACACACGAGACTGAGAGCCCGTGACCATTACACTTCAAGTGCCCTCATTGGTGGAAAAGGTGGAGCCGGTCCAAGTTCGCCGCACACTATGCTTGAGGGACCAACATAGTATGTGAATGCAAGATGGATGTAAAGTCTACATGGATTCCTACATGGCATCGAATGAATCATGTTTCATGGTCACTTGGGCTATTTTCCAATACCACCTCTTGGAAGTAGATCTAACACAAAACCGGGAGACCATGACACTCCAAATGTTCACAACTGCTAATTTATTATATTTTATCACGTGTGAGGACCCACGTGAATATAAATTCACTGAAATAGCATCTAGTTGAGGGCATGGTCACATATGACTTCACACTACACTCGAGGAACAATGACCAAACTACATGATTTTGGAGGTGTATTGGATGGCCTTTGGACACTTTCTTTTGGGCTCTCACAATTTCACAATCATGACTCTCGGCTCGTGTGTGAAGTGATCCTAAGTCACTTTAAATCATGGTATCTACTTGTTGTGGACAACCATCTACATGACGATTCAAGTTGACTTGCACACCATGCTTCCTCCCCATGGTATACATGGTTTAATGAACCGATAACCAATAAGACTATATAAATAATATTAGAAACTCCAGGCCTCCTGCAGGCCGGCGTGAATAAAGTGTTTGTTTGTAATGTTAATGGCCTAGTGTCCACCAATAAGACTACTATTACCTCTACTTGTCCCCCCCCCCTCCCCAATTTATTTATTTATTTTGAACTCAAAAACATCACACATTGGGACCTCCATGTGAAATATGGTTTAGTACCTATGAAGGACTTATGTAAATTGCATCATGTTTGGGATGTGAACAATAGGGTCTACCGTAGAGTGCTCTCTATCCCCATACAAAACAATTATTTTCCCCTCAAATTTTGCCAAGTGTCGTGCTCACATTCACCAAGATCCACTTGTGTCCCAAGTGGAAAATGCATTCCAACACATATAAAGATGAAACAAAGAGCTCTCTATGGTATGTAGTGTTGGAGTAGGTTTGGAGAGGGGGTGGAGGATTGCAACATCATCATGAAAAAACCCAACACTTGGGGATGCCTTAGGGATACCACAAGAGTAGGTGTTTAATAAGATGTGATATGACATCATCAATGTGAATTCAAGGTAAATGTTTTGGAAATGAAGTCTACAATTCATCCTAAATTAGATGGATTGTAAAATTGATTGCAACTAGATATTGATTAGGCTCGAGAGGGACACACATAAAATATCACTTCAATACTTGTTGGGGTTCGTACAAATCATCACGTATTCATTATAACACACCCTCAATTCTTTAAGGGTTAATTCACAACGAGGCTAAAACAATGGGGCTCCATTTGATAAGACTGCATATATAAAAGCCTCCCACAACATGCACACAATCCTAGGCTAGTTCTAATGTTGAAATTTTAAACTACATTTAAAGCATATATTGGTAACTCCTTTGTCAGTATAATTCAAACCCTCTTCAAATGTAGATGCAATCTAGCCTGATCTTGAAAACAAACACTAATTCAACTAAAGTACGAATCCAAAATACAATCATACTTTATTTAAATGAACATGAGTCATGGTGTGTGATCACAACTTTGGGACTTGCACTTGGAGATTGGCTCCTCCCACGATTACCTCTTAGAAATCTTAGTGCTTCTTCTAATAAATGCATGGTCTCCCCGTCATAGTGCGCATGAATTGGACATTACGTGTTAAGGTAGAGGGGCCTTTTCCCGCTCGGGTCTGAATGCCGCCCCCTAGGGTCGGAGGCTGGGTTCACTGAACTGTACGTGTGGGTTTACAGAAGCGCCCATCCGGGTGCTTTTACTGTTCACAGGACGCTTTGAAGGGTAGAGTAGGGCAAATTACATGATCTGATTGCATGAAAAATGGATTTCAGAGTTTGGAAAAAGGGGGTAGTGGGGGTGCAATTAAGAGTTTGTAAGCTCGAAAAATTTGGCCCCAAAGTGGGTGGATTTTGTAATAAAAGTGTTTGGATTTGTGCGCCTAAATGGGCGGCTTGAGGTAAAGCATGATTTTTATTGTAGTCCAGTAAGGACATGTTTATATGTATAAGTGCTTGTATTTGTGAGGAACCATGGGGGTTTTAGTCTTGCAACAAGAGTGAGGTTAGAATGCTCTTTGGAGGTTAATTAGATCGGTCATGGATACATTTGTAAAAGATTCTGAGGGCTTTCAGAGCCGTGAGGAAATACCAGAAACTCAAGTTTGTGGTGTGGGAGGGCAAATTTTAGTTGAGGGTGGGCAGTCCCGGTTCATAGACTTTGATGACCACATGGCTCAATTACAGCAAGGGAGGAGTAGATATAGAATTTGTACCCCTACTTTGCATGTCAATTCCATTGCAAATGAAAGTCAGGAGCGCATACCACAATTTGTGAGTGTGGAAAGCGAGAGAACTAGGAGGGTGGGGTTGAGAAGTGCAAACACGTGGGAGCAGAGAAACCAATCTCAATATGAATTCAGAGTGAGAGATGTTGAGACCATTATAGGACGCACCCATAATACTCAATCAGCTCCAATCAACATTGGAGGGGCGAGCAAATGCTCACAAAGAAGAGGTGCAGTGAAGAAAACGGGTAACTGGACAGATGCAGCATTAAAACAAGCCATGGATGCGATCACAAATCAGGGAATGGAGGTAAGAGCTGCTGCACGCACATTTGGGATTCCAACGTCCTCTTTGAGGGTCCATCTGTATGGCAGAGTGATGGGGAGGAAGAGGGGAACAAAAACAATGTTAAATCAAGAGGAGGAGGGAAAATTACTTGATTATTGTTTTAAGATGCAAGATCTAGGCCACCCATTAACCTCAGGGCAGCTGAGGTTAAAAGTGGCAATGGCAACACAAACAAGAGAAACACCATGGAGTGCCAGCGGAGTCCCTAGAAAATCCTGGCTTAGAAGCTTTAAACTCAGACATCCAGAGTTAGTATCTAGGAAAAGCCAAAGTTTAGAGATGGGCAGGGCTGGGGGATTATGCCCCACAAGTGCAGCTACCCTTTACAATAACTTACTAGAGCTTTACAATACCTTTAAATATCCACCCTCCAACATCTGGAATTGTGACGAGAATGGAGTGTAGGCAGGGTGATCGGGGGGTGCAACAGTCCTAGCAAAAATAGGTAGCAAAATTGTCCACACCATAGAGCCAGACCAACGTGAGCATTTGTCTGTCATTTCCTGTATCAATGCTGCAGGAGGAAAAATCCCTAACTTCTATATCTTAAAGGGGACTTACTTTCTACAAGATTATATCAAAAATTGTGAGCCAAATGCGGTCATGGCCATGCAACCTAACGCATGGATGACTAAATGGTTGTTTGAGTCCTGGATCTCGCATTTCATTGGCATTTTGAAGGAAACATCAAGAATTGACAATACAAACATACACTTGCTAATTTTGGACGGTCACAATTTGCATGTCACCTTGGAAGTAGTTACAGTTGCCATGAATTCAGGTTAAGATATCATCTCCTTACCTAGCCATATTTCCCATGTCCTACAACCCTTGAATGTGTCTTGTTTTGAACCTTTCAAAACTGCTTTCAGACATATTAGAGACTTCTAGAGTTTATTGAACAAGGGCAAGAAGGTAGAAAAAACACACTTATGTGAATGAACATCTGAAGCATTAGAAAAATCCCTGACTACAAAGAACATCAAGTCAGGGTTTCAAAAAACAAGGATCTGGCCACTAAATGATTAAGCAGTCACGGCCCAAATGACTCCCAGTCAAGGTTTCGAAGAGGGGCAGGAGGGCTACGACATTGCCGTTGCGACTCAGTCCAATGACTCGGACTCAAACGGCGCAGGTGAAGATGCGTATCAGGCAGAGTGCGATCTCGGAGCTTGCAGTCCGGGGACTTCGGTGCTGGAGGGTACACGCGAGGGAAGCGACCTACATGCACCATGTGAAGGCATCAGTACGGATGCACCTACAATGCACTACTATGTAGATGTGCAGAATGGAGAAGAAAACGACTACCATTTAAGTGACCAACACATCAAAATAGATTCAGCATTTTGTGCACAGATTCGTGAGGGAAATGAGCATAACATAACTAATTTCCTAGCCTTGCCTGAGATCATTCCAGCTAAAAAGAGAACCAGGCAGCAACCTCTCCTAGACTACACAAGTAGCAGAATCTTAACTTCTAGGGATTATATTGCAGGACTAGAGGAACTTCTAGCAAAAAAAGAGGCCACAGCTGCAGCTGCAAAGAAGAAGAAAAAAGGACAAAGAGGCCACTAAAGAGCAAAGGAAGGTTGCAAAAGAGCAACAAAAAAAACTCAAAGAGGAGCGCGCACAAGAATGAGCAAGGAAAAAACAAGAGAAGGAGAAGGAGATTCTTACCAGAAGAGTTGGAGGAGCAACTAGGGGCCGTCGGGAGATGGTGGAGCCACCACAACCTGCGCAGGCCATCCTAGCAAATACCGGGCAGGTTTAGCAGTGCTCTCAAGCACCTCATGCACCGCGACTTGCCCCAGTATCATACCCGTGGGTGTACCCACCCTATGCAAATCCCCACGCCCATGCCTTCTACCCACCAGCATACAGATTCTACACCGAGGAGAACGCGAGATCAGGTCCAGCGTAGGAAGATTAACAACACAAGATCAACATTATTCCACCTGGCTCTATTTTTCAGCAAATACCAACTTTCTAGACTACTCATGCAGTTTCCAGTCAAGAAAACAAAGTCATAGCTGTGGACTCTTGTAAGGGTGGTATTATGAGAGTTTATTAGTACCACCTGTTAAGTCCCTAAATCTCACATACAAATGACTGCCACAAAAATGCAGCCAGTTTCTCATCTTCTAAAACAGATGACTCCCTCTCCCTACATGGGAATTCTCCCAAGCATGGGAATCTTGTAAACTCTTTTCCTAAATCTCACATACATATCTTTGTCTGGGACTACTTGGGAATCCTCTAAACTCTTTTTTGCATCGATCGTTGACCCTTGTGGTTTAGACAGTGAAGTGCTCATCTTGTCGCCACTAGATTGCAGCTACCAATCCCAAATGCCAATGTGAGAATTCATCATTAGCCAAACCCAACAGAGTAACAACTGCCTTAAATATTAATCCATAGAGCGGAAAGTATATATAGAAAGGAGCAATTAGATGAAAAATCAATTGCAATACATGTTACAAGGACTTGTCTCAATGTTGTGGCCATATCCAATCAAGTCAGCAAGTCGCATTAACTGCAGTAGTTGAGAAAATGAGATTAGTACCAAGGCTGGCAATACCTCCACTGTACATATCAACCGCCTGGAATTCCAACATTGAATTTGACACTTCCAAGTCACCCCACGAAGTAATTTTAAATAGGAGAAAACCTCGCCACTAGTACCAAAAACATGTGTTTGTGCTAAGACTTGTCTTAAGATTTTAGCACACAAGATTTTGGTAGTCCCGGCTTCTTTTTCTTCTTCGTCTTCTTCTTCGGAATGATTGATGAAACCCTTAAGAACTGGAAACCCCCAGACAAGATTCTCACCTTTGCGAGCTCCAAGTTGGAGTGAGATCCACCGCATGTTGAATGCTAAAAGCCCCAACCGCCTTGTGATCCCAGATGGCGCCCCTACGAACAAATCACCCTTCAAGAATTTTCGATCACTCCCAGCCATCTAGTCCGGCAAAATCTTCATCAAAGCCGTTATTGCTTCACCTCGGAGCTTCTGCTCTGTGGGTTTTTGCCGCACGGTGATCCCTACACAGCGGAATGCACACAAGGCGAATCCGTTCAATCGACTAGAGAAGCGTTCGCCCGACCCAAAGGAAGGACCATTGGGCGAGGGAGCGGAATCGGGGCGAGGAGGGCGTGGGAGGCCACAACGTTTTGAGCGGGAGCAGGTGAACAGCTGGACGGTGCGCCACATCATGCGCATGATATTCCAACCCGCTTTGGGACCCTTTTCATCCCCTCAAAAGTGGGCAAATGACTCCGCTCCCACGAGATTACCTAGCCTAGAGGGTATTTTTGGCGCCACTTTCCATTGTTGTCAGGGGCTGCCAGCGTTCGGTTTTATACCATTCACCAGTGCAAATTTAGAAATCCAGCCTGTGGATATATCAGGTATCCTATGTGCGAGTGTTGGTCACTCTACAAGGTTTCCTTTAAAAAATTGTAGGAAATGATAGACAAGCTGGAAAATTTTGATTTTTTCAAAGTTGCTCTTGCACCAGCTGTGTGGAGCGCTCAAAATTAATAAAAATATAATTTCAGCATCCCAACTAAGCACATCTAAGATTCGAGCGGGAAAGGGCCCCTCTACCTTAGATGTCGTGCTAATTTCCATACAACCTCACAATTCCATGAACCAATGTCACAAAGAAGCAAATGTCCTCATTAGGAATACTTTGTAGTTTTCATGAACATGCTTAAATGAAGACTAAGTTAATACTTTGTGAGCAAGTCCAAAATTTGTCACAATCCCATGCACAATCTTCAAGCTTTGTACTAACATGTTTTTCTTTTCTTTTCTTTTCTTTTCTTTCCCTTTTTTCCCTTTTTCAATTTGATAACAAGTAATGAGATTCCATAACATTATGCAGAAGAAGAAGAACTCCGGTCTCCTGAAGGAGGCCAGAGTGAATAAAGTGTCTGTTCGTAGAACATCCTAGGCCAAGCCTTACGGCATTGGCTTTAGATGTAAAACTACTTCGCCCCTTTCAGGACGTAGACACTATATTTAGTAATCAGTGTTAACTTTCGGTAGCTGGTGAGTTGTATGTGGTTTTTTTTTGTTTGGGGTTTTTGGTGGGAGGAGTGAGGAATTTGCTTTAGGTGATGAAGTTTAATTATGGGGGTCTTGGAGATCATTAATAGTTTGTCGGTTTTCTAACCTTCGTTTATGTATAAGTATGGAGTGCGCGTATTGTGTAGCAATTATATTAATTTGTTTAAATGTGTTTTTGATTTTCGCGATAGGGAGCGTAAATGTTGATTCCAAGTTTTTCATTGAGGGGATATATGTTGTGCCTCTTGCTCCTGCAACTAGTACCATGAGTGGGGCCACCTTCCAACCTTTTGTGGAGATGTTGTCTATGAGTGGTTGGTATTTCATAATTTTTCTGTCTAAGGTTTCAGTGGCGAATATGTCGTTGCAGTATGTGAATTCTATGAACTGTATGGTAATATTAGGTGTGGGGGTTTCTGGGGGTGGGTGGTTATATGGGTGGCCTATGATGCATAGTATGTCGGGTTTGAGCCGAGCGTTGCAGTGACATCTTTGGGAGTTACATGTACATGAGAGTAGCCATGATGGGACTGTATTTTCTTGTGGTTGGTCATTATGTATTCCTGCATTCATTAATGTGTAGTGCCTTGATGTACGGTTTGAAACAATGAGTTTACGTATTTCCCATACCGCTTTATTATACCGATGTGTTGTTGTTTGCATTTAAGTAGTACATGTAGCCATGTATCGGCATCTGCCGAATTGCATATGGGGCATGTTCTTGATGGGAAGGCTTCTCTTCCAAAGAAGAGTTGTTTTCGAGCATGGCCCATATATTGACCGGTTCGGAATTTTACTAAGCATGTTTCTTGTTTATCTGTGACGTTAGGATTCGTCCAAAAGTCATTTGATAATGTTTTATCTATGTCATCATTGTCCAACCATTTGTGTAATTGATGCGTTTGATTTGCTATTGTAGCTAAGTTATGTTCATTGTCATGTTTGAGGATATGTTTGTTGAGGTGTCTAATGGGGCCTTTGTCAGGTGTTTCTTGCATGGAGTGCCACCAGTCTTTTTGTAGGTAGTATGGTGTGGGGTGTGCGTGTTCATGTGGGAGTGTAGCATCTCTGTGGTCTAGTTCACATCCTTGTTTGGCTAGTATATCTGCTTGGTCATTTCCTCCTATGTTTGTGTGAGCCTTGATTTTATGTATTATGGTTATTTGTGTTCGGGATGTTAGCACTCTAAGCATGTTTTCTAGGATTATTTTGTCTGGGTGACTGTTATGGCTGGTGGGGTGTTTGATTTGTGTGTTTAAGAGATATAGTATGTTTAGGCAATCTGTGAATATGTATGCTGGCTCATTTCGGTTTGTTGTGGTGAGGAGTTGTAGAGTGTGATGTATAGCCATCATTTCTGCTCGGAGAATATTTTGTAGTCCTGGTAGCCTTTCTGTGATTTTTAGATTTTTGAAAGGGTTGTAAATGCCGTAGCCAGCTTTTTCCCATCCCCATTGCCCATTGTTTAGCTGCTTTGGTGGTTTGAATGACCCGTCCGTGTAATAGCAGAATTGGGGCGGGTATTTAAGCGGTAGGCATTGTATCGGGTTGATGTTCCATAGGCTGGTTGGTATTTGTGTGGTTGGCGGGGTAGGTGGAGGTGGGTAGGTGAGTTTGGCCCATTTTTTATTGCGGTTCACTGGTGTGTCTGGTGGTGTTGGTGGAGCAATTTGACAGACCATTTCAGGGATTTGTAGTGTGTTTGCAGTATCGTTCATTTGTTGGATAAAGGAATTTATTCCTATGGGTGTGTTTTTGTGATGTATGCATATTATTTGTATAGCGTGGGTTTCTGTTCTAGGTTCTGTACGTAGTTATGGGGGAATTGTTGGTTCTTCGTATGTGATGGTGTCAGCTTTGAAGTGAGTTATAATATGTGAGTCTGGGAAGGGTCCATTATGTGGGTTAGGATTGTGATACCAATTTTTGTCTGGCATTACTAGTATTGTGACGGAGTTGGAGTCATTTTTGGCTGCGAGGCGGGCCCAGTGGAGGGCTTGTTGAGTTTCGGTGTTCGTGTGTGGATGTGCATAGCCATTTCCATGCCATTTATGTTGGAATGCCTTTCCAGTTGATCCAAATATTGCATCCCTAGGAAATGGGGAGTGGAATTGTCTGAGTGTAGTGGGGCATGTTACTGGTGACGAGAAATATGAGTGTGTTATTTCGAATGTGTTTATGAGGTTTTCAAGGATGGTATTTGGGAGTGTGTATTGAGAGAGTTTAAGGGGGTCATTTTTGGGGATTTTGTATTTATACCTTTGATATAGCCATGCTACTTCTGTTTCGAATGATTGAGTGGGTGGTTCTAGGTTGTGTGATGTGTTTAGTGCTGAGTGGTATTGGTCCCATAACCAGTTTAATCTTGTTTTCGGGATGGTAATTAAGTGGCGGCCGGTGTTATCGTAGATGTGTGCAGTGTCATGTTGGGTTTGGATAGTATACTCTGTGCTTTCAATATCATCCTCTGGGTTGCAATCGTTGATGTGTATGTGGCATAAGGGTATGGTTTGTGGTGGGGGGATATATCTGGTGTCTCTCATTTGTTCATGGTTGAAGTTTGTATTGAGGATATTAGTAAAATATTGGTGTTATTTTTGGGTATAGTATTGTGTTAATAGCAGAATGTTGTGGTTTATGGCGTCTTGGTTGTTCCAAGGGAACAATTCTTTTTGGGGTAGCCATTTATCATAGATTATATCGTTTGGGAGTGTCCATTGGCATAGGTAAGATGTGTATTTTTTCTTGATTTTGTACTTGTCCGTGTATGCACATGGGCGGTCGTTTTTTATTTTGTATATCGGGAAGTGTTTTGGGTCTTTGAGTATGTAAGGGGGTGGTTTTGGGTATTCTTCCATTATTGGTGGTGGTACATAAGTGTGGTGTCTTTGGGGGTTCAGAGGTATATTATGGTTTATTATTTTGTATTCATCTTTTAGGGTGTTTGGTATCGTATGTGTTGAGCATTGTCGTGTGCATAGGGTAAGGCATGTTGGCTTACAAAATAGTTTTATGGCATATTCTAGTGCAGTTTTTTCTAATTTAGTGGGTTTATTGTAGTGATTTTTAAATTCTTCGTTATTCATTAGGTGTGTTCCATTGGGGCATGTGATGTGTTTTATTTCATATATGTTATGTAATATTAGCTTGTGAAGGTATTTTAGTGATAGTTCGGGGGTAAGTGTTGGGATGTTTCGTGCTTGTAACATCCATTGTGTTTCTAGTGGTGTAGGGGTAAGAGGAAAGTTTCCTAGTGTACTTTTGAGGTGGATTCCACTTGTCTTTTTCAATAGGAATAAGGATCTTGTAATTGGTGATCGCTACAGTCATGCGGTGAGAGGCGTGGTAGGTTTTGGGCTCCTCCGTGTTTAGCAAGTATGTGTTGTATTAAACCTTTGTATATTCTACCGAGCCTTCCTTTGTCGTTTAGGGCATTTATGAGTTGTTCTCCTATACATGTTATGTATGCGTTTTTTGATGAAAATGCTTTTGTCCCGAACATATCATGTGGTAGTTGTGTGACAGTGTTTGACATACATTTTGGTAATCCACATATGGTTTTGTGTAGGGCGATGATTTTCTTGTCTAGTTTTTTAATGGCCGGAAGAGAGTACGGTACGGCATAGAAGCTGTAGGCAATACCAGCTCTTATGACTGTATCGACCATTTTTATTTTTTGTTTCATGGTTGTTGGGCATGTTATTAAAAATTTGCTTTGTTTGGTTAATTTAGCCGTGGTGATGTGCATTTGTGTTTTCCACTGTAATGAAGGAACTAGGTTAATTCCAAGATATACATATGGTTCGTGTTGGCTAAGTATGGGTATTTGTTGTTGTCTGAAATTTATATTTGCTTCTTGTAAGTGTATTTTGAAGGCTTGTGGATTTAGTTTTGACTTGTTAGGGCATCCCGTGATCGCGCATTTGGGTATACCTAGGTCCATTCCTGCCCATTCGCAGAACTTGTCTAGTTTGTGCAATGTGCAACTTTCGTCATGTGGGCCCTCGTAATATAACAGTGGGATGCTTGAAAAGCTACACACGGAGATTCAAATTCAAACTAAACTCTTGTCATCGCACTATTATATTATGAGGCCTGCATTGTTGAGTAATGTCATGTCTGCTCGAATCATAATCACAATCACAATCACAATCACAATCAACATGATTTATTTTTGTATTTTCTCACCATGGGTCACAACGACTTAGTTGCAACGAATGGTTGTAAGGTAGACGAGGCTATTGTGGATATATGCACCTATGTGGAATCATCCAACCAATGGATTTGAGCACAAGAAACTTGAGCATGTTTGAAATTGCAAATCATCACCAAATAATTTGAACTTGCTGAAGTCGGAGTTGAGGAAGGTGTTGATTTAGGCTCCGGAATCAAAGATTCTATGCTTTCCAATCTTATGTTATAAGGTAGAACTCTTTTATTGCTCAATGTTGTCTAAGTGGATGACATTGAAATCAAATTCTACATGGATCATTTGCCAATGCAAACCAAGTTTAATGTCAATGTTGGTTGTGTCATGTCTATAAAATGGTCACATGTAAGATAAAATGTTGCCGACTTCACTTTCATTATAGAATACCCACAATACAAGTTGGTCCGCACCTCATAACCACATATTGCATTCTTATTTGCCAAGTTGATGCCTCTTAGTTTGCCCATCTCGCGCACATAAGTCAAGCGTGTCATAACTCAGTGAATAGCAATCCTAATTATGGAGAATGTTGGGTGTAGTTTGGTTTTTGCAAAGGTGACTAACCCAAATATCATCAAGGCTATCTCTAAATCACCATATACTACTCACCCACCAAATTAGAGACATTGTACCGCCGATTAGGAACCAAAAATAAGTGTATGATTAAGGAAGCTTAACAAATTAGCCTCGTCTACCTTAATGGACAAGTTTTCTTCTAGTGTTTAGAGGTGAAATTGGAGGGATTCCAATGGAGATGCTACAACTCAGGCGTCTCCAATGCAACCACCACATCTCCCTCAAATGCCATGTGTCAAAGTGGCAATGGTACAATGGCACTTGCATATTAAGTGGACGGGCCTTAAACCTATAGCGATGGAGACACCATTGTCACAGTGCTAAATTGCTCCTATGTATGTTTATATATTTTCCCAAATTATTCAAGTGAATAATTATATGGGTGTGTTAATGCTAATATTGTGTTTACGTGAAGGTTAGTATAATTGTGTATAATTGTACATAGGGTGCCTTCTTCATTTTGGTTAATTTGAATATACGTTGACCATATCAGAAGGAGATGTGGTGGTGATTGTTTTGCCTTTGCTCCCTCTAAATATGTATTGGAGAGAGACGTGGCATCAATAGTGGAAATGTTTTTTTAAGGTTAGTGGATGTGTCTCCTTGCATGTGAAAGCGAGCGAAGGATTTTGGCAAGTAAAGTGAACAACAATGTTCCCTCACCCCTAGTTAAGTTCCCATTAAGTTCAATTCATGTATATTACTTTCTTACACGTGATGGAATTGTGATATTTTCTTCTGAATATTTGGAGAAGTTAATTTACACACACCAATATTAAGAGTACAACATGCTAATATTATTGCCTAATGGGCAACCTAAGCAAACTAGTATATGTAAGGCAACCATAAACCTTATAAGTTAGGTACGAACTTGATGGATATTAAATAGGCGCATTAAAATGGATGTAATAATTTATAATTGCTCAACTTTACTATTATCACCTACATCACTACAACAAAAGATAAAGATTCTCAATGCAATCATTCGTCTTGGCATTGAATATGCCTCTTTTCTATCCCAAACATCATAAAATGAATAAACTCCTCATCAAACTCACAAACATCATATGAACATCCTCAAAGACTCCCCTAACATCCTTACCTAGCTAACCCATAAAACATTCAACATTGAAGCATTCTTCCTAGTCCCCAAATTTGTCACTACACTTAGTGAATAACTCACCCAAACACTCAATGACCCAAACCCATTTGGCCAAATATATTAAGGAATAGTGAAATTATAGACAACGAATATGGCGGAGCTGAACACCTCCCACAATGAAAATACCAAATGTGCTCTAGATTACCAACCACTAGATCCCTATACATAGTTAAACACTTCAACATCCATCTAGACTCCATGGACACCACATTTCCTCTCAAAAACTCCCCACTATTAGAAGGATGGTACAAAAACCCATTTTACAATGCTCTCACCCCACAACAAAAGGTCTAATGCGCATAAATTCCTTAAAATACTCTCTTGCTTCAACACTATTGCCTTACCTCAAATCCAAGATTGCACCAACACATGCATGCCCACACATTAAAGAATTCCAAGATAAATACCATACCAAATCTATAATATTGAAAGGTGCACTTTTACAAGCCACTATTGTCTTCCCACCAAACACATGCCACACACCCCCCAAAACCCCAAACTCTACCCTGCACTCAAGATATAACACAACCACACAATCCTTAGGCACACCCATCTCCTACACCTTGCTTTAAATTCACACACAAAAAAAGACAAACATGGAGCCACGCAACATACACATACATTTCACTGCCATTGGCAAATCCCACACACCAACCACTCCAAATGGAACACACAAACACAACTCTTAAACCCCGACACCATCCTCTATGATTGAAACCTACTACCCATCACAAAACTCACATTTAAAATAAATAAATAAACGAGTAGACATAAAAAAATGATTTTAAAAAAACAACCTAAAACCCCAACAATAACATGATAGACGAAATATTTTCCCCAACCTTGACATCGCACACCTTACCTTCCATACTCCAAAATGTAACATAAACAAAGGCATCATTATTACATCACCCAAAATACAACCGCCTTTGGCCCAAATACATAACAACATGGGAAACTACCAAACAACTATACCACTTCAACGATTAACATGGTTATGGGAAAAATACTTAGTCTATGAACCCATCGAGAACCACACCCTCTCCCCACATGTACAAAATTTTGCCACGGAAATTCTCTCCCTCGTCAATTGATACATCAAACCACTTCCAAGATGTGAACCACCTACCAACCCTCCCATCCATCCATAACCACCACACACTGCCATCAACAATTCTAAACAAACTCATACAACCTTCCAAATCACACACTCATATTTTTGTAATCCAATCACATGTCCCATGCAATTGTCATATTACCACTCCCCATATGAAAGAGATACAATATTTGGCTCACTAGGCCTAACCTTACCCACTCAACGGAAAGGATGTGGATACGCCCATATGACAACCCTATATCTACTCCCAAAAATTATAAAATGGGCAAGACTAGCCGCACACACCAATCATAATCTCCAATACAATTATTACCATCGCACACAAAAATTGGACAAACAATCCAACCAACCCGCTTCAACAACCACGTGTGACTCTTTACTTATCATCCCACCCCTCAGTCTACAATATACCGAAACATTGCCCTTCCCTGTATTCTACAACAACAAATAAGCCCAACTCACCTCCATTGTAATACTTCTCCCACACACCCACACACCCACCACACCACAAATACCCACCTTCGTCCAACAACTCCCTATAACAATCCTCCCCACTTGCACCACCTACCCCACCACACCCACACCCATACAAACAAAATATACATCAAAATTCCTAAAGCATGGCAAATAGTCCCCCCCCCCCCCTCCCACCAACAATGATATAATCCTCCCTTTATGTTTCCCCACTTGTCCAATCCTACTGCACGGACGGCTCATTCACACCACTAGATGGGAAAGGAAAAGGCAATACTACACGAGCCGAAGTTTTCAATGGACCACTAGAAACAAATATTGATGCTACTACTTGTACACCCCAATATTTTATTAGCATAATTATGCAAGCTCTTGATCGCCACAAAACACACCACAATGCTCCCAACAAATACATTCATTTTCACAAATAGCCTCGACAACATATCTCATATGCTCAAGCACGTAAGTAACCCATCCTCCCAATATAACCACCTAGATAAGCTTCTCGTTACTTGAATAGTAAATACGCTAAAAAACTTCCACCACAATATCACCATCCACAAAGTCAAAGCCCACACAAACATCGTTGGAAACAATGACGTTGATAAATTGGCCGAACAAAGAACAAAACAACCTTGCATTATAGAAACCCCTTTCCATCTCATCGGCTGTCAAACAATGTATTGACCATCTATCCCCCCCAACATCCACGCAATATGATATATCCGTTTGCAACCTCAAAAACTACATAGAAAATGATTATGTAAGCGCACACATCTTCCATGCAAAGAATATTATGCCCTATATAGACAAATGGGTCTCCAACATATACATACACATAATATGGTCGAATCTACTATGGGATGCCCCTTGGATTACCGATGCATAAATAACACAAACCCTCAAATTTAGATATGGTAGATACGTAGGGAACTACCAAGAAAATGTATCCTCAAACAAGATATATCTCCGACATGTAACCTATGCACATCCCACTAGAATAACACATGCTTCCACCTACTATCATGCTACACTAATAAACACATAAGCAATCTAAGGAAAAACCAACACGATAAGGCAATACATGAACTAACAAATACACTACTAGCCCACCCCACAACTGGTTGTTGTACCCTAATCAACACCGGTAACATTAAAGACCAGACACATGACAACACCATATCTTCATGGCTACTCCCATGCACATGCTATCTACCAATATGTAAATGCCCAACTCAACTTAGACCTGATATATTATTCATTTTTTGAGCCCCGCCTATAGATAAATACCCTTCACACCCAACCCAACCCAAACCACACAATACAAATATTTGAATTCACTTACTATAATGATAGATTCCCCACAAAAGCCACCAATCGTAAACTTGATAAATACACCATTCTCCACCCGCTCCTATCCCAACTAGGGTGGATAGTATTACCACCTGTAATAATCACGACATGAATAAATACACAATACACACAACAACTATTGAACTCCCCAAGACCGGCAACTCTTCAACTCCAGAATCCATAAACTAATGGAATCTTTCTCCCAAATCACTATAAGATACCTACACACATAATCCTAAAGAAAGGAAACTATAAAAGAAACAATCCTTGGTCCCACTTGATTAAACACATTTACTAACACTAAAACCCAAAACTAATATAGAACACATGGTCCTAACATTGACAACATGGTCCACCTATGAAAATAGGCATTGAGCTGCTCCCATTCCCATGCCCACACGGACGTGGGAGGGAGGTGGTGAACAAACACCGCATGTTAAGGTACAAGACGTTGACTCTTTCTTCTTCTTCTTCTTCTTCTTCTTCTTCTTCTTCTTCTTCTTTTTTTTCTAATTGCTCATCTAGTGGTGGCCCCATAATGAGCTTACCAAGGTTTTGCTTTGTAATTGTGTTGACCTTTACACCGATGATGATATAAATGTTGGCAATTAAAGGAGCAAGGATGAATGAAGAGCCTCATTTGCCAAGATGCTACTGCCCTCTTTCAAGGGCAAACTCCATAGCTGTAATAAGTACAAAGTAACCAAACTGTTAAGTAAGTGAGAATTTGAGTGAGGGAAACGTGGGTAGGGTGTTTAAAGGGTTAGGTGGGTGGAGTTGGAGCACTCGGAGGATGAGTGGGTAGGTTGGTTAGTGTCATGGTGTATTGTTGGAGAGGTCCCAATTTGGAATCCCGAGAGGCGTGAGACAAATTAGTGATGCATGATGTTTACATCCCTAGGAGCGAGCATACGAGCAACATTTGCCAACTACTTTTGTTCCCTAGTTTTGTTGGAGGGAGTGACAAGCTGGGGGTGTAGTCTCAAGTATATGGTTTTTGCTCAGGGAGTTGATTGGGGGAGGGGGGGGGGGATTTTTCAATATAACATGTAAGGCCCTCCACCTAAGATAAACCAATTCTTAAACAAACATTTGTTATCGCATATTAGAAGTGTCTTAGGAGGCTCAAGTGTTGAAAGCGAGCGTACGACCTAGGTAGTCAAGTCAACATCAAATGTTTTGCTTTCCACTTCCAAGTCCCCTCAATTACATCAACTCCTCAAAATATTAAACTTAAAATAATCAACAAACCGTGAATACATACATACTCTAGTCCCTTTAAATGTCCATTTTTGCATTCCAAATTCCCAAACCGGACACTTATATTTGATTGGTGTGTGGGTGGGTTTGCAAATTGGAACCTAACACAATTACGAATAGAAGTGTCCGATTAAGATAAATAACCGAATTAGGCCCGCATAGCTGAGGAGCCTGGGCACCTAGTCGTCCACACACAAGCTCCTCCACCGCCACTTTAGAGGGGGAAGTGACGGGGGTGGGTGGATATGCTAGAAGGCGATCGGAAGTATCTCCGGAGTCTCTCTCGTCATGTGTTGAAACTGGAAAGCGAGCGAGCGAGAGAGCGAGCGAAGGATCTCGGCAGTCAGGTCAACAGCAGTGTTCTGCTTTCCACTTTGGGTTCCCACCAATTTCCCTCCCTCATCGGAACTGCGTCCCCTGCTTCTTTCTTCTCTCTTCACAACTCCCCAAACCCTAATCAATTGCTCACCAAACCCGTCTCGCGCACCTCGCATTCAACCACCATTCTCCATCCCTCTGCTCGCATTCAACCAAAACTGTCCATCTCGTCTGTCGCGGCTTGCTTTTAAAACACCTCGGGCACATGGCGCACGTGTGGAATTGGCAGCTCCAGTGAGCTCTGCGCTGTGTTTTTTATGCAGCAGAGCCTCGGATTGTTGTTTGCAGAGAAGTCGCGGGGATCGCAATTTTTTTTATTTTTTACATTTTCTTATGCAGTGGGGGAACAGCTTGCCGAGTGCCATGAAACCTCCTCTCGGATGTCGCTAACAGGGAGACGCGCGAGGTTTGAGGCGGAGAGAACAGGGGTTTGGTTTGGGATATGAAGGTGTTGAGAATTGGTTGGATGTGCATGACATGTGAATTACCATGAATTACGAGGAGGTTGATGATTTGGAACCGTCGCTTGTTTTGGAATGCATGTGCATTTTGTGGTGTAGCGGAGGAGGGCTAGCTCCCTAGGTTGGTGGTTCTCTCGGAACGGGGGTTTCCTTTGGCAGTGGAGTAAGGTGCTAGGGTTAGCATTTCGAGTGAAGGATGGCTTCGGAAATTGAGGTTGTAGCGGAGGGAGGGACGCCACGTGGGAATAGGAATGTGGAAGCGGCCACAGCAGCTCCTCCGCAGGTGCAGGAGGATCAGAGGAAGGATGATGTGTACACTGCAGCCGCTTATGGTGATGTCGAGAATCTGCGCAGGTTGGTCGAGGAGAAAGGGTGCTCAGTCTCGGAGCCTGATGCTGGTGGCTACTTTGCGTTGCAATGGAGTGCATTGAATAATCGGACAGCGGCTGCTGAGTACCTACTTGAGGTCGGGTTTTTCCTACGTTGAGACCTAGGGAACTGGAGCCCAGTCCCTGTGTTTTTTTTTGTTTTTTTTTTGTTTTTGTTTTTGTTTCCAAATTTCTTCCCTCTTTTCATGCTGTTTTTTTCCCTCTCAACCACTTAATCTCTCAACAACCTTCCTCTTTCGCACTCATTGACAGACATCTAAGGTAAGAGGGCCTTAAATGGAGACTTTTAGCTCTGCACCCACTTCTCGAAGGACATGCAACACGCAACCAGTGCGAGATTATTGACAAATGCCGCAGCCATTTTTATCGCAACTTTTGTAGCTTATATGAATATCTTATTCATTATCAATGTGAAGATTCTGGAGCTCATGAAAATGTCATCATAATTTTCGGAGCTCATATGAATATTGTGTTCATTAAAAAAGTGAAGATTCTTGAGCTCATTGAATGGTCGTATAGGTCCTCCCAATTGTGTTGACTATTGAATCTAGCATGGTTGACAAATGTTGATCGCCTAATCCAATCTCTTTAAAGCACATGTCTTTTGGTGTTCGCTCTCAGATCCACCCCTAACCACACACCACTGTCTGATGAAGAGAAGTAATTGAGATGGCCCATATACCTTGCAGTATGCCAAAAATAAATTATAACCGGACCACCTGATTTCCTGGAGCTCAGAAGTTTTCTTCCATCCCCCCCCCCCCCCCAGCATGAATTTTTTCAAAAAAAAAATTAATACCTTTCAGTGTTCTCGCTTCATTTAGAGTTTTTCTGTCCATCATGGACATTGAAGGAGAAGTCTTTATTGTTGTTTACGGAGAGTTGCCAGGGGCATGCAGTGCACTTTGCATTTTCGGTCTGCCAGAGATTGGTAACTTGGCTACCTTATTGTCAGAAAATTTCGATTTGTTGGTTTTAGTGACCACTTCTGAGTCCTGGTAGTCCAGAGTAACGGTGGTGCATATCTTTAGTTACTGGGAGCCTTCAAATATCTCTGGTTGGAATTATAATGGTGAAGAAGAATTCAAGAAGTGGATGGATTGTCAGTCTGCATGATATTGGTTTTGGTTATTATTGTGAGGTTGTGTTCACAAGGTTACAGTCTCACTCTCTAGAGGAGTCATGCCACCTCATAAAATGTTCTTCATCCCACTTATACATTCATTTTCAGTTATAGGGGCGGAATGGTGTATCTTGAACATTAGAATTTTCTGATAACACAGTTACTCCAATGGGTTCCTCATGCAGCATGGAGCAGATGTGAATGCCTCTGATTTTACAGGGCAAACTGCTCTACACTGGACAGCTGTGCGGGGGTCAATACAGGTTGCAGAGTTGCTCCTTCAAGCCGGGGCTCGCATTGAATGTGCAGATTCCCATGGATATAGGGTGGGAACCTTGTTTTCATTTGGCAAGCCTCTTCTATTATTCCTGAAGATACATTTTGTTTATATTTTATGAAATGAGCAATATATCTACAGACTTGTAAGTTTTAATACTCTGTAATACTTGCTGTTAGGCAAATCCTCTAAATCAGCATCTGCTTGTTTTACAGACAACACATGTGGCAGCGCAGTATGGACACACTGCCCTCCTTTACCATATAGTCACAAAATGGGGTGCCGAAGTTGACTCTCCTGACCATGATGGACGGAGCCCCTTGCATTGGTATGTCAGTGTTCTTTGTTTGCTATAGCTGTTCTCAATTACCCCAGGATAAAGGGTCAAAATAATGTTGCATTAGAGCAACTCTTCCCATTTTCTATCACCTTACTGGTTGTAACAAGGTCATCAAAACACTGTAACTATGTGAAACTCATGCATTATGAACACATATATGTAAAATTGATATTGTGAGGCAATGGGATAAATTTTTCCATATTAGCACGACAATTCAAGCAATGTGGTTTCATTAAGCATGCCTCTTAGCTTTTTATTGCACTGTTTTTGCTTCAGATAGAACATCACATGTTTTCTGTATTCAAGAACTAATAAATTGTAATAACAGAAGGCCAATTAACTGGTTCTCAAGAATAATATCAGGTGCTTGTGGAGTGGTCTACAGGGCTTCTTACAAAGGGTTTGCAGATTGCATTCGATTGCTGCTTTATATGGATGCATACATTGGTCGAGCAGATAAAGAGGGTATGTCCAATGGTGTGCAGAGTTTTCAGTTGTCAAGTTGTCCAACTGTTCAACCTGTAACAAAATGCTTCAGCCATTCTTTGTTGATTCTTTCATTTATCACATATTTACTTTTGTAGGTGTGGTGCAAAAGAAAACAATAAGGGAGTGTGTATAGAGATCTGTTTTGTTTATGTCAAGCAGCTGCCTTATCTGTTTTACACCCAATTCTGTTTTGCAATCTCCTGTCCTCTTTGCATGTTCAACAAGGTGTGTTACATATCAAACCGTGTCTGTTTATTTATATTGATGATTTTGATCTAACCATTTTTTGGTGTATGTGCCAGGCTGCACACCATTGCACTGGGCAGCAATAAGAGGAAATCTTGAGGCTTGCACAGTGTTAGTACAAGCAGGCGACCTAGAGGATCTAATGGCTAAGGAGAGTACTGGTTGTACACCTTTGCAATTGGCATCTGACAAGGGGCATCGACATGTGGCTTTTTTCTTGGTGAGGCCACAGTATCATCCTCTATTCTTAGTACTGTTATTGGATGTCCTGTTCACACATTGGGTTGATATGGTAATCAGCGGTTATGTTAGCTAAGACGTACACATATGGTTTTGACTTGTTCACAAATCAATGTTACTATGAGTTTGTTCTGCAGGCTGCCTCTTGGTGTGTAGTTCCTGTGTTTGTTGACTCTTTGTTATGGAGTTCTTAGCATTATGAGTCTTATTTTCCTCACTGCTTAGCTTACTCTGACATAATGCCATCTTCTTTGTGTGTTGAATATAGGCAAATGCCAAAAGGGTATTCAGTAACCGATGGGATACTAAAGGACGTTTTGGGAAATTTGCAAAGCTTGGCCTAGCCCCAGTTCTTTGGCTCATTATTATTACCTTGCTTCTTACATTTATCAATTCTGTGATCACATGTAAGTGTCTTTACTTTCTGTAGAAATGGTAATAGAGAATTGTCTGCAGTATGGGGAAAGTGGCCTTAGTTCATGTTAGGCTGCACCATTGGTATACATGAGAGTGTTTAGATTTGTCCATTAATGCAATATCATATGGTGATTTTAGCATCTGAAGTCTTGACAGCACGCCTAAAAGAGATTGAGATCAGAGGTTGATCCTGCATTTATCAAATTGCCCAGATGTCGTTCCATTCTTTAGCACTTTTAGATTGGCAGTGGAGTTCCATTGCTAGAAAGAACCAGAAAATGTCTGATCAAAACCAACATAGGCACAATAAAACACATACAAGCAAGGTTTTGGGAAACCTATTTCTACTGCTGTATCTGAGGCACAATTTGGAAGCAAAATATGGTTAGATGTGAACATCTTTTCACTGAACATGACAATCGTCTCTCTAACACTGTAGGTTCTTTGTGGTTTAAAGACCTATTTAATCACTTGAAGTTCAATAATTTTTAATGTTGTTGGCACTAGATTCTAATAATGAAGAATTACCAAAGCTTGGAACTACTCAAGTGATTTTATAGGTCTTTTGGAAACTGTGACAAGGACTGAGTTCTGACCCGTAAAGAGTTGGGTGAACAGCAAGAACATTGTTGACAATAACTGCGGGAGATGCATTTTGGGCTTGTATGGTTGTCTTCTTGGCCAGTGGTGGCCTTTTCTTACTGTATCGATGCACCAGGTTTGTCCTCTAAGTCCTCCAATTGTTCAATACAGACATGAACATCTTCACATTTCACAATTGAGATATAGCTTTGGTTGGTCATTTCCTTCTGCTGGGTGCTGTGTGCTTTTGCAAGCCTTCTAAGGTGCATCATGTGCGCTCCCTACATCTCTTTCAGACTGTGAGGTGCCATATGGTGAAAATATTATGCTGTGGTAAATTGGACTAATTGATTACTTTGGGTATTGTGTATGACAGTAAGGATCCAGGGTACATTAGTGCCAGACAAGAGCAATCACGTAGGGAAACTGAAGTAAGTTTGGAATTATACCTGCCTTGTGAATTCTTTGGAAGTATGATATCATTGAAGTGACCTTTTTAAAGCTATTTGAGAAACAGTATTGATTAGGGGTGGTGTTGATGGTGCTGATGTTACAAAAGGTCCTGTAAAGAATCCGTCCAGTATTTGCTACATCGTGATATCATTTTAAGCCAAGCGGTAGCCATGCAAGAATTGGCATGTAAGGTTCCCTTTGAGAAGGCTTGCACGTATACATTTGCATGTTTCTGAAATTTTATTTTGACTACAGGAGCCTCTTTTGAAGAGTGACTTGAGCAGCCCTGCGCTGTGGGCAGGGTATTGGGCACAGCTATGTCCTACTTGCAAGGTTGGAAAATTTCCCTTCGCTTACACAGCTGTTTAGGCCCATATCTTCCAAAGAAATCTTAGTACTAAATATAGGTGAATTGAAGTCAAAATATAATAGAAAAACTTGGGTGCATTTATCCATCTGTAGTAATATTCTCTCTGTAAGAGTAGGTAGAAGGAACATGCTGCAGATGTTGTTTCTCTAATAGTAATAGAGCTGAACTTGTCAGGTAGCGGTGAATTTGCCTATTGTTGTTAAATTCATTAATGGGTAAGCTGGATACATCTTTAGAACACTATACTTGCAAACATGATAAATAACATGATAAACATGTCACACCAAATAAGAGAAACTGAAAGAAGAGAACTGTTGTTAAAGAGCCATGAACTCAAATTGATGTGCACTGGTGTCCAGCTCAAGATTTCTGTAAAATGAAGACCTAAACCTGTGTTTTGTCACTCAAAACAGATAGTAAGGCCATTGCGATCTAAGCACTGCTCATCATGCAACCGGTGTGTGGAGCAATTCGACCATCATTGTCCTTGGATCTCCAACTGTGTTGGCAAGGTATGCTATCATCCTATACATGCTTCTCCAAGCGCAGGTCCCTTATAACCTGAATATTAGTTGTCACAAATAGTGTTTGGCACTTTGTACAGCCCGTATTTTTCTCTATCCATGTTGCCTAAGTCTGCAAAGCGCTTATTTTGTCCTCCACAATTGCTTACACGGAAGGCTGAAGGCAGCTCCTGATCTTATTTAACAGGGCTTTATCTCCATGTTGTTAGCAAATATCAGTGAAACTAACTAGAGAATGAGGCCTGTGTATTGTTGGTTATTTATATAAAACCTGTGCTCAGTGGGCTCAATGGTACTTTTATCTGATCTGAATGGATGTGGATGCCTCGCTTGTCTGTTGTGTTAAGCTGGTGTTCCACTTCTAGACTTTTCTATCTTTGTATCCCAGGAAACAGCAAGTTGAATGCACATCAACTTACTTTCTGCCGCAGTACCTAATTCTTCAGGTCTTTTCTATCTTGCAGAACAACAAATGGGACTTCTTTATTTTTCTCTGCATGGAAGTTGTAGCCATGGTTCTAGCAGCGGGAGTTACTTTTCACAGTAACAATCCTACACTTGCTTTGATTTATTTTATGGCTGATAAATGGGGGATTTGGTTGGTTTTTGTATCAGCAGAGCTTTTGGTTTGAGCTTGGATTACTTGAACAGGAACACTTCTATTTATGCTTCTGAGGTGATTTTGTCACTGGCTTATAACTGCTTTTATCTCTGGAACAGGGTTGTGGCTGGACCCACTAGCACCCTCGGGAGCTGGCAATTTTATTCGTCACACGGCAATCTACCATGCTGGTGCACTTGTTTTTCTTTTTGGAGATATATTCTTACTTTTTGGCGCAGGAACATTGACTGTCATGCAGGCCATGCAGGTGAGGGGGTTCTGTTACTAGTGTCAATACATGGAAGTTGTAATACTCAGACTAGAATCATTGCAGTCCTTGTAATACTAGAAATGCCCACTGTAGGTTGGGATTTGACTGAAATTGGTTGCCATTTACACTTTGAACGTACTTCATTCTGGGACAGTTGCTATAACGATATTTGACACCCCTTTAGTACAGCCTTGTAAGTTAATTGAAGTCATAGATTTTCTAGGTGGTTTCGTCTGCAATTTTCAAATCTAGGTGATGGGTGACGGAAGTGGTTGACTGAAGCTTGGTACTTGGTGCAGATTTCACGTAATATAACAACGAATGAGATGGCAAATTCGCTTCGGTATGGTTACCTGAAGGGTCCAGATGGCCGTTTCTACAACCCATATGATTCTGGGTGTCGCAAAAACTGTGCTGATTTTCTTCTTGTTGGCTACAATGAAGATATTGAAGTCCCATGGGAGCCCATCCAGCAACATGGAGGCATGATTCAGATGGGTAACAGGTACAATTCCAGGAAGCCCAATGGAAATGGAAATAGCATTTATTGAGGTCTTGGGTTGGGCACATTGTAACCAACTGGTTTCAGGATGTCCTTTTTATTGAGTTAGCTCTCAAAATAAATACTTTCCATTATATGGCTGGTAACTACATCTCATTTCCAATACGTGTGTACTTGTTTCTCATGCTTTGATTATGAGTTTTCTTTATGTTCTGAACAACAGTGAATCCTGATAGCATCAGCATGATGTCCTACCTTAGACTTGCTGACAGAGGAGGAAACTTGCACTCATACGTTTCTTGTTGAGGCCCAGAAGGTGTCACAGAGGGATCAATATTTCTTCTTGATCATTTTAGTTGAACGTGTCAAAAGTGACCCTCTCTGAAATAAGCCCATGTCTTATATGTATTATTCCCATCTATGTCTATAATGAATTACAAGGAGATTTGACCTCAAATAAAAGACCTACACCTATATAACATGTACCATGTATATCTAATCTCCGCGTTACATAATACATATGACTTTATTTTCACCTCCTCTTCGTAATAGGTCATGATAAACATGGACCGAATACATAGAGACCCCACTGAATTGTTTCAATACTTGTTGGGGCTTAATTACATTCATCATGTGTTATGTACAAAGTTAGGTTATGGTGAAGTTAAGGTGACTTATCTTATAAGTCGTGATGGTTGTTGCAGGTCAGTAGCAGCGGGTGCTGTAGGTGCCAGTCTTGGTGGGGTCCCTGGACAAAATTCAGGAAATGTGCCCAATGGCAGTGCCTCAAGAAATCACCACGTGCATTCATCAACATGTTCACATCACCATCAAGGCAATAGCCAGATTGGCTCCATTCCTCTAGGTTTGGGAACTCTTGGTCTATCCCGGAGTAGTGGTCATGATGGACAACACACTGCATAGGAAATTACAAGTTGACACTAAACTTTGTGTCAACCAGTAGAGATTTTATCTTGGCTTGGTTATTAAGTCATTATTAGATTGTGGTAGCTTATTGGTTTACTGGCCCTGAGTGGATGCAAGGTTAATGGTTGGATGAAGGCTTGAATACCCCAGCCACGGAATTTAACTACACCTGTGCTGAGGTGGGCATTTCAGTCGCTTTTCCTTGTAGTACTTGCAGCTCGGTATGCGTGTCAATAATTTTATTCTTTTGCTCCACCTTACCTTTTTGCTCCACTTGGGGATTTATTACATTTGCCTTTAAGTGTTTTTTTTTTTTTTTTTTTTTTTTTTTAAAAATAATAGTATTTTGTGAATTGCAAAATATGGAAAGTGTTCTGCTGGCAGTTCTCCCTTTCGTTGTCCCCCACACCCCTCTCCCCCTTACATCTATTGCAATGTTGAGGGTATTGCCTGTAGCTGATGTCTGGTTTTAAAATATTGGACAAATCCCTTCATGTTTGGCTGATTACCTCTGGGGCAATTCATATCCACAGCTTCCTTGCCATGAAGGCGTTTGCAGGCGGGAGAGTGTGTTGAAATGCAAGGCAAATAGGATGGCACAGGCAGGCTCTATTATTCTGACAGCCTGAGAGTTCATGATGATTCTTCTCATGTATTTACTGTAATGTGCATGTAGGAAGCTATGTAAGGGATGTGGGCCTTATGTGGTTACTCTTCTTAACGGAGTGCCCATATTTGTTTCATGGCAAGTCTTACCATTAAGGATGGACACCAAAAAAGACACGTGTCACAGTGAGATTGCACTATGTAGTCAACATATAGACACCATTCTAAGTTTAACAGTGAACACAACTAGGAAGGTCTATATGGCTGATGTAGAGGGAGAGAATCTTCACTTTTACCTCTGATAACTTTTGCATGTCAACTCCAATTTTGAAACTTAATATGACAATCTTTGTGAATCTCAAATTGGTAATTTAATGAGACAATGTCCGATTGGGAGTTGGGAGTGTCCACAATAAAGGTCACATACATTAAATAGCTCCGCTTGGGGATAGAGTGGCAGATGACTATCACAACACTTGTTGAAGATATAGGGATCTCTAACCCACTGCAACTATGTATTTGTGATGCGGGTTATAAATTATATAAAGGATTGCAATCATAATAAATGAAAATGGGTTTTGTGAGGTGTGTTGGTAGAAAAGCAAACATGAACAAAAGACTTAAGGTTCCAAGATGAGGGCTGGGGAAGCTAAGTGGTGTGTTGAGCACATTGCTTTTTCAAACATGCATAATCAGAGTTTCCATCAAATGCTTATAGTTTTCTGCCTCCAACTATTTTATTTATTTGTTTTGTTTTGGAATGTGCATGTACCAAAAAGACAACCGATGCTCTTAGGGCCGGTTCACATGGGTCCCAAGTCACTTGAGATCAATCTTAGCTGTTGAGAGTATGGAAGTTGGGACTTACCACTTCACACAGGGTCCCAAGTCCTAAGTGTCAACTATGACATAGATGCCTACATGGCAACACTTTTTGGAGGTGAGACTCAAGACTCATGTTGAGAGTTGGGTTGAGCAAAAAGCTAGACCCAATTCTCAACACTAGTCTCGTGAATATACTTACACAAAACAATCAAGATCCGATTTTTAACGATCATCAACCATTTTTAAATGGTCTCCTTAGGCTCAAAAGTTGGGATTTTGCCTCCATGTTTGGACTTGCTAAGAGGAGTGAGACTTGGGACTTGGGACCCATGTGAATTGGCCCTTATATTGAATTAGTATGTTTTGCCTTGTCAAGTTGGAGTTCTGAGGTGTTTATTAGTTGTACTTGATAGAGGATTCTCATCAATGGTGAGGCATTTCATGGGAACAATGTAACACCCATATAGTATACTACATCTCACATGTGTGGAATCATGTCGTTCTTGTGCAATTAGAAACAAGCCCTAATGCCCATGAAACAGTCATGTAATTTAGTTGATCGCTCGTTTTGGTTGGCTCTACTATTGTAGATTCTTGCAGCCATGATGCCATCAGTCAATAGAAAGAGGGCTACTCCATACGATTTACCTTGCTCATTGCAAAGACAAATTGGGAAGAAGCATCTAGTGGCTTTGTGAAGGATTCTTGGTGACAACAAGAAATGATGCCAAATTCCAGTCTCCGTGTTGAAGCACATAAATTGTTTTAGGAGATCAAGTGGTTAGAATAATATGTATAACTTGTAAGAAGGTAATCTTTGAAATGTCTCAAAAACTCAGGTTTTGGTAGGGAGTTTTGTTCCACTTTTGATAATTTATGATGTTTCAGTAGCGTTCAACTGGTGTTGGAACCACCAATCTCGGTAATTTGAAGTGGAGTTGTTTGACTTCAGGGAAGAGACGGTTAAATAATGAACTTGTCACCCTTTTGAGAGCAATTGTTTTAGGTGTCTTCAAAAGTTTGTCATGATATTCATTTTTATGGCCAAACTCATATGCCTTGCCTTCATTTCACCAAATATTAGGGGGTTCTGAATAGTGGGCCAAAACGCCCTACCAAGTCATGAGTTTTTGTGAGATTTTAAGAATAATTCTAATTGTTATGATAATTAGTGAGGGTTAGAGAACAGAGGAAGTACCTACATGGACAGATTGGTAAACCTTTAAGGAGTACAAATCTTTGTCTAATTAGTGTGGGTTACCACTTGGAGTTATGGCATTGCTATATAACATTTTACCTAGAGTACCGATTTTTTACCCAAATAACCAAAGTAGTTAGTATGCACACGGAAGAACATGCTATAACTTAAGTGGTTAAACAAACAATAATGTCGGTGAAAAGTTATAGCAACACGTACCTCTAAATGGTAACCCACACTAATTAGACAAAAAAGGTGTAGCTGTGAATTTGGAAGAATCTACAGCCGCATATTGAGCAACCTGAACTCAGCGCCGGGCAAATCTGTTAACACAGCAGCCTAGATATAAGTTTTGGACAAGAGGAAGAGACATCCGAGGCTTGATTTAGATAAGGTCTGAGAAAAGATTTAGAAAGGACTCCAGGAAAGTTGCAGTTATACTTCGGAAGTAGCACACAACTGCACTTGGTCCGGAGAAATAAAGGTGTATGGAATATTGCAGGTCGTCTTTCGCAAACGCCTCAAATTTGTTTGCAGGAATTGTGTCATGTACATGGTTGGTTTCACCTTGAGTTACTCTGCGTTGCTGGTATGTATTTCCATCTTAACCCTTTGAAGGAGTTAATTTCTTTAGGACTTTCATTTTCAAAGCGCCGTGTCTGGGTTGTTGATCTGCATATAGTTGTCGTCGTCGAGTCCGAAAGTTGAAAGTAGTTGTATTCCATCAGAAAGAGAAGTAGCGGGATTTTTGCGAAGCAGTATTACTCTCTTGTGTCTGGAAGTCTCCGAGTTAACTATCTTGTACACATTATTGTTGCGTGGTGGCCACTTTGTCTACTTCAGTTTTGCGCTGGCAATGGCGACATCAAGGTTGCATCGGAAATCGGGAAAGTTTTGAGCCCTAATTTTGAGCTGGACATATTAACCTTCTCCATCTTACAAGAAAACTGGGATAGGAATTGAATGTGTTAACTTTTGCAGTATCTTGGGAAACCCAGTCCTGAGAACTACGGGATTGAACAACAATGTGGACGATTGGACGTTCGAAGAGGGCCAGATTAATCTCGGAAGGACACAATGAGGTTGCGAAGGTACACTGTGTATCCTCGAAAGAGAAGGAGGTACTTTACGGCCAACGTTTTCTTTTCTTCTTCTTTTTCAACATTGTCTTACGCTTCTTCTTGCCTTTTTGGATTAACAGAAGGAGGGAATTTAAGTTCTCAGAGACTTAGGAGTTATCAATGTGTCTGTAATTTTCATAAACTAGGGACTTGAAGAAAATGTATCATGGCGTTGCTTCTAGATGTGTTTCCAAATGGAACTCAACTTACCTCTAGTCACAAAATAGGAATCCATTCTTGCAGAAGTTTTGAAAGGCCTAGTCATGCCTTGGCTAGAACGCCATACAAACGTGGGTTAACACACAGGTTGTGTCATAGTATGACAAAGAGGATGGGTGAACATGCTTTTCTGGTTGCAGAACAGCGGAAACCTGGAGAAGTATCTAGGAGAGAGGATTTTCAAAAGGATTTCCGAGCTGCAAGGCCAACTGAAACAAGGTGATAAGGAGAAGGCGGAGCAGCTTGACAAGATCGCGGAATTGGAGGCACAACTTCGCGTCGAAGCTGAGGAGAAGGTGGAGTATCTCAAGACGATTGCCGAGGTCCAGGGGAAATTGGCGGAAGCTCATCGAGAGACGGCGGAGCAGATCAAGAACACTTGGGCACTGGATGCGAAACTTTTGATCGTAGGGGAAGAGAAGGTTAAGTATCTCAAGAAGATATATGAGTTGGAAGAGGAGCTCAAAGAATACGTGAAGGGAACAGGGAAGGCGGTACAGGTATCAAAATCTGAAAAACGAAGGATTTCTCCCTCCCCTGAGCGAAGATCGGCAGAGAGACAAAAAAATTCAGGAACACCTTCAGATACCTCACGCAGTTCCATTAGGAGATCAATGTCGCGATCTCCTCCCTCACGCACTTTCATTAGGAGATCAATGCCGCGATCTCCTCCCTCAAGCATTAGGAGATCAATGTCGCGATCTCCTCCCACCTTACGTAATCGTCGTAACAGCGTCGAGAGAGAGAGCTCCTGGGATGATAGTTTCTAGTAGCCGGAGCAAAATGAGAAAAATCTTCTCTGAATCAGAGTCACATAACTTAGCTAAATTTTGAGTGAGTCTAGACTGATGCATGCATTCTGGACAAGATGGAATTTTATATATATATAAATATATCAATGTGCATTTCTTTTGCGGATATTATGACAAAGCTTGAAGAAACTAGACTCATTGTGGATTGCATCTCTTGTTATACACATGTTTTAGTTGCATGCACATTGTGTTATTTATAGGAAGCACACATGTAAAGTGATCGTCATTGAACAACATCACTTTTTAAAGTATGTGTAATTGGGGTTTCTATCATTTTTTATTTAAAAAATAATAATCTCATGTTATTGTTGCAAAAATTACTCTAAAATGCATCATCATCATCATCATCAGCAACAACAACAACAACAACAACATCATCATCATATAACCTTAGATAAGTCTAGCAAATCTATAATATTTTGTCAACATAAATCAAATTGAAGAATATATTGGGCCTCCCTCGAGTTTGTCATGGTTATTGGCAGTGTGAGTGTGTGTTGATTATGGTTTTGATTGGATACATAGATCGGTTGAAAATTCAAAAATAACATGGAAGTCAATATATTAATGTGGGGCAACCTAATTGCACATATTGTTGTTGTTTTTGTTGACCGTGGTGAGCATATTATCCACTTGTTTCCCACACTGGAATTGCAATAAATATTTGACGTGCCACTTTGCCATTATTAAATGGAGATGAACTTGGGTAATTCAAGCATGAGTTAAATTAACTTACATAAGCCAAATTCGATTTAGGCGTTTTGTACATGTGGCCAAATAATGCGAGAGACATTGATTTATGACTCGTTGTGCTCATGCCCGGTGGATTGAATCCCATGACCAAGAAAAATCCACATGACATGTTTAAAGCCTTGGTCACATGTCATTCATTGTGACACGGACATAGAGTGAGACATATAGTAGTGGTTTTAATGAAATCGGGAACATAAATAGATTAAAATATTAAAATAACTACAAATATTCTTCACATAATCAAAGAGTCCTCAAATAAAATGAAAAATAATCATATTCTATCTTTTGAACATATAGGATCCCATTTTTTACATGCTCACACATAGTCACTCCTGCTTTAGGTGACCTTGTGTAAAACAAAATGCGATAAACAAACCCATTTCTCAACCAATGAGAGGTTCTAGAAAGCGGTTGTCATGGTCACTGCTCACTTGGCACTATTGCAAGCCGGCCCTCATTAGCACCAAATAGGGTTATTAATGTGGCTAACAATAGTTTCTAACACTAATTTCATATTTATACATAATTTTAACTTTTATCATGATACTAACCCAATATTGCACCAAAATTACTAGAAAATTAGCTTATTTCATGAAATAAATACGAAGAGACATCCACCAAGCTCCACATGCCTCCACATGCCCAAAAGTGAAAGTGAGTTTATGTTAGGAACTTGGAACCGCAAGTCCATGCAGTGAGTGACTTTATTGAAAAGGTCACACTAATGACCCTACTTGATGGAGATTGATATGAGCAATTAGGTTGCTCCACACTAATTTTCCACATTTCAAGCTATTTTGCATATTTACTACAACAATAACAAAATACAATATTCGTGTTTTAAACGTGGTTGCTATCTGGATGAATAAAATTGATTCGGCAAGACTTGTTGAATATTGGCATGTAAAAGGGGAGTCCATTCATTCAAGTTCAAGCCCAAATGCACATTGGATCATTCTCACGAAGTCAATGATGATTTTTATGCAACAAGCTGCACTCTAACCTCCCTCGTATCATGCATTTGGCAGCCAGAGTGCATGTGATATTAAGGAGGTATGTTGTGTCAACATGGAATGCATGATAATAGAGAATCAATGTAGCATGTGACAGTATGGGATAACACAAATTCAACATTGCAATATTGAAAATAATGACAACAATAACAATGTGATGTGTGCAAGCGCGTGGTTTCAATTATTTGGTAGATTTTAAAGTCAACTCCCGTGATATATGAGAGGGAAATGTGACAACAAGGAGGGAGATTTAGAGTAAGCACATCCGTTCCCTAGGGTTTTGGGATATAAGAGAGGGAGTCACATTACAAAAGATGACATTATGGAGATTAGGATGTATATAGTTCTAATATTAACCATTGGAATGCAAGGAGATACAAGGCTTCAATTAACACTTCAAACGGAATATGGGTGATCAAATCTAAAATTTCACTTCTATCCGATATATACATTGAGCCATGATGGTGTCGGGACTCTTGAATGCACTAATTTCCATATGCTTTAGCATGAGGCTTTGCATTACAATAAACCGCAAATTCCATTAGGTGACCATAAATTATAGTATGCCTAACCATTACGCATCCTTTGGGAATTCACGGTATGTGTGGAATTGCGTCTCAATTTATATATGCAATACATGTTTAGGTTATACATGTACCCTCTATTTGGATTAGTAGATGCATGTGGTGGTGCCACGTTAAATACTTAGGGTGAGTTTCCATGTAGGCCGCTCGCCCACTAGATTCTAGTGGAAATGTAGAGGTAACACCAGGTGGAATCTACATTTTGATTAGAATTTGGTGGGCGAGTGGCCTACATGGAAACTCATCCTTAGAGTGACATGTAGGCCAATCACAAACGACAAGCAAGATCTTAGTGTTTTCAATGGATGCAAAGGCCGTGGACAAAGTCCTTTGCTACACTTTATAAGCCCCAGGCACACAACTCCCGTATTATACGCATGGGGCATCAGCATTAAAACGGCTTAGATAACGGCTTTTGCAAGAATTCTATCAAATTATACAAAAATAAAAGGACCAAAAAGTTGGGTGAAGACCAAATGGAATAAAATGAGATGTAGCAGAAGTTGGGTCGCATGTTTATTTTTAAAAAGAACTCCACAATGTATGTAAGGAATTGAAACACCTATTTTTTTTAACCTTGTAAAGTGTCTAATTTTAAAAGATCCACATGAGTAGTTGCCTCCATTTATAATTGAAAGTCATTGGCAATGTTTTATTTATAATAAAAAAAATCTTAATTTTTTAATTGAAAAGCCCAAAAAGTTGGATAGTTTGTCTATGCTACATGCATTAAGAAAAATCATATAATTAGGTTTTTAGTGTTATTATATGCCTAAAGGAATATTCATTTCCTGTATAAATATACATTTTTGGATTTCTTGTTAGAAGGGCTACAAGAGTTTCCTATATTAAAAAAATATATCACTCAAGATTGGACTAAAATGCATTATAAGTGATTATAATCAAGGCCATATAATACAGGGATTGCGTACCCGAGATATAAACGTCTTCAATGACATTTTTCTTTTTCTTTTTCTTTTTCTTCCTCTATTGTTTGAGGAAGACCAAAACAACTACTACGTGTGTGCAAATGCACATCCCAAGTGCGCAAGGTGGATGTGTAAATCAAGTGCAATCCAAGCGTGACATGTATTGGTATAAAGTAGTTCTAGGTGTTTCCATATTGTCATCGGACATGCTCTAAAAATCTATGACTCTACCACACCTTTTTATTCCCACATTGTTTTTTTGTACACTTTAAATACCTCATGTGCCTTTCTACACGTTTAGGAAGTCTATAGTAACTACAAAGTGGTTATCTAAAGTCTTCCAAGTAGTGGATGACATGTTTCTTTTCTTCCATATTCGGGATATCCGAGGGGCTTGCCGATATTTTTTCTAAAGTGCCTCAATGGTAGTTTTGGTAATTTTGAACATACATGTTATTTGGAGTGGGCCGTTTTGTAGTATCAACAGGTCCATCAATCAAAGTATATTAATATATACTCTCAAATAAGTATGTTCATAATTTCCCATCTACCGTGTGCAACTAGTGTGCAACATAAAACTTCTTTGGAGGTTTATAAAAATCTCATAGTTGTTGTGTCTGCCAAATATGTCCCCATGGTCACGTGTATTGTAGTATATTGGAAAGCTTGCCGATATTCTACATCATTTAGTAGACCATAACATTACTCAGTTGATGAGTTGTGTTCAGTTGCCCTGACTTCAAGCTTAATTTGGTTGTAGCGGTTTCCGGCATTCAGAATCCTTTATTCTCGAGTCTACTATTGGGCCCATGACCACAACTCAGTAATTGAGTAATGTTATGATCTTTACTTAGACTTTTTTTAAATGGTTTCTCTTATATTTTTCATGGAGAAGAATAGCACTTTGTAGAAGTTTTCATGTAGAATAATAGTATGACATGTACACGGTATTGTAAGGCTCGTCAATACGCTTGACATGCCTGACGTAAACCCATTTCATAATATACAGTGAGGGTTGCATATTTGCGGATCGTAATATGGATTCTTCTAGTGCCCATTCATTTACAAATGATCAAAGGCATAATCTAGATCTGCACTAGTTGCGGCATCCCATGGTTATATTCTCGGGGTCCACATGAACGAACACACGTTGCTTGATAATATTGTGACTGAATCGTTTGGGAATGGAACGATAAATGGCCGTCCTCATCAAGAAAGATAGCATATGGTAGGCTTCCAAGTAAATACCACGAGGCTATTTGGAAGGCGATCACGATCACGATAAATGTATGCTTGGCAAATGCAAGGACATTGTATTGGTGGCCCGCCAATGAACCTCAAGGGCATTGGTAAATTACAATGTGTGCTTCGCCATCACGACAATCTATATCATGTTGTTGGTGATCACCATGATCATTTTTGCCTGCACCTACGTAGACGGTGCTTAGTATGGTCCAAGATGACCTTAAACTACCGGATGACAGTAAAGAGGTACCCAAATTTGAATGGTGGGGTTGGTGGTTCGATTCCCGGCCATGAAATCTTCTTTCTACTTCACATAAAAACCAAGAGCCCACCCACCACAAGATAGGCAATAATCCCAACCTACATCAAGGAAATCCTTGGGCATGATAAGGTTAATGGGCTCAAATTCATGTCGAATTGTCCGACATTATATATTATTATTATTATGGTGCTTAGTATCTCTTATATTGCGGTATTGTAAAGCCGCAATGGCAAGAATCGTACATTTATCACCCCACAAGAAAAAAATGCTTATTGTAAAGGTTATCAAAACTTATCCTAGCTATGACCTGCGTTCCTTGTCCCCCAAATGACCTTACTATATTTTCAAGATGCTTTGCATACAGATGTACTATTTGAAGCACAACATTGCAGGCCCATTGACATGGATGATAATTGTTCCATTGGGACTTCTTCATCTTCCCCAATTCAAATTGACCCCTCGTGTATAAAAACCGAGGGAATTTCCGCCGTCCATGATCGATTCACCTAGCCGATCCAACGGCTTAGAGTAACCCGACCCTACCTAATCTTACTTCAGCTCCCTCACCAACCATTCCACCTTAAATGCTCATTTTTCAAAGCTAAAACTATAAAGAAAGAAAGAAAGAAAGAGGAGTTGAGGTCGTTGAATAATATTATGTGGGTGTGGAGTCTACCCTCAAAAGAGGGCATCAAGGGTAGCATGCGCCATCTTCATCTTGGTGGCAACGATGATAGCATTCCCCCAAACAGACTCTTCATTCATGGTGGCCCTTTGGGCCAGAGTTCTTCTCTATGTGTGTGGGTGTGGAGCTAAAAATGTTTGTTTAAGGTTCACTTACTTATAGGAGAATTGTAAATGCAATGGAAAGGTGTTTGTATTAAAAGTAAATTTTTAAAAGAATGACAATAAACAATAGATGTATAGTTTGAGGCTAGGTTTACAACAAACTCCAAGTTAAAAAATCGTGGGTTCATGATATCTTTTAAAATGACCTTACTTTTGAACTCAAGATTGGACCTAGGCTTGAAGATTAATATTTGCTTGAACTAGGAAGAATATTGTCTCGAGTGTGGACAACGAAGATTTAACGGGATAGTGATGCCACATTAGGGCCACTCCCTTCTTTCAAAGTTTAGACTTGGGTCCTTGTGTAGACACCTTGGGTTCATAATCATGCTTTGGACTGATAAGAGTGCTTGATGTCTGAAGATTCTTTGGTCTTGGACCTTGGTTCATGAAATATATCATTTACAATGTCAAGTTGGTAGCCCTGGATCTAGTACGAAATTTGAGTTGATTTAATATTTCCTTAGCAAGGATTGCTCACGTTAATGCGCCGCTTCATTTTTTCCATACTTTGCATGGAACCATAATGTAGTGTAAATTCCTTGGATCCAATTTTTTGCTCTCAACTAATAGCAAGCCCACACTAGGACCAACAACTGACCCACAACAATGGGGATAATTTCCATCTTGATAGGAACTTTTTTTTTGGGTCTTGTACGTAGTGAACTGAATGGGCGAAACTACAATACAATACAATACATCTAGTGAGGTTATTGCTCGCAATTTACTTATTGATAGTAGTAAATTTTTGAAAGAGCCAAACCTTCCCCATCAAGAGGGCCTCCTCATGTTGCCAAGGAGCAATGACTAGCCCTAGCGTGGGCATGCTATAATAAGATTGATTGATTTTGGAGTTTCCTTTGTTTTGGACTTCATATTATTAGACAAACCGGTTACATACATCCAATGGATAGTCATGGACCCAATAGGAAAACTCGTTTGGGCAAAGATTAAACACTTTCCTTGACAACGACTAGGTAACCACTTCATATTTTTCCATACCTTGAACCCAAAGGCTAGCAAAAACTCCTTAACACAAGTCCTACATTTTGGTCTCGACTTCATTAATAGACTCACTCAATGTGGGAGATCGATGTTCGAGATTGAAGTCTTCAATGCCCTTCAAACGCGATTCGGCCCTTCAAAATACACCTCTCTCAAAACAACCTTTCAAAATGGCAACCCCAAATTGAAAACGAAGACGTCGTCACTTGAAGTTCTCAATATAATCTGCCCACCACAAGAACCAACAAACGTAAGGCACGATCACTACAAGAAGTGGAGTTAGATGGTTGATTCTTAATCCTCCACACTATACTGGAAACATGTATCATATATAATGCATGCACAAGTTCAATACGGGTTTCGTATCTCATTTCAATATATTCTTAGATTGATGTCTTGGATGAAATTGGAGAGCCCTTCAAAACGAGACTCATATGAGGGCTTCAATGTTGAACACTTGTGGGGAGATGGGGTTTGGGTGTGGGGGGCTAGAGACTAAGACCCGACATCCTATGTATTATAGGAGCCCCTAACCACACCCCAACACCCATGCTACCTTCACACACACGAACAATCCAATTCATTGAATTCACGTACTGTCATGACAGATTCCCAGAACAAGCCATAACACAAAAACATGCCAAATACGACCCATTAATCAGCGCTATACAAAGTAAAGGATGGAAAACAAACCCTCTTATAACCATCACAGCAGGAGTTAGAGGCGCCATACACGAACAATCCATCAAAAAATTAGAAGACCTCAAAATCCCAAAACCCACTATCAAAATCCTCATGAAAAACATACATCAAAACGCCATTAAATATCTCACATACCTCTATTAAATAAAAGAAAACTTGATAACAAACAAAACACCGTTGCACCCCCCTAAAAATTTACCCCCTGCTCCTTACATTATACTTCTTACACTATACTTACCTTTTCTTTCTTTTTACTAAAAGAGCCCACCTCCCAACAGAGGCATAACTCGGCTAGGGTGAACCAGCACCTACACTCGTACCTTCGGGGGATGAAGACCTCGCGGATGACACTGAAAACGTCATCCTTCTTTATGGGAAAGTCCCCGACATTTTTTCTGCACCCGACCGAAAACTGCTGCCCGCCCGCCCGATTTCGAAAAAACTAGTGTACTTGCATTTTTGAAGGCTACTTGTCCACAAATCCCATATTGAGTGCACTTCATTTTCAAGGTCTCAAATCCAATATATATGTTCACTTCCATTGAGTAAATAAGCAATTGACTAGATTTCATTTTCAAAGTGAAACCGTCAATAAAGCATGCAATTAACTTGGAAGTTAAAAACATTACAAAATCCTCATTAATACTGAGGTTATAATTTTTGTCACTTACAATTGAAAGGGACCTTGTCATTCTAAAATGAAACTAAAATTCATGATTTATTTATTTATTTTTAATATAATATAATGTATTCTAGTATAATATATTTTTACTATATTATACTATTATATATATACTATTATATATTTAATACCTTCTACAATCACAAAGTTTTCATACGCATTTAAACTAGTAAAGTAAGATTGAATGCAACTAAGTCTAATAATTTGTGGTTAATCCTAATGAATCATATTCAAGCCCAATTAAATCAGAAAATATGCGTACCAAATTAATTAACCCTGATTAATTATAAAATGTACTTACTGGAATTAGTCATGATTTAAATGGAATTAACTCCAGTAAATATAAATTATGATTAATTAGACTTAATTAATTTGGTAAGCATATTTTCTGATTTAATTGGGTTTAATTAGGATTAATCAAAATATATTAGACTTAGTTGCATTCAATCTTACTTAACTAGTTTAAATGCATATGGAAACTTTGTGATAGTAGAAGGTATTAACTATATTATATTAAAATATTAAAATAAATTAAAATAAATAAATAAATCATGAATTTTAGTTTCATTTTAGAATGACAAGGTCCCTTTCAATTGTAAGTGACAAAAATTATAACCTCAGTATTAATGAGGATTTTGTAATGTTTTTAACTTCCAAGTTAATTGCATGCTTTATTGACGGTTTCACTTTGAAAATGAAATCTAGTCAATTGCTTATTTACTCAATGGAAGTGAACATATATATTGGATTTGAGACCTTGAAAATGAAGTGCACTCAATATGGGATTTGTGGACAAGTAGCCTTCAAAAATGCAAGTACACTAGTTTTTTCGAAATCGGGCGGGCGGGCAGCAGTTTTCGGTCGGGTGCAGAAAAAATGTCGGGGGCTTTCCTATAAAGAAGGATGACGTTTTCAGTGTCATCCGCGAGGCCTTCATCCCCCGAAGGTACGAGTGTAGGTGCTGGTTCACCCTAGCCGGCATAACTCCCCATGCTACAACACGGCTGGCCGTGTTTAGCATTCGGACAACAGGCTCGCATTCATGCCGGTACATTGTACGGGCGTTACTTTTTCTTTTTCTTTTCTTTCTGGGGGGCTAGAGCGATGGGGAAATAAATGATTGTAGGTGGTCCTGCCCAGCTGGCAGCGAGGGAGCTAAGGTAGGGAGCCTAAGGTAAGAAGGCCGTGAGCTAGTTAAAGATCGAGCAGCTTCCCTGGTAATGGCTGGGCCCCCTCGCCTTCCTTGCCCTTCCTTTCCTGCAACGTTCGGGCCTGCCCAAAGTGCGGCCTCCGCAGGTGCTCCAGCTCTCTACGTCCGTAACTAAACTCACCTTTCCGACAAACTTCGCATTCCGAGGGTTTCATGCGCCCCTCTCCTCTCCTCTTCTTCATCTGCGCTTGCCCTATTTCTGTTGCGCATTCAGTCTCAACAATCAGCATTTAGGCCATTCGCTGCGACCGAGGAGGCCGAAGCCGCGAGGGAGGGGGAGGGGGAGAGAGGGAAGGGGAGGGTTAGCATGGGGTTTCCATGGAAGATGATGATCGGGCCTGCGCTGCTGCTGGGCATGAAGGTGGCTAAGTTCGACTACGATGTGCCGCAGAACTTGTTGATCATCCGCATCTTGTATGGCGTCTCGCAGGTTGCCATATTCGCGGTCATGGCCCTGATGTACGCCCGCATCTCCGCAGAAGGCGACGACAAAAAGACTCTCAAAGTCAAGCCCGCGTCTCCCATGTAAGGAAGACGGACGGACAGACAGACAGACAGACAGGCGCGGCCAACTCTGTTTTTTTTTTTGCTGTGTGTGTTGGTTGGTAGGATGTGATGTTGTAGCTATTACTTGTCTTGGATCTTTATTGGTTTTTATTTATTTTTATAAATTTTACGGGGAAATCTCTAAATTCGAAGTTGCACTGCCATGTGAAGAAGCTTTGTTGTTGGTGTAACTATATGGTATATCGAATGTTGGCATATGGGCGAGACTTGATTTCTGTAGGATTCGCTAGGGTCTTCCCAGCGCTGGTTAGGTTGACCGTACACTACACCATACCCTAGGAAAGGGAAATCTTAGTTTGTGAGTTCGTGCCATTGTATTTCGGCCTGCGGGGGGGTTGTTGTTATTGGGAGATGGCAGGGGTCTTCTGTTTAGAAGTGCGTTATTGAGGTGATGTACATATCTTGATTTTTATCGCCGTTGACCCAGTCCTTGATCCCTGAGTTCCAATTGCATATTCGAGGAATAGGAATTTTTTTAGTACATGGAGATTTTAGTATGTCTGTCATTTCCTCGATTACGGTGAATAGATGTATTTCTCTCTCTAGTTTCAGAGCATCAGCTTGGGGATCCCGAGGTGCGGTGCGTTCTCTAGAGAGAGGCATATCTGCATGGAACATATCCAGGGGCGTCGGCAGCCTTGATTTTAAGGGGAGGTCCGCTAGGGAAACCGAATTTTTCCAGGGATATTTTCTCAAGAAAAAATCATTTTCTGTATATGGCCTAGGCTTTCAAGTGAGCTTTCGGACGCAGGGTAGGCCCGGCCTGCCCGGGCCTAGGCCTGGCGACGCTCCTGAACATATCACATGCTATGTGTCAAGACTTTTGACCTTTTGATTGAACACGGAAGAGTCGCTACTCCTGCATTTTTCAATTTAGGCGGCAGTTTTGCAAATTTGTTTTGTTGCAATCTTTTCTGTTCGAAAGGAGTGTAATTTGGTTTGTTGTACCCTTTGCTTCTTTCTCTTTACTGACCTAGAAATATGAAAGTGTAAATAACAAACAATACCTTGTTTTTTGATGGGTGCGTTACTTTTCTTTCTTTCTCTTCCAGGGGTCCACAAGAAGAGCAGGAGATGACATACAAGGAATACGATATGTCAGAGCTTCAAAAGCTAGCCAAGAGCTTCGCCGTGGTCAGTGCTAATCTTTGTTTGCTCGCTTATGTGTGTCTGATTATTTTTTAGTGTAGGTTTGACTTAGAAAGCACATTGAGAGAAGATATCTACACACTTAATATGTTTCTGGCTGCAAAATGTGCACATATCTTCGTCCAATGTGGTTTCTGATTTGCTATGATTATCAATTTGATGGATAACCATCGTTTGTTGTAGCAATAAGGCATATTTCATTCACCTGGTTCACAAGGCTAAGACTATTCTTATTGAGCAAGCGTAGCTGGAAGATTGATCAATATTGTTGTTATTCTTTATTGCTATATTCATATAGGTGATCGTGCATCACGATTATAGGTGATCAGCATATACCGAGATTATTGAATATGACAGGAAATAATTGAACTTCATGTCTTTCTGCATCAGGGAGCAGCAATAACTGTTGGTATCCATGTGTACATGAAAGTGGTCCCAGCACTTTTTCTGCAAATGGGTAATTCTTTCCACTATGCCTTGGAGTTGCTTTAATAATCCTTATAAATCTATACCAAAAGAAATGCAAACCGAAATGTTCAGAAATGATTAGAAATGATTAGGAGGTAAAGAGGAATTCTCTAGGTATTAAATTTGTGAACTGCATTATCATCCAGTCATGAACTTCTTTGCTTTTTTTGAGAGGTTTTGCAAAATGTTAGATATTCGTGAAGGGCGTTATAAACTCCCTGTATTCATTTTATAACTATTAAGTTTAATTTCTAAATGTGACTAAAACAAGAGCACCATACGGTGGTTTCAAGACTATGCATCTGACTGTCCCCTTCTTACCCTCTCAGTTATGACCAGATTCCGTTCACAATGAACACAGTTGATTGACTTTAAGCTTGGCTGTCTGCTCTTGCACCTGGTTTTATTGAGTCTAGAGGGTGGATCTACTAGCATCACGGTCTCAGTCTGAGGTTTCTGCACTAACCGTAAGTTGTAAATGCAGTGACCCAGCCAGTCACTTTGTATGACCATGCTCTCTTCTGCATTTACATGCTGAAGAAGGATCCAAGTAAAAATGAGAAATTGAAGCGGCCATTTGCTGCTGACTCTCCTTTGGCCAAGTAAGCAAACTCATCTTCATAAACTCTAGTTGCTGGTCCTCGTCTGTGACTATATTAGCTGTTTATAAGGTAACAACACATAATGCCATGCCTGGGTTGTGTGAGGCATAATATTTCAGTGAATTCAGGATAATGTGCATGCCGATTAAGTCTACGAATTCAGCTTATGTCACAAGTTATTGACAAGTTTGCACTTGATGTCAATACTTGGGTATTGTGAGTGTGATGTCAAAGCCTTTCTACCTCACCACATGTACACTTAGTGGTAGTTATCTTCTCCCACATCAAATCTGGATGTAGGAATCTAAAATTGAGTGGAACATCAAACAGGTTGGAAGCAATGAAGAAACAAGTAGAGAAGGGGGAACTGGAGAGGCAGAAAAAAGATGAGGAGCCACTGGCAGAGCCAGGTGAAGGAGACAGTGCTGTTACCACTGGAAGTGAGCCCATCTCAAGGGCAGAGAGGCGACCTCGGCGGGTTGAGAATGTGGAGAATAGCCAAGAGTAGGCAATTTTTGTTGGGTATATACAAAAGCATTGATCACCAAGCAATCCAAACTTGGCTTTGTAGCAGATACCTCACGGCCAAAGACTGAAAATGTAAACATGGCCCTCTAGTTTCGATGAGGCTAACTCTTGTAGGTCTTCTCTAAATTTTGTTAGTTCACAAACAAATTTTTATGATTTTTTGGAGCCTCAAGGGTGGGCTTTTCAGGTATATTACACCTACATGAGTAGTATGTTCATGAAATATCTGTGTATCCTTGCTTCTTTACCAAGCAATTAGATCAACCCAATTGAGGTAGACTATTATCATTTGCCTAGAGAAGTCTGAATTGGATGCAGAAGTCATCTTGACCACTTTGAAGCACACAGAATGTTTCTATAATTGTAGACTATAATCTTATCTTCCCTCATTGAAGTGGCTTAGTAGAACTGCTTTAATAGATGAAAAACATTATTTCAGCATGAAACCTAGACCCTACCCAAAATTTGAACTCTAGTTGGTTCTAATGTTGTTCCCTTGTGCTCATGGTTTCTGTTGATTTCTTGGTTGAGTGGTTCATGGTTGTCTCTTTCCTCTCAGAGCATGGCTCTTGGTCGGGGTTCTGGTGTCACGATTGTGATTGTATTCTTCAATGCAATGGAAATCCAAATGCTTTGAAGTATATCTACAAAATATTGCTCTGATGTGTGGCTTACCAGTTGGTTATATCATCATTTTATGACAAATAGGGTCTATTAGATGGCGTTCATGTTTAACCACATCATCATTAATCCTCATCATCTACAACATTACAATTGGCTATTATGATCAAGGCCACATCAACCAATGGGTAGGTTCTAGAATCATTTGGTCAACATCCTGAGTTTTTCAAACCTAGCCGCTTTACTAGAGAAATCTTAACATTTGGTCAATGGCCAATGTTAGTTTTTGACGAAGGGTCTTGACGGATTTGTTGTGGGTAAACTTTGGCAACCTATTGTACGATGCATTCATGAACAATGAAAACCGTTCTCTAGATATTTCTCTAGAACAATGAAAATTGTGAACAAAGGTGGATTTCATGTTTGACCAACAAAAAGCAACAAGGGGCTCATTACGAAACTAAGCGCCGGTTCACACGAGGTCCCAAGTCACTTGAGGTCCATCCATGCAATCTTAGTTGTTGAGAGTATGGAAGTTGGGACTCACCACTTCACATGGGGTTCCAAGTCCCAAGTATGACATGGATGCCTATATGGCAATACTTTTTGGAGGTGAGGTTGGGATTTGTGTTGAGAGTTGGGTTAAGCAAAAAGCTAGACCCAACTCTCAATGCAGGTCCCGTGATTTTTTTTTGCATAAATAATGAAGATCCAAATGTTGATGATAATTAACCATATGTTAATGGTTTCTTGAGGTTGAAAAGTTGGGACTTTGCCTCCATGTTGGGACTTGCTAACATGAGTGGGACTTAAGACTTGGGACCCCATGTGAACCGGCCCTAAGAAAGATAGACGAGGTCCAATATTGAATCAATGACAACATAAAAAACAAATCTGGACCCAAAAAAACATACCTATATCTACTTGTATCATAAATATATGATTAAAATATGTTGGTCTTGCATACACCTTCACACTTGGACGATAGAAGCCTGATCAAAATCTCACACAATGACACTTGCATCAAGGCATCTAAAGTTTTCAAACACAATTGAGAGCACATGATGCTATTTATCATGTCATGTTTGGGACTCTCTTTTGCAAATGTTGTACTTGCTAGTGTAATGAGCTACTTTTTTAAAATTATTTGGTCAACCTGGACCACTTTATTTGTCGTGCAAGAGGTGAACCATGTCAAGAATGCACATGTCAATCTATTGGGAACTTGATTAATATATGAGTTGCTTGACCGAAAAGCTCAAAAACAAAACCACCACTAAAACACACATCATAGCTGCATATAACAAGAAAACGGTAGAACCGTGAGGCTCTGTTCTTTATTATGAAAGACTACAATTGTAGTTGTCCACTTTGCTCATACCAATTCATGGCTATTCATTATACTAAACCTTTCTTGGATTTTGCGCACCTTCTTCTCAAATATGGGTCAAGAATTGAAGCTACTCATTTATCACCCAAAATTTTTAAAATAAATAATCAAGAACTACCGGAATAACTATAGTTAACTAGATTTCTTTCAATGCATTTTAGGGAGCACTTGTATATATAAAAACTATAGTTAATATCCACATTACATAAAGTGGACCCAAAATAACAAGAACAAGTAACGTCCAAGTGTGAACACAAAGTGGTTAGGAAATTTGCTCTTGAAACGAAGAAGTTGATGCATAGTCTCTGTCCTACAGACAGAGCCAACAAAGCATCTTAATTATAATCAACATTAGTTACAACCACACATGGAAGTCAGAAGTCAGAATTTACACCACCTTCAGTCGACTATATTGTTGCAGTGGGAGAAAATGCACAACGTCTCAGACCCCCCCTAGTAGAAAGAGTTGTAAAACCTCCCACAAGACTTATGTGTTGCTCCAACACCACCTTCCAATTGGGCACCCACCGAGTGGAGCCCAGTGGCCTAGCAACTGGAGGCGACTGCCTCACTTTCCTTGCCACATGCCACAACCAGAGTTTCCTTGCGCAATGTCCATGTCACCCTACTCTAGATGAGCTTGCCAGGTGACTAGGGACGCCACCTTATCTAAGTCTTGAAAACCTTCATGTCCCTTGACAACCAATCAAAAAATTGGCCACACCAGTAAATCCACATTGTCCCCTTTAACTAATGTACGGAGAGACACAATTCTTATTACAAACCATGCCTCCCGTGTTAATTTTTATGCACACTTGTGTCTCATGGTCTCCACAGATTGAAATAATATTCCTCTGGCAATGTCTTGTTCTTCTTCACTAAGAAAGTTTGTTCATTAGTCTCTCCAACCATTTGTTTGTGCTTAAATGCACATTCTCTTCATCAAAGGAGAACTGCTTTGGGCCAAAGTACATTGCCACATTGATAATTTGGAATTTCTTGAAACTAATATTTCAATGTAGCCAATATTGGTTGAACGTTCATTCCCTTTTCATTTTTACATTATACAAGAACACCAACTCCATCGGCCTCTCACATGGTGTAATTCATAGTTGCGCCATCCAACTTAATGAAAATATTCACAAGGTGTGATTAAAGGTGAAACCTGAAGGATGTCATCATGAGATTATATTATGATTTGTGATTATTGAGAGCCTCCAACAACATATACATATAATACAATATTCTTAAATTAACCCCTAAATACTTAAGAGACTGTGATCATCCACAATGTTCATGGTGTTTTTTAAAGGTTTTTCTTAGCTAACTCTATCCAGTTCGTCTGATTTTTTTTAGTGTGTTGTGAACTTTTTGATTTGAAATACACCCAAAAAATATTCATTGAAATTCATTGAAAACCATTTAAACCTCTTATATGGTAGAGCCTCCCGAATTTTCACCAGATGGAGTTCACATGTGGACCCCATTACCATTTGGGTAGTGGAGCTTGTTAATGACTCAAGTGGCAACATGTGGGACGTGGGCAACCCCATGCACAAGTGGGTGGGCAATGGGCATGTTAATGGGAAGGCAATGGTTAGTTAGTCTATTGTGGGAGGGTGGGTCCCAACACGGGGAGGTCACTCCATTGTAAAGTTGAACAACCACGTGCGAACACTACACATGTAAAAAATCCCATTTTTTACATAAAGCATCACCAATATGGGTCAAAATTTTATCATTTTATTTTCATGAGTAGAGATACATGGTACCTATTACATAGTAGAAAATAATAACTAAATTTGATGATTTGTTTTTAAAAAAAAAACGTACTGTTTCTAATTAGAATGACGCAGAATTGAACTAAAACAATTACTACAAAAATGAAGAAGACTAAAACTTTCAAAAAAATATAAAAAGATACTATCAATGATTATGTATATGTAGAAAGAATATCATAAATTAAAAAAATTATCTATGGCATGTAATATAGGGGTAGCAAACTTTGTTCGCACGTGGTGTTCAACTTGACAATGGAGTGTTCTCCCTATGGGTCCTGACCTCTGTGGCTTTCATTTTTGCCCTTAAACCATGTGCGTGAAGTCCCGAATGGCGGCTGGGGGGAAAATATTCACATTTGGCTATTCGTGACCATATCTTGGACATTTTTGAATATTTTCTTCATTTTTTGTATTGAATGCATGTATTGTTGGGATTTTGGATTGGAGCATATGAAGCGTGTGACCCAAAATGGCTTGCTATTCTTCCACAAATGTCATGTTTGTACAACAAGAAGTATCAAAACTCCAAAATGTGGCCAACCAAAATTCTAAAGTTGCAGGTGTTGGAAAATTTCATTACCTTTCTAATGGTACATTGTTTGCTTTGTGTGGTGCTTAAGAGGTATTCAAATTATAAGAAATCATGATTTCAAAATATCACAATATGGAACACCTCCTCACTAACTTGCTATAATCTCTTCATTTGAATCATGTGGACAACTCAAAGTGTTTGAGGTACAAGTGACATACAAGAGATACATCTATACGGTTGAAGTGGTCATTCATTCCTTTGGATGTTGGCAAACAAATTGCCAAAGTTTACTGTAACAATGACGGGCTTCTTCAAAAATAATTTTGGGGAGGTCAACTAATAATAGGCATTGAAGGGTCAAGAATTGAAGGGTTAAGAGTTATAGGCATCATGTTCTTGGGGTACATGCATGTTGGACATTTCATTACTAATCATTTTTTTAACTTGTGCAAAAATTTGAGGCTAATTCTTACATATAGGTATGTATCTAGTTCCTTTGTTTTGTGGCCTAATTTTCTTTTATGTATGGGGATAGTTATTTTCACTATGTGTGCTCCCGCCAAATGGAAGAGCTTTGCCCTCGGGGTGGACTCTTCATTGGAAACCTAAATGATGTGAATAGGTCACTATGAAATTAAACCCTCTATACACAAGAAGTTTATAAAGAAAATAAATAAATAAATGTATACATACTAATGACATGCTAGAAAATCGACTTATGTACTTGTACTAAAATTTTCAATTTAAAGTGCTAAATGCCTCTACTACATATACAAAATATAAATTATGAATTAAATATGCTTGTATTAGACATAACTATATATTTTTCTTTCCAATGAGAAAGTCATGAAGCATTTTTCATCCATATCATGCAATCCAACGATTGTATCAAATAAACAAAGACAAGAGCACAATAAGTTAGCCACAATCCGGAGAGAAAACTTAAGGAAGCCCATGAGTGCCTAGTTTATAAAAACCTAGGATCCAAATGCAAACCCTATCAAGAACACATTACATGATAGTCATTATTGACTATGACCATATGACAATAATGAAGAACGTGAATTGGATGAAACTAACACATCTATTATCAAATTCTCTCTAAACCTTAGAGCCCCCTATTGTACATCTACCTTCACTTCAAAAAAATCGATAGCCTTTCTAGACGTACACACTAGAGAAAACTAATACCTCTCCCTTATGTATACTTTGTAGGCTAATGCCTCAAATAAATACCCCTTCCTACACTCATGTTAGTTTATACATGGTATGAAGAGTCCACCCCATGGGACCTTCACCAAGATGATGATTCGCATGCCCTCTTTATTGAATATCTTTCAAGATGCCGAGCCATAATGGTTGTTCCATTGAAACTTCGCCATATACACATGGACATTGGATGTTCTACATTGTGCCTCCTAAACTATGATAACTACACATTACTGTGACCCTTTCGCAAAAGTGTACCCTACATATTTTTGCCTAAAATGAGTGTGACTTTAAAGAAAAAGAAAAGAAAAAGAAAACACGCAATCGGATTTGAACACACTTAATATAACCCACACTTGGTAAGTCATAATCAATTCATATATTGGTCCAAAACCCAACCATGCATACTACTAACATGCGATGATGAGAAGTTAGAACCTCTCTTCTTTCAAATTTCCCAACAAAAACCCGACATTCGTCAAGGTATTCTAGTAGTTGTTGATATGATGCTTTTAAGATGCTTCAAAGGACACTTATAGGTGCAATTACCACCAGTGTTCAAGTTTGAAGTGTGCACACGCATTTCAATGTGAAGGGCTTCAAAATAATCACACTTCACTCAAACTTTCAAACTTTTTTAAAACACTTTACAATTTTTTTTGATATTGGCCGTTTGTATTGAATATGAAATTAGTATGACGTCTCACTATATTGAAGAAGTACATGCAATAAAATGATGCACTAATTTTTTTAAGATTTCTTACATAATGCACTTAATCATCATCCAACTCCAAAGGCAAAGTCCTCCGGTTTTTGATCGATTTCCAAGTGCAAATCTTTCCAGCCCAATCCACATTTTCCATCCAAAGACCGCATAATGACACTCGCATCAATGCATCCAATGTTTCAAGTTTCAATCCACTTCTACGATCACTCTTCACCCAATCATGTTTGGAAAATCCACGTTCACATATAGTTGTGCTTGCGAAGCCGAAGTTGCAGTCATTGCCAAGTCGAAGTTGCAGAGTCCAAATTGCGAGAGTTATTGGAAGTTGGCCTCATCAACTAAAATGAGCCAATTGGTCTGCTCAATTTAATGTAGGGAACGTGATGGGAATGTAATGTTTGCTAGTTGGTACGAGAGAATACCCGTTGAGGGTTCTTAAATTACAACTCATCCATTCCAATACACCCACACATGTTTATAAAACCATGCAAAGAATCAATTGTAATATGGAAGATCTCATCAATTGTAGCAAAAAGATTGTCTCATAATGGCCCAATTGGCTCATTTTAGTTGATAAGGCCATGAACTTGGAAGTGTATGCTAGAGTGACAAGATTGATAATTGCAACTACAGTGGCTGCAATTTGCAAATTGTCAGCAATCTTGCCAGTCATGGATGATTGAAACTTGGACGAAAAATCACTTAGTAAGTGTGTCCAGTAATTGCAACATTGTGAATCTATAATGCCCAGCATCTTCTTCTTCTTCTTTTTTCTTCACATGGAATGACAAACAACGTTAGGTTTACATTGAGTGTTGGTGACACTTCGCGGGCGGTTCGCAATCAGGTATGGAGCAAGACAATTTACAATCGGTGACTTTAAATATAACATTTAGTGGTGCAATTAAGCTGGAGGTGATCGAACGTGCAGCCTCCTCCTCCCTAAGTATAGTTGCCATGATCTGCATGACTGAGCTAGAGCCTCACTTGTGCCCGCAAATTTGCTGCACTGATTCAGACTACCAAGCTACTAATGGTTGAAGGAACAAGATAAATTTATGGCCATTTTCCCGCACTTTGGCAATACCAATTGATGTACCTCAAGGAGTCGCCGTCTAAGAGCTTCCCCACGTTGTCTGTCTACATGTTGCTCCAGAAGTCCTCGCTACCTCCGAAGTATTTGTGAGATTATTCTGGGGGGACGATACGGAAGCTTGCATGGGAATGATGTTTACCTCACTTTTTGCCCGCACTTTTCTTGCCCATTCGTGCTATAAATGACGATCTTGTTTGAGGAAGGGGGAGCTGTCTACGTGGTGGTGTATGTGAGGATCGAAGCTTGTTACTAAAGGCCCAGCTATGCAGTAGTGATTTGGGGGTTTGCATCAGGTGGTTGTGTGTGAAGATGTTATCATTATTGTGTCTTGAAGAGGAGTGCTGCTGCTGCTGATGAGCTTGTAAAGCTGAATGGTGGTGGTGGCAGGTATTCTCCCTTCTGCCAGGCAGCTTTTTGGGTTTGCTTTCGTGTTGCTTTAAAACCACGATGAAGTTTTGGTTGCATTGCTGCAGTAGTGATAATGGAGCTGCAGATGTTGGACTTGTCAGTGTTTTTGATGGTGTTCAAGGGCACCAACCGGAAGCATTGACATGGGTGATGGAGTGGGGCCCCAAAAAGAAAACACAAAGAAACACTAAGAAACTGAAAAGAGAGGTTATATTTGCAATCACCGCAACGGCATTTGAAAGCGGTGCTTCGTAAAATCAATCTTTTGCACATGAGTCGATTGCAGTGAGGGGATGTTGACACGTGACAGCATCAGAAGAATTCTGTGTGAAGAACTAAAAGTGGATGGGTTTTGGGTATTCTTGGTTCTACTTTAGCAAAAAGACTTGGGTCGCTAGCCACTATTATAAGTGCCTTTTTGTTCATTCCCCTTTCCAGCCCTTAGCAGATGGATTAGGAATTATCAGCTTTTTCTAGCACCCTTTTAGCTGACAAAAGTGTTGGAGAGCACTTCTATGGAATTCCTATTTATTTGTTTTCCTTTTCATGCAAGTTATTGCATGAGCTCTGTGACCTCTTTTAAGGAAAGCCAAGTGAAGACACATTCTGCATGTATCCACATTTCAGTTTCATTCAGTGTCTCTTGTTGAAGACGTAGTAAGTGGAGTTGAGGTAGTAATTGTAGGAATTCCTAACAAAATGCGCCATCCAACAAGACGTACGGGTTAGGTTGGCTACGCTTATCTGTGCTATGGAAGTATATGGCGACTTAGAAATTTCATTGCTTTCAAATAAGCCTCGCTTTTCGTGCTTTGAAGAATCAGAGATTGGCATCCCATTAACTCTACAACATATTATCATTATTCCCAAAGAGACCTCTTCGCCTAATCTGATCGTAGTTATGATCCTAATTGGGTTATGGTGTTCTTTTGCAGTTGAGTTGTGGACGCGCTCACCTCTAGGAATTTTGGTGGTTTATATAGCAAAGGGAGAGATCGATCCGGCCGTCCTGAAACATCTTTACAGGTCTCTTCCATCTATGAGGCTAGAGGAATTCCAAACGGAAAGGGATGACATTCATTTATCAACACGTGATATACTAGCACCCTCTTCTGCAACGATTTCCTAAGGTGAAACTTTGATGGGAGAACCAGGATCGATAGGAGGTGCATTCAAGTAATTTATTGGAAGTAATTCATAATGCAAGTGCGAATTCATCACCAGCTTTAATGTCTTTTTTAAAAGCCCAAGATTCGGAAATGATGATGACAGCCGATACAATTTACTCAGGGAAGAATGCCAAGGTCGTTGCGAGATTCAAACTGGCAATCATCTATGTACTTGCCGTTATGTTTGCCGGTTCCATAATCATCCATATCCACACCACCGCATTATTCAGTTCCTCCTCGTTGAAATCATGGTTTGGTAGGCCAGTCGGTTCTTCTTACGGGAATAATTATGCCCATACTTTTGAGCCTCCAGTTCGGGACCTCATAAAAGCTCTTCAAGACGCGACCGTGAGGGCTTTGGAACAGGCGCCGGGGCGCCCGAAGGGAGAATTAGACTTCTTTTCCGAAGAGCAAAGGCGTGTGTGGAGGCAAGAGAATCCTTGCAAGAGTCGCGAGGAGCTTCTATCATTGTACAGGCAGCTCGGAAAAGCCGTAATCCTAAACCCGCAATGGGACGCGGTGCTACGCGAGTACTCGGCCATGCATCGGGTGTGCACCCGGGCGGCCGGGAATTTGACGGAATACTTTCGTTCGAGGAACGAGAGCACGGGGTGTAAGTTTGTGGTGGCGTCGGTGCATAATGGCTTGGGAAACAAAGTGCTTCACTTGACGTCCACATTTCTGTACGCCGTCATGACCCAGAGGGTGATGGTTATACCTTCTCATACAAGTATTCCTGACGTGATGTGCGAGCCCTTTGAAGGCTCGAGTTGGAGGATCGACTATGCTTTGGAGAACGAGCAAGGGTGGAAATCTCCCGACGACTTTTTCCGCAACGTGGACACAGCTATGGCGGGGAACGACTCATGTTCATTGTATGCCTCGAAAGTCGACAACTGGGAGAAACCTCAAAGCAGGTATTATGAGTACCTATTCCAATTCGAGAAAATTAAATTTATATATTCTTCAAAAAAAAGTAATTAAATTTATTGCGAGCAAGGGAGTTGTTATCAGTGAATGAGATCTGGCGCTGGTTCACCCTTGAGCATAATAGGCCGAGTTCCTGTGTAAACTTGAAATGGGTTACAAAGCTTTTGGACTCCAGCAGAACTTGGTTAAGTTATGTGGTTTCTTTTGCCCCATGACGGAGGTGGTTTCCTTTCTAAAAAGAGAGGCACAAGCAAACTAAAAAATGTGAGGGTCTTGAGTGCGGCTTAGTTAATGATATGGAAACTGTGTGACTTTCAAGGGCCATTTCAACATTATTTTGATAAATTCCGGAACAATTTGAACGTTGAAATGCCACTCAAAAGTCACCTAGAATATTATTTTTTCTTTAATGGACGTGCATTGGCCACAGACCGGTTGACTATGTAAGCCTTGGGCAATCGTTCTGGTTATGTGGATGAGCCATAGTTACGTGGGTGCTTGTTGGGGTTGTTGGGGTTGTTGGGGAGACATTTCGCATGATTGAGGGGAAGGATAGGAGTCTGGTGGTTTTCAAGTCTGACGCTTAGTAAGCAGTTTTTCCATAGTGTTGGTACACTAATATGATTTAAGGAAGACATGCCCAATTTCGTTACATAGCTTAAACAGGCACGTATATATGAGTGGTATGTGGTTAGGTGAGGCTCCTCCAAGAACGGATGCCAAAGAGACTTGTGGTTAAAAGAGATTGGACTATGTGCTCAAATTATGATAACCATTCTAGGCTCGATAGTCAACATAATTGGATGGGGGGCTATATGACCGTTTAAGGAGCACAAGAGTCCTTATTATGAGAATGAATAAGATATTCCTGTGAGCTCCAAAATTTACATGGAAAAGTGGCTACAGACTCAATTTGGATGTGCTAACCATCTCGTACTAATTGCGCGTTTCCATATCCAAGGAGAAAAGTGGGCTGGTCAGAAAATGTAACCATTTTAGACCCATCTATCCACCTTCGATTTTTCTCAGGATTTTTCTCAGGATTATTCTGTCTCCAACTTGCAGGTTTTATTGTCCGACCGAACAGAAGTTCTTTGATCGTGTCACGTGGCTTTCATCACACGGGATTTTCACGTTCATACCGAAGTTGTTTGCGATACCGTCCTTCCGACCCGCACTGGAGGCCTTGTTTCCCGACCCATCACTGACATACACCTATTTGCTCCGCTCCGTGATGCTGCCGAACGACGTTGTCTGGGAAAGAGCTCGAGCCGTGAGGTCATCCTACTTGGAGCCTGGGGATGTTCAGGTACGAGTTAATTTATACCATAACAGTATCCTATTAATTTGAATCGGCACAATTTGGTTTTCTCCTAAAGCGAGGGTGCCGCATGTCACGCAGTGGTGTGGTTGAGACATGTGAAGAAAATTGACGTGGTATGATCAGTGAACTGCAAGCAAAGTGCCTAAAACTGATAAGATACAAGTCCGATACTGATGAGTGAAAGTTCCTTGGCCTGTTAAACCCATCCGGAATCTCATGAGAAGTGAGATTTCTTGAATTATTGTGTGGATATAGGATTGAAGTCACAGGGAGAGAGGGGAATTATCGCATATGAGCGTACCTCCCATTCATCCAACATAAAAACCTGAAATAGTATGCTGCCCGGAGGTTATTGTTTTTAGTTGATTTGACAGTACTGGAATCAGCTTCAAAGACCCCGAATGAGTGTAGTATAAGTCAATTGAGATGAACCGGCCACAAACCTATAGGGGTCCAAGTTCTTTAACATTGGATCGATGAGAAGCACGGTCGTATGTGATTATTCCCTCTCTCCGAGTCACAGTGATGGAAGCATGAATGCCTGGGGTGCAAGTATCCTGCGCGTGTTACCGTGGCAACTCTCCCCTTGAGTACAGCGGTTTCTAAATCACTTCTATCTAATGCTTCAAATGTACCCATCATTTGTTACTTCACAAAGAGTCAGAGAAATATGCTTTGAGAGTGGCGGGCATTGCGCAAGAGGATCCTTTGATACCGTTAGTGGATGAATCAGTAAAAATTTACACTCCTCAAATCTTGACGTTTTGGAAACTAAGTAGAGGCAAAAGTAAAATTTTAATTGATTAATTGAAATCTCCCTCAAGGTTGCTCACCACCCAAACACCCATGAGGACACCTATTTAGCTTGACTTCTAAGAAAAGTCGTAAATTTCCAAAGAGGCTGCAGTCTAAGAAATGCTAGTGAGGCGATTGACGCAGCTCCCAAAATAGTAGTCAAATTGATGGTTTTGGCAGCTCCAAACAAGGTTCAAAGGGTGAGTTTCCATGTAGGCCACTAGCCCATCATATTTTAGAAAATAGTGGGTCAAAGATGTTCACATGCAGTCAAGCACAAGCCGTCCTTCAACCACATACAACCCGTCCACTAGAATGTGGAGGGTTGTGGTCACAGACCACTAAACTTCCATGTGTCCACTAAAGAGTCTTTAACTTACAAGTGCTAATCATTGAAGGATTAATGACCGGTTTTAAATTAGGAGGACGAGGTTTAAACCCAGAGGAGGAGGTTAGTAGATGGTCCCCAATATGAGAAGGTGGGAATAGCTAGTTGACACATACAAACCCTACACCACTAGAACCCCCCCCCCTTCATTTGGGTGGTTTTGTCCTTACTCACACTAGAATCTGATGGACAAGCAACTTACTTGGAAACTCTCCCTAAATACACACTCTCTTGCAAGTGCTATGGAGAATTGTCACCCATGATGAGACCCATGGCCGGTTTAGATGGGGTCCCAAGTCCCAAGTCCCAAGTCCCACTCATGTTAGCAAGTCCCAACATGGACGCAAAGTCCCAACTTTTAAACCTCTAGAAATCATTAAAAAAATTGCTCGACCCAACTCTCAACACAAGCCCCAACGCTCACTCCAAAAAGTGTTGCCATGTAGATATCCATGTGATACTTGGGACTTAGGACTTGGGACCTTGTGTGAAGTGGTAAGTCCCAACTTCCATGCTCTCAACGGCTGAGATTGCATGGATTGACCTCAAGCGACTTGGGACTTGGGACCCGTGTGAACCGGCCCTCAGTCTTGTTTGGATCTGTGTCAGATGAATCTTCTTTTCATGATTGAAGTCGTGCAGTTTGAATGTGAAAGTATAGATGCCTCATTAAATGTCTGACTGTGGTAGATAGCATCGGTTTTAGGTTGAGATCTGGTTTTGGGTATCTCTACCTGAAAACTAACTTTGAAAGCATGTTGTGATGTGCTGGTAACTAAATTTGCTAGGTGGGCTTTCAAGTGCGGTTCATTCTCGGAAAAAGTTACAACAAACACAACAATATCGCAAACTCCAACATCTTGAAATGCTCCCTTGAACAAGGATTTCTTCCAGAAGTGTTTGAGAATTACAGCAGCACCCCAGCCCTCCCAAAAAGGAAAACCAAACGGATCATCGTGTTCATCGCGTCACTTTACCCTGGCCTGAAGGAGTTTTTGACGAGCTACTACCTCAAGCACCGAACAATTTCCAGGGACAACGTGGCAGTGGTGCAACTCACCCAAACAACACGACAATTGACGTCTACAGAAGAGGACTGGGAGGCGCTCGTGGAAATCCTGTGTTTAAGCTTTTCAAATACGCTCTTTGTCACAGGCGCATCCACCTTTGGGGGTTTGGCGCAAGCTTATGGAGCCACTGTGCCTTGGTTTTTGAGCTTCAAGGAATTAGAGGCTGATCGGCCTTCAAGTTGCACCCGAGGTCAGACGATTGATATTTGCTTCCAATTAGCCAACCCAAAATACACATGCCCCCACAACCCCGAACTCAATAACAAGCATATAGTAGAATTCGTGCCTTATTTTAAGGCATGCTTAGATGTGGATTCGGGAGGTGTTCAGCTTGTTAAGCCCAATAGGACAGATTCATTGGAAAGCCCAGTGACCTAAATTAACATTGACAATGAATTCGTACAAAGCATATTGTAGGATTGGTGCCTTATTTCTAGGTACGCTTAGTAGATGTAGATTCAAAATGTGTTGCGCAACAGAGCAGATTCATCAGAAAGCTCAGTGGCCTAATTAGTGACAGACAATTCCAGTTTCCATTGGAAGCTAAATCTAGCAGGTTCTCAAGTCACCTACAACCTAATAGTGGATGGAGAGGTCCATGAACAAAAACATGTATTTGAGATACATACTTCCATTTTTAAGCCAATTTTGTCAAACCCGGCCTATTTAGAACCAACTGTTCAATATGGTTGAATACCTTGATGTACATTGTAGATTTGGGTTCGAATACACAACACGGGTGCTGTTGGATGCATATGCATGCTTAGTATTCTGATCATAAGTGTCATATATGAGTATATTTTTAGTTTCTCCTTGACATAAGATAAACAATATGGTGAACAAAAAGAAAAATTAACTCGTGGATTTCCATTACAGAGACCACAAGTACAACCAGGACATTGAAACCCCAAAAGGAGCCAGCTCAAAGGGGGCCAGGCTGATGACTAGACATGAACAATACAAAATGATTTGATTTTAAGACTTGGTGAGGCCTGTAGAATTGTGCACATCGGTCGTACATTGACCCAACCGTTTTTGGAGTTTCCAGGAAATTCTCTGCTTGCTGTTGTAAAGGATCGTACATTTCCGATCCACAAGAATGCAGATCGTCGCTTTTTTGAGGAACAGTGGGAGTCGACCACTGCTTGTCCTTAAAACACAGCAAACATACTGAGGCATTTGTGGAGTGCGTAGCTTTGTTGCAAGAATGCACGTATCAATTCCCACAATCAACGTGTTGAAGACAACCGAGAGTCGACATCTGCTGCTAAAGAAAACAATTAGCAGGTTTTGCAGAGTCTATATTTCTGTTGTGGAACTGGAACAAAATTTTGAAATCCCCCTAGTAAGCACTGATGTGACGATGTGAAGCGAACCGAAGTATTGTAAGGGTCAAACTGAAGCAGGGACAGATGTGAGTGACCACCATTGTCATCATCGAAAGTCCAGGGCTTAGACCTCCTCATGATGTACGAGACAAATACAAACAGGAAGCGGCCAGGGATTTGATCCCCTAAAAGAGCAATATTGTGAAACACCTCCTGCATCAAACAGACTTGAAACCTCAATGCATCACAAGTGTGAACAATTCTCAGAATCCTCACAATAACTCACCTCCATACCCTCAATTTCTTCGCAGCATTCCAGAGCCGGCCTTTTAATCAGAACGCAAGCTGGGTTCCTCATTGGTTACACCACTTGATAATGTACAAGACAAATACAAACAGGGAGAGGCCAGGAACTTAATTCCTCCTAAAGAGTAATACTATGAAACTCCTCCTGCATCAAACGGACTCAGCCTCAATGCATCACAGAGAATGTGAACAATTCTCACAGTCCTCACAAATAACTCACCTCCATACCCTCAATTTACTCACAGCATTCCAGAGCCGGTCTTTCAACCAGAACCCAAGTTGGGTTCCTCTTTGCTTAGACCACTTTAAAATGTACAAGACAAATACAAACAGGAAGAGGCCAGGGATTGATCCTCCCCTAAAGAGTAAGCCTCTGAAACTCCTGCATCAAACGGACTTGAAACTCAATGCATCACAGAAAGTGTGAACAAAAAATCCTCACAATCCAACTACTACTCTACGCTGTAGAACTATCTGTTCAGAAGCTCACGAGCCGGTTCTTGAACCTCTGTTCTCTACTGGTAAGCGGGGTGAACTCTCTTACACCAGTCCCATGGCTTCCAAAATATCGTTCAACTTGCGGGAAATCGAGCAAGGCGAATTCGGATCCTATTACAGGAATCTCTGACATTTGCCCCAATTGTTTCTTTTCAAGCCAAACTCTCAGAGTCAGATAGCATGGATGCCGAACGATCTATTTTACACAAAAAAACAATCTATCATACAACAGATTTCGGTTCTCTTCGAGTGTGTTGCCATATGTGGCAGCAACCGGCCCCGACGATGCCACGGCTGACACGTAGAAGGATAGTTTGGGCATGTGCCGTCCCGACGCGTTACACCTGTGCGTGTAAATTGATGTCATGGGCGATTTCCCCAACGTCCGCTCAACATGTTGCCGTCCACGACCGGTTTGAAATTTTTGAAAACGGCGATTGCGTCATGCGCCCTCACCGTCAACGGCCGGCCGGTCGGTTTGGAACTTCGAAAACGTCGATTGCACCAACGCCCATGCGCCCTTGCCTAAACCTGAACTTAGAGCGAACTTGAATCCTTGCGCATCAAGAAGATGCTGAGTTCCGGCCCTTCACTGCCATCCGGATTCATCATGTAGAACGACTCCGAGTCGCCTGAAGCGATCACCCGATCGAACTGAGCTCTCATGTACATAAGCTCGCCCTCAAACCCATTCACCATCGGCAACACGCCGGCCCCCATCGACACCGCTTGTACAAGGTTGAGGATATAGCGGTCGATTTCGGTGAACTCCCTTCGAGATGCGTACCCTCTTTTCCGGCCGTTGCAAAACATGGTCCACGTGGATTCCTGGAGCAGGAGCTTGCCTTCGCCTGCAGGTGCTTTCTCACACTCTAGCGCAATTCGAACCAGCCCTGACGCCATTTCCTTCACCAGGGAAGTGGTGGGCGTCGCGAGCTCCAGGATGAAGAGGGGGAAGCACTTGGGATCATCTTGAATTGCCAGGAACACGTGACCTTTTCTCTGACCATATAATGTACCTGCAGATATCACGAGTAAGTCATCAGCAGACGGCATCGAACAAAGCGCAGGCAATGCGGATTGCTTAAATGGAGGAAAAAGCCATTTTTCATTGCTCGCCAGTGGATTCAACCATGTGAACCACAGGAAGGAAGCGCCACTTGCGAGTGAGGCAACCTTCTTCATGAGCACTTCTTCTACTTTGCGCTAGTGCAATACCAAGTTTGCACCTCAACCATGTGGCCAGAAAACATGTGGATAGTTGGTGGTGGCGATTAAGGGAAATGGCTTTCAAGCATGTTAGTCGCCACAACATTACGGGGACAATAAGATGCTTGAGAATGGAACACGATCGCCAAGTAGGTTAGACGTCATCGCAAAACTTAGACGCTTTGAGAGATGGAAGACTATAGTGTGCACAAATATAAGAGGTCAATCTTGCTACTTCAAGAGGATTTCTCCTTCCCCACTAAGCCGTTAAAGAATGGTCGGCGATTGTGTGTGCACGTATATAAGAGGACAACCTTCTTGAAAAGGACTTCTCCTTTGCACTGATGCTATTGAATCACAATCACAAGTTCGCACTTGAGCCATGATGTGGCCAGGGAATGCTTCACTTTTGTCATGACGCGGGTCCCTTGTGTATTTCTTTCCTTTTCCTACATCTTGGCATGGGAGAGGGACCCGGTGCTAATGGATCTCAACAAACGAACGAACGAACGAACGAACGAACCAGACAGACAGACAGAAAATGTGGCACAAAGATGCATTCCTCCAAAAAATTTGGACATACCTATGACACGGTTTCCTTGCGAGGGACGGTTATGATCCGAGGCCGAATCGGCTCCTCCGCAAGACAAGAAGGACGGTGGCAGCAAGTGGAAGAAGGAGCGAAGAACGGAGGACACTTTCTTCGGCTTGCCGGGAGTGGTACTACTCGACTTCTTGTTGTTGGTGTGGTCTGTTGCAGGCTGCATCACTGTGGACTGCGCCCTCCTGCTGTTCACACTGCTGCAGCTCTGCACCTTCCTGCTCTCCACAAACGTCAACCGCGAGGCTCCCATTTGATGATTATGAAGATGATGATGATGATGATGAGGCCAATTGTCTTTCTCCTCTCGATTTGATACTTCGATGAGCCGTCACGCACTTTAGAGTTGATTTGATTTCCGGTTCAATGCTTTGCTCCGCTTATTTAATGCGATGTAGGTCACATCCTCACATGCATACATTACACGAGCTGTACCATGCTTAAGCCCCCGTCAATCTGCGTTTGTGGAACATATGTTGGAGATCTTCTTCTCTCCGGTTCACTGGAAAAAACCATCATTCTTCCGATAACATCAACATCAGACAATGCAGAACGCTAAATCCTCCAGCGAAGAAAGCTAACTTCTTCTTCTTCCCAAGGTAAATATTAAACACCGTCGACACAGGATATGTACCAGTATGTGTTAGAAAATCTCTTCACCTCCAAGAATCCCCTTGCCGAGTCACGACTAAGGAATATTACCAACACATTCCCCTCCAATCCATGTACTCTCTGGAAAGCGGGATTCGATCTTCCAAGGTACAAAAATCTCCCATGCGAAAGAATTAGGGAGGGCGGGCGGGCAGGCAGGCACACATCACATTTCACTATAAGCGAGGGCCGATCACCAATTCTCCACCATTCCTCATCAAGAATCCCCGATTCTCAATCCAATGCTGATGAGCCGCCTTTTGATGCTGCATCAGTAATCCTCGACCCTGCTTCCTACTCCTCCTCAACGCCACCTGCCCTCCCTCCATACTCAGACGCGAACCTACCTCACAACAACCTCACCTCAACGACAACAAAAAGCACTCCAAAACTCTACTTATCAGCACGCACGCACAACTACAAATCCTCTAGCAGCCGCAGCAGCACGTTGGCAACTTGAAAAGCGAAGTTGATGAAAACCCGGTAGATTCCAGCTGCAGGCCCACTACTAATTGAGTCGGTGAAGGGCGTAGGCGGTATCGGATGATTGCGAACGATCACAGCAGCAGCAGCAGCAGCAGCAGCTAGCGCTCGAGGCCGGCTGTGGTTCAAAAGTTGAGCCGGGAAACCCCGACGTTGGAACCTTGCCGACGTGCGGGCGAGTGATTTGATGAGAAGCGCGATACTCCAGGTCCCGGCCGCAAGAGCGTTCTGGCAGCAGGCGCAGGATAGATTGGAGAGGTGATGAGCGCGAGAGCATCTCGCCCGCTTGCCGGCAGCCGGACTGACAGGGGCCTGCCTGCTACGTGGAGGGAGGCTGCCGCCTGCCCGGCGTGGCCGCAAAGCGGGCGTCGCACCGACGATACGCTCCACGACTTCTCCTCCTCCGCCATAGCTCGCGCTGGGCCCCACACTCCCCATCCCGTCTGGTGGGGCCCACGTAGCCCTTCCCTTGCGGTGGGGCCCACATGAGCTAAAAGGTTATGAATGGAATGCCCTCTGCTTGACAGTGTGTTTGGGGAGGTTTTTGGGTTCACACTCTAAACTTCGTAGCATCACACCTTTGGCAACCAAAGTGCACGTGATATTACGGGGTTTTACAGTGTCAACATGAATGCCGTGAACATACAGAATTAGTGTAGCATGTGACATTATGGAACGACACAAAGGAGATGTGAGGACAAGAAGAAGAAGAAGAAAAACTACTCCGGTCTCCGGAGGAGGCGAGAGTGAATAGAGTGTTTGTTCATAGAACATCCTAGGCCACGCCCTAGGACCCACGTCTCCCTTCCCTCTCGGCGGGGCCCACGTATGGAATACATAAGCTAAAAGGTTATGAATGGAATGTCCTCTGCTTGGCAATGTTTGGGGAGGTTTTTGGGTATACTCTCTAAACTCCGTAGTATCACACCTGTGGCCACCAACGTGCACGTGATATTACGGGGTTTTGCAGTGTCAACATGAATGCCATGAACCGATAGAATTAGTGTAGCATGTGACATTATAAAATGACACAAAGGAGATGCGAGGAGGAGGAGAACTCCGGTCTCCGGAGGAGGCCGGAGTGAGTAGAGTGTTTGTCTATAGAACATCCTAGGCCACGCCCGAGGGCAATGGCGTTTGATGTAAAACTACTTCACCCTTTACAGGGAGTAGACATTATATTTAGTAACTGATAATCATTACCGGTAACCGGTAGCATGTAACTGTCTTTAGCCAAAAGACATGCAGTTCTCATGGCACTGCTTTAGGGGGCAAGGCAGAGCGGGTTGTAGGTTTTGTTTATTTGTTTATAGTAAGTCTTGGAGGTTTGTGATAGGTCGTTGGTGATCTAGTCTACGTTTACGAACTAGTATTGAGTGTGCATATTGTGGCAATTATGTTAATTTGTTTGAATGTACTCTTGATTTCATGATAGGGAGTTTAAGTATTGTGAGGACAATTTGAATTCATCCTCCCATCACCTACGCTAGTGTGGTCCACTCCACTTGGCCTTCCCAAGTGATGTGGTGGACGCATGCCCCAACATTCAACAAGTGGCATAAGAAGAAGAAGAAGAAGACACTCCACATGTTGACACATGGCGCAATGCGAGGGTTTGGGTTGACTTCTTTGGTGGTTTGCATTAATGACAAATTTCGTGATATAAGGGAGAGAAATGTGACAACGAGTGAGATTTGAACTACGAACATCTATTCCCTAGGGTTTCGGGATCCTAGAGAGTGTGTGACATTATGGGGGTTGATAATATGGAGTTTAGGGTGTAATTGGTCAAAATCTGAGTGTTTCCTAGCAATGAACAAGGAGAACCAACTGTTAGTTACATACGAACTGGTTGAGTTTGAAAAATGACATGTTGAAGTTCAAGACTTAAGGAAGCTCACCAATCATTTTAGAGGTATCTATGCAATACACCTCATATTCATAAAGAAAAACCAAAAGATCACATCATATAACCGGTTGGACTTCAAGATAACCATATAACACATTAATATGAGGTACATTACATATTTTCCTCTTAAATGACTGATGATCGTCATGAAGTCTTGAACTTCAACTGGTCATTTCTCAAACTCAACGGGTGCATCTATAACTACTGGTTGGTTCTCCCTGTTCATTGATGCATGGGTAGAAAGCACAAAAGAGTTGTTGAAAGTGCCTTCACGTGGCACAAAGGGAATTATCATATGTGAGGGTACCTCTCATTCATCCAACATTAAAAATTAAAAATTAAAAATTAAACCCTAAAAATAGTATTCAACTTTCAGAGATTACCTTTCTTTGTCGATTTGACGCTGGAATCAATTTTAAAAACCATGAATTAGTGTCCTCGAGGATTATTTGAGATGAGTTGGCAACAAACTTATAGGAGATCAAGTTTTTATGTCATATAGAATAAAGGTACACTCATACATACAATAATTCCCTCTCTCTCCTCCCCCCCTCCACACGGATGAGCGACCAACCTCCCTTTAACTCATTCCTTCAATCGGATTTTTTTTTGGGGGGGGGTGGGGGATGAACATTATTTTATATTAAAAACCCATATTTAATAAGAAATGATTAAAGAAGACGACAACAACAACAACATCCATAACAATGTTCAGTGTGACTGACAGTATTCCACAAAATATTCCCTGATATTTCCCACATTCTCACGTGCATATTCAGTATGAATGTGAGAAATATTAAAACATATTCCATGGAATACTGTCAATCCCACAGAACATTGTTATGGTTTTAAAGAATGTTACAGCAACAACAATTCTCTTGTCCTTGAAGCCCTGTTGGGTCAAAGCGTTTTCAACACTTGTAAAGCAATGATTGGGGAGAACCGACAGTTAGTTACAAATGAACCGGTTGATTTTGAGAAATAACCGGTTGAAGTTCAAGACCGTAGGAAAATTACCGATCATTTTAGAAGAATTTATAGAATATGCCCTAATTTAATAAAGGAAAACCGAAGGATGTCAACATATAACCGGTTGGACTTGCAAACACTCGGATCTCAACCGGTTATGTCCAAACAATCTCCCCGGCCACTGTTGTAGAGACCCAACTCTAGAGGCCGGGGTATCCGGGCGTGGTGGGACCCCCATACACCAGGAGAGGGCCCACCGCGTTTTCCCATTGGCCGAGGCGCCCAAGAGGTGGGGGGCCCACAGAGCCAGCTGTCCCCCATCTCCGGGCATCTACATGCCACGAAATACAAGTGGCAGCAAAAATAGCTTAGCTGGTGGGCATGGGACCCCTCCCCACTTTTGAGTGGCTGGAACCCTCCAGAAGAAACTGTTGAGGAACTTATAACGATGTGGGCAGTTAGTTACGTAAACTTCACTTGAACTTACCCCATGTAATATGGGCTTAGAATATCCTGCACATTGTTACACAAGGCTGCCCCGGGCGGGATAATAGTATTCCAAGTTTTGAATGTTTGTTGTAAGCATTATTTTAAACGTTCAGAAGCGAATTGTTCGAATGAGCTGTTGTAGTAGTAGGCCTGAGAGAAATAATATCATAGGGGCTTAAAATAAAGGGTCTCAGGTGGAAAGAATTTTTTTTTGCATCCGCCCGGAGTCCGTAAATGGTAAGAATCCGTGCAAGGGGGACTCTCCCGGTCGCTAGTTAACTTACTCAAAGTTGCATACAAGGATGTGTATAGTAGTGCATGTGAATCCGTTTTCAATCCCTAGGGTTCAATGTACAGCGTATTCGTACAATTTCTACAAGCCTCACGAAGTCTTGAAGTATAATGTGTTTTTTTAATTTATTTATTTAGGGGTGTGAAACTTTGTTTAGGACATGATCTCATGTCAAGGATAAAGTAAACTTATACTCATGTGTGACATCAACGACCAAAACATTGAGTATGTATTTGCATCCAAAGGCATTTATAGTGTGTATTGTGACTGAAATTCTCAATTATATTGAGGTATTCAACTGATGTAAAGAATGCACTTGAAAAATAAATCAATTTTAGATAGGGTCGTTTTTTTTACATGATTTGTTAAATGTGGAAACACATAGCTCATTGAATCCATGTATTTGTGCATTGAGAGGTCCGGGTTGGGCTTCTTAGATGCTTAAGGGATAGCATGAAAAAGGTTCACGTTCAAAATACGTAAGATTTGTCTACCTAGAATCAACATTGAACCTAAAACCAACAATTGACACTATAGTCAAACATACAGGGGATTTGAATGCATGACAATGATACATATTGTTAGCTTGGGTATGCCTACCCTACATGGTGTTTCAAAGCATGATAACTCACACAAACTGGAGTGCTGTGTGCAAGGGAGGTGGTGCATTTAACCAACGACGAGCGAGGGAATATGTAGAAGTGGGTGATGTACACTAAATAGTTACAAATGATATGAAAAAATAAAGATACAAATATTAGAGAGAGAGAGAGAGAGAGAGAGAGAGAGAGAGAGAGAGTCCTTCCTTATTGAACGCCTAAACCCTTGCCTCCAAGGAACCAATGTATAGGTTGTTTCGCCCCATCCTTGCCTCATGTCAGAGGTGGGCTCAACTTTTTAAACTAAAATCACCAATAAGTAACGTGAAACACCTCCATACAATGCATTCGGGGGATCTATCATGGTCTTTGTAAAGGATATTGCTGGGGTTATGACAATCCCGTCCGTCTCCATAAGAAGCAGTGCATGGAGGGATGCTTGGTCTTCATAATCCGAAGTTTTTATAAAAGATTGTAGCAAGCCTAACACTACCTGTGTGGATCCATGCCAAAGTTGCATGAAAACCCTAATCGATGAGAAAGCCTTGCATTGCGGGGTTCGATTTTCCCTTGCAATTTGGCCACGAATGAGGATCCCGTTTTTTAAAAAAAGGTAGGAAGAGGAATATGCCGGTGTGTTTGAATGCAGTGTGAACGGTGTGTGGATGAAATTTGATGCAACTAAAAGTATCCGGATAATGCCGATTGGCGGCGGATTGGACGAACGGAGATCCAGGCAAAAGGATAACTTAATATCGGTGAGCAGTTTAGATGCTCAGGGCCCTCTTTACACACGGACCAAGAGCCATGGCCAAGAAAATACTAAGGGCCCTTGAAACTCCTCACGGGCTGGTGCATGGGAGATAGAATTTCGATTTTGATGCATGGTCATGGGCCCTCAAGCTCGGTGTGAAGTGAAAATGGATCATGTTGATGGATTGCAACATGTTTCATGGACATTCTAAAATGGCAGTCCTTATTATATTGATGAGACCGCTTGCAATCTTGTAGTTGTTTGAATCTTGGACTTTTTCATACTTATTTTCCAATTTTTATCTTCTCTTTTGTGTTCTTCTTTGTGGGAGAAATGACTGTCGTTGATCGACATGAGAGAAGAAGAAAGATTTTGATTTGTTTTTGTTGGGTTGGTCTTGGTGTTTTGCAGATGATTGTGCAACATGCACTTGATAGTTTGATTGTCTAATGCACTAAAAAAAAAGTAACCTCTGAAAAGTAGCTCTTATTGTCTCACTTTGAACATTTTCATTTCACAAGATGCTCAAACGTTTGAAATACTTTCTTGGAGTTTGGTGAACCTCTCAATTATTTCGTTCTAAACTTTGGATGAAGTTAGCATTGGATTGTCGATCATCCAAAATTGCAACCAACAAACCTCTTGTTGACAATCAAAATGATGATTTCATGCATTTTCTTGCCATGGACATGTCACAACAAATGGTTGTAATGGACAAGTTTTCTTTGATTAATAAAGGTCTTCTGATAAATAACTACAAGTTTTCTCTGTCATCATAACATTTACTCGGTAACATGGCCCCTCAAAATATGAGAGTGAGATGTTGGAAGTTTAGTCGAAATTTGAGTCTCCCTACGCAACTTTTTGAACATCTCATTGTTATCTTTTGAGGGCCCGGAGAATGAGGATTGCATGCTAAGTAATATTATGGCCACCCTACCATTGCATCTTATCATATACAAATCAATGTACAATATTATGTGATATAATCATATAATCCACAGATATGCGTCGAATTTAGAAATAGTCCTGCGAGGTATTAGACACACTAAATATGATATTTAGCGTCATATGGTATTTAATGTCACGATGGTAACTTTCCGGATGACATTTCTTATGAATAGGCGAACAAATATTTGTCATGGATGATGGATGAGTTCATCTATTGGCCAAAACCCTACCTTCTCTTGTCAGCAACTTGTGATGCAATATTGTCATTGATGATGGATATTTGGATGAAAACCCACTTGGTGAGGTACAGTAATTGCCACACTGTAAGTCTATAATCGCCCCAAATAATCTACAAGGAAGGATAAATAACGTTGGGTTAACATTGAGTGTTGGTGACACTACACCTTGCGGTTTACAATTAGTAGTATCGAGCAAGACGATTATGCCCAATTCTCCCTTGACTTTAGCTAAGACCCAAAGTATTTCCTAAAGCCCGGGTAAAGCTCCCTCGGTCATAGCGGAGGCATCCGACTATCCCAATGCACCTACAAGAACTTGCTCCGGAGATTTTCAAGTAGGTTTTAGTTAAGTAGCTTTCACACGTGTTCATTGTTTGATCTACCAAGCAATGACATGTTGGGTAGTTTTTGTCCCATCCCCAAATGCCTTACTACTCACCTATCTTACCATCGGTTTTTGTTAATGAAACTCCTCGTGCCCTCCAAACTAAGACTAAAAAACAACAAATCACAAGGGTGGGAGGCGACACTTTTAAACCTCCTATATTCTTGCCTCATGTTTAAGAACCGATGAGAGGGTCGGTGCTTGAAGCTTAGAACCTCCACTTTTAAGCCATGCCACATCATTTGCCAACTAGGCTCGACACTAGATAATGTCGATGGTGTGAAGGCCAGTTTGGTAGAACCAACTTATAGTTTTATTAGCTAAAGTCAGGTGGGAAGGGAGAACGCTATTTCCCATGTAGGGTAGGATAACGCGGCTCGGTGGCCATCGTGGCTGTCCACGTCGGCTGCGCCATTTCCCCCCCCCCCCCCACGCGGTCCCCGTAAAACCGAGCCCGGGTAATTTCGCACTGTCACGAAACACTGTGCCGGGACGACGCCCGCCTCGCGAGACACTGCCCGCACACGTAACACTGCCATCACAATGTGACACTGCCCGATGAAAACTTCGCCCCGCACTGCCCGATCTGCAAAACATTACGGACAACGAACGTCGGCGTAACAGATTTGCAATGTCACTGTATTTTCTGTTTTCTCGATCTAGGGTTTCGCCATAGTTCACCTTTCTTCTTTGCACACGCGCAATACGAATCCAATCCCCCCGACTCCAAATGTTGCAGTGCGTTGCCAATGTGCCTTGTTTTCGCCAACGACTGAATTCCGAAGCAGCGATGGAGCCCAATGAGAGCCCGCTTGGTGAGAAGAGTCACGATCTTCCTGCAGTGGACATGGAGGTCGATTTGAGTGCATTCGACCTGCATGTGCTTCAGCTCAAGGCGATCGAGGACTTTGTCCAGAATCCACCTGAAGGCGTGTTCGGTCCTCGCGACTTGAAGTGGGAGTTGGAGTACCGTCCACCTCGAGGGGAACACAAGAAGGCCCATTTAGTGCAGCAGTGTTACGTTCCATCCTGTAGAATACAAGATTTCATCGAAGGAATGCAATGCGGAAGGGAGGGATCACAGTGTAGGTTTCGCCCCAACAAGGAGAATCGGAAACCGAACCAGTCTAGAGACGGACCCCGAACTGCCATGAACTTTGTCAGGTAAGTCATCTTGTGTCACTCCATACCAGTGTTGCGTACTATTCGCATATTCTGAAGGTGAATTTCGGTGCATCCTAGGGTTTACGGTTAGGGTTGTGCAATGGTGGGGTTCATTAGGGGCAACAATTCATCGTGTAATGTGTCCACACCCACTGTCTGTAGGTAATATAGGGTTTGGTCGACATTGGAACTTAGGGTTCCACCAATACAAACTGAATGCTGCCGTTAAACATGTGGAACACTGTCTTCATTTTTTCTATTGCAGATACAAGTGCGAGTATGGTCCTAAGGATTTCTCGAGGATCGTAAAGCCAATCACGGAAAGTCTACTGCGGAAGCTGAGGAAAAAGCAAGTACTTATGGAGACAGTGCAAGAAGGTAACACTCTTGCCCCAACAAGAAAGGCACGGGCAAACCGCAGCCAAGGAGGTCAGGGTAGAAAGCCGCCGCGTACCTTTAAACCAAAAACGGGAGAATCTATCATCGAACCTATGGACTGGATGGTGGCTGACCCAATTACTGTCCCAAAGAAACGGGGGCCGCAAAAGAAGGCCACACCTGCAACTCAGTCGGAGGCAGCTGACGACACAGGTCCACATGGATGTACCAATGTCATCCCCGACCTGAATGAAGTTCCTATGGTAATGGACTCCCCCCCACCCCCTGCTAAGGCCGTCAAGAAAAGGGCTCCTAGAAAGAAGAAAGTTGAATGCAATGCCGATTGTGGTCTGTTACCTTCGTCCAGTGTTACGGAAGGAAATTTTGGTCTGTTACCTTCAGCAAAACATGCGAGGAACGGGTATGGCGGTGACACTGGAATGCCTTTACCACCCGTCTGTGACACTGTCATTGGAGATTGTCCACCTGAAGAGGGTCCCGGCGAGGTTTTGAATCCTGTGGAAATCGAGGCATCCTTTCCAGTACGGAGCGGGACAATCGAAGGAACGAGCGTGATGATGAAGCCGAAAATACAAAGGGATTCGAAGAAGAAATGGGGCCAGTCTATAAAGAGGGGGTGTAGAGCTCAGTTCACAGTGAAGACACTGCTGTACTTGCCGCACGTGTCGGAGATTTCAATCATTCAGGAAAAGCACGTTAATTCGGATGGTCTAGTTGTGCATGGAGGTATGAAGCTTGGAGACCGTAGCGCTTTTTCGGCGCACCTCTCTCCGGAGATCAGGGCCTTCGTCGAGGACTGCCTCAGGAGGAAGGACACTCCAAATCAGATTATGAGGAAACATCTCGACATCCTAAAGAAGTATCGAGCAGAGGGTAAGGATATTACCCGGGATCTACTTCTGACTACAAAGGACATACGCAACATTTCAGGCAAGTTAGCCCAGGAAACCTACATGTTGCACAAAAACGATGCTCAGAGTGTGAGGATGTGGGTTCAGCGGAACCCCGAGAAGGTATTTTATTACAGTGATTCAAATCAGAAGAATCCGGTTAAGGTTCAGGGAGAGTTGACGGGCAAGAATATGCCCTTCACCATTGGGATTCAGACGGAATGGCAGAAGCAAATGATGCTCAAGCACGGACATCGGGGTGGGATATCGGTTGACGCTACGTTTGGAACCAATGACAAGAAGGTATTGTCTCTAACCTATTGTGCTTAGTTGCTGCCCTTCGTTGTTGTGTCTATGTGCCCGGCTTTCTATTTCTTGTGAATGTGACATGTCTTACCGCAATATACATGTGTCAGTGTCACCTTTACTTTGTGACACTGACGTGCACATCTAATGGCCAAGCAGTTCCCTCTATACACACTCATGGTTTTTGATGACTGGCACAACGGAGTACCGGTGGCCTTCGTCCTTACATCAAGATGTGCCCAGCCTGACTTAACACCTTGGATGAAAGCCTTGAACGAAAGATTGACCAAGGAGGAGCCCGACTGGAAGCCATCAGAATTCATCGTAGACTGCGCACAGGGAGAGATCAACGCTATTAAGTAAATTCTCGAACACTAATTGGACCATCTTCTTCTTTCGATACTACAATTAAATATATGTTGCATCACTGTCTGTACTTTGTGACACTGGTTGGTTGTTATTATTTTATCGACATGCAGTACATTGCTCTTTGTGTACTCACGGCTAACGGTGCTCCTTTATATACCGGCAGTGAAACGTGGCCTGGAACTGCGGTTTTCCTCTGCTTATGGCATGTGCAGCGAGCTTGGCAGAAAAACTCTTGCTACAAGATCCCGAATTTGGCTCGGAGAGCAGCCATTTTGAAAGAGCTTGGAATGTTGATGTACGACCGATCATCACCGCATGGAGAGGAGGGCAAGGCATGGGCACAACATCGTATCGAAGAGTTAGCAAAAAAATATCCGGGTGAGGTAGATTTCTGGGATTACGTCAGGACTCAATGGATTGACAAAGTTCACATGTGGGTAGTGGGTTTTCGTAATTTGAGTTACTGTGGCCAGGATACTAATGCGGCAATCGAAGGGTACCACGGTTTTGCAAAATCGATATTAAAATCAGAGAGGAGCAGAATGACAGGGCGGAGGGTGGACTGGTGTATTACCGCGTTGACCGAAGACGTACTCGATCACTGCTGGTATAAGGATCTCCGGAAAGAGAAGGGATTTGTGGACAACAAGAAGATGCAAGACTGCGTTGTGGAGTCTATTTTGAAGGCAAGAGCAATTCCAGACGAGGACGTGACACTGCCTGTAATAGACGGTGACACTGCATTAGTCACCTCCACTGAGCATCGACACTTACGTTACACAGTGCACAATCCGGGGTCAGAGTGGGGTGTGTGCAACTGTGTCTGGGCTCAACGGGGCAACATATGTAAGCATCATGTTAAGGTCGTCATGATGATGAATCCCGAAATCGCAGAAGGAACCATCGCTCGATATTGCGGCCGTCTAGCTGGAAATGTCAATGGCGGTTTACAACAGTTGCTGACTCCTTGGCGTGAGCAACCCCCTCCACCTAGTGAGACGGTTACTCCAGCAACTGCCCCGAGACCCACCCCCAGCCGGCATAGGGCTATGGATTTACCCGAAACATTACAGAATCAAGTGATTCTATTAGCGGAAGAGGTGGCAGGGGATACCGTTATGATGGAGCACTTGGTCACTGAGTTTAATCAAACTCTAGGTCGTCTTAGAAGGATGAAAGCGGAGATCCAATCTGGTTCAGTCCATCCGATGGCCGGCTCTCCAGTGTTCCACCCAGTTGTGGATGGACAAGGATTCAAATTGGGACGTCGAAAAGATTTCCTCGAACGCCCCTGGAATCCAGTGTCCCGGAGGCTATAGGTGCGATATCTATATCCATCCCGTCGTCATCGCCTAAACCCTAAACCCTCACCCTAAACCCAAAACGTCAGCCATACTCTTGGTCTGACGGGACTCATTCTTATGCCAGGGGGGATCCGGTCCTATATAAGTCCAACGCCATCGTAGTTCTTCACATTTCGCCTATCCTCTTGTTGTACCGCAAGCATGTTCCTCGTAGTGCAGATTGTTGTCAATGGAGTTATAGATTGGCTGTTACTTTTCCTGTTTGTTGTTGCATTGTATGTGTTCCTTAGGGTTCCCGTCCCTTTAAGGGCACGCGGCGAGCAGTCCATGGGTAGTCATGGTCGACGAAGGAGGCCGGACATCCGTGGTGTCCACCAAGGGGATGATGCCTCGGGCAATCGGAGTCGAAGAAAGCGTACCAAACAGGAGGAATGCTATTCTGTGAGCGGTGAGCGGTGAGCGATAACTTCCACAGTTTTTAGAAATTTTGTATTGAAAATAAAGCCTTATAATCAGGACTAGAGCAAGAATTTGAGAACTTTTGAGCTCTATGACCGCGGTTTTCACTTAAAACTTGAAAGTTTTAGAACACAATTTTTATTAAAGGGGCCTATATCCGTGACAATTCTTGGGAGCTCAAGATACTTTGTATGATCAAGAAGGTCGCCATTACTTCAATCACTGCTACATAGAGGGCTCGACACTGCTTCTAAATCAAAGTAGCGTAGAACTCGAGGGTCAACATGATTCTTAGGAGTGAAGAAGGATGTCGAATTCCCAGAGCTACCATGGGCATACGCCAAGGCCATGGCTTCAGCATATACAGGTAAGCCACGAGGACTTGGGGGCGGCGATGGAAAGTACCAAGTTGAAGGTGGAGTTCGTAGCGGTCTCCCTGAATTTGTCAAACTGCCATGTTCAGAGCAAGATTTAGATATGAACAAAGGATGGATTACAAGTAAGAGATAAATAGAAAAAAATATCAACCAACGAAGGCGTGGACTTACTCACATATATCGTGCAAAGGGGCATCTGGAATGGCCTCGTCATCATCACTCAGGTCGCCCGCAATAGAGAAAGTCGAAGCATTTGGAGGTGGAACTGCCAGGGGTTTAAGGACTTCAGAAAAGAGCATAGAGTCGCTTTCTAAAGCCAGAATGTGGCGATTACATGCACGGGCTGCGCAAATAGTAGCTCCTGGAGAAATGGGAGAAATTAGGACATGAAACATGGTATGAAAATTAAAAGTAAAAATGGAAAGAGAAGTGGGTATGAGGTACCTGTGGAAGCGGTTAGGTCGGCGACAATACCATCTGGAGGAGATAATCCATGCACAAAGAGCTTCATGAGAACATCTGATTTCTCCTTCGGGCCTCGCCATGGCGAACCATCGCTTTTACGAATCAGCTGGGTCTCGGATGTGACAGGATTGAAGAGGACATCATCACATGCTAAGTCCACCTGAGGGACTGAAGGGTCTGGTTTGATCGTGAGGATCTTTGGCTGCCTAGCCTCAGAAGTAAGGACAGATCTGACTATAAGAATAGCCTTGAACTTCAAAGTCTGCAAAGGCACATCAAATAATAAGCTAAGTCTTAAGAAGAAAATTCGGAATAGAAGAAAAAACTTAGTTTAAATAGTAGGAAAGAGAGAAGGACAAGAAACAAACATTTTTGGCTGGCACGAGGGGATTGGCAAGGTGCAAATAATTGATGATGGTCCACTCGTCAAGAACCTTCATCTTGTAATTCTTGAAAAATGATGAAATCTCCTTGCGAACCATGGGACTGTCGGGGTAGAAAAGAATGAAGGCTCCATCGTCATGCAAGTAGGAATATGCAAATCCCATGGTCACTTTAAGAAAAGTATCGGAGTACTCATTCCAAGGTGGGATCTGAGACGGGGGATTAGAAACTCCAGGAACTCTCTGCCCGTCAGGGTACTCAGCAATAAGCAAGTCCACTGCAGGTTTCTCAATGAGTTTGCCATCAAAGTAGAAGTGGCGTCCAGTGCCAACCTAAACCGGAGAGGAATATAAGTCCTGGGAGTTCCGAGCTAGAACTTGACATTGAGAAAATGCCACAAAAATCCAACTACCAAACCTATAACATGACATTGAAAAAATGCCACAAAAATCCAACTACCAACCTACAACATGACATTGAAAAAATGAAAGCAATGCTATAGTGAATTGGAAAATTAGGGGAAGACCTTGTTCAGAAAGTAAACAATGTCTTCGTAGTTGGTGCTGAATTTTCCAGTGATTGTCTTCTCCTCCACAATACGAACAAAAGAATCATTCACAAGAAGTTGCTGAGAAGTATATGCGGTTGACAATGCAACAACCTTCACCTTCATGGGATGACGCTTAGGGGGAGACAAGAACGTGGTGGCAGTACTGGACTCCGGGACATCAACTTTGTGGCGCTTCGTAATTGGCTCTGCTAGAAGTACTGAAGGACTCGGTGGTGATGCAGGAAGTCTAGATGCACTTGAAGCAAGTGCAGCATCTGGTGCAGAGAAGAGGGGCGGCGTCCCAACCGGGGAAGTGACCCTCTGAACTTGATCAGAAACGGGAGCCTTCTTCTGCCTCGGTTGCCTCTTGGATTTTGAGGCCGGCCGTTGACTGGCAAGCACCTCAAGCGGAGTGTCGACGGTATCCGAGGGAGTCCCAGTTCGAAGGGAAGGTGGTTGGATGGAGTCTCGAAGAACGATGTCAAACGAAGGGGCCTTCGAAGCTGGGCAGTCAAGATACCACCCACATCGCTCCCAGTGCACAGAATCCCATGATTTCATGATCCCCTCAGTGAGCATGAAATCCTCACTATCTTTCTCCAAGAAATTAACAAAGAAGGGAGGGGATCTAGAGATAGCCTTGGAGGGGAAGAGGACATATTTGAAGTACCGGTACAGGACACGGTGTAATGCTGGCTTGAACAAGTACTGCTTGTCGATAGTGTTGTTCTTATTTACTCATTTCTCCACTGCGAATTCGCGGAAGAATGCCGTGTCCCATAATGATATGCGAATCTGCTCAATATAAAAAAAAATTGGAATTGGATCCCGGCCATCAGGTTGATAGTTGATGGTGGCCTTTTGATCACGCAGGACACCATCGAGAAGCTTTTGTGCTCCCACTGCCAACTGCATAGCACGACAGAGGAATTATGAACAAAGAAGATAACAAATTTGCAATGGCCTAGCAATGAAAGTTCAAAAGCAAAAAAACAATTTTTGAGAACTCAACAAAGAGGGCAAGTGGAGAATCACATACTTGAGCCCACCATGTTGCCTTATTCAACCAAGTGTAAAAGGCGTCATCGTTGAAACCTTGCTTGGGGAATTTCAGTTGCACCCGAAGACTTGGAGGCTGATTCCAGCGCTCAAGCCAAAGTACCTTCATGGAAGGATCCATAGCAGACACAGCCAACATCCACAACTTCTCTAACTTCATCTCAACACCGTCATCACGACACTCATAATGAGTCTTCACTTCGGCAAGAAAAGCAGGAGTGTTCTGAGGATCAGCAATTGGTAAGATCTTCTTCGACTCACTTTTAAAATGCACCTTGGCACGTGTAACCGCCTTGCCAACA